>OX336396.1:296922749-301873170 GCA_946902985.2 Meconema thalassinum | reverse complement strand
CGACATCCCGCAGTCTGTTCAGAACTAGGCATTTAGGACGGAAGTAAAAAACTTGATGTTTTGTTTGAGAGGCTTGGCGATTTTGGTCATTTAGCCCCATGTAGCTGGGTGTGGGTAGAATTTGTGTGATAACCTGTGTTTTGTGGTTTCTGTAGTAATGTGGGTATTTGTAATTCAGGTGAGGATTCGGAAGAAGGCGCCGGCCCTGTGGTGTTGGGGCAGTGCAACTGCCTCTCACCTGGAGGCCCTGGGTTCGATTCCTGGCTCCATCAGGGATATTAGAAACTGACGTGAGGGCTGTAACGCAGTGCACTAAGCCTCGTGAGGGCAATTAAGTAGCTGTCTAACAGTGAGGCAGTGCCCGAGTCAGGAAAATCAAGATTAATGGCCGAGGGGACCCGATGCACTGACCACGCGTCACCCTAATATCTGCAGGCCAAATGGCTGGACAGCGGTCGCTTGGTAGGCCTAGGCCCTTCATGGGCTGCACTGCCAGCGGTTATGATTATTGAGAAGAAGGCGGCCGTGGCCTTAAGTTAGGAACAATCCCGACATTTGCCTGGGGTAGAAGTGGGAACCCATGGAAACCTACTTCCAAGATTTAATACTAGTATGGTACCACATGTTCATATTGTGAATTGTCCCATCCCATCTCCAGCCCTCGGGTGGCCATTAACTGGAGAGGGGGGGGGGGGGTTGATTTATTGGTCCATCAACAATGTAAATACATATGAAAATACACGAAAATGAAAATAAAATACAAATACATTGTTATAATACAGTGTTATAATAATAATAATAATAGTCTAATAATAATAATAATAAGAGTCAGCATGTGTAGTTCTGGTGGTAGAGTGCTAACCTTCCCGAGGGTGCGAACTACGTTCAGTCATGTAGTAAATGAATGGGATCTAATAAGATCATCTCCATGGATTTCATGGCACATACAAGAAATCCTACGTACATTAAAGTCTGGCAACTCGACATACCAAAAAGAAACATAAAAGAAGTTAGTGTGTCTAAAAGCCTACTATTACTATTATTAGTATTATTAATACGTTTATTACAGTTGTTGCACTATCTTCACACAAAGATAGACCAACAGTTCCTTAAATTAATTTACTAAATCTTTAGGATTTCTATTTTCTATGTATAGTCCATGAAGCTGGCAAAATCCTAGACAGATCCACCATCACTAGTCATGTAGCCACTCCCCATGAAGGTGTGAATCAGCTGTTCATAGGCTCGGTTTGTGTATTTCAATGTCATTGGCAGACAAGGCGAGGAGGTCACTCAACTGCAGACTCTGGTCAACATTCCTCAGCGTAGGAGGGGAGGGTGACGGGGAGAAGTCAGCTCTGCTGCTGAGGGGAACGAAGTGAAAGCCCGTTTCCAAGACATTGACCGACGATTTTTGTGATTTAATTCCACCTACACTAATTAAGATCCGACTTAATTTCATGAAGATATTTGCTTAGAATACCATCTTCTATCACCAGTGTAAAGGACTTCCATCATATCAAATACACCCTGTATATATATATATTTGATATGATGGAAGTCCTTTACACTGGTGATAGAAGATGGTATTCTAAGCAAATATCTTCATGAAATTAAGTCGGATCTTAATTAGTGTAGGTGGAATTAAATCACAAAAATCGTCGATCAATATCTTGGAAACGGGCTTTCACTTCGTTCCCCTCAGCAGCAGAGCTGACTTCTCCCCGTCACCCTCCCCTCCTACGCTGAGGAATGTTGACCAGAGTCTGCAGTTGAGTGACCTCCTCGCCTTGTCTGCCAATGACATTGAAATACACAAACCGAGCCTATGAACAGCTGATTCACACCTTCATGGGGAGTGGCTACATGACTAGTGATGGTGGATCTGTCTAGGATTTTGCCAGCTTCATGGACTATACATAGAAAATAGAAATCCTAAAGATTTGGTAAATTAATTTAAGGAACTGTTGGTCTATCTTTGTGTGAAGATAGTGCAACAACTCTAATAAACATATTAATAATACTAATAATAGTAATAATAGGCTTTTAGACACACTAACAGACTGGCTGCGTGGCTCAGCGGTAACGTTCTCGCTTGCTGGGCCCTAGGTTGCAGGTTCGTATCCTGGCGCAGTCAGCTGGCATTTGAGGGTGCGCAAATGCGAGGGAGCCGTGTCAGTACATTTACTGGCACGTTAAAAATCCCCTTCGGGGCAAAATTCCGGCACCCCGGCGTCTCTAAAAGCCACAGTAGTTAAAAGGGACGTAAAACCAATAACATTATTATTAGACACACTAACTTCTTTTATGTTTCTTTTTGGTATGTCGAGTTGCCAGACTTTAATGTACGTAGGATTTCTTGTATGTGCCATGAAATCCATGGAGATGATCGTATTAGATCCCATTCATTTACTACATGACTGAACGTAGATCGCACCCTCGGGAAGGTTAGCACTCTACCACCAGAACTACACATGCTGACTCTTATTATTATTAGACTATTATTATTATTATTAGACTATTATTATTATTATTATTATTATAACACTGTATTTGTATTTTATTTTCATTTTCGTGTATTTTCATATGTATTTACATTGTTGATGGACCAATAAATCAACCCCCCCCCCCCCTCTCCAGTTAATGGCCACCCGAGGGCTGGAGATGGGATGGGACAATTCACAATATGAACATGTGGTACCGAACTAGTATTAAATCTTGGAAGTAGTTTTCCATGGGTTCCCACTTCTACCCCAGGCAAATGTCGGGATTGTTCCTAACTTAAGGCCACGGCCGCCTTCTTCTCAATAATCATAACCGCTGGCAGTGCAGCCCATGAAGAGCCTAGGCCTACCAAGCGACCGCTGTCCAGCCATTTGGCCTGCAGATATTAGGGTGACGCGTGGTCAGTGCATCGGGTCCCCTCGGCCATTAATCTTGATTTTCCTGACTCGGGCACTGCCTCACTGTCAGACAGCTACTCAATTGCCCCCACGAGGCTTAGTGCACTGCGTTCCAGCCCTCACGTCAGTTTCTAATATCCCTGATGGAGCCAGTATCGAACCCTGGGCCTCCAGGTGAGAGGCAGTTGCACTGCCCCAACACCACAGGGCCGGCGCCTTCTTCCGAATCCTCACCTGAATTACAAATACCCACATTACTACAGAAACCACAAATCACAGGTTATCTCACAAATTCTACCCACACCCAGCTACATGGGGCTAAATGACCAAAATCGCCAATCCTCTCAAACAAAACATCAAGTATTTTACTTCCGTCCTAAATGCCTAGTTCTGAACAGACTACGGGATGTCGGAATTTTGTCACACTGCATTTCATTAAGTGAATGTTTTTAGTATTTTCAGAAACTAGTCAGCAGAAGGTCCGACACGGACGCCAATGATACATCAGGGCTGAGTATCGAAATTATTTTATACATGAACATCAATCAATGAATTCCACACTTACAAAGTAGGCTACACAATACTACCGGTCCTAACGTCCCAAGCCATTGCGTGCGTTGTCAACAACAACAACAACAACAACAAGAACAACGGCAATGCACATTTTCTTACGAGACGGTAGAGCTCATCCTCATAACAGCTGATAGCCTACCACCCCTCAAGTCAACCGGTAAGGTCAATGCTCCGATTACGTAACAACTTCCCCTTCGCGCGTCGTCTCTCCTGGCTCCGCCTCGTTTACCCCAGCCTGCCGCACCACTTTCTGCCTGATTAGTTTCTGAAATAACTAAAAACATTGACTTTTTAATGATTAATTATCAATTTCAAGATAGGTGACAAATTTTTTACCTAGGAAGCTTAGAATAGTCTCTTCTATCACCAGTGTAACGGACTTCCATCATATCAAATACACCCTGTATATATATATATATACATACATAAATTATATATAAACTTTTGAACTGACGGTGGTTTTGGGGTCTGGGGGATGTGAAACGCGAAGATATGTCGAAATTTTCCGGAAGTCGAAACATGGGACCCATTGCAATAGTTAGCTTTCTAATGAAATCTACCTAACAGGGGACGTAATAGGGAAATGAAATTAAAAAAGAAATACATTGGCAAACCCTGCATTCGACATACGATTGGAGATTGTTCTTAAAGTAGCATTATTTTTTTGTGATTAAATTTCGGATGATAAGGACCAAACAGAAACTGTGACGGTAGTAACACAGAATGACACCAGGTACCGCATCTGACAGAGACAATTCAAAGATATTAGTGTTGACCAAAGATGATATAAATAAAGAGTTGACTAAGGGTAGCGGTAGCCATGACTACGGTTTGGTTATTGACAAACGAGTCCCGTTCTTTGTACATGTGTTAGTCATTTCAGTGCTTACTGACGAATGATATTATATAATGGTATAGTTATCACGAATTCTGAACATCCTGAACTCCGCTATAGCATTTTAGAGATCATTACGGTATGGGTTTAGAGAATATATTTCTTATCTTACGACATACTTCAGGGGCTAAAGGAACCCAATGTGTTCTCAAGCAATGCGACAACGCGGTCATGAACCCCCGTGTACTTTGGATGTGTGTAGAATCTGCCTGATAACCGGTGTTAATTGTTTGTTATCTGTAATTCAGGTAAGGTCTGCAGACAGTCAATTTTACGTAGTTCCTACTTTTGCTACCAAATGCTACCGTCAACGACACCTAGCTGCAATACTGGCTAATAGATGCCACTGCAACCAGAACCTGACGGAGAACGTTGGGACATAATAGCGTTAATCAAATTTAACCTATAAATTTTACCTTCACACGAGTGTAGTTAGTGGAAGGTTATTTTATATCACACACATCTATGACATGGGCCCACCGGCTTCACTTCCCCTCCGAAGGAAGGCATACTGAGGGATTTTTAATGCTCTTCAAAAATCCGATGACTTCGGCCGGGTTTGAACCCACGGCCTTGGGCATAGAAGCTCAGCATGCTACCAAATACGCCACCAAAGCCGCCCAATATGAGATAATAGGCATGTAAATACAGCAATACTATTCCCTAATATGCAGCTAAAGAAGCCTACACACAGACCTATGTACATGAATAAGCCATTTCTCATTAATCACACCATTTGTGCGGGGTTAAGAATCATAAGCATATTTGGCTCCAGAATGATGACTTTATATTCCAAACATTGAATAATTTAAATATTTTTTCCTTTCAAAAAGGTAGATGCAACAATTTAAAAATGAAAGAAAACTATGTGAACAAGACAGCAATTACAACAAAGTACTGTAATTGTGAGACTAGGTCCTTGAGAAATGTGCATATACAGCCCTTTTTTTGTTATTGATGCATTCTCTGCTACGTTATTAAACTCCACAGTACCTTTCACCTTGCACTCGATTAACTTCAGAGCCCAGGAGAACTATTTTTAAACTCACTTAGGGGCAAAGTGAATATACTTTGCGAAATATATTGGCATGTATCTTTCTATAACAAGTAAATACTCCTCCCGGGCAACGCTGGGTAAAATAGCTAGTATAGCATAAATGCCAGTGTTAACAAGTTAATTTCGTCATTATTATCCATAAAGAACTGAGGAGTCTACTTTTCTTAAAATATAAGATTGATACCAATGATTAGCTTATATACATCTAACTAAAATAATGACGAAATTAACTTGGCAACACTGGCATTTATGATATACTGAACAAAATTGCAGAAACCGGAACACAATCGCGTCCTCAACAAACACCTCAGATACAGGAGACACAAGAAACTCGTCCGTTATTTCAGATGGAAGCTTCGATCACTCAACCGACTCAGTAATGCAATTACGCACACTACTACAGCCATCACATAAATACAGGTTATCAGACAAAATCAATACTCACCCATCTACACGGGGCTGATGGCCTTGTTCGAAGCCCCTGATATGAGTTAACAACAATAATAACAACTTGTAAGATATCTAAGCCCGTCCGATAACATAAATCTTCCGCCCTGGAGACTCGACTTGGCAGGATGATAGCAGCATGTTGGAAGGAAAAGAGTGCTCTGATGTTAACCATGATACCTCTTATTAACCTGTGCACCGTAACACTATCGCCCTCACGGTCCGATGGATTAAAGAGGGTGGAAAATCAGCTTATCTCGAATTAAATCTGTCAGAGTACATCGCAGATTTAGGTCTATTGTTTATGTCTGCACAGCGATGAATAATCCGATAACGCTGCTTCGGAATATTAAGAAAATACTGCTTTTTGTATACTAAAGTACAGGTGGTACACGCCCTCTCAATACGTCGTATGTTTTCTATTATTGGATGTGGTAATTGTTGTGTTAAGGAGAGTTCCAATGGATAAAATATGCAAAAAATATCAATCTTCAGATTTGTATACGATGTAAAAGCTGGTACTTTAACGTTTAAAATGATGTATAACACTTGTTATTTGTTATTTGCAAAACATGTCCAATATTTATTTAAATAATGCAGTGCGCGTTAGAAAACATTCATAATTAGAACCTACAGAGGCATTTTCTCAGAACTTACTTTTTGCACATAAATATTCCATATTTTTCAGTTGTTACTTATCACAGAAGTCTCAAATGTTCACCACCTGTAGCTTGGCTTGTAAATGAGATTTTAACACAGCGATTTTGTTCTAGCTCAAATACATTACGAAAAAATGGATATATCTAGATGTTTTAAACGAAAAATTTGAGTTTAAAAAAATATATATTACTATGGTCACAATAGTAGAAACAAGAATTGATCACTAATTACGGCAATCAAATTTCATCTAAATCTATCCAGTAGTTTCTGCGAAATAGGAACATAAATTTCTTAAATATTAAATTTAAGAAGATAGGCCATTGGAACTCCCCTTAAGGGACTCTAGAATGGCTCATACTGCCCACAATAATTCTAAAATTTGTATTGACTTTTCTCTCACAAACTATTTACACCAGTCATGGGCAAAGTACGGCCCGCGGGCCAAGTGTGGCCCCTGAGGTAGTCTGATCCGGCGCGCGACAAGGTTTAGAATTATAGCCTACAATTACACATAGGTCACATTTCCTGACTGTGTAGCTAGAAGTGAAAAACTATTTCAATCTCATTGTGTTTATGCGTTTTGTGTAATATATTTTTGTGCGAAAAATCTGCACGACGAATTTGAATGAAGATTTCAGGACTTGGACGTGTTTAGTATGCCATTTAATTTTGACTGCAGCTAGAACTGACTGAGTTAAAATGTAACAAAGAATTACAGCAACTACTCCTCAATGTTTCGAAAATTGAGTTCTACAAGGCCCCAGCAAAATCAAGCTTCCCAAACTTGAAATCTCATGCACAAAAGATAACTGCCTTGTTCGCATCTTCCTATATCTGTGAACAGGTGTTTTCTACAATGAAGCTCCGCAGAATTAGCGTCAGAAATAGATTGACAGACCACCATTTAGCTGCCCTACTAAGAATCAGCTCATCCCAGTTTCAACCAGATTATGAAAATCTTTCAGAAGCACAGTCACAATTTCACTTGTCACATACTCCTTCGTCTTATAACAAATAATGAGTGTGTGTTCTTTTTTCCTAAGTTTTCTACCATCTGTAGCCTATAAGTTTTGTTTGATTCAAAATTCAGAAATATAGAGTTAATAATCTATCTATAAACATGTGTTGTTCTTCTTTTCGGCCCACCTATATTTTGTACTGCATCTGGCCCTGCCCCTAAAATGTTTGCCCACGTCTGATTTACAGGAACTAATCGAATTATTGCAGGGATCTTCCCCGAAGCTTACTTTAGTTCAGGAGTTCAGAAAAAGAAATGTATTTTTGATTTTTCAATAATATTTTTAAAATGACGTAAATTTAATAGCATTTCCTTGAACATATCCATACGTCAAAAATAAACTTAAGTAAATTTATTAAAACTTCTGTGTAAAAATATTCCACACACGAGAGGAAATTATTTCTAAAAATGTCAGCTTTGTGTCTTTAAAAGTTAGGGAATGAAGGTAATCTTATATATTAAAATAATCATGCAGAAATTTCACGTTTTATTAAAACTGAATTATCTTGAAAAGTAATTGCGCTATCTAAACGTTTGTTGGCATGAAACTAAATGCACGTCACGCATTATCGATTGAGGCCCACCTTACTTGATTATGTTATCCGTGTTTTAAAATAATTGTGAATATTCATTTCTTCAAGGTCACATTTCACATTTTACTAAAGCTGAAATAACTTGTCACGTAATTGTGCTACAACATTTGTTGGCATGGCTCATAATGGACGTTACGCAGTATCGGTTGTGGCCCAACTTACTTGAAACTGTTGTCCGATTATTGAAAAAATTACGAACATTCATTTCTTCAAGGTCTTTCTCCTGTACCAGCCGAACAATGAAATTTAGCGAAGTTCCACTTTTAACCGCCAGGTGGTACGCAGCGTCTCAGTGATGTAATGGCTGACTGATTCCAGTAAATACTTATAAATAAACCTAATAATGTATAATCTTAAGAACAACACAGTCTTTACTGACAGATATTGTACGAAATTCAATAGGCTTTATTAGCCTGCCGATTTTAGTTTAATTTCTATGCTCGGTGTTTCATTACATCGTATTTAATTATACAGTATTATACAAGTTTATATTAGTAATCGTTTGTGTCCCATATTCTTGGTTCCCACTCACTGAGCTACGTCTCATAGGATATAACTAGAAGAAATCTTATATATTAAAATAATTGGGGAAAAATTTCACCCTGTACTAAAACTGAAATATCTTGTCAAGTAATGCTGATACGACTACGGTTATTGGCTTGAGACACTATGCACGTTACGACTCATTATCTATTGAATCCCAACGTATTACATATTTAACAAGTAGTTCCGTGACGAACTAAAGAGCCTAATTTTCTTCAAGTTTAAGTTCCGTGCCACTGATTAATGTATATATAGACCTATCTAGAATAATGACATTACCTCTGGGGCGGACCCTCTCCCCTTTCCCTTTCCTATCTACCTTTAATGGCTCTCCTTCCTTCCAAGTCTCTCAATCCGCATTCTTCGAGGGTTGAGGGCATTTTTCCTCCTGTCCTTTATTTGCCTTATTCTCCTTTTGTTTTCCATTTCTTCTGCTATATAAGTTAGTAGTTAGTTTTAGTTATAGTTTACATTTCATTCATTCTTCACGATCACCCAAACCATTAGGGGCCGATAACCTAGATGTTAGGACCCTTAAAACAACAATTATCATCATCATCATCATCATCATCCAGAATAATGACGAAATTAAGTTGGTAATACTGAAATGTTAATTAGTTCGAATTATACCTGAAATAGTGCAGCACAACAGTTGGCAACTCTGGTGACTGAACATACTCTTAGTTCCATCTCTAAAGGTACAGGATGCACTTAAAAATTTGATTGAAATCCAATGGGTAGCATGGACGTTACATGCAATTAGACACTGGATTTATCAGCGCGCGTAAAATCATATTGGCAACAATGTCATATATCTGTTGCTCAGAATTAATCTGAAATATTATGATCCATTATTATCCAGATTTTGGATGAAATCCATTTGTTAGTATAGAAGTTACATGTATTTAAAAATAGGACCTTTCAGCAGTCTTAGAATCGTGTTGGCAGCACTGACATGTATCAGTTATTCCAAATTGATCTAGAATGTCAGGTAGTATAGATGGACTACGTTTAGAGCTAGCTGGCTTGCATACTTTCTGATATACTGGTATTAGGATGAAAGATGAGCATGAGCATTTATTAAAACTTGGCAGCCTTGCTGGCTCTTAAGAATATGCATAATCATATCTGTTATGGTACACAAAGTACATACGAATTTTGGTTGATATCTAATTGTTAGTATAGACGTTACATGCATTTAAAAATTGGACCTATCAACAAGCTTACAAACATGTTGACAACGCTGTCGTACATGGGCTCCTGGAAATTAATCTGGAATGTGATTTCCTCTGCGTTTGCCAATTTTGGAACAGTTCGCATGCGTAACTTCTGAGATATCCAACATAACGCTTTCATTTCAATTGTGATTTTTCAGAAGTTGGTAGCACTGATGTCATTTTCAGACATGGCTGGGAGCTATTCAGGTGTAGATATTTACTCATACCAAATTTGGTGTTGATAGCTGCAGCAGGGGGGTGGGGGGACGACGACACACACAGAGACAGATCGACAGACGTACACACATTTGCCCGGATCGATATCATAAGTCTACTTTTTCCTCCTTTTTGCAACACGTGAAGTAGGCTAAAAAAATTGAAAGAAACTTAACCCTTTAATAAAACTGAAAATCTTGACAAGTAATTTATTGTGCAACGACGACGTATGATGGCTTGAGACACTGGCTGGCATTTTGTTTCAGGATGCTTTCTTAGAGGTAGTTTGTGCCGTCAGCTCGATAATTCATATATGACATTGTATTAACAATTACTTCCGCATAGAATTAATAGCGTACTTTTTAAGAAATTTAACGTTAAATCCTTATTCCTGCCATTAGATCGATTTAGAGTGATATCTTTATCCACGGGATTCTGCTAGTAGCACGACCATTATACTATTTGCTCGCTATAGGCCTATAACTGAAATATTGTGGTCTAATACAGCAGTGGATTCTGAGATAGCCTATTGAAAGTCCGCGGTTCAAATAATCAGGTAGAGCTCTACCTGAGAATGTGCGCATACAGGTGTCGCAAAATTACGTCGACAAACTGAAACCAGAGTTTCCGGCCCTTATCTGAAGCTACTTGAGATAGAACACAAATAGCCGGTAACGAGCTGTTAAAAATCTGTGCGACGTTTAACTTTTAACGAGGCAAATCGGCAACACTGTGCAGAGACAGTGCGACTTTTTCTAATGCTTCCGTTCCGTATCAGCGGCGGAGGAATGCCGCCCCTACCCGTCTGGCGAACTAGCTCAGTGGTAAGAAAATAGCAGTAAGAAACAAGATGTTCAGTATAGAACATATAGCCTACTTTCTCCTAAATGCATGGGTATTGTTATAACTCTTTGTCCTTTTCAAGGAGTATAATTGAATGTTGGTTGTAGTAGCTTGTTGAAATACAACGTGCTATACAGATATTAAACATGAATATGAGGTGCTCTTTGCTTGTGCTACCTCTGTAAAAAAATCATTCAATTCGGTTTAGCCGTGTTTGAATTGATAGGGGGAATCGATTTGAACTCATACATGGCCGCCATCTGCAAACTATTGGGCTGATGACCTAGTAGTTCGGTCTAATGATTCTTCGTACATAAAGGTATAAAGTTGCAAAATTTGATAGAAATCAGATGATTAGGTTAGTCGTTATTTGATTTAAGCTTTTAACATTTGGATGGCTGCCATTACGTTTTCGTCAAGATGGTAGCGATATAAAATATGACACTGAGGGGACCTTTGCTAGTGCTACCTCTGTACCAAATTTCGTTCAATTCTGTTTCACCGTGTTCGAATTGTTAGGGGTGGACAGACATTCAGAGTACACACCCTCACACACAGACTCACACACACAGACAGACACACAATTTTTCGCCCTGTGTTGATCTCATAAGTCTACTTTCATTTTTTGCAAAAAACGAAAGTAGGCTAAAAACTCGCGCTGGTTCTGATTCTAATCGCTACCAAATGACTGGTTTCAAGGAACACGCCGCGCCATGCACGATACCACTCAGCTCAGACAGGAAGTAGCGGTATTTGCCTCGCTAACAATTTAACGTCTACAGATTTTTAACGTTCTGGTTACGGCCATAAGTGTCCCATCTCAAGTTGCTTCAGATAAGGGCCGGAACCTCTGGTTTCAGTTTGTCGACGTAATTTTGCGACATCCTGTATACTGTATACTGTATATGTTATGGTATACACTGCACACACGAAATTTGGCAGAAATCTAGTGAAATTTATGGAAGTTACATTCAGTTAAACATGAAACCTATAAGTGTACGTAGAACTATAGGTAACTTTGTTATATACAGTGTGCGTGTTGCTCTAAACTGTTTATGTGAATAGATTCTACGATATTGAGTCTAGGGTTGAAATATGTATATACACACATCCAACTACACGGGGATAAATGACAACGATGCCCAAGACCCTCAAATGAAACAATAAAAAAACGTGAAATATATGAACGGTGGTAAGCGAAAGAGAGAGAGTGGTAAGATCTCAGCATGGCAGCTTCGGTGGCGTAGTTGGTAGTATGCTGAGCCTCTTTGCCCTAGGTCGTGGTTCAAACCCGGCCGATGTCATCGGATTTTTAAGAGCGTTAAAATCCCTCAGTATGCCTTCCTACGGAGGGGAAGTAAAGCCGGTGGGCCCATGTCATAAATTTATGTCATGAATAAGAACCTTCCACTAATTACAATTATGTGAAGCTAAATTATAGGTTAGATTTGACTAACGAACTTAAGTTCCAACGTTCGTCGCCATGAGCCGACTGCGGTAGCATCTATTAACCGAGTTCAGAACTAGTTGGTCGTTGACGGTGGCATTTGGTAGCCAAAGTAGGAACTACTTGAATATTGAATGTTTGCAGTCCTTACTTGAATTAATAACAGACAACACACACTAATACAGTCATCACAATTAAAACCGGTTCTCAGACAGATTCAACAAACACCCAAAGTACACGGGGCTAAATGACCACGTCTTCGCAGCCCCTAAACTACGGAACCAAGCAACCAAGAGCACAGCGATAACAGAAATATATATATATATATATTTTTATTGAAATCGAACGTCATAATTTGCTGATTTTATCTAATTCTTGCATTGCATTGGGGCAGAAATATAGAGTGACATATGCGTGGAAATGTGAGGCACATTTATTACATACCAAAGTACACAAGACTAAATGCGGTAACAGAAAATACAGAACTCTAAAACCTTTTCAAAGAATAGTCGTTGCAAATGTACCACTATTCACTTTTACTTACAATCACCTTTGCTCTTCCAGAAGCTCTACAGCTGTTAATGAGTAGACTTCATCCCGTCGACGTTGAAAGGAAGGAGTCGATTGCGCGTCGACTGGTTTTTGTTGCGACCCGTACTCGCGGGAGCGTGTAGTCAATTGTTTGAAATTGGTAAAAACTTACGACAGAAAGTAAGGACACAAAATAAAGATTTAAGCAATCGGTAAACGCAACAGCGTTTTATTCACGTCAAAAATACATACAATAACATTGGTGCCCAACGTGGGGCCTTCGAAAACCGGAGATATTCAGAAATAGCATCGGCAAAGAGCCGATATTACGGGAATCGGCAAGACGACAATGCACTTCACGGAGACGAGCGTCACAAGACGGCAAATAGGTTAGAGAGTAGCCCAGACATAAAAATAAAATAATAAAAACTTTCCTAGAAATCCTTTGATAACCTAAACATAACATAATCCTTCAGAAGCTACTCATAACCTCAATTTCGACATGTCGCAACTTGCGAAATTAAACAATCGCGTGGCCGAGTAAGAGGCATGTTAACAAGAATAAACAATTCTATTACAGCTGACACATCAAAATCGGAAGCAAAGGTTAAAATTAAAAAATGTGATGAAGTATGGAGTGCCTTTGAAGAACTACAGATCAAAATAGAGGAAACAGAGATCACTGATGAATTGGCAGCACAAGAGTTTCAAGTGGAATGTGAAGGAGAGCGGCAACTGTTCGAATCCATTTATTTCAATGCAGTTACACGTTTGCAAACAATTATAGATGAAGCGGAAGAGGTTCAAAGTACTTTACTATCTCAATTGAATCCAGCTATAAACAACACCATTCATCAACAAGAAGTAAGCCTACCAGCAATTCACTCTAAAAGAGTACAGAAATTACAAGAAATCAAATTACCTGAATTCAATGGAGAATTCACAAAATGGTTGTCCTTTAAGAATAGTTACGAGTGAACAATTCATCAGGATGCTCAGCTGACAAACATCCAAAAATACCAATATCTGATTGGAGTCCTGCAGGGTGAAGCACGCAAGGTCATACAAGGATTTACTATCTCAGAGGAAAACTACACAAGTGCCTGGAACTTGCTTGTAAATATGTATGATAAACAAATTCTGATCATTGAGACACATCTAGATGAACTTTTCAAGTTTCCCACAATTTCAAAAGAGAATAAATCTGAATCTCTCAGGCGGTTACATCTTCATATCCAATCTCACATAGCTTCATTAAAGGCAACAGGTTGTACCCGATACCTAGTTGAGGCTATCGGTTACGCCAGTTGTGATCGAGCCATAGTTGAGATTTGTCAGAAGAATGGTAGGAAATGACGTGGGAGGCCGAGGGAGAAGGAGGTACTACCCCTCAAGCATATGGAATTATGGGAGAATTACTGGATATTTATAAAGATTATAATGGAATAAAGCATTATCTAACCTCAGAAGAGAAGGATATATCAAGAAATCTTATTGGTGATAACTTGAAGAAAGGCAGACAACTCCTTAAGTTATGTTATAACTTAATAGCCGATATAATAGTGGTCGAGGTTAGAACTGTGACGTCAGACAGCGGAAGGAAGGGGAAAGTCACGTGCTAGAGCAGGGCGAGGCAGCCGAACGCAGTGACACAAGAAGAAAGAATGAGTCGAGAAGTCAAGCTAAGCGGATCAAATCGTTCAGTAAGAGAACCAGTTAACAAGGCAGTGCGACACATAAAGTTACGTGCGGGAGAGAGAGTCGCCAGGCGAGGCCTGCAACGCAGTAGTAGGAGTTCGTTGTTGGAGCGCACGCTATCCACAAGGCAGGTTATACAAGCCGTGAACTTGAGTGAAGAAGCCGGTGTTCAGGCACATGTCTTTTCAACATCACAGTAATAGTTACGTGAAACAGCAATGCTTATCCAAACTTACAGTTTATCGAAGCAATACGCAGCATTACGATAGAATTGAGAACATTATTTGAGCTACATTCTCAATGTATTACAGCACAGCGAAGCGGTGTAATGAGGCCAGTATTCAACCTCATATTGTACAAGGACAGTGAGGCGGAACGTGTCGTGTAGTGGCCAACATTTTACAATCAGGCGATAGTCAAGCAGCTGAATATTACTTTGACATTTTGTCAAGCTTAAGATGTTTGGACTTGTGTTTCGACAGTCCAATTGTGCAGTCCAATTACAATTATACACTTCTATTATGAACATTTAGATGGACTTAAACTTACTTCAGCGGTTTTACGGCATATGTCGTGATGCATTTAGACCGAAATATTTAAGGCGACCACGGGGTCAGTCCATCATTACTGCTTTAGGCAAGTGGAATTTTATAAGAGTATGCACTTTGCGAATAGTGGCACGTGCAGCATAATGGTTACAAGGCATGAACAATTATGAAATATCTCAGTTACGAACACAGATACAGGGTGTTTGACAAATCAGTACACCTTTCAAGACAATTTATTTTTCTACTAGTGAAATTCATCCGCTGTGGAGATTAACATTATTGTCGTATGCCAACCGAATAGTTTATGGACAGTGGCGTGACATATTCGAAGA
Organism: Meconema thalassinum; assembly: GCA_946902985.2. Classification (NCBI taxonomy): domain Eukaryota; kingdom Metazoa; phylum Arthropoda; class Insecta; order Orthoptera; family Tettigoniidae; genus Meconema; species Meconema thalassinum. The sequence goes on along the minus strand of OX336396.1, from coordinate 301,857,649 downwards.
GTATGGGGTACTCTGTATTTATGAACTTTTGTGGAAGAGTTTGGACAATATCCGTGATGGATAATCTTCAGTTCATCATGTCGGGCTAGGCGGATACGGAGACGTGATGGACCCACAGAGCGATGGATTCGGTTCCTGACGAAGAGGATAAATACGACATCAGATTCACTTGGATGAAGTCAATCGGTAGTTCAGTGGGTGATACAGCGTTTTTGTCGATCTAGCGAGAAATCTGTGACAAACACGTGATTATCGGCGATCTTTGAATTATATTAACATCTGGAATATGAAGGTATTGTAAGAGTTATGGCATTCCTGATATGATTTTTCATGAACACTGGGCATACTTGTATACAATGTGGTCCACCCGCCCCTTATTTTTTTTGGAGGAAGGCAACCCAACTAACGCGTATATCACAGTCATCCTAAAAACATTAGTACCTGCTCCTTTACGTCCATTGTACAACTTTACTGTTGAGTACATCCTCGCGAATATAGTAGAAATCAATAGTGGCAGTGTTCTTTCAATGACCTCAAATATAATGCATGATTGAAACGATCAGAGCTCCGAAGAACACCTTCTTACGTTTGGACAGGAAGTGTCTACGAATAGATTCAATACATGCCAGCAATACACTATGGTTCTCGGTAGCTATGGTGGCTAAATCAAGAATTGCTAGAGTAGCGTCAAGGAAGTCGCATTGTAGTAGGTTCGAACCTTGAACTAGTACATTTTTTTGCTTAATCTCGTTTATTGTGGATGTATTATGGACGCATCTGTTCCAACGAGTGATTTTTTATTTGGTCCTCAAAAGGACCGTACTTTTCCGATGGTACGCAGCCAGATTGGACGACGACATAACGATCTGTAGAACGAAAGCAAGGTATCCTGTATATTCAAGGTAGCAAGTGTTCGAAATTTTGACCACCTTTGTTTAAATGAAATCTCCGACTAAATCAGACGACCCAGAGATTTGTTATGTGGGTAGGCTCACGAATAAATACATCAGACCGAAACCATAATTTCTTTCAACGGCTTCTGTGCGAAAAGCGATTGCTATACACTTACTGTAATAGTTAGTTAGTGAGGTTTTAAGGGGCGGAACTACGAGGTCATCTGCCCCAAACATACAGTAAATACAGATAATTATAATGTTATTGGTTTTACGTCCCTTTTAACTACTGTGGCTTTTAGAGACGTCGGGGTGCCGGAATTTTGCTCCGAAGGGTATCTTCAACGTGCCAGTAAATCTACAGACACGGCTCTCTCGCATTTGTGCACCCTCAAAAGCCAGCTGACTGCGCCAGGATACGAACCTGCAACCTTGGGCACAGCAAGCGAGAACATTACTGTTCAGCCTCGTATCAAGGCAGTAATTACAGAACGTGTCATATTATTATTCTGGGATAAATATTGAACTATTCAAATTCTAATTATCACGAATAGAGTCGCCTCCGTTGCGTAGTGGTCAGCGTGATTAGCTGCCACCCCGGACGTCCTGGGTTCGATTCCCGGCTCTGCCACAAAATTTGAAAAGTGGTATGAGGACTGGGGCGGGGTCTGCTCAGCCTCGGGTGGTCCAAATAAGTAGAGGGGTTCGATTCCCACCTCGCCCATCCTCATAGTGGTTTTCCGTGGTTTCCCACTTCGCCTTCTGGCAAATACCGGGATGTTACCTACCGTACGGCCATGGCCGCCTCCTTCCCTCTTCCTTGCCTGTCCCTCCCGATCTTCCCCTCCCTTCCCATCCGTCAAGAGGACCCTGTTCGCTTTGCAGGTGAGGCCACCTGGGCGAGGTGCTGATCCCACCTCCCCAGTTGTATCCCCCAGACGAGATGTTTCAAGCTCCAGGACACTGCCCGTAGAGGCGGTAATGATGGGATCCCTCGCCGAGTCCGTGGGAAAACCTAACATGGAGGGTAAAATCGACTAAAAATATAATAATTATAACGAATACTATCCATCCATGGTTTTGAACAGTAATTAGGGAAAGTAGCCCTTTAAATGAGACAAGAAAATAACTTTCCCTGTCGTCTTCGTTGATAATGTGAACAAAACCAAGTTGAAATCTTGCTGTACGAGGTAGGGAGGATATAATAAAATAGTTAAAAAGAATTTTAAAAGTCTGCCGTTGGATAGTCTTGAACCCGGGATCTTCGAAAGAGCGAGCGGGCGCAATAACACTTGCACACATTTTCAACACACTCTGGAGGTTTTTGTTGCGCTTCTTATTAACGCGTATGGTAAAATATTAAATTATTACAGTTAGATCTTAAATATTGATTGGAATGCATTCAGTACCAAGCATGTTTTCTAACTTACTTAAAGCAAGTTTCGCGACCGTTTTGCGTTATTAAGGCGAATTAACTGCAAATAATGCCCTCAACGACAGCCCTTCGGTTTTATTTCATACAACTTAGCGTACAAAATGCTAGCGTGTGATACACTTCGGTAATACAAGCCGGTATACTGACGAAGAGAACAGAATCATACAGGATTTTGTACCAGCGATCACAGCAGCTTCCTTGTCAGCGAGTGTCGTGTGATACAGGCCTAAAGATATGCTAAGACAATTTGTTAAAATTTAATAACAAAACAAGATGTTCTGTAAAGAACGTATAGCCTACTTTCTCCTAAATGAATGGGTATTGTTATAATTCGTTGTCCTTTTCAAGGAGTATAATTGAATGTTAGTTGTAGTAGCTTCTTGAAATACAACGTGCTATACGGATATTATACATGAATATGATGTGCCCTTTGCTAGTGCTACCTTTGTAAAAAAATCATTCAATTCGGTTTCACCGTGTTTGAATTGATATGGGGAATTGATTTGCACACATACATGGCCGCTATCTGCGAACTATTGGGTTGATGACCTCGTAGTTCAGTCAAGAGATGCTTCCCACAAAAAGGTATGTTGTTGACAAATTTGGTAGAGATCAAATGATTAGGTTGGTCGTAATTTGATTTAAGCTTTTAACATTTCGGTGACCACCATTCCGTTTTGGTCAAGATGGCGGCGATATAAAACATGACACTGAGGTGGCCTTTGCTAGTGCTACCTCTGTACCAAACTTCGTTCCATTCGGTTTCACCGTGTTTGAAAAGATAGGGGGAATCGATTTGCACACATACATGGCCGCCATCCGCACATTATTGGCCTGATGACCTTGTAGTGTGGTCAAAAGATTTTCTATACATAAATGTATGTTGTTGCAAAATTTGGTAGAGATCAGATTATTAGGTTGGTCGTAATTTGATTCAAGCTTTTAACATTAGGATGGCCGCCATTACGTTTTCGTCAAGATGGCGGCAATATAAAACATGGCACTGGAGTGCTCTTCGCTAGTGCTATCTCTGTACCATATTTCGTTCAATTCGGTTTCACCGTGTTTGAATTGATTGGGGGAATCCATTTGCACACATACATGGCCGCCATCTGCACACTAATTGGATGATGACCTTGTAGTTCAAACAAACGACGCTCGCCATATAAGTATATGTTGTTGCCAAATTTGGTGGAGATCGGATGATTAGGTTAGTCGTAATTTGATTTAAGCTTTGAACATTTTGGAGGCCGCCATTACGTTTTCGTCAAGATGGCGGCGATATAAAACATAACACTGAGGTGTCCTTCGCTAGTGCTACCCCTGTACCAAATATCGTTCAATTCGGTTTCACCGTGTTTGAATTGATAGGGGGAATCGATTTGCACACATACATGGCCGCCATCTGCAAACTATTGGCCTGATTACCTTGTAATTTAGTCAAAAGACGCTCGCCATATAAATATATGTTGTTGCAAAATGTAGTAGAGATCAAATGATTAGGTTATTCGTAATTTGATTTAAGCTTTGAACATTTGGGTGGCCGCCATTACGTTTCCGTCAAGATGGTGGCGATATAAAACATGACACTGAGGTGCCCTTTGCTAGTTCTACCTCTGTACCAAATTTCGTTCAATTAGGTTTCACCGTGTTCGAATTGATAGGGTGGGGGCAGACATTCAGAGTACATACACACACACACACACACACACACAGACACACAGTCTCACACACACACACTCACACACAGACACACAATTTTTGGCCCAGTGTAGATCTCATAAGTCTTCTTTCATTTTTTTTTTTTGCAAAAATCGAAAGTATGCTAATAATACCATGGGAAATTCTAAGGAATACGTATACTTCGATGCAAGCACTGGCGATCAGAATATCCTTCGATATGTAGTTGTTTTGTTTCATGTGAGGGGCTAGAACATCGCGGTCATTTAGCCCCGTTTACTTGGGAATGTGTGTAGAATTTGTCTGATAACCTGAGTTATTGCGGGCTTATAATGATGTGTGTATTTGCAATTAAGGATTGGGAAGGAGGCGGCCGTGGCCTTAAGATAGAATCCGTCCCGGAATTTGGCCGGAGTAGAAGTGGGAAACCACGGAAAACCATTTCCAGTGTGGCTGAGGTGGGAATCGAACCCACTTCTTCTCATATTTGCTTCACGAGGCTACGTGTACCCAATTTCAGCCCTCAGACAAATATTACATTTCTTGGCAAAGCTGGGAATCGAACCCGGACCTCCGGAGCGACACTTCGATATGTTTTATTAATGTTCATGCCAGTTTTTAAATTTGCTGCCATTACAGGTCACGTGGCATAACGTACCAGTTCGATCAAATTCTCGTAAATAAATCTGCAAAATTCAACGTATTCGTCACAAAAATACGTCGTAAGGCAATAAATGTGGCAATGTAGTTACATTCCCACTAAAATTGAATGTGGGCTTTCGTTCAAAAAAGTATGCCTACTACTGGATTCGAAGCAGAATTCAACTCGCTCGCGCCCATCATGTACGGTCAGGCTTTAAACATCTTTTTTTTTTTTTTTTTTATTAGCTCTTTACAGAATTACAGAATTTTCAGATATAATAAATACCATACTAATACATCATAAGAAATCCAGATAGTGTCCATATTTATCGTACAATTGTCCACCTTCACTAAGCTTCCAACGCTCTTTTTGCAGGTGATACCTGAGATCCAGGAAAGAGAAATGTTGATCATTGTCCATCACGAAGTGTACATATTGGCCCATTATCCACACAATGGCAGTCTGTTTAATTTGGGGGAAGGCGGTCACCGACAAACGAACCAACTTCCTGTCATCAAGGTCATCCGAGGGCACATTTAATAGTTGACATACTTTTCCCTTACACCACAGCCACGTGGAGGCAACTCGCGTGCATGATGTGAAGCGGTGTATCGCCGTATCAGTTTGACCACATATAGTACACCATGGGTAAGCTTCAAGATGGATGGTATATCGCCGTAGAGCGGTTGGGATGAGATCGTTGAGGAAGATAAAATCTTGGGAGTGTACAGCAGAAGAAATGGACATAGCCCCAAAATTTTTCCAAACAGTGGGCCAATGGACGTAGAGGGTGGTGGCCTCTATTCGCGGTTTGGAGTGTACCACTTGCCGCAACATGTTATAGATACTTTTCGTCGTTGGAACAATCCCTGATGGCATTTGGCGAACAGTTTCCAGAAGGTGCTGTTGATGGTCCCTAAATATCTTCGGCAAAGCTCTATCACAACCACGGGCTGTGTTTCGAATATCTTTGTATAGCGCTTTCGTAAAAGTGTCATGTTGGGAAAGAATGGTGATATCGTTCTTGCAGAGGAGTGCACGGCATTTCATGCCATGAGCTGTTAGCCCTAGCCCGCCTTGCCGGGATGGGAGATACAACTGTTCCCGTTGTACTCGGAACAAAAATCCTTGCCATATAAACCAACCTGTGTATTTTGCCAATTGGCTCTCAAACATTTTGGGAAGTGGGAAAAGTTGTGCGACATACCATATTTTAGAGAGCGCAAACACGTTGAGGACCATGACCCGTTGCACTATATTGAGGTTTCTTTGACCAAATTGGATCAGGACTCCCCTAACTTTGGCAATGACCTTAGTCCAGTTAACTTGCACTGTGTCCAGAAGCGATTGCTTCCAGGTAATGCCAAGAATTTTCACCTCATTGACTATCCGGAACCAGGGCTGTGGGGTAATCACTGAGTTAGTATTGAGCGGAAGCAAAGCAGTTTTCTGGGGGTTCGATTGTGCTCCAGAGGCGATATGGTAGAGCTGAAGGACGCTATCGATGTGGGAGATGTCTTCATTATTGCGGATCAATATTGATACATCATCAGCATAGGCGCACATTCCAAAAACATGTGTGGACAGTTTGTAACCCTGTAGCTTCACCTGGGTGGTCCGAATGAACGGTTCAAGGCCAATGACAAAAAGTAGCATAGAAAGGGGACATCCTTGCCTAACTGATCGTTGTATTGGAATCAGAGGGGAAAGAAAACCGTTGACGAGCACTCTGGACGTAGCATTACAATTTATCATACGAATGTAGTCAATAAGGATTTCAGGAAATTCGAAGTGTTGCAAGACCATGTACAAGTATTCATGACTGATGCGGTCGAAAGCTTTATCAAGATCTAAGGTGAGAAAACTCATTGGCTCGGTGGGGAGCATTTCGGCTTTTAGGTGTAGGTCCCGTAGTATCGCTAAGTTTGTTAACAGAGTTCTTCCAGGAATACTGCAACATTGTTCATCACCAATGATATCAGGTAGAACAGTCTTCAATCGGCATGCAAGTACTTTGGTAAGGACTTTATAGTCACTGCAGAGCAGAGTAACTGGTCGGAAGTCACCAACTGCCATGGGAGAGGATGTTTTTGGTATGAGGACTATGGTACCCTCGTGATGTGATTGACAAAGAGCACGACGTTGGAGAATGGTACGCAGGACATGACAAAATTCTTTGCCAATGAGAGGCCAGAAGTGTTTATACATTTCATATGGCAGTCCATCAATGCCAGGTGAGCGGTTGTTTGGGAGTTGTTTAACCACAGAGTGAATCTCTTCATCCGTAATATCCGCGCTGAGCAGAGTTTTGTTGTCCGGAGATAGTTTGGTACTGCAAGATGACAGCAATAGGGTCACCTGCTGTGGATCAATGGGAGCCTTAGCGTAGAACCGTTGATAAAATAATGATATTTCACTACGTATAGCGTCAGGGGAGGTGACGACACTTCCAGTACTGGTGCGGAGGCGGTGGATATATTTACGTTGCCGCTCACGTTGTCCTTTGGCGATATGGTATACACTTGCACTTTCGTCCGGGAGCACTGTACGATCTTTTAAAGCCACGTTGATATGAGCGAGCGTTCGTTGCTGTAGAGACAGGAGCTTGGTTTTAACTTCCCGGATCTGGTCATATATACGCTCCCCAGCATCAGTTCTTTGCTGGAGCTGGCGAAGAACTCGATAGTAAAATTCAACTGTATCCCGTCTTTCCCGACCTCGTTGGTAAGATATGTTCTTAAAGACGCGGCGGATCCCTGGTTTAACTAAAATATCCCACCAGTCTGTGCAGTCGCGAAATTTGCATTTTTGTTGGACCCATCGAATCCAGTGTTGTCTGAAAATATCTTGGCATTCCTCCTCCAGTAACAGCGAGCAATTCAGCTTCCAATAACCTCTTCCTATGTGAAATATGGGATGGGGGTAAGAGATTGTACATACGACAGCATGATGGATAGTGAAACTGGCAGGAATCACTTCATATCGTCCAGGCTGGATAAGTTCCTGTGAAAAGTAGATGCGGTCAAGTCGTGATGAGGAGTTGTGACTTATACAGGTGTAATGGGGCAGGGGCACCCTTAAACTATCCACAGCATCAATGAGGTGTAGGGAGGTAAGAAGGGTCCTGAGAGCCGGGTTGACACCTCTGTATGGACTAGTGGAATCCTCTGGGCGTTGAATACAATTGAAATCCCCTGCAAGAATAAGTTTTTCCTTAACGTCGTGCAGATGAGGCAGTATACTCTGTTGAAAGAACATTTTCCGTTCCACACGTTTATTGGACCCGGACGGGACATATACATTTATCAGGGCGGTATTGTTTATGTGTCCAGATATTATGCGTCCTGATGGATGACATAGCACACCTTCGAGTGGGATATCATGTCTTATGAGGAATCCGGTCCCTCTATTCGTATTACCGGTATTGATGTATTGTTTGTAGAAGGCAGATATGGGTAAACGCGGTATAGCAACTTCTTGAATGAAAGCAATGTCAATGTCAGCATCTCGAAGGAATCTCTCCAACAGTTGAAATTTCAGAGGGCATTCTATTACATTGATATTCACAGTGGCCACAGTGAGAAATTGCGCCATTAAGAGAAGTATAAAAGCTGTTCTAGACATACTGGAAGGTGGACTCGAAAGAAGACACAGGTGAGAATTATCCTGGTGCACTATGTCAAATTAGGTTGAGATAGTTCCTTTTGACTGCCATTCATAGGCTGGCTGTCAGCGGTTGAGAGCGTTCGTGGGTCCTTAGATGACGTAGAAAGAAGATTTTGTTTCTTTTTCACAGCTGCGGGAACTTTTGTGGAGCCAGTTTGATTCTTCGGGGCTGGTACGGCAATCGAGGCATTTGTTTTAATCTTCTTAGAGACGTTCTCGGATCCCCGATCAACAGTTTTAAGTGAGTCGGTAGAGACCAGCGAAGTCGGGGGCAGTGAAGACAAAATTTCTGTGGCAGCCTGTAGTAACGGCCGAGTTGGTTCTAAGGCTGCGATACAGGTTGCCGAGAGCACAGGGGCACTCTGTGTCTCGCAGCCCTGGTCAGGGCAAGGTACCAGTTCTGCGTCAGATGTATCCGAGGTCACTCCCGGTGTTGTCTCAGCTGACTGATCAATGAGCATGTTTTCATATGACGTTTGCTGCGTCACAACTTCCGAGTATTGTACACGTTGTTGTTGTGTAGGAGTTATACCGAGGGGAATCATTTTCTTTGGGCAGTTAATACGTAGATGTGTGGTAGCATTGCAAATTAAACAGGTCTGTTTCTGTCCATTATACGTTATATAGCCAGAATGGCCACCAAAAGCCTCAGTGGAGGGGATATCTTGCTTGATTTCCATAGTTACGGCACGTATTCCATTATACACCGGGAACTGATAAGCAGAAGACCATTGTTCTTTCCTGACGTCACTCACAGTGCCATATTTCGACAGGACGGATTTGAAAATTTCAGAGGGTACTTCGAGTGGGACATTAAATATACGCACTGTGGTAAAATTGGAATCCGCCGTGGAGAGCTTAACATTGGTCATTTCGCCTGAATCATACTGAAATTTAATAGGATCTGCAAAAGTATTTAACAATTTCTGATAAATAGATATGCTGATTACCTTGATGTACATGGTTTTTTCGTGCGCATTTAACTGGATGGCTTCTACTTGGTCGACAGTCAACCGGAGGGTATCGCCAATCCAGCGGTGAATTTCTCCTGGTGAGGGGCGAGAACTCTGCCTGTCCCATTGGCAGCGTACGGTGTTTTTTCTCTGGTATCCGGACATGATTTTCAGCGGGGTTTTCTGGGTTTCTGGTTTTGTTGTCTTATCTGGAACACTACTTAAAAAGTATTGTCCGAATGACACACGGAAGGTCAGTACACACGTGGAACTAAGGAAGCACCGGTATTAGGAACCGTAAACTCTTCCAATGCGGTCACACAGCGCGCACACACGTACCGCACTCGGCCACAACCAGTGACCAACTGCCCTCTCAGCCACCAACACATGGCAGTTAACACTCACTAAACGTGGTGTAGTTACAGTAGCCGTCCCACCTCAAACGTTTAAGTCCATCTCAAAGTCTTCAATCACGATTAATGGTGTTGATTTAACTTTCTACTATTACAGATCACGTGGCGTAAGCTATTAATTCGATCGAATTGCGTGTATGTGTGTTATTTCAAGGAGCAGTGAGTCATATGTTAGTAGAATGGGCCATAGTATTTGGCGGGGAAACGTTTAAGGTCGGTTTTTCTTTGCTAGACCCATGGCCCAATTACATTGCTGTCGCACAGTCAGAGCGCAGAGCAATATCGACCATCGGGAGAAATGCCGTGTTAGTTGGGTTTCATAAAACTAAATAATAAGGGGCGGGTGGACCACACTGTATATTTCTAGTAGGAACTACTTTTATTTTTCGACATGGCTTAGATATTTTATTGCTCCATTTGCTAAAAAATGGTGTTGCCATATGATATGGCAGGCACATTTATACGACGTTCTCACCATTGGTTGACTTTATTAGACAGGATTTTGGTCTTTATATTTTTCTGTGAGGATAGAATTTCTTGATTATGGATATTTTAGCGAGTGTTTCGAAATCGTGATCTGCAATTGGATAATTTAAATTATTTGTCAGTTCATTGCATACTGGCGAGTATGTATAATCCATCAGTAGGGATTTTTTTTGGATTGTTTGGTGATATTAAAATTTTATTCACTCAAGTGAATGCATATCGCTTTTATGTGGCAAATTGAGTCTTGTTGATTCCAATCATGTACACTCACTCATTAGTCCACGATATGGGGCCTGTTGCATTAAGCAATTGTGTGGTGGCACTCACCTGACCCATCGTTTAGGGCATTATCATGTGAGTCTACGAGGCGGAGCCTGTCGCTCTAAGCGATTGTGTGGTGGCACTCACCTTACTTGCCAGTCGAGGGTCTCATTTTATCATCCGAGTGTACTTATGATCGTAAGAGGATTAAACATGAAACTACCAGTCACACATTAGTCGAATTTTGTTAAATAAATTAAAAATAAATGTCAGCAGTGTTACATTTTGTAATTCTTGTTTTGCCAATCCAATATTTTGTTGCAATACTCTTTGGAGAGTATATTCATTTAACAAGCTGATACTTTTGATACTCTTTGTGAGTGATTTGGTACCATTGAGAAGGATTTCAAGTAATTGAATCTTGTAAGATGAATCATTTATGGTCAGAATTTATTTTGAGGCAGATCAGTATTAGATATTTTTGATGTGAGATATTATAACACAGGTGTTTTTCTTTGAGGTAAATCTTGAGAATCTTAAGAGAATTTATGCTCTAATTGAAACCAGATCTTGAATTGGATTACGATTACTAAGGTAATTTTCCTTATTGTTTAAGAAGTTGTCTCGATATGACCAGTTGAATTACAGTTCTTGGAGATTGTGTGCGTTAATCATTTGAAGCCAGTTATATATTTTTGTGGATCATGCAACGTGATTATGTGAAGTATTTTTGATAGGTATTTTTAGAGGTTGCCAAGTGGAAGTTTGCAATGTTGCCAATGGTATTTTGAGGCAGACATGAGGTTGTTGAACCCAGTCTAGCATATTTTTGGAGATTCATGCTGTGCGCTGAATACTTATGGTGTTATATGGAATAATTATGGTGTTATATGGAATAGTTATGGTATTCAAATATGGTATTTGACAAAGTGAGATTATATGGTGAAGTTTTGGATAGTGATATCCAACGTGGTTTTGTGGAGGCAACGTATTATTTTGGCATGATAATTAAATACGAGATATAACTTGGAACTGATAAAACTGTAAGACAGCGTTCTATAACCTATATTAAACAATTTTTTAGGAAATTAAGTAAATAAATAATTTTGATAATCCAAGATTTTCTGATAATAATAATTTATGAGATAATAATCTGAAGTTTAAGCATATTAAAGATCTGACCCGATGAATTAAAATTTAAATAAATCGATGATTTAAATTATTGATGAATTAAAGGTTGAATAAATTAATTGAATTAAATAAATTAACAGGTGATTAAACAGCTGATGAATAACTGAATTAAAGGTGATAATTAATTAAAGAAGCTGATGATTAATAAAATTTAAATGAATTTAAATACATTTAAATAAGAGATATGATTTAAATAAATTGATGAATTGCAACTTGAATTAATGAATTAAACAATTTAAATGGATGAATTGAGGTAATTTAATCTGAATGACATAATGAAATGAGAGTGTGTGGATAATTGAAGAATATAATGAATTGATTCATTTAGATGATTTGATGGTAATAAATTAATTATTTTGACTTGAATATAACGAATATTGGGATGAGAACTAATGTGAGAAATATTAAATTTTGATATGATAATGATGATGATAACCAATGAATAGTGAAGTTTTCTTTGATTCACAACCAAGCAATAATAATCAGTGATAGTGTAAATATGGTGTATAAATGAATTGTTAGATTTTTAGGAGCAATTGTCAGGATTTTCAGCATTGATTAGTGCCATTTAAGCCATAGAAATGAGTTAATATTTGAAGATATGTGTTTTTAGGATATTTTGTTAGACAGATTCATATTTCTTGACATCCACATTACTGATGTTAAATTAAAGCAAGGTTAGGTCTCAGGGATCACGAAATGTCAGTAACGCAAAGACATTGTGCTACGGTGGCCCTGAGAACTCAAGCAAACTTTAGTAAATTTTTTATATTTTATGTGGATGAAAAATACTTTGAAATAGCACAGAGATGGTTCGATTTGGAGGACTATAACAACCTAACGTTTGCATTCGACCATTCTCTTAGGTAGGGTTTGTGTTTATTTTTTCTGTCTGACTATTTAAGTTTAAATAAATTTGATTTGATCTTAGTTGTGATCTGATGATGGTGTTGTTTTCCCAATCCTTTCCTTTGTCTTAATTAAGGCTTAACCAGAAAGGATGAGGTTTGCTAGGGGTTCAGTTGATGGCGCCCATTTCTATTTGTTATTTTTATTAAATTTAAGCCCGTAACGACCCTGGAGATACTTTGTCTCGTGTTACCCTCTGCTTTTGTGATATTTCAACTGAATTTCCGACACATACCTTATTTGACTTCATGTTCATTTAACTCCACTCTGGCCTGGGAAGCCAGGTATGTGATGTAATGGCAGATGGGTCATCGCACACCTCGGATGAACGGGTGCAAGGTGCAACACTGGGATACGCTGATTATTCACCTAGCAAAGAAGCAGTTGGATTTCGTGGAGCAAAGAGATTGGCAAGAAAGAGTAAAAGGATGCAGTCCAGAAGAGATGCCAACATTAGAAAAAATTTTACATTTTTTTACCGAACTTTCACAATCATATATGCTGTTGAATTATAATAAAACAAAGACTTCAATACTAAGACATATTCAAAGGACAAAAGGCCTAGCAAGAGAGTTGTTATGACAGCCACTCAGGAGGGCTGCATTTTGTGTGGTGGAAGTCACCCCATTTACATTTTTGAGGAGTTACTTCAACGATCAGTAGAAGACAGGAAGAAGCTTCTCCGAGAGAAAAAACGGTGTCTTAACTGTTTGAAGCCAGGACACATTGCGAAAGACTGTAGAGGATCAAAGTGCAAGAAATGTGGACATTTACATAACACGTTATTACATGCAGAGGACGATAACAAACAAAAACAAAATATTGGAAAAAACGAAGCGAGTGTGAATCATTGCGTCAAATTTCAGGATTCGCCTCCCCTCAATATAAGCTTGGAAAAAGAAAACACATCGCAAATACTTCTGTCAACGGCATTAATCGATGCGAGGGATGCTCAAGGTATGAGAACAACATGTCGAGCCTTATTGGATCCTGGATCTCAAATCAATCTGATGAAAGAGAATCTGTATAAGAAGCTCTGCTTGCCATATGTTAAGAGAAGCATGCAAATCATAGGAGTTGATTGTACCAAAGTAGAAACAAACAAAACTGCAAGAGTACAACTCGCTTCAAGAAATGACGATTTTGCCATAGAAGAAGAATTTGTGGTGTTGCCATCTATTACAGAACGACTGCCACAGCTAGAGATCAAGAAAGACAAGTTAATTATTCCAAAGGATATTTGCTTGGCAGACCCGACTTTCAACAAGCCTGGGGACATAGACATGTCCATTGGTGCGGGACTCTATTGGAAGCTTGTTATTGGTCGACCCAGAAGCGAAGTACAAGGGCAACCAGCTCTACAGAACACCCGATTAGGTTGGATTATTGGCGGTGAAGTTTGCGAGAACCAACAAGGATTATCAATCACATGCATGAAGATCGGCAACGAACAATTAACAGATCATTTAGAAAGATTTTGGAAGCAAGATGCAGTTCCGGAAATTCAGCATTACACAAAAGAAGAAAAAATGTGTGAAAGGCAGTTCACAGAGACTGCTTCGAGAGATGAAACAGGTAGATTCATCGTAAGGCTGCCATTAAGACCAGATGTCGTACTTGGAGAGTCTAAAGGTCATGCACAAAAGAGACTAGAATCATTAATCAAGAGATTAAGCAGACAACCAGAACTCAAGACTGCGTACACAGATTTTCTAAATGAATATCAAAGGCCAGGGCATATGACTTTGATGGAAGAGTAGAAAAATCAGGAAATGACAAACTCATATTTCATACCCCATCATGCAGTGGTGAGACCAGACAGAGACACTACTAAAGTTAGAGTGGTATTTGACGCCTCAGCAAAAACATCACACGGTACATCACTCAACGACAAGCTCATGATTGGGCCTAATTTACAGAGAGACCTTTTTCATATTGTACTTAGATTTCGCAGTCATAAGTATGTCAAAAAGCGGATGTGGAAAAGATGTTCAGGAAGATCCTCGTCCACCCTGATGATCGAGCATTACCGCAAATTATGTGGAAGGAGGATCCTTCAGCCCCTGTGAGGATTTATCAACTAAACACTGTGACATACGGAACAGAGTCTGCACCGTACCATGCCATGAGATGTTTAAATGAATTGGCTAATCTCCATGAGAGTGAACTTCCAATAGCAGCCAAGGCTATTCGTGATGATTTTTACATGGATGACTGTTTGAGTGGGGGAAATATTCTTGAAGATGTGATTCAGCTACGGCAACAAATACAAAGTATCCTTTTGAGTGGTGGAATGCATTTGAGGAAGTGGAGGTCCAATGACAGACGTATTTTGCAGGAGCTGGAGAGCAAAAGTAATGAGGGGACTTTGTTGATTTTAGATAAAGGTGAAGCCAGTAAGACTCTTGGACTTCTCTGGGACTCAGCACGGGATTGTCTTCAGTTTCGAGCTATACTAGCAAGGCAAACACCAAATTCCAAAAGAGAAGTGGCTTCCAAAATCGCACAGATTTTTGATCCTCTTGGGCTTGCGAGTCCAGTACTGATCAAAGGAAAATTGTTGATGCAATACTTATGGGCAGATGGATTAGAGTGGGATCAGCCATTGTGTCCGAAGCACCCTCAAATTTGGAACGACTATTATTCATCATTGGAGAGACTGAACGACATCAGAACAATCAGAAATGTAAATCCTGGAAATTGTTCTGACACTTTTGATTTGTTCGGATTTAGTGATGCTTCCGAGAAGGCCTTTGGAGCCTGCATCTATGTAGTTAGTCAAACACAAAAGGATCACATCGTGTCTAATTTACTTTTTGCCAAGACGAAGGTGGCTCCGTTAAAGACCATTTCATTGCCCAGGCTCGAATTAGAGGCAGCACTTCTTCTTGCACAACTTGTCAAAACGACGGCAAGTGCTTTGAAAGAAGGAGTTGGTCCTATCAGATTGTGGAGCGATAGTACAATTGTTTTAGGATGGATCAACACCGAGCTACGGTTGTTGAAGACGTTTGTTGCAAATAGGATCGCAAAGATTCAAGAAGCCACCGATCCCGCCATGTAATATCATGTTCCATCAACAGAAAATCCAGCTGATCTTCTCTTCTATAGAACTTGAAGGAAAAACACTTTGGTGGAAAGGTCCTCCGTGGCTCTGCACACAAATTCAACAACCAAGGCAATCCAAGGAATTTAAAACAGAACTGCCAGAACTGAAGATTGCAACAGTGACATTAAAGGCAACTGCAACCAGCAGTTTGCTTATCAAATTTTCGTCGTTCTTGAAATTATGCCGTATAGTAGCATACTGTCAGAGATTCATCTACAACTGCAAACAGGATATACCAAAAAGGAAAACAAGCTCACTAGAGACAGAGGAAATTTGTCAAGCAGAGAGACATGTGGTCAGGTGGACACAGTTGGAAGCTTTCTCTGAAATACAAAATTGTTTAACAAATAATCAAGACCTCCCAAGAAAGAGTCCATTAAATTCACTCAGTTCTTTCCTAGACAACGATGGGTTGATTAAGGTTGGAGGAAGGCTTCAGTTTTCAGAGTTAGCATCGGAACAGAGACATCCCATACTTCTCCCAGCAAATCACCACATCACCAGGATAATCATGGAAGGGGAACATCGTCGTCTTAAGCACTGTCCGCCAGAGCAGTTATTACATGCAACACGACAGCGATATTGGCCCATCAGTGGCAGAAGAGAGGCAAAGAATGTCATTAGAAGATGTGTGAAGTGTTATTGCTTTAATCCTATAGTTCCTGAGGTACGCATGGCAGATTTACCAAAGGAATGAGTCACGCTGGTTCTTCGGCCCTTTGTCACCACTGGAGTGGACTATGCAGGTCCCATATCTGTGAGAGAGAGCCGCAGAAGAGGCTGGTTCCATGTTTACAAGAGTTACATAGCTGTATTTATGTGCTTCAGCACCGAGGCAGTGCATCTGGAACTAGTGTCAGAGATAACAACTGAAGCTTTCTTAGCCGCACTGCAACGTTTTACAGCTAGACGAGGTTTATGTAACCAGCTCATTTCCGATAATGGAAATAATTTTATTGGAGCATCCAATGCGCTTCAAGATATCCAGTCCTTTTTAGAGAAAGA
Organism: Meconema thalassinum; assembly: GCA_946902985.2. NCBI lineage: Eukaryota > Metazoa > Arthropoda > Insecta > Orthoptera > Tettigoniidae > Meconema > Meconema thalassinum. The sequence continues at coordinate 301,841,005 of OX336396.1, read as the reverse complement.
ATCATCAGGCATTGCCTCCTCACTTGCTCAGCAACGAATCAATTGGAAGTTCATCCCTCCCCGATCGCCACATTTTGGGGGATTGTGGGAGGCAGCTGTAAAAATTATGAAGAGACATTTACTAATTGAAACGCAGGGACGTATACTAACCTTTGAAGAGACCTACACTATTCTTTGCGACATTGAAGCAGTATTAAACTTACGCCCTCTCACTCCGTTAGCAAATGATCCCAATGATTTGTAAGTTCTAACACCTGCACATTTCATCTTGAGTGACTCGCTTATGCAACCTGTACAGATGGATGTGTCGAGGGAACCTGATAACCGCTTGTCCCATTGGAAAAACTTGCAGAAAGTCCGACAACGGCTCTGGCAGAGATGGCAGCAAGAATACTTGCAGGAGATGCAAAAACGTGTCAAGTGGCACAGTACTGATCGGCGTATTAAAATTGACTCTTTAGTACTGTTGATCGAAGACAATATCCCGCCTCTACAGTGGCCACGAGGTAGGATAATTCAAGTTCATCCCGGACGAGATGGCGAGGTGAGAGTTGTCACCGTTCAGACTCCTGGTGGAACATTCACTCGAAGTATCAAGAAAATATGCCCTCTTCCCATAGAGGATGAAGAAAAGGATCATTATTCATTATTATGAAATAGATTCAATCTGTATAATTGTATTAATTAATTAATTGAAAGAATTCCTTTCAAGGTGGGGTGCATGTTAATGAGTAGACTTCATCCCGTCGATGTTGAAAGGAAGGAGTCGATTGCGCGTCGACTGGTTTTTGTTGCGACCCGTACTCGCGGGAGCGTGTTGTCAATTGTTTGAAATTGTTAAAAACTTACGACAGAAAGTAAGGACACAAAATAAAGATTTGAGTAATCGGTAAACGCAACAGCGTTTTATTCACGTCAAAAATACATACAATAACAACAGCTAAGAGAGCCTCCGAGCATTGGCCAATTTATTTAATACAGCATTTTTCAAAGTGCCTCTAAACGCCGGTTGTTACTTTCACTACGTGAGTATATTTAGTTCAGCATTTTCCGGAGTGCTGTTGGAAATGGGGACACGAGCCAATTGGCTGTGATGAACGATAATTTTTCCCCAGTAATCCACTGTTAATGAAGGCCAGGGCTGGACTTGGATGTCACTAGTTCAGTTTTAACCCTCTGTTGACAGCCGCCTTCATAATCTCAAAAGCCAGCCCAGTAAAACATAACATTACATCAAAAAATATTTTAGTATTATTGGAACAAAGCTTTCAATGAACGCACGAATTCAAATGATAAAATGGACGCGTTGAAAAGGGCCTAGTTCCTCTCCTGTTCGGGTTCCTTCGTGTCACTGTTTAAATAACTTGTAAACATCGTCTTCCTCGTGTTGTCATTTTGAATATGAATACATATTTCCTAATTTATGATAAACAGATTCGGAGAAGTCCGTTTAATTTGGACCACTTAACTTTAAACATCCATAATTCCATTGACCTTAATGAAAAGTTTTCAAATTTTATGGTCAATGTATGAAATGATTTGGTGAAAATAAATGTTGAATTACTTAAAAGTAATGTTTTTTCTAAAATGTAATATCGTGTAATTTTAACCGGTTAATATAAACACTTGTAAGTTATTTAAACTGTTTGTTAAGCAACTAGCACCCTCACCCACAGGCTTCACCAGGGAAGAGTTATGAATGCAAAACGTGATAAGCACTTGTTTTTTCGATGTGAATGATCTACGTCCTATATCCGTTTTACGTCTCGGTATGATGGGTTAAAATGACTGACTGGACTATTAATAGATGCATGTGCAACGAATTCTTGTCAGACGTAAAATAATTTATAATAATTTAAGAATGGCGAGGTGCATGAAACACAAATCCCCCTTCCGTCCAATCTAAAAACACTTATAGTGGGCGATGTATTGAAAATAGAGATATGCTTTACCTGACTTTTTTGTACAACTTTTCAAGCTGAACAACTCTTACACTCATAGTATCTTCTTCTTGTTTCGTATAGGTCATCTAAGGACCACAACATTCAACAGTTACATTTGGAGTGGGCTTTGATGTTTGCCCAGTAGTTACGCATCCTCTGGCTGTGTTGTTCCCTCCTCTCCTGGGTCCAGAGGGCACCTCTTTTCTTTCTTGGCGGTTTGTCCTGGAACCTCAATTGCTGAAGCATCTTCCTGAGAGATGTCCCGTCTTTTAAGTCTCTTTCCGCCCCTCCAAGTTCTTGCAGATCTTTGCTCACTTCCTACAACCATGGTGACTTGGTCTTTTGCCAGTAACCCAGGAACTGGTTGGTCAACCTGGTAGGATGCATCCTGTAGACTTGTCCATAAAATGCTAGACGTCGTTTCCTAACAACATCCGTGATTCTTTCACAGTACGTGTAGAGCTCTTGATTAGGGCGCTTTCTGTAATCATTACCTTCCTTCACAGGCTCCAATATCTTCCTCATTATCTTTCTCGCCTGTACTCATAGTATATTGATATTTTAACGGGTTGCCTATCGTAAGCATAAATAGCGGACGGACGCCAGATTTTTCTTCGAATTTTTCACTGAAATCGTTACTGCTTGGCTTCCTTTGATCGTAAATGAATTATTTTCTACAGAAACCTTCTCCGAGATATCCTTTACGGAATGATGAAAACTGCATCAAAATCCAACCAGTGGTTCTCGAGATTACCCGTGACATCCAAGAATCGGGGACTTTGTTTTATTCTAAGTAGAGATACTGAACAATATCACATTTGATTTTAATGAATTAAATAATACAGTAATATATTCAATTGACTGAGTATTTTAATTAAATTAAACAAAATGTTGCGGCTTTGGTGGCGTAGTTAATAGCATGCTGAGCTTCTATTTCCAAGGTCGCGGGTTCAAACCCGGCCGAAGTCGTCGAATTTTTAACAGCATTAAAAATCCCTCAGTATGCCTTCCTTCGGAGGGGAAGTAAAGCCGTCGGTCCCATGTCATAGAGTTATGGCATGAAAAAGAATCTCCCACTAACTACAAAGGTGTGAAGCCAACATTTGTAGGTTAGAATTGATAACGCTATATTAGTTCCAAAGCACGGCACCAAGTGCTGACTGCGATGGCATCTAGTAGCTAACTTCGCAAGCTAGGTGTCGTGGACGGTAGCATTTGGTAGCAAATGTAGGAAATAGTTGAAATTATCGTCTGCCGTCCTTATTTGAATTAAGAACAGATAACACACTCTAATACAGCCAACACAATTAACACCGGTTATCAGACGGATTCTACACACACCCAAAGTACACGGGGCTAGATGACCGCGTTGTCGCAGACCGTAAACTGAGGAACCAACCATCCTAAACTGAATTCGCCCTTCGAGAACATTTAAAGTCTTCTCAGATTACAAAGCAACTTCATTTAATAATAGTAATAATAATAATAATGTTCTTATTGTTGTTTGATTTGAGGAGCTTTGGCAACGTCGTCATTTAGTCTCGTACACTTGGGTGTGTGAAAAATTTGTCTGATAACATGTGTTATTGAGGTGTCTGTAGCAGTAGTAATAATAGTAGTAGTAGAGTGTGTGTTTGTAATTACGTACACATTATCACATGTACTAAGTTTTTTGGCAGGTCTTTTATTTCTTGTCTTTGGAGGGCAGAGACTGACGGTGGGTGTCACTCTAAGTTTCGTAGTGTTTTGTAGAGGTATTTGTCTTATTAATTTAGATCTGATGATGCTCCCTTGCCGTGCGAAACATGTCATTTCTTAGTTTTCCCCTTCTTCAATAGCACTATGGTTTTACAGTGTTTTTATTTTCTAAAATATAATTAAGGGATACTCTCAGTTGTAGTGAAGTGGGAGTGAAGATTCATGGAGAAATAGTTTCAACTCTGACATTTGCTGATGACATCGTAATCATGGCCGACACGCCGGAGGATTTGAATGAGTTTTTGAATGGTATGGACTCCGTCTTGAGGAAAGAATTCATGATGAAAATTAATAAATGTAAAACAAAAATATTGGAATGCTGGGTAGATTACTGACTGGGGAATAACCTAACCACCAAGGGAAGATGATTGAAAAAAGGAAGTGGGTTTTGGACTGGAGAGAAAGGATAGATAAATAGGAGGAGAGTCCCACAAAAGTTATAAGTTTAACTTTAAATACATTCAAAGGCGGTTGCCACTGCAAATCCGCTCTCTGATACCTAAAGTGAGTAAGGACCTGGTCGAAGCTAACGGGAAACGCAGCTAGGACTTGGGCGGTTTGCAAGAGAATGGCTTTAGCGTATTCCCTCTCAAGCATACATATGCCTACTATGGGGAAGGGTGATGATCTGGTAAGACAGAGAGTAACAGACTTATTGTATGTCTGTTCAAAGGAATTAGTTTTTGAACAAGTGATTCGCATAATGTCAATAATTTGAATCAATTTTGATATTTCCAGTTTCGAAGTTGTAGAGTTACTACAAAGCGACCAAGTGCTTCCAAGAAGGATGGGAATAAACCAATTATACTTTTGGGAATAATTTTGGTAAGTGCACCAATAGTTGCATTTGGAAATGGCTAAGCTTTTATCCAGCAAGGAGCCGACTAAATGTTTAGGCAAGGAGAAACTATTAAAATTTGAAAAACCAACCATAAGAATTGGGGAGAATCTCCACAAGCAGGAAGCTGGCGTAGCGAGCTATGCTTGCCTTACTGGCCAGTTAGAATTAGCTATTAAAGCTAAGAGAGACTTTACCGAATTGGCAACTAAGAGTTCTTGCTCAAATGCAACAAGTGGTGAAAGCCCTATCACAAGATTTATTTGCATTAACGAGAGCATGAACCTAGGAAGAGCCAGGGAAGACAGGATCTTGCCTAACCGTTGTATTAGAGAAATGATGAGTCAAAAAAGAAAGTTTGAATTTATTTTAACAATGCAAAAGAGCGTAATGAATTTAACAAATAAGTAGTAGTTTTTTTGCCAAATATATAATTTAAACTTTGTAACAACTGGGGTCACAGACCTCCGAAAAAACATCTAAAGTTTGCGCCAGGCAATTAACAATTCATTAGGTTTCAAACCTGTATAAAATCCTCGCAAGAATTTGAAATAGCGAAGAAAAATTACACAATTTAAAGACAATTAAAGTGATTAAAGTTTGAAAATAAATCGAGTACAAGGTGTGTACTTTAAGACATTCTTGGTAAATATCTTGAAAAGAGTAACAATTTCGAAAGTAATAATAAAAAAACAGCAGGAAGAATAAAAGAGAAGTTCCTATAACTTTCTATATTTATACTGGATTACTTTTAGGAGTTACACAAATAGGGCAGGTCACTTACTGTGAAACCTGAAGATAAATGTTTAAGTAGGAATCACGAGACAAATGGGGCAAGTTTCCCTTTCGTGAAACATAGAAATAACTCACTCATGAGTTGAAAGTATTGTATTCCCTGATTAAAAGGGAGAAACAAGATAATTAGAAACGTGTACAAGACACGTAGTTATACAGAAATTAATTAATGATATGTAAGCAAGTTGGGAGGGCACGTCTCTAGCGTGACACCTCATTGAGAAAGACCTAAAGTAACAATTTTTATTATGGTTTGTTAGTAAGGGCTTTAGGAAAGATCAACTGGGATGGAAGGTAAATGTTCATGGCCGTATTTATAATGATCGAACGAGCGCGACGTGGTAGAAATGGTGAACAAGCACGGATTTTCACTATAGTTTGTTGAAATGGATGAAAAGTTCACTGTAGTAACACGAAAGTTTATGGCAAAGAAAGTTATTGCAATCGTGGAAAATGACTAGTTGCACTAGATAGGCGAAAGTCTATTGCTTGAGAAAGTTGTGAATTACAATTAAATGCGCCATAGAACATTCCAACGGTGGAAGAAAATTAGCTATTGAGCATTAATTCATAAGGAAGATTCCCCATTTAAAATAGTATCCCCACATGTGAGTGGAAAATACATGACGGCACGACTTGTAGATAGAGTACAGGATCTGGAAGGTTCCAGAACGATCCTAATAGAAGAATAGGGCCAAAGTTAATCCAGCGGTGGAACGAGCTTAATATTTTATCGACAGTGGGTAATTCCCGCGTTGTGAGAAGATTTCTCATAAGAAATGCGGCTTTCCATTAAGATTTGCTTAGACAGACAAAAGCTTAACATAGAAAATCCCGCGAAGGATGATTATTTCCCCAAATAAGTAATCTCACACTGCCAATAAAATGATCGTTAAGCATGTAGAATTAAAACCGATGAAGATGAGGTTAAACCAGAAGTCTGTACTTATCTTTGCTGCATGGCGAAAGTGAAGTTCCCTTTGACGATTAAAGTTCCAACATGGCGTGGAATGAAGAGAATGCCTCTTGGTTTGAGGAGACTAGCTCTAGTTGAGCCTTGACTGACTAAGTCGAGTGTCGACGTGCAAGTTCATAGCACTATTCCGGGCGACCCCGACCGTGCCCTTCAAATTTTGTTACGTCTCACCAATCCAACATGGCGGCTGTGCGAAATATTTCACCAGCATTCAATATCTCCGAAACTATTCCCGATATCACCCTGGATTTTTTACGGTGGTAAAGAGAACAACTAGAAGTTCACCTTTGTGACGTTTGAAAAACTGGTATCTACAAAACCAACATGGCAGCCACGCGAATTTGTGACTTTTAAATAGACGTTTCCTGCGATTTAACCAACCAAACGCAATAAAACTTGGTACAGTATATGTTCATAAACATTGTAATGCACCGACATCTAACTTGGTTCAATTGTTTACATAACCACAAGATGGCGGATGTGCGAAATATTTCACCCGCATTCTATATCTCTGAAACTATTAGCGGTATCACCCTGAAATTTTGTACGGAGATAAAGTGCACTACTGGCAGTTCATCTATAAGACTTTCAAAAACCGGTTAACTACAAAACGAACATGGCGGTCAAGCGAATTTGAAAATTTTAAAAAGACCTTTCTCGCGATTTAATGTTCCAACCGCTATAAAATCTGGTACAGGAAATGTTCATACATATTGTAATACACTGGTATCAAATTTAGTTCAATTCTTCACACAACCTCAAGATGGCGGCTTTGCGAATTTAAAATTAAGTTTTTATTACTTGTGTCGTTATCATGCGATCGATGTGAAAGTTTGAATAAAGAACCTACGCAATAATTTTCCTTTAATGGTACATGACTCTATGGCCTATACATTTAACAATCCAACATGGTGACCATCCGAAATATTTAGACGGCTCTGAATATCTACGAATCTATTATAGCAATCAAACTGATTTGTTTTATGTTCATAGGGCCTATGAGCTTAAGTTCACCTGTAGGATTTTGAATAACCTGGTGATCACAAATCCAACATGGCGGCGACGCGAATTATAAATATTGACATGGACGTTTCTCGCAATTTAACCATCCGAGTGCAGTGAAACATGGTACAGTAAATCCTTATACGAATGTTAATTCACTGGCATCTAATTTATTTCAATTGTTTCCATAACCACAAGATGGTAGCTGTGCGAAATTTTAAAATCTCCTTGTTACTTCTTGTATCCTAATCATGCGATTGAAGTTTGAATGGTACACGTACACAATAATCTTCCTGTAACAGTACATAACTCTAAGACCTACATATATAAAATCCAACATGGCGACCAACTGAAATATTTAGTCGGTTCTCAATATCTACGAATCTATTACAGCAATAAAACTGAAATATTGTATGTTGATAGTGGCAGTTAACATAAGTAGGATATATGAAAATAGGCTGTATAGTTCTTCACGGAACTACTTGTTATTTATATTTTCTTAACTGTTAATAATTTTAGTGACACACATTTCATTTAACAGGCCATAGATATAAAATATTTATAATATAAATTGTCTAGTTAGCCTATTTTCAATTTTGAAAAAATAGGCTTATGAGATCACCTTTTGTCCGTGTGTGTGTGAGGAGTGTGTGTGTGTGTGTGTGTGCGTGTGCGTGCGTGTGTGTGTGTGTGTGTGTGTGTGTGTGTGTGAGGTGTGTGTGTGTGTGTGTCCCCAAATAAAATCTAAACGGCAGGAGCTATTTCAGTGAGACTCGGTAAGTTAATAGCACTATTACCGGCGACCTCGACCATGCCCTTCAAATTTTGTTACGTCTCACCAATCCAACATGGCGGCTGTGCGAAATATTTCACTAGCATTCAATATCTCCGAAACTATTACCGATATCGCCCTGAAATTGTGTATGGCATTAAAGGGCACTACTAGAAGTTCACCTATGAGACTTTCAAAAACCTGGTGACTACAAAACCAACATGGCGGCCAAGCGAAGTTGAGACTTTTAAATAGACTTTTCTCGCGATTTAACTATCCAAACGTAATGAAACTTGGTACAGCAATTGTTTCTACACATTGTAATGCACTGGAGTCTAATTTAGTTCAATTGTATAAATAACCTCAAAATGGCGGCTGTGCGAAATATTTCACTGACATTCTATATCTCCGAAACTATTACAGATATCACCCTGCAATTTTGTACGGTGATAAAGGGTACTGATACAAGTTTACCTTTGTATATTTCATAAACCTGTAAAGTACAAAACGAACATGGCGACCAAGCGAATTTGATATATTTTAATAGACTTTTCTCGTGATTTTACTCTTTGAGCGCAGTGAAATGTGGTACAGTAAATGATTTTGCAGATTGTAATGCACTGCCATCTAATTTAATTCAATTGTTTACATAACCTCAAGATGGCGGCTGTGCGAAATTTTAAAATTAAGTTTTTATTTCTTGTGTCGTAATCATGTGATCGAAGTGAAAGTTTGAATAATGAACCTAGGCAATAATTGTCCTTGAATGGTACATAACTCTATGGCCTATACATATAACAATCCTAAATGGCGAGCTTCCGAAATATTTAGGCGGTTCTCAATATCTATGAATCTTTTACAGCAACCAAACTGATTTTTTTAATGTTCATAGAGACTATGAACATATGTTCACCTATAGGACATTCAGTAACCTGGTGAGCACAAATCCAACATGGCGGCGACGCGAAGTATAAATATTTAAATGGACGTTTCTCGCGAATTAACTATCCGAGTGCCGTGAAACGTTGCACGTTAAATGCTTATACAAATGTTGATCCACTGGCATCTAATTTATTTCAATTGTTTGCTTAATCACAAGATGGCTGCTATGCGTAATTTTAAAATCTCGTTTTTACTACATGTGTTCTAATCATGCGATTGAAGTTTGTATACCACACGTACACAATAATCTTAATGTAATAGTACAAAAATAAAAATCCAACCTGGCGACCATCTGAAATATTTAGATGGTTCTCAATATCTACGAATCTGTTACAGCAATTAAACAGAAATTTTGTATGTAGATAGAGGCAATTAACATGAGTAGGATATATGAAAATAGGCTGTATAGTTCTTCACGGAACTACTTGTTTTAATCTGAAATGATTAATAAGTAATAATTAAGCATGTAGTATTACTACTTTGTAATGGGGCATGCTGTAAATAAAATAAGCTTTTTTAAAAAAGTATCTTCTTCCTTGTCACACTCCGTCTCCCCTCTCTCTCATCGGCTCAAGACCGGGAGCAACCGTCTCATGACTTGCCAACTGAAGCCAAGCTATTTGAACGTTAACCTCCTTAGTTCCAAGAATTTTGTCAAACATTTCATTGTCTCACTAGCTTGGGTTATCTGCCTCGTCTTCTTACTTCCAATAGTTGCAACATTTTTACTCAACTTGTATCCACTACTGCTAGTATGAATGCCCCCTTTCAAATATAAGAAATAAAGTATGGATCATTATTATATCAGATGATATCATAAGGGTTCAGTATATAATAACCGGGTGAGTTAGCCGAGGTCGTTACGGCATGACTGCTGCCAGTCGCTCACATCCGGGAGGCGAGGAGGTTCGAATCCCCCCGCCGGCAACCTTGAAGATGGTCTTCTGTGGTTTCCCATCTTCCTTCCAGGCAAATGCCGGGGTTGGTCCATAACTATAGGCCACAGCCGCTACCTTCCAACTCCTCGACCTTTCATTCCCACTTTCCTCCCCAACGGTACTTGTAGCTCACCCATTGGGTGTCCGTCTCGAAGCAGCTACAAAACTGGCGAGCCGAACATGTCCTCGGACACTCCCGGCACTAAAAGCCATACGCTAAAAAAAATAAAAAAAAGTATATAATATTTGAATTTTAGAAATACCAGCTCTTTGGCATGAAAATTCCCCGAAATTTGGCTGAAAGATTCAACTACCAGCATCTTGGAAAACATAAACTGTCCTTATGACAGGTGGTTAATATGGAGACCACTATCTCATAAGAGGTTGATACAAATACACACACTAATACAGACACCACATTAATACAGGTTATTAGGCAAATCCTAGACACACTCAAGTACACGGGGCATGATGTAGCAAGTCCCTAAATGAGTCACCAACTACATCAATAAAATAGAGATAGGCTCCTTGAACTGTTTTATGCACAGACCTTCACAGCAGCCATTCTGCAGCAGTCTTTCTTGGCGAAGGGGAAGTGTGACCTCATCGCTAGGAAATGGTCATAAAAGTGAAATGATAAAACAGTGACAAGATCCTCAAGTTAATATAACTCCTACAGTTGTCTTACAATGGGCGAGCGATACACTCACATTTTATACAGGCAGTACCTCAAAATAGTATTTAAATTGTTCAAAACATTTTTATCCAATCTTCATTTTCATTTATGAAAATAATAGGTTTATGAGATCAACTTTTGCCCGTGTGTGTGCGTCCGTGTGTGTGTGTGTGTGTGTCTCCTAATAACTTTTAAACGGTTGCAGCGATTTCAATGAAAATCGGTATGGCCATAGTACTATTTGGCCGACTCCTACCGTGCCCTTCAAATTTTATTACGTCTTACCAATCCAACATGGTGGCTGAGCGCAATATTTCACCAGCGTTCTATATCTCCGAAACTATTACTCATATCACGATGCAATTATGTACGGTGTTAAAAAGCACTACTAGACGTTCACATATGTGACTTTCAAAAACCTGTTAATTACAAAAATGGACATGGCCGCCAAGAGAACTTGAAACAATTAAATAGACTTTTCTCGCGGTTTAACCACTCGAACGCAGTGAAACTTAATACATCAAATGACAATAGAAATTGTAATGCACTGACATGAAATGTAGTTCAATTGTTTACATAACCAAAAGAAGGCGGCAGTGAGAAATTTTAAGTAAAGGTTTGTATTTCTTGTGTTCTAATCATGCGATCGAAATCAACGTTCGATTAATGAACGTACACAATAATAATCATCTAATAGTACATAACTCAATGGCCTACATATATTAAAATCCAACATGGCGACCATCCGAAATATGTAGACGGTTCTCAATATCCATTAATCTATGACAGCAATCGAACTGAAATCTTGGATATGTATAGAAGCTATAAACATTAAGTTCACCTATGGGACGTTCAATAACCTGGTGAGCACAAATGCAACATGACAGCGACGCGAAATTTAAATATTTAAACATTCAAATGGACGTTTCTCGCGATTGAACCATCCAAGCGCAGTGAAAAATTGAAATCCACTGGCATCTAATTCATTTAAATTATTTTCATAAGCACAAGATGGCAGCTGAGTCAAATTTTGAAATCTCGTGTTTTTATTTCTTGTGTCCTAATCATGCGATTGAAGTTTGAATAGAACACCTACACAATAATCTTCATGTAGGTCTATTAGTATATAACTTCAAGGCGTACATATAAAAAATCCAACATTATTCAAACGTTCACTTCGTTCGCATAATTAGGACACAAGAAACACAAACTTAGTTTCAACATTTCTCACAGCCGCCATCTTGAGGTTATGTAAACAATTGAACAAAATTAGAAGTGTAAAAACATTTGATGTACCAAGTTTCAATGTGTTCGGATGGTTACATCGCGAGAAAAATCTATTGAAATGTTTAAACTTCGCTTTGCCGTCATGTTGGTTTTTGATAGTCAAATTAGTTAACTTCTAGTAGTATCTTTTATCGCCGTACAAAATTTTATGGCGATATTAGTATGTTGGATTGGTGAGACGTAATAAAATTCGAAGGACCCGGACGGTGTCGCCCAAATAGACGAGGGGGGGGGAGGGTAAGGAGAGGGGGAGTGGGTGGCACACACCGACAAAATGTGATCTCATAAGCCTCTTTTATCATAGATGAATATAGGCTAATAATGCCTTCCAACACGATTATCCTATACTGACATGTGAATGTCTTCAGCACATGATGATAACGCAGAGCCAACAAGAATGCTGTCCCCATTTTATTATATCTTCCTTCTTTTATTCCACTATTACTTTTATAACCTCCCGACACTTGATTATAAACTTTATCCTAGTCCATGTTAATGTCCTCGGGGCGTTAGCTTAGGTCGCTGTAGAATTATATTAAACCAACTTTTTTATCTCAGTTCGCAGGGTTATGATTGTTGTGACAATAATGGTGATGGCGCTTCGAGCGCCAGTTACGTCATGATGGAGAGAACGAAGTTCATTGCTCTGCAACCTCCCTGGTCAAGAAATAATAATAACATGCTTCCAAAGATAAGACATGGCGGCCCTTGGACGGAGAAACCAAACAGGCTCACCCCCAAAAGATGAAGGAATTCTTGGTGCATAAGAAAGCCAAATATAACAAGACTTAACGTGGTCCTAGATGACCCTACCAAATTATATATATATATATATATATATATATATATATATTTAGGGGAATGAAATGCATTTACGCACAGAGTGTCGGGCTCCTGCTCCTGAGTAGCAGACTACCGACTAAAACTCCCCCGTTACTTCTGAACACTAGCCTGGAACCGTTTAGCACATTACTTCAGACTAGAGTCATTTTATATTTGCCCGTAGGGCACTCTTCCGTAATGAAACATCTTCAGTGGCGATCCAGATCCGTCTTCTTTTTTCGGAGGATATCTTCAACAACACTTGCTACAAGTTTCCAATGTTCTTCATTCTGTAGCATTACCGCAACAATATTGTCGGGAGATATCTCTACATCAATTTGATCTTGAAGAGACTGCCTACTTTGGACCCACCGTCCACAAGAGAAGAAGGTGTGATTAACATTATCTATCTCATTAACACAGTAGATACAATCTGGTGAATCCACTTTCCCCATCTTCTTAAGATAAGAACAGAAGTACCCATGGCCAGTCAATAACTGAGTGAGATAATAACCAACCTCACCATGTTTCCTCTCTGTCCAAACCTGCACCTGGGGTATCATTCTCCTAGTCCACTGGCTTCGGTGTCCTTGCTCCCATTTCATCTGCCAATTGTGAAAGGTTTGTGCTCTTGCTGTTCGTCTTGCATTTTGTAAACCTACTTCCGATTTCCTCCAGTAAATGTACTTGCGTTCTTTCGCTAGAAAATAAATTGGAATTATCCCAGCAATAACAAGAACTGCTTCTTCAGAGACCGTGCGATATGCAGATGCCACGCGTAAAGCACCCCGCCTCTTCACTTGTGCTAGTGACTTCCTATAAATTTCCTTATCCAGGGTATCCGCCCATATTTCCGCTCCATACAGCAGAACTGAATGGATGGCTGTCATCAGTAATCTCCTCTTACTAGAGTTTGGCCCACCAACATTGGCCATTAGCCGACTGAGAGACGTTACTCCTCTTGCCGCCTTATCCGCAGTCCGTCTAATTTGTTCTCCAAAATTCAGTTTATTGTCGATCATGAGGCCCAGATATTTTGCTGCTGGCCGCGTCTCTACTTGTATGTCTCCTACCTGTATTGGGAGTATTGTCTGAATTATCTTCTTTGTTAGGACTACAATTTCGTCTTACTAAGTGCTAGAGACAGACCATGTTCCTCCATCCAACTATTGATTGTACGCATTACCATATTGAGTCGCAACTGTGCCTGCTCGACACTTCTTCCTGCTACAAGAGCAGCATCATCATCTGCATAACCTACTAGGACAGTTTCATCCGGAACTTCAGACCTCAGCAAGCTATCATATGTGATATTCCATAGATCTGGTTCTAAAATCGAACCCTATGCTGCTCCGGCTGAGACCCGTACCCTGCGTTGTCCTTCTGTCGTGTTATGAAGCAACGAACGATCTTTCAAGTAGGAATTTATCATCCGTAAGAGATAATTTGGAACATGAAATGTATTCTCCAACGCATTCAGCATGTCACTCCACTTGACAGAGTTGAATGCATTTCTTACGTCAAGAGTAACGAAGAGAACCACACGACGGGAGTGGTGATTGTAATTTTCCGCCTGCTGGACAGCTGCAACAATTTCTTGTATAGCATCCAGGGTCGATCTTCCTGTTCGAAATCCATATTGTCTTGGTGATAAGTCGCCCGCTGCCATGATCGCTTGGCGCAACCTGACCTTCAGAAGCTTCTCAAAGAGCTTCCCTGTTGTATCGAGCATACACAGAGGGCGGTATGATGATGGTAAATCCGGGTCTCCCTTACCCATATTAATGAGCGCCAGACGACAGACCTTCCAGCAGATGCTGAACACTCCTGCTTTTAGACACTTGTCGAACATTCGTAATATTAATTGTGGATGTAACTCGATTATTAATTTGAGAATCTCATTTGAGATGCCGTCAGGACCAGGGGATTTTTTGCTTCGCAGTGACTGAGCAGCCCTACTCAACTCATCCTCAATAAAAAGAGGAATTTCAATATCTACATCGAAATTATGCTCAGGGATTGTTGGATGTGTTGGGAAAAGAGTTTGGACAATAATGGCCATACTGTTTGCATCCATGACGCACGGTGTTCTTTGTGACCCAAGCTTCTTTCTGACAATTTTTTAACCCAATCCCCATGGATCAGTGTCAATATCCTCACATAGCTTCATCCAGCTCTCAGCTTTGCTTTGATTTATGGTTTTCCGAAGTAGCTTCTTTGCATCTCTATGTTCGGCTGATAAGGCAGTGGCATCATCCAGATTTCTTGTCCGTTGTGAAGCACGTCGGAGTCTAAGGCAATTCCGCCTCAATTCTGCAATTTCATGTGTCCACCAGTATGCAGGGCTCTTCCGATGGCGTGATCTTAAACTTGGCATTGAGGTATCACAAGCCAATGTAATAAGATTCATATATAATAAATTAATAATATATAATAATAATAATAATAATAATAATAATAATAATAATAATAATAATAATAATAATAAAATTCTTCTTCTTTATTGGGAATATTCTACAATACAGTAGTTTTCCTTCAACCCAATATACTCTACTCCTCCACAAATTTCGGTCTTCAGCATCTTCCTCGGTTAAGCCTCTGGTAGCCACGCTTCTCTTTACACCATCCATCCATTGTTCTCTTGGTTCACCCCGTTTCCGTTTGTCTTCAGCTTGCCAATGTAACATTAAATTTGGAATTCTACTATTCTGCATCCTCTTCACGTGTCCAAATCATTGTAATCTTCTTTCTTCAATCACTTCTAGTTCATTTGTTTAACCTGCATAATTTCTCTGATTCTCGTATTTCTAATTTTATCCAATCTTGATTTTCTTGCCCCCCTCCTCCAATAATCCATCTCTGTTACTAATAATATGATTGCTTGCTGTCTGTTTAACGTCCAAGTTTCTGCTCCATATAACAAAATACTATGTACCAATGAACTGCAAATAAGTTTCTTAGTGTTCTGCTCCATAAAACGGAATTTAATTTTCCAATTGTTCTCCTAGTCTCACTTACACTTTGCTCGATTTCAGATGAACTTGTTCCCCCAGCTTCTATAATAATAATAATAATAATAATAATAATAATAATAATAATAATAATAATAATAATAATAATAAAAATAATAATAATAATTGCCTTCACACCAGCAGCGTCTGACCCATGTTAGGAGCGGCTGAACTCAAACCATGTAGGAGACAGCATGCGAGCAGATGATGAGAGTGAGCTGAACAGGCGAACCACTGTCGGTATAATTGAATCAACTACAGCCGAAGAAAACTGCAACACCCCATATCCATCAGTTTCACCTAATGCGACCTATTTAGCCCAAGTTGTTGAAGGTATGGTCTCTAATTTTTCTTTTATTATTATAATTTGTTACTTATTATTATTTATTTGAAAATGAAAAATGAAAATCCACAGCCTGCTTTCAGTCGACCAACCGGGTCAGGGAGGATATGAACTGTGCCGGCTGCCGAAGCCTGTCGCACTCCGCTGGGGCAATGAATAAATGAATGACAGATGACATGAAATGATAGTGGTGAGTGTTGCTGGAATGAAATTGTGATAGGGAACACCGGAGTACCCGGAGAAAAACCTGTCTGCCTCCGCTTTGTCCAACACAAATCTCACATGGATTCACCGGGATTTGAACCACGGACCCAGTGGTGAGAGGCCGGCGTGCTGCCGTCTAAGCCACAGTGGCTCACCATTTTTATTTTTTATTTATTTATTTATTTATTTATTTATTTATTTATTTATTTTAAGAGGTTGTAAATCGTCGGTTGTCGAACCTATTACGGGGCCCTGTGCAGCCACACACTTCACGCTACCACTGCAATGGTGATTGCCCCCTACCGCCTATCGCAGAAGCTTGAAAGAATATTTATCTTCCTAAATGGGAGGTAATTATTGTTATATTATCATTATTAGTAGTTTTATTATTAATCTTCAAATAGGTCACAATACCGAGATTATTATTCCTGTGTCAGAAACATACAAGTATACACAGTTACAAACACTATATTACATTGGAGCAGACCTTGGCCACGAATGCCTAGATCAGGGGTGGCCAGCCTTTGCACGCTCGGTGTGCTAATTGCGCTGCACCGCTCTCGGCAGGTTCGTTTCAGCCTAACATGGCTGGGCGTTGGACCGAGTAAAGTTGGGATCGCCTTCGCACCGGACGTAATGTAAACAAACAAACTAACTGTACTTCCAATGTGTTGGTTGTCCAAAACATCTACACTTTGTTCGCATGATTCTCCGCGTATCGGTGCTTGAAGATTACTACCCTACCAGCGAATTGTTACCGCTGGCGGAAATCGGAACTAATGCGCTCTGCCCAGCCACACGCCTACGATAGACGTGGAGTTGTCGCCAGCGAAACCTCTTCGCGTATCATTTGTGTGCATGATTCATGCTGTATCGTGTGTTCTCATTGTATGACTGTATGTGATTCCCCCTCTTGCCCCTCAAGCCGCTCGCTGAAGCCATAACGAGGCGAGATGACGTAATGTATACACAACAGCTGCACTCTCCGTCTAGCGGTAACAATTCCCTGGTAGGGTAGTATGTGCTTAACATTTTGTTGTTGTTGATTGATGTAGTGGCTTTGAGACACCGAGGTCATGTAGCCCCTTGTACTTGGGTGTGTGTAAAGAATTTGATAAACTGTGTAAATGTGGTGGCTGTATTAGTGTGTGTATTTGTACTCCAGGCGAGGACTGGGAAGGAGGTGGCCATGGCCTTCATTTAGGAGCCATCCCGGCAAATACCTGGAGTAGAAGTGTGAAACCACGGAAAACTACTTCAAAGATGGCTGAGATGGGAATCGAACCCACCGCTTCTCAGTTTTGCCTCACGAGGCTGAGTGAACCCAGTTCCAGCCCTCAGACTAGAATTACATTTCATGGCAGTGCCGGGATTCAAACCCGGACCTCCAGGGCATCCAAGAATGCTAGCCGCTACACCACGAGGTGGCCAGAATTAAAACAATCATAAATATCATAGGACTCATATTTCATGACAATACAATTCTGGTCACATTTTTAATTTCCTTGTTTTCAATTAGTTTTAATATTTACAATATACAGCCTCCGTGGCTTAGGCGGCAGCACGCCGGCCTCTCATCGCTGGGTCCTTGGTTCAAATCCCGGTCACTCCATGTGAGATATGTGCTGGACGAAACGGAGGCACACAGGTTTTCTCTGTCAAACTTTCCTTCCAGCAACACTCTCCACTATCATTTCATTTCATCTGTCATTCATTTAATCATTGCCCCAGAGGAGTGCGTCAGGCCTCGATGGGGGCTGGAAGCAGGCTGTGGATTTTCAATGTTCGGTGAGACAATCAACCAGAGGCTGTATCACAGGTTAACGTCGTGATTTTGTTAGTTTCAATGCAGAGAAAAACGTTTCATAGGCATAGCCTAAGTTGTTCCAAACATTGATAATACCCGTGCAATTTTGGATATTCTTGCTGCGGTAATTTTGAGTAGAAATCAGGCAAATTTTTTCACAGTGCTAACAAGTAGTTCCGTGAAGAATTATACAGCCTATTTTCATATATCCTACTTATGTTAATTCCCTCTATCAACATACAAAATTTCAGTTTGTGTGCTGTGATAGATTCGTAGATATTGAGAACCGTCTAAATATTTCGGTTGGTCGCCATGTTGGGTTTTTATATATGTAGCACATAGATTTATGTTTCGTCCAGCACATATCTCACATGGAGTGACCGGGATTTGAACCATGGACCCAGCGGTGAGAGGCCGGCGTGCTGCCGCCTAAGACACGGAGGTTGTATATTGTTCACTTCGATCGCATGAATAATACGCATTTATTTTGAAAATTGCGCACAGCCATCTTGAGGTTATGTGAACATTTGAACAAAATTAGGTGCCAGTGCATTACAATGTGTATAAACATTTACTGTACCAAATTTCACTGCGATCGGATGGTTAAATCGCGAGAAGAGTCTATTAAAGTGTTTCACATTCTCTTGGCCGTCATGTTTGTTTTGTATTTTTCAGGTTTTTGGAAGGTTCATACCTGAACGTCTAGTAGTATTCTTTATCACCGTACAAAATGTCAGGGTGAGATCAGCAATAGTTTCGGATATATAGAATGCTGGTGAAATATTTCGCACAGCCGCCATCTTGACGTTATGTAAACCATTGGACTAAATTAGATGGCAGTGCATTAAAATGGATTTAGATATTGCTGTACCTAGTTTCATTGCGTTTGGATGGTTAAATCGTAAGAAAAGTCTATTTAAATGTTTCAACTTCGCTTGGCCGCCATGTTCCTTTTGTAATTAACAGGTTTTTGAAAGTCTCATAGGTTATCTGGCAGTAGTACCCTTTATCACCGTACAATATTTCAGGGTAATGTCAGTAATAGTTTCGGAGATATAGAATGCCGGTGAAATATTTCGCACAGCCGCCATGTTGGATTCGTGAGACGAAATTAAATTTGAAGGGCACGGTCGGGGTCGGCCGTAATAGAACTATGACTTTACCAAGTTTCATTGAAATCGTTTCAGCCGTTTAGAAGTTATTACAGGGGACACACACACAGACACACATACGCACACATACACGGACAAAAGGTGACCTCATAAGCCTATTTTTTTAGCCTATTTTCAATTTTGAAAAAATAGGCTTATGAGATCACCTATTGTCCGTGTGTGTGCGTGTGTGTGTGTGTGTGTGTGTGCGTGTGAGGTGTGTGTGTGTGTCCCCCTAATAAAATCTAAACAGCTGGAGCGATTTCAATGAAACTCGGTAAGTTCAAATCACTATTCCCGGCGACCTCGACCGTGCCCTTCAAATTTTGTTACGTCTCACCAATCCAACATGGCGGCAGTGCGAAATATTTCACTAGCATTCATTATCTGCGAAACTATTACCGATATCGTCCTGAAATTGTGTACGGTGATAAAGGGCACTACTAGAAGTTCACCTATGAGACTTTCAAAAACCTGGTGACTACAAAACCAACATGGCGGTCAAGCGAAATTGTGACTTTTAAATAGAAATTTCTCGCGATTTAACTATCCAAACGTAATGAAACTTGGTACAGCAAATGTTTATACACAGTGTAATGCACTGGAGTCTAATTTAGTTCAATTGTTTACATAACCTCAAAATGGCGGCTGTGCGAAATATTTCACTGACATTCTATATCTCCGAAACTATTACAGATATCATCATGCAATTTTGTACGGTGATAAAGGGTACTGATACAAGTTTACCTATGTATATTTCATAAACCCGTAAAGTACAAAATGAACATGGCGACCAAGCGAATATGAAATATTTTAATAGACTTTTCTCGTGATTTAACTCTCTGAGGGCAGTGAAATGTGGTACAGTAAATGATTTTGCAGATTGTAATGCACTGCCATCTAATTTAATTCAATTATTTACATAACCTCAAGATGGCGGCTGTGCGAAATTTTAAAATTAAGTTTTTATTCTTGTGTCGTAATCATGCGATCGAAGTGAAAGTTTGAATAATGAAGCTAGGCAATAATTGTCCTTGAATGGTACATAACTCTATGGCCTATATATAACAATCCTAAATGGTGAGCTTCCGAAATATTTAGACGGTTCTCAATATCTATGAATCTTTCACAGCAACCAAACTGATTTTTTTTGTTCATAGAGACTATGAACATATGTTCACCTATAGGACTTTCAGTAACCTGGTGAGCACAAATCCAACATGGCGGCGACGCGAAGTATAAATATTTAAATGGACGTTTCTCGCGAATTAACTATCCGAGTGCCGTGAAACGTTGCACGTTAAATGCTTATACAAATGTTAATCCACTGGCATGTAATTTATTTCAATTGTTTGCATAATCACAAGATGGCTGGTGTGCGTACTTTTAAAATCTCGTTTTTACTTCTTGTGTTCTAATCATGCGATTGAAGGCTGAATACCACACGTACACAATAATCTTAATGTAATAGTACAAAAATAAAAATCCATCCTGGCGACCATATGAAATATATAGACGGTTCTCAATATCTACGAATCTGTTACAGGAATTAAACTGAAATTTTGTATGTTGATGGAGGCAATTAACATTAGCAGGATATATGGAAATAGGCTGTAAATTTCTTCACGGAACTACTTGTTTTTTCATAAAATGAAAATAGGCTTAAAATATCCTTACGTCTATTGCTACATTGCGAATTTATAAGCTTCATTTGAAACTCATGCGGAACCTCAGTTACAGTGATTAAAAATGGCTTGACATCCAAAATAAAAACAGATTGAAGTTTTGCACGTTCTAGAAATCTGATAAAAACTCTTTCAATATAAGGGACACCACTTCAAGACCGTTTGATCTTCGACACAGCAAAGGCAGTACGGGAGAGAGTAAGACGAAAAAACGAGCGAGAGAGAGGCATACATATAGCCTTCCCCCACCATCACTGCAAGGCCGTCCGCCCCTGCAGCACGATGGAGCGCAGCCGGAGTGCCAGCGCGTCCGGAGTACTGTTTGGCCACCTCAGGTCTAGATGGGAAGCTATTTAGTTTACGTCGTTGACCAGGTTTTGTGGTATAGTAGCCTACACAGCGATATTAGCGATAAGTGTGATGTTTGCTCAGATCTTACAGTATATGTTTGTATGCAGAGTTCTTCACATGCCGAAGTTTAGCTCAGCGGATGTTTTAATATCAGACTTGGAGTGCTTTTTCTCGAAACGATAGGTCGCTCCTTAGAGATTATAGAAAGTATCAGTCTAAATTCTCAGCGCCTCACATAGTTTCTTGAGGAGATCTGAGAAAGTTTATCCGCGTCACTCTTGATAAGAGAAACAAGTTAGCTTCTCCTTGGAGAGACCGTGAAAAGGCATAATATTTACTCTGAGATCTCCGATGTTATTGAAAGAAGAGCGTCTCGGAACGTGCTTTCTCCTTGTGTATCGGCTACATTATTGATGGAGGTAGTCTAGGGCTCTGATGGAATTACGTAATAACATAAGCGTTGTGTATTTATTCTGTAGAGGAACAAATCCACAGGGAAGTTAGAGAGTGGTTTAATATCTTAACAAGAAGTTCCGTTAAGAACTATACAGCCTACTTTTCATGCCAATGATTATTCTACAGAATATGAACCTATCTAGAATAATGACGAAATTAAGTTGCTAATATCGAAATTTCCAATTAGTTCGAAATACTGTATACATGGCATAATGTATCCTAATAGAGCACTACAGTTGGCAGCCCTGATGACTGAATATATTCTTAGTTCCATCTCTTAAGGTACAAAATACAAAATTTGGTTGAAGTCCAATGAATCGCATGGACGTTACATGCAGTTAAACATTGGATCTAACAGCGCGCGTAAAATCATGTTGGCAACAGTGTCATGCATGTATTGGTCAGAAATAATCTGAAATAATATGATCTATTGTTGTGCCAATTTTGAATGAAATCCATTAGTTAGTATAGAAGTTACATGCATTTTAAAATTGGACCTATCAGCAGGCTTAGAATCATGTTGGCAGCACTGACGTATATTAGTTACTCCAAATTCGTCTAGAATGCCAGGTACTATACGTGTGCAAATTTTAGAGCTATTGGCTTGCATACTTTCTGATATATTGATATTAGGGTAACAAAAATAGGGACAGCACATATTAACAGTTGGCAGCACTGGTTGCTCCTTAGAATACGCATAGTCATATCTGTTATGGTACACATAACACATACGAAATTTGGTTGAAATCCAAATGATAGTATGGAAGTTGCATGTATTTAAAGTTGGACCTGTCATCAGGCATAGAATCATGTTGGTAGCACTGACATATATACGTTACTCCAAATTATTATAGAATGTCAGGTACTATACGTGTACATAGTTTAAAGCTGTCGGCTTGCATATTTTCTGATATATTGGTAATTGTATAAAATAAATTAGGAGCATTTATTAACAGTTGGCAGCCCTGGTAGGTCTTAAGAATACGCTCAGTCATATCTGGTTATGTACACATACAACATACGAAATTTGATCGAATTCCAATTGATAGTGTAGAAGTTATATGCATTTAAAAATTGGACCTATCAGCAGGCTTATAATCATTTTGGCAACACTGCCATGTTTGGCCTCCTGGAAATTAAACTGAAATATTATGATCTGTACGTGTGCCAATTTTGAAATAGCTCCCATTCATACTTTCCAAGATATCCAACATGGAGCTCAAATTTCAATTGCGATTTTTTAGGAGTTGGTAGCACTGACATCATTTTCAAATATGGCCGTGAGATATTCAGGTGTAGATCTTTACTCCTACCAAATTTTGTTTCGATTGCTGCAGCCGTTTAGGAGTTGATAGGGGGGGGGACACACACACAGCCAGACAGACAGAAGGACAGACAGACAGACAGACAGACAGACAGACACACATTTGCCCGATCTCATAAGTCTACTTTTTCCTCATTTTTGCAAAATGTGAAAAGTAGGCTAACAACACAAATATTATAGTCTTTTGAGACCCGACGTGAAGTGACGTAAGACTTGGACCACAAGAAGCCTGGCAACTCAATTCTATTCGAAGCGGGATGCATGTTCGCTGATCCCACTTCATATAGCATAGGTCCTAAAATAACGATTTATGATTGGTGGATGTTTGGACTACATCTGACTCGCACTCTCGTCTATAGATAGCGCACCAATCGCGCCTACAGGGAATTAGAGGTAGCTGCAGAATGCCAAAAGAGCATTTATCGTTTAAGCAGATCAAGAGACATACGCATTTTTAAGGGAATTTTCAACCCTATTTTCACCACTAAAAATAGCCCTACAACAAATCGTAAATTCCTCAAACACATCCCTTCAGATGTATCAAAGAGCATACATTTCATGTTTCACGTTTGTGTTGGAAATTGTTTTATCCCTTGCTTAAAACCTTAAAGCAACCCCCGTGAAAAATTAATGCTACGTCCATCGTTACCGAGGTATGCGTAATATTTTCCTTTTATATACACTTTCTATACGCCCCTGTTCTAAGTCAGTGTGAATGTGCACACAGATGTACTGTATTGACTTATATCAAAACAAAAAACAAGATGTTCAGTAAAGAACATATAGCCTACTTTCTCCTAAATGCATGGGTATTGTTATAACTCTTTGTCCTTTTCAAGGAGTATGATTGAATGTTGGTTGTAGTAGCTTGTTGAAATACAACGTGCTATAGGGATATTAAACAAGAATATGAGGTGCCCTTTGCTAGTGCTACCTCTGTACCAAATTTCGTTCAATTCGGTTGCACCGTGTTCGAATTAATAGGAGGAATCAATTTTGACATAAAGATGGCCGCCATCCGCAAACTATTGGGCTGATGTTCTTGCAGTTTGGTCAGAATATGTTTCCCACTTCAAGATATGGTGTTGTAAAATTTGGTAGAGACTAGATTATTAGGTTGGTCGTAATTACATTTTAGCTTTTAACATTTGGGTGGCCGCGATTACGTTTCCGTCATGATAGCGGTGATATAAAACATGACACTGAGGTGCCCATTGCTAGGCTACCTCTGTACCAAATTTCGTTCCATTCGGTTTCACCGTGTTAGAATTAATTGGGGGAATCGATTCTGACACAAAGATGGCCGCCATCCGCAAACTATTAGGCGAATGACCTATTAGATTGGTCAAAGGATGCTCCCTCCATAAAGGTATGTAGTTGCAAAATTTGGTAGAGATCGGATGGTTATGTTAGTCGTAATTTGATTTAAGCTTTAAACATTTGTGTGGACGCCATTACGTTTCAGTCAATATGGCGGCGATATTAATCATGACACTGAGATGCCCATTGCTAGTGCTATCTCTGTACCAAATTTCGTTCCATTCGGTTTCACCGTGTTTGAATTAATAGGGGGAATCGATTCTGACACAAAGATGGCCGCCATCTGCAAACTATCAGGCGAATGACCTATTAGATTGGTCAAAGGATGCTTCCTCCATAAAGGTATGTTGTTGCAAAGTTTGGTAGAGATCGGATGGTTATGTTAGTCGTAATTTAACTTAAGCTTTGAACATTTGTGTGGCCGCCATTACGTTTCTGTCAATATGGCGGCGATATAAAACATGACACTGAGATGCCCTTTGCTAGTGCTACCTCCGTACCAAATTTCGTTCCGTTCGGTTTCACCGTGTTTGAATTAATAGGCGGAATTGATTTTCACACAAAGATGGCCGCCATCCACAAACTATTAGGCTAATGACCTATTCATTTGGTCAAAGGATACTTCCTCTATAAGGGTATGTTGTTGCAAAATTTGGTAGAGATCGGATGATTAGGTTAATCGTAATTTGATTTAAGCTATGAACGTTTGTGTGGCCGCCATTACGTTTCCGTCAAGATGGCGGCGATATAAAACATGACACTGAGGTGCCCTTTGTTAGTAATACCTCTGTACCAAATTTCGTTCCATTCGGTTGTACCGTGTTTGAATTAATAGGGGGAATCGATTCTGACACAAAGATGGCCGCCATCCGCAAACTGTTAGGCGAATGACCCATTAGATTGGTCAAAGGATGCTCCCTCCATAAAGGTATGTAGTTGCAAAATTTGGTAGAGATCGGATGATTAGGTTAATCGTAATTTGATTTAAGCTTTGAACATTCGTGTGGCCGCGATTACGTTTCAGTCAAGATGGCGGCGATATAAAACATGACACTGACAAGCCCTTTGCTACTGCTACCTCTGTACCAAATTTCGTTCCATTCGGTTCCACCGTGTTCGAATTAATAGGGGGAATCAATTTTGACATAAAGATGGCCGCCATCCGCAAACTGTTAGGCTAATAACCTATTAGATTTGTCAAAGGAGCCCTCCATAAACGTATGTTGTTGCAAAGTTTGGTAGAGATCGGATGGTTATGTTAGTCGTAATTTAACTTGAGCTTTGAACATTTGTGTGGCCGCCATTACGTTTCTGTCAATATGGCGCCGATATAAAACATGACACTGAGATGCCCTTTGCTAGTGCTACCTCTGTACCAAATTTCATTCCATTCGGTTTCACCGTGTTTGAATTAATAGGGGGAATTGATTTTCACACAAAGATGGCCGCCATCCGCAAACTATTAGGCTAATGACCTATTCATTTGGTCAAAGGATGCTTCCTCTATAAGGGTATGTTGTTGCAAAATTTGGTAGAGATCGGATGATTAGGTTAATCGTAATTTGATTTAAGCTATGAACATTTGTGTGGCCGCCATTACGTTTCCGTCAAGATGGCGGCGATATAAAACATGACACTGAGGTGCCTTTTGTTAGTACTACCTCTGTACCAAATTTCGTTCCATTCGGTTGTACCGTGAATGAATTAATAGGGGGAATCCATTCTGACACAAAGATGGCCGCCATCCGCAAACTATTAGGCGAATGACCTATTAGATTGGTCAAAGGATGCTCCCTCCATAAAGGTATGTAGTTGCAAAATTTGGTAGAGATCGGATGATTAGGTTAATCGTAATTTGATTTAAGCTTTGAACATTCGTGTGGCCGCCATTACGTTTCAGTCAAGATGGCGGCGATATAAAAGATGACACTGAGGTGCCCTTTGCTAGTGCTACCTCTGTACCAAATTTCGTTCCATTCGGTTCCACCGTGTTCGAATTAATAGGGGGAATCAATTTTGACATAAAGATGGCCGCCATCAGCAAACTATTAGGTGAATGACCTATTAGATTGGTCAAAGGATGCTCCCTCTATAAAGGTATGAAGTTGCAAAATTTGGTAGAGATCGGATGATTAGGTTAATCGTAATTTGATTTAAGCTTTGAACATTCGTGTGGCCGCGAATACGTTTCAGTCAAGATGGCGGTGATATAAAACATGACACTGAGGTGCCCTTTGCTACTGCTACCTCTGTACCAAATTTCGTTCCATTCGGTTGCACCGTGTTCGAATTAATAGGGGGAATCGATTTTCACACAAAGATGGCCGCCATCCGCAAACTATTACGTTGATGACCTATTAGTTTGGTCAAAGGATGCTCCCCCCATAAAGGTATGTTGTTGCAAAATTTGGTAGAGATCGGATGATTAGGTTAGTCGTAATTTGATTTAAGCTTTGAACATTTGTGTGGCCGCCATTACGTTTCCGTCAAGATGGCGGCGATATAAAACATGACACTGAGGTGTCCTTTGCTAGTGCTACTTTTGTACCAAATTTCGTTCAATTCGCATTCACTGTGTTCGAATTGATAGGGGGGGGGGACAGACATTCAGAGTACACACACTCACACACAGACACACACACACACAGACTCACACACACACATACACACACACACACAGACTTACACACACACATACTCACACACAGACAGACACACTTTTTTCGCCCTGTGTTGATCTCATAAGTCTACTTTCATTTTTTGCAAAAATCGAAAGTAGGCTAAAAAAAATCCTCTCGGCACGCCGGAAGGCGGAGGTAGATTTCACCGGGCAAACTAGGGGATAGGCTATAATAGGCAAAATATGCAGGTTTTCGTAGGAGGATCAGACATCATTTATTGCGAGAAAGTATTTTACAATTGGAGGTTAATGAACTATTTTTTTCGTCTTTATATGCATATTTGGAATATTTTATTGTCTCATGGGGATGGTAACCTTCTTGTCATTAGGGGTTCATTTTTTACTTGTGATCACACTGTTTGGAACTGATGTCTAACTATCTAACAGTCTTTTACTTCTTCACGCAAAATTTTATCTCCCGCAGAGACGTTGGTTGGTTCCTCAGTTTAGGGACTGCGACAACGTGGTCATGTAACCCCATGTACATTGGGTGTGTTTAGAATCTGTCTGAAAAACGGTGTTAATTGTGATGACTGTGTTAGTCTGTAAATCAGGTAAGGTCTGCAGACGGTCAATTTTAAGTAGTAGTACCTAATTTTGTACCAAAAACTACCGTCAACGACACCTAGCTGTGAACTTGGCTGCTAGATGCCACCGCAACCAGCAACTTGCAACGAACGTTGTAACTTCCCCTCCGAAGGAAAGCATGCTGATGGATTTTAGCGCTCTTAGAAAATCCAGCGACTTTGGCCGGCTTTGAACCAGCGACCTTGGGCATAGAAGTTCAGCATGCTACCAGTTAGCCGCTTCCCTCATAGTCAGATGGAACAAGAAGTTCCGTGACGAACTAAAGAGCCTACTTTTCTTAAAATTAAGATTCATGCCAATGATTAATCTACAGTACATGAAACTTTCTAGAATATTAACGAAATTAAGTTGGTAATATCGAAATGTCTTAATAGGGATGTATAGAACTAGCACCGACAGAGCGCACTGCTGTTGTACTGGGTAAGCGCAAGTTGCTCTTCATTTGTCTCCTGTGTTCTCATGCCGCTAATATGTACGAATTTAAGTTGTTTAAATTGTCATTTTCGTGACTATGCCGAGCTATTGCAGTGTTCCTCTTTGCAAAAATCAGGGAAGCCCGTTTCGTTTCACCAATTTCCACAAAATAAATAAAGAAATGAGGAAGAAATGGTCACATTTTATCAGAAGGAAAAATTTCGGTGAGAAAAATCTGACCGTATATATTAAAGTGTTTTTCCATAATTTCAACCCGATGACTTCACGAAAACTGTGTTGGATTAGTGTGACTTACAAAGGGAAGTAATTCCTGTTTTGTACCTATAAACTGATTAGATATTTCGATTACAACCACTGAATGTAGGCCTTTGTATCTGAAGGTGAGAGAGCAAGATAAAAACTGGGCGCTGTTCCATCGCTTTTTCCGTGGACCACGAACACAACAAAAATAATCATTTAGAGTAGTGGAGTACTAGGAGTTCTAACTCCCCCCACCACTACTCCCAATGCGAGCCGATAACTCCCGAACCCGTGGTCGGAGATTCACGAATGAAGTGTCGTTGGACTCGGGCTGACGGGGGCTTTGCTATGGACCACTCATTTCAATCCCTAAATAAAACCTACCCCTACTAGGGGGTGAAATTGTAATTTTTAGTGAAAGTCTCTTTTCAAATACGACATGTATAAGGTGCGCTGCTAAAATGAACTTAAATGTTGTTGCTCATATCGCGCATGCGTTTTACGAGATGCCGCTATGGATGAACATTTTTGTTTTTGTTTTTTACGCATGCGCACTTGGGATTTTTGTAAGAGGGCGAGCTCTTTGAAAAAAAAATGATTGATAAGAAGAGGTTTTGGTGGTGAGGAGAGAGCCAGATAGTCGCTTACTTTCCTACGAAGTTTGTCGATATATCTCAAACGCAAGGTCGGATTTGGACGTGTGACGTGTCAAATCGATTGTCTCGAAGCCCTATACATGTTATTAATAGGTTAGAGTTTTGAGAATGAGGGAAACAGGCTTTTTTGGGTAAAACCATGATTTTAGACTTTTTGCTATATCTCACGAACCAATAACGCTAGAGGCGTGTTCGACAGGTCCAAGGACTCGGGGTAACGTACTCTCTGCTATGGACCACTCGTTATAATTTTTAATAAAATTGGAAACTCGATTTTGGGGTAAACACGTGTTTTTTGTGATTTTTGCCGATATCTCACGAACCAATAACGCTAGAGACGTGTACGAGGTGTCCTAGGACTCGGGCTAACGCCCCCTTTCAAATGTGGTAGATATTTTTTTTCCAAAAAGATAATTCACAAAGGGCCTAACGCCATACATGTTGAAAAAACGTTTTCTTTTTCTTTACCTGTTTATAATTTTCATGGAGCGTGGTGGTTGAGAGAGACGATACTGCTGGATGTGTGTGTTTCAACAAACCTGTCGCTGACCAAGGTGGCTGTGTTCAATAGATCAATTGATATTTCGACGAGTCGGTGTATGACAGAGCGAGGGTGCGTTTTCTGATATTTTACCTTTAACGTGTAAACGGTGATGAGAACTAGGTTCTATGTTGGTCGAAGCGAGTAGAGAAAATAAACTTGCCGACGAGCAGGAGGTGAATGTCATTTGAGATTATTGGAAGGCGTTGATCTGATTTGACAACAGGTGCAATGGAAAAATGATCATCGTGGTGGCAGGGAAGTGCGAAAGGCGTGCACACATGTGTGAAACCACAGGCATGCAAAACCAGTGACATCCTGTCTTGCTTCGTACGTGACAAAATGCAAGTTGACGTGAAATTTGATCTACCGCAGGTGTTCGCTTGGGACGTTATCTATCTACATGCGCGATAACTGTTAACAAGTTACATCCTGTCTTGCTGCGTACGTGACAAAATGCAAGTTGACGTGAAATTTGATCCGGCACAGGTGCTCGCTTGGGTGTTATCTGTCCACGTGCACGATAAGAGAATGTTCAAAGCATGGGAAAAAAAGATTATACATGCAACGTAGCATATATAAAGACATGTCGTTATCATTTCCACGCTCACTTAAGTGACTACCTTTGAACACACTGCGTTGCATGAAACCCTTGGTCTTGTTTATCAGTTTTGGTGTTGGTGGAAAATACTTAACCTTGTTGTGGGGTAGGTATATATTTATTCATTTATATATTTATTGATTTTATATAAATACATGCAATTATTTATTGATTAGATAATTAATGATTTTATTTATTTATTTGTTTGCAGATAACGTGTATAGCCTACCTGTCGTGTGTCTGTGGGAAATATTTTAAAGAAAGAGAAAGACAGACAGATAGAAAAGGAAACCATTTCCACACTAGCCCACGAGACGAGAATATAGCAAAGCATTACACGTCAAGGTGAGATTTGTTTTTTTTAATATATAACCTGCTTGATTTTGTTTTGTTTATGAAAAGCATAAACTATATGGAATGGTTATACTTATGGTGGTTTATTTTTATTTCTTTTTAGATATTTGGAAAAAAAAAGGGTTCACTGCTACAGCAAATACAGTTGAAAACCAAGTGGCTTTAGAGTGGAACCATTGTCAAGCAGTCTACAGCTGAAAACTCAGGTGAGAGTGTTCTTTCAAAATAATGTCTTTTGCCACTGCTACCGATACGTTAATTTGGGAACCCCTAAATAGTTGTTTTAAATCGCGTGTGTGCTCTGGCCGCGTGGTCAATGTTAGAAAAAGTTTGATTCCCAAAGAATTTTTAGAATCTTGTTTTGAAATTTTTAAAATTGAAATTTGTACAGCGCAAAGGTTGCATACGGCTTTAAAGGTGAATACAGAACTGGTGTGCGATTTCATATATAAAAAGAAGAACGTAGAGCATAAAGAGACATTTTATATTTGCAGTAAAATGCAAGAGCTGTTCATAGCCCATAATTTGGAACAGTGGTATGAAACCCACGTGGTGAATGTCTTGCTATCAAAATTTGATAAACTGCAACAAGGACCGAGTGGTCTAGCCTTAGACAAAATTCATCATCTACAAATCAACATTTGCCAATTCAACCCGTTGAATGCTGGGTCTAGCTATATTAAAACACCACCAGCAATAGCTTCGAAAAAGGCTGTGGTGAATATTGAAAATTTTGATGATGAATGTTTTCTGTGGGCTGTGGCTGCGTATTTGCAGCCAGCACAACATAATGGTTGTCGACCAGGAATGTACAAGACCAAGTTTGATGAATTGAAACAAACGTTAAATTTAACTCGAGTATCGTTCCCTATGGACTTAACCGAGATCCATAGGTTTGAACAAGATAACCAGGACTTTTCGTTCATGGTGTATGGCCTTAATGGTGATGAGATTGTGGGTCCTCTTTATGCCACAAAAGAACCGAAACGACACCACATTCATCTTTTATATTTATCTTATGGAGAGGTGAATCACTATTGCCTCATTAAAAGCCTGAGTAGATTGCTAAGCAGCCAAATGTCCAAAGCACATGGTATAAAGCATATTTGTGACCGTTGTCTCCAATACTTTTGGACGCCTACTTCTTTGGAACGTCATAGGGTAGATTGTGTTACTCAGGAAGCGGTGAGACTGATATTGCCACAAGGGGACAAGGCTGTGTTAAAGTTTAAGGACATTCATAAGCGTGACACTGTTCCCTATGTGGTATATGCAGATTTCGAAGCTCTCACCACACCCATGGCGGGATGTGAACCAGATCCCTCCATGAGCTCAACCACACCCATTCAAAAACATGAACCCTTTGCCATAGGATTTAATGTGGTGTGTGCCCATGACCCCACACAATCCGTTTACAAATACCGTGAGGGGCCAGATTGTGCCAAATGGTTCTTGGATGAACTTGTCAAGTTGGCTCATGATGTACAGGAATTACTAAACCACCCAGTACCCATGAGTCTATCTCCAGAACAGCAGCAGCAGTATGAGCATGCCATGACATGCCATATTTGCGAAAAGCCACTGATCAGTGCTGAAGACACCGTTCGTGATCACTCGCACTTTACGGGGGAGTTTCGTGGAGCTGCGCATAGTAAATGCAACTTGAACTTTCCAGCTCCTCGCTTCATCAGTGTCTTTTTCCACAATCTGGCAAATTATGACATTCAGTTTTTGATTCGTGAATTGGGCCATGTTAACAAGGGCTCGTTTACCATTATTCCCCAAAACCATGAGCGTTTTACAGCCCTGACATGGTGGTTGGGCGACTTAAGCATTCGATTTTTGGATTCCTTTAAGTTTATGGCATCCTCGCTAGACAGCCTTGTGAATGGCTTGAATGAGGAGGAATTAAAAAATACTAGAATGCATTTTAATGATCCTGAGCAATTTCAGTTGTGCATTCGGAAAGGTATATTCCCGTATGATTTCTGCAACAGCTGGGACGTGTTAAGGCAAAGAAAACTCCCTCCACAAGAGAAATTTTACTCGAAACTAACACGCACTACCGTTTCCGATGAAGACTATGCACATGCATGTCAAGTTTGGCGAGTGTTTGGCATGAACACGCTAAGTGAATATGCTTTGCATTACCTAAAACTGGATGTATTGCTGCTCACTGATGTGTTTGAAAAATTCCGTGAGTTGTGTCAACACATTTACGGTCTTGACCCGGCTCACTATTACACGAGTCCTGGACTCTCGTTCGATGCCGCTTTGAAATACACTCAAGTGGAATTGGATTTACTCACTGATGTAGACATGGTTCTATTTTTTGAAAAGGGCATTCGTGGCGGCTTTGTGTCGCTTAACCAACGCCATGCCGAAGCGAACAATGTCTACATGCCTGATTATTCACCAGACAAACCAGAATCGTACTTAATGTACTATGACGTGAATAATTTGTACGGTTACGCCATGAGTCAGCCTTTGCCCTATGGAAAGTTTGCTTGGCTGACAGACAAACAAGTGTCAGAATTTGATGTGATCAAGGCTAGCCAAGAAACAGGCCGTGGATATGTGCTAGAAGTGGATATTGAATATCCCTCATCCTTGTATGATGAACATGCCGATTTCCCATTCTGTCTTGAGCAAATGGTTCCCCCTGACAGTAAAGTGAAAACTGAAAAACTCATGGGCACACTTTACAACAAAAATCGGTATGTGCTACATATCCAAATGTTGGTGCAATGCCTCGCCCAAGGCTTGGTGTTGAAGAAAATCCACAGGGGTATTTCTTTTGCTCAAAAAGCATGGCTTGAGCCATACATGCGACTCAACACAGAGCACCGACAAATGGCAACACAGCAGTTTGAAATTAATTTTTTTAAATTAATGAACAACTGCATCTATGGCAAGTCCATGGAGAATGTCCGCAAATACCGTGACATTAAATTGGTGAATGTCTGGGAGGGGCGGTGGGGTGCCCGGCGGTACATTGCCAAGCCAAATTTCAAATCGATCAAAATTATCGATGAGGATTTGGCTACTATTGAAATGAGTAAGACCAGCGTGACCATGGATAAGCCCATTTACTTGGTTCAAGTCATTTTAGACTTTTCTAAATCGGTCATGTATCGATTCCACTATGAGTTTGCGAAACGCCATTTTGAGGACGTCTCTCTTTTGTATATGGACACGGACTCATTCATTTACCACATTCGCCACTGCAACCCCTATGACGTCATGAGGCAACATAGTGACTGGTTCGACACTTCTTGCTATAGCGCTGACAACGTGTTTCAGCTGCCCATAAAAAACAAGAAGGAAATGGGCGTTTTAAAAGATGAATGCGGTGATTCCATTATGACGGAATTCGTAGGTTTGGCCTCAAAAATGTATGCTTACCGCACACTCGACTGTAAGGAAGCCAAAAGAGCAAAAGGTGTAGGTAGGGCAGTGGTAAAATCGCTACGTGTTAATGACTATCTAGCGGTTTTACGCACTGGCAAAGCTATGTCTCATACACAGTGCAGGATACAATCCAGCAACCATCATTTGTATCTTGTGGAACAGAGAAAACGCACCCTCGCCTCCATGGATAACAAGCGTGTGTGGGCTGATGACCTGCTCACTAGCCTGCCCTGGGTTTATGATCGCAACGAGGAGGAGGTGTGATTTCACTGTTTAATCGTTTATGGGACATGGCTTTTTGTAACTTGTAGATTTAGAATTTTGTAAATATTGGTTTCTGTCATTGTAAATAGTAGATTTTGTAAATAGTGACAACCCACTTGGACCTTTTGCTCTTTAAAAAGTTCTATGCAACCTTATTTTTTAAATTTTTTGATTGGTAAATAGTTTGATTCTTTTAACGCTGTACAAGGTTGAGTTTTTTTTGTAAATATGAAATAAGTAAGATTTTTAGTAACTTTAATAACTAGTATTTAATTATTTCTCGTAATGTAAATGATAAACTAAAAAAAGTTCTTTTGGGATGAGTGTGCATGTCGAGAATGTGCTTTTGGGAATAAATAAAGTGGTTGTGTTTGTTCCCAAAGACAGGTGTGAATGTATGAGTGGAGAGAGAAAACTGGTGTGTATGATTGACCAGAGCAAACACGATGAGGTAGGGTGGGGGGTAAATGGTCACTTATATACTCATTTTGTTTTAAATAGTTTCGTTTTTTCATTGAAATGTGGCAGACAATAGACATTATTTTTGTAAAAACAGTCTTACCTGCAGTAGTCGTAGACCTCGACGTTTCTCCAAACACGCATGAGCACATTGCAGTATTATCAAGGTCAAGCACTCGCATCAACATCATTGTCAAATCTCAACTTTCGACATACACTAAATGGAAAAATGTGAAAACAGCAAAATGGAAAATCCGTGTTTCCATATCACCAAAAACGCAAAACTTAAAACGGACATTAAAAAAAAACTGGAAATGGCCATATGTGAAATATGAAAATTCAAAAACTTCAAACGGTCATTGTTTAAAAAGTGTCATCAGCAAAATGGAAAAATCCATATCATCAAAACGAACGTTTTCAAAAACTGTAAATTGCAAATTAGCAAAATGGCAATGTGTGAAATGTGAAAATGAGAAATCAGCCATCAACATCATGGTTTTTTATAAATAATAAAAACACAAAACATCGTGCTCTGGCAAACCTTTGTTTTTATTTCATAGTCATAGTGAATTGACAAAAGAAAAATAGAATACAAACAAATCCCAATTCCTCACTCCTCAACGTTTATGTCCATGCATCATCAACTTTCCTTTCATAGCACTCATGACAATCAGGGCTGCCATCCTTTTACCCACTGAGGCATCATTGGATGTGAAACGTTGTTTAGCTTTCTTCAATAACAATTTATCTGCCACATGTCTTAAACCAGGATGACTATGGCGATAAGAAAGGTCATGTTCCTTGCATGCTTGATCCAAAAGATTAATGGGTACATCACCACGTTGTAAACGTTTTTCGAGACGAGTTCCAGGGCCGCAAAAACGATAACCTGGAAGATGGATTTCGAAAGGTAAGTATTGAATCACTTTGTCAATGACGCCATTGCCAGTACAGGTCTGGCATATCCTTTTCCATCGATGGTAAAAAGGTTTGGTCTTCCTCCTCCTCTGTGGACGATGTTTGTGTTTGTTGTTGTTGTTGTTGCTTTTTCTCGCCATGACACTCGTGGAATGATTCAACAAAGTCTTTACATGGACTTTTATGACCGTGATACAGTTTCACTAGCTGGCAAGTCGCACACTGACGCATAGACGGTATTTTTGCCATGGCCACTTGCTTATGGTGATCGTAATCCGTACAGGGTTGCAATTCACTCAACACAGGGTCTTGAGTCCATGATTTTGGTACATGTTGCCAGATTTCTTTCACTGCATTGGCGGCCACATAATAAATGAACGACTTGGGCAGCGCCAAGAGTTCCTCTTTGGTAAAACTGTCTAGTTTCTTTTTGCACACAAAGAACTTGCCGATGGCTTTGTCCGTAGCATTGCCTTTCTCCATGGTATCACGTGCTGTAGATGTTTACACGTCGCTTGTAGAAATCTCACTGACGTCATTCACAGGTAAATCTTGAGTTATAATTTTGTTCAACAACTCCCAGCAGGCATGGGTGGTTAACCAATGAAAGAGATGCCACGCATGTGATAGGGCTGTATGGGTAATGTTGCCACAGGAACAAGTATCCATGAGCGTTTGCAGGGAGGGGCAGCCCAACTCCATGAGGTCGATACATTGGCAGTAAGACGCCAAAAATGGTTGCAACCATTGACGTTTTTCATTACCTTTCACAAATACCACATTGGCCGAGGACAAGTGTGCTTTCATGACCACGTCCAAATATTTATAGGAAATGGTTCCCTGATTCCAGTCTAGTTGCCTATGATTTTCAATCCACTGGGTTTGTTTACGGTCTTTTTCACACAACAAATCAAAAGCATGGGGTGGTTTAAATAGCAAATGCGCAGCTTGCGATATCCAAAACGTGGTACAATCGATTATGGCCACTTGTTTAAATATAAATTTGTTGTCACCAATTTTAAACCCTTGGCAATCCACAATGAGTGTGCGCAACATGTTGACGCTTGCCTGGACCAAGGTCAACTGACGACTGACTGACGATCAGGTGTGATCATGGCATAGACTTACCTGCCATGCTAGTTTCAAAAAACAAGGTTAGGGTAGGACAGTGGGGGCATGCAAAAATTAGAATTTAAGAATTACATCATTTTATTATCATAACACGTCTTACAGGCTTTTGTCATTTTAGGATAAGGACGATAGCAACTGATACAACAATATAGTCTCTTGTATTTGTAACGTCCATAACACCGATGATGTCCCAATGTCTCTAAACTAGGCGTTTTTGATGGTGATCTGCTCACCGAAGCACCATGGATACCATACGGCCCACATGTATCGTAACTTGTTTTTTTTTCATCACCCAAAGACACAAGCGAGGGATAGCTTGAATGACAGGGTATATTTCCCACTTTCATTCTGCACAGGTAGGGGCAGGTGGGTGACCAGCGCTGATGTTCCTGCATGGGTTCATCGCCCTCCTGCCATTGGTCTATAATGATGGGACAAAAGGCACATTTCACTTCATCTCTCGTTTTTAAATAGTAGAATCCAGCAGCCGCCAAGGCTTGAGGGTTTATGAAAGGCACTGGCCACGTGGCAAAAGTCTTGAAACGTTGTTCCTCAGAGTTTACATTCATGGATGTGACGTCTCTTGAGGCTTTAAAGCAAGACATGACTGAGCGGCTTGACGTGGGATGACCTGTTATTTATACACTCGTCACTTGGTTGGACAGTGGATAATAGTTGACTTGTTTGTGATGAATAATCAGACAGTAGGCCGTCGTATTGGCTGGTACATTGTCATGCGTTTCAAAATCTAGTCGAATGTCGATATTGGATGGCTTGACAGACTCTTCCAGGTAAGAACAGTCAAAGACAATCAGTGGTGCTCTTGCCTTAAACGCTTGGGGTAGTAGCATGGGGCCGTTCTCTTTTTGATAATACGACCATCGAAATTTAGAAAACAAGTCGTACAGGGGGCCAAACTTATTTTTTGAAAAATCCAAATCCAGTCCTTCATAGGGAAACACAGCTCCGTTGAGGAAAAGACGTGCATTTCTCAATTGCAGGTGATCAAATTGCGTGGCATCTTTGGTTTGTTGATACTTGCGATTCGTTTGAAAACCCACAATCAGGTAGAGAGGTCTCTCTGTATAGCGAGCTGTTTTTACAGACCAACTGTGTGTGTTGGTGGTGGGCAATAGCGGATACTCATGGAGTGCCCAGCTTCTAAATTCCATGGGTAGAGGCATATCTCTCTTTACCATTTTGAGTATGTCCAGTTTTTTGCTATCGTTAAGGGTCACATGAGGCACTTTCCATAGCAAGCGTTGTAGTTGAACTTTTGAATCGATGGGGGCATTGTCGGCTCCCTTGAGTGCATTATTATCACTCCTGTCTCTCACCAGATAAAGCACTTGCCTTGCGTTGACCACAATGCGTTGGTGATCTTCAGCAAAGCCTAGAATCAGTTTAAGCGGTAAATATCCAGTAAAGGTTCCATCGGTGTGCACCATCCAGTCATTGGTCGAGTCAGGACACCAACCTGCCATGCAAAGTGTTTTACCTTCTTCCTCACTATAAGAGGGGTATAGTTTCATGACACTGGAAATGCCCACATTTCGAGTACTATCCACCACGATATCGTTAATGACATAACGTACTTCAGAAAACAGAAAGGCTAAACCATGGTTGGCCAACTTGGATGTGGTAGGTGTAGAGCCATCGGCTTTGGTGAGCCGACCTTCAATCTGAATGACACTTTCATGCGGTAGGGTGTAAATATCTTGGTTGTTGATAACAAATTGAATTTCATCATTGTTATTGAGTCCAGGTGTTTGAGCTTGATAGGAATGGAGATCAATTCTTACCACTCCTGGTTGCTCCTCGATGCGGTTCGCTATCTCTAGGATAGAATTCATCATGAGGGTTGACGTGGTAACCCAAATGCTGTAAAATCTGCTTGTTCTGAGATGTTAACGTGTATTCACGTGGCAAACAACTAACACCATTCCTAGACGGTGTTGTTGCTTTATACACAAACTTCATAGTGGCTTTAGCACCAACTTGTAAGTCACTGGTGTGGTAGAATCTAGATCAATGAGTTGTTGATCTCTATTGATCAGTCTTAATGTTATATTACTAATACTATCAACAGCCACAGCATGAAAAAGCACCACTGGAGGGTTTTCACGAATAATATAGCCATTGGGCGATGTCACAATAAAGTCATAAAGTGAATGCGATGGTTCTTGATTGGTGTACACTTGGCTAATAATATTACACGTCACCGACACATGATGGTCCTCAATGAATTTCACTTCATGGTCTGATTCATGTTTTTTGTTGGGCTCCAACACACGTGGTTTAAATCCTAGTAATGGACCAATGGAATCGGGGTGTGTTTTAAAGTCAATGT
The DNA here is from genome assembly GCA_946902985.2 of Meconema thalassinum. Classification (NCBI taxonomy): domain Eukaryota; kingdom Metazoa; phylum Arthropoda; class Insecta; order Orthoptera; family Tettigoniidae; genus Meconema; species Meconema thalassinum. The sequence goes on along the minus strand of OX336396.1, from coordinate 301,801,976 downwards.
TGAATGAGGAGAAAATACTGCAGCGATGAGTGTTGGTATTGCCTACGAGTTCAAACTTGTGCGTTCCGTCGAGAAATGACTTTAAACCATATTGATTGATCAACACCACATAAATGTGTTCATAAATGTCATCGATCGTGTATCCACCAGAGTTCAAGGTGAGCACAGAATCATCATAGTAAAACTTGTTGTTCACATTTTCACGTATGTTGTATATTCGATTGTACGTTTCAAGAGAAACAAGTCCTAAACCATAGGGTTTTTCACTCAATTCGATAGGCGGGTAAAAGTCTAGGCTGACTTCAGGTCCACGTCCATGCACTGTAAACGTTTTACTTTCTGCCGACATACTGGTGGCGTTTTTGCTTATGCTGCGTCTTATATAAAAAAATTAAACACAAACGTCCACACTGTTGGCTGTTAAACGTTTGCTCTCGTTTCACATTATAATATATCTTGATCCTGTTTCCAAAATAGGTCACTAGTTCCATGGGCGGGGGCAAATTCCCAAAACTGTCAAAGTACCATACCGTGGATCCCTCTTTGACATAAGCTACATAATGCGTTCCTGGTCCTCGGTGATCATCCAAATTGACAACAGCACATTCCTGTTTCCAGGGTCGTGGGGGTAATTGGTTTCGCATAAACACACCTCGAAAATGAGAAAGCTTTAGTTGTTTAGCATAGCTTTCCACTTGTTGATGCGTCAGGGCATGTCTCGCTATGGCAGAGGTTAATTTTTTTTTTTTTTTAATAGTTCGAAATGGTGAAATCCCAAATCCTTGTTGATAAAAGGCTGGCTTTAAATTGGCATTTCTAGCCCCCATGGCAATCGCTTCCATCGTTTCATTGTGTCGCTGACTTTCTTTGAGTTGTTGCTTGCCCTGCTGCGCGGCTTTAATGGTTTTCGCCACTGCACTGGCACCGCCCAAAAGTGAGCCCAGAGCAGCCAACCCGGCAAATAATGCAGGTAAAAATCCCGCTCGTTTGGGGACGGGAATCACTCGCCCTTGGATTGAAACCTGTCGCCGACGTTTTGGAATAACCTGTCTCTGTGCTGCTCGAAGGGCTTTCCTTATGGTCAATACATTATTTTTTCTTTTTTTCTTTCGCAAGGGCTTGTCCTCGAATGTTGAAAACCCTGGCTTTGCCAAGGACAAAGTCCTTTTTTTAGTCTTTCTCACTGCATACCTTTGTTTCACCATGATGATAATGACCAACAACCTTTCACACGAAAGTTTAAATCACAACTAACGTCAGATGGTTATTTCATGGCTGTATATTCCAATTCCACATAAAGTGGGAAATCGTTTATGGTTTTCCCCGCTTGCTTTTCATCCCATGTCAACATGAGATAAAAGGATAATTCGTCACCTGCATTGACCATTTCATGGTCATGGACCAACATCCTATGACCATTTATCTTTATTTGTAAATGGTTCTCATCAGGTATGGCATATTTGATGTGAATGGTTCCATCATAGTGTAATCGATAGTGGCTTAAACCCGAAGCAAGCACATAGGTCAAGTGCTGATCATGGACTAGCGGTAAATGGTTTCTGTCATTCACAGGTTTTTCATTTGTCAGATACACTAAAAACACAGATGGGATAAATTTATAAAGCCTTTTCATTTCATGGGTCACGTAACGCTTGGTACAAACATCGTCTTCGTCTTGTGGGTCTTCCACGTGAATAATCCGATGGTGATTAGCGCTATAGCCATTCACCATAAGCTGGGGCACTTTGTCATAAAACTCATACACTTTGTTATCCACATACTTTTTCGTAGTAACGTCTGTAGACACTTGAGGATGTTTTACAAGGGTTAACCGCTTCCCCTTAAAGTCATAATCTCCCTGTTTTGTGCGTGGCACTACTGACCTATCCACATAGTGTTTATTAGCAGGATCTGTTTCCTGTTTAGGATCATGTATGAGGACAGGCCTAGCTTTGGCCATCAACGCACGTCCAAAGACATCCATCGTCAACCTGTAGTACCAGTCTACTGTTTCTATGACAAGGTTCGGTGTCCTGTATATAGACAGCCGGCTAGCCTGTCTAAGCCTTAGTTGAAATGAAGATTATTAAGCAGCAAGAGTCATTCCCCGTGGGGGACATGGTTTCCCATCTCTGTCCCACATCACGTGAACAACGCCATGGTTCACTGTTTCCATCTTCCATTCGCTGCATCATTGTGGGGCCTTCCGGCTGTGGAAAGACTAATCTTTTGCTAACGCTCATTACAGCGCCCAATGGTCTGCGTTTTCAAAATATTTATATTTTTGCAAAATCTCTCTACCAACCCCTCTACGTGTTTCTGGATCAAGTCATGTCTGGATTACAAAAAGAGAATATGGGTTATTTTACATTTTCCATGCAAGAAAATGTGATTTCACCGGATGAGGTAAAGCCTGATTCACTCATGATTTTCGATGATGTATCCACTGAACGTCAAGGCATCATTCAAAGCTATTTCAGCATGGGTCGACACAAACATATCGATTGCTTCTATCTTGGGCAAACGTATTCAAAAATGTCCAAACAGTTAATTCGTGACAATGCCAATGTCATTGTTTTATTTCGTCAGGACGAGAGGAACAGTCGTCACATTTATAATGAACATGTGAATCCGGATATGACCTTTCAAATGTTTACAGAATTGTGTGCCAAGTGCTGGAACACTCAACGTCATGCCTGTTTAGTGATTGATAAACAACGTGAACTCAACCAAGGACGGTATCGCTTAGGGTTTGATCATTTTATTGCTATTTAAGGCCCTGTCTCATTCCCCATCAAGTCATTTGTCAAGACACCATGGCGTTAGCAGAGAGTCAATTGAAAAAGCATATTATTAGAGCAAAAAATACTATTCGCCAAAAGTTTCGTCAATTGAAACAATCACGTGCCAATCATGCTTTGTTTATTCAACAACATTTAGCACCTCCGCTAAAAGCCATGTTGAAACCCTCTTTCAAGCCATCTGAAACGCTACCCACCGTTTCACAAGCCACGCAGACGCTGCACGAGGACCCTGAGGAAGAGGAAGAGGAACAGGAAGATTTGACTAGTGTTAGTGAAGTTGAGGATGAGGAGGAACAAGTGTTTACGCCTCAAAAAAAGGCCGCGCCCCTTGCAGAGTTTTTGAGAAAAAAGAAATCCTTGGCCATGGTCGAAACACCTTGCCCTTCCAGATCGTCTCCGTTTTCACAACTCTTGGCCACCCCTCAACATAAAGCTCAACTGAAAACCATTTTAATAAAATATTATGGATCAACATTGGAACCCTATTTCACCGATCTATTTATTGGAAACACAGATACCACGTATGGTGTTCGCTATGAGGATGATAGTTTTAAAATTGGCGATTCATCCATTAAATTTGCTCGTACTAAAGCTGTCATTAAAAACATCAACTATAAATTAACGCCAGGACTGTTAAAGCTGCTCTTTTCTCGGACCCCCTCTTCCCATGATTATACGTCAGAGGATCTTGACAAATATAAATCCATTTTATTGGATACCCATGCCCACAAAAGACAGTATGATCCCACGCAACAAGTGAATGCCAATATATCTCAAAAATATAAAACCATCATTGCAAAAATGTTTCCCACCTGTCAAAGTACTCGTCGTAAAGCATCCGCTTCGGGAGTGACATTTAAACCATTAAAACCCCTTGTGGATGTTACCTACTGGCACAATCCCAATAAGCTCGTCCAGCGGCTACAGTTGTTGCATGCCTCACGTCAAGCTGGCCATACCGGTCACGATTGGGAAATTCAAGAAATTGAACAAGAACTTCGAAATGCCAAAATTATTGTTTAAGCCCTCACCCATTAAAATGGGTATTGCTCACGAGTTGCATCGCCCAGCTAGGCGTCACTATCCGCGACTCAAGGTGATTTCACGAGGTGTGGATGAACTTTGGCAGGCTGACTTGGTTGAAATGATACCCTATGCTGGCGTTAACGACGGTGTACGCTATATGTTGACCGTCATTGATGTCTATTCCAAAATGGCCTTTGTTGAACCTGTGCGTCGCAAGTCTGGCCCACTAGTTACCAAGGCCTTTCAACATATTATTCAACACTCCCAACGTCAACCTTAGCTGCTACAAACCGACCAGGGGAAAGAATTTTTCAACAAGGACTTCTCCAGTTTTCTCAAATCTAAGGATATTCACCATTACACCACGTACAGCAATCTCAAAGCCAGTGTGGTCGAGCGGTTCAACCGAACATTGAAAACCCATATGTGGAAAGCGTTTACCGCTCAGGGCAGTTATCGCTGGTTGGACATGTTACCTGAGCTAGTATCACGTTACAATGACACCAAACATAGAACGATTGAGACCAAGCCACGTCTCGTAACTAAAAATATTCAGCGATTGGATAAACTGTTTAACCCCATAAAAACAGCTGATCCTAAACGTCACCGACTGAACATTGGGGATTTTGTTCGTGTGAGCAAATTTAAGTCTGCCTTCAATAAGGGCTACACGCCTCAGTGGGGGACTGAACTATTTCGAATTCGTCGAGTCTACTTGGACACTCCAGTCACCTATTTACTCGAGGACCTCAACCATCAACCCATAAAAGGTAGATTTTATCTACATGAACTTCAGAAAACAGCATTTCCTCAGCACTATCTTGTGGAAAAAGTGTTGAAACAAAAAGGAAATAAACTCTACGTCAAATGGTTAGGGTTTAACTCTACGTTTAATTCCTGGATAAATAAATTACATGTTGTGTGAACCTGTGTACTATTTATTTATTCACACATGTTGTACACCACCTATAGCTCTATGTATACAGCGCTCCGCGCTTCATGCATGTTCATACATGTTTGTCTTTCCCTTTCCTCCTGTGTTCTCTCATACATCACCCCCTCCCCTCTCCCTCCCTTCACCTCCCACCACTGCTGTTTGCAGCTCTTGCCTATCTATTGGTTGTGACATCATTCCGACAAGTTGCATCATACTTTTTACTGATTCAGCGATTCCCACGCTTTGAACATTCTCTTATCGTGCACGTGGACAGATAACACCCAAGCGAGCACCTGTGCCGGATCAAATTTCACGTCAACTTGCATTTTGTCACGTACGCAGCAAGACAGGATGTAACTTGTTAACAGTTATCGCACATGTAGATAGATAACGTCCCAAGCGAACACCTGCGGTAGATCAAATTTCACGTCAACTTGCATTTTGTCACGTACGAAGCAAGACAGGATGTCACTGGTTTAGCATGCCTGTGGTTTCACACATGTGTGCACGCCTTTCGCACTTCCCTGCCACCACGATGATCATTTTTCCATTGCACCTGTTGTCAAATCAGATCAACGCCTTCCAATAATCTCAAATGACATTCACCTCCTGCTCGTCGGCAAGTTTATTTTCTCTACTCGCTTCGACCAACATAGAACCTAGTTCTCATCACCGTTTACACGTTAAAGGTAAAATATCAGAAAACGCACCCTCGCTCTGTCATACACCGACTCGTCGAAATATCAATTGATCTATTGAACACAGCCACCTTGGTCAGCGACAGGTTTGTTGAAACACACACATCCAGCAGTATCGTCTCTCTCAACCACCACGCTCCATGAAAATTATAAACAGGTAAAGAAAAAGAAAACGTTTTTTCAACATGTATGGCGTTAGGCCCTTTGTGAATTATCTTTTTGGAAAAAAAATATCTACCACATTTGAAAGGGGGCGTTAGCCCGAGTCCTAGGACACCTCGTACACGTCTCTAGCGTTATTGGTTCGTGAGATATCGGCAAAAATCACAAAAAACACGTGTTTACCCCAAAATCGAGTTTCCAATTTTATTAAAAATTATAACGAGTGGTCCATAGCAGAGAGTACGTTACCCCGAGTCCTTGGACCTGTCGAACACGCCTCTAGCGTTATTGGTTCGTGAGATATAGCAAAATGTCTAAAATCACGGTTTTACAACAAAAAATTCTGTTTCCCTCATTCTCAAAAACTTTAACCTATTACCAAAATACACAGAGTTTCGATACAAGCCATTTGACACGTCATAGGACCAAATCCGACCATGCATTCGTGAGATATCTGAAAAGTCTAAAATCATGGTTTTACCCCAAAAAAGCCTGTTTCCCTCATTCTCAAAACTCTAACCTATTAATAACATGTATAGGGCTTCGAGACAATCGATTTGACACGTCACACGTCCAAATCCGACCTTGCGTTTGAGATATATCGACAAACTTCGTAGGAAAGTAAGCGACTATCTGGCTCTCTCCTCACCACCAAAACCTCTTCTTATCAATCATTTTTTTTTTCAAAGAGCTCGCCCTCTTACAAAAATCCCAAGTGCGCATGCGTAAAAAACAAAAACAAAAATGTTCATCCATAGCGGCATCTCGTAAAACGCATGCGCGATATGAGCAACAACATTTAAGTTCATTTTAGCAGCGCACCTTATACATGTCGTATTTGAAAAGAGACTTTCACTAAAAATTACAATTTCACCCCCTAGTAGGGGTAGGTTTTATTTAGGGATTGAAATGAGTGGTCCATAGCAAAGCCCCCGTCAGCCCGAGTCCAACGACACTTCATTCGTGAATCTCCGACCACGGGTTCGGGAGTTATCGGCTCGCATTAGGAGTAGTGGTGGGGGGAGTTAGAACTCCTAGTACTCCACTACTATTTAGGAAGTGGCCATACCCAAGAAAATTGCCGGATTATCACGATAAGCCTACAATATCGGAAACTGCAGAAATCATCTCCATTGAAGTACGGGAAGAAATCGTCAATATACACGAAGAAATGAAAGTAACATTTCTGACTCCCATTTTCAAAGACATCAATAGGCTACTCGATCAAATACTTCAAGAATAAAGTCACAACATTAACAGTCACAGTTTCTTGAAATCAGAATTAATCGTCAACTTCCATCTGCCCGACGGAGAATGTGGTAGCGACTGACTTCTACAGTACATTCTTGAGACATAGTCAGATGAATGGAAACAGTTCGTGGCTCTAAAGCAGGGATTCTCAAACTTTTAAAAAATTGTACCCCCAAGTCCTTTTCCATGGGTAAGGGAACGATTCTTATTGAGAAAATGACAAAATTACATAAGAACCAAACGTTGCGATGCATTTTCGAGGTACACATTACCGGTATCAACTTTCTTTGATTATGTTTACCTTCAAACACGACAGTTTCATGTAAGCTATCAACCTAAAAAAAATACATGAATTGAAGTCTGTAAGCAGGGGGAACAAGTGAATATTTAAATCTCTGTTTGTGATTTAAGTCTTATGGAGATATTATAGGCCTACAATTCTCTAGTAATTGTAATCTTTAGGAGATAGCATGCAGACTCATATTCATTATTTGAATAATAAAGCGTGTTAGAATTTTGTTATTACCGCTGTAGGCCATTAATTCTTCCTTCCTCCCGCTAGTTTTAGTGTCTCTAGTCCGTAGCTCATTTTGCAACTGTTTAACGCTTAAACGCTGAAAATCGTCCATAATATAGGCTATTAGGAGATATACCTATAGAATTAATTAATATAGTCTTGGAGTAAAATTAGAGAAGATATAATTTACTTTAGCTTAGAAAACTCGGTCACAATTTATACATTCCTCGCAGCTGACTGGGAGAAACATAAGACGATCGCCTTGCGCTTACCCAGTACTACACGAGCGCTATCTGGTGCGAACTTTCTCCCGCTACATCCCTATTAGTTTGAAATACTGTATACTAGGTATAATGCAGCCTAATAGAGTAAAACAGTTGGCAGCCCTGGTGACTGAATATATTCTTAATTCCATCTCTTAAGGTACAGAATACAAAATGTGGTTGAAGTCCAAAGGACGTTACATGGAGTTAGACATTAGATCTATTAGTACACGTAAAAGCTTGTTGGCAACAATGTCATGCGAGTGCTGGTCAGAAATAATCTGGAATATTATGATATCTTTTTGTGCCAATTTTGGATGAAATCCATTTGTTGGTATAGAAGTTACATGTATTATAAAATTGGAGCTATCATCAGACATAGAATCCGGGTACTCCGGTTTTCCCTGTCAAAATTTCATTCCAGCAACACTCTCCACTATCATTTCATTTCATCTGTCATTCATTTAATCATTGCCCCAGAGGAGTGCGTCAGGCCTCTGCAGCCGGCACAGTTCATATCCTCGCCGCTAGACGGGGGCTTCATTCATTCCATTCCTGACCCGGTCGGTTACTGGAAGTAGGCTGTGAATTTTCCTCAGGCATAGAATCATGCTGGCAGCACTGACTTATATTAATTACTCCAAATTAATCTTGAATGCCAGGTGCTATACGTGTGCAAAGTATAGAGCTGTTGGCTTGCATACTTTCTGATATATTGATATTAGGGTAAAAATATAGACACCATTTATTAACAGTTGGCAGCCCTGATTGCTCTTAAGAATACATATATTCATATCTGTTATGTTACACATATCACATACGAAATTTGGTTGAAATCCAACTGACAGTATAGAAGTTACATGTATTTAAAAATTGGTCCTATCAGCAGGCTTAGAATCATGTTGGTAGAACTGACGTATATAAGTTACTCCAAAGTAATGTAAAATGTCAGGTAATATACCTGTGCATAGTTTAAAGCTGTCGGCTTGCATACTTTCTGATATATTGGTATTTGGATAAAAAATAGAGAGAGCAATTATTAACAGTTGGCATCCCTGGTGGCTCTTAACAATACACTCAGTCATATCTGTTTATGTACACATATTACATACAAAATTTGGTTGAAATCCAATTGATAGTGTAGAAGTTATATGCATTTAAAAATTGGACCTATCAGAAGGCTTACGATTATTTTGGCAACACTGTCATATATGGCCTCCTGGAAATTAAACTAAAATAGTATTATCTACATGTGTGCCAATTTTAGAATAGCTTCCATGTATACATTCCAAGATATCCAACATGGAGCTCAAATTTCTAGTGCGTTTTTTAGCAGTTGGTAGCACTGACATCTTTTTCAAATATGGGCCTGAGATATCCCGGTATACAACTTTACTCATACTAAATTTGGTTTCGATTGCTGCAGCCATTTAGGAGTTGATAGAGGGACACACACACACACACAGCCATCCAGCCAGACAGACAGAAGGACAGACCGACAGACAGACAGACAGGCACATTTTCCCGGATCGATCTCATAAGTCTACTTTTTCCTCATTTTTGCAAAGTTTGAAAAGTAGGCTAAAAATTAATGTGATCTCGTCAATGGCGTTGTCTTGGCAACCTCTGATAGCTCATCCCTCATCAATTTAGAAGCGTTGTCATGGTAACCTCGGATAGCACTTGGCATTTTCTTTAATTCCGAAATCATTTTTCTCATCCCTTGGCGTAATGGTGGGTCATATCTAAAATTCTTTCAGACAAAAGTTTTAGGTAATTGTTAGGGGAATATTTTCCATTCTGTACGGTTTTGATATTGTGCCTATTAAGAGAGATATGATTAATGTTTCCCGAAAAACCCACTTTTTTCCTCCCTTTTGGTCAATGGTTGGTGCTATCAAAAAACTTATTTGACATAAATGTTTGGCACTTATCCGACACATATTATGAACTTTGAATGGATTCGATATTTCACGTATTAAGAGAGTTATAGCGAAATTTCACTTTTTCGAAAAAGAAGCCCCCCTTTTTCACCCCCTTCGACTGATTTTACCCATTAACGAACTCGACCGAGATTTTAATGGGATACTTATTGTGTAAAAAAAATCAAACTGATTGGGGCAAAATTACGGCACTTATCGTGTCCACAAGAAAGTGATATATATATCATACTAATATATAAAAATGAGATGGTGTGTGTCTTTCTGTCTGTCTGTCTGTTACTCAATAACACAAGAACCACTGGTCTGATTTAAATGAAATTTTGCATGAATGTAGCTGATTTACCAGGTTTATATATAGGATACTTTTGATTTCGAAATATTGCACTATTAAAAAATGGCGACCATTTTAGTGACGTCACTACACTCTTTGGTTTCAAAATTTCATATGTCCATATCAAATAAAAAGAGAACGGTAGGAAATAGCAAACTTTTGATGGCACATATGAGCTTCAAAATTTAATTTCCTATCCGAAAGGTCCTTATCACTTTTCGTGAATCTCCAACGGTTAGCGAGTAAAACCCACATATGTGACGTCACTACACCCATTGGTTTCAAAATTTCATATTTCCATTTCAAATAAAAAGAGAACGCTAAGAAATAGCAAACTTTTGATCCATACACGAGATTTAACATTTAATTTTCTATCCAAAAGGTCCGTATCACTTTTCGTGTATCTCCAACGGTTAGCGAGTAAAACCTAAATGTGTGCAATAAAACACGGTCAACACCGAGCGGTGCAGTGTATCTCTACATACATAAAAATCCTCTCGGCACGCCGGAAGGCGGAGGTAGATTTCACCGGGCAAACTAGGGAATTGGCTATAATAGGCAAAATATGCAGGTTTTCGTAGGAGGATCAGACCTCATTGATTGCAAGAAAGTATTTTACATTTAGAGGTTAAAAATCAACTTTTTTTCGTTTTTGTATGCATATTTTTATCATTTTATTGTCTTATGGGGATGGTAATCTTCTTGTCATTCGGGGTTCATTTTTAGCCTATTTTCAATTTTGAAAAAAAAAATAGGCTTATGAGATCACCTTTTGTCCGTGTGTGCGCGTGTGTGTGCGTGTGTGTGGGTGTGTGTGTGAGGTGTGTGTGTGTCCCCCTAATAAATTCTAAACGGCTGGAGAGATTTCAATGAAACTCGGTAAGTTCATAGCACTATTCCGGGCGACCCCGACCGTGCCCCTGAAATTTTGTTACGTCTCATCAATCCAACATGGCGGCTGTGCGAAATATTTCACCAGCATTCAATATCTCCCAAACTATTACCGATATCACCCTGGATGTTTTTACGGTGATAAAGGGAACTACTAGAAATTCACCAATGTGACATTTGAAAAACTGGTAACTACAAAACCAACATGGCGGCCACGCGAATTTGCGACTTTTAAATAGACGTTTCTCGCGATTTAACCAACCAAACGCAATAAAACTTGGTACAGTATATGTTTATACACATTCAAATGCACCGACATCTAACTTCGTTCAATTGTTTACATGACCACAAGATGGCGGCTGTGCGAAATATTTCTCCGGCATTCTATATCTCTGAAACTATTAGCGGTATCACCCTGAAATTTTGTACGGAGATAAAAGGCACTACTGGAAGTTCATCTATAAGACTTTAAAAAACCGGTTAACTACAAAACGAACATGGCGGCCAAGCGAATTTGAAAATTTTAAATAGACCTTACTCGCGATTTAATGTTCCAAACAGAATGAAATCTGGTACAGGAAATGTTTATACACATTGTAAAGCACTGGTATCTAATTTAGTTCAATTGTTTACATAACCTCAAGATGGCGGCTGTGCGAATTTTAAAATTAAGTTTTTATTTCTTGTGTCGTAGTCATGCGATCGAAGTGAAAGTTTGAATAATGAACCTACGCAATAATTTTCCTTTAATGGTACATGACTCTATGGCCTATACATTTAACAATCCAACATGGCGACCATCCGAAATATTTAGACGGCTCTGAATATCTACGAATCTATTATAGCAATCAAACTGATTTTTATGTTCATAGGGGCTATGAACTTAAGTTCACCTGTAGGACTTTAAATAACCTGGTGATCACAAATCCAACATGGCGGCGACGCGAAGTATAAACATTCACATGGACGTTTCTCGCAATTAAACCATCTGAGTGCAGTGAAATTTGGTACTGTAAATCCATATACGAATGTTAATCCACTGGCATCTAATTTATTTCAATTGTTTCCATAACCACAAGATGGCAGCTGAGCGAAATTTTAAAATCTCCTTGTTACTTCTTGTGTCCTAATCATGCGATTGAAGTTTAAATGCTACACGTACACAATAATCTTCATGTAACAGTACATAACTCTAGGACCTACATATATAAAATCCAACATAGTGACCATCCGCAATATTTAGTCGGTTCTCAATATCTACGAATCTATTACAGCAATCAAACTGAAATTTTGTATGTAGGTAGAGGCAATTAACATAAGTAAGATATATGAAAATAGGCTGTATAGTTCTTCACGGAACTACTTGTTATACTTGTGAACACACTGTCCTTATGCAAGGTTTGGAACTGATGTGTAACTATCTGACAGTCTGTTACTTCTCCTCGCAAAATTTTATCTCCCGCAGAGATTTTTGTTGGTTCCTCAGTTTAGGGGCTGCGACAACGTGGTCATGTAACCCCGGGTGTGTACAAACTGATAAACGGTGTTAATTGTGATGACTGTATTAGTCTGTAATTCAGGTAAGGTCCGCAGACTGTCAATTTTAAGTAGTAGTTCCTAATTTTGTACCATATACTAACGTGAACGGCACCTAGCTGTGAACTTGGCTACTAGATGCCACCGCAACCAGCAACTTGCAACGAACGTTGGAACTTCTCCTCCAAAGCATGCTGAGGGATTTTTAGCGCTCTTAGAAAATCAGACGACTTTGGCCGGCTTTGAACCAGCGACCTTGGGCATATAAGTTCAGCATGCTACCAGTTAGCCGCTTCCCACAGTCAGATGGAAAAATGAATGTGATCTCGTGCAATGGCGTTGTCTTGGCAACCTCTGATAGCTCATCCCTCATCAATTTAGAAGTGTTGTCACGGTAACCTCTGATGGCACTTGGCATGTTCTTTAATTCCGAAATCATTTTTGTCATCCCTTGGCGTAATGGTAGGTCCGATCAAAAATTCTTTCAGACAAAGTTTTAGGTAATTATTAGGGGAATATTTTCCATTATGTACGGGTTTGATATTGTGCCTATTAAGAGAGATATGATTAATGTTTCCCGAAAAAAACACTTTTTTCCACCCCTTTGGTCAATGGTTGGTGCTATCAAAAAACCTATTTGACATAAATTTTTGGCACTTATCCGACAAATATTATGAACTTTCAATTGATTCGATATTTCACGTATTAGGAGAGTTATAGCGACATTTCACTTTTTCGAAAAAAAATCCCCCCCCCCCCCCATTTTCACCCCCTTTAACCGATTTTGCCCATTAACGAACTCGACCGATTTTTTAAGGGGTTACATATTATGTAAAACATTAAAGTGATGGGTGCAAAATTACGGCAGTTATCGTGTCCACAAGAAACTGATATATATGCATATATATACACACACATATATATATAAACTTTTGAACTGACGGTGGTTTGGGGTCTGGGGGATGTGAAACGCGAAGATATGTCGAAATTTTCCGGAAGTCGAAACATGGCACCCATTGCAATAGTTAGCTTTCTGATGAAATCTACCTAAAATAGGCTACATAATTTAAATAGTAAAATAAACGACACCTAGCTGTGAACTTGGCTACTAGATGCCACCGGAACCATCAACTCGCAACGAACGTTGGAACTGCCCCTCCGAAGGAAAGCATACTCAGGGTTTTTTGGCGCTCTTAGTAAATCCAACGACTTCAGCCGGGTTTGAACCCGCGACCTTGGGCATAGAAGTTCAGCATGCTACCAGTTCCGATACCGAAGTCGCTTCCCACAGACATATGAAAACAGAATGTGATCTCGTGCAGTGGCGTTGTCATAGCAACTACTGATGACTCATCCCTTATCAATTAAAAGTAAAGTTGTCATGGCAACCACTCTTGGCACTTGGAATTTCCTTATATTTTAAATCATTTTGCTCACTCCGTGGCGTAATGGTGGGTCATATCGAAAATTATTTCAGACAAAAGTTTTAGGTAATTATTGGAGGAATATTGTCCATTTTGTACGGTTTTGATATTGTGCCTATTAAGAGAGATATGATTAATGTTTCCCGAAAAACCCACTTTTTCCACCCCTTTGGTCAATGGTTGGTGCTATCAAAAAACTTATTTGACATAAATTTTTGGCACTTATCCGACACATATTATGAACTTTGAATGGATTCGATATTTCACGTATTAAGAGAGTTATAGCGAAATTTCACTTTTTCGAAAAAAGCCCCCCATTTTCACCCTCTTCGACCGATTTTGCCCATTAACGAACTCGAGCGAGATTTTATAGGGATACATGTTATGTAAAAAATTCAAAGTGATTGGTGCAAAATTACGGCAGTTATCGTGTCCACAAGAAACTGATATATATATATATATAGATACATATATACATAAATTATATATAAACTTTTGAACTGACGGTGGTTTTGGGGTCTGGGGGATGTGAAACGCGAAGATATGTCGAAATTTTCCGGAAGTCGAAACATGGTACCCATTGCAATAGTTAGCTTTCTAATGAAATCTACCTAAAATGGCTTGTAATCTTACTTGCCTCTTAGACCTAACGATTATAAGGAACAGGACCTCATTTCTACGTGGATTTCGAACCTGTGTACGTGACTTCTTATTTCAGTGAACTAACATAACCTAAAATCAACATTATTATCATATCAGCTGCTCCCTCTCGTTCTCTGTAAACGCGAGTGGCGCGCTATCTGTAGACGAGAGTCGCAATCAGATCTAGCTCATTCTTCCACCAATCATAATCCGTTATTTTAGGACCTATGCTATACGAAGTGGGATCGGTGAACATGCAAGCGGGATTTACCATCCGGAACTCAGCAGTCAACCACTGAAGAAGCTGTCAAAAGAGACAAAAGCTATAACACACTTTTGTATGAGGGATTTAAAAATCTTCCTCAAATTACTGTAATGGAGGATAGCTTAAACAAAGGATTGAAGTACAGCGTGTTTAGGTTACGAGTATTTTTAACGAAAGATTGCTTACGGGTGGAAGGTACACCTTTACAAAGTGTGAAAACCACAGATATTTAAAATAGTTTTCCTCAGCATCCATTGGCGGCTTCGGTGGCGTAGTCTGTAGCGTGCTGAGCTTCTATGCCCAAGATAGCGGGTTCAAACCCGGCCGAAGCCGTCGGATTTTTAAGAGCGTTAAAAATCCATCAGTATGCCTTCTTTCGGAGGGGAAGTAAAGCCAGCGGTCCCATGTCATAGATTTATGGCATGTTAAAGAACCTTCCACTAATTTCACCTGTGTGAAGCTAAATTGGATAGGTTAAGAATGTTAACAACGCTCTTAAGTTTCTACGTTCGTTGCCAAGAGCCGACTGCCAAGTTCGGTACTAGTAGTTCTTGAGGGTGGCGCTTGGCGGCAAAAGTAGGAACTATTTGAAATACTCTAAGTTGCAGTACTTAAATAAAAAAAAACAGATATCACACACTAATACAGTCATCACAATTAACACCGGTTATCAGACAGATTCTACACACACCCAAAGTACACGGGGCTACATGACCGCGTTGTCGCAGCCCCTAAACTTAAGAACCAATCAACCAACCTCAGCATCCATTTGTTCTGATGATATCACATTTTGCACACTCCTAGAACTGTCCTTTATATTTAGTTTTCAACTTGAATATTTGCAATTAATTTTCTATAGTTATTAAACAAATTGGACTAATTTATACATTGACAATTTCTACAAAACTTCACATTTCTGGAAGATTATTAATTTAGAATGTTCACAATGCTTGTGTTAAAAATGTGAACTCACATCTATTGCCTATCTTTTGAAGTAATAAATCTTTCTCCCTATTTTATAAGAGTAGATTTTTTTTTTACATTTTAGTGAGCTATGCTTACTCAGAAAATACAAAAAACAAATGTTACGGCGATGGTTCTAGTTCACATTCTTAAGACACAAGAGATACGCGTGAAAACAAAATTTCATCAAAATTTCTCAAAGACCTTTCCTCCCATTGGTAAGTTTAACGCTCATTCACCAAACTTAATTTTTTTCCTATTTTCATTTTATGAAGAAATAGGCTTATGAGATCACCTTTTGTCCGTGTGTCTGTCTGTGTGTGTGTGTGTGATTCGTGTGTGTGTCCCTAATAACTTCTAAACGGCTGGAGCGATTTCAATCAAACTCGGTAAGGTTTTTATTACGTCTCACCAATTCAACATGGTGGCTGTGCGAAATATTTCACCAGCATTCTATATCTCCAAGACTATTACTGATATCACCCTCAAATTTTGTATGGTGATAAAGGGCACCACTAGAAGTTCACCTATGAGACTTTCAAAAATCTGTTGACTACAAAACGAACATGGCGATCAAGCGAAGTTGAAACTTTTAAATAGACTTATCTCGCGGTTTATCCATCCAAACGCAGTGAAACTTGGTACAGCAAATGTCTATGCACATTATAAAGCAATAGCATCTAATTTGTTTCAATTGTTGGCATAATCTCAAGATGGCGGCTGTGTGAACTATTTTACCAGCATTCATTATCTCCGAAACTATTACAGATACCACCCTGAAATTTTGTACGGTGATAAACGGCACTACGAAAAGGTCATCTATGAGACTTTGAAAAACCTGTTATCTACTAAACGAACATGGCTGCCAAGCGAAATTTATACTTTAAATAGACTTTTCTCGCGATTTAACCATCCAAACGAAATGAAACTTGGTACAGCTAATGTTTAAACACATCGTAATGCACTGTCATCTAATTAGTTCAATTGTCTACATAACCTCAGGATGGCTGCTGTGCGAAATGTTTCACCGGCATTCCATATCTCCGAAACTATTACCGATATCAGCTTGAAATTTTGTACGGTGGAAAAGAGAACTACTAGAAGTTCGTCTATGAGACTTCTAAAAACCTCTAAAATTCAAAACGAACATGGCGGCCAAGAGAAGGTGAAATATTTCAATAGACTTTTCTCGCGATTTAACTATCCAAACGCAATGAAACTTGGTACAGCAAATGTTTTAACACATTGTAATGCACTGGCATCTAATTTCGTTCAATTGTCTACATAACCTCAGGATGGCTGCTGTGCGAAATATTTCAGCGGCATTCTATATCTCCGAAACTATTACCGATATCAGCTTGAAATTTTGTACGGTGGAAAAGAGAACTACTAGAAGTTCGTCTATGAGACTTCTAAAAACCTGTACAATACAAAACGAACATGGCGGCCAAGCGAAGGTGAAATATTTTAATAGACTTTTCTCGCGATTTAACCATCTGAGCGCAGTGAACTGTGGTTCAGTAAATGTTAATACACATTGTAATAAACTGGCATCTAATTTAGTTCAATTGTTCACATAACCTCAAGATGGCGGCTGTGCGTAATTTTAAAATTACGTTTTTATTTCTTATGTATTAAACATGGGATCGAAGTGAACGTTTGAATAATGAATCCACGCATAAATCGTCATCTAATAGTACACAACTCTATGGCCTACATATAAAAAAATCCAACATGGTAACCAACCGAAATATTTAGACTTTCCTCAATATCTACTAATCTACGATAAAAATCAAACTGAAATTTTGTATGTTGAAAGAGACTATTAACATAAGTTCACCTATGGGACTTTCAATTACCTGGTGAGCTCGAATCCAACATGGCGGTGACGCGAAATATAAATATTGGAATGGACGTTTCTCAGGATTCAACAATCCGAGCGCTGTAAAACTTGGTACGGTAAATGTTTATACAAATTTTAAGCCACTGGCATCCAATTTATTTCAATAGCTTTTATAACCACAAGATGGCAGCTGTGCGTATTATTAAAAACCTCATATTTATATATTGTGTCCTAATCATGCGATTGAAGTTTGAATTCTACACCTACTCAATAATTTTCATGTAATAGTACATGACTGTAAGTCCTACATATATAAAAATCCAACATGGCGATCATCCGAAATATTTAGACGGTTCTCACTATCTACGAATCTATTACAGCAATTAAACTGAAATTGTATATTATATTCATTGAAGCAACTAATATAAATATGATATATGAAAATAGGCTGTATAGTTCTTCACGGAACTACTTGTTTCTTTTGTTTTCCTCAAACTGTTTTTGAGATATTTTGATGAAATTTTGTATTCACATGTATCTTTTGTGTATTAAGAATGTGAACTGGAACCATTGCTGTAACAGTTGTGTTTTGTATTTTCTGAGTCAACAAACCTCACTAAAGTATAAAAAATATACTCTTATAGAAAAGAAAGCGAAATATTATTTAAAAAATAGGAAAAAGATGTTAGTTCACATTGTTAACACAATCATTATGGACATTCAAAAACAACAATCTTCTGGAAATGTAAATTTTTGTAGAAATTATCAAGGTAAAGAATCATGATCAATGTGTAAATTAGTCCAATATGTTGATTTTTTTAAATAACAAGGGAAAGTTAATTGCTAATATTAAAGTTGAAAAGTAAAGATAAAGGACAGTTCAAGGAGTGCGCAAAATGTCATAACAACAGAACAAATGGACACAGAGGAAAACTATTTTAAATACCGTATCTGTGGTTTTTACACTTGTAAAGGTGCGACTCCCCCTTAAGTATTTGATATATCTGGATGGCATATAACCACATTAGGATACACAACAGTTCTAACAGTAGAAAAGTGCACTCGCAAAGTATAATGGCACCCATCCCCACCTGGTCGATTCCCGGCTCTGCCAAGAAATTTTAATTCTGGTGTGAGCACTGGAACGCGGGTACTCAGCCTTGCGAGGCAAAAGTGAGAAGAGGAGGGTTCGAATCCCACCTCAGCCATCCTGGAAGTAGTTTTCCGTGATTCCGCCCACCACACTTTTACTTTAGGCAAATACTGGGATGGTTCCTACTTAATGCCACAACCACCTAAATAAAGCAACAACAACAACCACTGGGTCAAGGTTGACATTTGGTTGATTTTATAATTTGTCGTTTGGCTATCATCACATCATGGAACAATAAACAAGTATAACAAGATACAAGATTACAATATTTACAGTACACTCTACAGAAATAGGTCATAATGAAACTTCCAATGTCCGCAGATAGTCAACAACTTGATCAGTCGCCAACAGGAACACAAAAGGGTCTCCGGGGAAGCCTGGCATTGGTCAAGATTGGATGATATGGCGAACTGTTCGCCTTTCTGCACCGCAATCACATTTTGGAGATGGAACTTTGTCCCATTTATGCATCAAATCTGCACATCTGCCACAGTTAGTCCTTACTCTGTTTAAGGAAGACCAAACTTTCCGATCCAGTTCAAATCCTGATGGTTTGGTCGTAATACACGGCATGCTAAGCTGCTCTGGAGGAGCAGATGAATTCCACTTTGCTTATATAACAGCTTAGGCTTTCACGGCCGGCGTTCATAATTAAGTACAGGTTGTTCGGACTACAAGCCTACAAGCCCGAAAAAATTGTACTTAATTATCCACATTGCTTTCCAACGATTAAGCAAGCTAATGTTGCTCTCATCGAGTGTTCGAGCAGTCTTCAACGGTGGATGACGAGAGCGAAGTCTGTTTCCGTGGATGGCAGGAAAGTCGGCATGCACAGGAAGATGAGGGTTGAAAATCCTGGTGTATACTTGTAGGCTTGTCTTTCAAGGTACTCTAGCTATCGTTGTTTTATGTGGCGGAACAGCGAGGACATCTGCCCTTATTCGAGGCACAGTAACCTCTGGTCCACCATGGCTCGTTGAATTAGTCGGCCCAATACGTGAAAGACGCAGTGTTTGAAGTCGTACGCAGATGGCGTATTGGAAAGTTGAAGAGGCTACATCATTAAATCTACAGTCGTTCGTCCTAACAAGACTAATTCGTGATTAACGCTCCGTGCTTGACCCGCGGGCCAGGGCTTGAGCACCCTTAAGCTGGAGCCACAATTAGCCGCAAGGTTAGCTCTCGTTATCTTGAAAATAATGAGGTCGTAACATCAGAGGACATCGTAAGAACCTCGTAATGACGATACGTTACGTCACATTTGCTGGAGGATCATTGCATAGTAATAAACATCACTGTGGATGTCAGAAAATCACGATAGATATTTGTGTAGATAAACACACACATTTTTGGATATTCCAAGATGAAATCACTGGAGAGAACTGGTCAAAGGAACGCAAGAAACAACAGAGTATTCATGGAGAGTACGGAAGAATAGTAAAGTGAAAATCGTCAAGTCACCAAGAACTCCTTGAACGGGCAAAGCGATAATAATAATAAGAAGAAGAGATGGGGCACTAGAGATAGGAAGCTTTCTGTTTAAGAAGACTGGATCCTTCAAATATCTAGGAAGCATCGTAAATTGGAATAACAACATTGAGGATGAGATAATGAACCGTATAAAATCTGCAGAGAGGTGCATGTTTGCAATGATTAAACTATTCAGCAGTAAACCGTTATCAAGGACATCAAAACTCCGTGTTTGTAAGACAATTGTACGACCAGTATTAATAATGGGGCAGAGACATGGACAATGAGCAAGAAGATGCAGAGGAGAATATTGACCTTTGAAAACAAAGTGTTAAGAAAAATCATCGGGTTGGTATTAGAGCAGGGAAACTTCAGAAGAAGAAAAAAACAGATATTCACGCACTGTATAACGAACCGGATATGATAGCAGTAATAAGGAGCAGAAGAATAGAATGGATGGGACATGTACTGAGAAGGGAAGAAAGGATGGTAAAAAGAGTGCTAGAAGGAAAACCACAAGGAAAATAACCCCTCGGTAGACCAAAGTTGAGATGGTAGGATGGAGTCAGGAAATACCTGGAGGCCCTGGGAGCCAACGAGAATATGGCCGGAGACAGAAAGCAATGTAAGAGGCTAAAGAGTGAGTTCGTGTGGCCAACTGAGTAAGTAAGTACGTAAGTAAGTAAGTATGTCAACCCCTTATTATTCGCGTTTCAACGGGGTCGGGAATGAGATGCGAACACTCTACTACCATAAATAACGTAAGATCAAAATTTAAAAAAATTACTCCGTGGATCACAACCGGAATTTTAACTTCTATTAGAATAAGAGATAAATTACATCAGAAAATTGTTAAACAAAGGGAGAGGTCTACAAACAGTGATGAGGTCCCAGAAACTGTTAAGAAACATAAATTGTACAGAAACTGGATAAACAGGCTTGTTAAAATAGCAAAAGAAAGGTACTATTCCAAACAAATTATGTCAAACTCCAATAATTCTAAAGTCCTTTGGAAAAATATTAATGATTTAACATGTAGGAAGGGAAATAAACCTTCAGCTGTTGACAGCATATTTATCAGAGACTCACAAGAAACATCCCAACCAGCTGCCATTGCAAACAAATTTGTCGACTATTTTAGTAACATAGGTTTAGATCTTTCTGAAAAAATAAGTAATACAAGAAAGGAACCTGACAACACAAATGCACGTGATAGCACTGCAAAATCTCAACCTCAGTCTATCTTTTTTATACCCATAACAAAATCAGAAATAACAAACCACATAGCTGCTCTAGAAGATAAATCAGCAAATGGCTATGATAATGTCTCTAGTAAAACAATTAAGATAATTAGTTCAGAAATTCTACAACCACTGCACCATATTTTTAATTTATCACTAACGAAAGGACAATTTCCAGACTCATTCAAAATTGCCATCATAATCCCAGTCCATAAATCAGATGATAAAAGAGAGTTAAATAACTATAGACCAATTTCCCTCACAACCCACCTCTCTAAGCTACTAGAGAAATGCATCAAAACCAGATTACTTAACTATCTGAATAAGTTCAACATATTGTCACCAAATCAGTTTGGTTTTAGACCAAACACTAGTACTCAAGATGCAATATTCTCCCTTACTGATTATTTGTATAAAGCCATTGATAGTTCTAAAAGAACAATTTCTGTGTTCCTGGATTTAAGAAAGGCTTTTGACACCATAGACCACAATATACTCATTAGAAAACTTGAAAAGGAAGGTATTCGTGGTACTCCTCAAGAACTAATAAAAAGCTTTCTTTTTAACAGAATACAAAAGGTACGAATCAAAGGTACTCTAAGTAGAAGTGCTGAAGTAAAAATTGGAATTCCCCAAGGAACAGTTTTAGGTCCTATTCTTTTTCTGTTATATATTAACGATTTGTGTAAGCTGAACTGTAATGCGATGATTACCTCATATGCTGATGACACTGTCGTCACAGTCACAGGAACAACTTGGGAGGACACTTTTAATAGAACTCAAGAAACCCTTGCTACAGTCCAAAAATGGCTAAGAAACCACCTCCTTACCTTAAATGAAACCAAAACACAATACCTATGCTTCTCACACAACAAAACATTACAACCCACAGACAATTTAACACTGAAGATCCACACACCAATTTGTAACAATGGCGAAAGATGCAACTGCTATACCCTACAGAAGTCAATGAATGCTACATATTTAGGGGTTATTATAGATAGTCATTTAAAATGGAATATGCATGCATCAACGTTGGCCAATAAACTTCAAAAGTTAATTTATATATTTTACAGAATCAGAAATATCCTTTCAGCAAAAGTCTTGAGAACTGTATATTTTGCCTTAGTCCAGTCACAACTACAATATGGAATAAATGGTTGGGGTGGAATACTTGATTCACATTTGGCTCAGGTAAATACCTGCCAGAATTTCATTCTAAAAGTTATGTACAAAAGGCCACCAACTTTTCCAACATGTGAACTGTATCAACAAAGCAAGTTGCTTAACATACGACAGTTATTTTTTCAGTCATCAATCATATTTATACATAAAAATATGAAGCTCTTCTCTAATGGACAAAAACTTGAAATGTGCACTAGACTTCAAGACAGAACTGGAATAAATATCCCTCGTCGAAACACACTACTTGGCCAAAGGAATTTAAGTTGTCTTAGCACTAGGATATACAATATATTGCCAGTAAATGTGACAAATAATACCCTGAATATATTGAAGAAAAGGCTTTTTATATGGCTCCTTAGTAACTTTGATAGAGTAAATGAAATTTTCACCAACATATTTAAACCAACTCGGTCAGAAACAAGTAACGTATCATCTTCTTTTATTTTCAGTATCCTTATAATTAATGCTTTTGCTATAAACTTTTCTTATTATTATCAGTCAAATACCATGTTGCAAATAAATTAAGAAATTGTGTTCATGAAGCCCACACACAAGTTTATCTTATGTGGGATTCACCCTGTATTTTTGATACAACATCTGTATATGTACATGTTTTCTGTCAGTGAATAAAAATGATTGCTCGTAAAAAAAACGAACTATGTGATGGATGTTTTTATGGATGGATGCCCTTCCTGATGCCAACCTCATGAGAAGAGTTAATGAATAATAATATCAAGAATAACAAGAAGTTCCGTGACGAACTAAAGAGCCTACTTTTCTTGAAATTTAAGATTCTTGCCAATCTATAAAGACCTATCTAGAATAATGACGAAATTAAGTTGGGAATATCGAAATTCCTAATTAGTTCGAAATATACCTTATATAATGTAGCCTAATACAGCAGTACAGTTGGCAGCCCTGGTGACTGAATATAGGCTATTGTTACTTGCATCTCTTAAGGTACAGAATACAAAATTTGGTTGAAGTCCAATGGATAGCATGCAGGTTACATGCAGTTAGACCTTGGATTTATCAGCGCGCGTAAAATCATGTTGGCAACAATGTCATGCATGTGTTGATCAGAAATAATCTGAAATATTATGATCTCGTGTTGTGCCACTTTTGGTTGAAATCCATATGTTAGTATAGAAGTAACATGTATTTTAAAATAGGACCTATCAGCAGACTTATAATCATGTTGGCAGGACTGGCGTAGGCCTCTATTAGTTTCTCCAAATTAATCTAGAATGCCAGTTACTATACCTGTGCAAAGTTTAGAGCTATTGGCTTGCATACTTTCTGATATATTGATATTAGGGTATCAAAAAGAGAGACACTGTTTATTAACAGTTGGCAGCCCTGGTTACTCTTAAAAATTGGCATACTCATATCTGTTATGGTACACATAGCACACATGAAATTTGGTTGAAATCCAAATGTTAGTATAGAAGATACATGTATTTAAATTTGGACCTCTCAGCAGGCTTAGAATCATGTTGGTAGCACTGACGTATATAAGATACTCCAAATTAATATAGAATGCCAGCTACTATACGTGTGCATAGTTTAAAGCTGTCGGCTTGCATACTTTCTGATATATGGGTATTTGGATAAAATAAATTGAGAGCAATTATTAACTGTTGGCAGCCCTGGTGGCTCCTAAGAATACGCTCAATCATATCTGCTTTTGTACACTTAGCACATACGAAATTTGGTTGAAATCCAATTGATAGTGTAGAAGTTATATGAATTTAAAATTTGGACTTATCAGCAGGCTTATAATCGTTTTGGCAACACTGCCATGTATGGCCTCCTGGAAATTAAACTGCAATATTATTATCTATACTGAACCCGCTGAGCTATGGTTCATGTGATATTTTTTTACGACAGAGCATTTATGATGGGATGTTGTACTTTTGAACACACCCAGGAAGCCACGTGAAGCTGAGAGATCACGCGATACTTTGAAGTAGCGGTGAATCGCACTTTTGACTTTGGTGTAAACTGCTAATTATTATCTGAGGTCTTATTAGTTATTTTTATCTTTCCTACGAGACTCAGAATATTCCATTTCGTCATGCTGCATTATTAAAACATTTTGGAGAATGTTTATTTTTACTTTAGGTAAGGTAATACCCTTGCAGATACGCAAAAAGGAACGTAAGTAGTCGCTCAACGTTTTCGTTTTGACGACCTACATTCTAGAGACACCCAGTACCGGAGCACTGCGTCTTGAGAATCCGCCTTGTGTAGGCGTGGAATTACATTTGTCCTACGAGACGTAGAAGAATATCCGCTGTTTAGCGTTAAATGTGATTATAAAGTGCCATCGAGCAAGCAAATACTAATATTCACTGTCGATGAAGTCCAGTGAATTAAATAAGAAGCTTGGGAAATAATTATTGGCAAGTATAGTGTATTGCACAACATTGCTGTGACATCACATATTACCCACGCGTATGTGGAGGGCAGATGCCTAGTGGAAATATACAGGTAATAGTGTTACAATTATCCTGAATAAGTGTGATTATAATAGTATGAGATATTTAAATTGCCAAAGTGGAAATTTCATCTTTGAAACGTCGTATAATTCACGGATGCTGCGTGATACAAAAGTAGCGTCACTAGCACGTGCAGCATTATAAAATAGTATTGGCTCACATGCTAATCCACATCTGCAAGATTAAGGCTGTGTCGTATCTTATAATTGAAGCCTATAATAGTCACGACGGACATTATAATTTTGGAAGTGAGAGGATGAATAATCACGCAACTTATTTCGCTACCCACGTGATTGGACTTTTATTCACCATGGTTGAAGCAGTCACCATGGGCTAATACCATCCCAGTATGGGGGGGTGACGTTTCTACAGGAACCAGCATGATGGTGGAACTTCCAGAACGATGAACGAGAGGGAAGGAGCCAAAATGCCATTTCCAGGCATATCCACGAAGATGTCGACAGGGACAAATCGAACCCTGGTCTTTAGGGGAGTCCAGATGGGAATCCTGATGAGGAGGATACCGATCCAGAGAGCCAGAGAGGTTTATGTACAACCCTTGTTGTGGAATAGAGAGCTGAGTGAGAGCTCCTCCATTTCGTGAGTTTTTGTCACACCCCTTCTTTGTTCTAGTTTCTGGTGGTATAGTAGTTATAATGTAGTTTGTGAATCAACCACACTCAGTGTCAGCCATTTTTCTAGGTAGGGATGTAACTAGATTAGTTAGATGTCATTTATTTCATTTTAGAGTGAGACACCCATGGGGTCAGACATTTTGGTCAGCCCTGGTGCAGCTTGGTGAACGTCGTGGAACGTCAATGCCTACCTTTTTGCTGAACCTGATCGTAGTCATTTTGAGGCTATTTTGTTCAACCCTACTTGGGGTAATTTTCAAGTCTTTGCTGACTGTAGTTATGGCAATCAGATGCCTTGGTTATTAATTGACTGCATTCTTCGCAGCCATCCTTTGCTACACCCCTGACTGTCGTTAGAACGGTCGTATCGTTTAGGTAGTCGACAGTAACTACCAGTTTGTAAATGCATTATATTTCATTTTGAATAAGCTCAGAAGCTATTCTTGGTCATGTTTGAACCTAACAACTAGAAGGAATGTTTCGTTGCCTAGCATCGAACACGGTTCCCAACGTATCATTAAGCAGATCTAGTGTGTGAATCTGTGCCACATTTATCATATTTTTCTTGTGTCGTGTGAGACACGTTTTTATTTGATGTTATACACGGACTCTGTAGAGATCCGTAACATTTGGTAAAGTTTTTTATGAACCGGCCAAGTGCAGGTTTTGTATTGATTAAATCGCCGGCCTTGAATAAACTGGTTATGTAACCCAGTGACCTAGAGCACGCCTGCTTCATTGTGAGACAAAACTACTATAGACGAGGACAGAGTACAATTTGTATTCGCTTTTCCTTTCATTGCTATTTTGCTTATGGAAATCAGTTTCCACTCTTGTATTTGATAACTTGTTTTATGGACCGGTTTTTGTTAGTTTAGCGCTCTGTTGCGTGTATTGTCGTATGACAGGTACAGTTATGTAAGGTTTTCTATAGGATGGTGAAGTCTACCCTGTTATCGCAGGATGTTATTGTATGCTTTGTCCGGGGATGATCCCGTTGACCAGATGTTTTTGGAAGGTAACTGTTGTACAGGCCTATCCCAGAGTTATTGAACGCGAGCTTAGCGCCGCTGGTAACCCGTGTTATTGTGTGTCCGAGTTGTTATACTCGTTGATTATATTCCGACTGTTGAGTCGAGGCTTTTTGGTGGAGAATGATCTCAGTTGGAGACACTCCGTGCCCAGGCTATTGTCAATGTTATTCGCCATAAACCTACGATAAACCTATAAACCAACATTCTAATAATAAAATGCATAATTGTTGTAAAACAAGCCTAACTAACGATTCTTTCTATCTAACTTTGTTCTTTGCATTCTGGAACTGTTGACATAGCCGTGCAGTTGAAGATAATTTCCTTGTGAGGAAATGACTAGGACAGTTGACATTTTTGTAGCGACCTGAAGCATGTGCGAACCTTGAGTTCGTAGCTTGTGGAGCTCAGGCCATGCGATGTCAGACGTGGTCTCAACTGCGCATTCGTCACCGTAACTATACACATTAGATGACTATGGCTTACAAAGAGTAAACCAAGGTGTAGGCAGGAATTTTTAATAAAACTACTGTGTCTATTTCGTTATTAATTTATGATGCCAAGTGTATTAAACCCTACATGTTACTTTATTGTGTGCTGTTAGCACATAGTTATTAAGCATAATTAAATTGTTTGTTTTTCATGGCTGTACACTTAGCTTTTTGGATGTAATTGTTTTCTTTTACGGACGTCATCGACGTAAATTTTGTTAATTGATAGGACTTAGCTAGTTGAATTAATGTTAAATTTAAATGTCGAAATGGTACCATCCTAACCTAGATTTGTTTTGCTACCCTGTTAAATGTAAATTCAGATATTAGCTTGATCTTGTAACTTGAACTAGGGACTTGCGTCGTGCCATATTCCTAGCGTTGCTGTTGTTGCTTTATCATTGTGAGTTAGATCTTTCGCGAGGGTTTTCAGTAACTTCTCAGGCAGGGGACATGTTCTTTATCTTAGTTTATTTATTAATTTGCGGACTAGCCGATTATAACCCTCCGAACTAGGCTAGGGGCTTGTGAATTTTAATAAATTTTCACGGTGTTTTACATGAGTCTGGATGTTTATTTTCTCAGTCTAGTTTTAAGGTGAACCTTTCCTTAGGCGGTCTATGACCATCGTCACCATGTACCACGATCCCTGTGGACTACGGACTCTCGTGCCGCTTTAGCCTTTTTGGAAGGTCACCTGATCCTCACGGTACTTTTCTTTTTATTCGATTTATGTGTCGTTAGTTGAGTCATCGTGGTTGTTGACATCAACTAAACGGTCTCATAAAATGGCGCCCAACTCATGTGCCGACGTTAACGTGGTGACCCTCAGTACCATGTTTTTTTTTTTTTGAGGATCCTAATGTTGATTAATGGTAAATTGACAGGACTGGGACGAACTTAGAAAGTCGTACTGCAGATCAATTGACCGCATGGCATTCATGTTTGATAGAAGTCCATGGGGTGAGGCTTTAGTGTTGAATAAATGAAGGATAGGATTTTCTTTGATGATGCCTCATCCTAAGTAAATGTAATACTTTGCTTTGCTCACCGTTGTCTTTGTAAATGTAGAAGCACTTAGTTTGCATACTCCAGCTGTACTCGTGATATTTATATAAATGAAGCAAGCTTTATACCACCAAGTAACTAATCATAGCTGTAAGTTCCAGTAGAAATTGATCCCTCACTTTCTCATATATTTCTTATCTATGGATGAGGAAACTATTCGTCGTGTGTTTGGAGAGATGATGGCAGGTGTGAATGCCAATCTTCAACAGAATACTCAGGCTGTAAACAATGTCAGTGGTCATGTGGACCAGGTTAGACAGGAAATAAACAATGTAAGACAGGACTTAGAGATTAACACTCAGTCTATGAACAATGTAAGACAGGACTTAGAGATTAACACTCACTCTGTAAATAATGTTAGGGCTGATTTAACTCAAGTCAGGGCAGACATGGACACATATAGGATCGAAGCGAGAAATGATCTGACGACAGGTTTAGCAGCTGTTAGGGTTGATGTCATACGACACCATCAGGAGGCTAACCAGCGCGTTGATTGCTTAACCGAACAGATGAATAGAGCTAGGGAGGAGGTGCAAAACCGATTGGAGGAGCACACAGCTCAAATTCAGACAACCTTGAATAAAGTCCAGATAGACATGAGAGCAGATCTGGAACATACCAGGGAAGAATTCGGGACTCGACTAGATCACGTCGAGGGATTTATCGGAAATGTGAAGAAGGACATGGCAACCATGAACGTTGGTTTAATCTTGATGAGAGGAGCTGCCAATGCCGTTAATAACAACGTGAAGACTATCGTTGATGGCATGATGGAGATTAAAGAGGAAATTAACACCAACAGGAGATACATTTCTGAATTGACGGAAACCGTAGCCAGTCTACGTGAGACAGTTGATGTTCATCATGAGGAACACAAAATTGACCTCATGTTATTGAGAGGTGACCTCAACGAACACGAAGCTACAGTCGAGGCTAAGGTAGCCGAGGTTAGAGACGATGTGGGTAAAATCCAAGAAAATATGTCCAGAGTTGAAGGAGATATCGATTCCTTACAAAAGAGATTTGAGGAAGTCGCGGTGACCGAGAGGTTAGACCTCAGTTATAACCTTAGGACGGCCATACGCGAGGTAGACACAAACCTCAAGGGAAAGGTTGACAGGATCGAGCTACAATTGAACGACTTAGGCAACAAAGTCGCAGCCAGAACCATCCCAGGTCTTGAAGTAATAGAAAGACGCCTGGACAGACTCGAGACGACTCCTAGAGAGAGACACGTACACCCACAGATGGGAGAATCTCAGGAAACGCCTATATCTCAATCAGGAGGAATGATGCCTACCCATTTCCAACCCAGCGCGCCTATGGAACCGCAACCGTCACAATTCACTAATTTAGCGCAAGGTCAGACCTTGAACTTTAACGCTCACCCGTTTCAACCAGCATCTAATCGAATTAGTCATGAGACTAACACTCCTACGCAGAGTTACATGCAAAATACTTTCAGACCCGCGAATACGCAGGGAAATGTCACCATAATTCGTTCAAGAGAGGAGCAACCAGCTCGCTTCTCGGGAACTGGGAGCGGTGTTACTCCAGTGGAATTCCTAGCAAATGTCGAAAGCTACTTACGTGATACTATGGTAACTCCAGAGAGGGAACTAAGAGTTATAGAGCGACTGCTTGAGGGACAAGCCGGTACCTGGTTCAGAGCATTCCGATACTCATTCACAAGCTACCAAGACTTTAAGGAAGCGTTATTAAGAACATATTGGTCGAGCGACATCCAGCAGAGCATCCGAGCTGAGATGTACACTCGAAGGTACAGTTCCAATACACCTACTCGTTATGCGAATTACTTCGCAATACAGCTCGCGAAGCTCCGTTGTCTTCAGCCTCCATTGTCCGAACAAGATTTGGTGAACACAATTGTTTGGCAGTACCCTGCGGATGTACAACGTGTGTTAATCGCTGCAGGGGCATCCACTTTCCAGCAGTGTGACCAGATACTGCGAAGGTTGGACGCTAACACAGAACAGTTTCCTACACACCGTCAGCAGAAGGCTGATAGGCGCGAGGATAGACATATGAATCTGACGACTGTTGATAAAGTGAGCCAGACGCCACAACAAACACAAACCACAGAGGATTCTGGGCAACGTGATAACAATTACAGTTATAACAGGAGAGAATGGAATAACACTCCGTATACTCGAAATCAACATGATGACCGGCGAAGTCATTGGGACCGGCGATTCGACCGAAGGACGGACGACAACCGACGTCATGAAAACAACCGCCGAGGGAATGAAGGAAGAAATCAGCAACACGGACGTATCCGTAGAGACTATCGATATAGTGGGGGTTACGACAGAAATCGAGACCCTAGATACCAGCCAGACAGGGATTGGAAAGGAAGAGCGCGGGAGAGCCGTGAGTACCTCCAACAATTGAGAGAATTGCAGATCCAAGAAGAGGGAGAACGGAACCCTACTTCGAGGGAAAATAGACATTCGGCGCAGGAAACGGAGCAGAACCAGCCCAGTACTTCTCGCCATGACAGAAAAAAAAACTCCGAAAAATCAATAGATTCTTGTTTGGTTGAGCACCGAGTAACTGCCTCTATATTACTCTGGGAGCCAATCCAAGAAGACTTGTTGGACGAACGACGAACGACGAACCACAATTATGAATTAACACGTCTACCCAAGATTGTAGCCACCTTGAATGAAGTCAGTGTAGTCATACTCATCGATACTGGAGCGATGATTAGTGTAATTTCCGCCGATTGCCATGCCAGACTTAGAGCAAACTCTGAGGTGACGGAGTTGCCCATTTCAGCTGTAAGAGTCAGAGGTGTCATACCTGACCGCGTTGTAACGTGCAAAATCCAGATTTTGTGTACTGTGAGGATTTCGAGCCACGTGTACTTGCACGAATTTCTCGTAATGAAGGGCCTGCATCATGATGCCATTTTAGGCGCAGACTTCATTAGAAAATATGATGGAATCATTGACATGGGACGGAATACGGTAGAGTTCAAGCCGAACGAACCCATTCAGATGAGCCTAATTGAAGAAGAACCGGAATTCCTATCCGAAGTAGACGTAGTCGAAGCATTAAAGGGCAAGGAAATTGAGGCGACACTAGATGCCGACGAAGAGGCAGAATCGTTATCAGCACCCACACATGAGGATCTTGAGGCAATACTGAACGAATACAGAGATATATTCGACACCACACCTGGTGAGATATTAGACTATGAGTATGATCTTGTATTACTGGACGATTCCCCATTCCAGAAAAGGATCTATCCGATTGCCGAGAAACATCTCGAAGAAGCTGCTAAGAAGATCCATGAGATGGAAGCAGCAGGTACAATCAAGAAATCACCGACTCCTTTCTTGAATCCCATAATACCTGTGGTTAAGGTAGATGGAAGCTTGAGACTTTGTCTTGATGCCAGAGCCTTGAATGAACGCCTAGCTCCTGAGCACGACAGACCGCCCAAGATTAGGGACATTCTCAGGAAGTTCAAAGGAAAAAGGATATTTTCATCATTAGACTTGGTTCAGTCTTATTACCATATCAGATTATCTGAGCATACTCAGAAATATACTGGATTCTTGTTTGATCAGACTACTTATGTATTCCAAAAACTACCATTTGGATTGAAAAATGCCGGAGCCGCATTAATCAGAGCACTTGATGCCAAGCTGACTCATGAAGTGAAGCAGAAAGTAATATGTTATGTGGATGACATAATCATAGCTTCGGGAACAGAAGAAGAGCATTTAAAGACATTGCGCCTTGTTTTTGAGAATCTCCGACAGGAAAATTTTAAGGTCAAGTTTGACAAGTGTCGATTTTTTCAGGAAGAAGTGAAATTCGTAGGACACATAATCAATGGAGAAGGATATAGACCGAATCCGGCAAAGATTAGAACTGTTGCTGCATTTCCAACACCAACCCGTGTGAAACACGTGAGACAATTCTTAGGAATTCTCCAATTCTTTGCTGCTCATTGTGAGAAGTATTCCGAAACTGTTGCACCACTGCAAGGATTATTGAAAAAGAACTGCAGGTGGAACTGGAATGATGAATGCGAGATAGCTTTCAGGAGAGCTAAACAGATGCTTGTGGACTCAATTCAGTTAGAATATCCAGATTACTCTCGGAACTTTATTCTAGAAACTGACGCATCTGCCATTGGTATAGGAGCCATTTTACTGCAAGAAGATGATGAGAAGAAACGTCATTACATCGCTTTCTTAAGCCGACGTTTAAGAGCACATGAATCTCACTACTTCACGACCGAGATAGAAGCACTTGCAATTGTTTACGCACTTGAATACTGGCAGAAACTTCTGTTAGGTCAGAGGATTATTGTGAGAACCGATCATCATGCGTTGACCTTCATCTTGAGAACAAGACTGGCAAGCGACAGGATCACACGTTGGACGCTGTTTCTCCAACAGTTCGATTTGGAAATAGTTTATCGACCAGGCAGAGAGAATGTGTTGGCCGACATCCTCAGCCGGAATCCTGAAGCTACGGTTAATGCCATAGACATCGAGGGAGAATGCGAGGAACACCTTCGCCGATTTCGTCATTTACCTGAAGGACAGCGACGTGAGGAGGAACTCAGACATATTATCCGTTTCCTAGAACGAAGAATGGATCCACAGGATGATCATTATGCAAGGATTGCTGCTGTTGCAGATGATTATTTGATTTATCATCGTGTCTTATACAAGTTTGTAGACGAGGACCACACTCAACTGCGTGCAGTTATTCCTAGGAGATACCAAGAATCTGTTATTCTTATGGTACATTTATCCATTGGACATGGTGGAACAGACAAAACCATTGCAACTATCAATGAGTCTTTCACATGGAAAGGGTTAGGAGCCACCGTTAGACAGTGTTTACGTGCTTGCGACGCATGCCAGCGGAACAAATACACGTCACACTTGCTGAAGGAACAACCTAGACCAATACTACCAACTCAACCTAGAGAGTTGTATGCACAGGACCTGTATGGCCCAATACCTAAGGCTCGTCGTGGGAATCGATACATCGTTGTAACGGTGGATGTGTTCACGAAATATACGATGCTTCATCCAATTCAAAAAGCTACTGCACATCAGATTATTCAGAGGATTAGACGTCAAGTGATACCGGAGGCAGGAAAGCCACAATTCTTGTTGACTGATCACGGATCACAGTACACCTCAGCAGAATTTGCCAATGCCATGAATGAGCTTGAAATAGGTCATGTTTTATCATCTATTCGACATCCAGAGAGCAACCCAGCAGAATGCGTGATGTCTATTATCGCAAAATTCTGTCGATTATATTGTCAAGAAGAACACTGGCGATGGACTGAAGTCCTTGTTATTATGGCAAAATGTATTAATTCAACAGTACATGAAAGCACTGGTCAAATACCTATGGTCTTGCATTTGAACCAGATGCCGCTGAGAATATGGGATCGTGTGATTGTAAATCCACCTTGTTTACAACCATCACATGCCAGCAGACTTTTAGCTGCGAGAGAGACTATGGACAGACAAGCTGCCAAGCGCTTGAGAAGAACTAGACGCCAGAGGTTTAGAGAACCACTAGTAGAAGGAGACCTTATCCTTATAAGGAGACCCGGAATTTCTAGTCCTATAGACCGCATATATGGGAAATTTCTATCCGTGTATTATGGCCCTAGTCGTATCCGACAGCCTTTAAACAATGGAAGTTATGTGATAGAAGACATTAGGACAGGAGAACGCATTGGAACCTTTAATGCAGCCAATCTAAAAAAATATCACTCTTGAATGAATTTCAAAGCAAATAAAAATGTTATCCCAACATTTTATTTGAAACGACAGAGAGGCAGATGAACCCGCTGAGCTATGGTTAATGTGATATTTTTTTTATGACAGAGCATTTATGATGGGATGTTGTACTTTTGAACACACCCAGGAAGCCACGTGAAGCTGAGAGATCACGCGATACTTTGAAGTAGCGGTGAATCGCACTTTTGACTTTGGTGTAAACTGCTAATTATTATCTGAGGTCTTATTAATTATTTTTATCTTTCCTACGAGACTCAGAATATTCCATTTCGTCATGCTGCATTATTAAAACATTTAGGAGAATGTTTATTTTTACTTTAGGTAAGGTAATACCCTTGCAGATACGCAAAAAGGAACGTAAGTAGTCGCTCAACGTTTTCGTTTTGACGACCTACTTTCTAGAGGCACCCAGTACCGGAGCACTGCGTCTTGAGAATCCGCCTTGTGTAGGCGTGGAATTACATTTGTCCTACGAGACGTAGAAGAATATCCGCTGTTTAGCGTTAAATGTGATTATAAAGTGCCATCGAGCAAGCAAATACTAATATTCACTGTCGATGAAGTCCAGTGAATTAAATAAGAAGCTTGGGAAATAATTATTGGCAAGTATAGTGTATTGCACAACATTGCTGTGACATCACATATTACCCACGCGTATGTGGAGGGCAGATGCCTAGTGGAAATATACAGGTAATAGTGTTACAATTATCCTGAATAAGTGTGATTATAATAGTATGAGATATTTAAATTGCCAAAGTGGAAATTTCATCTTTGAAACGTCGTATAATTCACGGATGCTGCGTGATACAAAAGTAGCGTCACTAGCACGTGCAGCATTATAAAATAGTATTGGCTCACATGCTAATCCACATCTGCAAGATTAAGGCTGTGTCGTATCTTATAATTGAAGCCTATAATAGTCACGACGGACATTATAATTTTGGAAGTGAGAGGATGAATAATCACGCAACTTATTTCGCTACCCACGTGATTGGACTTTTATTCACCATGGTTGAAGCAGTCACCATGGGCTAATACCATCCCAGTATGGGGGGGTGACGTTTCTACAGGAACCAGCATGATGGTGGAACTTCCAGAACGATGAACGGGAGGGAAGGAGCCAAAATGCCATTTCCAGGCATATCCACGAAGATGTCGACAGGGACAAATCGAACCCTGGTCTTTGGGGGAGTCCAGATGGGAATCCTGATGAGGAGGATACCGATCCAGAGAGCCAGAGAGGTTTATGTACAACCCTTGTTGTGGAATAGAGAGCTGAGTGAGAGCTCCTCCATTTCGTGAGTTTTTGTCACACCCCTTCTTTGTTCTAGTTTCTGGTGGTATAGTAGTTATAATGTAGTTTGTGAATCAACCACACTCAGTGTCAGCCATTTTTCTAGGTAGGGATGTAACTAGATTAGTTAGATGTCATTTATTTCATTTTAGAGTGAGACACCCATGGGGTCAGACATTTTGGTCAGCCCTGGTGCAGCTTGGTGAACGTCGTGGAACGTCAATGCCTACCTTTTTGCTGAACCTGATCGTAGTCATTTTGAGGCTATTTTGTTCAACCCTACTTGGGGTAATTTTCAAGTCTTTGCTGACTTTAGTTATGGCAATCAGATGCCTTGGTTATTAATTGACTGCATTCTTCGCAGCCATCCTTTGCTACACCCCTGACTGTCGTTAGAACGGTCGTATCGTTTAGGTAGTCGACAGTAACTACCAGTTTGTAAATGCATTATATTTCATTTTGAATAAGCTCAGAAGCTATTCTTGGTCATGTTTGAACCTAACAACTAGAAGGAATGTTTCGTTGCCTAGCATCGAACGCGGTTCCAAACGTATCATTAAGCAGATCTAGTGTGTGAATCTGTGCCACATTTATCATATTTTTCTTGTGTCGTGTGAGACACGTTTTTATTTGATGTTATACACGGACTCTGTAGAGATCCGTAACATTTGGTAAAGTTTTTTATGAACCGGCCAAGTGCAGGTTTTGTATTGATTAAATCGCCGGCCTTGAATAAACTGGTTATGTAACCCAGTGACCTAGAGCACGCCTGCTTCATTGTGAGACAAAACTACTATAGACGAGGACAGAGTACAATTTGTATTCGCTTTTCCTTTCATTGCTATTTTGCTTATGGAAATCAGTTTCCACTCTTGTATTTGATAACTTGTTTTATGGACCGGTTTTTGTTAGTTTAGCGCTCTGTTGCGTGTATTGTCGTATGACAGGTA
Organism: Meconema thalassinum; assembly: GCA_946902985.2. Taxonomy (NCBI): domain Eukaryota; kingdom Metazoa; phylum Arthropoda; class Insecta; order Orthoptera; family Tettigoniidae; genus Meconema; species Meconema thalassinum. Next base: position 301,765,651 of record OX336396.1, on the reverse strand, counting down.
CAGTTATGTAAGGTTTTCTATAGGATGGTGAAGTCTACCCTGTTATCGCAGGATGTTATTGTATGCTTTGTCCGGGGATGATCCCGTTGACCAGATGTTTTTGGAAGGTAACTGTTGTACAGGCCTATCCCAGAGTTATTGAACGCGAGCTTAGCGCCGCTGGTAACCCGTGTTATTGTGTGTCCGAGTTGTTATACTCGTTGATTATATTCCGACTGTTGAGTCGAGGCTTTTTGGTGGAGAATGATCTCAGTTGGAGACACTCCGTGCCCAGGCTATTGTCAATGTTATTCGCCACAAACCTACGATAAACCTATAAACCAACATTCTAATAATAAAATGCATAATTGTTGTAAAACAAGCCTAACTAACGATTCTTTCTATCTAACTTTGTTCTTTGCATTCTGGAACTGTTGACATAGCCGTGCAGTTGAAGATAATTTCCTTGTGAGGAAATGACTAGGACAGTTGACATTTTTGTAGCGACCTGAAGCATGTGCGAACCTAGAGTTCGTAGCTTGTGGAGCTCAGGCCATGCGATGTCAGACGTGGTCTCAACTGCGCATTCGTCACCGTAACTATACACATTAGATGACTATGGTTTACAAAGAGTAAACCAAGGTGTAGGCAGGAATTTTTAATAAAACTACTGTGTCTATTTCGTTATTAATTTATGATGCCAAGTGTATTAAACCCTACATGTTACTTTATTGTGTGCTGTTAGCACATAGTTATTAAGCATACTTAAATTGTTTGTTTTTCATGGCTGTACACTTAGCTTTTTGGATGTAATTGTTTTCTTTTACGGACGTCATCGCCGTAAATTTTGTTAATTGATAGGACTTAGCTAGTTGAATTAATGTTAAATTTAAATGTCGAAATGGTACCATCCTAACCTAGATTTGTTTTGCTACCCTGTTAAATGTAAATTCAGATATTAGCTTGATCTTGTAACTTGAACTAGGGACTTGCGTCGTGCCATATTCCTAGCGTTGCTGTTGTTGCTTTATCATTGTGAGTTAGATCTTTCGCGAGGGTTTTCAGTAACTTCTCAGGCAGGGGACCTGTTCTTTATCTTAGTTTATTTATTAATTTGCGGACTAGCCGATTATAACCCTCCGAACTAGGCTAGGGGCTTGTGAATTTTAATAAATTTTCACGGTGTTTTACATGAGTCTGGATGTTTATTTTCTCAGTCTAGTTTTAAGGTGAACCTTTCCTTAGGCGGTCTATGACCATCGTCACCATGTACCACGATCCCTGTGGACTACGGACTCTCGTGCCGCTTTAGCCTTTTTGGAAGGTCACCTGATCCTCACGGTACTTTTCTTTTTATTCGATTTATGTGTCGTTAGTTGAGTCATCGTGGTTGTTGACATCAACTAAACGGTCTCAATACGTCTGCCTATTTTGAAATAGCTCCCATTCATACCTACCAAGATATCCAACATGGAGCTCAAATTTCAATTGTGATTTTTCAGCAGTTGGTAGCACTGACATCATTTTCAAATATGGCCGTGAGATATTCAGGTATAGATCTTAACTCCTACCAAATTTTGTTTCGATTGCTGCAGCCGTTTAGGAGTTGATAGGGGGGGACACACACACAGCCAGACAGACAGGGAGAAGGACAGACAGACAGGACAGACAGACAGACACACATTTGCCCGATCTCATAAGTCTACTTTTTCCTAATTTTTGCAAAATGTGAAAAGTAGGCTAAAAATGTAATTGTACGTCGAATTTGGATCCTTCTTGGTGCAGAGAAACTATGGAGACTTACAATAATTACATATCACCATAGAAGACATTCACGACCGTAGAATTGGTAGAGAAAATATCAGAAACCAGAAATTTGAATTTAGATCACAACCCAAAAGAAATAGGCATAAATGGACAGATGAACAGAAGAAGGGACACAGTGAACGGATGAGTTTTGTGTTTAAAGCGCTCTACTCAAAGGGGAATGTACGCAAATAATAACAATAATAATAATAATAATAATAATAATAATGTTATTGGTTCTACGTCCCTTTTAAGTAGTTAATGGGAATGATATGAATGAAGGTAATTGAAACTGGGCAACTATGTGGAAGGAAGTGGCCGCGGCTAGTCAGAAGGTAGCTGGCAGTTGAAAATGGGAAACCACGGAAAACCATTTCAAGGATAGCCGACGGTGGGGCTCCATTCAACATATACAGAGTCCACAGATTAACATGGCCCCATGACCTACCGCTGCGCGTTGGCAAACCTAGCTTATTATTATTATTATTTTAAACATATAAAAACAAACTTCATAAGAAAAATGTTGGGTCCAATATATGAAAATGGGCCTTGGATGAAAAAGAAGCCAAATTAAATCTATCAAAGTATTTTTAAACAAGAAGTTTCGTGACGAACTAAAGAGCCTACTTTTCTTAAAATTTAAGATTCATGCCAATCTATATAGACCTATCTAGAAAAATAGCGAAATTAAGTTGGTAATATCGAAATGTCTAATTAGTTCGAAATATACCTGTAGCCTAATAGAACACTACAGTTGGCAGCCCTGGTGACTGAATATATTCTTAGTTCCATCTCTTAAGATACAGAATACAATATTTGGTTGAAGTCCAATGGGTAGCATGGACGTTACATGCAGTTATACATTGGATCTATCAGCGCGCGTAAAATCATGCTGGCAACAATGTCACGCATGCGTTGGTCAGAAATAATCTGAAATATTATGATATCTTGCTGTGCCAATTTTGGATGAAATCCATTTGTTAGTATAGAAGTTACATGTATTTGAAAATTGGACCTATCAACAGGCTTAGAGTCATGTTGGCAGCACTGACGTATATTAGTTTCTCATAATTAATCTAGAATGTTAGGTACTATACTTGTGCAAAGTTTAAAGCTGTTGGCTTACATACTTTCTGATATATTAATATTTGGGTAAAAAATAGAGACAGCATTTATTAACAGTTGGCAGCCCTGGTTGCTCTTAAGAATAAGCATAGTCATATCTGTTATGGTACACATAGCACATAGGAAATTTGGTTGAAATCCAACTGATATTATAGAAGTTACATGTATTTAAAAATTGGTCTTATCAGCAGTGTTAGAATCATGTTGGTAGCACTGATGTACATAAGTTACTCCAAATGAATTTAGAATGTCAGGTACTATACGTGTGCATAGTTTAAAGCTCTCGGCTTGCATACTTTCTGATATATTGGTATTTGGATAAAAGAATAGAGATAACATTTATTGACAGTTGGCAGCCCTGGTGGCTCGTACGAATATGCCCAGTCATATCTTTTTATGAACACATATTACATACAAAATTTAGATGAAATCCAATTGATAGTATAGAAGTTATATGCATTTAAAATTAGACCTATCAGCAGGCTTAGAATCATTTTGGCAACACTGTCATGCATGGCCTCCTGGAAATTTAACTGAAATATTATTATCAATATGTGTGCCAATTTTGAAATAGCTCCCATTCATACCTTCCAAGATATCCAACATGGAGCTCAAATTTCAATTGCGATTTTTCAGCAGTTGGTAGCACTGACATCATTTTCAAATATGGCAGTGAGATATTCAGGTATATATCTTTACTCCTACCAAATTTCGTTTCGATTCCTGCAGCCGTTTAGGAGTTGATATGGGGGGACACACACACAGCCAGACAGACAGAAGGACAGACAGACAGACAGACAGACACACGTTTGCCCGATCTCATAAGACTACTTTTTCCTCATTTTTGCAAAATGTGAAAAGTAGGCTAAAAAACACAGATTCCATCAGAAAAACACACAAACACAATGGATGACAATACACTATCAAAGAACTTTTTAGACCTGAGAAACCACCACAATCGGCAAGCAGAATTTACACAAGATCTACAATAAATTGAATCGGTCGGAGCTGGAAATCATTAAATCAAAAATTTTCATTTTTTTAACAATTAGTATTGTGAAGTATTGACCCAAGGGCCTTGGAACGGCAAAGGAAAGATTTAAGTCAGCCATCTGTTTAAGCCAGAAACCACTGCTACATGTGTTGCGATCAGAGGAGAAAAGTATTAAGTAAATGAATTGCTGCCTATCAGCGCCGTATTCCGTAATTAATGTTGGCCGCACTGCAAGATTCCCGCGTTTACAGTGCTAGTGTAAATTACATTTGTACAGGGTTTAGGTGGTTTTTATGTTCCTAATCCATTTTAACTATATTATTGAATATCTTTTATTTGTAATTATTTTAATTTAATTTTAATTGTTTACCATAATACGTCAAATCCCGGTCACTCCATGTGAGATCTGTGCCTGACAAAACGGAGGCAGACAGGTTTTTCTCCGGGGACTCCGGTTTTCCCTGTCAAAATTTAATTCCAGCAACACTCTCCACTATCATTTCATTTCATCTGTCATTCATTTAATCATTGCCACAGAGGAGTGCGTCAGGCCTCGGCAGCCGACACAGTTCATATCCTCGCCGCTAGATAGGGGCTTCATTCATTCCATTCCTGACCCGGTCGGAGACTGGAAGCAGGCTGTGGATTTTCATTTTTCACCATAATACGTATTAATTCGTATTAATTATTATTAATTTTAGCCTACTTTCGATTTTTGCTAAAAATGAAAGTAGACTTATGAGATCAACACAGGGGGAAAAAGTGTGTCTGTCTGTGTGTGTGTATGTGTGTGTGTGAGTCTGTGTGTGTGTGTGTATGTGTGTGTGAGTCTGTGTGTGTGTGTGTGTGTCTGTGTGTGTGTGAGTGTGTGTACTCTGAATGTCTGTCCCCCACTATCAATTCGAACACGGTGAATGCGAATTGAACGAAATTTGGTACAAAGGTAGCACTAGCAAAGGACACCTCAGTGTCATGTTTTATATCGCCGCCATCTTTACTAAAACTGATTGGTGGCCACTCAAACGTTCAAAACGTAAAATCAAATAACGACTAACCAAATCATCCGATCTCTACCAAATTTGGTAACGACATACCTTCGTATAGGATGCGTCTTGTGACCAAACTACAAGGTCGTCCGCCATACCATTTCAGGATGGCGGCCATGCGAATTATGCAAACTTTATAATCCATATCATGGGACCCACCATTTCCGATTATCGAGCCGAGAATCGTTTTAACTGTTCTAAAGGAAGAGGCACGTTCAAAATTAAAAGTTTATTTAGTAATACTATAGTGCAGACGTGATTTTAAAAAGCTGAGCCGATTCAGTAATAAGACAAGATGGCAGCGGATATCTTGTGCCTGACTTATATTTCACTAATTTGAGTATTGCATGCAATATAGCGTACTGATACAAAATAAATAAACTTTGTATGAAATGCTTTATATATAAATAATATACTCCAGTGATGAAATCGTTTAGTATAAATCATTATTTGCTAACAAGTTCTATGTAAGTCATTTTATATAGAACGATATTCGTTGACACAATTAGCTCAGTAATAGTTGGTCACTAGTCGTGGCCGAGTGCGGTACGTGTGTGCGCGCTGTGTGACCGCATTGGAAGAGTTTACGGTTCCTAATACCGGTGCTTCCTTAGTTCCACGTGTGTACTGACCTTCCGTGTGTCATTCGGACAATACTTTTTTAAGTAGTGTTCCAGATAGGACAACAAAACCAGAAACCCAGAAAACCCCGCTGAAAATCATGTCCGGATACCAGAGAAAAAACACCGTACGCTGCCAATGGGACAGGCAGAGTTCTCGCCCCTCACCAGGAGAAATTCACCGCTGGATTGGCGATACCCTCCGGTTGACTGTCGACCAAGTAGAAGCCATCCAGTTAAATGCGCACGAAAAAACCATGTACATCAAGGTAATCAGCATATCTATTTATCAGAAATTGTTAAATATTTTTGCAGATCCTATTAAATTTCAGTATGACTCAGGCGAAATGACCAATGTTAAGCTCTCCACAGCGGATTCCAATTTTACCACAGTGCGTATATTTAATGTCCCATTCGAAGTACCCCCTGAAATTTTCAAATCCGTCCTGTCGAAATATGGCACTGTGAGTGACGTCAGGAAAGAACAATGGTCTTCTGCTTATCAGTTCCCGGTGTATAATGGAATACGTGCCGTCACTATGGAAATCAAGCAAGATATCCCCTCCACTGAGACGTTTGGTGGCCATTCTGGCTATATAACGTATAATGGACAGAAACAGACCTGTTTAATTTGCAATGCTACCACACATCTACGTATTAACTGCCCAAAGAAAATGATTCCCCTCGGTATAACTCCTACACAACAACAACGTGTACAATACTCGGAAGTTGTGACGCAGCAAACGTCATATGAAAACATGCTTATTGATCAGTCAGCTGGGGCAACACCAGGAGTGACCTCGGATACATCTGACGCAGAACTGGTACCTTGCCCTGACCAGAGCTGCGAGACACAGAGTGCCCCTGTGCTATCGGCAACCTGTATCGCAGCCTTAGAACTAACTCTGCCGTCACTACAGGCTGCCACAGAAATTTTGTCTTCACTGCCCCCGACTTCGCTGGTCCCTACCGACTCACTTAAGAATGTTGATCGGGGATCCGAGAACGTCTCTAAGAAGATTAAAACAAATGACTCGATTGCCGTACCAGCCCCGAAGAATCAAACTGGCTCTACAAACGTTCCCGCAGCTGTGAAAAAGAAACAAAATCTTCATTCTACGTCATCTAGGGACCCACGAAAGCTCTCAACCGCTGACAGCCGGCCTATGAATGGCAGTCATAAGGAACTATCTCAACCTAATTTGACATAGTGCACCAGTATATTTCTCACCTGTGTCTTTTTCTTTTTTCTTTTTTCTCGATTCCACAAATCCAGAATGTCTAGCACAACTTTTATACTTCTCTTAATGGCACAATTTCTCACTTTGGCCACTGTGAATATCAATGTAATAGAATGCCCTCTGAAATTTCAACTGTTGGAGAGATTCCTTCGAGATGCAGACATTGACATTGCCTTCATTCAAGAAGTTGCTCTACCCTGTTTGCCCATATCTGCCTTCTACAAACAATACATCAATACCGGTAATACGAATAGAGGGACCGGATTCCTCATAAGACATGATATCCAACTCGAAGGTGTGCTATGTCATCCATCAGGACGCATAATATCTGGACACATAAACAATACCACCCTGATAAATGTATATGCCCCATCCGGGTCCAATAAACGTGTGGAACGGAAAATGTTCTTTCAACAGAGTATACTGCCTCATCTGCACGAAGTTAAGGAAAAACTTATTCTTGCAGGGGATTTCAATTGTATTCAACGCCCAGAAGATTCCACTAGCTCATACCAAGGTGTCAACCCGGCTCTCAGGACCCTTCTTACCTCCCTACACCTCATTGATGCTGTGGATAGTTTAAGGGTGTCCCTGCCCCATTACACCTGTATAAGCCACAACTCCTCATCACGACTTGACCGCATCTACTTTTCACAGGAACTTATCCAGCCTAGACGATATGAAGTGATACCTGCCAGTTTCACTAACCATCATGCTGTCGTATGTACAATCTCTTACCCCCATCCCATATTTCACATAGGAAGAGGTTATTGGAAGCTGAATTGCTCGCTGTTACTGGAGGAGGAATGCCAAGATATTTTCAGACAACACTGGACTCGATGGGTCCAACAAAAATGCAAATTTCGCGACTGCACAGACTGGTGGGATATTTTAGTTAAACCAGGGATCCGCCGCGTCTTTAAGAACATATCTTACCAACGAGGTCGGGAAAGACGGGATACAGTTGAATTTTACTATCGAGTTCTTCGCCAGCTCCAGCAAAGATCTGATGCTGGGGAGCGTATATATGACCAGATCCGGGAAGTTAAAACCAAGCTCCTGTCTCTACAGCAACGAACGCTCGCTCATATCAACGTGGCTTTAAAAGATCGTACAGTGCTCCCGGACGAAAGTGCAAGTGTATACCATATCGCCAAAGGACAACGTGAGCGGCAACGTAAATATATCCACCGCCTCCGCACCAGTACTGGAAGTGTCGTCACCTCCTCTGACGCTATACGTAGTGAAATATCATTATTTTATCAACGGTTCTACGCTAAGGCTCCCATTGATCCACAGCAGGTGACCCTATTGCTGTCATCTTGCAGTACCAAACTATCTCCGGACAACAAAACTCTGCTCAGCGCGGATATTACGGATGAAGAGATTCACTCTGTGGTTAAACAACTCCCAAACAACCGCTCACCTGGCATTGATGGACTGCCATATGAAATGTATAAACACTTCTGGCCTCTCATTGGCAAAGAATTTTGTCATGTCCTGCGTACCATTCTCCAACGTCGTGCTCTTTGTCAATCACATCACGAGGGTACCATAGTCCTCATACCAAAAACATCCTCTCCCATGGCAGTTGGTGACTTCCGGCCAGTTACTCTGCTCTGCAGTGACTATAAAGTCCTTACCAAAGTACTTGCATGCCGATTGAAGACTGTTCTACCTGATATCATTGGTGATGAGCAATGTTGCAGTATTCCTGGAAGAACTCTGTTAACAAACTTAGCGATACTACGGGACCTACACCTAAAAGCCGAAATGCTCCCCACTGAGCCAATGAGTTTTCTCACCTTAGATCTTGATAAAGCTTTCGACCGCATCAGTCATGAATACTTGTACATGGTCTTGCAACACTTCGAATTTCCTGAAATCCTTATTGACTACATTCGTATGATAAATTGTAATGCTACGTCTAGAGTGCTCGTCAACGGTTTTCTTTCCCCTCTGATTCCAATACAACGATCAGTTAGGCAAGGATGTCCCCTTTCTATGCTACTTTTTGTCATTGGCCTTGAACCGTTCATTCGGACTACCCAGGTGAAGCTACAGGGTTACAAACTGTCCACACATGTTTTTGGAATGTGCGCCTATGCTGATGACGTATCAATATTGATCCGCAATGAAGAAGACATCTCCCACATCGATAGCGTCCTTCAGCTCTACCATATCGCCTCTGGAGCACAATCGAACCCCCAGAAAACTGCTTTGCTTCCGCTCAATACTAACTCAGTGATTACCCCACAGCCCTGGTTCCGGATAGTAAATGAGGTGAAAATTCTTGGCATTACCTGGAAGCAATCGCTTCTGGACACAGTGCAAGTTAACTGGACTAAGGTCATTGCCAAAGTTAGGGGAGTCCTGATCCAATTTGGTCAAAGAAACCTCAATATAGTGCAACGGGTCATGGTCCTCAACGTGTTTGCGCTCTCTAAAATATGGTATGTCGCACAACTTTTCCCACTTCCCAAAATGTTTGAGAGCCAATTGGCAAAATATACAGGTTGGTTTATATGGCAAGGATTTTTGTTCCGAGTACAACGGGAACAGTTGTATCTCCCATCCCGGCAAGGCGGGCTAGGGCTAACAGCTCATGGCATGAAATGCCGTGCAATCCTCTGCAAGAACGATATCACCATTCTTTCCCAACATGACACTTTTACGAAAGCGCTATACAAAGATATTCGAAACACAGCCCGTGGTTGTGATAGAGCTTTGCCGAAGATATTTAGGGACCATCAACAGCACCTTCTGGAAACTGTTCGCCATGTTGCGGCAAGTGGTACACTCCAAACCGCGAATAGAGGCCACCACCCTCTACGTCCATTGGCCCACTGTTTGGAAAAATTTTGGGGCTATGACCATTTCTTCTGCTGTACACTCCCAAGTTTTTATCTTCCTCAACGATCTCATCCCAACCGCTCTACGGCGATATACCATCCATCTTGAAGCTTACCCATGGTGAACTATATGTGGTCAAACTGATACGGCGATACACCGCTTCACATCATGCACGCGAGTTGCCTCCACGTGGCTGTGGTGTAAGGGAAAAGTATGTCAACTATTAAATGTGCCCTCGGATGACCTTGATGACAGGAAGTTGGTTCGTTTGTCGGTGACCGCCTTCCCCCAAATTAAACAGACTGCCATTGTGTGGATAATGGGCCAATATGTACACTTCGTGATGGACAATGATCAACATTTCTCTTTCCTGGATCTCAGGTATCACCTGCAAAAAGAGCGTTGGAAGCTTAGTGAAAGTGGACAATTGTACGATAAATATGGACACTATCTGGATTTCTTGTGATGTATTAGTATGGTATTTATCATATCTAAAAATTCTGTAATTCTGTAAATAGCTAATAAAAAAAAAAAGTGGTAGAGCGTTAGCCTATCGCTCAAATGCCTATGGTTCAAACCCGATCAGAGCTAGGTTTTTTGCTTGAAATGTTATATGTTGATTGTTTTGTAATGACTCAGATGTTTTAAAATTAAGCGTTATATTGTGCATATTATGGTGTAAAATATATATTTAATTAAAACATAATTCGCCAGCAGATTTACTCGAGACATCTAGCTGCCAAAAAGGTAACTGCAAGCCGACATACTTATTAACTTCCAGATTTTATTGAAAAGTTTCTTCTTCTGGCCGCTAGAATGCACTCGCTCTGTTAGGATTATATTGTTCGATATTCACCACTAGATGTCACGACTAGTCTACGTGGGGCTCCATTGATTACTATGCCATTGGCATTCTATGCGCATCGAATTTGAAGAATGACAAGATGATACTACGATACATTTTTACTTTTCATTTTAAAGGGTTTGTAACAGCCTATTGTGCGTTATTTGAAAATGTTAATTGAAGTAAAGAACAAAACGATTTCACATAGTATCTGAACTCTACCGTTGGTGCTAGTTCAGGATATTAATTAATACTTTTATTTCAGCCAAATAGCAATCGAAAATATCCGCATAGATGGTATACAGACGTCTCTGTAGGGTCATGGAAAGATTTGTTAATTCAATTAGGGTTGTGAAAGTTATACGCAGCCAGACGTGTAAAGGCATGCCTCAACTCAAAGTTGGATGTGTCCCGCGTCAGGCCGATTATGTAATAATAATAATAATAATAATAATAATAATAATAATAATAATAATAATAATAATAATAATAATAATAATAATAATAATAATAATAATAATAATAATAATAATAATAATAATAATAATAATAATAATGTTATTGGTTTTACGTCCCTTTTAACTACTGTTGCTTTTAGAGACGCCGGGGTGCCAGAATTTTGTCCCGAAGGGGATCTTTAACGTGCCAGTAAATCTACTAACACGGCTCCCTCGCATTTGTGCACCCTCAAATGCCAGCTGACTGCGCCAGGATACGAACCTGAAACATACGGTCCAGCAAGCGAGAACGTTACCGCTGAGCCACGCCGCCAGTCCGGTCGATTATGTCTCCAGATCCATAATATTATTTAGATACTTCTTATCTTTTTTCTTTCTTTCTTCAATGATGGTAGCAGTTTTTATCTAAGGAAGGAAGGAAGCTTGTAGTTTAACGTGACCGTTAATCTTGAGATCATGAGCCACGGGACCTCCTTTTTACGTGGAATCCGAACCACAGGACATGGCATTTCACATCGAAAATCTCACATGAATTGACCGGGAATCGAACCTGGACCGCCTTGGTGAGAGGCATACAGCTAGACCGCTGAGCCACCACGCCCCTAGTTTTTATCTAGGTTGTGGCGTTTGGTAGAGGTAAATCGTTTCTAAGGTCTTCAACAAAGAATAGTTCTATTATACTCTTTGATAATAACGAGTTATAACTATACTCTTACATTCAGGAGAAAGTAGGCTATATGTTCTTTACTAAACATCTTGTTTATTCATGTTTTCTTTAACATTTTAATGTTCTTAAAATTCCGGCTCCCCGGCGTCTCTAAAAGCCAGAGTAGTTAAAAGGGACGTAAATCCAATAACATAATATACTTTATGTTCGACGATGTCAAAATATAAACATTACCGGTATGTGTCAAAAAACCGTATCATAATGATGGTCATTATAACACTGTTTTTCATTACGATACAGTTTCTCCAGCCAATCGGAGCTCATTCAATGACCAATTAGGTAAGGATACCTTCGCGCATTCGCTCAAAATCCAACATGTTGGACATAAACACGGCATCTTTCTATATAAATTACCGACATGGAATACGCACCGTCCATATTGTTACGTGCCACCCCCTAGTGGCACCTTTGTTAACTGGATTACGGTGGGTATAGAGCACAACACCAATTACTGCTTAAAGAAATAATTAATTTTATTGCAGCCAGACAAATACACTACTCAACAGCAATCATTACCTTACTCCAGTTTCCTCACGTCGAGAATACTTTCCCTTTCACTTGTCAACAGACCACAGTTAATCCTCTTCGCTAATGAGTCCGGTCCCGTACGCTAGCTGGAAATAGCTGCACTAGGTCTGTCACTGTACTATACACTGTTTCACAAGCACCACGATCACTTCCTCGGTGTCAAGAGAATCAGCTTCACTAGGGATTTCGCAAGTCACCACACTTCTGTCGCTCAGGATAATCGCTCACACTAGCTCGTAAAACACAACAACAACAACAACTGCTAGACAGGTCGCACTTATATAGCAGGCCGGTGACTCAATAAATGCTTCTAGATCTATCCAGGGTTCACGGCTTCTCGAGGTTTCCATCGCTGGTCCAGTCACGAATATTCTGGACTATCCCTTTGTCCTAGTAGCCCTGTTGCATAATGCGCACGCAATACAGGTGGCAGGCCACAGCCCAGCCCTGGGGCAGTTGTGACTCATGCGGCGAGTGATGACACAAACTCACAGCCGTAACAATATGTTCGCGTAAATAAACTGGCGAATATGAGACAAGAAATAGCACTGTACCTTAACCCCAACACCAATTTCTACACAGCGCATTGCTTTCAAACGACTTCGGCGACAATATTAGTGAAAGCTATAGAGCTGGATGGCAGGCTGTAAACATATGGCCTGCATATGGCATTGCAAGCACACAGAGCGCATGCGCCGCTCGGTCAGAGAGCTTGAAAAACAGAGATATCTTACCCAGCGCTTGCACTCCGATCACAAAATTCAAGTGGCTGACTCTCAACAGATTGTCATGAATATTTATGTTAAAACATATAATAAAGTTATAATTATCGTCGAACATTAACAGTCGAATGCAACTCTCATGGAAATTTTAAAACTCGCTTACGCTCGCTTTATAAACATACTCGTGTCTTAATTATTTACATTTTAGGCTCGTTGCATAATTCTTTTCTCCGACCAGGGGGCGCCTTTCTTTGGAGGTTTGTCCTGAAATACGCCGACTTCCTTCAGAATATGTCTCACAGTTTGTCTGTCTTGTAGGTCTGTTAGTCCCAGTTTGTCTCACCTCCAGGCGGCTTCGCTGGCCTGGTCGGTATCAAGCTGTGCTCCTATGCCCAAGGTCACGGGTTCAAACCCGGCAGAAGTTGTCGGATTTTTAAGAGCGTTAAAAATCCCTCAAAATGCCTTCCTTCGGAGGGGAAGTAAAGCCAGCGCGGCGGTCATATGTCGTACATTTATGGCATGAAAAAGAGTCTTCCACTAACTACACTTGTGGGAAACAACATTTGTAGGTTAGGTTTGAGCAATGCTCTTATGTTCCGACGTTCGTCACTGGACTCTGGTTGCGATGGCATCTAGTAGTAGCCAAGCTCACAGCTAGGTGTCGTGGACGGAGAAAGTAGGAATTACTCGAAATTATCGACTGCAGTCCTTACTTGAATTAAAAACAGATAACACACACTAATACAGTCATCAAAATTAACACCGGTTATCAGACAGATTCTACACACAACCAAAGTAGACGGGGCTACATGACCGCGTTGTCGCAGCCCCTAAACTGAGGAACCAACCAACCAGTCTCACCTCCCGGCAGCTAAGTGGTACGGGCCTTCTTGTTTCGCCAGAAGGTGATCAGGAGGTTGGTCAGTCGGTTCGGAGGCAATCTTTTCATAAAAAGTTACCCTGTACTGAAAATGAAAATCCACAGCCTGCTTCCAGTCTCCGACCGGGTCAGGAATGGAGTGAATGAAGCCCCCATCTAGCGGCGAGGATATGAAATGTGCCGGCTGCTGAGGCCTGACGCACTCCTCTGGGGCAATGATTAAATGAATGACAGATGAAATGAAATGATAGTGGAGAGTGTTGCTGGAATGAAATTTTGACAGGGAAAACCGGAGTACCCGGAGAAAAACCTGTCTGCCTCCGTTTTGTCCAGCACAGATCTCACATGGAGTGACCGGGATTTGAACCACGGATCCAGCGGCGAGAGGCCGGCGTGCTGCCGCCTAAGCCACGGAGGCTTCTACCCTGTACTAGTATATGCAATTATAATGGGGGTGAAAATTGGGTAGGAGGCAGCCGTGGTCTGAAGGTAGGTCCCTTCCCAGCGATTGCCTGGAGCAGAAGTGGGAAACCACTTCCCAGATTGCTGATGTGGGAATGGAACCCATCTCTTCTTCATTCTTGCTCACGAGGCAGAGTATAGCCCGTTCCAGCCCTGAAACCAGAATTAAAATTATTGGCTGAGCCGGGAATCGACCCGACCTCTGGGATGACAGCCAAGAATGCTAGCCACTGCGCCAGAACTTAACATATGTTTACTATTATTACCATTATAGACATTCTGTTTTCTTTAACCCTTTATAGGGCAAAACTACTTTAGCCTACTTTTCACATTTTGCAAGAATTAGTACAAAGTTGACTTATGAGATCGATCCGGGAAAATGTGTGTCTGTCTGTGTGTGTCCCCCACTCTATCAACTCCTAAACGGCTGCAGCAATCGAAACTAAATTTGGTAAACTAAAGATCTATACCTGAATATCTCAAGGTCAGATTTGAAAATGATGTCAGTGCTACCAATTGCTGAAATTCCACAATTTAAATTTGAGCTCCATGTTGCATATCTCGGAAGGTACGCATGGGACCAAAATTGGCACACATTTGGATAATAATATTTGAGTTTACTTTCCAGGAGGCCATACATGACTGCTGATAGGTTCAAATTTTAAATGCATATAACTTCTACACTATCGATTGGATTTCAACCAAATTTCGTATGTACTATGTGTACATAAACAAATATGAATGAGCGTATTCTTAAGAGCCACCAGGGCTGCCAACTGTTTATAAATGCTCTGTCTATTTCTTTTTATCAAATTACCAATATATCAGAAAGTATGTAAGCCGCCAGCTTTAAACTATGCACACGTATAGTACCTGACATTCTATATTAAGTGGGAGTAACTTATATACGTCAGTGCTACCAATATGATTCCAAGCCTGCTGATGGGTCCAATTTTAAAATGCATGTAACTTCTATACTAACTAATGGACTTCATTCAAAATTTAAACAACAGTAGATCATATTATTTTATATTATTTCTGACCAATACATGTATGTCATTGTTGCCAACATGATTTTACGCGCGCTGTTAGATCCAATGTTTAACTGCATGTAACGTCCATGCTATCCATTGGACTTCAACCAAATTTTGTATTCTGTACCTTAAGCGATGGAACTAAGAATATATTCAGTCACCAGGGCTGCCAACTGTAGTTCTCTAATAGGCTATATTATGCCAGGTATACATTATTTCGAACTAATTAGAAATTGCGATATTACCAACTCTTTAGTTCGTCATGGAACTTCTTGTTTTTGAATGTGTTTTACAATTTTAATTTATTTTAATTATTATAATTAATAATAATAATGTTATTTTTTGTTTCTCTATATTTAATGTTTATGTATTTATTTATTTATAGTTTTCAATTTATGTTCTTATAGACCAATTTGATATATTTATTGAATTAATTAATAAACAAATTTCGAATAAATTTTTATAAATATTTTGATAATTTTTATAGTTATGTTAATTGTTATATTTCTTTTTTATTGTAATTTTATTTTTACACTTTAATTGTTAACGTTTTTTAAATTTTATCCAACACATTACGACAAGTAGATACGTAGGTATATTTCAATTTTAGCCTATTTTAATTTTATGAAAAATTAGGCTTATGAGATCACCTGTTGTCAGTGTGTCTGTGTGTGATGGTGTGTGTGTGTGTGTGTGTGTGTCCTAATAAATTCTAAACGGCTGGAGCGATTTCAATGAAACTCGGTAAGATCATGGCACCATTCTGGCAGACCCCGACCGTGCTCTTCAAATTTTATTGTGTCTCACCAATCCAACATGGCGGTTGTGCGAAATATTTCACCAGCATTCAGTATCTTCGAAACATTTACCGATATCACCCTGAAATTTTGTACGGTGATAAAGGGAACTACAAGAAGTTGACGTATGAGACTTTCAAAAACCTGGTAACTACAAAACCAACATGGCGGCCAAGCGAATTTGAGATTTTTAAATAGACTTTTCTCGCTATTTAACCAGCCAAACGTAATGACACATGGTACAACAAATGTTTATACACATTGCAATACACTGGGGTCTAATTTAGTTCAATTGTTTACATAACCTCTAAATGGCGGCTGTGCGAAATATTTCACTGACATTCTATATCTCCGAAACTATTACAGATATCACCCTGCAATTTCGTGCGGTGATAAAGGGTACTGATACAAGTTTACCTATGTAATTTTGGTTGGTTGGTTGGTTGGTTCCTTAGTTTAGGGGCTGCGACAACGCGGTCATGTAGCCCCGTGTACTTTGGGTGTGTGTAGAATTTGTCTGATAACCGGTGTTAATTGTGATGACTGTATTAGTGTGTGTATCTGTTTTTTTAATTCAAGTAGGGACTGCAACTTTGAATTTTCAAATAGTTCCTACTTTTGCCGCCAAACGCCACCGTCAACGACTACTAGGCCTAGTTCAGAACTAGCTACTAGACGCCACCGCAGTCGGCTCTTGGCAACGAACGTAGCAACCTAAGAGCGTTGTTTACATTCTTAACCTATCCAATTTAGTTTCACACAGGTGTAATTAGTGGAAAGATCTTTAACATGCCATAAATCTATGACATGGGACCGCCGGCTTTACTTCCCCTCCGAAGGAAGGCATATCATAAACCTGTAAAGTACAAAACGAACATGGCGTCCAAGCGAATTTGAAATATTTTAATAGACTTTTCTCGTGATTTAACTCTCTGAGCGCAGTGAAATGTGGTACAGTAAATGATTTTGCAGATTGTAATGCACTGCCATCTAATTTAATTCAATTGTTTACATAACCTCAAGATGGTGGCTGTGCGAAATTTTAAAATTAAGTTTTTATTTCTTGTGTCGTAATCATGCGATCGAAGTGAAAGTTTGAATAATGAACCTTGGCAATAATTGTCCTTGAATGGTACATAACTCTATGGCCTATACATATAACAGTCCTAAATGGCGAGCTTTCGAAATATATAGACGGTTCTCAATATCTATGAATCTTTTACAGCAACCAAACTGTTTTTTTTATGTTCATAGAGACTATGAACATATGTTCACCTATAGGACTTCAGTAACCTGGTGAGCACAAATCCAACATGGCGGCGACGCGAAGTATAAATATTTAAATGGACGTTTCTCGCGAATTAACTATCCGAGTGAAACGTTGCACGTTAAATGCTTATACAAATGTTGATCCACTGGCATCTAATTTATTTCAATTTTATGCATAATCAAAATATGGCTGCTGTGCGTAATTTTAAAATCTCGTTTTTACTTCTTGTGTTCTAATCATGCGATTGAAGTTTGAATACCACACGTACACAATAATATTAATGTAATAGTACAAAAATAAAAATCCAACCTGGCGACAATCCGAAATATTCAGACGGTTCTCAATATCTACGAATCTGTTACAGCTATTAAACTGAAATTTTGTATGTTGATAGTGACAATTAACATGAGTAGGATATATGAAAATAGGCTGTATAGTTCTTCACGGAACTACTTGTTTATGTTCATAGAGGCTATGAACATAGGTTCGCCTATAGGACTTTCAGTAACCTGGTGAGCACAAATCCAACATGGCGGCGACGTGAAGTATAAATATTTAAATAGACGTTTCTCGCGATTTTACCATCCGAGGAACACGGAAAGAGCCTCCCCGAAGAGTGTGTGATTTACATTCGGGCGTTCCCTGGGCAGCGGTGATACACCGGCTGATCTTTCCAATCCAGAAGTAACATATATATTATTATTAATAATAATGACATTTAGAAGTCGGGAATGGTTCTTTTCAGAACCAAAAATGACCATTATATCTATAAACACAGAGGGTATGTCATCTTGTAAACAACAGCTCTTACAAGAACGTTGTCAAACAACAAATTGTGACGCAATATGTGTACAGGAAACTCACTGGGACGTACACCAACCACGTCCTAGAATACCTGTTATGAAATTGGCAGTAGGGAGACCGCATGGGCACTATGGTAGTGCTATCTTCGTCAAGCCCGATCTCCAGATACTTTCACATCAATTACTAAAGAAAATGATATAGAATTAATCTCAGTGGAATTGAGCAATTTGGTCATAGTTTCCATCTATAAACCTCCCAATGTAACTTTCTCATTCATTCCACCTAACAATCTCACTGATCAGATAGTTTCTTTCTTCATTGGCGATTTCAATAGTCATAGCAGTATTTGGGGATATGCACAAGACGACGAGATTGGAGAGTGTGTCTTAGAATGGGCCGAGGAGCACCATGTATCTCTTATCCATGATATCAAGCTCCCGTCCTCTTTTAATAGTGGTAGATGGAAGCGGGGTTTAAATCCAGACCTATTTTTTGTGAGCGAGAAGATAGCACATCAGTGCGTTAAGTCTGTAAGTGCCCCTATCCCGAATACCCAGCATCGTCCAATAATGTGTCAACTGGTAGCTGCCATTAGACCCCAAGAGGTCTACTTTAAACGGAGATACAATTTTAAGAAAGCCAACTGGGAAAGATTCACCAACTTACTAGACAAGAAGATCAAACCACTAATTCCAATTCCAGAAGAATATCAAAAGTTCAATAATATTATCCGTGAGTGTTCGAGAGCTGCAGTACCTAGAGGTTGCAGAACAAACTACATACAAGGCCTAACTCAGGAAACCTCTTCTCTCCTCTTATTCGAAGAAAACCCTTTCAGCAATGACACCATCGCAATGGGACAACAGGTGATTTCTTCAATTTCTGAAGCAAAACGGGCACAGTGGTTAAGGATGATGGAAGATATTGACTTGAGCAGAAGTAGTCAAAAAGCTTGGCGATTAATTAGACGACTCAGTAGTAATCCAAATAAAACCTATACACATTCCGCTGTTACAGCAAACCAAATTGCACACCAACTTCTACTAAATGGACGATCATCTAATCCATGTCGACTTCAGAATAAAGGAATTGAGAGGGAATATGAGCAGGAGACTGATACACTCACTGTACCATTCACTTTATCTGAGTTAAATAGAGCAATAGATCAGTGTAATAATGGTAAGTCTGCCGGCTTAGATGAAATATGTGTTGAGCAAGTAAAGCAATTTGGACCTGTAGCTGAACAATGATTATTAGAATTGTAAAATAACTGCATAAGCACCTGCAAGTTACCACGTGTGTGAAGGAAAGCTAGGGTAATTGCAATTCTCAAACCAGTAAAAGATCCAAACGATCCGAAAAATTACAGACCTATCTCACTGTTGTGTCATCTATACAAGATCCTAGAACGGATGATCCTTGAAAGACTTACAGCTATCATAGAACCTCTCCTCATTCCAGAGCAAGCCGGGTTTCGTAAAAGGAAATGTTGTACCTCACAGGTCCTCCATCTGACACAATATATTGAAGATGGGTTTGAAAATCATAAAATGACACGGGTGGCTTTTATCGATTTATCTGCTGCATATGATACAGTTAATCATCGTATACTGTTGCGCAAATGATATAACATGACAAAGGACTACAAGATGACTCAAGTCATTAGCAATCTTCTTCAAATTCGTAGGTTCTTTGTCATCTGAATAGTCGATGGAGGAAACAAAAAATGGCTTGCCACAAGGCAGTGTTCTTGCCCCAATGCTCTTCAATATTTATAAGAATGACCAACCTCTTCCAGTTGATACCAAAAGCTTCATATACGCGGATGATCGAGCTATTGCTGCTCAAGAAAACAGCTTTGAGACTATAGAATGTAAGCTATCAGAGGCTCTTTCTGAACTATCCTACTACTACAGAGGAAACCAATTGAAGCCTAATCCATCTAAAACTCAGGTATGTGCCTTCCATCTAAAGAACAGACAGGCGTCAATGAATTTACAGGTAACATGGGAAGACACTCAATTAGATCACTGCCCAACTCCTAAATATTTAGGTGTAACATTGGATCGTGCTCTCACCTATAAACAGCATTGCATAAACGTCAAGCAGAAAGTGTCAGCCAGAAACAATATCCTTCGCAAACTGTCTGGAACCAATTGGGGTACACAGCCAAAGACGATGCGAACTACAGCCCTGGCTCTGTGTTACTCCGCTGCAGAGTACGCTTGTCCTGCTTGGTACAGTTCCAGTCATGCTAAACAAGTTGACACTTCTCTAAATGAAACATGCCGACTTATCACTGGCTGTTTGAGACCAACACCACGAGATAGAATCTACTGTTTGGCTGGAATCGCCCCACCAGATAATAGAAGAGAAGTTGCAGCCAGGACTGAGAAAACCAAAACAATTACCTCATGCGCACACCAATTGTACGGATATGAACCTGCCCATCGACGGCTGAGGTCTAGGAGGAGTTTCCTGAGTACAACAGAAGATCTACATGAATCTGCTATGTCCGCAAGGTTAAGATTATGGAGATCTAGAAATACTCAACTTGATGGCTGGATGCTACCAATTGAACATCTCCCTTCTGGACATTAAGAACACTGGTCTACGTGGAAGTCATTGAACATGCTTCGCACTGGTGTTGGTAGATCAAGAACCAATATGTTAAAGAGGGGTTTTCCTGCCACATCCAGGCTATGTGATTGTGGTGAAGTCCAAACCACAGTCCATTTCTTGAACTGCATGAAGTGTCCTTTAAGTTGCACAATGGAGGACTTGATGGCTGCGACACCTAATGCCCGTGACTTGGCAAAATTTTGGACAGAAACGATTTGATATGTGCATTGTTAAGTACCATATTTTAAATGCAAAATATATACTTCTGATACGAATAAATAAACCATCCGAGTGCAGTGAAACTTTGCACGTTAAATGCTTATACAAATGTTAATCCACCGGCATCTAATTTATTTCAATTGTTTTAATAACCACAAGATGGCAGCTGTGCGAAATTTTAAAATCTCGTTTTTACTTCTTGTGTCCTAATCATGCGATTGAAGTCTGAATACCACACGTACACAATAATCTTCATGTAATAGTACATAAATAAAAATCCGACCTGGCGACCATCTGAAATATTTAGACGGTTCTCAATATCTACGAATCTGTCACAACAATCAAACTGAAATTTTGTATGTTGATAGAGGAAATTAACATGAGTAGGCTATATGAAAATATGCTGTATAGTTCTTCACGGAACTACTTGTTATAAATACTCGCACTTCGGCATAAAAACTCCGAAATCTGTCTTAATGATTCAACTATCAGCATCTTTGAGAGCATAAACTGTCGTTATGACAGGTGGTTAATATAGAGACCACTATCCTATAAAGAGCTAAGACTAGTATTTGAAGTAACCACACAAATGCATTGTGGGTAGATTCCCTGCCCCAAGTTTTATGTGATCTGTTACCAAAGGCCACTCAAACGCTGAACTGGTCTACGGTACACAACTTCGCCTTCCAGGATAACTTTTCACCAGCCAACTTGAAACCAGTCAAAGTTATGTGAGACTGCTCCTGGGGACAATAAGAGGACTAAAACCAAGACAAACATCCGCTCACGGCAAAACAACTCGTCAAATGCTCACCCGATTTGTTGTAGAAAACATTTTTTAGCAGACAAAATATGGGTGCCCATCTTAGCTAATATTAAGCAATTTCCTCAACTGTGCCACACGTTGAAAGTTCTCCATTCGACACTATATTCTTTCACTTCACGAAGTTGATTCCACCACATATGTGATCACATGAAAAATCCACAGCCTGGTTCCAGTCTCCGACCGGGTCAAGAATGGAATGAATGAAGCCCCCATTTAGCGGCGAGGATATGAACTGTGCCGGCTGCCGAGGTCTGACGCACTCCTCTGAGGCAATGATTAAATGAATGACAGATGAAATGAAATGATAATGGAGAGTGTTGCTGGAGATAAATTTTGACAGGGAAAACCGGAGTACCCGGAGAAAAACCTGTCTGCCTCCGTTTTGTCCAGCACAGATCTCACATGGAGTGACCGGGATTTGAATCACGGACCCAGCGGTGAGAGGCCGGCGTGCTGCCGCCTAAGCCATGGAGGCTTATATGATCACATACGTGACAGAATTCATTAAGCGTGTCTGTTGTTACATTTGGCCTCCTCTTTGAATGACCTACGAAGATTTATGTTTTCTTTTAAGGTGTACCTTCATTTTATTTTCTTTGAACGGAATTTTCTCTGTGTTCAAGCATTCGCTGGTCTGCTTCCATTATTCTTCTGTCCCGAGTCTTCCGGGTTTCTTAGTTCTTTCTGCGGATGGAACCGCTTCAAAATTGTTCTCTACGAAGGGCTCAAATCGTGAGTCTTGAAGAGCGCTGGTAAACTACTGTAAGAAAACAAATTTCGAAAATGTACTTCATGAACTTCATGAATTTTAAATCCTTATCTTTGGGCATTTACAGATGGTAGCGGATGGTGAAAGCACACTCGTGCTTTCTTGTTTCTTGTTGCTTACCATAACTTGATTATTAGACATTTAGGTATGCTTTTCTCCAAAAACTACTGTATTTGAGCTAACAGACTGAAAGTTTCTGTATGGCAATAGTTGCTTATACTCATCAAAGAGAGTGGTATAGATTTCTGATTTTCATTATAATAGCAGAGATAACAAGAAGTTCCGTGACGAACTAAAGAGCCTACTTTTCATGCCAATGATTATTCTACAGTATATGAACCTATCTAGAATAATGAAGAAATTAAGTTCCTAATATCGAAATTTCTAATTATTTCGAAATACTGTATACCTTGCATAATGTAGCCTATTAGAGCACTACAGTTGGCAGCCCTGATGACTGAATATATTCTTAGTTCCATCTCTTAAGGTACAGAATACAAAATTTGGTTGAAGTCCAATGAATAGCATGGACGTTACATGCATTTAAACATAGGTTCTAACAGCGTGCGTAAAATCATGTTGGCAACAATGTCATGCATGTATTGGTCAGAAATAATCTGAAATAACATGATCTATTGTTGTGTCAATTTTGAATGAAATCCATTAGTTAGTATAGAAGTTACATGCATTTTAAAATTGGACCTATCAGCAGGCTTAGAATCATGTTGGCAGCACTGACGTATATTAGTTAGTCCAAATGCATCTAGAATGCCAGGTACTATACGTGTGCAAAGTTTAGAGCTATTGGCTTGCATACTTTCTGATATATTGGTATTTGGATAAAATACATTAGGAGCATTTATTAACAGTTGGCAGCCCTGGTGGGTCTTAAGAATACGCTCAGTCATATCTGGTTATGTATGCATACAACATACGAAATTTGGTTGAATTCCAATTGATAGAGTAGAAGTTATATGCATTTAAAAATTGGACCAATCAGCAGGCTTATAATCATTTTGGCAACACAGCGATGTATGGCCTCCTGGAAATTAAACTGAAATAGTATTATCTATACGTATGCCAATTTTGAAATAGCTCCCATTCATACCTACCAAGATATCCAACATGGAGCTCAAATTTCAATTACGATTTTTTAGCAGTTGGTAGCACTGACATCATTTTCAAATATGGCCGTGAGATATTCGGGTATAGACCTTTTTTCCTACCAAATTTTGTTTTGATTGCTCCAGCCGTTTAGGAGTTGATAGGAGGGGGGACACACACACAGCCAGACAGACAGAAGGACAGACAGACAGACAGACAGAAGGACAGACAGACAGACAGACACACATTTGCCCGATCTCATAAGACTACTTTTTCCTCATTTTTGCAAAATGTGAAAAGTAGGCTAAAAATTATATAGTGTGCATTTTTGTTGTAAAATAATTTGTATTCTATAAAGGTCTAAACTACCACCCAAATCAAAAATTACTATGCTCATTATGTCTGTCAGGATATGTTAAAATGGCTACAATGGTGAAATTACTTCTTATACAGGGTGTTCGCAGCAAGCCCTACTTTGTGCTGTCACTCGTTTGTTTTTCAAGATATTTTAATTTTGACACTTGCTATGGAAAGTACTTTTCATGCTCTAAAACTTTTGATTCGTTGGTTTTTGTGTGAAGTTCGGGAATAACGCGCAAATCAACTTTTTGTGGCACGGTTATGGAACTTTTTGGCCCGAATCGGATTTTTGACATGACCTATCGAAAGAGCGACATCGAATTAGTCGAATTAGCCATCAAAATATCAGTTTTTGCCCAAACCAAACTGACATAATGCGAGTTTGTGTTTAGAATTTCGTCCGCTTATAGCATGCGACCGGCCTCTGCCCGGCCCGGTCGAAACAATCTAAACACAAACTCGCATTATGTCAGTTTGGTTTGGGCAAAAACTGATATTATGGTGGCTAATTCGACCAATTCGATGTCGCTCTTTCGATAGGTCATGTAAAAAAAATGATTTGGGCAAAAAAAGTGCCTAAACCGTGCCCCAAAATGTTGATTTGCGCGTTATGCCCGAACTTCACACAAAAACCAACGACACATAAGTTTTAGAGCTTGAAAGGTACTTTCCAAAGCAAGTATCAAAATTACAATATCTTGAAAAACAAACGAGTTACAGCCCAAGGTAGGGCTTGCTGTGAACACCCTGTATACTGCTACCCATGTTGACTGTTGGTAACATCCTGTGTATGAAATTTTGTCAATATTTGTTAAATTTGACAAAAGAAGCTACGTGATATGCGGTCCACAATTCATGTTAAATGTTTTCATGCCATGTAAAGTGAATGAAAAATGAGTTCAATGACTTCACGGTCCCCTTAAAGCGTGTTGTGTTACCATGGCAGCAAATACAAACGCGCTTAGTTCCCTCTCATTGAAGAGTGCGAGATCAACAAGTCGCAGGCAACATTTAAATATAAGCATATCCACGATTACAGGTTTCGGTTCTGCAGTACGATAACCTATTTTTCCACCAGTTATTTAATTTCCCATGGGTGTCCCAGATCTGGGATCAAGTATATTATTGTAATACAAACCGAATTGCACCTCCCAGTGGAGATCAAACGTATTATACATGCAAAATTAATAAACCTACATCGGTTGTAATACCCCTTCCATATAACGAGGGAATTTCACTACTTCTTTCTGGATGTCTAGTGGCTTAATTCAGTACGAAGGTTCGCCCCTGGACGTGAAAGAGATTTTTTTGAAAGGCAGCAAAAATTACGACACCATGTCATACGATGTTGGCATGTCAAAGAATCCATTTGAATTCAGTAGGCCGTGTTCATAATGGCAAAATTAATCTCGGGATATACCGCCAATACAAAGTTCCTCATTTCTCAACTAGGAAGCACTATAGTGTAGATAACTAATCTCCTTGACATTCATAGTGCTTCAAGGAACAACGAAATTCGACATGCAAGCTACCCTTTGGGTATCAAATCTCAAAGCTTGCACCCGGCATCCGAGGCCATACGATATTATTATTAATATTATTATTCAGTGCGGAATAATAATAATAATAATATATATATATAATATCGCATGGTCTCGGGTGCAGCTTGCATGAAAGTCAAGAAGGTTAGATATCTAAGATCCTTGACACTATACCGCTTTCTAGTAAAGAATGAAGGAACTTTGTGTTGGCGGAAAATCCCGAGATTAATTTTGCCACTATGAACACGGCCTACTGAAATCAAATGGGTTCTTTAACATACCAACAACGTATGACTTGCGTATCGTGATTTTTGTCACTTTCAAAAATCATTTACCATGGCCAGGGGCGAACCTGCAAGCTTGGGGTTGGTAGTCCGACACGATAACCACTCACCAACCGTGGAAAGCTATAACAAGAAGTTCCGTGACGAACTAAAGAGCCTACTTTTCTTAAAATTTTAGATTCATGCCAATGATTAATCTAAATGGATCTATCTGAAATAATAACCAAATTAAGTTGGTAATATTGAAGTTTCTAATTAGTTCGAAATACTGTATAACTGGCATAATGTAACCTAAGAGAGTACTCATGTTGGCAGCCCTGGTTTCTGAATATATTCTTAGTTCTATCTCTTAAGGTACAGAATACAAAATTTGGTTGAAGTCAAATGGATAGCATGGACGTTACATGCAGTTAAACATTGGATATAACAGCCCGCGTAAAATCATGTTGGCAACAATGTCATGCATGTATTGATCAGAAATCATCTGAAATAATATGATCTATTGTTCTGCCAATTTTGAAAAAAATCCATTGGTTAGTGTAGAAGTTACATGCATTTTAAAATTGGACCTATCAGCAAGCTTAGAATCATGTTGGCAGCACTGACGTATATTTATTACTCCAAATTAATCTAGAATGCCAGGTACTATACGTGTGCAAAGTTTAGAGCTATTGGCTTGCATACTTTCTGATATATTGATATTAGGGTACCAAATATAGAGACAGTATTTATTAACAGTTGGCAGCCCTGGCTGCTCTTAAGAATACTCATAGTCATATCTGTTATGGTACACATAGCAAATACGAAATTTGGTTGAAATCCAGATGATAGTATAGAAGTTACATGTATTTGAAGTTGGACCTCTCAGCAGGCTTCGAATCATGTTGGTAGCACTGACGAATATAAGTTACTCCAAATTAATATAGAATATCAGGTACTATACGTGTGTATAGTTTAAAGCTGTCAGCTTGCATACTGACTGATATATTGTTATTTGGATAAAATAAATTAAGAGCATTTATTAACAGTTGACAGCCCTGGTGGCTCTTAAGAATACGCTCAGTCATATATGTTTATGTGCACATACAACATACAAAATTTGGTTGGAATCCAATTGATAGTGTAGAAGTTATATGCATTTAAATTTGGACTTATCAGCAGGCTTAGAATCATTTTGGTAACACTGCCATGCATGGCCTTCTGGAAATTAAACTAAAATATTATTATCTAGTTATGTGCCAATTTTGGAATAGCTCCCATGCATACCTTCCAAGATATCTAACATGGAGCTCAAATTTCAAGTGGGGTTTTTCAGCAGTTGGTAGCTCTGGGCTTGAGATATTCATGTATAGATCTTTACTCATACCAAATTTGGATTCGATTGCTGGAGCCGTTTAGGAGTTGATAAGAGGGAGGGGGGGGGGGATACACGCAGCCAGCCAGCCAGACAGACAGACAGACACACATTTGCCCGAATCGATCTCTTAAGTCTACTTTTTCCTCATTTTTGCAAAATGTGAAAAGTAGGCTAAAAATATTAAATATTATAGTCTTCCTCTTCCTGGCGTTTTCCCCGTCGAGATACGTGGTTCGCCGTTTTACATCTGGCATCCCATTCCACCCGGTGAGCTGGGTCGGCTGGGTGGACATGTCCAAACACCGCTTACTCGGGGCGGCTTCGGTAGCGTAGTTGGTAGCATACTAAGCTTCTATGCCCAAGATCGTGGGTTCAAACCCGGCTGAATTCGTCGGATTTTTAAGAGCTTTGGAAATCCCTCAGTATGCCTTCCTTCAGAGGGGAAGAAAAGTCGGCGGGCCTATGTCATACATATTGTGTGAAGCTAAATTTGTAGGTTAGATTTGACAAACACTCTATTAAGTTCCAACGTTCGCCACCAGGTGCCTTTTACGGTGGCATCTAGTAGCTAAGTTTGCGGCTAGGTGTCGTTGACGGTGGCATTTGGTAGGAAGAGTAGGAACTACCTGAAATTGATCGTCTGTAGTCCTTACCTGAAGTGCAGAAACACACACTATTGCAGCCAACACAATTAACACCGGTTATCAGAGAGATTCTACACACTCCCAGAGTACACGGGGCTACATGAACTAAGGAACCAACCAACCACTTACTCGGTGTTTCTGGGTGTTGGCGTCCACCAGGACTGAGAACAAGCCCAATTCCGAGGGTGTTCCTGACTTCTTCATTCCTAAAATGGTCCATCCATGTGACTCCCATCGTCCAGCGTAGCATCCTCATCTACATCACAGAAAGCACTTCTCGTGTCGCTTCGCAGCAAGCCAGCGTTCGACCCCATTATCTTCGATTTCGGATGAAGAGGAATCTTCCGGTCACAAACATCTTCTGTGATTTTGCGTCATTTTAACAATGCAGCATTAACGCTTGCTCTGGCGTCAAAGAGCGTATTATCATCAGAAGTCATCAGTGATATGATCCAAGGTACCGAGAGTTGGAAGCCTTGGCAAGCGAAGTACCATCTACGAGAATTGTGGGAATAATAATAATAATAATAATAATAATAATAATAATAAATTTAAAGGGTTCAGGTAAACCTAGCTCAAAAACCGAGGATATCTGTTCTGAAGAAAGAAGAAGACACAGCGAACGCAACAAGAATTCTGGGAGGAGAAGAAGAGATTGGCAAGTCAGCCGATTGTTCACCGCTGTCCACAGTAGGCCAAAATCAACAGAATAATAATAGTAATAATAATAATAATTGTTATTATTATTATTATTATTATTATTATTATTATTATGATCCTCCATGGCTTTGGTGGCAGCACGCCGGCCTCTCACCGCTGGGTCCGTGATTCAAATCCCGGCCACTCCATGTGAGATCTGTACTGGACAAACGGAAGCAGACAGGTTTTTCTCCGGGTACTCCGGTTTTCCCTGTCAAAATTTCATTCCAGCAACACTCTCCACTATCATTTCATTTCCTCTGCCATTAGTGGCTTCGGTGGCGTAGTTGGTAGCATGCTGAACTGCCGTAACCAAGATAGCGGGTTCAAACCCGGCCGAAGTCGTTGGATTTTTAAGAGCGTTAAAATCCATCAGTATGCCTTCCTTTGGAGTGTAAGTAAAGCCGAAAGTCTCATGTCACAGATTTATGGCATTTAGGAGATCCTTCCACAGACTAAACTTGGGCGAAGCTAAATTCTAGGTTAGATTTCGTTGGAACGCTCTATCAAAGTTCCAACGTTCACCACTAGGTATCTTTGACATATGGAAGCGAAAGTTGGAACTATAAGGTGCGTTCAAAAGGTAACGAGCTGGAGGCTGTAATGCGCAAACCGGTGACGACATCGGCTAATCGTGGCGTGTGTAACGAGGTGTGGTTCCGATCAAAGCGTGAAAGGTCACAGCCCGTCGCTAGAGGGCACGCGTGCACGTCACGTGACGATACTAAGCGAGCAGCAGCATGCATCAATCGTCCAACCAAGACCAAGACAGTGGGCCATTCGACATGCTTCCTGGTGTGGTTGAAGACTGTGGGGCACCCATTGGGCACACACTTTCCGGAAGTGCGGTCGTTCCTTCATGATAGTGTGCACACTTCCAACGCTCATTCCGACCACGGTGGCTATGACGTTCACTCTCACTCGGCGGTCCTGGGTAATGAGTGCATCAACCAGCTGGACGTTGTCATCGGTAATGCAGGGGGGTGCCCCAGACCGGGCATCATCGGCTAACGACACCTGTCCTACCCTGAAGCTCTTGTGCCACGCCTTGGCCCTAGCAAGGGGCATGCAGTGTTCGCCGTACACTTGTGACATTCGGCGATGATTGTCCGTTCCCCCTACTCCTTTCGCTGTCAGAAACCGAACAACACCTCTTTGCTCTTCGTTTGACGCCTCCATGTCACTGTTTGCAATGCGACTGGCAGCATTGGACGATTGTTGCATGCTGCTGGTCGCGTTTTATCGTCACGTGACGTGCACGCGTGCCCTCTAGCGACGGGCTGTGACCTTCCACGCTCTGGTCGGAACCACACCTCGTTACACACGCCACGATTATCCGATGTCGTCATCGGTTTGCGCATTACAGCCTCCAGCTCGTTACTTTTTGAACGCACTTTATACTTGAAATTGAACGGAACTTGAAGCTATGAGTGTCCTCTAGAAGCAGCTACAGTCTCTGTCGAGCCGAAAAAGTCCTCGAACACTCCCGGCACTAAAAGCCATACGCTAAATAAATAAATAAATAAATAAATAAATAAATAAATAAATAAATAAATAAATAAATAAATAAATAAATCTGTCTTTCATTTAATCACTGCCCCAGAGGAGTGCGACATCCTCACCGCTAGATGGGGGCTTCAAACATTCCATCCCTGACCCGGTCGGTCGACTGGAAGCCGGCTGTGGATTTTCAATAGTAATAATAATATTTTTTTCGTGTGACCTCCTCAGAGGCCGAGTGCAGGTCTTTCTATTCGACGCCCGTGGGCGACCTGCACGTCGTGATGAGAGATGGAATGTATGAAGATGAATGAAACTGGGCAAGGATGTGGAAGGAAGCGGCCGTGGTCTATCAGAAGGTACCGTCCCAGCATTTGCCTGGTGTTGAAAATGGGAAACCACGGAAAACCATTTCAAGGACAGCCGACAGTGGGGTCGAACCCACGCGTCTACCGAGTCAGCAGAGAGCTTGACCCCATGACCTAACGCTGCGATTTAGCCCGCGTAGCCACTGCTGTCGGTATATAATAATAATAATAATAATAATAGTAATAATAATAATGAAAACATGTGCATATCTACAGAATGGACGGTAAAGGACTAACCAAACATATTAGGGAGAGTCAAATGAAAACTTTACTTAATTTATTGAACAAAAGTGTAACACAAGTTTGTCATTTTAAAACGTCGTCTGCATATTATTCTGTAAAATATTATTATTAGTATTTTGTGCATGGATATGGTGAATCTAAATATACAAGATACGGAGTTTATAAACAAGTAACAGGAGTGACGTTGAACACACGTCCTTCAACGCGTACGAAGTGCAGGGATCCTTCTGGAAGAAACATCTTGTGGTCGTGTGCGCAGCCACCTGGTGCAGTGCACCTCTTCATCGACAGCCTACAGCCCACTCGAGTGGGATTCACCCTGTCAAGGACACCGTGCTGCCAACTAATTAGCTGATGCTAGCTCTGGCAGAAGCCGCCAGTCACTCCTGTTACTTGTTTATAAACTCCGTATCTTGTATATTTAGATTCACCATATCCATGCACAAAATACTAATAATAATATTTTACAGAATAATATGCAGACGACTGTAAGTTTTGCATTAGCGAAATGGAGTCATGGAGGAAAGAATAAGAGGAGATGCCTGAGCTCGTTTGAGTGAAGCCAAGCGCTGCGTCCAAAGTGGGCGTAACCTTAACTTGTATTCGGTGTTCCGAGACTTGCATTTGGTTGTACGAATCGAATAACAGTTCAATTTATTAATTTCAAGGTTCGTATTCTTGAATATCAAAATGTCTACGAACAATGAGTGAAAGTGGCCGTGCTCGAAATTTGGCCTAAAAACTGATGAATGCCTCAAAACCAATAAGAACTTAAAAATCAATTTGGTGTAAATACCGTACCGTGATTAGTTCGGCATCATTATGATAGTTCCCTAGACGTTCCTTCTTTGGTATAACTCGCACCTTGAGACACCAGAATTCAATTTAATAAGTGTTTCAGCGTATTATTACGTTTTGCCGCGTCTTTCTTACAAAACTAGCCTCGCAATGGTGCTCTCATATTTCTATTTAAATTGGCTTTTAAAAAGATAACGCAGCTTATTTGTGCCCAGTACCGTGATGTACAGAGTGTATTCTGCCAATCCAAGAAAAAATCTTTACTTGCCATTGCAGTTTAATGCCACTAAAATCCTAGACTAGTTGGAGTGGTTTACGGCTTTAAGCATAGGAACAGCCATTTTCTTTCTACCCAAAGTGGGCGTGCCGTTTGGCTTCAGCAGTTTGCTCTAGGCAGTGCAGCGAAGGCGTCTCCTTTCCTTCTTTCCTCCATGAATGGTTGAAACATGCTGTGTTGTGCCCTTAAATCAAACATTAGAAAGCGATTAATTGAGGTAGTCGTTGGAATTGCTGATTCACATTATTCCCAGTATAATTTCACTGACACTGATTTGTGTATCCTCCATAGTATTTATTCAGCAGAGCCGGGCGCGTTGTATCGTTCATCACAACTGCGAGGGGGAGCTGTGGCAAATATAGAGATCGGAGGTTCGATCACGGCACTGTCATTGGGAATCCAGAGTGTGACTTTTTCCCGCTTATTTCCACACTCCTTTAGAATGCAAATACATTTGCCATTGATAACACAAATGTTTGTAGATATCTGATAGCTGAATTGAGTCGTCTAGTTGCAAAACTCGTTTAATCCACTTGTGAATAAGGATCATGTCGTAAAATTATGTATTTAATTATTTTATTTTACTTAATTTTATTTAATTTTGTTTTGTTTGATTTTATTTTATTTTGATTTTGTTTTGTTTATTTTGTTTTGTTTCAATTTATTTCATTTTATTTTTATTTTATTTTTATTTTTTGTTTTTTGTTTTCGTTTTTATTTTGTTTTGTATATTTTGTTTTAATATATTTTGTTTTGTTTTATTTTAATTTTGTTTTGTTTTATTTGGTTTTAAATTGTTTTGTATTTTTTGTTTTGGTTTTTGTTTTATTTTGTTTTATATTATTTTATTTTGATTTTGTTTTCGTTTAATTTGGTTTTGTTTATTTTGTTTTATTTTATTTTGGTTTATTTTGATTTTCCAGAAAACAAACACAATACCAAAAACCAAAAACACGAAGCAAAAAACAAAATTCAAAAGCAAAAGCAGAAAACAAAAAAGCAAGAAACACAAAGCCTAAAGCAAAATTTAAAAAAACAAAAGCATAAAACAAACACAAAACTAAAACCAAGGAAGGAAAGCAAAAAATAAAATTCAAAAGGAAAAGCACAAAGCAAACACAAAACAAAAAACCCAAAACACAAAGCAAAATGTAGAAAACTATAATCACAAAAGATACGCGAGGCAAAGTCCAGAGAAACGTTTCTCATGAAAATGATTCTTATTCACAAGTGGATTAAACGAGTTTTGCAACTGGACGGCTCAATTCAAAGTTTAATTTATACGCCAGTCAGTACTAAAACAAATATATATATTATATAATGTACATAATTCGACCTGACATTGAGGTCTTCTTCAGCTCAACTAAGAAGAAATCAATTAAGAATAAAAAAGAAACACTAGAGATGTACTTAAGTCTAATGTTTTTTGATGTGAAAAATAATTATGAGATACTTTGTAATTCAAACAAGTAGTTCCGTACAGAACAGCCTATTTTCATATATCCTACTCATGTTAATTGCCTCTATCAACATACACAATTTCAGTCTGATTGTTGTGATAGATTCGTAGATATTGATAACCGTCTAAATATTTCAGATGGTCGCCTGGTTGGATATTTATTTATGCACTTTTACATGAAGATTATTATGTACGTGTGATATTCAAACTTCAATCGCATGATTAGGACACAAGAAGTAAAAACGAGATTTTAAAATTTCGCACAGCTGCCATCTTATGGTTATGAAAACAATTGAAATAAATCAGATGCCAGTGCATTAACATTTGTATATTCATTTACGTGCAAAGTTTCACTGCACTCAGATGGTTAAATCACGTGAAACTTCCATTTAAATATTTACAATTCGCGTCGCCGCCATGTTGGATTTGTGCTCACCAAGGTACTGAATGACCTATAGGTGAACTTATGTTCATAGCCTCAATGAACATTAAAAAAATCAGTTTGATTTCTGTAAACGATTCGTAGATTTTGAGAACCGTCAAAATATTTTGGATGCTCGCCATTTTGGATTGCTATATGTATAGGCCATAGAGTTATGTAGGCTACCATTAAAGGAAAATTATTGCGTAGGTTCATTATTCAAACGTTCACTTCGATCGCATGATTACGACACAAGAAATAAAAGGTTATTTTAAAAGTTCGCCCTCTTGAGGTTACGTAAACAATAGAACTAAATTAGATGCCATCGCATTACAATATGTATAATAATTTACTCTACCACATTTAACTGCGCTCAGATGGTTAAATTACGAGAAAAGTCTATTAAAATGTTTCAACTTCTCTAGGTCGCATGTTCGTTTTTCACTTTACAAGTTTTTGAAAATTACACAGATAAATTTGTAGCAGTGCCTTTCATCACAGTAAAAAATTTCAGGGTGATATCTGTAATGTCTTTGGAGATATAGAATGCCAGTGAAATATTTCGCACAGCCGCCATTTTGAGGTTATGTAAACAACTGAACTAAAGCAGACGCCAGTGCATTACAGTGTGTATATACATATACTGTACCAAGTTTCATTGCGTTTGGTGGGTTAAATCGCGAGAAAAGTCTATTTAAATGTCTCAAATTCGCATGGCCGCCCTGTTGGTTTTGTATTTACCAGGTATTCGAATGTCTCATAGGTAAACGTCTAGTAGTGCTCTTTATCACCGTACAAAATTTCAGGATGATATCGGTAATAGTTTCGGAGATACTGAATGCTGGTGAAATATTTCGCACAGCCACCATTTTGGATTGGTGCGACAGAATAAAATTCTAAGGGCACGGTCGGGGTCTTACAGAATGGTTCTATGATCTCACCGAGTTTCATTGAAATCACTCCAACCGTTTAGATTTTATTACGGTGGGGGGTGACACACACTCACAAATCACACACAGACAGACACACGGACAAAAGGTGATCTCATAAGCCTATTTTTTTTTCATAAAATAATAATAGGATAATAATGGATATCCTTACTATGTAATATTAATTTTAAAATTCGGAATAAGACTTAGTTTTACTCATTTCAGACACAGAGTTAAAATATTTGTTGATATTCGGCACTTATTTTTCTAAATTATTTAATTTTCTATATTTTAAAATTTTTAATATAAAGCTCAATATTTTATTTACATTTACTATTACAATCTGTCTTATTTTTCTAACTGTATTTTGAAAAAAAAAAAAAAAATATTACATTGTAAGGATATCAATTTTTTTTAAATTTCATTCTTTGAATTTAAATTTATCTCATAATCATTTTCTACATTAAAAATTAGACTTAAGTACATCTCTAGTATTGAATTTGTATTCTTAATTGAGCTGAAGAAGACCTCAATATCAGATCGAAACATGTACAATATATAACACTGTAGATATATTTGTGTAAGTATTGCTTGGCGTGTAGCCTACTTTAAACTTTAAACACTCCTTCATGCAAATGCTGGGATAGTGCTTTGCTTCCAATTTCGGTTTTGAGACAGAAGTCTCTTGATCTGGCAAGTTGCAGGGAGTGGAAGTGCTGTACAGGTATGGGCCACTTGCTATTGTGCTGTATTTAGAAGAGAACATTGAAGGTGTCTAGATCAAAACAAAGCTTCTCAAATTTTGTAAGTGTAACTTGTAGTTAAAAGGACTGGCAAAATAGTTCTTCAAAAATGCAGGGAAAGTTGGTCTAGAAGTGAATGATGAAAAATTACAATTCATGAAGGTGGAGAGAAATTAAAAGACAAGAGGACATGGAACTACACAAATTGAAAACCATGTGTTTGAAGAAGTAGACGAGTTCAAATACCTGGGGACACTAATAAACAATAGAAACGAAGAAGAACAGGAGGTAGATGCCGAGAGGATAGCGGCGAGGCGCGGTGCCACGGGTTCGTTTCTCCTGGGGTGCCATGCCTTCATTTATTCTTTATTTTTTAGAGGGGTAGGAGGGGGCGTAGTCACAGTGCCTGTTTATTCTGTGCTGATTTTTTTAAGACTATCATTGATTCTGTAAATTAATTGCCTTTTGATTATTAGTATCAATGAGTTACGTGTGTTTCCGTAGTAGTTAAAGACGACGGAACTATCAATTGGCAAGAGGAATGCAGCTCTCGGCTAACGCAGCGTTGAGCGGAGGTCGCGCCAAGACCGTTGACAGCGAAAGAGTGCCTGACCTCAGAGTAACACATGGCGTGCTTCCTTACTTTACAGGGGCGGAGGGCCTGAAACAAACCTGTTATCAGGGGTTAGGAGGCCATTCCGACCCCAGGTTCCTTATCTCAAATTTATCCTATACCCATCCCCTACATGCCCCTTAAGGGTACTCAAGTACATAAATGACACCCTATATAAGTATAAAACTATAATTTGGCCAGTATTACTATATACTGTAGTGCAGAAACATGGAGATTAAGCAAATGCACAGAGAGAAAGATAAAGGTTTTTGAAAATAAAATCCTCAGAAAGAATTTCGGACCAATTTTTGAGGCAGGTGAGTGCCGAAGGAGAAAGAGCAAGGAACTAGAGGAGTTGTACAGGGCGCCTTGAAATGTTCCCCTCAGTGCCTGCATGTGTCTGCGAGAGCTAGCATCAGTAGTTACGTTGCCAGCACACCTGTCACTTGTATTACAACAAACAAACAGTAAACTCTGTACTCACCACAGCCATTCATGTCTGATGCTGGAAGGGCTGATGACACATACGCTCGCTTATTGCAATACACACTGATGATTTCGACAGCCTATAGCCCACACGTGTGAGATTCACCCTGTCAAGGACACCGTGCTGCCAACTAAACTGCTGATGCTAGCTCTGGCAGAAGCTGGCTGTCACTGCGAATAAAATTTCCTGGCGCCCTGTATAAAGAAACCGGGCAGCGCTTAGTATGAATGACTTTTTAGTCCACGCGTGGCGACGACAGTTCCACGGTCTTTAATAGTTGTAGACCGTCCTGTATTCAATAACATTAATCTTATCTAGATTTGGCAACGTCATTCAAATACACATTGCACTGACCTCAGACAGCACATAGGAACAAGGGGGGAAAAAGGAAAAACCAGTTTCGTCCAGTTAACACCTCGGTTCAGTCGACCTCAACTGGCGCAAGAGTGAACACGAAGCTGCTCGAAGCTCCAGCCAGGAAGACAACCAGATAAGTAGTAGCCTGTAATATTACATTATAACCATAGTTGACTTTTTACAACCATATAGTCACCCCAAACAGACGAACTCCGGATTTCTATCACCATTTTGGCATATCACCTAATATCATATGTACTACATTTAGCATACACCGACAGTTGCATTACCAATACTGCAACTAAATAATTGTACATATTGTAAATATTTTTCACCTGTATTCTCAAACATAGATGTTATAGCCTAAGTGTAATGGGCTGATGATGATCGCTTGACGATCGAAACTGGTTATCCTAGTGTATTTATTAATCTCATGTAACTTATTTCAGGATTAGGGCATAACCCAGCTCTATTTGGGTACATTCGTGTTGACCGACTGAAGAGCACCAGACTTTTGTTATAAAGAAACCGGTTGTTGTTGCGGTAGCTAAGACAAGAAGGCTGAGATGGGCTGGTCACGTGTATGGAAGAGAAGAGGGATCTAGACTTCGAGAAGGGTGTGAGAAAAAGCCAGACGGACGAAGACCTCTAGGCAGATCAAAAACCAAGGACATCCAGCTACTGGGAGCACGAGAGGAAGATGCCAAGGACAGAACGAGGTGGAGGAGGCTACTTGACGAGGCCAAGAACCTACTGCGGTTTGTGAAGCCAGAAGAGTAAGTATCTTGTAGTTTGAATCCCAACGCTAGTCTGATATGAGCATCGCTTCAGCCAGTCGCGCGTACAGACAGATACAGAGCCAGACAGAAATCCAATTCTATGGATAAATAAATAAACACGATGAACTACGCAAGAGTCAGTCTTGTGGATGACCTACATTCCTGAGATGCGCCGAGCGGGGTGATTATAGACTACCGCTTGTCTCACGTCTCTAGATATTCTCTTCTGGGTTTGTTATGTCAGCTCATAAGCAGTTAATTATATTGAGAGCTTAATTGGTCCATGTTCATTAGTTAATCCCATAAACCTCTATCCGCAAGCAAATGTCTGCCTTAAGCCTTTCTTCTTCTTCTTCTTCTACTACCTTATCCGATACGGACGTTGGCTACCACCATGGCTAACACCTTCTTATCCTGTGCAATCCTGAAGAGTTCCGTGGAAGACTTTATAGGGCAGAATAGTACAGCAGTAAATATATATTATTTGTATTTATTTACATTTAATTATTTTAGCCTAATTATAATTACTATTAATTTAAAATGTTGTTTTCTTTAACATTTTAACGCTCATAATTAATTTTATAATTTTACTATTAAGATGGTAAAATTATTAGAAATTTCATTTTCATAAGCTTTTTTTTTCTTCAAAATTTAGAGGCATATTAAGCATTATCAAGCAATTAAAATAGTAAGCAATTACAATTAAAAAGTAAAGAAAACTAGGAAAATAAAAATAAAAATTAAATTAATTTCAATAATTTGAATAAAACAAAGTCCCCGATTCTTGGATGTTACGGGTAAACTCGAGAACCACAGGATGGATTTTGATGCGGTTTTCACCATTCTGTAAAGGATATATCGAGGATGATTTCTGTAGAAAATAATTTATTTATG
This sequence comes from Meconema thalassinum, assembly GCA_946902985.2. NCBI lineage: Eukaryota > Metazoa > Arthropoda > Insecta > Orthoptera > Tettigoniidae > Meconema > Meconema thalassinum. The sequence goes on along the minus strand of OX336396.1, from coordinate 301,727,168 downwards.
ATCAAAGGAAGCCGAACAGTAACTATTTCAGAGGAAAAGTCGAAAAAACCTGGCTTAGTAAGCTTACGCTGGGCAAACCGTTAAAATTATCTAAATACCATGAGTGTAAGAATTGTTCAGCATGAAAAGTTCTACAAAAAACGTCCGCGAGAGCATATGTCTATCTTCAATACATTGCCCACTATAAGTGTTTTTACGTTTTAATTTCTTCCAACCATGTCCATTCAACTACTGAGGCGACAGTTTACGAGCTAGCTAAGGGCGAGTCTATCATCCCTGTTACAGCCTAAATAGCGGGCGAACCTATTGCCCTAGATACAGCCAGTAGCAAACCGTTGAGTCGTGTTGGGTTAAGACAGCTGAGAGGCTGGTTGTGTTTGGAGTTTCCCTGGAAGTACAACTCGGGTTTTCTTCATTTCGCCTGTGAAACACAGTCATGTTAAGATTGGACGGAAGCGGGATTTGAATTTCATTCACCTCGCCATTCCCTGGAAGTGCAACTCTCATTTCGCCTGTGAACATTTCGTTCCGCAAAATTCACAGTCAATTTAAGATTGGACGGATTATATTATATTAAATTATACTGATTGGCGTATAAACTCTGCTTAGTATAAATCAAAGTCCCCGATACTTGGATGTCACGGGTAATCTCGACAACCACTGAAAGGATTTTGATGCGGTTTTCACGATTCTCCAAAGGATATCTTGAGGAAGGTTTCTGAGGAAAATAATTGATTTATAACCAAAGGAAGTCAACCACTAGCGATTTCAGTGAAAAGGTCGAAAAAAACATGTGTCCGTGCGATTTTTAAACTTACGCTGGGCAAACCATTAAAAATATCTGTATACTATGAGTGTAAGAATTGTTCTGCATGAAACGTTCTACAAAAAAGCCCGAGAGAGCATATATCCATCTTCAATACATCGCCTACTATGAGTGTTTTTACGTTTCCATTTCTTCCAACCATTCCATTCAGTTACTGAGGTGACAGTTTACGAGTTAGCTAGGGGCGAGTCTATCACCCCAGTTACAGCTTAGCTAGTGGACGAGCTTATTGCCCCAGATACAGCCAGCAGCAAACAGTCGAGTCGTGTTGAGTTAAAAACTTTAGAGAAGAGTGGTTGTGTTTGGAGTTTCCCTGAAAGTGCACCTCGGCTTTTCTTCATTTCGCCTGTGAACATTTCGTTCCGCAAATTTCACAGTCAAGTTAAGATTGGATGGAAGGGGGATTTGTGTTTCATGCACCTCGCCATTCTTAAATTACGTCTGACAAGAATTTGTTGCACACGCATCTCCATTTTAATATAATCAATAGTCCAGTCAGTGATTTTAACCCATCTTGCCGAGACGTAAAACGGATATAGGTGGGTGGGGTCGGGTTGCTAGCTATCAGATAAATGACACTACCCGAACATTTTAGCGACCCTTTAGGTCCTTCTCCAATGGGTTGCTTTTACAGTTTAACAAGAACAACACCTTATGGATTTACAATACAAAAACTAATGACACTTTTCAAACAATTGTTTTAATACATAAAAGAGAAGTAGGTCTAAAGAACAGTTAAGATGCATATTTTTATTACCATTTTAGCCTACTTTCATTTTTGCAAAAAAAAAGTAGACTTATGAGATCTATACAGGGCCAAAAATTGTGTGTGTGTCTGTGTGTGTGTGTGTGTGAGTGTGTGAATGTGTGTACTCTGAATGCCTGTCCCCCCCCCCCCCCTGTCAATTCGAACACGGTGAAACCGAATTGAACAAAATTTGGTACAGAGGTGGAACTAGCAAAGAGCACCTCAGTGTCATGTTTTATATCGCCGCCATCTTGACGGATACGTAATGGCGGTCAACCAAATGTTCAAAGCTTAAATCAAATTATGACTCTAATTATTCGATCTCTACCTAATTTTGCAACAACATACCTTTTAGTGGGAAGCATATTTTGACCAAACTACAAGGTCATAAGCCCATAATTTGTGGATGACGGCCATGTATGTCTGCAAATCGATGCTCCCTATATTTTCAAACAGGTTGAAATCGAATTGAACGAAATTTCGTACAGAGGTAGCACAAGCAATGGGCACCTCAGTGTCATGTTTCGTATTGCCGCCATCTTGACGGATACGTAATGGTGGCCACCCAAATATAAAAACTTTAAATAAAATTACGACCAACCTAATCATCTGATCTCTGCCAAATTTTGCAACAACATACTATTTTGTGGGAAGCATCTTTTGACTGAACTACAAGGTCATCAGACCAATAGTTTGCATATAGCGGCCTTGTATGTCTGCGAATCGATTCGCCATATCAATTCAAACACGGTGAAATCGAATTGAATCTTTTTTTTTTTTTTTTTACAGAGGTAGCACTAGCAAAGGGCACCTCATATTCATGTTTAATATCCGTATAGCACGTTGTATTTCAACAAGCAACTACAACCAACATTCAATTATACTCCTCGAAAAGGGCAAAAGGTCGTAACAATTCCCATGCATTTAGGAGAAAGTATGCTATATGTTCTTTATCGAACTAATACTATTTGGTTTACAGAAACATTAACACTTCCACAATTATTTGTTGAAATATGAGTGAAAGATTCAAACATCTGTATCTTTGGCAATATAAATTGCACTTTTGGTAGGTGGTTAAAATAGTGACCACTGACCTATAATGGGTTACATAATACGGCTTCATTCATTTTTGCCCAAAACTGACGAATCATTTCTCTGTGTATTAATTAATTTTCTCTCTTCCGGCCAGGGGGTGCCTTTCCTTAGAGTTCTGTCCTGTAATCTACGGTCTCCCTTAAGAATATCTGTTTTGTAGTTCTGTTACTCCTAGTTCTTTGATGCCTTTCTCATCTTCAGAAACGGCGGCTTCGGTAGCATGGTGAAATTCTATGCCCAAGGTTGTGGGTTCAAACCCGGCCGAAGTCATCGAATTTTTTATGAGCGTTAAAATCCTTCAGAATGCTTTCCTTCGGAGGGAAAGTAAAGTCGGTGGGCCCATGTCATAGATTTATGGCATGTAAACGAACCTTCCACTAACTGAACTTGTGTGAAGCAAAATTTGTAGGTTAGGTTTGATTAATGCTCTGAACTTCCAACGTTCATCAGGCACTGGATGCGATGGCATCTAGTAGTAGCCAAGTTCAGAGCTAGGTGTCGTGGGTGGTAGCATTTGGTAGCAAAATTAGGAACTACTTGAAAATATTGTCTGCAGTCCTTACTTGAATTAAAAACAGATAACACACACTAAAGGAGTCATCACACTTAACACCGGTTATTAGACATAGTCTATCACAACCAAAGTACACGGGGCAACATGACCACGTTGTCGCAGCCCCTAAACTAAGCAACCAGCAAAAAATAATATCGTCTGGCTCACCCTAAAACATCAGTCAGGTGCCGCCACTGTTAATCTATGTATAAAAGATATTATGATGAAAACCGAAGACTTCGGTCGGGTTTGAACCCGCGATATTGGGGATACAAGCTACCAACTACGCCATTGAAGCCGCCTGATATTATTGTTATTTCATATTGAACATTGCTTTATATAAGGTGCGTTCAATAAGTAACGAGCCGGAGACTGGAATGCGCAAACCGGTGACGACATCGGCTAATCGTGGTGTGTGTAACGAGGTGTGGTTCCGACCAGAGCGTGGAAGGTCACAGCCCGTCGCTAGAGGGCACGCGTGCACGTCACGTGACGATACCAAGCGAGCAGCATGCATCAATCGTCCAATGCTGCCAATCGAATTGCAAACAGTGACATGGAGGCGTCAAACGAAGAGCAAAGACTTGTTGTTCGGTTTCTGACAGGGGGAACGGACATTCAACGCCGAATGTCATAAGTGTACGGCGAACACTGCATGTCCCTTGCAAGGGTCAAGGCGTGGCACATGCCCTTCAGGGAAGGACGGGTGTCGTTAGCCGATGATGCCCGGTCTGGGGCAACCCCCCCCCCCCCCCTGCATTACCAATGACAACATCCAGCTGGTTTATGCACTCATTACCTAGGACCGGAGAGTGACAGTGAACGCCATAGCCACCGTGGTCGGATTGAGCGTCGGAAGTGTGCACATCATCATGAAGGAACGACTGCACTTGCGCAAAGTGTGTGCCCAATGGGTGCCCCACAGTCATCAACCACACCAGGAAGCATGTCGAATGGCCCAATGTCTTGGTCATCTGCAGCGCTATGCGAGGGAAGGGAATGGGTTCCTGGCACGAGTGGTGGCTGGAGATGAGTCATGGTGTCATCACTTCGAACCAGAATCCAAACGACAAACGCTCTGATCGGAACCACACCTCGTTACACACGCCACGATTAGCTGATGTCGTCACCGGTTTGCGCATTCCAGTCTCCGGCTCGTTACTCTTTGGACGCACCTTATATTTGACATTCGCTGTTCCCATTGCCATCATTCAACACAGTAAATTTGAAAAAGTTTTAGTTAATAGCTCATGCATTAAAAACTGTACTCACATTTGTAAATATATTCTCCGCACTTGTGCTTGGATGAAGCAAATTTATCTATCACTTTGGTTGATGGGGTCCTATTTCTCTATTTCTAACTTTGTCTTCAGAGCTAGAGAAGAAAATGGATTTGTTAATAAAACTTATATTTAATTCATCTTCATAATACACACAATCAGCGTATTAAACAACTACGTACCACAAAAGTTAAAAACACATTAATATACAGAGATTAACTTCATCACAGAACTCACTAACACACTTCTACTGAACTTGGAACACCAGACAACTGGTTTACGGGCGTGGAGTCGATCAATTTCCTGTAATGCGTGTTGACCCTCAAACAGAGACAGAGCAGGAAATGAAATGGAGAGATCTCCTATTTCGCTTCAATACAACTCTAGGAGCCTATTCTCCAAGCCTTGAAGAGAAAGAAAGATTCTTTCATAGCACAGAAGAATTCGTGTGCAAGACAGTGAGTGCTATGTCTACAGTTTTCTCAACTGGCCCCTGAGTCCATATATTTTACATGGAGGGTTCTGTTGAGCGGCCCTCACTGTCACAATACACCACACGAGACTGTCAGAAACGTAAGCTAGGGATGAGTTATGTGTACTGAATTCTTTGAGATTCCAGAAGGGAAACCCACTTAGATTAACTGGAATATCTGTATTTTAAAGTAACTTTTAAATACATTAATAAAACAGATTTTGTGCAATACGGCCCTGGGTGGGCGGGGCCCTTTTTGGTCCTTACTGACGCACCGTCCCTGTAGCATAAGATTCTTACTATGTTCTTCAATGTTCAAGCATGTACCTGTTCGTTAATGAAGATTCCTAAGATAGTATAGTCTACACGTCGCCCCACTTAGAGGCAGATGACCTCGCTGTTCCTCCACTTAAAGCAACACACCGCCCTCTAAATAGCTAATAGTGGAGTAAACTACACAGACACGATGTTTCTTGATGTACTTACTAATATTGGCATATGTTTATAAAATTCTGGTTATAAAACACATGCCAACATCATTAAAAATAAACTATATAAACACTATGAAAACATTCTTGGAGAGGATCAATTCGGCTTCAGGAAGGGAAGATCCTGCTGTGATCGTTATTTGACAATGAAAATCCTTCTTGAAAAACACCGCGAATTTAATATAGAAACACACATTGCCTTGGTAGATTTCAAAAAAGCTTTTGACAAAGTAAACCGCAATACCTTACTTAATATATTAATATCTGATCACACCCCACAACAGATGGTACAAAACATAATTGACCTTTACAAACATAACTTGATTTCTGTAAGGTTTAATAATAAATTATCCAAGTGAATATCGATAAACACAGGAGTGAGACGAGGTTGCGGTCTTTCCCCTCTTCTGTTCATAATATATATGAAAGCTCTTATACGAGAATTTAGAGAAGCAAGACATGGCTCCATCCGCATTAACAGAAATCTACAGCTGGACGCAATATTATTTGCAGACGACTTATTGCTGGTTGCCACCTCAGAAGATGACTTACAGCGTTCAATATATAACCTGAAACTAGTCTCAGAAAACTACTCAATGGAATTATCTCTAGAGAAAACTAAGATAATGGCATTCTGTGGCACGGAACCAGTAATAAGTAAGATCTGCTTGGAAAATAACATTCTGGTAAGAGTAAACAATTTTAAATACCTTGGTTACAAACTCTCTTTCCTTGAAGAAATGGACATACCCGAGAAAATCTTTACATTCAACAGATATTTAGGAATCATCAATAAAGTTTTTAGACCATCATAAGTTCAAAAAACACCCGAACAAGAATTTACAAAACCTTAGCAAGACCAGTACTTTGCTATGGCAGAGAAGCGTGGACCCTGAGGAAATGCGATGAGAATAACTACCGCCGAAATGAAATATATGCGACGAACAGCATGAGTCACTAAGTGGGATCACAAACGAAACAGAGTAGTGCTTAGTGGTCTTATTGGAATACATCCATGAATACCAAAGAAATTGGCTAGGACACCTCAACAGGATGGACAGAAGCAGGATCCCTAAAGCAGTCGTCAACTACTGAGATCTCTAGGTCGCCCCAGGAATAGATGGCGTGAAAATTCAAATCTTTTGTGTAGACCGTAACATTTCTTCCAGGACTAACACATGAAAGGATGATGATGATGATGATGATGATGATGATGATGATGGAATCTGTAACAAACAAACAAGTGGGGTCATACTGTAGAATAGCTGTGAAGATAATCGACCAACCCTGCTCCTGGCAGGTGACAGAATATACCGTACGGAGCTCAGATAGATGATGATGATGATGATGATGATAATTGTTGTTTTAAGGGGCCTAATATCGAGGTTATCGGCCCCTAGAGCTCAGATGGTTAGTTATTGTAGTTTTAAGGGCCGGAACAGCGAGGTCGTCTGCCTCTACTAATGAAGAAATGCAGCTAGTTAGTCTGTAAACTTGGCGACATTACGTAAGTTTGAGTTGATTTCAATACACTGTGTCACCCAACAATCTGAAAGTCATAACAAGGGTGTTAGATCGCTCTAAATGATAAATATAGAACGTAAAGGGGAGGAAAGCATCCTATTCACTTTAGTTTTTGGCATATTGAAGCATTGAAGTGATATCAGTTCCTTGCTAAAAACATGTAAGGTACAGAGTTGTGCAAATTATTAGACTTGATGCTAGTTTTCCAACACTTTATACGTTCTTTAATGTATAAGGTGCGTTCAAAAAGTAACACAGCCGGAGGCATAATTACAGAAACCAGTGCCTGTATGTTAGAAGTATTGGCACTGTGACACTAGAAGGTGAATGGCTGTCTCATGATAAAACTCCCTGGGCTGCGATGTGAACCAGTTCCGCACGTCCGAGTTGGATCGTTGGCACCGCAGAGCCCTTTTCAGGGGTCCAAACATGGCGTAATCACAGGGAGAGAGGTCTGGACTGTATGGAGGGTAGCCGAGAACCTCCCATTTGAATTTCTGCAGGAGTGCCACGACTGTGTTGGCCGTATGAGGTCGTGCATTGTCGTGGGGCGACCACGGCGGCTATGGCGTTAACTGTCACTCGGTGGTCCTAGGTAATGAGTGCATCAACCAGCTGAACGTTGTCATCGGTAATGCAGGGGGGTGCCCCAGACCGGGCATCATCGGCTAACGACACCCGACCTTCCCTGAAGAGCTTATGCCACGCCTTGACTCTTGCAAGGGACATGCAGTGTTCGCCGTACAATTGTGACATTCGGCGATGAATGTCCGTCCCCCCTACTCCTTCCGCTGTCAGAAACCGAACAACACCTCTTTGCTCTTCGGTTTACGTCTCCATGTCACTGTTTGCAACGTGACTGCCAGCGTTGGACGATTGATGCATGCTGCTGCTGGCTCTGTATCATCACGTGAGGTGGACGCGTGTCCTCTAGCGACGGGCCGTGACCTTCCACGCCCTGGTCGCAACCACACATCGTTACACACGCCACGATTAGCCGATGTAGTCACCGGTTTGAGCATTCCAGCCTCCGGCTCGTTACTTTTTGAACGCACTTTATAGTAAAACGGTTTCCGTGGCTTTTATTTCAAATGATTAATCAATAGTCTTTATTACATTTTCTCTTAGGAAACTGACACTAAAATGATTTCGTTTAGAATTTCCACTGATTGAGGAGCCTTGCTAATGCAGAATATGGCAGGTTCTGTTTGTTCTTAGTTTTCTTGCAAATTTAGTGCAGAAGGATTCAAAGTCTTTTATTACCGATAGTCGGCTCTGGAACTATTCAAAGATCATGGGCTACGGATTTAAATCACCTGATTTAGAGGGCTCATTCCAAAGTCAATGAAATAAGAGAACACTGACCCAGCTCCGGTAGCCAATTTCTCAGAATCTCAAATTTTGAAAATTTCTCCACGCAATTCCTTATGGGAAAAGTTGTAAGTCCTTAGGGGTGAAAATAACACTGGTTGGTTGATTCATCAGTTTAGGGGCTACGACAACACGGTCATGTAGCCCCGTGTACTTTTTGTGTGTGTAGAATCTGTCTGATAAACGGTGTTAATTGTGATGACTGTATTTGTGTGTGTTATCTGTTTTCAATTCAAGTAAAGACTGCAGACATCGTATTTCTTTTCAAGTAGTTCCTACTTTTGCCACCAAACGGCACCGTCAACTACCACTAATTCAGAACTAGGTTACCAGATGCCAACGCAGTCGACTCCTGGCGAACTTCGAAACCTAAGAGCGTTTGTCAAATGTTCAACCTACATATAATTTAGCTTCACACAGGTGTAATTAGTGGAAGGTTCTTGTACATGCCATAAATCTATGACATGGGACCATCGGCTTTACTTCCCCTCCGAAGGAAGGCATACTGAGGGATTTTAATGCTCTTATAAAATCCGACGGCTTTGGCAGGGTTTGAACCCGCGATCTTGGGCATAGAAGCTCAGCATGCTACCAACTACGCCACCAAAGCCGCTAAAATAACACTAAAATTATTTGAAAAATGATAAAAATAAAATAAAATGATTTTGAATGAAATATTGTGACGGATTTAAATCCATTAATTTAGTCTTATATAATTTGCACCCCTCTGTAGAAAGAGGAACACCATTTCGAAGAACTGGTAAGAAAACACTTGTTGTAATAGTTTAGAAGTTGAGTGTATTTGCCCTGTTCTTCTCAAGATAATTGGTGTCCCGACTGAAAAGTGAGGCTATCTCCCCGATTCAATTAACGCGGGCCTGTAGCAGTAAAGTGTGGTGTCAATGGGAGAGGAGTTAGGGTCCATTACTGTCAGCGCTTATCTGGCGACATGATATCAGCACTGTCAGCCTCCCCCAGGGGCCGTTACTGGGTCCCTCCCTCTTATCACACTGTTACATTGAACTGTAACTGTTCTTTCTACAGCCACACTCCGCTCCAATAGTTAACAACTCACTCAACAGGTCTTACTTTAAATAACATGGCTAATTCAAAGCACAACGGATACTAACATTATGCACCGGGACTTTATGTACTCACGATAGTTATTTTGTGACCTGTCATAGGGTAGGACGAAAACCAGTGTGTTACTGGGTGGAAATTCTCTCTCTTAAGTTAACAGCCCTGGGGCTGGTTTGCAGCAACTCGCCAATCTTCTCTATTCTCCGCCATCCTCTTCAATTCGTGATATGATTTTGTGTTCGTGTCTGTCATTAACTGTGTGATGTATGCAAGTGGTGGTCTTCCTCTAGTGTTTTCCCCTTCTAACATCCCTTCGATGACTCTTGCTAGCAGGCTATTATGTCTTAGAATATGTCCTAACATATTCACTCGTCTTGTTTTCAGACTCTTCATAAAGCTTCTACTTTCTCCTGCTCTTCTGAATACCTCTTCATTTGTCATATGTTGTATCCAACTGATCTTAAGCATTCTTCTCCAGCACCAAGCCTCAAAAGCCACCAACTTCCTCTCTTCTGATGATAAAAAAAAGAGATACGAGCCTTACAGTAGTCGCATAGGATGTGTAACATCTGACATGTTATCCTACTATGAAATTGAGATGAAATGTATGTGAAGTCATCTCATATGTTATCCTACTCGTATACTACACAGCTTGGACATTCCTAAAATGTTAATTTACGCTCCGTATTGCATTATAAGTGAAAGTATAGTGTGCCAAAAGCATCGCTTCAATTGCATATTTGTATAGCCTATTCTAAATGTATTATAAATTAGCCTTTGTGGAGCTAGTCCGTCATCTGTGTACTGTTCTCTGCAACAGAGCTCTGCTCTCTGGAATCCTTTCCTAGCTAGACAATATAAACAGGTATATATGTGTGTCAATCAGTTGACACCAGAGTTCGCATGAGCGTTTACCGTTCGGTATGAGCAAAGTTACTCGGGGAGTGGATGCCCATCACTTTTATCCAGAGATTGAAAAACAGACTCTTAATAAATCATAATTGTTTTCAGCAAATATGATATAATGAATATTTTACACCAAAGAACGACAACTAGAAGACGATTTATTGTGTGAATATTTGTAATTGCTCCTCCAAACCTTGAAGTAATCCGTATGTCATATAAATTCCACATGGCCGAGAGTACGTCATGGTATCAATTTCCGACACCGCGCACTCATTGTTTCCTCTTACAACTCCCAGCTGGATCTTACCACTGCCAGCTGGATCGATCGATCGCATCCCTCCTGGCTGCTCTTACCGCTGCCAGCTGGGTGCGATCGATCCAGCTGTCAGTGCGTCTTACACACTTCTGTCCGATCCACCACTGCCAGCTGGATCGTTACCACCGTCCGATCCACTTCCGTCCCATTTTTCAAAATCACTCCCACAAAAATATCCAGCAACCGAGTGGAAATATGTTACACATCAAAACAGGAAGTGATAATCATCATCATCATCATCATCATCTTAAACAGCTCCAGTCGCCCGGGTGCTGTGAACGAGTCCTCTCCAATTCTTTCTATCCATAAATAGTTGGTCTTCATTAGACTCTCCCAATCCAGCCCTTTGTCTGCCAAGTCACCCTTAATCTGGTCTATCCATTTCCTTTTAGGTCTTCCAACACATCATCTTCCTTTTATGTTCAGATTGAAGTATGCCATTGCCTTTTGTTCATCTTTCATCCGTTGGATATGTCCATACCACCTCAGACGAGACCTGTGTAAGGTCTCCATTACAGTGGTGTTAATGCCTGCTTCTGCACGATTTAATTCATTTCTTAATTTATCCTTTCTTGTCCTCTGAAGCATGGTACGCACAAATTTCATTTCTGATGCCTGAAGTCTACTGTTATCTCTCTTAGAAAGGGTACATGTTTCAAGTGCGTAAGTCAGTATGGGTATGTAGTATGTTATCCCACAGTAGTATTCTGACTTGGTTGTAGAAGATTGCTGCATTATTTGTTCTGTTGGTTATCTCACATTTACTGCTATTGTCCAAACTCAAAGTGCTGCCAAGATATTTGAATTGGTCAACATTTTGAAGTTGATGGTTGTTCAGGTAGATGCTTGTACCAGCACACCCTGATCCTTTTGCCAGAGACATAATTAAGCTAAATAAACATTTCTTAAATTAAACAATGACACTTGCTGATGTTTCTTTAACACATTCTTTTTGGGAAATCAGTCTGGTTGTGATTTGTGTCTGCATCAGCACTGCTTGGTGATGTATTGTTGTCACCTTTCGGTCCAGAAACACACGTTTCCTTGACAATGCATAACACTCCGTCCTCGCAGGTTTGCTAGTCTAGCCTTTCCCCCGCTAAATGTAGCTTTTGTCAAACTGAGCCTAGACACAGATCATTTTAAGTCCCGCCTAGAGGGGCAATCAGCTTTCTTTCTTTTTTCTTTCTTTCTGTCTTTCTTTCGTAGCGGGAGGAAAATTGTATTTATAATAATAATAATAATAATAATAACAACAATAATAATAAGGGATGAATGAGAAGTATCAGAAAGAAAAATTATACGCAAAATTTTCGGTCCATCAAGAACTACAGAGTTTTGGAAATTAAGAAGCAACGAAGAAATATATCGGAACATTGAAAACATAACGGAGACAATGAAGATGAGGCGATTGTTATTTTTCGGACATTTATATGGAATGAATGATAGCAGGTTAACGAAACAGATTTTTAAATATCTTTGGAAAAATGAATCGACAACAGCCTGGTTTCATGAAGTAAAGAAAGATTTAGAAAGAAACAATGTAAGAGGAGAAGACGCTCTAGAGAGGCAAATTTTCAAAAAAAAATGTATTGGGAATGAAAGGACTCCATGGAAGGCAATATAAGAAAACAGGCTCAAAATGGTAGGATGAGAGAAAGAAGACACACAGCGAAAAGATGAAAGAGCACTGGAGGAACAACGAAGGACTAAACATTGAAATTGGTTCGTGGTCCTCAGAAGACCCTAACGGATAAAGAAAGAAGATGGGCCTAGAAAATGCTATGGGTCCATTAACACTAATTTGGAGATTGTTAACTTCTTGAGTGTGAGATAACTATAATTCGGGATATTACAGAAATCGGCTATCTCCCCGTTATTATAACCCCTCCCATTGGTCGATCTTGGCTTCGCTACTGACGAAAACTCCCATTTACAGCGAGAGAGATTGCGTAGGGTGTTTTGGGACCCCAGGCAGTTATATTCATTTGTATTTTAATACATACAGATTAGATCCACCATATCCCTAGTTTTTTTGTCCGAAGTCAGTAAAATGTTTGTTGATCTGATAAGTTCTGATTTAAGAGAACACTTTCAATAAATTTCGGAACTTGTTTCTTTTCCAAATTTTAAGTGTAGGTTTACCTACTGATGAGCTGTACTAGAATTCAAAATCAATCTTTCTTTACTGTATAATAGAACCTTTTTTAATTCTATGTTTGACTGTGTATTCTCAATGGTAGGAACAACAAGAATAGTTTAAGGAAACCTTCGAACTCCATCTTCAGTAATTTTTAGGCGAATAGAACAGCCCAAAATTCGTTGTTGCCGATCCCGAACCCAGGAAAAGGAGGATTGTAGGCAAAAGGACATACAAGAACTGCCAGAAAACATCTATATGCAACCTTTCTGAATACCATTCAGAATTCTAACTTGAAGAATCAGCCTCTCTGCATTGTGGCACCTCAGACAGTCGATCCAAGAAAGGCATTTGAAGAAGAACTCCACCCTCCAGAATTATAGATTACAGGGAAAGCAGCATTCGGAGACGGTGGGATGTCATTAAAACATTCCGAGAAATCGGAGCGTCTGATAGCTTAACAGCCAGCAAGTAAACAAGTTCTTAAAAACATTAAAACATTACACCTATGCAAATCTCATTATTCGCTACACACAATATTAACTCATCAGTTCAACTGGAAAGTTGAAGATCATTACTGATGTCATGAAACAATGCATATGCTTAACAATGGCCCTTCAAGAAATTAGGAATAGCGATCAAGTTCCAGAAGGGAAATATCAAATAATATTAAATAATATTAAAAACTAGAAGTTCCGTGACTAAATAAAGAGCCTACTTTTCTTAAAATTTCATATTCATGCCAATGATTAATTTATATGGATCTATCTAGCTTAATTACGAAATTAAGTTGGTAATATCGAAATTTCTAATTAGTTCGAAATACTGTATACCTGGACTAATGTAGCCTAATAGAGTAATACAGTTGGCAGCCCTGGTGACTGAATATATTCTTAGTTCCATCTCTTAAGGCCTACAGAAATAATCATAAATAATATGATCTAATGTTGTGCCAATTTGGAATGAAATCCATTAGTTAGTACAGAAGCTACATGCATTTTCAAATTGGACCTATCAGCAGGCTTAGAATCATTTTGGCAGAAGAATCGTAAATTAGTTACTCCAAATTAATCTAGAATCTCAGGTACTATACGTGTGCTAAGTTTAAATCTATTGGCTTGCATACTTTCTGATATATTTATATTAGGGTAACAAAAATAGAGACAGCATTTATTAACAGTTGGCAGCCCTGGTCGCTCTTAAGAATACACATTCATATCTGTTATGGTACACATAGCACATACAAAATTTGGTTGAATTCCAATTGATAGTGTAGAAGTTATATGCATTTAAACTTTGGACCTATCAGCAGGCTTATAATCAATTTGGCAACACTGCCATGTATAGCCTCCTGGAAATGAAACTGAAATATTATTATCTATACGTGTGCCAATTTTGAAATAGCTCCCAGTCATAACTTCCAAAATATCCAACATGGAGCTAATTAGATGTCAGTGCATTTAAATTTGTATAGACATTTATCTTTCCAAGTTTCACTGCGTTCGGATGGTTGGTTGGTTGGTTGGTTGGCTGGTTGGTTCTTAAGTTTAGGGGCTGCGACAACGCGGTCGTGTAGCCCCGTGTACTTTGGGTGTGTGTAGAATCTGTCTGATAACCGGTGTTAATTGTGATGACTGTATTAGTGTGTGTTATCTGTTTTTTAATTTAAGTACAGACTGCAACTACTGCAACTTAGAATTTTTCAAATAGTTCCTACTTTTGCCGCCAAGCACCACCGTCAACGACTACTAGGCCAAGTTCAGAACTTAGCTACTAGACGACACCGCAGTCGGCTCTTGGCAACGAACGTAGAAACCTAAGAGCGTTGTTTACATTCTTAACCTATCCAATTTAGCTTCACACAGGTGTAATTAGTGGAAGGTTCTTTAACATGCCAAAAATATATGACATGGCACCGCCGGCTTTACTTCCCCTCCGAAGGAAGGCATACTGATGGATTTTTAACGCTCTTAAAAAATCCGACGGCTTCGGCCGGGTTTGAACCCGCTAACTTAGGCATAGAAGCTCAGCATGCTACCAACTACGCCACCGAAGCCACTGTTCGGATGGTTGAATCGCGAGAAAAGTCTATTTAAATGTTTCAACTTCGCTTGGCCGCCATGTTCGATTTTTGGTTAACGGGTTTTGAAAGTCACATAGGTGAACGTCCAGTAGTGCCCTTTATCATCGTACATAATTGCAGGGTGATATGAGTAATAGTTTCGGAGATATAGAATGCCGGTGAAATATTTCGCACAGCCGCCATGTTGGATTGGTGAGCCGTAATAACATTTGAAGGGCATACATGAAGATAGGCTTATAACTAACTGACGCTGCCGGAAAGCACAGGCCTTGCTTGGGAGATTTCATAAAATAGGATACAATTTGGGTAACGAATTTACAGTAGTGTGTGAAACTGCATTGATTAGGATCGGGGATGGGATACTTTCCCCGGGATTTAAATTAAAGTACTATCCCAGCATTTGTCTGGAGAAAGGGTGGAGGAACCTGAAGTAACCAACATTAAGGATAACCATTGTCAGTGCCAGTATTCGAGTCCCCGCGATCTCCGGTCTTGCTCCAACTTCACATCGCGGTCGTCGTGAACGATTAAATTTAATTCGAAAAAGAAAACTGAACTAAATTACGTGAACGACCCCGTGGCACCTGATCCCGAGGTAAACGTCAATGTCATAGAGATGTAAGTATGAGCACTACAAAAACATCAGTCCTATTATACAGCTTAATGTGATTGCCAACATTTCCCATCATCATAATTAATTGAAGTTGGAGACACTGTGTTCGGAAATCCTAACTTGATGAGAGAACTCGTATCAACAATCCCTTCTCCAATCTTAGACAGTAATTCAATTGATGGTGATCAAATACGGCAGTGGTGCCTATGTTGCCTATTGTGTTAACCAGGAGACAGATACTAGAACTCGATTTTGATTGGTTCTCCCGAGTCTATCAGAGAACTGAGTAATGACTGCTTTTTATCATGAAGAATGCATGTTAATTGAATGGACCTCCACCAGAGCGCTGCAAGCACCAGAGAATTAATTTTACTTAAACAGGAAATAACGTTCACGTTTCCAATCTATTGATTAATATTAATGAATTAGTAGTATAAATGAAGGCGAAGTTCAAACTACGTATGTGCATAACCAAGAGTTAAAGTGGGCTGTTAATTTCCTTTGGCGTCTCCAATTGCACAAACGAAGTAAGAGACATTTCCTTAACGCTGTCATCACCAGGCCTGTTTTGGATAATGTTGGAATATTTGCCGTTGGGCCAGAAGGACCCAGTTCATGAATCAACAACATTCACATCTGTATCCAAGTACTCAATAGTTGTTGTTTCGAACTTTAAGTCCAAGTGTCTATTTTTTTCTAATACAACATAGAACTTATTAAAGTAACAATATAAATAGGTCTACACATACGACACCCTATTCTATTTGTTACGATAACATTTAAGACAATTGACAACAAAGCACCATATCATTTATCTCTCTTAACACACCTTTCGTTCTTACTGAACTTGAATGAACTTGCGATATGTTCAAATAAAAATGTCAAAACAACTTTCAGCTAGAAACAGATACAATCTTACTTCACAATTCACAAAAAACAGCCACAAAGGATTTGTGGCTTTATTCTCCAATTTATTGAAATTTTGCCGGTTATTTTCGTTGTTCTTTTGTTCATCAAGAACAAAAACAGGTGATTTGTTGTTTTATTCTCTGTTTGTTGAATTGTTGGTTGTGCATTTCGTCGTTCATTTGTTCACAAAGAACAGCAACGAAAGTTAGAGGTTTTATTTTCTGTTTTGTTGATTTTTTGATAGTACATTTCGTCGCTTTTGTTCAAAATGAAGAGCGACATATGGGTGTCTGTGTGAAATCTGTCTGATTACTTCTGTCATTGCTATTGCTGAAGTCATGTGAGTATTGGAAACTGAGGCAAGGCTGGCAAGGAGGCGGCCTAGGTCTTAAGGTAGGAATTAACCCGTCATTTGACTGGAGTAGAGGTGGAATACCACGGAAAAGAACTTCCATGATAGTTGAAGAGGGAGTCGAACCCACATCTTCTTAGTTTCGCCTCAGAAGACTGTGTAGCCCTTTCCAGATTTCAGACCAGAATTAAAGTTCTTGACAAAGCAGGGACTCAACCCTGGAGTCCCAGTACTTAGGATACAAAATGATGTGAGTATGGTTAGCTTTCTTCAGAGGAAAAAATTAGCTTTTGTGAATTGGAATTGAGTGGGGGAAAGGGGGAGCGGGGGTTGGTGAGGAAGGGGGAGGGGGTTCGAAAGTTGGTGATTGTAACCAGGAACTATAATTACAACATCATGTCATCATAATTCGGGTATAACGAAAGAAATCAGATGGAATTTTGAATTTTTGGGCATTTTTAGCGAATTTTGAAAAATATAACATTTTTTCGAAGGGCCATAACTCGGTAACGAATTGACATACAAACATGTTTGAATAGTCAAAATTGTAGGAACTTGAACGTTCTACAAACAAGCGTAAGAATGATTTTGCCGTAGGACGTAAGGAATAAACGTTATTGAGGAAGGTCAAATGTTTTGCAGTTCCCTCCCCTTTTCCTCTTTTCACACGGGATCCTCGAGGTCCAAAACTTGAGAAAATGTTAAATAACCATCCCTCAACAACATCCCAAAGTTTCATTACATTCCTACCTTTTTCTATCTGAAACTATCTGTCGACTGGACTACGAGGCAAATAATAGCCCGAGAGGCTTCGAAACTACTCGTTACATTATCCAAGGCAAGTAGGTGATATGTCTCGTACAAAGAAGCACGCACTCATTTTATTACGAGACTTTGAGATTCTGGCGCAATAATCAGTTCGATCACGTTCAGACAAAACTTGAATGTTATGTCGGTTGAGGTACAAGTGTCTGGGGGTAGCTAACGAGGAATTACTGCCGCCATTACTCAGGGTTTGAGGGAGTGGGACACACCCTAATTTACGAGCAGGGGTCGCTCTGCGGGACATGTTTCAATTCGAACAATTCCCTGCGGTGATATCCGGACACCGGGTTCGAACAGTGCCACGTAGTGACTGTTATGAATTATATTAGAGATTAATTTCTTACTAGCTGCCTCTGTGGGATTCCTCCGTAAGCCGAAAGGAAGCAAGAGAGTCACAGGTTGGTTGTACCGCCCCGTCCAATGACATGACTATGCGAGGGATGTTTTTTTTTTTCTTTTCAATTTCCGATGGACTGTATAAGAATAACAGATTTACATACCAAACTGAATGTTTGCTTGTTTTATTCTTATGTCTCAACATAATCGCCAAAACGATTGAAACATTTGCCGTATCGTTACACCAGCTTTCCAATGCCCTCGGCAAAAAAAAATCAGCCGCCGCCTTAAACTTGTACGCAGTTGAACTTTTAGACCAGCCCTATGAATTCGTGCTGTTCCATTCAAAATGTGGAGCTAGTATCAATATCTCGGTTATTACTTACCCCATTAGAACAAGTAGCACATTATTTTCCATCCCCTGGATATCATTTATGCATATAAAAACAGAATACCCATATCATTAATGGTTTAGACGTTATTTCCGTGTAACATCTTAGGTGAATAACCCTATTTATTCTACATGTTATAGGAAATGAATAGCAATGTACTTCACCATCTGTTAAATCGTCCCATTATTCCAAACATAAAGTGACGGAAGAATTTATTAGGCAACAACTGAAACTTCATTTTTCTATTTATTTTCATCGCATATTTACATTTCTCAAAATACCATACATCGATAATAACGACTACGACTCTGATTACAAGACATTCATTTTGTTTTGAAACAGACTACACCTGTGACGCTATTTAAGCGCACCAACAAGCTATGTACTAGGCATTCGCTCTCACACAGCGCGTCACCGAAAGAAGGCGTGGCCTAGCCCAATTTTCATATCATCGATTTCTCAAAACGTACTCGTCCGATTTGGGAAATAATAACTCAGTTGAATATGTCTCAGTGAAATCATTTATCCTGTTGAAACGGTTTCTATTGCCCTCACTGTTGCGTGACAAATGGAATGGTTTCTTACTAGCTCTGTCTTGCACTTTGAAATATTTACTCTGACTATAAGATATGTTGTTTTAATGGGCGCCAAGACCTCAACGCTATGTTGAAATCTAAATTTATATTTAACAACACCCAGCTCTGGTAGAACACCTTCAAGAATCTATTTACTGAGATCGTGGTATGATTTGATCATTAACCCAACAAACAATTGTATCAGGAGAAGGATTTGGTCTATATCTAATGCTACCTACTGAAAGCAAAGATTGCATGGTTAAAATAAATGAATATATTATATAAAACGAGTATTGAAAAATTAATAATAATAATAAGTTTGAATTTAAATTGGAGCGTTGCGATTTCAATATTACCGCTAGAAAATTACGTGAAAACGGAGTCGGATAAATTACTGATTTTACTCTTATTCCCCAGCTATGAAGTTACTGAAATACTGAATATAAACAAAGAGACGAGAGATTGCGTAGTTCTGAGTCATTCGCGCTTACCACTGGAAATTGCCCTTGCATTTCCCTCGTACTGGATGTTGTAGAGAGCTTCCCACAGCCTCCTGGTCGTCGTCATCTTCTTCGTTAGTTGATGAGATACTTGTAGATATGATAACTTATGGTCCGAACATCGGAACCAACCACACGTACAACCACACTGGTTAAGTTTTACAAAGATAATCGCCTGCCTCCACGGCGCGCAAACCATATATGCACTCGTCGCATCCCCTCTACAGAGCCGTCTTCCAGTCGCCCGGTCTCCACTGATTGGCTGTGCCACCCCGCGCTACTCCCCTCCTCTGGGTAGTAGGGAATATAAGGCGGTTCTGGCACAGGGGCTAATGCGTAAGATGGCGGCCGCGCGCAACAAGCCCTATGTTATTCTTATGGAGGGGTCAGTCAGAGCTGGCACAAGGGCTAATGCGCAAGATGGCCGCCATACTCTGAGACCGTGAATGACGTTACAGGGGGAGGTCGGCCGTGTAGTCGTTAAATGGAATATTTATTGTTTTTATTTTATTATTATTATTATTATTATTGTTATTATTATTATTATTATTATTATGTAATTATTGATTAATCATGTACAATCAAGACCAACCTTATATTGTCCACCTCTTGGTGTAGTGGCTAGCATTTTTAGCTGTTACTGTGGAGGATCGGGTTCGAGTCCTGGCTCTGTCAAGAAATTTAATTCTAGGCTGAGGGGTTGGAATGGGGTACACTCAACCTTGTGAGGCAAAACTGACCAGAGCCGGCTTTTGATTCATACCGCAGCCATTCTGCCTAACCCAACTATACCTAACCTAACCTAACCTAACCTAACCTTACCTAACCTAACGAAATCCCCACCTTACCTAACCTAACCTAACTTCAAAGTCAGAATATACAATACATTTATTGTTTTTATACCCTCATAAGTTAGATATAGAGAATGTCCACTACGATTTAGATCCTCGAGCACACGTTTCTGACATATATCATTAAAACGTGTAGAAAGGAATGTCTGAAAATTTTCACTAACACATAATACACGTTCACTATACATTGTGTCCACTTTTTGAATGTTGATGATACGGAAAAGAGTATGCATTGATAATTCAGTGAGCTTTTATCTCTCTAATCAACAGTTCTGCCCCCCATAGCATTGAGAATATTTATTGTAGTAGCCTATAAAGAAACAAAAAGATCATATCTATTACCGTTTAGCTATAAGTGATCAGAACCACTATAACATTTTATTCTAATAAAGAGATTTCCACAGTGATAAGAAAAAATAAAAAAATCTTACCATAATGAGGGATTGTGTAAGTAAACGTCTTTTGCTGCTTGATGTCACTAATAAACTGATACTCATACAACGGACAAGTGAGTTCTTGTTTCGCTGACGTAATTGTATGTTCCCACGCACTTCCTGTGTGTTGCACGCGCCGTAGTGACAAAATTTGAAACTACATGAAATGATATGCTGACGTAATCGTATGTTCCCCTGCACGCACAAGCCGGTCCCTGTGGACGGGTCCTAATAAGGAGATTTCCATAATGATAAGAAAAAAAGCTTACCATAATGATGGATTGTGTGTAAGTAAACGTCTTTTGCTGCATGATGCCACTACTAAACTGATAGTCATACAACAGACAAGTGAGTTCATGTTTCTCTGACGTAATCGTATGTTCCCACGCACTTCCTGTGTGTTGCACGCGCCGTAGTGGCTAAATTAGAAACTAGATGAGATGATTTGCTGACGTAATCGTATGTTCCCCTGCACGAACACGCAGGCCCCTGTAGACGGATCCTTGTGGACGAGTCCCTGTGGACGGGTCCCTGTGGATGGGTCATTGTTGACGGATCCTTGTGGACGAGCCCCTGTGGAAGGGTCCTTGTTGACGGGTCCTTTTTTGACTAATCCCTTTAGACCGGTCCCTTTGGACTGGTCCCTAATGCTATGATGAAATTAAACGTTGTTCCACATGAAACGCAAGCGAAGAGCCAATCGCTACTATGAATTAACATGTTTTTTTAAATTTTTTTACGCATTTGCACTTGGGGTTTTTGTATGAGGGCGGGCTTTTTGAATACAGATTTATAGATGAGTTATTTTTTTTAAATTACCAAAAGATCCAAAAACTAGTAGGTCATTAGCTTTTTAATATTTCATGAACCAATAAGGCTATGGGACTTGTATTAAAGGTCGTTGGACTTGAGGTGACATTTTGTTTTTGAATGTATTTTATGTTGTTAAAAGGGCCTAACTACACTTTTGTTAATATCTCGCTAACTAATAATCAGAGAGGGTCAAGTGAGGTGTCATGGGACTCAGGATGGTCAACCCTTTTCCATGACCAACGAATTTACCCAAAAGATTCAAAACAGCAAGGCCATTGACCTAAGATTTTATAAACTAATAATTGAATATTAACATGTGAGGTGTCATAGGACTTAGAATGGTCAACCCTTTCCCATGGCCAATGCATTTTTCCAAAAATACCCAATACATCAAGGTCATTGACCTGAGATTTTATAAACTAATAATCGGGTACGAACATGTGAGATGTTTACCATGTGTGATGAAACATAGCTAGGTAGAGAAAGAATTAGTGTAGGCTACATGTATGGTGACTTACAAGTCTTTTACCATTGAAACTTGTTTTCAGATCAAACTGCAGTATAGAGAGAGTATAGGTTGCAGGTATGGGTTAATAAATGAGAAACGGTGTACGCAAACTCTGATTTGTCAAGAATTAAGAGTAGACTATCTTTATTTGATTGGTTAAAGAGGATAGCTAAAACACAAAAATGCTCAGTGGTTGCTGAGACAAAATGATCGCTACACACAACAAGCTTTAAATACTTGAGGCTAATAATCAATACACACACACACACTCGGTTGTTCTAAACTAAACTGTGTTGCTGTCAGTGCTCAGACAGTAGGCTGATGACGAAATGCATTTCTAACAGAAATATAATCATTTCCGGTTGTCTAAAGTTACCAGCTATCCATTTATTTATTTATTTTTGTGTTGGAGTGGTAAGCACTTTTAGCTCTTGTATTGGTAGTCTTAACTCGATTTCCAGGTCTGAGGCCTAGAACGAGTCGAACTAAGAAACAAGGGCATTGTGGTGCAGTGGTTAAGCTGTTAGTCTTTCACCAGAGGGTTCGATTTCAGGTTAATATGCATGTCATAAACATATTAAACAAAACAAAACAGAGCTAACGTTTAAAACTGATTACATTTATGACTTTTCAAATTATTACTTGGATTACAAATACAAAGGTGAACTGGGTTTGATATACAGTTAATGCTGTCTATCACACACTCGACTGTAAGAAAGCCAAAAGAGCAAAAGGCTTAGGTAGAGCAGGGGTAAAATTGCTATATGTAGAGAACTGCCTGGCAAAGCTATATCGCATAAACAGTGCAGGATACAATCCAGCAATCAAATTTGTATCTTGTGGAACAGAGAAATACACTTACGTGAGAAAATGCAAGTTCATGTGTAATATGACCTAACACACAAGTGTTCACCTGTGCACGTGCACAATAAGAGCTAACAAGTCACATTCTGTTTAGTTCGTACGTAACGTTAGGTCAGGGCTAATGCACACACCCTAGTACACGAGGCACATGCCATTTGAGAGCAGGTCAAGGGATCTAACTTGGTGGATGGATGTGTTCTAACGAGTCATTTGTAGTTGAAAGAGAATAATACTTGTTCTTAAGATGTTAAAACTGAGGAGATGGTATGTACAGTAAGACGTCTTGTTATTTCCTGTGTAATATTACAGACATGGCAGAGAGCACACAGTTCTTTTGCTATGACTACGCTGCAGTAATTTGAAACCCTACGTGTTCATTAAGACAATGGTGATGGTTAAACAAAGTTAGCAGTCATTGGATATTACACTGGTGTTCCTTCCGGTGTCATGTTGCTGACATGGCAGAGAGCGCACAGTTCTATTGCTACAACTAACACTGCAGTAATTTAACCCAAGGTGTTGATCAAGACAATGGGTGATGATCATGCAATGTCAGCAGTAATTCGATACCACACATCAACATTGACTAAATCATAAACGTGTTGTCATAACCAGCAGAAACCTCATTTAAAGATTTTAGATTTTACATTTTAAATTTAAGATTTTTTTATTTTTAGATTTTACTTTTTTTACATTTTCCTAAAAGAGTCAACAACAAGGTCACATACCTAACCTCATTAAACCTAACTTTACCAAACCTAACTTAAGCTAATCCAAAGGCTAATGCACATACCCAAACATATAAGGTACATGCAACTATCCTTATGCTAGTCTTACAGGTTACTGTACAACATGATCACTACCCAAACGGATTTTTTTTTCATTTTGTTGTTTATACATATGTCAATTTTCCAATTTCCCATTTTTAGTTTTTTTAATGTCAGTTTTTAGTTTTTTCAATTTCATAATATGGAAAACATGTATTTTTGCATTTTGTTGTTTACACATTTATTAATTTCACTATTTCCCATTTTCAGTTCTTAAAATGTCAGTTTAAAGTTTTTAAATTTCATGATATAGAAACATGGATTTTCCAATTTGTTGTTTTCACATTTGTCAATTTACCAAATTCACATTTACAGTTTTTTAAATTTCAGTTTAGTGTTTTTTGTTCTATTTGTTAATATGGAAACATGGATTTTTTACAATTTGTGTTTTACACGTCATTCAATTATTCTGATGCTAGTCTTATAGGTTACTGTTCAATATGATCACTACCCCCCAACACTGGATATATTTTTTTAATTTTTGTTGTTTACACATATGCCAATTTTCCAATTTACTATTTTAAGTTTTTTTTAATGTCAGTTTTTAGTTTTTTCAATTTGATAATATGGAAAACATGAATTGTGCATTCTGTTGTTTACATATTTATTAATTTCACAATTTCCCATTTTCAGTTCTTAAAATGTCAGTTTAAAGTTTTTCAATTTCATGATATTGAAACATGGATTTTCCAATTTGTTGTTTTCACATTTGTCAATTTACTAAATTCACATTTACAGTTTTTTAAAATTTCAGTTTAATGTTTTTGTTCTATTTGTTAATATGGAAACATGGATTTTTTTTACAATTTGTGTTTCTTACATGTCATGCAATTATTCTAATGCTAGTCTTATAGGTTACTGTACAACATGATTACTACCCCACTGGATTTTGTTTTTCATTTTGTTGTTTACACATATGCCAATTTTCCAATTCCCCATTTTCAGTTATTTTTAAATATTAGTTTTAAGTTTTTCAATTTCATAATATGGAAACATGGATTTTGCATTTTGTTGTTTACACATTTATCAATTTCACAATTTCCCATTTACAGTTCTTAAAATGTCAGTTTAAAGTTTTTCAATTTCATGATATAGAAACATGGATTTTCCAATTTGTTGTTTTCACATTTATCAATTTACTAAATTCCCATTTACAGTTTTTAAAATTTCTGTTTAATGTAGTTGTTTTTTTCTATTTGTCAATATGGAATATGGATTTTTCCAATTTGTGTTTTACATGTTCATTTTGCATTAGGAGTGGAGAGAGATAGGTAGTAATTAAAAATGTGCAAGCAGTGTCCATTGTTGACAGGTCATTGTTGACGAGTCCTTTTCATACAACAGAAAAGTGAGTTCATGTTTCGCATGCATTACCTAAAATGTAATACCATGCAAGTGTTTAACATTTTACAACTAACCTGTTAGTATGATTTGCACACTACAAAGTTTATATCTGTTCTGGTAATAGAATTATTTAACGTTGGATTTTATATTTAATATGTACAGTTTAAAGTGATAGAAAAGTGGTAGAAATGTGGTAGCAAAGTGGTAGACAAGTGGTAGACAATTGGTAACAAAGTGGTAGAAAAGTGGTAGCAAAGTGGTAGAAAAGTGGGTGCAAAGTGGGTGCAAAGTGGGTGCAAAAGTGGGTGCAAAAGTGGGTGCAAAAGTGGGTGCAAAAGTGGGGTGTAAAAGTGGTACCCTATTTGTAACGGCTTATTTAACAAGTTATTTTGTGGTACTCTATTTGTAATGGCTTATTTGACAGTTATTTTTTGTCAAATGCATTTAGAGGATATCTCTCTTGTTCTTGGAAAGTATCTCAGCCCTTTTTATGATAGCATAATGCTTACCGCCATGTTTGTAAGCAACAACAACACACTAATGTTCCAAGAATCCAAACTACTCTAAGGTTCATGATTGTCTCTCAACTCCATTCCACGCCTAGTCAAAAATATTATACATTTCGAATTTTTCAAAAAAAGGTAAATTGGGACAGTATGCTATATGTTTAAACTAAAAATCATTTAAAATCATATGCTAACTCCAACACCTACGTCTATCCCACTCTCAGTCAAAAAAAATATATATTCTTTAAATTTTTCCTAAAATTTTTGGAAAGTAGGCTATATTTTGAAAACTAATCATCATAAAAAGTCATATATAGACTCAAACCAATGGCTTTTATGTCCTTAATCGTTAGAACATAACATGGAATTTTTGAAATTTTTCCAAAAAATGTTCATTCTAAAAAAAATGGGCCATATTTTGTAAACTATGAAATTTACAAAAAAAATGTGTTTTACATAAATGACAGGTATTTACTCCCTCTAACATAAAACCAAGTCCCAGGTCTCTGGGGCAAAATCCACAAAGTTTCAATTTTGAAAGTAGGCGATATTTTGAAAACTTATCATTCTAAAAAGTCATATATAGACTCAAACAAATGTTCTTTAAGTCCTTTAACGTTATAACAATACTTAAACATATTTTCAATTTTTCCAAAAAAGGGTCAATTTTCAAAATTGCCTATATTTTGGAAACTAAGAATTTTACAAAAAAGTTTGTTTAACATAAATGAAAGGTATTTACCCCCTATACCCCCAAAAATAAATTGTACGTGCCTAGGACAAAAACTGTGCAGTAGTGTGTTTTGAGGGGTTCTAATGCCTCCTCCTCCTCACCCTCCTCACAAGATGGCGGCCGTAGCTTAACTTAACCTAGCTTAACCTAACAAGATGGCGGCCGTAGCTTAACTTAACCTAGCCTAACCTAACAATATGGCGGCCGTAGCTTAACTTAACCTAGCCTAACCTAACCTGACCTACGAGGTGTGATCAAAAAGTTCCAAAAAGGTGGCTGCAACTTAACCAAACCTAGCCTAGCCTAACCTAACCTAACCTACAAGGTGTGATCGAAAAGTTCTAAAATGGCGGCCGTAGCTTTACTTAACCTAACCTAACCTGACTTAACCTAAACCTACGAGGTGTGATCAAAAAGTTCTAAAATGGCGGCTGTAGGTAAACTTAACCTAACCTAACCTAACCTAAACCTACGAAGTGTGATCATAAAGTTCCAAGATGGCGGTCGTAGCTTAACTCAACCTAACCTAACCCTACGAGGTGTGATCAAAAAGTTCCAAAAATGACTGCCGTAGCTTAACTTAACCTTTGAGTCATTTTTTAACGGGTTCCCGGAGGACGGGTCCTTGTTGACGGGTCCCTGTGGGCGGGTCCTTTGGACTGATCCCTATGGACTGGCCCTTGCATTTTATCCAAATTATGTCAAAAAATTATGTAAAAAAAATGACTCAAAGGTTAAGTTAAGGTACGGCAGTCATTTTTGGAACTTTTTGATCACACCTCGTAGGGTTAGGTTAGGTTGAGTTAAGCTACGACCGCCATCTTGGAACTTTATGATCACACTTCGTAGGTTTAGGTTAGGTTAGGTTAGGTTAAGTTAACCTACAGCCGCCATTTTAGAACTTTTTGATCACATCTCGTAGGTTTAGGTTAAGTCAGGTTAGGTTAGGTTAAGTAAAGCTACGGCCGCCATTTTAGAACTTTTCGATCACACCTTGTAGGTTAGGTTAGGCTAGGCTTGGTTTGGTTAAGTTGCAGCCACATTTTTGGAACTTTTTGATCATACCTCGTAGATCAGGTTAGGTTAGGCTATGTTAAGTTAAGCTACGGCCGCCATATTGTTAGGTTAGGCTAGGTTAAGTTAAGCTACGGCCGCCATCTTGTTAGGTTAAGCTAGGTTAAATTAAGCTACGGCCGCCATCTTGTGAGGAGGGTGAGGAGGAGGAGGCATTAGAACCCCTCAAAACACACTACTGCACAGTTTTTGTCCTAGGCACGTACAATTTATTTTTGGGAGTATAGGGGGTAAATACCTTTCATTTATGTTAAACAAACTTTTTTGTAAAATTCTTAGTTTCCAAAATATAGGCAATTTTGAAAATTGACCCTTTTTTTGAAAAATTGAAAATATGTTTAAGTATTGTTATAACGTTAAAGGACTTAAAGAACATTTGTTTGAGTCTATATATGACTTTTTAGAATGATAAGTTTTCAAAATATCGCCTACTTTCAAAATTGAAACTTTGTGGATTTTGCCCCAGAGACCTGGGACTTGGTTTTATGGTAGAAGGAGTAAATACCTGTCATTTATGTAAAACACATTTTTTTTGTAAATTTCATAGTTTCCAAAATATGGCCCATTTTTTTTAGAATGAACATTTTTTGGAAAAATTTCAAAAATTCCATGTTATGTTCTAACGATTAAGGACATAAAAGCCATTGGTTTGAGTCTATATATGACTTTTTATGATGATTAGTTTTCAAAATATAGCCTACTTTCCAAAAATTTTAGGAAAAATTTAAAGAATATATATTTTTTTTGACTGAGAGTGGGATAGACGTAGGTTTTGGAGTTAGCATATGATTTTAAATGATTTTTAGTTTAAACATATAGCATACTGTCCCAATTTACCTTTTTTTGAAAAATTCGAAATGTATAATATTTTTGACTAGGCGTGGAATGGAGTTGAGAGACAATCATGAACCTTAGAGTAGTTTGGATTCTTGGAACATTAGTGTGTTGTTGTTGCTTACAAACATGGCGGTAAGCATTATGCTATCATAAAAAGGGCTGAGATACTTTCCAAGAACAAGAGAGATATCCTCTAAATACATTTGACAAAAAATAACTGTCAAATAAGCCATCACAAATAGAGTACCACAAAATAACTTGTTAAATAAGCCGTTACAAATAGGGTACCACTTTTACACCCCACTTTTGCACCCACTTTTGCACCCACTTTTGCACCCACTTTTGCACCCACTTTGCACCCACTTTGCACCCACTTTTCTACCACTTTGCTACCACTTTTCTACCACTTTGTTACCAATTGTCTACCACTTGTCTACCACTTTGCTACCACATTTCTACCACTTTTCTATCACTTTAAACTGTACATATTAAATATAAAATCCAACGTTAAATAATTCTATTACCAGAACAGATATAAACTTTGTAGTGTGCAAATCATACTAACAGGTTAGTTGTAAAATGTTAAACACTTGCATGGTATTACATTTTAGGTAATGCATGCGAAACATGAACTCACTTTTCTGTTGTATGAATAGGACTCGTCAACAATGACCTGTCAACAATGGACACTGCTTGCACATTTTTAATTACTACCTATCTCTCTCCACTCCTAATGCAAAATGAACATGTAAAACACAAATTGGAAAAATCCATATTCCATATTGACAAATAGAAAAAAACAACTACATTAAACAGAAATTTTAAAAACTGTAAATGGGAATTTAGTAAATTGATAAATGTGAAAACAACAAATTGGAAAATCCATGTTTCTATATCATGAAATTGAAAAACTTTAAACTGACATTTTAAGAACTGTAAATGGGAAATTGTGAAATTGATAAATGTGTAAACAACAAAATGCAAAATCCATGTTTCCATATTATGAAATTGAAAAACTTAAAACTAATATTTAAAAATAACTGAATATGGGGAATTGGAAAATTGGCATATGTGTAAACAACAAAATGAAAAAAAAAATCCAGTGGGGTAGTAATCATGTTGTACAGTAACCTATAAGACTAGCATAAGATTAATTGCATGACATGTAAAAAACACAAATTGTAAAAAAATCCATGTTTCCATATTAACAAATAGAACAAAAACATTAAACTGAAATTTTAAAAAACTGTAAATGTGAATTTAGTAAATTGACAAATGTGAAAACAACAAATTGGAAAATCCATGTTTCAATATCATGAAATTGAAAAACTTTAAACTGACATTTTAAGAACTGAAAATGGGAAATTGTGAAATTAATAAATATGTAAACAACAGAATGCAAAATTCATGTTTTCCATATTATCAAATTGAAAAAACTAAAAACTGACATTTAAAAAAAACTGAAAATAGTAAATTGGAAAATTGGCATATGTGTAAACAACAAAAATTAAAAAAAAATATCCAGTGTTGGGGGGTAGTGATCATATTGAACAGTAACCTATAAGACTAGCATCAGAATAATTGAATGACATGTAAAACACAAATTGTAAAAAATCCATGTTTCCATATTAACAAATAGAACAAAAAACACTAAACTGAAATTTAAAAAACTGTAAATGTGAATTTAGTAAATTGACAAATGTGAAAACAACAAATTGGAAAATCCATGTTTCTATATCATGAAATTTAAAAACTTTAAACTGACATTTTAAGAACTGAAAATGGGAAATTGTGAAATTAATAAATGTGTAAACAACAAAATGCAAAAATACATGTTTTCCATATTATGAAATTGAAAAAACTAAAAACTGACATTAAAAAAACTAAAAATGGGAAATTGGAAAATTGACATATGTATAAACAACAAAATGAAAAAAAAATCCGTTTGGGTAGTGATCATGTTGTACAGTAACCTGTAAGACTAGCATAAGGATAGTTGCATGTACCTTATATGCTTTGGGTACGTGCATTAGCCTTTGGATTAGCTTAAGTTAGGTTTGGTAAAGTTAGGTTTAATGAGGTTGGGTATGTGACCTTGTTGTTTACTCTTTTAGGAAAATGTAAAAAAGTAAAATCTAAAAATAAAAAAATCTTAAATTTAAAATGTAAAATCTAAAATCTTTAAATGAGGTTTCTGCTGGTTATGACAACACGTTTATGATTTAGTCAATGTTGATGTGTGGTATCCAATTACTGCTGACTTTGCATGATCATCACCCATTGTCTTGATCAACACCTTGGGTTTCAAATAACTGCAGTGTTAGTTGTAGCAATAGAACTGTGCGCTCTCTGCCATGTCAGCAACATGACACCGGAAGGAACACCTGTGTAATATCCAATGACTGCTAACTTTGTATAATCATCACCATTGTCTTAATGAACACGTAGGGTTTCAAATTACTGCAGCGTAGTCATAGCAACAGAACTGTGTGCTCTCTGCCATGTCTGTAATATTACACAGGAAATAACAAGACGTCTTACTGTACATACCATCTCCTCAGTTTTAACATCTTAAGAACAAGTATTATTCTCTTTCAATTACAAATGACTCGTTAGAACACATCCATCCACCAAGTTAGATCCCTTGACCTGCTCTCAAATGGCATGTGCCTCGTGTACTAGGGTGTGTGCATTAGCCCTGACCTAACGTTACGTACGAACTAAACAGAATGTGACTTGTTAGCTCTTATTGTGCACGTGCACAGGTGAACACTTGTGTGTTAGGTCATATTACACATGAACTTGCATTTTCTCACGTAAGTGCATTTCTCTGTTCCACAAGATACAAATTTGATTGCTGGATTGTATCCTGCACTGTTTATGCGATATAGCTTTGCCAGGTAGTTCTCTACATATAGCAATTTTACCCCTGCTCTACCTAAGCCTTTTGCTCTTTTGGCTTTCTTACAGTCGAGTGTGTGATAGACAGCATTAACTGTATATCAAACCCAGTTCACCTTTGTATTTGTAATCCAAGTAATAATTTGAAAAGTCATAAATGTAATCAGTTTTAAACGTTAGCTCTGTTTTGTTTTGTTTAATATGTTTATGACATGCATATTAACCTGAAATCGAACCCTCTGGTGAAAGGCTAACAGCTTAACCACTGCACCACAATGCCCTTGTTTCTTAGTTCGACTCGTTCTAGGCCTCAGACCTGGAAATCGAGTTAAGACTACCAATACAAGAGCTAAAAGTGCTTACCACTGCAACACAAAAATAAATAAATGGATAGCTGGTAACATTAGACAACCGGAAATGATTATATTTCAGTTAGAAATGCATTTCGTCATCAACCTACTGTCTGAGCACTGACAGCAACACAGTTTAGTTTAGAGCAACCGAGTGTGTGTGTGTGTATTGATTATTAGCCTCAAGTATTTAAAGCTTGTTGTGTGTAGCGATCATTTTGTCTCGGCAACCACTGAGCATTTTTGTGTTTTAGCTATCCTCTTTAACCAATCAAATAAAGATAGTCTACTCTTAATTCTTGATAAATCAGAGTTTGCGTACACTGTTTCTCATTTATTAACTCATACCTGCAACCTATACTCTCTCTGTACTGCAGTTTGATCTGAAAACAAGTTTCAATGGTAAAAGACTTGTCAGTCACCATACATGTAGCCTACACTAATTCTTTCTCTACCTAGCTATGTTTCATCACACATGGTAAACATCTCACATGTTCGTACCCGATTATTAGTTTATAAAATCTCAGGTCAATGACCTTGATGTATTGGGTATTTTTGGTAAATGCATTGGCCATGGGAAAGGGTTGACCATTCTAAGTCCTATGACACCTCACATGTTAATATTCAATTATTAGTTTATAAAATCTTAGGTCAATGGCCTTGCCGTTTTGAATCTTTTGGGTAAATTCGTTGGTCATGGAAAAGGGTTGACCATCCTGAGTCCCATGACACCTCACTTGACCCTCTCTGATTATTAGTTAGCGAGATATTAACAAAAGTGTAGTTAGGCCCTTTTAACAACAAAAAATACATTCAAAAACAAAATGTCACCTCAAGTCCAACGACCTTTAATACAAGTCCCATAGCCTTATTGGTTCATGAAATATTAAAAAGCTAATGACCTATTAGTTTTTGGATCTTTTGGTAATTTAAAAAAAATAACTCATCTATAAATCTGTATTCAAAAAGCCCGCCCTCTTACAAAAACCCCAAGTGCAAATGCGTAAAAAAATAAAAAAAACATGTTAATTCATAGTAGCGATTGGCTCTTCGTTTGCGTTTCATGTGGAACAACGTTTAATTCATCATAGCATTAGGGACCAATCCAAAGGGACCGGTCTAAAGGGATTAGTCAAAAAAGGACCCGTCAACAAGGACCCTTCCACAGGAGCTCGTCCACAAGGATCCGTCAACAATGACCCATCCACAGGGACCCGTCCACAGGGACTCGTCCACAAGGATCCGTCTACAGGGGCCTGCGTGTGCGTGCAGGGGAACATACGATTACGTCAGCAAATCATCTCATCTAGTTTCTAATTTAGCCACTACGGCGCGTGCAACACACAGGAAGTGCGTGGGAACATACGATTACGTCAGCGAAACATGAACTCACTTGTCTGTTGTATGACTATCAGTTTAGTAGTGGCATCATGCAGCAAAAGACGTTTACTTACACACAATCCATCATTATGGTAAGCTTTTTTTCTTATCATTATGGAAATCTCCTTATTAGGACCCGTCCACAGGGACCGGCGTGTGCGTGCAGGGGAACATACGATTACGTCAGCATATCATTTCATGTAGTTTCAAATTTTGTCACTACGGCGCGTGCAACACACAGGAAGTGCGTGGGAACATACAATTACGTCAGCGAAACAAGAACTCACTTGTCCGTTGTATGAGTATCAGTTTAGTAGTGACATCAAGCAGCAAAAGACGTTCACTTACACAATTCCTCATTATGGTAAGATTTTTTTATTTTTTCTTATCATTATGGAAATCTCTTTATTAGAATAAAATGTTATAGTGGTTCTGATCACTTATAGCTAAACGGTAATAGATATGATCTTTTTGTTTCTTTATAGGCTACTACAATAAATATTCTCAATGCTATGGGGGGCAGAACTGTTGATTAGAGAGATAAAAGCTCACTGAATTATCAATGCATACTCTTTTCCGTATCATCAACATTCAAAAAGTGGACACAATGTATAGTGAACGTGTATTATGTGTTAGTGAAAATTTTCAGACATTCCTTTCTTCACGTTTTAATGATATATGTCAGAAACGTGTGCTCGAGGATCTAAATCGTAGTGGACATTCTCTATATCTAATTTATGAGGGTATAAAAACAATAAATGTATTGTATATTCTGACTTTGAATTTAGGTTAGGTTAGGTTAGGTAAGGTGGGGATTTCGTTAGGTTAGGTAAGGTTAGGTTAGGTTAGGTTAGGTTAGGTATAGTTGGGTTAGGCAGAATGGCTGCGGTATGAATCAAAAGCCAGCTCTGGTCAGTTTTGCCTCACAAGGTTGAGTGTACCCCATTCCAACCCCTCAGCCTAGAATTAAATTTCTTGACAGAGCCAGGACTCGAACCCGAGCCTCCACAGTAACAGCTAAAAATGCTAGCCACTACACCAAGAGGTGGACAATATAAGGTTGGTCTTGATTGTACATGATTAATCAATAATTACATAATAATAATAATAATAATAATAATAATAATAATAATAATAACAATAATAATAATAATAATAATAATAATAATAATAAAAACAATAAATATTCAATTTAACGACTACACGGCCGACCTCCCCCTGTAACGTCATTCACGGTCTCAGAGTATGGCGGCCATCTTGCGCATTAGCCCTTGTGCCAGCTCTGACTGACCCCTCCATAAGAATAACATAGGGCTTGTTGCGCGCGGCCGCCATCTTACGCATTAGCCCCTGTGCCAGAACCGCCTTATATTCCCTACTCTGGGTCATTACACTCGGCGGGAGGATGATGTCGTTTACCGGTCCAGACCAATTCGCCTTTTCTTGACGCTGCAACCCAGCTTGCGTCACGCTTCACGACAAGATTAAGCCTATAGCCGAATTCCCAGTGAGTCATCTCTCTCATAATACCCTAACTGATAAAACTCCGAAACATTCCGTAATCATATAATTTTCTTACGATAATGTTGTTCGTAATAATTTGCTTGATAGTGTTTTCTGTAACATAGAAAACCTATCTGATTACTTATAATTTTATAAGAAAATGCTCCAAAAAATACCTCAATAATTATAATAATAATAAGTTAATAATAATAATAATAATAGTAAGTTACATGAAAACTTCTCTTGGCTGAACAATTTGCCGCGTAAATAAATATAGAATGGCTTCCTACTGACTTATGCCAGTTGCGTAAAATCCCCTCGAAAAACACGTTACATATTCGCCTCGGATCATCGGATGATTTACCGTGACGACGGTCCATTATCCGATTTTTCAAGACACGTTAATAAATCCCCATCCAAAATACATATTACATAAATGAAATTGCCCT
Source organism: Meconema thalassinum (assembly GCA_946902985.2). Lineage (NCBI taxonomy): Eukaryota > Metazoa > Arthropoda > Insecta > Orthoptera > Tettigoniidae > Meconema > Meconema thalassinum. The sequence goes on along the minus strand of OX336396.1, from coordinate 301,692,410 downwards.
GAATTACATATATATACACTCATAACTTTTCTTTAGGCACTTTGCTTCAAAGTTTGTTGTCATTATGGATGCACTTTGCAACCAGTCCAATGTTTTTCATATTGAATAATGTTCCACGGATATTTCCGCCTCTCAAATTTCTCTATGTTGGGAAAATAGACATAAATAATGTGTGAGCACTGTGTATTTATGATGTCACATCACACGCATCAAGGTGTTCTGATATATGTTTATCACCACAGAACTTCCTAATTTCACTGGAGGTCCCTTCCTTATGGTGAAATTTAATCTCACTTATCACTGAGCACACGATCACACTATTGTGGCAGCGCCTCGTTAACATAATACTTAATCTCTCTTTATATAAGACGAAATTAATATTGACTTCTGAAAAAAAAAATACAGTAAGTGCGCATTACATATAACACCAAATATTTCTGTGCCGTAATCGCCCTGTCTTCTTAAGTTCCCGTATACCAAATTCTACTAAATACTAGTTCACAACTCAGACCAGTTCTCCTCACACAAATAATACCTTTGTATTAATTACCTTAAATTACACACTTACAAATCTTACATGGCGAGGCCGTAAAGAGAAATCACGTGTGCTGTTATGTATGAGTTTCATGAAGGACTGTCTCGCCTTCTGATGGCCCATCTTTTGTCTCGTAGACGCCTTAAGCAAAAATACCCTGTTCAAGCGCTCACCCATCTCTTGGAGACAAATGTGAATTCACCAGCGCTGCCAAATTCTGGCCTTGGTGTATCGAGACATTTTAGTGCTCAAGAGCATCCGACAATCCCGTCATATTTCCCTGTACCTTAAAAACTCTCATTTACTTACATACTACCCCCTGTGTGACTTCTGATACACCTGCCTGGAAGACCAGATCTTCCTCGTACCAAATACCACACTTATTCATTAGATAGACTGCCTCGCCAGCTAAACACACTTACTTTATGACACATACTTTCGTAGACTATGTATATTATACGTCCCGTAAAATCTGTTTCCCTTACTATCCTCCAGCATCCTGTTTTGCCAATACGTTTGGAGACTATAAATGTTTCTGTGTCACCTGCTTCCAACCTTGCAAGTGGCTCCCTTAAATGAACGTCATCACGTTGCTCTACCTACCTATTTCTCAGTGTCTGTAACGATGCCCTGTTGCTACTGTCCACACATGCTAACCCTACTTTCATCTGGTGTAACACCTCTACTCGACACTCTATGACCTAAAAATGTCACTTCTGACTGACAGAATGACGGCTTAGACAGCTTCAAAGTGAACCCTGCCTGATCTAATTTCTGAAAAACTATATCTAAATGACGTAGATGCTCCTCAAAACTGCGTGAACTAATTACCATATCATCAATGTAAATGGTTACAAACTCTCCTGTGTCATCCCCTAATGCGATGTTTAAAGCCCTAATTAAAGCTGCTGAACTACTCTTTAACCCTTAAGGTGTTCTACAAAATTGATAAAGGTTATATTTATGACTAAAAGCTGTAAATGGTCTATCTTCGTACACAAGAGGCACTTGCTAAAAACTGGAACTCAAATCTACACAAGTGAAATATTTCTTCCCCTCAAATGTTTGCATTAATTCCTCTATTGACATGGATTTCAGCTGACCTGAACTAATTCTACTGTTAACCAAACGAGCGTCTAAACTAATACAAACTGTGCCGTCGGCCTTGGGTACCGTGATCAAAGAATTAACATATGGACTGTTTTATTTATTTAATCGTATGGTGAATTACATAAAAACAAATCACAAATCCAAGTTCAAGTTTTGGAGCCATTCCACAGTACATTCCCGAAGATGAAACAGATCACTAGGGCTCCCGGAGTAGGCGTGTAGAGGGCAGCGCTGGATGATATGGTCCATAGTCTGTTCCTCCTCATTGCATTGACACAATGGGGAATCTATCCAACCCCACTTATGGCATAGGTAATTGCAACGGCCGTGCCTGGTTCTCAGTCTATTGAGGCGACACCATAATTTTCTAGGAAGGTCAAATCCTTGTATTTTCACCGTTGGGTTGATCTCCTGGGTACTAGTTCCAGACGTTGAGTTTGACCATTCGTCCTGCCAGCATTGGTTTAGGTTGAATCGATTTGCCAGAATTTGGTCGGCCAATAAACTGGTTGGTCTCCTCGAATGAAGTCGCTTCGGTGGTGGGTGGCAGAATTCCTGGTGTATTGGTAATGAGGGAGAAGCATAGATCTTCTTTGCTTCTCTGATCAGAGCTTCCTTCCTCCTCAGGTGAGGTGGTGGAATGTGGCTGAGTACTGGTAGCCAGTGGCGAGGGGTTGATTTTATGGTGCCGGTTATGCAACTCATAGTGTCATTCAGATTGGTATCCACTTTATGCACATGTGCACTTTCCAACCATACTGGAGCACAGTATTCCGCTGCAGAATAGACTAGACTGATACCCGTTAATCTTAAGCAGTCCGCCGTGGCTCCCCATAAACTACCGCAAAGCTTGTGCAGGATGTTATTTCTGGTGGAAATTTTGTGAGAGAGCTTGGTGAGGTGTTCTTTGTAGCTCAGAGTTCGGTCCAGCGTGACACCTAGGTATTTCGGGAATGGGTTGTATTTCAGTTTTTCACCACGAAATACAACATTTGGCTTGTAGTTTGCTAGTCGGTTGGCAAGATGGAAGCATGAAACCTCTGTCTTAGACATACTTGGGATCAGTCGCCAGGACTTGAAGAACGTTGACATTTTCTCCAGATCGGTTGTAAGAGTGCCTTCTGCATCTTCAAAAGTTCTGCTTTGAGCTACCAGTGCAATGCCATCTGCGTAAATAAACTTAGTAGCTGTTGTTGGTGGCAAGTCATGAATGTACAGATTGAATAGAACTGGGGCAAAACTGATCCTTGGGGTAGACCATTATTTAGTTTCCTTTTGCGACTTTTAGCATCATCTAGAAATACTACCAACTCTCTTTCACAAAGCATGTTAGAGATAAGATTTGCAATTTCCAAACAGGGGATAGTTTCCAGCACTTTGAGGATCAGTCCATGTCGCCAGACAGTATCATATGCGCTAGTCAGGTCGATAAAGACAGTTGTTGATTTTAGCTTCTTTTGAAACCCTGCTTCAATGTGAGTGGTGAGGGCCAAGAAATGATCAGTACAGCTTCGGTTTTTCCTGAATCCAGCTTGTTCTGGTGGGGTTACTGCTTCAATGAGTGGTGCTATCCTGGCAAGAAGGACTCGTTCTAAAAGTTTATAAATGCAGCTAAGAAGTGCTATTGGACGGTAGTTTTCAGGTCTCTGCTCCGAATTGCCAGGTTTAAGAAGGGCGATCACCTTTGACCGTTTAAACTGCTTTGGTAGGTTGTTAGTCTGAAGGATGAAAGTAAAAAGTGAAGTAAGCCAGCTGATGGTATGTGGACCCATGTTTCGCAGGAATTCATTATAGGTGCCATCTGGACCAGCAGCTTTACCAGTTTTCAACATCTTGATAGCGGTTTCAACTTCCTGAACAGAAAATGGTCTAGACAGTTTCTCATTCTTCTGAGTTCTACGTTTGAGTTCGGTGAGCTTTTGTTTCACTGTTTTCGTGTGACATTTATCTCTTTTGGATCGTGAAATGTCCACCATTCTATTTGCAATGGCATCTGGGCTCAAGTTAGTATACTGCTTTTTGGAGACATGTTTTCCAGTAAGACGATTTAAAACTCTCCAAGCCTTTCTGCTCGATTTCGCGAAGTCCATGATTTTCACTGTTTCTTCCCACTTTTGTTTCCTATTCTTCTCTAATGATTGTAGCAGCTTCGAACCAACTTCATGATTGCCTGTTGTTAGATATTCTTCGTATAGCGCCTCGCTTTCAGGGTTCCAGCCTGGCACATAGTCTTTTCTGAAACCTCCAGGGATGTTTAATTTAGCAGCAGAAATTACTAGGTTAACGAAGTCATCACAGTTATTGGCAATTGGCTCTAGTTTTGAATCAAATAGCTTCCGATCAAGATCTTCAGAGAATTTGTCCCAATTTGCACGGTTGAAATTCCACTTGGGTAGAGGTACTGAGTTCACCAGTGGTATCTTCGTGCCAGTTTCCAGAAGAACTGGTCGGTGTTGGCTGTTTGGGAAGTTAGATAGTATTTCACGTGCAGTGTTAAGAGGCTGATCAAGACAACCCTTGGACACAAATGTTAGGTCGGGATTGTAGTCTCTTCCCCAAGGAGCAGAATGGAAGGAGCCTTTGTCTTTCGCGTCAAAAACTAGATGCAGATCGGATATTTCTGCCCATTGAGTTAGTACCTCGCCATCATCATCTACTGTGTCATACCGCCAGTTTGTGTGGTGGCTATTAAAATCCCCAGTATAGATGCAGGGATGGTTGAAGGTGGGCAAAACTTTCGAAGTCCATCTGATGCAAGGAGGCTTGTACACATTAACGACGATTAGGTCATTAATTTTTACTACTATAGAGAAGATAAGATCTTTGTCTCTCGATTCAACAACTTTTACTCCAGTCAGGCCAGATTTGGCGTAAGTGGCAATTCCATACTGTTGGTGATGGATGGTTTCAACTAATGTATAGCCCGGTATTTGTCCTCTTCTAGCAAGGTCCTGTTCATCTTTTGTGTGTGTCTCCTGAATGTTGACTATATCAATGTTGAGGCTATTAAGCTGTTTGTGGAGGTAGTCACACTTGGCAGAACTTATGCCTTCAATATTTAGTTGGAGAATGCGGACGGAAGGTCCAATGTCTATGGCTTGGTGGTTCTGAAAAGAACCGTTATAACGAAGAGTTTGAGACATTGTAATTGTTCAGTTTCACCGTATGTCGTTGTTGCTCGCTTAGCACCACCCAGGGGACACGTGCAGGGCAATTTATAGGTAATTCCTGCTCAATAATCCCATCTTCAAGCATCTGGTTAATTTGTGCCTCAACTGCACTCTGATAAGCGAAAGGAACAGGATATCTATGTCCTGTGAATACTGACCTATCAATAACGTTCAATGAATGTGTATAGCAATTGGCCATACCAATGCGATCCTGAAAAACTCTCCTATTACACAATAACACATCATAGAGCCGAACACACTGTTCATCCTCTATATTTCCCTGAAATGCAGCATCACGTAACGAGTCCTCTAGACTACCGTTCGTAATCACACTGCCCACAAAACATGGAGAACCCCGCTCTACGGCTGGCGATATCTCATTTAAAGTACAAATCACACCTACAACACTACTTCTCTGAATATGGTCATTGAACGCTACTTCTACTTCAGAATCACCCCATTTAAAATTCAAACTCCCTACATCATAACATAAGTTACCAGACACTCTACTTAGCCACTCTGAACCCAAGATAACACTGAATACTAAATTTGGACTTACAAGACAAATCTGCTTTTCTATATGATTATTAATTTTAATGTCTACTAAAACTTGCTTAGAAATTACTTTAGACCTCTTCCCAACAGCTGTGATAACAAAAGTGCTTTTAATTGGCATCTCCTCAAAATTTACTCCAGCTCCTTTCATTTTATCATAAAATGCACTACTTATGCAACTCTTCATACAACCACTATCAATTAAAACATCTGTGTACGCCTCGGACACGTTAAATTTAACTATGGGGCTCTTACTAACCACCTCCTGAATAATACCTTCATCATTTAGTTCACGTAATAATTCATTTCTTACATTTAGGTCATAGGGTTCCTGTATAAGTGTATGGACAGGGCATGTTACAGACTGAGATTCTGACCTTACATCGCAGCCTGGTTCGTGTTTAAAGCATTACTACCGCTTGGTGTAGTATTACTCACTACTGCACTGGTCTTGTTGTTCTGGGTTGTGTTAACGGTATCTCTTTGTCCGTTATTACCATTGGGCTGATTCCCTCCTTGACCCCTGTTCTGGTTATAATTATTAATATTATTATACCTTCCTTGGTTACCCCTATAATCATTATTTCGGCCTTGATTTCCCCTGAAATCATTATTTCTACCTTGGTAGTTCGTACCATACCAATTTCCTCTGTACTGGTTTTGCTGATTATTATTATTACTATTTTGGTTCCCCCTATTTTGAACGCTGGCTCCTTCGCCACTGTTCCCTTGAACTTCCTGACTCCTATTCTCATTAGACCTGTTATTATGGTTACCCTGGTTCCTACCGAAATTCTCCTCGTAACCACCTCTTCCCAGAGCATCGAATGTACTAAATAAATTTTCCACTTGTGAAATAGATTTAACATTTTGTATACAGGCAGCTTCTTTGATTCTATATGGAAAATGTCTTAGTAATAGCCTGACTACATCACTTTCCTCCTTCAAACCATCCAGATATTTGCACGTTAATACCTGTCCTAAAAAGTACTCGGTCATAGTGTAGTTTCCTCTCGGGTTATATTTCCCACACACAATTCCCTCACGATGCTGAGACAGAATCACCTCATTCCAAAATTTCTCACAAAATTTAATTTTAAAATCTGAAGTATTCTCAAAATTGTCTCTGTAGACAGCAAACCAGTTTCTTGTCTCCCCTACAAACTACCTGGCACCACTCAACACTACCATCTTCCAACCTCTCCCCGAATTTATTTTCTATTGTATTCATGAACTCCATTGGACAACCCTGCCGATTACTAAATTTGCCTAGTTCTATTTCCCTGTGTGCGCTATTCACATAAACTGGCCTACTCTGATTATTTTCCTGCCTAATTCTAGCTTTCAACTTCTGTTCCAATTCAGCAATTTTCTCCTCAGCTTTTCTTTCAATATTAGTTACAGCTAACCTAATGCTCCCTTCCGATGCCTCAACTTTACCACTTAACTTAGCCTGTTTCTCACTAATCTCATTAATGCTTTCCTTATTCCTCTCCCTTAAAGTATTAACTTCAGTGATTATTTCTGCATGTACTTTATCAATTCTTCCCCCCAGCTGTTTTTTTACCTCTTTAGTTGCTACCTGAATCTTATCAATTTCTCCCCCCAATTGCTTTTTGACCTGCTGTGTTTCAAGTTGCACTAGTTCTTTTAAATTTTCAGCCTGTGTACTGATTCTAATTTCTAACTCCTCCTGTACTTTTCCTAATTTTCTGTCTACATCTGCAATAATCTCTTTAGCCTTCTCTTCCATCACCCCTCAGATCTCACCTCTAATCAGCTCAAATTTATCATTAATTTCCCTACTGTTTTGTTCAAGTTTAGCATTATTTTGTTCGAGTTTAGCATTTGAAGTTTCAGTACTCTCTCTATTTTCCCTACTGTTTTGTTCAAGTTTAGCATTATTTTGTTCAAGTTTAGCGTTTAAACTATCGCTCAATTCCCTATTACTCTCTTTATTTTCCCTACTATTTTGCTCAAGTCGAGCGTTATTCTTTTCAAGTTTAGCATTTAAAGCGTCTGTGCTGATTTTATTTTGTTGCATAAACTGAAGAAGCAAACTCTCTAACCCTGCTTGACTGTTTTGATTACCCCCCTCAATATCGGGATTTACCTCCGACATCCCTGTACTGCTTTCATTTCCAAGACTAGCCATACTGCTCGTATTTCACTATCCAACTGGTAACCACTACGCAACTTCATCTCTTCCTCAACACTACCCATGCTGATACACACCGATAAATGAAAAACCCCGAAAATACAGGCACAGAAATATATACCCTTTTCCTTCCACAAATGTTATTAGGTTTTCGGCCCCAAGTTGGTAGCGACAAGTGAAACGGTTTCTATTGCCCTCACTGTTGCGTGACAAATGTAGTGGTTTCTTACTAGCTCTGTCTTGCACTTTGAAATATTTACTCTGACTAAGATATGTTGTTTTAATGGGCGCCAAGACCTCAACGCTATGTTGAAATCTAAATTTATATTTAACAACACCTAGCTCTGGTAGAACAGCTTCAAGAATTTATTTACTCAGATCGTGGTATGATTTGATCATTAACCCAACAAACAATTGTATCAGGAGAAGGAATTGGTCTATATCTAATGCTACCTACTGAAAGCAAAGATTGCATGGTTAAAAGAAATGAATTTATTATATAAATCGAGTATTGCAAAATTAATAATAATAATAATAATAAGTTTGAATTTAAATTGGAGCGTTGCGATTTCAATATTACCGCTAGAAAATTACGAGAAAACGGAGTCGGATAAATTACTGATTTTACTCTTATTCCCAAGCTATGAAGTTACTGAAATACTGAATATAAACAAAGAGACGAGAGATTGCGTAGTTCTGAGTCATTCGCGCTTACCACTGGAAATTGCCGTAGCATTTCCCTCGTACTGGATGTTGTAGAGAGCTTCCCACAGCCTCCTGGTCGTCGTCATCTTCTTAGTTAGTTGATGAGATACTTGTAGATATGATAACTTATGGTCCGAACATCGGAACCAACCACACGTGCAACCACACTGGTTAAGTTTTACAAAGATAGTCGCCCTGCCTCCACGGCGCGCAAACCATATATGCACTCGTCACATCCCCTCTACGGAGCCGTCTTCCAGTCGCCCGGTCTCCACTGATTGGCTGTGCCACCCCGCGCTACTCCCCTCCTCTGGGTCATTACACTCGTCGGGAGGATGATGTCGTTTACCGGTCCAGACCAATTCGCCTTTTCTTGACGCTGCAACCCAGCTTGCGTCAAGCTTCACGACAAGATTAAGCCTGTAGCCGAATTCCTCCCAGTGACTCACCTCTCTCAAAATACCCTAACTGACAAAACTCCGAAAAATTCCGTAATCATATAATTTTCTATGGTAATGTTGTTCGTAATAATTTGCTTGATAGTGTTTTCTATAACATAGAAAACCTATCTGATGACTTATAATTTTGTAAGAAAATGCTCCAAAAATACCTTAATAATAATAATAAGTTAATAATAATAATAAGTTACATGAAAACTTCTCTTGGCTGAACAATTTGCCGCGTAAATAAATATGGAATGGCTTCCTACTGACTTATGCCAGTTGCGTAAAATCCCCTCGAAAAACACGTTACACTGTATGCAAAAATTTGTATAGTTCCATTAAGAAAATCAAAGTTGGTACCAATATCTCAGCTATTCACATAGAAAGGAAAGAACATTATAAGTTAATGTATGAGCCCCTTAGCACCAATCACAAAAGTGAAAACAGAATATTGATATCTTTAACGGTTTAGAAGATATTGGCGAGTAACATCTTAGGTGAATAACCCTGCAAAATATATTTTATTTTCTTTCTCGATTTTTTTTCAATTGAAACGATGATTTACTTACATTTGTACATATATACAGTACATTCTACTGAAAGAAAAGTCTACTGTTAATATATTTTTCGAGATATTAATATAATTTCAACTTTTTTTTTTTTTTTTTTTTAGTATTCCATTTTTTTTATTCACATAGGCTTAAAATTACCAACACAAAAGTAAAAGACATTAAACACCGAAAAGAAAAATCACTGTGGGAGTTTAAAAAGTATATAGACACTTAGAGAAAGCAGGTTCAAGAGTCTTGTTAGAGATGTACTTCCAACGTTCTCGTCGTAGGAACTGGATGTAGGCTGGCAGGTTCAGGTGCTGAGGGGTAGAACGTTTCTCTAATACGTAGTGGATCAGTGCTGCCAAAAGCCATATGACCGCGGCGCGCAGAGGCCTGGTACGACAGGTGTATTCCATTGATAGAAGGGTTTTCTTATTGGCACTGGTGAGGGGCAGTCCGGAGATTCACGTGATAGTCTGTCATGTCCATTCCCACAGACTGGATGGTCCAGTACAAGCAGCGATACGATGTTCAAGCGTATCTAGAGAATTACAAATGTCACATGAGGGGGTCAGAGTTCGGTTGTGACGAAACATTTTTTCTTTGGTGGGTATAACTTCATTCACGTAGTAGTAGAGTGTTTCCCGCCACTGTAAAGGAATCCATTTAGCACTGCGGCTTCCTCAGCTTCTACTCCTCACACTTTGATATCGTTAATCTAACCATCGCCTTATAGGTCTACCTCTACGTCTCCTACCCTCTACAACCAAACTCATTAACCTCTTAATATCTCTTCGCCCATTCTCTTCACATGAACCAACCATCTGAGTCGGCTCATACGAACAGTTTCATCTAACGTGTTCATTTCTAACTTAGCGTTTATCTCTTCATTACAGGGACCTTCCTGCCATTGCTCCCATCTATTTGTCCCAGCACTCATTCGTGCTACCATGATGTCAGTTACCTCTCGCTTATGTATCTACCCAGCTCTCACTTCCAGAGATAATCAAGCTTGAAGGCATATAATGTATGCCTTTGAAAATGCGGGAACCTGGTGCTCTCAGTGAGCTCCTTATGCCCCTTAGTTAAATATGATTTTTAGCCTACTTTTCACGTTTTGCAAAGATGAGGAAAAAGTAGACTTATGAGATCGGGCAAATGTGTGTGTGTCTGTCCTTCTGTCTGACTGTCTGGCTGGCTGGCCGGCTGTGTGTGTGTGTGTCCCTATCAACTCCTAAACGGCTGCAGCAATCGAAACAAAATTTGGTAGGAGTAAAGATCTATACCTGAAAATCTCACGGCCATATTTGAAAATGATGTAAGTGCTACCAACTGCCGAAAAATCGCAATCGAAATTTGAGCTTCATGGTATGAATGGGAGCTATTTCAAAATTGGCACACGTATAGATAATAATATTGCAGTTTAATTTCCAGGAGGCCATACATGGCAGTGTTGCCAAAATGATTATAAGCCTGCTGATAGGTCCAAATTTTAAATGAATATAACTTCTACACTATCAATTGGATTTCAACCAAATTTCGTATGTGCTATGTGTACATAAACAGATATGACTGAGCGTATTCTTAAGAGCCACCAGGGCTGCCAACTGTTAATAATTGCTCTCTCTATTTTCTTCATCCCAATAGCAATATATCTGAAAGTATGCAAACCGACAGCTTTAAACTATGCACACGTTTAGTACCTGACATTTTAGATTAATTTGGAGTAACTTATATATTTCAGTTCTACCAACATGATTCTAAGCCGGCTGATAGGACCAATTTTTAAATACATGTAACTTCTATACTATCAGTTGGATTTCAACCAAATTTCGTATGTGCTATGAGTAACATAACAGATATGACTATAAGTATTCCTAAGAGCAATCAGAGCTACCAATTGTTAATACATGCTGTCTATATGTTTTACCCTAATATCAATATGTCAGAAAGTATGCAAGCCAACAGCTCTATACTTTGCACACGTATAGTACCTGACACTCTATATTAATTTGGAGTAATCAATATAAGTCAGTGCTGCCAACATGATTCTATGCTTGCTGATAGGTCCAATTTTAAAATACACGTAACTTCTATACTAACAAATGGATTTCATCCAAAATTGGCACAACAAGAGATCATAATATTTCCTATTATTTCTAACCAGCACGCGCATGACAATTTTGACAATATGCTTTTAGGCGTGCTGATAGATCCAGTGTCTAACTGCATGTAACGTCCATTGGACTTCAACCAAATTTTGTATTCTGTACCTTAAGAGATGGAACTAAGAATATATTCAGTCACCAGGGATGCCAACTGTAGTGCTCAATTAGGCTACATTATACCAGGAATATTTCGAACTAATTAGACATTTCGATATTACCAACTTAATTTCGTCATTATTCTAGATAGGTTCATATAGATTAAACATTGGCATGAAAAGTAGGCTCTTTAATTCGTCACGGAACTTCTTGTTGCTTTTTGATATAATTTGTTAGTACGTTTTTGTTTTTAATACGATTTTGCACCGTCCTGATATAAGCCAGCAGTGGGACCAATGTATGATTGAATTTAATTTTTGCTTGATTTTAAATTATTTATAATAATATATGATTATCTCCCTATGCACTCTTCGCCATGGCTTTGTCCCTCAGCTCCTGGACACACGAGTCAGGGTAGACCGTCCATTTACCGAGGGACAAGGTGTTGAAATAGTTGTTGTCGCAGCTCCTCCAGCTTCAGACATTTAATAATTTTAATAAAAATAAAAATAAAAATTGAATTGTTAAGATTTTACGTTATAGGAAGAAAGACCTCTAGTGGGTTGGTTTTGGTAGTATGAAAGACTAATAAGTTAATTTTAATATGCTTCGCTGGAGATTTGGGGGTAGAATGAGATGCAAATGGCTTGTAATGAGTTGGATATGTGATTTTAATGTAGGTGTGCTGTGATAGGTGTAGACAGCTAGTTCGGTGTAAATACTGAGAGATGTAGAGAGAGTTTCGTCGCTACACTGATTTCTTGCAGAATACTGTAGACCGCAACTGAGAACTCACTGCATTGGCATTTCTGCACCTCGATTCTATTTCCTTCCTCATACTGTCATCGTGAGAGAATATAGAGCCTAAGCATTCTATTTTCTTATGTTTCTTACCTACCGACATAACCTTCGTTTTTGAAATGCTGATTTTTCATACCATATTCCCTACTTTTATATTGACATTTTAACATGTTGGCTTGTAAGCGTCTGTCATTACAACCAGGTCATCAGCATAGCCAGACTGCTTACTTGGATTCCACTTAATTGAATCCCATCCAACCAGTTTATGTCCTTTAGTAAATGGTTCACACATATGGAATGAACAGTAGTGGTGAATGATTACAGCCTTGACTCACTGCTGTAACCAATAAGTCATCCTACATCCAACCATCTGTTCTCACTACAGTCTAATTATCAACAAATACATTTGATTGCCTGTAGAAGCCTTACCTCGATACCATAATCCCTCAGAATGTCTAACACCTTTACCCTTGCTACTCGTTCGAACACCTTCTTTAGATCTATAATACATACTGTAACACAAACACAAATGTCTATTTCCCTCGTAGCATTTCTCAATAACTTGGTTGCCGGCTGGCTGCGTGGCTCAGCAGTAACGTTCTCACTTAGTGTGCCCAAGGTTGCAGGATCAAATCCTGGCGCAGTCAGCTGGCATTTGAGGGTGCGAAAACGCGACGGAGCCATGTAAGCAAATTTACTGGCTCATTAAAGATCCCCTTCGGGGCAAAATTCCGGAACCCCAGCGTCTCTAACAGCCGCAGTAGTTAAAAGGGACGTAATACATATATAATAATAATAATAATAAGACGAATGCGGGAACACTGGGCGGTAGTTAGAGCTCGGAAAAAGAGACAGTTGAACTGACGTGGTCCCTAGTTGGCCGAATCGAAGAAAGAAGAATTATTGTTATTATTATTATTATTTTTATTATTATTATTATTAACGCACGATCTCTGAGGAAGCAGTTATTGTTATTGCCAGGATTATTCCGATTTTCTTCCTTGCGAAAGAACGCAAGAACATTCACTTGAGGAAATCTGATGTGGGTTTACAAAATGCAAGAGGAACAGCAAGAGTACAAACCTTTCATAATTGGCCGATCAAATGGGATCAAGGTGGACTAAGAGAATGATCCCTCAGGTGCAGGTTTGGACAGAGAGGAAACATGGTGAGGTTGGTTACTATCTCACTCAGTTCTTGACTGGCCATGGGTACTTCTTTTCATATCTTAAGAAGATGGGGAAGGTGGATTCATCAGATTGCATTTACTGTATTAATGAGCTAGATAATGGTAATCACACCTTCTTCTCTTGTGGACGGTGGGTCCAAAATAGACAGTCTCTTCAAGATCACATTGATGTAGAGATATCTCCTGACAATACTGTTGCGGTAATGCTACAAAATGAAGAAAATTGAAAGCTGGTAGGAAGTTTTGTTGAAGATATTTTCCGAACAAAGAAGACGGTTCTGGATCGCCACTGAAGATAATTCACTAAGGAGGAGAGTCCTACGGGCAAATATAAAAAGACTCTAGCCTGAAGTAATGTGATAAACGGTCCCAGGCTAGTGTTCGGAAGTAACGGGGGGAGTTTTAGTCGTAGTCTGCCACTCAGGAGCCCGACACTGTGAGCGTAAATGAATTTATTCCCCTAAAAAAAACTTGCTGTACAGTATAGTGAAATCTTGATCCTGCCTTCACCGTTATGGTCTAGGCCACACTGGTCTTACAATCAGTTAAATTTCCTTTCTACAATGAGTGAGTACAATTTGTCTGGGGAGATAGCTCTTTGTTGCAATTCTATCTTTCTAGCAGAGATAACCGGAATTCCATGTGGGCGACTTTATTTCAGATTTAATTTTGTCTTTTGATCATTAAATGATGATAGGAGTATTATGGCAAGAGTCGGGATATGTGCAGACGTATTTTGATTGGCCTGAACCAGTCCATGGCCTCAATAGCTTGACCCAATTGAAGGATTATGGAATGAATCTCACCAATGAGAATCAATGCTACTTCCCTTATACGGCTTTGCTGCGTGAGTACGAGGAGGCCATGATATTAGCCAACGCTATTGCTGCGTGAGTACGAGGAGGCCATGATATTAGCCAACGCTATTGCTGCGTGAGTACGAGGAGGCGATGATATTAACCAACGCTATTGCTGCGTGAGTACGAGGAGGCCATGATATTAGCCAACGCTATTGCTGCGTGAGTACGAGGAGGCCATGATATTAACCAGCGCTATTGCTGCGTGAGTACGAGGAGGCCATGATATTAGCCAACGCTATTGCAGCGTGAGTACGAGGAGGCCATGATATTAACCAACGCTATTGCTGCGTGAGTACGAGGAGGCCATGATATTAGCCAACGCTATTGCTGTGTGAGTACGAGGAGGCCATGATATTAACCAACGCTATTGCTGCGTGAGTACGAGGAGGCCATGATATTAGCCAACGCTATTGCTGCGTGAGTACGAGGAGGCCATGATATTAGCCAACGCTACTGCTGCGTGAGTACGAGGAGGCCATGATATTAGCCAACGCTATTGCTGCGTGAGTACGAGGAGGCCATGATATTAGCCAACGCTATTGCTGCGTGAGTACGAGGAGGCCATGATATTAACCAACGCTATTGCTGCGTCAGTACGAGGAGGCCATGATATTAACCAACGCTATTGCTGCGTGAGTACGAGGAGGCCATGATATTAGCCAACGCTATTGCTGCGTGAGTACGAGGAGGCCATGATATTAACCAGCGCTATTGCTGCGTGAGTACGAGGAGGCCATGATATTAGCCAACGCTATTGCTGCGTGAGTACGAGGAGGCCATGATATTAGCCAACGCTATTGCTGCGTGAGTACGAGGAGGCCATGATATTAACCAACGCTATTGCTGCGTGAGTACGAGGAGGCCATGATATTAGCCAACGCTATTGCTGCGTGAGTACGAGGAGGCCATGATATTAACCAGCGCTATTGCTGCGTGAGTACGAGGAGGCCATGATATTAGCCAACGCTATTCCTGCGTGAGTACGAGGAGGCCATGATATTAGCCAACGCTATTGCTGCGTGAGTACGAGGAGGCCATGATATTAGCCAACGCTATTGCTGTGTCAGTACGAGGAGGCCATGATATTAGCCAACGCTATTGCTGCGTGAGTACGAGGAGGCCATGATATTAACCAACGCTATTGCTGCGTGAGTACGAGGAGGCCATGATATTAGCCAACGCTATTGCTGCGTCAGTACGAGGAGGCCATGATATTAACAAACGCTATTGCTGCGTGAGTACGAGGAGGCCTTGATATTAGCCAACGCTATTGCTGCGTGAGTACGAGGAGGCCATGATATTAGCCAACGCTATTGCTGCGTGAGTACGAGGAGGCCATGATATTAGCCAACGCTATTGCTGCGTGAGTACGAGGAGGCCATGATATTAACCAAAGCTATTGCTGCGTGAGTACGAGGAGGCCATGATATTAACCAGCGCTATTGCTGCGTGAGTACGAGGAGGCCATGATATTAGCCAACGCTATTGCTGCGTGAGTACGAGGAGGCCATGATATTAGCCAACGCTATTGCTGCGTGAGTACAAGGAGGCCATGATATTAACCAACGCTATTGCTGCGTGAGTACGAGGAGGCCATGATATTAGCCAACGCTAATGCTGCGTGAGTACGAGGAGGCCATGATATTAACCAACGCTATTGCTGCGTGAGTACGAGGAGGCCATGATATTAACCAACGCTATTGCTGCGTGAGTACGAGGAGGCCATGATATTAACCAACGCTATTGCTGCGTGAGTACGAGGAGGCCATGATATTAACCAGCGCTATTGCTGCGTGAGTACGAGGAGGCCATGATATTAGCCAACGCTATTGCTGCGTGAGTACGAGGAGGCCATGATATTAGCCAACGCTATTGCTGCGTGAGTACGAGGAGGCCATGATATTAGCCAACGCTATTGCTGCGTGAGTACGAGGAGGCCATGATATTAACCAGCGCTATTGCTGCGTGAGTACGAGGAGGCCATGATATTAACCAACGCTATTGATGCGTGAGTACGAGGAGGCCATGATATTAGCCAACGCTATTGCTGCGTGAGTACAAGTAGGCCATGATATTAGCCAACGCTATTGCTGCGTGAGTACGAGGAGGCCATGATATTAGCCAACGCTATTGCTGCGTGAGTACGAGGAGGCCATGATATTAGCCAACGCTATTGCTGCGTGAGTACGAGGAGGCCATGATATTAACCAAAGCTATTGCTGCGTGAGTACGAGGAGGCCATGATATTAACCAGCGCTATTGCTGCGTGAGTACGAGGAGGCCATGATATTAGCCAACGCTATTGCTGCGTGAGTACGAGGAGGCCATGATATTAGCCAACGCTATTGCTGCGTGAGTACAAGGAGGCCATGATATTAACCAACGCTATTGCTGCGTGAGTACGAGGAGGCCATGATATTAGCCAACGCTAATGCTGCGTGAGTACGAGGAGGCCATGATATTAACCAACGCTATTGCTGCGTGAGTACGAGGAGGCCATGATATTAACCAACGCTATTGCTGCGTGAGTACGAGGAGGCCATGATATTAACCAACGCTATTGCTGCGTGAGTACGAGGAGGCCATGATATTAACCAGCGCTATTGCTGCGTGAGTACGAGGAGGCCATGATATTAGCCAACGCTATTGCTGCGTGAGTACGAGGAGGCCATGATATTAGCCAACGCTATTGCTGCGTGAGTACGAGGAGGCCATGATATTAGCCAACGCTATTGCTGCGTGAGTACGAGGAGGCCATGATATTAGCCAACGCTATTGCTGCGTGAGTACGAGGAGGCCATGATATTAACCAGCGCTATTGCTGCGTGAGTACGAGGAGGCCATGATATTAACCAACGCTATTGATGCGTGAGTACGAGGAGGCCATGATATTAGCCAACGCTATTGCTGCGTGAGTACAAGTAGGCCATGATATTAGCCAACGCTATTGCTGCGTGAGTACGAGGAGGCCATGATATTAGCCAACGCTATTGCTGCGTGAGTACGAGGAGGCCATGATATTAGCCAACGCTATTGCTGCGTGAGTACGAGGAGGCCATGATATTAACCAAAGCTATTGCTGCGTGAGTACGAGGAGGCCATGATATTAACCAGCGCTATTGCTGCGTGAGTACGAGGAGGCCATGATATTAGCCAACGCTATTGCTGCGTGAGTACGAGGAGGCCATGATATTAGCCAACGCTATTGCTGCGTGAGTACAAGGAGGCCATGATATTAACCAACGCTATTGCTGCGTGAGTACGAGGAGGCCATGATATTAGCCAACGCTAATGCTGCGTGAGTACGAGGAGGCCATGATATTAACCAACGCTATTGCTGCGTGAGTACGAGGAGGCCATGATATTAACCAACGCTATTGCTGCGTGAGTACGAGGAGGCCATGATATTAACCAACGCTATTGCTGCGTGAGTACGAGGAGGCCATGATATTAACCAGCGCTATTGCTGCGTGAGTACGAGGAGGCCATGATATTAGCCAACGCTATTGCTGCGTGAGTACGAGGAGGCCATGATATTAGCCAACGCTATTGCTGCGTGAGTACGAGGAGGCCATGATATTAGCCAACGCTATTGCTGCGTGAGTACGAGGAGGCCATGATATTAACCAGCGCTATTGCTGCGTGAGTACGAGGAGGCCATGATATTAACCAACGCTATTGATGCGTGAGTACGAGGAGGCCATGATATTAGCCAACGCTATTGCTGCGTGAGTACAAGTAGGCCATGATATTAGCCAACGCTATTGCTGCGTGAGTACGAGGAGGCCATGATATTAGCCAACGCTATTGCTGCGTGAGTACGAGGAGGCCATGATATTAGCCAACGCTATTGCTGCGTGAGTACGAGGAGGCCATGATATTAACCAGCGCTATTGCTGCGTGAGTACGAGGAGGCCATGATATTAACCAACGCTATTGCTGCGTGAGTACGAGGAGGCCATGATATTAGCCAACGCTATTGCTGCGTGAGTACGAGGAGGCCATGATATTAGCCAACGCTATTGCTGCGTGAGTACGAGGAGGCCATGATATTAGCCAACGCTATTGCTGCGTGAGTACAAGTAGGCCATGATATTAGCCAACGCTATTGCTGCGTGAGTACGAGGAGGCCATGATATTAACCAACGCTATTGCTGCGTGAGTACGAGGAGGCCATGATATTAGCCAACGCTATTGCTGCGTGAGTACGAGGAGGCCATGATATTAGCCAACGCTATTGCTGCGTGAGTACAAGTAGGCCATGATATTAGCCAACGCTATTGCTGCGTGAGTACGAGGAGGCCATGATATTAGCCAACGCTATTGCTGCGTGAGTACGAGGAGGCCATGATATTAACCAGCGCTATTGCTGCGTGAGTACGAGGAGGCCATGATATTAGCCAACGCTATTGCTGCGTGAGTACGAGGAGGCCATGATATTAACCAGCGCTATTGCTGCGTGAGTACGAGGAGGCCATGATATTAACCAACGCTATTGCTGCGTGAGTACAAGGAGGCCATGATATTAGCCAACGCTATTGCTGCGTGAGTACAAGGAGGCCATGATATTAGCCAACGCTATTGCTGCGTGAGTACGAGGAGGCCATGATATTAACCAACGCTATTGCTGCGTGAGTACGAGGAGGCCATGATATTAACCAACGCTATTGCTGCGTGAGTACGAGGAGGCCATGATATTAGCCAACGCTAATGCTGCGTGAGTACGAGGAGGCCATGATATTAGCCAACGCTATTGCTGCGTGAGTACGAGGAGGCCATGATAGTAACCAGTGCTATTGCTGCGTGAGTACGAGGAGGCCATGATATTAACCAACGCTATTGCTGCGTGAGTACGAGGAGGCCATGATATTAGCCAACGCTATTGCTGCCTGAGTACGAGGAGGCCATGATATTAGCCAACGCTATTGCTGCGTGAGTACGAGGAGGCCATGATATTAACCAACGCTATTGCTGCGTGAGTACGAGGAGGCCATGATATTAACCAGTGCTATTGCTGCGTGAGTACGAGGAGGCCATGATATTAACCAACGCTATTGCTGCGTGAGTACGAGGAGGCCATGATATTAGCCAACGCTATTGCTGCGTGAGTACGAGGAGGCCATGATATTAGCCAACGCTATTGCTGCGTGAGTACGAGGAGGCCATGATATTAGCCAACGCTATTGCTGCGTGAGTACGAGGAGGCCATGATATTAACCAGTGCTATTGCTGCGTGAGTACGAGGAGGCCATGATATTAACCAACGCTATTGCTGCGTGAGTACGAGGAGGCCATGATATTAGCCAACGCTATTGCTGCGTGAGTACGAGGAGGCCATGATATTAGCCAACGCTATTGCTGCGTGAGTACGAGGAGGCCATGATATTAGCCAACGCTATTGCTGCGTGAGTACGAGGAGACCATGATATTAACCAACGCTATTGCTGCGTCAGTACGAGGAGGCCATGATATTAACCAACGCTATTGCTGCGTGAGTACGAGGAGGCCATGATATTAGCCAACGCTATTGCTGCCTGAGTACGAGGAGGCCATGATATTAGCCAACGCTTTTGCTGCGTGAGTACGAGGAGGCCATGATATTAACCAACGCTATTGCTGCGTGAGTACGAGGAGGCCATGATATTAGCCAACGCTATTGCTGCGTGAATACGAGGAGGCCATGATATTAGCCAACGCTATTGCTGCGTGAGTACGAGGAGGCCATGATATTAGCCAACGCTATTGCTGCGTGAGTACGAGGAGGCCATGATATTAACCAGCGCTATTGCTGCGTGAGTACGAGGAGGCCATGATATTAACCAGCGCTATTGCTGCGTGAGTACGAGGAGGCCATGATATTAACCAACGCTATTGCTGCGTGAGTACGAGGAGGCCATGATATTAGCCAACGCTATTGCTGCGTGAGTACGAGGAGGCCATGATATTAGCCAACGCTATTGCTGCGTGAGTACGAGGAGGCCATGATATTAGCCAACGCTATTGCTGCGTGAGTACGAGGAGGCCATGATATTAACCAACGCTATTGCTGCGTGAGTACGAGGAGGCCATGATATTAGCCAACGCTATTGCTGCGTGAGTACGAGGAGGCCATGACATTAACCAGCGCTATTGCTGCGTGAGTACGAGGAGGCCATGATATTAGCCAACGCTATTGCTGCGTGAGTACGAGGAGGCCATGATATTAACCAACGCTATTGCTGCGTGAGTACGAGGAGGCCATGATATTAGCCAACGCTATTGCTGTGTGAGTACGAGGAGGCCATGATATTAACCAACGCTATTGCTGCGTGAGTACGAGGAGGCCATGATATTAGCCAACGCTATTGCTGCGTGAGTACGAGGAGGCCATGATATTAGCCAACGCTACTGCTGCGTGAGTACGAGGAGGCCATGATATTAGCCAACGCTATTGCTGCGTGAGTACGAGGAGGCCATGATATTAGCCAACGCTATTGCTGCGTGAGTACGAGGAGGCCATGATATTAACCAACGCTATTGCTGCGTCAGTACGAGGAGGCCATGATATTAACCAACGCTATTGCTGCGTGAGTACGAGGAGGCCATGATATTAGCCAACGCTATTGCTGCGTGAGTACGAGGAGGCCATGATATTAACCAGCGCTATTGCTGCGTGAGTACGAGGAGGCCATGATATTAGCCAACGCTATTGCTGCGTGAGTACGAGGAGGCCATGATATTAGCCAACGCTATTGCTGCGTGAGTACGAGGAGGCCATGATATTAACCAACGCTATTGCTGCGTGAGTACGAGGAGGCCATGATATTAGCCAACGCTATTGCTGCGTGAGTACGAGGAGGCCATGATATTAACCAGCGCTATTGCTGCGTGAGTTCGAGGAGGCCATGATATTAGCCAACGCTATTGCTGCGTGAGTACGAGGAGGCCATGATATTAGCCAACGCTATTGCTGCGTGAGTACGAGGAGGCCATGATATTAGCCAACGCTATTGCTGCGTCAGTACGAGGAGGCCATGATATTAGCCAACGCTATTGCTGCGTGAGTACGAGGAGGCCATGATATTAACCAACGCTATTGCTGCGTGAGTACGAGGAGGCCATGATATTAGCCAACGCTATTGCTGCGTCAGTACGAGGAGGCCATGATATTAACAAACGCTATTGCTGCGTGAGTACGAGGAGGCCATGATATTAGCCAACGCTATTGCTGCGTGAGTACGAGGAGGCCATGATATTAGCCAACGCTATTGCTGCGTGAGTACGAGGAGGCCATGATATTAGCCAACGCTATTGCTGCGTGAGTACGAGGAGGCCATGATATTAACCAGCGCTATTGCTGCGTGAGTACGAGGAGGCCATGATATTAACCAACGCTATTGCTGCGTGAGTACGAGGAGGCCATGATATTAGCCAACGCTATTGCTGCGTGAGTACGAGGAGGCCATGATATTAGCCAACGCTATTGCTGCGTTTGTACGAGGAGGCCATGATATTAGCCAACGCTATTGCTGCGTGAGTACAAGTAGGCCATGATATTAGCCAACGCTATTGCTGCGTGAGTACGAGGAGGCCATGATATTAGCCAACGCTATTGCTGCGTCAGTACGAGGAGGCCATGATATTAGCCAACGCTATTGCTGCGTGAGTACGAGGAGGCCATGATATTAACCAACGCTATTGCTGCGTGAGTACGAGGAGGCCATGATATTAGCCAACGCTATTGCTGCGTCAGTACGAGGAGGCCATGATATTAACAAACGCTATTGCTGCGTGAGTACGAGGAGGCCATGATATTAACCAACGCTATTGCTGCGTGAGTACGAGGAGGCCATGATATTAGCCAACGCTATTGCTGCGTGAGTACGAGGAGGCCATGATATTAGCCAACGCTATTGCTGCGTGAGTACGAGGAGGCCATGATATTAAAGAACGCTATTGCTTTGTGAGTACGAGGAGGCCATGATATTAACCAGCGCTATTGCTGCGTGAGTACGAGGAGGCCATGATATTAGCCAACGCTATTGCTGCGTGAGTACGAGGAGGCCATGATATTAGCCAACGCTATTGCTGCGTGAGTACGAGGAGGCCATGATATTAACCAGCGCTATTGCTGCGTGAGTTCGAGGAGGCCATGATATTAGCCAACGCTATTGCTGCGTGAGTACGAGGAGGCCATGATATTAGCCAACGCTATTGCTGCGTGAGTACGAGGAGGCCATGATATTAGCCAACGCTATTGCTGCGTCAGTACGAGGAGGCCATGATATTAGCCAACGCTATTGCTGCGTGAGTACGAGGAGGCCATGATATTAACCAACGCTATTGCTGCGTGAGTACGAGGAGGCCATGATATTAGCCAACGCTATTGCTGCGTCAGTACGAGGAGGCCATGATATTAACAAACGCTATTGCTGCGTGAGTACGAGGAGGCCATGATATTAGCCAACGCTATTGCTGCGTGAGTACGAGGAGGCCATGATATTAGCCAACGCTATTGCTGCGTGAGTACGAGGAGGCCATGATATTAGCCAACGCTATTGCTGCGTGAGTACGAGGAGGCCATGATATTAAAGAACGCTATTGCTTTGTGAGTACGAGGAGGCCATGATATTAACCAGCGCTATTGCTGCGTGAGTACGAGGAGGCCATGATATTAGCCAACGCTATTGCTGCGTGAGTACGAGGAGGCCATGATATTAGCCAACGCTATTGCTGCGTGAGTACGAGGAGGCCATGATATTAACCAACGCTATTGCTGCGTGAGTACGAGGAGGCCATGATATTAGCCAACGCTAATGCTGCGTGAGTACGAGGAGGCCATGATATTAACCAACGCTATTGCTGCGTGAGTACGAGGAGGCCATGATATTAACCAACGCTATTGCTGCGTGAGTACGAGGAGGCCATGATATTAACCAGCGCTATTGCTGCGTGAGTACGAGGAGGCCATGATATTAGCCAACGCTATTGCTGCGTGAGTACGAGGAGGCCATGATATTAGCCAACGCTATTGCTGCGTGAGTACGAGGAGGCCATGATATTAGCCAACGCTATTGCTGCGTGAGTACGAGGAGGCCATGATATTAACCAGCGCTATTGCTGCGTGAGTACGAGGAGGCCATGATATTAACCAACGCTATTGCTGCGTGAGTACGAGGAGGCCATGATATTAGCCAACGCTATTGCTGCGTGAGTACAAGTAGGCCATGATATTAGCCAACGCTATTGCTGCGTGAGTACGAGGAGGCCATGATATTAGCCAACGCTATTGCTGCGTGAGTACGAGGAGGCCATGATATTAGCCAACGCTATTGCTGCGTGAGTACGAGGAGGCCATGATATTAACCAGCGCTATTGCTGCGTGAGTACGAGGAGGCCATGATATTAACCAACGCTATTGCTGCGTGAGTACGAGGAGGCCATGATATTAGCCAACGCTATTGCTGCGTGAGTACGAGGAGGCCATGATATTAGCCAACGCTATTGCTGCGTTTGTACGAGGAGGCCATGATATTAGCCAACGCTATTGCTGCGTGAGTACAAGTAGGCCATGATATTAGCCAACGCTATTGCTGCGTGAGTACGAGGAGGCCATGATATTAACCAACGCTATTGCTGCGTGAGTACGAGGAGGCCATGATATTAGCCAACGCTATTGCTGCGTGAGTACGAGGAGGCCATGATATTAGCCAACGCTATTGCTGCGTGAGTACAAGTAGGCCATGATATTAGCCAACGCTATTGCTGCGTGAGTACGAGGAGGCCATGATATTAGCCAACGCTATTGCTGCGTGAGTACGAGGAGGCCATGATATTAACCAGCGCTATTGCTGCGTGAGTACGAGGAGGCCATGATATTAGCCAACGCTATTGCTGCGTGAGTACGAGGAGGCCATGATATTAACCAGCGCTATTGCTGCGTTAGTACGAGGAAGCCATGATATTAACCAACGCTATTGCTGCGTGAGTACAAGGAGGCCATGATATTAGCCAACGCTATTGCTGCGTGAGTACGAGGAGGCCATGATATTAGCCAACGCTATTGCTGCGTGAGTACGAGGAGGCCATGATATTAACCAACGCTATTGCTGCGTGAGTACGAGGAGGCCATGATATTAACAAACGCTATTGCTGCGTCAGTACAAGGAGGCCATGATATTAACCACCGCTATTGCTGCATGAGTACGAGGAGGCCATGATATTAACCAACGCTATTGCTGCGTGAGTACGAGGAGGCCATGATATTAGCCAACGCTAATGCTGCGTGAGTACGAGGAGGCCATGATATTAGCCAACGCTATTGCTGCGTGAGTACGAGGAGGCCATGATATTAACCAGTGCTATTGCTGCGTGAGTACGAGGAGGCCATGATATTAACCAACGCTATTGCTGCGTGAGTACGAGGAGGCCATGATATTAGCCAACGCTATTGCTGCGTGAGTACGAGGAGGCCATGATATTAGCCAACGCTATTGCTGCGTGAGTACGAGGAGGCCATGATATTAGCCAACGCTATTGCTGCGTGAATACGAGGAGACCATGATATTAACCAACGCTATTGCTGCGTCAGTACGAGGAGGCCATGATATTAACCAACGCTATTGCTGCGTGAGTACGAGGAGGCCATGATATTAGCCAACGCTATTGCTGCGTGAGTACGAGGAGGCCATGATATTAGCCAGCGCTATTGCTGCGTCAGTACGAGGAGGCCATGATATTAACCAGCGCTATTGCTGCGTGAGTACGAGGAGGCCATGATATTAGCCAACGCTATTGCTGCGTGAGTACGAGGAGGCCATGATATTAACCAACGCTATTGCTGCGTGAGTACGAGGAGGCCATGATATTAGCCAACGCTATTGCTGCGTGAATACGAGGAGGCCATGATATTAGCCAACGCTATTGCTGCGTGAGTACGAGGAGGCCATGATATTAGCCAACGCTATTGCTGCGTGAGTACGAGGAGGCCATGATATTAACCAGCGCTATTGCTGCGTGAGTACGAGGAGGCCATGATATTAACCAGCGCTATTGCTGCGTGAGTACGAGGAGGCCATGATATTAACCAACGCTATTGCTGCGTGAGTACGAGGAGGCCATGATATTAGCCAACGCTATTGCTGCGTGAGTACGAGGAGGCCATGATATTAGCCAACGCTATTGCTGCGTGAGTACGAGGAGGCCATGATATTAGCCAACGCTATTGCTGCGTGAGTACGAGGAGGCCATGATATTAACCAACGCTATTGCTGCGTCAGTACGAGGAGGCCATGATATTAACCAACGCTATTGCTGCGTGAGTACGAGGAGGCCATGATATTAGCCAACGCTATTGCTGCGTGAATACGAGGAGGCCATGATATTAGCCAACGCTATTGCTGCGTGAGTACGAGGAGGCCATGATATTAGCCAACGCTATTGCTGCGTGAGTACGAGGAGGCCATGATATTAGCCAACGCTATTGCTGCGTGAGTACGAGGAGGCCATGATATTAGCCAACGCTATTGCTGCGTGAGTACGAGGAGGCCATGATATTAACCAATGCTATTGCTGCGTGAGTACGAGGAGGCCATGATATTAACCAACGCTATTGCTGCGTGAGTACGAGGAGGCCATGATATTAGCCAACGCTATTGCTGCGTGAGTACGAGGAGGCCATGATATTAGCCAACGCTATTGCTGCGTGAGTACGAGGAGGCCATGATATTAACCAACGCTATTGCTGCGTGAGTACAAGGAGGCCATGATATTAGCCAACGCTATTGCTGCGTGAGTACGAGGATGCCATGATATTAGCCAACGCTATTGCTGCGTGAGTACGAGGAGGCCATGATATTAGCCAACGCTATTGCTGCGTGAGTACGAGGAGGCCATGATATTAACCAACGCTATTGCTGCGTCAGTACGAGGAGGCCATGATATTAGCCAACGCTATTGCTGCGTGAGTACGAGGAGGCCATGATATTAGCCAACGCTATTGCTGCGTCAGTACGAGGAGGCCATGATATTAGCCAACGCTATTGCTGCGTGAGTACGAGGAGGCCATGATATTAGCCAACGCTATTGCTGCGTGAGTACGAGGAGGCCATGATATTAGCCAACGCTATTGCTGCGTGAGTACGAGGAGGCCATGATATTAACCAACGCTATTGCTGCGTGAGTACGAGGAGGCCATGATATTAACCAACGCTATTGCTGCGTCAGTACGAGGAGGCCATGATATTAGCCAACGCTATTGCTGCGTGAGTACGAGGAGGCCATGATATTAACCAACGCTATTGCTGCATGTGTACGAGGAGGCCATGATATTAGCCAACGCTATTGCTGCGTGAGTACGAGGAGGCCATGATATTAGCCAACGCTATTGCTGCGTGAGTACGAGGAGGCCATGATATTAACCAACGCTATTGCTGCATGAGTACGAGGAGGCCATGATATTAGCCAACGCTATTGCTGCGTGAGTACGAGGAGGCCATGATATTAGCCAACGCTATTGCTGCGTCAGTACGAGGAGGCCATGATATTAACCAACGCTTCTGCTGCGTGAGTACGAGGAGGCCATGATATTAACCAACGCTATTGCTGCGTGAGTACGAGGAAGCCATGATATTAACCAACGCTATTGCTGCGTGAGTACGAGGAGGCCATGATATTAGCCAACGCTATTGCTGCGTGAGTACGAGGAGGCCATGATATTAACCAACGCTATTGCTGCGTGAGTACGAGGAGGCCATGATATTAGCCAACGCTATTGCTGCGTGAATACGAGGAGGCCATGATATTAGCCAACGCTATTGCTGCGTGAGTACGGGGAGGCCATGATATTAGCCAACGCTATTGCTGCGTGAGTACGAGGAGGCCATGATATTAACCAGCGCTATTGCTGCGTGAGTACGAGGAGGCCATGATATTAACCAGCGCTATTGCTGCGTGAGTACGAGGAGGCCATGATATTAGCCAACGCTATTGCTGCGTGAGTACGAGGAGGCCATGATATTACCCAACGCTATTGCTGCGTGAGTACGAGGAGGCCATGATATTAACCAACGCTATTGCTGCGTGAGTACGAGGAGGCCATGATATTAACCAGCGCTATTGCTGCGTGAGTACGAGGAGGCCATGATATTAACCAACGCTATTGCTGCGTCAGTACGAGGAGGCCATGATATTAACCAACGCTATTGCTGCGTGAGTACGAGGAGGCCATGATATTAACAAACGCTATTGCTGCGTGAGTACGAGGAGGCCATGATATTAGCCAACGCTATTGCTGCGACAGTACGAGGAGGCCATGGTATTAACCAACGCTATTGCTGCGTGAGTACGAGGAGGCCATGATATTAACCAGTGCTATTGCTGCGTGAGTACGAGGAGGCCATGATATCAACCAGCGCTATTGCTGCGTGAGTACGAGGAGGCCATGATAATAGCCAACGCTATTGCTGCGTGAGTACGAGGAGGCCATGATATTAGCCAGCGCTATTGCTGCGTGAGTACGAGGAGGCCATGAAATTAACCAACGCTATTGCTGCGTGAGTACGAGGAGGCCATGATATTAACCAACGCTATTGCTGCGTGAGTACGAGGAGGCCATGATAATAGCCAGCGCTATTGCTGCGTGAGTACGAGGAGGCCATGATATTAGCCAACGCTATTGCTGCGTGAGTACGAGGAGGCCATGATATTAGCCAACGCTATTGCTGCGTGAGTACGAGGAGGCCATGATATTAGCCAACGCTATTGCTGCGTCAGTACGAGGAGGCCATGATATTAGCCAACGCTATTGCTGCGTGAGTACGAGGAGGCCATGATATTAGCCAACACTATTGCTGCGTGAGTACGAGGAGGCCATGATATTAACCAGCGCTATTGCTGCGTGAGTACGAGGAGGCCATGATATTAGCCAACGCTATTGCTGCGTGAGTACAAGGAGGCCATGATATTAGCCAACGCTATTGCTGCGTGAGTACGAGGAGGCCATGATATTAGCCAACGCTATTGCTGCGTGAGTACGAGGAGGCCATGATATTAGCCAAGGCTATTGCTGCGTGAGTACGAGGAGGCCATGATATTAGCCAACGCTGTTGCTGCGTGAGTACGAGGAGGCCATGATATTAACCAGCGCTATTGCTGCGTGAGTACGAGGAGGCCATGATATTAACCAACGCTATTGCTGCGTGAGTACGAGGAGGCCATGATATTAGCCAGCGCTATTGCTGCGTGAGTACGAGGAGGCCATGATATTAACCAACGCTATTGCTGCGTGAGTACGAGGAGGCCATGATATTAACCAACGCCAATGCTGCGTGAGTACGAGGAGGCCATGATAATAGCCAGCGCTATTGCTGCGTGAGTACCAGGAGACCATGATATTAACCAACGCTATTGCTGCGTGAGTACGAGGAGGCCATGATATTAGCCAACGCTATTGCTGCGTGAGTACGAGGAGGCCATGATATTAACCCACGCTATTGCTGCGTGAGTACGAGGAGGCCATGATATTAGCCAACGCTATTGCTGCGTGAGTACGAGGAGGCCATGATATTAACCAACGCTATTGCTGCGTGAGTACGAGGAGGCCATGATATTAACCAACGCTATTGCTGCGTGAGTACGAGGAGGCCATGATATTAACCAACGCTATTGCTGCGTGAGTACGAGGAGGCCATGATATTAACCAACGCTATTGCTGCGTGAGTACGAGGAGGCCATGATATTAGCCAACGCTATTGCTGCATGAGTACGAGGAGGCCAGGATATTAGCCAACGCTATTGCTGCGTGAGTACGAGGAGGCCATGATATTAGCCAACGCTATTGCTGCGTGAGTACGAGGAGGCCATGATATTAGCCAACGCTATTGCTGCGTGAGTACGAGGAGGCCAGGATATTAGCCAACGCTATTGCTGCGTGAGTACGAGGAGGCCATGATATTAACCAACGCTATTGCTGCGTGAGTACGAGGAGGCCATGATATTAGCCAACGCTATTGCTGCGTGAGTACGAGGAGGCCATTATATTAGCCAACGCTATTGCTGCGTGAGTACGAGGAGGCCATGATATTAGCCAACACTTTTTCTGCATGAGTACTAGGAGGCCATGATATTAACCAGCGCTATTGCTGCGTGAGTACGAGGAGGCCATGATATTAGCCAACGCTATTGCTGCGTGAGTACGAGGAGGCCATGATATTAGCCAACGCTATTGCTGCGTGAGTACGAGGAGGCCATGATATTAGCCAACGCTATTGCTGCGTGAGTACGAGGAGGCCATGATATTAACCAATGCTATTGCTGCGTGAGTACGAGGAGGCCATGATATTAACCAACGCTATTGCTGCGTGAGTACGAGGAGGCCATGATATTAGCCAACGCTATTGCTGCGTGAGTACGAGGAGGCCATGATATTAGCCAACGCTATTGCTGCGTGAGTACGAGGAGGCCATGATATTAACCAACGCTATTGCTGCGTCAGTACGAGGAGGCCATGATATTAACCAACGCTATTGCTGCGTGAGTACGAGGAGGCCATGATATTAGCCAACGCTATTGCTGCGTGAATACGAGGAGGCCATGATATTAGCCAACGCTATTGCTGCGTGAGTACGAGGAGGCCATGATATTAGCCAACGCTATTGCTGCGTGAGTACGAGGAGGCCATGATATTAGCCAACGCTATTGCTGCGTGAGTACGAGGAGGCCATGATATTAGCCAACGCTATTGCTGCGTGAGTACGAGGAGGCCATGATATTAACCAATGCTATTGCTGCGTGAGTACGAGGAGGCCATGATATTAACCAACGCTATTGCTGCGTGAGTACGAGGAGGCCATGATATTAGCCAACGCTATTGCTGCGTGAGTACGAGGAGGCCATGATATTAGCCAACGCTATTGCTGCGTGAGTACGAGGAGGCCATGATATTAACCAACGCTATTGCTGCGTGAGTACAAGGAGGCCATGATATTAGCCAACGCTATTGCTGCGTGAGTACGAGGAGGCCATGATATTAGCCAACGCTATTGCTGCGTGAGTACGAGGAGGCCATGATATTAGCCAACGCTATTGCTGCGTGAGTACGAGGAGGCCATGATATTAACCAACGCTATTGCTGCGTCAGTACGAGGAGGCCTTGATATTAGCCAACGCTATTGCTGCGTGAGTACGAGGAGGCCATGATATTAGCCAACGCTATTGCTGCGTCAGTACGAGGAGGCCATGATATTAGCCAACGCTATTGCTGCGTGAGTACGAGGAGGCCATGATATTAGCCAACGCTATTGCTGCGTGAGCACGAGGAGGCCATGATATTAGCCAACGCTATTGCTGCGTGAGTACGAGGAGGCCATGATATTAACCAACGCTATTGCTGCGTGAGTACGAGGAGGCCATGATATTAACCAACGCTATTGCTGCGTCAGTACGAGGAGGCCATGATATTAGCCAACGCTATTGCTGCGTGAGTACGAGGAGGCCATGATATTAACCAACGCTATTGCTGCATGTGTACGAGGAGGCCATGATATTAGCCAACGCTATTGCTGCGTGAGTACGAGGAGGCCATGATATTAGCCAACGCTATTGCTGCGTGAGTACGAGGAGGCCATGATATTAACCAACGCTATTGCTGCATGAGTACGAGGAGGCCATGATATTAGCCAACGCTATTGCTGCGTGAGTACGAGGAGGCCATGATATTAGCCAACG
The DNA here is from genome assembly GCA_946902985.2 of Meconema thalassinum. Classification (NCBI taxonomy): domain Eukaryota; kingdom Metazoa; phylum Arthropoda; class Insecta; order Orthoptera; family Tettigoniidae; genus Meconema; species Meconema thalassinum. Next base: position 301,661,362 of record OX336396.1, on the reverse strand, counting down.
CTATTGCTGCGTCAGTACGAGGAGGCCATGATATTAACCAACGCTACTGCTGCGTGAGTACGAGGAGGCCATGATATTAACCAACGCTATTGCTGCGTGAGTACGAGGAAGCCATGATATTAACCAACGCTATTGCTGCGTGAGTACGAGGAGGCCATGATATTAGCCAACGCTATTGCTGCGTGAGTACGAGGAGGCCATGATATTAACCAACGCTATTGCTGCGTGAGTACGAGGAGGCCATGATATTAGCCAACGCTATTGCTGCGTGAATACGAGGAGGCCATGATATTAGCCAACGCTATTGCTGCGTGAGTACGAGGAGGCCATGATATTAGCCAACGCTATTGCTGCGTGAGTACGAGGAGGCCATGATATTAACCAGCGCTATTGCTGCGTGAGTACGAGGAGGCCATGATATTAACCAGCGCTATTGCTGCGTGAGTACGAGGAGGCCATGATATTAGCCAACGCTATTGCTGCGTGAGTACGAGGAGGCCATGATATTAGCCAACGCTATTGCTGCGTGAGTACTAGGAGGCCATGATATTAACCAACGCTATTGCTGCGTGAGTACGAGGAGGCCATGATATTAACCAGCGCTATTGCTGCGTGAGTACGAGGAGGCCATGATATTAACCAACGCTATTGCTGCGTCAGTACGAGGAGGCCATGATATTAACCAACGCTATTGCTGCGTGAGTACGAGGAGGCCATGATATTAACAAACGCTATTGCTGCGTGAGTACGAGGAGGCCATGATATTAGCCAACGCTATTGCTGCGTCAGTACGAGGAGGCCATGGTATTAACCAACGCTATTGCTGCGTGAGTACGAGGAGGCCATGATATTAACCAGTGCTATTGCTGCGTGAGTACGAGGAGGCCATGATATCAACCAGCGCTATTGCTGCGTGAGTACGAGGAGGCCATGATAATAGCCAACGCTATTGCTGCGTGAGTACGAGGAGGCCATGATATTAGCCAGCGCTATTGCTGCGTGAGTACGAGGAGGCCATGAAATTAACCAACGCTATTGCTGCGTGAGTACGAGGAGGCCATGATATTAACCAACGCTATTGCTGCGTGAGTACGAGGAGGCCATGATAATAGCCAGCGCTATTGCTGCGTGAGTACGAGGAGGCCATGATATTAGCCAACGCTATTGCTGCGTGAGTACGAGGAGGCCATGATATTAGCCAACGCTATTGCTGCGTGAGTACGAGGAGGCCATGATATTAGCCAACGCTATTGCTGCGTCAGTACGAGGAGGCCATGATATTAGCCAACGCTATTGCTGCGTGAGTACGAGGAGGCCATGATATTAGCCAACGCTATTGCTGCGTGAGTACGAGGAGGCCATGATATTAACCAGCGCTATTGCTGCGTGAGTACGAGGAGGCCATGATATTAGCCAACGCTATTGCTGCGTGAGTACAAGGAGGCCATGATATTAGCCAACGCTATTGCTGCGTGAGTACGAGGAGGCCATGATATTAGCCAACGCTATTGCTGCGTGAGTACGAGGAGGCCATGATATTAGCCAAGGCTATTGCTGCGTGAGTACGAGGAGGCCATGATATTAGCCAACGCTATTGCTGCGTGAGTACGAGGAGGCCATGATATTAACCAGCGCTATTGCTGCGTGAGTACGAGGAGGCCATGATATTAACCAACGCTATTGCTGCGTGAGTACGAGGAGGCCATGATATTAGCCAGCGCTATTGCTGCGTGAGTACGAGGAGGCCATGATATTAACCAACGCTATTGCTGCGTGAGTACGAGGAGGCCATGATATTAACCAACGCCAATGCTGCGTGAGTACGAGGAGGCCATGATAATAGCCAGCGCTATTGCTGCGTGAGTACCAGGAGACCATGATATTAACCAACGCTATTGCTGCGTGAGTACGAGGAGGCCATGATATTAGCCAACGCTATTGCTGCGTGAGTACGAGGAGGCCATGATATTAACCCACGCTTTTGCTGCGTGAGTACGAGGAGGCCATGATATTAGCCAACGCTATTGCTGCGTGAGTACGAGGAGGCCATGATATTAACCAACGCTTTGCTGCGTGAGTACGAGGAGGCCATGATATTAACCAACGCTATTGCTGCGTGAGTACGAGGAGGCCATGATATTAACCAACGCTATTGCTGCGTGAGTACGAGGAGGCCATGATATTAACCAACGCTATTGCTGCGTGAGTACGAGGAGGCCATGATATTAGCCAACGCTATTGCTGCATGAGTACGAGGAGGCCAGGATATTAGCCAACGCTATTGCTGCGTGAGTACGAGGAGGCCATGATATTAACCAACGCTATTGCTGCGTGAGTACGAGGAGGCCATGATATTAGCCAACGCTATTGCTGCGTGAGTACGAGGAGGCCATTATATTAGCCAACGCTATTGCTGCGTGAGTACGAGGAGGCCATGATATTAGCCAACACTATTTCTGCATGAGTACTAGGAGGCCATGATATTAACCAGCGCTATTGCTGCGTGAGTACGAGGAGGCCATGATATTAGCCAACGCTATTGCTGCGTGAGTACGAGGAGGCCATGATATTAGCCAACGCTATTGCTGCGTGAGTACGAGGAGGCCATGATATTAGCCAACGCTATTGCTGCGTGAGTACGAGGAGGCCATGATATTAACCAATGCTATTGCTGCGTGAGTACGAGGAGGCCATGATATTAACCAACGCTATTGCTGCGTGAGTACGAGGAGGCCATGATATTAGCCAACGCTATTGCTGCGTGAGTACGAGGAGGCCATGATATTAGCCAACGCTATTGCTGCGTGAGTACGAGGAGGCCATGATATTAACCAACGCTATTGCTGCGTCAGTACGAGGAGGCCATGATATTAACCAACGCTATTGCTGCGTGAGTACGAGGAGGCCATGATATTAGCCAACGCTATTGCTGCGTGAATACGAGGAGGCCATGATATTAGCCAACGCTATTGCTGCGTGAGTACGAGGAGGCCATGATATTAGCCAACGCTATTGCTGCGTGAGTACGAGGAGGCCATGATATTAGCCAACGCTATTGCTGCGTGAGTACGAGGAGGCCATGATATTAGCCAACGCTATTGCTGCGTGAGTACGAGGAGGCCATGATATTAACCAATGCTATTGCTGCGTGAGTACGAGGAGGCCATGATATTAACCAACGCTATTGCTGCGTGAGTACGAGGAGGCCATGATATTAGCCAACGCTATTGCTGCGTGAGTACGAGGAGGCCATGATATTAGCCAACGCTATTGCTGCGTGAGTACGAGGAGGCCATGATATTAACCAACGCTATTGCTGCGTGAGTACAAGGAGGCCATGATATTAGCCAACGCTATTGCTGCGTGAGTACGAGGAGGCCATGATATTAGCCAACGCTATTGCTGCGTGAGTACGAGGAGGCCATGATATTAGCCAACGCTATTGCTGCGTGAGTACGAGGAGGCCATGATATTAACCAACGCTATTGCTGCGTCAGTACGAGGAGGCCATGATATTAGCCAACGCTATTGCTGCGTGAGTACGAGGAGGCCATGATATTAGCCAACGCTATTGCTGCGTCAGTACGAGGAGGCCATGATATTAGCCAACGCTATTGCTGCGTGAGTACGAGGAGGCCATGATATTAGCCAACGCTATTGCTGCGTGAGCACGAGGAGGCCATGATATTAGCCAACGCTATTGCTGCGTGAGTACGAGGAGGCCATGATATTAACCAACGCTATTGCTGCGTGAGTACGAGGAGGCCATGATATTAACCAACGCTATTGCTGCGTCAGTACGAGGAGGCCATGATATTAGCCAACGCTATTGCTGCGTGAGTACGAGGAGGCCATGATATTAACCAACGCTATTGCTGCATGTGTACGAGGAGGCCATGATATTAGCCAACGCTATTGCTGCGTGAGTACGAGGAGGCCATGATATTAGCCAACGCTATTGCTGCGTGAGTACGAGGAGGCCATGATATTAACCAACGCTATTGCTGCATGAGTACGAGGAGGCCATGATATTAGCCAACGCTATTGCTGCGTGAGTACGAGGAGGCCATGATATTAGCCAACGCTATTGCTGCGTCAGTACGAGGAGGCCATGATATTAACCAACGCTACTGCTGCGTGAGTACGAGGAGGCCATGATATTAACCAACGCTATTGCTGCGTGAGTACGAGGAAGCCATGATATTAACCAACGCTATTGCTGCGTGAGTACGAGGAGGCCATGATATTAGCCAACGCTATTGCTGCGTGAGTACGAGGAGGCTATGATATTAACCAACGCTATTGCTGCGTGAGTACGAGGAGGCCATGATATTAGCCAACGCTATTGCTGCGTGAATACGAGGAGGCCATGATATTAGCCAACGCTATTGCTGCGTGAGTACGAGGAGGCCATGATATTAGCCAACGCTATTGCTGCGTGAGTACGAGGAGGCCATGATATTAACCAGCGCTATTGCTGCGTGAGTACGAGGAGGCCATGATATTAACCAGCGCTATTGCTGCGTGAGTACGAGGAGGCCATGATATTAGCCAACGCTATTGCTGCGTGAGTACGAGGAGGCCATGATATTAGCCAACGCTATTGCTGCGTGAGTACTAGGAGGCCATGATATTAACCAACGCTATTGCTGCGTGAGTACGAGGAGGCCATGATATTAACCAGCGCTATTGCTGCGTGAGTACGAGGAGGCCATGATATTAACCAACGCTATTGCTGCGTCAGTACGAGGAGGCCATGATATTAACCAACGCTATTGCTGCGTGAGTACGAGGAGGCCATGATATTAACAAACGCTATTGCTGCGTGAGTACGAGGAGGCCATGATATTAGCCAACGCTATTGCTGCGTCAGTACGAGGAGGCCATGGTATTAACCAACGCTATTGCTGCGTGAGTACGAGGAGGCCATGATATTAACCAGTGCTATTGCTGCGTGAGTACGAGGAGGCCATGATATCAACCAGCGCTATTGCTGCGTGAGTACGAGGAGGCCATGATAATAGCCAACGCTATTGCTGTGTGAGTACGAGGAGGCCATGATATTAGCCAGCGCTATTGCTGCGTGAGTACGAGGAGGCCATGAAATTAACCAACGCTATTGCTGCGTGAGTACGAGGAGGCCATGATATTAACCAACGCTATTGCTGCGTGAGTACGAGGAGGCCATGATAATAGCCAGCGCTATTGCTGCGTGAGTACGAGGAGGCCATGATATTAGCCAACGCTATTGCTGCGTGAGTACGAGGAGGCCATGATATTAGCCAACGCTATTGCTGCGTGAGTACGAGGAGGCCATGATATTAGCCAACGCTATTGCTGCGTCAGTACGAGGAGGCCATGATATTAGCCAACGCTATTGCTGCGTGAGTACGAGGAGGCCATGATATTAGCCAACGCTATTGCTGCGTGAGTACGAGGAGGCCATGATATTAACCAGCGCTATTGCTGCGTGAGTACGAGGAGGCCATGATATTAGCCAACGCTATTGCTGCGTGAGTACAAGGAGGCCATGATATTAGCCAACGCTATTGCTGCGTGAGTACGAGGAGGCCATGATATTAGCCAACGCTATTGCTGCGTGAGTACGAGGAGGCCATGATATTAGCCAAGGCTATTGCTGCGTGAGTACGAGGAGGCCATGATATTAGCCAACGCTATTGCTGCGTGAGTACGAGGAGGCCATGATATTAACCAGCGCTATTGCTGCGTGAGTACGAGGAGGCCATGATATTAACCAACGCTATTGCTGCGTGAGTACGAGGAGGCCATGATATTAGCCAGCGCTATTGCTGCGTGAGTACGAGGAGGCCATGATATTAACCAACGCTATTGCTGCGTGAGTACGAGGAGGCCATGATATTAACCAACGCCAATGCTGCGTGAGTACGAGGAGGCCATGATAATAGCCAGCGCTATTGCTGCGTGAGTACCAGGAGACCATGATATTAACCAACGCTATTGCTGCGTGAGTACGAGGAGGCCATGATATTAGCCAACGCTATTGCTGCGTGAGTACGAGGAGGCCATGATATTAACCCACGCTATTGCTGCGTGAGTACGAGGAGGCCATGATATTAGCCAACGCTATTGCTGCGTGAGTACGAGGAGGCCATGATATTAACCAACGCTATTGCTGCGTGAGTACGAGGAGGCCATGATATTAACCAACGCTATTGCTGCGTGAGTACGAGGAGGCCATGATATTAACCAACGCTATTGCTGCGTGAGTACGAGGAGGCCATGATATTAACCAACGCTATTGCTGCGTGAGTACGAGGAGGCCATGATATTAGCCAACGCTATTGCTGCATGAGTACGAGGAGGCCAGGATATTAGCCAACGCTATTGCTGCGTGAGTACGAGGAGGCCATGCTATTAGCCAACGCTATTGCTGCGTGAGTACGAGGAGGCCATGATATTAGCCAACGCTATTGATGCGTGAGTACGAGGAGGCCAGGATATTAGCCAACGCTATTGCTGCGTGAGTACGAGGAGGCCATGATATTAACCAACGCTATTGCTGCGTGAGTACGAGGAGGCCATGATATTAGCCAACGCTATTGCTGCGTGAGTACGAGGAGGCCATTATATTAGCCAACGCTATTGCTGCGTGAGTACGAGGAGGCCATGATATTAGCCAACACTATTTCTGCATGAGTACTAGGAGGCCATGATATTAACCAGCGCTATTGCTGCGTGAGTACGAGGAGGCCATGATATTAGCCAACGCTATTGCTGCGTGAGTACGAGGAGGCCATGATATTAGCCAACGCTATTGCTGCGTGAGTACGAGGAGGCCATGATATTAGCCAACGCTATTGCTGCGTGAGTACGAGGAGGCCATGATATTAACCAGCGCTATTGCTGCGTGAGTACGAGGAGGCCATGATATTAGCCAACGCTATTGCTGCGTGAGTACGAGGAGGCCATGATATTAGCCAACGCTATTGCTGCGTGAGTACGAGGAGGCCATGATATTAGCCAACGCTATTGCTGCGTGAGTACGAGGAGGCCATGATATTAACCAACGCTATTGCTGCGTGAGTACGAGGAGGCCATGATATTAGCCAACGCTATTGCTGCATGAGTACGAGGAGGCCATGATATTAGCCAACGCTATTGCTGCGTCAGTACGAGGAGGCCATGATATTAGCCAACGCTATTGCTGCGTGAGTACGAGGAGGCCATGATATTAGCCAACGCTATTGCTGCGTGAGTACGAGGAGGCCATGATATTAGCCAACGCTATTGCTGCGTGAGTACGAGGAGGCCATGATATTAACCAATGCTATTGCTGCGTGAGTACGAGGAGGCCATGATATTAACCAACGCTATTGCTGCGTGAGTACGAGGAGGCCATGATATTAGCCAACGCTATTGCTGCGTGAGTACGAGGAGGCCATGATATTAGCCAACGCTATTGCTGCGTGAGTACGAGGAGGCCATGATATTAACCAACGCTATTGCTGCGTCAGTACGAGGAGGCCATGATATTAACCAACGCTATTGCTGCGTGAGTACGAGGAGGCCATGATATTAGCCAACGCTATTGCTGCGTGAATACGAGGAGGCCATGATATTAGCCAACGCTATTGCTGCGTGAGTACGAGGAGGCCATGATATTAGCCAACGCTATTGCTGCGTGAGTACGAGGAGGCCATGATATTAGCCAACGCTATTGCTGCGTGAGTACGAGGAGGCCATGATATTAGCCAACGCTATTGCTGCGTGAGTACGAGGAGGCCATGATATTAACCAATGCTATTGCTGCGTGAGTACGAGGAGGCCATGATATTAACCAACGCTATTGCTGCGTGAGTACGAGGAGGCCATGATATTAGCCAACGCTATTGCTGCGTGAGTACGAGGAGGCCATGATATTAGCCAACGCTATTGCTGCGTGAGTACGAGGAGGCCATGATATTAACCAACGCTATTGCTGCGTGAGTACAAGGAGGCCATGATATTAGCCAACGCTATTGCTGCGTGAGTACGAGGAGGCCATGATATTAGCCAACGCTATTGCTGCGTGAGTACGAGGAGGCCATGATATTAGCCAACGCTATTGCTGCGTGAGTACGAGGAGGCCATGATATTAACCAACGCTATTGCTGCGTCAGTACGAGGAGGCCATGATATTAGCCAACGCTATTGCTGCGTGAGTACGAGGAGGCCATGATATTAGCCAACGCTATTGCTGCGTCAGTACGAGGAGGCCATGATATTAGCCAACGCTATTGCTGCGTGAGTACGAGGAGGCCATGATATTAGCCAACGCTATTGCTGCGTGAGCACGAGGAGGCCATGATATTAGCCAACGCTATTGCTGCGTGAGTACGAGGAGGCCATGATATTAACCAACGCTATTGCTGCGTGAGTACGAGGAGGCCATGATATTAACCAACGCTATTGCTGCGTCAGTACGAGGAGGCCATGATATTAGCCAACGCTATTGCTGCGTGAGTACGAGGAGGCCATGATATTAACCAACGCTATTGCTGCATGTGTACGAGGAGGCCATGATATTAGCCAACGCTATTGCTGCGTGAGTACGAGGAGGCCATGATATTAGCCAACGCTATTGCTGCGTGAGTACGAGGAGGCCATGATATTAACCAACGCTATTGCTGCATGAGTACGAGGAGGCCATGATATTAGCCAACGCTATTGCTGCGTGAGTACGAGGAGGCCATGATATTAGCCAACGCTATTGCTGCGTCAGTACGAGGAGGCCATGATATTAACCAACGCTACTGCTGCGTGAGTACGAGGAGGCCATGATATTAACCAACGCTATTGCTGCGTGAGTACGAGGAAGCCATGATATTAACCAACGCTATTGCTGCGTGAGTACGAGGAGGCCATGATATTAGCCAACGCTATTGCTGCGTGAGTACGAGGAGGCCATGATATTAACCAACGCTATTGCTGCGTGAGTACGAGGAGGCCATGATATTAGCCAACGCTATTGCTGCGTGAATACGAGGAGGCCATGATATTAGCCAACGCTATTGCTGCGTGAGTACGAGGAGGCCATGATATTAGCCAACGCTATTGCTGCGTGAGTACGAGGAGGCCATGATATTAACCAGCGCTATTGCTGCGTGAGTACGAGGAGGCCATGATATTAACCAGCGCTATTGCTGCGTGAGTACGAGGAGGCCATGATATTAGCCAACGCTATTGCTGCGTGAGTACGAGGAGGCCATGATATTAGCCAACGCTATTGCTGCGTGAGTACTAGGAGGCCATGATATTAACCAACGCTATTGCTGCGTGAGTACGAGGAGGCCATGATATTAACCAGCGCTATTGCTGCGTGAGTACGAGGAGGCCATGATATTAACCAACGCTATTGCTGCGTCAGTACGAGGAGGCCATGATATTAACCAACGCTATTGCTGCGTGAGTACGAGGAGGCCATGATATTAACAAACGCTATTGCTGCGTGAGTACGAGGAGGCCATGATATTAGCCAACGCTATTGCTGCGTCAGTACGAGGAGGCCATGGTATTAACCAACGCTATTGCTGCGTGAGTACGAGGAGGCCATGATATTAACCAGTGCTATTGCTGCGTGAGTACGAGGAGGCCATGATATCAACCAGCGCTATTGCTGCGTGAGTACGAGGAGGCCATGATAATAGCCAACGCTATTGCTGCGTGAGTACGAGGAGGCCATGATATTAGCCAGCGCTATTGCTGCGTGAGTACGAGGAGGCCATGAAATTAACCAACGCTATTGCTGCGTGAGTACGAGGAGGCCATGATATTAACCAACGCTATTGCTGCGTGAGTACGAGGAGGCCATGATAATAGCCAGCGCTATTGCTGCGTGAGTACGAGGAGGCCATGATATTAGCCAACGCTATTGCTGCGTGAGTACGAGGAGGCCATGATATTAGCCAACGCTATTGCTGCGTGAGTACGAGGAGGCCATGATATTAGCCAACGCTATTGCTGCGTCAGTACGAGGAGGCCATGATATTAGCCAACGCTATTGCTGCGTGAGTACGAGGAGGCCATGATATTAGCCAACGCTATTGCTGCGTGAGTACGAGGAGGCCATGATATTAACCAGCGCTATTGCTGCGTGAGTACGAGGAGGCCATGATATTAGCCAACGCTATTGCTGCGTGAGTACAAGGAGGCCATGATATTAGCCAACGCTATTGCTGCGTGAGTACGAGGAGGCCATGATATTAGCCAACGCTATTGCTGCGTGAGTACGAGGAGGCCATGATATTAGCCAAGGCTATTGCTGCGTGAGTACGAGGAGGCCATGATATTAGCCAACGCTATTGCTGCGTGAGTACGAGGAGGCCATGATATTAACCAGCGCTATTGCTGCGTGAGTACGAGGAGGCCATGATATTAACCAACGCTATTGCTGCGTGAGTACGAGGAGGCCATGATATTAGCCAGCGCTATTGCTGCGTGAGTACGAGGAGGCCATGATATTAACCAACGCTATTGCTGCGTGAGTACGAGGAGGCCATGATATTAACCAACGCCAATGCTGCGTGAGTACGAGGAGGCCATGATAATAGCCAGCGCTATTGCTGCGTGAGTACCAGGAGACCATGATATTAACCAACGCTATTGCTGCGTGAGTACGAGGAGGCCATGATATTAGCCAACGCTATTGCTGCGTGAGTACGAGGAGGCCATGATATTAACCCACGCTTTTGCTGCGTGAGTACGAGGAGGCCATGATATTAGCCAACGCTATTGCTGCGTGAGTACGAGGAGGCCATGATATTAACCAACGCTTTGCTGCGTGAGTACGAGGAGGCCATGATATTAACCAACGCTATTGCTGCGTGAGTACGAGGAGGCCATGATATTAACCAACGCTATTGCTGCGTGAGTACGAGGAGGCCATGATATTAACCAACGCTATTGCTGCGTGAGTACGAGGAGGCCATGATATTAGCCAACGCTATTGCTGCATGAGTACGAGGAGGCCAGGATATTAGCCAACGCTATTGCTGCGTGAGTACGAGGAGGCCATGATATTAACCAACGCTATTGCTGCGTGAGTACGAGGAGGCCATGATATTAGCCAACGCTATTGCTGCGTGAGTACGAGGAGGCCATTATATTAGCCAACGCTATTGCTGCGTGAGTACGAGGAGGCCATGATATTAGCCAACACTATTTCTGCATGAGTACTAGGAGGCCATGATATTAACCAGCGCTATTGCTGCGTGAGTACGAGGAGGCCATGATATTAGCCAACGCTATTGCTGCGTGAGTACGAGGAGGCCATGATATTAGCCAACGCTATTGCTGCGTGAGTACGAGGAGGCCATGATATTAGCCAACGCTATTGCTGCGTGAGTACGAGGAGGCCATGATATTAACCAATGCTATTGCTGCGTGAGTACGAGGAGGCCATGATATTAACCAACGCTATTGCTGCGTGAGTACGAGGAGGCCATGATATTAGCCAACGCTATTGCTGCGTGAGTACGAGGAGGCCATGATATTAGCCAACGCTATTGCTGCGTGAGTACGAGGAGGCCATGATATTAACCAACGCTATTGCTGCGTCAGTACGAGGAGGCCATGATATTAACCAACGCTATTGCTGCGTGAGTACGAGGAGGCCATGATATTAGCCAACGCTATTGCTGCGTGAATACGAGGAGGCCATGATATTAGCCAACGCTATTGCTGCGTGAGTACGAGGAGGCCATGATATTAGCCAACGCTATTGCTGCGTGAGTACGAGGAGGCCATGATATTAGCCAACGCTATTGCTGCGTGAGTACGAGGAGGCCATGATATTAGCCAACGCTATTGCTGCGTGAGTACGAGGAGGCCATGATATTAACCAATGCTATTGCTGCGTGAGTACGAGGAGGCCATGATATTAACCAACGCTATTGCTGCGTGAGTACGAGGAGGCCATGATATTAGCCAACGCTATTGCTGCGTGAGTACGAGGAGGCCATGATATTAGCCAACGCTATTGCTGCGTGAGTACGAGGAGGCCATGATATTAACCAACGCTATTGCTGCGTGAGTACAAGGAGGCCATGATATTAGCCAACGCTATTGCTGCGTGAGTACGAGGAGGCCATGATATTAGCCAACGCTATTGCTGCGTGAGTACGAGGAGGCCATGATATTAGCCAACGCTATTGCTGCGTGAGTACGAGGAGGCCATGATATTAACCAACGCTATTGCTGCGTCAGTACGAGGAGGCCATGATATTAGCCAACGCTATTGCTGCGTGAGTACGAGGAGGCCATGATATTAGCCAACGCTATTGCTGCGTCAGTACGAGGAGGCCATGATATTAGCCAACGCTATTGCTGCGTGAGTACGAGGAGGCCATGATATTAGCCAACGCTATTGCTGCGTGAGCACGAGGAGGCCATGATATTAGCCAACGCTATTGCTGCGTGAGTACGAGGAGGCCATGATATTAACCAACGCTATTGCTGCGTGAGTACGAGGAGGCCATGATATTAACCAACGCTATTGCTGCGTCAGTACGAGGAGGCCATGATATTAGCCAACGCTATTGCTGCGTGAGTACGAGGAGGCCATGATATTAACCAACGCTATTGCTGCATGTGTACGAGGAGGCCATGATATTAGCCAACGCTATTGCTGCGTGAGTACGAGGAGGCCATGATATTAGCCAACGCTATTGCTGCGTGAGTACGAGGAGGCCATGATATTAACCAACGCTATTGCTGCATGAGTACGAGGAGGCCATGATATTAGCCAACGCTATTGCTGCGTGAGTACGAGGAGGCCATGATATTAGCCAACGCTATTGCTGCGTCAGTACGAGGAGGCCATGATATTAACCAACGCTACTGCTGCGTGAGTACGAGGAGGCCATGATATTAACCAACGCTATTGCTGCGTGAGTACGAGGAAGCCATGATATTAACCAACGCTATTGCTGCGTGAGTACGAGGAGGCCATGATATTAGCCAACGCTATTGCTGCGTGAGTACGAGGAGGCCATGATATTAACCAACGCTATTGCTGCGTGAGTACGAGGAGGCCATGATATTAGCCAACGCTATTGCTGCGTGAATACGAGGAGGCCATGATATTAGCCAACGCTATTGCTGCGTGAGTACGAGGAGGCCATGATATTAGCCAACGCTATTGCTGCGTGAGTACGAGGAGGCCATGATATTAACCAGCGCTATTGCTGCGTGAGTACGAGGAGGCCATGATATTAACCAGCGCTATTGCTGCGTGAGTACGAGGAGGCCATGATATTAGCCAACGCTATTGCTGCGTGAGTACGAGGAGGCCATGATATTAGCCAACGCTATTGCTGCGTGAGTACTAGGAGGCCATGATATTAACCAACGCTATTGCTGCGTGAGTACGAGGAGGCCATGATATTAACCAGCGCTATTGCTGCGTGAGTACGAGGAGGCCATGATATTAACCAACGCTATTGCTGCGTCAGTACGAGGAGGCCATGATATTAACCAACGCTATTGCTGCGTGAGTACGAGGAGGCCATGATATTAACAAACGCTATTGCTGCGTGAGTACGAGGAGGCCATGATATTAGCCAACGCTATTGCTGCGTCAGTACGAGGAGGCCATGGTATTAACCAACGCTATTGCTGCGTGAGTACGAGGAGGCCATGATATTAACCAGTGCTATTGCTGCGTGAGTACGAGGAGGCCATGATATCAACCAGCGCTATTGCTGCGTGAGTACGAGGAGGCCATGATAATAGCCAACGCTATTGCTGTGTGAGTACGAGGAGGCCATGATATTAGCCAGCGCTATTGCTGCGTGAGTACGAGGAGGCCATGAAATTAACCAACGCTATTGCTGCGTGAGTACGAGGAGGCCATGATATTAACCAACGCTATTGCTGCGTGAGTACGAGGAGGCCATGATAATAGCCAGCGCTATTGCTGCGTGAGTACGAGGAGGCCATGATATTAGCCAACGCTATTGCTGCGTGAGTACGAGGAGGCCATGATATTAGCCAACGCTATTGCTGCGTGAGTACGAGGAGGCCATGATATTAGCCAACGCTATTGCTGCGTCAGTACGAGGAGGCCATGATATTAGCCAACGCTATTGCTGCGTGAGTACGAGGAGGCCATGATATTAGCCAACGCTATTGCTGCGTGAGTACGAGGAGGCCATGATATTAACCAGCGCTATTGCTGCGTGAGTACGAGGAGGCCATGATATTAGCCAACGCTATTGCTGCGTGAGTACAAGGAGGCCATGATATTAGCCAACGCTATTGCTGCGTGAGTACGAGGAGGCCATGATATTAGCCAACGCTATTGCTGCGTGAGTACGAGGAGGCCATGATATTAGCCAAGGCTATTGCTGCGTGAGTACGAGGAGGCCATGATATTAGCCAACGCTATTGCTGCGTGAGTACGAGGAGGCCATGATATTAACCAGCGCTATTGCTGCGTGAGTACGAGGAGGCCATGATATTAACCAACGCTATTGCTGCGTGAGTACGAGGAGGCCATGATATTAGCCAGCGCTATTGCTGCGTGAGTACGAGGAGGCCATGATATTAACCAACGCTATTGCTGCGTGAGTACGAGGAGGCCATGATATTAACCAACGCCAATGCTGCGTGAGTACGAGGAGGCCATGATAATAGCCAGCGCTATTGCTGCGTGAGTACCAGGAGACCATGATATTAACCAACGCTATTGCTGCGTGAGTACGAGGAGGCCATGATATTAGCCAACGCTATTGCTGCGTGAGTACGAGGAGGCCATGATATTAACCCACGCTATTGCTGCGTGAGTACGAGGAGGCCATGATATTAGCCAACGCTATTGCTGCGTGAGTACGAGGAGGCCATGATATTAACCAACGCTATTGCTGCGTGAGTACGAGGAGGCCATGATATTAACCAACGCTATTGCTGCGTGAGTACGAGGAGGCCATGATATTAACCAACGCTATTGCTGCGTGAGTACGAGGAGGCCATGATATTAACCAACGCTATTGCTGCGTGAGTACGAGGAGGCCATGATATTAGCCAACGCTATTGCTGCATGAGTACGAGGAGGCCAGGATATTAGCCAACGCTATTGCTGCGTGAGTACGAGGAGGCCATGCTATTAGCCAACGCTATTGCTGCGTGAGTACGAGGAGGCCATGATATTAGCCAACGCTATTGATGCGTGAGTACGAGGAGGCCAGGATATTAGCCAACGCTATTGCTGCGTGAGTACGAGGAGGCCATGATATTAACCAACGCTATTGCTGCGTGAGTACGAGGAGGCCATGATATTAGCCAACGCTATTGCTGCGTGAGTACGAGGAGGCCATTATATTAGCCAACGCTATTGCTGCGTGAGTACGAGGAGGCCATGATATTAGCCAACACTATTTCTGCATGAGTACTAGGAGGCCATGATATTAACCAGCGCTATTGCTGCGTGAGTACGAGGAGGCCATGATATTAGCCAACGCTATTGCTGCGTGAGTACGAGGAGGCCATGATATTAGCCAACGCTATTGCTGCGTGAGTACGAGGAGGCCATGATATTAGCCAACGCTATTGCTGCGTGAGTACGAGGAGGCCATGATATTAACCAGCGCTATTGCTGCGTGAGTACGAGGAGGCCATGATATTAGCCAACGCTATTGCTGCGTGAGTACGAGGAGGCCATGATATTAGCCAACGCTATTGCTGCGTGAGTACGAGGAGGCCATGATATTAGCCAACGCTATTGCTGCGTGAGTACGAGGAGGCCATGATATTAACCAACGCTATTGCTGCGTGAGTACGAGGAGGCCATGATATTAGCCAACGCTATTGCTGCATGAGTACGAGGAGGCCATGATATTAGCCAACGCTATTGCTGCGTCAGTACGAGGAGGCCATGATATTAGCCAACGCTATTGCTGCGTGAGTACGAGGAGGCCATGATATTAGCCAACGCTATTGCTGCGTGAGTACGAGGAGGCCATGATATTAACCAACGCTATTGCTGCGTCAGTACGAGGAGGCCATGATATTAGCCAACGCTATTGCTGCGTGAGTACGAGGAGGCCATGATATTAGCCAACGCTATTGCTGCGTGAGTACGAGGAGGCCATGATATTAGCCAACGCTATTGCTGCGTGAGTACGAGGAGGCCATGATATTAACCAACGCTATTGCTGCGTGAGTACGAGGAGGCCATGATATTAGCCAACGCTATTGCTGCGTCAGTACGAGGAGGCCATGATATTAGCCAACGCTATTGCTGCGTCAGTACGAGGAGGCCATGATATTAACCAACGCTATTGCTGCATGAGTACGAGGAGGCCATGATATTAACCAACGCTATTGCTGCGTGAGTACGAGGAGGCCATGATATTAGCCAACGCTATTGCTGCGTGAGTACGAGGAGGCCATGATATTAACCAGCGCTATTGCTGCGTGAGTACGAGGAGGCCATGATATTAGCCAACGCTATTGCTGCGTCAGTACGAGGAGGCCATGATATTAACCAGCGATATTGCTGCGTGAGTACGAGGAGGCTATGATATTAACCAACGCTATTGCTGCGTGAGTACGAGGAGGCCATGATATTAGCCAACGCTATTGCTGCGTGAGTACGAGGAGGCCATGATATTAGCCAACGCTATTGCTGCGTGAGTACGAGGAGGCCATGATATTAACCAACGCTATTGCTGCGTGAGTACGAGGAGGCCATGATATTAACAAACGCTATTGCTGCGTCAGTACAAGGAGGCCATGATATTAACCACCGCTATTGCTGCATGAGTACGAGGAGGCCATGATATTAACCAACGCTATTGCTGCGTGAGTACGAGGAGGCCATGATATTAGCCAACGCTATTGCTGCGTGAGTACGAGGAGGCCATGATATTAACCAGTGCTATTGCTGCGTGAGTACGAGTAGGCCATGATATTAACCAACGCTATTGCTGCGTGAGTACGAGGAGGCCATGATATTAGCCAACGCTATTGCTGCGTGAGTACGAGGAGGCCATGATATTAGCCAACGCTATTGCTGCGTGAGTACGAGGAGGCCATGATATTAACCAGTGCTATTGCTGCGTGAGTACGAGGAGGCCATGATATTAACCAACGCTATTGCTGCGTGAGTACGAGGAGGCCATGATATTAGCCAACGCTATTGCTGCGTGAGTACGAGGAGGCCATGATATTAGCCAACGCTATTGCTGCGTGAGTACGAGGAGGCCATGATATTACCCAGTGCTATTGCTGCGTGAGTACGAGGAGGCCATGATATTAGCCAACGCTATTGCTGCGTGAGTACGAGGAGGCCATGATATTAACCAGCGCTATTGCTGTGTGAGTACGAGGAGGCCATGATATTAACCAACGCTATTGCTGCGTGAGTACGAGGAGGCCATGATATTAACCAACGCTATTGCTGCGTGAGTACGAGGAGGCCATGATATTACCCAGTGCTATTGCTGCGTGAGTACGAGGAGGCCATGATATTAACCAACGCTATTGCTGCGTGAGTACGAGGAGGCCATGATATTAGCCAACGCTATTGCTGCGTGAGTACGAGGAGGCCATGATATTAACCAACGCTATTGCTGCGTGAGTACGAGGAGGCCATGATATTAGCCAACGCTATTGCTGCGTGAGTACGAGGAGGCCATGATATTAGCCAACGCTATTGCTGCGTGAGTACGAGGAGGCCATGATATTAACCAACGCTATTGCTGCGTCAGTACGAGGAGTCCATGATATTAACCAACGCTATTGCTGCGTGAGTACGAGGAGGCCATGATATTAGCCAACGCTATTGCTGCGTGAGTACGAGGAGGCCATGATATTAGCCAACGCTATTGCTGCATCAGTACGAGGAGGCCATGATATTAACCAACGCTATTGCTGCGTCAGTACCAGGAGGCCATGATATTAGCCAACGCTATTGCTGCGTGAGTACGAGGAGGCCATGATATTAGCCAACGCTATTGCTGCATCAGTACGAGGAGGCCATGATATTAGCCAACGCTATTGCTGCGTGAGTACGAGGAGGCCATGATATTAGCCAACGCTATTGCTGCGTGAGTACGATGAGGCCATGATATTAGCCAACGCTATTGCTGCGTCAGTACGAGGAGGCCATGATATTAGCCAACGCTATTGCTGCGTGAGTACGAGGAGGCCATGATATTAGCCAACGCTATTGCTGCGTGAGTACGAGGAGGCCATGATATTAGCCAACGCTATTGCTGCGTGAGTACGAGGAGGCCATGATATTAACCAACGCTATTGCTGCGTGAGTACGAGGAGGCCATGATATTAGCCAACGCTATTGCTGCGTGAGTTCGAGGAGGCCATGATATTAGCCAACGCTATTGCTGCGTGAGTACGAGGAGGCCATGATATTAGCCAACGCTATTGCTGCGTGAGTACGAGGAGGCCATGATATTAGCCAACGCTATTGCTGCGTGAGTACGAGGAGGCCATGATATTAGCCAACGCTATTGCTGCGTGAGTACGAGGAGGCCATGATATTAGCCAACGCTATTGCTGCGTGAGTACGAGGAGGCCATGATATTAGCCAACGCTATTGCTGCGTCAGTACGAGGAGGCCATGATATTAACCAACGCTATTGCTGCGTCAGTACAAGGAGGCCACGATATTAGCCAACGCTATTGCTGCATGAGTACGAGAAGGCCATGATATTAACCAACGCTATTGCTGCGTGAGTACGAGGAGGCCATGATATTAACCAGCGCTATTGCTGCTGTGAGTACGAGGAGGCCATGATATTAACCAACGCTATTGCTGCGTGAGTACGAGGAGGCCATGATATTAGCCAACGCTATTGCTGCGTGAGTACGAGGAGGCCATGATATTAACCAGCGCTATTGCTGCGTGAGTACGAGGAGGCCATGATATTAACAAACGCTATTGCTGCGTGAGTACGAGGAGGCCATGATATTAGCCAACGCTATTTCTGCGTCAGTACGAGGAGGCCATGGTATTAACCAACGCTATTGCTGCGTGAGTACGAGGAGGCCATGATATTAACCAGTGCTATTGCTGCGTGAGTACGAGGAGGCCATGATATCAACCAGCGCTATTGCTGCGTGAGTACGAGGGGGCCATGATAATAGCCAACGCTATTGCTGCGTGAGTACGAGGAGGCCATGATATTAGCCAGCGCTATTGCTGCGTGAGTACGAGGAGGCCATGAAATTAACCAACGCTATTGCTGCGTGAGTACGAGGAGGCCATGATATTAACCAACGCTATTGCTGCGTGAGTACGAGGAGGCCATGATAATAGCCAGCGCTATTGCTGCGTGAGTACGAGGAGGCCATGATATTAGCCAACGCTATTGCTGCGTGAGTACGAGGAGGCCATGATATTAGCCAACGCTATTGCTGCGTGAGTACGAGGAGGCCATGATATTAGCCAACGCTATTGCTGCGTCAGTACGAGGAGGCCATGATATTAGCCAACGCTATTGCTGCGTGAGTACGAGGAGGCCATGATATTAGCCAACGCTATTGCTGCGTGAGTACGAGGAGGCCATGATATTAACCAGCGCTATTGCTGCGTGAGTACGAGGAGGCCATGATATTAGCCAACGCTATTGCTGCGTGAGTACAAGGAGGCCATGATATTAGCCAACGCTATTGCTGCGTGAGTACGAGGAGGCCATGATATTAGCCAACGCTATTGCTGCGTGAGTACGAGGAGGCCATGATATTAGCCAAGGCTATTGCTGCGTGAGTACGAGGAGGCCATGATATTAGCCAACGCTATTGCTGCGTGAGTACGAGGAGGCCATGATATTAACCAGCGCTATTGCTGCGTGAGTACGAGGAGGCCATGATATTAACCAACGCTATTGCTGCGTGAGTACGAGGAGGCCATGATATTAGCCAGCGCTATTGCTGCGTGAGTACGAGGAGGCCATGATATTAACCAACGCTATTGCTGCGTGAGTACGAGGAGGCCATGATATTAACCAACGCCAATGCTGCGTGAGTACGAGGAGGCCATGATAATAGCCAGCGCTATTGCTGCGTGAGTACCAGGAGACCATGATATTAACCAACGCTATTGCTGCGTGAGTACGATGAGGCCATGATATTAGCCAACGCTATTGCTGCGTGAGTACGAGGAGGCCATGATATTAACCCACGCTATTGCTGCGTGAGTACGAGGAGGCCATGATATAAGCCAACGCTATTGCTGCGTGAGTACGAGGAGGCCATGATATTAACCAACGCTATTGCTGCGTGAGTACGAGGAGGCCATGATATTAACCAACGCTATTGCTGCGTGAGTACGAGGAGGCCATGATATTAACCAACGCTATTGCTGCGTGAGTACGAGGAGGCCATGATATTAACCAACGCTATTGCTGCGTGAGTACGAGGAGGCCATGATATTAGCCAACGCTATTGCTGCATGAGTACGAGGAGGCCAGGATATTAGCTAACGCTATTGCTGCGTGAGTACGAGGAGGCCATGATATTAGCCAACGCTATTGCTGCGTGAGTACGAGGAGGCCATGATATTAGCCAACGCTATTGCTGCGTGAGTACGAGGAGGCCAGGATATTAGCCAACGCTATTGCTGCGTGAGTACGAGGAGGCCATGATATTAACCAACGCTATTGCTGCGTGAGTACGAGGAGGCCATGATATTAGCCAACGCTATTGCTGCGTGAGTACGAGGAGGCCATTATATTAGCCAACGCTATTGCTGCGTGAGTACGAGGAGGCCATGATATTAGCCAACACTATTTCTGCATGAGTACTAGGAGGCCATGATATTAACCAGCGCTATTGCTGCGTGAGTACGAGGAGGCCATGATATTAGCCAACGCTATTGCTGCGTGAGTACGAGGAGGCCATGATATTAGCCAACGCTATTGCTGCGTGAGTACGAGGAGGCCATGATATTAGCCAACGCTATTGCTGCGTGAGTACGAGGAGGCCATGATATTAACCAGCGCTATTGCTGCGTGAGTACGAGGAGGCCATGATATTAGCCAACGCTATTGCTGCGTGAGTACGAGGAGGCCATGATACTAGCCAACGCTATTGCTGCGTGAGTACGAGGAGGCCATGATATTAGCCAACGCTATTGCTGCGTGAGTACGAGGAGGCCATGATATTAACCAATGCTATTGCTGCGTGAGTACGAGGAGGCCATGATATTAGCCAACGCTATTGCTGCATGAGTACGAGGAGGCCATGATATTAGCCAACGCTATTGCTGCGTCAGTACGAGGAGGCCATGATATTAGCCAACGCTATTGCTGCGTGAGTACGAGGAGGCCATGATATTAGCCAACGCTATTGCTGCGTGAGTACGAGGAGGCCATGATATTAACCAACGCTATTGCTGCGTCAGTACGAGGAGGCCATGATATTAGCCAACGCTATTGCTGCGTGAGTACGAGGAGGCCATGATATTAGCCAACGCTATTGCTGCGTGAGTACGAGGAGGCCATGATATTAGCCAACGCTATTGCTGCGTGAGTACGAGGAGGCCATGATATTAACCAACGCTATTGCTGCGTGAGTACGAGGAGGCCATGATATTAGCCAACGCTATTGCTGCGTCAGTACGAGGAGGCCATGATATTAGCCAACGCTATTGCTGCGTCAGTACGAGGAGGCCATGATATTAACCAACGCTATTGCTGCATGAGTACGAGGAGGCCATGATATTAACCAACGCTATTGCTGCGTGAGTACGAGGAGGCCATGATATTAGCCAACGCTATTGCTGCGTGAGTACGAGGAGGCCATGATATTAACCAGCGCTATTGCTGCGTGAGTACGAGGAGGCCATGATATTAGCCAACGCTATTGCTGCGTCAGTACGAGGAGGCCAGGATATTAACCAGCGATATTGCTGCGTGAGTACGAGGAGGCTATGATATTAACCAACGCTATTGCTGCGTGAGTACGAGGAGGCCATGATATTAGCCAACGCTATTGCTGCGTGAGTACGAGGAGGCCATGATATTAGCCAACGCTATTGCTGCGTGAGTACGAGGAGGCCATGATATTAACCAACGCTATTGCTGCGTGAGTACGAGGAGGCCATGATATTAACAAACGCTATTGCTGCGTCAGTACAAGGAGGCCATGATATTAACCACCGCTATTGCTGCATGAGTACGAGGAGGCCATGATATTAACCAACGCTATTGCTGCGTGAGTACGAGGAGGCCATGATATTAGCCAACGCTATTGCTGCGTGAGTACGAGGAGGCCATGATATTAACCAGTGCTATTGCTGCGTGAGTACGAGTAGGCCATGATATTAACCAACGCTATTGCTGCGTGAGTACGAGGAGGCCATGATATTAGCCAACGCTATTGCTGCGTGAGTACGAGGAGGCCATGATATTAGCCAACGCTATTGCTGCGTGAGTACGAGGAGGCCATGATATTAACCAGTGCTATTGCTGCGTGAGTACGAGGAGGCCATGATATTAACCAACGCTATTGCTGCGTGAGTACGAGGAGGCCATGATATTAGCCAACGCTATGGCTGCGTGAGTACGAGGAGGCCATGATATTAGCCAACGCTATTGCTGCGTGAGTACGAGGAGGCCATGATATTACCCAGTGCTATTGCTGCGTGAGTACGAGGAGGCCATGATATTAGCCAACGCTATTGCTGCGTGAGTACGAGGAGGCCATGATATTAACCAGCGCTATTGCTGTGTGAGTACGAGGAGGCCATGATATTAACCAACGCTATTGCTGCGTGAGTACGAGGAGGCCATGATATTAACCAACGCTATTGCTGCGTGAGTACGAGGAGGCCATGATATTACCCAGTGCTATTGCTGCGTGAGTACGAGGAGGCCATGATATTAACCAACGCTATTGCTGCGTGAGTACGAGGAGGCCATGATATTAGCCAACGCTATTGCTGCGTGAGTACGAGGAGGCCATGATATTAACCAACGCTATTGCTGCGTGAGTACGAGGAGGCCATGATATTAGCCAACGCTATTGCTGCGTGAGTAGGAGGAGGCCATGATATTAGCCAACGCTATTGCTGCGTGAGTACGAGGAGGCCATGATATTAACCAACGCTATTGCTGCGTCAGTACGAGGAGTCCATGATATTAACCAACGCTATTGCTGCGTGAGTACGAGGAGGCCATGATATTAGCCAACGCTATTGCTGCGTGAGTACGAGGAGGCCATGATATTAGCCAACGCTATTGCTGCATCAGTACGAGGAGGCCATGATATTAACCAACGCTATTGCTGCGTCAGTACCAGGAGGCCATGATATTAGCCAACGCTATTGCTGCGTGAGTACGAGGAGGCCATGATATTAGCCAACGCTATTGCTGCATCAGTACGAGGAGGCCATGATATTAGCCAACGCTATTGCTGCGTGAGTACGAGGAGGCCATGATATTAGCCAACGCTATTGCTGCGTGAGTACGATGAGGCCATGATATTAGCCAACGCTATTGCTGCGTCAGTACCAGGAGGCCATGATATTAGCCAACGCTATTGCTGCGTGAGTACGAGGAGGCCATGATATTAGCCAACGCTATTGCTGCGTGAGTACGAGGAGGCCATGATATTAGCCAACGCTATTGCTGCGTGAGTACGAGGAGGCCATGATATTAACCAACGCTATTGCTGCGTGACTACGAGGAGGCCATGATATTAGCCAACGCTATTGCTGCGTGAGTTCGAGGAGGCCATGATATTAGCCAACGCTATTGCTGCGTGAGTACGAGGAGGCCATGATATTAGCCAACGCTATTGCTGCGTGAGTACGAGGAGGCCATGATATTAGCCAACGCTATTGCTGCGTGAGTACGAGGAGGCCATGATATTAGCCAACGCTATTGCTGCGTGAGTACGAGGAGGCCATGATATTAGCCAACGCTATTGCTGCGTGAGTACGAGGAGGCCATGATATTAGCCAACGCTATTGCTGCGTCAGTACGAGGAGGCCATGATATTAACCAACGCTATTGCTGCGTCAGTACAAGGAGGCCACGATATTAGCCAACGCTATTGCTGCATGAGTACGAGAAGGCCATGATATTAACCAACGCTATTGCTGCGTGAGTACGAGGAGGCCATGATATTAACCAGCGCTATTGCTGCTGTGAGTACGAGGAGGCCATGATATTAACCAACGCTATTGCTGCGTGAGTACGAGGAGGCCATGATATTAGCCAACGCTATTGCTGCGTGAGTACGAGGAGGCCATGATATTAACCAGCGCTATTGCTGCGTGAGTACGAGGAGGCCATGATATTAACCATCGCTATTGCTGCATGAGTACGAAGAGGCCATGATATTAGCCAACGCTATTGCTGCATCAGTACGAGGAGGCCATGATATTAGCCAACGCTATTGCTGCGTGAGTACGAGGAGGCCATGATATTAACCAACGCTATTGCTGCGTGAGTACGAGGAGGCCATAATATTAACCAACGCTATTGCTGCGTGAGTACGAGGAGGCCATGATATTAACCAACGCTATTGCTGCATGAGTACGAGGAGGCCATGATATTAGCCAACGCTATTGCTGCATCAGTACGAGGAGGCCATGATATTAGCCAACGCTATTGCTGCGTGAGTACGAGGAGGCCATGATATTAGCCAACGCTATTGCTGCGTCAGTACGAGGAGGCCTTGATTTTAACCAACGCTATTGCTGCGTCAGTACGAGGAGGCCATGATATTAGCCAACGCTCTTGCTGCATCAGTACGAGGAGGCCATGATATTAACCAACGCTATTGCTGCGTGAGTACGAGGAGGCCATGATGTTAACCAATGCTATTGCTGCGTGAGTACGAGGAGGCCATGATATTAACCAACGCTATTGCTGCGTGAGTACGAGGAGGCCATATTAGCCAACGCTATTGCTGCGTGAGTACGAGGAGGCCATGATATTAGCCAACGCTATTGCTGCGTGAGTACGAGGAGGCCATGATATTAACCAACGCTATTGCTGCGTGAGTACGAGGAGGCCATGATATTAACCAACGCTATTGCTGCGTGAGTACAAGGAGGCCATGATATTAGCCAACGCTATTGCTGCGTGAGTACGAGGAGGCCATGATATTAGCCAACGCTATTGCTGCGTGAGTACGAGGAGGCCATGATATTAGCCAACGCTATTGCTGCGTGAGTACGAGGAGGCCATGATATTAACCAACGCTATTGCTGCGTCAGTACGAGGAGGCCATGATATTAGCCAACGCTATTGCTGCGTGAGTACGAGGAGGCCATGATATTAGCCAACGCTATTGCTGCGTCAGTACGAGGAGGCCATGATATTAGCCAACGCTATTGCTGCGTGAGTACGAGGAGGCCATGATATTAGCCAACGCTATTGCTGCGTGAGTACGAGGAGGCCATGATATTAGCCAACGCTATTGCTGCGTGAGTACGAGGAGGCCATGATATTAGCCAACGCTATTGCTGCGTGAGTACGAGGAGGCCATGATATTAACCAACGCTATTGCTGCGTGAGTACGAGGAGGCCATGATATTAGCCAACGCTATTGCTGCGTCAGTACGAGGAGGCCATGATATTAACCAACGCTATTGCTGCGTGAGTACGAGGAGGCCATGATATTAACCAACGCTATTGCTGCGTCAGTACGAGGAGGCCATGATATTAGCCAACGCTATTGCTGCGTGAGTACGAGGAGGCCATGATATTAACCAACGCTATTGCTGCGTGAGTACGAGGAGGCCATGATATTAGCCCACGCTATTGCTGCGTCTGTACGAGGAGGCCATGATATTAGCCAACGCTATTGCTGCGTGAGTACGAGGAGGCCATGATATTAACCAACGCTATTGCTGCGTGAGTACGAGGAGGCCATGATATTAACAAACGCTATTGCTGCGTCAGTACAAGGAGGCCATGATATTAACCACCGCTATTGCTGCATGAGTACGAGGAGGCCATGATATTAACCAACGCTATTGCTGCGTGAGTACGAGGAGGCCATGATATTAGCCAACGCTATTGCTGCGTGAGTACGAGGAGGCCATGATATTAACCAGTGCTATTGCTGCGTGAGTACGAGGAGGCCATGATATTAACCAACGCTATTGCTGCGTGAGTACGAGGAGGCCATGATATTAGCCAACGCTATTGCTGCGTGAGTACGAGGAGGCCATGATATTAGCCAACGCTATTGCTGCGTGAGTACGAGGAGGCCATGATATTAACCAGTGCTATTGCTGCGTGAGTACGAGGAGGCCATGATATTAACCAACGCTATTGCTGCGTGAGTACGAGGAGGCCATGATATTAGCCAACGCTATTGCTGCGTGAGTACGAGGAGGCCATGATATTAGCCAACGCTATTGCTGCGTGAGTACGAGGAGGCCATGATATTACCCAGTGCTATTGCTGCGTGAGTACGAGGAGGCCATGATATTAGCCAACGCTATTGCTGCGTGAGTACGAGGAGGCCATGATATTAACCAGCGCTATTGCTGTGTGAGTACGAGGAGGCCATGATATTAACCAACGCTATTGCTGCGTGAGTACGAGGAGGCCATGATATTAACCAACGCTATTGCTGCGTGAGTACGAGGAGGCCATGATATTACCCAGTGCTATTGCTGCGTGAGTACGAGGAGGCCATGATATTAACCAACGCTATTGCTGCGTGAGTACGAGGAGGCCATGATATTAGCCAACGCTATTGCTGCGTGAGTACGAGGAGGCCATGATATTAACCAACGCTATTGCTGCGTGAGTAGGAGGAGGCCATGATATTAGCCAACGCTATTGCTGCGTGAGTACGAGGAGGCCATGATATTAGCCAACGCTATTGCTGCGTGAGAACGAGGAGGCCATGATATTAACCAACGCTATTGCTGCGTCAGTACGTGGAGGCCATGATATTAGCCAACGCTATTGCTGCGTGAGTACGAGGAGGCCATGATATTAGCCAACGCTATTGCTGCATCAGTACGAGGAGGCCATGATATTAACCAACGCTATTGCTGCGTCAGTACCAGGAGGCCATGATATTAGCCAACGCTATTGCTGCGTGAGTACGAGGAGGCCATGATATTAGCCAACGCTATTGCTGCATCAGTACGAGGAGGCCATGATATTAGCCAACGCTATTGCTGCGTGAGTACGAGGAGGCCATGATATTACCCAACGCTATTGCTGCGTGAGTACGATGAGGCCATGATATTAGCCAACGCTATTGCTGCGTCAGTACGAGGAGGCCATGATATTAGCCAACGCTATTGCTGCGTGAGTACGAGGAGGCCATGATATTAGCCAACGCTATTGCTGCGTGAGTACGAGGAGGCCATGATATTAGCCAACGCTATTGCTGCGTGAGTACGAGGAGGCCATGATATTAACCAACGCTATTGCTGCGTGAGTACGAGGAGGCCATGATATTAGCCAACGCTATTGCTGTGTGAGTTCGAGGAGGCCATGATATTAGCCAACGCTATTGCTGCGTGAGTACGAGGAGGCCATGATATTAGCCAACGCTATTGCTGCGTGAGTACGAGGAGGCCATGATATTAGCCAACGCTATTGCTGCGTGAGTACGAGGAGGCCATGATATTAGCCAACGCTATTGCTGCGTGAGTACGAGGAGGCCATGATATTAGCCAAAGCTATTGCTGCGTGAGTACGAGGAGGCCATGATATTAGCCAACGCTATTGCTGCGTCAGTACGAGGAGGCCATGATATTAACCAACGATATTGCTGCGTCAGTACAAGGTGGCCACGATATTAGCCAACGCTATTGCTGCATGAGTACGAGGAGGCCATGATATTAACCAACGCTATTGCTGCGTGAGTACGAGGAGGCCATGATATTAACCAGCGCTATTGCTGCTGTGAGTACGAGGAGGCCATGATATTAACCAACGCTATTGCTGCGTGAGTACGAGGAGGCCATGATATTAGCCAACGCTATTGCTGCGTGAGTACGAGGAGGCCATGATATTAACCAGCGCTATTGCTGCGTGAGTACGAGGAGGCCATGATATTAACCATCGCTATTGCTGCATGAGTACGAGAAGGCCATGATATTAGCCAACGCTATTGCTGCATCAGTACGAGGAGGCCATGATATTAGCCAACGCTATTGCTGCGTGAGTACGAGGAGGCCATGATATTAACCAACGCTATTGCTGCGTGAGTACGAGGAGGCCACAATATTAACCAACGCTATTGCTGCGTGAGTACGAGGAGGCCATGATATTAACCAACGCTATTTCTGCATGAGTACGAGGAGGCCATGATATTAGCCAACGCTATTGCTGCATCAGTACGAGGAGGCCATGATATTAGCCAACGCTATTGCTGCGTGAGTACGAGGAGGCCATGATATTAGCCAACGCTATTGCTGCGTCAGTACGAGGAGGCCTTGATTTTAACCAACGCTATTGCTGCGTCAGTACGAGGAGGCCATGATATTAGCCAACGCTCTTGCTGCATCAGTACGAGGAGGCCATGATATTAACCAACGCTATTGCTGCGTGAGTACGAGGAGGCCATGATATTAACCAATGCTATTGCTGCGTGAGTACGAGGAGGCCATGATATTAACCAACGCTATTGCTGCGTGAGTACGAGGAGGCCATGATATTAGCCAACGCTATTGCTGCGTGAGTACGAGGAGGCCATGATATTAGCCAACGCTATTGCTGCGTGAGTACGAGGAGGCCATGATATTAACCAACGCTATTGCTGCGTGAGTACGAGGAGGCCATGATATTAACCAACGCTATTGCTGCGTGAGTACAAGGAGGCCATGATATTAGCCAACGCTATTGCTGCGTGAGTACGAGGAGGCCATGATATTAGCCAACGCTATTGCTGCGTGAGTACGAGGAGGCCATGATATTAGCCAACGCTATTGCTGCGTGAGTACGAGGAGGCCATGATATTAACCAACGCTATTGCTGCGTCAGTACGAGGAGGCCATGATATTAGCCAACGCTATTGCTGCATGAGTACGAGGAGGCCATGATATTAGCCAACGCTATTGCTGCGTCAGTACGAGGAGGCCATGATATTAGCCAACGCTATTGCTGCGTGAGTACGAGGAGGCCATGATATTAGCCAACGCTATTGCTGCGTGAGTACGAGGAGGCCATGATATTAGCCAACGCTATTGCTGCGTGAGTACGAGGAGGCCATGATATTAGCCAACGCTATTGCTGCGTGAGTACGAGGAGGCCATGATATTAACCAACGCTATTGCTGCGTGAGTACGAGGAGGCCATGATATTAGCCAACGCTATTGCTGCGTCAGTACGAGGAGGCCATGATATTAACCAACGCTATTGCTGCGTGAGTACGAGGAGGCCATGATATTAACCAACGCTATTGCTGCGTCAGTACGAGGAGGCCATGATATTAGCCAACGCTATTGCTGCGTGAGTACGAGGAGGCCATGATATTAGCCAACGCTATTGCTGCGTGAGTACGAGGAGGCCATGATATTAACCAACGCTATTGCTGCGTGAGTACGAGGAGGCCATGATATTAACCAACGCTATTGCTGCGTGAGTACGAGGAGGCCATGATATTAACCAACGCTATTGCTGCATGAGTACGAGGAGGCCATGATATTAGCCAACGCTATTGCTGCGTGAGTACGAGGAGGCCATGATATTAGCCAACGCTATTGCTGCGTGAGTACGAGGAGGTCATGATATTAACCAACGCTATTGCTGCATGAGTACGAGGAGGCCATGATATTAGCCAACGCTATTGCTGCGTGAGTACGAGGAGGCCATGATATTAGCCAACGCTATTGCTGCGTGAGTACGAGGAGGCCATGATATTAACCAACGCTATTGCTGCGTGAGTACGAGGAGGCCATGATATTAACCAACGCTATTGCTGCGTGAGTACAAGGAGGCCATGATATTAGCCAACGCTATTGCTGCGTGAGTACGAGGAGGCCATGATATTAGCCAACGCTATTGCTGCGTGAGTACGAGGAGGCCATGATATTAACCAACGCTATTGCTGCATGAGTACGAGGAGGCCATGATATTAGCCAACGCTATTGCTGCATCAGTACGAGGAGGCCATGATATTAGCCAACGCTATTGCTGCGTGAGTACGAGGAGGCCATGATATTAGCCAACGCTATTGCTGCGTCAGTACGAGGAGGCCATGATATTAACCAACGCTATTGCTGCGTCAGTACGAGGAGGCCATGATATTAGCCAACGCTATTGCTGCATCAGTACGAGGAGGCCATGATATTAACCAACGCTATTGCTGCGTGAGTACGAGGAGGCCATGATATTAACCAGCGCTATTGCTGCGTGAGTACGAGGAGGCCATGATATTAGCCAACGCTATTGCTGCGTCAGTACGAGGAGGCCATTATATTAACCAACGCTATTGCTGCGTGAGTACGAGGAGGCCATGATATTAGCCAACGCTCTTGCTGCGTGAGTACGAGGAGGCCATGATATTAACCAACGCTATTGCTGCGTCAGTACGAGGAGGCCACGATATTAGCCAACGCTATTGCTGCGTCAGTACGAGGAGGCCATGATATTAGCCAACGCTATTGCTGCGTCAGTACGAGGAGGCCATGATATTAGCCAACGCTATTGCTGGGTCAGTACGAGGAGGCCATGATATTAGCCAACGCTATTGCTGCGTGAGTACGAGGAGGCCATGATATTAACCAACGCTATTGCTGCGTGAGTACGAGGAGGCCATGGTATTAACCAACGCTATTGCTGCGTGAGTACGAGGAGGCCATGATATTAGCCAACGCTATTGCTGCGTGAGTACGAGGAGGCCATGATATTAACCAACGCTATTGCTGCGTGAGTACGAGGAGGCCATGATATTAGCCAACGCTATTGCTGCGTGAGTACGAGGAGGCCATGATATTAGCCAACGCTATTGCTGCGTGAGTACGAGGAGGCCATGATATTAACCAACGCTATTGCTGCGTGAGTACGAGGAGGCCATGATATTAGCCAACGCTATTGCTGCGTCAGTACGAGGAGGCCATGATATTAACCAACGCTATTGCTGCGTGAGTACGAGGAGGCCATGATATTAACCAACGCTATTGCTGCGTGAGTACGAGGAGGCCATGATATTAGCCAACGCTATTGCTGCGTGAGTACGAGGAGGCCATGATATTAACCAGCGCTATTGCTGCGTGAGTACGAGGAGGCCATGATATTAGCCAACGCTATTGCTGCGTGAGTACGAGGAGGCCATGATATTAGCCAACGCTATTGCTGCGTGAGTACGAGGAGGCCATGATATTAACCAACGCTATTGCTGCGTGAGTACGAGGAGGCCATGATATTAGCCAACGCTATTGCTGCGTGAGTACAAGGAGGCCATGATATTAGCCAACGCTATTGCTGCGTGAGTACGAGGAGGCCATGATATTAGCCAACGCTATTGCTGCGTGAGTACGAGGAGGCCATGATATTAACCAACGCTATTGCTGCGTGAGTACGAGGAGGCCATGATATTAGCCAACGATATTGCTGCGTGAGTACGAGGAGGCCATGATATTAACCAACGCTATTGCTGCGTCAGTACGAGGTGGCCATGATATTAACCACCGCTATTGCTGCGTCAGTACGAGGAGGCCATGGTATTAACCAGTGCTATTGCTGCGTGAGTACGAGGATGCCATGATATTAGCCAACGCTATTGCTGCGTCAGTACGAGGAGGCCATGGTATTAACCAACGCTATTGCTGCGTCAGTACGAGGAGGCCATGATATTAACCAACGCTATTGCTGCGTGAGTACGAGGAGGCCATGATATTAGCCAACGCTATTGCTGCGTCAGTACGAGGAGGCCATGGTATTAACCAACGCTATTGCTGCGTCAGTACGAGGAGGCCATGATATTAACCAACGCTATTGCTGCGTCAGTACGAGGAGGCCATGGTATTAACCAACGCTATTGCTGCGTGAGTACGAGGAGGCCATGATATTAGCCAACGCTATTGCTGCGTGAGTACGAGGAGGCCATGATATTAACCAACGCTATTGCTGCGTCAGTACGAGGAGGCCATGATATTAGCCAACGCTATTGCTGCGTCAGTACGAGGAGGCCATGATATTAGCCAACGCTATTGCTGCGTCAGTACGAGGAGGCCATGATATTAGCCAACGCTATTGCTGCGTCAGTACGAGGAGGCCATGATATTAGCCCACGCTATTGCTGCGTGAGTACGAGGAGGCCATGATATTAACCAACGCTATTGCTGCGTGAGTACGAGGAGGCCATGGTATTAACCAACGCTATTGCTGCGTGAGTACGAGGAGGCCATGATATTAGCCAACGCTATTGCTGCGTGAGTACGAGGAGGCCATGATATTAACCAACGCTATTGCTGCGTGAGTACGAGGAGGCCATGATATTAGCCAACGCTATTGCTGCGTGAGTACGAGGAGGCCATGATATTAGCCAACGCTATTGCTGCGTGAGTACGAGGAGGCCATGATATTAACCAACGCTATTGCTGCGTGAGTACGAGGAGGCCATGATATTAGCCAACGCTATTGCTGCGTCAGTACGGGGAGGCCATGATATTAGCCAACGCTATTGCTGCGTGAGTACGAGGAGGCCATGATATTAGCCAACGCTACTGCTGCGTGAGTACGAGGAGGCCATGATATTAGCCAACGCTATTGCTGCGTCAGTACGAGGAGGCCATGATATTAACCAACGCTATTGCTGCGTGAGTACGAGGAGGCCATGATATTAGCCAACGCTATTGCTGCGTCAGTACGAGGAGGCCATGATATTAACCAACGCTATTGCTGCGTGAGTACGAGGAGGCCATGATATTAGCCAACGCTATTGCTGCGTGAGTACGAGGAGGCCATGATATTAACCAGCGCTATTGCTGCGTGAGTACGAGGAGGCCATGATATTAGCCAACGCTATTGCTGCGTGAGTACGAGGAGGCCATGATATTAGCCAACGCTATTGCTGCGTGAGTACGAGGAGGCCATGATATTAACCAACGCTATTGCTGCGTGAGTACGAGGAGGCCATGATATTAGCCAACGCTATTGCTGCGTGAGTACAAGGAGGCCATGATATTAGCCAACGCTATTGCTGCGTGAGTACGAGGAGGCCATGATATTAGCCAACGCTATTGCTGCGTGAGGACGAGGAGGCCATGATATTAACCAACGCTATTGCTGCGTGAGTACGAGGAGGCCATGATATTAGCCAACGCTATTGCTGCGTGAGTACGAGGAGGCCATGATATTAGCCAACGCTATTGCTGCGTGAGTACGAGGAGGCCATGATATTAACCAACGCTATTGCTGCGTCAGTACGAGGAGGCCATGATATTAACCAACGCTATTGCTGCGTCAGTACGAGGAGGCCATGGTATTAACCAGTGCTATTGCTGCGTGAGTACGAGGAGGCCATGATATTAGCCAACGCTATTGCTGCGTCAGTACGAGGAGGCCATGGTATTAACCAACGCTATTGCTGCGTCAGTACGAGGAGGCCATGATATTAACCAACGCTATTGCTGCGTGAGTACGGGGAGGCCATGATATTAGCCAACGCTATTGCTGCGTCAGTACGAGGAGGCCATGGTATTAACCAACGCTATTGCTGCGTCAGTACGAGGAGGCCATGATATTAACCAACGCTATTGCTGCGTCAGTACGAGGAGGCCATGGTATTAACCAACGCTATTGCTGCGTGAGTACGAGGAGGCCATGATATTAACCAACGCTATTGCTGCGTGAGTACGAGGAGGCCATGATATTAACCAGCGCCATTGCTGCGTGAGTACGAGGAGGCCATGATATTAACCAACGCTATTGCTGCGTGAGTACGAGGAGGCCATGATATTAGCCAACGCTATTGCTGCGTGAGTACGAGGAGGCCATGATATTAGCCAACGCTATTGCTGCGTGAGTACGAGGAGGCCATGATATTAACCAACGCTATTGCTGCGTGAGTACGAGGAGGCCATGATATTAGCCAACGCTATTGCTGCGTCAGTACGAGGAGGCCATGATATTAACCAACGCTATTGCTGCGTGAGTACGAGGAGGCCATGATATTAACCAACGCTATTGCCGCGTGAGTACGAGGAGGCCATGATATTAGCCAACGCTATTTCTGCGTGAGTACGAGGAGGCCATGATATTAACCAGCGCTATTGCTGCGTGAGTACGAGGAGGCCATGATATTAGCCAACGCTATTGCTGCGTGAGTACGAGGAGGCCATGATATTAGCCAACGCTATTGCTGCGTGAGTACGAGGAGGCCATGATATTAACCAACGCTATTGCTGCGTGATTACGAGGAGGCCATGATATTAGCCAACGCTATTGCTGCGTGAGTACAAGGAGGCCATGATATTAGCCAACGCTATTGCTGCGTGAGTACGAGGAGGCCATGATATTAGCCAACGCTATTGCTGCGTGAGTACGAGGAGGCCATGATATTAACCAACGCTATTGCTGCGTGAGTACGAGGAGGCCATGATATTAGCCAACGCTATTGCTGCGTGAGTACGAGGAGGCCATGATATTAACCAACGCTATTGCTGCGTCAGTACGAGGAGGCCATGATATTAACCAACGCTATTGCTGCGTCAGTACGAGGAGGCCATGGTATTAACCAGTGCTATTGCTGCGTGAGTACGAGGAGGCCATGATATTAGCCAACGCTATTGCTGCGTCAGTACGAGGAGGCCATGGTATTAACCAACGCTATTGCTGCGTCAGT
Organism: Meconema thalassinum; assembly: GCA_946902985.2. Classification (NCBI taxonomy): domain Eukaryota; kingdom Metazoa; phylum Arthropoda; class Insecta; order Orthoptera; family Tettigoniidae; genus Meconema; species Meconema thalassinum. The sequence continues at coordinate 301,626,604 of OX336396.1, read as the reverse complement.
ACGAGGAGGCCATGATATTAACCAACGCTATTGCTGCGTGAGTACGAGGAGGCCATGATATTAGCCAACGCTATTGCTGCGTCAGTACGAGGAGGCCATGGTATTAACCAACGCTATTGCTGCGTCAGTACGAGGAGGCCATGATATTAACCAACGCTATTGCTGCGTCAGTACGAGGAGGCCATGGTATTAACCAACGCTATTGCTGCGTGAGTACGAGGAGGCCATGATATTAGCCAACGCTATTGCTGCGTGAGTACGAGGAGGCCATGATATTAACCAACGCTATTGCTGCGTCAGTACGAGGAGGCCATGATATTAGCCAACGCTATTGCTGCGTCAGTACGAGGAGGCCATGATATTAGCAAACGCTATTGCTGCGTGAGTACGAGGAGGCCATGATATTAGCCAACGCTATTGCTGCGTCAGTACGAGGAGGCCATGATATTAACCAACGCTATTGCTGAGTGAGAACGAGGAGGCCATGATATTAGCCAACGCTATTGCTGCGTGAGTACGAGGAGGCCATGATATTAACCAACGCTATTGCTGCGTGAGTACGAGGAGGCCATGATATTAGCCAACGCTATTGCTGTGTGAGTACGAGGAGGCCATGATATTAACCAACGCTATTGCTGCGTGAGTACGAGGAGGCCATGATATTAGCCAACGCTATTGCTGCGTGAGTACGAGGAGGCCATGATATTAGCCAACGCTATTGCTGCGTGAGTACGAGGAGGCCATGATATTAGCCAACGCTATTGCTGCGTGAGTACGAGGAGGCCATGATATTAGCCAACGCTATTGCTGCGTGAGTACGAGGAGGCCATGATATTAACCAACGCTATTGCTGCGTCAGTACGAGGAGGCCATGATATTAACCAACGCTATTGCTGCGTGAGTACGAGGAGGCCATGATATTAGCCAACGCTATTGCTGCGTGAGTACGAGGAGGCCATGATATTAACCAGCGCTATTGCTGCGTGAGTACGAGGAGGCCATGATATTAGCCAACGCTATTGCTGCGTGAGTACGAGGAGGCCATGATATTAGCCAACGCTATTGCTGCGTGAGTACGAGGAGGCCATGATATTAACCAACGCTATTGCTGCGTGAGTACGAGGAGGCCATGATATTAGCCAACGCTATTGCTGCGTGAGTACGAGGAGGCCATGATATTAACCAGCGCTATTGCTGCGTGAGTACGAGGAGGCCATGATATTAGCCAACGCTATTGCTGCGTGAGTACGAGGTGGCCATGATATTAGCCAACGCTATTGCTGCGTGAGTACGAGGAGGCCATGATATTAGCCAACGCTATTGCTGCGTCAGTGCGAGGAGGCCATGATATTAGCCAACGCTATTGCTGCGTGAGTACGAGGAGGCCATGATATTAACCAACGCTATTGCTGCGTGAGTACGAGGAGGCCATGATATTAGCCAACGCTATTGCTGCGTCAGTACGAGGAGGCCATGATATTAACAAACGCTATTGCTGCGTGAGTACGAGGAGGCCATGATATTAGCCAACGCTATTGCTGCGTGAGTACGAGGAGGCCATGATATTAGCCAACGCTATTGCTGCGTGAGTACGAGGAGGCCATGATATTAGCCAACGCTATTGCTGCGTGAGTACGAGGAGGCCATGATATTAACCAACGCTATTGCTTCGTGAGTACGAGGAGGCCATGATATTAACCAGCGCTATTGCTGCGTGAGTACGAGGAGGCCATGATATTAGCCAACGCTATTGCTGCGTGAGTACGAGGAGGCCATGATATTAGCCAACGCTATTGCTGCGTGAGTACGAGGAGGCCATGATATTAACCAACGCTATTGCTGCGTGAGTACGAGGAGGCCATGATATTAGCCAACGCTAATGCTGCGTGAGTACGAGGAGGCCATGATATTAACCAACGCTATTGCTGCGTGAGTACGAGGAGGCCATGATATTAACCAACGCTATTGCTGCGTGAGTACGAGGAGGCCATGATATTAACCAGCGCTATTGCTGCGTGAGTACGAGGAGGCCATGATATTAGCCAACGCTTTTGCTGCGTGAGTACGAGGAGGCCATGATATTAGCCAACGCTATTGCTGCGTGAGTACGAGGAGGCCATGATATTAGCCAACGCTATTGCTGCGTGAGTACGAGGAGGCCATGATATTAACCAGCGCTATTGCTGCGTGAGTACGAGGAGGCCATGATATTAACAAACGCTATTGCTGCGTGAGTACGAGGAGGCCATGATATTAGCCAACGCTATTGCTGCGTGAGTACAAGTAGGCCATGATATTAGCCAACGCTATTGCTGCGTGAGTACGAGGAGGCCATGATATTAGCCAACGCTATTGCTGCGTGAGTACGAGGAGGCCATGATATTAGCCAACGCTATTGCTGCGTGAGTACGAGGAGGCCATGATATTAACCAGCGCTATTGCTGCGTGAGTACGAGGAGGCCATGATATTAACCAACGCTATTGCTGCGTGAGTACGAGGAGGCCATGATATTAGCCAACGCTATTGCTGCGTGAGTACAAGGAGGCCATGATATTAGCCAACGCTATTGCTGCGTTTGTACGAGGAGGCCATGATATTAGCCAACGCTATTGCTGCGTGAGTACAAGTAGGCCATGATATTAGCCAACGCTATTGCTGCGTGAGTACGAGGAGGCCATGATATTAACCAACGCTATTGCTGCGTGAGTACGAGGAGGCCATGATATTAGCCAACGCTATTGCTGCGTGAGTACGAGGAGGCCATGATATTAGCCAACGCTATTGCTGCGTGAGTACAAGTAGGCCATGATATTAGCCAACGCTATTGCTGCGTGAGTACGAGGAGGCCATGATATTAGCCAACGCTATTGCTGCGTGAGTACGAGGAGGCCATGATATTAACCAGCGCTATTGCTGCGTGAGTACGAGGAGGCCATGATATTAGCCAACGCTATTGCTGCGTGAGTACGAGGAGGCCATGATATTAACCAGCGCTATTGCTGCGTGAGTACGAGGAAGCCATGATATTAACCAACGCTATTGCTGCGTGAGTACAAGGAGGCCATGATATTAGCCAACGCTATTGCTGCGTGAGTACGAGGAGGCCATGATATTAGCCAACGCTATTGCTGCGTGAGTACGAGGAGGCCATGATATTAACCAACGCTATTGCTGCGTGAGTACGAGGAGGCCATGATATTAACAAACGCTATTGCTGCGTCAGTACAAGGAGGCCATGATATTAACCACCGCTATTGCTGCATGAGTACGAGGAGGCCATGATATTAACCAACGCTATTGCTGCGTGAGTACGAGGAGGCCATGATATTAGCCAACGCTAATGCTGCGTGAGTACGAGGAGGCCATGATATTAGCCAACGCTATTGCTGCGTGAGTACGAGGAGGCCATGATATTAACCAGTGCTATTGCTGCGTGAGTACGAGGAGGCCATGATATTAACCAACGCTATTGCTGCGTGAGTACGAGGAGGCCATGATATTAGCCAACGCTATTGCTGCGTGAGTACGAGGAGGCCATGATATTAGCCAACGCTATTGCTGCGTGAGTACGAGGAGGCCATGATATTAGCCAACGCTATTGCTGCGTGAATACGAGGAGACCATGATATTAACCAACGCTATTGCTGCGTCAGTACGAGGAGGCCATGATATTAACCAACGCTATTGCTGCGTGAGTACGAGGAGGCCATGATATTAGCCAACGCTATTGCTGCGTGAGTACGAGGAGGCCATGATATTAGCCAGCGCTTTTGCTGCGTCAGTACGAGGAGGCCATGATATTAACCAGCGCTATTGCTGCGTGAGTACGAGGAGGCCATGATATTAGCCAACGCTATTGCTGCGTGAGTACGAGGAGGCCATGATATTAACCAACGCTATTGCTGCGTGAGTACGAGGAGGCCATGATATTAGCCAACGCTATTGCTGCGTGAATACGAGGAGGCCATGATATTAGCCAACGCTATTGCTGCGTGAGTATGAGGAGGCCATGATATTAGCCAACGCTATTGCTGCGTGAGTACGAGGAGGCCATGATATTAACCAGCGCTATTGCTGCGTGAGTACGAGGAGGCCATGATATTAACCAGCGCTATTGCTGCGTGAGTACGAGGAGGCCATGATATTAACCAACGCTATTGCTGCGTGAGTACGAGGAGGCCATGATATTAGCCAACGCTATTGCTGCGTGAGTACGAGGAGGCCATGATATTAGCCAACGCTATTGCTGCGTGAGTACGAGGAGGCCATGATATTAGCCAACGCTATTGCTGCGTGAGTACGAGGAGGCCATGATATTAACCAACGCTATTGCTGCGTCAGTACGAGGAGGCCATGATATTAACCAACGCTATTGCTGCGTGAGTACGAGGAGGCCATGATATTAGCCAACGCTATTGCTGCGTGAATACGAGGAGGCCATGATATTAGCCAACGCTATTGCTGCGTGAGTACGAGGAGGCCATGATATTAGCCAACGCTATTGCTGCGTGAGTACGAGGAGGCCATGATATTAGCCAACGCTATTGCTGCGTGAGTACGAGGAGGCCATGATATTAGCCAACGCTATTGCTGCGTGAGTACGAGGAGGCCATGATATTAACCAATGCTATTGCTGCGTGAGTACGAGGAGGCCATGATATTAACCAACGCTATTGCTGCGTGAGTACGAGGAGGCCATGATATTAGCCAACGCTATTGCTGCGTGAGTACGAGGAGGCCATGATATTAGCCAACGCTATTGCTGCGTGAGTACGAGGAGGCCATGATATTAACCAACGCTATTGCTGCGTGAGTACTAGGAGGCCATGATATTAGCCAACGCTATTGCTGCGTGAGTACGAGGAGGCCATGATATTAGCCAACGCTATTGCTGCGTGAGTACGAGGAGGCCATTATATTAGCCAACGCTATTGCTGCGTGAGTACGAGGAGGCCATGATATTAACCAACGCTATTGCTGCGTCAGTACGAGGAGGCCATGATATTAGCCAACGCTATTGCTGCGTGAGTACGAGGAGGCCATGATATTAGCCAACGCTATTGCTGCGTCAGTACGAGGAGGCCATGATATTAGCCAACGCTATTGCTGCGTGAGTACGAGGAGGCCATGATATTAGCCAACGCTATTGCTGCGTGAGTACGAGGAGGCCATGATATTAGCCAACGCTATTGCTGCGTGAGTACGAGGAGGCCATGATATTAACCAACGCTATTGCTGCGTGAGTACTAGGAGGCCATGATATTAACCAACGCTATTGCTGCGTCAGTACGAGGAGGCCATGATATTAGCCAACGCTATTGCTGCGTGAGTACGAGGAGGCCATGATATTAACCAACGCTATTGCTGCATGAGTACGAGGAGGCCATGATATTAGCCAACGCTATTGCTGCGTGAGTACGAGGAGGCCATGATATTAGCCAACGCTATTGCTGCGTGAGTACGAGGAGGCCATGATATTAACCAACGCTATTGCTGCATGAGTACGAGGAGGCCATGATATTAGCCAACGCTATTGCTGCGTGAGTACGAGGAGGCCATGATATTAGCCAACGCTATTGCTGCGTCAGTACGAGGAGGCCATGATATCAACAAACGCTATTGCTGCGTGATTACGAGGAGGCCATGATATTAGCCAACGCTATTGCTGCGTGAGTACGAGGAGGCCATGATATTAGCCAACGCTATTGCTGCGTGAGTACGAGGAGGCCATGATATTAGCCAACGCTATTGCTGCGTGAGTACGAGGAGGCCATGATATTAACCAACGCTATTGCTTTGTGAGTACGAGGAGGCCATGATATTAACCAGCGCTATTGCTGCGTGAGTACGAGGAGGCCATGATATTAGCCAACGCTATTGCTGCGTGAGTACGAGGAGGCCATGATATTAGCCAACGCTATTGCTGCGTGAGTACGAGGAGGCCATGATATTAACCAACGCTATTGCTGCGTGAGTACGAGGAGGCCATGATATTAGCCAACGCTAATGCTGCGTGAGTACGAGGAGGCCATGATATTAACCAACGCTATTGCTGCGTGAGTACGAGGAGGCCATGATATTAACCAACGCTATTGCTGCGTGAGAACGAGGAGGCCATGATATTAACCAGCGCTATTGCTGCGTGAGTACGAGGAGGCCATGATATTAGCCAACGCTATTGCTGCGTGAGTACGAGGAGGCCATGATATTAGCCAACGCTATTGCGGCGTGAGTACGAGGAGGCCATGATATTAGCCAACGCTATTGCTGCGTGAGTACGAGGAGGCCATGATATTAACCAGCGCTATTGCTGCGTGAGTACGAGGAGGCCATGATATTAACCAACGCTATTGCTGCGTGAGTACGAGGAGGCCATGATATTAGCCAACGCTATTGCTGCGTGAGTACAAGTAGGCCATGATATTAGCCAACGCTATTGCTGCGTGAGTACGAGGAGGCCATGATATTAGCCAACGCTATTGCTGCGTGAGTACGAGGAGGCCATGATATTAGCCAACGCTATTGCTGCGTGAGTACGAGGAGGCCATGATATTAACCAGCGCTATTGCTGCGTGAGTACGAGGAGGCCATGATATTAACCAACGCTATTGCTGCGTGGGTACGAGGAGGCCATGATATTAGCCAACGCTATTGCTGCGTGAGTACGAGGAGGCCATGATATTAGCCAACGTTATTGCTGCGTTTGTACGAGGAGGCCATGATATTAGCCAACGCTATTGCTGCGTGAGTACAAGTAGGCCATGATATTAGCCAACGCTATTGCTGCGTGAGTACGAGGAGGCCATGATATTAACCAACGCTATTGCTGCGTGAGTACGAGGAGGCCATGATATTAGCCAACGCTATTGCTGCGTGAGTACGAGGAGGCCATGATATTAGCCAACGCTATTGCTGCGTGAGTACAAGTAGGCCATGATATTAGCCAACGCTAATGCTGCGTGAGTACGAGGAGGCCATGATATTAGCCAACGCTATTGCTGCGTGAGTACGAGGAGGCCATGATATTAACCAGCGCTATTGCTGCGTGAGTACGAGGAGGCCATGATATTAGCCAACGCTATTGCTGCGTGAGTACGAGGAGGCCATGATATTAACCAGCGCTATTGCTGCGTGAGTACGAGGAAGCCATGATATTAACCAACGCTATTGCTGCGTGAGTACAAGTAGGCCATGATATTAGCCAACGCTATTGCTGCGTGAGTACGAGGAGGCCATGATATTAGCCAACGCTATGGCTGCGTGAGTACGAGGATGCCATGATATTAACCAACGCTATTGCTGCGTGAGTACGAGGAGGCCATGATATTAACAAACGCTATTGCTGCGTCAGTACAAGGAGGCCATGATATTAACCACCGCTATTGCTGCATGAGTACGAGGAGGCCATGATATTAACCAACGCTATTGCTGCGTGAGTACGAGGAGGCCATGATATTAGCCAACGCTAATGCTGCGTGAGTACGAGGAGGCCATGATATTAGCCAACGCTATTGCTGCGTGAGTACGAGGAGGCCATGATATTAACCAGTGCTATTGCTGCGTGAGTACGAGGAGGCCATGATATTAACCAACGCTATTGCTGCGTGAGTACGAGGAGGCCATGATATTAGCCAACGCTATTGCTGCGTGAGTACGAGGAGGCCATGATATTAGCCAACGCTATTGCTGCGTGAGTACGAGGAGGCCATGATATTAGCCAACGCTATTGCTGCGTGAATACGAGGAGACCATGATATTAACCAACGCTATTGCTGCGTCAGTACGAGGAGGCCATGATATTAACCAACGCTATTGCTGCGTGAGTACGAGGAGGCCATGATATTAGCCAACGCTATTGCTGCGTGAGTACGAGGAGGCCATGATATTAGCCAGCGCTATTGCTGCGTCATTACGAGGAGGCCATGATATTAACCAGCGCTATTGCTGCGTGAGTACGAGGAGGCCATGATATTAGCCAACGCTATTGCTGCGTGAGTACGAGGAGGCCATGATATTAACCAACGCTATTGCTGCGTGAGTACGAGGAGGCCATGATATTAGCCAACGCTATTGCTGCGTGAATACGAGGAGGCCATGATATTAGCCAACGCTATTGCTGCGTGAGTACGAGGAGGCCATGCTATTAGCCAACGCTATTGCTGCGTGAGTACGAGGAGGCCATGATATTAACCAGCGCTATTGCTGCGTGAGTACGAGGAGGCCATGATATTAACCAGCGCTATTGCTGCGTGAGTACGAGGAGGCCATGATATTAACCAACGCTATTGCTGCGTGAGTACGAGGAGGCCATGATATTAGCCAACGCTATTGCTGCGTGAGTACGAGGAGGCCATGATATTAGCCAACGCTATTGCTGCGTGAGTACGAGGAGGCCATGATATTAGCCAACGCTATTGCTGCGTGAGTACGAGGAGGCCATGATATTAACCAACGCTATTGCTGCGTCAGTACGAGGAGGCCATGATATAAACCAACGCTATTGCTGCGTGAGTACGAGGAGGCCATGATATTAGCCAACGCTATTGCTGCGTGAATACGAGGAGGCCATGATATTAGCCAACGCTATTGCTGCGTGAGTACGAGGAGGCCATGATATTAGCCAACGCTATTGCTGCGTGAGTACGAGGAGGCCATGATATTAGCCAACGCAATTGCTGCGTGAGTACGAGGAGGCCATGATATTAGCCAACGCTATTGCTGCGTGAGTACGAGGAGGCCATGATATTAACCATTGCTATTGCTGCGTGAGTACGAGGAGGCCATGATATTAACCTACGCTATTGCTGCGTGAGTACGAGGAGGCCATGATATTAGCCAACGCTATTGCTGCGTGAGTACGAGGAGGCCATGATATTAGCCAACGCTATTGCTGCGTGAGTACGAGGAGGCCATGATATTAACCAACGCTATTGCTGCGTGAGGACAAGGAGGCCATGATATTAGCCAACGCTATTGCTGCGTGAGTACGAGGAGGCCATGATATTAGCCAACGCTATTGCTGCGTGAGTACGAGGAGGCCATGATATTAGCCAACGCTATTGCTGCGTGAGTACGAGGAGGCCATGATATTAACCAACGCTATTGCTGCGTCAGTACGAGGAGGCCATGATATTAGCCAACGCTATTGCTGCGTGAGTACGAGGAGGCCATGATATTAGCCAACGCTATTGCTGCGTCAGTACGAGGAGGCCATGATATTAGCCAACGCTATTGCTGCGTGAGTACGAGGAGGCCATGATATTAGCCAACGCTATTGCTGCGTGAGTACGAGGAGGCCATGATATTAGCCAACGCTATTGCTGCGTGAGTACGAGGAGGCCATGATATTAACCAACGCTATTGCTGCGTGAGTACGAGGAGGCCATGATATTAACCAACGCTATTGCTGCGTCAGTACGAGGAGGCCATGATATTAGCCAACGCTATTGCTGCGTGAGTACGAGGAGGCCATGATATTAACCAACGCTATTGCTGCATGAGTACGAGGAGGCCATGATATTAGCCAACGCTATTGCTGCGTGAGTACGAGGAGGCCATGATATTAGCCAACGCTATTGCTGCGTGAGTACGAGGAGGCCATGATATTAACCAACGCTATTGCTGCATGAGTACGAGGTGGCCATGATATTAGCCAACGCTATTGCTGCGTGAGTACGAGGAGGCCATGATATTAGCCAACGCTATTGCTGCGTCAGTACGAGGAGGCCATGATATTAACCAACGCTACTGCTGCGTGAGTACGAGGAGGCCATGATATTAACCAACGCTATTGCTGCGTGAGTACGAGGAAGCCATGATATTAACCCACGCTATTGCTGCGTGAGTACGAGGAGGCCATGATATTAGCCAACGCTATTGCTGCGTGAGTACGAGGAGGCCATGATATTAACCAACGCTATTGCTGCGTGAGTACGAGGAGGATATGATATTAGCCAACGCTATTGCTGCGTGAATACGAGGAGGCCATGATATTAGCCAACGCTATTGCTGCGTGAGTACGAGGAGGCCATGATATTAGCCAACGCTATTGCTGCGTGAGTACGAGGAGGCCATGATATTAACCAGCGCTATTGCTGCGTGAGTACGAGGAGGCCATGATATTAACCAGCGCTATTGCTGCGTGAGTACGAGGAGGCCATGATATTAGCCAACGCTATTGCTGCGTGAGTACGAGGAGGCCATGATATTAGCCAACGCTATTGCTGCGTGAGTACGAGGAGGCCATGATATTAACCAACGCTATTGCTGCGTGAGTACGAGGAGGCCATGATATTAACCAGCGCTATTGCTGCGTGAGTACGAGGAGGCCATGATATTAACCAACGCTATTGCTGCGTCAGTACGAGGAGGCCATGATATTAACCAACGCTATTGCTGCGTGAGTACGAGGAGGCCATGATATTAACAAACGCTATTGCTGCGTGAGTACGAGGAGGCCATGATATTAGCCAACGCTATTGCTGCGTCAGTACGAGGAGGCCATGGTATTAACCAACGCTATTGCTGCGTGAGTACGAGGAGGCCATGATATTAACCAGTGCTATTGCTGCGTGAGTACGAGGAGGCCATGATATTAACCAGCGCTATTGCTGCGTGAGTACGAGGAGGCCATGATAATAGCCAACGCTATTGCTGCGTGAGTACGAGGAGGCCATGATATTAGCCAGCGCTATTGCTGCGTGAGTACGAGGAGGCCATGAAATTAACCAACGCTATTGCTGCGTGAGTACGAGGAGGCCATGATATTAACCAACGCTATTGCTGCGTGAGTACGAGGAGGCCATGATAATAGCCAGCGCTATTGCTGCGTGAGTACGAGGAGGCCATGATATTAGCCAACGCTATTGCTGCGTGAGTACGAGGAGGCCATGATATTAGCCAACGCTATTGCTGCGTGAGTACGAGGAGGCCATGATATTAGCCAACGCTATTGCTGCGTCAGTACGAGGAGGCCATGATATTAGCCAACGCTATTGCTGCGTGAGTACGAGGAGGCCATGATATTAGCCAACGCTATTGCTGCGTGAGTACGAGGAGGCCATGATATTAACCAGCGCTATTGCTGCGTGAGTACGAGGAGGCCATGATATTAGCCAACGCTATTGCTGCGTGAGTACAAGGAGGCCATGATATTAGCCAACGCTATTGCTGCGTGAGTACGAGGAGGCCATGATATTAGCCAACGCTATTGCTGCGTGAGTACGAGGAGGCCATGATATTAGCCAAGGCTATTGCTGCGTGAGTACGAGGAGGCCATGATATTAGCCAACGCTATTGCTGCGTGAGTACGAGGAGGCCATGATATTAACCAGCGCTATAGCTGCGTGAGTACGAGGAGGCCATGATATTAACCAACGCTATTGCTGCGTGAGTACGAGGAGGCCATGATATTAGCCAGCGCTATTGCTGCGTGAGTACGAGGAGGCCATGATATTAACCAACGCTATAGCTGCGTGAGTACGAGGAGGCCATGATATTAACCAACGCTAATGCTGCGTGAGTACGAGGAGGCCATGATAATAGCCAGCGCTATTGCTGCGTGAGTACCAGGAGACCATGATATTAACCAACGCTATTGCTGCGCGAGTACGAGGAGGCCATGATATTAGCCAACGCTATTGCTGCGTGAGTACGAGGAGGCCATGATATTAACCAACGCTATTGCTGCGTGAGTACGAGGAGGCCATGATATTAGCCAACGCTATTGCTGCGTGAGTACGAGGAGGCCATGATATTAACCAACGCTATTGCTGCGTGAGTACGAGGAGGCCATGATATTAACCAACGCTATTGCTGCGTGAGTACGAGGAGGCCATGATATTAACCAACGCTATTGCTGCGTGAGTACGAGGAGGCCATGATATTAACCAATGCTATTGCTGCGTGAGTACGAGGAGGCCATGATATTAGCCAACGCTATTGCTGCATGAGTACGAGGAGGCCAGGATATTAGCCAACGCTATTGCTGCGTGAGTACGAGGAGGCCATGATATTAGCCAACGCTATTGCTGCGTGAGTACGAGGAGGCCATGATATTAGCCAACGCTATTGCTGCGTGAGTACGAGGAGGCCAGGATATTAGCCAACGCTATTGCTGCGTGAGTACGAGGAGGCCATGATATTAACCAACGCTATTGCTGCGTGAGTACGAGGAGGCCATGATATTAGCCAACGCTATTGCTGCGTGAGTACGAGGAGGCCATGATATTAGCCAACGCTATTGCTGCGTGAGTACGAGGAGGCCATGATATTAGCCAACACTATTTCTGCATGAGTACTAGGAGGCCATGATATTAACCAGCGCTATTGCTGCGTGAGTACGAGGAGGCCATGATATTAGCCAACGCTATTGCTGCGTGAGTACGAGGAGGCCATGATATTAGCCAACGCTATTGCTGCGTGAGTACGAGGAGGCCATGATATTAGCCAACGCTATTGCTGCGTGAGTACGAGGAGGCCATGATATTAACCAGCGCTATTGCTGCGTGAGTACGAGGAGGCCATGATATTAGCCAACGCTATTGCTGCGTGAGTACGAGGAGGCCATGATATTAGCCAACGCTATTGCTGCGTGAGTACGAGGAGGCCATGATATTAACCAGCGCTATTGCTGCGTGAGTACGAGGAGGCCATGATATTAGCCAACGCTATTGCTGCGTGAGTACGAAGAGGCCATGATATTAGCCAACGCTATTGCTGCGTGAGTACGAGGAGGCCATGATATTAACCAACGCTATTGCTGCGTCAGTACGAGGTGGCCATGATATTAGCCAACGCTATTGCTGCGTGAGTACGAGGAGGCCATGATATTAGCCAACGCTATTGCTGCGTCAGTACGAGGAGGCCATGATATTAGCCAACGCTATTGCTGCGTCAGTACGAGGAGGCCATGATATTAACCAACGCTATTGCTGCATGAGTACGAGGAGGCCATGATATTAACCAACGCTATTGCTGCGTGAGTACGAGGAGGCCATGATATTAGCCAACGCTATTGCTGCGTGAGTACGAGGAGGCCATGATATTAACCAGCGCTATTGCTGCGTGAGTACGAGGAGGCCATGATATTAGCCAACGCTATTGCTGTTTCAGTACGAGGAGGCCATGATATTAACCAGCGATATTGCTGCGTGAGTACGAGGAGGCCATGATATTAACCAACGCTATTGCTGCGTGAGTACGAGGAGGCCATGATATTAGCCAACGCTATTGCTGCGTGAGTACGAGGAGGCCATGATATTAGCCAACGCTATTGCTGCGTGAGTACGAGGAGGCCATGATATTAACCAACGCTATTGCTGCGTGAGTACGAGGAGGCCATGATATTAACAAACGCTATTGCTGCGTCAGTACAAGGAGGCCATGATATTAACCACCGCTATTGCTGCATGAGTACGAGGAGGCCATGATATTAACCAACGCTATTGCTGCGTGAGTACGAGGAGGCCATGATATTAGCCAACGCTTTTGCTGCGTGAGTACGAGGAGGCCATGATATTAACCAGTGCTATTGCTGCGTGAGTACGAGGAGGCCATGATATTAACCAACGCTATTGCTGCGTGAGTACGAGGAGGCCATGATATTAGCCAACGCTATTGCTGCGTGAGTACGAGGAGGCCATGATATTAGCCAACGCTATTGCTGCGTGAGTACGAGGAGGCCATGATATTAACCAGTGCTATTGCTGCGTGAGTACGAGGAGGCCATGATATTAACCAACGCTATTGCTGCGTGAGTACGAGGAGGCCATGATATTAGCCAACGCTATTGCTGCGTGAGTACGAGGAGGCCATGATATTAGCCAACGCTATTGCTGCGTGAGTACGAGGAGGCCATGATATTTCCCAGTGCTATTGCTGCGTGAGTACGAGGAGGCCATGATATTAGCCAACGCTATTGCTGCGTGAGTACGAGGAGGCCATGATATTAACCAGCGCTATTGCTGTGTGAGTACGAGGAGGCCATGATATTAACCAACGCTATTGCTGCGTGAGTACGAGGAGGCCATGATATTAACCAACGCTATTGCTGCGTGAGTACGAGGAGGCCATGAAATTACCCAGTGCTATTGCTGCGTGAGTACGAGGAGGCCATGATATTAACCAACGCTATTGCTGCGTGAGTACGAGGAGGCCATGATATTAGCCAACGCTATTGCTGCGTGAGTACGAGGAGGCCATGATATTAACCAACGCTATTGCTTCGTGAGTACGAGGAGGCCATGATATTAGCCAACGCTATTGCTGCGTGAGTACGAGGAGGCCATGATATTAACCAGCGCTATTGCTGTGTGAGTACGAGGAGGCCATGATATTAGCCAACGCTATTGCTGCGTGAGTACGAGGAGGCCATGATATTAACCAGCGCTATTGCTGCGTGAGTACGAGGAGGCCATGATATTAGCCAACGCTATTGCTGCGTGAGTACGAGGAGGCCATGATATTAGCCAACGCTATTGCTGCGTGAGTACGAGGAGGCCATGATATTAACCAACGCTATTGCTGCGTGATTACGAGGAGGCCATGATATTAGCCAACGCTATTGCTGCGTGAGTACAAGGAGGCCATGATATTAGCCAACGCTATTGCTGCGTGAGTACGAGGAGGCCATGATATTAGCCAACGCTATTGCTGCGTGAGTACGAGGAGGCCATGATATTAACCAACGCTATTGCTGCGTGAGTACGAGGAGGCCATGATATTAGCCAACGCTATTGCTGCGTGAGTACGAGGAGGCCATGATATTAACCAACGCTATTGCTGCGTCAGTACGAGGAGGCCATGATATTAACCAACGCTATTGCTGCGTCAGTACGAGGAGGCCATGGTATTAACCAGTGCTATTGCTGCGTGAGTACGAGGAGGCCATGATATTAGCCAACGCTATTGCTGCGTCAGTACGAGGAGGCCATGGTATTAACCAACGCTATTGCTGCGTCAGTACGAGGAGGCCATGATATTAACCAACGCTATTGCTGCGTGAGTACGAGGAGGCCATGATATTAGCCAACGCTATTGCTGCGTCAGTACGAGGAGGCCATGGTATTAACCAACGCTATTGCTGCGTCAGTACGAGGAGGCCATGATATTAACCAACGCTATTGCTGCGTCAGTACGAGGAGGCCATGGTATTAACCAACGCTATTGCTGCGTGAGTACGAGGAGGCCATGATATTAGCCAACGCTATTGCTGCGTGAGTACGAGGAGGCCATGATATTAACCAACGCTATTGCTGCGTCAGTACGAGGAGGCCATGATATTAGCCAACGCTATTGCTGCGTCAGTACGAGGAGGCCATGATATTAGCAAACGCTATTGCTGCGTGAGTACGAGGAGGCCATGATATTAGCCAACGCTATTGCTGCGTCAGTACGAGGAGGCCATGATATTAACCAACGCTATTGCTGAGTGAGTACGAGGAGGCCATGATATTAGCCAACGCTATTGCTGCGTGAGTACGAGGAGGCCATGATATTAACCAACGCTATTGCTGCGTGAGTACGAGGAGGCCATGATATTAGCCAACGCTATTGCTGTGTGAGTACGAGGAGGCCATGATATTAACCAACGCTATTGCTGCGTGAGTACGAGGAGGCCATGATATTAGCCAACGCTATTGCTGCGTGAGTACGAGGAGGCCATGATATTAGCCAACGCTACTGCTGCGTGAGTACGAGGAGGCCATGATATTAGCCAACGCTATTGCTGCGTGAGTACGAGGAGGCCATGATATTAGCCAACGCTATTGCTGCGTGAGTACGAGGAGGCCATGATATTAACCAACGCTATTGCTGCGTCAGTACGAGGAGGCCATGATATTAACCAACGCTATTGCTGCGTGAGTACGAGGAGGCCATGATATTAGCCAACGCTATTGCTGCGTGAGTACGAGGAGGCCATGATATTAACCAGCGCTATTGCTGCGTGAGTACGAGGAGGCCATGATATTAGCCAACGCTATTGCTGCGTGAGTACGAGGAGGCCATGATATTAGCCAACGCTATTGCTGCGTGAGTACGAGGAGGCCATGATATTAACCAACGCTATTGCTGCGTGAGTACGAGGAGGCCATGATATTAGCCAACGCTATTGCTG
The DNA here is from genome assembly GCA_946902985.2 of Meconema thalassinum. Classification (NCBI taxonomy): domain Eukaryota; kingdom Metazoa; phylum Arthropoda; class Insecta; order Orthoptera; family Tettigoniidae; genus Meconema; species Meconema thalassinum. Next base: position 301,610,486 of record OX336396.1, on the reverse strand, counting down.
CGTGAGTACGAGGAGGCCATGATATTAACCAGCGCTATTGCTGCGTGAGTACGAGGAGGCCATGATATTAGCCAACGCTATTGCTGCGTGAGTACGAGGTGGCCATGATATTTGCCAACGCTATTGCTGCGTGAGTACGAGGAGGCCATGATATTAGCCAACGCTATTGCTGCGTCAGTGCGAGGAGGCCATGATATTAGCCAACGCTATTGCTGCGTGAGTACGAGGAGGCCATGATATTAACCAACGCTATTGCTGCGTGAGTACGAGGAGGCCATGATATTAGCCAACGCTATTGCTGCGTCAGTACGAGGAGGCCATGATATTAACAAACGCTATTGCTGCGTGAGTACGAGGAGGCCATGATATTAGCCAACGCTATTGCTGCGTGAGTACGAGGAGGCCATGATATTAGCCAACGCTATTGCTGCGTGAGTACGAGGAGGCCATGATATTAGCCAACGCTATTGCTGCGTGAGTACGAGGAGGCCATGATATTAACCAACGCTATTGCTTCGTGAGTACGAGGAGGCCATGATATTAACCAGCGCTATTGCTGCGTGAGTACGAGGAGGCCATGATATTAGCCAACGCTATTGCTGCGTGAGTACGAGGAGGCCATGATATTAGCCAACGCTATTGCTGCGTGAGTACGAGGAGGCCATGATATTAACCAACGCTATTGCTGCGTGAGTACGAGGAGGCCATGATATTAGCCAACGCTAATGCTGCGTGAGTACGAGGAGGCCATGATATTAACCAACGCTATTGCTGCGTGAGTACGAGGAGGCCATGATATTAACCAACGCTATTGCTGCGTGAGTACGAGGAGGCCATGATATTAACCAGCGCTATTGCTGCGTGAGTACGAGGAGGCCATGATATTAGCCAACGCTATTGCTGCGTGAGTACGAGGAGGCCATGATATTAGCCAACGCTATTGCTGCGTGAGTACGAGGAGGCCATGATATTAGCCAACGCTATTGCTGCGTGAGTACGAGGAGGCCATGATATTAACCAGCGCTATTGCTGCGTGAGTACGAGGAGGCCATGATATTAACAAACGCTATTGCTGCGTGAGTACGAGGAGGCCATGATATTAGCCAACGCTATTGCTGCGTGAGTACAAGTAGGCCATGATATTAGCCAACGCTATTGCTGCGTGAGTACGAGGAGGCCATGATATTAGCCAACGCTATTGCTGCGTGAGTACGAGGAGGCCATGATATTAGCCAACGCTATTGCTGCGTGAGTACGAGGAGGCCATGATATTAACCAGCGCTATTGCTGCGTGAGTACGAGGAGGCCATGATATTAACCAACGCTATTGCTGCGTGAGTACGAGGAGGCCATGATATTAGCCAACGCTATTGCTGCGTGAGTACAAGGAGGCCATGATATTAGCCAACGCTATTGCTGCGTTTGTACGAGGAGGCCATGATATTAGCCAACGCTATTGCTGCGTGAGTACAAGTAGGCCATGATATTAGCCAACGCTATTGCTGCGTGAGTACGAGGAGGCCATGATATTAACCAACGCTATTGCTGCGTGAGTACGAGGAGGCCATGATATTAGCCAACGCTATTGCTGCGTGAGTACGAGGAGGCCATGATATTAGCCAACGCTATTGCTGCGTGAGTACAAGTAGGCCATGATATTAGCCAACGCTATTGCTGCGTGAGTACGAGGAGGCCATGATATTAGCCAACGCTATTGCTGCGTGAGTACGAGGAGGCCATGATATTAACCAGCGCTATTGCTGCGTGAGTACGAGGAGGCCATGATATTAGCCAACGCTATTGCTGCGTGAGTACGAGGAGGCCATGATATTAACCAGCGCTATTGCTGCGTGAGTACGAGGAAGCCATGATATTAACCAACGCTATTGCTGCGTGAGTACAAGGAGGCCATGATATTAGCCAACGCTATTGCTGCGTGAGTACGAGGAGGCCATGATATTAGCCAACGCTATTGCTGCGTGAGTACGAGGAGGCCATGATATTAACCAACGCTATTGCTGCGTGAGTACGAGGAGGCCATGATATTAACAAACGCTATTGCTGCGTCAGTACAAGGAGGCCATGATATTAACCACCGCTATTGCTGCATGAGTACGAGGAGGCCATGATATTAACCAACGCTATTGCTGCGTGAGTACGAGGAGGCCATGATATTAGCCAACGCTAATGCTGCGTGAGTACGAGGAGGCCATGATATTAGCCAACGCTATTGCTGCGTGAGTACGAGGAGGCCATGATATTAACCAGTGCTATTGCTGCGTGAGTACGAGGAGGCCATGATATTAACCAACGCTATTGCTGCGTGAGTACGAGGAGGCCATGATATTAGCCAACGCTATTGCTGCGTGAGTACGAGGAGGCCATGATATTAGCCAACGCTATTGCTGCGTGAGTACGAGGAGGCCATGATATTAGCCAACGCTATTGCTGCGTGAATACGAGGAGACCATGATATTAACCAACGCTATTGCTGCGTCAGTACGAGGAGGCCATGATATTAACCAACGCTATTGCTGCGTGAGTACGAGGAGGCCATGATATTAGCCAACGCTATTGCTGCGTGAGTACGAGGAGGCCATGATATTAGCCAGCGCTTTTGCTGCGTCAGTACGAGGAGGACATGATATTAACCAGCGCTATTGCTGCGTGAGTACGAGGAGGCCATGATATTAGCCAACGCTATTGCTGCGTGAGTACGAGGAGGCCATGATATTAACCAACGCTATTGCTGCGTGAGTACGAGGAGGCCATGATATTAGCCAACGCTATTGCTGCGTGAATACGAGGAGGCCATGATATTAGCCAACGCTATTGCTGCGTGAGTATGAGGAGGCCATGATATTAGCCAACGCTATTGCTGCGTGAGTACGAGGAGGCCATGATATTAACCAGCGCTATTGCTGCGTGAGTACGAGGAGGCCATGATATTAACCAGCGCTATTGCTGCGTGAGTACGAGGAGGCCATGATATTAACCAACGCTATTGCTGCGTGAGTACGAGGAGGCCATGATATTAGCCAACGCTATTGCTGCGTGAGTACGAGGAGGCCATGATATTAGCCAACGCTATTGCTGCGTGAGTACGAGGAGGCCATGATATTAGCCAACGCTATTGCTGCGTGAGTACGAGGAGGCCATGATATTAACCAACGCTATTGCTGCGTCAGTACGAGGAGGCCATGATATTAACCAACGCTATTGCTGCGTGAGTACGAGGAGGCCATGATATTAGCCAACGCTATTGCTGCGTGAATACGAGGAGGCCATGATATTAGCCAACGCTATTGCTGCGTGAGTACGAGGAGGCCATGATATTAGCCAACGCTATTGCTGCGTGAGTACGAGGAGGCCATGATATTAGCCAACGCTATTGCTGCGTGAGTACGAGGAGGCCATGATATTAGCCAACGCTATTGCTGCGTGAGTACGAGGAGGCCATGATATTAACCAATGCTATTGCTGCGTGAGTACGAGGAGGCCATGATATTAACCAACGCTATTGCTGCGTGAGTACGAGGAGGCCATGATATTAGCCAACGCTATTGCTGCGTGAGTACGAGGAGGCCATGATATTAGCCAACGCTATTGCTGCGTGAGTACGAGGAGGCCATGATATTAACCAACGCTATTGCTGCGTGAGTACTAGGAGGCCATGATATTAGCCAACGCTATTGCTGCGTGAGTACGAGGAGGCCATGATATTAGCCAACGCTATTGCTGCGTGAGTACGAGGAGGCCATTATATTAGCCAACGCTATTGCTGCGTGAGTACGAGGAGGCCATGATATTAACCAACGCTATTGCTGCGTCAGTACGAGGAGGCCATGATATTAGCCAACGCTATTGCTGCGTGAGTACGAGGAGGCCATGATATTAGCCAACGCTATTGCTGCGTCAGTACGAGGAGGCCATGATATTAGCCAACGCTATTGCTGCGTGAGTACGAGGAGGCCATGATATTAGCCAACGCTATTGCTGCGTGAGTACGAGGAGGCCATGATATTAGCCAACGCTATTGCTGCGTGAGTACGAGGAGGCCATGATATTAACCAACGCTATTGCTGCGTGAGTACTAGGAGGCCATGATATTAACCAACGCTATTGCTGCGTCAGTACGAGGAGGCCATGATATTAGCCAACGCTATTGCTGCGTGAGTACGAGGAGGCCATGATATTAACCAACGCTATTGCTGCATGAGTACGAGGAGGCCATGATATTAGCCAACGCTATTGCTGCGTGAGTACGAGGAGGCCATGATATTAGCCAACGCTATTGCTGCGTGAGTACGAGGAGGCCATGATATTAACCAACGCTATTGCTGCATGAGTACGAGGAGGCCATGATATTAGCCAACGCTATTGCTGCGTGAGTACGAGGAGGCCATGATATTAGCCAACGCTATTGCTGCGTCAGTACGAGGAGGCCATGATATTAACAAACGCTATTGCTGCGTGATTACGAGGAGGCCATGATATTAGCCAACGCTATTGCTGCGTGAGTACGAGGAGGCCATGATATTAGCCAACGCTATTGCTGCGTGAGTACGAGGAGGCCATGATATTAGCCAACGCTATTGCTGCGTGAGTACGAGGAGGCCATGATATTAACCAACGCTATTGCTTTGTGAGTACGAGGAGGCCATGATATTAACCAGCGCTATTGCTGCGTGAGTACGAGGAGGCCATGATATTAGCCAACGCTATTGCTGCGTGAGTACGAGGAGGCCATGATATTAGCCAACGCTATTGCTGCGTGAGTACGAGGAGGCCATGATATTAACCAACGCTATTGCTGCGTGAGTACGAGGAGGCCATGATATTAGCCAACGCTAATGCTGCGTGAGTACGAGGAGGCCATGATATTAACCAACGCTATTGCTGCGTGAGTACGAGGAGGCCATGATATTAACCAACGCTATTGCTGCGTGAGAACGAGGAGGCCATGATATTAACCAGCGCTATTGCTGCGTGAGTACGAGGAGGCCATGATATTAGCCAACGCTATTGCTGCGTGAGTACGAGGAGGCCATGATATTAGCCAACGCTATTGCGGCGTGAGTACGAGGAGGCCATGATATTAGCCAACGCTATTGCTGCGTGAGTACGAGGAGGCCATGATATTAACCAGCGCTATTGCTGCGTGAGTACGAGGAGGCCATGATATTAACCAACGCTATTGCTGCGTGAGTACGAGGAGGCCATGATATTAGCCAACGCTATTGCTGCGTGAGTACAAGTAGGCCATGATATTAGCCAACGCTATTGCTGCGTGAGTACGAGGAGGCCATGATATTAGCCAACGCTATTGCTGCGTGAGTACGAGGAGGCCATGATATTAGCCAACGCTATTGCTGCGTGAGTACGAGGAGGCCATGATATTAACCAGCGCTATTGCTGCGTGAGTACGAGGAGGCCATGATATTAACCAACGCTATTGCTGCGTCAGTACGAGGAGGCCATGATATTAGCCAACGCTATTGCTGCGTGAGTACGAGGAGGCCATGATATTAGCCAACGTTATTGCTGCGTTTGTACGAGGAGGCCATGATATTAGCCAACGCTATTGCTGCGTGAGTACAAGTAGGCCATGATATTAGCCAACGCTATTGCTGCGTGAGTACGAGGAGGCCATGATATTAACCAACGCTATTGCTGCGTGAGTACGAGGAGGCCATGATATTAGCCAACGCTATTGCTGCGTGAGTACGAGGAGGCCATGATATTAGCCAACGCTATTGCTGCGTGAGTACAAGTAGGCCATGATATTAGCCAACGCTAATGCTGCGTGAGTACGAGGAGGCCATGATATTAGCCAACGCTATTGCTGCGTGAGTACGAGGAGGCCATGATATTAACCAGCGCTATTGCTGCGTGAGTACGAGGAGGCCATGATATTAGCCAACGCTATTGCTGCGTGAGTACGAGGAGGCCATGATATTAACCAGCGCTATTGCTGCGTGAGTACGAGGAAGCCATGATATTAACCAACGCTATTGCTGCGTGAGTACAAGTAGGCCATGATATTAGCCAACGCTATTGCTGCGTGAGTACGAGGAGGCCATGATATTAGCCAACGCTATGGCTGCGTGAGTACGAGGATGCCATGATATTAACCAACGCTATTGCTGCGTGAGTACGAGGAGGCCATGATATTAACAAACGCTATTGCTGCGTCAGTACAAGGAGGCCATGATATTAACCACCGCTATTGCTGCATGAGTACGAGGAGGCCATGATATTAACCAACGCTATTGCTGCGTGAGTACGAGGAGGCCATGATATTAGCCAACGCTAATGCTGCGTGAGTACGAGGAGGCCATGATATTAGCCAACGCTATTGCTGCGTGAGTACGAGGAGGCCATGATATTAACCAGTGCTATTGCTGCGTGAGTACGAGGAGGCCATGATATTAACCAACGCTATTGCTGCGTGAGTACGAGGAGGCCATGATATTAGCCAACGCTATTGCTGCGTGAGTACGAGGAGGCCATGATATTAGCCAACGCTATTGCTGCGTGAGTACGAGGAGGCCATGATATTAGCCAACGCTATTGCTGCGTGAATACGAGGAGACCATGATATTAACCAACGCTATTGCTGCGTCAGTACGAGGAGGCCATGATATTAACCAACGCTATTGCTGCGTGAGTACGAGGAGGCCATGATATTAGCCAACGCTATTGCTGCGTGAGTACGAGGAGGCCATGATATTAGCCAGCGCTATTGCTGCGTCATTACGAGGAGGCCATGATATTAACCAGCGCTATTGCTGCGTGAGTACGAGGAGGCCATGATATTAGCCAACGCTATTGCTGCGTGAGTACGAGGAGGCCATGATATTAACCAACGCTATTGCTGCGTGAGTACGAGGAGGCCATGATATTAGCCAACGCTATTGCTGCGTGAATACGAGGAGGCCATGATATTAGCCAACGCTATTGCTGCGTGAGTACGAGGAGGCCATGATATTAGCCAACGCTATTGCTGCGTGAGTACGAGGAGGCCATGATATTAACCAGCGCTATTGCTGCGTGAGTACGAGGAGGCCATGATATTAACCAGCGCTATTGCTGCGTGAGTACGAGGAGGCCATGATATTAACCAACGCTATTGCTGCGTGAGTACGAGGAGGCCATGATATTAGCCAACGCTATTGCTGCGTGAGTACGAGGAGGCCATGATATTAGCCAACGCTATTGCTGCGTGAGTACGAGGAGGCCATGATATTAGCCAACGCTATTGCTGCGTGAGTACGAGGAGGCCATGATATTAACCAACGCTATTGCTGCGTCAGTACGAGGAGGCCATGATATAAACCAACGCTATTGCTGCGTGAGTACGAGGAGGCCATGATATTAGCCAACGCTATTGCTGCGTGAATACGAGGAGGCCATGATATTAGCCAACGCTATTGCTGCGTGAGTACGAGGAGGCCATGATATTAGCCAACGCTATTGCTGCGTGAGTACGAGGAGGCCATGATATTAGCCAACGCAATTGCTGCGTGAGTACGAGGAGGCCATGATATTAGCCAACGCTATTGCTGCGTGAGTACGAGGAGGCCATGATATTAACCATTGCTATTGCTGCGTGAGTACGAGGAGGCCATGATATTAACCTACGCTATTGCTGCGTGAGTACGAGGAGGCCATGATATTAGCCAACGCTATTGCTGCGTGAGTACGAGGAGGCCATGATATTAGCCAACGCTATTGCTGCGTGAGTACGAGGAGGCCATGATATTAACCAACGCTATTGCTGCGTGAGTACAAGGAGGCCATGATATTAGCCAACGCTATTGCTGCGTGAGTACGAGGAGGCCATGATATTAGCCAACGCTATTGCTGCGTGAGTACGAGGAGGCCATGATATTAGCCAACGCTATTGCTGCGTGAGTACGAGGAGGCCATGATATTAACCAACGCTATTGCTGCGTCAGTACGAGGAGGCCATGATATTAGCCAACGCTATTGCTGCGTGAGTACGAGGAGGCCATGATATTAGCCAACGCTATTGCTGCGTCAGTACGAGGAGGCCATGATATTAGCCAACGCTATTGCTGCGTGAGTACGAGGAGGCCATGATATTAGCCAACGCTATTGCTGCGTGAGTACGAGGAGGCCATGATATTAGCCAACGCTATTGCTGCGTGAGTACGAGGAGGCCATGATATTAACCAACGCTATTGCTGCGTGAGTACGAGGAGGCCATGATATTAACCAACGCTATTGCTGCGTCAGTACGAGGAGGCCATGATATTAGCCAACGCTATTGCTGCGTGAGTACGAGGAGGCCATGATATTAACCAACGCTATTGCTGCATGAGTACGAGGAGGCCATGATATTAGCCAACGCTATTGCTGCGTGAGTACGAGGAGGCCATGATATTAGCCAACGCTATTGCTGCGTGAGTACGAGGAGGCCATGATATTAACCAACGCTATTGCTGCATGAGTACGAGGAGGCCATGATATTAGCCAACGCTATTGCTGCGTGAGTACGAGGAGGCCATGATATTAGCCAACGCTATTGCTGCGTCAGTACGAGGAGGCCATGATATTAACCAACGCTACTGCTGCGTGAGTACGAGGAGGCCATGATATTAACCAACGCTATTGCTGCGTGAGTACGAGGAAGCCATGATATTAACCCACGCTATTGCTGCGTGAGTACGAGGAGGCCATGATATTAGCCAACGCTATTGCTGCGTGAGTACGAGGAGGCCATGATATTAACCAACGCTATTGCTGCGTGAGTACGAGGAGGATATGATATTAGCCAACGCTATTGCTGCGTGAATACGAGGAGGCCATGATATTAGCCAACGCTATTGCTGCGTGAGTACGAGGAGGCCATGATATTAGCCAACGCTATTGCTGCGTGAGTACGAGGAGGCCATGATATTAACCAGCGCTATTGCTGCGTGAGTACGAGGAGGCCATGATATTAACCAGCGCTATTGCTGCGTGAGTACGAGGAGGCCATGATATTAGCCAACGCTATTGCTGCGTGAGTACGAGGAGGCCATGATATTAGCCAACGCTATTGCTGCGTGAGTACGAGGAGGCCATGATATTAACCAACGCTATTGCTGCGTGAGTACGAGGAGGCCATGATATTAACCAGCGCTATTGCTGCGTGAGTACGAGGAGGCCATGATATTAACCAACGCTATTGCTGCGTCAGTACGAGGAGGCCATGATATTAACCAACGCTATTGCTGCGTGAGTACGAGGAGGCCATGATATTAACAAACGCTATTGCTGCGTGAGTACGAGGAGGCCATGATATTAGCCAACGCTATTGCTGCGTCAGTACGAGGAGGCCATGGTATTAACCAACGCTATTGCTGCGTGAGTACGAGGAGGCCATGATATTAACCAGTGCTATTGCTGCGTGAGTACGAGGAGGCCATGATATTAACCAGCGCTATTGCTGCGTGAGTACGAGGAGGCCATGATAATAGCCAACGCTATTGCTGCGTGAGTACGAGGAGGCCATGATATTAGCCAGCGCTATTGCTGCGTGAGTACGAGGAGGCCATGAAATTAACCAACGCTATTGCTGCGTGAGTACGAGGAGGCCATGATATTAACCAACGCTATTGCTGCGTGAGTACGAGGAGGCCATGATAATAGCCAGCGCTATTGCTGCGTGAGTACGAGGAGGCCATGATATTAGCCAACGCTATTGCTGCGTGAGTACGAGGAGGCCATGATATTAGCCAACGCTATTGCTGCGTGAGTACGAGGAGGCCATGATATTAGCCAACGCTATTGCTGCGTCAGTACGAGGAGGCCATGATATTAGCCAACGCTATTGCTGCGTGAGTACGAGGAGGCCATGATATTAGCCAACGCTATTGCTGCGTGAGTACGAGGAGGCCATGATATTAACCAGCGCTATTGCTGCGTGAGTACGAGGAGGCCATGATATTAGCCAACGCTATTGCTGCGTGAGTACAAGGAGGCCATGATATTAGCCAACGCTATTGCTGCGTGAGTACGAGGAGGCCATGATATTAGCCAACGCTATTGCTGCGTGAGTACGAGGAGGCCATGATATTAGCCAAGGCTATTGCTGCGTGAGTACGAGGAGGCCATGATATTAGCCAACGCTATTGCTGCGTGAGTACGAGGAGGCCATGATATTAACCAGCGCTATAGCTGCGTGAGTACGAGGAGGCATTGATATTAACCAACGCTATTGCTGCGTGAGTACGAGGAGGCCATGATATTAGCCAGCGCTATTGCTGCGTGAGTACGAGGAGGCCATGATATTAACCAACGCTATAGCTGCGTGAGTACGAGGAGGCCATGATATTAACCAACGCTAATGCTGCGTGAGTACGAGGAGGCCATGATAATAGCCAGCGCTATTGCTGCGTGAGTACCAGGAGACCATGATATTAACCAACGCTATTGCTGCGCGAGTACGAGGAGGCCATGATATTAGCCAACGCTATTGCTGCGTGAGTACGAGGAGGCCATGATATTAACCAACGCTATTGCTGCGTGAGTACGAGGAGGCCATGATATTAGCCAACGCTATTGCTGCGTGAGTACGAGGAGGGCATGATATTAACCAACGCTATTGCTGCGTGAGTACGAGGAGGCCATGATATTAACCAACGCTATTGCTGCGTGAGTACGAGGAGGCCATGATATTAACCAACGCTATTGCTGCGTGAGTACGAGGAGGCCATGATATTAACCAATGCTATTGCTGCGTGAGTACGAGGAGGCCATGATATTAGCCAACGCTATTGCTGCATGAGTACGAGGAGGCCAGGATATTAGCCAACGCTATTGCTGCGTGAGTACGAGGAGGCCATGATATTAGCCAACGCTATTGCTGCGTGAGTACGAGGAGGCCATGATATTAGCCAACGCTATTGCTGCGTGAGTACGAGGAGGCCAGGATATTAGCCAACGCTATTGCTGCGTGAGTACGAGGAGGCCATGATATTAACCAACGCTATTGCTGCGTGAGTACGAGGAGGCCATGATATTAGCCAACGCTATTGCTGCGTGAGTACGAGGAGGCCATGATATTAGCCAACGCTATTGCTGCGTGAGTACGAGGAGGCCATGATATTAGCCAACACTATTTCTGCATGAGTACTAGGAGGCCATGATATTAACCAGCGCTATTGCTGCGTGAGTACGAGGAGGCCATGATATTTGCCAACGCTATTGCTGCGTGAGTACGAGGAGGCCATGATATTAGCCAACGCTATTGCTGCGTGAGTACGAGGAGGCCATGATATTAGCCAACGCTATTGCTGCGTGAGTACGCGGAGGCCATGATATTAACCAGCGCTATTGCTGCGTGAGTACGAGGAGGCCATGATATTAGCCAACGCTATTGCTGCGTGAGTACGAGGAGGCCATGATATTAGCCAACGCTATTGCTGCGTGAGTACGAGGAGGCCATGATATTAACCAGCGCTATTGCTGCGTGAGTACGAGGAGGCCATGATATTAGCCAACGCTATTGCTGCGTGAGTACGAAGAGGCCATGATATTAGCCAACGCTATTGCTGCGTGAGTACGAGGAGGCCATGATATTAACCAACGCTATTGCTGCGTCAGTACGAGGAGGCCATGATATTAGCCAACGCTATTGCTGCGTGAGTACGAGGAGGCCATGATATTAGCCAACGCTATTGCTGCGTCAGTACGAGGAGGCCATGATATTAGCCAACGCTATTGCTGCGTCAGTACGAGGAGGCCATGATATTAACCAACGCTATTGCTGCATGAGTACGAGGAGGCCATGATATTAACCAACGCTATTGCTGCGTGAGTACGAGGAGGCCATGATATTAGCCAACGCTATTGCTGCGTGAGTACGAGGAGGCCATGATATTAACCAGCGCTATTGCTGCGTGAGTACGAGGAGGCCATGATATTAGCCAACGCTATTGCTGTTTCAGTACGAGGAGGCCATGATATTAACCAGCGATATTGCTGCGTGAGTACGAGGAGGCCATGATATTAACCAACGCTATTGCTGCGTGAGTACGAGGAGGCCATGATATTAGCCAACGCTATTGCTGCGTGAGTACGAGGAGGCCATGATATTAGCCAACGCTATTGCTGCGTGAGTACGAGGAGGCCATGATATTAACCAACGCTATTGCTGCGTGAGTACGAGGAGGCCATGATATTAACAAACGCTATTGCTGCGTCAGTACAAGGAGGCCATGATATTAACCACCGCTATTGCTGCATGAGTACGAGGAGGCCATGATATTAACCAACGCTATTGCTGCGTGAGTACGAGGAGGCCATGATATTAGCCAACGCTTTTGCTGCGTGAGTACGAGGAGGCCATGATATTAACCAGTGCTATTGCTGCGTGAGTACGAGGAGGCCATGATATTAACCAACGCTATTGCTGCGTGAGTACGAGGAGGCCATGATATTAGCCAACGCTATTGCTGCGTGAGTACGAGGAGGCCATGATATTAGCCAACGCTATTGCTGCGTGAGTACGAGGAGGCCATGATATTAACCAGTGCTATTGCTGCGTGAGTACGAGGAGGCCATGATATTAACCAACGCTATTGCTGCGTGAGTACGAGGAGGCCATGATATTAGCCAACGCTATTGCTGCGTGAGTACGAGGAGGCCATGATATTAGCCAACGCTATTGCTGCGTGAGTACGAGGAGGCCATGATATTTCCCAGTGCTATTGCTGCGTGAGTACGAGGAGGCCATGATATTAGCCAACGCTATTGCTGCGTGAGTACGAGGAGGCCATGATATTAACCAGCGCTATTGCTGTGTGAGTACGAGGAGGCCATGATATTAACCAACGCTATTGCTGCGTGAGTACGAGGAGGCCATGATATTAACCAACGCTATTGCTGCGTGAGTACGAGGAGGCCATGAAATTACCCAGTGCTATTGCTGCGTGAGTACGAGGAGGCCATGATATTAACCAACGCTATTGCTGCGTGAGTACGAGGAGGCCATGATATTAGCCAACGCTATTGCTGCGTGAGTACGAGGAGGCCATGATATTAACCAACGCTATTGCTTCGTGAGTACGAGGAGGCCATGATATTAGCCAACGCTATTGCTGCGTGAGTACGAGGAGGCCATGATATTAACCAGCGCTATTGCTGTGTGAGTACGAGGAGGCCATGATATTAACCAACGCTATTGCTGCGTCAGTACGAGGAGTCCATGATATTAACCAACGCTATTGCTGCGTGAGTACGAGGAGGCCATGATATTAGCCAACGCTATTGCTGCGTGAGTACGAGGAGGCCATGATATTAGCCAACGCTATTGCTGCATCAGTACGAGGAGGCCATGATATTAACCAACGCTATTGCTGCGTCAGTACCAGGAGGCCATGATATTAGCCAACGCTATTGCTGCGTGAGTACGAGGAGGCCATGATATTAGCCAACGCTATTGCTGCATCAGTACGAGGAGGCCATGATATTAGCCAACGCTATTGCTGCGTGAGTACGAGGAGGCCATGATATTAGCCAACGCTATTGCTGCGTGAGTACGATGAGGCCATGATATTAGCCAACGCTATTGCTGCGTCAGTACGAGGAGGCCATGATATTAGCCAACGCTATTGCTGCGTGAGTACGAGGAGGCCATGATATTAGCCAACGCTATTGCTGCGTGAGTACGAGGAGTCCATGATATTAGCCAACGCTATTGCTGCGTGAGTACGAGGAGGCCATGATATTAACCAACGCTATTGCTGCGTGAGTACGAGGAGGCCATGATATTAGCCAACGCTATTGCTGCGTGAGTTCGAGGAGGCCATGATATTAGCCAACGCTATTGCTGCGTGAGTACTAGGAGGCCATGATATTAGCCAACGCTATTGCTGCGTGAGTACGAGGAGGCCATGATATTAGCCAACGCTATTGCTGCGTGAGTACGAGGAGGCCATGATATTAGCCAACGCTATTGCTGCGTGAGTACGAGGAGGCCATGATATTAGCCAACGCTATTGCTGCGTGAGTACGAGGAGGCCATGATATTAGCCAACGCTATTGCTTCGTCAGTACGAGGAGGCCATGATATTAACCAACGCTATTGCTGCGTCAGTACAAGGAGGCCACGATATTAGCCAACGCTATTGCTGCATGAGTACGAGGAGGCCATGATATTAACCAACGCTATTGCTGCGTGAGTACGAGGAGGCCATGATATTAACCAGCGCTATTGCTGCTGTGAGTACGAGGAGGCCATGATATTAACCAACGCTATTGCTGCGTGAGTACGAGGAGGCCATGATATTAGCCAACGCTATTGCTGCGTGAGTACTAGGAGGCCATGATATTAGCCAACGCTATTGCTGCGTGAGTACGAGGAGGCCATGATATTAGCCAACGCTATTGCTGCGTGAGTACGAGGAGGCCATGATATTAGCCAACGCTATTGCTGCGTCAGTACGAGGAGGCCATGATATTAGCCAACGCTATTGCTGCGTGAGTACGAGGAGGCCATGATATTAGCCAACGCTATTGCTGCGTGAGTACGAGGAGTCCATGATATTAGCCAACGCTATTGCTGCGTGAGTACGAGGAGGCCATGATATTAACCAACGCTATTGCTGCGTGAGTACGAGGAGGCCAGGATATTAGCCAACGCTATTGCTGCGTGAGTTCGAGGAGGCCATGATATTAGCCAACGCTATTGCTGCATCAGTACGAGGAGGCCATGATATTAGCCAACGCTATTGCTGCGTGAGTACGAGGAGGCCATGATATTAACCAACGCTATTGCTGCGTGAGTACGAGGAGGCCATAATATTAACCAACGCTATTGCTGCGTGAGTACGAGGAGGCCATGATATTAACCAACGCTATTGCTGCATGAGTACGAGGAGGCCATGATACTAGCCAACGCTATTGCTGCATCAGTACGAGGAGGCCATGATATTAGCCAACGCTATTGCTGCGTGAGTACGAGGAGGCCATGATATTAGCCAACGCTATTGCTGCGTCAGTACGAGGAGGCCTTGATTTTAACCAACGCTATTGCTGCGTCAGTACGAGGAGGCCATGATATTAGCCAACGCTCTTGCTGCATCAGTACGAGGAGGCCATGATATTAACCAACGCTATTGCTGCGTGAGTACGAGGAGGCCATGATATTAACCAATGCTATTGCTGCGTGAGTACGAGGAGGCCATGATATTAACCAACGCTATTGCTGCGTGAGTACGAGGAGGCCATATTAGCCAACGCTATTGCTGCGTGAGTACGAGGAGGCCATGATATTAGCCAACGCTATTGCTGCGTGAGTACGAGGAGGCCATGATATTAACCAACGCTATTGCTGCGTGAGTACGAGGAAGCCATGATATTAACCAACGCTATTGCTGCGTGAGTACAAGGAGGCCATGATATTAGCCAACGCTATTGCTGCGTGAGTACGAGGAGGCCTTGATATTAGCCAACGCTATTGCTGCGTGAGTACGAGGAGGCCATGATATTAGCCAACGCTATTGCTGCGTGAGTACGAGGAGGCCATGATATTAACCAACGCTATTGCTGCGTCAGTACGAGGATGCCATAATATTAGCCAACGCTATTGCTGCGTGAGTACGAGGAGGCCATGATATTAGCCAACGCTATTGCTGCGTCAGTACGAGGAGGCCATGATATTAGCCAACGCTATTGCTGCGTGAGTACGAGGAGGCCATGATATTAGCCAACGCTATTGCTGCGTGAGTACGAGGAGGCCATGATATTAGCCAACGCTATTGCTGCGTGAGTACGAGGAGGCCATGATATTAGCCAACGCTATTGCTGCGTGAGTACGAGGAGGCCATGATATTAACCAACGCTATTGCTGCGTGAGTACGAGGAGGCCATGATATTAGCCAACGCTATTGCTGCGTGAGTACGAGGAGGCCATGATATTAACCAACGCTATTGCTGCGTGAGTACGAGGAGGCCATGATATTAACCAACGCTATTGCTGCGTCAGTACGAGGAGGCCATGATATTAGCCAACGCTATTGCTGCGTGACTACGAGGAGGCCATGATATTAACCAACGCTATTGCTGCGTGAGTACGAGGAGGCCATGATATTAGCCAACGCTATTGCTGCGTGAGTACGAGGAGGCCATGATATTAGCCAACGCTATTGCTGCGTGAGTACGAGGAGGCCATGATATTAACCAACGCTATTGCTGCGTGAGTACGAGGAGGCCATGATATTAACAAACGCTATTGCTGCGTCAGTACAAGGAGGCCATGATATTAACCACCGCTATTGCTGCATGAGTACGAGGAGGCCATGATATTAACCAACGCTATTGCTGCGTGAGTACGAGGAGGCCATGATATTAGCCAACGCTATTGCTGCGTGAGTACGAGGAGGCCATGATATTAACCAGTGCTATTGCTGCGTGAGTACGAGGAGGCCATGATATTAACCAACGCTATTGCTGCGTGAGTACGAGGAGGCCATGATATTAGCCAACGCTATTGCTGCGTGAGTACGAGGAGGCCATGATATTAGCCAACGCTATTGCTGCGTGAGTACGAGGAGGCCATGATATTAACCAGTGCTATTGCTGCGTGAGTACGAGGAGGCCATGATATTAACCAACGCTATTGCTGCGTGAGTACGAGGAGGCCATGATATTAGCCAACGCTATTGCTGCGTGAGTACGAGGAGGCCATGATATTAGCCAACGCTATTGCTGCGTGAGTACGAGGAGGCCATGACATTACCCAGTGCTATTGCTGCGTGAGTACGAGGAGGCCATGATATTAGCCAACGCTATTGCTGCGTGAGTACGAGGAGGCCATGATATTAACCAGCGCTATTGCTGTGTGAGTACGAGGAGGCCATGATATTAACCAACGCTATTGCTGCGTGAGTACGAGGAGGCCATGATATTAACCAACGCTATTGCTGCGTGAGTACGAGGAGGCCATGATATTACCCAGTGCTATTGCTGCGTGAGTACGAGGAGGCCATGATATTAACCAACGCTATTGCTGCGTGAGTACGAGGAGGCCATGATATTAGCCAACGCTATTGCTGCGTGAGTACGAGGAGGCCATGATATTAACCAACGCTATTGCTGCGTGAGTACGAGGAGGCCATGATATTAGCCAACGCTATTGCTGCGTGAGTACGAGGAGGCCATGATATTAGCCAACGCTATTGCTGCGTGAGTACGAGGAGGCCATGATATTAACCAACGCTATTGCTGCGTCAGTACGAGGAGGCCATGATATTAGCCAACGCTATTGCTGCGTGAGTACGAGGAGGCCATGATATTAGCCAACGCTATTGCTGCATCAGTACGAGGAGGCCATGATATTAACCAACGCTATTGCTGCGTAAGTACCAGGAGGACATGATATTAGCCAACGCTATTGCTGCGTGAGTACGAGGAGGCCATGATATTAGCCAACGCTATTGCTGCATCAGTACGAGGAGGCCATGATATTAGCCAACGCTATTGCTGCGTGAGTACGAGGAGGCCATGATATTAGCCAACGCTATTGCTGCGTGAGTACGATGAGGCCATGATATTAGCCAACGCTATTGCTGCGTCAGTACGAGGAGGCCATGATATTAGCCAACGCTATTGCTGCGTGAGTACGAGGAGGCTATGATATTAGCCAACGCTATTGCTGCGTGAGTACGAGGAGGTCATGATATTAGCCAACGCTATTGCTGCGTGAGTACGAGGAGGCCATGATATTAACCAACGCTATTGCTGCGTGAGTACGAGGAGGCCATGATATTAGCCAACGCTATTGCTGCGTGAGTTCGAGGAGGCCATGATATTAGCCAACGCTATTGCTGCGTGAGTACGAGGAGGCCATGATATTAGCCAACGCTATTGCTGCGTGAGTACGAGGAGGCCATGATATTAGCCAACGCTATTGCTGCGTGAGTACGAGGAGGCCATGATATTAGCCAACGCTATTGCTGCGTGAGTACGAGGAGGCCATGATATTAGCCAACGCTATTGCTGCGTGAGTACGAGGAGGCCATGATATTAGCCAACGCTATTGCTGCGTCAGTACGAGGAGGCCATGATATTAACCAACGCTATTGCTGCGTCAGTACAAGGAGGCCACGATATTAGCCAACGCTATTGCTGCATGAGTACGAGGAGGCCATGATATTAACCAACGCTATTGCTGCGTGAGTACGAGGAGGCTATGATATTAACCAGCGCTATTGCTGCTGTGAGTACAAGGAGGCCATGATATTAACCAACGCTATTGCTGCGTGAGTACGAGGAGGCCATGATATTAGCCAACGCTATTGCTGCGTGAGTACGAGGAGGCCATGATATTAACCAACGCTATTGCTGCGTGAGTACGAGGAGGCCATGATATTAACCATCGCTATTGCTGCATGAGTACGAGGAGGCCATGATATTAGCCAACGCTATTGCTGCATCAGTACGAGGAGGCCATGATATTAGCCAACGCTATTGCTGCGTGAGTACGAGGAGGCCATGATATTAACCAACGCTATTGCTGCGTGAGTACGAGGAGGCCATAATATTAACCAACGCTATTGCTGCGTGAGTACGAGGAGGCCATGATATTAACCAACGCTATTGCTGCATGAGTACGAGGAGGCCATGATATTAGCCAACGCTATTGCTGCATCAGTACGAGGAGGCCATGATATTAGCCAACGCTATTGCTGCGTGAGTACGAGGAGGCCATGATATTAGCCAACGCTAATGCTGCGTCATTACGAGGAGGCCTTGATTTTAACCAACGCTATTGCTGCGTCAGTACGAGGAGGCCATGATATTAGCCAACGCTCTTGCTGCATCAGTACGAGGAGGCCATGATATTAACCAACGCTATTGCTGCGTGAGTACGAGGAGGCCATGATATTAACCAATGCTATTGCTGCGTGAGTACGAGGAGGCCATGATATTAACCAACGCTATTGCTGCGTGAGTACGAGGAGGCCATATTAGCCAACGCTATTGCTGCGTGAGTACGAGGAGGCCATGATATTAGCCAACGCTATTGCTGCGTGAGTACGAGGAGGCCATGATATTAACCAACGCTATTGCTGCGTGAGTACGAGGAGGCCATGATATTAACCAACGCTATTGCTGCGTGAGTACAAGGAGGCCATGATATTAGCCAACGCTATTGCTGCGTGAGTACGAGGAGGCGATGATATTAGCCAACGCTATCGCTGCGTGAGTACGAGGAGGCCATGATATTAGCCAACGCTATTGCTGCGTGAGTACGAGGAGGCCATGATATTAACCAACGCTATTGCTGCGTCAGTACGAGGAGGCCATGATATTAGCCAACGCTATTGCTGCGTGAGTACGAGGAGGCCATGATATTAGCCAACGCTATTGCTGCGTCAGTACGAGGAGGCCATGATATTAGCCAACGCTATTGCTGCGTGAGTACGAGGAGACCATGATATTAGCCAACGCTATTGCTGCGTGAGTACGAGGAGGCCATGATATTAGCCAACGCTATTGCTGCGTGAGTACGAGGAGGCCATGATATTAGCCAACGCTATTGCTGCGTGAGTACGAGGAGGCCATGATATTAACCAACGCTATTGCTGCGTGAGTACGAGGAGGCCATGATATTAGCCAACGCTATTGCTGCGTCAGTACGAGGAGGCCATGATATTAACCAACGTTATTGCTGCGTGAGTACGAGGAGGCCATGATATTAACCAACGCTATTGCTGCGTCAGTACGAGGAGGTCATGATATTAGCCAACGCTATTGCTGCGTGAGTACGAGGAGGCCATGATATTAGCCAACGCTATTGCTGCGTGAGTACGAGGAGGCCATGATATTAACCAACGCTATTGCTGCGTGAGTACGAGGAGGCCATGATATTAACCAACGCTATTGCTGCGTGAGTACGAGGAGGCCATGATATTAACCAACGCTATTGCTGCATGAGTACGAGGAGGCCATGATATTAGCCAACGCTATTGCTGCGTGAGTACGAGGAGGCCATGATATTAGCCAACGCTATTGCTGCGTGAGTACGAGGAGGTCATGATATTAACCAACGCTATTGCTGCATGAGTACGAGGAGGCCATGATATTAGCCAACGCTATTGCTGCGTGAGTACGAGGAGGCCATGATATTAGCCAACGCTATTGCTGCGTGAGTACGAGGAGGCCATGATATTAACCAACGCTATTGCTGCGTGAGTACGAGGAGGCCATGATATTAACCAACGCTATTGCTGCGTGAGTACAAGGAGGCCATGATATTAGCCAACGCTATTGCTGCGTGAGTACGAGGAGGCCATGATATTAGCCAACGCTATTGCTGCGTGAGTACGAGGAGGCCATGATATTAACCAACGCTATTGCTGCATGAGTACGAGGAGGCCATGATATTAGCCAACGCTATTGCTGCATCAGTACGAGGAGGCCATGATATTAGCCAACGCTATTGCTGCGTGAGTACGAGGAGGCTATGATATTAGCCAACGCTATTGCTGCGTGAGTACGAGGAGGTCATGATATTAGCCAACGCTATTGCTGCGTGAGTACGAGGAGGCCATGATATTAACCAACGCTATTGCTGCGTGAGTACGAGGAGGCCATGATATTAGCCAACGCTATTGCTGCGTGAGTTCGAGGAGGCCATGATATTAGCCAACGCTATTGCTGCGTGAGTACGAGGAGGCCATGATATTAGCCAACGCTATTGCTGCGTGAGTACGAGGAGGCCATGATATTAGCCAACGCTATTGCTGCGTGAGTACGAGGAGGCCATGATATTAGCCAACGCTATTGCTGCGTGAGTACGAGGAGGCCATGATATTAGCCAACGCTATTGCTGCGTGAGTACGAGGAGGCCATGATATTAGCCAACGCTATTGCTGCGTCAGTACGAGGAGGCCATGATATTAACCAACGCTATTGCTGCGTCAGTACAAGGAGGCCACGATATTAGCCAACGCTATTGCTGCATGAGTACGAGGAGGCCATGATATTAACCAACGCTATTGCTGCGTGAGTACGAGGAGGCTATGATATTAACCAGCGCTATTGCTGCTGTGAGTACGAGGAGGCCATGATATTAACCAACGCTATTGCTGCGTGAGTACGAGGAGGCCATGATATTAGCCAACGCTATTGCTGCGTGAGTACGAGGAGGCCATGATATTAACCAACGCTATTGCTGCGTGAGTACGAGGAGGCCATGATATTAACCATCGCTATTGCTGCATGAGTACGAGGAGGCCATGATATTAGCCAACGCTATTGCTGCATCAGTACGAGGAGGCCATGATATTAGCCAACGCTATTGCTGCGTGAGTACGAGGAGGCCATGATATTAACCAACGCTATTGCTGCGTGAGTACGAGGAGGCCATAATATTAACCAACGCTATTGCTGCGTGAGTACGAGGAGGCCATGATATTAACCAACGCTATTGCTGCATGAGTACGAGGAGGCCATGATATTAGCCAACGCTATTGCTGCATCAGTACGAGGAGGCCATGATATTAGCCAACGCTATTGCTGCGTGAGTACGAGGAGGCCATGATATTAGCCAACGCTAATGCTGCGTCATTACGAGGAGGCCTTGATTTTAACCAACGCTATTGCTGCGTCAGTACGAGGAGGCCATGATATTAGCCAACGCTCTTGCTGCATCAGTACGAGGAGGCCATGATATTAACCAACGCTATTGCTGCGTGAGTACGAGGAGGCCATGATATTAACCAATGCTATTGCTGCGTGAGTACGAGGAGGCCATGATATTAACCAACGCTATTGCTGCGTGAGTACGAGGAGGCCATATTAGCCAACGCTATTGCTGCGTGAGTACGAGGAGGCCATGATATTAGCCAACGCTATTGCTGCGTGAGTACGAGGAGGCCATGATATTAACCAACGCTATTGCTGCGTGAGTACGAGGAGGCCATGATATTAACCAACGCTATTGCTGCGTGAGTACAAGGAGGCCATGATATTAGCCAACGCTATTGCTGCGTGAGTACGAGGAGGCGATGATATTAGCCAACGCTATCGCTGCGTGAGTACGAGGAGGCCATGATATTAGCCAACGCTATTGCTGCGTGAGTACGAGGAGGCCATGATATTAACCAACGCTATTGCTGCGTCAGTACGAGGAGGCCATGATATTAGCCAACGCTATTGCTGCGTGAGTACGAGGAGGCCATGATATTAGCCAACGCTATTGCTGCGTCAGTACGAGGAGGCCATGATATTAGCCAACGCTATTGCTGCGTGAGTACGAGGAGACCATGATATTAGCCAACGCTATTGCTGCGTGAGTACGAGGAGGCCATGATATTAGCCAACGCTATTGCTGCGTGAGTACGAGGAGGCCATGATATTAGCCAACGCTATTGCTGCGTGAGTACGAGGAGGCCATGATATTAACCAACGCTATTGCTGCGTGAGTACGAGGAGGCCATGATATTAGCCAACGCTATTGCTGCGTCAGTACGAGGAGGCCATGATATTAACCAACGTTATTGCTGCGTGAGTACGAGGAGGCCATGATATTAACCAACGCTATTGCTGCGTCAGTACGAGGAGGTCATGATATTAGCCAACGCTATTGCTGCGTGAGTACGAGGAGGCCATGATATTAGCCAACGCTATTGCTGCGTGAGTACGAGGAGGCCATGATATTAACCAACGCTATTGCTGCGTGAGTACGAGGAGGCCATGATATTAACCAACGCTATTGCTGCGTGAGTACGAGGAGGCCATGATATTAACCAACGCTATTGCTGCATGAGTACGAGGAGGCCATGATATTAGCCAACGCTATTGCTGCGTGAGTACGAGGAGGCCATGATATTAGCCAACGCTATTGCTGCGTGAGTACGAGGAGGTCATGATATTAACCAACGCTATTGCTGCATGAGTACGAGGAGGCCATGATATTAGCCAACGCTATTGCTGCGTGAGTACGAGGAGGCCATGATATTAGCCAACGCTATTGCTGCGTGAGTACGAGGAGGCCATGATATTAACCAACGCTATTGCTGCGTGAGTACGAGGAGGCCATGATATTAACCAACGCTATTGCTGCGTGAGTACAAGGAGGCCATGATATTAGCCAACGCTATTGCTGCGTGAGTACGAGGAGGCCATGATATTAGCCAACGCTATTGCTGCGTGAGTACGAGGAGGCCATGATATTAACCAACGCTATTGCTGCATGAGTACGAGGAGGCCATGATATTAGCCAACGCTATTGCTGCATCAGTACGAGGAGGCCATGATATTAGCCAACGCTATTGCTGCGTGAGTACGAGGAGGCCATGATATTAGCCAACGCTATTGCTGCGTCAGTACGAGGAGGCCATGATATTAACCAACGCTATTGCTGCGTCAGTACGAGGAGGCCATGATATTAGCCAACGCTATTGCTGCATCAGTACGAGGAGGCCATGATATTAACCAACGCTATTGCTGCGTGAGTACGAGGAGGCCATGATATTAACCAGCGCTATTGCTGCGTGAGTACGAGGAGGCCATGATATTAGCCAACGCTATTGCTGCGTCAGTACGAGGAGGCCATGATATTAACCAACGCTATTGCTGCGTGAGTACGAGGAGGCCATGATATTAGCCAACGCTATTGCTGCGTGAGTACGAGGAGGCCATGATATTAACCAACGCTATTGCTGCGTCAGTACGAGGAGGCCATGATATTAGCCAACGCTATTGCTGCGTCAGTACGAGGAGGCCATGATATTAGCCAACGCTATTGCTGCGTCAGTACGAGGAGGCCATGATATTAGCCAACGCTATTGCTGGGTCAGTACGAGGAGGCCATGATATTAGCCAACGCTATTGCTGCGTGAGTACGAGGAGGCCATGATATTAACCAACGCTATTGCTGCGTGAGTACGAGGAGGCCATGGTATTAACCAACGCTATTGCTGCGTGAGTACGAGGAGGCCATGATATTAGCCAACGCTATTGCTGCGTGAGTACGAGGAGGCCATGATATTAACCAACGCTATTGCTGCGTGAGTACGAGGAGGCCATGATATTAGCCAACGCTATTGCTGCGTGAGTACGAGGAGGCCATGATATTAGCCAACGCTATTGCTGCGTGAGTACGAGGAGGCCATGATATTAACCAACGCTATTGCTGCGTGAGTACGAGGAGGCCATGATATTAGCCAACGCTATTGCTGCGTCAGTACGAGGAGGCCATGATATTAACCAACGCTATTGCTGCGTGAGTACGAGGAGGCCATGATATTAACCAACGCTATTGCTGCGTGAGTACGAGGAGGCCATGATATTAGCCAACGCTATTGCTGCGTGAGTACGAGGAGGCCATGATATTAACCAGCGCTATTGCTGCGTGAGTACGAGGAGGCCATGATATTAGCCAACGCTATTGCTGCGTGAGTACGAGGAGGCCATGATATTAGCCAACGCTATTGCTGCGTGAGTACGAGGAGGCCATGATATTAACCAACGCTATTGCTGCGTGAGTACGAGGAGGCCATGATATTAGCCAACGCTATTGCTGCGTGAGTACAAGGAGGCCATGATATTAGCCAACGCTATTGCTGCGTGAGTACGAGGAGGCCATGATATTAGCCAACGCTATTGCTGCGTGAGTACGAGGAGGCCATGATATTAACCAACGCTATTGCTGCGTGAGTACGAGGAGGCCATGATATTAGCCAACGCTATTGCTGCGTGAGTACGAGGAGGCCATGATATTAACCAACGCTATTGCTGCGTCAGTACGAGGTGGCCATGATATTAACCACCGCTATTGCTGCGTCAGTACGAGGAGGCCATGGTATTAACCAGTGCTATTGCTGCGTGAGTACGAGGAGGCCATGATATTAGCCAACGCTATTGCTGCGTCAGTACGAGGAGGCCATGGTATTAACCAACGCTATTGCTGCGTCAGTACGAGGAGGCCATGATATTAACCAACGCTATTGCTGCGTGAGTACGAGGAGGCCATGATATTAGCCAACGCTATTGCTGCGTCAGTACGAGGAGGCCATGGTATTAACCAACGCTATTGCTGCGTCAGTACGAGGAGGCCATGATATTAACCAACGCTATTGCTGCGTAAGTACGAGGAGGCCATAGTATTAACCAACGCTATTGCTGCGTGAGTACAAGGAGGCCATGATATTAGCCAACGCTATTGCTGCGTGAGTACGAGGAGGCCATGATATTAACCAACGCTATTGCTGCGTCAGTACGAGGAGGCCATGATATTAGCCAACGCTATTGCTGCGTCAGTACGAGGAGGCCATGATATTAGCCAACGCTATTGCTGCGTCAGT
Organism: Meconema thalassinum; assembly: GCA_946902985.2. Classification (NCBI taxonomy): domain Eukaryota; kingdom Metazoa; phylum Arthropoda; class Insecta; order Orthoptera; family Tettigoniidae; genus Meconema; species Meconema thalassinum. The sequence goes on along the minus strand of OX336396.1, from coordinate 301,585,158 downwards.
ACGAGGAGGCCATGATATTAGCCAACGCTATTGCTGCGTCAGTACGAGGAGGCCATGATATTAGCCCACGCTATTGCTGCGTGAGTACGAGGAGGCCATGATATTAACCAACGCTATTGCTGCGTGAGTACGAGGAGGCCATGGTATTAACCAACGCTATTGCTGCGTGAGTACGAGGAGGCCATGATATTAGCCAACGCTATTGCTGCGTGAGTACGAGGAGGCCATGATATTAACCAACGCTATTGCTGCGTGAGTACGAGGAGGCCATGATATTAGCCAACGCTATTGCTGCGTGAGTACGAGGAGGCCATGATATTAGCCAACGCTATTGCTGCGTGAGTACGAGGAGGCCATGATATTAACCAACGCTATTGCTGCGTGAGTACGAGGAGGCCATGATATTAGCCAACGCTATTGCTGCGTCAGTACGAGGAGGCCATGATATTAGCCAACGCTATTGCTGCGTGAGTACGAATAGGCCATGATATTAGCCAACGCTATTGCTGCGTGAGTACGAGGAGGCCATGATATTAGCCAACGCTATTGCTGCGTCAGTACGAGGAGGCCATGATATTAACCAACGCTATTGCTGCGTGAGTACGAGGAGGCCATGATATTAGCCAACGCTATTGCTGCGTCAGTACGAGGAAGCCATGATATTAACCAACGCTATTGCTGCGTGAGTACGAGGAGGCCATGATATTAGCCAACGCTATTGCTGCGTGAGTACGAGGAGGCCATGATATTAACCAGCGCTATTGCTGCGTGAGTACGAGGAGGCCATGATATTAGCCAACGCTATTGCTGCGTGAGTACGAGGAGGCCATGATATTAGCCAACGCTATTGCTGCGTGAGTACGAGGAGGCCATGATATTAACCAGCGCTATTGCTGCGTGAGTACGAGGAAGCCATGATATTAACCAACGCTATTGCTGCGTGAGTACAAGTAGGCCATGATATTAGCCAACGCTATTGCTGCGTGAGTACGAGGAGGCCATGATATTAGCCAACGCTATTGCTGCGTGAGTACGAGGATGCCATGATATTAACCAACGCTATTGCTGCGTGAGTACGAGGAGGCCATGATATTAACAAACGCTATTGCTGCGTCAGTACAAGGAGGCCATGATATTAACCACCGCTATTGCTGCATGAGTACGAGGAGGCCATGATATTAACCAACGCTATTGCTGCGTGAGTACGAGGAGGCCATGATATTAGCCAACGCTAATGCTGCGTGAGTACGAGGAGGCCATGATATTAGCCAACGCTATTGCTGCGTGAGTACGAGGAGGCCATGATATTAACCAGTGCTATTGCTGCGTGAGTACGAGGAGGCCATGATATTAACCAACGCTATTGCTGCGTGAGTACGAGGAGGCCATGATATTAGCCAACGCTATTGCTGCGTGAGTACGAGGAGGCCATGATATTAGCCAACGCTATTGCTGCGTGAGTACGAGGAGGCCATGATATTAGCCAACGCTATTGCTGCGTGAATACGAGGAGACCATGATATTAACCAACGCTATTGCTGCGTCAGTACGAGGAGGCCATGATATTAACCAACGCTATTGCTGCGTGAGTACGAGGAGGCCATGATATTAGCCAACGCTATTGCTGCGTGAGTACGAGGAGGCCATGATATTAGCCAGCGCTATTGCTGCGTCATTACGTGGAGGCCATGATATTAACCAGCGCTATTGCTGCGTGAGAACGAGGAGGCCATGATATTAGCCAACGCTATTGCTGCGTGAGTACGAGGAGGCCATGATATTAACCAACGCTATTGCTGCGTGAGTACGAGGAGGCCATGATATTAGCCAACGCTATTGCTGCGTGAATACGAGGAGGCCATGATATTAGCCAACGCTATTGCTGCGTGAGTACGAGGAGGCCATGATATTAGCCAACGCTATTGCTGCGTGAGTACGAGGAGGCCATGATATTAACCAGCGCTATTGCTGCGTGAGTACGAGGAGGCCATGATATTAACCAGCGCTATTGCTGCGTGAGTACGAGGAGGCCATGATATTAACCAACGCTATTGCTGCGTGAGTACGAGGAGACCATGATATTAGCCAACGCTATTGCTGCGTGAGTACGAGGAGGCCATGATATTAGCCAACGCTATTGCTGCGTGAGTACGAGGAGGCCATGATATTAGCCAACGCTATTGCTGCGTGAGTACGAGGAGGCCATGATATTAACCAACGCTATTGCTGCGTCAGTACGAGGAGGCCATGATATTAACCAACGCTATTGCTGCGTGAGTACGAGGAGGCCATGATATTAGCCAACGCTATTGCTGCGTGAATACGAGGAGGCCATGATATTAGCCAACGCTATTGCTGCGTGAGTACGAGGAGGCCATGATATTAGCCAACGCTATTGCTGCGTGAGTACGAGGAGGCCATGATATTAGCCAACGCAATTGCTGCGTGAGTACGAGGAGGCCATGATATTAGCCAACGCTATTGCTGCGTGAGTACGAGGAGGCCATGATATTAACCAATGCTATTGCTGCGTGAGTACGAGGAGGCCATGATATTAACCTACGCTATTGCTGCGTGAGTACGAGGAGGCCATGATATTAGCCAACGCTATTGCTGCGTGAGTACGAGGAGGCCATGATATTAGCCAACGCTATTGCTGCGTGAGTACGAGGAGGCCATGATATTAACCAACGCTATTGCTGCGTGAGTACAAGGAGGCCATGATATTAGCCAACGCTATTGCTGCGTGAGTACGAGGAGGCCATGATATTAGCCAACGCTATTGCTGCGTGAGTACGAGGAGGCCATGATATTAGCCAACGCTATTGCTGCGTGAGTACGAGGAGGCCATGATATTAACCAACGCTATTGCTGCGTCAGTACGAGGAGGCCATGATATTAGCCAACGCTATTGCTGCGTGAGTACGAGGAGGCCATGATATTAGCCAACGCTATTGCTGCGTCAGTACGAGGAGGCCATGATATTAGCCAACGCTATTGCTGCGTGAGTACGAGGAGGCCATGATATTAGCCAACGCTATTGCTGCGTGAGTACGAGGAGGCCATGATATTAGCCAACGCTATTGCTGCGTGAGTACGAGGAGGCCATGATATTAACCAACGCTATTGCTGCGTGAGTACGAGGAGGCCATGATATTAACCAACGCTATTGCTGCGTCAGTACGAGGAGGCCATGATATTAGCCAACGCTATTGCTGCGTGAGTACGAGGAGGCCATGATATTAACCAACGCTATTGCTGCATGAGTACGAGGAGGCCATGATATTAGCCAACGCTATTGCTGCGTGAGTACGAGGAGGCCATGATATTAGCCAACGCTATTGCTGCGTGAGTACGAGGAGGCCATGATATTAACCAACGCTATTGCTGCATGAGTACGAGGAGGCCATGATATTAGCCAACGCTATTGCTGCGTGAGTACGAGGAGGCCATGATATTAGCCAACGCTATTGCTGCGTCAGTACGAGGAGGCCATGATATTAACCAACGCTACTGCTGCGTGAGTACGAGGAGGCCATGATATTAACCAACGCTATTGCTGCGTGAGTACGAGGAAGCCATGATATTAACCAACGCTATTGCTGCGTGAGTACGAGGAGGCCATGATATTAGCCAACGCTATTGCTGCGTGAGTACGAGGAGGCCATGATATTAACCAACGCTATTGCTGCGTGAGTACGAGGAGGCCATGATATTAGCCAACGCTATTGCTGCGTGAATACGAGGAGGCCATGATATTAGCCAACGCTATTGCTGCGTGAGTACGAGGGGGCCATGATATTAGCCAACGCTATTGCTGCGTGAGTACGAGGAGGCCATGATATTAACCAGCGCTATTGCTGCGTGAGTACGAGGAGGCCATGATATTAACCAGCGCTATTGCTGCGTGAGTACGAGGAGGCCATGATATTAGCCAACGCTATTGCTGCGTGAGTACGAGGAGGCCATGATATTAGCCAACGCTATTGCTGCGTGAGTACGAGGAGGCCATGATATTAACCAACGCTATTGCTGCGTGAGTACGAGGAGGCCATGATATTAACCAGCGCTATTGCTGCGTGAGTACGAGGAGGCCATGATATTAACCAACGCTATTGCTGCGTCAGTACGAGGAGGCCATGATATTAACCAACGCTATTGCTGCGTGAGTACGAGGAGGCCATGATATTAACAAACGCTATTGCTGCGTGAGTACGAGGAGGCCATGATATTAGCCAACGCTATTGCTGCGTCAGTACGAGGAGGCCATGGTATTAACCAACGCTATTGCTGCGTGAGTACGAGGAGGCCATGATATTAACCAGTGCTATTGCTGCGTGAGTACGAGGAGGCCATGATATTAACCAGCGCTATTGCTGCGTGAGTACGAGGAGGCCATGATAATAGCCAACGCTATTGCTGCGTGAGTACGAGGAGGCCATGATATTAGCCAGCGCTATTGCTCCGTGAGTACGAGGAGGCCATGAAATTAACCAACGCTATTGCTGCGTGAGTACGAGGAGGCCATGATATTAACCAACGCTATTGCTGCGTGAGTACGAGGAGGCCATGATAATAGCCAGCGCTATTGCTGCGTGAGTACGAGGAGGCCATGATATTAGCCAACGCTATTGCTGCGTGAGTACGAGGAGGCCATGATATTAGCCAACGCTATTGCTGCGTGAGTACGAGGAGGCCATGATATTAGCCAACGCTATTGCTGCGTCAGTACGAGGAGGCCATGATATTAGCCAACGCTATTGCTGCGTGAGTACGAGGAGGCCATGATATTAGCCAACGCTATTGCTGCGTGAGTACGAGGAGGCCATGATATTAACCAGCGCTATTGCTGCGTGAGTACGAGGAGGCCATGATATTAGCCAACGCTATTGCTGCGTGAGTACAAGGAGGCCATGATATTAGCCAACGCTATTGCTGCGTGAGTACGAGGAGGCCATGATATTAGCCAACGCTATTGCTGCGTGAGTACGAGGAGGCCATGATATTAGCCAAGGCTATTGCTGCGTGAGTACGAGGAGGCCATGATATTAGCCAACGCTATTGCTGCGTGAGTACGAGGAGGCCATGATATTAACCAGCGCTATAGCTGCGTGAGTACGAGGAGGCCATGATATTAACCAACGCTATTGCTGCGTGAGTACGAGGAGGCCATGATATTAGCCAGCGCTATTGCTGCGTGAGTACGAGGAGGCCATGATATAAACCAACGCTATTGCTGCGTGAGTACGAGGAGGCCATGATATTAACCAACGCTAATGCTGCGTGAGTACGAGGAGGCCATGATAATAGCCAGCGCTATTGCTGCGTGAGTACCAGGAGACCATGATATTAACCAACGCTATTGCTGCGCGAGTACGAGGAGGCCATGATATTAGCCAACGCTATTGCTGCGTGAGTACGAGGAGGCCATGATATTAACCAACGCTATTGCTGCGTGAGTACGAGGAGGCCATGATATTAGCCAACGCTATTGCTGCGTGAGTACGAGGAGGCCATGATATTAACCAACGCTATTGCTGCGTGAGTACGAGGAGGCCATGATATTAACCAACGCTATTGCTGCGTGAGTACGAGGAGGCCATGATATTAACCAACGCTATTGCTGCGTGAGTACGAGGAGGCCATGATATTAACCAACGCTATTGCTGCGTGAGTACGAGGAGGCCATGATATTAGCCAACGCTATTGCTGCATGAGTACGAGGAGGCCAGGATATTAGCCAACGCTATTGCTGCGTGAGTACGAGGAGGCCATGATATTAGCCAACGCTATTGCTGCGTGAGTACGAGGAGGCCATGATATTAGCCAACGCTATTGCTGCGTGAGTACGAGGAGGCCAGGATATTAGCCAACGCTATTGCTGCGTGAGTACGAGGAGGCCATGATATTAACCAACGCTATTGCTGCGTGAGTACGAGGAGGCCATGATATTAGCCAACGCTATTGCTGCGTGAGTACGAGGAGGCCATGATATTAGCCAACGCTATTGCTGCGTGAGTACGAGGAGGCCATGATATTAGCCAACACTATTTCTGCATGAGTACTAGGAGGCCATGATATTAACCAGCGCTATTGCTGCGTGAGTACGAGGAGGCCATGATATTAGCCAACGCTATTGCTGCGTGAGTACGAGGAGGCCATGATATTAGCCAACGCTATTGCTGCGTGAGTACGAGGAGGCCATGATATTAGCCAACGCTATTGCTGCGTGAGTACGAGGAGGCCATGATATTAACCAGCGCTATTGCTGCGTGAGTACGAGGAGGCCATGATATTAGCCAACGCTATTGCTGCGTGAGTACGAGGAGGCCATGATATTAGCCAACGCTATTGCTGCGTGAGTACGAGGAGGCCATGATATTAACCAGCGCTATTGCTGCGTGAGTACGAGGAGGCCATGATATTAGCCAACGCTATTGCTGCGTGAGTACGAAGAGGCCATGATATTAGCCAACGCTATTGCTGCGTGAGTACGAGGAGGCCATGATATTAACCAACGCTATTGCTGCGTCAGTACGAGGAGGCCATGATATTAGCCAACGCTATTGCTGCGTGAGTACGAGGAGGCCATGATATTAGCCAACGCTATTGCTGCGTGAGTACGAGGAGGCCATGATATTAGCCAACGCTATTGCTGCGTGAGTACGAGGAGGCCATGATATTAACCAACGCTATTGCTGCGTGAGTACGAGGAGGCCATGATATTAGCCAACGCTATTGCTGCGTCAGTACGAGGAGGCCATGATATTAGCCAACGCTATTGCTGCGTCAGTACGAGGAGGCCATGATATTAACCAACGCTATTGCTGCATGAGTACGAGGAGGCCATGATATTAACCAACGCTATTGCTGCGTGAGTACGAGGAGGCCATGATATTAGCCAACGCTATTGCTGCGTGAGTACGAGGAGGCCATGATATTAACCAGCGCTATTGCTGCGTGAGTACGAGGAGGCCATGATATTAGCCAACGCTATTGCTGTTTCAGTACGAGGAGGCCATGATATTAACCAGCGATATTGCTGCGTGAGTACGAGGAGGCCATGATATTAACCAACGCTATTGCTGCGTGAGTACGAGGAGGCCATGATATTAGCCAACGCTATTGCTGCGTGAGTACGAGGAGGCCATGATATTAGCCAACGCTATTGCTGCGTGAGTACGAGGAGGCCATGATATTAACCAACGCTATTGCTGCGTGAGTACGAGGAGGCCATGATATTAACAAACGCTATTGCTGCGTCAGTACAAGGAGGCCATGATATTAACCACCGCTATTGCTGCATGAGTACGAGGAGGCCATGATATTAACCAACGCTATTGCTGCGTGAGTACGAGGAGGCCATGATATTAGCCAACGCTTTTGCTGCGTGAGTACGAGGAGGCCATGATATTAACCAGTGCTATTGCTGCGTGAGTACGAGGAGGCCATGATATTAACCAACGCTATTGCTGCGTGAGTACGAGGAGGCCATGATATTAGCCAACGCTATTGCTGCGTGAGTATGAGGAGGCCATGATATTAGCCAACGCTATTGCTGCGTGAGTACGAGGAGGCCATGATATTAACCAGTGCTATTGCTGCGTGAGTACGAGGAGGCCATGATATTAACCAACGCTATTGCTGCGTGAGTACGAGGAGGCCATGATATTAGCCAACGCTATTGCTGCGTGAGTACGAGGAGGCCATGATATTAGCCAACGCTATTGCTGCGTGAGTACGAGGAGGCCATGATATTTCCCAGTGCTATTGCTGCGTGAGTACGAGGAGGCCATGATATTAGCCAACGCTATTGCTGCGTGAGTACGAGGAGGCCATGATATTAACCAGCGCTATTGCTGTGTGAGTACGAGGAGGCCATGATATTAACCAACGCTATTGCTGCGTGAGTACGAGGAGGCCATGATATTAACCAACGCTATTGCTGCGTGAGTACGAGGAGGCCATGATATTACCCAGTGCTATTGCTGCGTGAGTACGAGGAGGCCATGATATTAACCAACGCTATTGCTGCGTGAGTACGAGGAGGCCATGATATTAGCCAACGCTATTGCTGCGTGAGTACGAGGAGGCCATGATATTAACCAACGCTATTGCTTCGTGAGTACGAGGAGGCCATGATATTAGCCAACGCTATTGCTGCGTGAGTACGAGGAGGCCATGATATTAGCCAACGCTATTGCTGCGTGAGTACGAGGAGGCCATGATATTAACCAACGCTATTGCTGCGTCAGTACGAGGAGTCCATGATATTAACCAACGCTATTGCTGCGTGAGTACGAGGAGGCCATGATATTAGCCAACGCTATTGCTGCGTGAGTACGAGGAGGCCATGATATTAGCCAACGCTATTGCTGCATCAGTACGAGGAGGCCATGATATTAACCAACGCTATTGCTGCGTCAGTACCAGGAGGCCATGATATTAGCCAACGCTATTGCTGCGTGAGTACGAGGAGGCCATGATATTAGCCAACGCTATTGCTGCATCAGTACGAGGAGGCCATGATATTAGCCAACGCTATTGCTGCGTGAGTACGAGGAGGCCATGATATTAGCCAACGCTATTGCTGCGTGAGTACGATGAGGCCATGATATTAGCCAACGCTATTGCTGCGTCAGTACGAGGAGGCCATGATATTAGCCAACGCTATTGCTGCGTGAGTACGAGGAGGCCATGATATTAGCCAACGCTATTGCTGCGTGAGTACGAGGAGTCCATGATATTAGCCAACGCTATTGCTGCGTGAGTACGAGGAGGCCATGATATTAACCAACGCTATTGCTGCGTGAGTACGAGGAGGCCATGATATTAGCCAACGCTATTGCTGCGTGAGTTCGAGGAGGCCATGATATTAGCCAACGCTATTGCTGCGTGAGTACTAGGAGGCCATGATATTAGCCAACGCTATTGCTGCGTGAGTACGAGGAGGCCATGATATTAGCCAACGCTATTGCTGCGTGAGTACGAGGAGGCCATGATATTAGCCAACGCTATTGCTGCGTGAGTACGAGGAGGCCATGATATTAGCCAACGCTATTGCTGCGTGAGTACGAGGAGGCCATGATATTAGCCAACGCTATTGCTTCGTCAGTACGAGGAGGCCATGATATTAACCAACGCTATTGCTGCGTCAGTACAAGGAGGCCACGATATTAGCCAACGCTATTGCTGCATGAGTACGAGGAGGCCATGATATTAACCAACGCTATTGCTGCGTGAGTACGAGGAGGCCATGATATTAACCAGCGCTATTGCTGCTGTGAGTACGAGGAGGCCATGATATTAACCAACGCTATTGCTGCGTGAGTACGAGGAGGCCATGATATTAGCCAACGCTATTGCTGCGTGAGTACTAGGAGGCCATGATATTAGCCAACGCTATTGCTGCGTGAGTACGAGGAGGCCATGATATTAGCCAACGCTATTGCTGCGTGAGTACGAGGAGGCCATGATATTAGCCAACGCTATTGCTGCGTCAGTACGAGGAGGCCATGATATTAACCAACGCTATTGCTGCGTGAGTACGAGGAGGCCATGATATTAGCCAACGCTATTGCTGCGTGAGTACGAGGAGTCCATGATATTAGCCAACGCTATTGCTGCGTGAGTACGAGGAGGCCATGATATTAACCAACGCTATTGCTGCGTGAGTACGAGGAGGCCATGATATTAGCCAACGCTATTGCTGCGTGAGTTCGAGGAGGCCATGATATTAGCCAACGCTATTGCTGCATCAGTACGAGGAGGCCATGATATTAGCCAACGCTATTGCTGCGTGAGTACGAGGAGGCCATGATATTAACCAACGCTATTGCTGCGTGAGTACGAGGAGGCCATAATATTAACCAACGCTATTGCTGCGTGAGTACGAGGAGGCCATGATATTAACCAACGCTATTGCTGCATGAGTACGAGGAGGCCATGATACTAGCCAACGCTATTGCTGCATCAGTACGAGGAGGCCATGATATTAGCCAACGCTATTGCTGCGTGAGTACGAGGAGGCCATGATATTAGCCAACGCTATTGCTGCGTCAGTACGAGGAGGCCTTGATTTTAACCAACGCTATTGCTGCGTCAGTACGAGGAGGCCATGATATTAGCCAACGCTCTTGCTGCATCAGTACGAGGAGGCCATGATATTAACCAACGCTATTGCTGCGTGAGTACGAGGAGGCCATGATATTAACCAATGCTATTGCTGCGTGAGTACGAGGAGGCCATGATATTAACCAACGCTATTGCTGCGTGAGTACGAGGAGGCCATATTAGCCAACGCTATTGCTGCGTGAGTACGAGGAGGCCATGATATTAGCCAACGCTATTGCTGCGTGAGTACGAGGAGGCCATGATATTAACCAACGCTATTGCTGCGTGAGTACGAGGAAGCCATGATATTAACCAACGCTATTGCTGCGTGAGTACAAGGAGGCCATGATATTAGCCAACGCTATTGCTGCGTGAGTACGAGGAGGCCTTGATATTAGCCAACGCTATTGCTGCGTGAGTACGAGGAGGCCATGATATTAGCCAACGCTATTGCTGCGTGAGTACGAGGAGGCCATGATATTAACCAAAGCTATTGCTGCGTCAGTACGAGGATGCCATAATATTAGCCAACGCTATTGCTGCGTGAGTACGAGGAGGCCATGATATTAGCCAACGCTATTGCTGCGTCAGTACGAGGAGGCCATGATATTAGCCAACGCTATTGCTGCGTGAGTACGAGGAGGCCATGATATTAGCCAACGCTATTGCTGCGTGAGTACGAGGAGGCCATGATATTAGCCAACGCTATTGCTGCGTGAGTACGAGGAGGCCATGATATTAGCCAACGCTATTGCTGCGTGAGTACGAGGAGGCCATGATATTAACCAACGCTTTTGCTGCGTGAGTACGAGGAGGCCATGATATTAGCCAACGCTATTGCTGCGTCAGTACGAGGAGGCCATGATATTAACCAACGCTATTGCTGCGTGAGTACGAGGAGGCCATGATATTAACCAACGCTATTGCTGCGTCAGTACGAGGAGGCCATGATATTAGCCAACGCTATTGCTGCGTGAGTACGAGGAGGCCATGATATTAACCAACGCTATTGCTGCGTGAGTACGAGGAGGCCATGATATTAGCCAACGCTATTGCTGCGTGAGTACGAGGAGGCCATGATATTAGCCAACGCTATTGCTGCGTGAGTACGAGGAGGCCATGATATTAACCAACGCTATTGCTGCGTGAGTACGAGGAGGCCATGATATTAACAAACGCTATTGCTGCGTCAGTACAAGGAGGCCATGATATTAACCACCGCTATTGCTGCATGAGTACGAGGAGGCCATGATATTAACCAACGCTATTGCTGCGTGAGTACGAGGAGGCCATGATATTAGCCAACGCTATTCCTGCGTGAGTACGAGGAGGCCATGATATTAACCAGTGCTATTGCTGCGTGAGTACGAGGAGGCCATGATATTAACCAACGCTATTGCTGCGTGAGTACGAGGAGGCCATGATATTAGCCAACGCTATTGCTGCGTGAGTACGAGGAGGCCATGATATTAGCCAACGCTATTGCTGCGTGAGTACGAGGAGGCCATGATATTAACCAGTGCTATTGCTGCGTGAGTACGAGGAGGCCATGATATTAACCAACGCTATTGCTGCGTGAGTACGAGGAGGCCATGATATTAGCCAACGCTATTGCTGCGTGAGTACGAGGAGGCCATGATATTAGCCAACGCTATTGCTGCGTGAGTACGAGGAGGCCATGATATTACCCAGTGCTATTGCTGCGTGAGTACGAGGAGGCCATGATATTAGCCAACGCTATTGCTGCGTGAGTACGAGGAGGCCATGATATTAACCAGCGCTATTGCTGTGTGAGTACGAGGAGGCCATGATATTAACCAACGCTATTGCTGCGTGAGTACGAGGAGGCCATGATATTAACCAACGCTATTGCTGCGTGAGTACGAGGAGGCCATGATATTAGCCAACGCTATTGCTGCGTGAGTACGAGGAGGCCATGATATTAACCAACGCTATTGCTGCGTGAGTACGAGGAGGCCATGATATTAGCCAACGCTATTGCTGCGTGAGTACGAGGAGGCCATGATATTAGCCAACGCTATTGCTGCGTGAGTACGAGGAGGCCATGATATTAACCAACGCTATTGCTGCGTCAGTACGAGGAGGCCATGATATTAGCCAACGCTATTGCTGCGTGAGTACGAGGAGGCCATGATATTAGCCAACGCTATTGCTGCGTGAGTACGAGGAGTCCATGATATTAGCCAACGCTATTGCTGCGTGAGTACGAGGAGGCCATGATATTAACCAACGCTATTGCTGCGTGAGTACGAGGAGGCCATGATATTAGCCAACGCTATTGCTGCGTGAGTTCGAGGAGGCCATGATATTAGCCAACGCTATTGCTGCGTGAGTACTAGGAGGCCATGATATTAGCCAACGCTATTGCTGCGTGAGTACGAGGAGGCCATGATATTAGCCAACGCTATTGCTGCGTGAGTACGAGGAGGCCATGATATTAGCCAACGCTATTGCTGCGTGAGTACGAGGAGGCCATGATATTAGCCAACGCTATTGCTGCGTGAGTACGAGGAGGCCATGATATTAGCCAACGCTATTGCTTCGTCAGTACGAGGAGGCCATGATATTAACCAACGCTATTGCTGCGTCAGTACAAGGAGGCCACGATATTAGCCAACGCTATTGCTGCATGAGTACGAGGAGGCCATGATATTAACCAACGCTATTGCTGCGTGAGTACGAGGAGGCCATGATATTAACCAGCGCTATTGCTGCTGTGAGTACGAGGAGGCCATGATATTAACCAACGCTATTGCTGCGTGAGTACGAGGAGGCCATGATATTAGCCAACGCTATTGCTGCGTGAGTACTAGGAGGCCATGATATTAGCCAACGCTATTGCTGCGTGAGTACGAGGAGGCCATGATATTAGCCAACGCTATTGCTGCGTGAGTACGAGGAGGCCATGATATTAGCCAACGCTATTGCTGCGTCAGTACGAGGAGGCCATGATATTAACCAACGCTATTGCTGCGTGAGTACGAGGAGGCCATGATATTAGCCAACGCTATTGCTGCGTGAGTACGAGGAGTCCATGATATTAGCCAACGCTATTGCTGCGTGAGTACGAGGAGGCCATGATATTAACCAACGCTATTGCTGCGTGAGTACGAGGAGGCCATGATATTAGCCAACGCTATTGCTGCGTGAGTTCGAGGAGGCCATGATATTAGCCAACGCTATTGCTGCATCAGTACGAGGAGGCCATGATATTAGCCAACGCTATTGCTGCGTGAGTACGAGGAGGCCATGATATTAACCAACGCTATTGCTGCGTGAGTACGAGGAGGCCATAATATTAACCAACGCTATTGCTGCGTGAGTACGAGGAGGCCATGATATTAACCAACGCTATTGCTGCATGAGTACGAGGAGGCCATGATACTAGCCAACGCTATTGCTGCATCAGTACGAGGAGGCCATGATATTAGCCAACGCTATTGCTGCGTGAGTACGAGGAGGCCATGATATTAGCCAACGCTATTGCTGCGTCAGTACGAGGAGGCCTTGATTTTAACCAACGCTATTGCTGCGTCAGTACGAGGAGGCCATGATATTAGCCAACGCTCTTGCTGCATCAGTACGAGGAGGCCATGATATTAACCAACGCTATTGCTGCGTGAGTACGAGGAGGCCATGATATTAACCAATGCTATTGCTGCGTGAGTACGAGGAGGCCATGATATTAACCAACGCTATTGCTGCGTGAGTACGAGGAGGCCATATTAGCCAACGCTATTGCTGCGTGAGTACGAGGAGGCCATGATATTAGCCAACGCTATTGCTGCGTGAGTACGAGGAGGCCATGATATTAACCAACGCTATTGCTGCGTGAGTACGAGGAAGCCATGATATTAACCAACGCTATTGCTGCGTGAGTACAAGGAGGCCATGATATTAGCCAACGCTATTGCTGCGTGAGTACGAGGAGGCCTTGATATTAGCCAACGCTATTGCTGCGTGAGTACGAGGAGGCCATGATATTAGCCAACGCTATTGCTGCGTGAGTACGAGGAGGCCATGATATTAACCAAAGCTATTGCTGCGTCAGTACGAGGATGCCATAATATTAGCCAACGCTATTGCTGCGTGAGTACGAGGAGGCCATGATATTAGCCAACGCTATTGCTGCGTCAGTACGAGGAGGCCATGATATTAGCCAACGCTATTGCTGCGTGAGTACGAGGAGGCCATGATATTAGCCAACGCTATTGCTGCGTGAGTACGAGGAGGCCATGATATTAGCCAACGCTATTGCTGCGTGAGTACGAGGAGGCCATGATATTAGCCAACGCTATTGCTGCGTGAGTACGAGGAGGCCATGATATTAACCAACGCTATTGCTGCGTGAGTACGAGGAGGCCATGATATTAGCCAACGCTATTGCTGCGTCAGTACGAGGAGGCCATGATATTAACCAACGCTATTGCTGCGTGAGTACGAGGAGGCCATGATATTAACCAACGCTATTGCTGCGTCAGTACGAGGAGGCCATGATATTAGCCAACGCTATTGCTGCGTGAGTACGAGGAGGCCATGATATTAACCAACGCTATTGCTGCGTGAGTACGAGGAGGCCATGATATTAGCCAACGCTATTGCTGCGTGAGTACGAGGAGGCCATGATATTAGCCAACGCTATTGCTGCGTGAGTACGAGGAGGCCATGATATTAACCAACGCTATTGCTGCGTGAGTACGAGGAGGCCATGATATTAACAAACGCTATTGCTGCGTCAGTACAAGGAGGCCATGATATTAACCACCGCTATTGCTGCATGAGTACGAGGAGGCCATGATATTAACCAACGCTATTGCTGCGTGAGTACGAGGAGGCCATGATATTAGCCAACGCTATTCCTGCGTGAGTACGAGGAGGCCATGATATTAACCAGTGCTATTGCTGCGTGAGTACGAGGAGGCCATGATATTAACCAACGCTATTGCTGCGTGAGTACGAGGAGGCCATGATATTAGCCAACGCTATTGCTGCGTGAGTACGAGGAGGCCATGATATTAGCCAACGCTATTGCTGCGTGAGTACGAGGAGGCCATGATATTAACCAGTGCTATTGCTGCGTGAGTACGAGGAGGCCATGATATTAACCAACGCTATTGCTGCGTGAGTACGAGGAGGCCATGATATTAGCCAACGCTATTGCTGCGTGAGTACGAGGAGGCCATGATATTAGCCAACGCTATTGCTGCGTGAGTACGAGGAGGCCATGATATTACCCAGTGCTATTGCTGCGTGAGTACGAGGAGGCCATGATATTAGCCAACGCTATTGCTGCGTGAGTACGAGGAGGCCATGATATTAACCAGCGCTATTGCTGTGTGAGTACGAGGAGGCCATGATATTAACCAACGCTATTGCTGCGTGAGTACGAGGAGGCCATGATATTAACCAACGCTATTGCTGCGTGAGTACGAGGAGGCCATGATATTAGCCAACGCTATTGCTGCGTGAGTACGAGGAGGCCATGATATTAACCAACGCTATTGCTGCGTGAGTACGAGGAGGCCATGATATTAGCCAACGCTATTGCTGCGTGAGTACGAGGAGGCCATGATATTAGCCAACGCTATTGCTGCGTGAGTACGAGGAGGCCATGATATTAACCAACGCTATTGCTGCGTCAGTACGAGGAGGCCATGATATTAGCCAACGCTATTGCTGCGTGAGTACGAGGAGGCCATGATATTAGCCAACGCTATTGCTGCATCAGTACGAGGAGGCCATGATATTAACCAACGCTATTGCTGCGTCAGTACCAGGAGGACATGTTATTAGCCAACGCTATTGCTGCGTGAGTACGAGGAGGCCATGATATTAGCCAACGCTATTGCTGCATCAGTACGAGGAGGCCATGATATTAGCCAACGCTATTGCTGCGTGAGTACGAGGAGGCCATGATATTAGCCAACGCTATTGCTGCGTGAGTACGATGAGGCCATGATATTAGCCAACGCTATTGCTGCGTCAGTACGAGGAGGCCATGATATTAGCCAACGCTATTGCTGCGTGAGTACGAGGAGGCCATGATATTAGCCAACGCTATTGCTGCGTGAGTACGAGGAGGTCATGATATTAGCCAACGCTATTGCTGCGTGAGTACGAGGAGGCCATGATATTAACCAACGCTATTGCTGCGTGAGTACGAGGAGGCCATGATATTAGCCAACGCTATTGCTGCGTGAGTTCGAGGAGGCCATGATATTAGCCAACGCTATTGCTGCGTGAGTACGAGGAGGCCATGATATTAGCCAACGCTATTGCTGCGTGAGTACGAGGAGGCCATGATATTAGCCAACGCTATTGCTGCGTGAGTACGAGGAGGCCATGATATTAGCCAACGCTATTGCTGCGTGAGTACGAGGAGGCCATGATATTAGCCAACGCTATTGCTGCGTGAGTACGAGGAGGCCATGATATTAGCCAACGCTATTGCTGCGTCAGTACGAGGAGGCCATGATATTAACCAACGCTATTGCTGCGTCAGTACAAGGAGGCCACGATATTAGCCAACGCTATTGCTGCATGAGTACGAGGAGGCCATGATATTAACCAACGCTATTGCTGCGTGAGTACGAGGAGGCCATGATATTAACCAGCGCTATTGCTGCTGTGAGTACGAGGAGGCCATGATATTAACCAACGCTATTGCTGCGTGAGTACGAGGAGGCCATGATATTAGCCAACGCTATTGCTGCGTGAGTACGAGGAGGCCATGATATTAACCAACGCTATTGCTGCGTGAGTACGAGGAGGCCATGATATTAACCATCGCTATTGCTGCATGAGTACGAGGAGGCCATGATATTAGCCAACGCTATTGCTGCATCAGTACGAGGAGGCCATGATATTAGCCAACGCTATTGCTGCGTGAGTACGAGGAGGCCATGATATTAACCAACGCTATTGCTGCGTGAGTACGAGGAGGCCATAATATTAACCAACGCTATTGCTGCGTGAGTACGAGGAGGCCATGATATTAACCAACGCTATTGCTGCATGAGTACGAGGAGGCCATGATATTAGCCAACGCTATTGCTGCATCAGTACGAGGAGGCCATGATATTAGCCAACGCTATTGCTGCGTGAGTACGAGGAGGCCATGATATTAGCCAACGCTAATGCTGCGTCATTACGAGGAGGCCTTGATTTTAACCAACGCTATTGCTGCGTCAGTACGAGGAGGCCATGATATTAGCCAACGCTCTTGCTGCATCAGTACGAGGAGGCCATGATATTAACCAACGCTATTGCTGCGTGAGTACGAGGAGGCCATGATATTAACCAATGCTATTGCTGCGTGAGTACGAGGAGGCCATGATATTAACCAACGCTATTGCTGCGTGAGTACGAGGAGGCCATATTAGCCAACGCTATTGCTGCGTGAGTACGAGGAGGCCATGATATTAGCCAACGCTATTGCTGCGTGAGTACGAGGAGGCCATGATATTAACCAACGCTATTGCTGCGTGAGTACGAGGAGGCCATGATATTAACCAACGCTATTGCTGCGTGAGTACAAGGAGGCCATGATATTAGCCAACGCTATTGCTGCGTGAGTACGAGGAGGCCATGATATTAGCCAACGCTATCGCTGCGTGAGTACGAGGAGGCCATGATATTAGCCAACGCTATTGCTGCGTGAGTACGAGGAGGCCATGATATTAACCAACGCTATTGCTGCGTCAGTACGAGGAGGCCATGATATTAGCCAACGCTATTGCTGCGTGAGTACGAGGAGGCCATGATATTAGCCAACGCTATTGCTGCGTCAGTACGAGGAGGCCATGATATTAGCCAACGCTATTGCTGCGTGAGTACGAGGAGACCATGATATTAGCCAACGCTATTGCTGCGTGAGTACGAGGAGGCCATGATATTAGCCAACGCTATTGCTGCGTGAGTACGAGGAGGCCATGATATTAGCCAACGCTATTGCTGCGTGAGTACGAGGAGGCCATGATATTAACCAACGCTATTGCTGCGTGAGTACGAGGAGGCCATGATATTAGCCAACGCTATTGCTGCGTCAGTACGAGGAGGCCATGATATTAACCAACGCTATTGCTGCGTGAGTACGAGGAGGCCATGATATTAACCAACGCTATTGCTGCGTCAGTACGAGGAGGCCATGATATTAGCCAACGCTATTGCTGCGTGAGTACGAGGAGGCCATGATATTAGCCAACGCTATTGCTGCGTGAGTACGAGGAGGCCATGATATTAACCAACGCTATTGCTGCGTGAGTACGAGGAGGCCATGATATTAACCAACGCTATTGCTGCGTGAGTACGAGGAGGCCATGATATTAACCAACGCTATTGCTGCATGAGTACGAGGAGGCCATGATATTAGCCAACGCTATTGCTGCGTGAGTACGAGGAGGCCATGATATTAGCCAACGCTATTGCTGCGTGAGTACGAGGAGGTCATGATATTAACCAACGCTATTGCTGCATGAGTACGAGGAGGCCATGATATTAGCCAACGCTATTGCTGCGTGAGTACGAGGAGGCCATGATATTAGCCAACGATATTGCTGCGTGAGTACGAGGAGGCCATGATATTAACCAACGCTATTGCTGCGTGAGTACGAGGAGGCCATGATATTAACCAACGCTATTGCTGCGTGAGTACAAGGAGGCCATGATATTAGCCAACGCTATTGCTGCGTGAGTACGAGGAGGCCATGATATTAGCCAACGCTATTGCTGCGTGAGTACGAGGAGGCCATGATATTAACCAACGCTATTGCTGCATGAGTACGAGGAGGCCATGATATTAGCCAACGCTATTGCTGCATCAGTACGAGGAGGCCATGATATTAGCCAACGCTATTGCTGCGTGAGTACGAGGAGGCCATGATATTAGCCAACGCTATTGCTGCGTCAGTACGAGGAGGCCATGATATTAACCAACGCTATTGCTGCGTCAGTACGAGGAGGCCATGATATTAGCCAACGCTATTGCTGCATCAGTACGAGGAGGCCATGATATTAACCAACGCTATTGCTGCGTGAGTACGAGGAGGCCATGATATTAACCAGCGCTATTGCTGCGTGAGTACGAGGAGGCCATGATATTAGCCAACGCTATTGCTGCGTCAGTACGAGGAGGCCATGATATTAACCAACGCTATTGCTGCGTGAGTACGAGGAGGCCATGATATTAGCCAACGCTATTGCTGCGTGAGTACGAGGAGGCCATGATATTAACCAACGCTATTGCTGCGTCAGTACGAGGAGGCCATGATATTAGCCAACGCTATTGCTGCGTCAGTACGAGGAGGCCATGATATTAGCCAACGCTATTGCTGCGTCAGTACGAGGAGGCCATGATATTAGCCAACGCTATTGCTGGGTCAGTACGAGGAGGCCATGATATTAGCCAACGCTATTGCTGCGTGAGTACGAGGAGGCCATGATATTAACCAACGCTATTGCTGCGTGAGTACGAGGAGGCCATGGTATTAACCAACGCTATTGCTGCGTGAGTACGAGGAGGCCATGATATTAGCCAACGCTATTGCTGCGTGAGTACGAGGAGGCCATGATATTATCCAACGCTATTGCTGCGTGAGTACGAGGAGGCCATGATATTAGCCAACGCTATTGCTGCGTGAGTACGAGGAGGCCATGATATTAGCCAACGCTATTGCTGCGTGAGTACGAGGAGGCCATGATATTAACCAACGCTATTGCTGCGTGAGTACGAGGAGGCCATGATATTAGCCAACGCTATTGCTGCGTCAGTACGAGGAGGCCATGATATTAACCAACGCTATTGCTGCGTGAGTACGAGGAGGCCATGATATTAACCAACGCTATTGCTGCGTGAGTACGAGGAGGCCATGATATTAGCCAACGCTATTGCTGCGTGAGTACGAGGAGGCCATGATATTAACCAGCGCTATTGCTGCGTGAGTACGAGGAGGCCATGATATTAGCCAACGCTATTGCTGCGTGAGTACGAGGAGGCCATGATATTAGCCAACGCTATTGCTGCGTGAGTACGAGGAGGCCATGATATTAACCAACGCTATTGCTGCGTGAGTACGAGGAGGCCATGATATTAGCCAACGCTATTGCTGCGTGAGTACAAGGAGGCCATGATATTAGCCAACGCTATTGCTGCGTGAGTACGAGGAGGCCATGATATTAGCCAACGCTATTGCTGCGTGAGTACGAGGAGGCCATGATATTAACCAACGCTATTGCTGCGTGAGTACGAGGAGGCCATGATATTAGCCAACGCTATTGCTGCGTGAGTACGAGGAGGCCATGATATTAACCAACGCTATTGCTGCGTCAGTACGAGGTGGCCATGATATTAACCACCGCTATTGCTGCGTCAGTACGAGGAGGCCATGGTATTAACCAGTGCTATTGCTGCGTGAGTACGAGGAGGCCATGATATTAGCCAACGCTATTGCTGCGTCAGTACGAGGAGGCCATGGTATTAACCAACGCTATTGCTGCGTCAGTACGAGGAGGCCATGATATTAACCAACGCTATTGCTGCGTGAGTACGAGGAGGCCATGATATTAGCCAACGCTATTGCTGCGTCAGTACGAGGAGGCCATGGTATTAACCAACGCTATTGCTGCGTCAGTACGAGGAGGCCATGATATTAACCAACGCTATTGCTGCGTAAGTACGAGGAGGCCATGGTATTAACCAACGCTATTGCTGCGTGAGTACAAGGAGGCCATGATATTAGCCAACGCTATTGCTGCGTGAGTACGAGGAGGCCATGATATTAACCAACGCTATTGCTGCGTCAGTACGAGGAGGCCATGATATTAGCCAACGCTATTGCTGCGTCAGTACGAGGAGGCCATGATATTAGCCAACGCTATTGCTGCGTCAGTACGAGGAGGCCATGATATTAGCCAACGCTATTGCTGCGTCAGTACGAGGAGGCCATGATATTAGCCCACGCTATTGCTGCGTGAGTACGAGGAGGCCATGATATTAACCAACGCTATTGCTGCGTGAGTACGAGGAGGCCATGGTATTAACCAACGCTATTGCTGCGTGAGTACGAGGAGGCCATGATATTAGCCAACGCTATTGCTGCGTGAGTACGAGGAGGCCATGATATTAACCAACGCTATTGCTGCGTGAGTACGAGGAGGCCATGATATTAGCCAACGCTATTGCTGCGTGAGTACGAGGAGGCCATGATATTAGCCAACGCTATTGCTGCGTGAGTACGAGGAGGCCATGATATTAACCAACGCTATTGCTGCGTGAGTACGAGGAGGCCATGATATTAGCCAACGCTATTGCTGCGTCAGTACGAGGAGGCCATGATATTAGCCAACGCTATTGCTGCGTGAGTACGAATAGGCCATGATATTAGCCAACGCTATTGCTGCGTGAGTACGAGGAGGCCATGATATTAGCCAACGCTATTGCTGCGTCAGTACGAGGAGGCCATGATATTAACCAACGCTATTGCTGCGTGAGTACGAGGAGGCCATGATATTAGCCAACGCTATTGCTGCGTCAGTACGAGGAGGCCATGATATTAACCAACGCTATTGCTGCGTGAGTACGAGGAGGCCATGATATTAGCCAACGCTATTGCTGCGTGAGTACGAGGAGGCCATGATATTAACCAGCGCTATTGCTGCGTGAGTACGAGGAGGCCATGATATTAGCCAACGCTATTGCTGCGTGAGTACGAGGAGGACATGATATTAGCCAACGCTATTGCTGCGTGAGTACGAGGAGGCCATGATATTAACCAACGCTATTGCTGCGTGAGTACGAGGAGGCCATGATATTAGCCAACGCTATTGCTGCGTGAGTACAAGGAGGCCATGATATTAGCCAACGCTATTGCTGCGTGAGTACGAGGAGGCCATGATATTAGCCAACGCTATTGCTGCGTGAGGACGAGGAGGCCATGATATTAACCAACGCTATTGCTGCGTGAGTACGAGGAGGCCATGATATTAGCCAACGCTATTGCTGCGTGAGTACGAGGAGGCCATGATATTAACCAACGCTATTGCTGCGTCAGTACGAGGAGGCCATGATATTAACCAACGCTATTGCTGCGTCAGTACGAGGAGGCCATGGTATTAACCAGTGCTATTGCTGCGTGAGTACGAGGAGGCCATGATATTAGCCAACGCTATTGCTGCGTCAGTACGAGGAGGCCATGGTATTAACCAACGCTATTGCTGCGTCAGTACGAGGAGGCCATGATATTAACCAACGCTATTGCTGCGTGAGTACGGGGAGGCCATGATATTAGCCAACGCTATTGCTGCGTCAGTACGAGGAGGCCATGGTATTAACCAACGCTATTGCTGCGTCAGTATGAGGAGGCCATGATATTAACCAACGCTATTGCTGCGTCAGTACGAGGAGGCCATGGTATTAACCAACGCTATTGCTGCGTGAGTACGAGGAGGCCATGATATTAACCAACGCTATTGCTGCGTGAGTACGAGGAGGCCATGATATTAACCAGCGCTATTGCTGCGTGAGTACGAGGATGCCATGATATTAACCAACGCTATTGCTGCGTGAGTACGAGGAGGCCATGATATTAGCCAACGCTATTGCTGCGTGAGTACGAGGAGGCCATGATATTAACCAACGCTATTGCTGCGTGAGTACGAGGAGGCCATGATATTAGCCAACGCTATTGCTGCGTCAGTACGAGGAGGCCATGATATTAACCAACGCTATTGCTGCGTGAGTACGAGGAGGCCATGATATTAACCAATGCTATTGCCGCGTGAGTACGAGGAGGCCATGATATTAGCCAACGCTATTGCTGCGTGAGTACGAGGAGGCCATGATATTAACCAGCGCTATTGCTGCGTGAGTACGAGGAGGCCATGATATTAGCCAACGCTATTGCTGCGTGAGTACGAGGAGGCCATGATATTAGCCAACGCTATTGCTGCGTGAGTACGAGGAGGCCATGATATTAACCAACGCTATTGCTGCGTGATTACGAGGAGGCCATGATATTAGCCAACGCTATTGCTGCGTGAGTACAAGGAGGCCATGATATTAGCCAACGCTATTGCTGCGTGAGTACGAGGAGGCCATGATATTAGCCAACGCTATTGCTGCGTGAGTACGAGGAGGCCATGATATTAACCAACGCTATTGCTGCGTGAGTACGAGGAGGCCATGATATTAGCCAACGCTATTGCTGCGTGAGTACGAGGAGGCCATGATATTAACCAACGCTATTGCTGCGTCAGTACGAGGAGGCCATGATATTAACCAACGCTATTGCTGCGTCAGTACGAGGAGGCCATGGTATTAACCAGTGCTATTGCTGCGTGAGTACGAGGAGGCCATGATATTAGCCAACGCTATTGCTGCGTCAGTACGAGGAGGCCATGGTATTAACCAACGCTATTGCTGCGTCAGTACGAGGAGGCCATGATATTAACAAACGCTATTGCTGCGTGAGTACGAGGAGGCCATGATATTAGCCAACGCTATTGCTGCGTCAGTACGAGGAGGCCATGGTATTAACCAACGCTATTGCTGCGTCAGTACGAGGAGGCCATGATATTAACCAACGCTATTGCTGCGTCAGTACGAGGAGGCCATGGTATTAACCAACGCTATTGCTGCGTGAGTACGAGGAGGCCATGATATTAGCCAACGCTATTGCTGCGTGAGTACGGGGAGGCCATGATATTAACCAACGCTATTGCTGCGTCAGTACGAGGAGGCCATGATATTAGCCAACGCTATTGCTGCGTCAGTACGAGGAGGCCATGATATTAGCCAACGCTATTGCTGCGTCAGTACGAGGAGGCCATGATATTAGCCAACGCTATTACTGCGTCAGTACGAGGAGGCCATGATATTAGCCAACGCTATTGCTGCGTGAGTACGAGGAGGCCATGATATTAACCAACGCTATTGCTGCGTGAGTACGAGGAGGCCATGGTATTAACCAACGCTATTGCTGCGTGAGTACGAGGAGGCCATGATATTAGCCAACGCTATTGCTGCGTGAGTACGAGGAGGCCATGATATTAACCAACGCTATTGCTGCGTGAGTACGAGGAGGCCATGATATTAGCCAACGCTATTGCTGCGTGAGTACGAGGAGGCCATGATATTA
The DNA here is from genome assembly GCA_946902985.2 of Meconema thalassinum. Classification (NCBI taxonomy): domain Eukaryota; kingdom Metazoa; phylum Arthropoda; class Insecta; order Orthoptera; family Tettigoniidae; genus Meconema; species Meconema thalassinum. The sequence continues at coordinate 301,560,892 of OX336396.1, read as the reverse complement.
GCCAACGCTATTGCTGCGTGAGTACGAGGAGGCCATGCTAATAGCCAACGCTATTGCTGCGTGAGTACGAGGAGGCCATGATATTAGCCAACGCTATTGCTGCGTCAGTACGAGGAGGCCATGATATTAGCCAACGCTATTGCTGCGTGAGTACGAGGAGGCCATGATATTAGCAAACGCTATTGCTGCGTGAGTACGAGGAGGCCATGATATTAGCCAACGCTATTGCTGCGTCAGTACGAGGAGGCCATGATATTAACCAACGCTATTGCTGCGTGAGTACGAGGAGGCCATGATATTAGCCAACGCTATTGCTGCGTCAGTACAAGGAGGCCATGATATTAACCAACGCTATTGCTGCGTGAGTACGAGGAGGCCATGATATTAGCCAACGCTATTGCTGCGTGAGTACGAGGAGGCCATGATATTAACCAGCGCTATTGCTGCGTGAGTACGAGGAGGCCATGATATTAGCCAACGCTATTGCTGCGTGAGTACGAGGAGGCCATGATATTAGCCAACGCTATTGCTGCGTGAGTACGAGGAGGCCATGATATTAACCAACGCTATTGCTGCGTGAGTACGAGGAGGCCATGATATTAGCCAACGCTATTGCTGCGTGAGTACAAGGAGGCCATGATATTAGCCAACGCTATTGCTGCGTGAGTACGAGGAGGCCATGATATTAGCCAACGCTATTGCTGCGTGAGGACGAGGAGGCCATGATATTAACCAACGCTATTGCTGCGTGAGTACGAGGAGGCCATGATATTAGCCAACGCTATTGCTGCGTGAGTACGAGGAGGCCATGATATTAAGCAACGCTATTGCTGCGTCAGTACGAGGAGGCCATGATATTAACCAACGCTATTGCTGCGTCAGTACGAGGAGGCCATGGTATTAACCAGTGCTATTGCTGCGTGAGTACGAGGAGGCCATGATATTAGCCAACGCTATTGCTGCGTCAGTACGAGGAGGCCATGGTATTAACCAACGCTATTGCTGCGTCAGTACGACGAGGCCATGATATTAACCAACGCTATTGCTGCGTGAGTACGGGGAGGCCATGATATTAGCCAACGCTATTGCTGCGTCAGTACGAGGAGGCCATGGTATTAACCAACGCTATTGCTGCGTCAGTACGAGGAGGCCATGATATTAACCAACGCTATTGCTGCGTCAGTACGAGGAGGCCATGGTATTAACCAACGCTATTGCTGCGTGAGTACGAGGAGGCCATGATATTAACCAACGCTATTGCTGCGTGAGTACGAGGAGGCCATGATATTAACCAGCGCTATTGCTGCGTGAGTACGAGGAGGCCATGATATTAACCAACGCTATTGCTGCGTGAGTACGAGGAGGCCATGATATTAGCCAACGCTATTGCTGCGTGAGTACGAGGAGGCCATGGTATTAACCAGTGCTATTGCTGCGTGAGTACGAGGAGGCCATGATATTAACCAACGCTATTGCTGCGTGAGTACGAGGAGGCCATGATATCAACCAGTGCTATTGCTGCGTGAGTACGAGGAGGCCATGATATTAACCAACGCTATTGCTGCGTGAGTACGAGGAGGCCATGATATTAGCCAACGCTATTGCTGCGTGAGTACGAGGAGGCCATGATATTAACCAGCGCTATTGCTGCGTGAGTACGAGGAGGCCATGATATTAGCCAACGCTATTGCTGCGTGAGTACGAGGAGGCCATGATATTAGCCAACGCTATTGCTGCGTGAGTACGAGGAGGCCATGATATTAACCATCGCTATTGCTGCGTGAGTACGAGGAGGCCATGATATTAACCAGCGCTATTGCTGCGTGAGTACGAGGAGGCCATGATATTAACCAACGCTATTGCTGCGTGAGTACGAGGAGGCCTTGATATTAACCAACGCTATTGCTGCGTGAGTACGAGGAGGCCATGATATTAACCAACGCTATTGCTGCGTGAGTACGAGGAGGCCATGATATTAGCCAACGCTATTGCTGCGTGAGTACGAGGAGGCCATGATATTAACCAACGCTATTGCTGCGTGAGTACGAGGAGGCCATGATATTAACCAACGCTATTGCTGCGTGAGTACGAGGAGGCCATGCTATTAGCCAACGCTATTGCTGCGTGAGTACGAGGAGGCCATGATATTAACCAACGCTATTGCTGCGTGAGTACGAGGAGGCCATGATATTAACCAGCGCTATTGCTGCGTGAGTACGAGGAGGCCATGATATTAGCCAACGCTATTGCTGCATGAGTACGAGAAGGCCATGATATTAACCAACGCTATTGCTGCGTCAGTACGAGGAGGCCATGGTATTAACCAACGCTATTGCTGCGTAGGCCATTTTAAAAATTAAGTGTTCCATTTACCATTTGTCAGTTAGACATTATTATTTCATCAAATCTAGAGGAATGCCATTGACCTTACTTAATGACAATTCAAAAAAAATTAAAACCTTGTCGTTTTTTATAAAGCGTGGTTCAGTAAATGTAGTCGCTCGTTTTAAAGGTGAGTGTCAACTCAAAATATAGTTTAAGCGTCCGTCGGGCGCAGCTGGTCTGACAGGCGATGCAAAGCTATTCTTGCTCCCCCATCCTCTCCGAGGACATCTATGCTCCTGTCCCTTTAATACCTTCTTATCTCTAAGTCCCGTTTCAAATGCTCGCAGTTAGTTTTCCCGCAGCCTGCGTAAAGTGCAGTAATTACTGTCCAGGCCTTTGGAAGGTTCGTATTTCCTTAATATTCCATCGCGATATTGCTCGTTTTACTCTTTTTATGAGTAAGAAAAACATAGATTGTGGATATTTTGTGGAATAAAGTAAGTTTGTCTAAGGTGGCCTCATAAGCACCTGTATAGGCTACTAATGTTCATGTTTTATGTTTATCGCTGCATCTTTACTGCTGAGCATTCCAAAAGTGATTCCGAGTAAGACTGATTATATTGAGCTGTATTTTCTGAGTGAATCGTTATTTAGTTCTTTTTTTTCGTAATTTTAATGTTTGTTTGAATTTTTCTCATGAAAACTGAACGCAATTTGGGGGTGGGATGTAAATGTGAGTTTTTTTTTAGTTTGTTTGTGTGTTTTTTAAAACATGATGTTGAAGAAACTACCTATGTACATCCTAATGAATGCCACTTTATCACTTAAAACAATTGCGTTAATTGCGTGTTAATGACGTCTTTACAACAGGCACCTGTCATGCGCACTTTGCGCGAACTCGGGAGTCGCAAATGTGCGCCCGATGGAGGGTTAAATAGGTTCATTATTAGACATGTTGTATGGTTGTTATACTGTATTAATGGGATTGTTAATGGCACACAGTTCAATAAGTCTTACTTTATTTTTACACTAGGGGTCATTTCCGTCAATAGCTACGTCGTATTTTAAAAAGATCCTCATTGACATTGCAGAGATATTCAAAATATACCATCTCGTGGGACGAATTGCGGTTTTAACGTAAGCTTATGAGGAAACCAATAAAACGGAGCGTCAAACCAAAAATCGTCAGTCGGTGTTCTTTGAAGCGCTAAGCGTTGGGATCAATAAAACGAAAGGTGCGATATAAGCTCATTGACCTGGTGCTACGTTATCGAAATGGAGCACCGGCGATGGCATTGGCTAACTGTGAGCAAATCTTTACACGTTATAAAAAGAGGATTATATGAATGGAGTAGACTGCAGAGAATTGTATGCATACAATATAATACTGTTCCTAAATGGTTTACAAAGTTACAACTTTTAAAGGAAACAATATGCAAGTTGAATTCAATAATACTCCTATTACCAATATTGGTATAGAAATCCACAATTTGTTTATATTATACTGTTGTAAAATGCGTAAACATTGACCATTATGGCAATGGTAATAATTAATAACCGTGTTGACTGATATTATTATCTTATTAAAACCGCCTAATCAAACACTAAAAAAACGTTTAATTACCATTAAGCAACTAGAACAACACAGTGTGCCATTAATTTGGGAATCGACTGAAGTTTTAGGTTGGAGGACTGTATAACAACCATTTTGTTCCGTTTGAGGCGACAATTTGACCTACATCCTTTGCCCTTCTTCATTCTTCTGACAGCGACATCTTCTGTCACTACAGTTTTCGATCAAAATTATTGGAGTATTGACGTTGGCAGTTTATAAGGTAGATCTCTTATTTTAATAGCATCATTTTACTATAATTTTTTAATACATGGCATTTAATTATTTGCAATCTTTTCCATTTTTGATTTAAAACAATTTTTGTAATGATATCCATTTCTTTTTGGCTTTGTTAACTAGTTTTAAGATTTAATATCAATCTCGCTGAGGAAGGTATCAATGAAATACCGAAACATGTACGATTATTAATATAATTAAATTAAGTGTTTGACTGGGCGGTTTTAAAGAGATATTATACTGTTGTATTGCACAATAGTTCATTCTCGTATTAGTTTCAGGCAACCCAAACCCCGATGAATACAGTACTTTTGTTTTACTTCAAATACCTCCTTGACATCCTTTGCCAACATTGATTGCCGTACCAACAAATATTAAAGTAACCCACGGAACATTTTAACCATTCTTTTCACACAAAAACAATATTTATTGTCATCATTGAAGGAAAATAAAAATTTGCCATAATAATAAATTAATATTAAGACAGAGGACGCGCTGGGCTGACACATTCAAGACAGAGGACACGCTGGGCTGACACATTCAAGACAGAGGACACGCTGGGCTGACACATTCAAGACAGAGGACACGCTGGGCTGACACATTCAAGACAGAGGACACGCTGGGCTGACACAGTCAAGACAGAGGACACGCTGGGCTGACACATTCAAGACAGAGGACACGCTGGGCTGACACATTCAAGACAGAGGACGCGCTGGGCTGACACATTCAAGACAGAGGACACGCTGGGCTGACACATTCAAGACAGAGGACACGCTGGGCTGACACATTCAAGACAGAGGACGCGCTGGGCTGACACATTCAAGACAGAGGACACGCTGGGCTGACACATTCAAGACAGAGGACACGCTGGGCTGACACATTCAAGACAGAGGACGCGCTGGGCTGACACATTCAAGACAGAGGACGCGCTGGGCTGACACATTCAAGACAGAGGACACGCTGGGCTGACACATTCAAGACAGAGGACACGCTGGGCTGACACATTCAAGACAGAGGACACGCTGGGCTGACACATTCAAGACAGAGGACACGCTGGGCTGACACATTCAAGACAGAGGACGCGCTGGGCTGACACATTCAAGACAGAGGACGCGCTGGGCTGACACATTCAAGACAGAGGACACGCTGGGCTGACACATTCAAGACAGAGGACACGCTGGGCTGACACATTCAAGACAGAGGACACGCTGGGCTGACACATTCAAGACAGAGGACGCGCTGGGCTGACACATTCAAGACAGAGGACGCGCTGGGCTGACACATTCAAGACAGAGGACACGCTGGGCTGACACATTCAAGACAGAGGACACGCTGGGCTGACACATTCAAGACAGAGGACACGCTGGGCTGACACATTCAAGACAGAGGACACGCTGGGCTGACACATTCAAGACAGAGGACGCGCTGGGCTGACACATTCAAGACAGAGGACGCGCTGGGCTGACACATTCAAGACAGAGGACACGCTGGGCTGACACATTCAAGACAGAGGACACGCTGGGCTGACACATTCAAGACAGAGGACACGCTGGGCTGACACATTCAAGACAGAGGACGCACTGGGCTGACACATTCAAGACAGAGGACGCGCTGGGCTGACACATTCAAGACAGAGGACGCGCTGGGCTGACACATTCAAGACAGAGGACACGCTGGGCTGACACATTCAAGACAGAGGACACGCTGGGCTGACACATTCAAGACAGAGGACACGCTGGGCTGACACATTCAAGACAGAGGACACGCTGGGCTGACACATTCAAGACAGAGGACACGCTGGGCTGACACATTCAAGACAGAGGACACGCTGGGCTGACACATTCAAGACAGAGGACACGCTGGGCTGACACATTCAAGACAGAGGACACGCTGGGCTGACACATTCAAGACAGAGGACGCGCTGGGCTGACACATTCAAGACAGAGGACACGCTGGGCTGACACATTCAAGACAGAGGACACGCTGGGCTGACACATTCAAGACAGAGGACACGCTGGGCTGACACATTCAAGACAGAGGACACGCTGGGCTGACACATTCAAGACAGAGGACACGCTGGGCTGACACATTCAAGACAGAGGACGCGCTGGGCTGACACATTCAAGACAGAGGACACGCTGGGCTGACACAATCAAGACAGAGGACGCGCTGGGCTGACACATTCAAGACAGAGGACACGCTGGGCTGTCACATTCAAGACAGAGGACACGCTGGGCTGACACATTCAAGACAGAGGACACGCTGGGCTGACACATTCAAGACAGAGGACACGCTGGGCTGACACATTCAAGACAGAGGACACGCTGGGCTGACACATTCAAGACAGAGGACGCGCTGGGCTGACACATTCAAGACAGAGGACACGCTGGGCTGACACATTCAAGACAGAGGACACGCTGGGCTGACACATTCAAGACAGAGGACACGCTGGGCTGACACATTCAAGACAGAGGACGCGCTGGGCTGACACATTCAAGACAGAGGACACGCTGGGCTGACACATTCAAGACAGAGGACGCACTGGGCTGACACATTCAAGACAGAGGACACGCTGGGCTGACACATTCAAGACAGAGGACACGCTGGGCTGACACATTCAAGACAGAGGACACGCTGGGCTGACACATTCAAGACAGAGGACGCGCTGGGCTGACACATTCAAGACAGAGGACACGCTGGGCTGACACATTCAAGAAATTTGCCGGACCACAATGGACAAGAAGAGCAAGAGACAGACAAGAGTGGAAGGACCTAGAAAAGCTCATTTTCAAACATTAGTATATGCGAGGAGAGGAAAGGAGCAACTCAGTGCAGCATAGTCAACCAATAAATACAATATCGATAATGTTTTGAGGACAGTTAAATCTCCACTAAAAATAAAGTGAACGTGCGAGAAACATTAACAATTTTGCAAATATTAGATATAAGAACAAGAATACGTAACATAGAGAATACTGTAACTAGGTTAGGAATAGATATATCAATAGCTATAAGAACAGAGACTAACATGCCAGAAATGTGCACCACTAGGTGCCCCACTTCTCTTTAGGACTGCTCACCTAATGAGTGTAATGGAGCAATATCCCTGCCTAGGCAGGAGGCCATTGCCCTTAGGGGATTAAAGGGCTGTATTTATTTATTTATTTATGTATTTATTATTAAAATCGTATTGCCTCGGCTGCCACGTGCAAGCTTTGCTAATTGACTCCCAGAGGGCAGCTTGCATTTCGAATTTTGTTGTTCGTTGGAGCGCTATGAAAGGAGGTTAGATATATAAGCTCCTTGACACTATAACGATTTGTAGAGGACAAAGGAGGAACTTTTGTGTTGGCGGAAAATCCCGAGATTAATTTTGCCATTATGAACATGGCCTACTGAATTCAAACGGGTTCCTTAACATGCCAACAATGTATGACATGCAGGTCGTGATTTTTATCACCATTCAAAAATCACTAGCCATGGCCAGGAGCGAACCTGCAAGCTTGGGGTTGGTAGTCCGACAGAATAACCACTCACCCACCGTGGTAAGCAAAATTTCCCGTGAATAGGTCGATCATAGCAGAACATTTACTTCAGGTAACTTTATATTTCAATTGATTAGAAGTGAGAAACCTCGATAAACGAGTTCTGGGATGACTGAGTGCAAGGGCGTATATAAGGGGGGTGCTGAGGGGGCTCCAGCCCCCCCCCCCCAGAAAAAAGCCAAGTTGGGTACAAAATACAATGTATTTCACAGTACTTTTAAGAAATGCTTACCAATTTGTAAAATAAAATGAGTGTTTACCTTTCTGCTTAATAAATTAACAAGTAATCCATTTAGATACTTGCCATTCATACTCCATAGGCTATAATAGAACATTCATTAAGTACTCACAATTTTCCAGGATAGTCAGCCCCCCCGAAAAAATTGTATATACGCCCCTGACTGAGTGGACCCTATTTCAGCCCACTGACTAGAATTAAATTTCGTGGCAGAACCCTGAATCGAACCTAAGGGAAGAATAATAGCTACTCCACCAAGGGGTTGACCACCTTAAATTATTTGACGTAGTGCTGTACATAACGGATCATGATTTAGTAACTTTAACTCATCGGTACTGGACAGTTACACAGCGCAGCGCAGCAGTGCGCGATGGTGATTGATGGCTCAATCAGCAGCTACACGATCCAATATCGACAATTATTATTAGTAAGTTGCAGCTGTTCGAAGGAGGTGGAAACATCTCAGACAAGATAACCCAACAGGAAGTGATTATTAAAGCCGATCGTCGGACGATATGAAAGGAAAATTGATAACGGTGCACATGAAACAATTATATTTATAAATCTATCCCGTGCATTAAACAAGTTGTTGGTTGGTTGGTTCCTCAGTTTAGGGACTGCGACAACGCGGTCATATAGCCCCGTGTACTTTGGGTGTATGTAGAATCTGTCTGATAACCAGTGTTAATTGTGACGGCTGTATTAGTGTGTGTTATCAGTGATTGAGGTAAGGACTGCAGACGGTCAATTTCAAGTAGTTCCTACTTTTGCTATCAAATGCTACCTTGAATAATTTTGTTTGATATTTGTTAGTTTTTTAATGGAATTTGACTGTATTTTATTTATTTATTTATTTATTTATTTCGAATTTTTGAGCTGGTTTTCACTTATTACGACTAATTGTGATAGTTTTCTTTTTGGATTTTGACTATTTTTTTATATTTTGATTTTTTCTTCAGATTTTGGAGCTTTTTGTGACTAATTTATTTTTATTTTTTTGTAATTTGACTAATTCTGATGTTTTTTTTTTAGATTTTACAGAGGTGTGCAAATTATTAAAATCAAATAAAGAATTTAAACCAGTCACATTCTATTATTTAAAATGATTTTATTAACCAACTCCTGGCATCTTTTATTGCCCTACTTTGTAATGTTTGGACCCCCGTGGACTTACTGTTTCCCGTAAAGAATTGCGTCTGAAGACTTTTAGAATAGGGGATTCCGAGGGATACATGAGCTGGGTCCGTTTTCTATTTTCCATTGACTTTGGAATGAACCTTCTGAGTTTGGTGATTTCAATCCATAGTTTATGAATCATTGAATAGTTCAAGAACGGATTATCAGTGAAGAGAAGCTTGCCACGGTGGGTGAGTGGTTGTAGTGTCGGACTACAAACCCCAAGATTGCAGGTTCGCCCCTGGCCATGGTAAGTGATTTTTGAAGGCGACAAAAATCAAGATACTCATGTCATACGTTGTTGGTATGTTAAAGAACCCATTTGAATTCAGTAGGCCGTGTTCAATGGCAAAATTAATCTCGGGATTTTCCGCCAACACAAAGTTCCTCCATTCTCTACTTGAAAGCGCTGTAGTAGTGTCAAGGAGTTTAGATATCTAACCTCCTTGACTTTCATAGCGTTCAAAGGAACGACGAAATTCGACATGCAAGCTACCCTCTGGGTGTCAATTAACAAAGCTTGCACCAGGCACCCGAGGCCATACGATATTATCATATTATAGTGAAGAGAAGACCCCAAAACTCTCAGCTCTAAATTGACCAAAAAATGTCGGGCGAAGTAATCAAAACAAAACGCGTGGCAATTTGCATTAACAAAGCTCCTCTGTCATTAGAAATTCTAAAAAAATCATTTTACTTTCAGTTTCTTAAATTATTAAGACTCTTGGTTTAACATATGAAGTAAATCCAGTGCCTTGCTAACATATTTTAGTGCGTTAAGCCGTGAAAAGTATAAAACGAATTTTGGATAACTGCCGCCTAGTCCAAATAATTTGCACACCTCTGTATGTATTTTTGCGTTGTTTATTTTTAACTTTTGTGCGTTTGTTCTTTTTTTTTTCAAATTTTGAGTAATTTGAATTGTTTTTTCGGGTTTTATGGATTTTGACTGCTGTAGTTTTGATTTTTTTTTCAAATTTGCTTTGTATTATAGGACAAAAGACAGAAGTGGGTGGAGCACAAGTGTATCCCTTTTTAGCCTATTTTCATTTATGAAATGAGATCACCTTTTGTCCGTGTGTCTGTCTGTCTGTGTGTGATGGTGTGTGCCCCTCCTAATAAATTCTAAACGGCTGGAGCGATTTCAATGCAACTCAGTAAGTTCATAGCACTATCCCGGATGACCCCGACCGTGCCCTTCAAATTTTGTTACGTCTCACCAATCCAACATGGCGGCTGTATGAAATATTTCACCAGCATTCAGTATCTCCGATATCATCCCGGAATTTAGTACTACTCGAAGTTAACTTATGTGACTCTTGAAAACCTGGTAATTACAAAACCAACATGGCAGCCAAGCGAATTTTCGACTTTAAAATAGAAGTTTCTCGCGATTTAACCAACCAAACGCAATGAAACTTGGTACAGGAAATATTTATACACATTGTATTGTATTGCCATTTAATTTAGTATACATAACCTCAAGATGACGGCTGTGCGAATTGTAAACTTACGTGTTTATTTCTTGTGTCGTAATTATGCGATCGAAGTTAAAGTTTGAATAATGAACCTACGCATTAATTTTCCTTTAATGGTACATGACTCTATGGCCTATACATATAACAATCCAACATGGCGACCATCCGAATTATTTAGATGGATCTCAATATCTAAGAATCTATTACAGCAATCAAACTGATTTTTTTACGTTCATAGAGGCTATGAACATAAGTTCACCTATAGGACTTTCAATAACCTGGTGATCACAAATCCAACATGGCTGCGACGCGAAATATAAATATTCACATGGTCGTTTCTCGCAATTTAACCATCCATGTGCAGTGACACTTGGTATAGTAAACCCTTATACAAATGTTAATCCACTGGCATCTAATTTTTTCAATTGTTTCCATAACCACAATATGGCAGCTGTGCGAAATTTTAAAATCTTGTTTTTACTTCTTGTGTCCTAATCATGCGATTGAAGTTTTAATACTACACGTACACAATAATCTTCATGTAACAGTAAATAACTCTAAGACCTATCCAACATGGCGACCATCCGCAATATTTAGTTGGTTCTCAATATCTACGAATCTATTACAGCCATCAAACTGAAATTTTGTATGTTGTAGTGGCAATTAACATGAATAGGATATATGAAAATAGGCTTTACTTCTTCACGGAACAACTTGATTGTCTCGGAGACGAACGCTATCATTCCAGGGTTAAGGCAACACTGAACAAGTAGTTCCGTGAAGAACTATACAGCCTATTTTCATATATCCTACTTATGTTAATTGCCACTATCAAAATACACAATTTCAGTTTGATTGCTGTAATAGATTCGTAGATATTGAGAACCGACTAAATATTTCGGATTGTCGCCATGTTGGATTTTATATATGTAGGTCCTAGAGTTATGTACTGTTACATGCAGATTATTGTGAAAGTGTAGTATTCAAACTTCAATCGCATAATTAGGACACAAGAAAAAACAAGGAGTTAATTTTTTTTTCACAGCTGCCATCTTGAGGTTATGGAAACAATTGAAATAAATTAGATGCCAGTGGATTAACATTCGGATAAAGATTTACTGTACCAAGTTTCACTGTACGCGGATGGTTAAATTGCGAGAAACGTCCATGTGAATATTTATAATTCGCGTCACCGCCTTGTTGGATTTGTGATCACCAGGTTATTTAAAGTCCTATAGGTGAACTTAAGTTCATAGCCCCTATGAACATTAAAAAATGCAGTTTGATTGCTAAAATAGTTTCGTAGATATTCAGTATCGTCTAAATATTTCGGATGGTCGCCAAGTTGGATTGTTAAATGTATAGGCCATAGAGTCATGTACCAATAAAGGAAAATTATTGCGTAGGTTCATTATTCAATCTTTCACTTCGATCGCATGACTACATCACAAGAAATAAAAACTTAATTTTAAAATTCGCCCTGCCGCCATTTTGAGGTTATGTAAACAATTGAACTAAATTAGATACCAGTGGATTACAAAGATTCAGTGCGTTTGGAACATTAAATCGCAAGAAAGGTCTATTTAAAATTTTCAAATTCGCTTGGCCGCCATGTTCGTTTTGTAGTTAACCGGTTTTTGAAAGCCTTATAGATGGACTTCCAGTAGTGCCCTTTATCTCCGTACAAAATTTTAGGGAGATACCGTTAATAGTTTCAGAGATATAGAATGCCGGTGAAATATTTCGCACATCCGCTATCTTGTGATTATGTAAACAATTGAACGAAGTTAGATGTCGGTGCATTACAATGTATATAAACATATACTGTACCAAGTTTCATTGCGTTTGGTTGGTCAAATCGCGAGAAACGTCTATTAAAATCGCAAATTCGCTTGGCCGCCATGTTGGTTTTGTAGTTACCAGATTTTCAAAAGTCACATAAGTGAACTTATAGTAGTTCCCTCTATCACCATAGAAAATGTCAGGGTAATATCGGTAATAGTTTCGGAGATATTGAATGCTGGTGAAATATTTCGCACAGCCGCCATGTTGGATTGGTGAGTCGTAACAAAATTTGAAGGGCACGGTCGAGGTCGCCGGGAATAGTGCTATGAACTTTCCGAGTTTCATTGAAATCGCTCTTGCCGTTTAGATTTTATTAGGGGGGGACACACACACGAATCACACACACACACACACACACACACACACGCACACACACACACGGACAAAAGGTGATCTCATAAGCCTATTTTTTCAAAATTGAAAATAGGCTAAAGATGGCTTTAAACACCACAATCTACTTGAGGCGTCTAGTATCAAAACCGACCAAGTCGCTGAAGACATATTTTTCAAAGTGGATGAAAAACCTCTAGAGACAAAGCAATGATGGTCACAAAATATTTTATTGCATAGTTATATTCTTAATGGTTTAATATTTAAGTGCCGCCGTTTTGAGAAATCTTATTCATAACCATCTCTTTTGTTAATATAAATTTTGACTTGGCCGATTTTGTTGTAATATTTTATAGTTTTAGACTTTTTTATAAATCTGTATTCTTTATAAATTCCTAACTCTTGTGCAAAGAGACAATATTTAATAATATTTATTTAAGTCATTGTCAGTGTACGAGGAAGTGAAGACCAAGAATGTAGCACATCGTATGAGAGTCAATTTTCATTTTACCACTCGGAACACAACACAATAATGACAAAATACGATTGCTTTCGCGCCAATAAGAGTAAGAAGCCCGCCTATACGGAAATCAGTGTTGGAAACGAACAAAATACCAATTATTATGACTTCAATGAGCATACAATATAAGGAACATTTTGCCTACTGATATTATCACATTCTTGAATAATCTAACACACAAGATTCCAAACAATGATGCTGTGACATCAAGATTGCTGCTCGTTCCTTGACATGCCTGGTTATGAATTCACTGGCTGCATGACTTGGCCCATTTTGTTGCACGACCAAGAATTCAGTGCTCTGTAACATGAAGACATGGACGATTTTCAAGCATATTCTTGTTTCACCTGATAGTGCTATACTTCTACTTCAAATTGATAACCTTCACTCATTTTTGTAAATTTTGTGACTTGGCCGGTTTTGTTACTAGACGCCTCATTGTGATGTACACTCCTCGTTTACTAAGCTATATTGTAATTCCACTCTTGCATCCAGAGGAATTGATTGTAACATTAGAAGAGAACGGCCATTCACCATCTTGAACGTATGGAATCGTTCGTCTTGTGCCATATCGTCATTGTAACTGTAACAAGGAGTGGATTGTCGATATTAATGCCATCTGCGTCCTATATGCAGTGTGGTGGTCATGTGACAAAATTAATACAAGTCAGGCATCTTATATGTTTCCTCCCTCTTACAGAGTTTTGTATTAATCTAGAAGTTTTAATAGTACGATCAGTCACCATCTTCAATATTTTGGCGAAGCTATTCCTTGGGCATATAAAGCCCATATACGGTTCTACTTTAATACGTATTTAATATATATATCATCCCTTCTTCTTCTTTCGGATGGATCTAATAGAGCGTTATCAATATTCTAACCTACAATTTTTGGCTTCACACCAGTGTAGTTAGTGGAAGGTTCTTTTTCATGCCATAAATATGTGATATGGGACCACCGGCGTTACTGCCCCTCCGAAGGAAGGCATACTGAGGGTTTTAACGCTCTTAAAAAATCCGACGACTACCTTGGGCATAGAAGCTCAGCTTATCGAAGTGATAATAGTAAAATCTACAACAATATCAAGAAGTTGAGGAATTCCCAATTTTTAGTAGCGATTTAGGAGATTTGGATCATGAGAAATGCAGATGCAGGCTAAACTTGTTTTTACCAACGAAATGGAGTCACAATTATCCGAGTACCTTTTGCCATTGGCAACATTATTTTACGGATTAACGCCCACCGAGCTCAGACGGTTAGCGTTCACGTTTGCAGAGGAGAATAAGATTCCCCATAACTTCAATAAATTCAAAGGTCTATCAAGCAATGATTGGTTGTATGGGTTCTTGAAGAGTAATCCTGCATTAACGTTGAGACCACCTGAAGGAGCAAGTCTAAGGAATTCCTCCTTTAATGCTGACGTAGCGAATACATTCTAATATCCAAAACTGCAGAATTTTAGTTATGTTACTAGCGGATCCGTGCGAGAAATCTCGCATGTTCATAAAACACACTTTCCCCAATCGGATTATAATGATAATAAGAATTGCAGCATGTTAGAGCATCAGAATTTGCAAATTTCGCACTTCTTACAAAAATCGATATTTATAAAATTAGAATACAATTCGTCACTGCTAATGTCATTTGTGTGCTGAGTCCATTGATTGACAGCTTAGCTGTGACACTCACCGGTTATTCGATATTTATTAAATTATATGATTTGAGAACTCATTCCTTCGATTTACTGTCTCTGAAATCCATGCAAAATAATAAACGAAATACCTCAGAATATTAAAATGACATGAAACAGGCATCCCAGTGGCCAAATTTTGAAGTGGATATCAATTATGGAGCGTATTTTCCTACAGCAACAGTATATGCAAATCGCACACTTCGTTCATTCTTTTGAAAGTCATGCTTTAAAGAATGTATAGACATTTATGAAATTAGAGTGCAATTCATCACTGCTAATGTCTATTCTCTTTCATTTGAATGCTCATTTGCCACGATCGGTCGCTTGTGAGCGGCGCAGAAGAGATTTATACTACTGGAATAATATATATGATGGTGATGATTGTAAAAAGCTTTGGAATATTCTAATGTTAATGCACTATGCAAGTCTCAGCCAATTCACATTATATTATTATGGCTTTCCAACATCCATCCCATGCGCATAATTTCCCAACCGATCCGCATGATTACCCTGTAGGGTGGGTAATCGTGCGCAAATGCATATTTACGAGATGTTTAATTATAGTCCGCCAAATTTATTTTTGAATTAAATTTGTTTCTGCACATTGAATATAGAGTTACATAGGCTCCCCCATTCATAACTGCAGTTGTGTTATGTACGAAGGCTGTTTTTTTTTTCAAGTTCCGATGGACGGTATAAAAATAACAGATTGACATACTAAACTGATTTTACTACTAAATGTTTGCTTGATTTATCCTTATGTCTCAACATAATCGCCAAAACGATTGAAACATTTGTCATGTCGTTACACCAGCTTTCCAATATCTTCGGCAAATCATTCTGCCGCCACTGTGGTGGGTATGTCTGGAGTCTCCTGAAGTGTCCCCCTTTATGGCGAGGCGTTGCCGCCCAACCATACCTTCAATTCTCGAAAATGGTGAAAATCATTCAGTGCTGGTTTGGACTAAACGTCAGATGGTCCAAAACTTCACACTGGAATTCTTTGAAAAAATATATCGTAGCGTTGGTACAGTGCAGTCGTGAATGATTTCCACCTTTATCGAGAATTGAAGGTATGGTTGGGCGGCAACGCCTCGCCATAAATGAAGAATTTCAGGAGACTCTCCAGACCTCTGTGGCAGCAGAATTTTTTGCCGAGGGCATTGGAGAGCTGGTGTAACGATACGACAAATGTTTCAATCGTGTTGGCGATTATGTTGAAACATGAGAATAAGACAAGCAAACATTTAGTAGTAAAATCAGTTTGGTATGTCATTCTGTTATTTTTATACAGTCCATCGGTACTTGAAAAAAGTAGCCCTCGTATTAATGAGATTGTCACAAGACCGATTCTTGCTAAGTTACTCATCGACCCTTCCATTAGTCATTTTCAAGAAAATTTTCGATTTTTTTATTGTCTTATTCGATAATATGTCCTCTCTAGTTACCAGAAATATATAGTTTATACTAGTTTTATTGCTGTGAGCTCAATTATACTCACTTCAATTTTCGGTGTGCACGCTTTTCAGCAGCTTTCACTGTGACGCATAGGTGCAGCAGATAAATCACACATTAATCTGGCTTTGAAACGGTCTACTCCAGAACTAAAACAATGTAGGAGATTCTCTCGGGTCGGAGAATGCAGAAGATTGACCTAAAATCAAAAAAAGGCAGTTTTCTGGAGCTGAAAAGTAAGTCTCTTTACTCTAAATATGTACCTCAACTTTAAGTTACGATTTCTCTCACTTCATTTTTTTTCAATATTTGTCTTGACTTGGGCAGTTAAAATGTCCACTTAGAATGAAGATATTAGTTTCATTTAAAAACTAAAATATAGACAAATAATGCAGCTATGTTGTAAAGCAGAAGGAAGGTGATAAATTGAAATTAGGGGTCGGACCCCCCACAATTAATTTATTTTTTCAATAAAAATAACGTAAATTATAAAAAAGCTTATATATTTGCCTCAATCAATGATACAAAAACGGTACTGCTATACAACATTCTGAACATACAGCAGATCAATTTGCGACAATGACTCAATTAAGATGAAAAAGAGCCAAGATATCGCGTCCTAAAAATGCACGTTATTTTTGTGATTAATCTTTGAAAAAGACCCCCTAAATTTATTATTTTTTTATTTTTTGGCAAAAGCCACTAGTTTATATTCTTGGAATCAGTGATATCAATTTCAAGAAAATAAAGTAATGGCCTTTAAGGGTAAGGACCCTATCCCCAGTAAAATTTGTCTGGATGGTAAAATTTTAGAAAGAGTTAACGAATTCAAGTATTTAGGATATCATTTATCTTTTCAAGAAGAACGAGACATAACTGCAAAAATAACTAATTATACCAGAACAACAGGAATCATTAATCATGTCATGAAGCCATCTCTTGTCCAAAGGCATACAGGCTTGCGTTTGTATAACACATTAGCCAGACCAACCCTATGCTATGGCAGCGAGGCATGGACAATAAGATGTCAGGACATATCCAGACTCACAGCACGCGAAATGACCTTTATGCGCCGAACAGCAGGCTATACTAAATGGGATCATAAGAGAAACGAGGATGTGTTGAAGGAACTAAAAGTGAAACCAATAACTGCATACATTTGTGACTACCAAGAGAACTGGAAGCATCATGTCCAAAGGATGGAACCTGGAAGATTTCCAAAGGAGATCCTTCGCTACCAGCCACGGGGAAATAGATAGGACGTCCGATGAGGAGATGGAGGGAAAGTGCAAGACCGTAACGGGACATTTGGCCTAATACTTGGAAGGAAGATGATGATGATGATGAAGATAACTTGTGATGAAACGTCCTCAGTAGTGTCGCACAATTCCCCCAGACTCCCCGGCTGTAAGGTGAGAGTGTTTACCTAGTAGTTTGCATATTGAGTTACGAATACCAATCAAAAGAATGAGCTGCTTTACATATTCTTCTAAGCAATTACAGGGTTTAATTTCCCGCAGGGGTCAGAAAGTGTAACTTCCCATAGGCTATGGCTTGAATACGATCTAACAGCATCCTTGGCTAACAATAGCTCTCTGCCTTTCATCAGCGGCTTTGGTCGCGTAGTCGGTAGCATGCTGAGCTTCTATGCCCAAGATCGCGGGTTCAAACCCGGCCGAAGTCGTCGGATTTTTGAAGAGCGTTAAAATCCCTCAGTGTGCCTTCCTTCGGAAGGGAAGTAAAGCCGGCGATCCCATGTCATAGATTTATGGCATGTAAAAGAACCTTCCACTAATTGAACTACTGATTGGAAAAAGGGAATAACTGATGATAGCCATAGTTTTCAGGAATCAAAAAAACTGTATAAAAATTATATGTAAGAAAATGTTAATTTTATCTTATCGTAACGCCACTGGAATGGTTTAATTTTTGAAAAGTTATTCCCTTTTTCCAGTCACTGGGAACAAAAATAGTTATAAATATCAATTTGCATCCTTAAAACTTTTATTTCGCCCGTATTGAATGGAATCTTGGCATTGTGACACATTGTAAGTTTGAAATTATTAATTAACTACTCACAAATTAGTTATTACATAAATTACAAGCTTCATGGAAAGTACACCTAACTAACATCAGTCTTTATTGTTCATCATAATCATCTGTGGTTATTTTTAGTTTTCCGTGATACAATGTTGTTGTAAAATTCCCTGTACTGTTCAGGAATATATTTTCTTATTTTCTTGACATCATTAAACATTTTTACAGGGATTACTTATTGAGTTATTCCCTTACTCCACTCACCGCCTAACAAACATGTGATTTTAACCGGTATTGAAGTACAGAAATATTTCCTTTCTCCGTTCAGTAGATGCACCTATATTTAAGAAAAAATGGCTATTTCGGTTTATATTACCGAAAAAGTCGAGTTATTCCCTTTTTCCAATCAGTGGTTCAATTACACTCGTGGAAGCAAATATTTGTAGGTTAGTTTGATAACACTCTATTAGTTCCAACGTTCGCCACCGGGTGCTGACTGCGATGGCATTTAGTAGCCGCGTCCGCAGCTAGGTGTCGTGGATGGTAGCATTTGGTGGCAAAAGTAGGAACTACTCGAAAAAAAATTATCGTCTGCAGTCCTTCTACCTGAATCACAGATAACACACACTAATACAGCCATCACAATTAACACCGGTTATCAGACAAATTCTACACACACGCAAAGTACACGGGGCTACATGACCGCGTTGTCGCAGCCCCTAAACTAAGGATTCAACCAACCTTACATCTATATGGCTTGTACACAATGAACATTACATGACCTGACAGCTGAAAGCCACCTTGGCTAACAATGCGGTTGTGAAGTGTAATTTTTGGAAACGACGAATTTTCTCGTGTGAATATTTTCTCGATGGACGCATGTCAGGCACAAATATATCTATAAATATTGAATTGTTTGGAAGTGGCAAACATTGTCACATTTGATTGATTTGTGTACCGGGGATATTTGTCTATTTGTATTTTGCGTCGCTGTTATAAATAACATTTCATTTTACAGCAACACGCAACTTGTGGATTGGTGGTGATTTCAATACTGTAACGTTCATTTCAGCAGAGCAAAGAGTGTTTGTTTGTTTCTTTGTTTCTTTCTTTCTTGGGCTGTTCCCTAATAATTGATGATGATGATGATGATATTGTTGTTTTAAGGGGCCTAACATGTAGGTTATCGGCCACTAATGGTTTCGACGATCGTGAAGATAAGTGAACTATAATATAACTAAAACTAACTACTTACTTATACATTACATGGAGAAATGAAAAACAAAATAAGGTAAATAAGGTAAATAAACGACAGGAGAACAAGAAATGCCCTCAACCCTCGAGGATTGAGGGACCTGGAAGGAATTCGCTTGCCGTGAAAGCCAATATACCATCTTTTGGAAGCCTTCATAGGGAGGTTATGGCTGCTTGAGCGTTTAGTTCTCGCAGTAAATAGGCGCAGGTGCGCTTCATAAAAAGGGAGGTAGCTCGCAGTTCGCTACTCCTGTGGGGGTCCAGGCGGGGACACCAAGAGCCCGCTGATGAGCCCGCTTGGTGTTCTAGGCGAAACCCCACACAAGACACGGCGCAAACCTAGAAAAATTGCTGAGTTTCAATAGTATTATGCTCTTGAATAAGGACCAAAGAAGAGTTACCACCTTTCAAAAATGAGATTATTTGTAAAAGAAGAAAAAAGATCCAGGCACAACTCGACGCACCCGTTGCGGGCAATCCTGCAATCACGCGCACAGCTGTGTTTACTCGCCGAACAGACTTTAGTATCGTTACGGTGTCCTTGCCGATAGCTTCTGATAGGGATTACAGTACAGTCCCTGCTATACAAGGAAGTGGATTCCATGATTCAGGGAATACTCCCCAATGAAAGTGCTGGAAAGTTTAATGCCCAGTTTATTCAGTGTCATAGCAAAGGATTCACCACCACGGGCACAAGGATTAATATGGATTAGAATTTAATCCTGAAGATTCTCTCTCACCTGTTCCATAGCTAGCTATGGTGCTCGGGAACCGGGACGAGTGAATCGATAGAAAAATGTAGTTTTCGATGTTAAGTTACATTTCTCAGAAACTACAATAGATATTTCCTTGAATGTTCTTCTGGTACATTCAGAGTACATTCATAATTATTTGGGTTGAATTTGAAGCTTCTATGTTGAATATTGTATGTCCGAGTGACCATTAAACAAACAATCTTATAAAAATATATTGTTAAAAATACCCTTAATTCATGTCCCTTTTTCTGAGCAAATACTCAAACCAGACCCAACAAACTATGCATGCATAATATTTAAAACATTCTTTAGCTACTGAAGTAAAAATATTGTCCAATTGTTTACAGGAGTTGTTTTTTTTACATTCTAGTTGAGAACTAACATTTTCTGTAAAATTGTCCATGCTTTTCAAGCTGGGCTCCATGAACTAATCAAGATACCTCAATAAACTTACTTCCACTAGTAGATCTATATAGCGTCTTAGATACTACAAAGTTTCATGAACATTGATCATATAGTTTCTGATAAAATGATCCATGAAGTTTCAAAAAATATGACACGGAAAACCCAAAAAGAAGGTATGACTAGTGGTAGATACAGTATAGCCTTAAAACATTACTTTTAAACCGAATTTTATTGCATCAAATATCTCTTCAGAACAATAATTGATACACCAAATTCAGGATAAATGGGAGATATTTTTAAGCTAAACAAGTAGTTCCGTGAAGAACTATACAGCCTATTTTCATATACCCTACTCATATTAATTGCCTCTATCAACATACAAAATTTCAGTTTGATTGCTATGTTGGATTCGTAGATACTGAGAACCGACTAAATATTGCAGATGGTAGCCAGGTTGTATTTTGATTTATGTACTATTACATGAAGATTATTGTGTACGTGTGGTTTTCAGACTTCAATCGCATGATTAGGACACAGGAAGTAAAAGTGAGATTTTAAAATTTCGCACAGCTGCCATCATGTGGTTTTGGAAACAATTGAAAAAATTAGATGCCAGTGGATTAACATTTGTATAAGCATTTACCGTACCAAGTTTCACTGCACTCGGATGGTTAAATCGCGTGAAACGTCCACTTAAATATTTATAATTCGCGTCGCTTCCATGTTGAATTTGTGCTTACAAGGTTACTGAAAGTCATATAGGTGAACTATGAACATAACAAATATCAGTTTGATTGCTGGACAAGATTCGTAGATATTGCGAACCGTCAAAATATATTGGATGCACGCCATTTTTGAGTGTTATATGTATAGGCCATAGACTTATGTACCATTAAAGGAAAATTATTGCGTAGCTTCATTATTCAAACTTTCACTTCGATCGCATGATTACGACACAAGAAATAGAAACTTAAGTTTAAAAAGTCACACAGCCGCGATCTTGAGGTTATGTAAACAATTGAACTAAATTAGATGGCAGTGCATTACAATACATATAATCATTTACTGTACCACATATCACTGCGCTCAGATGGTTAAATCTCGAGAAAAGTTTATGAAAATATTTTAACTTCGCTTGGCCGCCATGTTCGTTTTGTACCTTACAGGTTTTTGAAAGTTACATAGATAAACTTGTAGCAGTGCCCTTTATCACCGTACCAAATTTCAGGGTGATATCATAAATTGTTTCGGAGATATTGAATGCCAGTGACATATTTCGCATAGCCGCCATTTTTAGGTTATGTAAACAATTGAACTAAATTATACGCCTGTGCATTACAATGTGTATAAACAATTGTTGTACTATGTTTCATTACGTGGTTAAATCGCGAGAAAATCTATTTAAAAGTCTCAACTCTGCTTGGCCGCCATGTTGGTTTTGTAGTTACCAGGTTTTTGAAAGTTTCATAGGTGAACTTCTAGTAGTTCCCTTTATCACCGTACAAAATTTCAGGGTGATATCGGTAATAGTTTCGGAGATACTGAATGCTGGTGAAATATTTCGCACAGCCGCCATGTTGGATTGGTAAGACACATGCAAATTTGAAGGACACGGTCGGGGTCGGCCTGGATGGTGCTATAATCTTACAGAGTTTCATTGAAATCACTCCAGCCGTTTAGAATTTATTAGGGACACACACACACACACCTCACACACTCACACACACACAGACAAAAGGTGATCTCATAAGCCTATTTTTTCATAAAATGAAAATAGCCTAAAAATAAAATTGACATTTTTGAGCCTATCAGACGTCCCGGTTCCCTCAAGTACAGCCTCAGCTCCGTGCCCTTGATCAACGAGCGACCTTCGACCCTACTTGCCCAATCTCCCGATCGGCAGGCAATCGACCTCCGTAACTGTCAGGCTTCCACCTCTGCTGTGCCTAACTCTCCTCTTTTGACCTGAGCCAACAGCTTTTTACAGTAAGAATGCGAGGTTCTTGCTGACCAGGTTGAACTGGGGTCGAATGTCCGATACGGTTTCACCTTGAACCGACTTCGGGACATAACAATACGTAATGATGTTGGGATCGAAAGGAAACAAGCACTTTGTCCTTCTCGTAGCGTAGTGGCTAGCATTGTTAGTTGTAACCCCTGGGGTTCGGGTTCGATTATCGGCTCTTTCAATATTTTCAATTCTTGTGTGAGGGTTAAAACGAGGTCTACTCATCCTCGTAAGGCAGAACTGAAAAGAGGTGGGTTGGATTCCTACCGGAGCCATACTAGAAGTGTTTTTATTTTCATTTCTACTACATGCGAATGTTGGGATGGAATGAAATTAAGGCCACAGCATCTTCCTACTCAAAACTTAGAACGTATCCTAGCCCCAATTCCAAATCCATACACACTAGACAATTAATGCCATTGCAATGACACAGGATTTCAGAGAAATGCTCAAGTACACGTGGCTACAAAGCCCTTAAGTAAATCCACAATTAAACAACTGGGAAGCGGCTTCGGTGGCGTAGTTGGTAGCATGTTTAGCTTCTATGCCAAAGATCGCGGGTTCAAACCCGAAGTCGTTGGATTTTTTAAGAGCGTTAAAAATCCCTCAGTATGCCTTCCTTCGGAGGGGAAGTAAAGCCGGCGGTCCCATGTCATAGATTTATGGCATAAAAAAGAACCTTCCACTAATTACACTTGTGGAAGCAAAAATGTGTAGGTTAGTTTGATAACGCTCCATTAGTTCCAACGTTAGCCACTGGGTGCTGACTGCGAAGACATCTAGTAGCCGCGTCCGCAGCTAGGTGTCGTGGATGGTAGCATTTGGTGGCAAAAGTAGGCACTACTTGAAGAAATTAATCGTCTGCAGCCCTTCTACCTGTATCGCAGATAATACACACTAATACAGCCATTACAATTAACACCGGTTATCAGACATATTCTACACACACCCAAAGTACAAGGGGCTACATGACCGCGTTGTCGCAGCCCCTAAACTAAGGAACCAACCAACCAACCAAACAAGTGGGAAGATGAAAGAGAGGAGGCTAATACACTTTGCCAACCCATGAGCCACCACAAGTGGTGCATAGTTTTACGGGATAATAATAATAATAATAATAATAATAATAATAATCAAGAATTTAGTGCTTTTCAGTCGGTCAACACGAATGTACCCAAATGAGCTGGGTTATGCCCTAATCCTGAAATAAATTACATGAGATTAATAAATACACTAGGATGACCAGTTTCGATCGTCAAGTGATCATTATCAGATCCATTACACTTAGGCTATAAAATATATGTTTGAAAATACAGGTGAAAATATTTACAATAAGTACAAATATTTTGTTGCAGTATTGGTAATACAACTGTCGGTGTATGCTAAATGTAGTATATATGATGTTAGGTGAAATGATAAATGGTGATAGATATCCGGAGTTTGTCCATTTGAAGTGGCTATATAGTTGTAAAAAATCAACTATGGTTAAACTGTAATACTACAGGCTACTACTTATCTGGTTGTCTTCCTCGCTGGAGCTACGAGCAGTTTCGTGTTCACTCTTACTCCAGGTGTGGTCTCCTGAAATGGGTTGTTATCTCAACGACACTGGTTTTTCACTTTCTGCCCCCAGTTCCTATGTACTGTGTGAAGTCAGTGCGATGTGTTTTTGTGGGATGTTGCCAAGTCTAGATAAGATGTATGTTATTGAATGAAGTGGGTCTACAACTATTAAAGACCGTAGAACATTCCTCGCCACGCGTGGACCAATAGCCATTCAAACTAAGCGCTGCCTGGCCTTTGAGGACGTCCTGGCACCTTTAATACTGGCGCGAATACCGGCCTTGGTTTATTGCAGAAAAAGTGCATCGTACACCTGATCCAGATAACATTTACCTATTTACCTTTTTTTATTCGAGTCAAAAGCATTACAACATACACAGAGGGATGATACACAATATTAAAAGAAATAATACATACAACAATGTCACGAATTAGATTGTCTTCACCCGGAAACGGGCCACTGTTACACCATTTTCATGACCTTCCATTAACTTCTGCGTTCTGCAAGAGCACGGGCACAGTTCACAGGAACACAGGTGTATCATGGTTTGTCTGTCCCCACACTCACAGAGTTCTGATTCCTGTAGGTATCCCCATCTGTGGAGATTAACTTTGCATCTCCCAACACCAGTCCGTAGTCTGTTGAGTGACCGCCAAGTTTCCCAGTTGTTGTTGTGGCCCGCCGGAAGCCTTTCCTTGGCCTTCATCCAATCTGGTGGTATGGTGGATTGCCATAGCTGTATCCTGGCTACTTCGTGTTTTGTAGTAGGCATCGATGTTGTTTGCAGAAAGCTTTTCCTTGATTTTAGCTGCCATCTTGGAGGCTGGTGACCAAAAAGAGGATGAGCATGGTCCTCTGCGGACTTTTTTCGTTCATTTGCCTATTGAAACCCCAACCCCCCCCCCTTTTTTATCTAGCTTGGCTGTACGCTAAGTTGTGTCTTGTTGCCGACTGGGTGTGTGTTTTTAAGTGTGTTCATTTAGATTGTTGGGATTGTTTCGTTTGGCTAGGTGTATCTTGATTGCTTCCTTTATGTCAAGAGCTCTGCCTTCGATTCGTGATGAATAATTTTTAGGTCCGTCTCCATGTTAGTAAAGCTGTGCCCCACGTCACACGTATTGTCGCATACGGCTGAATGTGTTCCGTATCTTATCGCATTCCTATGTTCATTATAACGTGTGTTTATTCGTCTTCCACTATGTCCGATATAATTAGCTTGACAACCAGTGTCTTGGCACGTTATAGAATATACCCCTGACTTTGAATACGAGTCATGTTTATTTAGATTACTATTTTTTAGGTGCCTACTGGTTGTATTTTTCGTTGTGAATGCTATTTTTATGCCTTGCTTTTTGAATAGATTAGTGATTTTATATGTGTTCGCGTTCACATAGTTGAAGCCCTCAAATTTTTTCTCATTACTGTCCGGTTTGGGAATCGTTTTATCTTTATTTTTATGTTTGGCTATAATTTGGTCTATTTTGATTGGCAGGAAATTGTCTTCCTTTGCTATTTGCTTAATGGTTGTTATTTCCTTATTATAGTTGTCTTTTGACATGGGTATGTTTAAAGCCCTGTGCACCATTGAATTGAACCCCGCTAATTTGTGCGTACTGGAGTGATTAGACTGATTGTCGATTGCATGCGAGGTTTGTGTGGCTTTCCGGAATATGGAATATGAAAGCTCGTTGTATTTAAGTTCAATAGTTATGTTGAGATAATAATTAATAATAATTACAAAGATGGAGGTAACAAGCTCTTTACTAATTCAGAAATATACTCCCACACTGAAAAGATCTCGTGTAATCCGGAAACGGCGAATAACATTCTATGCCCACCTCCTCGGAATGCCATTCAGTATATTTTCCAACCGACTATTATCATACTTCCGAGGTTTAAAGGTGATGCCTATTTGGCAGGTGGAAGTGGATAAGGACTTGTTAAAGTTTGAAATTTCTGAATCAGATATCTTGCTCAGAACCCCATTGAAACAAAAACTCTGTCAGGTTCATCAAGAGGAAGTAAAACCCAGCAAGAGATATGTTCACTCGGATGAATGGAAGAAATCCCATTCAAAAAGGATGAAGGCGTGGTGGGTTAACAAGAAGAAAAACAGTTGAGATACCGCGGTCCCTAGTGGCCACAACGGTAAAAGTGTGTAATTTCGTATGGCCGGCAGTGCTGGGCGCAAGCTTTGTTACTTGACGCCCAGAGGGCAGCTTGCATGTCGATTTTTTTGTTGGTTCTTGGAACGCTATAAAATTCAAGGAGGTTGGATAGCTAAGCTCCTTGACAATATAGCTCTTTCTAGTAGAGAAAGGACGAACGTTTTTGTGTTGGCGGAAAATCCCGAGATTAATTTTACCATTATGAACACGGCCTACTGAATTCGGATGGCTTCTTTAGCATGCCAACAACGTATGACATGCATGTCGTGATTTTCGTCGCCTTTAAAAAGTCACTTACCACGCCCAGGAGCGAACCTGCAAGCTTGGGGTTGGCAGTCCGACACGATAACCACTCTTCCACCGTGTCAAGCTATTTTACGGGATGGAATATTAGTATAGTCGCTTGGTATTAAAATGTGCCTATATATAAGAGATATGTCTTTGGCAACAATCACCACTACCACTGGGTATTTTCGATTTTGGGGAGATGATCTTGAAGTTTCAGTACCAACAAAAGAAACACGGATCACTCACGGAACGCAAAATATCAGCACATTCCATGAAAAAGTTTGCACTTGGATGTTCTGTAAACATAGTTCACGAACAGCGAGCAAACTCTCTAAACCAATGAATATTCATGTTTCATCTTGAGCTTCGCTATCGAGTGACTCTCCACGTGAGAATGTTCGAGCACGAGAAATATTGTGAGTCAAGAGACTTTCCAAGAAGAACAGCGACACCTCGTGTGCAAGTTGATATTATTCAAGACTGTTGTTTTTGTTTGAGTCTTCAATCTTTAGATTGGCGAGGAAAGAATTTACGATGAAACTCTATAATGTAGAACAACAATAATGGAATGCAGCTGGAAGTAATCAGAAACAACACCCATTTATGACAGATTGGCAGCTCTGCTACTTAGGAAGTAAAATAACCAGTGATGGACGAAGCAAAATTATTTATTTAGTGTATGGCTTTTATTGCCGGGAGTGTCCGAGGACATGTTCGGCTCGACAGAGGCTGTAGCAGCTTCAATGCGGACACCCATGGGGTGAGCTACAAGTTCCATTCAATTTCATGTAATTCCAACTTTCGCTACCAGGTGTCACTGACACCTAGTGGTGAACGCTGGAACTTCGATATAGCGTTTCAACGAAATCTAACCTACAATTTAGCTTCACACAAGTTCAATTAGTGGAAGGTTCTTTTACATGCCATAAATCTATGACACGGGGCCGCCAGCTTTACTTCCCCTCCGAAGGAATGCATACTGAAGGATTTTAACGCTCCTAAAAATCCGACGGCTTCGGCCGGGTTAGTACCCGCGATCTTTGAGGTAGAAGCTCAGCATGCTACCAACCACGCCACCGAAGCAAAGAGGATAGGCCTATACAACGTAGGTTGGCCCTGGGAAGAAGTTTGCTTAGTAATTGGGGAGAGAGTAAATCGTAAAGCATCCAACGTTTAGAATGAAGCACTGGTTAGATAGGGATATTCTTCTCTCTTTCTGTTACACGTGAGACATGTATGACGCTGTCATTTTCTAGCAATCCACTGTTGCCATATCAGTCGAAAATGTTTCTTTGTCGAAACAACAGCATATTCGTGTAGAACTATGTTTTGCCGATCTTTTTTGTCCGATATTAGAACTACGTAAACTTGATAGAAATGCTAGAAAAATTAGATATCCATATTGTTTTAAAAAACGATGAACTCTGTCCCCTTTTTAGTAAAATCGATCTTATATCATATTGCATTGACTCTGTGATGCCTATTTTTCACACTCGTGTAGCTAAATGTGCCGTCTTGATGATGGATTATTGAAATATTTTATACTGGCAATATTACAATTTTCATGTAGGTGAAACTTCTGAATATTCTCTCATAACCGCATAGCAGAATTGAAAAAGTTCGTATGCTGCCAACTTTTCTATTTTTAAAGATAACCATGTCATGTCAGTTTGAGAGTTGTAGAGGAATGTTGGAACAAGTTTTCTACCTGCTTACCTAGAGTGTAGGTTTAATTGTTTACACAGGTCGGGCTGTTCATTGACCGCGGATTATATGAATGACGTTTCGAAGGACAGCGGGGTGCAGCACGCTACTCACAGCTTTATTACAGTGCCCTTCGAGCTTGTATTTCAGTTGTTCAGCAGTCTCTATCTTGAGTGTGTGTGCAGCAGTTCTGTTAGATTAAACGTGTTGTATTTTACGTATTTCACGTACAACAATGTATAGTTTTGTGAAAGGAAAGCGTGGTCAAGTGCTCAGAAGTGTTCAGTTATTTTAGGAATCTTAAACCTAACGAAAATATAAATAATTTAGTCAATGGAACTGCTCTGGCCACAGGAATATCAAAGACTACAGTTTTTAAAGTACGTAGTGAGAGTGGACAGGGTCCAGTACTGTCGCCAGGCAAAAAGAGGCTAAGTAATACACTTCGCAAGAATAGCAGGAATGTTAAATATAATGACTTTGTGAGGAGCAGCATCCGTCGCAAAATCCACAAATTTTACTTTCGAAACCAACCACAAACTTTACATTCAATCCTGGCTGCAGTAAACTCAGATTCCGACCTTCCAGATTTAAAAAAATCTACTTTCCATTCGCTGCTTAAGGGCATGGGATTTGAGTACGCGAGAAGAGGAAATAAAGCCATAATGGTGGAGAGGAGTGATTTAGTGATATGGCGTCATGATTATCTTGTGGCAATAAAAAAGTACAGAGATGAAGGGCGGAATGTTGTGTATAGTGATGAATCATGGCTCAATACTGGGACTACAATTGAGAAGATATGGCAAGTCAAGACAATAACAACACCAAAGCAAGCGTTTCTGGCGGGACTTTCGACAGGCCTAAAGACTCCTACTGCACGAGGTCCGCGGTTTTGCAATAGTCCACACAGGAAATGAAAATGGATTTGTACCCAACGCGCAGTTAGTATTTTTGTGCAAAAAGAACACCGCAGACGCGCATGATGAAATGGATGGTGAAACGCACGAAAATTATTTCAAACACCAAGTGCTACCTAACCTGCCGGCCAAATCTGTGATTGTTATTGACAATGCGTCATATCACAGTCGTAAAGTTGAGGCTATTCCGACTTCGGCATGGAAAAAAGGAAACATTCAGGAATGGCTTTCGTAGCATAGGGAGCCGTATGAAGAGCACATGTTGAAGAAACATTTAATGGAAACTATTAAAAGTGTGAAATATAAATACGATAAGTACAAAATTGATGAAATGGCTAAAGAAATGGGTCATTTAGTTCTACGCCTTCCACCTTATCATTGCGAACTAAATCCAATTGAATTAGTGTGGAGTCAGGTCAAACATCATGTTAAAATGAACAATTTGCACTTCAAAGTAAAAAATATGGAGCAGTTGATACAGGAAGGATTTAATAATGTGACAACCAAAAAGTGGAAAGACTGTGTCGAGCATGTACAAAAAATCGAGTCTGAAATGTGGAAAGCCGATGAAATTCAGGATGGCATTGAACCTCTACTCATAAATCTGGGTGACAACTCTTCATCAGATACTGAATCAACTGACTGTGATGACGAACGGGATGCCTGTCTGCTGTCATCATGAAAGGTAAGCCAATGAGGAGTATTTTCTTTAATAATAACGTACTTCAACTTTAACTGCAGTCAAAACTTCACACATTTCCTTGTACTTTACTTATTTTATTTTGATTGTTTTCTTTATGTTACATTCAGCATACGTTATAGTTAGTTTAATTTAATTCCGTTGTATGTGTTATGTTAGCCTACTATTAGTATTCTTCTTCTTCTTCTTCTTTTCCCGGTTCCAGTGATCTGGGTCGGGGCGGGAATCAAGGACCTCCATCCGAGGCCTCGACTCGCACACTATCATATTTAGGCTATTTGTACGATGGGTTCGCCACACCCAAAGGTTATTAGTATTATTATACAGTACTTAATTTAAGTCTTCGTCACTGCACAATCGCTGAATGTGCGGAAAGTGTACGCGAAGCGCTTTGTACTGCCTCCTCTCATAGAGTGGCAACCCTGTCGTAACGCGCCATAAGACCAATGCTTCATTCTAAACAGAAGCGTTTGAAATGTGGTGTTACAGGAGAATGATGAAGATCAGATGGGTACGGCAAGTGAGAGAGGTTAATAATGTTATTTTCGTCTCTCTTACCTACCATAGCTTTTAGAGACGTCGAAGGGGAGCTTTAATGTGGCAGTAAATCTACCAATACGGATCCCTCACATTTCCGCAACCTAAAATTTTCACTGACTGTGCCAGGATTCGATCCTGCAATCTTGGGAACAGCAGGCGAGAACGTTACCGCTGCGCCAAGCAGTCCATCAAGAAAAGGAAGATTGTAGTTTTACGTGACCGTTAATCACGAGACCATAAGCCACGGGACCTCATTTTAACGTGGAATCCGAACCACAGGACGAGACATTTCACTTTGAAAATCTCACATGCATTGACCGGGAATCGAACCCGGTCCGCCGTGGTGAGAGGCCAACAGCTTGACCGCTGCGCCACCAGCCCCCCCCCCCCCCCCCCCCCCGAGTCCTTCAAGAGTGAGAGAGGAGAGTTGTTTCTGACGACTGCTAATGAAGAGAAGAGATGGGTTTGTAGGACACATAAGACACCCAGGAATAGAAAACTTTCTTATAGAAGGAAGGGTCGAGGATAGGAACTGTAGGGGAAGACCAAGGTTGGAGTATATTAAACAGATTAACCTGGGATGTAAGGTGTGGCAGGTACGTAGAGATGCAACGATCAGCTCAGGACAGGGAGCCATGGTGGACTGCATGAAATCAGTCAAATCACTGAAGTCTCAACCAACAATTATAAGAAGTTAGTTATTGTGGTTTTAAGGGGCGGATCTACGAGGTCATCTGCCCCAAATTATGAGCAGGTAAAGCCAGTTATTTGAATCTGATTTCACTGAAGTCTTTTATTCGGCAACTTCAATGGCGTAGTTGGTAGCATGCTGAACTTCTATAGTCTACGCAAGGTCGCGGGTTCCTACCCGGCTAAAGTCGTCGGACTTTTTAAGAGCGTTAAAAATCCCTCAGTATGCATTCTTTCGGGGGGGGGGGGGGGGGAGTAAAGCCGGCGGGCCCATGTCATAGATTTATGGCATGTAAAAGAACCTTCCAACAATTACATTTGTGTGAAACAAAATTATAGGTTAGATTTGACTAACGCTCTTAATTTTAGAACTTAAAAGGTTCATTCTGGTTCCGCCTGATCAATGAAAATGAAAATCCACAGTCTGCTTCCAGTCCCCGACCGGGTCAGGAATGGAATGAATGAAGCCCCCATCTAGCGGCGAGGATATGAAGTGTGCCGGCTGCCGAAGCCTGTCGCACTCCTTTGGGGCAATGATTAAATGAATGACAGATGAAATGAAATGATAATGGAGACAGTTGCTGGAATGAAATTGTGACAGGGAAAACCGGAATACCCGGAGAAAACCCTGTCTGTCTCCGTTTTCTCCAGCACAGATCTCACATGGAGTGACCGGAATTTGAACCACGGACCCAGCCGTGAGAGGCCGGCGCGCTGCCACCTAAGCCACGGAGACTCTCCGCCTGATCAATACTTTTATTAATTAAGATCACTGTGTGGTCATTAACGGGACATGTTTCGAGGCCTAATTAATAGTTTTGGCCCCTTCATCAGCCGATATGACAGAGAACGATACAGGAATATTTTTTTTTTGCGTAGCACTTAAAATTCCCTTAAAATTGAAACGTGTATGGTGCACCATAAAGTGGGATTGAAACATTTTACGCCTAATATGAGTTATGTCAAAAGTCTTATGAACTAGGCCTATAAACACTTTCAATAGACGCCTCACGGTGGTCTTTAGATGTTATTGAAGACACAAATGTATGGTACCGGTTCGGTACGACAGCAACAGTTCTGAACACCTTTGTTGGAATCGGCAGTAGGAACACTTAATTCCTCAATACTTCACCAGCAATATAAAGATAACAAAACCAATGACCTCACTACGCTGAAATCATATCTTGCCAAATATAAAGCATAACTTCATAACTTCAACAGTTGCAATGGGAGAGATTGGCCTCTAATCCATCTTGTTAGAGCAACGATTAATAACTATACTTCTTATACTGGCAAATAGCAAGAGGTTAAATTGTATGCTATGCTGGTTATGCCTAGTTCATAAGACTTTTGACATAAATCATATTAGGCGTAAAATATTTCAATCTCTCCTTATAGTGCACCATACAAGTCTCAATTTTAAGGGAATTATAGGTGCTACGTAAAAAAATAATCTTGTATCGTTCTCTGACAAATCGGCTGATGAAGGGGCCAAAACTCTTAATTAGGCCTCGAAACATGTCCCATTAATGACCACACAGTGATCTTAATTAATAAAAGTATTGATCAGGCGGAACTTTTAACCTGTTTATACTAACGCTCTTAAGTTCCAATATTCGTCACCAGGAGCAAAGTACGGTGGCATCTAGTAACCAAGTTTAGAACTCGGTAGCATTTGGTAGCAAAAGTAGCAACTACTCAAATATTGAATGACTGCAGTCCTTACCTGAATCACAGATAACACACACTAATACAGTCATCACAATTAACACCGGTTATCAGACAGATTCTACACACACCCAAGTACACGGGCTACATGACCGCGTTGTCGCAGCACCGAAACTGAAGAACCAACCAGTCTCTTATTCCCCGGAAAATCAGGTTATATATTTTCTTACTGTTGGTAACACTGACTGGCAGCACTTGAACCACGGGCCACATCCATTGTAATGAATAATGAATATTATATTGGCAAGGCACGTGGCGCCGTCCCGTGCACGTGTTGGTGGTCATCCACCCAACTAAAGAAGGCTATTCGTCACTTCACTTCCGACAGAATCATTTGTTTTGAAAGTTTTCTTTTTCTTGGAAAGTTCTCCCCTATAAAAGTTTTAGTAAGGAACAAGTAAGCTATTGTCTTGTTTAAGTATCTCATAATTCCAGCATGGAGCTCGATAAACACGAGCACGCAGCTTCTCGTGAGACCAGTGGCCACGCTACTCAGCGCCTCTGTTATGTTCAACAATGTCATCAAAAATGTCACTGTTGCTGTTAAACTGTTCCAGAAAATCAATATTTCGTCGTTAATAATAATAATAACAATAATAATAACTAGCAACACCCATCACGGCTTCGCCCGCGAATATTCTAGTCGTAAAGAGTACACTTAGCAAAATCTCAATCATGAACGTTATGACTGATTTATCCTTGGTATGAATAATCAGACATGATCAATTCAGCTACTGGTGCAGTGGTCAGAGGTTTGTTATTCCTGGGAATATCACAGACACTGTTAATTTAAGGGCCTTTAAATGTGGTTTTGGGAGACCCTTTATAGTCGGGTGAAAAAGACCTTTCGACCCACACCCACACGTGAAAATTGCGTGAAAAAATTCTAGAGTGCCTCTTGACCCCCTTAAGCGCATTATACTGTATGTATTGATGAATTTTACAGCTTAATTTGGTTCAGTGATAACCTTATAACCGTCTGGAAACTTTCACAGGAATATAATAATTGGAATTGCATTGCGTCTTACAGAAATAGATGGACCTGTGTGATTCTGTTACCATGGTTACCGTGTTGCATTCTTTCATTATTTCATTGTAAATATACATGTTTTAAGGTATTTATTTAATTGTGAGGCATTTTTAAGAGTAAGTGAGTGCGTTTCGCTTACGCATTGGGTTATGAGAACCTGTAGGTTGGTGTTAATGGGACCTTATTTTCGGTACAAAACTGGAATGGGACCTTAGCAGAATAATATAGGGAGGGATAGTTAGACAATAAAACTAGAGCGATCATCCAACAGACTCTCGCCAACACCACTTCAAAAGTTAAGTTTAGAGGTGAGATTTCCAATGCGTTCTAGATAAGGACAGGAAATCGATAGGAAGATGGTCTCTCGCCTCTACTCTTCAACTCCGTTCTTGAGAATGTCATCCGTGAGAGGCGCAAAGCAATGAGTGATGAAGGAGTCCAAAATGGAATCAGACTTGGCCACAAGAATAAGGAACTGTCAATTGACTGTCTAGCTTATGCAGATGACCTTGCGATTTTTGCGGATTCATTGGATATGGCCAGTAAACAGGTCAACCAGCTTCAAACACAAGCTGCAAAGGTGGGCCTCCTGATCTGTTTCGAGAAAACAGAATATATTACTAACATCAAAACGGCTCCAAAACATATAGAAGTGAATCATGGGAAAATTAAGCGGGTTGTGAAATTTAAGTATCTTGGTGAATGGACCCTACAATGTCCGAAAACGAGGCTTTTGCGTCACGCTTGAACAAAATTGAAATGGCCTACCATCTAACTAAGAATGTTTACAACAAAAGATCTATATCCGTGAATGCAAAACTGAAGCACTACCGCACGGTCATTCGGCCAGAAGTTTTGTATGCAGCGGAATGTCTCGCCATGAGTAAAAAAGGCATAATGGAAAAACTGGAGACCAATGAAAAAAGATTTTGAGGAAAAGTTATTATTATTATTATTATTATTATTATTATTATTATTATCACTATATACTGCTCGAGGTGTAGTGGTCAGCACTGGTGGCTACAATCACAGAGGCTCGACTTCGATTCTCGACTCTGCGAAGGAAATTAATGCAAGTCTTTTTGAGGCAGAAGTTAGGTGTGAAGTTTGAATACTGGCCCGCGCTACACGAGTGTACCAAGGGTCGCCTGCGCCGCGCCGGGGTGACCGCTAAGCCCGCGGGTAATGGAGACGAAGCGCGCACCGAATCAATTAAGGGGAGTGCTTGTTCTTAAACCGCTAGCAATTAACTACGAGTTAATGTACAGTATTTGCTTGGCTCAGGAAAAAATATATAACAAAGGTCAGCCATTACCTTGTATTTCCTAACAAATAGTTTTAGTCTGTTGCTCGGTACAGTCTCGGTAGGAAGTTTGCTTCTAGAACGAACACAAACTATATTATCTAGAGTTCTCTGGTTCACGGGGGTTCATTGCGAATTGTGTAGTTACCCTTTACAGGGGTACTATGTTAGGTATCTCCTGCCCCAAGTCTGAAAGTGTTGGTTGTGCAGTGACCGTAAAATTAAAAATTAATCTGTAACCCAATCTTTGCGAAAATGTCAAACAATTTACTCCAATCAACGTTATCGAAACCTTTTTTAATGTCTACAAATACCTTAAATGTTCTATTGTTGTTGTTGCTTGAGCCTTCAGCCTTTTACTGGCTTGATGCAACTCTCGATGCCTCCCTGTCCTGAGATAATCGATTTATCCCTTCTTAGCTAGCACACCTTACATCCGAGACATATTCTAACCTTGGTCTACCCCTATAGTTTTTGTCCTCAACCCTTCATTAATTAAGTTTGCTATTCCTGGGTGTCTTAGTATGTGTCCTACCAACCTATCTGTTCTCTTCAATAACAGTCGCCTAAACATCTCTCCTCTCCCACTCGTCTTAATGCCTCTTCATTTGTTATTCTATATACCCATCTGATTGTCATCATTCTCCTGCAACACCGCATTTCAAATGCTTCTCTTCTCCTACCCTTCTGATGCACCAACAGTCCAAGTTTCACTTCCATAGAGCGCCATGATCCAGAGAAAGTCTATCAAAAATACTTTCTAATACCTAAATCTATATTGGATGTCAACAGATTTCTTTTATGCTGAAATGTTTTCCTTGCCTGAGCCAACCTACTTTATATATGCGGTACTCGTAGCTTCGTCCATCACTGGTTATTTTGCATCCTAATTAACAGAAGATTCATACTTCCTTTAGCTTTCCACCTGCCAATTTGACGCCATTTCTGATTTATTCCGGCTACATTCCATTATTAGCATAATTTTCACATTTTTCAAAAACGTGGAAAAGGTTGACTTATGAGATCGATCCGGGCAGATGTGTGTCTGTCTGTGTGCAACCCCCCCCCCTCCCCCTATCAACTCCTAAACGGCTGCAGCAATCAGTCCAATTTTTATATGCATACAACTTCTACACTATCAATTTGATTTCAACCAAATTTCGTATGTACAGTACTATGTGTACATAAACTGATTGGACTGAGCGTATTATTATGAGCCACCAGGACAGCCAACTGTTAATAATTGCTCTATCGATTATTTTTATCCAAATACCAATATATCAGAAGGTATGCGAGCCAATAGCATTTAACTATGCACACGTATAGTACCTGACATTCTAGATTAATTTGGAGTAACTAATATACGTCAGTGCTGCCAACATGATTCTAAGCCTGCTTATAGGTCTAATTTTAAAATACAAGTAACTTCTATACTATCAAATGGATTTTATCCAAATTGGCACAATAATCATAATATGTCAAATTAGTTCTGACCAACACATGCATGACATTGTTGCCAACATGATTTCACGCGCTCTGATAGATCCAATGTCTACCTGCATGTAACGTACGTGCTATCCATTGGACTTCAACCAAATTTTGTGTTCTGTACCTTAATTGATGGAACTAAGAATACATTCAGTCACCAGGGCTGACAACTGTAGTGCTCTATTAGGCTACATTATGCCAGGTATATTTCGAAATTACCAACTTAATTTCGTCATTATTCTAGACAGGTCCATATAGATTAATCATTAGCATGCGTCTTAAATTTTAAGAAAAATAGGCTTTTTAGTTCGTCACGGAACTTCTTGTTTCTGTTTGATATGTATTAATTTTCATAATGAATTCTTTCCTTAAGACGGAGTCCATCCGATTTAAACATTCATTGTCTTACCCTTCCTTATTCTACCTTTCTAGATGAGCATAATACATTGTACAGCTTCTCTTCATACAACGTTTCTCCTGAAAACAAATTGGTTTCAATCTGTCGTTCCATACTCTGAAGAGTTATATGCCCCAATGTTACTGGAAAGGCGCAGACAGATCCACATCGGGTATCCCTTGCGATCCTCAATTCAAGACTACAGAGGGGGGAAATATTACTAAGTAGGCAAATAAAGGTTGTAACGAGTCTGTCGAGAAAAGGATTTTGAATGTTGAAAATAATTTTTAAATGACATTAAGGGCACTCAGGGTCCCGTTTAGCGTAAACGAAAAGTTAATCTATTTTGACATTTGAAGACTTCAGGGAAAGAACGGGGTAAGTCACATTCCTTAAATTTTCCAGGAGAACGACTTTAAACTTTCAACACTAAAAAGAAGTACTTTAAAACACCCCAATTGAGGGTAAGCAATGTAGTGTTTTAACAAATGTATTTCTTATGAAGGAAGTACTTGTAAAACAATAAAAACTGAAGTTAAATTATGAAAAAGTGAGAGGATATGGGACGTTCTATCCGTTTCCACTGACAATACAAACCTCTGTATCTCGGCGACATTTTGCTTTATTTGAAAGTAATTCAAAAGATCGGTAGTGACGATGGCTGGCCACCAGAATGCGCCATAAACTCATTTCCGAAGAAAATGTACTTATCCCGGTCTTTCAGTGGGGTCTTCAATTGTGTCAACCGTTGAAAAGCTAGAAGACCCGGAAAAGTGTCAAAATGAGTGTTTTTTGAAAAGCCCTAACATATTCCAAATAAAATTTTGAAAATTACCTTTGACTTAAATGTTATTTTGATAAACAAATTGCTGAAGAACCCTTGTTTTTAAAATGGATTTACATGAAATTGGAGTTTGATTATTTTAATCTATTCTTTGATTCTTTGTCTTCAATTTGTTGGATGAAGATTTTTGAATTCCTCAAAACGAAAGTAGATATTTTGATTGTGATTTGACCATGTATGGGTCGACACTACCGCTCGTAGTGATAGATTTAGGCCACAAAGTATGTGGTCTAACTGTTGGTGTGCATGTTTTGTCAGTCAAAACGGAAGTAGATACATCGATTTATATTTGACCATGTATGGTTCAATACTAGCGCTCGTGGTGATAGCTTCAGTGAACTATATACGACAAATGATGTGATCTAGCGCTTGGTGTCCATGTCTTGTCAGCTTAGTGTGTTACAATGCCCCCAATACGTAAGAGGCGTTGGTTAATACACAAAATATTCAAAAGTGGAATAATAAAATTAGAAAGGAGACAGTAGTAAGATACAGCGACAAACCTGGAACGAGTCGGCAAATATTTAAATGAAATCAATGTTTATTTGATTTAATCTATTCGTAGATTCGTTATATTCAAATATATAGGTTCTGTCATTGCTGAAGATGTCACGATAACCGCCGATATAATCCATAGGGCCACGTCTGGATGGAACAAATGGCGCGAACTAACAGGAGTTTTATGTGATCCAAAAATACCCTTAAGAACGAAGGGGAAAGTTTATAAAACTGTCGTAAGACCAATCCTACTCTATGGTAGTGAAACATGGGCTACTACAAAGGCACATGAGCAAAAGCTACATACCACAGAAATGCGTATGTTACGTTGGGCAGGTGGAGTTACTCTCAAAGATAAACTCCGTAATGAACAAGTGCGGGACAGTTTCAAAGTAGCGCCTACAACAGAGAGACTTTCAGAAACCAGGCTAAGGTGGTATGGACATGTTATGCGAAGAGCGGAGAATCATGTAGTGAAGAAGTGCCTTTCCATGACTACCCAAAGAGAGGGAGCGGCAGACCTCAAACAACATGGATGACGAATGTCCAGAGGGACATGAGGGTATTGGGCCTATCTGCTGACGATGCTTTACAAAGAAATGAGTGGCGGCTTAGGATTAAGAAAGCCGACCCCGCGTAACGGGAAAAGGTGAGGGGGAAGAAGTAGATTCGTTATATTACATCGCATTATACGAGCCGTCGAAAACTAAGGACCACGTAAATATCATTTCATTTCCTTCTTTCCCCTCCTCCACACTTCCTTTCAGAGAGTTGCGCCTTTCTCTCTGCTGTCCATCTTCCTTCCCTGCGTTCTCTCTTTTTCCCACAAGAACCTATATGGTAGAAAGTATTACCCTGAATTGTGTTCTGGCTCGACAGTCGACATCTGTCATTCCTAGCCTCCGTAGTTCTTCCTTCATCTGCTTGATGTAACCCCCTTGGCACTTCAGATTGTATATTTTACCAAAATTGGTTTATTGATTCTTGTTGGATCCATTCTAACCATATGTCCATAAAAACGTTAACGTCTTTTCCAAATTATTGTTTCCAGGTCTTCCACCCTATCATATATATCCTTGTTTGATCTTAGTCTGTAGGTTCCCTGTACCACTTTTGGGCCGTAAATCCTCCTCAATATCCTCCTCTCACTCTTCAGAAGCTTTTCCTGGTTCATCAAATTTGCCGTCTCTACATCATATAAGATCACCGGTTTTACCACAGCATTGTAGTGTTGTAGTTTGGCATTAAGGGAGGGTTCTTTCTATTGTATATATTTTTTGTGGAGAAGTTGAGTTTTTCTACTTTAAGTCTTCTGTTTTCCATTGACACTTCGTTCAGTCCAGTGTTGCTAATTATATCTCCGAGATATTTAAACCGTTTCGTGACCTTTACCTTGCCATATTTCGTCATGACTGTTTTCCTCTTGTTGGTGCTCATCATCTGTGTTTTTGGAAAAGAGAATTGTAGCCCTGTTTTCCCAGCGATTTCTTTTAGTTCATTTATCTGTATTGATTCCTTACCTTTTGTTATCTTAATTATTAATCCCCAAGTCATATTTTCAACATTAAGTTCCCAGTCTGAAGCTTGAACTATGCCCTTTGTTCAAAAATTGTGACTGCTTTTTATTGTCACTATGAGTTTAATTACATGCTGGGAGTAGCATATATCACGATATATTACATCACAAAAATCCCCTAGACACAAATTGGCGTCATCCATGCCCCCATGGAAGACACTAAAGGTTTAAACCATGAATATATGTTAATTTTTGTGAGTTAATAGGAAAAAAAAAAGAGTTTGGTGCTTTTCAGTCGGTCAACACGTATTTACCCAAAAGAGTTGGGTTATACCCTAATCTTGAAAAAATTACATGAGATTAGTGTACTTTAATTTACTAAGGCAACTCTGAAAAAATGGCTTCAAACCCCATAAATTTATTAGGGCTTAACATACAAACACAAACCTAACGCCTCAGACCCCCTTGCTTGTAGTACGAAGGTCACTAAGGAAATTTTGAGATTTGAGAAAGTGGAGGTTGACCCATTTGAATGGAACGCAGGGTGCGGAAGCCCCATCATTTGTGAGTAAGCTGGTAGCTGGAAGTGACTCTCCCGCTCCGGGAAGTCCCGCAGTGCAAGGTCGAACAAGCCGCAGCACGCAGGTAGTCAGTTGCTGCAATGGAGCTGGAAAGAGAGCATTTTCGTGCAATGATTTTTTACGATTTTGAAAGTGGGTTAAATCATTCTCAATGTTTTGAGCGTTTGAAACAGGCTTTTGGGGGAGATAGCTCCTTCCCGTGCCACAGTTTTCGGGTGGTTTCAGAAATATAAAAGAGGCCGAACATTTTTGAAAAATGAGGAGAGAAGCGGGCATCCGGCAACGGCGGTGACTGAGGAAAACATCACAACCGTGGAGAAAATGCTTCGCGAAAATAATCGTCTATCATTTAAAGAAATTGAGACAGCATTGCAGATTGGTTCGCCAGCAGTTTTGAAAATCCTGCATAAATCACTTCGTGTGAGGAAGGTCTCATCCCGATGGGTGCCTCACTATTTGACAGAAGAACAAAACCGCGCCTGTGTTGAGTAGTGTGGGGAAATGCTGACTAGATTCAAAGGAGGGGACTCTAGACGGGTTTCTGACATCGTCACAGGTGACGAAACCTGGATTTATCAAATTGATCCGGAGACCAAGCTGCAATCAGCAGTGTGGATCTTTCCTGATGACAAGATACCGACAAAAGTGAAGCGCCCCCGAAGTGTTGGCAAGAAAATGGTGGCTTCATTCTTCTCGAAGAGTGGTCATGTGGCAGCCATTCCTCTGGTGGAACAAGGACAGTTACCGCTAATTGGTACACCACGGTTTGCCTGCCAAAAGCGAATGCAAAAGTGTATACAGTGTGGTGGTGAGTACTTTGAGAAAGTGGAAAAATCGGAATAATTAAAAAAAATCTTTTGGTGTATCTCAAAACTTTCGTAGTGACCCTCGTACAAGCAGTAATTTTCATTCAGACAGTCGTCTGAGTAGCGCCAATGGTTTCATCCGGACAGTCGTCTAACCTAGTAGCGACAAATGGCTTTGTCTCTCTATGGCTTTATAAGAATGCAATGCAACATTTTAATTAAATTGAACAACTGAAAGTTATTTATGAACATTCGTGACTCATCTAAACACCTCGTCCTTAGACACATGTCTCTACATCGGCATGTAACGACGCACTGCTTGAAACCTCTTATGGCTGATAAAATGGTGGTAATTCAAGCCAAAGCATCAAACAAACGAACATCAACATCTGCACGTCATCCAGGACGTCATCGACTACACTAAACATTTCTCCTAAATACTTACGAACTTGAACCTAGATGCTCACCTCTGCAGCCAATGTACGTCATAGTGCTTGTGTGGGAGGAATATCCTAAATGCAAGTGCTGGTGTTTGTAAAACAAACAGAGTTCTGAGTTTAACTCACTGAAAGTTGATTTCCATGTATCGCGTCCATCTTTTTGATCTCGGAGGAAATAACTTGGAGATAGTTATCTGAAACTCTATTCTATATTTTAAGTCCATCCATCAAGCAGCTTTGCTCTCGAGTTACACTCATGTCAATGCGGGCAAAGCGAGGAATAGATTATATCAGGTGATGGATTGCTGAACTTTGTTTCCCAACCATTCGTATATTCAGTGGAAATTCAAGGAAGATCCCATGAAACCTCCATGTGCATAGTCGTTGTTGTTGCTTCACTTAGGAGTTACCGCGGTGGAGCTGAGCGACTCGAACCTCTACTTGTGAGGTGCGGTCTAGGGGTTATTTTATCATTCCTAATGGTCTTGTCGACTTCGTCGTTATGCTTGGGTCCAACGTTATGCGTTACGGTTACGGCGTGTATGACGTCATCATGTTGTTCAGTGCATATGTACCCAGTCCGAGTTTACTCCTGGGAGACGGCGAGTACATGACGTCAAACAGGAAAACAG
Organism: Meconema thalassinum; assembly: GCA_946902985.2. Taxonomy (NCBI): domain Eukaryota; kingdom Metazoa; phylum Arthropoda; class Insecta; order Orthoptera; family Tettigoniidae; genus Meconema; species Meconema thalassinum. Next base: position 301,518,144 of record OX336396.1, on the reverse strand, counting down.
GGTGACTCCTAAAGAGATATACAAGATGCCAGATAAGAATACAGGGTGACTCCTAAAGAGATGTACAAGATGCCAGATAAGAATACAGGGTGACTCCTAAAGAGATGTACAAGATGCCAGATAAGAATACAGGGTGACTCCTAAAGATATGTACAAGATGCCAGATAAGAATACAGGGTGACTCCTAAAGAGGTGTACAAGATGCCAGATAAGAATACAGGGTGACTCCTAAAGAGATGTACAAGATGCCAGATAAGAATACAGGGTGACTCCTAAAGATATGTACAAGATGCCAGATAAGAATACAGGGTGACTCCTAAAGAGGTGTAGAAGATGCCAGATAAGAATACAGGGTGACTCCTAAAGAGGTGTACAAGATGCCAGATAAGAATACAGGGTGACTCCTAAAGAGGTGTACAAGATGCCAGATAAGAATACAGGGTGGCTCCTAAAGAGATATACAAGATGCCAGATAAGAATACAGGGTGTCTCCTAAAGAAGTGTGCAGGATGTCAGAGCAAAATACAGGGTGACACTTACCGAGGTGTACAGTATGTTAGATTCAATTCAAATACAGGGTGACCCTTAAAGAGGTTTGCAAGATATCAGATTCAAATAATGGGTGACCCTTAAAGAGTTGTAAAAGATGTCAGACTCAAATACATGGTGACCCTTAAAGAGGTGCCCGCGCGGGAAGCCTAAGTTAATGGGTAATGGAGTCTGTTGAAAGAGTCCTGAGGCTTCGAGCGAAGCGAGAAGCTCTCCTGAGCCTTTCTAACATGTGTAGCATTTGTAGCATGCGTCATTTGAAATGATATAAAGTCTAGTCTTTCAGACTGACTGTAATTATTTTATCTCCCCTATTGTTACTTCACACCTTTTCTTTTGTGTACCTTCCGAGCAAATGGCCTTGAGTCACAGCACAGCTCAGTGCAGCTCCAGCTACTGTTAAGCTCAGTCAGACTGACGAGGCTGGTAGTGTGAGCGCCTCATGAACCGCTCAGCTCGCAAGTGTGTACCCGCCTTCATAGATCGAGCCGACCTTCAGCCGCCCAATGTGAGCCGACTGAAGTCGGTTTTTACAGCGAGCACAAAGGAACGCTCAGTGTCAGTGTGGACGGCGGAGATACGTGCTCGCAAGTCTGTACCTGCTTCTGTGAGCCACAGCATGGCGGCCTGGTCCGAAGATGATGTGCGTACGCTAATTGATACGTATCGGTCACATTCTGTGTTATGGGACCCGAAACATGACAATCCCTACCAAAAAAAAAAAAAAAAAATGTAAAGGAGAATAGCTGGCGCGACATCGGTTCATCAATGGGACGACTCGTGGATGATTGCAAACTGTAAACTATATTGCATTATCTATGTAAAGAGGAAAATAAAAATCATGAACCTGTCTTGAGCCCAAATCGGAGAGCGGAGATATGTTTCCTGTTTCGAGACTTTGTGGCCTATTCTGCTTAGTAAAGTCTCAAAGTCAGTAGGCGACATCCGTGTGAAATTTGTATACTGACCACTAACGCTCTGGAAGTTCATACCCAACAATAATTCCGACCCACTTCGTCTTTTGTGCAGTTCATTGCGACAACATCGACGGGGTTTATTTTCATTTCCATTTAAATTGACCATTATCATAGCTGCGCCACTCGCAAACATCACAGCAAGCAGAGTTCCTTGTACGGAAGACATCCGTTTTGCACGTGGAAACAACATACAATGACTGATTCTGTTCGCGATCATTATGACTCAAATAATGCTCATAGAATGCTCGGGCATTTTCTTTTTCCTCGAACGGCTCATGAGACGCGCGGCTCGCAAGTGTGGACCCACCTTTACGTGCGCGCGACTGCGTTGTAACGTTTCCTAACGGTATTAGTGACCGCACCTCACAGTTAACGTTCCACGCTGACCATGCATGCGGGAGATACACTTTCAGCTGAAGAAGAATGTTTTGCTGTTTCATTGTGTCAACCATGTATATTTGTTTCTAAATACTAATTATATAAATACTGTATGTTTTGTTAAGTTACCATTTCTTAAATAAATTAAATCTCATGATCAGAGAAAACTTTTATTTGTTCGCATTACAAACGTAATATGAGCACGAAAGACCTATACTTTAATTTTAAGGAATGTTTGTATTTGTATCGTGTGTTAGAGTAGTTGAAGTACCAACACGACAAATTTCAAGTAAATAGTTTTATTGGGTGTGGCTATTAACAAGCAAGATTAATCACCGGTCACTCAGACCTCACCTCACAATGTACGTCACAGTAATACCAACGCAAGTGAGGGTTAAGTTTGTTGACTGCATGCTTTCTGATCTACTGTGGCAAGGGTACAAAATTATGGAGAGTACTTATCAACAGTTGGCAGTCCTGGTTAATCTGAATAATTATATTCTTAGTTAAATCTCATGAGATAGAGAGTGCATATACAAAATTTGGTTGACGTACAATGGATGGTATGGGCGTTACATGTAGTTAAACATTAAATCTATCAGCACGCGTAAAAACATGTTGTTGTCACTGACATTCACCAGATGTGATACGAGATATCTTTTGCAACCTGACATCCTACGCCCTTCAAAAATCCAACTTTCTCGACCTAGAATTCAGCCCGTGATCTTAGGATCATAACGCCACTGACACGCCGAGGATTTTACTGTAATGGTTATCATGTACAAGAAATTCATGTCAGCCTTCGCACAGGGGGTTGAAGGTCCATACTCTCATGCTAATTGTCGAACAGAGGAAGTTGCTACTCTTGCAAGAGGAGGTTGTAAGCTATATCTCCACCATATTAAATTAGTCAACTTCTTGTTCCTTTTTCTCATTAAGTACTTAACCTATTGAAACAAAACCTTACAGATATTTAGATCTATATTTTATCTTTAAATGGTTGTTTTTGGAAATGTGTGTGTATTTTATTTTTATTTTTTTTTCAACTTATTTCTCTACGAAAACCTTTTTTTTCTATTTAAGATATAATCGCAAGAAAACATACAATTCTTTAGTTGATTATATTGAATTACTGAAAAACAAATCGAAGAGCTATTGTTAATACTTCCTGAGAAAAAAGAACATTTGTCTCAAAAAAAAGTGGAAAACAATGCTATTAAAGATAAGTATTACCTTAATGTGCACCAGGCCTGTATTAAGGATAATCTTCTCTGCCCCTCTTCTGGTTTCTTTTTAACTTCCTAGCTTCTTTAGAGAAACAGGAGAAGGAGGAGAAGTAGGAGCAGAAGAAGGAGAAAGACAAGAAGGAGCAGGAGGAGGAGGAAAATGAGCAGGAGAAGGAGAAAAATGAGCAGGAGGAGGGGGAAAATGAGCAGGAGAAGGAGAAAAATGAGCAGGAGGAGGGGGAAAATGAGCAGCAGGAGGGGGAAAATGAGCAGGAGGAGGGGGAAAATGAGCAGGAGGAGGGGGAGAAGGAGAAAGGGTGGAAGAAGCAGGAGGAGGAGGAGAAAGAGGAGAACGAGGAGAAGGAAAAGAAGCAGGAGCAGGAGAAAGAGAAGAAGCAGCAGGAGGAGGAGGAAAATGTGCAGGAGAAGGAGGAAAATGAGCAGGAGGAGGGGGAAAATGAGCAGGAGGAGGGGGAAAATGAGCAGGGGAAGGAGGAAAATGAGCAGGAGGAGGGGGAAAATGAGCAGGAGGAGGGGGAAAATGAGCAGGGGAAGGAGGAAAATGAGCAGGAGGAGGGGGAAAATGAGCAGGAGGAGGGGGAAAATGAGCAGGGGAAGGAGGAAAATGAGCAGGAGGAGGAGAAAGAGAAGGAGCAGGAGAAAGAGAAGAAGCAGCAGGAAGAGAAGGAAAATGAGCAGGAGAAGGAGGAAAATGAGCATGAGGAGGGGGAAAATGAGCAGGAGAAGGAGGAAAATGAGCAGGAGGAGGGGGAAAATGAGCAGGAGGAGGGGAAATGAGCAGGAGGAGAGGGAAAATGAGCAGGAGGAGGGGAAATGAGCAGGAGGAGAGGGAGAAGGAGAAAGGGTGGAAGAAGCAGGAGGAGGAGGAGGAGAAAGAGGAGAACGAGAAGGAGAAGTAAAAAAGCAGGAGTAGGAGAAAGAGAAGGAGCAGCAGGAGGAGGAAAATGAGCAGGAGAAGGGGGAAAATGAGCAGGAGGAGGGGGAAAATGAGCAGAAGGAGGGGGAAAATGAGCAGGAGAAGGAGGAAAATGAGCAGGAGGAGGGGGAAAATGAGCAGAAGGAGGAAAATGAGCAGGAGGAGGGGGAAAATGAGCAGGAGGAGGGGAAAATGAGCAGGAGGAGGGGGAGAAGGAGAAAGGGTGGAAGAAGCAGGAGGAGGAGAAAGAGAAGAAGAAGTAGGAGAAGGATACAAAGGAGGAGGAGGTGGACAAAGGGAAGAAGGAGAAGGACCAGGAGATGAAGGTGAAGGAGGAAAAGAAGGAGAAATAGAAGAAGGAGGAGGAGAAATAGAAGAAGGAGCAGGAGAAGGAGATGGAGGAGGAGTAGGAGCAGGGGAAGGAGAAGGAGGAAGAGCATGAGAAGGAGATGGACGAGGAGGAGAAAATATGCCAGTTCTCAGGAACAGATCTTCAAGGAGGACAAACATTTTCAGCAAATAAGCACATGTATATTATAAATTGGACTACAGGCTATCTAAATAACATACATTCTAAATTCCACTTTTTGCCCCAAAGCAGCTTACAACCTCCCCTTTGTCGAACAGAGGAAGTTGCTACTCCTGCAAGGGGATCTAATAGACTTTCAACAGTCTGTTGCAAGAGCTAGTTCTATCTGTTATGAAACAAGACCGGCGAACTCTGCAGCAGAATAGCACAGTGCCATTGCTCAACCTGGGATGGCTTGGTTTTCAAAATTACACTCCTAAATTCTATGAATCGATTTAGTATTTGCAGTGGAGCGTGTGGTGAGAGTGTTTGGCGGTGCACAATTACACTCCATAATAAGAGAGAGCAGTTGATACGCCACACACCATCAAAGGGCACCCACCCACCGCATCCATTTAAAAGTGACCTTTGATAATGGCAGTAACCGCGTAGTTTGCTCTCTAATTCAAGTAATATAATCATATTTCGTCCAGTATTGTGCGTCGTTTGCAGAAAAATGATAATCAGGGATGTACATTCATGCACAGAGTTACCACAACAAGCAAAATTGTCATGCCTCTCTGGAAAATACATTTCAATCCAATAATAATAAAGTTTTTTTATAATTTAATATCGTATGGCCTCGGGTATCGGGTGCAAGCTTTGTTATTTGACACCTAAAGAGTAGCTTGCATGTCAAATTTCGTTGTTCCTTGAAGCACTACGAAAGCCAAGGGGGTTAGATATCTAAGCTCCTTGAACACTATAGCGCTTGTTAGTAGAGAAATGAGGAACTTGGCGTTTGCGGAAACTCCCGAGATTAATTTTTCCATTATGAACACGGCTCACTGAATTCAAATGCGTTCTTAGACATGCCAACATCGTATGGCATGCGTGTCGTAATTTTTGCCGCCCTTCAAAAATCACTTACTATGGCCAGGAGCTAACCTGAAAGCTTGGGGGTTAGTAGACCTAAACGTGAACCCTTCACCCACCGTAGCGAGCATAATAATAATACTTTCCTATTCTCCTGGCTTCACAGACCGCAGTCGGTTCTTGGCCTCGTCAAGTAGCCTCCCCCACCTCGTTCTGTCCTTGGCATCTTCCTCTCCCGCTCCTAGTAGCTGGTTACCTGGTCTCTCCATCTCATTTTGGTCTGCCTATAGGTCTTCGTGGTCTGGCTTCATAGCACACACTTCCCACAGTCTACATGCCCCTTCTCTTCTATACACGTGACCAGCTCACCTCAGCCTTCTTGTCTTAGCTTCCGCAACAACATCGGGTTCTTTATACAACTCCTTTTAGTTCCTTATTCTTTCTCCTTCGCCACTCACCTGCTTCACAAATTGATCCGAAATTCTTTCTGAGGATTTTATTTTAAAAAACCTTTATCTTTCTCTCTGTGCATTTGCTTAATCTCCATGATTCTGCACCATATAGTAGCCTAATACTGGCCATATTCGTATTGTGGTCCCACTTGATAACAATTTGGATGTGAGTAGTTTGTTAACTGAATATGATGCTCTGGATGCAGCTTTAATCGTCGCTTCTCTCTCCTGATCTTCTTCGTTTCTACTGTTTATTACTGTCCCCAGGTATTTGAACTCGTCCACTTCTTCAAAAACATGGTTATCAATTTGTAAAGTGCTTGGCACGGTGGTGAGTGGTTAACGTGTCGGTCTAACTACCCCAAGCTTGCAGGTTCGCTCCTGGCCGTGGTAAGTGATTTTTTGAAAGACGTCAAAAATTACGACTCGCATGTCATACGATGTTGGCATGTCAAAGAACCCATTTGAATTCAGTAGACCGTGTTCATAATGCCAAAATTAATCTCAGGAGTTTCCGCCAACACAAAATTCCTCACTTTTCTAATAGAAAACGCTATAGTGTTCAAGGAGCTTAGATACCTAACCTCCTTGACTTTCATAGTGCTTCAACGAACAACGAAATTCCACATACAAGCTACCCTCTGGGTGTCAAATAACAAAGATTGCACCCGGCACCCGGGCCATATGATATTATTATTATTATTATTAATTTGTTAAGTTCCATGTCCTCTTGTGTTGGAATATCTCTCTACCTTCATGAATTTTGTATTTTCATCATTCACTTCTAGTCCAACTTTCCCTGCTATTTTGAAGTTCTTTTTTGCCAGTCCTTTTAAGTCTTCCGAATTTTCAGCAAGTATTGCTACATAATCTACGAACGTAATAATGATAATAATAATAAGAAGGAGAAGAAGAAGAAGAAAATGAAGCAAACTACCATGATTGATGTTGTGATACCTAACAGCAAGAACCTCCAGTCAAAGCACATTGAAAAGATTAGCAAATACAGCGAGTTGGTCGACCCTATCAAAAGACAATGGCATGTAGAGCGGATAAAGACCATACCTATCATTGTCTCGAGTACGGGTGTGATCACAAGTACCTTGCTCCAAGGCCTTAAAGAACTGGATCTGGACACCCAACTGTACTAACTAATGCAGAGGGCAGAAGTTCTCTCAACAATCCGAATCGTCTTGAAGTTAGTAACATTATTCAATGAAGAATTAAAATCAACAGCCTGCTTCCAGTCGACCAACCGGGTCAGGGAATTGAATGAATGAACCCCCATCTAGCGGCGAGGATATGAAATGTGCCGGCTGCCGAAGCATATCGCACTCCCCTGGAGCAATGATTAAATGAATGACAGATGAAATGAAATGATAGTGGAGAATGTTGCTGGAATGAAAATTGTGACAGGGAAAACCGGAGAATCCGGAGAAAAACCTGTCTGCCTCCGCTTTGTCCAGCACAAATCTCGCATGGAGTGACCGGTATTTAAACCACGGACCCAGCGGTGAGAGGCCTGCGACCTTAAGGATTTTTTTTTCAAATTAATATTTATTAATTGAATACAAGTTTCGGCCACCTTATGACATTCTGCAGTTTTCCAAAGAAGAAAAGAAAAAACTAATGGAAAACTACGAGCAAAGCTTTTGTAAACAACATTTATCAGTAATCCCGGTCTTTCCTATTAACATTCTTATTATAAAATTAGTACATTATGCAACGAGCCTATAATGGCAATAATTAAGACATGAGTATGTTTATAAAACGAGCGTATGCGAGTTTTATAATTTCCATATGAGTGTCTTAATTATCATTATAGGCGAGTTGCATACGACTGGTTATGTTCAACGATAATTCTTATAACTATTTTATGTTCGAACATAAATATTCATAAATATCTGTCGAGATTTCGCCAGTTTTATACACTGAACAGAGCACATGGGACGCAGAGAATGCCTTGTATGTTACCATGGCCTCCTCGATTACCCTACTATGACACTAGGCCAGGCAGTGAAATTTAAATTAGAAGGCCGTGGAACTCAGCGCATCTAATTATCCAATTAGTCAAACAACTGTTTCTTGAGCTCTGATTGGTGGGAGAAACTGTTTCATAATGAAAACTAGTGTTATAATGAGCCTCATTATAGTAGAGTTATCTGACATACAGTATAATAGTCAGGGTATCATTGAAATCTGGTGGCGAAAGTTGGAACTACTTGAAATTGAACGGAACTTGTAGCTCACCCTTTAGGGTGTCCGCTGGAAGCAGCTACGGGCTCAGGCGAGCCGAACATGTCCTCGGACACTCCCGGCACTAAAAGCCATACGATAGATAGATAGATAGGGTCAATCATAAATATATCTAAAAACAGATCTGTCACAAACGAGAGCTTTAATTTGATAATATAAAATAATTGTGTGAACTTATATAAATCTAAAACAAAATGTGTATGCAATCCCATAAATAGACTGAAAATTTTACTTCAATATATTCTTGATATGGTCCTTGGTTGGTTGGTTGGTTGGTTGGTTTAGGGGCTGTGACAACGCAGTCATGTAGCCCCGTGTACTTTGGGTGTGAGTAGAATCTGTCTGATAACCGGTGTTAATTGTGAAGGCTGTATTAGTGTGTGTTATCTGTTTTTAATTCAAGTGAGGACTGCAGACGATTAATTTTTACAAGTAGTTTCGCTACCAAATGCTACCGTACACGACACCTAGCTGCAAACGTGGCTACGAAATGCCATCGCAGTCAGCATCTGGCGGCGAACGTTGGAACTAATATAACGTTATCAAACTAACCTACAAATTTTAACTTCACACAATTGTAGTTAGTGGAATGTTCTTTTTATGCCATAAATCTACGACAAGGCACCGCCGGCTTTACTTCCCCTCAGAAAAAGGCAAACTGAGGATTTTTTAAACGCTGTTAAAAAATCTGACAACTTCGGCTGGGTTTGAACCCGTGATCTTCCGCATAGAAACTCTGCATGCTGATATGGTCCTTCTGTATGTTCACGACAATATCCCGGTGATATTTGTCTAACTGGGAATCAAAGCACCAGGTTCCACGAACTACTTCGTCTTTTTGCTGGTCTGTCAAATGTTCATGTTACCGTAACTCGATGTTCCACACATTTTCTTTCTGGACTCTACATTGTCATCGGTGTGTATCCCCTGTATAGAGCATACCGTCCAGGTAATGTTTACCTCACTCGCAACTTTAGTGCGGAACCATTTGGTCTTCCGTTAAACGGTTGAGCGAACTAAAAGTTTGAGCGTATTGAGCCGTTGCTCCAGGCAGGTACATGGGGGGACAAGATTGTCCGGACCACAGCATTTGATACATTGTTCACGACAGCGTGCGTGGTAACAAAGCCTTGGTGTGCGAAGCTCTAAAGGAGACGTACAGGATTCGGAACACTGATTCACCTCACCTGAAGCGAGTAATACTAAAATGTTTTACAGTAAAGTGAAAGAACGTAATTATAATGAGAAAAATCCTTGGACCTAGAACAAAAGATCGTGTACATTATCCAAAGCCAAATACAGAAATATAAAAAAACGCATAGAAAGAATGGAACCGAACAGACTGACACACAAAATACATACTTTCTTAAAGAACAAGGCTACTTGACGGAATTGGTATACATTTACAGAAAAATACTTAAAGGAATTAGGATCACCAAACTTACTTGACCGGAAGGAAATCAGGAAAATCACTCAGACGCGGGGTTTCAAGGAAGAAAAGAAGAAGACTACACATCAATGGTCAGAGCAACGGAAACAGACCCACTCGTTGCGAGTGAAGGAATACTGGACCAACAGGAAGGCTAGATAGTGTTGATTTCACGTGGTCCTAAGCGACCCGTTCGCGAAGATAAGAAGAAGAAGAAAGCCATCATTACTTCCGACTTGACGTTTCAGTGTTACCCTAGAGTTATCTAGCGGTCAGAAGGAAAATCACTTTAAATAGACAATCACAGGCAGCCATTCAAATCGATTATTATATTATCCAGTACTAACAGTAGTGCCCGGCTTCGCCCGGTGGATTTATTTGTTTTACAGAACTGGAGCGCTCACGGATAAGGATCGGAATAAATGAAAGTAAATTTGAAAGCACCAACGCTTATTGCAGCTGATAACCTCAGTATACTGCACCAACACCATCGCCCTTATACAGAGGCATACTATTGTTGAGCCGTTATTACGGCTCTAGACATGTCTCTGCTCTCGCCTCCATCTGATTTGTATATTTGCTTCTGCGAGCACGGCCGACTGAAGGCGCTCATACCGGCCTAGACAATGAAACCTTTTTCATGAAATCTTGTTAGTTACTCAACTGCTCACACAGCGCTGTTTACCAAGCATTGCACGACTAAGACTTATCTCTACTTAGTGTAAAACTAAGTCCCCGATTCTTGGATATCACGGGTAATCTCGAGAACCACTGGATGGATTTTGATGCGGCTTTCACCATTCTGTACAGGTAATATCGAGGAAGATTTCTGTAGAAAATAATTTATTTATGATCAAAGGGAGCTAAGCAGTAACGATTTTAGATTTCAGTGAATAGGTCGAAGAAAGAACTTGACGTCCGTGCGCTTTTTAAGCTTACGCTGGACAAACCGTTAAAAATATCAATATACTATGAGTGTAAGAATTGTTCAGCATGAAAAATTGTACAAAAAAGTCCGGGTGAGCATATCTCTATCTTCGATACATCGCCCACTATAAGTGTTTTTAGTTTGGACGGGAGGGGGATTTGGCTTGCACCTCGCCATTCTTAAATTACGTCTGACAGGAATTCCTTGCACATTCATAACTGTTCCCGGGCGAAGCCGGGGCGGGTTGCTAGTGACACTATTATATTATCATTGTAATTCCCACAATATCAAAATGCAAATTATATCACAAAAAAAAATAGCGTGCTAATAAATCTAAGAGAAATTAGACATACCTTGCACCTCGTTACAGTTGAATTCGATCAGAATCACTCGGTTTTCATTAAAGTTTATGCATTTTTCTGCTGAACGGTTTGGAAGTTCGGCAACAGGAAACTAGGACTGTTATTTACTTAAAATATTCATTTTTGTATTTTTGTACTATTTGTGTTCATGATTTCATTACATTGTCAGAATTACCGACAGTAGTGGCTACGCTGGCTAAAGCGCAGCGTTAGGCCATGGGGCCAAGCCCTCTGCTGACTCGGTAGACGCGTGTGTTCGAGCCCCACCGTCGGCCGTCCTTGAAATGATTTTCCGTGGTTTCCCATTTTTCAACACCAGGCAAATGCTGGGACGGTACCTTCTAACAGGCCACGGCCGCTTCCTTCCACATCCCTGCCCAGTTTCATTCATCTTCATCCATTCCATCTCTCATCCTGACGCGCAGGTCTCCCACGGGCGTCGACTAGAAAGACCTGCACTCGGCCTCTCAGGAGGCCACACGAAAAAAAAAATGTCAGAATTAATGCTTTAATTAGTAGGGTATACTATTCAGTGTACCTATTATAAATAAAAACCGTGAGGTTTCTCACCTCCCCATATTACGAAACCCGGTTGCCTAATACGGGGAAAGTGCACTTTTAAAGTTAACAATAATATCAGAGGGTATTGCAACATCAAAAGTGCCCATATTTGTAATATACATAGTATATCGCCTGAGGTTTACATTGGTGAGAAAACCAAAATTATTCCGTTCCTTCTTATGTCTAATGTGAGCCCTATAAAAAAAACTCCCCGTATTTGGCGACTTTCCTCTACCCATTTTTAGAAGATACCTTATGCACTGGACAGCTGAATCCGTGATTAAATGTATAGGTAGCTTTGTAAGTCTCAGAACTCAGGAAGTCCTTTCTAGCAGCGTTACTAGCAGCTTTCAAAGTTTCAAGGTAAGAAAGAAAATATTCCTCAAGCCAGTTTAGGCGACTGACATTTAATGAGAAAAAATGCCCTTCATCTGGATTTCTAGACTGAATATGATGATATGTGATGCTTACGTCATGCATAGCGAACCATTTATTAACGTTTTTCAAAAAAAATGGTTGCTTCTGCGTCCATGAATGTGTACGCTTCCGGGTGCATGCCTATATTTTCTTTCAGTGTACTAATGGCACCAATAACTTCTGACGAGAACACTTCCTTGGCACACCGAACATTCATCTTTTCAAATTTAGTGGGTTCGATGTGTTTTTAGTGAGGTGTCTGACCGGTTTGACGATCTCACCCTTTTGCATTGTGTATAGTAATGACAAGTATTTCCCTGAAATTATTCCAGTACCATCAGTCATCTCTCGTTACAGAAACTGCGTTCTAATGTTGTTGTTTTTTTTAGAATGTGACAATGATCAAAACTAGGGAATACACTCCTAGACTCGTCGTATGGGTGATTGACCATTGGTTGCAAATTCCCTCCCCCTAAATGCCTCATCATTGTAGTGTTAGTTTTGTGATTATCAGAGACAGTTATTATAATTATGAAACCGCATTGTTCAACCTCGAGAATAACGTCCAGCAGGAGTTTATGTAAGTCCCGTCCTGACAGCTGCTTCGTGAAAAAGAAGGCACACGGTATCTGATAATTTGTCGAAAGATCTCTTAGCACAAAACACAACACACGATTAGCTGCTACTTGTTCCCGGCTGTAATTTTGATCCTCTCTTTCCTTTTAATGAGACGGTGCTGGAGTAGTGTCATTGTACCCGAAGAAGGTGCAAGGTATGTCTAATTTCTCTTAGATTTATTAGCACGCTATTTTATTTTGTGATATAATTTTAATTTTGATAATGCGGAAATTAGAATGATAATAATTATATAGTGTCACTAGCAACCCGCCCCGGCTTCGCCCGGGAACAGTTATGAATGTGCAAGGAATTCCTGTCAGACGTAATTTAAGAATGGCGAGGTGCAAGCCAAATGCCCCTCCCGTCCAAACTAAAAACACTTATAGTGGGCGATGTATCGAAGATAGAGATATGCTCTCGCGGACTTTTTTGTAGAATTTCTCACGCTGAACAATTCTTACACTCATAATATAATGATATTTTTAACGGTTCGCCCAGCGTAAGCTTAAAAAGCGCACGGACGCCAGGCTATTTTTTCGACCTTTTCACTGAAATCGTTACTGCTTGGCTCCCTTTGGTCATAAATAAATTATTTTCTACACAAATCTTCCTCGAGATCACCTTTACAGAATGGTGAAAGCAGCATCAAAATCCATCCAGTGGTTCTTGAGATTACACATTTCATATACGTACTGTACAGCTGATTCCTCATCGCGCCTATAATGGGAGGGGAGTGCGCTCTACCGGCAACGAGTAGAAACTTTCCAATTACATGTTATACATAGGTTCTGACTGGGAATGTCAAGGCCGGTATAGAGCGCAGCTCGTATTCAGTCGGCCGTGCTGCGAGTATGATGTTTATGCTGACTCTCGTCAGAGCGCTCCACCGAACAGGTAAGACGGAAGTCCTCTAATTGGGGCGATACTCTATAGAGTGTGTTCCTGTCGTATGTTGACAAGATGGTAGGTCTGTCTTGTTATCAGTCGTCACAACGACAATTGTTAACTTTTGAGGATCTACAATAGTAGATATGTTGAAATCATCAAGGCGATAAGATGTAGTGTACATAACTGGAGTTCCCGAGGAGGCTCGAATAGCCTGGGGCTATTCACTAGCTTCTGCCCTATTTCCTTTAGTTCGGAGTAATGACAAGTACCAATGTAAGAAGGAATTAACTACCTTAAATTTAAAATTATATTGCTTTGAAGAAATCAGGAAGACTGGATTGGACCTCTCATGTATTAGAAGCGATGATGTAACATTTGGTATCCTGGAAAAGATCATCTTGTTGAGGAAATGATCTGCCGTATGAAAGATGTTCTGCTTCTTATTTGTGATACTGATCACTGTAGAATGTCACGTTCCATGACGGAGGAAATAAGCAATATTGTGTTCGACGAAATGTTGTTACAGTTTGTGAGGGTGAACAAGTGGTCTACTGAAAGGTACGTCATGTTGTGTTGAAGTTTATTCATATGTGAGGTCTGCGCCTGAAGTACAATTATTTATAATTTTTTGAGTCACCGGCATTGTGATACCGTGTTAGGGTTGACTATCATTTTGTTATGTGGTTAGTAGTTTCAATTAGTAAAGTAACGTAAAGGTTTTCATTTCACTCTAATCACTGTAGGATATCCTAGTTTGGATCTGTTTTAAATGTTATTCAGTACGGAGTATAGTTATGAGGTATGGTGATGACGTCGGTGTTAGGTTCTTTAAAAGATGTGATTTTCAGTAGGTAACGAACTACCATTAATGACGAACAGCTGATAATATAGTACTGTAGTTAAAAGAAGGTAGCCATGTAACTGGTTTGGTGTTTGGAGAGATTAGTTCTGTTTTCATGCCATTAATAGGAGTTGGATTTTAATGTAATTATCCTCACTATGATAAATGTTTTGTTTATTGGCATTGATCTTCAGTTCGTAATATTGATCTAGATTTCTGACGTGTCGTGTTAGTCGTGAAGTAAGTACCTTACATGCGAGATATGTAATTCTGTCATCTGGTGTCAGCTGAATATTTATCTTATTTGAGGAAGAGATCATGTCAGGAATGTTTTAATTGACTATTGTACTATACTCCGACGAGTTTCTGATGGGAACTGGTGTAGGCTATTGGGGGTGATTTCCATGTCTTATTTTGATATCCTTTTATTGTTTATTGTCCTTTTACTTTGTAAATGTACTCTGTTGGCCAATAGAATGTTTCATACCAGAGTAACTGTGTTTTCTTTTAAGCTTGAACTCGACAGCACGGTTCTAATAAGTGTACCTTGGGTTATGTTGTCAGAAAGGCTCAGTCCTTCCAATTCCAACCTAAAGTTATACAATTCACGGTAGCAGAGGTTCGGACCTCGTTTGTATTGTGCTTTAGGGATGTATCAATTGTCATGATGATAACTGTTTTAAGGGGCCTAAGAAATCATTTTGCACTAATTACTCCCCGTGACTGCAATTTATAAGCAGCTTCAATTCTGCAACATAACATTGGTAGGGGCGCAGTGATGCAGCCCACATTACAAATCAACAATTGACTTAGGTAATATTGAAGCCGTTCTGGAGCGCTTGTTCTTCCGACTTACCGAACAAAAATCAATCTTTAAGGTTACCTGAGAGGTGTAGCCTAATGCAACATAGCCTAAACTATTCCTCTTGAATCTGGCTACCATATACAAAAATAATTTTTCGAATCCGACTGGTAGTTCCAGAGATTAGCGCGTTTAAACACATAAACAAACACACAAACTCTTCTTTTTATATATGAGTACTAGCAGAAGTACCCGTTCTTCGAACGGTGTTCGTTGTTAACACCAGACATTATCAATTGAGCTACTGTTGCAATGGTTAGCGGTTTGTCATTACTTCAAGTTTATCAGAACGAAGTTAGTTTACTGGGAATATCATACACACTGTTAATTTAAGGCCCTTAAAATGTAGTTTTCGGAGACCCTTTATAGATTCCCGAATTTTGTGTCTCACATTGAGAAGCGCAACACATGCTTTGGTCGTCCTTCTAGGATAATTTTTATATTTCGCCTATTTTAGAATATATTGAGATGTTTTTCTCTATATCCACCCTTCTACTATATGAAAAGTACGGTGAAGAGTTTTAAAAATGATTGGTGTATTGACTCTCATGGTTACCATACCTAATTTTACGATGCACCAAGCATCCGAACACGAGGTATAGGCGTACATAAAGATACACAGAAAGACAGACAGGCAATTCTATTTTCGTGGACCCGGGCTTTGTCTCTCACATTGAGAGGCTGAAAATGTGTTTTGTGTCGTCCTTCTACGCCCATTTCAGCATATATTTTAAGGGGGTAGGCCCCCTTTTATGATAGGTACGGTGATGAGTTACATCAATGATTAGTGTCGTGCCTCTGATGGATATCTGTACCAAATTTTACGTTGACACACCCAGCCGTTCTCGAGTTATAAGGGAACAAATTTGTCCACAGACAAACAAACAAACAAACAAACAAACAAACAGACAGACAAAAAAAATATTTTCACGCGCATCCATCATAAAACAGTCTGAAACGTGTAAAAAACTCAAATTTCCGCAGAAATTCAGAGAAAAACACACACATTTTCATTTTTATATAGAGAGATGTATATACTGCACCGCTCGGTGTTGACCGTGTTTTATTGCACAGATTCTGGTTTTACTCGCTAACCGTTGGAGATATACGAAAAGTGATAAGAACCTTTCAGATAGAAAATTAAATGTTAAAGCTCATGTATACCATCAAAAGTTCGCTATTTCTGAGCGTTCTCTTTTTATTTGAAAAGGAAATATGTAATTTTGAGACCAAAGGGTGTAGTGACGTCACAAATGTCGGTTTTACTCGCTAACTGCTGGAGATACACGAAAAGTGATAAGGACCTTTCGGATAGGAAATTACATTTCAAAGCTCCTATGTCCCATCAAAAGTTTGCTATTTCCTACCGTTCTCTTTTTATTTGATATGGAAGTATGACATTTTGAAACCAAAGGGTCTAATGACGTCACTAAAATGGTCGCCATTTTTTAATAGTGCAAAATTTCGAAATCAAAAGTATCCTATATGTAAACCTGGTAAATCAGCTACATCCATGCAATATTTCATTTAAATCGGACCAGTGGTTCTTGAGTTATTGAGTAGCAGACAGACAGACAGACACACACCATCTCATTTTTAGAGTATTCTGCCTAGTGGCAGGTCCATGTCTTCGTTCAGAGAATTCCTGATTCCCATGTTCCCGGTCTTCAGCTTCTTCCTTCAATCTGCTGTAACTTCTTTTTCGGGGGAGTAGTTTACCTCTGGAACGTTTTTCTCAAGGAAGGACCATCATTTATTCTCCGTCCTCCGACGTTCAGGAAATATAATAATGTGGTAGTCGTTCCATTTCCTTTCCACATCGCAGTATCATGACCGAAGAATCAGACAATGATCAAATCGATATATCATGATAATTCGAGTGTCGCGATGTCGGGATTTAGCGAACGAAACTCTAGCCTAGCACTGAAACATCAAATCGGAAATAATGATGGCTTTACTATAGGTCACATCACTGAAGCGGCTTCGGTGGCGTAGTTGGTAGCATGCTGAGCTTCTATGCCTAAGATCGGGTTCAAATCCGGCCGAAGTCGTCGGATTTTTTAAGAGAAAAAATCCCTCAGTATGCCATCCTTCGGAGGGGAAGTAAAGCCGGCGCGGCGGTCCCATGTCATAGATTTATGGCATGTTAAAGAACCTTCCACTAATTACACCTGTGTGAAGCTAAATTGTATAGATTAAGAATGTAAACAACGCTCTTAGGTCCGTACGTTCGTTGCCAAAAGCCGACTGCGGTGGCGTCTAGTAGCTAAGTTATGAACTTGTAGTTGTTGACGGTGGCGTTTGGCGGCAAAAGTGGGAACAATTCAAATTCAAAGTCTTCAGTCCTTACTTGATTTAAAAACAGATAACACACACTAATACAGGCATCACAATTAACACCGGTTATCAGACAGATTCTACACACACCCAAAGTACAAGTGGCTGCATGACCGCGTTGTCGCAGCCCCTAAACTAAGGAACCAACCAACCATCACATCACTGTCTCATTCAGAGGAGTGGCTCGGGGGTATTATACACTCTCAGACAAAGAAAGGGCCATCTTATGCGGTCTCGAGGTACCTGTGATGATGAGGAGGATTAAGGGACATGAAAGGCAGATTGGAATGGGAAGGAGGAGAGGGTCTGCCTCAAAGACAATGGAAGAAGGGGAAAAACCGGACCCAGCTCAACAATCTCTCGGTATAGCCAACTCCCGAACTCACCAGCCGTGAGCCCTTGAGGGTGTAGCACTATCGAGGGTGCACCTCAAGTGGTGGGGTTACACACATCCTGCATCGTTAAGGGCTTTGAGCAGAAGGCAGGAGATGAGACAAGGGTCAATTAAGGCAGGATAGGGAAAGACTCCCTAGGCCTCGGATACCCTACTATCGTCGGGGTCGGAAAAGAACAAGAGTTGACCAAGGGAGGTTGATAGCAAAGATGACAAAGAGGAGCCCGGCACAAGTGGAAGTATTGCTGAACTCAGCTGGGGCCCCGTGGTCGCCAACCCACTACCTGTTGACACTGTGGATCCAAAGATCCTGGGCTCATATCCTAGCTCTGTAAAGAAATTTAATTCCGGCGTGAGTGTTTGCCACATTTCGTTATAAAATTTCAGCTCATTCTTCGGTATTTTTTTCTCTCTGCCACCCAGTATTAGCGTCCAGTGCTTCTGGTTTCATGGCAGCAATGTTATTTTACGAGGGATTTGATCACTTAGGATCACGCTACGAATTCATTTCTTTTTCTTAGTGAGGAGTTTTCTTTGTGCTCGGTTCTCCTTCATGATTGTATTCGCTGACCTGCTTCCGTTGATGTTCAATCCAGGGTTTTCCGGTCTTCTTCGTTTTTTCTGTGGCTGGAACCCCTACCAATTTCTCCTAATTGTTCCTAATGTATTTCTGTTTAACAATTGGACCTCTGAAATGTATTTCTGTTTGACAATTGGACCTCTGAAATGTATTTCGCTTTAACAATTGGACCTCTGAAATGTATTTCTGTTAACAATTGGACCTCTGAAATGTATTTCTCTTTAACAATTGGACCTCTGAAATGTATTTCTGTTAACAATTGGACCTCTGAAATTTATCTCTGTTTAACAATTGGACCTCCGAAATGTATTTCTGTTAACAATCGGACCCCTGAAATGTATTTCTGTTAACAATTGGACCTCTGAAATGTATTTCAGTTTAACAATTGGACCTCTGAAATGTATTTCTGTTAACAATTGGACCTCTGAAACGTATTTCTGTTTAACAATTGAACCTATGAAATGTATTTATGTTAACAATCTGACACCTGAAATGTATTTCTGTTAACAATTGGACCTCTGAAATGTGTTTCTGTTTAACAATTGGACCCCTGAAATGTATTTCTGTTAACAATTGGACCTCTGAAGTGTATTTCTGTTAACAATTGGACCTCTGAAAAGTATTTCTCTTTAAGAATTGGACCTCTGAAATGTATTTCTGTTAACAATTGGCCCCCTGAAATGTATTTATGATAACAATTGGACTCCTGAAATGTATTTCTGTTAACAATTGGACCTCTGAAATGTGTTTCTGTTTAACAATTGGACCACTGAAATGTATTTCTGTTAACAATTGGACCTCCTAAATGTATTTCTGTTAACAATTGGACCTCTGAAATGTATTTCTGTTTAACAATTGGACCTCTGAAATTTATTTCTGTTGACAATTGGACCTCTGAAATGTATTTCTTTTTAACAATTGGACCTCTGAAATGTATTTCTGTTAACAATTGGATCTCTGAAATGTATCTCTGTTTAACAATTGGACCTCCGAAATGTATTTCTGTTAACAATTGAACCCCTGAAATGTATTTCTGTTAACAATTGGACCTCTGAAATGTGTTTCTGTTAACAATTGGACCTCTGAAATGTATATCTGTTTAACAATTGGACCCCTGAAATGTATTTCTGTTTAACAATTGGACCTCTGAAGTGTATCTCTGTTTAACAATTGGACCTCTGAAATGTATTTCTATTTAACAATTGGACCACTGAAATGTATTTCTGTTAACAATTGGACCTCCTAAATGTATTTCTGTTAACAATTGGACCTCTGAAATGTATTTCTGTTTAACAATTGGACCCCTGAAATTTATTTCTGTTAGCAATTGGACCTCTGAAATGTGTTTCTGTTTATCAATTGGACCTCTGAAATGTATCTCTGTTTAGCAATTGGACCTCCGAAATGTATTTCTGTTAACAATTGGACCTCTGAAATGTATCTCTCTTTAACAATTGGACTTCCGAAATGTATTTCTGTTAACAATTGGACCTCTGAAATGTATATCTGTTTAACAATTGGACCCCTGAAATGTATTTCTGTTTAACAATTGGACCTCTGAAGTGTATCTCATTTTAACAATTGGACCTCTGAAATGTATTTCTGTTTAACAATTGGGCCTCTGAAATGTATTTCTGTTAACAATTGGACCTCCTAAATGTATTTCTGTTAACAATTGGACCTCTGAAATATATTTCTGTTTAACAATTGGACCCCTGAAATTTATTTCTGTTAGCAATTGGACCTCTGAAATGTGTTTCTGTTTAACAATTGGACCTCTGAAATGTATCTCTGTTTAACAATTGGACCTCCGAAATGTATGTCTGTTAACAATTGGACCTCTGAAATGTATTTATGTTTAACAATTGGACCCCTGAAATTTATTTCTGTTAACAATTGGACCTTGGAAATGTATTTCTGTTTAACAATTGGACCTCTGAAATGTATTTCTGTTAACAATTGGACCTCTGAAAAGTATCTCTGTTTAACATTTGGACCTCCGAAATGTATTTCTGTTAACAATTGGACCCTTGAAATGTTTTTCTGTTAACAATTGGACCTCCGAAATGTATGTCTGTTAACAATTGGACCTCTGAAATGTATTTCTGTTTAACAATTGGGCCTCTGAAATGTATTTCTGTTAACAATTGGAACCATCAATTTTTATTTTTTTTGGTCAACAATTGGACCTCTGAAATGTTAAATCATTCCATATCCTTCTTTATAAAATGACATAGAAATGACCATGATTGACCAATTGCTTATTGACGTATTAATTATAATAAACTATTTATTGTAAGTGAGTTTTGGTCAGGAGATCTATATAGATAGTCTGGCCACCTACTGCAGATCCTCAGCAATTAAATGCATCCCTATTCAATGGCTCCCTGTTCTGAGCTACATTCCTCCACCCCATCTCCCTGCTGTTTGTCTAACCAGCCTTCGCTCAAGGCAACCCCCTGTGAAGACAGCTACGATACTTTGACATATTCCAGCTGTGGTTTCATGATTGGAAGATTTTTGCTCCACGGCAGTGCCAAGACATGCCATCTCTCACACCTAAAGTACCTGGCTTTGATCCTCCTCGTTGGATATGGTCGAAATTAAACCGGATCCGGACCAATTCTGGTGTTTGTGCGGACTCCTTGTTCAAGTGGAACAGGTTACAGTGTGACTGTGGAGCCGATAGACAAACGGTGAAGCACATCATTCACGACTGTCCTCTAAGAGCCTATGGTGGAAACATAGTGACTCCTGCATCAGTGGACTACATTTTGAATTTAGATGTTAAATTATGTTTTCTTTTTCTTTTCAATGTAATATTAAGATTATGATGTAAGATACCATAAGATAAAATAAATAAACAAGATGTTCAGTAAAGAACATATAGCCTACTTTCTCCTAAATGCATGGGTATTGTTATAACTCTTTGTCCTTTTCAAGGAGTATGATTGAATGTTGGTTGTAGTAGCTTGTTGAAATACAACGTGCTATAGGGATATTAAACATGAATATGAGGTGCCCTTTGCTAGTGCTACCTCTGTACCAAATTTCGTTCCATTCGGTTTCACCATGTTTGAATTAATAGGGAGAATCGATTTTGACACAAAGATGGCCGCCATCCGCAAACTATTAGGCGAATGACCTATTAGATTGGTCAAAGGATGCTCCCTCCATAAAGGTATGTAGTTGCAAAATTTGGTAGAGATCGGATGATTAGGTTAATCGTAATTTGATTTAAGCTTTGAACATTCGTGTGGCCGCCATTACGTTTCAGTCAAGATGGTGGGGATATAAATCATGACACTTAGGTGCCCTTTGCTAGTGCTACCTCTGTACCAAATTTCGTTCCATTCGGTTCCACCGTGTTCGAATTAATAGGGGGAATCAATTTTGACATAAAGATGGCCGCCACCCGCAAACTATTAGACTAATAACCTATTAGATTGGTCAAAGGATGCTCCCTCCATAAAGGTATGTAGTTGCAAAATTTGGTAGAGATCGGATGATTAGGTTAATCGTAATTTGATTTAAGCTTATAACATTCGTGTGGCCGCCATTACGTTTCTGTCAAGATGGTGGCGATATAAAACATGACACTGAGGTGCCCTTTGCTAGTGCTACCTCTGTACCAAATTTCGTTCCATTTGGTTTCACCGTGTTTGAATTAATAGGGGGAATTGATTTTCACACAAAGATGGCCGCCATCCGTAAACTATTACGCTGATGACTTATTAGTTTGGTCAAAGGATGCTCCCCCCATAAAGGTATGTTGTTGCAAAATTTGGTAGAGATCGGATGATTAGGTTAGTCGTAATTTGATTTAAGCTTTGAACATTCGTGTGGCCGCCATTACGTTTCAGTCAAGATGGTGGGGATATAAATCATGACACTTAGGTGCCCTTTGCTAGTGCTACCTCTGTACCAAATTTCGTTCCATTCGGTTCCACCGTGTTCGAATTAATAGGGGGAATCAATTTTGACATAAAGATGGCCGCCACCCGCAAACTATTAGGCTAATAACCTATTAGATTGGTCAAAGGATGCTCCCTCCATAAAGGTATGTAGTTGCAAAATTTGGTAGAGATCGGATGATTAGGTTAGTCGTAATTTGATTTAAGCTTTCAACATTTGTGTGGCCGCCATTACGTTTCCGTCAAGATGGCGGCGATATAAAACATGACACTGAGGTGTCCTTTGCTAGGGCTACCTTTGTACCAAATTTCGTTCAATTCGCATTCACCGTGTTCGAATTGATAGGGGGGGACAGACATTCAGAGTACACATACTCACACACACACACACACAGACACACACACAGACACACACACAGACAGACACACTTTTTTCGCCCTGTGTTGATCTCATAAGTCTACTTTCATTTTTTGCAAAAATCGAAAGTAGGCTAAAAATTAAAAAATACCTTAAGCAATATTTGTCCATTGAAACTGTGACCTTCTTCAGCGTGGTAACATGCAACTCAATAACATATTTGTCATAATGTTGTGTTGTTTGAGTCTTCAGTCTTTTGACTGGTTTGATGCAGCTCTCAATGCCTCCCTGTCTTGAGCTAATCGTTTCATCTCTACATAGCTACCACACCCTACATCCGAGGCAATCTGTGAAACATATTCTAACCTTGGTCTACCCCTACAGTTCTTGTCCTCAACCCTTCCTTCCATAACTAAGCTTGTTATTCCTGAGTGTCTTAGTATGTGTCCTACCAACCTATCTCTTCTCTTCGTTAGCAGTCGCCAGAAACATCTCTCCTCTCCCACTACAGTAGTCTCAATACCTTTTCGTTTGTAACCCTATCTACCCATATGATCTTCATCATTCTCCTGTAACACCACATTTCAAATGCTTCAATTCTCGTCTTTTCTGCTGCACCAATAGTCCAAGTTTCACTTCCATAGAGCGCCACGCTCCAGACAAAGGCTTTCAAAACTGACTTCCTAATACCTAAATCTATATTCGATGTCAACAGATTCCTTTTCTGTAGAAATGCTTTCCTTGCCTGAGCTAACCTACTTTTTATATTCTCTTTGCTTCGTCCATCACTGGTTATTTTGCTTCCTAAGTAACAGGATTCTCCTACTTCCTTTAGCTTTACACCTCCCAATTTGATGTCCATAGAGGTTTCTGATTTATTTCGGCTGCATTCCAGTATTTTCGTTTTACATTTATTAATTTTCATCATGAATTGTTTCCTCAAGACGAAGTCCACACCATTCTAAACTGATTCAAATCCTCAGGCGTGTCGGCCATTTGTCATCGGCAAATCTCAGAGTTGAAATCATTTCTCCTTGATTTGTCATTCCCACTTTACATTTTCTCCAATTTCCTTCATTGTTTGTTCAATGTACAGATTGAAAATTATGGGTGATAAGTTGCAGCCTTCCCTTACAACTTTCTGAATACCAGCTTCTCTCTCATGTCCTTCAGCTCGAATGACTGCTGTCTGGTTTCTGTATAGATTGTAGATCACCCTCCTATCCCTGTACTTTATTCCAATCGTTTTCAAAATGTCAAACAATTTAGTCCAACCAACGTCATCAAAAGCCTTTTCTAAGTCTACAAATGCCACGAACCTTCTCTTATCTTTCCTTATTCTACCTTCCAAAATCAGCCTGAGACTTAGTACAGCTTCCCTTGTTCCTACATTTCTCCTGAAACCAAACTGATCTTCACCCAACTCCGTCTCTATCTGGCATTCCATCCCCTTAAAATTATTCTAGACAGGACCTTTGAAGCATGAGTAATCAAGCTGATTGCACGGTAATCTTCACATCAGCTCCTACTTTCTTCAGTATAGGGATGATAACATTCTTCTAGAAATCATAGAGTACCTCACCTGTCTCATAAATCCTACACATATATAACCTGATCAGACCTTCATCCCCTACGCAGCGTAGTAACTCAATCGGCATATCATCTATGCCTGGTGCTTTGTTCCTGCTTAAGTCTTCCAATGCTCTGTCAATTTCTGATCTCAATATTAAATCTCCTTTCGCATCCTCATCAATTTCCTCCTCCCTTTCCATTACATGACTCTCAATCTCCTATCCCTTATACAAACCCTCTATGTAAGCTTTCCATCTCTCAAGCTTTTCTTCCCTAACTGTTAGAGGCTTTCCATTTGTGTCTTTAATTTAACAGCACTTAGTCTTCCTTTCCCCAAAAGTATTCTTAATCCTTCGATAAGCAGTGTCTACTTTTCTTAATTTCAGACAATTTTCTATACCTGCACATTTCTCTTTCAACCATTCTTCTTTCGCTTCCTTGCACTTCTTGTTAACCTCATTTCTCAGACGTCTGTATTCTGCTTTCCTCTTTTCATCTGTTACATTCTTGTGTTTCCGCCTTTCATCCATCAATTCTAGTACCGGTATATATGAGTGATCCACCTATTCTTTCTATCCTACCAATGTTTTCTTCTGCGGAATTTGTTATTTCATTCTTTAAAAGTGCCCATTCGTCTGCAATTGAAGTTTGTTTAGTTTTTTTATTAGTCCTCCTTTATACTCATCTTGAATCTTTCGTTTACAACCTTTTCTTGCAGTCTGTCTATTGCCCATCTTTTTGGCTTTTGACTTTTCTTCAGGTTCTTCAACTTAAATCTGCATTTCATAACAACTAAATTGTGGTCAAAGTTTATGTCAGCACCGGGATATGTTTTACAATCCAAAATCTGGTTTCGAAACCTCTGCTTGACCATAATGACGTCGATTTGGTAACGCCCTGTATCTCCTGGTCTCGTCCATGTGTATATTCTTCTATTGTGGTTATTGAATAAGGTGTTAGCTATGACCAACTCATGCTCGGTACAGAATTGTCATAATAGAGGATATTAGAGGATACTATAAATATTTTTGTTCCAAAAGCTCACAAAATAAAATATAAAAAACAGATCTGTTACAAAAATTGTGTTAATAAAGCATAAAAGAGTCTTAATAAAACAGCGTTGAATTGAAGAGATCTATAAGGAAGAAATTGAACTGAGAAACATAATCATGAAACCAGAACAGTAAAAGATATGTATAAAACGAAATTATAACACTTGCGTGTATGTGAAAATATATATGTTGAATAATTAGGTTATAAATGATGGTCGAGAGATCTGTGTAGAGTGAAAAAACAAACAATATAAATAGTCTTGTATAATGAAAGTTAATGTGTTAAATTATTGAATCTTGAGAGCAAAGCCTTCTTTTACTTACATTGTACAGAGAACTTTGGAAATAGATGTGTCGAAGTTATTAAGAAGTGGTAAGAAATGCACATGCCAAATATATATCAACCCATCATTTATAACCTAACTTATTCAGCAAATATATTTTCACATACACGCAAGTGTTATAATTCTTTTATATCTTTTTCTGTTCTGTTTTCATGTTTTATGTTTCTCAGTTTAATTTCTTTTATTTAGATCTCTTCAATTCAACGCTGTTTTATCAAGACCTTTTTATGCTTTACTAACAATTTTTTTGTAACAGATCTGTTTTTTGAAAATTTACTCTTTGAGCTTTTGGAACAAACATATTTATAGTATCCTTTATTAAGACAAACATGTTCTTAGGTTGTATGTTACTGTTATCCTATACCACGCTGAAGAAGTCTCAAAATGACCGAAACCGGTACGGGTTCAATGTGCTAAATATTGACCTAATAGTTTCTTATAATATCCTTCTTGTTTCCTCAATCCATGCTGTATTGTCCCTTTTCCCTATAAGAAATCTCTTTGGTAAGTCGTTTGTCGTTCATTCTGTACTAAGTCCCAGGAACGTCGTCAGTCTCCTCTTCTTTCCTTTTATGGTAAACTTCTTTCTTGCTCCCAAGTTTCCATTTGCTTTCAGTGTGAACAGCTCCCATAATATTATTGAAGGTTCTTCTTTCCAAGACCTGTAGCTTCTCTAGCTTGCAGTTCATGGACTAGCATTCA
The DNA here is from genome assembly GCA_946902985.2 of Meconema thalassinum. Lineage (NCBI taxonomy): Eukaryota > Metazoa > Arthropoda > Insecta > Orthoptera > Tettigoniidae > Meconema > Meconema thalassinum. Next base: position 301,491,826 of record OX336396.1, on the reverse strand, counting down.
GACATCCTGTTTTCACCCCTGTGGCCCGGTGGTGTAGTGTTTTGTTTTGGCATGCCAGGATGCATGTTCGCCGATCCCACTTCATAGCATAGGCCTTAAAGCTTAAAATAACATTTTATTATTGGTGGATGCTTGAGCTACATCTGACTCGCATTCTTGTCTACAGAGAATTAGAGGGAGTTACAGAATGTCAGAAGTGCATTTATCGCTTAAGCAGTTCCAGAGGCATAAGCACGTTTAAGGAAATGTTCAACCCTATTTTCACTGCTAAAACAGGCCTGAAACGAATCGAAAATTTCTCAAACACGTATCACTTTAGATGTATCAAAGAGCATACATTTCATGTTTCACGTTTGTGTTGTAAATTAGTTTTATCCCTTGCCTAAAACCTTAAAGGAACCCCCGTGAAAAGGTAAATGCTACGTCCAAAGTTACCGAGGTATGCGTAATATTTGCCTTTTATATTCACTTTGTATACGCCCCTGTTCTATGTCAGTGTGCACAGATGTACTGTATTGAATTGTATCAAAACAACAAAAAATGGCTTGTAATCTTACTTGTCTCTTAAACCTAACGATTATAAGGATCAAGACCTCATTTCTACGTGGATTCCGAACCTCTGGACGTGACTTCTTACTTCAATGAACTAACATGACCTGAAATCAACATTAGTACATCAGCTGCTCCATCTCGTTTTCTGTAAACGCAAGTGGCGCGCTATCTGTAGACGAGAGTCTCAGTCAGATCTAGCTCATTCTTCCAACAATCTTAATTCGTTATTTTAGGGCCTATGCTATACGAAGTGGGATCGGTGTTCATGCATGCGTGAATAAGAACTTCTTATTGTAGATGTTTTTGTCAAGCCAAATGCTCTCTACCGCTACGACATTTAGGCCACTAGTCAATTCTCCTGTACCAAGGTACTTGACATTCTTCATCTTTTCCATCCGTCCTATCTTATTATATAATACGCTATGGTGTATGTATCACAAAACTCAAGCTCCTAAACCAGAGGGAGTTAGAAGGTGTGGTTTGTACCAAAAACTTCCAAATCGTCTCAATAGTACATCATACACTGGTGAATTCAGCGACTTCCTCCTAGGGACACAACAGGCACTTCATTACGTTTCTAAACTTGATGTCAAATTGTAAATAATTTTCATGTATGCCATACGATAATTAAGTACAGAAAAAATCTTGCATTTCATGAAAAGTCAACGGAAATATTTTTATTTGTTTATAAATTGCTTTTAATCAAATAACCAAGACGATAACCCCTGGCAGAACTGTGTCACGGCCTGCCCGTATAGCACTAGAGCCGGGCGGGTAGTCTGTACACATGGGGCGCACACAACCCATTATGCGAGAGGTCTCGCATTATTATTATTGTTATTATATCTATGAAATTAACATAAAAGTACAAAATCATCACGGTCGGACTCCTTGGGAGCCAAATACACTGATGATAGCACTGGAGAGATAAAACCTTACGTATTATAGTCTACTTGCATACCAAGGAGGGCAGCCTCATAAGGTTCCTCTTCAAATCGAGGCTCTACTTTGAATTTTCCTAGTCCTTTGTGACTAAACCATTCACAGAGACCGAAAACTTCCTTTAAACCGTAGGCCTATATGTGACTGATCTCAGCGGCAAGTGGCTGGTATTTGCGCCTTTTCTCTGTACGTTTTCATCGAGTGGAACAGAAACATCGACGATGGTAGCCTTGCAACGCTGGGTGAGTGGTTATCGTGTCGGACTACCAACCCCAAGCTTGCAGGTTCGCTCCTGGTCATGGTAAGGGATGTTTGAAAAGCGACAAAAATCACGATACGCATGTCATACGTTGTTGGCACGTTAAGGCACCCATTTGAATTCAGTAGGCTGTGTTCATAATGGCAATATTAATCTCGGGATTCTCCGCCAAAACAAAAGTTCCTCCTTCGTCCACTAGAATGCGCTATAGTATCAAGGAGCTTAGATATCTCACCTCCTTGACGTTCATAGCGCTCCAAGGACCAACAAAATTTGACATGCAAGCTGCCCTCTGGGTGCAAATAACAAAGCTTTCACCCGGCTCATGAGCCATACGATATTATTATTATTAGTTGTTATAATGGAATCCCGTAAGATCTTGGCTGTATCATTTTTCAGAACCTGATCAGGTCTGCATTTTAATATGGGACTTCCTTCTCAACAAAACCCCATCGCTATGCAAAAACTTGATGGACTACTCTCGCTACGTTGGTATCCCGCTCCAAGTATTATTATTATTACCTTATTAGTAATATTATTATCTTCCAACCCAATCGTATCGATACCTTCTGTAGCGGTGTAGAGACCCATAAAAACAGGAATCACCACAACAAATGCTCATAACCATTGATAGGGTAGAGAAGTGAAAGGGAAGGCAGGAGATTACTCTCGAGCTGGTATTTGCTCCATTAGCGCATCTCTAGGCTGTGACTGAACAATGGCCCATTGAGCGGTGGTAGGATTGCGATTCCCAGGACGACAACATAAGTTATGAGCCGCCCCAAGACAACAAGTCACTGTTTGACTTGCTCTGTTTGTTGTTTGTTAGCGCCTCTCCCTATACTTGTGCTCCCTCCATCAATTAGATAACTTGAAAAAGATGGTACCTTCTTTTTGGAAGCCTTCATAGGAAGGTTATGGGTGCTTGAGCTTTTAGTTCTCGCAATAAAGAGGCACAGGCGCGATTCATGAAAAGGGAGGTATCACGCAGACCGCTACTTCTATAGGGGTCCGGACGGAGACACTGAGAACCCGCTGATGAGCCAGCATTGTGTCCTAGGAGAAACCCCACACACGACACGGCACAAACCTAGAAAAAATGCCTAGTTTTACAAACTTCTTCTTTCCAGAATCTCTCTCTTTAAAATATAGAGTGTCCTGGAAAATGTTCCAAGATTTACGGAGGAGTTAGTATGCAACATAATAAGTTAACGCTCCTATAAACATTCGTTTCCTATTCAACATCTTCTGAATTATGGTCTTATCTTTTACGAGGAGCTATCTCGCGCTTCAAGCACTTTGGCGCGAAACAAATGAGGAAACATTGCACGAGGAGATATCTTGCACTCCAAGCACTTTGGCGCGAAACAAATGATGAGGAAACATTGTGCGAGAACCATTAATTTCACACCAAGTACCTTGGCACGAAACAAAGTAATGAGGAAACATTGTACGAGGAACATATCTTGCACTCCAAGCACTTTGGCATGAAACAAATGAGGAAACATTGTACAAGAAGCATAACTTTCACACCAAGTACTTTGGCACGAAACAAATGAGGAAACATTGTACGAGGAGTATATCTTACACTCCAAGCACTTTGGCACAAAACAAATGAGGAAACATTGTACGAGGAGCATATCTTGCTCTTCAAGCACTTTGGCACGAAACAAATGACGAAACATTGTACGAGGAGCATTTCTTGCACTCCAAGCACTTTGGCACGAAACAAATGAGGAAACATTGAACGAGGAGCATATCTTGCACTCGAAGCACTTTGGTGAGAAACAAATGAGGAAACATTGTACGAGGAGCATATCTTGCTTGCACTTCAAGCATTTTGGCACAAAACAAAAGAGGAAATATTGTACAAGGAGCATATCTTGTACTCCAAGTACTTTGGTTCGAAACATATGAGGAAACATTGTAGGAGGAGCATATCTTGCACTCCAAGCACTTTGGTACGAATCAAATGACGAAACATTGTACGAGGTGCATTTCTTGCACTCCAAGCTATTTGGTACGAAACAAACGAGGAAACATTGTACGAGGTGCATTTCTTGCTCTCCAAGCTCTTTGGGAAGAAACAAATGAGGAAACATTGTACGAGGTGCATTTCTTGCACTCCAAGCTCTTTGGTACGAAGCAAATGAGGAAACATTGTACGCGGAGCATATCTTGCACTCCGAGTTCTTTGGCACGAAACAAATGAGGAAACACTGTACGAGGAGCATTACTTTCACTTCAAGCACTTTGGCACGAAACAAATGAGGAAACATTGCACGAGAAGCATTACTTTCACTTGAAGCACTTTGGCACGAAACAAATGAGGAAACAGTGTACGTGGTGCATATCTTGCTCTCCAAGCACTTTGGCACGAAACAAATGAGGAAACATTCTACGAGGTGCATTTCTTGCACTCCAAGCTCTTTGGTACGAAACTAATTGGGAATCATTGTACGAGGAGCATATCTTGCACTCCAAGCACTTTGACACGAAATAAATGAGGAATCATTGCACTGCAAGTTCTTTGGTACAAAAACAAATAAGGAAACATTGTACGAGGAGCATATTATCATGCACTCCAAGCACTTTGGCACGAAACAAATGAGGAATCACTGTACGAGGAGCATATCTCGCACTCCAAGCACTTTGACACGAAACAAATGAGGAATCATTGTACGAGGTGCATTTCTTGCAATGCAAGCACTTTGGTACAAAAACAAATGAGGAATCATTGTACGAGGAGCATATCTTGCACTCCAAGCACTTTGGCACGAAACAAATGAGGAATCATTGTACGAGGTGCATTTCTTGCACTCCAAGCTCTTTGGTACGAAACAAATGAGGAATCATTTAACGAGGAGCATATCTTGCACTCCAAGCACTTTGGCACGAAACAAATGAGGAATCATTGTACGAGGTGCATTTCTTTCGCTGCAAGCTCATTGGTACAAAAACAAATGAGGAATCATTGTACGAGGTGCATTTCTTTCACTGCAAGCTCATTGGTACAAAAACAAATGAGGAATCATTGTACGAGGAGCATATCTTCAAACTTCATTAAATGGAGGAACGATTCATGAACGTTGACACTTCTGAACATCTATAAGGTGCGTTCAAAGAGTAACGAGCCGGAGGCATAATTACAGAAACCAGTACCTGTTTGTTAGAAGTATTGGCCCTGGCTGTTGAGGCACTTGTCCCACTGTGACACGAGGCGGTGAATGGCTGTCTGATAAAATTCCCTGGGCTGCGATGTGAACCAGTTCCGCACGTACAGTTGGACGTCGACGTCCGAGGTGAATCGTTGGGTAATGAGTGCATCAACCAGCTGGACGTTGTCATCGGTAATGCAGGGGGGTGCCCCAGACCGGGCATCATCGGCTTACGACTTCCGTCCTTCCCTGAAGCGCTTGTGCCACGCCTTGAACCTTGCAAGGGGCATGCAGTGATCGCCGTACACTTGTGACATTCGGCGATGAATGTCCGTTCCCCCTACTCCTTTCGCTGTCAGAAAACGAACAACACCTCTCAGCTCTTCGTTTGACGCCTCCATGTCACTGTTTGCAGTGCGACTGGCAGCGTTGGACGATTGATGCATGCTGCTGCTCGCTTGTTATCGTCACGTGACGTGCACACGTGCCCTCTAGCGACGGGTTGTGACCTTCCACGCTCTGGTCGGAACCACACCTCGTTACACACGCCACAATTAGCCGATGTAGTCACCGGTTTGCGCATTCCAGCCTCCGGCTCCTTACTTTTTGAACGCACCTTATACATTTCAGCCAAGAAATTGATAAAGAAAGAAAGAAAGAAAGACACCATATCGTAATGTAGCTGCTAGCACTCTTGACTGTGTCAAGAAATTTTAAATCTGGTCTGAGGGCTGGAACGGGTTACAATCAGCCTTGAGTGGCAGGACTGAGAAGACAGCTGTTCGATTCCCGTCTTAGCCACCTCGGTGATGGTTTTCTTTGGTTTCCCATTTCTACTCCAGGTTATGACCTTATATTTTAAAATTTAAGGCCACAACCACCTCCTTCCCAATCTTCATCTGAATTACAAATACACACAGTGATACATACATCACAATAACATAGGTTATCAGACATATTTAACACACACCCAACTACAGGAGGCTGTTTGTCCATGATGTTGCAAATCCCCTAAATAAGTCAACAGTAACATAATAGGTTGGTATTCCTCAGGTAATGCGTACCGTCACAATACGAGCATATCCCGAGTTCATGTGTTGGTAATAGTGTGTTAGTGACTGAAACAAGGGACGACTGCGCTCGGACTTACTATGATCATGATGTGGCGTCTCTAAAAGCCAGAGTAGTTAACAGGGACGTAAAACCAATAACATTATGATGATCATGATGATGATAAGTGTTGTTTTAAGGGGCCTAACATCTCGGTTATCGGCCCCTAATGGTTTGGGTGATAGTGAATGATGAGAATGAAAATTATAACTAATTCCTACTAGAGACTTACATACTACATCAGAAGAAGAAATGGTGTACAAGTAAAGGGTAAGGCAAATAAAGGACAGGAAGAAAAGAAATGCCCTTAACCCTCGATGAATGAAGATTAAGGGACTTGGAAGGAAGGAGAGCCATGAAAGGGAAATAGGAGAGGGCCCGCCCCAAAGTCAGAGGAAAAAAGGAAAAAAAATGACCCAGCTCAGGAATCCCTCGGGATCGCCAACTCCCGAAATCCCCAGCCGTGAGACCATGAGGGTGTAGCACTAACCAGGGTGCACCAGATGTGGTGGGGCTTCATGCACCCTGCGTCCTTGAGGGCCTTGAGCAGAAGGCAGGAGATAACATGAAAAAAAAAAAGAAGGCTGATCCCTCGCAGAAAGAGGGGATCAGGAAAGATGAGACAAGGGCCAATTAATGCGGGAAAGGAAGAGACTCCCTAGGCTTCGGATACCCTAATGCGGTAAGGGTCGGAAAAGAACAAGGGTTGACCAAAACAGGCCGATAGTAAAGAAGACGGAGAGGAGTCCGACCCAAGTAAGTGGAAGCAATGCCGGACTCAGCTGGGGTCCCGTGGTCACCAACCCACGTCCCACTAGATGTGAGCCCCTGGGGGGGGGGGGGGGGGGCGCAGGCCAAACAGCCCACCTCAAGTGAAGTGAGCCTCATTTCGACCCCCCTGTACTCCTCTTGTTCTCGCTCATCCTGTAGCACACCGTGTTGTGTAGTCCCCAGAGATGGCTGGTTAATTAATTACGTCCAGCTACTCGGCCCAGAGCCTCGACCAAATTATTCCGCACATTTTCTTTGCTAGAGAGCACAACACTTCCTTTGTCCTGTTTTACAGATTACCTCGGCATTTTTATCTCGGGACATCTTCTTCATGCGCAGGTTAGCTGGGACCTAATGAACTAAGACTCCCGGATCCTTGAATGTAATAAAAGCAGAGCCCACGCTCGCTTTCCATGTAACATGGTCATCCTCTCTGGAACGTCTCGATCATTATGCGATATACTGTATCGATTTAATTCCTAAAGTGTTGGTTCTGCATTTATCGATCGTATTTGGAGATACTGTAAACCCCATTACCCGCAAGTTAATTATGAACTTTCATGGGATTATATTCGGTTGGTTTTCCCTGGTGACCTATTAATTCTGTCAAGGTTTCTTGTAAATAAGTGAATAAATACATAAATAAATTAAACTTAGAGCTTCAGAGCCAGTTTTCAGTGTTGCCTTATTGACCATCGATATTACAACTTTCCGGTAGGTTAATACCTTATTTTACTCTTTTCCAATTCAAAGCCTCCTAAGACCTTATTTCTCTAGGTCTTAATTTAATTTTTTCCAATTCAAAGCCTCCTAAGACCTTATTTCTCAAAGTCTTATTTTAATCTTTTCCAATTCAAAGGCTCCATGCCCTAACTTTTCAATGCCATATTTAATATTTTTTTTATCCAAAGCTTGCAATGCCATTATTTCTCAATTACTTATTTTACTCTTTCCCAATTCAAAGCCTCTTATACGCGTGCGGTACTTGTCAATACCTTATTTTGCGCTTTTCCAATTCAATGCCTTCAGTTTTAGCCAACTTTCGACTCTGCAAAAAATTAAAGTAGACTTATGGGATCTCTCTCTCTCTCTATTCGTTTAGCCGATTCCGACTCTCCGTGACCTCATGTACTAGACTACGCCAATTTCTTCTGTCCTGCACTACCTCTCGAAGATTTTCCAAGCTGGAATTTAGTGCTTCTGTGATGCCATCCATCTCATTCTTTGCCTCCCTCTTCTTCTTGTGCCTTCTATCTTCCCCAGCATTAAGGTCTTCTCGAATGAATTATGTCTTCTCATGATGTGTCCAAAGTAGCCCAGTTTTAGGTAGATTTCATTAGAAATTGCGATGGGTCCCATGTTTCGACTTCCGGAAAATTTCGACATATCTTCGCGTTTCACATCCCCCAGACCCCAAAACCACCGTCAGTTCAAAAGTTTATATATAATTTATGTATATATATATATATGTATATCCGTTTCTTGTGGACACGATAACTGCCGTAATTTTGCACCAATCACTTTGATTTTTTTACCGAATATGTATACCTATAAAATCTCGACCGAGTTCGTTACTGGGCTAAATCGGTCAAAGGGGGTGAAAATGGGGGGCTATTTTCGAAAAAGTGAAATATTGCTATAACTCTCTTAATATGTGGCATATCGAATCCGTTCAACGTTCATACTATGTGCCGGATAAAGCCCAAAAATTTATGTTTGAAGAGTTTTTTTATAGCACCAACCATTGACCAAAGGGGTGGGAAAAAGTGGGTTTTTCGGGAAACATTAATCATATCTCTCTTAATAGGCACAATATCAAAACCGTACAAAATGGACAATATTCCCCTAATAATTACCTAAAACTTTTGTCTGAAAGAATTTTTGATATGACCCACCATTACGCCAAGGGATGAGAAAAATGACATCGGAATTATAAGAAAATGCCAAGAGTTATCAGAGGTTGCCATGGCAACACTACTAAATTGATGAGGGATGAGCCATCATTGTTGCCATGACAACGCACTTGCACGAGATCAGATTCAGTATTTCCATATGACTAAGTGGGAAGCGGCTTCGGTGACGTAACTGGTAGCATGCTGAATGTCTATGCCCAAGGTCGCGGTTTCAAAGCCGGCCGAAGTCGTCGGATTTCCTAAGAGCGCTAAAATCCCTCAGTATGCTTTCCTTTGGAGGGAAAGTTCCAACGTTCGTTGCGAGTTGCGGGTTGGGGTGGCATCTAGTAGCCAAGTTCACAGCTAGGTGTCGTTGACGATAGTACCTGGTAGCAACATTAGGAACTACTGCTTGAAATTGACCGTCTGCAGTCCTTACCTGAATTACAGACTAATACAGCCATCCCTTAATACACGGGATTACATGACCGCGTTGTCGCAGCCCCTAAACTGAGCAACCAACCAAAATCTCTGCGGGATTTTGCGTGAAGAAGTAACAGACCGTTACATAGTCACACATCAGTGTCGAAACCTTGCATAAGGACAGTGTGACCACAAGTATAACAAGTAGTTCCGTGAAGAACTATACAGCCTATTTTCATATATCCTGCTCATGTTAATTGCCTCTATCAACATACAAAATTTCAGTTTAATTCCTGTCACGGATTCGTAGAAATTGAGAACCGTCTAAATATTTCAGATGGTCGCCAGGTTGGATTTTTATTTTTGTACTATTACATTAAGATTATTGTGTACGTGTGGTATTCAAACTTCAATCGCATGATTAGAACACAAGAAGTAAAAACGAGATTTTAAAATTTCTCACAGCAGCCATCTTGTGATTATGCAAACAATTGAATAAATTAGATGCCAGTGGATCAACATTTGTATAAGCATTTAACGTGCAACGTTTCACGGCACTCGGATAGTTAATTCGCGAGAAACGTCCATTTAAATATTTATACTTCGCGTCGCCGCCATGTTGGATTTGTGCTCACCAGGTTACTGAAAGTCCTATAGGTGAACATATGTTCATAGTCGCTATGAACATTAAAAAAATCAGTTTGGTTGCTGTAAAAGATTCATAGATATTGAGAACCGTCTAAATATTTCGGAAGCTCGCCATTTAGGATTGTTATATGTACAGGCCATAGAGTTATGTACCATTGAAGGACAATTATTGCCTAGGTTCATTATTCAAACTATCACTTCGATCGCATGATTACGACACAAGAAATGAAAACTTAATTTTAAAATTTCGCACAGCCGCCATCTTGAGGTTATGTAAACAATTGAATTAAATTAGATGGCAGTGCATTACAATCTGCAAAATCATTTACTGTACCACATTTCACTGCGCTCAGAGAGTTAAATCACGAGAAAAGTCTATTAAAATATTTTGAATTCGCTTGGTCGCCATGTTCGTAATGTACTTTACAGGTTTATGAATTATACATAGGTAAACTTGTATCAGTACCCTTTATCACCGTACAAAATTGCAGGGTGATATCTGTAAGAGTTTTGGAGATATAGAATGTCAGTGATATATTTCGCACAGCCGCCATCTTGAGGTTATGTAAAACATTGAATTAAATTATATGGCAGTACATTACAATCTGCAAAATCATTTACTGTACCACATTTCACTGCGCTCAGAGAGTTAAATCATGAGAAAAGTCTATTAAAATATTTCAAATTTGCTTGGTCGCCATGTTCGTTTTGTTCTTTAGAGGTCTATGAAATATACATAGGTAAACTTGTATCAGCACCTTTTATCACCGTACAAAATTGCAGGGTGATATCTGTAACAGTTTCGGAGATATAGAATGTCAGTTAAATATTTCGCACAGCCGCCATTTTGAGGTTATGTAAACAATTGAACTAAATTAGACTCCAGTGCATTACAATGTGTATAAACAATTGCTGTACCAAGTTTCATTACGTTTGGATAGTTAAATAGCGAGAAAAGTCTATTTAAATATCTCAACTTCTCTTGGCCGCCATGTTGGTTTTATAGCCACCAGGTTTTTGAAAGTCTCATAGGTGAACTTCTATAAGTGCCCTTTATTACCATACACAATTTCTGGGCGATATCGGTAATAGTTTCGGAGATATTGAATGCTAGTGAAATATTTCGCACAGCCGCCATGTTGGATTGGTGAGACGTAACAAAATTTGAAGGGCACGGTCGGGGTCGTCCGTAATAGTGCTATGAACTTACCGAGTTTCATTGAAATCGCTCCAGCCCTTTAGATTTTATTAGGGACACACACACACACACCTCACACACACACACACACACACGCACACACACACACAAAAGGTGATCTCATAAGCCTATTTTTTCAAAATTGAAAATAGGCTAAAAATGGACCCCAAGTGACAAGAAGGTTACCGTTCCCATAAGACAATAAAATGTTTAAAATAAGCATAAAATGACGAAAAACAAAGTTAATTAAGCTCCAATTATAAAATATCTTCTCGCAATAAATGAGGTCTGATCCTTCTACGAAAACCTGCATATTCTGCCTATTTTCGCCTATCCCCAAGTTTGTCCGGTGAAATCTACCTCCGCCTTCCGGCGTGCCGAGAGGACTTTTTTGTTTCAGGATTAAGCCCTCCAAGGAACACACAGGTTTAATTTGCTGTAAAACTGACTTATTGGTTCTCTTCGCCATCCATGACACTCTAAGAACTTTTCTCCAACACCATAATTCGAAGGAATCTATTCTACGGCGTTCAGCTTTTCTTACGGTCCAGGTCTCACATCCGTACATCACAACTGGAAAAACCATAGCCCTTATTATACGGATCTTTGTTGTTAAGGTTAGGTCTCTACTCCTTAAGATATTGTCCAGATTTGAAAATGCCTGTCTACCAAGTAGCAATCGTCTTATGATCTCATGACTGCAGTCACCATCGGCAGAAATATGTGAGCCAAGATAGTTAAAAACTGAGACTATCTCCATTTTTCTCCTCCTACTTGCCATGAATTGACAGTTGTAGTAGTCATAATTTTTGTTTTCTTGACATTCAACATTAGTCCAGTCTTTGAACTTTCTTCTTTCACTCTCAGTAAGAGATTTTTATCCTAATTTTCACATTTTGCAAAAATGAGGAAAAAGTAGACTGATAAGATCGGGCAAATGTGTGTCTGTCTGTCTGTCCTTCTGTCTGTCTGTCTGGCTGTGTGTGTGTGTCCCGCTATCAACTCCTAAACGGCTGCAGCAATCGAAACAAAATTTGGTAGGAGTAAAGACCTATACCTGAATATCTCACGGCCATATTTGAAAATGATGTCAGTGCTACCAACTGCTGAAAACTCGCAATTGAAATTTGAGCTCCATGTTGGATATCTTGGAATGTATGAATGGGAGCAATTTCAAAATTGGCACACGTATAGACAATAATATTGCAGATTAATTTCCAGGAGGCCATACTGTGCCCAACTCTAGGAATGGGTATTCCAAGATTCAGACACCTAGATATCAAGGGAAAGGCTGTAGCCGCTTTTGAAAGTTGAGATATTTGAATATCGCGCTACATTGCTTCTCGAAGCAATTTGAAAGTATTTACCGATAGAAGCATGTCAAGTGACGTAGCGAGTAATAGCAGAGGTCGAGGCTATTTATTGATTAAATAGTTAACCATGGAGTAGAGACTTGAGACTGGGATCAGATTACTGGCACGGCCAAATGAAAGAGAATGCAATTAGTATCAAGTAAATCGGACCAGAGATATGAGGATTTCCAGATATCAGCTGATGCGGCGTGACCCTGACAGTTTTGAATAAAAGCCGGCTGGCCGAAGCATCGGTAGCTCATTCCAACACAAGCACTTGCCGAGCAAGTTGCTGCGACGCTGAGCCAAGGCACATGGTTGCCGGATCTACGCAGAAGTTCTTTTCAAAGTCGTGATAGTCACGAAAGTGCTGCGCTACGAGGTGGAACTTAGTAAGTTTACGGCGAGGAGAATCACTGAGGTGATTGATTTTTTCTACAGACATTGGTGGAAATATTTATATTTCTACATGGACATATGCTAGACTTTGTCTAGAATTAGTACTTTGTCACAGTCCAGTAATAACCTAATACCTGGATGTTTAAATCCATTTCAGTCAGTTTTCATATTTGTAACTAGTTAACCACTTCGATCTATCAGTACACTGAAGACTAGTCTATAACGGTGGTGTTCATTAGTCTACGCAAGGGAAACTACAAGTTGCTTAGCGCATGGTAGATGGTGTTAAACCATGCCCAGGGAACGATCTTCAGAACAGCCGTTGATTGGTTAGACTGTCAGTGTTTTTCTTGTACTGATAAGATTACCGTGAGTTATGTTACAACTGACATATCTAAGAAGAGATCACTTAGATCTGACCCTATTTAAACAAACTGTTATGGCTTTGATAGGAGCCCATATTAAAATGGAACAACAGTTAATTCAAACGTCAAGAGATACTACCACTATGTCTGACTAGACGAATTGTGGGTATATAATGGCGGCCGATACAAGGATTATACATGCTTGTCCGATAGGGCATGTCTATGGATAAATCTGGTACAGACCAGGTTTACTACGCTTCAAGAAATGTAAGCCACATTTGAATTATATTATGCCTAGCTAATTGGAACAAACTATTTTTCTGCAGATGACCAACACATTTTTTTTTCTTCGTATTTACATCTTGCAATGATTTACGCAAGACTTGTTAGAGTTATTCTGAGCATTTTTAGCACTCAGAACAGTTTAGGATCGATGACCGAGCATTTCGAAGATTTATTTGAATATTTCATATTTTTGGGAAATCACGGTAATCAGCCGATGTAACTGTAAAAGTTAATAATTATTTTTGTTGAGGGATGGATATTTTTTCCATATTCGAAGGTTCGAACATGTGGATTCTCACATAATGAGATGATAATTACACATATTTAAAATGATATAACTAATAATAATAATAATAATCCACTAATAATAATAATAATAATTTTCATAATTTTTCTAAATAATTCTTGGATATTATATTTTATAATAATCATATGTATTGAGAAAGAGCCTATGAAGTAGTTTAATCATTTCTAGTTTGGAACAGGAGATTTTCCGAAGGAGAGTGGTTAGCGCAAGCCCGCATTCAACCAACATTTCAGTTCTGGTTGAACAGTTGATATTTGCAATGAGCAAAGTATATTTTTCAGATAACACGGAGAGGCATGAAACGGGAAGCAAATGATATTTGTATCAAATAGGATATTTTTGTATTTATATAAAATCATGACGTAAATACACTCGAAAGTGAATTCAAGATTTTCATAAGTATGGTAAATTCACGGGTTGAACTGAATGGTAAAATAAAATAAACTTGTAAGTTTATTAATCTTCCAGTGTTGATAACAAGCAGAGGCTTGATTTATTGTATAAATTTTGCGAAGAAAATTTATGTGTGGAGTAGTTGAAATGCCATTCCCAGGTGCGCATGTTAAGTCGCAGGAATGAAGAGGTTTTTTCGAGCATCAATCAAATAGCAGGTTCGATGGCTCAGGTTTATAGAAGGAGTATTGGAACTACACATTTCGTCGGATGAATGACCCGAAGGTTATTTCTTGAAACCATCAGTTCTTGTGTCAACCTTGTTTACGAATTCCATTTAAGACTTTGATTTTGCTAGAACCCGGATTTGTCATGATAGTAGTTTATTCTTCTACAGAGGAAGACCTTTGCCGTTGTTGTTGTAATATTGTGTTCTTACACAAATAGTAGAATGGGCCACTGCCAATTAAAAATAACTCTTTAACCACGAATAATTTGAAGGATATTTTCAATCCTAGTGCCATGAACTAAATTAATTTATTATGAAGCTACGATTCTTATTTCCGCATTCTGTCGAAGAATTGCAAGTTGTAAAAGTTACTAAAAATGGCCATAAATATAAATATTTTTAATAATGATTCCGAGTGGAAAATTGAATAGTTGAATGGTTCAACAATTTATTGATCAAGTTGATGATTCAGAAATCATGTATTTTGTTAGAAACTTAAAGTTCATAATCGAGTCACTTCTCGAAATGTTTAATGTCAGAAGAACAATTAATTGTTGTTGTGCTTCGCACAGTTCTTCGATGCTATGCTCAAGGTCAAATACTTTTCAGATGTTATTAATATGTGTAAATAATGTGTGTTGATTCAGGATAATAATATTTTTCGACGATATATTTTTGAAACTGGAAAAATAAGTGAAAGTTTAAAATTCTATGAACATTTATTCTACGAGTGTTAATATCATGTAAATATTCAAACAGTGATCTACGATATTTCCAGTAGAGACAATTAACTTTGAACTGGATTTAATCATAAATAATTTTGGAACACAGTCTACAGGACTATTAATCGGACTTGTGTTTCCAAAAAATAATTGTCAAATGTGTTTGGAAAATTTCTGTATATTGTGTAAATAAGAGTGTGGATCGCCACACGTGGATGATGCTGCTTTGAGCATCTTTGCAGTCAATTTTAACTTCAAAATAAACTGAGATAATTTTACCAGATGTCTTATGCCCAATTGAATCTCCTTCTATCCTTATTGTTGCATTGAGCCAAAAATCAGTAAAGCATTTTTTTATTTGATGTCGTTTTTGCGATTAGCTTTAACCCATCTGGCGCTCCGGGATATTTTGACTCTCGTGCTGACTGATTATTGGTAAAATGCATATGTGGTCGTGCGGACTCCGGTCTAAACGGGCACAATACATGGCAGTGTTGCCAAAATGATTATAAGGCTGCTGATAAGTCCATATTTTAAATGCATATAACTTCTACACTATCAATTGGATTTCAACCAACTTTCGTATGTGCTATGTGTACATGAACAGATATAACTGAGCGTATTCTTAAGAGACACCAGGGCTGCCAACTGTTAATAAATGCTCTCAATTTTTTTAAAATCCAAATACCCATATATCAGAAAGTATGCAAGCCGACAGCTTTAAACTATGCACACGTATAGTACCTGACATTATATATTAATGTGGAGTAACTTATATCCGTCAATGCTACCAACATGATTTTAAGCCTGCTGAGAGGTCCAACTTTAAATACATGTAACTTCTATACTATCATTTGGATTTCAACCAAATTTCGTGCGTGCTATGTGTACCATAACAGATATGACTATGCCGATACTTAAGAGTAACCAGAGCTGCCAACTGTTAATAAATACAGTCTGTATTTTTATTACCCTAATATCAATATATCAGAAAGTATGCAATCCAATAGCTCTAAACATTGCACACGTATAGTACCTGGCATTCTAGATTAATTTGGAGTAACTAATATACGTCAGTGCTGCCAACATATTTCTAATCCTGCTGAAAGGTCCAATTTTAAAATACATGTAACTTCTATACCAACTAATGGATTCCATTCAAAATTGACACAACAATAGATCATATTATTTCAGATTATATCTGACCAATACATGTATGTCATTGTTGCCAACATGATTTTACGAGCACTGTTAGATCCAATGTTTAACTGCATGTAACGTCCATGCTATCCATTGGACTTCAACCAAATTTTGTATTCTGTACCTTAAGAGATGGAACTAAGAATATATTCAGTCACCAGGGCTGCCAACTGTAGTTCTCCATAAGGCTACATTAAGCCTGGTATACAGTATTTCGAACTAATTAGAAATGTCGATATTACCAACTTAATTGCGTCATTATTCTAGATATATCCATATAGATTAATCATTGGCATGAATCTTAAATTTTAAGAAAAGTAGGCTCTTTAGTTCATCACGGAACTTATTGTTTAAATCTTCTTCAGTTTCAGCCATCAGGATTGTATCATCTGCATATCTCAGTTTGTTTATATTTAACCCAGCTATTTTGATTCCTGTTTCTTCTTCATCTAAACCCACATTCCTCATAATGTGTTCTGCATACAGATTGAAAAGGTAAGGTGACAATATACAGCCTTGCCGCACTCCTTTTTGAATCTTAATCCATTTAGTTGTTCCATATATGGTTCTCACTGTAGCTTCTTGATCAGAGTATAAGTTCCGGATTAGGTTAATGATATGCTCTGGTACTCCCATGTATTTTAGTACTTTCCATAACTCATTATGATCAACACAGTCAAAAGCTTTAGCATAATCAATAAAACAAAAATATACATCTTTCTGGAATTATCTTGCCTTCTCCATTATCCATCGTACGTTGGCGATTTGATCTCTGGTCCCTCTTCCTATACGAAATCCAGCTTGTTCTTCAGGTAGCTCTCGGCCTACATACTGGCGTAGTCTATTTTGTAGGATTTTAAGCATGACTTTGCTAGCATGTGAGATAAGTGCTATTGTTCGGTGATTCGTGCATTCTTTAGAATTTCCCTTCTTAGGAATTGGGATGAATACTGAACTTTTCCAGTCTTTTGGACATTCTTGGGTTTTCCATATTTGCTGATATATGGAATGTAAAATTTTCACTGCACTATCTCCAACTTCTTTGAACATTTCTATTGGAATTCCATCATGTCCACTTGCTTTGTTTTTAGCAATATTCACTAGGGCCCATTTGACTTCAGTTTCCTAAATATCTGGTTCTGGTTCGAAGGGCACATGAACTTCATTATCCATAATACATGGTTCTTTCTTATACAGATTTTCTACATATTCCATCCATCTTTCCTTAATGTCCTCCGCTTCTGTTAGATCTTTGCCATTTTTATCTTTTACCATCCCAAATTTTGCCTGAAATTTTCCTTTGATATCCCTAATTTTCTTGTAAAGTTCCCTCGTCTTTCCCATTCGGTTATTTCCCTCAACTTCCTTACATTGATTAGTTATAAAAATATTCTTATCTCTTCTAGCTAATCTTCTAAACTCTGCATTAAACTCAAACATTGCTGATCTATCCCCTTTAATTTTTGCATTCCTTCGTTCTTCTGCAATTTGCAGTGCCTCATCCGATAACCATTTGACCTTCTTCTTATTCTTTTCCTTAGGAATGTATTTTTCTGCTTCCTGCTTAACAGCAGCAGATACTTCTGTCCACAACTCTTCAGGGGTTTTGTCTCCAATCTGCAATGTATTAAATCTGTTCCTGACTTCTACTGTATAATCACAAGGAATTCTTCCCAGGTCAAATCAGTATGATGAGGCAGTTCTAGCCGTTTTCCTCAACTTCAACCGGAATTTTGCAATTAATAATTCATGATCTGATCCACAGTCAGCGCCTGGTCTTGTTGTAGTAGATTGAATAGCACTTTTCCACCTACTATTACAAATTATGTAATCAATTTGATTCCGGTATTGGCCATCTGGTGAAGTCCAAATTTATAGACATCTTTAAGGTAACTGGAATAGTGTGTTGGTAATTATCAGTGAGTTATCTAGGCAGAATTCTAGGAGTCTCTGTCCTGCTTCATTTGTTGTACCAAGCCAAATTGTCCTGTTACACCATCTACTATTTGATTTCCCACTTTAGCATTCCAATCTTCAACTATGAACACGATATCCTTGTTTGGTGTCGATCGTAGTAGTTCTTGCAAATCTTCAAAAAATTGGTCAACTACGTCCTCTTCAGCATCAATGGTTGGTGCATAAACTTGAATGACTGTAACATTGAGAGGTTGACCTTGAAATCTGATGGATATCATTCTATCATTTTTATAGTTGCAACCCATTACAGTTTTACTTACTCTGTTACTAACTATAAAGGCTACACCATTACTTTTGTTGTTGCCTTGTCCAGAAAAGTATACTGTGTAGTCATCCGAAATAAACTCTCCCATTAAAGACCACCTCATTCACTTATTCCCAACATGTCGATGCCGATTCTCTCCATTTCTCTTTTGACTACATCTAGTTTTCCTTGATACATGGATCTCACATTCCATGTACCTAAACAGTACTGTTCCTTGCAGCATTGCACTCTTCTTAACGCCCCTCTCAACCTAGTTCTCCCCGAAGATCCGAACGGGGAACTTGAAACTCCGGAACATTTTAAATTGAGCAAAGCCATGGGGTTTTCTTGGAATATTTAATGTGGTGGTTTCCCATTGCCTTCCACATTCTGATGCCGTTGACCAATCATGGTTCCTCCGCCTTCAGGGATAATTTCTCATTCCTATGACAACAGCGTGCCCTAAACCTCTACCCGCTCATTCGCCTTCCAAGGGAACCGTTGGCACTTGGTAGAGGAGGACCTCTTATACCGGAGGTCACTCAGTCGTCAGAGCCTCGTCAGTCTTAAGCAGGGTGCACCACGTGCAGGTGAGGTTGACATTTGAGTAGGAGTTCTGTCAACATACTACCCCTTACACAGGGCCAAAAATTGTGTGTCTGTGTATGTGTCAGTGTGTGTGTGTACACTGAATGTCTGCCCCCCCTATCAATTCGAACACGGTGAAACCGAATTGAACGAAATTTGGTACAGAAGTAGAACTAGCAAAGGGCACCTCAGTGTCATGTTTTATATCGCCGCCATCTTGACGGAAACGTAACGGAGGTCACCCAAATGTTCAAAGCTTAAATCAAATTACGACTAATCTAATCATCCTATCTCTACCACATTTTGCAAGAACATTCCTTAATGTGGGAAGCATACTTTGACAAAACTACAAGATCATCAGCTCATTGGTTTGCAGATGGCGGCCATGTATGTGTGGAAATCGATTCCCCCTATCAATACAAACACCGTTAAGCCTAATTGAACGAAATTTGGTACAGAGGTAGCACTAACAAAGAGCACCTCAGTGTCATGTTTTATATTTCCGCTATCTTGACGGAAACGTAATAGCGGCCACTCAAATGTTAAAAAGCTTAAATCAAATTACGACCATCCTAATAATCTGATCTCTACCAATTTTTGCAACAACATACCTTCACAGGGGAAGCAAATTTAGACAAAATTACAAGATCATCAGCCCAATAGTTTGTAGATGGTGGCCATGTATGTGTGCAAATCGATTCCCCCTATCAATTCAAACACAGTGAAACCGAATTGAACGAAATTTGGTACACAATTAGCACTAGCAAAGAGCACCTCAGTGTCATGTTTTATATCGCCGCCATCTTTCCGTAAACGTAATGGCGGCTACTCAAATGTTCAAACTTAAATCAAAATACGACTAACCTAATCATCCGATCTCTACCAAAATTTTGCAACAACATATATTCATATAGCGAGCGTCTTTTGACTAAATTACAAGGTCTTCAGCCCAATAGTTTGTAGATGGCGGCCGTGTATGTGTGCAAATCGATTCCCCCTATCTTTTCAAACAGGGTGAAATGGAATTGAACGAAATTTGGTACATAGGTAGCACTAGCAAAGGGCCCCTCAGTGTCAATTTTTTTATTGCCGCCATTTTGACGGAAACGGAAGGCGGCCACCCAAATATTAGAAGCTTAAATCAAATTACGACCAACCTAATCATCTGATCTCTACCAAATTTTGCAACGCCATACCTTTATGTGGGAAGCGTTCTTTGACCAAACTATAAGGTCATCAGTCCAATTGTTTGCATATGGCGGCCATGTATGTGTGCAAATCGATTCCCCCTATCAATTCAAACACGGTAAAACCGAATTCAACGAAATTTGGTACAGAGGTAGCACTAGCAAAGGGCACCTCAGTGTCATATTTTATATCGCCGCCATCTTGACGGACACGGAATGGCGGCCACCCAAATATTAAAAGCTTAAATCAAATTACGACCAACCTAATCATTTGATCTCTACCAAGTTTTTAAAACAACATACCTTTTTGTGGGAAGCATATTTTGACTGAACTGCAAGGTCATCCGCCCAATAGTTTGCAGATAATGGCCATGTATGTGTGCAAAATCGATTGCTCGTATCAATTCAAACACGGTGATACCGAATTGATTTTTTTTACAGAGGTTGCACTAACAAAGGACACCTCTAATTCATAGCACTTTGTATTTCAACAAGCTACTACAACCAACATTCAATTATACTCCTTGAAAAGGGCAACGAGTTATAACAATACCCATGCATTTAGGAGAAAGTAGGCTATATGTTCTTTACTGAACATCTTGTTTTATAATACAGTAATATTGAAGCATTTTCATAGAACCCCGTCTGTCCATGTTTTCAACAATACATCAAGTTCTTATGATATCAAGTGCATTCAAGACTCATGAAACTTGTTCTACCAATTTTCAGACGCTGGCATTCTCTACATCAGGGGTTCCCAACCTGGGGGGGGGGGGGGAGGGGGGCGTGAGGCCTTAACATGGGGGGCGTGAAGAGATTTCCGAATTACGTTTTTTTAACTCTAATATTACAATTTTGTAAAATAAACATTTTTCGAATCTCTCCAGGTGATTGTCGCACCAAGTCTATCGTTCAAAATCACTGGTAATTGCCAACTGTCGGCACAAACCTCTGCGGAGCCGCAAGGTTGGAGGTGAAATAAGGAATTAGCTGTGTTGTAAGGAGCAAAATCATGCCAATTGTATCGTCTCGTTGGCTTATATTTGCTATTTCTGTGAAGCTTTGAACAGTTTGAACTTAAAGCTCCAAGGCAAAAACTCCAATATTGTGCATTCCTGGAAAAATACTGTTATGGAATCTCCGGCTTCAGTTGAACAACTTGTCATCCTTTCACCGCCTTAATGAAATTTCGCTGGAAAATGAACGTGGTCGTAATAAACTTGGGTGCAAATTCAGTCACATTTGGATTCCCTGGCACAATAATTCAACTTCAAGTTTCCTGATATTTCGTTGGAAGAATGGTCCTGGATGTAAACAAGAAATTCGTTTGCCATTGACATTGAAGCACTGCCAGCACAGCTTCAAGAAGAAGCCATAGATTTGAAGTGTGGAACAAAGCTAAAAGATGATTCTAAAATATTAGGACTGGGTGACTTTTGGGTAAACTGTCTTGCAGTGTATCCTGTAATTACCAAATTTGCATTGCGTGTCATTGTCCCATTTTCAAAGACATATTTATGCGAGTCAGGATTTTCAACGCTGAGTGTCATCGAAACAAAGCAGCGCTGTCGGCTTGATGTTGCAAGTGATCTTCGCTGTGCTCTGTCAAATATCAAACCAAACATACCGAATCTTACCAAGAGAAAACAGTGTCAACCCTCTCACTGACATTTGTTGACTAATTTAAGGATTTATTGTAAAAGTGTGTTCTTTGTATTGTGCTAAAATGAAGTTAGTATGCAATAGATAGGCCTATTCCATTATGTAGTGTTATTAGGTTAGGTCTATATCCTCCTCGTCAATCGAAGAGGTTATAGAAGCTATGAGTGGTGTGGAGGGGGGGGGGGGCGATGAACTCCCGAATCTGAAAAGGGGGGCGTCAGCTGAGAAAGGTTGGGAACCACTGCTCTACATAGATGGTTGGAAGTTGCATGAGAAAGTGAGTTGTGCCTTCGTCATCGACGGTGTTTATTCCAAGATCTTTTTGCCACAAACCTCTAGTACCATTACTGCGGTGCTCCTTGCTATCTATGAAGGTCTGCAGTTTGCAGTACAGGATGCACGAATCCACTTTCAAGTGTGTACCGACTCCTTGAGTTCGTTAGAGTCAATTGCTTCATGTTTCCCGCAACACTCCTTAGTGCAGCGAATCCACGACCTATTAGCTGGGTTGTGCAGGCCTGACATTCGAATCACCTTTCTGACGCTTCCAAGCCACATGGGAATTGCGGGAAATGAGTTAGTGGATCAAGCTGCAAAAGAGGCGGTATCACTACCACCCACTAGAGATATTCGCTCTCAGTCACGCCGACAAGTACTGGCATTTTGGGAGAGTTTGTGGCTAGCTGACCCACTGCCTAGTAAACTGAGAGCGATCTAGGGAACTAATACCGTGTGGCGGAGCTCTTTCCGGTCACGGAGGTAGTCCATTATTTTGGGTAGACTAAAAATAGGTCCACTCACTCGTACCTAATGAGAAGGGAAGACCCCACACTTTGTACCTGTGGAGCCGTACTCACCGTGAGTGTGCGGATCTTAGTGATTTACGAAGTAACCTTAGTTTTGCAGAGACATTCTATCTTATACAGGGAGATTCTTTTACTGGAGTGAGGTCGGCGACCGGCTGCCGGGCGCGCGTGCCTTCCGCCAGCCAACCGAGCTTAGACCGCGGATAGCGCGTAGGTAGAAACCGTAACAAATTACATTAATTAATGGTAAATTCACCAGCAAATCATGATTAAAGAACTTACTTTTTCACAGGCAGGCGTTGTACCGTGTGAACAAATGAGCATTTACACGTTGTAATTGCCTTCTGTTGTGAGGGATATCTGCTGCCGTATATTGTTCTCCAGCTACACTAGAGTACGGGTAATTGATCTGTACACTTTGTATTTTAAATTACCCCACAATTCAACATAAAGCGGTCTTAGGTCCGTGGAACAGGAGTAGCTACATAATGTGACGATGTAGCTTCCAAAGTTACTGTCTGTCAGCTGAAGGAGAACATTTTCATAATCTTCTGTGAAAAGGTAAGTTCTAACTTTTAACTGGTGACGTGAGGTCATCCTGATTCCCAAGAATTTAAAAAAAAAACATGTGTGCTTCTTTAGTTAAATCTTGCAAGAGGCTGTTGTCTATGTTACCTTCTTGTCTGTGCGCTGACACTAGACACCCTCGTTGATGAAAGTTTAGTGACTTAATGACTTTAATGACCCTGGTAATCTCGCCTGCCGGTCGCCGACCCCGCTCCAGCAAAAGAATCTCACTGTATTAGAGCTCGCGTCAGCCCGGAAGGCGGCCGGCCGGCTCTCTGGGACTTGCGCAGAGAGAGAAAGAGATACATGTCCACTGTTGCAACAGGTCCAACATGTCCGAGCCCCCACACCGCAGGCTGCTGCCATGAGTTCCTGCCGTAAGGCAACACTGTCGCTTACCTCATCGAGCCTGTCTCTTTCACCCTGCTTTACATTTCGCTTTCCTGACAACACGCTAGCTCAGATTCTCAAGACTGTGAGGCATGGCGTAATGGTAGCGTTGTGTTCTGCGCACCGCCTTCCCGGCTTACTCGAGCTGTAGCCGATGACGCGGTGGCTGCTGATCTCGCCATCCTCTTCATCAGTAAGAGTGGGTTAAGGCCAGCAATGTAAAATGTCAAACGTGTGTTTACTCAATGACCTTGTTCTTTCTTGAATTTCTGATCTTTTGTTTTTTGTATATTTTCGTTTATCATTATCATTGTTAGTTTATTTTTGTTATATTGTTTTTATTTTTTTATGTTTAGAAGAAGAAGAAAACGAAGAAGATGAAGACGAATAAAGATTACTTCAGTATATAGGCTACATTTAGAAACCTATTTCATAGATAACGCTACATTACGTATGTGTGCATTGGTGGCCAATTGACAGTACACGTAAAATGTAGTATACTTTGATAAATGAATACTGAGGGATATCTAGTTCACCCACGAAAGTAACGATGTTTTATACAGGGGCGCAGTGCAATTGCGCCAGTTAATTTCACTGATAAAATCGAACAGACGCCAGTGTGATCTGCCCCTTCGATAATTCATAGTCCGATTGCGTCTGTGATAGCTCATTAGCAACTTCCCCTATCTTCTTCTACTCTGCAGCCTACACATACCATACTGCTCACATGTTCCAACCTTTCGTCATATTATGGACTGTTGGAGGGGAAGTGACACTCAGTTTCACCGTCCCAGGGGTGTCAATTACTACAAAATCATATATATGACCTAGCGTTCAGGATATGGTATCAACTATGTGGATGAGCTCTATCCAAATAATACGATATGTCTTCAATAGAGGGACAACAATAATAATAATACTGTAATGGGTTAAACGTCCCTTTGAACTCCTGTGGATTAAAAATAAATAAAGACATAGTGTTTATTTCAGTTCTTTTTTTTTTTTTGCTAGATTCCAGTGCATTTTCTAGAGTCCTGTATGGCAGTGCGTTTAGAGGAAATTCAAGAACCAGTTGGCCATTCTACAAGTACAATAAGAATATCTTCGCATTTGGGTTTTCACAATGGTAGTGGTAGGGGACGAAGGTAGGATGATTTCAGCCGAAGAAACAGAACTTGCCCTAGGGCGAGTGGCGTGAAAGGACTGAGTGGTAGAATGACAAGATAAGAAAGATCAACTCGGAAGATTAGCTGGCTCAATTCGACAACACCGTTATACAGTATATATGACTAGGCGCATGGATCCAGGCAGGGAGAAACAAAAGTCGGCTGATGAGTCTGACTTGATATAGCAGGTCACACCAACTCAGGCGTATCGCGAGCACCGGCCGGCACCGGTGCTCTGCTGTAGGAGATGCACGAGTAGTGACAGCGCTTAGCGAGGCGAGAGTCGTGATGTTGTTGTTGTTGTTGTTATTTGGTGAATTGGGCGTCAGGCGGCGTACCAGTATGAAAACGAATAATAATAATAATAATAATAATAATAATAATACCGGTATTGGGTTGTTGTTGTTGTTTAAATCTTCAGCCTTTTGACTGGTTTGATGCAGCTCTCCATGCCTCCCTATCCTGAGCTAATCGTTTCATCTCTAAATAGCTACCACACCCTACGTCCGAGGCAATCTGTTTAACATATTCCAACCTTGGTCTACCCCTACAGTTCTTGTCCTCGACCCTTCCTTCCATAACTAAGCTCGCTATTCCTGGGTGTCATAGTATGTGTCCTACCACCCTATCTCTTCTCTTCATTAGCAGTCGTCAGAAACACCTCTCCTCTCCCACTAGTCTTAATACCTCTTCGTTTGTAACCCTATCTACCCATCGGATCTTCATCATTCTCCTGTAACACCACATTTCAAAAGCTTCAATTCTCCTCTTTTCTGCTGTTCCAATAGTCCAAGTTTAACTTCCATAGAGCGCCACGTTCCTGACAAAGGCCTTCAAAAATAACTTCCTAACACCAAAAACTATATTCGAAGTCAACAGATTCCTTTTCTGTAGAAATGCTTTCCTTGCCTGACCAACCTACTTTTTATGTACAGACAGAAATATTACTTTTATTGAGCTCCTGATTACGCACTAATTTTCAACATTCTTTGTTTATCTTTGGCATCGCTTTTAAGCCACTAAATCTCCGATATTTGGAACAATAGTTTGGGCAGTTGCAATCCGAAGTATATCTTCCAAGAAAGCATCAGGCAAACTTGACCTTGTTTTGGTTTTGTTAATATTCATAATTGAAAACATTTGTTCACCAACGAAAGTTGTTCCGAACATAGCAACAAATGTCAGAGCAAGGGCATCAATACTCGGGAATTCTTGTTCCTCAACGCCTTTATAAAATGAAATCTAATCGCCATTGTAATGGTAATAGCGGTCTGTCTAAATTTAATCAGCTCAACTTGGAGACCTGATGGGGCATCCTCTGGGCGCACCGAAAATGGCGTCACAAAAAAAAACGTTTAGTGCCTGTTTTACTTGTTTTATTTCTTCAAACCTACATTTAAATTCTTTATGCAATGACTCTAACGCTTTTGTGTACTCGCTCATGTGTCCATAAATACTTAAATTCGAGAATTTTAGAGAGGGATGATTGTCCCAATTTCCTTCTTGAAGCTGACTTTTAAAAAGCACAAGCTGCAGGTTGAAACTTTCAATACGGTCACACATAGCACTGATTAATTTATTTTTGCATTGCAACGAGATATTTAAATCATTTAAATTCCCAGTGATGAATTTCATGAAAGCGAGGTCAGAGATCCATTGCTCATCATCCAACTCTGACTGTGCTACCGCCACTACACGGGGAGGAAAGAGGGGAGGGAGGGGAAAAGCACCGGTGCTGCTCGGTGCGGCACCGGGGCGCACAAGCACTACTGTCGACCAAAGTATTAAGTGCACTCTAGTTTGAAGGTTGTTTGTGAAGTAACTAATAGGTCTACATAAAATCCAATACCATCATAAATTTCGTCGTTCTATTTTACGTTAGATCATGTAGGTTTGGCATTTTAATTTATATTTCAATATATATTATCGCAGTTGGAACTCAAAAAGAGCCTGTTTTTGAGCGTGTTTCAACCATGCGTCAGAATCCGTTTCTCAACAACTCGTGATCAAATCAATCCAACATTTAACACAGTATACATTAGAATGTTTTATAACTAGTTTATAAATTTCAAACTGTTGCGTGTCCAAGAAACAAAGTTGTTATAATTTTTGTAAGGTAACTTTTTCTCGGCTCGTGGTGGTTGGAAAATTGCGTTCTTAGTCGCGTTGTAATCCTTATATAACAAAGAGTTATTCTGTATGACTGTGAAATACGCAAAATAATTCACTAATTTTATATCGGTTTGTATTTGTACGTGATAAAATGACATGGCTCAGCTGCTAGCCGATGCGGTGAAAGTTGTGAAACTCGAGTACACATAATATTTTGGTCGACAGAAAGTGCTGGCGTTGGCGTGGTCTGTAGGTATAGCAACAGACACGGTGAAAACCTTGATTATTTGCTGGAATATAATTATTTAGCAGTTAAAGCCAATATCCCATCACAGACGTTTGTTTTCCGTGTCATTTGCTACACATGCATCCAAAGATTCGGTGAGTGACGTTCGAGATGTTTGCTGGTAAGTGCTTTGTCATTTAGAAATCTGTGATGGCAAGAGATTCAATAAAGATTCCCTCTCGCTAGTAACGTAACCATTTCCAAGTGGATTCTCCGAAATGAAGCAGGCTTAACCTAAATACCCAGAGCTGTGGATGCAATCTTCCATGCAGACCGTTAAGATTATTACACGGTTAGTGTGTATGTTGAACTGTTCTGAACTGTCCTCATAATGTTTACCGAAAGTCCGGCTTAGGCCTTGAAATCACACAGCCTCGCATTACATTGCATGACGCTATGGTCAAGTTTCCAACGGCTTAGTTCTACATGAATCTGTGAGGCAGGCTAATCCTCATTGCTCATATGACTCCATCTGTCGCCTTGTGCATGCGAGCTCCCATCAACTCATCTGGGCTAATTGATAAGAACGTAGAATGGCCACAATTCCCACAGAATAAGAAGTTATTAAATGAAGGGTCCGAGGAAATTATTGTTAAGTCAAATGAACAATTAACCCGCGAGGAATGGCGCAAGGGCATTTTTAACCGGAGGATTACATAAATAATGCTCTATATTTTCGTTTTGGTCAGCCCTCATTTCCTGTCGCTTACTGTACCTTCCTTCCTAGCCTTGATATTCACCGAGCTAAAGAAACATGGCCATTGCTTTTCTAACACTCAAGTTATTTCTATATTATTTACGGTCGGTCAGATTTACCCATGGTTTACGTTAGTCGGAAAAATCTGTAAAGATTAAGGGGGAAAATCCAATCACAGTATTTTGGTGCAGCACAGTCACATAGCTCACGCCCTTGTTGAATTATGTTTAGGGTCTAGGGACACCTTGGACATCAGCTCCTTTGTTTATAAAAATGGAAATGATTGCTTTGCCATCACTATAAAGGCCAATTATACTGTTACGAAAATTATTATTTCTCTGCATGTTAATTTTGAAAAAATATGTTGTTGTTGTTTGAGTCTTCAGTCTTTTGACTGGTTTGATGCAGCTCTCCATGCCTCCCTGTCCTGAGCCAATCGTTTCATCTCTACATAGCTACCACACCCTACATCCGAGGCAATCTGTTTAACATATTCTAACCTTGGTCTACCCCTACAGTTCTTGTCCTCGACCCTTCCTTCCATAACTAAGCTTGCTATTCCTGGGTGTCTTAGTATGTGTCCAACCAACCTATCTCTTCTCTTCATTAGCAGTCGCCAGAAACATCTCTCCTCTCCCACTCGCCTTAATACCTCTTCGTTTGTAACCCTATCTACCCATCGGATCTTCATCATTCTCCTGTAACACCACATTTCAAATGCTTCAATTCTCCTCTTTTCTGCTGCACCAATAGTCCAAGTTTCACTTCCATAGAGCGCCATGCTCCAGACAAAGGCTTTAAAAAATGACTTCCTAATACCTAAATCTATATTCGGTGTAAACAGATTCCTTTTTTGTAGAAAGGGTTTCCTTGCCTGAGCCAAACTACTTTTTATATCGTCTTTGCTTCGTCCATCACTGGTTATTCTGCTTCCTAAGTAACAGAAGTCTCCTACTTCCTTCAGCTTTTCACCTGCCAATTTGATCTCCATAGAGGTTTCTGATTTATTTCGGCTGCATTCCAGTATTTTTGTATTTATAGATAAATCTCATTTTATATTGGGAATAGTTCATAGGAAGACACCAGGTGTAAAATTACTTCATTAAAACCCGTACGACTACAACAAAAAGTGAGTGACACACTATGGGTCAAAATGACCCGGCGCCAGTCCTCGTGTTATATTTTTTCACGCCAGCTCTCAATGGTTAAATGAAGGATCAGAGGAATACAGTGTTAAGTCTAATGAACAATTAATTGCTAGTTTACTTACTGTAAGAATGAATTCATTAAAATCATAGCAATCATTTCCAGCAACTGACCCTAGCAGTGGTGATCGTGGGGAAAAGGACAAGTTGCCTCGTCTTCCACACTTGACTTTATTTCAGTCCAGTAAAAACACTCGCGTTACAAAAATAATTAAAGCATGGTGATGTTCTCACTCCCACACAAACAAGTTTATACCAAATCAGATTACTCGTACGGAATGTTGGGCTGGCTACGAGGGGGAACAGTGTTAATTGCAGTGATGGAAACCAAATTGTTACGGTCGGCATCACGCCAGGCGACCAACGATGTAGGCTAATACTCGGGCGATATCAATTATTAGCTCCAATCGTACAGAAGATGAGGGAAAGTCTTCTAAAGTAGTTTTTATTTATATTTTTGCGTGAATTGATTTTTCATTTCATAAATTCATAATACTTCCCAGCCACATATAGTGGTAATTGACTTTATTCATTTATTTACTTATTGACTGTTTGATTAATTAATTAATTAATTAAATTATTAATTTATTTATTTTCTTTCTTTCTTTCTTTCTGTCTTTCTTTCTTCATTTAATTCCTTTCTTTCTTCATTTGTTTATTTATTTATTTTTGCTTGTGTGTATTTACGGTATTTTTTGTTTATTTATTTGTTTATTCATTTGTTGATATTTTATTTCTTGTTTTATAGATTCATTTATTTACTTAATTATTTAATTGTTTATTTATTTTATTGTTGATTTATTTGCTTATACATCTTATAATTAAAAGTGAAAGTCTGTATGTATGTATGTGGGTGGGTTGGTTCCGTATACAAATCTACACCGTTTCACCAATCTCAACCAAATTTTGCATACACATAGTTTAGGACCCAGAATGAACCGATGGCTACAAGAATTTTCGATAGTCTTTCTCATTCTTCTGATTTCGGCCCTTTTGCACTCAAGCACAGGCTAATAAAATCATAAAATATACTCACGAAGGAATGGCAAGGCAGATAGTTTCCATGGCATCATAGCTCAAGTCGAGACAC
The DNA here is from genome assembly GCA_946902985.2 of Meconema thalassinum. Lineage (NCBI taxonomy): Eukaryota > Metazoa > Arthropoda > Insecta > Orthoptera > Tettigoniidae > Meconema > Meconema thalassinum. The sequence continues at coordinate 301,461,644 of OX336396.1, read as the reverse complement.
GGCCGAATGGATCCGAGTTGCGCTCTGCACTACCGGTATAGAAAATGAGGATCTTTACTTGAAATCCCGTTAGTTACTCAACTGCTCACACAGCACTGTCAACCGAGTATAGCATAACAAAGACTTGACACTATCTTCTAGATATTATTTGTCAAATACCACTCACTCACTCACTCACTCACACATTCATCAAGAAATCTCAGAAACCACCCAACGGAGTGGAATGAAATTTGGTATGCGGCTTCCTCAAGGGCCGCAAACGCCCACTAAGAAAGGATTTTTGGATATTCAGGTTGTAAAGGGGTGTTAAGGGGGTAGACCTGCATTTAATTGAATAGCAATATCTCCCGATTCGTTTCATTGGGGGATGTGATACTCGGCATATAAACTCATCATTAAAAACAAGAAGTTCCGTGACGAACTAAAGAGCCTACTTTTCTTAAAATTTAAGATTCATGCCAATGATTAATCGATATGGATCTATCTAGAAACATGACGAAATTAAGTTGGTAATATCGAAATTTCTAATTAGTTCGAAATACTGTATACCTGGCATAATGTAGCCTAATAGAGCACTACAGCTGGCAGCCCTGGTGACTGAATATATTCTTAGTTCCATCTCTTAAGGTACAGAATACAAAATTTGATTGGAGTCCAATGAATAGCATGGACGTTACATGCAGTTAAACATTGGACCTAACAGCGCGCGTAAAATCATGTTGGCAACCGTGTCTTGCATGTATTGGTCAAAAATAATCTGAAATAATATGATCTATTGTTGTGCCAATTTTGAATGAAATCCATTAGTTAGTATAGAAGTTACATGCATTTTAAAATTGGACCTATCAGCAGGCTTAGAATCATGTTGGCAGCACTGACATATGTTAGTTACTCCAAAGTAATCTAGAATGCCAGGTACTATACGTGTGCAAAGTTTAGAGCTATTGGCTTGCATTCTTTCTGATATATTGATATTAGGGTAACAAAAATAGAGACAGTATTTATTAACAGTTGGCAGCCCTGGTTGCTCTTAAGAATACGCATAGTCATAGCTGTTATGGTACACATAGCACATACGACATTTGGTTGAAATCCAAATGATAGTATGGAAGTTACTTGTATTTAAAGTTGGACCTCTCAGCAGGCTTAGAATCATGTTGGTAGCACTGACGTATATAAGTTACTCCACATTAATATAGAATGTCATGTACTATTCGTGTGCATAGTTTAAAGCTGTCGGCTTGCATACTTTCTCATATATATTGGTATTTGGATAAAAGAAATTAAGAGCATTTTTTAACAGTTTGCAGCACTGGTGGTTCATGAGAATACGTTCAGTCATATCTGGTTATGTACACATACAACATACGAAATTTGGTTGAATTCCAATTGATAGTGTAGAAGTTATATGCCTTTAAATATTGGACCTATCAGTAGGCTTATAATCATTTTGGCAACACTGCCATGTATGGCCTACTGGAAATTAAACTGCAATATTATTATCTATATGTGTGCCGATTTTGAAATAGCTCCCATTCATACCTTCCATGATATCCAACATGGAGCTCAAATTTCAATTGCGATTTTTCAGCAGTTGGTAGCACTGACATCATTTTCAAATATGGGCGTGAGGTATTCAGGTATAGATCTTGACTCCTACCAAATTTTATTTCGATTGCTCCAGCCATTTAGGAGTTGATAGGGGGGGACACACACACAGCCAGCCAGACAGACAGAAGGACAGACAGACAGACAGACAGACAGACAGACACACATTTTCCCGGATCGATCTCATAAGACTACTTTTTCCTCATTTTAGCAAAATGTGAAAAAAGGCTAATAAGAAGACACGTGTCTGAGATTTTTTCGATGTGGTGTATATTATGAGGTGAAAGGGGTGAAAAGTGGGGGTTGAAAGATTCCTAACGGAGCCTGTATCTCTTAAACGGCATAGGCGAGGAGTTTGAAACTCAGCGGAAGAAAATCAGCATAAAAATAAGTAAATAGGTGTTTGACCGTTTTTTTTTTTCATAAATCCAATTTAAGGTACCCATGGGGAGGGCTGAAATTCTGGGTTAAAAACAGGAATGAAAGTGTCCTAACCGATTGACTCACTCGCTCTTCAAACTCAGGGGGAAAACTGCTTAAAAATAAGTATATATGTGTTCGACAGTTTTTTTGATAAATCAAATTTAAGAGGTTCATCGGGAGGGGTGAAATTCGGTAGAAAAAAATTGAAAGAAAATGTCCTGACTCACTCACTCACTCATCATCGCCCAGCCAAAAATATTGAAGTTGGAAACATGTAATTTTCGGGATATATTCGTGGTATGTCAAAACCATACACTAAGGGAGGATTTTTGAATATTCAGGTTATAAAGGGGTCTTAAGGGGGTTAAACCTGCATTTCATTGAATAACAATATCTCACGAGTGGTTTCATTTGTGGATGTGATACTCGACATATAAACTAATCATTTAAAATAAGCAGACTTGTGTCTAATGGTTTTCCGATGTGGTGTATTATTATGAGGTGAAAGGGGTGAAAATTGGGGGTTAACGGATTCCTAACGAAGCGTGTAGGCCTATCTACTAAACGACATAGGCGAGAAATTTGAAACTCAGCGAAAAAAATCAGCTTATAAATAAGTAAATCGGTGTTCCAACGCTTTTTCATAAATTAATTTAAGGAGCCAATGGGGTGGGGTGAAATTCTGGGGGAAAAAAGGAGAGAAATTGTCCTAACTGATTGACTAACTCACTCACTCATCAATCTCAGGGGAAAAAGACAGCTTAAAAAATAAGTTAATAGGTGTTCAAGCGTTTTTTGATCAATCCAATTTAAGGGGCCCATGGGGAGGGGTGAGATTCTGGTAAAAATAATTGAACGAAAATGTCCTGTCTGACTCACTCACTCATCACGCCTAGCGAAAACTATTAAAGTTAGAAACATGAATTTTTGGGAATATGTTCGCTGTATGTCGAAAACGTCATCTAATGAATGATTTTTTTTATTCGGGTTTTAAAGAGGTATTAAGGTGTTAAACGTGCATTTCATTGAATAACGATATCTCATGAGTTGTTTCTTTGGGGATGTGATATTCGGTATATAAGCTAATCATTAAAATAATCAGACATATGTCTAAGGGTTTATCGATGTGGTGCATATTATGAGGTGAAAGGGGGTGAAAATTGGAGGTTCAGGGATTCTTAACGGAGCGTGTATCTCTTAAACGACATAGGCGAGAAGTTTGAAATTCGGCGGGAAAAAACAGCTTAAAATATAAGTAAATAGGTGTTCGACCGATTTTCATAAATCCAATTTAAGGGGCCCTTTGGGAGGGGTGAAATTCTGGGGGAAAAACAGGAAAGAATGTGTCCTAACTCACTCACTCATCCACCTCAGGGGGGAAGAACAGCTCAAAAATAAGTAAATAGGTGTTCGACCGTTTTTTTTTTCATAAATCCAATTTAAGGGGTTCATGAGAGGGGTGAAATTCAGAAAAATAATTGAAAGAAAATGTCCTGACTTACTCACTCACTCACTCACTCATCATCCCCCAGCCAAAATTATTGAAGTTAGAAACATGACATTAAGGGGCTTGTTCGTTGTATGTCGAAAACGTCCACGAAGGAAGGAATTTTGGATATTCAGTTTCTAAAGGGGTGTTAAGGGGGTAGACTTGCATTTAATTGAATAACAATATCTCCCGATTGGTTTCCTTTGGGATGGGATACTAGGCATACAAACTCATCATTAAGAATAAGAAGACACATGTCTGAGGGTTTTTCGATGTGGTGTATATTATGAGGTGTAGGCTATGTGTGAAAAGTGAGCGTTGAAGGATTATTAACGGAGCAAGTATCTCTTAAAAGACAGAGGCAAAAAGTAAGAATCTCAGGGAGAAAAATCAGATTGAAAAAGTAGTAAATAGGTCTTCGATCATTTTTTCATAAATCCAATTTAAGGGGCTCATGGGGAGGGATGAAATTCTGGGGAAAGAAGTCCACTAAGGAAGGATTTTTGGATATTCACTCATCATCCCCCAGCAAATCTATTGCAGTTAGAAGCTTGAAATTTTGGGGATATGTTCGTTGTATGTCGCAAAAGTCCTCTAAGGATGGATTTTTGGATATTCATGTTCTGAAGGGGTGTTAAGGGGGTTAAACTTGCATTTAATTGAATAACAATATCTCACGAGTTGTTTCATTTGGGGATGTGATATTCGGCATATAAACTAGCATTCAAAATAAGCAGACATATGTCTAAGGGTTTATCGATATGGTGTATATTATGAGGTGAAAGGGGAGAAATTTGGGGGTTGAAGGATTCTTAACGGAGCGTGTACTGTATCTCTTATTCAACATAGGCGATAAGTTTGAAATTCAGCAGAAAAAGCAGCTTAAAATAAGTAAATAGGTGATCGACCATTTCTTCATAAATCCAATTTAAGGGGCCCATAGGGAGGAGTGAAATTCGGGGGAAAAAACAGGAAAGAAAGTGTCCTAACTGATTGACTCACTTACTCACTCATCAAACTCAGGGGGAAAACAGCTTTAAATAAGTAAATAGGTGTTCGACCGGTTTTTTTTTCATAAATCCAATTTAAAGGGTTCATGGGGAGGGGTGTAATTCTCAAAAATAAATGAAAGAAAATGTCCTGACTGACTCACTCACTCATCATCGCCCAGCCAAAATTATTGAAGTTTCAAACATGAAATTTTGGGGATAAGTTCGTTGTATGTCTAAAACGTCCACTAAGGAAAGAGTTATGGATATTCAGGTTCTAAAGAGGTGTTCAGGGGGTAAACGTGCATTTCATTGAATAACAATATCTCATGAGTGGTTTCATTTGGGGATGTGATACTTGGCATATATACTAATCATTAAAAATAAGCTGACACATGCCTAATGGTTTTTAGATGTGGTGTATATTGTGAGGTGAAAGGGGTGAAAAGTGGGGGTTGAAAGATTCATAACGGAGCGTGTATCTCTTAAACGACATAGGCGAGGAGTTTGATTTTCTCCGAGTTTCAATCAGCTTAAAAATAAATAAGTGAATAAATAATTAAAATAAGTAGGTGTTCGACCGTTTTTTTTCATAAATCCAATTTAAGGGGCCTATGGGGAGGGGTGAAATTCGGGAAGAAAAACGTCCACTAAGGAAGGATTTTTGGATGTTCACTCTCATCGACTAATCGAAACTATTAAAGTTAGAAGAAGGGGATATGTTTGTTGTGTGTCGAAAAAGTCTACTAAGGAGGGATTTTTGGATATTCAGGTTCTAAAGGGGTGTTAACGGGGTTAAACCTGCATGTCATTGAATAACAATATGACACGACTATGACGCGAGCGAAGCGAGGCTAAAAATGAGATGGTGTGTGTGTATTACTCAATCACGCAAGAACCACTGGTCCGACTTACATGAATTTTACATTTACCTGGAAGTAGCTGATTTACCTGTTTAACATATAGGCTATTTTTGATTTTAATACTTTACACTATTTAAAGACGGCGACAATTTTAGTGACGTCACTACACCCTTTGGTTTCAAACTTTCATATTTCCATTTCAAATAAAAATAAAAAGTGAACGCTAAGAAATAGCAAACTTTTGATGGCATACACGAGGTTTAAAATTACATTTTCTATCCGAATGGTATCTCCAACGGTTAGCGAGTAAAACCTAAATTTCTGCTATAAAACACGGTCAACGCCGAACGGTGTAGTTGGACAAAATGTTCCATCCTTAATCTTCCTCTGCGCAGCACCTCGCCTATACCCTGTTTTAACTGTCACATTCACATTGTAATTTATTTATGACGCGTAGCGAAGCACGGGTACGTCAGCTAGTTTATTTATATTTATGAATGAATGAATTAAATAATTATTTTTGTTTATTTATTGATGAATTAGTTAAGGGATTAATTAGTTAATTATAATTAATTAATTTATTTATTTATTTAGTTATTTATTTCATTAAAAAGAATATCTTTTCTTTAATTTTTTTAATCTAATGCATCTTATGTAATCTGGTGGTGTAAAAGTGGCATAAGAGAAATGTGTACTTTTTCAGTTTTTACCTCAACGTAGTGCGGAAATAAATAAAAATAATTCTTTCCATTTCATTATTTTATTGACAAAGGTGTATTAAATTTAATAAAATTGAGGGGCGCACTATATTGTTTTACACATTATATTTTTCTACCCTAATGAAGTACATTTAACATCAGTTGTTACGTCCACCTTCTCAACATAGACTCCTTTTTACTTTATGCACTTTTGTCATCGATGTATCAGTCTCTCCAGACCTTCCTGAAACCATTCTTTCGGAGTGCTGTGTACCCATGCCTTGACAGCTGTGTCCAGTTCTGCAAAATCCGCAAAACGGCGGTCATGCAATGGAAGCATAGGGGCAGTCCACCGCCAAAGAAATGTCGGACTTTGCCATTAGTTTGCAAGCGAATGGCGACAGTGTTCTGGGACACAAAGGGCATCATCCTCCTTGACTATCTGGAATTGGAGGCCACGTTTGACAGAGCAGCAAATGTGGCATCGCTTAAGCGCTTACGTCGTGTCATTCAAACTAAGCGGCGAATAAAATGGACTAAAGGAGTGCTTCTGCAATTTGACAATGCCCGCCCCCACACTAGCCGAGAGATCACCGCTGCCATTGATGAAATGGGATTCACTTGCTGCCACACCCACCATACTCTCCCAACTTGGCACCAAGTGATTATCACCTGTTCGGGAACATGAAGAAACCTCTGCGTGGTCGCTGTTACGGCATGGGTACGGAGTACTCTGAAGGAATGGTTTCAGGAAGGTCTGGAGAGACTGACACATCGATGGCAAAAGTGCATAAAGTTACAAGGAGATTATGTTGAGAAGGTGGACGTAACCAATGATGTGTAATGTACTTCATTTGGGTAGAAAACTGAAGTGTAAAACAATAAACTACGCCCCTCGTATTTATGGTATTTCACTTCTGATTATAGCGTCAATAAGGAACCTTTATAAATAATTCCATATCATTGGGTATAAATTTAGTGCTGTAAAATATTCTTTATCGATTGAAAGGGGGTCATACAGTAGTCATGCCATGTTTAGTTAGCACTTGACAGAAATGTGATTATACCCTACATTATTTCAAGTAGGACATTGAAAATGAATATGATGATATATAACATCCTAACCTATTATTTGATATAGTAACAAGTAGTTCCGTGAGGAACTATACAGCCTATTTTCATATATCTTACTTATGTTAACTGCCACTATCAACATACAAAATTCAGTTTGATTGCTGTAATAGATTCGTAGATATTGAGAACCGACTAAATATTTCGGATGATCACCATGTTGGATTTCATATGTGTAGGTCCTAAAGTTATGTACTGTTACATAAAGATTATTGTGTACGTGTAGCATTCAAACTTCAATCGCATGATTAAGACACAAGACGTAACAAGGAGATTTTAAAATTTTGCTCAGCTGCCATCTTGTGGTTAAGGAAACAATTGAAATAAGTTAGATGCCAGTGGATTAGCATTCGTATAAGGATTTACTGTACCAAGTTTCACTGCACTCGGATGGTTAAATTGCGTGAAACGTCCATGTGAATATTTATACTTCGCGTCGCCGCCATGTTGGATTTGAGATCACCAGGTTATTTAAAGTCCTATAGGTGAACTTAAGTTCAATGCCCCAATGAACATAAAAAAATTCAGTTGATTGGTATATTAGATTCGTAGATATTCAGAGCCGTCTAAATATTTCAGATGGTCGCCATGTTGGATTGTTATATTATAGAGGCCATAGAGTCATGTACCATTAAAGGAAAAATATTGCGTAGGTTCATTATTCAAACTTTCACTTTTATCGCATGATTACTACACAAGAAATAAAAACTTAATTTTAAAATTCGCACAGCCGCTATCTTGAGGTTATGTAAACAATTGACCTAAATTAGATACCAGTGCATTACAATGTGTATAAACATTTCCTGTACCAGATTTCATTGCGTTTGGAACATATAATCGCGAGAAAGTTCTATTTACAATTTTCAAATTCGCTTGGCCGCCATGTTCGTTTTGTAGTTAACCGATTTTTGAAAGTCTTATAGATGAACTTCCAGTAGTGCCCTGTATCTCCGTACAAAATTTCAGGGTGATATCCCTAATAGATTCAGAGATATAGAATGTCGGTGAAATATTTCGCACATCCGCCATCTTGTGGTTATATAAACAATTGAACAAAGTTAGATGTCGTTGCTTTATAATGTGTATAATCATATGCTGTATCAAGTTTCATTGCGTTTGGTTGGTTAAATCACGAGAAAGGTCTATTTAAATGTCGCAAATTCGCGTGGCCGCCACGTTGGTTTTGTAGTTACCAGTTTTTCAAAAGTCACATAGGTGAACTTCTAGTAGTTCCCTTTATCACCGTAATAAATTCCAGGGTGATATCGGGAATAGTTTCGGAGATATTGAATGCTGGTGAAATATTTCGTACAGCCGCCATGTTGGATTAGTTAGACGTAACAAAATTTGAAGGGCACGGTCGGGATCGCCCGGCATAGTGCTATGAACTTACCGAGTTTTATTGAAATCGCTCGAGCCGTTTAGAATTTATTAGGGGACACACACACACACCTCACACACACACACACGCACACGCACACGGACAAAAGGTGATCTCATAAACCTATTTTTTCAAAATTGAAAATATGCTAAAAATCAAAATTTAATGTAAAGTCGCCACATTATTAATTGATAAATGTTGATAAAATTATTAAGCACATGATATGACAAAAAACATGATAACTCTTTAAATATGAGCTTAATGGTTGTTTTCTTTCTTTTGAATTGAAACTGACAGAATATTATAGAGGATGGACTAAGATGAGATCTCTTAGTGCATTCAAATTAATTTGGCAGATTTTTAAAAAATATTCATATAATTTTTACATTTTATGACCTGTTTATAAATAAATAAATAAATAAATCCGTCTTGCAACGTTCCCTTTCTTAGGCATTATGATCTCAATTCACAACACAATGTAATAAGAGCACGTGGAAAGTTTCAAAACAAACTGCTACTACTACCGCCAAGGAGTAACAGAAGTACAAAGCTTTCCACTCTCAAAGACAACTCACTAAACCATGGATACAGGCATGGCCTACGTGTATACTACCCAAGCAGCCAGTGCTATAAGAAATTAACGAAAAGAGAAACCACAAAACCGTCTGGCGCTGTACATTTGCATCCATTGCTACGTAACCACGCCCATCACAACGTGCAAGCTGTCACTTAAATGCAAATATCTCTAAAACTATGATAATTTTCTACATAAAACTTCGTATCTATGTTCGGAAAGCCTCAACCTTTTGTCTGAGATAGATTTAGAATGACATTTTTTAGTATAATCTACTGTATGACCCCCCTTATCGAAATTACTCTCTTGTCTTTCTTGGGAACGTGGAGTGTAGTCCCTGGATTCTACACTAGCACTTATTTCGTGCTCACTCAAAGTCAATGCCTTGTTTGTCAGGTGCTTGTGGTCTCTTCAACTGTTACCGATGCGCACATCTTGACGTCACATTACTGTTACCAACATGAGGGATAAGAAATTAACCTTGCAATTCTGTGAAAAAGCATTGATTGGCAAAACTATTGGTCTAGAAAAAGATATTAATGCGTAAGTACTCCCACTATGCGTGACAGAATCCAGGTGTGGATGCATTATAGCTAGGGACACGCTACCTAGTAATTATTGGTCAAGGCAAAAAGCATTTGTCTGGATATAGATTATTAATGAGTAGTACCGTTTGCGTAGGGGTGGGAATATTCCTCTCTTCCCATAATTAACGCGTTCAATGGCGGACGTATCTGGAATTTCACTGTATAAGGCGTGATCCAAGAAGGGGATGGTGGGAGGAGAAAATATGTATTTCCACAAGTAATATTCAAAAATTTTATGCTTTTCAGTCGGTCAACACGATTGTACCCAACTATTATGGGTTATTCCCTAATCCTGAAAAAATTACATAAAATAAATATACTTGAAAGATCAGTTTCGATTGTTAGTTGTGGTCTATGTGATGTTTTGTTGAGATTCTGGAAGTGGTGATTGACCTCCGGAATTTGCTTGTTGTTGTAAATGGTCAATTCAGATCTTTTTGTACAGGCCACTTATCTGGTTGAGTCTTGCGCGGTCCTGTTGAGAGCACTTCACTTGGTCACTGTCTGCACTCGACACTAATATTGACGAGTTGCATTATCTAACCAATACTGCAACTGAATAAGTGTATATATTGTAAATATTTTCAACCGTATTTTCAGACATAGATTTTATATTCTAAGTGTAATGGATATGATGATGATCGCTTGACGATCGAAACTGGTCATCCAAGTGTATTTATTAACCTCAAGTAATGTTTTTTCTGGATTAGGTCATAACCCACCTCATTTGGGTACAATCGTGTTGACCGATTGAAAAGCATTAAATTTTGTGTACTAAGGCAAAACTGAAAACTGGCTTCAAAAATCATTAAATTATTATTCATCAATACAAAATATATTTCGACTAATTTCAGTAGTGTGTAGCAGGTAGCTCTTAGTTCTCGTGGTGAAAAGACGCAGGTGCGCTTTATAGAATGGGTGGTAGCGCGCAGTTCGCTACTCTAGTGGGGGTCCGGGCGGGGACATCAAGGGTCCGCTGATAAGCCAGCTTGGTATCCTAGGCGAAACTCCACACAAGACACGGCACAAACGTCCTCAAAAGACCGGGTGCGCTTAGTATGAATGACTAATTGTCTACGCGTGGCGGGGAATATTCCACGGTCTTCAATAGTTGAAGACCTTCCTGAATCCAATAACATACATCTTATCTATATTTGGTGAGTTTAAATGTAAAATTATTCTACTACATTCCAGGGAAACTCACTTCTTATTGTGCAAACTTTCATCCGCAAATTGCACATAATTGCAATTGATTGCATCAGTTCTTGTATGCATTTCAATTGCTGAGGGAATTCACAATATGTGTGGATGCACACAAGGGAAGCCCCGCTGACTACATATTGTATTGCTGCATCTTTCCAATCCACTTCCTCTGTCACGTGTAATGCTTTCTTCTCGAGATTTCAATCTCAGCCCCGGATACGGAAAGAGATCTGTCGTTCACCTGTCCCTGCCACCTGGCACTGCTGTATTTGGAGCACAGTGTTATTTCCGCACTCCTTCACCGCTAATTCAAGAGCTTAGTTCCAAAATGTAAAGTTTGAAGCCATTATTTCAGAGTGGCCTGTACAAATTGTTACTTGTAACTCTTCAGTCGGTCAACACTAATTTTCCCAGTGACTTTGCGGGTACAATGTATATAATATATAAATAACACTACTGGAAAATTACATGTATTAGTTTATCATCACTATTGTGTGGTTTGGAGCCATTTTCAGTATTGCATTAGTATTGCTTTTCAGTCGGTCAACACGAATGTACCCAAAAAATGCTGGATCAGGAGTACGATGTACCTTTTTCTTCAATAAACCAAGGCCAGCATTCGTGGCAGTATTAAAGGTGCCGGGACGTCCTGAAAAGACCGGATGCGCTTAGTATGAATGGCTAATTGTCTACGCGTGGCGGGGAATATTCCACGGTCTTTAATAGTTGAAGACCTTCCTGAATCCAATAACATACATCTTAACTGGATTTGGCAAAACTTCAGAATTACACATGCATTGACTACAGACAACACATAGGAACACGGAACGGGGGGAGGGGGGGGGGGAAGGGAACCAGCCCAATGAGACAACATTCCAATTCAGTCGACCGTCACTGCTCCAAGAGGGAAGTTGATACTACTCGCAGTTACAGAACGGAAGACATCAAGCCAGATAACTAATAGCTTGCACTACGCAGTACAAGCATAGTTGACTTTTACCACCATATACAGGGTCTTTCATATAAAGTAAGAACGGCAAGCGGCGGTTTTGTCATTCGCTTCTGAAGCCGGCTTGGCCAAGCTTGTGACGCACCACGGCCCCCTGCTGTAATATTGAAAGCGCGCGCATAGTACAAACTTGACCTTGCAATGAGCGTGCAGGTGTTGTCAGTCGCCAGTCTGACCCTCAGCTGCTGACATTGTGAGACAGTTATCATTGCAACATCGTATTTTTGTATGTAAAATTTATTTTAATTACGATTCGGCTCGGCGGGTACGTGATGCATTTGTTCAGCAATTTCCTGATGAAGTGCCGCCACCTTCACTAGCACAGATGCACGTAATTGTAAATAACTTTGACACTACTGGTTCAGTGATCAATAAAAAACACAAAATAAAAAATCAGAAAAAATACAGTGGCATGACTCTCTCGCGTCAGCCAAAATGTGGTTACCAGATACAATGCCTGTATAACCCAGGAAGGACGACACTTCCAGCAACTTTTATAAGGTAATATTTCATAGAGGATTGTACACACGCTTAAAGCAGGGGGCCACGGCTCGCCACAAGCTCGGTCAAGGCCACCACACTAGCGGATAACAAACCCGCCACTTGGCGTTCTTACTTTATATGAAAGACCCTGTAGTCACCCCAAACAGACAAATTCCGGATTTCTATCACCGTTTTAGCATTCCACCTAGCATCATAATATACTACAACTAGCATACACTGACAAGTTGCAGTACCAATACTGCAACTAAATAATTGTACATATTGTAAATATTTTCACCTGTATTTTCAAACATAGATATTAGAGCCTAAGAGTAAAGGATCTGATGATGATCGCTTGACGATCGTAACTGCTCATCCTAGTGTATTTATTAATGTTATGTAATTTTTTTTCAGGATTAGGGCATACCCCAGCTCATGTGGGTACATTCGTGTTGACCGACTGAAAAGCACCAAACCTATTGTTTTATGATCACTTTATAACGGGGCAATTTTGGATTACGCGTTTCGACCTTCAAGTGGTCATCATCAGATCTCACTGTGTTGAGGTTTTCATTTATACACTAAAATTCACTGACCAAAAAAAAAGAAAAAAAAATCACTCGAAAAATTCAACATTACTTTCATTCAAATCATACATATGAACGGTATAGGCCTAGTACAGTACTACTGCAGTTATAGCATGGAAGTAAGGTTAGTTGGTTTCCTGGGTGCATTACCATTCCTCATGTCACTGTTTCACTTAACAATTGCGATTCATTGACATGATGCTGTTTCCCGCGGAAAGATGTGCGCGCCATCGTTATCGTCAACAATGCAATGATTTATTCTCTTTTCATTTGTCACTTGTTGACATAGGAAAAGGTCAATACAGCCATATCCTCAGGTGTTCTTGTGCAATTCAGAAACGAATATGCGCTTGAGGCCTGAAGATGTCGCCAGGGCAGTGGCTCTGATCGAAAATGGTGGCGCGCACATGTTTCCGCGGGAAACAGCATCATGTCAATGAATCGCTATTGTTAAGTGAAGCAATGACATGAGGAATGATGATACAACCAGGAAACCAACTAACCTTACTTCCATGCTATAAACAGTACGTTATGTACTAGACCTAGAGCATTCATATTTATGAATCAAATGAAAGTAATGTTGAATGTTTCAAGTGATCTAACTAAAATATTGGGGTGCGTTTTAGTATTTACAATATAATTCGCAATTTGAATATCGTTATTAGGTAGGTTTGTTTTCTTTTTAAGGGTTTGTGAATTACGTATGCGTAATGGTATTATGCACTTGTATACAATTTAGAACAACACAGTATAATATATAAAATAAAAAGGGTTGGTTGGTTGGTTCCTCAGTTTAGGGGCTGCAACAACGCGGTCATGTAGTCCCGTGTACTTCGGGTGTGTGTAGAATCTGATAACCGATGTTAAATTTGATGGCTGTATTAGTGTGTGTTATCAGTTTTTTAATTCAAGGAAGGACTGCAACTTTGAATTTATCTAATAGTTCCTACTTTTGCCGCCAAACGCCACCGTCAACAACTACTAGGCCTAGTTCAGAACTTAGCTACTAGACGCCACCGCAGTCGGCCCTTGGCAACGAACGTAGGAACATAAGAGCGTTGTTTACATTCTTTACCTATACAATTTAGCTTCACACAAGTGTAATTAATGGAATGTTCTTTAACATGCCATAAATCTATGACATGGGACCGCCGGCTTTACTTCCCCTCCGAAGGAAAGCATACTGAGGGATTTTTAACGCTCTTAAAAAATCCGACGACTTCGGCCGGGTTTGAACCCGCTATCTTGGGCATAGAAGCTCAGCATGCTACCGACTACGCCACCGAAGCCCCTTAAAAATGAAATTAGAGTATCCACTAAAACTGTATTTGTATATGGTTACAAGCCACACGTTTGTTTTTGACGATTGCCCTGGACCTTGAAGCAAGCGGGTGAGCCTGTACACAGTATGTCTCTCGCACTCGCTTCACAAATGTCAACACCGGTCTGATATAATGGAATTCCAGACTTGAGAAAGTGACGACACCATCGTGCAGAACAGTACAGTCCATGTCGAAGTATTGTGTGACGCGAAAGTACACGTTACATAGTTACAAACAGAACGCCATTATATTTGCCAATGACTGTACTTCGGCAGTAGCGTGAGATAGTTTTGTCCATCATAAGACCGCATTGGTCAGCTGACAACAACACAGGTACTGTAGTAACATCTCCAGGCCTCCATTAGGATTTTCACTCGTGTAAAGCAAACCTCCGGCCTTTACGTATCTTAGTGGACGCTAGCTTCCTCCCTACTGACAATGCGGGAATCGAAGCAGCTTAATTCAAATAACGTTATGTGTGACATCCGTTATCGGAAGTAGTAACTGACTGACGTTCTGTCTGCTGTTAATTGTCTTAAGTTAAGACTGTAGGCCCAACACCGACAACGTTAAATTAAGCAAATTCATGCCCCGTGTTTTCAGAAACTGCTGAACAGATTTGCCTGAAAATTTCACTGTAAATTAAATGATCTTTGTACAACTCACTAATCCTAAATGGCTGTGGCTTTGTAATTCAAAAGATATTTATAAATTAGTTTCCATGCATTCCATATTTTTGTGAAAACAATTAATAAATATTTTATTACAATATAGTCTAATTTATGTTGAAATCAACTGGACTAACAATCCACAGCTGCAACACGGCGGTTTTTAAAAACTGTGACATTTTTATTAAAATTTGTCGTATTTTTTCAGAGAAAACTTGATAAATGTTTCAGAATTTATGGTTTTGAGAAAATGAGGCATTGAGTTTTACAACATGAATATGTTAGGTAAAACAACTTTTATTTAAAACTTTGCGCGCCTGCAAACATGCGACTATCGAAATGCGGTCTAGCAGGTTCACCAACATATGCATCGTACATTTCTCTACAAAACACCAAATGAAAAAACTGCTCTAATTACTGTAAAAGGACCGGAGATATAAGACTTGAACGAAAAGGGGCGGAAAATTATTACAGAGCGACAGATGTCATAAAAAATTAAAGAAATTAATAATGCAGTTATAACTAGAGGACAATAATAAAAATACATATTATACATGTTCAGAAAAGAACATACTGTTTTATCCCTCTGTTGGGGGTGGGATAAACAGGGTAGTGTAGTGAACCCGCTGAGCTATGGTTCATGTGATATTTTTGTGACGGAATAATTATTATGGGATGTAGTACTTTTGAACATACCCAGAATACCACGTGGAGCGTAGAGCTCATGCTATACTCTTTGAAGTAGCGCTCAATTGCATTTTTGACTTTGGAGGTCTTGTTAATCACTTTTATCCTTTCACAAGACTCAGAATATTCTAATTCGTCATTCTGTATTATTGAATCATTTTGGTGAATGATTATTACGTTTTTGGTAAGGTATAACACTTGCAGATACGCAAGGAGCTATGAAAGTAGTCGCTCAATGACTTCGTTTTGGCGACCTACTTCCGTGCGAAAGTCAGTGACGACACTACATCTGGAGATCTGACGCCCGACAGGCGTGTTTCGAGTATCCGTCCGTCGCGACGTGGACATTATAAATATTTTTGCGCTCAAGTGAGCATCCGACTGCATCGTGTGTTGAAAATAACTATACTAACGTTGTCACACATTGTGGACATATTATTGTTCTACGAAAGGCCATATTAGGCAATATTTTCTACAAACTGTAATTGGTGCCATACGCCAGATATTTTTCCCACGTGTAAGTGGAAGGGCAAAGTGCCACGCCGAAAATATAAGAGTAATCGTCTGATAATTGTGCCAAGACGACGTGATTATTACTGCCAACGATCACAACATTATTGCTACGGAAATTCTGAATTGAAAATATCAATTTTATCGCGGATGCCACGTGATTCATAAAACGGGATACAATTGCACGTGCTAACAAGCAAAGCATCGCATCGTGTTGAATCTTGAGGATCAACAGGCTGAAAACTACAAAATACTGTGGAGAACACTATTATATGGATCGCCCACAATAATCACGCCAAAACGCCGAGAGGAACGAGATATTTCGTCATTTTCGACATCATGCAAGACATTGAACTTTTCCACGCCATGGTGAAGAAGACGATTATGGGCTAATACCATTCCGGTATGAGGGAGACGTCGTGATGGAGACCACCAGCTTGATGGAACGTCAGGATGCCGAGGACGCAGACGAAGGAACGTGGATGCCGACTTCCAGGCACATTCCAGACCTTTTTGGGAGACCATCATCCGGAGGCGAACGAACCCTGGTTGCTTGGGAGGTCCAGATTGGTGAATCCGTGGAGGACAGGACCATGCTGGAGAGCCAAGCAGAGTTTTTCGCGACCCTGGTCGATGAATGTCTGAGCCGATGTGAGAGCTACCAAAAGTCGTGAGTTTGGGCACCCTTTCTTTTGTAATAGTCCGCGGTGGTATATTTAGATATCGTAGTTTTTTTTGTGAATCAACCGCACTTATGTGTCAGCCATTTGCTAGGTAGGGTTGTAATTAGTATAATTGTTGTTTATTTCAGTCATTGTGAGTCACCCTGTGGGGTAGACCAGTTTTGGTTAACCCTGGTGCCGTCCTGATGGACGTCGTACCACGTTATAGCCGACCCACTGCCAAACATGACTGTAATCATTTGCAGCTATTTTGCTCAGCCATGTGTAGGATATTTATCCGTGGTTTCATTCAGATGTCATCGTCACTTTATTTAACTGCAATCTTTGCAACCAGTCTGTTGAGACTTATGACCTCGTTAGATAGGTCGTATCGTTAGGAAACCAACTGTAGTTTCCAGTTTTATAAAAATATGCCGTATTTTCATTTTTGAAAGCGCTCAGAAGCCAATTTATAGTCAAATACTGACAGATTTATTATTTTGGAGAAAGTGTAGATGTCAAGCATCGAACTAAGTGCACTATCGCATCATTATGCAGGTCTAGAGTTGCAGATCTGTGCCATATTTATCAATTTGTTACTACTTTGTTTCTGTCATGAGGACTCAGGTGTTAATGTTATACTGAGAACTTAATAAGTGTTATATCTTTGATGAGCAAAGAAGCTCGTGAGACATGCTGTTATGTCTGTGATTTACTATTCTTTGAAATGAAGGACTGCGATACTTTATTGTACAGTTAAATTGTAACGTGTTTAGCACACGGATTCTATAAGGTTTTTGAACCAAGCATATGCTAAGAATGACAAGGCCAAATATTACGGTATTATATAATGTTAAAACTAGCCGGCCTTGCCTGTTGAAAAATGTGGTCAGTGAAGGACTGCAATTTGTGAAGTTGTCACCAATAAACTGGTTTGTGGACCCAGTAACCTTGAAAACAAACGCTTGAAAGCGAGACAGAACTACGATAACATAGGACAGAATGTTGATTTCATTCATCTCTTTCTTTCAATGCAGCTATTGCTCATGAAACCCAGTGTTTCTTACTGTATTTTTGTTCATTTGTTTTTCTTGGATTTTCATACTGTTAGTTAGATATTTTACTGCGAGGAATGTCATTTCGACATGTCCAGGGTTGTCAGGCTTCTTTATGCATTGTTGGCGATCCTCTTGAGAGAGGCAAATTATAATGAAGGCAATTTGGTTATTAAATGCGAGGTTTTTGCCGCAGGTAACCCATGATATTATGTGCCTTGAGTGAGTAAGACGCGCCATTGTTGTAAGTCGCGCATCTGTTGTTGTTATGAGGCATTATTATGGGAGTTGTTGAAAGCGAGGTATTTACCGCTGATAATTCGTGTTATTGTGAGTCCGAGCCGAGTTTGCTCGTTGAGTTTTCCGACTATTGAGTCGATGTTTTGCTGTGGGAGAATGATCTTTAGAAGACTACTCCTTGTCAGGCCTTTGTCAGAATACGCCATAAACCTACGGAAGGAACATAAACCGACATAATAAACATCATCCGCATAATTGTTTTAAACAAGATCTAACTAACATATTATTTCCATTTAAACTTTGACATTCTTACATTTGAACCTGCTGACATGGCCGTGCAGATGAAGGGATTTCCTTTATTGGAAACGACGAAGACTGTAGACATTTTTGTTGTGACCTGGCGCACACATGAACCATTAGTTCATAGTGTGTGGAGCGCAGGCCATGTGATTGTCAGACGTGGTTTTAACTACGCAATCACCGACATTACTATCAAGCTAGATGACAATGGTTTACAAAGAGTTAACCATGGGGCAGGAAGGCATTATAATAAAAACTGTGTTGTACTATAATTATTGATGTCATGAAACTGTATTTTTCCCCATGTTACCTTTATTGCGTGCTATTTAGCACATGATTGTTGATTAGATTAATTGTTCTTAAATGGCTGTACACTTAGCTTTGTATTGTAAATGTTTTGCTATTACGGACGTCACCGCCGTAACTTTGAATGTTAACTGATAGGACTTAGCTAGAAAAGTTAAATGTAAATGTGGAAATGGTACCACCTTAACTTAGCTTTGCTTTGCTCCTTCACTTAAATGTAACTTCATATTAGCTTGATCATGTAACTTGTATTAGGGATTTTGCGTCGTACCATTTACCCAGCGTTGTTGCTGTTGCTTACTTATTGTGTATTAGATCTTTCGCGAGGGTTAATGTAACTTCATTGTTAGGGACTTGAACTTTTATTATCATTAACTTTTAGCTTGCGGATTAGCCGTATGTAACCCTCCGAACTAGGATAGGGGTTTGTGGAAATCTACAATAAATTTTCACGGTGCTTTACATAAGCCTGGATGTTTAATTTCACAGTCTAGTTTTTGACGTGAACCTTTCCTTAGGCCGTCTTTGACCATCGCAACCATGTACCACGCTCCCCGTGGACTATAGAACCTCGTGCCGCATTGGCCTATTGTTAGGAAGTTCACCTGATCCTCACGGCAAACTTTTAAAGGTCCGACGGGGGAGATTTTAGGAGAGTCATCGCGGTTGTTGGCTATCCCGACAGCTTTACAGGAGGACTTCTGAAGGTCACTCACAAATATGTGCCGTTGCCACCCGGCTGACGGGCACATAAAATGGCGGCCCAACTAATGGGGCTACGAAGTTGACATGGTGCACGGTGTTAACGTGGAAACCGACGTATAGGTCGCACATAAATTGGCTCCCTATACGTGGAGAGACGTTGACATGGTAACACATTGATTGACTCCCTATACAAGGAGCCAGATGTCAACATGGTGATCATCAGATGGCGCCCTGTATATTTTCTTATGCCGATATTTAGGAGGATCTTAATATTTGGATAATGGTAAATTGACAGGACTGGGACGAACTTAGAAAGTCGTACTGCAGATCAATAGACCGCATGGCATTCATATTTGATAGAAGACCATGGGGTGAGGTTTTTATATTGAATAAATGAAAGATAGGGTTTTTCTTAGATGATGCCTCATCCTAAGTAAATGTAAGTAAATCTGGACTCTGGAATGGCGTCGGTGAGTGAAGTGCGTGTGTTTCGGTCTCCTGTTTTGTGCTGTTTTCTCATGTTATTCTTTCACGTAACTAGTTCTTTTTTTGTGAGTGGTAGTGATGTGAGGGTGTCCATGATTCGTGAAAAGAATTATGAAGCTTCAGTAAACTGGAAGTGCTCCAATCGGAGTTTTAATTTTTGTTGTTTCTCTGCTGCTGGATTGTCGCCTGCCATGCTGCTAAAAGGAGCCAGCCCTTTCACTAGGAGAGGTACGGTCACATCAACATCAACGGTGACCACAGTCTTCATGCTTCTTCTACTGTCAGGTGATGTAGAAATTAATCCTGGTCCGGGTTCGAACAGTTCTATGTCCATATACTTTCAGAACACTCAGAGCGTGTCCAACAAGCTGGACAAAGTAGATTTGAGCAGCAGTGATTTTAATAATATGTCAATAATAGCCTTAAATGAGTCTTGGCTTTTTGACAGTTTTCTTGACTCAGAACTCGCCTTTTCTAGGACTCATGACATATTTAGAAGAGACAGGCCTGGGCGTGGGGGTGGTGTTGTCATTGCTACGCAGTCTCAGTTGCGTGCTAGGAGAAGAGCGGACTTAGAAAGTGAATGCGAAATTATTTGGTTGGAAATCCAAGGAAGGTCTAGTGTGTTCGTGGGCTGTGTGTACCTACCCCCGCCTGCCTCTTTAGACCACTTGGAGGAGCTACATACCTCTCTCAGCAGGGTGCACGCCCAGTTGAAGGACAAGGATACAGTTATATTGTGTGGGGATTTCAACATGCCGGACATCTCATGGGGACAGCAGGAAGGGCCTTCTCTCATACCTTTAAAACTAACTGAAAGTGCAGTGAACTCGATCTTCTGCGAGATAATTGAGGAATTCTCTCTGCATCAATTGAATCCACATCTCACGCGCGGACAAAACTACCTTGATCTTCTGTTTACTAATATTCCTAAAATCTCTCAATCTGTAGAGTTAGAAAAACCGGGGTGGATTCCATCTGACCATAGTGCTCTAATATGGAACATTGATTTTCACGACGCTAGTTTATTTCAAAAACTACCTCACAGGGAAATTTTTAACTGGAAGAAAGCAGACATGAACCACCTGAAACTTCTACTGGATTATTGCCCATGGTCCCTCCTTGACATCAGGAACGACATTAATGAGAATTGTGAGATATTTTATGATCTCTTGATGTCCGCAGTTCGAGAAGCAGTTCCTCGTGTGAAGGTTAATCCCTAGCGTTATCCACCTTGGTTTGATGCAGATGTAATCAGCGCGCTACATTCGAAAAATAGGGCTCATCGTCAATGGAAACGCTCTTCTTTGGAATGCCATAGAATTGAATTTGTGGTCAGGAGACTCGAATTCAAAGAAATTCAACGCCGAAAGTATGACGCCTACCTGGAAGACATAGACTCCAGTGTTAAACCTAATCCGAACAGACTATGGTCCTTCATTAAGCAGAGATCTAGGAACACCAGATTACCAGTCTCGCTCGAGTATGACGGACGTACCAGTACTGATGCAAACTCTGCCTGTGAGCTGTTTTCTGATTATTTCGAAACCTTATTCCTTCCTGTAAATTCTATACCGCCACCATTACCTGATCTGCTACCCTCCAGTAACGACAGCATTTCGTACTTCCATATTTCCGAAGACTGCATCAAGAATAAATTACATAATCTATCCTCTGGCAAGTCTCCCGGTCCTGATGCCATTCCTATAGAAATAATTAAATCTTTATGCCACCAGCTATCTCGTCCACTTTACATCCTATTCAACCAAGCCATCAGTGAAGGAGTGTTTCCGGATTACTGGAAATCAGTTCATATCACCCCAGTGTTAAAGAAAGGCTCCAGGCAGAAGGTAGTAAATTACAGGCCAGTAACACTAATGTCTATTTTCGCGCGAGTCTTTGAATCAATTGTTCGAGACGAAGTGTACGCTCACGTGTCACCATTCATCACTGAACTTCAGCACGGCTTTCTTCCTAGGCGATCCACTGCTACCAACCTAGCAGTCTTCACTCATGATGTATCCACCTTTATGAATAACCGTGGTAGTGCTGATGTTATCTATACTGACTTCTCTAGGGCTTTCGACAGCGTTCATCACAACCTACTGCTTCTTAAACTTTCAAACTTTGGTATAACTGGTAATCTTTTACGTTTCTTCAAAAGCTACCTCTCAAATAGAACCCAATCAGTTGTAATTAATAATAATAAGTCTAAATCTGTTAACGTTATTTCCGGTGTCCCTCAGGGTTCTGTGTTGGGCCCTCTGCTTTTTATACTTTTTGTAAATGATATCCCTCGTATAATTCATAATTCTAGGTGCCTGATGTACGCTGATGATCTTAAACTGTATATGCCCATCAGTACTATAAATGACTGTGAGTTGTTGCAACAAGACCTACACCAACTCAGTGAATGGTGTGAAACATGGAAACTGAAACTGAATACTGAAAAGTGTAAAGTGTTGTCAGTTTCATTGAAACGTAACCTCCTACCCAGGTTTAATTACTGTATTAAAAATGAAACGCTACGTAGAGTGTCAACCATTAAGGATCTAGGGGTGACAATCACTAATAATTTCTCGTTCGATGAACATATTTCAAAAATATGTCGTGAAAGTTTCCGGATCCTGGGATTTTTAAAAAGAAATTGTTTAAATTATTTTTCGGACATAACTCTATCCAAATTATTTAAGTCACTCATTCGGCCTAAATTAGAATACTGTAGTGTGATCTGGAATCCCTTTCACAGTAATAAAATTGACGCCATCGAAGGTGTGCAAAAGAGATTTATTAAATGGCTCTGTTACAGGGGTGGACGACCGTACCATAGAGCTGAGTATGAGAGTTTTTGCAACGTGTACAGTCTTCCTCCACTTAGCAGTCGGCGCACAGTGGGTGACGTGAGATTCCTTTGGAAGCTGGTTAATGGCGGAATTGACTCTAATCAGTTGCTAGCTGACTTGGGTTTTCACGTCCCTCAGAGAACCACCAGACGGAAGCACACGTTCGATGGGGTCAGATCGAGAATTAATGTGCACAAAAATTCATGTCTGATCCGGTTGCAGTCAACATACAGCTTGATGGAGAGTAGAAGTGCTACTGATATTCACTTCGACTCTCTATTAACTGTTATGAGAGATATCTCAAGTGGGCTGTAAAATAGTGTATTGCATATTGGGTTAATTTCTATTTGCGTTGATTGATTGAACATGTGGTCGAATGAATGGTTGATTGATTTTTTGATTGAATGTACGAGTGAATGAAGTAATGTATTTTTTGTTTGCTGTTATCTAGATCCTTGAATGTCGCTCTTGTATTACTTTCCCTAGTTTCTGAACTTTGTCTTCTTATCTTTTATTTTATGTTTTGCCTGTTTCTGTTTACTGTTGATAGTTTTTTTTCTGTAATAATTATTGTAATGTTTCTTGTACAAAGGGATTGCATGAATGAATGCTTGAGATAGGATGTTAGAGTGCGTGTCTGTATGGTTGTGGTTGCTGATTTATAATAGATTAGTGTATTGCTATTTTTGTACGTGTTTGCTGTTTTTGTTTTGTTTATAATTGTAAATTTTATTGTTAATTATTATATTGTCACTAGTGGAGTCTATCTGTCTGACAATAAAGAATACATACATACATACATACATACATACATACATAATACTTTGCTTTGCTCACCGTTGTATTAGTAAATGTAGAAGCACTTAGTTTGCATACTCCAGCTGTACTCGTGATATTTATTAAGTCGAAACAAGCTTTATACCACCACGTTACTATCATAGCTGTAAGTTTCCATCATGATTGATCCCTCGTTTCTCTCAATATAAGTTCTTGTCAAATGGATGAGGATATGATTCGCAGAGTGTTCGCTGAGATGTTGGCAGGTGTCAACGCTAACCTCCAACAACTTACTAGTGACTTGAGTGTGAATACACAAGCCTTAGAGGTTAATTCACAAGCTATTGACAATGTTAGACAGGAAGTAGGTGATGTAAATGGTCATGTGGACCAGGTCAGGCAGAACCTCGAGATAAACACTCAGTCTGTTGACAATGTCAGGCAGAACCTTGAGGTAAATACCCAATCAATTAATGAAGTACGTTTAGATTTAGAGATAAACACCCGTACTGTTAAAGACGTTAGGACCGATCTAACGAAGGTCAGGGCCGAAATGGACTCGTACAGGGTAGAAGCGAAAAATGACTTAACGGCAGGTTTGGCAGCAGTAAGGATAGACATGATTCGTCACCACCAGGAGGCAAGCCAGCGCGTTGACACATTAACGGAAGAAATGAATAGGGCAAGACAGGATGTGCAAATCCGACTCGAGGAGCACACGGCTCAAATTCAGACCGCTATAAATAAAGTACAGTTAGACGTCCAAGCTGATATCGAGCACACCAGAGAAGAATTTGGGACTAGGCTGAATCGCGTAGAAGGTTTTATGGACAACGTAAAAAAGGATATGGCTACCATGAACCTAGGACTGGTATTAATGAGAGGTGCAGCTAACGCCGTTAATAACAACGTGAAGACCATCGTGGATAACGTGCTTGAGGTTAGGAAGGAACTTAATTCTAACCGGAAAGACATCGCGGAACTAAAAGAAACTGTCACAGGCTCACGTGATACTGTAGATGTGCACAGGGAGGAGCACAAAGTCGACCTGATGATGTTGAGAGGCGAATTCGTGGAGCATAAAACTACAGTCGACGCCAATGTAAATGGAGTCAAGGATGATATCAACCATATCCAGAGTAACGTATCTCAGGTTGAGGGCGAAATTGCAACATTGCAGAAAAAGATTGAGGAAATAACGATTATTGATAGGCTCGAGTTGAGTCGTAACCTCAAATCAGCTATTCGTGAGGTGGACCAAAATCTCAAAGGTAAAGTTGAACGAATCGAGTTGCAACTAAATGATTTAGGGAGCAAAGTCGCCAACAGGAATATACAAGAATTAGAAGTCATCGAGGAGAGGCTCGACAGGTTAGAAGCACTTCCGAGGGGAGTAGATTTGCAACCGCCGATGGGAAATACACGTGAAACGCCGGAATTTTGGACTAGTAATGTACAGTCAAGTGTACATGCCGATACACGACCTTGGCAGTTTAATGCAACAGCGCCAAGCCAGACGTTAAATTACGATGCTAACCCGTTCAGACCAGCTATAAATAGACTGGATCCTGAAACTAACACGCCGTCAAACAACTACATGCAGAATACATACCGTACTGCTAATACTCAGGGTAATGTCACAGTGATAAGGTCAAGGGAAGAGCAACCCGCTAAATTCACTGGCACAGGAAGCGGAGTGACTCCTGTAGAATTTCTCACGAACGTCGAGAGCTATTTACGAGACACACTCGTAACTCCTGAAAGAGAACTTCGAGTTATTGAACGTCTTCTGGATGGACAAGCAGCAACTTGGTATCGGGCTTTTAAATATTCATTCTCCGGGTATCAAGACTTTAAAGAAGCACTACTGAGGACGTATTGGTCGAGTGACGTTCAGCAAAGTATAAGGGCTGAAATGTACACTCGCCGATATAGTTCCAACATGCCAACTCGCTACGCAAATTACTTTGCAACCCAGCTTGCTAAATTGAAAAATCTTCAGCCTCCTTTATCGGAGCAGGATTTAGTGAATACCATAGTATGGCAATACCCATCCGACGTGCAAAGAGTACTAATCGCTGCAGGGGCGACGACATTTCAACAGTGTGATCAGATATTACGACGTCTTGATGCTAACGCGGAGCAATTTCCAACTCACCGTCAACAGAAGGTTGACAGGCGTGAAGAGCGTCACGTTAACGTCACGACTGTGGACAAAGTTAGCCAGACACAAGAAGCATCACAGAACTCTGGGAATCCTCGGCCAGAATACAACAATGAATACCGCCGTAACTGGAGAGAGTGGAGTAATACTCCATATTCAAGGAACCAGAGAGAAGACAATAGAACATATTGGAATCGTAGGTTCGATAATGGGGCGAGCGACAACCGTCGTCACGACAATAACCGTCGTGGGAATCAGGAAGGTCCGTCAGGAAGAGGAAGGATCCGGCGAGACTACAGGTATAACGGAGGTTACCAACGAGGACGTGATCCACGTTACCATCCGGACCGTGACTGGGAAGGGAGAGCGCGCGAGAGCCGCGAGTACCTCCAGCAATTGAGAGAGAGCCAAAATAGAGAAGAGGGAGAAAGTAACCCTACTTCGAGGGAAGAAAGAAATGTGACGTCAGAGGCAGGACAGAACCAGCCTGGTACCTCTAGTCACAACAAAGAAAAAAAAAACGCCGAAAAATTAAGACAGTCTAGTTTGGCTGAGCACAGGGTGACGGAAGATATTTTACTCTGGGAGCCCATCCAACAGGATTTACTCGACGAACGACGAACGACGAACCACAGTTATGAGCCAACACGTTTACCCAAAATAGTAGCCACTCTCAATGGATGCAGTGTTATAATTCTGATCGATACTGGCGCAATGATCAGTGTAATCTCTGCAGATTGCTATGCTAAGGTGAAGGCTAAATCTGAGGTGACAGAGCTGCCTGTTTCCGCTATTCGTGTCAGAGGAGTGATACCTGACCGGGTTGTGACGTGCAAGATACAGGTTTTGTGCACATTGAGAATCACAAGCCACGTGTATTTGCACGAATTCTTAGTTATGAAAGGTTTGCATCATGATGTCATACTAGGGGCTGATTTCATGAGGAAGTATGACGGTATTATCGACATGGGACGCAATACTGTCGAATTTAAACTGAACGAACCTATAGAGATGAACCTTGTGGTAGATGAACCGGAATTCCTGTCCGAAGTCGACGTTGTCGAGCAACTTAATAGCAAGGAAACTGAGGAAACACTTGATGCCGACGGAGAGGCAGGATTAATATCCACAACCATGCAAGAGAATTTGGCTTCTACACTAAATGAATATTGGGACATATTCGATACTGCTCCTGGCGAAATTATGAATTATGAATATGACCTCATTTTATTAGACGACTCTCCATTTCAGAAGAAAATTTACCCGATTGCTGAAAAACACCGCGAGGAAGCTGCAAGGAAGAACCATGAGATGGAAGTAGCAGGCACGATTAAGAAGTCACCGACTCCTTTTCTGAATCCAATTATACCTGTGGTTAAGGTTGATGGAAGTTTGAGGCTTTGTCTCGACGCAAGGGCTTTAAACGAACGCCTGGCTCCCGAGCACGACAGACCGCCTAAGATTAGGGACATCCTTAGGAAGTTTAAAGGGAAGAAAATTTTCTCATCATTGGACCTTGTACAATCATATTATCACATCAAACTGTCCGAGTATACTCAGAAGTACACTGGTTTCTTATTTGATCAAACCACCTATGTCTTCTGCAAGTTACCATTTGGTTTGAAGAATGCTGGAGCTGCTTTGATTAGAGCACTAGATGCTAAGTTAGCTCCAGAGGTAAAAGAGAAAGTAATATGTTATGTGGACGACATAATCATCGCTTCTGAAACAGAGGAAGAGCATTTGGCTACCCTACGCCTTGTTTTTGAAAATCTTCGACAGGCCAATTTCAAGGTCAAGTTTGACAAGTGCAGATTTCTCCAAAGAGAAGTAAATTTTGTTGGACATATTATTAATGGAGATGGATACCGACCGAATCCAGCAAAAATCAGAACTGTCGCCGCTTTTACAACGCCAACCCGTGTGAAGCACGTGAGACAATTTTTGGGAATACTACAATTTTTTGCTGCTCATTGTGAGCAATACTCAGAGACTGTTGCACCACTTCAAAGTCTGCTGAAAAAGAACTGTAGATGGAACTGGAATGATGATTGTGAGACAGCATTCCAGAAGGCTAAGGAGATGCTAGCGAATTCTATCCAGTTGGAATATCCTGATTATTCACGCAATTTCATTCTTGAAACAGACGCATCAGCCATTGGTATTGGAGCTATAATATTGCAGGAGGACGATGATAAGAAACGTCACTACATCGCTTTCTTGAGCAGACGTTTAAGAGCTCACGAATCTCACTATTTTACAACAGAAATAGAAGCACTAGCCGTCGTCTATGCATTAGAGTACTGGCAGAAACTTTTGATAGGCCAGAAGATTGTCGTAAGAACCAATCACCACGCTTTGACCTTCATCCTACGAACAAGACTGGCAAGTGACAGGATCACTAGATGGACTCTTTTTCTCCAACAGTTCGATCTGGAGATTGTTTACAAACCAGTCAGAGAGAATGTATTGGCCGACATCCTCAGCCGGAATCCTGAAACTTCTATTAATGCCATTGACATCGAGGGAGAATGCGAAGAACACCTTCGCCGACTTCGTTATCTACCCGAAGGACAGAGACGTGAAGAGGAACTTAGACACATCATTCGATTTCTTGAACGAAAGATGGATCCTCAGGATGAGCTTTATGCAAGGATTGCTGCCATAGCAGATGACTATCTGATTTACCGTCGCGTTTTGTATAAATTTGTGGACGAAGATCACACCCAACTGCGTACAGTTATTCCCAGATGGTACCAGGAATCTGTCATTCTCATGGTACATATGTCTATTGGTCACGGTGGAACGGACAAGACCATTGCCACCATTAAAGAGTCGTTCACCTGGAAAAGGTTAGGAACCACTGTCAGAGAGTGTTTACGTGCTTGTGACGCATGCCTGCGGAACAAATACACGTCACACTTATTGAGAGAACCACCTAGACCAATACTACCAACTCAACCCAGAGAGTTGTACGCACAAGATATTTACGGTCCTATACCTAAAGCCCGTCGTGGGAATCGTTACATTGTAGTCACCATAGATGTGTTTACAAAATACACAATGCTCCATCCTATTCAGAAGGCTAATGCACATCAAATTATCCAGCGAATAAGACGACAAGTGATACCGGAGGCAGGGAAGCCACAATTCTTATTAACCGACCACGGATCGCAATATACTTCTGCAGAATTCGCCAACGCTATGGAGGAAATAGAGATTGGTCATCTTTTGTCATCGATAAGACACCGTGAGAGCAATCCAGCGGAATGCGTTATATCCACTATTGCAAAATTTTGTCGTTTGTATTGTCAGGAGGAACACTGGCGATGGACTGAAGTCCTTGTTTTGATGGCAAAATGCATTAATTCTACTGTGCATGAAAGCACTGGTCAAATACCTTTGGTCCTGCATTTGAACCAGATGCCACTGAGAGTCTGGAACCGCGTGATTGTAAATCCACCTTGTTTACAACCATCGCATGCCAGCAGACTGTTAGCTGCTAGAGATACATTAGACAGACAAGCTGCCAAACGCTTGAGGAGAACAAGACGCCAGAGATTCAGAGAACCACTTGAGGAGGGAGACCTTATCCTTATAAGGAGACCCGGAATTTCTAATCCAATTGACCGCGTATACGGGAAATTTCTTTCCTTGTATTACGGCCCTAGTCGTGTTAGACAGCCGTTGAATAATGGGAGTTATGTCATTGAAGACATCAGAACTGGAGAACGTATTGGAACTTTCAACGCCGCCAATCTAAAAAAATATCACACATGAATGAATTATAGAGGCAAATAAAATGTCGTCCCAACATTTTCTTTGAAACGACGGAGAGGCAGATGAACCCGCTGAGCTATGGTTCATGTGATATTTTTGTGACGGAATAATTATTATGGGATGTAGTACTTTTGAACATACCCAGAATACCTCGTGGAGCGGAGAGCTCATGCTATACTCTTTGAAGTAGCGCTCAATTGCATTTTTGACTTTGGAGGTCTTGTTAATCACTTTTATCCTTTCACAAGACTCAGAATATTCTAATTCGTCATTCTGTATTATTGAATCATTTTGGTGAATGATTATTACGTTTTTGGTAAGGTATAACACTTGCAGATACGCAAGGAGCTATGAAAGTAGTGGCTCAATGACTTCGTTTTGGCGACCTACTTCCGTGCGAAAGTCAGTGACGACACTACATCTGGAGATCTGACGCCCGACAGGCGTGTTTCGAGTATCCGTCCGTCGCGACGTGGACATTATAAATATTTTTGTGCTCAAGTGAGCATCCGACTGCATCGTGTGTTGAAAATAACTATACTAACGTTGTCACACATTGTGGACATATTATTGTTCTACGAAAGGCCATATTAGGCAATATTTTCTACAAACTGTAATTGGTGCCATACGCCAGATATTTTTCCCACGTGTAAGTGGAAGGGCAAAGTGCCACGCCGAAAATATAAGAGTTATCGTCTGATAATTGTGCCAAGACGACGTGATTATTACTGCCAACGATCACAACATTATTGCTATGGAAATTCAGAATTGAAAATATCAATTTTATCGCGGATGCCACGTGATTGATAAAACGTGATACAATTGCACGTGCTAACAAGCAAAGCATCGCATCGTGTTGAATCTTGAGGATCAACAGGCTGAAAACTACAAAATACTGTGGAGAACACTATTATTTGCATCGTCCACAATAATCACGCCAAAACGCCGAGAGGAACGAGATATTTCGACATTTTCGACATCATGCAAGACATTGAACTTTTCCACGCCATGGTGAAGAAGACGATTACGGGCTATACCATTCCGGTATGAGGGAGACGTCGTGATGGAGACCACCAGCTTGATGGAACGTCAGGATGCCGAGGACGCAGACGAAGGAACGTGGATGCCAACTTCCAGGCACATTCCAGACCTTTTTGGGAGACCATCATCCGGAGGCGAACGAACCCTGGTTGCTTGGGAGGTCCTGATTGGTGAATCCGTGGAGGACAGGACCATGCTGGAGAGCCAAGCAGAGTTTTTCGCGACCCTGGTCGATGAATGTCTGAGCCGATGCGAGAGCTACCAAAGGTCGTGAGATTGGGCACCCTCTCTTTTGTAATAGTCCGCGGTGGTATATTTAGATATCGTAGTTTTTTTTGTGAATCAACCGCACTTATGTGTCAGCCATTTGCTAGGTAGGGTTGTAATTAGTATAATTGTTGTTTATTTCAGTCATTGTGAGTCACCCTGTGGGGTAGACCAGTTTTGGTTAATCCTGGTGCCGTCCTGATGGACGTCGTACCACGTTATAGCCGACCCACTGCCAAACATGACTGTAATCATTTGCAGCTATTTTGCTCAGCCATGTGTAGGATATTTATCCGTGGTTTCATTCAGATGTCATCGTCACTTTATTTAACTGCAATCTTTGCAACCAGTCTGTTGAGACTTATGACCTCGTTAGATAGGTCGTATCGTTAGGAAACCAACTGTAGTTTCCAGTTTTATAAAAATATGCCGTATTTTCATTTTTGAAAGCGCTCAGAAGCCAATTTATAGTCAAATACTGACAGATTTATTATTTTGGAGAAAGTGTAGATGTCAAGCATCGAACTAAGTGCACTATCGCATCTTTATGCAGGTCTAGAGTTGCAGATCTGTGCCATATTTATCAATTTGTTACTACTTTGTTTCTGTCATGATGACACAGGTGTTAATGTTATACTGAGAAATTAATAAGTGTTATATCTTTGATGAGCAAAGAAGCTCGTGAGACATGCTGTTATGTCTGTGATTTACTATTCTTTGAAATGAAGGACTGCGATACTTTATTGTACAGTTAAATTGTAACGTGTTTAGCACACGGATTCTATAAGGTTTTTGAACCAAACATATGCTAAGAATTACAAGGCCAAATATTACGGTATTATATAATGTTAAAACTAGCCGGCCTTGCCTGTTGAAAAATGTGGTCAGTGAAGGACTGCAATTTGTGAAGTTGTCACCAATAAACTGGTTTGTTGACCCAGTAACCTTGAAAACAAACGCTTGAAAGCGAGACAGAACTACGGTAACATAGGACAGAATGTTGATTTCATTCATCTCTTTCTTTCAATGCAGCTATTGCTCATGAAACCCAGTGTTTCTTACTGTATTTTTGTTCATTTGTTTTTCTTGGATTTTCATACTGTTAGTTAGATATTTTGCTGCGAGGAATGTCATTTCGACATGTCCAGGGTTGTCAGGCTTCTTTATGCATTGTTGGCGATCCTCTTGAGAGAGGCAAATTATAATGAAGGCAATTTGGTTATTAAATGCGAGGTTTTTGCCGCAGGTAACCCATGATATTATGTGCCTTGAGTGAGTAAGACGTGCCATTGTTGTAAGTCGCGCTTCTGTTGTTGTTATGCGGCATTATTATGAGAGTTGTTGAAAGCGAGGTATTTACCGCTGATAACTCGTGTTATTGTGAGTCCGAGCCGAGTTTGCTCGTTGAGTTTTCCGACTATTGAGTCGATGTTTTGCTGCGGGAGAATGATCTTTAGAAGACTACTCCTTGTCAGGCCTTTGTCAGAATACGCCATAAACCTACGGAAGGAACATAAACCGACATAATAAACATCATCCGCGTAATTGTTTTAAACAAGATCTAACTAACATATTATTTCCATTTAAACTTTGACATTCTTACATTTGAACCTGCTGACATGGCCGTGCAGATGAAGGGATTTCCTTTATTGGAAACGACGAAGACTGTAGACATTTTTTGTGACCTGGCGCACACATGAACCATTAGTTCATAGTGTGTGGAGCGCAGGCCATGTGATTGTCAGACGTGGTTTTAACTACGCAATCACCGACATTACTATCAAGCTAGATGACAATGGTTTACAAAGAGTTAACCATGGGGCAGGAAGGCATTATAATAAAAACTGTGTTGTACTATAATTATTGATGTCATGAAACTGTATTTTTCCCCATGTTACCTTTATTGCGTGCTATTTAGCACATGATTGTTGATTAGATTAATTGTTCTTAAATGGCTGTACACTTAGCTTTGTATTGTAAATGTTTTGCTATTACGGACGTCACCGCCGTAACTTTGAATGTTAACTGATAGGACTTAGCTAGAAAAGTTAAATGTAAATGTGGAAATGGTACCACCTTAACTTATCTTTGCTTTGCTCCTTCACTTAAATGTAACTTCATATTAGCTTGATCATGTAACTTGTATTAGGGATTTTGCGTCGTACCATTTACCCAGCGTTGTTGCTGTTGCTTACTTATTGTGTATTAGATCTTTCGCGAGGGTTAATGTAACTTCATTGTTAGGGACTTGAACTTTTATTATCATTAACTTTTAGCTTGCGGATTAGCCGTATGTAACCCTCCGAACTAGGATAGGGGTTTGTGGAAATCTACAATACATTTTCACGGTGTTTTACATAAGCCTGGATGTTTAATTTCACAGTCTAGTTTTTGAGGTGAACCTTTCCTTAGGCCGTCTTTGACCATCGAAACCATGTACCACGCTCCCCGTGGACTATAGAACCTCGTGTCGCATTGGCCTATTGTTAGGAAGTTCACCTGATCCTCACGGCAAACTTTTAAAGGTCCGACGGGGGAGATGTTAGGAGAGTCATCGCGGTTGTTGGCTATCCCGACAGCTTTACCGGAGGACTTCTGAAGGTCACTCACAAATATGTGCCGTTGCCACCCGGCTGACGGGCACAGAAGATGTATTAATTTAGGGGATGTTTCCGGATAGGGGTAGTTTCCCGTAATTGGGGGAAACTACTAGTGTAATGTGTTGGTGTGAGGATGTAATCTCTTGGGGGTACGTTCCTACAGGGTGCGTCTACTTGTTATGGGATGAACGTCTAAGACTGAGCTATTAACTTAGCCTGACACTTAAGTATGAGCGAGCGTTTAGCGAGCTCACGTGCAGAGTCGACAACTCGGCACGCCACAGTCTGGCTGCTTACTCGAGTACAATGGGATTCCTGACGGTGCAGTTCCTGGCCTTCACGGTCAGGGGAAATTAAGACTAAGGTCAGGTTGTTTGTAGGGATGTAAAACTGGGTGAAATGAGTAGTAGATGTATGTGTTTACTGACCAAGTATTTATTGGTCAGTGGCGGTGATGTACTGTCCCTTTAGGTGGAGGACAAGTATAAAACAAGTTACAAAGTGTGTGAAATACAAAAGTGTTCTGGGTTAGGTGTTACAATGATTAGGAATCTGAGCACACGGCTAGTTCTCACCTGGTGAAGAGCTGGAACGGACCACGAGGAGCAGAGCCGCTGGCCACGAATAGATAATTGGGCTCTTCTGTGTCTAGCTTTTAAGGCTTAGTCGGCGTTTCCTCATTGTTGCTGCTCCAGATAGCGTGTTTGTGTATATGTTGTGTAAGCGTGGCTGTCAGCAATACTGCCGGGCCTGCTCGTTTCAAAGAAGTGTGTAAGGCTTATGGCATGCCTATGAGTGTGGTGAATGGTGAAAGATGAAGGGGTGGGTCCTAGGGGTACTGCCCCTGGGCTGTACAAGACCTCCTCGGCCTTTGTTCGCGGCCTCGCGAACGGAAAATAGAGTAGGCGTGTCGGTGTAGTGGTTTTCTTCTTCTTCTTGTTATTATTATTATTGTCCCTCTTCTTCTTCTTCTTCTTCGGTGTCGTGTAGATGTGTAGATGTCGTGTTGTCCTTCTGGTGGTGTGAGTTTAGCGTGTGCTCAGAGAGGGTGGGTTTTGGGTGTGTACATATACATAGTTGATTTTTATTATTATTATTATTATTATTATTATTATCTTGATGGTGTTGCTGTTAATGAGAAAAACGAAGAAAAGAAACATAGATATATGCATATTGGTGCCATGCAGGCAGGAAAAAGAAACATGGTTGGACGGGTGGTTGTGTCGTCCACCGCTGTGTGGGGAAAAAAATGCTCCCTGCATGTACCTTGTGTCTATAAAGAATAGGCAAAGTATTGTATAAAAGATGGAATAAAATAGAAAAACAGGTGCCCCAGGGTGTAAGTTAAAGGTGTTTATCAGAATGATTTATTGTTTTCGGGATGAAACGGGGCACCTTCACAAATTTTAACGTTAGTAGATAGAAAATGAAAGAGACAAAAGTGTATTACGGTGTGAATGGTGTTAGAATGTTACAGTATTTCATATTTCTCGTGATTTGACGGTGTTACAATGTTTTTACAATTTTTTGATTACAATGTTTACATGCTAGTCTTAATTATAATTCTACTATTACTAAACCTGTCTGCTCATGAGCCTGATACCTTTTTCTCATTGTCCGACATTACCATAGCGCTCTCCTCTGGCCATTCTTACCTCTTGTATGTTAATCGGCCGCTCCTCTTACCGTAGTTTAGCGCTAGTCTGCCAATATACCTTTACCTTGTGGGTCATTCTCTGTGGGCGAGTGATTCCACACTTAACAGTGAAAGTCGTCGCCACAATTTGGTTACGGCTCTCAGTGTCGTATGTCACGTCACATCTTTGACGTTATGTTCTGTATCTGTCAGTAGGCCTGATACCCCACAGGTATCAACCCTTACTATGCAGATTTACCTTGTCTTCAGGTGTTATTTTGTAATAAGGTGTTCAGTGTGACACATTGTGTTAACACAATGATGAGTGACGGTGTGTATTGTGCTGGAATGGAGAAAAAACACGTTACTGCTGTATGGCAGTGAAATCATCTTAGTCAGTACCATATGCAATATGTCGCCATCTGTAAATTGGAGAAAAATAATCTATATTAATTAGTGTAGCTTCCATATCGCCTCTTTTGCCGGCGTACTGAAATGAAAATCATAATTCATATCGTTTGTCAATATATTCCTTCGTCAGTCGTCATTGACATACTTCCGCCTTGTTCTCTGTCTGGCGCCTTCTTACTTTATCTTATTCTATACCTTCTTATGCCGGCTAGAACTTATACTACTTTTAGGCTTACATCTATTATGGTTTTGTGTATGTGTGGATGTATGCATCAGTATTGTGTAGAAAAGTATGTAGAGTATGTGTTTTTGTGACATTAGTGGTCCATTTTACCTTTACCTTTTTATCCTGATTCTCTTCCTCGGTGCTGCAGTGTTGGGATCCAAAAATGTAATACAAATACATGTTAGCTAAATACCTTTGGACAATATTGTGTGCGCAGCGCTGTTTTAAGGGTCGGCTTGGATGATGCCACCGCCCTTGAGACCTCTTCGGACGTCTCGTGTGTTACTGAGGTTGGTCAGCCTCGGTTGCTGTACCGTTTATTGTTGACATGTTATCGGACTTACCCTAGACGGTGCCGAACGCCCTGTTTTGCATTCGCATAGTAATATCACTTAAATCTACGTGGTGTCGGTCTTACCCTATACGGTGCCGAACGCCCTGTATTGCGTTCGCATAGTAATATCACTTAAATCTACGTGGTGTCGGTCTTACCCTATACGGGGCCGAACGCCCTGTATTGCGTTCGCATAGTAATACCACTTAAATCTAGATTATATTAATTAATGCTATCAAAGAATATTTGTATATACATGCCGAAATAGTCCTTAACCTAATGCCGAAATATGTTGTAGCTACTGTTTTACAACAGTGCTTTTTGAATTTGCTTAAATCTAAGTTGCCTTTCAAATGCAACTGCCTTACATACTAGAATTTTGATCGACGCGATCGCCTGAGGCATGTCGCCACCCTCAGGGCACCACACGTGCGTGTTTTGGAAACACCGGTTGCTTCCAAAATCGCCAGCCTAAAAGCCCTTTTGCATTCCGCGTCCTTAAGGCCAATTTTCGACTTCCCCTCTTAATAACTAATGTGTAGTGTATAGGCCAGTGTGACTGCGTTGCTAGGGAGCAAACGCTTCGCCCGGATATCCCTTTCATTTGTATTTATATGCGCTTATATTAGCATTATATCATTCATTTATATTTACTATTGGGTTGCCCACGAAACCCCTTTGGGAAGCCCGTTGCATACCCATTTAATATCTCTGGTCGCCCGTTGCGTTACCATTTAAGCTCTGGAGACTCGGTGTCATCCATTTATGTGGGCACGGAACCGAATGATCGCATTCATTCCATACGCATTATTTATCATTCATTAGTTATTATATATCATTTATTAAATCATCTTCACCTCACTTTCCGGAATGAGGACTTGGCGTGCTCCAGGATAGGTCCCGTTGAATCCTGAGGCACTTCTTCACTTCACCCGATTGGAAGACTATCCTCTACGCCTCCTAGGATGGACCTAGCTTACATCCAGCTATGGGTTTAGTCCTAAATGTGGTCGTCTCTAGGTTCGTCTCCTGAGTCTAATATGGAGCTGGCTAATTCTCCTACTAGATGTCAAAAGTCTCCCCTGCAGGCCTGGCTTCGACGACCGCAGTGCATAATGGGTGTAACGTTTCCTCGTCCCGGGGATAGGCTAGGTACTCCCAGGATTCCGAAGTTTGCCCGCACTGAGTCATCGGCGCTTCGACCATACGTCCATCTGTCATCAAACTGGGTCAGGATCCATCGCCGCCTTCTCCAGCTCTGTCCTCGTGTGGCGATCCCGCTCCCATCCATGTACCTTTTCGTCACCATCTATTGTGACTTCAGATTCATTTGAAAATAAATGTGATACTGTATACTGTAGTGTTTAGTGTGATTTTTAAATATATTTTCGTGTACTGTGTAATTAGGTAAAATTCCTAGTGTTTTTGGGGCTGTAGAATCTTCGAATTGCAGTGACCACTTTAGGCCTGTTATTGCCGTATCGGATTTCCAGCGCTGATGCCTTGGTACTTTTCTGGAGATATTAGTAGGTTTATGGGGTGTTTGGTCCCTTATTATTAAGATCCGAGGGTGTTATTTGCTGAGTGGGGTTAAAGCGTGGTGGGAGAGGGTTGTGCATCGTTGGAATCCATGTTTATGGTGGCCGGGAGCCGATGATGCTATTAGGATATATTTACTGTGAGTGGATGGGGTGGGTTTTTCCCAGGTGTCCAAAATTGAAAATATCATGCGGGTGTGATAGTAATAGAACCCTTGGTGTGTGGGTGGGATATCTCATGCAGTGAGATGGATATGAGGCGTGTCTGCTCTCATTTGAGGATAAGGAATGTGCTAGGATATAATAAGTTTATGTCCCTTGCATGCTCGATTATTTAATAAAATATTTGTTAGTATCAGTATGGCCTCATCTCTCTATATAGAGATGTGCATCGCCGCTTAATATATGTTTCCGAATCACCTCTAATACTCAGGTGTAGGCGTTCGGGTCCAAGGTGTAGCAAACCTTAATTTGTGAAAAGCATGAAGTCCATCAACACCTAAGTATAATTTGCAATTAAGTGTAGGTGATTTTATGTGTCAGTATGTCTGTGCTGGATAGTGTTTTAGGTAATGGTGTATGTAGGAGGGGGGTATGGGGATGTTAGCCCGTAGCTTGTACAATGGCCATCCCGATGGCATTATCCACCTCTACTCCTTCCTATTGTAGTGTGTCAGCCTCTCTTGGCCGTTATGTGTTTTTCCTCCCGCTCTTTGGGATTTACGCTCGCCGAGTTGAGATGCCATATAGCACCTAGTGTCTCCCAAAATACTAATCTGTGTAACGCCCGTGGGTCTGTCATTCCTACGTCGTGTAAAATGTCTATGACTCTGGGCACCGCCCTCTGGCTGCCCCTATGATGTCTAAGTGTGGTGACGCTGTGTCGTTCACGGCCTTATCTGGTCCCCTGTTCATAATGTGGGAGGGGGGTAGCATGTGGCTTGCGAATATAAGCCGGCATAGCATGATTGCCTGTAGTAGTTTGAGGAAAAACAAAAACAAAAAGAAATTATTAGGGGGGGGGGGTTTGCTCCTCCATGGAATCTGTCTGTATCCGCCCTTAGTTAGTTTGTAGGTTCGCGTGTAATTGCCTGTCTGCCCCTAAGTGCTGAGCGCGTGTGGGAGGGAAGCGGCCGTGCCATTAATTGGTGCGCGCTTGTATTACGGAGGCGCCTGACGCTGCTCCCTCGCCGGCGCGTGTTCTGTTATCGGAGAGAGCTTATCTTGTACCGCGTGGCTACTTGTCACGCGCCGTGTACTGTCTGTTATCACCTTTGTATACATTTTCCAGTCCTGTTACTGGTAGGCGCAAAATAGTCTGTCTTCCCAGATCAATCTGGTCTGCAATATTTGTGTAATATTTTAGTCGAAGCCTAATGTGATGCCGCTCTCACTTCCTGTATCAACATCCGTGTTGTCACTGTATAACTGTACTGTTATTGTTTTATGTTAGTGTCATCATGTCTGTTTGTCATTGTCACGTTCCGCTGCTGCAAAAATTTCTTCCGCAAACAGTGTATGGCGACACGTTGGAATTCGCTTATTTGCAGCGCAGTGCTTCCTGTATATTTGTTTAGTGTCCTTGTGTACTGAATGTCTTCAACGATATGCAGGAAGGATAACAAGACGTGACTTCTACCACTGTCCGTGTGTCGACATGTGTTTGCATTCTAGAAAGGCCAGTGTGTTAACTTGTCATATTTTCGCTCTCAAGCTTGTTTGGGAATTTGTTTCCGTGATTACTTCCCTTTGTGCCTTGATCTATTATTTTATGTCCGGGGTAATCTAAATGCCCCTTGTATTGTATTGCCATGATTCTTGGCCGTAGAGATGTGGTGTTACTTATTTTGTGTGAGCGTTTGTCTGTGCCCGTGATATTCCCCGTGTTCATGGAATACGTCTGCCCTGGTGTATTTTCGTGTGTCAGAGCGCGATTATGCCCTAGAACGGGCTATTCTGCCTGTCCTTCCTAATTTGTTTACTCTCTATCACTGTGCTTATTGTCTCCCTTTTCTGGAGCGTATCTTGGCCTATATCTGGGGCATTTCCAAGTGTCCCGCACTGATTTATCATACTGTTCAGTGTTGAAATGTGGTCTTCCCGTTTTTGTGTATTGATGTCTGTTGGGTTCGTTCATAGCGTCCCAGTGTTTCCAAAGTAAATGGTGTCATTGGTTGTCTGCGTGTATGCTATCACTGTTCTGTGATACGTGCACTTGAATGAGTTGCTCTCCAGTCGGTCAATTCTCTCTTTTTTCACTATTCGTTGGGCCGCCCGTCTATATATAAAATGCGGACCCTAGATTGCGTATCGCTATCGTGTGTGCCTGTATGGCCTCTGGTATCGTAATACGAAACCAAGTGTCATTAGGTAACTGGTATTAGCCCCGTATACTCTACCAGAGTCTGTAGGTTGCCTACTGTGTCTGTGTTTACTTAGTGTGGGGGTACCGTGTATTCTTGGCGTTCATTGTATTCAGATTTCGGGCGCTATGGTCCAAAAGAGTATTTTGTGGTCTCCGTAGAGGCCTGGTGTTCCCGGTACGTCCCCTATTGGTAGTCCCGGGGTCGGTAATGCCGTAAGTAGGTTGCTATAGCGAGTACCATGGAACGGGCCCACACCCCCTGTAAGTATGACCCGTGTATGTCGTCTGTGTGAGTTTTGGTTAGCCCTGGTCTTAATTTGTGGGCGTAGTGTGGTTTTGAATCCCTAGTGAATGATTGTGTCATGTATTCGCGCTGAGCGTGCAAGGTATTGGGTTACCTCTTGTGATAACACCGCTGCTGGTACCGTGTTTCCTGTCCGGCAGTTAACATTTTGAAGTGCACAGCATTTATGTTGTAGCCTTGCCACAAATGGTGTGGGCGTTTTTAAAATATGTTTTCTACGAGGCCCTACGTTTCTTCATAATTACCGTGCCTTATAATTTGGCCCTCCTATCTTGATGACGCTATCTGTGTCAGATTTGTGTAGTGTGGCCTTTATGTCATCCATGCCCGCTGTCTGTCCGTGTTGCATCTGGTGTTATGTCTCGCCGCTACGTGTCAGTGTCTCTGCCTGTGTAATTTATGTGTTTGTACATGTATTCCCTGTATGTAAAAGAACCTTCCCGTGTTCATGCTTGTGTGGGTCGAGCTTTATTGTGCCTGTGTGTCCTGGCCCTTAGTTGCATGTGTGGGAGCTAGGCATCTGTGGCAGAATCGTATCCTGGTGAGGTCCTCGGGATTCGAGGGCTATTTCTTGGCTTTCTTGCCCTGTCTGCCAGTGGAGCCACTTCCTTTCCTTTTTGCGGTGTTCCCGCCCTTATTTGTGAGTGTTGTTTTTCGAGTGTGGTACGGCTTCATACGGCGGGCGTGTATAGTGTCCTTAATGAGTTTGTGTCCATGCCGCACGTTCACTATATAGTTTAAATCAGATACCTTCCTGCAGAATTTGAAGGGACCTGTCCAACGTGGTAGGAGGAACTCGGACACGTTCTTTTTACGGGCGGAATTGGAAACCATAACCAATTGCCCGGGTGTGTATTCCACGCTCTTCCGTTGACGATCGTACCGTGCTTTTTGTTTCTTCTGTGCCGCGGTTATGTTCTTCCTTGCGAGCTACCTGCAAATACTCTAACCGGGCCGCGTTGTCTGTGAGAGTGTCCTGGGGTATGCATATATTGTCTATTGGACTTCTGGGCGTGTAGCCGTGCAACAGGAAGTGTGGAGAGTGTTTTGTGGCTGTGGATATCGAAGTATTGTAACTGAATATGATAGGCTGTAGATAATTATCCCATTCTGTCCCTGTGTCCCCCGTGAACTTGGCTAGCGCTGTCCCGAAAATTTTATTCATGCTTTCTGTGAGCCCATTGGTCTGCGGTGAAAAACTCGTAGTTGTGTATGCCCTTATCCTTAGTATATCCAGAAACTGTTGGAGCACTCTCGAGGTGAAAATGCTCCCTCTGTCGAATAATAGGGTTTGGAATAGGCCATATCGCGTGACTATTTTTAATAGAAATTCCGCTATGCTATTCGTGTCTGCTTTGGGAATTGTCATCGTAATCATGTACCGGGTAAGATACTCTGTAGCCACAAGTATGTATTTATTACCCTTTTCAGATGAGGAGATGGGGCCTTTAACATCTATCCCTATTCTGTGGAATAGTTCTCCTACTGGAATAGGGTTGAGTAATCCATGAGGTTTGCCAGGTCTTGTTTTAAATCGCTGGCAGGTGTGACATGTCTTTACAAAGGTGTCTATGTCGCCCTTCATATTTACCCAGAATTATTTGTCTCGGATTCTATGGTATGTTTTATGCGTACCCAAATGTGCCCCTGCCATTGGGCTATTATGGTGTCCGGTCATGATACTTTCTTTCAATGAGTCCGGAACTGCTATAGGTGCATTATCGTGTATGGCTGTGGGTTTAAATTTCAGTACCCCGTCTTTGTCTTGGAAAAATCGCCTAGACAGCCGTGCTGTCTTGGAATCTACCTTGTCCAAGTTTTCTAGTGCCATTAGAATCTGTTTAAGGTATGGATCACGCTCTTGCTCCTGCTTAATGTTTACCAGCGTCGGGACAAAAGTTGGCATATCATCCCATTCGTGGTCCTTACTGTCATCTGGGGGGTCGGCTACTGGCAGCCTAGACAACCCATCTGCATCTAGGTGTGTAGCGCCCTTCTTGTGCTTGACCAAGAATTTATATTCGTAAAGACGGAATATAAACCTATTGAGGCGCGAATTTGGGTTTTTGAATTTGTCCCAAAAAAGCAGGCTCGCGTGGTCAGTCATTACCGTAAACTGGATACCATAGAGGTATACCCGGAAATAGTTCACTCCCCATGAAAATGCCAGCATTTCGCGTTCTGTGGCCGAGTATCTGGATTCAACGGCCGTTAATTTTCTGCTGGCATAAGCCACGGCCGTTTGCGCCCCTCAGTATCCTCCTGTAATAGGGCGGCTCCCAGTCCATACTGGCTTGCGTCCACGCGTAGAAATGTGGGCCTATCACTACGGAAGTGCTGCAGTAATGGCGGGGTGTTCAATAGTTGTTTAAGTGTGTTGAAGGCATCTATGTGTTCTTGTGTGATGTGGAAGGGCGTCTTTTAGCGTGCGAGTTCTGTTAGGGGGTGGGCGATGTGTGCGATCCTATAGATGTACTTCCTGTGATGAAATGCCAGGCCCATGAAGCTACGCAATTGTTTCATATTTGTAGGCATCTGGATACCCGTTATTGCGTCCGTCTTCGCTGGGTCGGGAATAATCCCTTCTCTGTTAACAATGTGGCCCAGGATATTAATCTGCTGTCTGGCAAATTGACACTTCGCAGGTATAAGCCTTAGTTTGGCCACTCTAATCCTTGCGAAAGCCTACTCCAAGTGTACGAGATGCTCGTCAAAGGTTTGGGAGAAGACTGTTATGTCGTCCACGTAGACGAGTACCGACCGCCACTTTAGCCCTGAAAATGCCTTATCCACTAGTTTTTGGAAGGACTGGCTGGCGTTACGGAGGCCCATAGGCAACCGTTTATAGGAGTAGAGGCCGTTTACTTTAACGAATGCCAGCTTGTGCCTATCCGGCTCATAAATAGGGATTAAATAGAAGCCACTGTAACAATCCATCGAGCTAAACCAGTTGGCCCCACCGAGGACATCCAAATAGGTGTCGGCCCGTGTAGTGGATAGCTGTCATTTTCTACTAATTTGTTGAGCATACGGTAATCTGTACAGAACCTGTGCGAACCTGTCTTTCTTCCTGGTCAGCAAGACCGGGGCACTGTAATTCGAGATCACTGGTTCGAATACCCCCGCCTCGAGCATCTCTTTAATTTGAGTGTCGATTGCGTGCCTGTCCTTCTGACTCACACTGAAGGGGGGCTGGTGGACTGGCCGGTCACTGGTGAGTGTGATATGATGCTCGATAAGGTCTGTCACCGCGAGATCTCTTAGCGAGTGGGCAAAGATATCTCTATTGTTTTCCAGGAGCTCCGTGAGCCTCCTATCTTGTTCTGGTGTTAGGTCCTGTCTGTGAGTGTGATTGAGTGTCTTATCTGCGTGTGTGCCTGTATGTTTGTCGATTGTGTTCAGTGTGGAGGCCTGGTGCTCGTGGGTTCCTCGCTCCGCTCGAATCCCATCTGTGTTCTTGGTGTATACCATGGGATGTGTAGTGAGCCTCTGGTTATGCATTAAATGCATCTTGTCGCTAGCA
The DNA here is from genome assembly GCA_946902985.2 of Meconema thalassinum. Lineage (NCBI taxonomy): Eukaryota > Metazoa > Arthropoda > Insecta > Orthoptera > Tettigoniidae > Meconema > Meconema thalassinum. The sequence goes on along the minus strand of OX336396.1, from coordinate 301,417,869 downwards.
AAATTTATGCTAGCTTCGTATTTAGCGAGGAAATCCATGCCAATTATTGCAGACGCAGAAAGATGTTCTATCACGAACATGGAGTGTGTTGTTGCAAAATGGTCTAGCCTTATGTGTATGTTTGCCACCCCCGAGTTTTCTAGCGTCTGAGCATTGGCCGCTACCAGCCGGATGTCACCCGTGACACCGTGTATCTGCCCTTCGGTGACGTGTTTGCTGTTTTTGCAGCTTACCGCTGAACCAGTGTCAACAAGGACTTGCACTCTGTGTCCATTTATGGTGGCGTGTATTGTCAATGCCGCTAATTTGTGTCCTTCCCCCTGTAGAGATGTGTTATAGAGTGTGTATGTTGTTTTTGTTGCTGCCTTAGTGTCCTTGTCCTTGTGTGCGTCACTGTTTACTCCCTGCGTCACATTTGTGCTGAAGAGGCATGGCACTTGCCACTCATTGTACTTGACACGCTTGGCCGCGTGACTCATTTCCTGGCTCAAGTTCTTTGTCTCGCTCAGCGAAATGTGCCCAGTCTGTACATTGCATGCTCTCTTCATTGTCCGCGCTGTTAAAATACCCGAATTCTTGTGAGCGGTTAGTGTGTTTTCACTTCCCAGTTTCTGTGTGGGTGTGTTGTTCCTCTCCTCCTCCTGTGTGGGTGTGTCTGCAAACCTAACCCTCCGCTTGCATGTATGACCCCGTTTCTTGTTCCAGGCGGTTGCGAGTTCGACTCCTGTCGCTGGCTCTCCTATGGCAAATGTGTTCGCGTCTTGCGCCTGTGTAGGGTCACTTCCCGCCCCGTGTTGGGGTGTAGGGGGTATGTTTTCCCTTCTGGAGGGTGTGGGTTTGCCTTTTTCCCCCCTGTCTCCCTGCTGGTGATATATTCATGTCCGGCGACGTTTTGGGCTTATTGTCTGCGTTTTGTTCGCGTGTAATTGTGAGGGGCGTATAGTGTCCCACCCTAGGGTTCCCTGTGAATAGTATGTGCAGGGCCCTATCGAATCCCGTGGTGGTGAACAGTGGCGCTGAGTGTATGTCAGTGTATACATGTACGTTGATCTTAAGTATCTTGCCGAGAGCGGTCACTTCTACGGCGCCGGCATAGATACCATCCCTACTCATGTATCGTTCGTAGTCTTTCCTGGTCTGGAATGGGTTTTCCTGCTCGTCCACCACGAAATCCCGGTACTCATCCCAGTTGTCCAGGATGTGTTTGACCGTGTCCATCCTGTACTCTCTGTGGTGGGTCTCGCTTTGGCGGACTAAAAAGCTGATGGCCCTGAACAGACAGTTGCCATCTCCTTTCACGGGGTGTGTTTGGAAACGGTTCGGGGGCGGATCGTCAGCCATTTTTTATTTGGCTGCTTCTTCCCTCTTTGCGAGTCTGTGTAGATGAGGGGCCTCTCTGGTGGTGTTAGGGGAGGAACCTCCGCCGCTTTTCTAGCTGGCCGAACCTCCCCGTCTAGGAGATTTTTGGAAACGTAGGTGTGCGTCTCCCCGTGTTGTATGCCTGTCCCCCCTCGGGGTGGCTGCGCCAACTCCCCGCTTGCGATGGGTAACCGGGTGTGGGAAGCATTGCCCTCCTGTCTGTTCGCTGGGGTGCCTCGTCCCTGAACTCCCTCGGGTGTTCGTCGGGGAGCGGATAGTGTTCCGGCCCCTTCGTGTACGTATCACGGGCCTCCCGCCCTTTCAGTTGGGCTGTCTTTCCGCGTTTTCTGAACTGTGGACCGTTTTCTTGTCTTCGGTGGGGGGGTACGTCTGTTTCTGCGGGGGCGGGTTTTCCCGGCGATTCCCCTTTCCCCTGTACTGCGGGGATGCATATCCCTGTCTGCCTGGGGGTAGGTTTTCCCGGTAGTCCCCGTTTCCCCTATACTGTGGGGATGCATAGCCTTGCCTGCTTGGGGGTGGGTTTTCCCGATAGTCCCCATTTCCCCTATATTGTGGGGAAGCATAGCCTTGCCTGCTTGGGGGTGGGTTTTCCCAATAGTCCCCATTTCCCCTATATTGTTGGGAAGCGTAGGCCTGCCTACTAGGTGGCGGGCTGCTTCGCCGGGGAATACTGAGCTCGTACTCTGAAGGGTAGTAATCCGGTGTGTATGGGGATGTCGGTCGCCGTGGGGGGTAAGTTGACTCTACATGTGTGTATGAGACCGGTGAATATCATGGAGGGTAATGTGGCCTGTCCTGCGCATATGGTGTTGTCGGCCGCTGTGGAGGGTAGTATGCTTTCTCACGCTCGTAGTGTCTCCCCTCCTGGTATCCCCTTTTCCCTCTCGTGTTAGTATAGTTCTTCCGTATCAGTGTGTTCTCTCCTGAGTGGTCCCCCGCCTGCCTGGATGGCAGCTATCGTTAGCTTCTCCATCCTGTCCACTAACTCATCCATCTTTTGGCTGGTGTCCCCCTTTTCTGGATGAAAATGCTGATTCACGGCTTTCTCCGTAGCTTTTTCCGTGATGTTTCTCCCAGCCTCTATTGTTTTTATGATGTTTAGCATATGCTGAACCGTAGGATTGTTCATTATGCATAATTTGTCCACGATTGATGGCCTAAGGCCCGGCATTAGCAGCTTAACTTTCTGCTTATTAGGCATAGCTGCATTGTATTTGTCGCACATCAGCAGTTTCGCATTCACATATGTCTGTGCGCTCTCTGTGGGCCACTGTGACCTCTGTCTGATTTGTTCATACAGGTCCTCATCGTCTGGTGTGAGCTGAAATTCACTCTTCAGCAAAAAAGTGATTTCGACCCATGTGGCGTCTTCTAGATTGTCCTCATGGAGCTCGTACCATGTCATGGCCGATTTTGTTAAGTATGCAGGTAGGAGCCGTTTCCTGACTTCGTCGCTCCAGCCATTGATCCGAGCCGTTCTATTGAAGGCCTTGAGTTATTCCTCCTGGTCCTGGCCCTCCCCCGTGAACTTTGTGGGGTGGATCATTGGATATTCCGTGTGCCTATTCATATCCTGCTCGTTGAACTCTCCTTGGCTATGTAATGATTCTAGGCCGTTTATGCTGTCCGCACTACTGTCGTGTGACGAGGTGTTTGAATTTGTGTTGTTCTGACGGGGATTATCCTCACTCCCTGTGTATGAAACGTGTGTTACGATGCCAGGGGGCTCGTCGCCTGATATGTCGTCACTGATCGGTGGTGTAATGTCGTATGGTGTGGACTTCACTACTTCCACCGTCCTGTCCAAATCCTGTTTTAGTGTCTCTAGAATAGTATGTATATCTAGAACCGCCTCTGGCGTGTGTGTGTCTGCTTCAACAGCGTCTGTATCCAATAATTGTGTTATGCGCGTGAGCAGACTATCAGATTTTTGCTCTGTGATTTGGAGTTGCTGTAACAATAAGGGATGGAGTGTTGGTAAGCAATTTGCCTCACTAGCGCTGGATACTGGTGACTGTTGTCCCTGCGAACCGGTCTGGGCCTGGTATCGTGTACAATGTGTGACTTGTGCTGCCGCTGCAGGGTATTGAGCGCGGATTTCTAATGCCTTTAATTCGAGTTCCTTAAGGAAGCGCGGTGCAGTGTGTTCAGTTATTAAGTCGCCGTTCTTAATTTTCAACTTCGGTAGGAGTGGAGTTGTGCTAGCCGACAAATGGTGCGCGAAGTCCCTTAGTGTGGTTCTGAATGTGGTCATTTAATTTCCACCGACCTTGCACTATGGGGTGGGTGGGGGCGGGTGTAATAATACAAATCCTCGTATAATAAAGGGGGGAAAATGTGGAGCGTATTCTGGGAGAAAAAAAATAATTTAGTTTCGCTTGGCTACTTTCAGTATGGATCGCTCTACCACGAGGGCTCGTTGTTTGAGTCCCTTACCCTTATTTTGCGTGGTAGCGGCGCTTCCACCAATCTGTTTTATCCCTCAGTTGGGGGTGGGATAAACAGGGTAGTGTAGATGTATTAATTTAGGGGATGTTTCTTGAAAGGGGTAGTTTCCCGTAATTGGGGGAGACTACTAGTGTAATGTGTTGGTGTGAGGATGTAATTTGTAGGGGTACGTTCCTACAGGGTGCGTCTACCTGTTAGGGGATGAACGTCTAAGACTGAGCTATTAACTTAGCCTGACTCTTAAGTATGAGCGAGCGTTTAGCGAGCTCACGTGCAGAGTCGACAACTCGGCACGCCACAGTCTGGCTGCTTACTCGAGTACAATGGGATTCCTGACGGTGCAGTTCCTGGCCTTCACGGTCAGGGGCAATTAGAAAGTGTTCTGGGTTAGGTGTTACAATGATTAGGAATCTGAGCACACGGCTAGTTCTCACCTGGTGAAGAGCTGGAACGGACCTCGAGGAGCAGAGCCGCTGGCCACGAATAGATAATTGGGCTCTTCTGTGTCTAGCTTTTAAGGATTAGCCGGCGTTTCCTCATTTTTGCTGCTCCAGATAGCGTGTTTGTGTATGTGTTGTGTAAGCGTGGCTGTCAGCAATACTGCTGGGCCTGCTCGTGTCAAAGAAGTGTGTAAGGCTTTTGGCATGCCTATGAAGGTGGTGAATGGTGAAAGATGAAGGGGTGGGTCCTAGGGGTACTGCCCCTGGGCTGTACAATACAGTAGTATCTTATTACACAATAAACTCGAAAATAGATTGTTGTTTAAATTAACAGTCTTCCGTCTTACGTTAACAATGACATCATCACCACTTGTCTCAGTCAACTCCCGATGAATATTGAAGGATATCCCACTCATAGCCGAGAAAATGGATGATAATACGTTGATTACTAAATGTCACCATTGCAAGTGTCAGAAAAGCGTCTCACTCTAGCGGCAGTCAGTGAGTTTATATACACCGCATAGTGCTGCCATTCTGTCACACATTCACAAAGAGTGCCTCGTCCTATTGGCCAAGACCGCATGCTGCTATTTGTTCCCAATCTCAAAAAAGAGGACCTTAGAACTTGAATGCATCTTATATTATCAACCAGTACTTGTATCATTTTAAATGATTATGTCGACTTCGCTGAGGTCTGGCGTTACGTTACGGCGACGGGACGAATTGTACCTAGAATGCAGTAAGGTGTGTCACGTCATAGTGCTGCTTTAGCTTCTTCTTTTCCCCGCGCGCTCCGGTGAGCGTGACGTCATCCAGCCAGCTAACTCCTTTGACCTTGGTTTGCACTTGCTTTTTTCTTCTTTGCTAACGGACTTTGAGTTCACGCAGCATTTGTAGCATTTGAAATGATATAAAGTTTAATCTTTCAGACTGACTGTCAGTGTTCTTTTTTCAGGGGGAACGTGGGGGTACTCGTACCCTTGAAACATTTGAAAACTGTTTAAGAAAAAATATTGGTACATTTATATCTTTTCCGGGGAATATAACTTGCGACTTGAAAGTTCAACGATCAGCTGGCGTCAATCGCTGTTTATAACAGCTGGAGGAGATTTCGAGTAATCCTCGCTTTAAATCGCTCAATCGAATATGTTCCTTTTGGTGGGCAACCTGGCACTCCGTTCGTATAAGCACGCAGGCTAGTGTTTCGAGGTGGGGTAAGTTGTTATTTCGTACGTGTGGTTAGTTTTGAAAGATGAAGAAAATAACGAACTTTTTAACATCCACCCTGGCACCGAAATTCCTGGACGGACACGAAAAGCAAGCAGAGGAAGCGTGAAGATGGCAGTGATCAGCCTCTTTTACCAGTGAGCAGGACAGCAAAATGAGACACTACCACAATGCTAATATATATTTCTCTTAATTTAGGTTGGTTGGTTCCTCAGTTTAGCGGTTACGACAACGCGGTCATGTAGCCCCGTGTACTTTGGGTGTGTGTAGAATCTGCCTGATAACCGGCTGTCATGGCTGTATTAGAGTGTGTTATCTGTTTTTAATTCAAGTAAGGACTGCAGACATTGAATTTTCAAGTTAGGGAAGAATAACGTATTGGTCTAAAAATGTACATTCTGAGATCTATGTGATGAATATCAAATTCAGCCGAGTTAGGGAAGAATACATGTAAGCTATACCACGTAAGGCAAGGCCTTGTGGGTGGCATATTAGGTCTACTTACCTAATTATAACGTTAAGAGTTCATGTTAAAAAATATATTACATATACTGTATATATTAAAATAAGCGTTGTGAAACAGCTAGGTAGTAATGGTAATGCTAATTTATTGATTAAGCTACTTTAATATATCTTTAATGACATTTTTATTTTCTCGAACAAATATCTTTGCGTTACGTATAAACTTTGTAGATTTATGTAACTGGTATTTTATGGGATTAGGAAGGATATTTTAAAATTTAGGAATAAAGTATTGAAAATTACGCTTTGCAATAGATAGATTTGGTTTGAAGAGGACAGACATATTTCCTGTTCTACCTCTTGTTTGGTAGGTGTGGCTCATGTTTATGACTGAATTTTTATTTTTATAGATATATTTATAGATTTCCGTCACATAAAGTTGTCCTATATTCATGACGTTTGCTTCCGCATACAATTCATTCGTAGGATATAACCTTTCCTTTTTATACATGATACGCAACACCAAGTTTTGCATTACTTGAGCTTTTTTACAATACGTTGATAAGCTCCTCCCCATGCAATTATTCCATACGTGAGAGTAGACTGAATAAGTGCAAAGTAGATATCTCTCAGTAGTTTAATATTGAAAATGTTTTTCAGACAATGAAATACATAAACTGTCCTCCTTATTTTCTTTGTGATGAAATTAATGTGCGATCTCCACTTCATGTCTTCAACAAAATAAATTCCTAGGTATTTTATATTTTGTGTGCGGTTGATTTTTATGCAGTTTCAGCTTGTATTACAGTTTTCCCGATGTACTGTAAGCTCGTTGAAGCAATTTTGATTTTTTTTATGTGAAAATAATAAATTTTGATTTATTTACATTCAGAAACAATTCATTATTATCCAGCCATAATTTAATCCCTTTTAAAGCTTCGGTGGCTTCTTGCCTGACTGTTTCCCATGTATTCCCTTCAACAAATATAGTTGTGTCATCTGCATAAGTGATGATTGAACTATTTTTTTTATTATTTATTGATTTTTCTATGTCATTAATGTATATAATAAAAAATAGTGTTCCTAAGACTGTTCCTTGTGGTATGCCCCTTTTTACTTGCATCGGTGCACTCAATGTGTCATTTATTTTTACATATTGGAATCTGTCAGTAAGGTAACTTCCGATGAGATTAAGAGCTGTGCCTCGAATACCATATTTTTCCATTTTTTGGAGGAGAATATCATGTGATACAGTGTCGAAAGCTTTAGTAAGATCTAAAAACATCCCTAGTGATGGTTTGGAGCAATTTTTTTTTTTTTTTGTATTTGTTTAGTTAGTGTTGCAATTGCATCCACAGTACTTCGACTTTTTATAAATCCATATTGCCTTGCTGATAGAATGTCATGTTTCAGTAAAAACTGGAAAATATTGTTCTTGATACATTTTTCAAATTTTTTTGCTATTATTGTAATCAGAGATATCGGTCTATAATTTTCCATATCTATAGTATTGCCTGATTTTAAGATTGGTTTAACTATTGTTGACTTCAGTTGCTTTGGAAAATATCCTTCTGTAAAAGATTGATTTATGAGATTTAAAAGCGGTTTCTCTAATGATACTATATTTTGTTTTATAACCTTTGCTGAAATATTGTCTATTCCCATAGCTTTACTGTCACTTATGTCACCTAGGATTTTTTTCAAATCAGTGGAATTTACAGGGGCCATGAAGCATGAGCTCTTATTGCTAGTTATATTAAGTGTGGGGTTTCCACTTTTATTTATACATTTGGACATCTCGGTTGTCTTATTTATGAAATATTCATTAAATTTATTCGCAATTTGCGTGTCACTTTTGTAAATTTCATTCCGATACCTTATTTCACTAATTTGCTCTTTTTGATTAATTCTCTGAGCTACCCCATTAACTATACCCCAAATCTTTTTGGGATTTCCTGAACTAGCATTTACTAAATGTCTGTAGTAATCTATTTTTGCCCATTTTATTAGCTCATTTAATTTGTTTCTGTATTTTTTATATTTCTCTCTTAATTCTTCATTATTTTTATTTGCCATATAATCGCGGTATAATTTATCTCTAGTATTTATGGACTCTACCAATGCAAGGGTTATCCACTCTTATCTTTTGACTTGCTTTGAGTTTAACTGTTTAGTAGATTCATGGATGCAGCTTTGAATTGTTTCAATAAATATATTTACTTTAGTAACCAAATGTCCTTCTCCAAGTTTATTATCCCAGTTGATGTTGTTTAACTTCTGTTTTAGTTCCACATAATCTAATTTATGTCTTTGATAATTCCTAATGTTTGGTTTATTTTTCTGACAACTAACTTGATTAAATTTTAGGCTAATTATTGTTGTATTGTGATCAGTTATTTTGCTTTCCGAGATGATAGAGAGAATATTTTCATTCGAAAGCCTACTTTTAAGAAATGCGTGGTCAATGCATGATTTACTAGTTTCAGTTTCCCTAGTTGTACCATTGATTATAGATCTGAAATCATATTCATTAAGAAGGTTTAAATAATCATCTGAATCTTGATTTTCGAATAAATTAATATTCATGTCACCAATTATTAATTTATTTTCTAGCTGACAATTTGTTTTTATATAGTTATTTAAATTCTCCACAAATAATGTTTTGTTGTATTTTGGTGGTTTGTACACCCCTGTTATTGCTATTTTGTTGTCGCTTTTATTAACAACTACTCGAATAAATTTGAAATCTTTATATGCTACACACTTAACTTCATGCTGTAATCCATCTTTTATCATGATGACTACTCCATCATTCTGATTTATTTCACTTTCATTATAGTACGATTTATAGCAGCTATGTTTAGTAACATTTGCGTTATTTAATTTCCACGTTTCCGTTAAGACCACAACATCAAATATATTTTCATAAGCCTTCAGAGTAGCGTCTAAGCTACTCTTGTGTTTTGCAAGACTTCTAATATTAGAATGGATTACTTTTAAACTATTAATATCTTCATGTAAGCCTCCGTGGCTCAGGCGGCAGCACGCCGGCCTCTCACCGCTGGGTCCGTGGTTCAAATCCCGGTCACTCCATGTGAGATCTGTGCTGGCCAAAACGGGGGCAGACAGGTTTTTCTCCGGGTACTCCGGTTTTCCCTGTCAAAATTTCATTCCAGCAACACTCTCCACTATCATTTCATTTCATCTGTCATTCATTTAATCATTGCCCCAGAGGAGTGCGTCAGGCCTCGGCAGCCGGCACAGTTCATATCCTCGCCGCTAGATAGGGGCTTCATTCATTCCATTCCTGACCCGGTCGGAGACTGGAAGCAGGCTGTGGATTTTCATTTTTTTTTATCTTCATGTCTATCTAAGAAGTATTTACACTCACCTATACTCTTCCCCACCTCTGACCGAATTTGATATTTTACATAATCATCTGCATATGTGTTCATACAATTGAATTAGGAAAAGTGTTAAGTGTTAGCGGTCAAGTTATTGTGAGATATCTTGGAGGGGGGGGGGGGGTGGAGTGGAATTCAGCTGTTGAGGGGAGGAAAGTGAAAGGTCAGTTTGAAATAGCACCAGCAACACGGCAGGGGAGGTATGCAATGAAGAGGTATGCGGGAGAGAGACAGATTGTGGTGTGGGTTATCTTAGAGGGTGTACCAACTTTTCCTTACTAAAACTATTGCTATATGTTAAGTGGCCTTACTTTAAGCTTTGGGTAACTCACACATCTTTGTAACACGGTGCTTGCTGCCATCTGTTTTCTTCACGTAAATTACGCCATCGTAAGTCCATACGTTGGATTGCTGAAATCTTGCAATTCCCGCCTTCAAAATCGCTAGTCTTGTGGCTGTGAGATCTTCCCTGATTGTCACCGGGGTACCTTTGAGCTGTTTCTTGTTTTTAAACAATTCATGCCTAGCACGATACGTCGCCAATTTTACTATGATTGGCCTGGGTTTGGTCCCAATCTTGGGGCCTAACCTATGGCTTCTGTCTATGTCCGCAAGAGCGATGTTTGCCTTAATGTCCCCGGCAACTTTCAGCACTAAATTATCTGTGTCCTCGTTAGGATGCTCTGACACACCGAAGATACGGAGATTTTGCCTCCTTTGGTATTGCTCCAGTTCATCGTGTTTGGAGTTGCTTTCCGATTTGAGATCTTCGATCTCTTTATCCCGTTTCTTTATCTGAACTTTGAGGTCCTCACAAAGATTCGCGACGAACGTTGGAACCTAAGAGCGTTATTCAAATTGTTAAACTATAATTTAGCTTCACACAGGTGTAATTAGTGGAAGTTTCCTTAACATGCCATAAATCTATGACATGGGACCGCTGGCTTTACTTCCCCTCCGAAGAAAGGCAAACTGAAGGATTTTAACGCTCTTAAAAAATCCGGTGACTTCGGCTGGGTTTCAACCCGCGATCTTGGGCATAGAAGCTCAGTATGCTTCCGACTACGCCACAGAAGCCACTTCTCTTAATTTTAAAATGTAATATGATTAGAAATACTGATTGTGAGTGCAGTTACCACCTTGACATGTTGATCCCAAATACATTAACCCAATGCAACGTTTCATTTAACCTATCAGCCCGAAAAGTAACAACCGTAAATTGCAAGTTCGTGTATTTTGTCGACAACAACTGAGAGTACCCCTTAAATGTTTTTTTTTTTTAAAGAGTGATAGTCAATCCGAAAGACTAGACTTTATATCATTTCAAATGCTACAAATTCTACAAATGCTGAAAAATGCTGGGTGAAAGCCTCATAGTCATGCAGCGAACTACGTGAACTCAAACTCCATTAGCAAGTGCAAACCAAGGTCAAAGGAGGTAGCTGGCTGGATGACGTCACGCTCACCGGAGCGCGCGGGGAGAGGAGGCAGCTCAAGCGGTACTATGACGTCACACACCTCAGTGCATTCTCGGTACATTTCGTCCCGTTGCCGTAACGTAACGCCAGACATCAGCGTAACGACGAAGTCGATATAATCATTTAAAATGATAAAAAGCACTGGTATCAGTTACGATACGTAGTTTGACGCCCAACACAGCATCCGAGAAGCAAAATAAAGTGTAGTTAGTGACTTTCCTCCAAAATGTAAAATAATTATAGAGTTCAGGTTGTGTGCAACAGATGGAGGAAAGTGACAAGATTTTGGGACGACACTCTGTTTTATTTCATTACAAAGGGAGGCCCCATACAATATGAACCTGGCACGCGAACACTGCATGCAAATGAAGTGAGGGGAAACTAATTCCTTGGAATAGACTCGCTGCACTTGAGACTGTCCGGCACGTCACAGCACACGCAGGGGTACAAGGGTGTGGAATGTGGAGAACAACCCTTCTTTTTCCTGGCAACCTTAATTGGATTCTATCATTTCAAATTATCTTTTCGACTTCGTCGTTATGCTTTGGGTCTAACGTTACGCGGGACGGAGACGGTTGCGTTACGAAGACGGAGACTGTGACGTCATGCAGCCGCGCGGGAAGCCTAAGTTAATGGGTAAAGGACGGCGAGTGCGTGACGTCAAGCAGCCACGCGGGAAGCCTAAGTTATTGGTGAATGGAGTCTGTTGAAAGAGTCCTGGGGCGTCGAGCGACCTGGGGCTTCAAGCGAAGCGAACGGAATACAGCGTGACTCCTAAAGAGGTGTACAAGATGGCTGACAAGAATACAGGGTGACTCCTAAAGAGGTGCACAAGATGCCAGACAAGAATACAGGGTGACTCCTAAAGAGGTACACAAGATGCCAGATAAGAATACAGGGTGACTCCTAAAGAGATAAACAAGACGCCAGATAAGACTCTTAAAGAGGTGTACAAGATGGCAGAGAAGAATACAGGGTGACTCCTAAAGAGGTGCACAAGATGCCAGACAAGAATACAGGGTGACTCCTAAAGAGGTGCACAAGATGCCAGACAAGAATACAGGGTGACTCCTAAAGAGGTACACAAGATGCCAGAAAAGAATACAGGGTGACTCCTAAAGAGGTGTACAAGATGTCACACAAGAATACAGGGTGCCTCATAAAGGGGTGTGCAGGAAGTCAGAGAAAAATACAGGGAGACACTTAACGAGTTGTACAGTATGTTAGATTCAATCAAATACAGGGTGACCCTTAAAGAGGTATGCAAGATATCAGATTCAAATACAGGGTGACCCTTAAAGAGGTGCCCGTGCGGGAAACCTAAGTCAATGGGTAATGGCGTCTGCTGAAAGAGTCCTGGGTCTTCGAGCGAAGCGAGAAGCATTCCTTAGCCTTTCTAACATGTGTAGCATTTGTAGCATGCGTCATTTGAAATGATATGACGTCTAGTATTTCAGACTGACTGTAATTTTTCATCTTGAGTATTGTCCTATAGCGCGGCAAGCCCAATTGTAGCCTCGAAGCTCTAACAAGTAAGCTGTCCTTTACCACTCTATTACGCAGCAGCGTTCAGAGTACGTCACACTGTGCAATGTCGCACAGCTGCCACACCTGTGAATTCATAGTTCTGGGTCGTGGTAGGCGTGGTGTCTGTTTGGTCTCGGTAGCCAACAGTGCGCGCGCATTATGGGAGGAACGTATCTGTTTCCCCTTAATTAATTTCCTCGCCTTCATCACGAGGTTTGGTTCTACCTATGAATGTGAAATATTTGTTTCGGTATTAAAACGTAACAAACCAAGGTTCCGAGCAGGCATTTCAGATGAGTATTCACAAAGTCACAATGGCCATGTTTGACCAATATACGAGCTTGCCACGGTGGGTGAGTGGATAGCGTGTCGGTCTACTAACCCCAAGATTGCAGATTCGCTCCTGGTCGTGGTAAGTGATTTTTGAAAGGCGGCAAAAATACGACACGCATGACATACGATGTTGGCATGTCAAAGAACCCAATTGAATTCAGTAGGCCGTGTTCATAATGGCAAACTTAATCTCGGGAGTTTCCGCCAGCACAAAGTTCCTCATTTCTCTACTAGAAAGCGCTATAGTGTTCAAGGAGCTTAGATATCTAACCTCCTTGACTTTCATAGTGATTCAAGGAACAACGAAATTCGACATGCAAGCTACCCTCTGGGTGTCAAATTACAAAGCTTGCACCCGGCAACCGAGGCCATACGATATTATTATTGTTATTATTATTACCGATATACGAGGGGCGTACTATATAGTTTTACACTTAATTCTTTTCTACCCAAATGAAGTACATTACACATCAGTTGTTACGCCCAGCTTCTCAACATAATCTCCTTGTAACTTTATGCATTTTTGCCATCGATATGTCAGTCTCTCCAGACCTTCCTGAAACCATTCCTTCAGAGTACTGCGTACCCATGCCTTGAAAGCGACCACGCAGAGGTTTCTTCATGTACCCGAACAGGTGATAATCACTTGGTGCCGAGTCGGGGCGGTATTGTGGATGTGGCAGCACCGTGAATTCCATTTAAGCAATGGCAGTGGTGGTCTCTCGGCTAGTGTGGGGGCGGGCATTGTCATGTTGCAAAAGCACATCTTTATCCCAATTTCCTGGCAGCTTAGTTTGAATGGAGCCCATCACTATAGCGAGGCGCGCCATGACGCGAGATGGGCTCCATCTTGGCAACGCTGTACAGCTTTCCCCGGAGTGGCTAGCTGGTGAACCATGTCTTATTTCCCCGTACAAATTCAAACCGATATAAAATAAGTGAATGAATTTACGTATTTCAAGTCACACAGCATAACTTTTTGATGTATAAGGATTACAACGCGACCAAGAACCTTATTTTCCAACGACCCCGAGCCGAGAAAAAGTTACCTTACAACAATGATGACAACTTTCTTTTTTGGATACCCAAATGTTGTAATTAATAAACCAGTTATACACCATTCCAATGTATATTGTGTTAAAATTTGGATTCGATCTGATGACGGGTTTGTGAGATAATTATTCTTAAATGTGACGCATGGTTGAAACGCGCCTAAAAACGGGCTCCATTTGTGTTCCAACTGCGATAAAAATATTAAAATATAAATTAAAAATTCCAAACCTACATGATCTAACGTAAAATAGAACGACAAAAATTATGATGGTATTGGATTTCATGTAGGTATATTGGTTACTTCACAAACAACCTTCAAACTCGAGTCGACAGTAAGTGGACGAGAGCCGTGAGAATGTCTTGTTATTTTCGACGTACTTCCTTCTTCCAATGAGATTCACTACAAAGTGACGAGGTCCACTCGACTGCGCAAGAGGATTAGAAAATACAAGTTGAAGTGTTCTTTCCTGTTGTACGCGAGTTTACCGCCAATCAAACTGCTGCTTATATTTCGGTACGAGACAGAGTAAATGGAGCAGATGTGAGAGCGCTACGTGTAATGCTAATGATATTAAGGGTCTTCCTCCCTTACTTAGCCTAATGACCTTCGCTCCTTAATTACCCGTAGAACGGCAAGAAGGTGAACTAACAGTGCCCATAACACAACAGGCCTACTCGGCACTGCACATGCGTTTGAGGGGATACAGAACATTCGAATATACACCGGCAAGAGTCCTTCTTACTTGTTAGTTGAGTTGCAAATAACACTGTTTATCAGATACTAGCAACCCGCCCCGGCTTCGTCCGGGAACAGTTATCAATGCATTACGTGATAAGCACTTTTTCATGTCTAACATCTTTGCACTCGGTATCTGGATATTTTTGTGGCGCTCAGTAGCTGGACATGTTTGTGAGAGTGATTTTGGAAAAGGGACGGAAATGGATGGGACGGAAGTGCATGGGACGGAAACAATAAGCGCGCGTGGTGGCGGAGATCGGTACAACGACGTACTGTAGGTCGTGTATCTATGGGGAATGTATATCGCATACAGTTTAGTTCAAGGTTTGGAGACCCCATTTAAGATATTCCCACAATAAATCATCTTCAAGTTGTCGTTCTTTGGTGTGAAAATCTCCATTTTATCATATTTGCTGAAAACAATTGCGATTTATTAAATATTCATACATTTGCTGTATTCTTATTTAATGTAAGCACTCGATGTACTGTCGTCCATGTGGCTATGTGGAATCTATATCACATCAACAAACACTCCAAACAACGTAGGAATTCAGTATATTAACGCCGACTACTAACAATAATTGAAACTTCGTTGGTCTAAACATATCACTGGGAGAAACACATTTAATATAAGTAGTGGTTTTGTGAGAGTTCTGGCCCCACCACCACCGCTCCACCGCTGGAATACTAAAATGTCAATATCTCGCGAACCAATCAGGCTAGAGACTTGTACGAGGTGTCATTGAACTCGGGCTGATACCCCCTTTCCTATGGACAACATATTTCAACCCCAAAAATAAAACCTACCCCTACTAGGGGGTGAAATTGTATTTTTTTAGAGAATCTCTCTTTCCAATTGCAACATGTGAGAGTTTGAATTCTAATATGGAATGAAAAGTTGTTCTACACAAGAGACATGTGTGCGGTGGAAAGCCACTATGAATTAGCATGCCCACTCATGACTTTTGTAAGAGGGCGGGCTTTTTAAAAGATGGCGGCTGTAGTGTAACCTAACCTAACCCAACCCACGAGTGGTGATCAAAAAGTATTTTAAGTGACGCTTGTCGATTGGCAAACCAATAATCAAAGAGGGATATGTCAGGCCTTGAGGTGATAGCCCCTTTTGATTGATCCCTGTTGATTGATCTCTGTTGATTTGTCCCTTTGGACTGGTCTCTGTTGACTAGCCCCTTTTGGACGGGCCCTTTTTGACAGGGGGTCATTTTTGATGGATCCTTTTTGACAGGTCCTTTTTGACGGGTCCCTGTTGACGAGTCATTGCTGACGGGTCCTTGTTGATGAGTCCCTGTGGACGGGTCATTGTTGACGGGTCCCTATTGACAGGTCATTGTTGACTGGTCATTGATGACAGGTCATTGTTGATGGGTCCTTGTTGACAAGTCCCTGTTGATGGGTCCCTGTGGAAGGGTCCCTTTAGACCGGCCCCTTTGGACTGGTCCCTATGGACCGGCCCATGAAGTTTATCCAAATTATATCAAAGGGCCTAACTACATTTGTGCGTAAAGCAGTGTGTTGAACTGACGTTGTTCACCAGTCCTTACTACTACAATTGGATAACAATATGAAAGGAATTGATTAACCAGACATGAGTTAACTACCAACGAAACACTTTGGCGACTCTGCTTGTTATTGACCAATGAGTAGGGTTTTAGAAAAACTGTTTGCTATTTTGGGTTATATACAAAAAATGTTAGACCTTTTGAGTGACTTTGTTTGCTAAACAAGACATTATACCAGACACGAATAGGATTCTTATGTAGCTCAGACAAGGAAAGCATTTCTACAGAATCTGTTGACATTGAATATAGATTTAGGTATTAGGAAGTCATTTTGAAGGCCTTTGTCTGGAGCGTGGCACTCTATGAAAGTACAACTTAGACAATTGGTGTAGCAGAAAAGTGGAGAATTGAAGTGTTTGAAATGTGGTGTTACAGGAGAATGATGAAGATTAGATGGGTAAATAGGGTTACTAACAAAGAGGTATTAAGATGAGTGGGGGAGAAGAGATGCATCTGGCGACTGTTAATGAAGTAAAGAGATAGGTTGGTAGGACACGTACTAAGACACCCAAGAATAGCAAACGTAGTTATGGAAGAAAGGTTCGAGGACGAGAACTGTAGGGGTAGACCAAGTTTAGAATATGTTAAACAGATAGCCTTGAATGTAGGGTGTGGTAGCTATATAGAGATGAAACGATTAGCTCGGGACAGATAGGCGCTGAGATCTGCATCAAACCAGTCAAAGGACTAAAGACTCAAACAACAACATGTAAGTTCACTGAAATAATGTGGTGTAACGGTAAATGTTAGTCAACGAACAGTAATGCATTACTAAAACCCATGACACGATACCTAAGAGCTTTTCTAAAATGATTTTAAAATGTCTTTAACCCTATATTGAACACCCAGTTCACAAGACTCATAACTGCAATGTTATGGTAAAACAAAACAAAATCTATATTTCAAAACAAGCAAGTGGCTTAGTCAATGTATACTGGAAAAAGTTTTGTAAACACTGAAGTCCTCAAGACTAATTAAATTAGTAACTGTCAGGTTGACCGAGTGGTTAAGGTGTTTGACTAAGATCAAATTTTCTGTATATGGAAGCAAGGGTTCGAATCCCTTACCTGACATAACTATTGCCTTAACATGGCTTGGCCACACTGCATTATTATGATACTCGGTACACAAACCATAGATATAGTGTATTGTTTAAGGCCACTCTCTTTCTGAACATAGTCAGAGACTGTTGATGGTTAACAATTGTATTAATAGTGGGACATGGGGATAGTAATTAAGAAAAACAGACAATACCCATACAATATTTTTATTAAATTCATTTTATAATAGTTACACACACTGAATTCAACTCTATCTCTTTACCATTGTTCGATATAGATTTTTAAACACAACGCTTGTTGTAGATCCTTTTACAACTTTCTCCAGGTACTCTTGCTCTTAAAAACTGGGGAAGCCGCAATGGTTTTATAAACATAAAACCCTCATCCTCTTCTTTTTCATAATTATCATCATCATCATTATGAATATTATCATCAAAATTATTATAGTCATTGTCACCATCATCATCATCATTCTCAACATCACTAGATCTATCCAATTCCTCTTGTTTGTTTTCCACAGGGACCTCTTGTAGAGTCTGCGTTGCTTTTGATAGTGTTAAGGGTATTTTGAACGATGGTATTTGTCCTAACATGTCTTTTTCATGTGATGATGAATGCTTTTTAACAAACAATGCACTATCTTGAGCAGCAATATATTTTTCTTGGACTTGCTTTTTTACCTGGGTTAGAGTATTTTGCGTATTTAAATGTGTATTAATTTGAGATTCACAATGATGTTCTTTTGAAGTAAGTACGTTGGAGTCTTTTGTTTTAATCATTCCTCGACACTTTTTGGATCGTTGTTTTGAACATCGCCAAATAACAGTTCCATCTTTATTGGTTGTTTTTACAATATATGTATATCCTTTATAGAAGACACATGGCTTGCCATGACTGGCTGTTGAGACTTCCATATCATCTAATACATGTGAATTAAATTTTAGTAAAGACACATGAACAATCTTTAGATTACAAGTGATTTACACACACACACACACTTTCCTAAATGTCAAGATTTATGGATGTTGTTTTCCGCCAACAGCTGCTTACTGCGTATGACAAGGCTGGAGACTGGTAGGTGAGACGGTCTTTCACGATGTGAACACTGTAACAGGCAGTAGTCAACTGACAATATTCTTATACCCTAGTCAAGGTTAACAGGTACTTACTGCGTATGACAAGACCATACACTCGTAAGTTAGACCGTATTTTTTTTTGTTTGTTGCTAAGGGTCCCATATATACCCTAGACATGTTAGTTCTGAACACTTAGTGGTTAATTGTATATATTGAATTTAAATACACAGCTTATACAAGCACGTTTTGCAGATGGGAGTGTTGAGAGGCTGGCAAAAAAGGAAATGTTTTAGTTTAATGAAACGTCATGTCCTAGTAGGCGTGATTTATAGTAGACGCAATTGATAGTAGACGTAATTGATAGTAGGTGTAATCGATACTAGACGTGATTAATAGTAGACGCAATTGATACTAGGCGTGATTGATAGTAGGCGTGATTTGTAGTAAGCGCAATTCATAGTAGGCTCAATTGATAGTAGATGCAATTGATAGTAGGCGTGATTGATAGTGGGCGCTATTGATAGTAGACGTAATTTGACATGGGCGCAACTTAGATCATTTTTGATATCATAAAGTTACAGTGTCAATGTTTATACAAAGTACAAGGTAGAGAGGGGGTATTTTAAGACTTTACCTCAGCTCACTTAACATAACCAAACTTTACCTAACCTAACTTTGTCACGTGACATGTTCTACAAGTTTAGACTTGCCTTAAGACTGATTATGTCGTCATAGATTGATGGGAGGGGTGAGAGGCTGGCCAAAAAGGTAATGTATTAGTTTAATGAAACGTCATGTCTTAGTAGGCGTGATTTATAGTAGACTCAATTGATAGTAGACGTGATTGATAGTAGGTGTATTTGATACTAGACGTGATTAATAGTAGACGCAATTGATACTAGGCGTGATTGATAGTAGGCGTGATTTGTAGTAAGCGCAATTCATAGTAGGCTCAATTGATAGTAGATGCAACTGACAGTAGGCGTGATTGATAGTAGGCGCGATTGATAGTAGACGTAATTTGACATGGGCGCGACTTAGATCATTTTTGATATTATAAAGTTACAATGTCAATGTTTATACAAAGTACAAGGTAGAGAGGGGGTATTTTAAGACTTAACCTCAGCTCACTTAACATAACCAAACTTTACCTAACCTAACTTTATCACGTGACATGTTCTACAAGTTTAGACTTGCTTTAAGTCTGATTATGTCGTCATAGATTGATGGGAGGGGTGAGAGGCTGGCAAAAAAGGAAATGTTTTAGTTTAATGAAACGTCATGTCCTAGTAGGCGTGATTTATTGTAGACGCAATTGATAGTAGGCGCGATTAATAGTAGACGCAATTGATAGTAGGCGTGATTGATAGTAGGCGTGATTTGACATGAGCGCGATTTATAGTAGACGCAATGATAGTAGGCGCGATTGATAGTAGGCGTGATTGATAGTAGACGCGATTGATAGTAGGCGCAATTTGACATGGGCGCGACTCAGATCATTTTTGATATTATAAAGTTACAGTGTCAATGTTTATACATAGTGCAAGGTAGAGAGGGGGTATTTTAAGACATAATCTCAGCTCACTTAACATAACCTAACTTTACCTAACCTAACTTTGTCACGTGACACGTTCTACAAGTTTAGACTTGCTTTAAGACTGATTATGACGTCATAGATTGATGGGAGGGGTGAGAGGCTGACAAAAAAGGAAATGTTTTAGTTTAATGAAACGCCATGTCCTAGTAGGTGCGATTAATAGTGGACGCAATTGATAGTAGGCGTGATTGATAGTAGGCGTGATTTGACATGAGCGCGATTTATAGTAGACCCGAAAGATAGTAGGCGCGATTGATAGTAGGCGTAATTAGACATGGGCGCGATTTATAGTAGACGCAATTGATAGTAGGCGCGATTGATAGTAGGTGTAATTGATAGTAGGCGCGATTTGACATGAGCGCGATTTATAGTAGACGCAAATGATAGTAGGTTTGATTGATAGTAGACGCAATTGATACTAGGCGTGATTGATAGTAGGCGTGATTTGTAGTAAGCGCATTTCATAGTAGGCTCAATTGATAGTAGTTGCAATTGATAGTAGACGTGATTGATAGTAGGCGCGATTGATAGTAGACGTGATTGATATGGGCGCGACTTAGATCATTTTGATATTACAAAGTTACAGTGTCAATGTTTATACAAAGTACAAGGCAGAGAGAGGGTATTTTAAGACTTAACCTCAGCTCACCTAACATAACCTAACTTTCCCTAACCTAACTTTGTCACGTGACATGTTCTACAAGTTTAGACTTGATGTAAGGCTGACTATGACTATGACGTCATAGATTGATGAGAGGGGTGGGAGGCTGACAAAAAAGGAAATGTTTTGGTTTAATGAAAAGTCATGTCCTAGTAGGCGTGATTGGTAGTAGACGCAATTGATAGTAGACGCGATTAATGGTAGGTGCAATTGATAGTAGGTGTGATCAGGTACTTACTGCATATCAAAAGGCTGTACACTCGTGTGTTAGACACTCTATCTTGTTAAGGACCCCTATATTCCCTATACTAGGCTATACATTTTAGTTCTAAACACTTAGTGGTTATTTGTATATTAAATTTATATACACAGGTTATACAAGCACGTTTTTTCACACAGTAAAACTTTGTCAAATAGCCACATGCGACACGCAAAGTATGTTTCCGCTATCTAGCGGTGACTATGGAAACTACCTGAACATATCCTAATCTAATCCTAGCTAACCTCACCTGCCGTGACCATACCGGTTTGTAAGCAACAACAACAACACACTAAGATTCCATGAATTCCAGAGTACTTTTAGATTAATTATCGACTCTCAACTCTTATAACTATGTCTATCCCACTCTGTCAAAAACACGATATATTTTTTTAAAAGTTTTGCTTGATGTCAATACTAAAGTGATAATGGGTTTTCCGATCCTATCACTATAAATTCATGACCCCCCACTCTTATCTCGGTCTCGACAACAACCATGCCTATTTTTATTATGTCAGATGATGTAATGTTCGAGTGCAAAGTGGGTGTAAAAGTGAGTGCAAAGTGAGTGCAAAAGTGAGTGCAAAGTAAGTGTAAAAGTAGTTGTAAAAGTGAGTGCAAAAGTGAGTGCAAAAGTGGGGTGTAAAAGTGGTACCCTATTTGTAATGGCTTATTTGACAAGTTTTTTTGTGGTACCCTATTCGTAATGGCTTATTTCACAAGTTGTTTTTGTCAATGTATTTAGAGGATATTTCTCTTGTTAATGGAAAGTATCTCAGCCCTTTTTATGATAGCATAACGCTTACCGTCATGTTTGTAAGCAACAACAACACACTAAAATTCCAAGAATCCAAACTACTCTAAGGTTAATGATGGTCTCTCAACTCCATTCCACGCCTAGTCAGAAACATTATACATTTCAATTTTTTCAAAAAAGGTAAATTGAGAAAGTAGGCTATATATTTAAACTAAAATCATGCTAACTCCATCCCCTACGTCTATCCCATTCTCAGTCAAAAAAAATATATATATT
This sequence comes from Meconema thalassinum, assembly GCA_946902985.2. Classification (NCBI taxonomy): domain Eukaryota; kingdom Metazoa; phylum Arthropoda; class Insecta; order Orthoptera; family Tettigoniidae; genus Meconema; species Meconema thalassinum. Next base: position 301,396,111 of record OX336396.1, on the reverse strand, counting down.
CTTTACATTTTTCCAAAAAATATTTGGAAAGTAGGCTATAATTTGAAAACTAATCATCCTAAAAAGTCATATGTAGACTCAAACCAATGGCTTTTATGTCCTTAATCGTTAGAACAAAACATGGAATTTGACCTTTTTCCAAATATTGATCATTTTTAAAAAATGGGCTATATTTTGTAAACTATAAATTACACAAAAAAATGTGTTTGACATAAATGACAGGTATTTACCCATTCTACGCACAAACCAAGTCCCAGGTCTCTGGGACAAAATCCAAAAAAGGTTCAATTTTGAAAGTAGACGATATTTTTAAAACTAATCATTCAAAAAAGTCATATATAGTGTGCCGTTACTTTGGCACTAATCTCTGATTGAACGTACAATTTTTACTTTGGCATAAACTTTTGAATCGAGCGGCGGAGTTAGTTGTGGCTGGCCTCGATAGGTAGCATATCTTGTCGGTGCTGCCTTGGACTGGGATTGTAGTTTCTCCCTCTGTCCGATAGGAAGAGCTATGTTCTAGCGACAAGTATTTCTCTATCTCGATGTTGACTTTAATGGTTTTGGAAGGCTGGGATTTTCGAGACATGTATGATTCTCGTAATGAGCTGGTTAGGCCAGTCATCATGGATCTACGTGGTTTTATAAATACATAAGAAGTATACTGAAGTTCTACTGTATGTGAAAATGTTGAATGATATTATCCCTCTTCGTCAAGTTATTGACTGGTTACCTATTGTAACCTTACTGGAGATAAACGTCTGGATATGCTTCGTATATTATGGAATTAAGGTAGGCTATTTTGTCATCGTAAGTACTTGTGACTGTATCGTCTGGCAAGGTAAATGTATTTATTTTGTATTTTCCTACGTTGCATGACAGGGCCTTTCAAGGTTATACATTCAAACTTAATGTCATCCTCGGGTATTCACTCTGGTAGGCTAACTGACACTCATATTTTCTTTGCGTAATTAATGATTTGTTTTCTGTTTTCAGTTAATTGTAAAATGCATTTTAATTACAAGTAGTATGCCTTATGGTCTGTGGAAAATTTATTAATGTAGGATTTATTTTGATGTCGATAGCCCTAGTACGGTGATCGTTTTTCTTCTGTTTTTCATGATGGCTACTGTCGTATTGTTTTTAACTATGTGCGATCATCTGTTGTTAATAAAAAAGAGATTTCTGATAGCCATTGAGGTGAAAACACGTAAATTGGATTAGCTCCGTATATTTAGTGTTGGAAGACATTAATTCTTCAGTTTTAGGCAACGTATTATATTGGATATTGTAACTTGCGTAGGCCTAGCTTTGTGACATGTATTGTCTCGGGAATTAATTATTTATTTGTGTGGAAATGTATGAAATACGGTATGATGCATTATGCAGGGGCATAATGAAGCTATTGAATATTTAATTCGTCATCCTCTTGATTATTTGGCTTGGATTCTCACTAATGACAACAGATGATAGTTTGAAAGCAACACTTATTTACTTCATCATAACAACTTGGCTGGATTGCTAAAATATGTATTACAGTCAACTGGAAGGAACAAATATTTGATGTCAGAATCCACATCTTGATTAGTAAGTGTTTTGTTAATTTGTATGCATGTTTATTGTGAATATATTATGATTTTACCCGATCACCTTAGTATTATTTCTGGGTTCCGGGGTTCGAAGATGGTCTCAGACAATTGCTCTCTGAGTATGAATTCACTATGGTCCAGTACCTTCCCTCCCAAGGCCTCTACTTTACTACGGGGTTAAATGTTGGTAGCAGAGCGTGGTTAGATTTGTACCACTTTCAGTAGTTGTTTGGGGCTAGTCTTTGGATCTTGGGGCTTGGAAGTATGATTGGGCCTAAAGTGTGATATTTTTAATGTTTGTTGTTATTGTTTTATCTTTGTATAATTTTCTTGTTATTTATGTTTCATGTGATAATATACTGAATGGACGAGAGCATTTTAAAAGCTGTACTATATTTATCCAAAAAGGAACTGGCTTATGAAATACAAATAAGGAATGGCAACCCTAATTTTCATCGTGAACTGGATATTATTCTTCTCAAATCCTTAAAGTCAGCTTCTGTTGTTAGTCTGACTGATCAACATTCTTATGGGACAAAAGGTAGGTCTGATGTTGTGATATCTGTTTCGAACCTATTAGTGTCCTGTGATGAGTTAAAGCAAGTTGCCAAACCTTCGGCATATCGTGTGAACAAATTAAAATTTCGTTCGATACACTGGATTAATCGTTTAGTGAGCTTAATTGAATATTGGTCCAAGTGTGATATTGTTTTTTCAACCAAGTTAGTTGGGCTTCGCGACAAGCTGATAGATAGTTTTAATCGGTTGTCCTCGAGTGATATTTCTGAGAATATTAGTGGACCTGTTGTGTGTTCTGAAAGCGTTTGTTCATATGTTAGTGATTCTTGTGATGGCGTTGTGAATAATAGTAATTATATTGGTAATTTGGAATCAGTATCGATGGAGAATAATGAAAATATGGTAGGCGCTTTACAAACTAATAATTCTACTGAGGTAGATAAACAAATAGGCTCGTCAAGAAATACACCAGAGGTCATGTCGAGTTCTAGTAATTTGAATGCTGTTGGTAATTCATGTTCTGATAAGAGATATAACGATTTTTCTAGTTCAGTTTCTTGCCATGACGTTGGTAGTGCTGGGAATAGGTTAGGATCTCACCGTACTTGTACTGATAAGGAAGTACAAACTGTTGATAGCTTACTTGGTGAATGTGATGTGATAGATAGAGTAAATAGGCTTAATCTTTCTGATAATCGAGCCTCGACTAACGTTGTTTCTCTAAATAAACTTATGACTGATGGTCAGGTTAATTTTGCTTCCCTTTCCTAACCCATTAACTCTAATTTTGAAAGATTTTCATGTGTGCTATGGCACTGATATTAATTTATTTGTGAAATTTTTGAAGAAATTAGTGGAATTAGGGGATGGTTCTGGTATAAATTATTTTCAGCCACGTGGAGAGATGCAGCTTGTGGATAATTGTAGTAGTCTTGTTCCTTATAAAAATTTCAGGGAAGGCGTGAGTTCATGCCTACAAATGTTCAAAGCCATGTATTTTCGGGGCGTGCTGACCAGAGGTTTAAAGGGAGTAGAGCCAGCAAAGGCAAGAGATGTGATTTTTGTGGCTCGTATGACCACATTAGTCGATGGTGCGATGCAGATTTTGATAATTTAAGTTGATATTCGATGTGGTGTATGTTATTGTCAAAATTGTGTAGACGAATTCTGGTCATCAGTACATGCATGTGTTATGTGTGTTATTGATGTGTTTATTTGTCTACACGTGTGGTGCACATTCTGCTAGATAGTGCAAATCCATAAGGTTCTTCTTGTATGTTATTGTCAAAATTGTGTAGACGAATTCTGGTCATCAGTACATGCATGTGTTATGTGTGTTATTGATGTGTTTATTTGTCTACACGTGTGGTGCACATTCTGCTAGATTGTGCAAATCCATAAAAGGTTCTTCTTGTTTGTTATTGTCAAAATTGTGTAGATGAATTCTGGTCATCAGGACATGTATGTATTGTGGATGTTATTGATGCTTGTGTTTGTCTACACGTGTGGCGCACATTCTGCTTGATTGTGCAAATCTATAATGGTTCTTCTTGTTTGTAATTGTCTAAATTGTGTTAGGTCTGAAGTGACAAACTTGGGTAAATGTATTTGAGTGCATGAGTGTGGGTGTTTGTTATTAGTTTTGTTTTGTAATCGGGTGGGTCTCTTGGTTGTTTCTTAAGGTGAATTAAGGTTAGGGTTTGTTTTTGCTTAATTTATAATTGAATTTAATTAAATACGCCGTACGTATAAAATGATACTATGTTGGGATATCATAGGTAAGTAATTACAAACCTCTTCTGTTCTCCGAGTGATGACTTAGTCATTTATCTGCTTGTTGATTTATGAAGGTAACTACTTGTCGAAATGTGTTTTGGTGATGGAAAATCATGCTATGCCAGGGTAAAATGCGGCTAGTATGACATGTTGATTTCAGTGTGTTTTATTTAAGGGTTATTATTTATTTTGTGTATGTTGATGTCCTAACGGTGTGTCAATTTATATTCTGGAAAAATTATGGGGATTTTGTGGGTAGTAAATGGTTTTATTAATTTTGGGAGTTTGTAAGGTCGTGTGATTTCAATGAATGTTTGGGTACGTTTGTAGCTTGGTGGTCTGCACGAGTGGTCAGTTGATCTTCTTTCATTTAGGGTCTTCTGTTGGTCATTTATTGAGGGATTTCTGTCTAGTCTGTTCTTGTTTTAGTCTTGTTCGCTATATTGCTTACTTAGTTTGACATATTAAGCTATGTCAAGAGTGAATAATTGTATTGTTTATGTTATTGTCTAAATTGTGCATTTCCAAAGTTGGACATTCAGAAAGTATAAATGTGGTGTGATTTGTTTTATTTTGGTAATTGGGTTAGTTTTCTTGTTGTTGTTTTGTGGTTGTCCAGATAAGTGTGGATGTATATTAATTTAAGGGGTAAAAGGTCATTGTATGTTACTTTGGGATCGTGGATGTAAATTAGCATTTTGTTGACGCATCTGTCAACTTAAGTCTACCAGATGAATGTTATGGGGGTTCATTTGCTTAGATTTGAGTTGAATATGTTGGTAAGTATTTATAAACAATTCTCCTAAGTCTTCAGTTGATTGAGTGGGCTCAATTTTTTTTTGCTGTCTGACTGAGAAATAAATACTTTAGGTTAAGTAATGTGATGTGATATGATGAATTGATTTGTGATATTTGGTCAATATACGGCGGCTCACTATAGGCCTCATGAAATACGTGCTTCTCTCGTTTACTAGTTTCGGTTTGGTCTGGGTCTGTATATGATAGGGTATTTTTGTATTTGTGTTTTGTGTGGATGTGTTGACAAGTGCTAATTCATATTCTGGTTGTTGTTTATTAATTATTTGATGGTTTAATTGTAATTTTTTTCTGGGGATTTTAAGGTTATGTGTCATGGTGTAAGGTTGTGGTGTGATTCTGCTTTGGTATGCACGTGTGTCCTGTTTTTTGCTTGATAATTGGGTCTTTCTATTGTTCTTCTTGGAATTTTCTTGTGTTTTCCTACTTTGGGTGTTTCCTTTGGCATTTTCTCTTTCTGTATTTTGGACAAATGGGTTGAACAGATATGCAATGTGAGACAATTGCCTTCGTCTTTTGGGATAATAAGGTTTTTTATTTGTGAATATGAGAGCTCACGTGCCATTCAGTATTATTACTGGAACTTATTTTCGGAAAATACTGTTATTATTGTAATATTTTCGGGATATTGTAATTTTCTAAAACATGCATGCAATTTTCTGTGTTAATTGAGGGTCATTGTTATACCTTTCACCTGTAAAGATGTGGATTCTTGATAGTACTGGGTTATTGTTATAAAATCTGATGCCATCATATAATATTTTATTGTAATTTGTTCTTTGTAAATGAGTGTCAACGTTAGATATTAAGCTTTCCTTTACACATTACTGTCGCAGTCGAAATTTGATTTCAGCTAATTTCTTCGAGGTCTTATTCTGCGTTTGGAGTGTTATGCAGTGCGAGAAGATGTCTCTGGCCAGGATATTGGACCAATCTATGTAACCTTCGGATGAAACTGTTCCTGCCATCGTTTATTCAAGATGCCATTTGTAATAATGTTGTGGAAATTGTACAAAGAAAACCCACTCGATGTATTCTACACTTAAGTATTTGTTTATGTTCTTGGCATGACATATTTTGGTGGTTATGGTGCTGATGAAAACTGAAATGAACTTTTAATTAAGTATTTCACATTCGGAAGCTACTGTGTTTGTGATAATTGGCAAAAACTTTTCTATGCTTAAAGATTGCTTGATTATGCATGTTGATACACTTGTACCATTTACGTCGTCTCTGTTCTGCGAACCATCGACAAGTTTGGGGCCCGGGAGTCTGTGCCGTTACTTTGGCACTAATCTCTGATTGAACGTACAATTTTTACTTTGGCATAAACTTTTGAATCGAGCGGCGGAGTTAGTTGTGGCTGGCCTCGATAGGTAGCATATCTTGTCGGTGCTGCCTTGGACTGGGATTGTAGTTTCTCCCTCTGTCCGATAGGAAGAGCTATGTTCTAGCGACAAGTATTTCTCTATCTCGATGTTGACTTTAATGGTTTTGGAAGGCTGGGATTTTCGAGACATGTATGATTCTCGTAATGAGCTGGTTAGGCCAGTCATCATGGATCTACGTGGTTTTATAAATACATAAGAAGTATACTGAAGTTCTACTGTATGTGAAAATGTTGAATGATATTATCCCTCTTCGTCAAGTTATTGACTGGTTACCTATTGTAACCTTACTGGAGATAAACGTCTGGATATGCTTCGTATATTATGGAATTAAGGTAGGCTATTTTGTCATCGTAAGTACTTGTGACTGTATCGTCTGGCAAGGTAAATGTATTTATTTTGTATTTTCCTACGTTGCATGACAGGGCCTTTCAAGGTTATACATTCAAACTTAATGTCATCCTCGGGTATTCACTCTGGTAGGCTAACTGACACTCATATTTTCTTTGCGTAATTAATGATTTGTTTTCTGTTTTCAGTTAATTGTAAAATGCATTTTAATTACAAGTAGTATGCCTTATGGTCTGTGGAAAATTTATTAATGTAGGATTTATTTTGATGTCGATAGCCCTAGTACGGTGATCGTTTTTCTTCTGTTTTTCATGATGGCTACTGTCGTATTGTTTTTAACTATGTGCGATCATCTGTTGTTAATAAAAAAGAGATTTCTGATAGCCATTGAGGTGAAAACACGTAAATTGGATTAGCTCCGTATATTTAGTGTTGGAAGACATTAATTCTTCAGTTTTAGGCAACGTATTATATTGGATATTGTAACTTGCGTAGGCCTAGCTTTGTGACATGTATTGTCTCGGGAATTAATTATTTATTTGTGTGGAAATGTATGAAATACGGTATGATGCATTATGCAGGGGCATAATGAAGCTATTGAATATTTAATTCGTCATCCTCTTGATTATTTGGCTTGGATTCTCACTAATGACAACAGATGATAGTTTGAAAGCAACACTTATTTACTTCATCATAACAACTTGGCTGGATTGCTAAAATATGTATTACAGTCAACTGGAAGGAACAAATATTTGATGTCAGAATCCACATCTTGATTAGTAAGTGTTTTGTTAATTTGTATGCATGTTTATTGTGAATATATTATGATTTTACCCGATCACCTTAGTATTATTTCTGGGTTCCGGGGTTCGAAGATGGTCTCAGACAATTGCTCTCTGAGTATGAATTCACTATGGTCCAGTACCTTCCCTCCCAAGGCCTCTACTTTACTACGGGGTTATATAGACTCAAACAAATCCGACATGCAGATGTTGAGGCCACGCCAAAAAATAAGGATTGAAATTAAATTAAATTTTAATTAAAAAAATTAAATGGGACAGAAAATAAATAAATGATAAGCACGAAGCCGGAAAACACAAGGACATTTACCAAAAATCACAAAATTAATATCAACAAGATTACATTAAAAAAAAGGGGGATTAAGCTAACACACAACACGACCGCCCTTGAGACCCGCGCCAATCGACTGACTACGAGACCACAATGCATCACGGCAAACAGCAGACATGGCGACACAAAAACATGCCAGATCGAAATTACGGCAAACAATTAATAAAATAAATTTTATCATCAGCGTAAGGAAATGTACGGCGGAAAACAATTACATTTAAAAACTATTACAAGGCTAAAAATAGGCTTATGAGATCACCTTTTGTCCGTGTGTGTGTGTGTGTGTGTGTGTGTGCGTATGTGTGTGTGGTTGTGTTTGTGTGTGTCTCCCCCTAGTAACTTTCAAGCTGGGGCGATTTCAATGAAACTCGGTAAGGTCATAGCACCATTTTGGCCGACCCCTTCAAATTATATTACGACTCACCAATCCAACATGGCGGCTGTGCGAAATATTTCACCAGCATACGATATCTCCGAAACTACTACAGATATCATCCTGAAATTTCGTACGCTGATAAAGGACACTTCTACAAGTTCACCTATGAGACTTTCAAAAACCTGGTGACTACAAAACCAACATGGCAGCCAGGTGAATTTGAGCCTTTCAAATTGATTTTTCTCGCGATTTAACCATTCAAACGCTATGAAACTTCGTACAGCAAACGTTTATGCACATTGTAATGCACAGCCATCTAATTTAGTTCAATTGTTTACATAACCTCAGCTGTACGAAATATTTTACCGGTATTCTATATCTCCGAAACTATTTCAGATATCACCCTGAAATTTTGTACGGAGATACTGGGCACTACTACAAGTCTATATTTGTAAGTTTCAATAATCTGTCGAGTACAAAACGAACATGGCGGCTAAGCGAATTTGGATCATTTTTATTGGACTTTTGTCGCGATTTAACCATCTTAGCGGAGTGCAATATGTTGCATTAAATGTTTATACATATTGTAATGCACTGGCATCTAATTTTGTTCAATTGTTTAGTGAATCTCAAGATGGAGGCTGTGCGAAATTTTAAAATTAAGTTTTTATTTCGTGTGTCGTGATCATGCGATGGAAGTGAAAGTTTGGTACATAACTCTATGCCCTATACACATAACAATCGAACATGGCGACCAACTGGAATATTTAGACGGTTCCCAATATCTACGAATCTTTTACAGTAATCAAACTGAGGCTAAGAACATAAGTTCAGTTCACGTATAGGACTTTCAATAACCTGGTAAGTACTAATCCAACATGGCGGAGACGCGAAGTATAAATATTTAAATGTACGTTTCTCGCGATTTAACCATCCGAGTGCAGCGAAACTCGGTACGGTAAATGCTCAGGCTATATAAATGTTAATCCACTGGCGTATAACTTATTTCCATTGTTTTCATAATCACAAGATGGCTGCTGTTCGAAATTCACAAATCTCGTTTTTACTTCTTGTGTACTAATCATGCGATTGAAGTTTGAATACTACACGTACACACTAATCTTCATGTAATAATACATAACTCTAAGACCTACATACATAAAAAAACAACATGGTGACCATCCGAATATTAGACGGTTCTTAATTTCTACGCATCTTTTTCAATCAAACTGAAATTGTGTATGTTGATAGAGGCATTTAGCATAAGTAGGATATTTGAAAATAGGCTTTAGTTCTTCACGGAGCTACTTGTTAAAGTTCAAATGAAGACTGAGAGGAACTATGCGCAGGGTCAATAATTCAATCTGCCCTTTGGCCTGTGTTTGGCGATCAGTTTATTTTTACTCGCGTTATGGGACTTGTCTTAATGAAGAGAAATGTGGAGAATGGGCAACCCAACACTCCTCCATTCAAACTGGCAGCTGCGCTTAATCTCACTGTCAAATCGCATAAACAAGAACTAAATAGCCTATTTTCATATTTTACTCTGGTCTTTTCCATTTAAAAATTTATTATCCATTTGGTGGACTAAATAGCTTTCCGTACGAGACGTACATTGTGATAAATTATAGAACAACGATTTCAAACTCAACAAGAAGTTCCGTGACGAACTAAAGAGCCTACTTTTCTTAAAATTAAGTTTCATGCCAATGATTAATCTACAGTATATGAACCTATCTGGAATAATGACGAAATTAAGTTGGTAATATCGAAATGTCTAATTAGTTCGAAATATATATGGTATAATGTAGCCTAATAGAGCATTACAGTTGGCAGTCCTGGTGACTGAATATATTCTTAGTTCCAACTCTTAAGGTACAGAATAAAATATTTTGTTGAAGTCCAATGGACGTTACATGCAGTTAGACATTGTATCTATCAGCACGCGTAAAAGCATGTTGGCAACAATTTCATGCGTGTGCTGGTCAGAAATAATCTGAAATATTATGATATATTGTTGTGCCAATTTTGGACGAAAACCATTTGTTAGTATAGAAGTTACATGTATTTTTAAATTGTACCTATCAGCAGGCATAGAATCATGTTGGCAGCACTGACTTATATTAATTATTCCAAATTAATCTAGAATGTCAGGTGCTATACGTGTGCAAAGTATAGGGCTGTTGGCTTGCATACTTCCTCATATATTGATGTTAGGCAAAAAAAAATTAGACAGCATTTATTAACAGTTGGCAGCCCTGATTGCTCTTAAGAATTCTTATAGTCATAACTGTTATGTTACACATAGCACATACGAAATTTGGTTGAAATCCAACTGATAGTATAGAAGTTACATGTATTTAAAATTCACCCTATCAGCAGGCTTATAATCATGTTGGTAGAACTGAAGTATATAAGTTACTTCAACATTAATCTAAAATGTCATGTACTACACGTGTGCATAGTTTAAAGCTGTTGGCTTGCATACTTTCTGATATATTGGTATTTGGATAAAAGAACAGAGAGAGCAATTATTAACAGTTGGCAGCCCTAGTGGCTCTTAAGAATACGCTCAGTCATATCTGTTTATGTACATATATTACATACAAAATTTGGTTGAAATCCAATTGATAGTGTAGAAGTTATAGGCATTTAAAAATTGGACCTATCAGAAGGCTTAAAATTATTTTGGCAACACTGTCATGTATGGCCTCCTGGAAATTAAACTTAAGTAGTGTTATCTACATGTGTGCCAATTTTGGAATAGCTCCCATGCATACCATCCAAGATATCCAACATGGAGCTCTAATTTCTAGTGCGTTTTTCAGCAGTTGGTAGCACTGACATCATTTTGAAATATGGACGCGAGATATTCCGGTGTACATCTTTACTCATACTAAATTTGGTTTCGATTTCTGCAGCCGTTTAGGAGTTGATAGGGGGGTACACACACACACACACACAGCGAGACAGACAGGAGGACAGACAGACAGACACATATTTTCCCGGATCGATCTCATAAGACTACTTTTTACTCATTTTTGCAAAATGTGAAAAGTAGGCTAAAAATCAGGGTAGAAGGAATATTCTTCTTTTAATAACGTTAATTCATTCATTCATTCATTCATTTATTTGCAATGGGGGGTGTGTCCCCCGGTGGCAAATTGGATATACATAACAAATACATAATTATACATAACAATACATAATTATACATAACAATTCAATAACAATTAAACAACAATTAAACTGGAGTATTTACACAAATAGTCAGTCTTTTCTTAAACACACCTATATGTTTGGGAAAAGGCTCTAAGACTGCGGCAGGTAGAGAGTTCCAGTTATCAATGGCACGGTTTACAAAAGAATATTTACCATAATTTGTTCGCTGTGGTCGGCCCTTAACTTTGAAAGGATGATCGCTCCTACCCATGTAAGTGGGCATTCCCAATCGTTTGCTAAGCTCACCCCATGCTGGTTGATTTGTATACGTGTTGTACATAGCGCAGAGTCTAGATTTCATCCTCCTAGCCTCCAGTGATTCCCACCCAAGTTTCTTTAACATACGGCTCACACTGCTCCTGGGATTAAAGTCACTGAGCACAAATCTAGCGGCCTTTCTTTGTACCATTTCCAACTCATTGATGAGCCCTACTTGATATGGATCCCAAACCGCCGAGGCATATTCCAGAATAGGTCTTACAAGTGACAAATAGCCTAATTCTTTAGCAGAGGTACTACTTCCTTTTAATACCCTCATTACAAAGTGCAGGGATTTGTAAGCTTTTGAAACTACACATCCTACATGACTACTCCATTTCATATCATTCCTTACGTTAACGCCCAAATATTTGCAAGAATCTTCTTCTACAAGTATTTCCGAGCCAATGTTATATTGAAAATCCTGCCTTCGCACTTTCCCTATTTTTAAGAGACTACATTTTCTTGTGTTTATTTTCATTTTATTTACAATCGCCCACTTATAGACCAGGTTCAGGTCCTCTTGCAGCACTGCATTGTCTTGTGAGTCAAGTATCTTTCGATATATTACACAATCATCCGCAAACAATCGACAGTCACTGCGAATTCCATTTGGTAAGTCATTTATAAACGCCAAAAACAACAAAGTTCTGATTACGCTGCCCTGAGGGATACCCGATGTTACGGTAATTTCATCCGAGAATATGCCTTCGACTTTCACTTTCTGGGAACGACCCGTCAAAAATTCTTGGATCCATAAAATTACTCTTCTATCAATCTTCGTCGAAGCTAATTTATGGAGTAGCATGTCATGCGGCACGACATCAAATGCCTTCGCAAAATCTATAACCACGGCGTCGACTGAAACTCCATGGTCTAACGATTCGCTAATGTCTTGAAAAAGTGATAGCATCTGACTCTCGCATGAGTAACCTTTCCGAAATCCATGCTGCCTTTCATTAAACCATGATAATGTTTCCCACTGTTCCCTCAAGTAGTCGCAAATGAGATGCTCCATCTGCTTACAAACGATGGACGTAAGGCTAACCGGCCTGTAGTTGCCCAATTCAAGTCTGCTCCCTCCCTTAAATATTGGGACTACCGTAGCTCTTTTCCAGTCATCTGGGATTTGCGCATTGTTTATGGACACATTAAATATCACCTCCAAGTATCGTGCCACGGCCCTACCTCCTAATTTAAGTACTTCACTAACAATATTATCAGGACCCTTTGATACATTGAAACGCAGTTTTTGTATTAGCTTTACAATTGCTGACTGGTTTATTTGGAACAGAGGGGCCCCTGATTCGTCGTTAAGGTCCAACACACAGCTATTGGATTTATTGAACACACTACCGTAAAAGACATTTAATTCATTAGCAATGGCCTGTTTCTCAGTAATTAATTTACCGTCACCGGACATTATCATCGACAAATTATTTGAATTTCCCTTTCTTCTCCTAACATAACTGTAAAAATTTTTCCACCCACCCCCTCCCGAACCAAGTAAACCTTGCATATAACTGTCATGAGCAGCCCTCTTTTTTAAGACGAGCTCTCTTGATAAGGACTTAAATTTCAACATATACTTGTCACTATCATGTCTTTTATTGCATAATTTCCTAATTTTCCTTTTTAGTCTCCTAATTTCTCGTGTGTAATACTCAGGGTCTGGGTTTTGTTTCAGCAATTTAAATGGGACAAATTTATCAACAGCGCTATTTAAAATTTTCAAAAAGTTAGTCCACAGGATATTAATGTGATTTCCTTCCGATGCCCATCCTACAAATAGCTCATTCAAATACCCCTGAAACTTGCCCTGATCCACCCTGCGATACTGGAATATGATCTTTTTTGCTACATCAGAGTCTAATTTTGTAACGTCACCATATCTAATATTTAATTCAACCCCAGAATGGTCACTAATTCCTGGTACTTTCAGACAGTTAATATACAGCTCTACAGGCCTTACGAGATAAACATCTAAGGTATTATTGTCTCTAGTTGGGAAGTCAACTACTTGGGAAAATCCCCCCTCCCTTAAGAATTTATTTGCAGCGCTCTGAGCTTGACCACAGCTAGTTGACTCACCAGACCAGTCTACTTTGGGGAGGTTTAAATCTCCTGCAATTATTATGCTCTTTTTCATAGCATTACCCGTACAAGTTTTATCATACAGTGTTTCGAGGAGAGAAAAGTTATCTTTCGGTGCTCTATACGCCCCTATCACCTGAAGAGGGAATTTATTTCCTTTATCTGAAATTTGTACACATAACATTTCATGATCCATATCAGCCCACTTTAAGAAACTAGCTATATTTTTGCGCACACAAATAAATAGCCCACCACCTCGTTTCCCCCGATCCCTTCTGTACATTTCGTAGGTCCCTTGAATTATTTCGCTACTATTTATGTCCTCATATAACCAAGATTCAGTTGCAATGACAATGTCCGGAGAATACGTCTCTACAAGATTCCAAAATTCAATTAATTTATTTCCTAAACTCTGACAATTAACCTGCAGTAATCTTAGAGTCTTACCTCCGGAGCAAATATCTTGAAGTAGCTCCTTCTGTTCCCATCGGCTGGCAACCTCTGGACCTGCTCCTCCTCACAAAAGCCGGCACGAACCGATGACCCTGTCATGTAGGCTCCCTAGGTTGTAAGCGCCCCGTCGATTTAGATGCAGCCCGTCTCGGGCGAAGTCACGGCCACCAATCCAGCAGTCAGCTTCTACGTACACTAATCCCAGTTGTGCACATACCCAGTCCATGCGGTCATTTACAGTCTTAACTCGCCTTAACGGAACATCTCCCCGCCGAACAATGCCACTCATTATAATTTTTGCATTTCTAAACTTGCTTTTAGCTTTTCTGCCTAGTTCGTAGAGCTCCCCCATGATGTAATCAGTTGTAGCTCTCTTCTTCAAATCGTTCGTCCCAACATGGAGCAACAACACTTTAACTTTGTCACAGTCCTCTACATTTGCTTCTTCCACTTGTTGGGCAAGCTGGTCAATTTTAATCCCCGGATAACACCGCACTTTCCGCACCTGATTTCCTCGAGATATTCGCACTCCATCGTATCATAGAATCACCCATTATGATAACGTCATCCTCAGTTTGCTCCTGCACGCCCTCTTCCACACTGATCCCAGTAGAAAGCCGTTCAGTCACATCCTTCACCGTTTCTTCTGATTCACGAAGCTTAGCTCTAAGTTCCTGTATTATTTGATCCCTTGCTTTGATTTGCACCCTCAAACAGTCCGGCGTATCACATACTTTACAAAACCAATTTCCGACATCACAATCCTCCTTCTTGACCTTAATACAGCCGAAGTGAAACCATTTCTCACATAGTCCACACTCAACACCATTCTTCAATGTTTTACTGCACGTCGAACACTTTAAAACTGTCACTGGATCATTTGCCTGATTCACATTTGGAGTAACAGGCCCTGGATTCACTTCCACTCCACCAATAACTAGCAATGCAGCTATCACTAGGGCTATGAACCACAAGTTGCTCGGTCCCGTACGCACACACAAACACCGGAAATCCCGACTACCCTTCACATACCACAGTCCGATCCTCGCCCGATAACTCTCCAGAGAACAACCCATTCCAGCACACCTGAGAGCTTGGGAAAAACACGACCTTTCACTTTGACTGCCAACTGCCAACTGATGGATTTATATGACTTTTAAAAATTACAGTAGGCTACTTCCAGTTTAATTTGTCAACTCAGAATACGCGCTGCGTTACGTTCCAGAAATCAGAGGTTAATCAAAGTTATTTTGAATTGAAACTGAGACGGACAGAACAAATGAATGGTTGGTTCTTAAGTTTAGAGGCTGCGACAACGCGGTCATGTAGCCCCACGTACTTTGGGTGTGTGTAGAATCTGTCTTTTAACCGGTGTTAATTGTGATGACTGTATTAGTGTGTGTTATCTGTTTTTTAATTCAAGTAAGTACTGCAGACTTTTGAATTTATCGAATAGTTCCTACTTTTGCCACCAAACGCCACCGTCAACGACTACTAGTTCAGAACTTAGCTACCAGACGCCACCGCAGTCGGCTCTTGGCAACGAACATTGGAACCGAAGAGCGTTGTTTACAATCTTAACCGATACAATTTAGCTTCACACAGGTGTAATTAGTGGAAGGTTCTTTAACATGCTATAAATCTATGACATGGGACCGCCCGCCGGCTTTACGTCCCCTCCGAAGGAAGGCATACTGAGGGATTTATAACGCTCTTAAAAATCCGACGACTTTGGCCGGGTTTGAACCCGCGATCTTGGGCATAGAAGCTCAGCATGCTACCAACTACGCCACCGAAGCCTCCGGACAGAACAAACAAATAAATAAATAAATAAATATATTAATTAATTAATTAATTAATTAATTAATTAATGAATTAATAAAAATATAAAAAATCAATGAAATAAATAAACAAGAAATGAATATGTAACTCAGCAGCTGCTGTTGCCGGTCTCAAGCCCGCAGAAAGACTTAAAGCCGTAAACAGTAGCCAATGATAGCTTAGGTTCTCTGAGGCTAAGGACCTTAGTTGGATTTTGAGTAGAGTAAGGTCTACTCCCTAATCTGAGCACATCTCTCAACTGCTCAAAATGAAGCATGATGGATAAAACGTAAAACGGAAATATTACCCCAGGTGGTAGACAATCCACCGGCTCCCAGAGAGTCGAAAGCAGACTGGATTCTGGGGAGTCTACACCCCATGCTTGAAGGAGAAGTCGGAGTCTACTGAACTATTTGTTACATCCAAACTCAACTGCAATATCGTGAACATTTGTGCCACCTTCAATGCCAATTCACTTCTCAAAGTAGGCAAACTCAAACAGTTAACAGACACCCTCACCAAACATCGGAT
Organism: Meconema thalassinum; assembly: GCA_946902985.2. Lineage (NCBI taxonomy): Eukaryota > Metazoa > Arthropoda > Insecta > Orthoptera > Tettigoniidae > Meconema > Meconema thalassinum. The sequence continues at coordinate 301,379,786 of OX336396.1, read as the reverse complement.
AGTAATAGCTGCGATCCAAGAAACACGCTATAAGGATAACGATTCATTCGAAACTCTAGGTTTCCGAGTTTTCAACGGCAAAACTTACAAGAAAATCCTAAAAGGAAATTTCTCATCTTGGCACTGGTTTTATTGTTAGTAACAAAGTCTCGGAACAATCATCAGCTTCAACTCCATATCCAATAGCTTATCCACTCCTTGTGTCAAATGTGCCAAAATGCCTACACGTTTGTGAATGTTCACGCACCCATCAACCAAGACAACAAACTGAACCCAGAGACTGGAAATCTTCTGGGAAACATTGGATGAAATCCTATCAAAAATTCCTACATCACATGCCACAGTTCTCCTGGACGACTCCAATGCTCAAATTGATAAACATCGGAAATACAGGCATATAGTTGGCAATTATTCAGCACATTCCAGAACCAACCTCAATGGAGAACGTTTAATAGAACTCTGTGAGAATAACAAGCTAGTGCTAAAATCCACGCATTTCAAACATCCACGGAAACAAATGACACGGACATCTCCAAACACTTTACCTGGAGAATTTCAACTTCGCCATGTAGCCAAGTCTGTCGGATACTAAAAAAAAATACAGAATATCAATGTCCTTCGGAGCACCAATCTTGGCTCGGATCATTACATGTCTAAAATCAAGTTTAAATTCATTCCGGAAAACACACGGAAACGTTGCAGACACAGATTTCTTCGACCCGACACAGAGAAACTCAAATTACTTCAGAGTGTATTCTTAGAAAGAATCCCCACGGTAACCTCACCAGATCTTCAACGACTGGAGTCTTCCATGGAAAAACTGCTCTCGAAATTCCGCCACAAGCACGGAAACCTAGACACCCTCGGCGGAACGTACAATGTGACGAAGCCCTGAATGACAGAAAACGAGCTTGGCTTCTCTCGAAATCTCACAAAACAGAGAATAAACATGAACACTTCATTGAAACGAGAAACAGGACTTCTCGTATCATTCGGAACGCAAGAAGACAATTCCACAGAAACGAACTGACCAACATCAAGATGAATTTCCAAAAGCATTACTCCAGGAATTTCTACCAAACGTTCAAGAGGAATCTAACAAAATACAATCCTCCTAATTTGTGCTTCCGTGACCCGCTCACCAACCGGATCGCTCACAGTGACAAGGGTAATTGTAAAATTTTAGCTACATACTTTAAAAACCTTCTCAACTGTGATCCACTGGAGTCGACTTTCACTCCAATTTCGAATCCAGTTTCAACTAATCCAGACTCTCCTCCGTCAGACATCTCTGAGCTGCAAAAGATCGACACTTCACTAAAAATAACAAATCCCCGGGCGAGGACTCTGAAATCGCAGAACACTGGCAGCTCCTGGATGATAACGCACTGGAACCTCTCTTACTAACTTTCCAACAGATTTGGAAAACTACCGAGATACCAACTAAATGGACCACAGCCCTTATTCATGCGCTTCATAAAAAAGGTGAAAGTCAGACGTCAATAACTATCGGGGCATATCTCTCCTTCCAATCACCTACAAGATCCTCTCTAAAGCCTTATTCACTAGAACCGAGGAACAACTAGACTCACAAGTAGGCGAGTACCAGGCTGGCTTTAGAAAATCCAGATCATGTGCTGAACAGATCCTGAAGCTGAAAATGACCATTGCTTATCAGAAACTGAGAACAAGACCATTCGTCATCGTCTCCGTAGACTTTCAGAAAGCTTACGACTCCATTGACCGAGCAACTCTTCTCCAAGTGCTCCACGAATTTGGTCTTGACAATAAGACTCGGATGATAATCCAGAGTACGCTTTCTGATACAACTTCCAAAGTAAAGTTCAGATCTGGGATTTCTGAACCCTTTCACATTCAATCAGGTGTTCGACAGGGTGATGGATTATCACCAGTGCTTTTCAACTGTGCCCTTGAGAGAGTATTAAGAGAATACAGACACATTCTTCAATCTAAAGGATTTCTTAATGGATTGCAAATAGGCAGACCTCGGGATAACATCAATATTGATTGCCCCGCATTTGCTGATGACCTCGCCTTGTCGGCTTCCTCTCTATAAAGAGCCATTCAACAAGTAAATTACTTACATAATTGTGCAACCAAAATAGGACTCAAGATACCTTACACTAAAACCCAATTCATCTCTAACATAAAAGAAGCTCCAGCTCATCTTCAAACCAGCCTCGGCCAGATCAAAAAAGTACAAAACTTTAAATATCTATGTGAGTAGATCGATCAAAAAATTCTGAAAAGTTCGCCATCTCAACACGAGTCATTAAATTCGAAACAGCCTTCCGCCTCACAATAAAATGTCCATCTTTAGGAATGCAAGAATAAGACTGTCAAACTGCGATTAGACCGGAAGCACTGTATGCAGCGGAATCCCAAACAAACCGCACAGCTGGACCGATAGAGAGACTTGAAGTTAAGGAGAGATAGATCATTAGGAAGATTATTGGTCCTAAGTTCAAAGATGGAGGTTAATAGCTCTGTAGTAACTCCCACACTGAAAAGATCTCAAGTGTAATCCGGAATAACGGAGAATAACATTCTATGCCCACCTCCTCAGAATGTCAGTCAGTAGATTCTCCAACCGTCCATTATCATACTTCCGAGGTTTAGAGGTGATGTCTCTTTGACTGGTGGAAGTGGATAAGGACTTGTTAAAGTTTGACATTTCTGAATCAGATATCTTGCTCAGGACCCCATTGAGACAAAAACTGCGACAGTTTCATCAAGAGGAAGTAAAACCCAGCAAGAGATATATTCACTCGGATGAATGGAAGAAATCCCATTCCGAAAGGATGAAGGCGTGGTGAGATTTCGCGGTCCCTAGTGGCCACAACGATAAAAGTAAAGTAGTAAATAAATAAATCATAAAATGAATGAATAAATAAATAAGATATCGTTAACAAAACAAAATCGCGTGGGAAGCTTGATGAATTCAAAGGGTTTCAGGTAAAACATAGCTCTAAAAAATTACAGTCAGGCTGAAAGACTAGACCAAGGAGGATATATGGGTAGAGCTGCAACTTAATGCAAAATTTTGACACCAACCTATTGCTCGACGCAAGTAGTTCCAGCTGACAATATGAGATGGCGCGACGATGCACCCTCGAGCGCGATCCGTCCCCGACCTGGCCTACTCGCTCCTCTCCCCTCCCTTTCCCCTACTCTATCCCCCCCACCTCTACTTTATATTCCTCTCTTTCTTTCATATTTTAGTGAAAATGAAAATCCACAGCCTGCTTCCAGTCTCCGACCGGGTCAGGAATGGAATGAATGAAGCCCCAATCTAGCGGCGAGGATATGGACTGTGCCGGCTGCCGAGGCCTGACGCACTCCTCTGGGGCAATGATTAAATGAAGGACAGATGAAATGAAATGATAGTGGAGAGTGTTGCTGGAATGGAATTTTTGACAGGGAAAACCGGAGTACCCGGAGAAAAACCTGTCTGCCTCCGTTTTGTCCAGCACAGATCTCACATGGAGTGACCGGGATTTGAACCACGGACCCAGCGGTGAGAGGCCGGCGTGCTGCCGCCTAAGCCACGGAGGCTTTCATATTTTAGTAATTGGTCTGAAAATAGGCGATTTCTTCCCCTTGTGATATCAGGTAGAGAAGAAAACATAGGCTCTATCAGAATAGTTGTGGATGTTTCCACACAGCACATAGCATGACATAGGCCTACCCCACAGATATGTACAAATAGAAAGAGTAGGTTATTATACTACAACATTAAAAATGAATTGTAAGACAAAATTACAGCTGCACTTATCACACACCAGTATTATTTAATTGCCCGTGCGGTACTTCCTAACAATTGAATTAAGAAATATCACGTTTGAATTACGGGAAGCGTTGGAACAACCAGCTCTTACTTTGAATTATATCGATAGTATCTGATATCGTTTTCGAGCGCAGTGTATCGACTAAAATCGATGTGTGATTCAATATAATTCAATTTCTTCGTATAATATTGTTCGAAACCGATTGTATTCCTTTCTAAGCACTGCAATATGTATTTACTATTGATATATATTCAAATATTAATTAAATATACAACATTAACAAGAATACTCACCAATTTTCCGATTTTGCTGCCATCTATAGAAGTACAACTCAACTACCTCGTCGTACGCGATGACAGCTATCGTTTTTAACGTTGTCAGCAGGTACTACTACAAGGCAAGCTAGCGTTGGTACCAAAACACCCTATAAAGTTTCACCCGGTCGGACTAGACGTTATATAATTCAAATTACGCATGCTACAAATGCTACACATGTTAAAAAGGCTGGAGGGCTTCTCGCTTCGCTCCAGGACTCCTTCACACACTTCATTACGAACTTAGAACAAAATATTTCAACAAATAGTTCCATCCAATAAGGGGTTAAAGGTTTCAATCTGACATCTTGCCCACCTCTTTTAGGGTCATCCTGTATTTGAATTGAATCTAACATACTGTACACCTCGTTAAGTGTCACCCTGTATTTTGCTCTGACATCCTGCACACCTCCTTAGGAGGCAACCTGTATTCTTATCTGGCATCTTGTACTGTATTTTGCTCTGACATCCAGCACACCTCCTTAGGAGGCACCCTGTATGCTTTTATATGGCATCTTGTATATCTCTTTAGAAATCACCCTGTATTCTTGTGTGACATCTTGTACACCTCTTTACGAGTCACCCTGTATTCTTGTCTGACATCTTGTGCACATCTTTAGGAGACACCCTGTATTCTTCTCAGCCATCTTATACACCTCTATAAGTGTCACCTTGTATTCTTATATGGCATCTTGTATATCTCTTTATGAGTCACCCTGTATTCTTGTGTGACATCTTGTACACCTCTTTAGGACTCACCTTGTATTCTTGTCTGACATCTTGTGCACCTCTTTAAGAGACACCCTGTATTCTTCTCTGCCATCTTGTACACCTCTTTAGGTGTCACCTTGTATTCTTATCTGGCGTCTTGTATATCTCTTTAGGAGTCACCCTGAATTCTTATATGGCATCTTGTACCTCTTTAGGAGTCACCCTGTAATCTTTGCGCTTCGCTCGAAGCCCCAGGTCGCTCGAAGCCCCAGGACTCCATCAACCGACTCCATTAACCATTAACTTAGGCACCCGCGTGGCTGCATGACGTCACGCACTCGCTTCCCGCGCGACTGCATGACGTCACAGTCTCCATCCCCGTAACGCAACCGTCTCCGTCCCGCGTATCGTTCGACCCAAAGCATAACGACGAAGTCGAGAAGATCATTTGAAATGATAACATCAAAATCATCTGGTCTAGAGGCAGAATGAGAAGAATTAGCGACCGCATGAAGAAATTCTGGAAGGATGAAAAGAAATTGCCAAGCTGGCCAATTGTTTACCGCTGTCCACAGTGGGCTAAAGTCTACAAATGAAGAGAAATAAATGAATAAATAAATAATATACCGCTGTTGGCTGTTGATTACGGACATCAGGTGATTGCTGATGTTATTGCATTTCGCTGCAGACCCACACAAAGGGAAATATGGAGAGCGTTGAAATAATTTGTAGGTATATAAGCACTGGTTAATTAAGTGTGGCAGATTTGTAAAATTCATTGATGGACACAAAGTAATAACTGTCAAACTGATTGATTTCAATTCGAGTCCAATTACGATGATGTCAAAGGTAGTTAAAGTGAGCATATAGACAGTTCCCCATGAAACCACGCCTCTGCTATAGAGCATCCAGCGTTGAGAAGACTGTGGAGCCATATGGCAACAGTGTTGCTAACTCTACGCAGAGGTAGCGCTGACGTCATATGTTACCTTCACCCGCTTCGAGTACTTCTCTTTCATAAGTTAGCGACACAACACAAACCCAGCAGCTACCTGAAATAGAACGCGCCCAGAAAGAAGGTGTTTTGCAGGTGTACGGATTGGATCAGTATTAAGGATACCGTACGTGGAGAGAACCAATAAAGACATTCATTTCGTTGTGATATGACACATTACTGATTGACAGATGTCGAGAGCACAACCCTTCCTTCCTTCTCGGATGTATGCTGACAATGTTAACAATTCTTACGTCAGCAATACTGTTGATCATCACAAATTTTTGTTATTAGTTAGGCTATAATTTAGTTTCTTTCAATTTCATTATTGTTGTTTTGTTTAGATTAATAGGCTATTGAGTTAGCCGTGTAGATAGGGGCGCGCAGCTGTGAGCTTGCATTCTGGAGATAGTGGGTTCGAACTCCACTGTCGGCAGCCCTGATTCGATAGAACACAAAATAAAACAGACACACAACAGTAACACCAATGACGGATAGTGTTTCAGAACTTATGCTGCCGGCAGAACTGAGCAGGAGGTCAATTCCGGGCGAGCATGCAGCACAGGACGAGGCTCTTCTTTCCACCGTGATAACCTCGAAAATTTTAAAATCACTGAGACGTAATATAAAAGATACTTGTATGCAATAACAAAGGTAATCAATTGGCAGATAATTGTAGGAAGCTATTATGACAAAAAAATATACAGTATATGTTCAGAGTTCCTTCATGACAAAAGGTGAGGTAAAAAACTAGTGTAGGGGGGTTCCGTTAAAAGTAAAAGCCCATAAGATCCATAGTCTTTTCTCAACGCTGGATGCTCTGTCTATAGCTATAGCACGGCTAAGTTGCACCGCACCTTGCGCCCGACAAGCGAGCTAGCAGGCGGCATCGTTCTGTCCCGTGTGTAGTTGACCGGCTTCTAGTCGTGGGGGTTTAGTCTATAGGTCGCTTGCCTTTAGTCTGAAGGAATCAGGGTTCGATAACCGGCTGGATCGTAAAGTTTTCAGTGTTGCCAATACAAACTGGTATTTGTAACTCATCAGTCAGTCAACACGAATTTGCCGAACGACTGTATATAATAAGTAAATAACCCTCCTGGAAAGAATTACATGTATTAGTTTATGATCACTATTATACTGGGGCAATTTTTGCTTTACGCGTACAATAAATCAATCACTTTTTATTGTTCCGTACTTTCCTTGTAGGACAGTGTTGCCTTAACATGCTTTCCTTTCTTCTTCAGAGATTTAGATCTTTCTCTTGGGTTCGACTTTGACTTGGAACCATTGTTTCTTGTTCTTGGTTATGGTTTTGGATGTTTCATCCATGAGTATATTTTCTGTAATCGAAGTGTATTTATTAATCCCATGTAATTGTCTTTCAGGATTAGGGAACTACCCATTACAATTGGGTACAATCGTGGTGACCGACTGAACGAACATTAAATTTAGATTACTAAGGCAACACTGAAAAAGGTTGCAATATGATAAGAATATAAGTTTCTACTGTATATAGTCCTATAAGAATAGGCTATGCAAGATCACAGCGACACCGTCATCCAATATCGTACTAGTGGTTATTAACCACCTGGCTCTCAATCTACAGTATTATACGCTAAGTTCATCCGACGAAAAACTCAGGCTCCTAAACCAGAGCGAGTTAGAAGGTGCGTTTTGTTCCAACATCTTCCAAATCGTCTCAATAGTACAGGAAACATCTTGAATTTCCTGAAAAGTCAACGGTAATATATTTATTTGTTTGAAAAGTGTGTTTAAACAAATAAGAAAGACGATAGCCCCTGGCAGAACTAACCCTCGTCCAGCCTGCATAACAATAGAGGCAGGCGGGTAGTCTATATACATGGGGCGCACATAACCCATTGTGCATTGAAAAGAATATCCAAACGGTTTACTCGCAACAGTGACGAATTGCACTCTGATTTCTTAAATATCGACAATTTGTTTATAAAGTGCGTAAATTTAACAAATAAACATATTTACAGAAGCCCGCATAACAGTAAAGCCGGGTGGGTGGTTAATATTGCTGAAGAAGTCCACAATGTGGTTGAAACTAGCGCATTAAACCACTTCTAATACTTAATTTATTGACTTAGGTGGATCACTCTTAATACCATTGAGTATTAATTAATAAGGACCACTACGAACAAGGAGAATTAATTTCAACTCTGAGATTTGCTGATGGCATCGTCATCATGGCCGACACGCCTGGGGATTCGAAAGAAGACGGAGGGAAGTAATTATGATGAAATTAATAAATGTAGTACAAAAATATGGCAATGCAGCCGAAATAAATCAGAAACCTCTATGGACATCAAATTGGCAGGTGAAAAACTAAAGGAAGTAGGAGACTTCTGTCACTTAGGAAGCAAAATAACCAGTGATGGACGAACCAAAGAGGATCTAAAAAGTAGGTTAGTTCCTGCAAGGAAAGCATTTCTACAGAAAAGGAATCTGTTGACATCGAATATAGATTTAGGTATTAGGAAGTCATTTTTGAAAGCTTTTGTCTGGAGCGTGACGCTTGGGTAGATTATAGGCTAGGGAATAACCCACCCACCAAGGGAAGATGATTAAGAGAAGGAAGTAGATTTGGGATTGGAAAAGAAGGATAGAAGAATAGGAGGAGAGTCCCACAAAAGTAATAAGTTTAGTGTTAAACACACTTAAAGGTGGTTGCCACCGCAAGTTAACACCTTGATACCTAAAATAGGAACGAGCTTGGTCGAGGCTGACGGGAGCCGCAGCTAAGGCTTGGGCAGTTTGCCAGAGAGAACCTGTAGTGTATTTCCTCCCAAGCACGAATGAAAGTACTATAGGGAATGGTGATGATCTGGCCAGACAAATAGTAAAAGCTTTATTAAGTGTTAACGAGGGCATAAACCTAGGAAGAGCTAGGAAAGCCAGGATCCTGCCTAACTGTATTATCAAAGAAATGATGAATCCAAAAACAAATATTTAATTTATTTAACAATGCAGGAAGGTTGAGGAAATTAACAATTATGCAATATAAATTTAATGAACATGGTTCATTTGAACCTTTTAACAAATAGGGTCGCAGACCTCTTAACATCAAACAGTTGCTCCAGGCAATTGACAATTTTTAAGGTTTTTTAACCGTGTATTAAAATCTTGGTAAGATTTCATAAATAGGCAAAATGGAATAATTAAAGTTTTAACATTTACAGGAGTACAAGCAGTGTACTATACGAAACCTTCGAAAGAACATTCTAACGAGAATAACAACTTCGAAGATAACAAACTGTAAAACATAAAGAAAAAAAAGGAAGTTCCTACAACTTCTTATATTTAAACAGAATTACTTTGTGAGATTTATACAAAGAGAGCAGGTCACTTACTGTGAACCTGAAAAGTTAATCAGAAGGAAGGTTCTAGACCTTTTATACTTTGAATAAGACTCGCCAGTCAAATGAGGCAGTTTTCATTTAGCGAGACCAAAAAATAACTCACTCAGGAGTTGAGAGAATTGTTTTCCCTGCTTTTGAAGGGAGGAACAATGTAAATTTAAAACTTGTATCACACAAGAAATTATGCAGAATTTAATTAATGTTAAACTAGCAAAGTTGGAAGGGTACTTCGTGAGTAACACCTTATAGACAGTTACAATTTTATAAATAATGGTTGTTAGTAGAAGGTTAAGGAAAGATCATTGGGATATAGGAACAATGTTCATGGCCGTATTTAATATAACCGGACGATCGCGACGCGGTAGAAAAGTGGAGCAAGCACTGATTAACACTATAGTCTGTAAAGATAGATGCAAAGTTCACTAGAGAAACACTGAAGTTTATGAGAAAAAAAGTTATTGCAATTATGGAGATAACTGATTGCACTATGTAGGTGAAAGTCTATTTCTTGAAAAAGCTGTAATTTACAATCAAATGCGCCGTAGAATTTTCCAGAGGTTCCAGCGGAGGACGAAAATTCACTATTGTAGTAATTTAGTTTTAAACAGGATTCTCCCAAGTACGTGAGAAATACATGATGGCAGGACTCGCAGATAGAGAACAAGTTCTAGAAGGTTCCAGAACGACTTTAGCAGAAAATGGGGTTTGAAAAAATCCAACGGAGGAAATAGTTTCAAAATTATAGGCAGCGGGTATTAGATAATATCCCACGTAGCGAGAGGATTTCTCGTTTGAATCGCTTAAGAAAAGCTCTTTTATAGTAAGGTTGGCTTATCCAAGTAAAAGCTCAACATGGCAAAACCCACGAAGAATGATTATTGCCCCAAGTAAATAATTTCACACTGCCCACAATTAAAAGCACTTGAAAGTTAAAACCATGAAGATGAGGTTAAAACTTTTTAAAAATGGTACTTATCTCGATTTCATGTTGAAGTCGGAGTTCCTTATGAAGACTATCTAGCCAACATGGCGTAGAAGAGGGTGTGCCTCTTGGTTTGAGGAGGCTAAGCTCGAGCGGAGCTTTGACTGAACGAGTCAACTGCAGACGTAGAAGTGAGTGAAGCTCAGCGGAGCACAGAGAGACCACGGAAGGGGGAGAGAGTGGGGGTAGGAAAACAAAAGGTATACATATCAGCATAACCAACTTATTAAGAACAAAATAATCTTCTTTTGCTGAGCTGGTCTTCAAAGAGTTGACAACAGTATCTGGTAGCCAAATGGATGTGGAATTCCTCTTGCGCGAGAAAGAGTGGAAGAGCTTCAGAGATTTGTTGTTATATGACGCTAGGTGGGTCACAGAATATATATCTGGAACAGACTCATACAAAATATAAGAGATTTGAACATAAAGGAGAAAACAAATGATCACTGTTGGTGTTTGACAAAAGGGAAGGAAAGAACGTGCAAAAGCATTCAAAATTATGATCTTAGGTACCGTGCATTCCAAGAATGCACCATACTGGGAGGGCCAGACACCAACAGGGAACAAATAAACAATTAAACATTTAAGAGTGATACAGTAATTAAAGAAAAGTGGTCTTGTGATCTGACCATTATTGGTCAAGACTCTGAATACCCTGACTCTCCTATCTCTTCCAGGGTAACACTTAGTCACTTTTCGAAAAGGCCAGACTAGGGGGGGTGGAACATCCCTAACCAAGACCAAGTCTCCTACTTGAATGTCGGGACTGGAAAGAAACCACTTCTGTCTCCCCTGCAAGGAAGTTAAATATTCCAAGTTCCACCTCTCCAAAAAGAATTACTGAGGGCTTCAAGTTTACGCCAAGCGATAGGTAGATTAGAATCCCTGTAAGAATTAGGAAGGGGAGGATGGGCAGAGAGAGAAGTGCGTGTAAAGAAGCGACCAGGTGAAAGTGGAAGGAGGTCATCAGGGTCATTGGAAAGCGGAGTTAAAAGGTGAGAATTAACGACACTTTCAATCACGAAATAGCTGGAAGCCGAGAAAAATAAAGCACTAGTAAAGATTGCGATACGATGAGAAAGAAGAATTGGCAAGTTTAAACAAAGCGTATAGGAACAAGTACATCTATTCAGGACAAGAATATACCAAATAAACAAAGGAACTATGCGAGTAGAAAGCAAGAACGCCATAGGTAACAAACGAGTAGCCATAAACAATGACCTCAAGACATATTGAGTATCAAAGGGTTTACTCAGAAAATTACTTAAGTCATCGAAAAACGTGACATGACAATCATGAATACAAAAACACATCGAATGTGACGTCGAGAAAAAACAAGTTTGTTCATCAATGAACATTAAGATCGCAAAATATGCAAGCAAATTGCAATACATAAGCAAAGTGGAATACATGAACGCGTGAGAAATACGCAACGAAGTTTTGAAACAGGGATCGAAACAGATATAGAATACGAACATGTGAAAGTGAGAAACGTAAACAAGTACAGCCTTGACACACATAGTACAACGAGATAAGACATATAAATAGCTAACAGAGTCCTTAAGCGGAACGAGTTTATTTTGAGAACTAGGTGAACGGCTTCCGTACTTGAAGTAGCAACTCGCTAGACAATGCTTGGCAATCAGCCAAAGTTGAGATAAGAGAAACTTGTTTTGAACTGTGTCAATCATACAGGAAATAAACAACGACTGGGCATTCCTCAGACTGGTATACACACGAGTCTCAAAAACAAGCAGTTCAAAGTGCACACACACTAATTGAGTCAGCTGTAACTTAAAGCAGAGCGAGTAACACGACATGCAGTCAATCGTAACTTGGACGTGAAAAAGCAATTTAAAGCTATATGAAATAAAGTAGGAAATCAATTTCGCATAATTGAGAGGATCACGAAATCGAACAATTTTCAACAAAAAGAAGCTTAATTCTTCCGAGCAAAGAAGACAAGCTGGGACATTGAGACGAAGGTTATGCATAAGAATAGTTATTCTAGATGCAATGGAATTCAGAGTTTCAAGCGGTTTCATGAGCGACTTCCAATTGCGAGGAAGGGGGGAGGAGCCGGCCGTGGCCATCCTTCTACATAACGAAAGAAGTGAAACATAGCGTACAGCAAAGTGATGGTGACTGATAGCCATGGTTTTACACAAGGGAAAGATAGTTTCCGAGGAATAGTTTAAGCAATTAACTGCTATAAAAAATGACATAAGAAGATATACGAAATAACACAAAGCAAGGCGAACTTGAGTGGCCATCTTGTGCGGGAAGAAAGAAAAACCATTTAAACAACTTACGGGGTTAGCGCAGTTATTCACGATAAGACATCGTTTCGACAAGTGGTTTTCAAAAATATTGAGATTTGAAACATGAGCGTTCTCTTTTTCAGAAATGGGATTTATGTCAGCTGTGACGAAATGACATTGTGCTTTGGTTTGAACACTGGTATGTTTGATCTCACCAGTAATAACCCAACCAAAATCGGTGTCTCTAGCGACCACGGTTGAAGATAACTTGCGTGTTTGTTTGCGAATGCAATTCCAAAAAACATTGGCACTGAAAAGCACATCAATGGGACCTTGAGCATTAAACTGAGGATCGGCTAACCTTAAGTGCGAGGGAATGTTTAATCCGGAGGTATTGATAGAGTGACTGGGAGTGTCCTTGCCAATACTGGTAAGAATGAGACAGTTTAAATTAAGATTGGTGTTTCTTTGGCAAACGTCTCTGATTTTCAATTTTGAGGACTGCAAAACTTGAGTTTTCAAATTGTCAATGCCGGTCACATTGATAGAAGTAGGCGATGACGAAAGACCTAGTTTTTTAATCAACGATTGCGAAACAAAGTTGTGCGTTGAAGCGGAATCGAGAAGACCACGGGTTTTGAACCAATTTCCAAATCTATCTTGGATTTCAAATTGTACAGTGGTCAACAGGGTTTGCGCACTGTGAAAAGTGTCGGCGTTGGAAATGCAGGAAGAAGCATTAGTTTGTTCGGAGCGGCTCTGCAAGGAGCTTAAAGAGGCAGGTGCTGATGACCTCGATTTATCGTGAACGTGCAATAAAGAATGATGCGGTTTTTTGCAATGAAAACAAAGATTTGATGACGTACAGTTCGAAGAAGAATGCTTAGGTGATAAGCAGTTGAAACAATGCTTGCTGTTTAAGACAAACTTTCTTCGATCTTCGACAGACAATTCTTTAAAGGATTTGCACAAATACAAGGTGTGAAGCTTTTTACAGAGCGTGCATTTTAACGATTTATTAAGCGGCCTGATATCTTCTCTTGAATGATTGAAAGAAGAACGGGTTTGTTTGTTTTCGACAAATGGGGGCTGATGTCCCTTTGAAGAAGCAAGTTTTTTTTCAAAAATTTGACACTGAGGATTCGTTTCGACTTTTTCGCACTGAAATGCGAGTGCTGTAAGGAATTGACATCGACTGTTGAGAAACGAAACGAGGTGTTCGAACGAATGTTCCTTGTTGTAGGCGAGTTCGATCTCCCAGGCTTTCAGTGTCGAAAAATTGAATCTTGATGTAGCTAGGTGAATAAGTATGGTGTCCCATGTTTGGACAGGCTGTTTTAATTGGTATAACGCTCTGACATTTAACTGCATAGAATCTAAGAGGTCTCTTAAAGATGTGACGTCATTAGGTTTGACGGCTGGTAAGTTGAACAAACAACGGATGTGACGAGCGACACTCAACCGTAAGTTGCCATATCTCTCTTTAAGGAGATTAAAGGCGATGTGGTAGTTGTCTGCGCTTAAAGGCAGTGACTCTACCAAGGTCAAGGCCTCAGATTCCAAAGACGTACGAAGGTAGTAAAATTTATGTATGTCTGGGATCTCGATATTTTCATGAATTAAAGAGCAGTAAAGTTCGTAAAAAGAATACCATTCACCTTCCTTGCCTGAGAAGTGCGGTAGGCTTATCTTGGGAAGTAACGGTTTCGGTTTGTTCTTGTGAACTGAAGCGGGTGCTAACTGGGCCGGATTGATGACCCTAGTGTCCGGTTCTGAGATATTGCGAATCAATTGGTGGGCCTTTGCAATTCCTTCAAAGTACAAGGGTTCGACCTCGTCCCGATCCGATTGAAGGTCTGGACAAGCGGATTCGATCTCGGTTTGAATTTGGTCATAATAATCATAAGACCGTTCGTACAACTTAAGACGATGTGTTAAGATATCTAAATCACACTCGGCGGGATTTAATTTGCTGATGAAATTTCGGAATCTAGTGAGTTGCCCTTTATAAGAAGAACGTCTAGCAATAAGAGTTTCATCTTTTTCGGCAGGAGCCATGACAAAAATAATAAATTGAAATACAACTCACGAAACTGTAGAACCTTGGAGATGCTGTCAGGTTTGCAGCAGAGAATGGATAGCAAGAACAGGACACACCATAGGAGACAGGAGCGGCCTCTTTCCCGTTCACAGGCTTTGCATGATGTAGATATAGCTGAAATATTCAACACAGATATTAGAAATATGCAAAGTATTGTCAAATGACACTTGACAAACAATAGAAATAACAAATGGACTCTCCCGGGTTTCGGCACCAAATTTTGGGTAGATTATAGGCTAGGGAATAACCCACCCACCAAGGGAAGATGATTAAGAGAAGGAAGTAGATTTGGGATTGGAAAAGAAGGATAGAAGAATAGGAAGAGAGTCCCACAAAAGTAATAAGTTTAGTGTTAAACACACTTAAAGGTGGTTGCCACCGCAAGTTAACACCTTGATACCTAAAATAGGAACGAGCTTGGTCGAGGCTGACGGGAGCCGCAGCTAAGGCTTGGGCAGTTTGCCAGAGAGAACCTGTAGTGTATTTCCTCCCAAGCACGAATGAAAGTACTATAGGGAAGGGTGATGATCTGGCCAGACAAATAGTAAAAGCTTTATTAAGTGTTAACGAGGGCATAAACCTAGGAAGAGCTAGGAAAGCCAGGATCCTGCCTAACTGTATTATCAAAGACATGATGAATCCAAAAACAAATATTTAATTTATTTAACAATGCAGGAAGGTTGAGGAAATTAACAATTATGCAATATAAATTTAATGAACATGGTTCATTTGAACCTTTTAACAAATAGGGTCGCAGACCTCTTAACATCAAACAGTTGCTCCAGGCAATTGACAATTTTTAAGGTTTTTTAACCGTGTATTAAAATCTTGGTAAGATTTCATAAATAGGCAAAATGGAATAATTAAAGTTTTAACATTTACAGGAGTACAAGCAGTGTACTATACGAAACCTTCGAAAGAACATTCTAACGAGAATAACAACTTCGAAGATAACAAACTGTAAAACATAAAGAAAAAAAAGGAAGTTCCTACAACTTCTTATATTTAAACAGAATTACTTTGTGAGATTTATACAAAGAGAGCAGGTCACTTACTGTGAACCTGAAAAGTTAATCAGAAGGAAGGTTCTAGACCTTTTATACTTTGAATAAGACTCGCCAGTCAAATGAGGCAGTTTTCATTTAGCGAGACCAAAAAATAACTCACTCAGGAGTTGAGAGAATTGTTTTCCCTGCTTTTGAAGGGAGGAACAATGTAAATTTAAAACTTGTATCACACAAGAAATTATGCAGAATTTAATTAATGTTAAACTAGCAAAGTTGGAAGGGTACTTCGTGAGTAACACCTTATAGACAGTTACAATTTTATAAATAATGGTTGTTAGTAGAAGGTTAAGGAAAGATCATTGGGATATAGGAACAATGTTCATGGCCGTATTTAATATAACCGGACGATCGCGACGCGGTAGAAAAGTGGAGCAAGCACTGATTAACACTATAGTCTGTAAAGATAGATGCAAAGTTCACTAGAGAAACACTGAAGTTTATGAGAAAAAAAGTTATTGCAATTATGGAGATAACTGATTGCACTATGTAGGTGAAAGTCTATTTCTTGAAAAAGCTGTAATTTACAATCAAATGCGCCGTAGAATTTTCCAGAGGTTCCAGCGGAGGACGAAAATTCACTATTGTAGTAATTTAGTTTTAAACAGGATTCTCCCAAGTACGTGAGAAATACATGATGGCAGGACTCGCAGATAGAGAACAAGTTCTAGAAGGTTCCAGAACGACTTTAGCAGAAAATGGGGTTTGAAAAAATCCAACGGAGGAAATAGTTTCAAAATTATAGGCAGCGGGTATTAGATAATATCCCACGTAGCGAGAGGATTTCTCGTTTGAATCGCTTAAGAAAAGCTCTTTTATAGTAAGGTTGGCTTATCCAAGTAAAAGCTCAACATGGCAAAACCCACGAAGAATGATTATTGCCCCAAGTAAATAATTTCACACTGCCCACAATTAAAAGCACTTGAAAGTTAAAACCATGAAGATGAGGTTAAAACTTTTTAAAAATGGTACTTATCTCGATTTCATGTTGAAGTCGGAGTTCCTTATGAAGACTATCTAGCCAACATGGCGTAGAAGAGGGTGTGCCTCTTGGTTTGAGGAGGCTAAGCTCGAGCGGAGCTTTGACTGAACGAGTCAACTGCAGACGTAGAAGTGAGTGAAGCTCAGCGGAGCACAGAGAGACCGCGGAAGGGGGAGAGAGTGGGGGTAGGAAAACAAAAGGTATACATATCAGCATAACCAACTTATTAAGAACAAAATAATCTTCTTTTGCTGAGCTGGTCTTCAAAGAGTTGACAACAGTATCTGGTAGCCAAATGGATGTGGAATTCCTCTTGCGCGAGGAAGAGTGGAAGAGCTTCAGAGATTTGTTGTTATATGACGCTAGGTGGGTCACAGAATATATATCTGGAACAGACTCATACAAAATATAAGAGATTTGAACATAAAGGAGAAAACAAATGATCACTGTTGGTGTTTGACAAAAGGGAAGGAAAGAACGTGCAAAAGCATTCAAAATTATGATCTTAGGTACCGTGCATTCCAAGAATGCACCAACGCTCTATGAAAGTGAAACTTGGACTATTTGTGCAGCATAAAAGAGGAGAATTGAAGCGTTTGAAATGTGGTGTTACAGGAGAATGATGATCAGATGGGTAGATAGGGTTCCAAACTAGGAGGTATTAAGACGAGTGGGAGAGGAGAGATGTTCCTGGCGACTGCTAATGAAGAGAAGAGATAGGTTGGTAGGACACTTATTAAGACACCCAGGAATAGCAAGCTTAGTTATAGAAGGAAGGGTCGAGGATAAGAACTGTAGGTGTAGACCAAGGTAAGAATATGTTAAACAGATTGCCTCGGATGTAGGGTGTGGTAGATATGTAGAGATGAAACGATTAGCTCAGGACAGGTAGCATGGGAGGCTGCATCAAAGCAGTCAAATGACTGAAGACTCAAACAACAACAGCAAACAGGGCTGGATTTACCAATAGGCCCCGGCCTAGGGGCGCACCATGCTGAGGGGTGCAAAATGTATCCACAATTTTTTTTTGTCAGTAAATTTCCATAAAATGTTATAGACTACAATACACGTATTTCGTGTAATTTTATGATTTAAATTTCTTTCCACAATGTTGACACTTTTCCAATTAATATTGTGGCCATCATTTTCCAACAGATGTTTTGTAACAACAGATTCTTAGCCTATTTTCATATATAAAAACAAGACGTTCAGTAAAGAACATATAGCCTACTTTCTCCTAAATGCATGGGAATTGCTATAACTCTTTGTCCTTTTCAAGGAGTATAATTGAATGTTGGTTGTAGTAGCTTGTTGAAATACAACGTGCTATATGGATATTAAACATGAATATGACGTGCCCTTTGCTAGTGCTACCTCTGTACCAAATTTCGTTCAATTCGGTTTCACCGTGTTTCAATTGATAGGGGGAATCGATTTGCACACATACTTGGCCACCATCTGCAAACTATTGGGCTGATGATCTTGCAGTTTGGTCAGAATATGCTACCCACATAAAGATATGTTGTTGCGAAATTTGGTAGAAACTAGATTATTAGGTTGATCGTATTTACATTTTAGCTTTTAACATTTGGGTGGCCGCGATTACGTATCCGTCAAGATGGCGGTGATATAAACCACGACACTGAAGTGCCCTTTGCTAGTGCTACCTCTGTACCAAATTTCGTTCCATTCGGTTTCACCGTGTCCGAATTAATAGGGGGAATCGATTTTCACTCAAAGATGGCCAGCATCCGCAAAATATTAGGCTAATGACCTATTAGTTTGGTCAAAGGAGGCTCCCTCCATAAAGGTATGTTGTTGCAAAATTTGGTAGAGATCGTATGATTATGTTAGTCGTAATTTGATTTAATCTTTGAACATTTGTGTGGCCGCCATTACGTATTTGTCAAGATGGAGGCGATATAAAACATGACACTGAGACGCCCTTTGCTAGTGCTAACTCTGCAACAAATTTCGTTCCATTCGGTTTCACCGTATTTGAATTAATAGGGGGAATCGATTTTGATACAATGATGGCCACCATCCGCAAACTATTAAGCTAATGACCTATTAATTTGGTCAAAAGATGCTTCCTCTATAACGGTATGTTTTTGCAAAATTTGGTAGAGATCGCTTGGTTAGGTTAGTCGTAATTTGATTTAAGCTTTGCACATTTGTGTGGCCGCCATTACGTTTCCGTCAAGATGGCGGCGATATAAAACATGACACTGAGGTGTCCTTTGCTAGTGCTACCTTTGAACCGAATTTCGTTCAATTCGCGTTCACCATGTTCGAATTGCTAGGGGGTGGGGGGACAGACATTCAGAGTACACACAATCACACACACACACAGACTCACACACACGCACACACATACACACAGACACACTTTTTTTTCGCCCTGTGTTGATCTCATAAGCCTACTTTCATTTTTTGCAAAAATCGAAAGTACGCTAAACAAGATGTTCAGTAAAGAACATATAGCCTACTTTCTCCTAAATGAATGGGTATTGTTATAACTCATCGTCCTTTTCAAAGAGTATGATTGAATGTTGATTGCAGTAGCTTGTTGAAATACAACGTGCTATACGGATATTAAACATCAATATGAGGTGCCCTTTGCTAGTGCTACCTCTGTACCAAATTTCGTTCAATTCGGTTTCACCGTGTTTGAATTGATAGGGGGACGATTTGCACACATACTTGGCCACCATCTGCAAACTACAGGGCTGATGTTCTTGCAGTTTGGTCAGAATATGTTTCCCACATAAAGATATGGTGTTGCAAAATTTGGTAGAGACTAGATTATTAGGTTGGTCGTAATTACATTTTAGCTTTTAACATTTGGGTGGCCGCGATTACGTTTCCGTCAAGATAGCGGTGATATAAAACATGACACTGAAGTGCCCTTTGCTAGTCCTACCTCTGTACCAAATTTCGTTCCATTCGGTTTCACCGTGTTCGAATTGATAAGGGGAATCGATTTTCACACAAAGATGGCCGCCATCCGCAAAATATTAGGCTGATGACCTATCAGTTTGGTCAAAGGATGCTCCCTCCATAAAGGTATGTTGTTGCTAAAATTGCTAGAGATCGAATGATTAGGCTAATCGTAAGTTGATTTAAGCTTTGAACATTTGTGTGGCCGTCATTACGTTCCCGTCAAGATGGCGGCGATATAAAACATGACACTGAGGTGCCCTTTTCTAGTGCTACCTCTGTACCAAATTTCGTTCATTCGGTTCCACCGTGTTCGAATTAATAGGGGGAATCAATTTTGACATAAAGATGGCCGCCATCCGCAAACTATTAGGCTAATGACCTATTAGATTGGTCAAAGGATGCTCCCTCCATAAAGGTATGTTGTTGCAAAGTTTGGTAGAGATCGGATGGTTATGTTAGTCGTAATTTGATTTAAG
Source organism: Meconema thalassinum (assembly GCA_946902985.2). Taxonomy (NCBI): domain Eukaryota; kingdom Metazoa; phylum Arthropoda; class Insecta; order Orthoptera; family Tettigoniidae; genus Meconema; species Meconema thalassinum. Next base: position 301,359,763 of record OX336396.1, on the reverse strand, counting down.
CTTTAAACATTTGTGTGGCCGCCATTACGTTTCTGTCAATAGGGCGGCGATATAAATCATGACACTGAGATGCCCTTTGCTAGTGCTATCTCTGCACCAAATTTCGTTGTATTCGGTTTCACCGTGTTTGAATTAATAGGGGGAATCGATTTTGACACAAAGATGGCCGCCATCCGCAAACTATTAGGCGAATGACCTATTAGGTTGGTCAAAGGATGCTCCCTCCATAAAGGTATGTAGTTGCAAAATTTGGTAGAGATCGGATGATTAGGTTAATCGTAATTTGATTTAAGCTTTGAACATTCGTGTGGCCGCCATTACGTTTCCGTCAAGATGGTGGCGATATAAAACATGACACTGAGGTGCCCTTTGCTAGTGCTACCTCTGTACCAAATTTCGTTCCATTCGGTTCCACCGTGTTCGAATTAATAGGGGGAATCAATTTTGACATAAAGATGGCCGCCACCCGCAAACTATTACGCTGATGGCCTATTGGTTTGGTCAAAGGATGCTCCCCCCATAATGGTATGTTATTGCAAAATTTGGTAGAGATCGGATGATTAGGTTAGTCGTAATTTGATTTAAGCTTTGAACATTTGTGTGGCCGCCATTACGTTTCCGTCAAGATGGCGGCGATATAAAACATGACACTGAGGTGCCTGTTGTTTGTACTACCTCTGAACAAATTTCGTTCCATTCGGTTGCACCGTGTTCGAATTAATAGGGGGTATCGACTTTCACACAAAGATGGCCGCCATCCGCAAACTATTACGCTGATGGCCTATTGGTTTGGTCAAAGGATGCTCCCCCCATAAAGGTATGTTGTTGCAAAATTTGGTAGAGATCGGATGATTAGGTTAGTCGTAATTTGATTTAAGCTTTGAACATTTGTGTGGCCGGCATTACGTTTCCGTCAAGATGGCGGCGATATAAAACATGACACTGAGGTGTCCTTTGCTAGTGCTACCTTTGTACCAAATTTCGTTCAATTCGCATTCACCGTATTCGAATTGATAGGGGGGGACAGACATTCAGAGTACACACACTCACACACACACAGACACCCACACACACACACACACAGACTCACACACACACATACACACACACAGACTCACACACACACATACACACACACAGACAGACACACTTTTTTCGCCCTGTGTTGATCTCATAAGTCTACTTTCATTTTTTGCAAAAATCGAAAGTAGGCTAAAATATGAGATCACCTTTTGTCCGTGTGTCTCTCTGTGTGTGCGTGTGTGAGGATTTTTGTATCCCCCCTAATAACTTCTAAACGGCTGCAGTGATTTCAATAAAACTCCATCAGTTCATAGCACTATTTAAGGCGACCCCGAACGTACCCTTCAAATTTCGTTACGTCTCACCAATCCAACATGGCGGTTGTGCGAAATATTTCACCAGCATTCAATATCTTTGAAACTATTACCGATATCACCCTGGAATTTTGTACGGTGATAAAAGAAACTAATAGAAGTTCACCTGTGTGACTTTTGAAAACCTGGTAACTACAAAATCAACATGGTGGCCAAGCGAATTTGCGACTTTTAAATACACGTTTCTCGCGATTTATTCAACCAAACGCAATGAAACGTGGTACAGTATATGTTTATACACATTGTAATGTTCCGACATCTAACTTCGTTCAATTGTTTACATAACCTCAAGATGGCGGCTGTGCGAAATATTTCACCGGCATTCTATATCTCTGAAACTATTACCATGAAATTTTGTACGGAGATAAAGGGCACTACTGGAAGTTCATCTATGAGACTTTCAAATACCGGTTTACTTCAAAACGAACATGGCTGCCAAGCGAAGTTGAGAGTTTTAATTAGACTTTTCTCGCGATTTAATGATCCAAACGCAATGAAACTCCGTACAGCAAATGTTTATACACATTGTTATGCACTGGTATCTAATTTAGTTCAATTGTTTACGTAACCTCAAATGGCGGCTGTGCGAATTTCCAAAATTAAGTTTTTATTTCTTGTGTTCTAATCTTGCGATCGAAATAAACATTTGTATAATGAACGTACACAGTAATCATCATCTAATAATACATAACTCTAAGGCCTACATATATTCAAATCCAACATGGCGACCATCCGGAATATTTAGACGGTTCTCAACATCTATTAATCTACTACAGTAAGTGTGTAGAGGCTATAAGTATAAGTTCACCTATGGGACTTTCAAAAACCTGGCGAGCACAAATCCATCATGGCGATGCGAAATTTAAATATTCAAATGGACGTTTCTTGCGTTTTAACAATCCCGCTTTTATTTCTTGTGTCCTAATCATGCGATTGAAGTTTGAATAAAACACCTACACAATAATCTTCATGTAATAGTAGGCCTACTGTACCCATGTGAATAATCTCGATGGAAAATATGCTTCTGCCTCCAGCTAGCATCAGGGCTCGGGCGTGTACCGTTCTCCCATGTAGCAGTTGCATATTTTGGATTTGAGGCTAAAGGTATCAACTCTACAATGATAAGGCACAACTCTATTCTAAAACTTTAATTCAGTAAAAACTTCATGGCTTCACACAAACAAAACAAATCCCACAACCACAAAACAAAGAAACAAAAATTATTTCCACAATCCACAAATATGAACATAATATTATCATAATAAAATCATATCATAACACAAACCTTTACCCTTATGTGAACTTTACAAAGTACTCTAGTGCGCTGATGCACATACAACTTCAGAACAAACTGTACTTTAATTCTTCTGTCATCCCATGTGACTTCGTTAATTCTACAAGATTAATTATTCCTTGAACCTTGTCTTAATTTGACAATAATGTGTATCATGTGTGTGTTTTGATCTTTCTCTTCCCACCAAATGCTTTACATGCATTAGCCTATTCTGGTGTTGCACAGCAGTCTACGTACAACTCCATAAGCTATGTAAGCTACCCCTACACTTCCTCTATTTATATAGTTTTACTGCATGCCATGTGTGATTTCATATTAAAAACATTTGTTAACGCTGTGTCGGACGGTACTATTAAACTACCTTTGCGCGACTAGCCTGTGGCATCTGGTAACCCACTTCAGAAACAGATGTCAGTGACAGTACAAATGCAACATCTAACCATTCGTTAGATAGCTAAAATCATGAACCATCAGGGCGATCTATAATTATCAATGTGTTCTTAAACCACATGACTTCATTACTCAATATAACAATATTTCATCTTATGTCATTAACAGGGTCTAACATTACCTCCCCCTCGTTTCCTGTCTGACTTCTTTCTCCCCAAGCAGTAAAATATTTTACAAGACAAACACTGTGGTCCCAGTAACACACATATCTCAATGGATTTAAACTGAATATTATGCAAATAGGTTCTGGATGAGCTTTCACATTTACTCCTGCACTGAGGATAATAATAATTGGCTCCAAAATAGGCCCATTTCAACATGAAGGCACGAGATTCATAACACATTAGTCCATTAGGTAACCGGTATCTTTAATAAATATTGCAGCCAGCCCATGCTGCCGTCCTGGGATTCGCTTCAACGAGCCGAATCACTCAACAAATAGTTCTCGGGGAATAAGATAGCGTGCAGAGGTGTCCATTGTTTTCCTCCCACCTATCACGGGATTCGAACCCGGAACATTCCATATCCATCATCACAGCTAGGGTCCATTTTCACTATATACGCTCTGGCATAAAGTACATCTCTCATTACGCCCACGGCATACGAGATTTCATACGAAGAATAGATACCCTGGTCCCTCCTAATGCTATGATCTGCGTCCTATAATTACCAAGAGAAATCTATCAATTGCTCTATAAGCTTTTCACATAAGCTGCAAATTCAATTCACTAAAAGCTCTTCCATTTCCTGGCATAATTATATTCCCATTAATACAATATTCTGATATCAAACTCTTTTCTTAATCCCGTAACGGAATCTTACTGTATAATCTTACTGCTTAGATCGATAAGTCTTGCCCTTTAGCGTAAATATTTCTTGTTTACAACATTTTGCCTGATGCGTTCATTCATACCTTTTATATCCATTATTATTATTATTATTATTATTATTATTCTCTCTGACATAAATTTACCAAAATCCGACACAACTCCATCTTACAAATCGAACAACCATGTCCGTGACATTTACATTTACATAAATGATTTGCCATTTTTAATTAATAGTGGTAACGATTAATCCACTCACTGATGCAAAATAACATCTCAAATCTATTAAAATCAACATAATAATGAGTAAACTTGGAGAGTCTATCTCCTACTCTGATTCTTACTGGCATCTTTATAACTCTGAAATCACACTAAATGCAGTGGCCTATACCTATACTTAAACATAATTTGTGGGGTACTTACATATATCAAGGCTTCGTCACGGTGGATCCAACCACTCATATCCTTCCTGGTCGCCTGCCATATGCAGATTTTAGTGCGACATTTTCATCTTGAATACACACATTTTCTGACACATATCTTTCGTTAACCACACGACACTTTGCATTTCTATAAAGAAGCTACTGCTTCCAAAACACATGACACTTTAGAACATTTATTAAACCATTAATTTAAAAGACATTTCACATATAATTTACATAACACACGTCTCTCCGTACACTTTTCCTTGGTTGAAATTCCCAAGCAAAGATATCCAAAATGCAGGTGTCGACGGCATCTCCCGCGCTCCTACCAACTCCTGATTGAAAGTCTGGTTCGCTTGCCCTCGGAATTCACCAACAGTTTATCCATACTCCTACCGTAAGCTTCCTGATTTGCATAAACCTGCTAACTTCCGTCCTGAGCGTTATTATTTGGTATTCAAAGACATTACCAAATGCTTCGTAAGGTTTCTTTTAGCGCATTCCATCGTAATTAGACATGTATGATCAGTCAATATTTTATACATTGCGCTTAACACTGTGCATAACTTTACATAGATTATTATTTACAATAGTTATGCAACTTATCTCACACGTTGCTTCCTAAGTGAACACACATTGTTCGTACTGCTGACAAAAACTGTGTAACGACGACTGTTTGCGACTCTCTGTGACAAACTGTGTCCAACTGTGTAAACTGCGTTAAGACTGGCTGCAACACTGACGTGCGACTGCCGTGATGACTGGGCTAAAGACTGAGGCTCTGCCAAGGGTCGACTCCCTTATATTGGATTCCCACAAAAAGTAGAGCTAAATTTTCCCGCGCTATCTCGACTCCTCTCTCAGCACGATTCTGGTCTCGAAACCATGCTCATCGGGTTCCTTTTCCTTCACTGATCCCAGAACTTTCTGCGTGCTGAAGAATCGCTCGGCCAATTAATTAATATTAATTCCTTTCTCCATAGCGTGGGGACGCTATCTTACTGGGAATCCCTGGCAACCTCGTTAAAACCAAGCCGCGAACAACCATAGTCTCTGTTCTTCCGCACTTCCTTAAATATGCGTCAATTTCGCAGATTAAAGGCTCTAAAATTAGCCTCCTGGCTAAAGATTCATCTGTGTGCCACTCTCATGTCATTGTGTTACTCCAATCATGAGTAATCAATGATTTTCCTTGGGATCTTCCCATCCCATTCTTACATCCATTCTCAGTCGGGGAAAAACTGGGTCATTATTCAAGTCCCCAAACTCCTCCAGACGACATAACGAGGTCAGCAAGATGGACGTGGCTCCATGCTGCACCTCCCACAATTCTGGGCCAATTAGTTAAACGTCAAACTCTGCACTTTCCGTGCTCCAAGTCCAGTATAGCCTACTTCAAGTAGACTAATAATGCTGTATTTCGCTCAATTTCCTGCATTATTTTAATAAATAATGTCATTATCAACTGGAATCACACCAGTGATTAAATATACACTTTTCTCTAGGGGTTTTTACCATGAAACTCCCTCAGCAGACCTCGGGTTCGTTCCCTGGTGGAACCTTTATACTGAGATCACAGTCTTTGAGATCCACGTTCGATATCAGTCAGCATAACACCCTCGGGTTCACTACATACATCTAAGGCCTATAATATAAAAATCCAACTTGGTGACCATGCAAAATATTTAGACGATTCTCAATTTCCACGAATCTATTACAGCAATCAAACTGACAATTTGTATGTTGATAGACACAATTAATATTAGTAGGATATATGAAAATAGGCTATTTAGTTCTTCACGGAACTACATGTTTGATTTCAGCTTTAGAACAGTATTTATTAGGATAAAATTTAAGTCTTGAATATTAATATCAGTTTAATTTGAATAATTCCTTATGAATAGTTGTAGGTTGTATGATGCAGTGTGTATGCTGTATATCTGTAAGTGTATAATGAGTCTTAAATGGTTTAAACTTATTTTATGTTCGACCCTCACTATTATGTGTCAGAAAACGGTGTCATAATGATGGTCATTATAACACTTATTTTCATTGTGATACAGTTTCTCCAGCCAATCAGAGCTCGTTCATTGACCAATTAGGTAACGATACCTTCGCGCATGCGCTCAAAATCCAACATGTCGGACATAAACACAACATCGAACTATAATAAATTACTGACATGGAATACGTACGTCCATATGTTCGCGTAAATAAACTGGCGAATATGAAACAAGAAATAGCACTGTACCTTAAAATCACCAACACTAATTTCTACACAGCGCATTCAAACGACTCTGGTGACAATATTACTGAGGGACGGCAGATGTAAACATATGGCTTGCATATGGCATTGCAAGCACACAGAGCGCATGCGTCGGTCGTTCAAAGATCTTAAAAGACAGAGAGATGTCTCGCGCTCGCTCTCCGATAACAAAATTCTTGAGGCTGACTCTCAACAGATATTTATGAATATTTATGTTAAAACATATAATAAAATTATAATTATCGTCGAACATAAACAGTCGTATGCAATTCGCCTATAATGGTAATTAAGACACTCGTATGGAAATTATAAAACTCATATATGCTCGTTTTATAAAAAATACTCGTGTCTTAATTATAGCCATTATAGGCTCGTTGCATAATTTACTATTAATATCTTGTTGCCCTATTTATTTATAGTTTTTATACAAATTTAGAAATAGTTGATACTCTCATTATTTTAATTTATTTAATTGATTTTACAGGAACCCTGAAAAGTGACGGCTAACGGGGCTCTGGTGAAGCTACGATAGGCCCAGCAAGCCAGTAGTGGGTGAAACCAAATGCTTTCAAAAATGGAACGAGCCTCGGATATGATGGATTTAATAGACGACGACACGGCTGTACACACGGACTAAGATTTGGAACTTTAAACCTAAGAACGCTGACGGGGAAGGTGGAGGAGAATGTGGATATGATGGAAAGAAGGAAGTTGGATTTATTGGGATTGGCAGAAACAAAGTGGAAAGGGGAAGGAAGGAGAGAACTGAGAAAAGGCTAAAGACTGTACTGGAGTGGGAAGGAAGAGGGAAAGAGGAATGGAGTGGGAGTAGTAGTACGAGATGGTTTAAAAGAAGAAGTGAGGAGAATAAGTGATAGGATGATGGAAGTGAAAGTAGCACTGAGGGGAGAGACCGTAGAAATAGTGCAAGTGTATGCTCCACAAGTAGGATGCGCCTCTGAAGAAAATGAGGAGTTTGAAGAGGAATTGCAGAAGCAGCTGGTAGGAAGAAATATGATTGTTATGGGGGATCTCAATGCCCATGTAGGAAGAGAAAGACAAGGTTATGAGAGTGTTCTAGGACCAGAGGGTTGGGGAGGAAGAAATGAGGAAGGAAAGAGGCTGTTGGACTTCTGCCAGAGGAACGGCCTGCTAGTTGGGAACTCCTGGTTTAAGAAAAGAGAGAGCCACACAATCACATGGTACAGTGATGACTTGACCAGGAAGTCGGTGGTCGACTATATACTGTATGAGAAAGAACTAAATAAGAACATCACGGACATCAAGGTTATACCATCGGAGAACCTGGATAGCGACCATCGATTGCTGGTAATGAACCTGAGAGGGAGTAAGGAGAAGAAAGGGACTGAGAACCAGGAAATACGTATAAGGATATGGAAACTGAAAGAAGGGGATAAAAGGGTCGAGTACCTCAAAATGGTAAAGGAAGGAATTCCAACAGATGAAGAAAGAGGGGTGGAAGAGGAATGGGCTAGATTTAAGAAGACACTAGTAGGTGCAGCAGAAGCAGTATGCGGGAGGACAAGTAGTAAGAAGAGGTGGAAGGAAACACCATGGTGGAATGAGAAGACAAAAGATATAGTAAGGGAAAAGAATAGAGCCTTTAGGAGGTGGTATCAAAATAGGACGGTAGAGACAAGGGAAGATTACCAGGAAAGAAAGAAGGAGGCGAAGAGAGTAGTGGCTGAGGAGAGAAGAAAGTGGATGGAAGAGTGGACAAATATGATGAAGGAGGATAGTGAAGGTACAAAAAAGGTCCTGTATGGGATGGTAAAAAATAAGAGGCGGAAGGATCCTACGGATTATGTTAGAAAGGTGAACAAAAGGGGACAAGAGATAGAAAATAGGGAAGAACTGAAGAAAATGTGGAAAGAATATTTTGAAGAACTTTTGAACCCAAATGTAAAAGATGGTGAGGAAGAAATCGGGGAAGAGGAAGATGAACTGCAAACAGAAAAGGACTTAACATGGAAAGAAGTGGAAGATGCAGTGAACAAGATGAAAGGAGGGAAGGCACCGGGTGTGGATGAGTTGAGTGTGGAGATGGTGAGAGCAGCAGGAGAGGTGGGGATTCAGTGGTTGTACCGAGTGATGAGGACAGCATGGAAGGAAAGGAAGACCCCAGAGGACTGGAAAAAAGGAATACTTGTCCCGATCTTCAAGAAAGGTAGTAGAACAGATTGCAGAAACTATCGGGGAATAACCCTGATGAGTCATTGTGCGAAGATCTTCGAGAAAGTTTTGGAAAAGAGAATTAGGACAAGGATAGAAGGAGGGATGAGGGAAGAACAACATGGCTTCAGAGCAGGAAAGTCCACAGTGGATTTGATTTTTGCTGTAAGGCAGTTACATGAACAGCACTATGAGTATGGAACAGATCTCCTGATGGCCTTCCTGGACATTGAGAAAGCATATGACAGTGTATGCAGAAACTATGGAAGTCCCTGGAGGATAGAGGAGTAGAGAAATGGACTATAAAGAGGATTAAAAAAAAACAAGGGAAGCGTGAGCTGTGTGAAAGTGGGAGGAGAGAGATCAGACTGGTTAGAACAGAGAAACGGCCTGAAACAAGGAAGTGCACTGCCACCGTTACTTTTCATTGTGGTGATGGATGACATAATGACCCGAGTGGCAGAAGTAATTGGGGAAGGAAAGATGAAAGCAATGGTGTTTGCAGATGATTTGATGATTTGGGGAAACAAGGAGGAGGAGGTACAGGAGCAGTTGGACGTGTGGGAAGGAATAATTCAAGGATATGGGATGAAATTTAGCATAAATAAGAGTGAGATGGTGATCACAACAAGGAAGAAGGAAATAACCACAATGGGAAAAACAATTGGTGGGGAACAGCTGAAGAAAGTGGAGAGTTTCAAGTATCTGAGAAGCCTGATACAAGATAATGGAAGAAACGATAGAGAAATAATTGAGCAGGGGAGGCAGGCAGAAGCATTTCGGAGGAGTGTGAGAAGCATATTATGGAGCAATGATGTCCCTCAGAACAGCAAAAAGATCATATATCGGACGTACTATGTCCCTATCCTGACGTATGCCTCGGAGACCTGGGTTATGAAAGGAAGGGAGAAGAGCAAAATACAGGCCAGTGAGATGAGATTCTTGAGAAGCAGTATTGGAGCTACAAAGATGGACAGAATAAGAAATGAGAGGACCAGAGAATTAATGAAGGAGGAACCATTACAGGATGGTATAGAGAAATCTAGACTTAGATGGTATGGACATGTAAAACGAATGGAGGAGAAGAGGATGCCCAGGAGGATACACGAGACGAAGTGGGAAGGAAAGAGACCGAGAGGAAGACCGAGAGACAGGTGGCTGAGGGGGGTGGAAGAAAGCGTGAAGAAGACAGGAGAAGACTGGACAAGGGTAGAGGCTGATGGATGGTGGGAAGACAGAAGACGTTGGAGGGGTTGTGTTCCAAACAGACCCGGCCAATGGCTGGAAACTTTGCAAGATGATGATTTTTCTTCACGATATATTAGAATAAAATAAAAATTACCTTCACAAAGACCTTTCTGAGGTATGAATTCTTCGCCCTTCACGATGGTGTGAACAGGGGGCGGCCAAAACCCACGTGCATAGGAGCGCAAGTAATCTAAATCCGACCCTGACTACGAACTAAACGTGTTTGATTTCACACCAATGTGACGTGTCCGCAGAACCCTTGCAGGTACTAAAGCATGCTGGACACTCGGGCGTCTTCTTTTACAGCGATACGTGAACACATAAATCGGGCCATAAAGTGCTTGCACTTTGCCAGGAGTTGCTATCGATACGGTCCTCAGTTATTAATATCACACATCACCGGATGTTGTCGTAGCTTCTGTTTATATTAACTACAGTACCGTAGAAAGGTAACATTGTTCATTTGGTTGCAGGTGATAAAAGCGACGAGAGCAATAAAAATATCAGAACCCGTGTGAAGATTAGGCTGAGTTCACATTTGTTGCATTTAATTGCCTACGTATTTATTCTAATAAAAACAATATATAAGGTTTATTGGTTTATTTATTTAATCATTAACTAATTTATTTATGTAATCATTGATTTATTATTTATTTGTTTATATTTTATTATTTATTTATTCATTTAATTATTTATTTATTCATTTATTCATATTTTAATTTTGTTGTTGTTTATTTATTTAATCGTATATTTATTTATTCAATCATTTCTTCTTCTTCTTTTCGAATCACGTCAGATCAATCACTTTTAAGATGCTTGTGCTCTCCTTTTCCCCCAATACTTCTTCATTCTATCAGATCTCCTCTTTCTTTCCTCTTGTGATATCTGCAACGGTTTTCTGGAGAAGGGTCTGGCTTGGAACTTCTCGGTGTTCTCTTTTGGTCACGGTTTTGGATGTACCATTCATCAACATAATTTCAGTAATCTGGAGCTCTCGCAGGTCCTTTTCCACTTCCGTAAACCAATTAGGTTTGATCTTCTTCTTGGAAAATATGTTAAAGATTTTCTTGGTTATTCGGGCAGGATTCATCCGGTAGATATGTCCATAGAAATCAATCCTTATTTTCCTTATGGATTTATTAATTTATTTATTTACTTTTGGCCACATGTTTCGAGCTGATGAATCCATCCTAAACCGAGTCCTTCATTCACGACCTGCTGGAAGATGCCCAAGGGGACGTCCCAGGACGCGATGGAAGGACAATACTTCAGCAAGTGGAGCCGAGTGTGGTGGAAGGTGAAGCTGAACCGGCAGCTGTCTGCAGTAGATACCTCCTCCTTTGTGACCGATTCCTTTGTTATCACGTTTTCTCTTCCTTTTCTTTCTTTTGTTCTTCTGCTGTAGGCCTTTAAAAGTCCACAAGTGCAATAATTGATGATGATTAAGGTTCGGAAGTTAAGGAAAAGTCTTTTTTTTTTTCAATCTCATTTTACCCGAAATCTGGAAAATAAGTTTGAATGATGGGTCCTTGCCCACGTTTAAAGCAATTTGATGTTGCCTATAAATGCATATTTCGGCCATTTTTATTGTTTTGGTCATATTCAGTCATATTTTAGTGATATAAGGTCATATTTGGTTATCATTTCAGCATTGTTGTTTAATTTGAGGCGTCGTTAACAAGGTACGTGTTATCTGCGTCCGAATAGGTTTCTCCGGCCCACCACTCCGCGCCCGCGCCGTGTCGCCAAAACTTTGAAACAGCTTAGGACAAAGCATTGCGCGCGCACCCATACGCAAAGCAGTTCCAGCCGTCGCACTAAACTAAATTATCATGAACTTTATTTCATAATTTGATTAATAATTGTGTCAAATGAACATAAATACTCACTCTTTGTCATTCATGAGTATTGAATAGCATCGTACTTCTAGTTCAAAGGGGTAAATTAAAAATATGTAAATTTTTATATTTTTTTATATTTTTATCCACAACAAATAAATATAGAAAACTGCAACAATACTGAGAAAACTAAGCTCAGTCAGCCACAAATCTCACCATATTGCACCTATATTTTTTAAAAAATTCTATAACCCCGACCTCCCAGAGTGTTATTGGCCCGCAAGGTCCTCCAACTATTTACAATGAGACCCTTAGTTAAAGAAAGGTTCGGCACCCTTGGTGTAGTGGATATATTTTTCTTCCTTTTCCCGGAACAGGCAGATAGCAGGTTTAGAAGACCTGATTGCAAGAAGGCGCTCCTCTACGGACGTCATTTAGCATTTGCTGTATGTTAGTGATACGCTACCTATCCCAAAAATTCATGTCATATTTTATAGTTTTTAGGTCATATTTTGTACTTCTTTATGTCTTCCGAATCCTAATGATGATTTATTTATTTATTTATTTATTTAGGAGCGGCTTCGGTGGCGTAGTCGGTAGCATGCTGACCTGCTATGCCCAAGGTCGCGGGTTCAAACCCGGCCGAAGTCGTCGGATGTCATAGTATTATGGCATGAAAAAGAACCTACTCACTACAATTGGTTGTTTGTAGCTATATTTGTAGGTTATTTCGTTTATAAACGCTCTATCAGTTCAACGTTCGGTACGGGGTGTTGACAGTGGCCTCTGGTTGCCAACGTTGGAACTACTGTACTTGAAATTGAAATGTCAGTCATCTTGATTCATTTCATCTCTCATTAACTCCTCTTGTGAGTTTGGCATCTGGAACGGCATCCGGCCGTAGAAACTATCAGACGTGGAATTCATGGCATCTCATACCCGACCCCGTTGGTAACGGGATTAATAAGGGGTAGACATAGATAGATTTATTTATTTATTTATTTAGGATCCTTTCAACCTCCTATGGGTTACGATTACACAACTTCCTTGACTGTTGACGTTCTTCCTTATTACGCCAATACTCCTTCATTTGCATTCATTTATTCATATTTTTTTTTTTAAATCAGTTATGTATTTATTAATGTGTTAATCATTTAATCATTAATTTATTGTATATATTTATTAATTAATTAAATATTTATACATTTATTTTATATTTATTGATATATAAAAATAAACGATTGAAAAAGTTCACCAGTTTCTCAATATCACCTTCTCCATTCAGCCTGTAGATCCTTATAAATAAATACGATTCAAAACAAGCAACAATTGTTATCTCTTTCTTTGATTCTTTCTTTCTTTCTTTCTTTCTTTCTTTCTTTGATTCTTTCTTAGTTTCTCCTTCCCTTTATGATTTATTTTCTCTTTATTTCTATGATTAGTATAATTATTACAACATAAATCATTCGATTATTCACTGAATAGTCGGGTTATTTCACTAATTTGAATATTTTGAAAATGGAAGGTTCGAATATTCGAATGTGCGAATCATTTGAATAGTGTAGACCAGGGGTTCCCAAACTTTTAGCAACTGCGCACCACCTGAATTTTTTAGAAATTTTGGCGTACCGACAGTCCTATATTTTTTTTTTTTGAAATATATATTTACTGTCGGAAAAGTGCTCAATAGTTTGTTTTATTGTAATTAATTTACTTGGAAAACTTCCTATTTAATTATTAATGCACTGGTATTTCGTATTTTCTTTCAACCTTTTAACAAGGCAACAGTAAATATATGTAGAATTTCATCATTTTTCTTGGTAATTTTTATTTAAAAATCTACACGTTAGCGACATATGTATATTAATAACATTTTTATAATCAAGGAACTTCACAATTGACACACCAACATTTCAAATAAACAATAGTAAACAAATTAACATCTCTCTATACATAAAAATGAAAGTTTGTCTGTTTTTTCTGAAATTCCACGGAAGTTTGAGTTATCAACGCGTTTCAGACTGGTCTATGACGGTTGCGCGCTAAATCAAATTTTTTGTCTGTCTGTATGTTTGTCTGAGTACAACTTTGCACGCGCATCACTCGAGAACGGCTGAGTGGATCAACGTCAAATTTGGTACAGAAGTTCATCAGAGGCACGAAAGTAATCATTGATGTAACTCTTCTCCATACCTCTCATAAAAGAGTGCCTACCCCCTTAAAATGCATGCTGAAATGGGCGCAAAAAAATCGAGACAAAGCTCATTTTCAGCGTCTCAATGTGAGAAAGAAGGTCCTAACACCGACAGTTTTTGAGATATACCCAGAAAAGTAATTTCATTTATTAAGCTATTGACTGAATGCAAGCTGGTAACCATGTCAACACAATCTCAGAAGTCCACCTATTTCTGTAAAACGCAATGCCATTCCATTTATTACATTACTGTGAACGTTCGCAAACGGCTATAAGGTTATCACGGAACCAACTTAAGCTGTAAAATTCAGCAATACGTATTTAATGCGCTTAAGGGGGTCAAGGGGTACTAAAGGTATATTATATCCCTATTCCTATATTATTAAATTATTATTATGATTATTATTATATTATGGCGTACAAGGACGAGCAAAACTATTTTCAACCCCTCAGTGGCTCGGGGGCTACTATATTTTAAGACTCTAAAACCATGTTTCTGAAATATTCCCAGAAAACTAATTTCATTTAATAAACTAATAAAGACCACCTCGTGGCGCAGTGGCTAGTATTGTTGGCTGTCACACCCAAGAGAACCGGGTTCGATCCCCGGCTCTGCCAAGAATTTAAAAGTCTTGGTATGGTCTGGTACGGCGTCTACCAGCCTGGTGATGCAAAATGGGAACCTGCTGGATGCTATGGTAGGAGGAGGATGAGTGGAAAGGAACTGGCCACCCTACCACACGCAAACCTCGGCTCGGGAGGCCTGGTTAGTGATCCCTTGACTAAGTCAAGGGCTCTTATTCAGGTCGCCTACGTCCCTGGAGGGGATATGGCATTCTTTTATTTTGTAAACGAATAAATAGATGACGAGTACAGAAGAAGACCAAACCAGGAGCTATATAGATATACTGAGAAAATCACAGATGTGGCCAGGAAGAGACGTCTGGCTTTCTATGGACATGTCTCATGGATGAACCCAACAAGACTAACAAACCGTCTTCTCAACTACTGGGGGAAGAGAAAGAGCGTGACACCGTCGTCACTAACAGTAGTTAACAAGGATATCCAAGAACTGAAGATAATTTAAGTTGATATTAGAAGCCGATGACATCTCAGAAAGGTACTTAAACAGAAGAGTTTTCAGGACAGACCACCCTTTAAGGAAACCTGCATCATCTGGACAAAAGAGAGGAAGGAGAAACATAGCCAGAGAATGCGCGAATATTGGGCAAATATAAAGTCCCTCGCCAAGCTGAAAAGTTGAACGTCGTGTTCCTTAGCTGGCCCATCCGAAAGAAGAAGAAGAAGAAGAAGAACAAGAAGAAACTAATGAAGTAATGCAAGCCGGTAACCATGATAACAGTGTCACAATAGGTGACATCCAACTTTCCGTCTATTTCTGTAAGAAGCAATGCCACTCAATTTATTAAATTTCTGTTAAAATTTGCAAATGGCTATAAGGTTATCGTGGAAACAAACATAGACTGTAAAATTCAACAATACGATTAAGGGGGTCAAGGGGTACCCTAGAATTTTTACACGTGACTTACACGTGCGATATGCGATATTTTGTACAGAAGGTCTATTATATCTTCAAACAGCAACATTATTTTCAAAAATTCCTGAATTGGAATCGTGATTTTTTCAGCTTTTGGGAATTTGGACCATTGGAGGCTAAAAATCCCGAATTTTCATGCACCGCGAGCCTTTATAATTTATTAAAGGGGTCTTTCTGGGGATGGGGACTTTCCACAACGGAGAGGGTCAGTTTTAATTTTCCTACGAGGTTTTCAATATTATTTTCAAGTCAGGATGTACCGTTAGGTGAATTTAGTTTGAGAGCACATTTTAAGTAATCATATTTTTGTCGACAAACGGGTTCACCGTAAAGATGATTTTGTTTGATACTTGGTGGTTATAAATTTTTGTTTATATAATTCATGGTCGGGTGCTTTGAGCATCGTAAAATTAGGTACTGTAACCATGAGTCAATACACCAATCATTTAGAAAACACTTCAACGTACTTCTCATAGAAGGGGGGCGGGGGGTATAAGGAACAACTTTCCAAAATACATGCTAAAATAGGCGAAAAATAAAACAAAATCCTAGAAGGACGACCAAAGCATATGTTGTGCTTCTCAATGTGTGACACAAAACTAGGGAGTCTATAAAGGGTCTCCGAAAACCACATTTTACGTCCCTTAAATTAACAGTGTCTGCGATATTCCCAGAAAACTAACTTCGTTCTAATAAACTTATGAAGGAATGACAAGCCCCTAACCATTCGAACAGTATCTCAATTGATAATGTCCGGTTATTAATACCGAAGACCGTTCGAAGAGCGGGTACTTCTGCTAGTTGTGAATAAGTTCACATATCTTGGGGAGATAATCACCTGGAACTCAAACGAGTAACCATCGATAGAACATCCAAACTGAAACAAGCAAAATGAATCACCTGGCCAACATACAAAAGGAAATCTCTCTCAATGAATGCCAAATTTCGGCATTAAAATTCCGTTGTTAAACCCGAGACAACGTATGGCAGTGAAACACTCCTCAAGTTGAACATCCAATCAACAACTGATAAACTGCAGAAAGCAGACAGCAGAATCATCATAACAATTATTAACAAAAAACATCAGGTAAATGGCCAATGGAGATTGCTGCCGAATGAAGTGGTATATCGAGAGAGTGAATCAATAATAGATACAATGCGGAAAAGGAGAATCTCTTTTTTCTGCCATATCTCACACCTACCAGAAATCAGACTAATAAAACAGCATTTTAGTAGTAGCGGGGTAGTCGGAGTTCTATTACACTTGGCGTGGCTGTGCCCAATAAACCAACTTGGTGGCCAAACGTAGGTGAAACATTTAAATAATTAATATCTCTCGAACGCATGGTCCGATTTTGACATGCGACATGTCGTTGGACTAGGGTTGACGTCTTCTTTCCTATGGACCACTCGTTATATTTGAAAAAAAAAAAAAATGAACATTTTTGTTTTCGAAAGTAGGTGATAGCTTGAAAACCAAACATGATAGAATGTTGTGCAATGGCTCAAACGTACGGTCTCTATGATCTTTATTTTTATAATGAAACATTTTTTATTTTTATGTTTTTTTGAAAACAGTCCAATTTTGAAATTCCTATATTTCGGAAACTAGGAATTCTACAAAAATGTTTATTTGACATAAATGAATGGCCCTGGCCCCCTCTACAGCTTAAATAAAATTCAAGTCTCTATGACAAAACCTGTGCAGTAGGGGAGCCGTGATGGTTTAAAGCCCAGCGTCAGCAGTTTTTAATGCGAGCCAATATCTCCCGAACCCATGGTCGGAGATTCACGAATGAGGTGTCGTTGGACTCGAGCTGACGGCGGCTTTGCTATGAACTATTCGTTATATTAAAAAATATATATTTGAAACTCAATTTTGGGGTAAAGAAATGTTTTTTGTGATTTTAGCTGATGTCTCACGAACCAATAAGGCTAGAGACTTGTACGAGGTGTCATTTTTTCCCGTTGCGTTGCCCTCTTGCCGAGAATGTTAGTGTTGTGTAGGAATGAAAGACCATTTTGGGGTAAAAATGTGATTTTAGACTTTTTGTTATATCTCGCGAACCAATGCTGCTAGGGACGTGTACGAGGGCTCATAGGACTCGGGGTGACGCCCCCTTTCGAATGTGGTAGTTATTGTTTTGAAAAAGAAAATTCACAAAGGGTCTAATGCCATACATGTTGAAAAAAAATATTTACATGTTTAAAAAAAAATTAAATGAAGCGTGGTTGTCAAGACAGACGGTACCACTGGCATGTGTGTCAACGAGCCTGTCGCCAGCTATGGTGGGGGTATCCCAATGAAACAATGGGTATTTTGACAGGACGGTGGGACGGTTTATGACGGTTCGTTTTCTGATATATGTTATGGCGGACGGATGAACGCTAATATTCCAAAACGCGTGAAGCGTGCTAGGATTGTTTACCCAAAAGGGGTTATTTAACATGTTAGTAAACGGTTATTAGTGACATGGCTCTGTGGCATTGATGCAGGTTCTTGGGCCAGCAGACAGTTTTAGGATATAAAGCTATAACTTTCAGACGACCAAGCAATTTGTATGAATGCAAGACATGAGCGTTAATGCAAATGATAATTCAGTAATGAGATAGATTTATGATGAAACGTAAGCTTTGAATGGTGAAATGAAATATATGATTTAACACTTGTAGCTGGTAGCCTGCTAGCATGCCCCCGTGTGTTTTGTCACTTGAAGGCTGAAAATGTGTTAAGTGTGCTTGGATTTTTACCCTGAAGGGGATCTTTAACGTTTTAGTCAACGGTGATGAGCGAGACCGCTCTCTGACACAGCAGACGGTGGTAGGATATGACCAAGTGATTCTTGGACGTGGTGAAAGTATGTGGTTAACATGATCATGTATTGAGAATGGCCGCTTGCTATTAATTATTATTACAGTAAAATGTTTAAGAATAATAATAATAAGACACACATGTTCTTAATGCTAACACACACACACAGTCCTGTTCGCTGGAGACTGAATACTGTACCATGCCAGAGGCCTTTGTGAGAGATGTTGCTGCTGATAAGGCAGGAATGTCTACGTGGGCAGGAAGTGCAGTGTCGAGTTACTTGCCTCGTGGTGGCTAACAGGTGTGGCGTTTAAGCAGAGACCGCCATTTTGGTTCTGAGGCAGTAGGACTACCGATGTATAACAGGCAGCCATTTTTAGCCTATTTTCAATTTTGAAAAAATAGGCTTATGAGATCACCTTTTGTCCGTGTGTGTGTGCGTGTGTGTGTGTGTGTGTGATTCGTGTGTGTGTCCCCCCCTAATAAAATCTAAACGGCAGGAGCGATTTCAATGAAACTCGGAAAGTTCATAGCACTATTCCCGGCGACCTCGACCGTGCCCTTCAAATTTTGTTACGACTCACCAATCCAACATGGCGGCTGTGCGAAATATTTCACCAGCATTCAATATCTCCGAAACTATTACCGATATTACCCTGACATTTTCTATGGTGATAGAGGGAACTGCTATAAGTTCACTTATGTGACTTTTGAAAACCTGGTAACTACAAAACCAACATGGAGGCCAAGCGAATTTGCGACTTTCAAATAGACGTTTCTCGTGATTTGACCAACCAAACGCAATGAAACTTGGTACAGTATATGTTTATATACATTGTAATGCACAGACATCTAACTTCGTTCAATTGTTTACATAATCACAAGATGGCGGATGTGCGAAATATTTCACCGGCATTCTATATCTCTGAAACAATTAGCAGTATCTCCCTAAAATTTTGTACGGAGATAAAGGGCACTACTGGAAGTCCATCTATAAGACTTTCAAAAACCGGTTAACTACAAAACGAACATGGCGGCCAAGCGAATTTGAAAATTTTAAATAGACCTTTCTCGCGATTTAATGTTCCAAGCGCACTGAAAGCTGGTACAGGAAATATTTATACACATTGTAATCCACTGGTATCTAATTTAGTTCAATTGTTTCATAACCTCAAGATGGCGGCAGTGCGAATTTTAAATTTAAGTTTTTATTTCTTGTGATGTAGTCATGCGATCGAAGTGAAAGTTTGAATAATGAACCTACGCAATAATTTTCCTTTAATGGTACATGACTCTATGGCCTATACATTTAACAATACAACATGGCGACCATCCGAAATATTTAGACGATACTGAATATCTACCAATCTATTTTAGCAATCAAACTGCATTTTTTAATGTTCATAGGGGCTATGAACTTAAGTTCACCTATAGGACTTTAAATAACCTGGTGATCACAAATCCAACATGGCGGTGACGCGAATTATAAATATTCACATGGACGTTTCTCGCAATTTAACCATCCGAGTGCAGTGAAACTTGGTACAGTAAATCCTTATACGAATGTTAATCCACTGGCATCTAATTTATTTCAATTGTTTCCATAACCTCAAAATGGCAGCTGTGAAAAATTTTAAAATCTCCTTGTTTTTCTTGTGTCCTAATTTTGCGATTGAAGTTTGAATACTACACGTTCACAATAATCTGCATGTAACAGTACATAACTCTAGGACCTACATATATAAAATCCAACATGGCGACCATCCGAATATTTAGTTGGTTCTTAATATCTACGAATCTATTACAGCAATCAAACAGAAATTGTGTATGTTGATAGTGGCAATTAACATAAGTAGGATATATGAAAATAGGCTGTATAGTTCTTCACGGAACTACTTGTTATTCCTCATTAAAACCATGAAACTAGTATAAGGTACGTGAATCTTATCACGTTTGAGGAATGTGGCGAGGCATGGGAACATGTGTGAGAGAGAAACATACAGAGAACCTTTCAAGGTCAAAACGCTGAGAATATGCAACTCTATCTCTGTTGCTAAGCAGACTGATAAGGATTGCATTAGTGATGAACGTGCCGTTTTATCAAACAGTTGTATAGAGTAGTGATCAGAACTGAACTTTGGAATAAAATCCTTTTGTTTTTTGGTAAGTACCTATTAATGATTATTTTAATGATATGATGCTAATGAACCTTAAATTTATAATTAATGTTTTTTTTATTTATTTCTTTGCAGATAACCGGTATAGCTGTCATGTCTGAGAGGGAGACCATTGCATTTTTGAGTCCACTAGAATAAAACAGCAACAAGCCAGTACAAGTCAAGGTGAGATTTTTTAAACTAGCTTGTTTTATTTTTGTTTGATATTTAAAAAAAATGCATTTATTAACCTGAATTTAGGTATTTATAGCGGTTTATTTTATTTATTTATTTTTATAGACTTGGAAAGAAAAGCCTTACCACCGTAGCAGATGCTGAAAACCCGAGACGCAGTAGAGTGCAACCATTGTTTCCAGGCAGTGAACTAATGAAAACTCTGGTAAGTCTAACTTAAATATGCTATTCCATTTTACAACTAATGAAAAGCCATAGACAAAAAAATATTCATTTCCTGTACATGACTGGGACGATGATTGCTTTCTTGATTAATGACTATGTATTAGCAACCAGTACAAGACCATATTGGTTGTTTGCCAGGAAAGTACAAGGCCATATTGGATTTTCTAAAAACCAAAATTTAAATTGAACTGACATGTCGTTCCCTATGGACTCAACGAATATCCACAGGTTTGAACATGATAATCTGAACAAAATGACATGACATTAATTTTTTATGTAGGCCTATTCGTTAAAGGGGAATGCAAATGACTGAGCTTTATAAAAAGAAAATAAGTACATGGGTTACTGTTAGTGCCGACATACTGTTTATTATTAAATATTTTTTGATGGTGTTTTTCTTCATTTAATATCAATTAATGTTAAAGTTTTATTTACAAGTATTGATTGATTGATTGATGGAGTGATGGGTTATTTTTTTTTGTTTTTAGGTGTGGTCATGCGCCATTAACGTAGTGAACAGAGAGTGAACAAGCATACATTGTGCTTTAAAATACTCTGTGCTCTTGTGCAACGTTAATAACTTGCAATAAAAGAAGTTTTATTATAACACATGGCGTTAGTACCAAATACAACAAGTGAGCAAGTTGGTTTACCACGTGGGTTAAATTTAAAATCAGAACATGATCGTTGGTTAACATTTGAATCCTGGCCTGTAGGTTTTTTCTCAACACATAAACTTGCAGAAGCTGTTTTTTTTTACTTGAAGCGAGACTATGTGGTGCGTTGTGTGTTTTGTCGTATTGAACTTTCACACTGGGAAGAAGGAGATGATCCCTATAGAGACCATTTGCGATGGTCTCCTCGTTGTCCTTACATGCTTGGAAAACAAGTGGGTAACATACCCTTGTATCCATTTTACCGAACCACGAGGCCATTCGCCCTTACTTACGTTGCTGAATCACAAATAAATAATAATAATAATGATGTATTTCCAGCCAACGGTAGTGTTGATATATATGGTCCATATGCCATAGAGAGTGTTGAATTGGCATGTGCTTTTGAAAAATTGGGAGTTTGCAAGACTAAAGCACTAGCACACCCAGAGTACAGGTCTGTTGAAAAACGTTTAGAATCTTATAGGAATGTTTGGCCACTAATATTAAAACACCTTACAAAACAGCTAAGTGAAGCTCGATTTTTTATACTGGTGAAGGGGATAAAACAATATGTTTTCATTGTGGATTTGCTTTAAAGGATTGGCAAATGACTGATGACACTTTTGTGGAACACGCTTGTTGGTTACCTAACTGTAAATACATGGTGTTGCTTAAAGGTCAGGAATTTGTGAACACTATTCGTAAAGAAAACGTGATTGCAGCACAAGATATAAAAGTGCCTTTAGAGTTAGAACACTAGTAGCAAATACATGAGGCTGAAAAAAAAAAGACTTGTCTCACGAACAGTGTGACCAACAATTATGTAAAATTGGTTATCAGGATGAACTAGGTGTTGTATTTTTGCCATGTGGACACATGATAGCCTGTGTCAAGTATGCATTAGCACTTAACACTTGTGCTGTATGCAGAAAAGTGTTATCTGCTACAGTTAGGGCATTTCTTGCATAAATAGTATAATTTATTAGCAATGCATAGTGCAAAATACCTATATGCACAATATTATTACAAGCTGTTGTAGTGTGTAACTTAATAGATATGCTTTTGTTTTGTTTATAGACTCCTACAATGAATGTTTTGAATGCTGTGAGATGTCATGTGGCTTAGAAACAAAGAAGCTCAGCGAATTGCCAACGCATATTCCATTCCGCATTATCAAGATTCGGAAATTGAAAACAGCATATGGTGATCGTGTACTTTGTGTATGTGAAAACTTTGAGACATTTCTGCCTACACGGTTTAATGATATGTCGGAGAGCGATTTTGATGAAGTGAATAATGCTGTGCAACCTGTACACTTAATTTATGAAGGGTTTAAAAACAATAGGTGCATGGTCCGTTTTAATTAAATAAAAAAAACAAATGTGAAATAATAATGGAAAAATATAAGTGATGACAATGGACTGAAAGAAAAAATATGTGTATAGAATAATAATGTTTTAGTTTTTGGTATTGTCTTAAAATAATATCATGAAACCAAAAAAATGTATATAAAGTTTGTAAATAAATGCAAAATGATGTTACAATGCTGTTTTATTTATACAAAGTTAGAATATTTAACATTGCAGAGTATACATAATTATGACAATAGATGCACACTGAATACAAATCTTTCTCTCTTTACAATTGTCTGTTATAGTTTTTAAACACAAGGCTTGTTGTAGATCTTTTTATAGCAATGCCCATTAACTGTTGTTTTCGAAAACTGGGGACGCCGCAATGGTTTAATAGGCATATAAACCTTATTGTTATTACTAGTCATTTTGATCCTCTTGCAATACTTCGGTACCTTTTGCATATCAAGAGCAGATGACCTAGTTGTTCCACTCCTTAAAACGACGACAACAACAACACTACCTCTTGCATAGTTTGTGATGTTGGTGGCTCTTGCGATGTGGAAGATGGATTAAAAATAACTTTTAGAACAGGTGTTAAACGTTGCTCATTAAACAATTCACTATTTTGAGTAGCAATATGGTTTTCTTGACTTTTTGTCGATGGCAACTGTGTTTCGTGGAGTACACTACATTGATGATCACTGACACTTAAAACCTCTCTATTTTTACTTTTAAGGTCACCACGACAATGCTTGGAACATTGTTTTGATCAACGCCAAATAACAGTTCCATTTTTATTGGTTCATTTTACAATATATGAATATCTTTTATAGTATGCATAAGGCTTACCATACCTAGTCACTGATACTTCCATGTTAACTGTCAAGCATAGACTAAGCTCTAGTAAAGTCAACTTGGTAATAAGAATAAAAGTTTAATGTGAGAGCAAATATGGATATAAAGAGTTCAGGTAAAAGTGGAAGCAAATAAGCAAAAGTAAGAACCAAGAGTGGGGGTAAAAGTGGTCGCAATGTGGTTGACCCGTTACACAATAACTTTAGCACGACGAAGCTCTTGTTCAATTTCTTGGATTTCCCAATCGTGACCGGTATGCCCAGCATGTTGTAAAGCATGCAACAACTGTAGCCGCTGGACGAGCTTATTGGGATTGTGCCAGTATACAAATTTAACAAATGAATTTTTAGGTGTAAAAAAAAGCATTACCATTATCAACATCATGATCATTATCATCATTATCATCATCATGATCATCATTATCATTATCATCATGACCATCATCACTATTACTATATAGTCCTTTTTAATCCTCTTGCGATTAAACTTTATTTATAGTCTGTGATGACTTTGATAGTGTTGAAGATTTCTTGGACGTTGACAACTGTCCTAACATGACTTTTTGAGAACATGATAAGTCCTTTTGAACAAACACTGCACTATCTTTAGCCGCAATATCGTTTTCTTGAACTTGCTTTTTAGCATTTTGATAATTGTTTGTAAACAGCAACCGTGGTTCGTTTGGAGCACTACATTGATGAACACTCACACTTAAAACCTTTCCATTTTTTTACTTTTCAGATTGCCTCGACATTTTGTGGACCTCTCTTTTAAGCATCGCCAGAATATTATTCCATTCACATTCTGACGATTATAGTTACAAGATTAGCCTTGATAGATTGCACGTTGCCTACCTTTGTTGGTTGTAGAAAGTTCCGTAGTAGTAACTGACCTGTCAGTACGATGTTTACACTACAAAGGTTACAAGTGTTTTGCCGATGGAGTGACCTACCATAAGCTTTTATATTGGCTTATGTGTTGGCTTTTGTGTTGGTTTTTGTGTTGGCTTTTTGTGTTGGCTTTTGTATTGGCTTTTGTGTTGGCTTTTTGTGTTGGCTTTTGTATTGGCTTTTGTGTTGGCTTTTGTATTGGCTTTTTGTATTGGGTTTTGTATCAGCTTTTTTGTATTGGCTTATTTGACAAGTTATTTTTGTCAATGTATTTCGTGGATACTTTTTTCTTGGTATTGGAAAGTATCTGAAAGAGAGGGAATATTTAAAGACTTAACCTTAGCTCACTTAAAATAACCTAACTTTACCTAACCTGACCTAACCTAACCTAACCTCACCTCACCTAACCTAACCTAACCTAACCTAACTTTACCTAACCTGACCTAACTTCACCTAACCTAACTTCACCTAACCTAACTTTACCTAACCCCACCTAACCTAACCTAACTTCACCTAACCTAACCTATCCTTTTAACTCTCTGATGAGAATTAAATTCTGTGCATAGTCGAGTTGGAACCCAAGACCTCAGGGGTTAAATCCAATTATTTTTGGTGGCTTATTTTGGTAGCTTATTTTGAAGGCTAACCTAACTTTACCTAACCTAACCTAACCTAACCTCAGCTCACCTCGGATATAACTAGTAAGTGTCTATATTCTCCGCTAGGTAGCATGCTAGTAGTTCAGGTAGCGCTCATATTTACCGCTAGGTAGCGGAAACATACTTTGCGTGTAGCATGTGACACTTGTGAAGTTTAACCGCGAGCAAGACGTGCTTGTATAAGTTCTGTATTTAAACTCAATTTACAATTAACCACTAAATGTTCAGAACTAACATGTATAGCCATGTTTAGGGTATATAGGAGACCCTTAGCAAGAAAGGCTGTCTTGTCATACAGCCTTGTCATACGCAGTAAGCACCTTGTCTTGTTCCAGTCCAAATACACACACCAAAAAAAGTTTTGCATCACCTCGGTTCCAAGAGTTCCGGAACCTTTAAATACAAAGGGAATAGAGATCAACACAAACAACATTTCAGCTCGTTTTATTGCTCATGAGACCCACACATTGCATGTTGTACCATCATACAGCTAGACTTTCAGCATTTGTGGTCCAGATTGCAGTACACACCACTACCTCTAATACCCAGTAGCACATCCTCTTGCATTGATGCATGCCTGTATTCGTCGTGGCATACTATCCACAAGTTCATCAAGACACTGTTGGTCCAAATTGTCCCACTCCTCAACGACAATTCGGCGTAAATCTCTCAGAGTGGTTGGTGGGTCAAGACGTCCATAAACAGCCCTTTTCAACATATCCCAGGCATGTTCGATAGGGTTCATGTCTGGCGAACATGATGGCCACTGTAGTCGAGCGATGTCGTTATCTTGAAGGAACGCATTCACAAGATGTGCACGATGAGGTCGAGAATTGTCGTCCATGAAGACAAATGCCTCTCCAATATTCTGCCGATATGGGTGCACTATGGGTCGGAGGATGTCATTCAGGTATCGTAAAGCCGTTTCGGAGCCTTCCATGACCACCAGTAGCGTACGTCGTCCCCACATAATGCCACCCCAAAACATCAGGGAACCACCACCTTGCTGCACTCGCTGGACAGTGTGTCTAAGACGTTCAGCCTGACCAGGGTGCCTCCAAACACGTCTCCGACGATTGTCTGGTTGAAGGCATATGCGACACTCATCGGTGAAGAGAACGTGATGCCAATTCTGTGGGGTCCATTCAGCATGTTGTTGGGCCCATCTGTACCGCGCTGCATGGTGTCGGGGTTGCAAAGCTGGACCTCGCCATGGACGTCGGGAGTGAAGTTGCGCATCATGCAGCCTATTGCGCTCAGTTTGAGTTGAAACACGACGTCCTGTGGCTGAACGAAACGCATTATTCAACATGGTGGCATTGCTGTCAGGGTTCCTCCGAGCGGCAATCCGTAAGTAGCGGTCATCCACTACAGTAGTAGCCCTTGGGCGGCCTGAGCGAGGCCTGTCATCGACAGTTCCTGTATCTCTGTACCTCCTCCATGTCCGAACAACATCGCTTTGGTTCACTCTGAGACGCCTGGAAACTTCCCAAGTTGAGAGCCCTTCTTGACACAAAGTAACAATGCGGACGCGATCGAACTGCGGTATTGACCTTCTAGGCATGGTAGAACTACAGACAACATGAGCAGCGTACCTTCGTCCTGGTGGAATGACTGGAACTGATCGGCTGTCGTACCCCCTCCGTCTAATAGGCCCTGCTCATGCATGGTTGTTTACATCTTTGAGCAGTTTTAGTGACATCTATGAACAGTCAAAGGGACTGTATCTTTGATACAATATACACAGTCAACGTCTATATGCCGGAGATCTGGGAACCGAGGTGATGCAAAACTTTTTTTGATGTGTGTACATTAATACATTATATTATTACATTACATTTCATTAATGTATTTGGACTGGAACAAGACAACAAACTGTTTCCTTTAAATAAATTAATGGATATGTTGTTGGCTTTCTCAAATTGTTGTTTTCTGCCAACAGGTGCAAACCAAGGGCAAAGCCGTCTCACTCACGAGAGCGGGCGGGGACGTGCCCCTTCCATCCAGTCTAAAAACACTTATAGTGGGCTATGTATTGAAGATAGAGATATGCTCTCGCGGCCTTTTTTGTAGAACTTTTAATGCTGACCAATTCTTACGCTCATAGTATATTGATATTTTTAACGCTTTGCCCAGTGTAAGCTTAAGAAGCGCACGGACGCCAAGTTTGTTTTCGACCTTTTCACTCAAATCGTTACCTCTTGGCTTCCTTTGATCATACATAAATTATTTTCTAAAGATTCTTTCCTCGAGATATCCTTTACAGAGTGGTGAAAACCGCATCAAAATCCATCCAGTGGTTCTCGAGATTACCCGTGACATCCAAGAATCGAGGATTTTTGTCTTATACTAACGAAGTAGAGATTGTCGGGGTACACATGCACCAAGCAGTACTATGACGTCACACACCTCAGTGCATCTGGGTACATTTCGTCTCGTCACTGTAACGTAACGCCAGACCACAGCGTAACGACGAAGTCGACAAGATCATTTAAAATGATAAAAACATATAAGGTTATATAATTAAAGCAAACAAAGCAAAAAAAAAGCCCGGCAGGCGGATAGCAGAGTATAGTTTGCGTGGTCACGCACACAGAGGCCCTTACTAGCCTATCGCTCGTAATCACTCGTATCACCCACGCGCACCCCCTGAAAGGTTCCCGCGTAGCACCGGTTCGGAAACCCTAGTGAAGACGAACTATTTGTATTCTCGAATCAAATATTGGTATTCCAAATTATTGGAACAGTTGGAATATGAACAGCGCTAGTGGAAAGTTAGGGAGGGACGGGCAATGTAAGAGCAAGATATTTGTTGTTAGGTAGTGATTGTGTTCTGTTATATTATTCATGATGGAGAAGCCAAGACGCGGTGAAGTGCAGCAGAAATTGGACGTGGCAGTCCATTTCTTGTTGCATAGACCGGGGAGAAAACTTGAGTTATAGCATGAAAATAGCACGTGACGCGTGTAGTAATAATATTACATCGTAATTGATTTGAAGCTTATAATTTATTCCTTAATATTCTCGACGTCTTAAGGAAACAGCTCACGAAGGGAATTTAATTGGAGTCGAGTGAGCTGAATATCAAGTATTGGTACAACATATTTTCGAGCTGGAAGAATTTAGTGGAGAACGTTCTTAGGAGGAGATGGTACGTTGTGTTTGTTTGACAAACTGCATTTAGTTATTTATTGCTTGCCACGGTGGGTGAGTGGTTATCGTGTCGGACCACCAACCCCAAGCTTGCAGCTTCGCTCCTGGCCGTGGTAAGTGATTTTGGAAAGGCGGCAAAAATTACGACACGCATGTCATACGATGTTGGCATGTCAAAGAACCCATTTGAATTGAGTAGGCCGTGTTTATAGTGGAAAAATTAATCTCGGGAATTTCCGCCAACACGAATTTTCTCATTTCTCTACTAGATAGCGCTATAGTGTTCAAGGAGCTTAGATATCTAACCTCCTGACTTTCAAGGTGCTTCAAGGAACACCAAAATTCGACATGCAAGCTACCCTCTGGGTGTCAAATAACAAAGCTTGCACCCGGCACCCAAGGCCATACGATTTTATTATTATTTACTTATTTAATTAGGCCTATTTACGGTATTAAATAAATTATTTATTTATTTTCTTATTTATTTATGTATGTGTTGACCGACAGCGGTAGCTACGCTTGCTAACACGCAGTGCTAGGCCATGGGGCCAAGCACTCTGTGAATCTGGTAGACGTTGGTTCGAGCCCCACCATCGATCGTCCGTGAAATGGTTTTACGTGGTTTCCCGTTCTCAACTCCAGGCAAATGCTGGGACGGTAACTTCTGATAGGCCACGGCCGCTTCCTTCCACATCCTTACCCAATTTCATTCATCTTCATTCATTTCATCTCTCATTGACTACTCTCTTGATGTTGGCGTCAGCAAGAGCATCCGGTCGTAAAAACTACAAGGACTTTATCGCACCTCATCCTCAACCCCCTTGGAAACGGGAATAAGTTAGTTACTTAGTTAGTTATTGTTGTTGTTCTAAGGGGTGGAACTACGAGGTCATCTGCCCAAGTTGACCATCATCAATTTTCAGACCACATAAACATTACATCCAACAGAATCTGGACGGAGGAGCGCACAATGGGCCACAGCGAGAATGTGAGATATTTTGGGAGAACAAGAAAGCAAGATGAGCTAGAGGTTTAAAAATTTTAAAAATTTAAAATATTAATAATAATTATGAAATGATGCTGTGATTGAATACGATCCATCATGCCAGGTTAGCAAGTTGAATGCGTTGGTTGGAATGATCACTCGTTGTGAACACGTGATTCCAAATCGATTGTTGAGATCGAGAAGTGCCACTTGACGTTCTGCGGCTAAAATATATTTTAGGGTTAACTCAATTCCAGTCAACCAACCTTCCTCCTTTGTCTGGGCTTGGGACCGGCTGCTGCAACCATCTAGCTACTCAATTCATCCAGTAGTTACAGAGGCGAAGATCATGAAGAGATTTTGTGAGAAGAGCAAGGCAAAAGTCATCAAGCCAACTAATAAACGCGCTCTATGAATGGGAGTAAGGAAAGAAAGAAAGAAAGAAAGAAAGAAAGAAAGAAAGAAAGAAAGAAAGAAAGAAAGTAGTAAGTGATGCATTTCGGGACCACTGTTCAGAAGAGAGCTAACAGTGTCACCTGTGACGATGTCAGAAACCCTTCTTGAGTCCCCTACCTTGAATCTAGTCAGCATTTCCTCACACCTTTCAACACGGGCGTGTTTTTGTTCTTCTGTCAAATTGTGAGGCACCCATCGGGATGAGACCTTCCTCAAACGAAGGAATTCAGGCAGGATTTTCAAAACTGCTGGCGAACCAATCTGCAATGCTGCCTCAATTTCTTTAAATGTTAGACGACTATTTTCGTGAAGCATTTTCTCCACGGTTGTGATGTTTTCCTCAGTCACCACCGTTGCCGGAGGCCCGCTTCTCTCCACATCTTTCAAAATTGTTTGGCCCCTTTTAAATTCCTGAAACCAACGGAAAACTGTGGCATGGGAAGGAGCAATCTTCCCCTAAGCCTGTTGCGAACGCTCAAAATATTGAGACTGGTTTAACCCACTTTTAAAATCGTAAAAATCATTGCACGAAAATGCTCTCTTTCCAGCTCCATTGCAGCAACTGACTGACTGCCTGCGCGCTGCGGCTTGTTCGACCTTGCACTGCGGGACTTCCCGGAGCGGAAGAGTCACTTCCTGCTACCAGGTTACTCACAAAGGATGGGGATTCCGTACCCTGCGTTCCATTCAAATGGGTCAACCTCCACTTTCTCAAATCTCAAAATTTCCGTAGTGACCTTCGTATCATGTCACCTCCATAACTTATCTTATTATATAGGCTAATACGCTAAGGTGTATGCTTCACAAAACTCAAGCTCCTAAACCAGAGCGAGTTAGAAGTTGTGGTTTGTACCAAAATCTTCAAAATCGTCTCAATAGTACAGGAAAAATCTTGCATTTCTTGATATGTCAATGAAATATATTTATTTGTTTAAAAAGTGTGTTAAACAAAAAAAAAAACGATAGCCCCTAGCAGAACTGTGTCGCGTCCAGCCCGCATAGAACTAGAGCTGTGCGGATAGTCTGTACACATTGTGCATTGAAAGGAATATTCAAACAAACAGAAATACTCGCAACAGTGATGAATTGCTCTCTGATTTCACAAATATCGACAATTTTTGAAAAAGTGCGTTTAATCAAATACACTTAAACAGTAAAGCCGGGTGGTTGATTATCGAACAAGCGAGATTTCTCGCACAGGTCCCCTGACTTAACTTGACTTAATTCCTAAGTCCCCACCTCCACTGACTTCCTCTCCCAGCCAGTCTTTGCAGGTCTGTCCAGGATTTGCCAGTCGCCTTCCTCTCCTCCCCAACACTTCTTCTCCAGGTATTTCTTGGCCTACCCCTTCCTCGGGTGCCCAGGGGTTCCACCTAAGTGCTTCTTTTTCAATGGCGTCCTGCTTTCTCAGACAATGGCCTATCCAACTCCATTTTCTACGTTTTATTTCTAGATGTATTGGCCTTTAGTTTGTTCTCTTCAGAAGTTCCTCATTTGAAATGATTTCTGGCCAAAAGATGCGTAAAATCCTTCTGAGGCAACGGTTAGTGGAGACTTCGAGACTCCTGGTGATCTGGGTTGTAACTTTCCAAGTTTCACTTCCATATAGGAGAACTGCTTTGACATTACTACGAAAGATTCGTAGTTTCGTCCTGGTCCAGATGTCGCGAGCTTTCCAAACCGGATATCATTGAACAAATGCAAAGTTTGCTTTTTTGATGCGGCTCTTAGCATCTGCGCTAGCACCACCGTCCTCTGCAATGATGCTACCAAGATATGGAAACTCTCTCACAGTTTCAATTTCTTCTCCATTTATTTTCACTTGCGGTTTGTATTTATTAAGCTGTTAACTCGCATTCCTTTGGTCTTGTTACAATTTATCTTCATTCCTGCTCTTGCTGCCTCTTCTGTGATGTGCCTTAACTTCATTTCCATATCCGTAAAGTTCTGAGAGATTGCACAAACATCGTCAGCATAATTCAAGTCTTCTGGCTGTAGCATCAACTTCCATTGCAATCCAGTTCTTGTTCCAAACATTACCTTTCACATAACCAGGTCCATAGCAATAAGGAAGATGGTAGCAGATAGGATACATCCCTGTTTAACTCCTGATTTGACATGTATTGGTTCAGTAAGCTTCCCTTCATGGACCACCTGGCATCTATAATTGCTATAAAAGCTCTTTACAAGGCTGATGATCTTCTCAGGTATTCCATATTTGGCCAACACCTTCCAAATGAACTCTTTCCTCAGGGAATCAAAAGCTTTGTAGAAATCCACAAACATAAGGTACAGTGTAGTTGAACGTACGGCAACTTCAGGGCTGTGTAATAGCCCACATGTGAAGCAGGGCTTATCGGTTACATGCTACAGCGCGGTTTATTTATTGTTCGATCAAGTACCCCATTTATTAAATGAAACTATGTATATTAAAAATATTTCTGGAAACTTATCCGAGTCCGTCCGGCCATTCTATCCGGTCGATTTTCTTCATTATTTTTTTAAATGAAAGGTATTCATGCACAGATTTGTTATCAAGTATTACAAATCACTTATCTTCCGCCTTCCTCAAATTATTTGATTTTTTGAACGTTTTCCAACTTTTTCCTAATTTGAAGCAATCATATCATTGGTTCTAATTGAGGTACGCAGGTCGGTTTGGTCTAAGAACACTCAGTGAATAAAGCGCTTTCATTTGAGTTCTCAACTATTCACATCGGCTGATTCTGAGGAAAGTTATGAGTGAACATTCGATATTACATCTCATTTTTTCAAAATATTTTCTCATTGTTGCAATCATATATTTGGTTCTAATGACGGAAATTTCCTATTACACTAGCGTTTTTTATTACAATCAACTAAGCGAAGGGTCAAACGCTTCGAGTTGGAATCTACTTGCCTGATCCTGTTTTAGGCCATGGAATGTTCTATGTTACCTTATTCCGAGGAAAATCATTTAAAGATGTAGAAGTAGAAATTAAACCTAAGGGTCGACGCACAGCGAACATTATCTGGAAGTATTGTGAAATAAAGGTTATAAACTATTACATAATGTCGTAATTTTTAAATTCCAATACTGAAAAATAATGCTGCGGTGCAGTACGGGCGCCCTAGTTAATTAATTAATTAATTAGTTCTTACCTGCTTATGACAGGCAACAGTACACAGTACAGCAAGTCTTGTGTTTTCTAGGGCTACGGCATGACTAATGATCTCGGAGCTTCTTGGCTACCCCTGTCCGGCAGAGCCGATGACGAGAACTGGACGTGTTTCCCTGTACAGGCAGTCAAGTGACCACGTGCAAGTGTTTACGCGCGCTATCTCGACTCGGCGAACAGACTTTAGATAGGACAGTCAGTAACAGCCCAAAGGCGATGGAATATACAGTCAGAAACAGGAAGGACTCTGGACATGTGAAACAACTCCCAAAAGAATGTAACCGACATCATTCTAGTAGATCAGATATCGCCACAACACAGCAACAGAAAGAACATCTCCAGAATTGTCGACCAAGAACAGATCAACCCAGAAGATATCACCAGAGCAGAACAACTCGCAAACGAGGGGGACATGCAGTAGACGAAGCACCATAATTAGTCGATACGGAACGCTACAAAGAAAAGAACGTCCCAAATTTGGTTCGATAATAAATGCAACAAACTAATGGGTTTTTACCAGTGTGTGAGAGGTTTGGTATGGAACCAGGAAGTCCCAGAGAAATGCAAGAAAGTTCTATACAAACCAATTTTGACATATGCAGCAGGTACTTGGACCACAACAAAACGCGATGAAAGCCAAATCCTAGCAGCCGAGATGATGTTTCTTATAGGAATAATTGGGAAGACACGGAGGGTTAAAATCAGAAATGTGGACATTAGGGAGAGGACTGGGTTCCCAAAACTGCAAGACAAGATAGAGACCAGTAAGCTGAAGTGGTACGGACTTATGATGAGAATGGAAGAATATAGAGTACCAAAAAGAATATTTAAGGAGAAAATACCAAGAAGAAGACCACGAGGAAGGCCCATAAAGAGGTGGATAGATACGATGAAGGAAAGCATAGAGAAGAGAGGAGTAAAAGAGAAAGAAGTATCGAAAGAAGGAAATGAATGGTGGAGGTACTTGATTCACAACCCGACCCAGGGAACTGGAAACGGGAAATGAAGAGGAACAAGAAGAAGAAGAAGAAGAAGAAGAAGAAGAAGAAGAAATGCAACGTCAAACAAGCACTGTACAAGGCAAGAACACAGTGATCTTCAGGCCAAAGTTATGTCATGTACGCAATATAACTAGATAATACGAGCGTAGGATATATTGGGCATCTTGCCCGTGTAATTGACTGTGTGATGAATTTGTCTGTTAACCTGTGTAATTGTGGTGCTTAAAATTGTGATTTTATAACGTTTATTATTATGGATTGGTATTGGTGTTCCGGAACTTGTAATACACTACAATCTCAGCATTTCCCTCAAGCAAATGTGAATAGAACCTCGTCGAAAATCCCGCTCAGGGTGGTCACTGTCCAACCAGACTTCCAGCTTCACTTGCTGTCGATGACAACAGCAGTGTTTCTGTCTGAGAGTTGGTCCACCCCCGACTAACTGTTGGTGATTGGAATCACTGCTGACGTTACACAACTGCCCTTCAGAACCTCGCCCGCCAATGGATTTAATTAAAGAGTTGGGCCGTCAGATGCTGCCAACTGGGGGGAAAAACAAGGCAAG
The DNA here is from genome assembly GCA_946902985.2 of Meconema thalassinum. Lineage (NCBI taxonomy): Eukaryota > Metazoa > Arthropoda > Insecta > Orthoptera > Tettigoniidae > Meconema > Meconema thalassinum. Next base: position 301,324,952 of record OX336396.1, on the reverse strand, counting down.
GGTTACAACTTCTCTCGCTGAATATACAGCCAGAGCAAACTTAATGACAGAAATTCCACAACGAGCCTCATTATTGCAGTAAATATACATTCGAGTTATCAGCTGTTCTTTTAATAGTAGTTTTTCATATTTTAAGATGAGACATATTTGTAGATCTAGATAGAAGGTCATTATTAAGCTCTAGAGGTTGATATAGCGGCTTCGGTGGCGTTGTTGGTAGCATGCTGAACTGCTGTTCCCTAAGATCACGGGTTCAAACTCAGCCGAAGTCGTCGGATTTTTAAGAGCGTTAAAATCCTTCAGTATGTCTTCCTTCGGAGGGGAAGTAAAGCCGGCAGTCCCATGTCATAGATATATGGCATGTAAAGGGTCCTTCCTCTAACTAAACTTGTGTGAAGCTAAATTTCTAGGTTAGATTTCGTTGTAACGCTTTATCAAATTACCAACATTCACCACTAGGCGTCAGTGATATCTGGTATCGAAAGTTGGAATTACTTGAAATTGAACGAAACTTGTAGCTCACCCAAAGTGTGTCTGCTGGAAGCAGCTACAGACTAAGGCGAGCCGAACATGTCCTCGGACACTCCCGGCACTAAAAGCCATACGCTAAATAAATAAATAAATAAATAAATAAATAAATAAATAAATAAGTGATTGATAAGTAATAATCGAAATGTTTGTTTTATAATCCGCCTTGTCAATACTACAATAATGTGAAGTTTATTATTATTATTATTATTATTTTTATTATTTAAACAAACATTTTACGATGTTCAATGACATCTTCTTCAGCGATCAATAAGCGTTTAACATTAATAAAATAAAAAAAGTGACAGTCAGTCTGAAAGACTAGACTTTGTATCATTTTAAATGCTACAAATGCTGAAAAATGCTAGAAAGGCTGGAGGCTTCGAGCGAAGCGAGAGTCTTAACATGTTAGAAAATTATCTGCATAATACTTATCTTGCTTTATAATACTTCAGCTTGTTCCAAATTACTCGCGAACGGCAAGTGCAAAGCAAGGGCAAAGCAAGATCAAGCGCGCGGAGGGAGATGGCTGGATGACGTGCCCCTTCCATCCAGTCTAAAAACACTTATAGTGGGCGATGTATTGAAGATAGAGATATGCTCTCCCGGACTTTTTTGTAGAACTTTCCATGCTGGCCAATCCTTACGCTCATAGTATATTGATTTTTTTTAACGGTTTACCCAGCGTAAGCTTAAGAAGCACACGGACGCCAAGTTTGTTTTCGACTTATTTACTGAAATCGTTACGGCTTGGCTTCCTTTGATCATACATAAATTATTTTCTACTGAATCTTTCTTCGAGATATCCTTTACAGAATGGTGAAAACCGCATCAAAATCTACCCAGTGGTTCTCGAGATTACCCGTGACATCTAAGAATCGGGGATAGAGATTGTCGGGGTACACATGCACCAAGCGGTACTATGACGTCACACACCTCAGTGCATCTGGGTACATTTCGTCCCGTCACCGTAATGTAATGCTAGACCCCAGCGTAACGACGAAGTCGACAAGATCATTTAAAATGATAAAATGGATGTAAACATTCTTCGCTTTTTTCCCAATTAATTGGGGTCACCAGAGCGCACCAGGCTCAGTTTGGTTTTGGTTGGGGATTTAAGGCCGGATGCCCTTCCTGACGACACGTGTTTTTCAGGTGAAAATTCCACCCTGCTGTCACCGTTATTCGAAACCCGGCCATCCAGGTGAAAGACGAGCAGCTAACCCCACTGTGCCATCTAGCTCTCCAATGAAATAAAAACAGATATCCTTACAATCATTATCATTGTTGCTGCAACCACACTTGTCTCTCACTAGCTGAACGATTTAAGTCAACATATTGTTGAAATTGAAGTCCATGCATCACAGAATCCAGATGAGCCTTCCACGGTCTACCTCTTCCTTTCTTCCCCAGAACTTTCCTTCCAGTATGGTGGTCAGGAACTCATTATGACGTAGGGTGTGACCAACGAATTTTGCTTTCTTCTTTTCTATAGTAGTGATCAATATTCTTGTTTCATCAACTTCCTTGAGGACCCATTCGTTAGTCTTTCTCTCCGTCCAGCTTAATTTCAGCATCCTTCTCCACATCCACATTACCACTGCTTCCAGGCGGTGTTATCCTTATAACAAAACTCTCCAGACACATGCATTGATAAACGATTTTCTAGTTTTAATGCTAATGTGCCTGCTTGGCTCTTATTGCTGAAGACCTGTTTAGCGAGGGCAATTCTCCTTTTGATTTCTGTGGTGCACTTATTATCGTCAGTGACAATGCTTCCTAAGTAGCAGACTGACTACACTGTTGAATGATTTCACCATTGTTCTCTCCTTACAATAATTTGATTAAAAGTTCCAAATACATAAATACAGTTTTCAAACATTACAAGATGTTTCTAAACTGGAGTTGTGATGTATTGTGGTGAAATTGTTAAGCATTGAGATTTCTATCTTCGACATCTGCCAAAGTCACATAATTATTTGCTGGCTTTAACAAGGTGATAAATATGCGAGGGACAAAAGAGAAAAGAGAAACTAAATGGTGAAAAGTGGTCAAAGGAAAGAAGAAATAAACGCAGTGAAATAATGGAAGGAATACAGAGAACTAAGAGTAAACAACAAAGAATGAGAAATTGAAATTGGCACGTAGACTCCAGCAGGCCTCAACGGATGATGATGATGAAAATGAAGATGAAGTGCAGAGAGCAAATGGCGTGACAGAGAACTTCTACTATAGGAAGTACTCATCCTGTAATGCCGAAATAAAACACTTCAGCCCTGAGGTAGCAAAAGGATACATTATATACCACTAAATGCCAGTCCATGAACTACAAGCTGGAGGAGATAGAGGTCTTGGAAAGAAGAATCCTCAGAAACATTATGGGAGCTGTTCGCACTGGAAGTGGATGGAAACTTTGGAGCAACAAAGAAGATTACCAGAAGGTGGACAAATCTTGGAGACTGGCGTTTCTGTACAGAATGCACGGCAATAGACTTTCCAAACAAATATTTGGTTACTTCAGGAGAAATAGACCACTGCAGTTTGGATTAAGGAAACAAAGGTGGATATGTAAAGGTTGAACATCTCAGAGGACCAATTGTTAAAGATAAATACATTTAGGAACTTAGTGAAATATTTTGAAGTTGTTCCAGCCGCTGAAAGAACTAAGAACAACAGAATAACAACCGAAGTAGGCCAGCGAATGCACGAAGGATTACTGGGCACAGAGAAAACTCCACACAAGGAAAATTAAATGAAGTTGTAGCGTGATCCTAAGTGATCAATTAGAGTGTACAAAATCATCAATCAACCACCTTCTGAAGGCAATGTCTTGTCCCCACAACCATTGCCCAGTCTTCAGCATCTCGCTTCATCTCACAGTAGGAACCATAATGATGAGTTAGTGCGATGTCTTGTAGGAAATATTTTCTCGGTTGACCTCGGCCTTTCTTCCCTGTGATTTTTCCTTCGCGGGGATTAGTTAGGAAAGCGTTATGTCGCAAGATGTGGCCTGTGAATTTAGCTTTTCTTTTATGGATCGTTGGTCTCAGCTCTCTTTTCCTTTGAATTTCTTGCAGGATGCTGATGTTAGTCCTCTTTTCAATCCATTTTACCCGTATTATTCTCCGCCAGACCCACATCTCAAACGCTTCATTCGCTTCCAATCCTGACCTCTGATCGTCCAAGATTCACATCCACACTCGACACAAAGGACAGGACAAATTTATTTTCAATTGCATTATCCAAATTTGCATTAATCAAAATATTTTTGTTATTATTGAATGCCTGTTTTGCGAGCGCTATCTGCCTTCTAATCTCTTTACTACACCTGTTGTCATTGGTGATTAGACTTCCCAGAGAAGAGAAACTGCTGACTTGTTCCGGCTATCTTGTCAGTAAGCCTAATGTTTGTGCGAATAATAATAATAAATAATTCAAGTTCTTAGGTGAATTAATTCAGGCATCAGGATTGATTCGTGAGTCAAACAGAAAATTATTACAGAAGACCTATAGAATCACCTGGATCAGACACAACAAAGAATCAATATTGAAGAACGCATAATTAAGACATAACACCACAGTAATCAAACCTGTCTCGGAAACTTTTATCATTGGAGAATGGACAAAGGAAAATATTGAGGAATAGGTATCTGGATCGGAAGTCTCAGGAGCTTCATCACCATGCTAAAAAAATCACTGACACCTTCAGGAAAAGGCGATTGAAGTTCTACGGCCACATTCTCAGAATGAACAATGACAGGCTCACCACAACCTCGCTCTCTGAATGAAAGTCAACAACAACTGGCTTAGTCAAATAGAAAAGGACCTTCAAGAAATTGGCTTTAAGTAGGAAATCTTGCAAGATCGACTCTATTTCATATTGTACAGCCTCCCAGGGGTATGCACCCCTTGGAGTCCATCCCCCCGGCATCTGGCTAAATCCCCTAAATGGCAACCCTTGGAAAGCCGGCCCAACATCCATAAAACTTAGCAGGGACAGCTTGCCACTCTAAAAATCAGCCCAGTCCTTGCACAATAGTTACACATACCGACATAATATTAACTGGGCCAGCAATGCCAACACATGCTGACAACATAACGCCAGAGAGTATAAGAAGGCATCCTAATGAGGTCAAAGGATCTCTTCATTGTCAGTGCTTCATCGAGACGGCCCGAGGCTACGCTGGTGTCAACCGAGGTGAGTCAGTCAATCGTGTTCAGAGTTCCTACTTATGTAACCTGTGACCCACAACTTGTAATACATCGTGAACATAATTTCATTCCCTACAAGGGACTCATACTCAAAACTACAGACCAATAAACACTTGGTCCACACTCTACACACGCTTTACTGTTTATACGCCTTTTTTACATCCCAACGCCCTTCCTTACTCCCGTCACGGTAAGACGTGACAGACGGTAGTCTAATAGCGCTAACTTGAGTACTTTTGTGTTTCCCGAGCCAGCCCGGCTGCAAGCAAGCAGCACGTGGCACTCGGCTGATACAAGCAGATTCAATTACATAATAAGCAGTCAGCTGAGCGACTAGCACGGTGACCCTTGTATTGGACCCCATCCCTTCAAACACTACTACATTATTTATAGGAACGCCCCCTAGTTCCTAGCACACCACAACACTCTACACTGGTCAGCTTACCCTGCCAAGGGAGGCTACCCTTCTTTAGGCACAACCTCATAAATTAGTACAATAACTCTCCCTTTTAGATCCACCCCCAAATAAGGGATCTAAAACACTGGTGGAGGCGGGGTACTACGCATAGAGAAAAGGACTCAACCAACGAGCCCTCGTAGGTAAAACGACCCCTTCCGTACCGCAAAAAGCCAAGCAAATAGTGAGAAAATGTTTCCCCCAGACAAAAAGCACCATTTTTTTTGTGTGCTCCAAACTAGCTACACAGGGGAAATTCTTAATAAACCAACCCCCTAGCCCCATACAGAATCAGAGAAATATAAGAATACACTGTCAAACACGCACAGATTTTTTTTTTTATTATTCTTATTGTAGGCCCATACACTGCAGTCAGAATGGCACCTCATGCAGAGATTGCAAGCCATAGAGGCAATAGGGGTACGCCAATATTATTAACATTATTGTTCAGATGCCAGAGGCACATACAAAGCCGGAAAACACAAATACGGGCACTCCAAACAAAAATCGGGGCAATACAGGGCAAACAACCGTACACTCTGTCAGAGGGTAGGACAGCGCGATTAAGATGCGTACATAAGCACTTGAATCACACACATGAACACCTCAATAGGTTCCATATACAAAGAAACAAAATATACCAACAATTAATCACCACACATGGTCCCGTAATAGATAATGCAACCCTCGAGAGAATGAGGGTGCACTACACAGGTTTACACGCCCAATACAGGGAGCTAATTCGCGTCCAAGCGCTTCTCCAACTAGCGGCCACAAAACTATACAGAGCACAGAAACATTAATACATTATTACAGTAATTTGCAAGCAGGCCATGAGCCTCAATAGGCAGTACACCCAAATTTGGGACAAATACCGTGAGCTCCAAGCCAATAAGGCCATTTTTGAGTTCATGGTAGGGACACCAGCCCAGCCGAGAGAGGACATAAGCGTATATACGCTAGCTCGACAATTTGCGAGGATGTCCCTCTCGCCACGTACTGCCACACAATGGAAGGAGTTCGCCGTGGCCACAGTCAAGAAGACGGCCAGGTTAGGCTCCAACTTACTACAAAATAAACCTAACACAAACACACGTCCTTCAGCTCCGGATCGGAAGGCAATTTTGCCAAACCGAGGGGCAGAGCCTAGAACAATCCCCTCGGAACAAAGGGACGAGAGGGAGTTGAAGCCAGGGCCATTAAACACACACGATATGACAAGGAAACAAAGGGACATAACCACATCATGGGCTGAGGACGTAGAGCCCGCCCTACAGTACATAAAGCCTACATACACGTACACAGATAGGCTAACACATTGGCAGGAGTCGGCCGTGGCCAAATGCCAGAAAGCGGTCAGGCTACAAGCCACCACATTGCCGGGGCATAAACAGGCAGTTAAGCGGCCTCTACCGCCAGTTCAAAGGGCAAATTTGCCAGAACGAAGGCGAACACCGGTATTAGTCCCTCAGGATGCACGATATACGAACGAACATTTTGACCAGACATTACCACACAGTACACGGGGATTAGGAAAGGTGTTCTCACCTACCCCACAAAACCACGCAGTCAAATATATCCACACTCCCGTAAAATCTACTAGGGCAGCGCCAAGCGCAATTAGGCCCTCGAATACAGGTACATTCAAACCTATAGACACGCACTACGGTGGAAGTAGGCCAAAGCTTACTTTGCTAGAAATTCCGCCGGAAAGTAGCAAAGGAACACCCCAGTGGATTGCAGAGGCCTATAATCTAATAACAGGGCAAAACCCTTCACCTTTCTGAGCACTGAAGCTCGAAAGAGGATAACGACTTCCACCAGGGCCACAGAAATAAACTAACATCGCTAACACCAACATTATAGGCCACATAAGTTCTTTCACACGGGGGCGATAGGGAAAAAGCTTGTAGTTTAACGTGACCGTTAATCACGCGATCATAAGCCACGGGACCTCCGTTTTACGTGGAATCCGAACCACAGGACATGGCATTTCACATCGAAAATCTCACATGCATTGACCGGGAATCGAACCCGGTCCGCCTTGGTGAGAGGCATACAGCTTGACCGCTGCGCCACCACGCCCCCAAGGGGGCGATAGGAAAATGGTCCAACAAGTACATAATAAACATAAAATCGCATATTTTTCTTTCTTATTTTATGTATATACAGTGCAATATAGCCAAATTAGAAGGAACAATTCTAAATCCTTCTTGTTTTTTTTTTCTCGGAACCATGGCATTTTTCTCTCAGGCCATCAATGGTTATGGGGCGAAGTGGTTAACGCCATAACGTAAAGTCTCTAATATGCTAAGCCAAGTGGAAGCCAAGCAGGCTTCAGGCCGAAAGAGAGATATTTTGAACACAACTTAAGCATAAAAGCACAGCATAAAGCTTAAGTGAGTCTTTCTAAGTAGAAATGACTAAACGTTCTATGTTAGGGTTCCACAGTTTGATAGATTCTCCTGTTGCGGGCGAAAGCCGTAAGTGTGGCAGGAATTAAGAATCTCAAACTAATTTCAAAAAATTGGTGAGGTGTGCTTTAACCAACTGAAAAGCCCAATTGCACACCGGGACGAGACACTGTCATTTTGTTGAGTTACAATTACTTTGAAGGGCAGGTTTGACTCCCATAGTGCACTGGCTTTGCTCGTGACGTGGATACAGGTGTATCAATTACGTCTTGCAATGGCCTTCCTAATGTGTACTAGACAGTGTCGGTAGATTCCCCTGAGACGTAACCAGATTACGGTAGTACTCACGATACCAAAATGGTAAATACTACACTCAGGTCCCAAGCACCATTTTTTTTTTAAACATTCTTTATAGTGTTCACGACATAATTTTTAGAGACTATCGCCACCTGCTATTATTTTCTTTCAAAGTGCTCTCTTAATCCAGAGCGGGGCATAGCTCATTTTTTTTTCTATGACGCAGGCATTAGGCCCGATGAAAGAAAGGTGGACAAGTTAAACATATATATATATCTAATACATAGGTACACGTAAAGGCATATCATACACGTGAAGCTCACACACCTACACGTACAGGAAGGCACACTACTAAGAGAAAAGGAAACGGTCCCGCCGGCAGGCGTGAAAAGAGGGCCAAGAAATAGCCCACTGACCGCACCGGGGTACGATCCTAACACCCCACAGAACTGTCCCGGAGACACGCGGGCATAATGACATTTCGTACCATTGTAGGGACATAATCGAACCACGGCACAGTAACACAAAATCTGGGGACACAAATGTAGTCAATGGAAGGTTCTTCTATAGTACGGCCAACGCATATGAGATTTCCGAAGTGCAATGCCATGGCCTGTGGTTTGGATTCCAAATAAAACGGAAATCCCGCGGCTCATGATCTCCAGATACGGTCACGTTAAACCACAAATTCCCCTCTTTTCTTTCACAATGCGAAAGCACTAATCACAGTCACAGAGAGTAAGCGATTAAAAACACATGTGCCGGACACACGGCGTTATCAGGACAAGTAACAAGCGAGAGCGCAAGACATTGTAAGCCGATACCACCATACTCAGCAACAACGCAGGCCTCAGTGATAACCTGCAAGCTTACAGACAACAGCTCTCGGAGCAGAACGCACGGCATCATTCACGCCCGATTTAGAGACCCTATATCTTCCAAAATTACACTACAAGGGGAAATCAAAAACATACCAACTCTACACAGGTATGCATGCTTTCATTTGCGCATTGCACATCCACGGGAACGTGCCATAATATATGCGGCACGGAAATGATCACACCCAGTCTTTACAGACAACCGGATTCGAACCCATGACCACACACCACACTCGTACCAAAAACTAACTATCCAATGGTATTTTTGGTACACGGAACACAAGCAAAAACCACACTGGGAAAGCCCCAAGCCCTGGAACACGACGCAAACATAAAACACAGAGAATGACATAAGGTCACGGGTCTGAGTTCCAGTAAAAATTTAGACACAAGGGGAAGCAGTTATCCAGGCTCCCAACCACACCGAAATTGGCCCATACAAATGCATGAACAGGGGATACTACATTTCCTTCCACCAAAAGCCAGACATAAAAATTTCGAATTACACCAGGCATAGAGGATACATTTCACAGACACAGGTAGGACAATTTCGCAAGACACAGGTCTTAGGGAACAATGGCCACACAACGTCATTACCTAAATAGAACGAATTGCTACATTAAACCGCTAGGAATCTAAAACAATGACCACACTTGCGTACGTGCAGAAAAAGCACATACCAACTGCTGACAGCAGACTATTTACACTGTAATACTGCGGTGACGAGACACTATTGCGTAGCGCCAGTGACCATGAAATTACAAACACATAACAATTATAACACCATACATTTTTTTCTCCACACTGCAAAAACATTTGGCAATGGACAAGACGTGACACAGCGGAACTTATCTTGGGCCTATAAGGGCACGTTCGCGAGGACGTTGGCAAGCCACGGGCGCCTTCTGCCCACACAGGCGATACATATTACGACTTGGCCTGCAACAGACCAACCGTCCGCGTGGTGTAGCGGTACATAGTCACACACACGCACACGCACTCAACAATTAGGAGCAAACACAGACAAGATCTCCCCCCTAATAACTTCTCTTATCAATCGCAAGGCATAGGAGTCATTACAGATGACTAGCACATGACCAGTCGCACTACGACCACTGGCCACATCTACACTGCAAATGGCCGACCAGATTAGGTCATGCAGATCTACTATCCCAAGGCGCGGATAGAAAGCCAACATGGACCAAGGGAGGATGACAGGAGAACAGGCTACCAGCGTACCACCTTACTCCCTTCCCATAACCTTCTCACGCCCAACATAAACAACGCAGACATAGCTACACGACCAAAAACAGCTACACTACATACAAAGTACACACAAGGGGTTGATGGACTTCATGCGTCTAAAGAGCAGGCATGCTACGCCTTGCGTCCCGATGCTAACACCTGAGTATTAGGGGTGGCTCAGCAAACATTCAATAAGCATAATGCGCCTCTCCAAATGAGAGAGGAGGCCATAGATATATATTAACCATTCTTTAGTACTTAAACACTCCCGCATGAAAGGAACATATTGGTATTATGCCCCACCCCACACCTATCCGTACATGAAGGCAGAAACTTCATATCCAGACACATGCATGAGTATCCCATCCATTTACCAGGGATTTTAATATCAAACCTGCATGAACTTTCGTATCTTTGCAATCCCGGGAATTACTTCCCCACTCCACTCACTATAGAAGCATCCCAGTGGCATCACCGGTTTCAGGCCACCACTAACGTGGAACCCAAAGGTGCGCAAACCCTTCCTACCATACTTTAAGCCCACTCAACAAATAACTACCCCCAAATCCTAATAACAGGGTACCTGACATTACAGACCCTACTAACACCTCCATTAAGGTAAAGAAAGCATTATTGCTGGAAAGCTGACGTAGCGATGGTAGACCAGAAGTAGCCTATGTACTTAGAAGATCTACAACCCCGCAACACTGGAAATATTTTACATTTTACACAGAGATTAAACTATTTACACAGGTTACGACACATTTTTTCTTTTTACAAAGGAATCTGATACGATCTGATTGTTGACAACGGTGTAAGCCGAAGGTCAGGAGCACCACATCGGAGCAGAGCTGGGGAAGGCGATGTGGACCCTTCCCCCAGTTGGCCCGACAGCGCAGCGACCTCACTTAACTGACGACTAGACCAAACAGACGAACTACGTAAGGTCAAAGCATTCGGGACCTGACACGGGCAAACATCGAGATCTAGGGGTGCATATTAGCTCATCCCCCTTGTCGGAGAACGTTACACCCACTATGTGTCACGGTCATCGAAGCCGAGATCTGCAGGGTGACTTTCTGAGGATGGCGGGAGAAATAGCTCACTCGGCGCCGGCCTCGGGAACTATCCCTAGAGACGACCCCATTATGACTAGACTCCTAGTTAAGTTTAAATTTAAGTAGGCACGGCTTCCATAGCGGGAAGCAAAACTCCTATGCGTTGGAGTGGAAGATAACTGCGAAATACATATTACTGCGGCCCATAGCGGCAAAATCATATATCAATGCGAAAAGCATATTACGGCGGCCCATAGAGGCAAATATTACTGCGAAAAGCAGATTGCGACGGCCGATAAAGGCGAAGACAATATTATGCCATTGGACCACACTGTCCAATGCCCACATAAATGGCGACGCAACGGGCAACCAGAGGGCATTAAGAGAGGGGCAGTGCGCGCACCTCATAGGAGCCAAGTGGGCGGCTCAACTACGATAAAGCGGAACAGCAAACGGTCATGAACAAGGAAGTTACAGCGGGCGAAACGGTTAGCTTAGTGGCACCGTAAGCCGCCTGCGAATAGATTAGTACTAGTAATAGACGTCGACACCTAGAGTTAAGGGGACGGAATCTAGCGACCCTAGAGACAACCGGTGTTTCTGGGGCTCGTGCGGGTGGTGTCCTGGGGATTTAATTGCCCCAGGCGATCGTCCTAGGCCAAATTTAGTTGTAAGACGGTTGCATTTGACACGCAACCTAGGATTAAGCAAATTTATTCACCGCTGTTGCCAGCTATGGCGCAGCACATTTCGGCAATAGATTAAGGCAACCCTCTCGGCTTAGTAATAGCTTTTTTTTTATTATTAGACCATAATTAAAATAGATAGTATTAAGTAACGCCGGTCGGCTCCTGATGACCGCCAAACCCGGCATCAGGGTAAGTCCGACAATACACTATAATATAGGATAATAGATAATATAATACAATAGGCATAATCAAAGTGGAATATATCGGCACCCGGTAACCACAATTCCGCTACCGGGGTAAGACCAACTACATATTATTTACGGCATTACGGCACCGTATAGGGTAAGCCCGGCCATGCAGCAAATTAACATTAATCGTGCTATTTTTTTTCAGAGAAAGAAGAGCTTCAGCCAGAAAAAACTATGACACAGGAAGCGACATAGAGAATATGTCATACTAATATGTTTTTTCTAAACCTTGCCATTTTTTCACAGGCATCGTCACCAGATACAGGAAACTGGTGACAGGAATTTCACTACCATCTAGCAGTGGCATATTATTTACGGCATGCCATGATGATGTACTATTTTTTTTTATTTTATATACGTCAACTTGCACTAATCCCAACACACTCTCAAACACTCACCACATTTTTCTTTTTCAGCTACACACTCCAAAAAAAAAAAAATCTGCACAGCAGGACTGGTGCCTGTGGGGTACCAGGCTTGCTGGCAGATCAACTAAATAGAAACACATAAAGCGTCAAAATGCGACGCAGATTACGACAATGAGGGGGCAACCGATTTGTGCAGCGACTCTCATTGTCAAGTGTGAAAGCATTCACCCACAGAGGATGCTTCACAGATTAAGTATTAAGAATACATGCAAGCGGTACGACCACTATACCGTACCAAGAAGTGGCCGTACAGGATCAGCCGTGAGACGGCAAGCGTACGTACAGACGGGTAGCGTGCACGCGAGGTACCTCACAAAAACTAGAATTATAAGGGATTAGCGCACTTAAGTTAGACATAAGACCACTGTAATTCATAATTTTTAAGGATAAACTTCATACAATTATTCCACTAGACATAAGGTCATCGTAATTCATAATTTTAAGGATAAACTTCATACAATTATTCCACTGGAAAGCGACAATATTCCTAAATGTCAGAATCGCAACATAGTACATTAAATACTATATATTTTTGTTTGTTTATCAAGATTCCATGTACACAATGTCTGTGATTTGTTTCCTTTCAATTTTCTTTCTTCTAACTTCCCCATTTGTCAGGGTGTTCCGTTTTATCCCAAACCAATAAATGTCTTTTGAATATTTCCCTTAAATTATACCCTGGAACACCCATTTTTCTATTTTTCTTCTACCTTTCTTATTGCAGGGAGCACTTTTTCCCTAAGATAGGGCGGACGACGCAATCATCCGTTCGGCCCTGGGTTTTTCCTCCCTGCAAAACTATGTAACGAATCACCATCAGAAACCATGTTTTTTTTTGAAACTAGCCATATGCCAGCAACAGCAAGGGCAAAAATTTTTTTTTACATGTCAAATTTCTTTTACTGTCAAATTTTTCTCAAATGTCAATTTTTTTAATGTCAATTTTTTGGTTTTGTTAATTTCCTTTTTCACAATGTCAATATCAGCGTATACATATATCTGTAAATCCCATAACCCTCCCCTCTGAACACGGGCTGACCTCACACCCACACTTCGATACGACACCACCAGGAGATACGAGGGGGTTTCAAGGACCACTACGTCAACGCCCCAACCTCCAGTTCCGTTCCCGTTCGCGAGGACGCGAACAAATGAAGGAAGACGCTTGTACAGCCTCCCAGGGGTATGCACCCCTTGGAGTCCATCCCCCCGGCATCTGGCTAAATCCCCTAAATGGCAACCCTTGGAAAGCCGGCCCAACATCCATAAAACTTAGCAGGGACAGCTTGCCACTCTAAAAAGCAGCCCAGTCCTTGCACAATAGTTACACATACCGACATAATATTAACTGGGCCAGCAATGCCAACACATGCTGACAACATAACGCCAGAGAGTATAAGAAGGCATCCTAATGAGGTCAAAGGATCTCTTCATTGTCAGTGCTTCATCGAGACGGCCCGAGGCTACGCTGGTGTCAACCGAGGTGAGTCAGTCAATCGTGTTCAGAGTTCCTACTTATGTAACCTGTGACCCACAACTTGTAATACATCGTGAACATAATTTCATTCCCTACAAGGGACTCATACTCAAAACTACAGACCAATAAACACTTGGTCCACACTCTACACACGCTTTACTGTATATACGCCTTTTTTACATCCCAACGCCCTTCCTTACTCCCGTCACGGTAAGACGTGACAGACGGTAGTCTAATAGCGCTAACTTGAGTACTTTTGTGTTTCCCGAGCCAGCCCGGCTGCAAGCAAGCAGCACGTGGCACTCGGCTGATACAAGCAGATTCAATTACATAATAAGCAGTCAGCTGAGCGACTAGCACGGTGACCCTTGTATTGGACCCCATCCCTTCAAACACTACTACATTATTTATAGGAACGCCCCCTAGTTCCTAGCACACCACAACACTCTACACTGGTCAGCTTACCCTGCCAAGGGAGGCTACCCTTCTTTAGGCACAACCTCATAAATTAGTACAATAACTCTCCCTTTTAGATCCACCCCCAAATAAGGGATCTAAAAGAATATCATTAATCAATAACCAGGTAATGAAGATGATCTTCAACAAATACTTCAAGTAATATACTGCTTTTAGCATACACCAACAGTTGCAGTACCAATACTGCAACTAAATAATTGTACAAATTGTAAATATTTTCACATTTTCAAACATAGATTTTATAGCCTAAGTGTAATGGATCTGATGATGATCGCTTGACGATCGAAACTGGTCATCCTAGTGTATTTATTAATCTCATGTAATTTATTTCAGGATTAGGGCATAACCTAGCTCTTTTGGGTACATTCGTGTTGACCGACTGAAAAGCACTAAACTCTTGTTCATGTAATGAATAACATCCTTAAATCATAATAATGTTATTGGTTTTACGTCCCTTTTAACTACACTGGCTTTTAGAGACGCCGGGGTGCCGGAATTTTGCCCCAAAGGGGATCTTTAACGTGCCAGTAAATCTACTGACACGGCTCCCTCGCATTTGCGCACCCTCAAATGCCAGCTGACTGCGCCAGGTTTTGAACCTGCAAACTTGGGGTCAGCAAGCGAGAACGCATCCTTAAATCGAATGTAACATGAAGATGAATGAAATTAAAACATACTCGTATGCAGTCGGAACCAGGAAGATCATACAAGGGCACCAGCAATTTATATCGAGAAAGATAGACTACAACATCTGAAGGAATATAAGTATCTAGGAAGCTTGATAACGTATGATGGAACCAGAAAACGAGAAGTTCGGAATAGAATTATTCAGGCAAAGAACGCCTTTTACTGAAAGAAGAATCTCTTCACATCCAGAAGTATAGACCGAAAAGTAAGGAAAATACTTTTGAAGACGTACGTGTGGGGTGTGGCTTTGTATGGTAGGGAGACCTGGACAATAGGGAAGTCAGAACAGAAGAAATTGAAGGCATTTGAGGCTTGGTCCAGGAGAAGAATGCTTAAGATCAGTCGGATACAATATTTGACAAATGAAGAGGTATTCAGAAAAGCAGGAGAAAGTAGAAGCTTTATGAAGAGTCTGAAAACAAGACGAGCGAATATGTTGGGGCATATTGTCAGACATAATAGCCAGCTATCAAGAGTCATCGAAGGGACATTGGAAGGGAAAAACACAAGAGAATGACCACCACTTGCATACATCACACAGATTTTGACAGACACGAACACAAAATCATATCACGAATTGAAGAGGATGGCGGAGAATAGAGAAGATTGGTGAGTTGCTGCAAACCAGTCCCAGTTAGCTTAAGAGAGAGAACCAATAACCATCATTTCTCTGAGAAAATTACCACCAGGACCAAGAAATCATACATCGGAAGAACGGAGAAAAATGTTCAGTTCCCAGATAAAGAGATTTTGGAAGAAGAACAAAACTATAAGGTGCGTTCAAAAAGTAACGAGCCGGAGGCTGGAATGCGCAAACCGGTGACGACATCGGCTAATCGTGGCGTGTGTAATGAGGTGTGGTTCCGACCAGAGCATGGAAGGTCACAGCCCGTCGCTATAGGGCACGCATGCACGTCACGTGACGATACAAAGCGAGCAGCAGCATGCATCAATCGTCCAACCAAGACCCAGACAGTAGGCCATTCGACATGCTTCCTGGTGTGGTTGAAGACTGTGGGGCACCCATTGGGCAAACAAGTGCAGTCATTCCTTCATGATGGTGTGCACACTTCCGACTCTCAATCCGAAAACGGCGGCTGTGGCGTTCACTGTCACTCGGCGGTCCTGGGTAATGAGTGAATCAATCAGCTGGACGTTGTCATCGGTAATGCAGGGGGGTGCCCCAGACCGGGCATCATCGGCTAACGACACCCGTCCTTCCCTGAAGCGCTTGTGCCACGCATTGACCCTTGCAAGGGACATGCAGTGTTCGCCGTACACTTATGACATTCGGCGATGAATGTCCGTTCCCCCTACTCCCTTCGCTGTCAGAAACCGAACGACACCTCTTAGCTCTTCGATTGACGCATCCATGTCACTGTTTGCAATGTGACTGGCAGCGTTGGACGATTGATGCATGCTGCTGCTAGCTTTGTATTGTCACGTGACGTGCACGCATGCCCTCTAGCGACGGGCTGTGACCTTCCACGCTCTGGTCGGAACCACACCTCGTTACACACGCCACGATTAGCTGATGTCGCCACCGGTTTTGCGCATTACAGCCTCCGGCTCGGTACTTTTTGAACGCACCTTATACATTAGCAAAATAAATGCTATCGCGCTCCTCAGATGGCATAACGATGGAATTAATACCTAGGTAATAATAATAATAATGTTATTTAAATAGCGCCGTGTTGAGCTTTCGACTAGGTATTTCTCATCTCGTTCTGATTTATAAATGTGACGGCGCTGTGCTGTGATCTTGTGAGACCTTACCTGACACGTTGTCGCTTCACGTCTTGGAACTTCTCTCATTAATGTCAACTTTTGTTATTATCACCTATGTTAATCACGTGCATTGGGCACCCCTCAGAGACGCTGCACGTCCTACCCGACAAGCGACAAACTTTTCCACTCAGATTGACACATTCCGTATCCTCGTTATGTAAAATACTGTGGGCCTGGCGGGATCTGACAACTTTAATGAACAACTTCCCCAGACACCAGAGGGAAGCCAACTTCTTGATCAGCTGCAGAGGAAGATCTCTGGCCCTTATACATCCCAAGTCAGCACAGACAAAGGTAGGATACAGTTGATCAGATATTACTAATTCTACTTTCCTTTTAGGACATGGATCCCATACCACAATCGCAGGGTTCACAAATGTTAAACGTCGCCCTAAAGATCCAGGATACAATATACCAAGATAAGCTCACAGGGTAAAACATTAGTCACCTCCGTGTAATACCGCCTATAGGGAGAGCCCTGCGTGGGTAAACAAAACCTTTTCTGCATCCGATCCGCATCCGCAAGACTTTTTTTTTCGCATTCGCACGTTTGTTATCCGAATCTACTGGCATTACAATAATATATTTTAACTAGCCAAGCATAAATTGAAAATCCACAGCCTGCTTCCAGTCGACCGTGGTGTATTCTTTGGAATACACGGTAAGACAGCTTTTGCTGCTTTTGCTTAATTCAATCCTTCCTTTTTCGCAAACACCAACAGTGATTTCTTACTTTTTCTTTTATTTGTGCACCTTGCTTACTTCCTTTGTAAGTCTGTTATAGATATATATCTTCCATGATCAACCTAGCGTCATCTAGCAGCTAACTACTGAAGTTTCTCAATATCTCAACTCTCAAGAGGACTTCCTTCCCAATCCAGCCACAAGATGTCGTCGCTATCTCCAGCTAACATCTCCATGCTAAAGACGACTTCTTCATCATTCCAATCCTCCAGACGTCGTCATCATCGCCTGCTAGCTTCTCCTTGAAGATTACTCCATCATGAAAATTAATATCTAAGAATGCAATGTATCATTGTTAGGTTGGTAATTTTTATGTATGTTCCTTTGTCCTTTCCCCCACCCCCGTCTTTTTCCTTGGTACCTCTGTGCTTCGCCGAGCGGCTCTCACTTCTTCGTCAGTCGTCAACACATACAGTTGGAGCCTACCTCAGGCTTGTCTCCTGTCCACTTGAGACATTTTTAAATATCTACGCCATGTTGTGGATTTAAGCCAACGGTCGCCATGGATCATCTACTCTACAAACAATAAGCTAAGTACCAAGCTCTAATGGTCTTCACTGCATTTTAATTGGTTTTAAACAGCTAAATGCTTTTTAATTCTTGTTTTATAGACAGTTTGAAATTGCTAAATGTAACGCAACAACTACCTTCGAGGGATTTTTCTAGTCATGCTCTAATCTAAGCTGACTTTCCATTTAAAAATGTATTGCTTCTTGCACTAATTAACTGAGATTGAGTTCTCGCACCGCGGGATTCATATTAAACGAAATACTCTCTATAAAAACTGAGCTTTTTCTCCGTGGGACCTATTGCCCAATTCAACTGTTACCATAACTCCAGAACTTTCGACATCGAACTATCTTTCTACAAGTAAAATAGCCTAGCATTTCTTCAAATATGGGAACACATTTTCCTCACTGAGAAATTTATGTTGCATAAACCTCTAATCAACATAATTTGTCTTCCTTCGTGTGTTTTCTGTGGCATTCATCTGCAACCTACGGATTTCTAATGAAATAAACTCTCTCATGTTAAAATTCAACTAGTGATTTACATAATTGCAATAACTTTTCTTATTGTGAACATTCTGTGCTGCAATAGTGAACTTTCCAAACACACCAATAGACTATAGTGAAACAGTGCCCGTTAAACTGCCAACCGTGTCGCGTTCGAAAGAGAGCAGTAAACATGGCCAAGACTTTTTCCTACACCTACTATTTTCCTTCTCTCAAATACCTTACTAACATATTATAATTAAATTATAAAATTTGTATTTCCTTCAATGAAGTGTCACTCAATGGCAGTGCCCTCCCATCGTTGTGCTGTTTAACATCGTAATTTCTGTATAATCTGTGCCTAGCACACTCTTTAAACTATTGTTTTCCTCGTTTATTAGGAAATTCAATAATTTCTACTCACAAGTGAGTTTTCTAACTTTTCTTTCCCAGGTTTCACGAAAGGGCAACTGGCCCCATTTTTTTTTCTCGTGATCCCTGTTTAAATATAAGAAGTTATTGAAACTTCTTCTTAATTTTCCTCTCTTTTTTGTCATAATCTCATATTAAATGCTTTTTCATAGCCTCTAAGACCTCTAATAGGAATTCTTAAAGTGCCTACATTGTACCTGACTCTTTGTTAAAGCTTTAATTATTTGTAATTCTCGTTATAAACCTTAAAGTTTTCAATTTTTTACCACAACTTTTAAAATCTTATTCAGATTTTCTGCTCGAAGCAAGTTTTAAACTTGCGTCCTATTTAATATTGTCAAGAAATTTACAATTTGTTAGCATTAAGTCTCAGACTTTTGTGTGTTAAAATTGTTTATAGTTATTAATTTGAACCTAAATCAACTTTATATTGTTTGCTACGTCAACTCTTTTTTTCTATTGTAAATAAAGAAAATCAACTTTTCGCTTTATACATTACAACAAAATAACGATTAGGCAGGACCCTGGTTTCCCTGAATCTTCCCTTCGGTTTATGCTATCATTAAGCAAATCACATACCGGTACTAAAATTACAAATGTTTTGCTTCTTGTTGCATTTGAAAGAAAACTTCTAGTATCATCTTTTTCAAAGCATGTTTTAGCTGCTATAGCTAATTCTAATGAGCCAGTAAGGCAAGTAAAGCTAGCTCCACAAGCTTCCTGCTTGTTGAGATTTTCTCTAAAACTTGTGGTTCGTTTTCAAATTTTAATTTTTTCTTCCGGTCTAAACTTTTAGTCGGCACTTTGCTGGGTAAAAGCTTAGCTATTTTTAAATGCAATTATTATCTTTCTTACCAACATTTGCAATGAAATCAACACAATTGTTCCCAAAATCACCATAACTGTTTCACCACTACCTTTCCTGGGGGTACTCGATCAGTCGTCGGAGATCCTACAGTTCCAAGAACTAAAATCATAACGGCAAATTCAAATTATTTGCGCCTTTCAAAACATTCGTTCAAACTTAACTCCTTTGAAAGGATATACAGTAAATCTGTCATTCTTTGTCTTGCCAGACTACCACCCTTCCCTGTAATAGCCAAATGTAGGCTTGGAAGGGAAGCTACGATCGCTGATTGCTTGCAAATAGCCCAAGCTCCTGCCGCATATCCCGTTAGCTGCGTCCAAGTCCATACTCTCTTTAGGTGCTTCACGGGCTTTGCGGTGACACTCGTCACTAAATACTCATTCAAATTCATTCTGTTTGCTTAGTATTGGACTCTCGTCCTATCTATCCATACTTTTTCTCCATTCCGAAACCCATTTCTTCCCTTTCCTTTTTTTTTCATCATCATCCCTTGGGGGTAGCGTTAATTCCTAGCCAAAACCTACCCAGACCGACCGAGTCAGGGAATGGAACGAATGAAGCCCCCATCTAGCGGCGAGGATAGAAACTGTGCCGACTGCCGAAGTCTATCGCACTCCCCTTGGGCAATGATTAAATGAAATGAAATGATAGTGGAGAGTGCTGCTGGAATGAAATTTGTGACAGGGGAAACCGGAGTACCCGGAGAAAAACCTGCCTCCGCTTTGTCCAGAACGAATCTCACCTGGAGTGACCGGGATTTAAACCACGCACCCGGCGGTGAGAGGCCGGCGAGCTGCAGCCTAAGCCACGGAGGCTCAACAAAGCATAAATTACTAAAGAAAATATTTAGACATTTGAGGAAAAAATCGTTCCCTTTGGGTTTTATGTCATGTGCTCTGTTTAAAATGAATGTTATACAGCCAGAATTGCAGCCCTTTCCTGTCCAGAGTGTTAATTATGCTTAATGACATAATTTGAATGAGATTAGGTTAAATCATCTTACATTTTTCATGAAAGAAACAAAACGGAAATATATGATACCGGCATGACATAAATATCCGGGTCCTAATAATGATATTAAAGAAGTTCGGATTGTATTCTAAAAACTATCCGCAAATTCACTCCAAACATTATCCGCAACATATCCGCTATCCGCACAGGCATGCAAATTATATTCGCATGGCAAAACTATTGCGGATATCCGCCCCACCGCCAACTGTTTAGTTTTCAGCTCTGTCCAATGTTTAAAATAGATTGGCCATTGAAATGAACAGCTGCACTTGTCTCAGATGCGGCCAGCGCAGTTTATTCTGTCAGATGAAATTAGGACGGTGTACATTGCAGTGTTCATTTGAAATATAAGTGCAATAACCATGATGCATGCTCGATATACCTGCTGTTATTAACGTTTCCACTTTGCGCGGCGTTCATAAATCATTTACACAAACACATCGCTTGCTAGGTCGTCATTTCCTGACGAAAGTATTACGATCATTAAACCTGCTCTACGGACCCATTGTTAGCGGATCCATATCGTGTGAAAGCAAGATATAGTTAACTCATCTGACCACAACACTTGCCATACTGTCGGACATTGCTTGAGCAGCACCTGTCTGATATCACAGTATACATATATTTTAGCCGCTTAAGACTTGTGCACAATCGCATCTCGATATCGCGTAGTAATAATTTCCTGAACTATCTTCGTATAATTTACTTGTATATCTTTCTGGTGTTGATATTTGAGTCTTCGGTCTATTGACTGGTCTGATGCAGCCCTCAAAGCCTCCCTGTCCTGAGCTAATCGTTTCATCTCTACATAGCTACCACACCCTACATCCGAGGCAATCTGTTGATCATATTCTAACCTAGATCTACCCTTACAGTTCTTGTCCTCGACCCTTCCTTCCATAACTAACTTTGCAATTCTTGGGTGTCTTAGTATGTGTCTTACCAACCTATCTCTTCTCTCCATTAGCAGTCGCCTGAAAAATCTCTCCTCTCCCACTCTTCATAATACCTCTTCATTAAGTAACAATATCTATATCTATATCTTCATCATTCACTTGTAACACCACATTTCAGACGCTTCTATTCCACTCTTTTCTGCTGTACCTACAATCCTAGTTTCACTTCCATATAGCGCCAAGCTGCATACAAAGGCTTTCAAAAATTACTTCCTATCACCTAAATTTATATTCAATGTCAACAGATTCCTTTTCTGTAGAAATGCTTTCCTTACCTGTGCCAACCTACTTCTTATTTCCTCTTTGCTTCGTCTATCACTGGTTATTTGGCTTACAAGTACCAGAAGTCTCCTACATTCTTTAGCTTTTCTCGTACGAAATGACGTCCATGAGGTTTTTTGATTTTTTTCGGCTGCATTCCAATATTTTTGTTTTACACTTTTTTTTATTTTCATCATGAATTCTTTGCTCAAGACAGAATCCATACCATTTAAACACTCATTCAAATCGTCTGGTGTGTCGGCTAAGATGACGATGTCATCAGCAAATCTCAGAGTCGTTATTATATATCCTTGAATCTTCACTCCTACTTTGTCATTTTCTCTAATTTCCTTCATTGCTTGTTCAGTGTACAGATTGAAAAGTATGGCGATAAGTTGCAGCCTTGGCTTACACCTTTATGAATACCAGCCAGTTCCTCTCTCATTTCTTTCGGCTCGAATAACTGATGTATTTTTAGCCTACTTTTCACACTTTGCAAAAATGAGGAAAAAGTAGACTTGTGAGATCGATTGGGGCAAATTTCTGTCTGTCTGTCATTCTGGCTGTCTGTCTGGCTGGCTGTGTGTATGTCGTCCCCCCTATCAACTTCTAAACGGCTGCAGCAATCGAATACAAATTTGGTATGAGTGAAGATCTATACCTGAATATCTCAATCCCATATTTGAAAATGATATCAGTGCTATTATCTGCTGAAAAACCGCAATTGAAATTTGAGATCCATGTTGGATAACTTGGAAGGTAATATAATAATATTTCAGTTTAATTTCCAAGAGGCCATACATGGCAGTGCTGCCAACATGACTCTAAGCCTACTGATAGGTCCAATTTTAAAATGCATGTAACTTCTATACTAACAAATGGATTTCATCCAAAATTGGCACAACAAGAGACCTAAAATTTCAGATTATTTCTGACCAACGCATGCATGACATTATTGCCAACATGATTTTAAGCGCGCTGATAGGTCCAATGTCAAACTGTATGTAGCGTCCATGCTATCCATTGGACTTCAACCAAATATTGTATTCTGTACCTTAAGAGATGGAACTAACAGTATATTCAGTCACCAGGGCTGCCAAATGTAGTGCTCTATTAGACTACAGGTATATTTCGAACTAATTAGAAATTTTGATATTACCAACTTAATTTCGCTATTTTTCTAGATAGGTCTATATAGATTGGCATGAATCTTAAATTTTAAGTAAAGTAGGCTCTTTAGTTCGTCACGGAACTTCTTGTTCTAGGAACACCAAGATTGACTCATCAGCGGGCTCTTGGTGCCAGCGCACCTGCATGAGCTTTTAACTCTCGCAGTAAAGAAGTGCAGGTGCGCTTCATAAGAAGGGAGGTAGGGTGCAGTTCGCTACTCCTGTAGGGATTCGTGCATGAGACACCAAGAGCCCGCTGATGTGACTATCACGGTGTTCGTAGGTGAAACCCATCAAAACCTAGAAAAATTACTGAGTTTTAATTCAGACAGAAAGCTTATGTCGACCAAAATATTATGTGTACTCGAGTTTGAAGGTTGTTTGTGAAGTAACCAATAGACCTACATAAAATCTAATCACATCATCATTTTCGTCGTTCTATTTTACGTTAGTTCATGTAGGTTTGGAATTTTTAATTTATATTATAATATTTTTTATCGCAGTTGGAACACAAATAGTGCCCGTTTTTAAGAGTGTTTCAACCATGCGTCACATTTAAGAATTATTATCTCACAAACCCGTCATCAGATCGAACCTAAATTTTATCACAATATACATTGGAATGTGGTGTAACAGGTTTATTAATTTTAAAATTTTATGTGGTTTGAAAATGTAGTTCTTGGTCGCGTTGTAATCCTTATAGATTAAAAAGGTATGCTGTATGATTGTGAAATACGTAATTTAATTCACTTATTTTATATCGGTTTGTATTTGTACGGGGAATTAAGACATGGTTCACCAGTTAGCCGCTCAGGTGAAAGCTGTACAGCGTTGCCATGATGGGCTCCATCACGCCTCATGCCGCGCCTCGCTCGGAAATGATGGGCTCCATATCAGAAATGCTTAAATGTGACACATGGTTGAAACACGCTTAAAAACAGGCACTTTTTGTGTTTCAAATGCGATAAAAAATATTAAAATATAAATTAAGAATTCCAAACGTACATGAAATAACGTAAAATAGAACGACGAAAATGATGTTATTGGATTTTATGTAGATCTATTGGTTACTCCACTAACAACCTTCAAACTCGAGTGCGCATAATATTTTGGTCGACAGTAGTTTAGAGACCGGTCACCAGTGCCCAATACTGAGGGAGGGTGAGTCTTCCTTAGTGCACGACAGTGCGGATAATGCAGGAATAGCGAAGGGACATAACTGTTTGTCAGAAGGGAACAAAGGCATTTATCAAAGTATTTCCTCCCTTGATGGCTATTGAGTGCGATAAATGTCAAAGTTTGTGGTAAATTGCCTGTTTAGCATTCATGAGCTTATGTGCGCTCGTGTCAATTGACTGCTACAGCGGACGTGAATTGTAAGTGCATTAAGGATGATGTATTACAAATTCACCTGCCCTCATTTACCACAAACACATTATCTTGTGAATGTACGGCTGAAATAATTAGACCCCATAGCAGCGTACAGCTACACATTGGTACACTAAGCTTCCTCATGTTCCCAGATCCTGGGTTCGATTCCCCGACGAGGAAGAGGGAGCCATGGCACTCTGAGTCGTACCATGTTGGGTCACGAAAGAGCTCTAGTAATACATTTCGATGGCAAGACAACACTTGATATCAAAACAAGGCACATCATTTCAACAAAATGTTTCAAGAGACACAAAAAACTGAATAAGTCCTTTGTTTACCGACAAATAAACACAGGGTGTTTCGAAAAAAAAAGTATTTGAATGGAGATTGTTGGAAGAAATGAAAACGTAAAAACAATTATAGTGGGCGATAGAGATATGCTCTCCCGGACTCTTTTGTAGAACTTTTCAAGCTGAACAATTCTTACACCCATGGTATATAGATATTTTAATAGTCTATCCAGCGTAAGCTTAAAAAACGCCGGATTATATTTCGACTTTTTCTCTGATCATAAATAAATTATTTTCAACAGAAACCTTCCTCGAGATATCTTTTACAGAAAGGTTAAAACCATCCAGTGGTTCTCGAGATTACCCGCGCGGTGTGGATGTCATTGAGCGTACATGATACGTGCCTGTCGTCCACTACCGTTGGCTAATCTATAGCAAAAAACTATGACTGCCATTTCCCGCGAGGAATACGCCATCGCACTGTTTACGTCGTCGACACAGCACGAGACCAGCAGTCTGGTGTGGTTACCGCACTGCACAACCTCATACCAAATCTGAACATACGACTCATGCAAAGACCTTCAACGGACAGACGCATGCAACACCGAACACAACACCTCCTGAGCGCCTGTCAAATGTTGCATATCGCAACAGGTATTTGTTTCCGGACATACTGTATGTTCATAGGAACATTTCTTCTCGTTTTGACAAATCCCAACCCCTGCTGTAATATCGTACACTTTTTTCGAAACACCCTGTATGCCTCTGTTATCATGTCGAATGATCTTGTCGACTTCGTCGTTATGCTTTGGTCTAACGTTATGCGTTACGGTTACGATGTGTATGACGTCATCATGTTGTTCAGTGCATATGCACCGAGTCTGAGTTAACTGCTGGGGTCTGCCGTTATGCGATACGGAGACGGCGCGTGCGTGACGTCGGACAGGAATACAGGGTGACTCCTAAAGAGATATACAAGACGTCAGATAAGAATACAGGGTGACTCCTAAAGAGGTGTACAAGATGTCAGATAAGAATACAGGGTGACCCTTAACGAGGTGTACAAGATGTCAGACAGGAATACAGGGTGACTCCTAAAGAGGTATACAAGAGGCCAGATAAGAATACAAGGTGACTCCTAAAGAGGTGTACAAGATGTCAGACAGGAATACAGGATGACTCCTAAAGAGGTGTACAAGATGTCACACAAGAATACAGGGTGACTCCTAAAGAGATATACAAGACGTCAGATAAGAATACAGGGTGACTCCTAAAAAGGTATACAAGATGCCAGATAAGAATACAAGGTGACTCTTAAAGAGGTGTACAAGACGTCAGACAAGAATTCAGGGTGACTCCTAAAGAGGTGTACAAGATGTCACACAAGAATACAGGGTGCCTCCTAAAGAGGTGTGCAGGATGTCATAGCAAAGTACAGGGTGACACTTAACGAGGTGTACAGTATGTTAGATTCAATTCAAACACAGGGTGACCCTTAAAGAGGTTTGCAAGATATCAGATTAAAATAATGGGTGACCCTTAAAGAGTTGTAAAAGATGTCAAAATCAAATACAGGGTGACCCTTAAAGAGGTGCCCGCGCGGGTAATGGAGTCTGTTGAAAGAGCCCTCCTGAGCCTTTCTAACATGTGTAGCATTTGTAGAATGCGTCATTTGAAATGATATAAAGCCTAGTCTCTCAGACTGACTGTATCTTTTTGAAAGTCGTAAGTTATATAGACAGGAAGTCTCCGTGGCTTAGGCGGCAGCACGCTGGCCTCTCACCGCTGGGTCCGTGGTTCAAATCCCGGACACTCCTTGTGAGATCTGTGCTGGACAAAACGGAGGCAGACAGGTTTTTCTCCGGGTACTCCGGTTTTCCCTGTCAAAATTTCATTCCAGCAACACTCTTCACTATCATTTCATTTCATCTCTCATTCATTTAATCATTGCCCCAGAGGAGTGCGTCAGGCCTCGGCAGCCGGCACAGTTCATACGCTCGCCGCTAGATGGGGGCTTCATTCATTCCATTCCTGACCCGGTCGGAGACTGGAAGCAGGCTGTGGATTTTCATTTTCAAGTGATATAGACACATATTTCCCAAAAGTTCCATACCTCATGCTGTTGTATTTTCACTTTTATAAGCATTTTAATATTTGATGTGTCTTATATTGAAAATAAAATAATCACTCTTCACAAGTATAAAGTCGATTTATCACACCAATACAAATCTAAACACACCGGAACTAAGAGAACGCGAAACAATTGCATAAGCAGCTCACAGAGAGCGCCCATTCAGCAGATGCGCTGATCGATGCGCAATAGATTCTGCCAAGATGTGTCTTGTTTGGATACTCTTTCATCTACTTGTGTTATTTTGAAACCAACCGACTACTGCAGCATTTAAACACAGCATGGTGTGTCCTGTTTTGAATACCTTTCTCTTCCCACAGGTAAAGAGGTCATGTAGGACTAACTTGTTAAATCAGCCGTAATCTCAAAATACCAGATTCCAGACGAATCTATTACTAATATAATAAAGCTGAAGAGTTTGTTTGTGTGTTTAAACGCGCTAATCTCTGGAACTACCAGTCGGATTCCAAAAATTCCTTTTGTATATGATAGCCATATTCAAGAGGAATAGTTTAGGCTATGTAGCATTAGGCTACACCTCTCAGGTAACCTTAAAGATTGATATTTGTTCAGTTAGTCGGAAGAACAAGCGCTCCCGAACAGCTTCAATAATAGCCAAGTCTATTGTTGCCTGGCAATGCGGGCTGCATCACGTCGCCCCTACCAGTGTTCTGGTGCAGAATTGCTATCTGCTTGTAAATTGCAGTCACGGGGAGTAATTAGTGAAAAAAAGATTTCTTAGGCCCCTTAAAACAGTTATCATCATGGCAATAGTATGCCTCTGTATAAGGGCGATGGTGTTGGTGCGGTATACTGAGGTTATCAGCTGCAATAAGCGTTGGTGCTTTCCGATCCTTATCCTTGAGCGCTCCAGTTCTGTAGTAGTATTCATTATCATCCATAAAACAAATAAATCCACCGGGCGAAGCCGGGCACTACTGCGTCACTTATGAAATCTCAGCCGTATGTCGCACCATACAGTTCTAGTTTCTGCACCAGATATGAGGCTAAATGGAACGTGGAAATGGGAGAATATATTATCGTCTAAATCGCTCAATCAAAATTTGCATTCAGATAACTGAAGTCTTACGATTATTGTGACTGCTGGTAGAGTATCCTATTTACGACAATTTATTTTGTATTTGATCGTTTTCATTATTCAGAGTTGTGTATTTCACCTCAATAACAAAAAAGCAGCTAAAACCCTACAAATCACTTGGGATGGAATCCCTCTTCAGCATTGTCCGACTCCAAAATATCTGGGAGTAACTCTGGATCGTAAGAAGCACTGTCTAAACGTGAAGCAAAAAGTGTCTGTCACAAACAACATAGTGCGGAAACTGAGAGGCATCACCTGGGGAGCTCATCCATGTACTCTGAGAACAAGTGCGCTAGCACTGTGTTACTCCACTGCTCGGTGTGGCACAAGTCCAGCCATACCAGAATCATAGATGTGGCTTTAAATGACACCTGTCGTATTATCACGGGCTGTTTAAGGTAAACCTCACTGTCTCGCTGGTATAGCACCACCTAAAATCCGACGTGAGGTTGCTGCTAGATATGAGAAAAGCAAGGCTATGACTATGGAAGCTCACCCTTTGTATGCTTGTCAGCCAGCAGCACATCCTAGGCTGAAATCAAGAAAGAGCTTCTTAAAAACCACTGTAGCTCTTAAAGGAACATCACAGCAAGCAAGAATCTCAATGTGGCGAGGAAATGTCAATATTTGAAAGAATGGATGGTCCCAAAGGAAGAGCTTCCCTCTGGATATTCAGAAAAGTGGACAACATGGATGGCTCTTAATCGGCTATGCTCCAGTACCACGAGATGCAAGACTAAACCAGCAGAAAAGGGGCCTTCCTTTTGAATCAATTTACTGCGAGTGTGGTACTTTGTAAGCAGAATAATGATCTTCTTCTACTCTGTCCTTCTTCTCCAGACACTTGCACCATTAAAGACATACTGAGAGCAACTTCAAATGCACTTTTCGTGGCAAATTATTGGTAAACCAGTGTACAATATTTCTCTTGTTTAATTTGTCTATGTTCATTTTGTACTTCTGACACGATAAATAATAATAATAATTATTGCCACATATACACAGTGGGCTTTTCACTCAAATTCTTATACGAATTCCGAATTTCTCCATCCTACTCAACAAGGTAGGTTATCTATTTATTTATTAGTCGTATGGCTTTTAGTTCCGGGAGTGTCCGAGGACATGTTCGGCTCACCTGAGTCTGTAGCTGCTTCCAGCGGACACCCTAAAGGGTAAGCTACAAGTACCGTTCAACTTCAAGTAGTTCCAACTTTCGCAACCAGATATCAATGATACCTAGTGGTGAACGTTGGAACTTTGATAGAGCGTTCTGACGAAATCTAACCTAACAATTTTGCTTCACACAACTTTAGTCAGTGAAAGGATATTTTACATGCCATAAATATATGTCATGGGACCGCCGGATTTACTTCCACTCCGAAGGAAGGCATACTGAAGGATTTTTAACGCTCTTAAAAAAATCCGACGACTTCGGCTGTGTTTGAACCCGCTATCTTGGCCACAGCAGTTCAGCATGCTACCGACTACGCCACCGAAGCCGCTAACAAGGTAAGTGATAATAAATCATATAAAGTAGATTTTTATCAGTTTCATATGCTGGCTAATTATGTTTCGTTTATTTATATTTTAAAAATCAGACATGTTTTATTTTCCTATCTGTTAGGTTATTTCATGTCGTCATAAAAACTGGTTGGCACCTATCCAAATGTTTCTAAATAACTCGGTACTGAAGAAGATTCAGCTTAGTCAAACGCTGAACTGAATTATTTTACTGATTTAAGAACTTGATTTTCTAAATTATTTTGTGTATATTTTGATATTTAAAAAAATCTTAACATTTTTACACTCACCATTAATATGTATTATTTTCTAACTGCATTTGAAAATTATTGTCAAAAAAGACCAATATTATATTTATTTTATTTAATACTACATTTGTGAGGATATCCATTTTATTACTATACTTCATTTGTTACAATTATTATCATTACATTTTCATTTCTTAGTTAGATTTAAGTCATATATACTATTTTAGCCTATTTTCATTTCACCTTTCGCCCGTGTGTCTGTCTGTGCGTGTGTGTGTGTGTGTGTGTCCCTAATAAAATCTAAACGGCTGGGTCGATTTCAATGAGACTAGGTAAGATCATAACACCATTTTGGCCGACCTCGACCGTGCCCTAAAATTGTATTACGTCTCACCAATCCAACATGGCGGCTGTGCGAAATATTTCACCAGCATTAAATATCTCCAAAACTATTACCAATATCACCCTGAAATTTTGTCGAGCGATCAAGGGAACTACCAGAAATTCATCTATCAGACTTTCTTAAACCTGGTAACTACAAAGCAACATGGCGGCCAAGCGAATTTGCGACTTTAATATAGACGTTTCTCGCGATTTAACCAAACAAATGCAATGAAACTTGGTACAGTATATGTTTATACACATTGTAACGCACCGACATCAAATTTTGTTCAATTGTTTACATTACCTCATGATGGCGGCTGTGCGAAATATTTCACCGGCATTCTATATCTCCGAAACTATTACCGATATCACCCTGAAATTTTGTACGAAGATAAAGGGTACAACTAAACGTTCATCTGTGAGATTTTCAAACACCTGCTAACTACAAAACGAACATGGCGGTCAAGCGAAATTGAATGTTTTAAATAGTCTTTTCTCGCGATGTAATCATCTAAACGCAATGAAACTTGGTACAGAAAATGTTTGAAAACATTGTAATGCACTGGCCTCTAATTTAGTTCAATTGTTTACATCAAGTTGGTGGCTGTGCGAAATTTTAAAATTGAGTTTTTGTTTCTTGTGTCGTAATCATGTGATCGAAGTGAAAGTTTGAATAGTGAAGCTAAACAATATTTTTTGCTTTATGGTACATAACTATATGGCCTATACATACAACAATCTAAAATGGCGACCATCCGAAATATTTAGACGGTTCTCTGTATCTGCGAATCATTTACAGCAATCAAACTGATTTTTTTTATGTTCATAGACGCTATGAACATAAGTTCATCTGTAGGACTTTCAATAACCTGGTGAGCACAAATCCAACATGGCGGCGATGCGAAGTATAAATATTTTAGTAGACGTTTCTCGCGATTTAACCATCCGAGTGCAGTGGAACATTGTACAGTAAGTGCTTATACAAATGTCAATCCACTAGCATCTAGTTTATTTCAATTGTTTTCATAACCACAAGATGGCAGCTGTGCGAAATTTTAAAATCTCGTTTTTACTTCATGTGTCCTAATCATGCGATTGACGTTTGAATACCACACGTACTCAATAATCTTCATTTAATAGTACATAAACAAAAATCCAACATGGCGACCATCTGAAATATTTAGACGGTTCTCAATATCTACGAATCTATTAAAACAATCAAACTGAAATTGTGTATGTTGATAGAGGCAATTAACATTAGTAGGATATATGAAAATAGGCTGTATAGTTCTTCACGTAAATACTTGTTAGTTTTTAAAATATTACCCCAAATACAAGCATCAGCAAACTGTCGAATCGTGTTGAGTTAAAACTTCAGAGAAGAGTGTTTGTGTTTAGAGTTTCCCTGGAAGTGTAACTCGGCTTTTCTTCATTTCGCCTGTGAACTTTCCGTTCCAAAAAATACATAATTAAACAAGAAGTTCCGTGACGAACTAAAGAGTCTACTTTTCTTAAAATGAAGATTCATGCCAATGATTAATCAACAGTATATGAACATATCTAGAATAATGACGAAATTAAGTTGGTAATATCGAAATTTCTAATTAGTTCGAAATTTACCTGATATAATGTAGCCTAATAGAGCACTACAGTTGGCAGCCCTGGTGACTGAATATATTCTTAGTTCCATCTCTTAAGGTACAGAATACAAAATTTGGTTGAAGTTCAATGGACGTTACATGCAGATAGACATTGGATCCATCAGCACTCGTAAAAGCATGTTGGCAACAATGTCATGCTTTTGCTGGTCAGAATTAATCTGAAATGTTATGATATCGTGTTGTGCCAATTTCGGAAGAAATAAATTTGTTAGTATAGAAGTTACATGTATTTTAAAATTGGACCTATCAGCAGGCGTAGAATCAGGTTGGCAACACTGTCTTACATTAAACTCCAATTTAACCTAGAATGTCAGGTGCTATACGTGTGCAAAATATAGAGCTGTTGGCTTGCATAAATTCTGATATATTGATATTATGGTAAACAATATATACCGGTACAGCATTTATTAACAGTAGGCAGCCCTGATTGCTCTTATGAATACTTATAGTCATATATGTTATGGTACATATAGCACATACGAAATTTGGTTGAAATCCAACTGATAGTATAGAAGTTACTTGCATTTAAGGATTGGTCTTATCAGCAGGCTTAGAATCATGTTGGTAGAACTGACGTATATAAGTTACTAAAAATTAATCTAAAATGTCAGGTACTATACGTGTGCATAGTTTAAAGCTGTCGGTTTGCATACTTTCTGATATATTGGTATTTGGATTTCAAAAAAATAGAGAGAGCAATTACTAACAGTTGTCAGCCCTGGTGGCTCTTAAAAATTCGCTCAGTCATATCTGTTTATGTACACATATTATATACAAAATTTGGTTGAAATCCAATTGATAGTTTAGAAGTTATATGAATTTAAAAATTGGACTTATCAGAAGGTTTAAAATTATTTTGGCAACACTGTCATGTATTGCCTCCTGGAAATTAAACTGAAATAGTATTATCTACATGTGTGCCAATTTTGGAATAGCTCCCATGCATACCTTCCAAGATATCCAACATGAGCTCAAATTTCTAGTGCCTTTTTTCAGCAGTTGGTAGCACTGAAATCATTTTCAAATATGGGCTTAAGATAGTCAGGTATACATCTTTACTCATACTAAATTTGGTTTCGATTGCTGCAGCCGTTTAGGAGTTGATAGGGGGGGGGGGACACATACTGCCAGACAGACAGACAGACAGAAGGACAGACAGACACACATTTTCCCGGATCGATCTCCTAAATCTACTTTTTCTCATTTTTGCAAAATGTGAAAAGTAGGCTAAAAATATATTAAGCTGAAATTTCGCGACGATATTTGAGACTGACAACGCATCGTAGTTTCACACACCCAATATTTTTAGCCTACTTTTCCATTGGACTTCAAACAAATTTTGTATTCTGTAGCTTAAGAGATGGAACTATGAATATATTCCGTCACCAGGGCTGCCAACTGTAGTACTCTATTAGGCTACATTATGCCAGGTATATTTCTAACTAATTAGACATTTCTATATTATCAAATTAATTTCGTCGTTATTCTACAGTAGATAGGTCCATATAGATTAATCATTGGCATGAATCTTAAATTTAAGAAAAGTAGGCTCCTTAGTTCGTCACGGAACTTCTTGTTTTGGAGTTAAATAGTGCTAATTTTAGAATGGCTTTTTAACTAATTGAGATATTTATTATTATTTTTTAAATTTTTGGTTCGTGTGTCCGACTATGGAGCGCGTTTGAACTTATTTGAACTTTTTCTTCTTCCCTTCCCAATATCTCTTCATCCTGTCACTGTGTTCCCTTTTACGCTGTTCTGTCTATCCTGTATTTTGTCGGTGAGGCTTCTCAGAACATTTGTGTTTGTGGATTAAAGTTCTAAATGTTGTTCTGTCTTGAATGGTTTCTTCATAACAGACCATTTCATTTATGTCTTCAATGATTTCTTTTAGCCTGTTGTTTTGACTTATCATTGATTAGGCTGAGTTGAAAATTTACATCGTGAGCCTGTTATTATCCGTAAAACTATAACCACCGTTTCCTTGCGGTATCAGTTATTTTTCTGTAACTTTGATAAATTTCATGTGATTTCTTTTTCATCCAAATTCCATTTTTACACTTTGGTCCTAAGATCTTCCCGAGAATTTTCCTTTCTTTTTTCCGATCATTTTTATTCGAGCTTTGCCACCAATTATAATAGTTTTAACGACTATGTTATAATATCTTAAATTTGCCTTTGTTTATGTAGTTCTTTTATTGAATATGTTCCAAGTAATTTTGTATGCTCTTTGTAGTATTTTGTTATTATTAATATTGCCGTTGTTGTTGTTGACGTCTCGGCCAGCTATGGACCACGTTATTCCTTCCTCGAACTTTAACATTTTCCCAGTGGCATCTCATTCGTTCTCGACGGTCTTGTCTACTGTATTGCCTGTTGTAAGTATAGGATTTTCATGGATGCTTCTATAATCTTTGAGATGCAGGGGATCGGTACAGCTTAACACCCTGAGAAATCCCGTTTTTCAGATTATCTTTCAGTGCATCTAAAATTCAAAAAAATTGGACACCAAGGAAACTACATGGTCATTCAACCCGATGTTATCTATCGTCGTGAGTCATCTATGATGAAAGTCTAAAACCATGGAGGAGGGATAGGAGTGACGATCTCGCAGTAATGATGCAGCCGGTGATTCTCACGCTGATAATCGAACCAAGAGCCCCGCTTGGTAATGACAACTTGTGAGTCACATCTCTGCCTCATGTAATACCTTGTAGAAACGATGAGATTCCTTAGTAGATTAGTTTTAGTTGAACCAGACTTGTACACAGTGTTTAAGTAGGATTGTTATTACGATAATATATGTCCACATAATTATTTATTTAATTAGCGTATGGCTTTCAGTGCCAGGAGTGTCCGAGGACATGTTCGGCTCGCCAGAGGCTGTATCTGCTTCAAGCGGACACCCATAGGGTGAGCTACATGTTCCGTTCAATTTCAAATAATTCCGACTTTCGCTACCAGTTATAACTGACACCTAGTGGTGAACGTTGGAACTTTGATAGAGCGTTACAACGAAATCTAACCTAGTCATTTAGCTTCATACAAGTTTAGTTAGAGCAAGGATCTTCTACATGCCGTAAATCTAAGACATGGGACCGCCGGCTTTACTTCCCCTCCGAAGGAAGGTATACTGAAGGATTGTAACGCTCTTAAAAATCCGATGATTTTGGCCAGGTTTGAACCCACGATCTTGACCACAACAGTTCAGTATGCTACCAACAACACCACCGAAGCCGCTTGTCCACATAATAAGAATCCCGCACACTTTAGAATGAAAATGTTTATATTAAAGCCAACCAGGTCACGTGTTATGATGTTAAAACGAACGAAGCTGGGGAGAGCTCGCTTTCATTTGTTTAGGAGTTGAGCCGGCTGTGTATCGAGTACTGGTCAGCCGGCATTACAATGTCAAGGCTGTCTGATTCCAAGTGCAGAGGGAGAACGCACAAATATGAGGAGAGGACAGACGACTAATTTAGACAGGGAATGAAAGCATTCGGAATTGCTGTGGAGCTAGTTTGATATTTATGAAAGAAATACTCGCACAGTGGCGAATTCTCCCATACACCGCATATACCGGCGGTATATCACCCGAGATTTTAAAAATCTAAAAATATTTTTTTTTCACTTTTTTAATTTGTTATTAATAGTGCAGTCATAAAAATCGTGCTTGTCATATTTTCCGCAGATTATTGTCACGAAAGTCGGCGGTCATCAGCAGCGTATCATACTTATTAGCCTACTTTTCACATTTTGTAAAAATGTGTGTCTGTCTGTCTGTCTGTCAGTCTGTCTGTCCTTCTGTCTGTGTGTGTGTGTGTCCCCTACCGACTTCTAAACGGCAGCAGCTATCGAAATCAAATTCAGTATGAGTAAAGACATATATCTGAATATCTCACGGCCTTATTTGAAAATGACGTCAGTGCTACCATCTGCTGAAAAGGGGCAGATGACCTCGTAGTTCCGTCCCTTAAAACAACAATAACTAACTAACATCTGCTGAAAATCACAATTGAAAATTGAGGCCTATGTTGGATATCTCGGATGATATGCATGGGAATTGTTCCAAAATTGGCACACGTATAGATAATATTAGCCTACATCAGACTAATTTACTGCAGCCCATACATGAGAGTGTTGCCAACATGATTCTATGCCTGCTGATAAGTCCAATCTTTATATGCATGCAACTTCCATACTATCTATTGGATTTCAACCAAATTTGTTATGTGATTTACGCATCGTAGCACATATGAATGTGCCTTTTTAGTGTCAACAAGGCTGCCAACTGTTGAAAAAAGACACTATATACATTTTTACCCTATTCTCAATTTATCAGAAAGTGTTCAGAACAACAGATTTAAAATTTGCATACATATAGTACCTGCAAATACGACATACAATTTACGACAGTGCTGTCAACATGATTATACGCGTGCTGATAGGTTTAATGTTGAATCACATGTAATTTACAAACTAATAAATGATGTTCTTTCAAAATTGGCACATATATAGATCATAATATTTCAATTTGAGTTTGAGCATCCCATTTATGGCAGTGTCGCCAACCTGATTTTTCGCATGCTGATAAATTCAATATTTAAATACAAGTAACGTGCATTCTATTTATTGGACCTCAACAAATTTTGCATCTGCATTGTGGACCTTAAGATGAAGAGATGAAACTAAGAATATTTTTAGAGTAGCCAGGTCAGCCAACTGTTGATATATGGTCTCTATAATTTTAAGAAAAGTAGGCTCTTTAGTTCGTCACGGAGCTACTTGTTTTTATTTGTGGTGTACAGTTTTAGTAATGAGTGACTGTATTTGAGTACACCGCAAGGGTCTCCGAGTGGTGATCGTTGGCTCGTCAGGGGCACGAGGGGAAGGGGGAGGGGAACATAAGCCCGGAAAGTTTCAGCACAAATTATCGCGCTTGAACCATGCCGTTAAACTACTGTATACCTAATGCTGATTGGCTGCTTCAAGAGGGATTTGTTGACCAGCTGAGGCATGCCAGCGCTCAGTCGCTTCAGTTATTTGCGATAAAGTATTATTTTATGTTTGTTTTAAGTCAGTCTTGAAGTGATTTAGTCAAGAGTGAATTAATATAACAAGAAGTTCTCTGACGAACTAAAGAGCCTACTTTTATAAAAAAAAAAAATCATGCCAATGATTAATCTATATGGACCTAGGCTATCTAGAATAATGACGAAATAAAGTTGGTAATATAGAAATTTCTAATTAGTTCGAAATATACCTGGCATTATGTATCCTGATAGAGCACTACAGTTGGCAGCCCTGGTGACTGAATATATTCTTAGTTCCATCACTTAAGGTACAGAATACAACATTTGGTTGAAGTGCAATGGATAGCATGGACTATACATGCAGTTAAACATTGGACTTAATGCAGCGTGCGTAAAATTATGTTGGCATCAATGTCATGCATGTGTTGGTTAGAAATAATTGGAAATATTATCATATATTGTTGGGCCAATTTTGGATGAAATCCAATTGTTAGTATAGTAGATACTGGTATTTTAAAATTGGACCTATCAGCAGACTTAGAATGATGCTGGTAGCACTGACGTACATTAGTTGCTCCGAATTAATCAAGAATGGCAGGTACTATACGTGCGCAAAGTTTAGAGCTGTCGGCTTGCATACTTTCTGATAGCCTATATTGATATTAGGGTAAAAAATATAAACAGCATTTATTAACAGTTGGCAGTCCTGATTGCTCTTAACAATACGCATAGTCATATATGTTATGGTACACATATCACATACGTAATTTGGTTGAAATCCAATTGATAGTATAGAAGTTACAAGTACTTAAAAATTAGTTCTATCAGCAGGCTTAGAATCATGTTGGTAGCACTGACATACATTAGTTGCTCCAAATTAATCTAGAATGTCAGGCATTATACGTGTGCGAATGTTAAGGCTGTTGGCTCGCATACTTTCTGATATATTCGTATTTGCATAAAAAATAGAGAGAGCATTTATTGACAGTTGGCAGCCCTCGTGGCTCTTAAGAATATGCTCAGTCATATCAGTTTATGTACACATAGTTCATACGAAATTTGGTTGAAATTCAATTGATAGTGTAGGAGTTATATGCATTTAAACGTTGGACATATCAGTAGGCTTAGAATCATTTTGGCAAAACTGTCATGTATGGCCTCCTGAAAATTAAACTGAAGTATTATCTCTATCACTATCTCTATATATATAAAATGAAAGTTTGTCTGTTTTTTCTGAATTTCCACGGAAATTTGCGATATTTGCGCGTTTCAGGCTGTTTTATGACGGATGCGCGCAAAAATTAAAATTTTGTCTGTCTGTCTGTCTGTCTGTTTGTCTGTGGACAACTTCTACGAGTCCTCATAACTTGAGAACGGCTGGGTGGATCAACGTAAAATTTGATACATATATCCATCAGAGGCACCACACTAATCATTGATGTAACTCTTCTCCGTACCACTCATAAATGGGGCCCTACCCCCTTAAAATACATGCTGAAATAGGCGTAGAACGGTGAAACAAAGCTCATTTTCAGCCCCTCAATGTGAGAAACGAAACTCGGGGGCCCTGAAAACCACATTTTAAGGCCCTAAAACCAACAGTTTCTGAGATATTCCCAGAAAACTAACTTCACTTAATAAATTAAAGAAAGAATGCATGGCGGTAACCATGGCAACTGAATCTCAGAGGTCCATCTATTTCTGTAAGACGCAATGCAATTCCATTTATTACATTACTGTGAAGGTTTGCAAATGGCTATAAGGTTATAATCGATCCAAATTAAGCTGAAATATTCATTAATACATACAATGCGCTTAAGGGGTCAAGGGGTACTCTAGAATTTTTTCACGCGATTTACACGTGCGGGTGTGGTACGGAAGGTCTATTATATCCCTTCTCTATTATATAAAAATGAATGTTTGTCTGATTTTTCGGCTTTTCTACGAAAATTTGACATATTTGTCCGTTTCAGACTGTTTTGTGACGGATGCACGCAAAAATATATTTTTGTCTGTCTGTCTGTGGACAATTTTTTGTGTCCTTATAACTCGAGAACGGCTGGGTGGATTAACGTAAAATTTGATACAGATATCCATCAGAGGCACGACACTAATCATTGATGTAACTCTTCTCCATACCTATCATAACAGGGGGTCTACCCCCTTAAAATACATGCTGAAATAAGCGTGAGACAAAGCTCATTTTCAGCCCCTCAATGAGAGAAACGAAACTCGGGGGCCCTAAAAGGACCCCGAAAACCACATTTTAAGGCCCTAAAACCAACAGTTTTTGAGATATTCCCAAAAAACTAATTTCACTTAATACATTAATGAAGGAATGCATGCCGGTTACAATGGCAACAGAATCTCAGAGGTCCATCTATTTCTGTAAAACGCAATACAATTCCATTTATTACATTACTGTGAAGGTTTTGTAAACGGCAATAAGGTTATAACGGATCCAAATTAAGCTGAAATATTCATCAATACATATAATGCGCTTAAGGGGTCAAGGGGTAATCTAGAATTTCTTAACGCGATTTACACGTGCGGGTATGGTCCGGAAGGTCTATTATATCCCTATCCCTATTTTGTTATATTATTATTATTATTATTATTATTAGTATTATTCTTTTAATTATTATCATTATTATGGCGTACAACGAAGAGACAAAGCTCATTTTCAACCCTTGGGGTCAGAAACAAAACTCGGGGCCCCTCAAGAGCCGTAAAGGGTCCCCGAAAACTATATTTTAAGGCTCCAAACCCAACAGTTTCTTAGATATTCCCAGAAAACTAATTTCATGTAATAAACTAAAGAACGAATGCAAGCCAATAACCATGACATCAGTATCTCAAGAGGTGGCATCCAACTTTCCATCTATTTCTGGAATAAGTAATGCCATTCCATTTATTACATTTCTGTGAAACGTTGCAAATGGAGTACCCTAGATTTTTTTCACACGACTTACACGTG
Organism: Meconema thalassinum; assembly: GCA_946902985.2. Lineage (NCBI taxonomy): Eukaryota > Metazoa > Arthropoda > Insecta > Orthoptera > Tettigoniidae > Meconema > Meconema thalassinum. Next base: position 301,284,918 of record OX336396.1, on the reverse strand, counting down.
CGATATGTCGTACAGATGGTCTATTATATCTCCAAACATGAACATTATTTTCAAAAATTCCTGAATAGAAATAGTAGACTGTTTTTTTTTTTTTATGATTTTAGGAATTGGAGCCATTGGAGGCTAAAAACACTGAATTTTCATGCACCACAAGCCTTTATCTAATATATAAAAGTGAAAGTCTGTATGTATGTATGTGGGTGGGTTTGTTCCGTATACAAATCTACACCGTTCCACCAATCTCAACCAAATTGTCCATACACATAGTTTAGGACCGAGAAGGAATGGCTGGCTACATGGATTTTCGATAGTCTTTCTCATTCTTCTGATATCGGCCTATTTGCACTCAAGCAAAGGCTAATAAATTCAGAAAATTGACTTATGAAGGAACGGCAAGGCCGGCCATCTCTATGGCAACAGTAGCACAAGACGGGTCCACCAAGTTTCATTCTATCTCGGTAAGAGGCCATGCCACTCAATTTTCTCAACGGCAACACTACCTCAAGAAGTGATCACCAGGTTTCCACCTGTCTCTGTAAGGGGCCATGCTACTCCATTTTCTCCATGACTACAGTCAAGATGTAACCACCAGGTCATGGGCCTCCATTTTCTATCCAAACCACGATAAGAACATTAGGAATCTGAACGCCTAAAAATCTGAATACGTAGTTTTTAAAAATTTTATTAACAGGGGTCGATGTAGGGAATTAAAATAATAATAAAAACAAATACATCGGCTAACCCTGCACGCGACCTAACGTAACGACGGCTATAGATATCATCACGAAGCTTAGTATTAAGATAAAATGAGCTTAAATGATTCTGTTATTGTTGAATGATTTAGAGGCTTGGCGACATCATGGCCATGTACCCCCATGAACTTAAGTGTGTATGATTTTTTCTGATAACCAGTGTTACTGTGATGGCTGTAGTAGTGTGTGTATTTGTAATTCAGGTGAGGATTAAAAGGGAGGTTTCTGCTGCCTTCAGTTAGGAACTATCCCGGTATTTTCTTCGAGTAGAAGTGAGAAACCACGGAAAACATCTTCCAAGTTTTGCCTCGGGTGGCGCAGTGTACCCCGTTTCAGCTCTAAGACCAGAATTAAAATTTCTTGGGCAGAGACGGGATTCAAACTCTGACCTCCAAGGCATCAAAGCCACAATAAATACATTAAGAATTTGAACGCCATAAAAATCGGAATACGTATTTCCTTAAATGTTATTAACAGGGGTCATTGTAGGAAATTGAAATTAACATTGGCTAACCCTGCATGTGGCGTATTGTTACAACAGCAGGAGATATCATCACGAACCTTATTATTAAGATTAAATGAGCTCACCAGGTATTCATCTATCTCTGTAAGAGGCCATGGCACTCCATTTTCTATCAAAACCACAATAAATACATTAAGAATCTGAACGCCATAAGAATCTGAATCCGTATTTTTTGAAATGTTATTAACAGGGGTCATTGTAGGAAATTGAAATTAAAAAAGAAATACATTGGACAACCCTGCACGAGGCGTAACGTTACAACAGCTGGAGATATCGTCACGAAACTTCGTATTACGATTAAATGAGCTTAAATGATTCTGTTGTTGTTCATTAATTTAGGGGCTTTGCGACATCATGATCATATAGCCCCATGAACTTGAGTGAGTATAGAATTTTTCTAATAACATGTGTTACGATGATGGCTGTAGTAGTATGTGTATTTGTAATTCAAATGAGGATTGGAAAAGAGGTTGGTGTGGTCTTCAGTTAAGAACTATCCCGGTATTTTTTTTCGAGTCAAAGTATGAAACTACGGAAAACAATTTCCAAATGTTGCCTCGGGAGGCACAGTGTAGCCTATTTTAGATCAACCCCATGTAGTAGGGTGTGTGTTAATTTGTCTGATAACCTGTATTTACAATAAAAATATAAGCAGCTTATACATAAGTGAATAATATGCATGGTTCGTTTCCTTATCTGGGCCGAGAGGAACAAACTACAGTTTTAACTATTTGGGGTTAACTTTACAGACGACAGGAACTTCTTTCACAATGCACGTGAGAAACAGAGCGACTGGTGCATTAATAGCTATGAACAACATACAGCATGTACGTAAACTATCTTTAGTTACTGCTATGGGAAATTTGACCACGCCAAGAACACACCCTCTTTTCTACTTAGAACGTTGGGTTCGATTTAGTTAGAGGGACTACGGCAGCTCCCTGTTACTTAAACATGGCTACTTTCAAATTTACAACAAAATAATATCGTACGGGTTTCGTACATGAAAAAACTATGTAATATCATCATTGAATGAAATGAAAATCTTCACTGAAGCTAATAGAAAACCTCAATACTTGGGATGATATGGAATATTTCGAAGATCATGTGTGCAACACAAACTTAAAATTACATACCACGAGAATGCATCTTTGGTATTTAAGAAGTTGGCTTCGGTTTATACATCCAATAGCAGCTACCTGTTTGAGCATAGCGATACTAAATCAGCATAGCTTTTGCCAAACTATAAAAATAAAAATTACGAGATGGCATTGCAGATGACGTGTGTCCTGCTATCTAGCGGTAGTTTTATAAAACTTGGCAAAAGCTTATGAATATAAATCTTCGTATATCCGTGACAACATAATCTGCCTAATATTACAAACTCAATGGAGGAGTCGATAAGTTCTATGATCGTTGCGCACAAGTATTGTATAAGTGTAGATAGATTTTGAACACTCAAGCAGTGTAAGAGTAACTTAGATAAATAGTGGGATACAATATCAATATTGGCAATACTGTATTGGATACTGACTGGTTACTGGTAACAACTTTCAACATTTGCGTAAGTTCGTTATATATTTCTAATTTCACGATCCCTGAACCCGTAAAAAAAGTGGATGGTAAGAGGTTAGGATATTACATTTCAACTTTCAGTTCACTCTATCAGGTATAATAATGATGGTCCAGTTACATCTCATGGTATGCATTGTACGTCCCTGCTACTATTTTGACTGTACAACCACAGGGGTTCGGAATTCCATCTTCTGGGGATTTTTTAACGTGCCTGTAGCGGTACTGACCATAGATGGTCGCATTCAGTTAGTTATTGTTGCTTAAGGGGCGGAACAGAATGGTTATCTGCCCCATGGTTGCATTTAATACACTACAATTGGACTGATCATGAGGCTATTATGCATTATTAGATAGAGTATGTACTCCACGAACAGTACATGAACAACGTATACTGTATTTGACTGCTGCACGCTGGCTTCAGAGCAGCTGATTAACCTACAAAAACCAAGGGATCATAATTTAGTGAAGGGTAACACACGGACGTTAATGGCAGCTAACATCAAGCATTTCTATACCCATAATTCCTTGGTGTTCACTCAATTTGCCATAATGCCAGGCGGTTTCAAAGAATCTATAATAAATTGATGTGAATCGATGTTTAAAATTATGATTATTTCGACCTGTTTATTTTAGCCAAGGCAGAAATCGGAAAAAGAAATATAGCCTAGACCTAGGTTGAGAATGGATGTGCTGCAGTTTGAGAAGTTGACTGTTGTGTGGACTTAACTACAACTGTACTTTCTATTATGTTTATTCGTTAGGTCGCGTTAATTTCGGTTGTTGTTGTTGTTGTTGTAGTTGTTGTTGTTGTTGATGATGGTTCATTTAAAGGCTTGCGATATTTGAGGTCATTCAGCTCCGTGAGCTTAAATGTAAATAGGATTCTCTCTAATAACCTGCGTTGTTGATATGTCTGTGGTAGTGTGTGTATTAGGAAATGAGACCAGAATTGAGAAGGAGGTGACCATGATGATCAGTTACGAACCATTCCGGTTTTTGCTTGCAATAAAAGGGGAAAACCACGAAAAACTACTTGTAGGATGGTTGAGGTGGGAATCAGATCCACCTTTTCTCTGTTCTGACTCACAAGACTGAGTGAACCCGTTCTAGCCCTCAGACTAATACCTTGCGTTCTTGACATAGCTGGGGATCGCAACCCAGGTTCTTTGGGACCGGAAACTCAATTCGTACTGTACCCGTTCGTCCTGGGGATGCGATGACCCATCTGCTATAACATCACATCCCTGGAGTTCCAGGACAGAGCGGAGTTAAATGAACCTCTAGTCAAATAAGGAATGTGTCGGAAATTCAGCTGAGTTCGTGAAAAAGCAGTGGGTTTCACGAGACAAAGTATCTCTAGGGTCGTTACGGGCTTAAGTTAATAAAAATAATTCAAATATAAATGGGCGCCATCAACTGAATTCCTAGCAAAACCACTTCCTTTCCGGATAAGCCTTACTCAAGACAAGGAAAAAAAAGGAACATCACACCATCATCAGATCACAACTAAGATAAAAACAAATTTATTTTACTTTGATAGTCAGACAGACGTTTTAAATATAATTCCTACCTGAGAGTATGGTCGAATGCAAAGTTAAATTGTCATTGTCCAAAAATCGAACCATCTCCTTTCTAATGCAAATTTATTTCAATCCACATAACAAGAAAAATGTATAAAGTTCTCTTGGGTTCTCAGGATCACTGTATCACTATGTCTTTCGTCACTGACATTTGTGAAACCTGAGACCTAATTCTCTTTAATTTAACATCAATGTGGATTTAATTAAGTTACTAATCTGCCTAAACATACACATATAATAATCACTCATGTTAAATATCACATAAATTATGGTTTGCATGGTATAATTTGAACGTAGAACATGTTAATCAAATGTTCCTAAACATTTACTAATTAATTTACATTATTTACATCGTCATTAATCTCTTATCTGTGAATTACAGAAAATTCAAATTCTCATTGGTCATCCTCATCATTATTATCAAAATTAAATATTTCTCACATTAATTCTCACTTCAAAATTACAAATATTCCTGTCAGAATCGTTAATTCATCACCATTACATCATTTAAATTCACATTTTAAGTTGCAATTCCTTCGAATCATCTCTCAATTAAATTTATTTAATTCCATAAAAATTCATTAATCATCAGCTTCTTTAATTAATCATCACCTTCTAATTCAGTTATTCATCATCATTACAATCGTCTAATAATTCATTTCAATCAGTTTAATCAATTCAATCTTTAATTCATCCACTTATTTAATTCATCGATTTATTTCAAAATTTAATTTATCAACTTATTTAAATTTCAATCATCTGGTTATTTAATTTTATTATTTCATCTAGTCATTCTGATTTTTATTTCATTTGGTCAGATCGTTAATATGCTTAAATCTCAGATTATTATTTCGTTAATTATTATTTTCAGAAAATCTTGTATTATCAACTTCATTTATTTGTTTAATTTCCTAACAAATTGTTTAATAAGGTTTATAGAACGTTGTCTTACAGTTTTATTACTTCCAAGTTATATCTCGTATTTAATTATCATGCCAAAAATATTATTGTCTCCACGACATCACGTTGGATCTAACTATCCACAACGACATTATATTTCTTCAATATTCCAAATATCACATTTGAATATAAGAATTGCTACAAAAACTCCATAAATATTCAGCACATACAGCATGAATCTCAACAAATACGCTAGACTGGGTACAACAACCTCATGTCCGCTTCAAAATACATTATCAACGTTGCAACTACCAAATGGCAAATTCCACAAAATGCCTATCACAAACTTCATTTAACCACGTTGCATGATCTACAAAAATATATAAATGGCTTCAAATTATTAACGCACATAATCTCCAATGACTGTAATTATTCTGATCATATCTAGACAACTTCTTAAACAATTGGAAAAACATTACTTCAGTAATTTATGATCTGCTTTCAAATAACATAAATTCTCTTTCACAAGTTTCATAATTCACATCGTAGAAAAACACCAATGTGCTATAATCTCTCACATCAAAATCTGCAATACTGATCTGCCTTAAAATAATTATGACCATTAATGATTAATCTTACTAGATTAAATTACTTTAAATCCTTCTCAAAGGTATCAAACACAATTATAAAAAATCATCAAAGCATCAGCTGTAATAGCTGTTAAACTGAAATTACTCTCAAAAGAGTATAGCAACAAAATATTGGATTGGCAAACAAGAATTACTAAATGCAATCCTGTTGACATTTATCGTTACTTTATTTAACAAAATCTCGACTGATATGTGACTAGTAGTTCCTTGTTTAATTCACTTACATCTCGTGTACATTCGGATGATAAAATGAGTTCCTCAATGGCGAGTAAGATGTGTAACCACCGTGCAATCGTATAAATACGAAGGACCTCGCCCCGTCGACTTGGATGATAGTTCCCTAAACGGTGGGTAAGGTGAGTAGCCACCATACAATCGTATAAATACGAAGGACCCCACCTCGTAGGCTATATGAGTGAATGTACCAGAAAGGAATCAACAAGTTTCTAGTTGTCATATAAAAGCGACGTTCATTCACTAAAGTGAATAACTTCTTAATATCTCCAAACAATCCAATGGAAAAATCCCTACTGATGAATAATACACACTCGCTAGTATGCAATGAACTGACGAAGTAGTTTCTGATAATCAATTGCAGATCACGAGTTCGAAATACTCGCTACTCAAAAAAAACTATCCATGAAAAATATCCTAGCTGGAAAAATGTCTATAAGACCAAACATCTTCTTCATAAAGCCAAACAACGGTGAGAATATCGAATAATGATGCCTGCCATATCATATGGTCACTCCATATTCTAGCAAATTCGAAGTATATAAATTCAAACCATGTCTTAATAATCAAATCACTCCTATTAGAAAAATATACATGTGTGCCCAGTATTCATGAAAATAATCGTATCAGGTAGATAGAACTCTTACAATACCTTTCATTATCAGTTGTAATATAATTTCCAAGATCGTCGATTTTCCCTACCTAAAGATTTCTCGTAAGATCGGCGTGAATATCATTTCATCCATGAAATGACGATTTCCTTCGAAATCCCAAGCGAATCAGCTGTTGGACTCCTCTCGTCAGGAACCGAATCCATCGCTCTGTGGTGCCATCTTGTCTCTATTCACGTTTACTCGATCATGTTGAACCTCGAATTACCCATAGCGGATATCGTCCAACTCCTTCTCGAAAAGTTCATGGTAACAGCGGACCCCCTACTCTTCTTCTAATATACGCCACTGTTCCGATAAATGTTCAGTTTGAGAATTGTAAGTCCTCCCTCAACTTACTGCAAAGTTCTACTTGAGTAAAATAAAAATTTTACTAGATAGTGTTCATGATTACGATACACCCTGTATCTGTCTATAATATGTAATCCATGAAAATGGCATAAGATAAAAATCTTATAAATGCACGCTGTAATGTTCATCAGAGCCTATGCTAAACATTCAGTTTACTTGAAATAGTAAAAAGTCGTTTGAATGTATTATATAACAGCATGGTTATAAGGTTATTTGTGAAAGCCTGTGTTCGAACAACGTCGAAATGAAGCTTGAAACAAAGTCTTCATATGCGATCAGTGTGGTTTTGAAATACCCCGGCTATCTATAATTGTCTTCTCGGCCAGGTCGCCTGTATCAACGACCCGCTCGGCCTGCTCTGCTCGGTGATACGAGAAATGTCGCCTACTCTTGCCGTGACGGTTTACGTGTGTTGCGTGACCTTCAATGCCCGTCTCGCTGTGCTATAGAGCTGCTCTGTACTGCTCCTCTCATAGAGCCCAACTGAACTGCTCAGCGCTGTGTTCCAGCTTATGAGCTCCGTGCGGCACGTGGCTAATTCTCCCCCACCACAGTGCTCCTACGTCACGAAGATAGTCTCGAACCCGACTCCTCTCGGCTGTTCTGTTATACAATAACTTATTTCCATAAAATTATTTCCACATATAATGCATGTCATATATACTCTTCTAAGTTGTTTAAACTTATTATAATCCCATATATGATTCAATAAAGTTTCACATCTTTATTAATAATTCTATCTTCTTACAGATTTCAATGCCTCCTTGATTCTTGACCTCCTACGTCATCTTGGCTTTCTTCTTGACGCGATCGATGCGCTATCTTGTCTGCTTGCTTTCCAAAACCTCAACTACAGCTTAATGTCAGCTGGCGTAGCCGATAGCCTAAAATAGGTATCGGGTACATCTCTCCCGTACATCTCCTTTTTTTTATCAGGATTGAGAAAAAAAAATACACTCTCAGGCATTCAACATATTATACATGTACACGATAGCTCTACAATTTCCTTTACTCAGCATGATGGTATTTCCTGATGCTAGCTGCATTAAAAGTTCCTACAACTTCATCAGTATCCATTCTGACAATCTTATAGCTATTATTCTGGTATGTTTGTTCAATACGGAACGGACCAGCGTACAATGGAGCGAATTTATGGTAGATCTTTAGCTGTAGGTTCGAAGTGACTGGCTTCCTAATCAGCACCTCATCATTTTCTTGAAATGGCTCGTGGAACCTCCTTCCTGCCTGTCTCCTGGCTCTCTTCTCCGCCTGTCTTCTGAGCCTCTCTCCTGCCATCTCGACTCTTCTTTCTTGTGTGGGTTGAGGATCTACTGGTGCCCTCACGACTCTATCCCGTGGTCTATCCGGTTTCAATCCATGATGAAGCATGGACGGAATCTGTCCTGTGCTTTCATGTACTGTGGAATTCAAGCATTGGCTAATGATGGGTATCACTTCCATCCATCTATGGTGTTGCCTTGACACATATAAGCGACACAGCTTACTTATCTCCGGCATAATTCTTTCGGCGGGATTTCCCTCTGGATACCGTACAGAATTAAACACATGCCTGACTCCTAAACGTTCCATAGCAGTAGAAAATTCCATGCTAGTAAATTGCGATCCATGGTCACTCAACAAAACTTCAGGTTTCCCCATGCTCGGAATGACTGTTTTCTCAAGTCGATTTATTACGTACTTGGACGTAGCTTTCTGTATAGGGCATAGAGATACGTACTTCGAAAATACATCGACTGTTACTAAAACGAATTGATTGCCTTTCGTCGAACGAGGAATCGGACCAAAAATGTCCGTCGCGAAAAGTTCTCTTGGCTTGCTGGGTAATATTGATCTGGGAATTTCTTTCATTAACTTAGATGAGTATTTACTTCGCTGACAACTGTCACAGGTCTTTATGACGTCGCGAATCGTTTGTCCCATTTGTTTCCAAACAAAAGTATCTTGAGCGAGAGCCAAAGTCTTGTCTACACCTACATGAGCTGCAGTTCGGTGTATCATCCAAATAACTGGTTTGACAAGCTTGGGTGGGATCACTACTCTAAGTCTAGTATGATCCTGGTCAATATATTGGCATATAACACCTCCCATAATATGATGTCTTCTAGCCTCTATCTCAGTTCTTTGAAAATCTGGATCAGTGTTATCCATCCTACGTGTCAGAAAACGGTAAATTCTTCGCAAAGGTGCATATCTCTTCTGAGTTTGCGCTAACAACTTCAACTTTTCTAGAGTACCACTATCCTCTTGAATCAAATTTATATGGTTGACTATTACTTCTTCACAAGGGTTTCTGCTCAGCACATCTGCTAACAGATTTAACTTCCCCGGTCTATGTACAACAGTTGGGTTAAATTGCTGTAAGAACAGAGCCCATCTGGTGATGCGGTCACTCGCTAAGTCTGTCTTCATAATAAATTGGAGGGCTTTATGATCTGTGATCACTGTTATGTCATGTCCAAACAACACCTTCTTCCACGTTTTGAGAGCATGAACCACTGCTAATGCCTCTAACTCAGTTGCATAGTAATTCTTCTCACAATTCCTAAGCTTGCGACTGGTGAAAGCTAAATATCTATGTTTCTTGTCATCATCCATCTGATATAGGATTCCACTAATACCTATTTTGGATGCGTCTGTCTCTACAAAGAATCGTCTTGTAAAATCAGGATACTCAAGCTTGATATTTTGGATTAGCATTTTCTTGGCCGCTAAAAATGCTTGATTGCATTTATCGTCCCATTTCCATCGATTTCCCTTCCTTAATAAATCCTGCAGAGGTGCCATTGTCTCAGTATATCCAGGACAATGTGTTGAAAAGAACTGACACATGCCTAAAAACTGCCGTACCTCTTTAATCTTTCGTGGTGTTGGAAACTCTGAAATTGCCATTATCTTCTTTGGATTGGGCCTATAACCATCTCCATCGATTCTATGTCCAAGAAATTCAATTTCTTCATGAAAGAATTGACATTTATTGAAGTTCACCTTGAAGTTCGTTCTTCTAAGATCTTCAAAAAGCATTTGAAGGTGTCTGATATGTTCTTCCGCTGTCTCAGACGCTATAATCAGGTCATCAATATAGCTTACAACATGCTCTTTAACTGCATCTGACAAATTTTGATCTAGTGCTCGGATCATCACCGGACCACTATTTTTCACACCAAAAGGTAACCTATTGAATACGTATGTTTTATGGTCAAACAAGAACCCTGTGTACTGTTTGCACTCTTCTGCTAGCTCAACATGATAATATGAACTAGTCAGATCGATTGTCGAGAAGACACTCTTCCCTCTAAATCGGCGTAACAATTCACGAATAACAGGTGGTCTATCGTGTTCAGGAAGAACTCTTTCGTTAAGGGATCTGGCATCTAGACATATCCTCAGCTTACCGTTAGGTTTCTTGACAACAGCTAAAGGATTCAAATAAGCAGTTGGCATTTTCTTAATTATTCCATCTGTTTCCATGTCGCTTATCATTATGCTAACTTCCTCCTTCCATTTATCCGGAATGGGATATAAATTTTTATGGTATGGTTTGTCATCCATCAACTTGATGCTGTATGTAAAATTTTCTATGAGACCTGGTTTGTCATTGAATATATCCTCATATTCTGAAATTACTTGATCAAACCGCCCCTTAATTTCTGGATTTATTTTACTAGTTATGCCAATTTTATCTTCTATAGACCTTTCAACGCTGCATACAATTTCATCCAATATATCCTCTCTAAAGAATGTCATCTCTGATTCTTGATTTTCCATGACCCCTTCTTGAAAGTACATGCGCCTACTCTGCATATTTATGATCAGGCCACTCTCACTTAGGAAATCCACTCCTAGGATCATGTCAAAATGTAGTTGACCCACTACTAGGAACATCTGTTCAAAACTTCTGGTTCCAATCCCGACATCTAAAAGTACCTGACTTTTACATTTCATACTCTTGTCTGGAATCACCCCTTGAATTTTGCTAACAACAGTTGGCAACATTGTAATTCCTCCTAATAATTTCAATTCATCCAGGCAACCTATGGATATCAAGCTCACCATAGCTCCTGTGTCTACAAGTGTCTTTATTTCTTTTCCCATGACTTCCACACTAATAACTGGCAATTCATGTCTATTTTCCCGTTGTACTATGTCTTCTTCCTCGATTAAATCCTCGTCCTTGACCTGATATGTTTCTACGATGACGATTGATTCCCAATGATTTTCATTTTCTTCTGGAGTTAATTTGACGTTTTTTTTTTCATTGCCACTCGTGCTGGCTCGATTGACATCTCTCATTGTCTCCTCGAGTGGTGCACTAGGCTGTCTATCCTCCTGTCTTGACCTTTCATGTCCACGATTATCCCTTCTGTCGTTAGGATCGTTTCTTCGGCCATCCTGTCGGTCGTTTCCATTAAACTGTTGACCTTGGTTCCAGTTATTCCTTCCCCGATATCTGTTATTATACCGATTCCTGTCCTGATACCTGGAATTTTGGTTATAATTCCTATACCGGCTATCTCTCGCTTCTTGATCGTATGGCCTTTCATATGGTCCTCTATATCGATCATTTCCTCTTGCGTTACGGATATTTCCTCGATTCCCATCGTTCCGTCGGTTTTCCCAGGAATCCCTTCTGTCCGTTTGAGCTGCATTGTCCACGACTACCGCATTTACTTCTTGCGTGTTTCTGTTGTCGTTCCTATTACTTCTCGGTGTAACCTGTGCGCTCGTATAATCCAATCGCCGCAAAATATCATCATAATGTTCCAGCGTATTGGCTCCTGATGCTATCAGAGATCGCTGTACCTCTATCGGTAACTGTCGCGCTATAGCTTGCAAAAGCTCTTCTTCTGGCAATGGAGGAATAAGGAACTGTAATTTAGCCAGCTGTGACGTGAAGTAGTTGGCGTAATGCGTCGGATGTGACGTAGAATAGCGTTTAGAGTACATCTCCGCTCTTACGTTGAGTTGATCCTCGGCACTCCAGAATCTCCTCAAGAAAGCCATGGCAAATTTCTCCATGTTCGCAAAGTTGCTTCTGAACGCTCTAAACCACGTAAGTGCAGATCCATCTAAGGCGCGTTCTACTATCCTTAGCTCTCTTTCTTTGGCTACCCTGTGTTCCGCCATGTAGTCTCGAATATCTCGCAGAAATTCTACTGGTGTAACTCCTGTATTTCCCGAAAACTTTCTCGGTTTGTCATCTAGGTTCCTTATAATTGTGACTGGACCTGAGTATCGTTCACTTGGACTCGACGTACTCCTACTCGAACTTGGATTCTCCTGAGGGGTTGAACTGACCCTTTCGAATGTCACATTCGGTTGCATTTGACGGTCTTCTACCATGCTCGTGTCTTGATTCGTCATACTGCGGTCTATCGCTGTTTGATTCATCAATGTTTCCCCTGATGTTACATTATGACTGGTAAAACTGTTAACTATGGATTCTAGTTTAGTCATCCTGTCTTCTGCTAATCTCTTGACCTGAGTCTTCAACTCATCTAACGATGTAACATCCTGCGTCTTGTTACTTTCGTCTAGATCGTTCCTCAACTTGTCAATCTTTCCTTCGCACGTGTTCTTCACTAACGCGACTTGTTCTTTCAACAGATCAACATCTGTTCTAAATAGTGTTGAATCTAATTTCATCGCTTCCTTGCTTTCCGTAAACCTAGCTTCTAAGTTTGCCATACCTGCGATTAATTTTTCATCTAACCCGTCACGTTTCTCTTTTGCTTCGGCATCGACCTCATTATATCGTTCTTCAACAATTGCTCCGACTCTATTTTTAAATAAAGTTAAGTTTTCGTTAACCTTTTGCTCTATATCGTCGTCTATCTTTCTAATATCCTTCTGCAATTGATTTTCTAACGACTTTATATTAGAATTGACCTCTCCCAAGACTTCATCTTTAATGGTCCCAATTACTGTCTTCAAATCTTTTATTTCGTTACCTAGATTCGTTTCTAGACTCTTAATCTTAGTCTCGAAAGATACTTCGGTAGACCAATCTTGAATTTTTCCTACATCTGCCACTAAACCATCGATGTCGAATCTCAACTTCGATACATCTGACTTAATGTCTTTCTGTATGGTCATAACGTCTGTTCTTAAAATAAAAATATTTTCTTCCCCTCTACTTTCTAACTCGATAATATTTTTCCTTAATATCTGAACATTTTCCTCTCCTTTCATGTTTACTGCAATGATGTCTAATTGTAAAGTTTTCAACATCTCATTGTTCTTCAAAGTTAAACTATTCTCTAATCTGGTTAACTTATTTTCTAATTCAGTATTAGTTTCTTCACTACGAGATTGTAATTTCTCTTCCAACGATTTGAAATTGTCCTCACTATTTGATTGTAGCCTAGTCTCTAATAACATCAACTCATCTTTGCTATTTGACTGTAATCTTGTTTCTAATAATTTTAAATTATCTTCATTAGTTGACTGCAATCTAGTCTCTAATGACTTTAAATTATCCTTCAGATTGCCTTCGCTATTAGCCTGTAATGCTTGTACATTCTCTTTACATTTAGCTTCTAATCTAGCTTCTGAATTATTAATTTGCTCTTTAACTTCAGTTTCCATCTTAGAAATGGTTTCTGCAATTCCAGACATACCCGTCTGTAACTCTCCTAACACCTTCGCTAAATCCTCTGGCAACATAATTATATTTCAATATAGAATTATATAGAGACGTTAGACAACAACACATCGCAATGTCTCAATTCCTGCATTCACTTGGGTATAGGGAAAAATATCTTATAACTAACATGATATTACTAATACGATTAACATGAACACTGGATTGGGCACACAAGTACATTGTCTGACTAAGTATAATAAATTTTGTAACACACTTAAATGAACTTGAGATCAAACTCTCAGTAATCTAAATCTGATGTGATTCCATAGAATTAACAAAATCGAAAAGCCCCACTAGTTGGATAAAGCCAATTCTCCCTCTCTCTCTGTACCCGTTCGTCCTGGGGATGCGATGACCCATCTGCTATAACATCACATCCCTGGAGTTCCAGGACAGAGCGGAGTTAAATGAACCTCTAGTCAAATAAGGAATGTGTCGGAAATTCAGCTGAGTTCGTGAAAAAGCAGTGGGTTTCACGAGACAAAGTATCTCTAGGGTCGTTACGGGCTTAAGTTAATAAAAATAATTCAAATATAAATGGGCGCCATCAACTGAATTCCTAGCAAAACCACTTCCTTTCCGGATAAGCCTTACTCAAGACAAGGAAAAAAAAAGGAACATCACACCATCATCAGATCACAACTAAGATAAAAACAAATTTATTTTACTTTGATAGTCAGACAGACGTTTTAAATATAATTCCTACCTGAGAGTATGGTCGAATGCAAAGTTAAATTGTCATTGTCCAAAAATCGAACCATCTCCTTTCTAATGCAAATTTATTTCAATCCACATAACAAGAAAAATGTATAAAGTTCTCTTGGGTTCTCAGGATCACTGTATCACTATGTCTTTCGTCACTGACATTTGTGAAACCTGAGACCTAATTCTCTTTAATTTAACATCAATGTGGATTTAATTAAGTTACTAATCTGCCTAAACATACACATATAATAATCACTCATGTTAAATATCACATAAATTATGGTTTGCATGGTATAATTTGAACGTAGAACATGTTAATCAAATGTTCCTAAACATTTACTAATTAATTTACATTATTTACATCGTCATTAATCTCTTATCTGTGAATTACAGAAAATTCAAATTCTCATTGGTCATCCTCATCATTATTATCAAAATTAAATATTTCTCACATTAATTCTCACTTCAAAATTACAAATATTCCTGTCAGAATCGTTAATTCATCACCATTACATCATTTAAATTCACATTTTAAGTTGCAATTCCTTCGAATCATCTCTCAATTAAATTTATTTAATTCCATAAAAATTCATTAATCATCAGCTTCTTTAATTAATCATCACCTTCTAATTCAGTTATTCATCATCATTACAATCGTCTAATAATTCATTTCAATCAGTTTAATCAATTCAATCTTTAATTCATCCACTTATTTAATTCATCGATTTATTTCAAAATTTAATTTATCAACTTATTTAAATTTCAATCATCTGGTTATTTAATTTTATTATTTCATCTAGTCATTCTGATTTTTATTTCATTTGGTCAGATCGTTAATATGCTTAAATCTCAGATTATTATTTCGTTAATTATTATTTTCAGAAAATCTTGTATTATCAACTTCATTTATTTGTTTAATTTCCTAACAAATTGTTTAATAAGGTTTATAGAACGTTGTCTTACAGTTTTATTACTTCCAAGTTATATCTCGTATTTAATTATCATGCCAAAAATATTATTGTCTCCACGACATCACGTTGGATCTAACTATCCACAACGACATTATATTTCTTCAATATTCCAAATATCACATTTGAATATAAGAATTGCTACAAAAACTCCATAAATATTCAGCACATACAGCATGAATCTCAACAAATACGCTAGACTGGGTACAACAACCTCATGTCCGCTTCAAAATACATTATCAACGTTGCAACTACCAAATGGCAAATTCCACAAAATGCCTATCACAAACTTCATTTAACCACGTTGCATGATCTACAAAAATATATAAATGGCTTCAAATTATTAACGCACATAATCTCCAATGACTGTAATTATTCTGATCATATCTAGACAACTTCTTAAACAATTGGAAAAACATTACTTCAGTAATTTATGATCTGCTTTCAAATAACATAAATTCTCTTTCACAAGTTTCATAATTCACATCGTAGAAAAACACCAATGTGCTATAATCTCTCACATCAAAATCTGCAATACTGATCTGCCTTAAAATAATTATGACCATTAATGATTAATCTTACTAGATTAAATTACTTTAAATCCTTCTCAAAGGTATCAAACACAATTATAAAAAATCATCAAAGCATCAGCTGTAATAGCTGTTAAACTGAAATTACTCTCAAAAGAGTATAGCAACAAAATATTGGATTGGCAAACAAGAATTACTAAATGCAATCCTGTTGACATTTATCGTTACTTTATTTAACAAAATCTCGACTGATATGTGACTAGTAGTTCCTTGTTTAATTCACTTACATCTCGTGTACATTCGGATGATAAAATGAGTTCCTCAATGGCGAGTAAGATGTGTAACCACCGTGCAATCGTATAAATACGAAGGACCTCGCCCCGTCGACTTGGATGATAGTTCCCTAAACGGTGGGTAAGGTGAGTAGCCACCATACAATCGTATAAATACGAAGGACCCCACCTCGTAGGCTATATGAGTGAATGTACCAGAAAGGAATCAACAAGTTTCTAGTTGTCATATAAAAGCGACGTTCATTCACTAAAGTGAATAACTTCTTAATATCTCCAAACAATCCAATGGAAAAATCCCTACTGATGAATAATACACACTCGCTAGTATGCAATGAACTGACGAAGTAGTTTCTGATAATCAATTGCAGATCACGAGTTCGAAATACTCGCTACTCAAAAAAAACTATCCATGAAAAATATCCTAGCTGGAAAAATGTCTATAAGACCAAACATCTTCTTCATAAAGCCAAACAACGGTGAGAATATCGAATAATGATGCCTGCCATATCATATGGTCACTCCATATTCTAGCAAATTCGAAGTATATAAATTCAAACCATGTCTTAATAATCAAATCACTCCTATTAGAAAAATATACATGTGTGCCCAGTATTCATGAAAATAATCGTATCAGGTAGATAGAACTCTTACAATACCTTTCATTATCAGTTGTAATATAATTTCCAAGATCGTCGATTTTCCCTACCTAAAGATTTCTCGTAAGATCGGCGTGAATATCATTTCATCCATGAAATGACGATTTCCTTCGAAATCCCAAGCGAATCAGCTGTTGGACTCCTCTCGTCAGGAACCGAATCCATCGCTCTGTGGTGCCATCTTGTCTCTATTCACGTTTACTCGATCATGTTGAACCTCGAATTACCCATAGCGGATATCGTCCAACTCCTTCTCGAAAAGTTCATGGTAACAGCGGACCCCCTACTCTTCTTCTAATATACGCCACTGTTCCGATAAATGTTCAGTTTGAGAATTGTAAGTCCTCCCTCAACTTACTGCAAAGTTCTACTTGAGTAAAATAAAAATTTTACTAGATAGTGTTCATGATTACGATACACCTTGTATCTGTCTATAATATGTAATCCATGAAAATGGCATAAGATAAAAATCTTATAAATGCACGCTGTAATGTTCATCAGAGCCTATGCTAAACATTCAGTTTACTTGAAATAGTAAAAAGTCGTTTGAATGTATTATATAACAGCATGGTTATAAGGTTATTTGTGAAAGCCTGTGTTCGAACAACGTCGAAATGAAGCTTGAAACAAAGTCTTCATATGCGATCAGTGTGGTTTTGAAATACCCCGGCTATCTATAATTGTCTTCTCGGCCAGGTCGCCTGTATCAACGACCCGCTCGGCCTGCTCTGCTCGGTGATACGAGAAATGTCGCCTACTCTTGCCGTGACGGTTTACGTGTGTTGCGTGACCTTCAATGCCCGTCTCGCTGTGCTATAGAGCTGCTCTGTACTGCTCCTCTCATAGAGCCCAACTGAACTGCTCAGCGCTGTGTTCCAGCTTATGAGCTCCGTGCGGCACGTGGCTAATTCTCCCCCACCACAGTGCTCCTACGTCACGAAGATAGTCTCGAACCCGACTCCTCTCGGCTGTTCTGTTATACAATAACTTATTTCCATAAAATTATTTCCACATATAATGCATGTCATATATACTCTTCTAAGTTGTTTAAACTTATTATAATCCCATATATGATTCAATAAAGTTTCACATCTTTATTAATAATTCTATCTTCTTACAGATTTCAATGCCTCCTTGATTCTTGACCTCCTACGCCATCTTGGCTTTCTTCTTGACGCGATCGATGCGCTATCTTGTCTGCTTGCTTTCCAAAACCTCAACTACAGCTTAATGTCAGCTGGCGTAGCCGATAGCCTAAAATAGGTATCGGGTACATCTCTCCCGTACATCTCCTTTTTTTTATCAGGATTGAGAAAAAAAAATACACTCTCAGGCATTCAACATATTATACATGTACACGATAGCTCTACAATTTCCTTTACTCAGCATGATGGTATTTCCTGATGCTAGCTGCATTAAAAGTTCCTACAACTTCATCAGTATCCATTCTGACAATCTTATAGCTATTATTCTGGTATGTTTGTTCAATACGGAACGGACCAGCGTACAATGGAGCGAATTTATGGTAGATCTTTAGCTGTAGGTTCGAAGTGACTGGCTTCCTAATCAGCACCTCATCATTTTCTTGAAATGGCTCGTGGAACCTCCTTCCTGCCTGTCTCCTGGCTCTCTTCTCCGCCTGTCTTCTGAGCCTCTCTCCTGCCATCTCGACTCTTCTTTCTTGTGTGGGTTGAGGATCTACTGGTGCCCTCACGACTCTATCCCATGGTCTATCCGGTTTCAATCCATGATGAAGCATGGACGGAATCTGTCCTGTGCTTTCATGTACTGTGGAATTCAAGCATTGGCTAATGATGGGTATCACTTCCATCCATCTATGGTGTTGCCTTGACACATATAAGCGACACAGCTTACTTATCTCCGGCATAATTCTTTCGGCGGGATTTCCCTCTGGATACCGTACAGAATTAAACACATGCCTGACTCCTAAACGTTCCATAGCAGTAGAAAATTCCATGCTAGTAAATTGCGATCCATGGTCACTCAACAAAACTTCAGGTTTCCCCATGCTCGGAATGACTGTTTTCTCAAGTCGATTTATTACGTACTTGGACGTAGCTTTCTGTATAGGGCATAGAGATACGTACTTCGAAAATACATCGACTGTTACTGAAACGAATTGATTGCCTTTCGTCGAACGAGGAATCGGACCAAAAATGTCCGTCGCGAAAAGTTCTCTTGGCTTGCTGGGTAATATTGATCTGGGAATTTCTTTCATTAACTTAGATGAGTATTTACTTCGCTGACAACTGTCACAGGTCTTTATGACGTCGCGAATCGTTTGTCCCATTTGTTTCCAAACAAAAGTATCTTGAGCGAGAGCCAAAGTCTTGTCTACACCTACATGAGCTGCAGTTCGGTGTATCATCCAAATAACTGGTTTGACAAGCTTGGGTGGGATCACTACTCTAAGTCTAGTATGATCCTGGTCAATATATTGGCATATAACACCTCCCATAATATGATGTCTTCTAGCCTCTATCTCAGTTCTTTGAAAATCTGGATCAGTGTTATCCATCCTACGTGTCAGAAAACGGTAAATTCTTCGCAAAGGTGCATATCTCTTCTGAGTTTGCGCTAACAACTTCAACTTTTCTAGAGTACCACTATCCTCTTGAATCAAATTTATATGGTTGACTATTACTTCTTCACAAGGGTTTCTGCTCAGCACATCTGCTAACAGATTTAACTTCCCCGGTCTATGTACAACAGTTGGGTTAAATTGCTGTAAGAACAGAGCCCATCTGGTGATGCGGTCACTCGCTAAGTCTGTCTTCATAATAAATTGGAGGGCTTTATGATCTGTGATCACTGTTATGTCATGTCCAAACAACACCTTCTTCCACGTTTTGAGAGCATGAACCACTGCTAATGCCTCTAACTCAGTTGCATAGTAATTCTTCTCACAATTCCTAAGCTTGCGACTGGTGAAAGCTAAATATCTATGTTTCTTGTCATCATCCATCTGATATAGGATTCCACTAATACCTATTTTGGATGCGTCTGTCTCTACAAAGAATCGTCTTGTAAAATCAGGATACTCAAGCTTGATATTTTGGATTAGCATTTTCTTGGCCGCTAAAAATGCTTGATTGCATTTATCGTCCCATTTCCATCGATTTCCCTTCCTTAATAAATCCTGCAGAGGTGCCATTGTCTCAGTATATCCAGGACAATGTGTTGAAAAGAACTGACACATGCCTAAAAACTGCCGTACCTCTTTAATCTTTCGTGGTGTTGGAAACTCTGAAATTGCCATTATCTTCTTTGGATTGGGCCTATAACCATCTCCATCGATTCTATGTCCAAGAAATTCAATTTCTTCATGAAAGAATTGACATTTATTGAAGTTCACCTTGAAGTTCGTTCTTCTAAGATCTTCAAAAAGCATTTGAAGGTGTCTGATATGTTCTTCCGCTGTCTCAGACGCTATAATCAGGTCATCAATATAGCTTACAACATGCTCTTTAACTGCATCTGACAAATTTTGATCTAGTGCTCGGATCATCACCGGACCACTATTTTTCACACCAAAAGGTAACCTATTGAATACGTATGTTTTATGGTCAAACAAGAACCCTGTGTACTGTTTGCACTCTTCTGCTAGCTCAACATGATAATATGAACTAGTCAGATCGATTGTCGAGAAGACACTCTTTCCTCTAAATCGGCGTAACAATTCACGAATAACAGGTGGTCTATCGTGTTCAGGAAGAACTCTTTCGTTAAGGGATCTGGCATCTAGACATAACCTCAGCTTACCGTTAGGTTTCTTGACAACAGCTAAAGGATTCAAATAAGCAGTTGGCATTTTCTTAATTATTCCATCTGTTTCCATGTCGCTTATCATTATGCTAACTTCCTCCTTCCATTTATCCGGAATGGGATATAAATTTTTATGGTATGGTTTGTCATCCATCAACTTGATGCTGTATGTAAAATTTTCTATGAGACCTGGTTTGTCATTGAATATATCCTCATATTCTGAAATTACTTGATCAAACCGCCCCTTAATTTCTGGATTTATTTTACTAGTTATGCCAATTTTATCTTCTATAGACCTTTCAACGCTGCATACAATTTCATCCAATATATCCTCTCTAAAGAATGTCATCTCTGATTCTTGATTTTCCATGACCCCTTCTTGAAAGTACATGCGCCTACTCTGCATATTTATGATCAGGCCACTCTCACTTAGGAAATCCACTCCTAGGATCATGTCAAAATGTAGTTGACCCACTACTAGGAACATCTGTTCAAAACTTCTGGTTCCAATCCCGACATCTAAAAGTACCTGACTTTTACATTTCATACTCTTGTCTGGAATCACCCCTTGAATTTTGCTAACAACAGTTGGCAACATTGTAATTCCTCCTAATAATTTCAATTCATCCAGGCAACCTATGGATATCAAGCTCACCATAGCTCCTGTGTCTACAAGTGTCTTTATTTCTTTTCCCATGACTTCCACACTAATAACTGGCAATTCATGTCTATTTTCCCGTTGTACTATGTCTTCTTCCTCGATTAAATCCTCGTCCTTGACCTGATATGTTTCTACGATGACGATTGATTCCCAATGATTTTCATTTTCTTCTGGAGTTAATTTGACGTTTTTTTTTTTTCATTGCCACTCGTGCTGGCTCGATTGACATCTCTCATTGTCTCCTCGAGTGGTGCACTAGGCTGTCTATCCTCCTGTCTTGACCTTTCATGTCCACGATTATCCCTTCTGTCGTTAGGATCGTTTCTTCGGCCATCCTGTCGGTCGTTTCCATTAAACTGTTGACCTTGGTTCCAGTTATTCCTTCCCCGATATCTGTTATTATACCGATTCCTGTCCTGATACCTGGAATTTTGGTTATAATTCCTATACCGGCTATCTCTCGCTTCTTGATCGTATGGCCTTTCATATGGTCCTCTATATCGATCATTTCCTCTTGCGTTACGGATATTTCCTCGATTCCCATCGTTCCGTCGGTTTTCCCAGGAATCCCTTCTGTCCGTTTGAGCTGCATTGTCCACGACTACCGCATTTACTTCTTGCGTGTTTCTGTTGTCGTTCCTATTACTTCTCGGTGTAACCTGTGCGCTCGTATAATCCAATCGCCGCAAAATATCATCATAATGTTCCAGCGTATTGGCTCCTGATGCTATCAGAGATCGCTGTACCTCTATCGGTAACTGTCGCGCTATAGCTTGCAAAAGCTCTTCTTCTGGCAATGGAGGAATAAGGAACTGTAATTTAGCCAGCTGTGACGTGAAGTAGTTGGCGTAATGCGTCGGATGTGACGTAGAATAGCGTTTAGAGTACATCTCCGCTCTTACGTTGAGTTGATCCTCGGCACTCCAGAATCTCCTCAAGAAAGCCATGGCAAATTTCTCCATGTTCGCAAAGTTGCTTCTGAACGCTCTAAACCACGTAAGTGCAGATCCATCTAAGGCGCGTTCTACTATCCTTAGCTCTCTTTCTTTGGCTACCCTGTGTTCCGCCATGTAGTCTCGAATATCTCGCAGAAATTCTACTGGTGTAACTCCTGTATTTCCCGAAAACTTTCTCGGTTTGTCATCTAGGTTCCTTATAATTGTGACTGGACCTGAGTATCGTTCACTTGGACTCGACGTACTCCTACTCGAACTTGGATTCTCCTGAGGGGTTGAACTGACCCTTTCGAATGTCACATTCGGTTGCATTTGACGGTCTTCTACCATGCTCGTGTCTTGATTCGTCATACTGCGGTCTATCGCTGTTTGATTCATCAATGTTTCCCCTGATGTTACATTATGACTGGTAAAACTGTTAACTATGGATTCTAGTTTAGTCATCCTGTCTTCTGCTAATCTCTTGACCTGAGTCTTCAACTCATCTAACGATGTAACATCCTGCGTCTTGTTACTTTCGTCTAGATCGTTCCTCAACTTGTCAATCTTTCCTTCGCACGTGTTCTTCACTAACGCGACTTGTTCTTTCAACAGATCAACATCTGTTCTAAATAGTGTTGAATCTAATTTCATCGCTTCCTTGCTTTCCGTAAACCTAGCTTCTAAGTTTGCCATACCTGCGATTAATTTTTCATCTAACCCGTCACGTTTCTCTTTTGCTTCGGCATCGACCTCATTATATCGTTCTTCAACAATTGCTCCGACTCTATTTTTAAATAAAGTTAAGTTTTCGTTAACCTTTTGCTCTATATCGTCGTCTATCTTTCTAATATCCTTCTGCAATTGATTTTCTAACGACTTTATATTAGAATTGACCTCTCCCAAGACTTCATCTTTAATGGTCCCAATTACTGTCTTCAAATCTTTTATTTCGTTACCTAGATTCGTTTCTAGACTCTTAATCTTAGTCTCGAAAGATACTTCGGTAGACCAATCTTGAATTTTTCCTACATCTGCCACTAAACCATCGATGTCGAATCTCAACTTCGATACATCTGACTTAATGTCTTTCTGTATGGTCATAACGTCTGTTCTTAAAATAAAAATATTTTCTTCCCCTCTACTTTCTAACTCGATAATATTTTTCCTTAATATCTGAACATTTTCCTCTCCTTTCATGTTTACTGCAATGATGTCTAATTGTAAAGTTTTCAACATCTCATTGTTCTTCAAAGTTAAACTATTCTCTAATCTGGTTAACTTATTTTCTAATTCAGTATTAGTTTCTTCACTACGAGATTGTAATTTCTCTTCCAACGATTTGAAATTGTCCTCACTATTTGATTGTAGCCTAGTCTCTAATAACATCAACTCATCTTTGCTATTTGACTGTAATCTTGTTTCTAATAATTTTAAATTATCTTCATTAGTTGACTGCAATCTAGTCTCTAATGACTTTAAATTATCCTTCAGATTGCCTTCGCTATTAGCCTGTAATGCTTGTACATTCTCTTTACATTTAGCTTCTAATCTAGCTTCTGAATTATTAATTTGCTCTTTAACTTCAGTTTCCATCTTAGAAATGGTTTCTGCAATTCCAGACATACCCGTCTGTAACTCTCCTAACACCTTCGCTAAATCCTCTGGCAACATAATTATATTTCAATATAGAATTATATAGAGACGTTAGACAACAACACATCGCAATGTCTCAATTCCTGCATTCACTTGGGTATAGGGAAAAATATCTTATAACTAACATGATATTACTAATACGATTAACATGAACACTGGATTGGGCACACAAGTACATTGTCTGACTAAGTATAATAAATTTTGTAACACACTTAAATGAACTTGAGATCAAACTCTCAGTAATCTAAATCTGATGTGATTCCATAGAATTAACAAAATCGAAAAGCCCCACTAGTTGGATAAAGCCAATTCTCCCTCTCTCTCTGTACCCGTTCGTCCTGGGGATGCGAAGACCCATCTGCTATAACATCACATCCCTGGAGTTCCAGGACAGAGCGGAGTTAAATGAACCTCTAGTCAAATAAGGAATGTGTCGGAAATTCAGCTGAGTTCGTGAAAAAGCAGTGGGTTTCACGAGACAAAGTATCTCTAGGGTCGTTACGGGCTTAAGTTAATAAAAATAATTCAAATATAAATGGGCGCCATCAACTGAATTCCTAGCAAAACCACTTCCTTTCCGGATAAGCCTTACTCAAGACAAGGAAAAAAAAAGGAACATCACACCATCATCAGATCACAACTAAGATAAAAACAAATTTATTTTACTTTGATAGTCAGACAGACGTTTTAAATATAATTCCTACCTGAGAGTATGGTCGAATGCAAAGTTAAATTGTCATTGTCCAAAAATCGAACCATCTCCTTTCTAATGCAAATTTATTTCAATCCACATAACAAGAAAAATGTATAAAGTTCTCTTGGGTTCTCAGGATCACTGTATCACTATGTCTTTCGTCACTGACATTTGTGAAACCTGAGACCTAATTCTCTTTAATTTAACATCAATGTGGATTTAATTAAGTTACTAATCTGCCTAAACATACACATATAATAATCACTCATGTTAAATATCACATAAATTATGGTTTGCATGGTATAATTTGAACGTAGAACATGTTAATCAAATGTTCCTAAACATTTACTAATTAATTTACATTATTTACATCGTCATTAATCTCTTATCTGTGAATTACAGAAAATTCAAATTCTCATTGGTCATCCTCATCATTATTATCAAAATTAAATATTTCTCACATTAATTCTCACTTCAAAATTACAAATATTCCTGTCAGAATCGTTAATTCATCACCATTACATCATTTAAATTCACATTTTAAGTTGCAATTCCTTCGAATCATCTCTCAATTAAATTTATTTAATTCCATAAAAATTCATTAATCATCAGCTTCTTTAATTAATCATCACCTTCTAATTCAGTTATTCATCATCATTACAATCGTCTAATAATTCATTTCAATCAGTTTAATCAATTCAATCTTTAATTCATCCACTTATTTAATTCATCGATTTATTTCAAAATTTAATTTATCAACTTATTTAAATTTCAATCATCTGGTTATTTAATTTTATTATTTCATCTAGTCATTCTGATTTTTATTTCATTTGGTCAGATCGTTAATATGCTTAAATCTCAGATTATTATTTCGTTAATTATTATTTTCAGAAAATCTTGTATTATCAACTTCATTTATTTGTTTAATTTCCTAACAAATTGTTTAATAAGGTTTATAGAACGTTGTCTTACAGTTTTATTACTTCCAAGTTATATCTCGTATTTAATTATCATGCCAAAAATATTATTGTCTCCACGACATCACGTTGGATCTAACTATCCACAACGACATTATATTTCTTCAATATTCCAAATATCACATTTGAATATAAGAATTGCTACAAAAACTCCATAAATATTCAGCACATACAGCATGAATCTCAACAAATACGCTAGACTGGGTACAACAACCTCATGTCCGCTTCAAAATACATTATCAACGTTGCAACTACCAAATGGCAAATTCCACAAAATGCCTATCACAAACTTCATTTAACCACGTTGCATGATCTACAAAAATATATAAATGGCTTCAAATTATTAACGCACATAATCTCCAATGACTGTAATTATTCTGATCATATCTAGACAACTTCTTAAACAATTGGAAAAACATTACTTCAGTAATTTATGATCTGCTTTCAAATAACATAAATTCTCTTTCACAAGTTTCATAATTCACATCGTAGAAAAACACCAATGTGCTATAATCTCTCACATCAAAATCTGCAATACTGATCTGCCTTAAAATAATTATGACCATTAATGATTAATCTTACTAGATTAAATTACTTTAAATCCTTCTCAAAGGTATCAAACACAATTATAAAAAATCATCAAAGCATCAGCTGTAATAGCTGTTAAACTGAAATTACTCTCAAAAGAGTATAGCAACAAAATATTGGATTGGCAAACAAGAATTACTAAATGCAATCCTGTTGACATTTATCGTTACTTTATTTAACAAAATCTCGACTGATATGTGACTAGTAGTTCCTTGTTTAATTCACTTACATCTCGTGTACATTCGGATGATAAAATGAGTTCCTCAATGGCGAGTAAGATGTGTAACCACCGTGCAATCGTATAAATACGAAGGACCTCGCCCCGTCGACTTGGATGATAGTTCCCTAAACGGTGGGTAAGGTGAGTAGCCACCATACAATCGTATAAATACGAAGGACCCCACCTCGTAGGCTATATGAGTGAATGTACCAGAAAGGAATCAACAAGTTTCTAGTTGTCATATAAAAGCGACGTTCATTCACTAAAGTGAATAACTTCTTAATATCTCCAAACAATCCAATGGAAAAATCCCTACTGATGAATAATACACACTCGCTAGTATGCAATGAACTGACGAAGTAGTTTCTGATAATCAATTGCAGATCACGAGTTCGAAATACTCGCTACTCAAAAAAAACTATCCATGAAAAATATCCTAGCTGGAAAAATGTCTATAAGACCAAACATCTTCTTCATAAAGCCAAACAACGGTGAGAATATCGAATAATGATGCCTGCCATATCATATGGTCACTCCATATTCTAGCAAATTCGAAGTATATAAATTCAAACCATGTCTTAATAATCAAATCACTCCTATTAGAAAAATATACATGTGTGCCCAGTATTCATGAAAATAATCGTATCAGGTAGATAGAACTCTTACAATACCTTTCATTATCAGTTGTAATATAATTTCCAAGATCGTCGATTTTCCCTACCTAAAGATTTCTCGTAAGATCGGCGTGAATATCATTTCATCCATGAAATGACGATTTCCTTCGAAATCCCAAGCGAATCAGCTGTTGGACTCCTCTCGTCAGGAACCGAATCCATCGCTCTGTGGTGCCATCTTGTCTCTATTCACGTTTACTCGATCATGTTGAACCTCGAATTACCCATAGCGGATATCGTCCAACTCCTTCTCGAAAAGTTCATGGTAACAGCGGACCCCCTACTCTTCTTCTAATATACGCCACTGTTCCGATAAATGTTCAGTTTGAGAATTGTAAGTCCTCCCTCAACTTACTGCAAAGTTCTACTTGAGTAAAATAAAAATTTTACTAGATAGTGTTCATGATTACGATACACCCTGTATCTGTCTATAATATGTAATCCATGAAATGGCATAAGATAAAAATCTTATAAATGCACGCTGTAATGTTCATCAGAGCCTATGCTAAACATTCAGTTTACTTGAAATAGTAAAAAGTCGTTTGAATGTATTATATAACAGCATGGTTATAAGGTTATTTGTGAAAGCCTGTGTTCGAACAACGTCGAAATGAAGCTTGAAACAAAGTCTTCATATGCGATCAGTGTGGTTTTGAAATACCCCGGCTATCTATAATTGTCTTCTCGGCCAGGTCGCCTGTATCAACGACCCGCTCGGCCTGCTCTGCTCGGTGATACGAGAAATGTCGCCTACTCTTGCCGTGACGGTTTACGTGTGTTGCGTGACCTTCAATGCCCGTCTCGCTGTGCTATAGAGCTGCTCTGTACTGCTCCTCTCATAGAGCCCAACTGAACTGCTCAGCGCTGTGTTCCAGCTTATGAGCTCCGTGCGGCACGTGGCTAATTCTCCCCCACCACAGTGCTCCTACGTCACGAAGATAGTCTCGAACCCGACTCCTCTCGGCTGTTCTGTTATACAATAACTTATTTCCATAAAATTATTTCCACATATAATGCATGTCATATATACTCTTCTAAGTTGTTTAAACTTATTATAATCCCATATATGATTCAATAAAGTTTCACATCTTTATTAATAATTCTATCTTCTTACAGATTTCAATGCCTCCTTGATTCTTGACCTCCTACGTCATCTTGGCTTTCTTCTTGACGCGATCGATGCGCTATCTTGTCTGCTTGCTTTCCAAAACCTCAACTACAGCTTAATGTCAGCTGGCGTAGCCGATAGCCTAAAATAGGTATCGGGTACAGTACCCCGAGACCATACAAGGCGACTTTTACTATCTCTTCAGTCGTCTGTAAACTGCAGTAATTTTTTGTGAAGATATACAGGTTCATCCGTTTGGGATGTCAGAAAAGTATAACGTTATAGCTATTATGTTAATGCATATATATCTATGCAATTTTCTGTAATGTACGTGACAATACGCAGCAGAAAAACGGAACCCGAGCAACGCCGGGTATTTCAGCTAGTAATTTATAAAAGGGGTCTTCCTGTAGTTGGGCACTTGACACAACGGTTAGGGTCAGTTCGTATGTGACGTGTATTGCGATTCTTCTACGAAGTTTTCAATTTTATTTCACGCCAGGAAGAACACGTTAGGTAAATTTAATTTGAGAGCACATTTTAACTAATAATTTTTCTTTGCCAACAAACAGGTTCCAAGCCCCTAAACATTGCAACAGTAGCTCAATTGATAACATCTGGTTATTAATACCGAAGACCGTTCGAAGAATGGGTACTTCTGCTAGTTATCTATATATGTGCCAATTTTGGAATAGTTCCCATGTATATATTCCATGATATCCAACATGGAGCTGAAATTTCAATTATGATCATTCAGCAGTTGATAGCACTGACATCATTTTCAAGTATGACGTTGAGATGTCCCGGTATAGATCTTTACTCATACCAAATTTCGTTTCGATTGCTGCAGCCGTTTAGGAGTTGATAGGGGGGGGGGACACACACAGACAGACATTTTCCCGGATCGATCTAATAAGCCTACTTTTTCCTCATTTTTGCAAAATGTGAAAAGTAGGCTAAAAATATACAAATTTGGAATGGAATTTAAAATTTCGAGGTGGACACCTAAATTTGAAAAGATCGAAAATTAATAAAACAAAAATTCAATAAACCTAATAATTATAAAAAATATACACAAATTACGGAAATACAAAAAAAATATCGTTCTAAGACGAACACGTCGTTGAGTCAATGTACATTTTAAGCAACACTGTAAAATGGCTTCTATCACTACAACATTTGATACTGGTTGCAAGGGGTGAGTAAGGAGGAAGGGTGCACTTGCGGTACGGGGACCAGCCGTCGCCACCGCACTTTCATTGATTTAATGTACAGGAAGGTAGATGCATTCAGCATTATAATATAGTCAGAAACACAGTGATAGATGTAATATAAAGTTTACGTAGTGCGATGTAAAGCCAATTAATTTTATTTTGTCGTGTTGGCTAGTATGATCGGTTAGCGCACTTGGTCTGTTGAGACATGATCATATATTGTAAGACGACTTAGGGTCGCAGTGTTAAAGCTAGGAGCCCACATTGGTCAGGTATTATTGCTTACTTTAGGTAATCCTTTTGAATTGACTACATCATCTTGGGAGGCAATCACGTGATACATGAGAGCTGTCATGATCAATAAAATGTCGTTGAAATGTATGCTACGGTTGAATATTGAGGTTTAATAATAAATGACAAATAATAAAGGGTTAGTACAGGAAATAAATAGAACCTAAACATGAATTAAAATAAGAACTGATAATAGATGGTATATCGGCTTTCACGGCCAGTGAATTAAAAATCAGCATTTTTTCTAGGTTTATGCCGGTCTTGTGTGAGGTTTCGCGCAAGAACACCAAGCTTGCTCATCAGTGGGCTGTTTGGAAGCCTTTATATGGAGGTGATGGCTGGTTGAGGTTTTAGCTCTTGCAGTTAAGAGGCACACATGCGCTTCATAAGAAGGGAGGTAGTGCACAGTTTGCTACTCCTGTGGGGTCCAGGCACGGAACACCAAGAGCCCACTGATGAGCCAGTTTGGTGTTGCTGGGTGAATCCCCATACAAGACACGGCAGAAACCTAGAATAATTGATGAGTTTTAACTGCTAATAGGTTTCCCGTTAATCTGATACCTGACTGGCTGCGTGGCTCAGGGGTAACGTTCTCGCTTGCTGGGCCCTAGGTTGCAGGTTCGTATCCTGGCGCAGTCAGCTGGCATTTGAGGGTGCGCAAATGCGAGGGAGCCGTGTCCGTAGATTTACTGGCACGTTAAAGATCCCTTTCGGGGCAAAATTCCGGCACCCCGGCGTCTCTAAAAGCCAGTGTAGTTAAAAGGGACGTAAAACCAATAACATTATTATTATTATTAATCTGATACCTAATAAAACCCGAACATGACTAAATAAAATGTGTTGTTCTACTAATCTTAAATTACATTAAATTACCCTATAGATTAAAACTGCTCCTAAATGAAAACATAAAATATAGCTTAATTCTAAATATTCGATTTTGACATGATGTTTATGAGAGACGATGTGTAGGAACATCGTGGCTATTGAACATAGGATTTTACTTTCCTGCCGACAGTGAAGTACAAACAGTACAGAGACTGCGCAGGCAGGGCGTAAATCGTGCACCCTAGATTTTGTAATTATTTTGTAGAATTTGTTGTGGTCTTATGTTGTTTCTAACTCGCTGTGTAATAGTAAAGGTTTTATAGGATGTTCTTCGTTTGTTTATGATAGAACAGATTTGGATTCAGCTAGCTGTTTAATGGTAAACGTGAATGTTAGCATGGCACCAACATAACGCAGGATATTTTATTTGTACCAGTACCTTATAAAATTCGGATCTTCTTCGCTCGCTGTTGAGCAGCAAGATGACAGCTATCAGCTACTGAAGTAGGTGCAGTGATATCCTCAATTTGAATTTATAATTTCGCATGGATTAGTATAAGTGACACGTTCTTAGTTTGCTTGCGATTTGTTTTGTTGATACGACTTCCTGCGGGGACATTCGGAATTTGCTTGGTTGGTTCCTCAGTTTAGGGGATGTGACAACGTGGTCATGTAGCCCCGTGTACTTTGAGTGTGTGTAGAATCTGTTTGATAACCGGTGTTAATTGTGATGGCTGTATTCGTGTGTGTTATCTGTAACTCAGGTAAGAACTGCAGATGATTAATTTCAAGTAGTTGCTACCATCAACGACCCCTAGCTGTGAACTTGGCTATTAAATGCCACCACAACCCGCACCTTGTGGCGAACGTTGGAACATAATAGAGCGTTAATCAAATCTAACCTAAAATGTACCTTCACACGATTGTAGTTAGTGGAAAGTTCTTTTAAACGCCATAAATCTATGACATTGGCCAGCCGGCTTTACTTCGCCTCCGAAGGAAGGCAAACTGAGGGATTTTTAACGCTCTTAAAAGATCCGACGACTCCGGCAGGGTTTGAACCCGCGATCTTGGACATAGAAGCGCAGCATGCTGTCAACTACGCTACCGAAGCCGATCATTCGGAATTTAGATAGGTTAGGTAATAATAATAATATCGTATCGCCTCGGGTGCCGGGTGCAAGCTTTGTTAATTGACACCCAGAGGGTGGCTTGCATGTCGAATTTCGTCGTTCCTTTGAACGCTATGAAAGTCAAGGAGGTTAGATATCTAAACTCCTTGACACTACAGCGCTTTCAAGTAGAGAATGGAGGAACTTTGTGTTGGCGGAAAATCCCGAGATTAATTTTGCCATTGAACACGGCCTACTGAATTCAAATGGGTTCTTTAACATACCAACAACGTATGACATGTGTATCGTGATTTTTGTCGCCTTCAAAAATCACTTACCATGGCCAGGGGCGAACCTGAAATCTTGGGGTTGG
This sequence comes from Meconema thalassinum, assembly GCA_946902985.2. Taxonomy (NCBI): domain Eukaryota; kingdom Metazoa; phylum Arthropoda; class Insecta; order Orthoptera; family Tettigoniidae; genus Meconema; species Meconema thalassinum. Next base: position 301,252,752 of record OX336396.1, on the reverse strand, counting down.
TAGTCCGACACTATAACCACTCACCCACCGTGGCAAGGTAATGGAATAGCCATTCGAGACCCAACACAGACTGGGATAGGGATCTAAACAATGAATAAATTGGATCAGAAATTTTACGTAAGACTGTTGTATTCATTTGATATATTTCTGTTTTCCTACGAATATGCTGGTTTCGTAACAAACCTTTCTCCCAACCCGACACTTTCATGCTGAGACTAGTCTGAGTGCAAATCCGATCCTCTCAGAGTGTGATTCGATTGGGATTGGGATAGTCCCATAGTGGCTGATTTGGCTCTCAGTTCCACGGTATTTCGGACAAAACGAGCTCAATAGCTGTAAACGAAATGTTAATGAAACTATTAGGAAGAGTTCCGTTTGAACCTTTGCCATGCACTAGTGTATTTTATGACAAGTTGCAATCTGTTTCTGATCTTAAGTGCAGAAAGGTCATTTTCTTCTTCTGTCGATTTCGACCTACTGTTGGCCGACTTGCCAATCTCTTCTTCTCCTCCCAGAATTTCTTCATGTGTTCGCTGAGTCTCCTCCTTCTTTCTTCAGACCAGATGACCTTGGTTTTTGAGCTAGGTTTTTCCTGAAATCCTTTAAATTATCAATCTTGCTTCCACTTTGTGATTTATTGAGAATATCTTCTTGAGTGATGCCAACTGCTTTGCGATCTGCTCGTGTTTCCTCAACCCATTTTGTGGTGGACTTTAATTTGCTAATGTAAGTGAATATCCTTTTATCTAAAACGAACTCAGTGACTCCGTTTGCTTTCGGAAACTGTGACAAAAAGCTTCGTCAATCAATTCGTGGTCTGAAAAGTTACACTGACCCAAATTTAAAGCCACGGCGATCCATGTTAGGCTCGCGACCCGTAGGTTTTTAAATTCCATTGTAATTGATAATGACATCTCCTTGTATAGCCTATGTTCTATACGAGTTTGTAGGCCAGATCCATCCTTTTACCTCCCCTCAGGGGCTCACATCTCGTGGGACGTGGGTTGGCGACCACGAGACTCCTGCTGAGTCTGGCTTTGCTTCCACTTACTAGTACTGGCCTCCCCTCTCTGTTCTCTTTCCTGTAGGCCTCCCTTGGTCAACTCTTGTTCTCTTCCGACCCCGACGGTATTAGTGTATCCGAGGCCTGGGAAATTTCTTCCTTTCCCGCCTTAATTGGCCCTTCCCTCATCTTTCCTGATGCCTCATTCTTCTAGGGTTCCGCCTTCTCTTTCTTTTCATTATAGTTCCTTATTAACTTACATTTAGTGAGTATTTTGAATCTACCATACATTTTGTAAGCATTTTCAATTTTAATTGCATTTTGTAAATATTTTGAATTTCAATTGCACTTTGTGAGTATTTTGATTCTGAACCGGCCTTTTTCAATCTAACTTGCATTGTGTATTTTCAATTTCAATTGCATTTTGTAAGTATTTTGAACCTCAATTGCATTTTGTACGTATTCTCAATCTCAATTGCATTTTGTAAGTATTTTGAATTTCAATTGCACTTTGTGAGTATTTCGAATGTCCATTGCATTTCGAAAGTATTTTGAATTTCAATTGCATTTTGTGAGTATTTCGAATGTCCATTGCATTTCGTAAGTATTTTGAACCTAAAGTACAATTTATGCGTATTTTTGAATCTGTTCCTTTTGTGAGTATTTTCCTTCTAAATTACCTTCTGTAAATATTACCGTTCTACATTTAGTGAATCGTTTCAATCTGAGTTCCATTTTGTAAGTATTTTCAGTCTAACTTAATTTTCGTGCTGGTTTCCATTTCATTGTCATTTTCGCTATCACCCAGACCATTAGGGGCCGATAACCTAGATGTTAGGCCCCCAAAACAACAATTATCATCATCATCCTCCTCCTAATTCTGTTTTTTTTTTTAATTTTTTTTTTAAAATTTTTTTTTTCGCTTACTTGTCCTTATTAATGGTTGTATCCATTCACCGAGGTACTTTCTTGATCTCCAAGTTCCAAATCATGGTCGCGTTTCTCACTCGAGTATTATTATTACACACAATACATTTTATAGTCCCCATAACGAACAGATCTGGTTTGTAATTACAATATTAAAGCTTTTTCAGAACGTTATTTAAAGCCAGGATTTGTTCTCTGTAATTGAGCTGATTACACAGAATTAATAAATATATTTCGTGCGGATGTAAAATAACCTGAATAATATCCTATGTATCATTTCATTAAGGGTTGTGAACGGTTTGAAGCATTTAGGATACTACATTACAGAATTGCGCAATTGAGCATTAATAATAACGTAGACGTTAATCTATTTTTATCTCATGAAATATAGGCTTGCTAAACCTAGGAAGGAAGACATAGAATTTATGCCTTGATGAGTTGAGACCTGGTGCCCCATTGGTGCCCCTTATGTCCCAATATTAAAGGAATGAGATTTCGTAAGTTTTTTTTTGGCATTCAACTAAATTTGTATTTTAAGTTGAAATGCTAGTTTGTGAGTTTTATTTGAAGGCGTATCATGTGGATTTGGAATTGCAACTCCTACAGTTCACTCAAGTCACCATCCAGCAGGACAAATAAATGTGGTCTTGGTAGTCGCGGATCGTGCTGTTGGAGTTGGGAGAGCTGCGAAGGAGCTAAAACCTGAAGATAGTTCCGAGCTTCGTGGTGGTGTAATTATTTATAGCTAGGTAGTAACTGGCCAGCCTATCCCAACGCCTAGTGGCAAATGTTGGTTGAATGCATAACTTTGTAACCGTACACATTCTTCCTTCATAGTTTTTGGGGCGTGCTTGTTATTTCACAATGAGGGATACTTAAAAAAAACATTCCTCCTTTTATTATCACTTTGTCTACATCCCATAAAGCTTCCATTATCCGCACAATAATCTTTTTCCACTGTTTCTATCACCAGAATCAGACCTCACCACTAAACCTATCCAATCTTCCTGATTAGCAGCACTTTCCAAACCCATACTTTTTTCCTTCATTTATCATTGCAATAATCACATCTTCACAAGCACCACAATAATCTCCATAGATAAACAAAACAAATATAAAATCTTCCCGTATGGACTCGTAACAAGAAGTCAAAAATATCTAATAAAAAACTAAGATATATAAAAAACAAAACAGCATCGTAAATGGAAATTTAAATATAGATGTGTCACTCAATTTAGCATGGCCCTCTTCTCCTTGACTGGTTCACCATTGCAAGGAATCTCTAAGCTTTAGGCTGAGGCCTGCAATAGCTCACCAGCTAAGAGTAGCCATGATCATACCCAAAAAGTCATAGAGATTGTACTGTGACAACTTATCCAACACGCATACGCGTTTGCAGGATATTTAATGGGGAAAATATTTCATGGTGATGGGGAGAGAGTCAGGAATATACTTCTAGTAGATTGGTTGATTGGTCCTATTATGCTACTTTATTAACCGAAAGATTTTTAATTATCTGTTTAAACGAATTGACTTACCTAGTTTCATAATTCTAATTTAACCTAATCCCCCATCCTAATGTGACCTGATAAGAGGAGGGCCGATTCGCATTTGTACGGTATCTAAAATACAACCGCAATTTACCTCCAAAACTCTATCAGCTGGAGATGTGATCTGCAACATGATCCGAGAGTGAAACTGAACTTGAGGGATATGTGAAAACAAACAAAGCATAGACTCAATACTTCCCTTAATTCTCGGTAGATGGTACTGCTACCCCTGCCACATCATGGTGATCTCTGGGGGAAATATTTTAGTTGCACTTCAGTTGAATTGTCAAGAAGGAATATCACTTATTTGTCTTCTAATAGTGCTTCTGGTAACTTGACAATTAATGGTAATTCGGAGAGCGAGAGAGGGAAAAGAGAAAGCTTCAAGAGGTTGCGTTAAGTCTTTTTGAACAACTTTGAAAGTATTCTACGAAATACAAAAATCATGTTGGTGTTGGCAAGCCTGGTTTAGGCTCTGGTCGCCTGAGCCTTCACCGTTACAATGGAAATGAATGGAGTTTCCTTAGCCACACCTCCCAACACTATTATATAGAAAGTAATAAGAAATGTGAGGCGCAGTCTAACAGCTCTACTACCCATCTACACAACATATTTTTATCAACAGTTCCAAATATATTGACTGTGTCTGAATTAACTGAGTGAATTTAACAAATGCTTCTAATTAATTTAAAGTATAAATTACAGTATTAAGGTGATATATTTAAATAATCTTTCGAGAGAGGCTCCGCCTGAGGGTCTTTTATCACCAGGCGGGCCTGGGTCTTGGTGACCATACAGCAGCAGCAGCTTCGATTTTTCCAAAAAATGAAAGTACATTTATGAGATCTACACAGGGCCAAATAGGCTATTGTGTGTCTGTCTCTCTGTGTGTGTGTATGTGTGTGCACTCTGCATGTCAGTCCCTCCCCCGCCTATCAATTCAAACACGGTGAAACCGAATTGAACGAAATTTGGTGCAGAGGTAGCATTAGCAAAGGGCACCTCAGTGCCATGTTATATATCGCCGCTATCTTGACGCAAACGTAATGGCGGTTACCCAAATGTTCAAAGCTTAAATCAAATTATTATTAACCTAATCATCTGATCCCTACCACATTTTTTCAACAACATACCTTCATGTGGGAAGCGTCTTTTGAACAAACTACAAGGTGATCAACCCAATAGTTTAAATGGTGGCCGTGTTTATGTGCAAATCGATTACCCCTATCAATTCAAACACAACGAAACCAAATTATACCACCCTGGGTACAGAGGTAACAACTCAGTTTCATGTTGTATACCGCCGCCATCATAACAAAAGAGAAATGGTGCCCACCCAAATATTCTGAGCTTAAATCAAATTACGACTAACCTAATCATCCGATCTCTACAAAATTTTGCAACAGTATACCTTAATGTGAGAAGCGTCGTTTGCCCAAACTACAAGGTCATCAGACATATAATTTCAAGATGGCGGCTGTATGAATCATGCAAGTATTATAGCCAATGCGTAACTTAGTATTTAACGAGGCCTGGCCTTACCAAATACTATCATCGTACATAGGGAGGTTTAAACTGTCCTCTAGGAGGTGACCAGTAGGATATTACCATTTTAAAATAGAATATGTAACCGCAGTAGTGGCTAACAGTTCAGGCAGACCATGCTATATGGTGCTTGTCCGCGCCGTCCCGTTGGGTTGAATGGCGCTATTGTTTGATCGTAAATCCATATATTTCCGTTAACTTCGTAAGTTTATATTCTTTTTAGGAATGTACTGAAGAAATTTATAGAAACGGCAGAAAAAGGCAATGAAATCGTTTATCGCAAGACAAAATATTGTGGCGTTATACTAAATCAGTTGTAACCAATTATAAAGTTGTTGGCATCTGTGGCGTACTGGTAGCAGCGACCTGGACTCAGAGTCAGGAGGTTCGTAGATCCAATCCCTGCAGTTTCAAAATTTTTAATGCGTTTTTGTATTCATTGTTTTATAACTACCCACACGTTATAATGTTAAGCATATACAGTGCGTATTTGCAATCAACACTCGACTACAGCGATTAAAGTTCGATGTCCTTGATCCACGGTAGAGTCTATTGTTTTTGTGTTTTTGTTGTTAATTCTTTAGGGGTTTCACGGCATCATGGTCTTGTAGACCCGTGTACTTGGATGTGTATGGAAGTTGTCTGATATTCTGTGTCAGTGTGATGGCTTACTAGTGTGTGTGCTTTTATACGAGGAAGGATTTGGGTAGGAAGCTGTGGTTGTTGATATTACATTTTAGATGCATGGACATCAAGGTCATTTAGCCCCATGTACATGGGCAAGTCTTGTATTTTGTCTGATAACCTGTGTTATTGTGAAGGATGTATTAGTGTGTGTATATATAATTCAGGTGAGGATTCAATCAATCAAAGTAAAATATCGCTATAACACGTTGTATTTCAACAAGCTACTACAAACAACATTCAATTATACTCCTTGAAAAGGACAAAGAGTTATAACTATACCCATGCATTTAGGAGAAAGTAGGCTATATGTTCTTTACTGAACATCTTGTTAGTAAATATACTACTAATATTTTTTTCTTTCTTCAGCTTTTCCCAATTAATTGGGGTCGCCGGAGCCAACCAGGCTCATTTTGGTTTTGGCCGGGGATTTAAGGCCGGATGCCCTTCCTGATGCCACGTGATTTTCAAGGTGAAAATTCCACCCCGCTGTCACCGGGATTCGAACCCCGGCCTTCCGGGTGAAAGGCGAGTAGTTAAGCCACTGCGCTATCACGCTCCCAAATATACTACTACTAATAATGTAGCAAAGTTGTTAATAAGCGTTATGAAGGAAGACGTGAAGGCCTCTAGTGGGCTGGTTGTTGGAAGTATGACATTTGTTTGTAGACCTGTAGTAGGTAGGTAGTTAAAATAATAGTTTGATAAGTTATAAGCCTCATTATTGGGTGAAATATTATTATTTTTATGTGGTTTGCTGGCAGTAATCCATATGAGTTTAACTCTGATTTCGCTGCCAGCTTGGAATGTGTGGTGTGAGTAGGATGAGGAGGGCTGTAATTGGTGGGTGTTCTCTGGTTGGTGATTCAGTGTTTTGGTTAAAATATGTAGTTTAGATATGTTTGTTGTTAGTTTAATTTGTTTGGCTTGTAATTGTCAATTTTGGGTCCGTGGGTTGAGTGGCTGAGCTTGCCTCGGTGGGTGAGTGGTTATCGTGTCGAACTACCAACCCCAAGGTTGCAGGTTCGCTCCTGGCCGTGGTAAGTGATTTTTTTTTAAAGGCGACACAAATCAGGACACGTATGTCATACGTTGTTGGAATGTTAAAGAACCCATTTGAATTCAGTAGGCCGTGTTCAATGGCAACATTAATCTCGGGATTTTCCGCAAAAACAATGTTCCTCCATTCTCTACTAGAAAGCGCTTTAGTGTCAAGGAACTTAGATATCTAACCTCCTAGACCTTCATAGCATTCCAAGGAACGACGAAATTGGATATGCAAGCTGCCCTCTGGGTGCAAATAACAAAGCTTACACCCAGCACCCGTGGCCATAAGATATTGTTATTGTTAGAGGATAAATGGCGGTTATCCTATACAGGTATATGATTGGATGGCTAGTTTTTAGCCTACTTTTCACATTTTGCAAAAATGAGGAAAAAGTAGTCATGAGATCGGGCAAATGTGTGTCTGTCTGTCTGTCCTTCTGTCTGTCTGTCTGTCTGGCTGTGTGTGTGTGTCCCCCTATCAACTCCTAAACGGCTGCAGCAAACGAAACAAAATTGGTAGGAGTAAAGACCTATACCTGAATATCCCACGGCCATATTTGAAAATGATGTCAGTGCTACCAACTGCTGGGAAATCCCATTTGAAATTTGAGCTCCATGATGGATATCTTGGAAGGTATGAACGGGAGCTATTTCAAAATTGGCACACGTATAAATAATAATATTGCAGTTTAATTTCCAGGAGGCCATACATGGCAGTGTTGCCAAAATGATTATAAGCCTGCTGATATGTCCAAATTTTAATGCATATAACTTCTACACTATCAATTGGATTTCAACCAAATTTCGTATGTGCTATGTGTACATAAACAGATATGACTGAGCGTATTCTTAAGAGCCATCAGGGCTGCCAACTGTTAATAAATTCTCTCAATTTATTTTAATCCAAATACCCATATAACAGAAAGTATGCAAGCCGACAGTTTTAAACTATGCACACGTCTAGTACCTGACAGTCTATATTAATTTGGAGTAACTAATATACGTCAGTGCTACCAACATGATTCTAAGCCTGCTGAGACGTCCAACTTTAAATTCATGTAACTTCTATACTAACTAATGGATTTCATTCAAAATTGGCACAACAATAGATCATAGTAGGCTATTTCCGATTATTTCTGACCAATACATGTATGTCATTGTTGCCAACATGATTTAACGCGCGCTGTTAGATCCAATGTTTAACTGCATGTAACGTCCATGCTATCCGTTGGACTTCAACCAAATTTTGTATTCTGTACCCTAAGAAATGGATCTAAGAATATATTCAGTCACCAGGGCAGCCAACTGTAGTGCTTTATTAGACTGCATTATGCCAGGTATACAGTATTTCGAACTAATTAGAAATTTCGATATTACCAACTTAATTTCGTCATTAATCATTGGCATGAATCTTAAGTTTTAAGAAAAGTAGGCTCTTTAGTTCGTCACGGAACTTCTTGTTGTTTATTAAGGAATCACCTACGTTTTATAATTTTGATGTACTTTCTTATGGACTGTATCTATATATTTAAAACACTAAGCTGATTTTTGTTACCGCGATATTGAGGGAACGGTAGAACCGATTCACTTCGTAGAGCAATCTGTCGAAAGCTGTAGGCCTGTAGATTTGCAGAGTGTCTTTAAAATAAACAAATATGTTACCACATATTTTTAAATTTATAAACAAAACTGCAAAATTATTGGCTCAAGCGCATGCGCAGAATTACCTTGGTTAATGACAGACATGGCGGATGTCCACCGCGTTTTAATGTAATAGTTATTTATAAGAATTATAATAAAGGAGGGGAATATTGAATATGAAGTTTCCACGATATAAACAGGAATAGAATATTACAAAAAACGGGAAATGTAGAAAAACATATACGGACTGTTGAGAGTGAATGTTATTTAAGTACCTTAATATTGCACGCGTCCACCAGTGATTCGGTAGCTCAGACGGCAGCGTTCAAAATTCTGAATTTATGCAACGCACAATGGAAGCAGTTCGAATCCCACCTCCGACACATATTTTTATTTCTCAATTATTCTTTCTGCCTATTGGTAATACATTGTCTTAACATATTTTACATTTATTATTCCCATAAAGTAAGGAATTCTCCACGATTTACGTTCCCATATACTTTTAAATTATTAAATAAAAGATGGCCACAATCGCTTTCGCCATGAGAGACAATTGACGAACATAATTCATTTGTTGGACTCAGACATCGTGGTCACTCAGCCCCGTCTACTTTGGTGTGTGTGTGTGTGTGTCTCTCTCAAATTTTCTCTGATAACCTGTGTTATTGTGATGACTGTACTGATGTGTGCATTTGTAATTAAAGTGGGGAATGGGAAATTGGCGACCAAGGCTTTAAGTTAGGAACTATCCCGGTATTTACCTGCAGTGGAAGTGGCAAACCACGGAAAACCACATCCCAGATTGTTGAGATGGGAATCGAACCTTGCCCTACTTAGTTTTGCCTCAAGAGTGCGCCCCGTTCCAGCCCTCAGACCAGAATTACACCTGCAGTGGATGTGGCAAACCACGGAAAACCAAACCCAGATTGTTGAGATGGGAATCGAACCTTGCCCTACTTAGTTTTGCCTCAAGAGTGCGCCCCGTTCCAGCCCTCAGACCAGAATTACACCTGCAGTGGATGTGGCAAACCACGGAAAACCAAACCCAGATTGTTGAGATGGGAATCGAACCTTGCCCTACTTAGTTTTGCCTCAAGAGTGAGCCCCGTTCCAGCCCTCAGACCAGAATTACACCTGCAGTGGATGTGGCAAACCACGGAAAACCAAACCCAGATTGTTGAGATGGGAATCGAACCTTGCCCTACTTAGTTTTGCCTCAAGAGTGCGCCCCGTTCCAGCCCTCAGACCAGAATTACACCTGCAGTGGATGTGGCAAACCACGGAAAACCAAACCCAGATTGTTGAGATGGGAATCGAACCTTGCCCTACTTAGTTTTGCCTCAAGAGTGCGCCCCGTTCCAGCCCTCAGACCAGAATTACACCTGCAGTGGATGTGGCAAACCACGGAAAACCAAACCCAGATTGTTGAGATGGGAATCGAACCTTGCCCTTCTTAGTTTTGCCTCAAGAGTGCGTCCCGTTCCAGCCCTCAGACCAGAATTACACCTGCAGTGGATGTGGCAAACCACGGAAAACCAAACCCAGATTGTTGAGATGGGAATCGAACCTTGCCCTACTTAGTTTTGCCTCAAGAGTGCGCCCCGTTCCAGCCCTCAGACCAGAATTACACCTGCAGTGGATGTGGCAAACCACGGAAAACCAAACCCAGATTGTTGAGATGGGAATCGAACCTTGCCCTACTTAGTTTTGCCTCAAGAGTGCGCCCCGTTCCAGCCCTCAGACCAGAATTACACCTGCAGTGGATGTGGCAAACCACGGAAAACCAAACCCAGATTGTTGAGATGGGAATCGAACCTTGCCCTACTTAGTTTTGCCTCAAGAGTGCGCCCCGTTCCAGCCCTCAGACCAGAATTACACCTGCAGTGGATGTGGCAAACCACGGAAAACCAAACCCAGATTGTTGAGATGGGAATCGAACCTTGCCCTACTTAGTTTTGCCTCAAGAGTGCGCCCCGTTCCAGCCTTCAGACCAGAATTACACCTGCAGTGGATGTGGCAAACCACGGAAAACCAAACCCAGATTGTTGAGATGGGAATCGAACCTTGCCCTTCTTAGTTTTGCCTCAAGAGTGCGTCCCGTTCCAGCCCTCAGACCAGAATTACACCTGCAGTGGATGTGGCAAACCACGGAAAACCAAACCCAGATTGTTGAGATGGGAATCGAACCTTGCCCTACTTAGTTTTGCCTCAAGAGTGCGTCCCGTTCCAGCCCTCAGACCAGAATTACACCTGCAGTGGATGTGGCAAACCACGGAAAACCAAACCCAGATTGTTGAGATGGGAATCGAACCTTGCCCTACTTAGTTTTGCCTCAAGAGTGCGCCCCGTTCCAGCCCTCAGACCAGAATTACACCTGCAGTGGATGTGGCAAACCACGGAAAACCAAACCCAGATTGTTGAGATGGGAATCGAACCTTGCCCTACTTAGTTTTGCCTCAAGAGTGCGCCCCGTTCCAGCCCTCAGACCAGAATTACACCTGCAGTGGATGTGGCAAACCACGGAAAACCAAACCCAGATTGTTGAGATGGGAATCGAACCTTGCCCTACTTAGTTTTGCCTCAAGAGTGCGCCCCGTTCCAGCCCTCAGACCAGAATTACACCTGCAGTGGATGTGGCAAACCACGGAAAACCAAACCCAGATTGTTGAGATGGGAATCGAACCTTGCCCTACTTAGTTTTGCCTCAAGAGTGCGCCCCGTTCCAGCCTTCAGACCAGAATTACACCTGCAGTGGATGTGGCAAACCACGGAAAACCAAACCCAGATTGTTGAGATGGGAATCGAACCTTGCCCTTCTTAGTTTTGCCTCAAGAGTGCGTCCCGTTCCAGCCCTCAGACCAGAATTACACCTGCAGTGGATGTGGCAAACCACGGAAAACCAAACCCAGATTGTTGAGATGGGAATCGAACCTTGCCCTACTTAGTTTTGCCTCAAGAGTGCGTCCCGTTCCAGCCCTCAGACCAGAATTACACCTGCAGTGGATGTGGCAAACCACGGAAAACCAAACCCAGATTGTTGAGATGGGAATCGAACCTTGCCCTACTTAGTTTTGCCTCAAGAGTGCGCCCCGTTCCAGCCCTCAGACCAGAATTACACCTGCAGTGGATGTGGCAAACCACGGAAAACCAAACCCAGATTGTTGAGATGGGAATCGAACCTTGCCCTACTTAGTTTTGCCTCAAGAGTGCGCCCCGTTCCAGCCCTCAGACCAGAATTACACCTGCAGTGGATGTGGCAAACCACGGAAAACCAAACCCAGATTGTTGAGATGGGAATCGAACCTTGCCCTACTTAGTTTTGCCTCAAGAGTGCGCCCCGTTCCAGCCCTCAGACCAGAATTACACCTGCAGTGGATGTGGCAAACCACGGAAAACCAAACCCAGATTGTTGAGATGGGAATCGAACCTTGCCCTACTTAGTTTTGCCTCAAGAGTGCGCCCCGTTCCAGCCTTCAGACCAGAATTACACCTGCAGTGGATGTGGCAAACCACGGAAAACCAAACCCAGATTGTTGAGATGGGAATCGAACCTTGCCCTTCTTAGTTTTGCCTCAAGAGTGCGTCCCGTTCCAGCCCTCAGACCAGAATTACACCTGCAGTGGATGTGGCAAACCACGGAAAACCAAACCCAGATTGTTGAGATGGGAATCGAACCTTGCCCTACTTAGTTTTGCCTCAAGAGTGCGTCCCGTTCCAGCCCTCAGACCAGAATTACACCTGCAGTGGATGTGGCAAACCACGGAAAACCAAACCCAGATTGTTGAGATGGGAATCGAACCTTGCCCTACTTAGTTTTGCCTCAAGAGTGCGCCCCGTTCCAGCCCTCAGACCAGAATTACACCTGCAGTGGATGTGGCAAACCACGGAAAACCAAACCCAGATTGTTGAGATGGGAATCGAACCTTGCCCTACTTAGTTTTGCCTCAAGAGTGCGTCCCGTTCCAGCCCTCAGACCAGAATTACATTTCTAGAGAAATGGCGGATAAAGGATTCACCGTATCGTAGTGTGATCTTTGTTTTTGAGAATTAAAAAGAGGGGATTGAAGAACTGCAACAGGCGTTTGAGTTCGTTTGTTGTTTAAGTAACTTAATATTGGTTTAGAAGTCTGTTGACTGGGTGGCTCAGGGGTAACATTGCGGACCCAGGAATGAATTTTGCATAGTCGAAGGAGTCTCACCTCAGACATGTATTTTTATTTCCTAATTATTCTTTCTGGCTATTGGTAATTCATTGTCTTAACATATTTTACTCTTATTATTCCCGTACAGTAAGGAATTCTCCACGATTTACATTGCCATATACTTTTAAATTATTAAATAAAAGATGGCCACAATCGCTTTCGCCATGAGAGACAATTGACGAATATAATTCATTTGATGGACTCAGACATCGCGGGGACCCTCAGCCCCGTCTACTTTGGTGTGTGTGTGTTTGTGTGTAAAATTTTCTCTGCTAACCTGTGTTATTGTGATGGCTGTACTGATGTGTGCGTTTGTAATTCAAGTGGGGAATGGGGAATTGACGACCGAGGCTTTAAGTTACGAACTATCCCGGTATTTACCGGCAGCGGACGTGGCAAACCACGGAAAACCACATCCCAGATTGTTGAGATAGGAATCTAACCTTGCTCTCCTGAGTTTTGCCTCAAGAGTGCGCCCCGTTCCAGCCCTCAGACCAGAAGTAAATTTCTTGGCAAACCAGGGATCGAACCTGGATTCCGGGGCGATAGCTCAGAATGTAGCCTTCAGATTGGGCTTCCCTGTGTTAATATGCTTTTTGACAAGCACTGAACAGTGGCTGTCGAAGTGAGTCTGCTCATTCCAGTAGTTGGCGAAGTATGCTCCCTTGCTTAATTTACTGTCATGGAAATGAAAAGGATTGTACCTATATCAGGTGATGGAAATTGCTTATTTAGAGCAGTTTCGTACTGTTTATTCCAAAATGCAGGACGTTATCCTGAGCTGCGTTTGCAAGCAAATTGCAAAAATTATTTCTGGCATGAATAATTATAAGGATTTTATTATTGGCGATCAGTATCATCGCATTCTCATCAGCAAAAACTTGAGAATGAAAGTATCTGAACTTCATTGTATACGTGAATATTATTGTTTATTGATTATTTGTTTAGAGTACATAACAATGAGTCTAACCACACTGTTGATTTAGGCAATGGAAGTATTATTTGCCATTTAATATTTGGCGGTTGCATTGATGCAGGCCACTATAGTGTTATTGAATATGACGTTAATTTGGAGAGAAATGCTGCAATAAATATACCCATTTGACGAAAAAGAACATTAGCCACAAAAAAGTGGGAAATCGTAGAAGAATACAAAGCCACTTTTAAAATCTAATATAAAAATCTCATTTCAGAAACAATTCCAGATATTATGCCGTACAGTGTATGGTCCTTGACGAACAAATGTAAACATTGTTCTGCACTGTATTTCTGTAGCGAGAATTCTACGCTTGGTTACTTTGACCTTTGGTGTTGTAATGGCAAAATTAATCTTACTAAATATAAAATATTTGACGGACTGCAACAATTTTTCACTGGAAATGATATCTCAAGGAATTTAAGAGAGAATAATCGGCAGTAGAACAAATGCTATGTCCTTGGTATCATTTGGTGCCAATGTCACTGTGCCACATGCATACGGTCCATATTGTTTTAAAATATATGGAATTACACATCATCGCATTTCTTCGTTAATGTATATTCCAAAATTATAAGCGACGGTTCCTGCGGCCAGTTGTATCTATTAGACTCCTCAGAATTCTTGAATTCCTTGGAATTAAGTGATTTACTTCCACATACTCCAAACGATTGACCCATAGATATGCTCCTTAGAAATCTGAAGTTTCCTAAGGGCATCTAAATGCTGTACGAAAATTGCTTGAATGTAGATCTAACCCTTCGACTTGAATCCATATTAATTATATGAAATATGCATGAAAATGCTTGGATTTGGAAATAAGTGCAGTTAAAATTAGGCAGAGAGGTCTAATCCTTCGACTTGATTTAACACCACCGGATAAAACAATCATTTTCTTTTAAGAGGCAACATTTTCCGATTCGCTTGGCATACTTTATCACAATCAATAAAGCTCAAGGGGGAACTCTGGAACGTATAGGTCTCAATTTACCTCATCAAGTTTTCAATCATGGCCAGCAGTATGTTGCAATGTCTAGAGTGCAATCTTTTGACGCCCTTAAACCTTCAATAGTGCCAAAAAATAATTATACAAAGGACACATATAATAAAATTCTTCAGTAAATATTTTCTTATTGGCCGTCATGTATTGACGGGTTTCAACTAGTAGATGATTAATTCATTTATGGAGGGAAGTTTATTTTCAACATATTGCATTTAATGAAAGATACCAGGCCGAAGAAAAAAATAGTTGTTTACATTATTTCTTCTTATTTCTATGTGAAAAGAATATAAAACATGAAGGATAACCGTGAGATCACATACTAAAATATGAGCACAGTGTAGCGGAGAATTGGTGAACTAATTTAAATGAAAACACGCTCTAGAGGAGACCGCAGCTCGTATCTGGTAGGCCGTGAATGAATATACTATGACGAGTGCTGACTACTCGCACCTAATAATATATCATAAGTACACGCGTGGTTAATTTTGTACACCATGAGAATAATGTCACGAAATCTCGTAGCCTGATTTTTAGCCTACTTTTCACATTTTGCAAAAATGAGGAAAAAGTAGACTTATGAGATCGATCCGGGAAAATGTCTGTATGTCTGTCTGTCTGTCTGTCTGTCTGTCTGTCCTCTCTGTCTGTCTGTCTGTCTGTCTGTGGGTGTGTCCCCACCCCTATCAACTCCTAAACGGCTACAGCTATCGAAACCAAATTTGGTATGAGTAAAGATCTATACCGGGACATCTCAATGTCATACTTTAAAATGATGTCAGTGCTACCAACTGCTAAAAAATCGCAATTGAAATTTGAGCTCCATTTTGGATATGTTGGAATGTATACATGGGAACTATTCCAAAATTGGTACACATATAGATAATAATACTTCAGTGAAATTTTCAGGAGGCCATACATGACATTGTTGCCAAAATGATTCTAAGCCTACTGATATGTCCAAATTTTAAATGCATATAACTCCTACACTATCAATTGGATTTCAACCATATTTCGTCTGTACTATGTGTACATAAACACATATGACTGAGCGTATTCTAAAGAGCCACCAGGGCTGCCAACTGTCAATAAATTCTCTCTCTATTTTTATCCAAATACCAATATATCAGAAAGTATGCAAGCCCACAGCTTTAAACTTTGCACACGTAAAGTGCCCGACATTCTAGATTAATTTGGAGCAGCTAATGTATGTCAGTGCTACCAACATGATTCTAAGCCTGCTGATAGGCCCAATTTTAAAATTCCAGTAACTTCTATACTAACAAATGGATTTCATCCAAAATTGGCACAACAATACATCATAATATTTAAAATTATTTCTGACCAACACATGCATGACATTGTTGCCAACATGATTTTACATGCGCTGATAGGTCCATTGTCTAACTGCATGTAACGTCCATGCTATCCATTGGACTTCAACCAAATTTTGTATTCTGTACCTTAAGAGATGGAACTAAGAATATATTCAGTCCACAGGGCAACCAACTGTAGTGCTCTATCAGGCTACATCATGCCAGGTATATTTCGAACTAATTAGAAATTTCGATTTTACCAAATTCATTTCGTCATTATTCTAGATAGGCCCATAAAGATTAATCATTGGCATGAATCTTAAATTTTAAGAAAAGCAGGCTCTTTAGTTCGTCACGGAACTTCTTGTTTTTCTACAAGCAGAATAGTTTTAAAATGCTATTCTGTATCGTGATTATTTTCCTCTATAAATTCTTCCTCGGAAGTATCTGCGTCTAATCCAACTTCTTCTTTTGATTCTTCTTGCGCTATAGCGTCTTAGATTATCTCTTCAGTAAGACACTTCGGATCTTTAGCTCGTATACAAGCCCTAAAATCGCAGAACCGTATGAGACACGGAGACAGTTTCAAATTCTATTAAAATATGATTTAATAATGTAAGACTGAGTTGAATGACTGAATCAATATTGTACTTATATAGCTGCACGCGAGGTGTACTTTGTACACAATACCACGCAACACCTCAATGTTTATTACTGTGAATCAGCACAAACGAATCCGGCAACAAAGACACTGTTTGTAGTCGTTTGCGAACATCATAAGGATAGGTTAGATGGCATCTAACAGCCTTCAGACACATTTCAACCAAAAATATACCGTCTTTAGCACGGATGGCTAAAAAGTCAAATACACGGCCTCGATGAATCACGAAAACTATGCTACAGAATTTAGTGTCTTTAGATAATGATTACCGTACACTATGAAAGTCCAGTATACGAATCTTCACTTCAATCACTTGAATACGATATGTTTGTTACTATGTGATCGGACAGTGAAGTATGATAGAAGTTTCCCATCGCCCGAACAATCAGCTAAGTACCGGTACATTAATCTCACATCTAGTGACCATTACCGTTTATCTCACTCAACAATTTAGCCTGGCAAGCTTACAACAAACTTCTGTAACTCAAATAGTGTAACCCACACATTCATAGATTTATATCCTGAGTGTAAAAGGACCTGATGATGATCGCATGACGATTGAAACTGGTCATCCGAGTGTAATAATTAATCGAATGTAATTTCTATGATATTTAGGAAACAACACCCATTACAGTTTGCGTACAATCGTGTTATTATTATTATTATTATCATTATTATTATTATTATTATTATTATTATTATTATTATTATTATTATTATTATATATAATATTTGTAAATGGGAGTAATTCCCCGGTGTCAAATTGTGCAAATACAGAAAATCACCAACATTTACATCAAACACAATATACACAATTCGCAATTTAGGAACTATAGTAATTACATCGTAGTATTAACACAAAAAAACACATCAACATGTTTGGGGAAAGGCTCTAAGACTGAGGCAGGTAATGAGTTCCTATCATCAATGCCACGTTTAATGAAAGAATATTTCCCATAATTCGTTCGCTGTGGTTGGACCTTGACTTTATGTGAATGATCTGCCCTGCTCAAGTAGCCTAGGTGGGATTTCCCAGACGTTTGATTAGGGTTGAGCGCACATTGGATCCGTATTTGTGTCTTGCGATTACGTACGACCGTAGTTGTAGTATTGAACGCGTACATTAGTTGCGAACTCGTCCGTTCCGATCCCTCATTAGTCATTATTAACTTCCACAGGCAACATGAATAAATTATTTATATTAGAGAATGCTCTTGTGAGACGTGAAAGACGGTGTCGTAGAACTGAGTGGATTAATGAAATGTTTTTGAAAAGGAAAGAACTAGGTGAATTCCATCACATCTGGGAAGATCTGAAGAGTGACAAGAAGCAATTATATACACACATCAAAAAAAGTTTTGCATCACCTCGGTTCCAAGAGTTCCGGAACCGTTAAATACAAAGGGAATAGAGATCAACACAAACAACATTTCAGCTCGTTTTATTGCTCATGAGACCCACACATTGCATGTTGTACCATCATACAGCTAGACTTTCAGCATTTGTGGTCCAGATTGCAGTACACACCACTACCTCTAATACCCAGTAGCACGTCCTCTTGCATTGATGCATGCCTGTATTCGCCGTGGCATACTATCCACAAGTTCATCAAGACACTGTTGGTCCAAATTGTCCCACTCCTCAACGACAATTCGGCGTAAATCTCTCAGAGTGGTTGGTGGGTCAAGACGTCCATAAACAGCCCTTTTCAACATATCCCAGGCATGTTCGATAGGGTTCATGTCTGGCGAACATGCTGGCCACTGTAGTCGAGCGATGTCGTTATCTTGAAGGAACGCATTCACAAGATGTGCACGATGAGGTCGAGAATTGTCGTCCATGAAGACAAATGCCTCTCCAATATTCTGCCGATATGGTTGCACTATGGGTCGGAGGATGTCATTCAGGTATCGTAAAGCCGTTTCGGAGCCTTCCATGACCACCAGTGGCGTACGTCGGCCCCACATAATGCCACCCCAAAACATCAGGGAACCACCACCTTGCTGCACTCGCTGGACAGTGTGTCTAAGACGTTCAGCCTGACCAGGGTGCCTCCAAACACGTCTCCGACGATTGTCTGGTTGAAGGCATATGCGACACTCATCGGTGAAGAGAACGTGATGCCAATTCCGTGGGGTCCATTCAGCATGTTGTTGGGCCCATCTGTACCGCGCTGCATGGTGTCGGGGTTGCAACGCTGGACCTCGCCATGGACGTCGGGAGTGAAGTTGCGCATCATGCAGCCTATTGCGCACAGTTTGAGTTGAAACACGACGTCCTGTGACTGAACGAAACGCATTATTCAACATGGTGGCATTGCTGTCAGGGTTCCTCCGAGCGGCAATCCGTAAGTAGCGGTCATCCACGACAGTAGTAGCCCTTGGGCGGCCTGAGCGAGGCCTGTCATCGACAGTTCCTGTATCTCTGTACCTCCTCCATGTCCGAACAACATCGCTTTGGTTCACTCTGAGACGCCTGGAAACTTCCCTTGTTGAGAGCCCTTCTTGACACAAAGTAACAATGCGGACGCGATCGAACTGCGGTATTGACCTTCTAGGCATGGTAGAACTACAGACAACATGAGCAGCGTACCTTCGTCATGGTGGAATGACTGGAACTGATCGGCTGTCGTACCCCCTCCGTCTAATAGGCCCTGCTCATGCATGGTTGTTTACATCTTTGAGCAGTTTTAGTGACATCTATGAACAGTCAAAGGGACTGTATCTTGGATACAATATACACAGTCAACGTCTATATGCCGGAGATCTGGGAACCGAGGTGATGCAAAACTTTTTTTGATGTGTGTAGTTATTTTGGTATGACAAAATATCAGTGGCGGCCGGTGGTATGTAAAGCTGGGTGTTGCACCAACATTTCTGATGTCGCAATTTTATATGGGAAGTTTACACATGTAACAAAAATCAATTAACGTTAGATGAACTACATTTCTATAAAAACTGAAATACATGGGTTTTCCAAACTAACTGTACGTTCGACAAATAGACAAATTTTAATGGCTCTTTTGGGCTTCTTCCTATAAGAATTCATAACAAATCATATGTACGTATTTACGCCCTATGCCTGAGTTAATTGGAAGAATTTAAAACACAGCAGGTTGTCTAAGGTTGGGTCTCTATCTCCAGGATAATAAACATTCTCAACATAAAAACATGGCAACCGAAAAGTTTGTACGTTACGGAAAATGATATTACTAACAAAGACGGGCACATATTCTGCATATGGATAGGATTTTTTTACTATAGCTTGAACCCCATCAGAGGAACCAGCCATGAAGTGCGCTCTGTCATACGTCTGCGCAATTCATTTTTGCGGAGTTTCATTCAATTTCTGCTTCTTTAATTAATCCAGTAAACACGCTGCTAATGTGTGTGCATCAGGTTTTGTTTGCCTCTTACTACGTAACTTATCGGTACACAACAGCCATCTGAAATATGTTTGAAATATCACTAGTTTCATCTGCTACAATGGCTAAAATTTCCGATTCCTTTATTTGCTTTGATACTTCTTCTTGGCAAACCAGCAACATAATCTGTAAAATTTAATTTTGAATTGTTTTGGACGTTCCTTTGAAAACAGTTGCCCTTACTAAAATGACCTTTAACACAGCATCCAACTCAACGCTAAATTTAATTAGTTCTCTCAAAACACCTGGATTTGTTGATGTTACACTTTCATCATGATCACGCAAGGCCAGTTCGAAAGAGCCACAGAAACGAATACAGTTTATTACAATATTTAATACATACCTATTGTGCCTAACTTCTTCGTTATATTCCGCAATTTACCTTCTATAGACACTGTCCAATTGTGCAGCTTCGTTAACAGTTCCAAAAAGTGTCAATTTCAAACAGCTGAAGATTGGTTGGTTCCTCAGTTTAGGAGCTGCGACAACGCGGTCATATCCTGTACTTTGGGTGTGTGGAGAATCTGTCTGATAACCGGTGTTAATTGTGATGGCTGTATTACTGAGTGTCATCTGTTTTTAATTCAAGTGAGGACTGCAGACATTGAATTTCAAGCAGTTTCTACTTTTGGCGCCAAAGGCCACCGTAAACGACTACTAGTTCAGAACTTGGTTACTACACGCCACCGCAGTCGGCTCCTGGCGACGAACGTTGGAACCTAAGAGCGTTGTTCAAATTTTAACCTATAATTTAGCTTCACACAGGTGTAATTAGTGGAAGATTCTTTAACATGCCATAAATCTATGACATGGGACCGCCGGCTTTACTTCCTCTCCGAAGGAATGCATACTGAGGGATTTTTAACGCTCTTAAAAATCCGACGACTTGGGCCGGGTTTGAACCCGCGATCTTGGACATAGAGGCTCAGCATGCTACCAACTACGGCACCAAAGCCACACAGCTGAAGATGCATGTTTCTTTATTTTAGGGATTAATTTCCGTAACTCCTATTTTGGTCCACGCGGGTTCTCCACCAACAAATATGGAAAACAGAATAAAGCGTTTTTAATGTCGCATTCACATAACCAATTATTATTGCCTTAAATATATCCTTTAAACGCCCTCGTAACCTATACTAATATTTTGGACAATACTTCTCTGGTAATGGTCAACCGAGTGTTTTTACTGTGAGTTTATCGTCATTAGGGAGCTGGGAAAGCTGTCTAACTAGTAAATTACTTGCTCTATTAATTTTCACTTACACTCCACAATACAATTAATGTTTCAAACTAAACATTCCGTTTAAATAAAATACTAACTTACAAGATGCACAGATGATACATCTGGGTGCTATATCGGAAAGTGGCGCGAAAGGCAAACTAACAAAACACTGAATTTTGCTAGCCTGAAATTTCGTAGTGAATGCATAGTAGTGAATCAACCAAACAATAATAATAATAATAATAATAATAATAATAATAATAATAATAATAATAATAATGCACGGTTATGTATCTGCCTGGAACCAAAATACTCAATCAACTAAATACAGAACTAATCGCAACCCAAATCCCGCAAGAACAAGAGTGGTAAAAGCAAACATAACCCGCTACAGTACACCAACAATACGTCGCAAAATAGTTCAGTCACTTATCGACTGTACTTATAGCATAGTGGCGTTCTTAGGCTCGCTTCACAGAACAATTGACAAAAATATTAAATGAAGTTATGATGAGAAAACATCTAAAAATAATTGGGTGTGAACCAATGTCTCCCTATGAAATTCCGATATTTGTACTGTTGCGGGTGGTGTAGCATTCCCTAGTGGTGTGGGAAAGAAACTACCCTTCAGGGGCGGATGACCTCGTAGTTCCGCCCCTTAAAACAACAGTAACTAACTAAACTACCCTTCGCGGGGTAAGAGAAATCGAGGGTGTTGTCATTTCCAAAGAGTGGTGCAGTCTAACGGTGCCATTTGGAACTGAGCGTTACCAGGAGGCTGGCAGCTCGTCTGCAACTCCCTACTACCCATGCTGGTCGGCATGCTATGCACAAGCTTGGCCTCGTCCAGCCTCGTCCTGTACGCCGCGCTGTCTGCTTGGGAGTCGCAACAAGAGAGCTAACCCCCTGGAGTTTGATTTGAAGGCTGCAGCTTTTATAGGTACAGTGTGAAGCATTACGATAAATAATAACAAAATATCGATGATTTAAACACATTTTTGAGTGCATTAGATCTATAAAACTAAAACATTAAAGGAAAAAAAAAACGACGAATTAGTTGTAAAATTATTGGGAGTTGTGCAACGCTGCAACAATATCACCAGCCGCCCTTGCAAAATATACATTTGAATATATCCTTGACAATGTCAAGTCTGATCTGACTAAATTCAGCAACTTTCGCCGACTATATCACAACCATTTTTGTTCATATACCAACGTTGTGAACTTTTCTACATCCATTTTCTTCACAGTTCGTACGGTAAAATCCCAGCAAGATGGAAATGTGATCGTATGTCGTACCTAACGTGTGTATTACAAACAACTAACGCGTGTGCAGTCTGCGAGCATGCGTAATATAGCTGGCATTGGGATTGTTCGTACGTATTCATGCGTGTTCGTACGACGTAATTTCGTACGAATACAGATCCAATGTGCGGTCAGCCTAGTTCTCCCCATGCTGGCCGATTAGTGTAAGTGTTAAACATAGCGTATAGTCTGGATTTCCTCCTTCTATCTTCCAGAGATTCCCACTCTAGATTTTCTATCATTCGAGTTACACTACTTCTAATATTGACCGGCTAAAAAGTAAAGGTAGCTTTCAAGCCATTTTTCAGTGTTGCATTATTGACAGTTGATATTGCAACTTGAATTGCCCAAACAGAAGTAAGTCGCAGGATGCGACGAATGCCCAGTTACCTCACAACAAGCGTGGTACATTGGCAATTAATCTGTGACAATTGTCTTTGGCAAGCACTTTTCTCAATTGGCTTGCGACCATCTGCCGTTAGAAACTGGATTATTGATAGTTGGTATTGCTTGGACGGGTTCTGCATCGCACCAGCTCGTTTAATGTAATACAGTAACATGCAAAACAATGCACTAGTATCCGATCACAGCGCATTGAACACTGGTCATGTGTTATTGTATCTGTTCATTCTTTATTAACCCTGGAACGGTTGTGCTGAGCCTACCAGGATCACTGCTTTCTTTTTCTTTTGTTTACAAGGAACCTTCCTATACCCCTCCCCTTCCCAAACATATTAACCCTAAAACCACGCTGTGGGGTCGCCCGCGACCCGGCCATTTTATGATCTCTTCTGTGCATGCGTCAAATGCCGTTAGCTTCCTGTCATTTCATCTACCTTCACTGTTGGAATAATTTTTGAGTATAGGTCTATCGTTTAAGCGTTTGGAATATTTTGTTGCTGACTATTGTTAAATTAGGGTCACATAAGATCCCACGGTGTGGTTTGTGTAACAAAACTTTCTACGAGGTACCTTGCTTTATCCTAAGCCTCCGTGGCTTAGGCGGCAGCACGCCGGCCTCTCACCGCTGGGTCCGTGGTTCAAATCCCGGTCACTAAAAGTGAGATCAGTGCTAGACAAAACGGAGGCCGACAGGTTTTTCTCCGGGTACTCCGGTTTTCCCTGTCAACATTTCATTCCAGCAACACTCTCCACTATCATTTCACTCCATCTGTCATTCATTTAATCATTGCCCCAGAGGAGTGCGTCAGGCCTCGGCAGCCTGCCCAGTCCATATCCTCGCCGCTAGACGGGGGCTTCATTCATTCCATTCTGTGACCCGGTCGGAGACTGGAAGCAGGCTGTGGATTTTCACCTTGCTATATCTTACAATTTAATCATGTTTATTTGTGGAACCACTGTAAACCCTTGTAACCTAAATAGCAAGATGTAATATTGTCCATACAAAGGCAGAAAAGGGTAAACAAAGTGCGTGATTTGTTCTTGCAGTGTGCAGAACTTTGACAAGGAATCTGCAGCGAGTGCAAAGATGACAGGGCCTAGGTTTTCACAGAATGGTTGAAATGAACAACTGAGTGCTATTTCTTGTTAATTCCATGTATCGATGATTTAAAGTATGTTCCTATATGCACTAGAATAGTGATAATTTATTCGATTATGGCAGTTAATAGTTTGTGTTCCGTAAATTGTTTTTTTTTTTCGACAAGGCAACAATATTAATCAATAGACTGCATGTGTGAGTGCATTGAAGCAGGGAAGTAGATCAAAGCGACTCTATAGATCACTGAGAAGAGAGACAACATGAAAATTCAAATAGCAAATTCAAAGTGAATTCTTATTTCACTTTTTAGAATTGGGTCCTGAAAGTATCTCAGTGTGGTTCTAAGGTTAACAATCTAATTGAAACACTCAGTTCTGTTCTAGTCGTTGTTGTGTCGAGATGAATTTACTGTGAGACCCGCCGCGGCCTATATTGTAACACAGCTAAGTTTCATTGTTGTTTTGTTTTGAAATTGCTTTTGCCTCAGGTATCAATGTTGTAACTTCAATAAGCTTCTTCACAACTTTGTAGAAACGTGTCATACACTTATTGCATTTTCTATGACTTCTTTTTATTTTTAGTAATGCCATCTAAGAAACGGACATTTTTTGAAAATCTATACTAATATAATAAAGCTGAAGAGTTTTTGGGTGTGTTTGTGTGTTTGTGTTTTTAAACGTGCTAATCTCTGGAACTACCAGTCGGATTCGAAAAATGACTTTTGTATGTGATAGCCAGATTCAAGGGGAATAGTTTAGGCTATGTAGCATTATGCTTCACCTCTCAGGTAACCATAAAGATTGATTCTTGTTCAGTAAGTCAGAAGAACAAGCGCTCTGAACAGCTTCCCTAAGTCTATTGTTGCCAGGCAATGCGGGCTGCATCACGTCGCCCCTACCAGTGTTCTGGTGCAGAATTGCGAGCTGCTTATAAATTGCAGTCACGGGGAGTAATTAGTGCAAAAAGATTTCTTAGGCCCCTTAAAACAGTTATCATCATGACAATAGTATGCCTCTGTATAAGGGCGATGGTGTTGGTGCGGTATACTGAGGTTATCAGCTGCAATAAGCGTTGGTGCTTTCCGATCCTTAACCTTGAGCCCTCCAGTTCTGTAGTAGTATTCATTATCATCCATATTTCATGTGGAATTACATTAATTTGGGAAGAACTCAAGATAAGCGACTTGAAAAGACTTGAAAAAGTCAAGACATTTTCCATGAAACGAGTATTAGGAGTTGCAAAATCAGCGCCTTCGCGGCTAGTTTATGAACTAATGAGGGAGACCTACTTTATAGAGGATGTTGGACTACACCACTAGCTGCCATCTATAGGACCCTACCAGGATCTGGTTAACAATCGATAAAAAAAATGGAGATAGAAATGGAGTTCTACGCCACCTCAGCAATGATAGAGGACGGAAGGAAGAAGGAATGCCAGTCCCAGAGACATGTTATCACAAGAACTGCAATTCACGGATTCCATCACAAGATATGCAATATCAAAACATACCATCAACCGACTGAAGATTGTCAATGTGTTCTGTGCGGGCAGACCTGTGACAAATATCACTTATTGGGATGCGTTAAGAGGACAAACTCGCTTACAGAATATAGCAAAGAATAATCTGTTATTTTAGATACATGTGTAAATTAATGATCAACTCGAGTGCACTTTTTTGTTAATAATAAAAATTATTATCCATAAAACAAAGAAATCCACCGGGCGAAGCCGGGCTCTACTAATAGTTTTCCTATAAATACATTAATTCCTTGTAGCCTACTTTCATTGTCTCATTACTTTTGATGAATAAGAGAGTAGTTTTCTTAAACAAATGTTTGCCGAACGTAATACGATGTGAATAAAACCATTATCGTGTTGTAACCCTTTTTCGGTGTTATGCCCTAACTCTGAAACAAATGACATGAATCTTTTAATAAGGTACAATCGTGTTGACCTACTGAAAGGCATACATTTCGTAAATAAACTCAAAAAAATACACACACCTATTTTAAAAGGGGAACAAATTAAAATAATAAAGTTACGTAGGATTTGAATGAGTTTTTGAATGGTATGGGCTCCGTCTTGAGGAAAGAAATCATGATGAATATTAATAAATGTAAAACAAAAATATTGGAATGCAGCCGAAATAAATCAGAAACCTCTATGGTCATCAAATTGTCAGGTGAAAAACTAAAGGAAGTAGGAGACTTCTGTTACTTAGGAAGCAAAATAACCAGTGATGGACGAAGCAAAGACGATATAAAAAGTAGGTTAGCTCAGGCAAAGAAAGCATTTCTACAAAAAAGGAATCTGTTGACATCGAATATAGATTAAGGTATTAGGAAGTCATTTTTGAAGGCCTTTGTCTGGAGCGTGGCGCTCTATGGAAGTGAAAATTGGACTATTGGTGCAGCAGAAAACAGGAGAATTGAAGCATTTGAAATGTGGTGTTACAGGAGAATGATGAAGATCAGATGGGTAGATAGGATTACAAACGAAGAGGTATTAAGACTAGTGGGAGAGGAGAGATGTTTCTGGCGACTGCTAATGAAGAGGACACATACTATGACACCCAGGAATAGCAAGCTTAGTTATGGAAGGAAGGGTCGAGGACCAGAATTGTAGGGGTAGACCAAGGTTAGAATATGTTAAACAGAATGCCTCGTATGTAGGGTGTGGTAGCTATGTAGAGATGAAACGATTAGCTCAGGACAGGGAGGTATGGAAGGCTGCATCAAACCAGTAAAAAGACTGAAGACTCAAACAACAACAGGCCCTACATAGTTGGTGCTAAATTCAGAATTATTTTTAGCCTATCTTCAATTTTGAAAAAATAGGCTTATGAGATCACCTTTTGTCCGTGTGTGTGTGCGTGTGTGTGTGTGATTCGTGTGTGTGTCCCCCCCCCCTAATAAAATCTAAACGGCTGGAGCGATTTCAATGAAACTCGGTAATTTCATAGCACTATTCCCTGCGACCCCGACCGTGCCCTTCAAATTTTGTTACGACTCACTAATCCAACATGGCAGCTGTGCGAAATATTTCACCAGCATTCATTATCTCCGAAACTAATACCGATATTACCCTGAAATTTTGTATGGTGATAAAGGGAACAACTATAAGTTCACCTATGTGACCTTTGAAAACCTGGTAGCTACAAAACGAACATGGCGGCCAAGCGAAGTTGCGACATTTAAATAGACGTTTCTCGCGATTTAACCAACCAAACGCAATGAAACTTGGTACAGTATATGTTTATATACATTGTAATGCACCGACATCTAACTTCGTTCAATTGTTTACATAACCACAAGATGGCGGATGTGCGAAATATTTCACCGGCATTCCATATCTGTGAAACTATTAGCGGTATCTCCCTGAAATCTTTTAGGCAGATAAAGGACACTACGGAAGTCCATCTATAAGACTTTCAGAAACCGGTTAACTACAAAACGAACATGGCAGCCAAGCGAAGTTGAAAATTTTAAATAGACCTTTCTCGCGATTTAATGTTCCAAACGCACTGAAATCTGGTACAGGAAATATTTATACACATTGTAATGCACTGGTATCTAATTTAGTTCAATTGTTTACATAACCTCAAGATGGAAGATGTGCGAATTTTAAAATTAAGTTTTTATTTCTTGTGTCGAAATCATGTGATAGAAGTGAAAGTTAGAATAATGAACCTACGCAATAATTTTCCTTTAATGGTACATGACTCTATGGCCTATACATTTAACAATTCAACATGGCGACCATCCAAAATATTTAGTCGGCTCTGAATATCTACGAATCTATTATAGCAATCAAACTGAATTTTTTAATGTTCATAGGGGCTATGAACTTAAGTTCACCTATAGGACTTTAAATAACTTGGTGATCACAAATCCAACATGGAGGCGACGCGAAATATAAAAATTCACATGGACGTTTCTCGCAATTTAACCATCCGAGTGCAGTGAAACTTGGAACAGTAAATCCTTATACGAATGGTAATCCACTGGCATCTAATTTATTTCAATTGTTTCCATAACCTCAAGATGGCAGGTGTGCGAAATTTTAAAATCTCCTTGTTACTTCTTGTGTCCTAATTATGCGATTGTAGTTTGAATACTACACGTACACAATAATCTGCATGTAACAGTACATAACTCTAGGACCTACATATATAAAATCCAACATGGCGACCATCCGAAATTTTTAGTCGGTTCTCAATATCTACGGATCTATTACAGCAATCAAACTGAAATTGTGTATGTTGCTAGAGGCAACTAACATAAGTAGGATATATGAAAATAGGCTGTATAGTTCTTCACGGAACTACTTGTTACAAAATGAAGAAGTGAGCCTCACAGACTCGGTGCGTGACCAGTGCAGTTCAGCTACCTGTACCTCACCTTGTAGTAAGGAAGGTCTGTATTCATAATGTGTGCCGGCCCTCGAACGTTTTGAAACTCTGTCCCGTGGAAGAGGAGGCGAGGACAATGGAGCTGCCTAAGGCCACGCCTATGTGTTAGTGGACAGAGCGGGAAAAGGCACGTAGTGGGTTTCTTTAATTAGATTTGTTAATAAATAAAATGAAGTCCAGCCGGAGTAGAGAAGCCTGAAGCCTCGCGAGTTCATTATAAGACTTGTACAATGAAACTCTGCGTCTACATCTGTCTCTCTGATGGCGGAATCGGCGTTCATTCCCAGGAAGGAGCATACCTGTGATTCCTGCTCATGAGAAATAGATTATTGTTTTTTTTAATTTAATTTTTAGCGTCAATTGAAATTACGTCAAAATTTCCTGTTTCTATCACCTGTAAAAATTTCTCACAATTTTGGGCATATTGCTCACTCTTTGGCTTTAGCAAGGATATGATCCGGAATTAGTGGCATCGATTTCCAGACACCTTGGCCACCAGTGGTTTTCATCTATGTATACTTGGTCAGTTGCGTCATCTATACGTTGCTATAAGAACAAAGCTATTCGTTACGTGTTGTTAGTAATCTCTATATATTTGGTCAGTTGCGTAATCTATACGTCGCTAAGAGAACGCAAGGTCTTAGTTACGTATTGTTAGTTACCTGTATATTCCAGGCCAGTAGCGTCAAGTATAGGCCTACGTTGCCATAACAACACAAGCTCTTAATTACGTAGTGTTATTTATCTATGTATACTAGGCCAGTATCTTCGTCTATACGTTGCTATAAGAACGCAAGTTACGTGTTACTAGGCTATCTATGTATTCAAAGCCAGTAGCGTCATCTATACGTTGCTAAGAGAACGCAAGGTCTTAGTTACGTGTAGTTAGTTATCTGTATATACTAGGCCATTAGTTTCAACTATACGTTGCCATAACAACACAAGCTCTTAGTTACGT
This sequence comes from Meconema thalassinum, assembly GCA_946902985.2. NCBI lineage: Eukaryota > Metazoa > Arthropoda > Insecta > Orthoptera > Tettigoniidae > Meconema > Meconema thalassinum. The sequence goes on along the minus strand of OX336396.1, from coordinate 301,223,379 downwards.
ATTGTTAGTTTTCTTGTACATACTAGGCCAGTAGCGTCATATTTACGATGCTATAAGAACGCATAATTTGAAACAGATCTGATTTTATTATTTTTAAATATTTTAGACAGAATACATTTTTACATACATTATTGAATCTCACCTCCTTAGTTTAAGTTTTCCCTGTTGAACCATTTCTCTCAACAGCACGAAGAGAATTATTGTTTATCTCTATCATGTAATTTTATAGACTTGCAATTTCTCACTTATTTCCTTTTTAAAATATTCATTATACGTTGCTGATAAAGGTTATAATGTGACCGAAACAGATTCTTTAGAACAACAACAACACAATAATAATAATAATCATATTTATTGACTGAAATCATCTCTCAAACTTTGTCAATGAGGGCCACTTTCAAGACATGGTTATATCCTACGTACCCTTCCTTTATTGCAATGAGGTGAATCAGCAGTGTGTCTTGCGCGCTATTCAGGAACTCATACTCGTATTTATCGTAAGTCGTCGTTGTGTAGATACCTTAGAGGTAGCCGCGTGCGTTAAATCACTCGTCACGACTGCAATGGGGAACTGCAGCTTATCTTGGACACTGACTGCGGCTGTATTAGTGTGTGTTATCTGTGATTGAGATAAGGACTGCAGACGATTAATTTCAAGTAGTTCCTACTTTTGCTACCCATTTTGAACTCCAGGCAAATGCTGGGACGGTACCTTGAGATGGGCCACAGCCGGTTCCTGCCACATCCTTGCCCAGATTCTTCCACTTCATTTCATCTCTCATTAACTCCTCTCATGAGATTGGCGTCAGGAAGGGCATCCGGCCGTAAAAACATCCGCCACTAAGACTTCAATCGCATCTCATCCCCGACTCGGTTACAAAACGGGAATGATATAGGGTAGACACACAATCAAATCTAACCTACAAATTTTAGCTTCACACAAACGTAGTTAGTGGAACGTTCTTTTACATGACATAAATCTATGACTTTACTTCCCCTCCGAAGGAAGGCATACTGAGGGATTTTTTTTAACGCTCTTAAAATATCCGAGGTTTTCGGCGGGGTTTGACCCCGCGATTTTGGGCACAGAAACTCAGGATGTTTTCAAATACGCCACCTAAACAACCACACCGGGATAGAAAATACAGTGCAGTGTTTTCCCTTATTGAGGGTAAATGCAAATTAAAAATTACAACTAACATCCAAAAATTGAATTTTCACAATAACAAATGAAGATCTTCGGCTACCTGCCGCTGTGGTCAAGAGCGCTGATGCGCTATCTCCAGCCTCGCTGTTATCGGGGGAGCATGGGTTCGAATCGCACCTCAGCCGTACTGAAAACTTTAATGTTTTCATGGTTTCCCATTTTCACCACCATGAAAATGCCGGGAAGGTTCCTTTCAATAGGACCACGGTCGATTTCCTTCCAATATCCCTTCCCTGAGCCGTCCTGAAAAGAAAAGTACATGTCCATTGGCTGCATTAATAATAATAATAATAATAATAACAAAATAGAAATGGCTTACCATTTAACCAAAGTCATTTACAAAACACGATCAATGTCCTTCAAGGCTAAACTGAGGCATTACGTTACCGTTATTCGCCCGGAGGCGTTATATGCATCAGAACAAAGAGCGAGAGAGACTGATCTAGGTAATTCAATGGAATTATGCCATAAAAAACTAGACGATTGGGTAACATTAATTTCAAACCAGCAGATAGAAATTAAGGAATGTAAAGGACACATTGAATCATTAACTCAGCAGAATGTCAATCTTAAGGCGAAGCTAAAATCCCTTGAAAACTGCCTAGGAGAATCTGAGCAGTACACACGTAGGAATACGGTGGAAACACACGGTGTCCCGGAGGTTCCTAACGAAAACATTATTGAAACAGTGAAGAAAGTAGGTCAAGCTCTGGATGTGGTCATCACGGAAACAATGGTGGATGCCTGTCATCGACTGCCTAAGTCACCTAATCATCAACACAGTGGCATCATCTTAAAATTCGTTCGGCTGGACGACAAGGAGCATCTTTTGGAGCGACGCCGGGTGAAACGGAATCTCTCCACTCGTCACGTTGGTCTTCCTGGCGATAATGTAATTTATGTGAACGAGAGTTTATCCCCTGAAAAGAGGAAGTTGCTGGCACAAGCTAGGAGCATCAGAAGAGAGAAAGAGTATGCTTTCTTGTGGGTAAGAAATGGACATATTAAAATACGCAAATCTGAAGGTTCTCGGGTCATCGTAATTCGAAATGAGGATGACCTGAACACTCTCTAATGGTATCAAAACCTAGATTATCCATTTATTATCAAAATGTAGGAGGAATGAATAGAAAATTAGATTTATTCAATGAAAACCTGATCACCAAACAGTATGACTTAATTCTAATTACAGAAACTTGGTTATCTAGTAAAATCGCTGACAGTGAGGTCTGTTCTGATATATACAGAGTGTACAGGGCTGAGAGGCTTGCCAGAGCAGGGGGTGGGGTGGCTGTCTTGGTCAGGAGCGGTTTAACGGTACTCAAGGTCGACAGAATGACTGGCACATTGGAATGTCTATTAGTGAAACTGGTCATTAGGGGAAATATTTGGTACGTCTGTAATATATACATTCCACCAGCTTCAAAAGTAGAAACATACAGGGAACTATACCGGTGGTTGGAATCCAGAACAGAAATATATGATCAAAATTTAATAATCTTCGGCGATTTCAACATCCCAACAATACGAAGTACACTAATTAAAGACGACAACATTCAAACAAGAGAACTCGTAAATTTTATTAATTATCTTCAGCTAAAGTCTTATAATTCAGTACTAAACCGTAACGGGAGGACGCTGGACTTAGTTTTATCCAACAAAACCAACATAAATGTAACTGAAAACACTGATCCACTCTTACCGCTGGATCGCCACCACCCTGCCCTGGATGTGGAAATATCTCTAATAATATGTCGACACCAAATACATATCCAGCCTAATGAAACCTTTAACTTCCGAGAAGCTAATTTTGAGCAGCTGTACACTCGATTGAGGAATGGCGCTTGGGGTCATATATACGAGTGCACTGATGTAAATACCGCAGTAGACCTGTTTTATCAAATTTGTAACGCAGTACTTGACGAAACCGTTCCTATATGTAAACGACAAACGGGCAGAAAATATCCTGTCTGGTTTTCTAAGGAAACAAAAAGTAAATTGAAGGAGAAGGAATACTATAGGAAGAGAAAAAATTACTCAGATCATCATAGACTACGTTTTGAAGAATTAAGATCAGAAATTAAAAAGGACATTCAATTATCTTATAAGAAATATATCCGTAAAATTGAACAAAACATTAGCCGGGACTGAAAGAAATTTTGGACGTTTATTAAAACAAGAAAAGAAAATAGGAACACATGCGACACCTTTAAATATAATAATGAAGAATTTGACAGGGGTGATTCCATTTTTGAAGGTTTTGCGACATATTTCAAATCAGTTTATGACTCTTAGTCAGCCCAATACAAAGTCCCAGCCTGCAGCCTGCAATTCGAATACTCCCAACACCCTTCACATAAAACTTGTCTCAAAGGAAGAGGTTGGAAATCCATTTAAAAATTAAAACCTAAGTCGTCGGCTGGTCCTGATAATATTCCACCGTATGTAGTGAAAGGATGTGCTGAAAGTCTCAGGGACCCGTTGTATTTTATATTTAACTTAGCCATACAAACTTCTATGTTCCCTGACGCCAGGAAAATCACTCGCGTCTGCCCTATACTAAAATCTGGAGATCCATCACTAATTAATAACTACCGTCCTATATCTATTTTATCTGCAGTAGCCAAGGTATTTGAATTCATATTGCACGGAAGAATATCAGTATTTCTCAGACCGCTCGTAACAGATAACCAACACGGTTTCCTATCCAGGAAATCTACGGTGACGAATGCAACTAATTTTACTCAAATGATATCTAAAGAGTTAGATAAAAGAGGACAAATAGATGTCATATTTACAGATTTTGAGAAAGCATTCGACACAATAAATCATGATATCCTTCTTAACAAATTGTGTATTTTGGGATTCTCCCACCCATTACTCAAATTATTCAGCTACTACCTCAGAGACAGGAAACAATTTGTTTTGTTCCAGAAAATTGTCTCAAAGGAATACATAGTTCATTCTGGAATACCTCAAGGCTCGAACCTTGGACCTCTGATTTTTCTAGCAATGATAAACGATTTGCCACGTTGTATAGTACACTCAAATAGTCTTTTATATGCAGATGACTTCAAAATTTTTAAATCAATTTCTTCTGCTAATGACTGCACTCTACTACAAAATGACCTAAATAATACACACAAATGGAGTATAGAAAACAAATTATACTTAAATGTACCGAAGTGTGTTGTTATGACATTTACACGTAAGAAGAACCCAATCACATTTGTTTATGGAATTGGACCTCAGTCATTGCAAACAGTAAGCGAGAAAAAAGATCTAGGAATCTTGTTTGACCGAGAGCTTGCTTTCACTTGTCATGTGCAAAAGACAGTCGGGGATGCTAACCGCATGTTAAGGTTTATAATAAGAAACACTAAGCCATTCATTAGGACCAGTACCTGCATAAACCTTTATATTGCCATGGTGAGATCCAAGCTCGAGTACGCCAGCCAAGTATGGAGTCCCTGGCAGAAAACATGCATTAAATCCATTGAGCAGGTTCAAAAGAAATTCCTCAGATATTTACACCTCAAAATAACGGACAATTACCCACACATGGTACCCTACGGTGAACTTTTGTTGAATTTCGGCATGACTAGTTTGGAGTCTCGAAGGCAAGTGAATGATATGAGATTCCTTTACAAAGTTATTAACGATCAAATTGATAACTCATTTTTCCTATCGCTCCTAAATTTCAACATGCCTCGCTTTACTACAAGATCAACTATAACATTCAAAAATGATATAACCAATACTACTTCACATAATAATTCACCTGTATGGAGGCTTTGCAGTATTTACAACGATGCGGTTCGTGTAAACTGGACACTAGATTTCTGTCTCTCAATTAGACCGTTCTTGGAAATTATAACCCAGTCACTCTAATTCATACTTGAAATAAAATTATCACACAAAACAGAATCAACAATGTATATATGTGGATAGGCCTGTACCCTAGTTATCAATGATGCCTTTTAGTTTACGATGTAATAATTTCAAAACCTGCTTTTTATATATTTGACATTAGGTAAAATTTAGATTTAGTTTTTATATTACCTTTAGATTAAGCTTTTTACTACTATGCATTTCAATCTGTGTTAACTTCCTAGTTTTAATAATTACATTTAGATATTAATACTTAATGTAGAAATATCAGAAAGTGTATTTTACTGTGTAGGTGCACTGTTATTGGGGCGCACACTGAGCCCTGTTGTGTACCGTCAAGAAATAAATAAATAAATAAATAAATAAATAAATAAATAAATAAATAAATGCCTGGAGATGAATAAGAAAGGCCTGGCAGAACAACTCGAAACCAAAGAAAGGAAGATTCTGAGAATGATCTTGGGCCCGGTCAAGGAACGAGGAGAGTATAGAAGACGACACAACGATGAACTTTATCTACATGTGGAGAAAATAACGGACACCATTCGCAAAAGAAGACTCTCCTTTTATGGCCATTTAACACGAATTAACTCTGGAAGATTGTCCAGTCGAATCTGTGCCTACTTTGTGGGAAAGAAAACCAAAGGGATCTGGTTTAAGGAGGTGGAAAAAGACCTACAAGAATTGGGGATATCACACGAGGACATCTTGGAACGTGACGCTTTGAAGAAGAAACTTGGGGAAATACAGAATTTTCAGCCAAAACCTATATTGAAAACCGGCAAGAAGTGGACCGAAGAACGAAGGGAAGCTCACCGAAGAAGAATGCGCGAACACTGGGCCAATGTGAAAGAATGAGGGAAAAGGCAGTTGAAATAACGTGGTCCATAGACGACCGAAACGATTATAATATATATAATAATATCGTATGGCCACGGGTGCCGGGTGTAAACTTTGTTATTTGACACCCAGAGGGCAGTTTGCATGTCGAATTTCTTTGTTGCTTGGAGAGCTATGAGAGTCAAGGAGGTTAGATATCTAAGCTCCTTGACACTATAGCGCATTCTAGTAGAGGAAGGAGGAACTTTGTGTTGGCGGAGAATCCCGAGATTAATTTTGCCATTATGAGCAAGGTCTACTAAATTCAAATGGGTTCTTTAACATGCCAACAACGTATAGCATGCGTGTCGTGATTTTTTTCGCCTTCCAAAAATCACTTACCATGGCCAGGAGCGAACCAGCAAGCTTGGGGTTGGTAGTCCGACACGATAACCACTCACCCACCGTGGCAGGTTGCCTGCACTAATAAAACGATTACATAATTTTCGCTGTTTGTGAAATACATGTTCGCACGATGAAAGCCTTCATCTACAACTAAGTTTTGTATTCATCCTTGTGTACTGTACTGTTCAAGTTCCACTTCCTGGCGTAGTGGCTAGCATTCCTGGCTCTTCCAAGAGATTTAATTCTGATCTAAGGCTGGAACAAGGCAAATCTGAGAAGATATGGGTTCGATTCCCAACTCAGCCATCTTGGAGGTGGTTTCCCTTGGTTTCCCCACTTCTACTCCAGGATAATGCAGGGAAGGTTCCTAACTTAAGACCACAGCCGCCTCCTTCCGAATCCTCACCTGTATTACAAATACAAACTATAATACAGCCATCAAAATAACACAGGTTATTCAAAATCACCCAAGTACACGGGGGTACCTGATCAAAATGTCGCAAAGCCCCTAAACTCAACAATCAACACCGAAAGAGTTGATCTTCTTCTTGAACAGGAGAACTTTGCAGTGATCTCTTGAGCGTCTACAGTAGACCGTTCGGTGGCATAGTAGGTAGCATGCTGAGCTTCTAAGCCCAAGATCGCGGGTTCAAACCCGACCGAAGTCGTCGGATTTTTTAAGAGTGTTGAAATCCCCCAGTATGCCTTCCTTCAGATGGGAAGTAAAGCCGGCGGTCCAATGTCATAGATTTAGGGCATGAAAAAATCTTCCACTAAATACACTTCTGTGAAGCCAAAATGTATGTGTTAGAATTGATAACGCTTTATTAGTTCCAACTTTCACTTCCAGGTGCTGAATTCGATGACATCTAGTAGCCAAGTGCGCCTGAGCAGAGGACATCGAGACCATGGGACAGTGTACGATCCTCGGAGAGAGGGAATCAGGAAACATAAGACAAGGAGGAATGAAGACTCCATAGGCCTCGGTTACCCTAATATCTCCGGGGTACCTAACCATCTGTATAATTTGGAGACACATTGTAGGTAACGTCCTCGTTCTGATCCTGCGGACTGCCGATATCATTTGCTATTTGTGACTATAAGTCCATGTTCTCCCTACTGGTGTTCTCAGATGCTTCAACCTGATTCACACATGACTGTTGAAGCGAAGAATAGAGAGGTACGCATAATTCCACAAGTATTGAGCCTTCAAAAAAAATACACGTGTACTTTATTAAGGATCTCATTATTTTCATCCTAGACCGACATTAACCTACAAAGTTCAATTTGACGCCCACGAGAAAACCATTCCGGCGCAGCGATGGGAATCTGCGATGTAATATGAATATAGTGTTATGCAGCGAGGCAATCCACCATTTAATGTTCCAATTAACGCAACATATAATTTTAAATACGGGGCATATCGTGGCATTAGCCTCACTGGAATAAACCAGAGTTAAATGAGACTTTTAATGGACCTCAGTACAGCGGATACTTTAATAACCAGAGCAACAGAACGTCGTGAGCAGTTAAGATAGAGCGAGGAGATCAGTGGAGTACAAGACTTATAGGCACACAATTTATAAGAAATGAACCGATACAAGAAGTGAATGGGTTCAATTATCTGGGAAGTAAAATAACGAATGATGGAAGAAGCGGCAGAGAGATATTAAGCAGAATTTCCCAAGCTAAGAACGCTTTCTATAAAAGGAAGAACCTATTTACTGCAAAGAACATAAGTCTTGATGTGAGGAAACAAATGTTGAACACCTATGTATGGATCGTCGAGCTATATGGCAGCGAACTTGGACAATAGGAGCGAGAGAGAGGAAAAGACTACTAGAATTTGAAACCTGGTGCTATAGAAGGATTATGAAAATCAGCTGGAAAGAAATTGTCACATATGAGGAAGTCTTTAGAAGAGTGGGAGAGAGAAGATGCTTCCTTAAAAATTTAAAAAGAAGACGGAATCAGCTCGTGGGTCACATACTGCGACACAATGGACTGCTTAAGATTATAATCGAGGGAACAGTAGACGGCAAGATTTGTAGAGGATGACCCAGACTGGAGTACATGAGTCAAATACTGCAAGATATGGGTTGTGGCTCATACTGTGAACTGAAGAGGAACGCGGAGATACGGGAAGAATGGCGAGCTGCTGCCAACCGGCCTCACGGCTGTTAACCACAGAGAGAGATGAATAATACGTGGTATGAAATATAATGTTTTTAAGTAGGCTATCACGGGTGTACCCATGTAATGCTGAAATAGTGCATTATGAAACAAGCCTATAATGACAATAATTAATTAATTTCCATACTACTGTCTAATTACCGTTATAGGCGAGTTGCATACGACTGTTCATGTTCGACGATAATTATAACTTTATTATATGCTTTTACATAAATATTCATAAATATCTGTTGAGATTCAGTCACTTGAATTTTGTAATCAGAGTGCAAGCGCTGGGTAGGATATCTCTGTTTTCCAAGTGATCTGACTGACTGACCCATGCACTCTGTATGCTTGACAATGCTTACATCCTGCTGATGTGCGTCTGCATTCAGTCAAACTGTCACTGAAGTCGTTTGAAAGCAATGCGCTGTGTTGAAATTGGGGTTGGGGATATTAAGATATATACAGTGCTATTACTAGTCTCATATTCGCCAGGTTATTTAAGCTAACATATGCACGGTGAACTTCCGGTAATGTATATAGAAATGTTGGATTTTCAGCGCATGCGCGAAGGTATCCTTACCTAATTGGTCAAACAACTTGTTTCTTGAGCTCTGATTGGTGGGAGAAACTGTTTCATAATGAAAAATAGTGTTATAATGAGCCTCATTTTGATATAGTTTCCTGACACATAATGTTTACATTTCGACAACGTCGAACATAAATTATGTTCCATAATATTTTTAGCCTACTTTCGATTTTTGCAAAAAATGAAAGTAGACTTATGAGATCAACACAGGGCGAAAAAAAGTGTGTGAGTCTGTGTGTGTGTACTCTGAATGTGTGTCCCCCCCTATCAATTCGAACACGGTGAGCGCAAATTGAACGAAATTTGGTACAAAGGTAGCAATAGCAAAGGACACCTCAGTGTCATGTTTTATATCGCCGCCATCTTGACGGAAACGTAATGGCGGCCACCCAAATGTTCAAAGCTTAAATCAAATTACGACTAACCTAATCATCTGATCTCTACCAAACTTTGCAACAACATACCTTTATGGAGGGAGCATCCTTTGACAAATCTAATAGGTCATTAGCCAAATAGTTTGCGGATGGCGGCCATCTTTGTGTCAAAATCGATTACCCCTATTAATTCGAACACGGTGAAACCGAATGGAATGAAATTTGGTACAGAGGTAGCACTAGCAAAGGGCACCTCAGTGTCATGTTTTATATCGCCGCCATCTTGACGGAAACGTAATGGCGGCCACACAACTATTCAAAGCTTAAATCAAATTACGATGAACCTAATCATCCGATCTCTACCAAATTTTGCATCAACATACCATTATGGAGGGAGCATCCTTTGACCAAACTAATAGGTCATTAGCTTAATATTTTGCGGATGGCGGCCATCTTTGTGTGAAAATCGATTCCCCCTATTAATTCGAACACGGTGAAACCGAATGGAACGAAATTTCGTACAGAGGTAGCACTAGAAAAGGCCACTTCAGTGTCATGTTTTATATCACCGCCATCTTGACGGAAACGTAATCGCGGCCACCCAAATGTTAAAGGCTAAAATGTAATTACGACCAACCTAATAATCTAGTCTCTACCAAATTTTGCAACAACAAATCTTTATGTGGGAAACATATTCTGACCAAACTGCTAGATCATCAGCCCAATAGTTTGCAGATGGTGGCCTAGTATGTGTGCAAATCGATTCCCCCTATCAATTCAAACACGGCGAAACCGAATTGAACGAAATTTGGTACAGAGGTAGCACTAGCAAAAGGCACCTGAATGTCATGTTTTACATCGCCGCCATCTTGACGGAAACGGAATGACGGCCACCCAAATATTAAAAGCTTAAATGAAATTTCGACCATCCTAATAATTTGATCTCTACCGAATTTTGCAACAACATGCCTTTTAGTGGAAAGCATCTTATGACTGACTACAAGGTCATCAGCCCAATAGTTTGCAAATAGCGGCCATGTAAGTGTGCATATCCATTCCCCGGATCAATTCAAACACGGTGAAACCGAATTGAATTTTTTTTTACAGAGGTAGTACTAGCAAAGGGCACCTCATATTCATGTCTAATATCCCTATAGCACGTTGTATTTCAACCAGCTACTACAACCAACATTCAATTATACTCCTTGAAAAGGACAAAGAGTTATAACAATACCCATGCATTTAGGAGAAAGTAGGCTATATGTTCTTTACTGAACATCTTGTTATTTTTCGGAGGGGGGGGGGGGGGTTGGGTTACAGCACACAGCTCATTTTTCTGCACCAGACGACACTGCATGTACATATTAATTAAAGTAACATTGAACAACTGGAAAATAACCTGAACATACGACGTATATTATCATATGTTCGACGATATCGATATGTAAATATTATATATCAGAAAACTGGATCATAATGGGGATCATTAAATTACTACTTTTCATTATGATACAGTTTCTCCAACCAATCAGAGCTCAATATTTTCATTCATTGACCAATTAGATAAGGATAGCGTCGCACATGCACTCAAAATCCAACTTGTCGGACATGAATTACATGATTTGAAAATTGACAATGTAGCCTATATTGATTGGCTCAACCATTGTAGTTACATTGCCAAACACAAAGACCAAATCAGCCCAAACCTTTACGGCAACAGGAAAATACTATGAAATATGCAAGACATTTAGGAATCTACGTCCAGAAGTTTGTAACACCATCCTTCCAGCCGTTACCGACATGGAAAGTGTGCACCGGCCCTAATGTTTGCATAAACAAACTGGGCAATATTGCAAAAGAAAGCGCGCTGTACCTTAATATCCGCAACTCCAATTTTTACATTCGTAAGATTTCGCCGACAATTTTAGGGAATGCTGTTTCTGACATAAACACACCAGAACGTCATGGAGAGAGCAGGCGTTTGACATTAGTTCTACGGAAATTATAATCCAGCTCTCTGTTCAGTAAATGGATTTCTTATAGCGAAACATTTCCGCCAGATGTCATATCTGTTCTATTTGGGACTCAATTGATTTGCCTTCCGTTGACATTTAAACGCATCGAATTTGAAGAATAACTAGTCGATAATACGATACATTTTAATTTTAAAGCGTTTGTAACAGCCTATTTTGTGTTATTTGACCAAATTAACAAAATGATCCAACATAGTACTTGTACGCTATCTGTTGGTGCTACTTCAGGATAAACAATGTTTCAAAGTTTTGGAATTTGTTATTGGGTAGAGAGCAAATGCTGAGTACACTCAATTCTCAAGAAGAAGAAGTCAACCGACAGAATCACGACAGATATTTATGAATATTTATGTTAGAACATAATTATAATGAAGTTATAATTATCGTCGAACATAAACAGTCGTATGCAACTCGCCTATAATGGTAATTAAGATACTCGTACGGAAATTATGAAACTTGCTTCGCTCGTTTTAAAAAATACTCGTGTCTTAATTATTGCCTTTATAGGCTCGTTGCATAATGTACTATTATTTGTAACGTCAACGTCTAAGGAAATAAGAAATTCACTGACGTTTCGTTTAAGAAATCAAGCCGTATATTTCTGCATCGTTCACTTTTATAGCTCTTAATTTGGACGCCATAAAATTTCTTATGCCGGTTTACTACGTCAGTGTGGTTGCTCATAACGGCGGCATGTCCCTCGGTCTAGCTTCTCGTAAAATAGTGTATTTTCTGCAGATATTGTGTGGGTGCGGCATATTGTAGTCCGCCTGCAATAACCTGGGATATCGCGCAGACCTGCTCCATTCCCCAAGATATTTGTTTTACGGCAAAACAAGAATTGGCTGGTGTCTTCCAAACGTTGAAGACATAAAGCGAATATCGACATCAAATATTGAATATTGGGACCGAGCATAAACGTAAAACGCGAACATCTCTACAGGAGACCCTAGCCTACGAGGGGTTCATTCTTGAAACAGTCTGAACTACTGAATATTAGTGAACAATGATAATGATGGCTCACCCTATCAATGGGGGATTAGTAGCTGGTGAGATCTATTCCAGAGGAGACGCTACTCTTGAAATAGTCTGAACTAGTGTATACAGCATTAGTGAATAATAGGGGGGGGGGATAGAAACATGCAGTTTCTTCCCTTTTCCGTAAGGTTTTACATCGAAGGTTCGGGAATCCATAATGTTTGATAATCCGACACCTTTTCGGTCCCATAATTTCAATCTTTTTAATCTTTACACTGAACAAGCAATGAAGGAAATTGGAGATAAAATTTAAGTGGGAGTGAAGATCCAAGGAGAAATAATTTTAACTCTGAGATTTGCTGATGACATCGTAATCTTGGCCGATACGCCAGAGGTTTGGAATGAATTTTTGAATGGTATGGACTCCGTATTGAGGAAAGAATTCATGATGAAAATTAATAAATGCAAACAAAAATATTGGAATGCAGGCGAAATAAATCAGAAACCTCTATGGACATCAAATTGGCAGGTGAAAAGCTAAAGGAAGTAGGAGACTTCAGTTACTTAGGAAGCAAAATAACCAGTGATGGACGAAGCAAAGAAGATATAAGAAGTAAGTTGGCTCAGGCAAGGAATCTGTTGACTTCGAATATCGATTTAGGTATAAGGAAGTCATTTTTGAAAGCCTTTGTCTTGAGCATGGCGCTCTATGGAAGTGAAACTTGGACTGTTGGAGAAGCAGAAAGGAGGAGAACTGAAGCGTTTGAAATGTGGTGTTACAGGAGAATGATGAAGCTCAGATGGGTAGATAGGGTTACAAACGAAGAGGTATTAAGACTAGTGGGAGAGGAGAGATGTTTCTGGCGACTGCTAATGAAGAGAAGAGATATGTTGGTAGGACACATATCAAGACACCCAAGAATAGCAAGCTTAGTTATGGAAGGAAGGGCCGAGGACAAGAACTGTAGGGGTAGACCAAGGTTAGAATATGTTAAACAGATTGCCTCGGATGTGGGGTGTGGTAACTATGTAGTGATGAAACGATTAGCTCATGACAGGGAGGCATGCATCAAACCAGTCAAAAGACTGAAGACTCAAACAACAACAGTTATCGGTTTATTTTGAGTCTACGGTATTCAACTTAATCGAATTTGGCCAACTAGGGACCACTCTTCATGATTTCAGTTGGCTCCTGCATTCCTTCATTCTCCTGCTCACACCTTTTTTCCTTTCAGCTGTCCAATGTTGTTTCTTCGTGGTCGCTGTTTGTGGCTCTAGGAACCCCTCAAATGTGTGTATCTTATTTCTGAAAGCGGATGTCTTGATCACAGATGTTTATTTCTTGTAGATCCTTCTTGGTGTTAGCAAACCATTTTTCATAAGATTTGCCTTATCTATTGGGCTTGTGGAAGAGGTTAAGAAAGTTTGTTAATGAGTCTGTCGTCAGGCATTCTTGAAACATGTCGAAAGAATTTAACACTTCGTTTTCTTATGGTATCTGAGAATCTGCTGCATGTTTTATATACGGTATTATTATTTATTTATTTATTCGTTAATTCCCCATAAGGAGAGCGATACCACACAGTCAATGTTCATGTTTTATTCTGGCCCTTCCCTGTTTTTCCCCAAGAACCTCTCATATATAGCCTACCTATGCTTCCTCTTTCTCTCCTCCGTCCACTTCTCTCCCAGTTGTCTCTCTTTGGGAATTTGCTCAAACTTCTGTTGTGTAAGGTTTTCTCTGTATGTGCTCCTGTCTGCCATGTCTTCCGTAGAGATGTTAAGTTTCTTGAGGTCTTCCACGGTTTCCTTTACACAATTGTTTTTTAGAGTGCTATTCGTAACTCTATTAAAACATTTCTTGGTCAGTCTGTCTTCGGTCATCCTATGCATATGTCCATAAAATTTTGTCCTTTTCCTTGGTTGGTTGGTTGGTTCTTAAGTTTAGGGGCTGCGACAACGCGGTCATGTAGCCCCGTGTACTTTGGGTGTGTGTAGAATCTGTCTGATAACCGGTGTTAATTGTGATGACTGTATTAGTGTGAGTGAAAATGAAAATCCACAGCCTGCTTCCAGTCTCCGACCGGGTCAGGAATAGAATGAATGAAGCCCCCATCTAGCTGCGAGGATATGGAAGTGTGCCGGCTGCCGAAGCCTGTCGCACTCCTCTGGGGCAATGATTAAATGAATGACAGATGAAATGAAATGATAGTGGAGAGTGTTGCTGGAATGAAATTGTGACAGGGAAAACCGGAGTACCCGGAGAAAAACCCGTCTGCCTCCGTTTTGTCCAGCACAGATCTCACATGGATTGACCGCGATTTGAACCACGGACCCAGTGGTGAGAGGCCGGCGTGCTGCCGCCTAAGCCACGGAGGCTCATTAGTGTGTGTATCTGTTTTAATTCAAGTAAGGACTGCAGACGATCAATTTTCAAGTAGTTCCTACTTTTGCCACCAAACGCCACCGTCAATGACTACTAGTTCAGAACTTAGCTACCAGACGTCACCGCAGTCGGCTCTTGGCAACAAAAGTTTTTTGTTTGTAATCGTCTCTGTCTGTTTTTTACAGTTCTATTTTCGGTCTCTTTATCCATATTCCCTCTTTCTAAACTGGCTCGTTAATCTTTCTCAGAATTTTTCTCTCTTGTTTTCCTAATTCCTTGATTTTTGTTCGTCCCATGATTGCTATAATTATTATTATTATTATATCATAATTTGTTTATTCAACACATTTCTTTTGATCATCGGAAACACTTCGGAGGTCTTATACAAGAAGCTTTGCTATTAAAGAAATTCCTGGCTATATGATAGCTGTCCAGTCCTGTTGTATTTTCTGATGGATGTTGAATGGTAGATTCAGTTGGTGTAGAACTGTTCAGGTGTGACTCCCGTGGCTGAGATTATAACTGGGATGACAGTGGCTGTTTGTTGTTTCCTAATACACTTTATTTCTGTAGCCAAGTCAATTTATTTGCTGCATTTTTCGTGGGTCTTAGTTCCGATGTTGTGAGAGTTTGGTACTGCGATGTCTATGAGTCATGTGCTCTTGTGCACTTTATTTGTGACAATCAGCTCTAATTTATTGTCAGATATTGTCTTGATGGTGATGACAGAGGAATTCCAAAGTGGTTAAAGTCTGAATTATGATTATGGATCTATTGGTAGTTGACACTGCTTGTGTAGCTCTTGATCTTAGCTACATTGTCATGTCGGCGTACGTGGTCCCTTTGCGCAAGTACTGGGCTCGCGGTTAGCAAGTGATTGATGGTTTCAGTTTTGTTTCGGCACTTTCAGCATGAATCTATGGATATGAAAGGAAACAGATTACTGGAGTTGCTTTTGTGGACCTCACAGCTGCTTATGATACTGTAAACCACAAGCGATTGACAAAGAAACTGTACTCAACAATTAGAGACTTTCGACTAACACAGTTTATTCAGTGTTTGTTGCAGAATCGACGATTTTTTGTCACCCTCAAGGATAAGAAAAGCCGATGGAGGAACCAAATGAATGGCCTCCCACAGGGAAGCGTGCTAGCTCTGGTATTATATAATATCTACACTAACGACCAGCCACTTAACACTAGGACCAGATCTTTCATCTACGCAGATGACACTGATGTTGCTGCTCAAGGTTCAACGGTTGAAGAAGTAGAGTTAAAGCTGGCATCTGCTCTTGAAGACTTAGCCATCTACTACAATGATAACTACTTGAAACCCAACCCAGAGAAAACCCAAATATGCGCGTTTCACCTGCGCAATAGGGAGGCGAGAAGGCAGCTAAACGTCACAATCTGAAACACTGTGTTCATCCTAAATACTTAGGAGTAAAGCTGGATCGCGCGCTAACCTATAAACAGCATTGCATGGACACCAAACGGAAGGTATGCACCAGGAACAACATCGTTCGTAAGCTCACAAACACCAGATGGGGAGCGCAGTCTAGTGTCCTGCGAACAACTTCCCTTGCTCTGAGTTCCTCTACTGCAGAATATGCTGCCCCAGTCTTGAGGAACTCTGCTCATGCCAACCAAGTAGATGCTGCCCTCAATGAGACAGGCCGCATTGTGACAGGCTGCCTACGTCCAACTTCTGTCGATAAGATCTTTCCGCTTATGGGAGTAGCACCTCCAGAAGTTAGAAGACAAGTAGCGGCAGAAGTAGAGAAGAAAAAGCAAGAAACAGATCCAAGACATACAATGTATGGACTTGATGTCCATCCACCTAGGCTAACATCAAGAAAGAGCTTCCTTCAAACAACAATATCAAATCATTCATCAGCTGAAGCTCACCGAATTGAATTTTGGAAAGCAAAATCACCAGGAGGATCGTGGGAAATGAAGGAGAAGCCGGCAGCTGGCTACCACCAACAATACGAATCTTGGAAGACGCTAAACCGGCTGAGAACTGGTGTGAGTCGGTGTAAAAGCAATTTAATGAAGTGGGGATACAGTACTGAAGAACTTTGTAGATGTGGTGAAAGACAAGACCCTGAGCCCCTTCTGAATTGCAGAATGTTACCAAGACCATGTGATATGCAGGACTTGATATAAGCTAATGACTGTGCCATTCGAACAGTTGATCACTGGAGTAATGAAATTTAGTGCAATTTGTATGTATATATGTATGTGTTTTGGACTCGAATAAATAAATAAAGCATGAATCTGTTAATGTTTTGTCTTTGATGACGTACCTTCTGAAGTTACGGGTTATATTATTACTTTGATAATTCAAAACTTTGACATCATCATTCCAGAAAATTGAAGCAGCTAGGAGAAGTGGAACGAATCTATTCAGGGTACAGTTTCCCCTATTTGCTATTTAAATATGAACCACTGTCGTTTCACCAAGAAAGACCAAGGAAACCTTTCGACATTTTCTTTTATATACACATTCTAGATTCTGAACTCGTCTCTCAAACGTTGATAACATAGTAACTGTATCGACAACGGTGTTGATTGAAACAGGCATCGAAGGAGAGCAGTAGCATCATTTCAGGCAGCCTTGCTGTTCAGATAAATAGCCTATCTTATTTATAGACATGTGTTATGTCATTAAATGTAAAATATAAGATGTTCTCTGGCTCACTTCACCAACTACGCTAACCCTGTTGGGGGAAGTGAGCAGCTCTATCCTGAATTGGCTTGAATTGAATTTATTCATAGAGAACTGCCACTGAGACTAAAGAGCTGGCTTGAAGTTTTTATAATAAGAAACTAATAAAACAAAATATAAAATACACTTATAACTCAACAAGCTAATTAGCAATCGTTTTATACAATTTGAATAATACAAATTAGAACATAATAATTAAATAAATAACCTACCTAATGTATTATCAAATCTATTGAAAAAAAAACAAGTTATAGTACGTTAAAAATGGACTACAATTCTTCTTCTCCTTCTTTCGAATTTGGCCAACTATGGACCGCAGGCTTCTTGACCTTCCTTCTCGTTTCTTCCCAGAACCTCTTCATTGTTTCGCTCCTTATCTTTCTCTCCTCCTCGGAAATGATCCGCACGGGTCTCTTTGTAATGGGTTCCTCTTCAAATGATTTTCAACTGTCGACCTTTCTTCTAAACTCACTTCTATTGTGGATCAAATCTGGAGTAATTCCAACTTCTTCTGCATCCCTCTTGACCTCTTCTACACAGTTAGAGGTGGCCTTTAAACCCATGATGTATTTGAAGATCTTTTCGGTTAGTCGGCTCTCGTTCAATCTTACCAGGTGTCCATATAATTTCAGCCTTCTTTTCCGCATTGTGTCCGTGATCTTTTTAGAACACTTGTAGAGATCCTCGTTTTTCCTCTTCTTCCAAGTTCCATCAGAAGTCTTCTGAGGTCCCTGAATTTTCCTAAGAATCTTCATTTCCTTTTTCTTGAGTTCTTGCAGCTCCCTTATTTCAAATTTAAAATTAGGCACTCTGAAGCGTACAATCCTTCTGGTCTTATGACTGAGTAACAAAACATGTAAGTTAAAGCGGTGGAGGAACCCATCCCTAGGACACAACATAGCCCAATCACATGTTCAGTTCGGGGAGTGCTCAGCCCTGAGAAAGTCCCTTTTAAACGACGTTTCAATTTTAAAAAGGCAAACTGGGAGGGGTTTTCCATTGAGCTGGATGAGGAACTGTCCAAATTACAACCAGAGCCAAGTCATTATGAAGACGTTGTTGACCTTGTGAAGAAGATCTGTCGTAGACATATTCCCCGAGGCTGCCGTACCCAGTTCATTTCTGGCCTCAATGCTGATTCCAAGGATTTGTTAAAAGATTACCAGGAGAAGTACAAGACAGACACTTTTGCAGGTGACACCATCCAGACGGGTGAAGAACTCATGAGGAGCATCGCTGACGGAAGAAAGGAAAGATGGATGAACTTACTAGCAAACCTTGGCATGGCCCAGAACAGTAGAAGAGCATGGAAGCTGGTCAAAACCTTGAGCAACGACCCTAAGAGTCCAGCAGTGGATCTCACCAAGGTTACACCAAATCAAATAGTTCATCAGCTGCTCCGTAACGGGAAAAACATCATGATGACTCAGCCTGTGAAGCTGAAGCCTAGTGAAGATGAGAATAATTTTCTCGGTCGTCCTTTCACATCAGCAGAATTAGAACATGCCATCAAGCTGATGAAAGTCATCAAAGCTACAGGCCCGGATGATATATCAGGACAAAACAAATCAAGAACTTTGGACCAGGAACAATCCAGTGAATATGATGAATAGATGCATCGAGACCCTGCACTTACCAAAGCTGTGAAGGAAAGCTCATGTGGTCGCACTGCTAAAACCAGGCAAGGAACCAACGGATGCAAAGAACTTCCGTCCTGTCTCTCTTCTTTGCCACCTATACAAGGCATTTGAAAGGTTGATCCTTGAATGAATTGCAACATTCATTGATAACCGGCTAATTCAAGATCAACATGGATTTAGACCAGGGAAATCATGTTCCAGCCACATTCTGAACCTGACACAGCATATCGAGGATGGTTATGAGAATAAACTTACCACTGGTGTCGCCTTTATAGATCTCAGTGCTGCATATGATACAGTGAACCATAAGAAGCTCATAGCCAAGCTATACAACATCACTAAGGACACGTATCTAAGAAATATCATACGTGGTATGCTCCAGAACAGAAGGTTCTATGTTACACTTCAAGGGAACAAAAGTCGATGGAGGAACCAGAAAAACGGGTTACCTCAAGGCAGTGTGTTATCCCCATTACTATTCAACATTTATACAAATGACCAGCCAGAATATTTAGAGGCCAGGCGATTTATTTATGCGGATAACACCGCTATTGCTGTACAGGGTAGGAGCTTTGAGGAGGTGGAGGGAAAACTGTCCAATGCTCTTGAGAGATTAGACAATTATTATACCCAGAATCACCTGAAACCTAACCCAGGAAAGACACAAGTTTGCGCATTTCATCTTCGCACCAAAGAGGCCCGGAAAAAGTTGAATGTTGTCTGGAAAGGAGTGACACTCGAAAGTGTGAAACGCCTCGATATTTGGGAATCAAGCTTGATCGTACCCTGAGCTTCAGGAAACATTGTAGAGAATTGAAGTGGAAGATCAGCTCAAGAAATAGCATAATGCGGAATTTGATAGGTTCAACATGGGGAGCGAACCCTCAGGTTCTACGTTCAACAGCATTGGGACTTTGCTTCGCAGCAGGAGAGTAAGGATCATCAGTGTGGGGAGCATCTGCCCGTACCAAGCAAGTGGACATAGCTCTTAACGAGTCCACACGTATTGTCACTGGATATCTGAGACCTACTCCAGTGCAGAAGATCTACTCTCTCGCTGGCATTGCACCTCCAGTTATTCGACGCAGGGTGGCAGCAGAGAAAGAGAGACAAAAGCTTGAAACAGATCCCAGACATTCTATGTTCAACCACAAGGTGACCACTCCTCGCCTAAGATCCAGGAAGAGTTTTATTACGAGAACAGTACCCCTCCATACCAAGCCAGACGTCTGGCGTGTGTTACTCTGGAAGCAAATAGTACCAGAGGGGTTTACCCCTAAAGAAGAACTGAGCAGTGGTAGTCATTTGCCTTATACCACCTGGAGGTCCTTAAACCGGATGAGAACAGGAGTGCCTAAGTGGCGTAGCAACCTTGTGAAGTGGGGTTATGCAGAGGATCCACGATGTGCCTGTGGAGAAATCCAGACTCCACAACACCTGCTCACGTGCAAAGATCTTAATGACACCTGCAGCCAGGAAGACCTTATGTTGTCCACAGACCGAGGGATAAGAGCTGAAGAGTTCTGGAAAGGAAGAATGTAGTGTGTCTCCCGGACACGGAAAGTAAGTAAGTAAGTATTAAGTTATAGTGTAGAATTTTGGCCTTGTATGATATTGCCCGTTTATTATACCTGTTCTGTGTTAGCTTGTAGGCCAGGTCGAATTTTCTGGTTCTTCCCTTGTTTGCCTCTTTATCCTGTCCGTTGGGTTGGATCCATTCTCCCAGGTATTTGAATGTATATGTTCTTTTAATTTTCCCATGTTTATCTCCGTATACCTCTCGAGTTGGTGCCTATCTTTATATATATAATTCTTCGACACGTGTGTATGTGACAGAACTCCTCCTAAACGACTGAACCGATTTTGATGGAATTTGGTATGTATATTAGGGTGGGTCCATGTATGGTTTAGATTCACAATCTGACCCAGTAGGTGGAATGAATACAATTTTAGAACCACAATTTACACACAATTTTAGAACCACAATATACAGTCAAAACAGTCGTCATGGAAACCACTATCCTTGGCCTTCGTGAAAGCTGATGTCTTTGGACGGTTTGTCTCTGCACGTTAGAGCCACCTGGTTGCAACCTGTGCAACTACCGCCATAACATACACTCCGCCCGTGGCGAAAAGTTGTGTTTTATACCAAAGGTGGCAGTGATGTCGAATTCTACTGTTTGTCTCTGCACGTTAGAGCGTTTCAAAGTCCCGTATGCGTTCATATACCATTCATCCGATTGCCATAAAACTTGGGTGATATGTTGAGTGAGCTCCAGGGAAGGTGTTTAGCTTAGTAAATCCATTTTACAATAGATAGCGCACGAATACATTCAACAAATGAGCGACGACGCGCACAGCGTTTCAAAAATGTTCCGTATGCGTTCAAATACCATTCGTCCGATAGCGATGAAACTTGGGTGAGAAGTTGTGTACACTCCAGGGAAGGCTTCTGGCTTAGTAAATCAATTTCACATTAGGTAGCGCACGACTAGATTCAACAAATGAGCAACGACGCACGAACTTTTAATCACAGTCCCGTATGCGTTCGTATACCATTCATCCGATTGCAATGAAACTTGGGTGAGATGTTGTGTACACTTACGTGAGGGTTTCTAACTTAGTAAATACATTTTACAGGAGGTTTCGCACGAGTAGATTCAACAAATGAGCGACGACGTACGAAGCGTTTCAATAAGGTCCCGTATGCGTTCAAATACCATTCGTCCGATTACGATGAAACTTGGGTGAGATGTTGTGTACACCCTACGGAAGGTTTCTGGCTTAATAAATCCATTTTACAATAGGTAGCGCACGAGTAGATTCAACAAATGTGTGACGGCACGCGAATCATTTCAACAAAGTACCGTATGCGGCCATATACCATTTATCAGATTGCGATGAAACTTAGGTGAATTGTTGTGTACACTCCAGGAAATGTTTCTGTCTTAGTAAATCCAGTTTTTAATAAGTAGCGCACGAGTAGATTCAACAAATGAGCGACGGCGCGCGAATCGTTTCCACAATGTCCCGTATGCGGTCATATATCACTCATCCGATTGCGATCAAACCTTGGTGAATCATTGAGTACACGCCAGAGAAGGTTTCAGGCTTAGTAAATCTACTTTACAATAGGTTGCGCATGAGTAGATTCAACAAATGAGTGACGGCACGCGAATCGTTTAAAGAAAATCACTTATGTGTCCATATGTCATTCATCCGATTCCGATGAAACTTTGATGAGTTGTTGTACTCTATATATTCCGTCTTATCATAAGGAACAATTATTATGTTATTTATAATAAATGATCTATTATTAAAACAAGTACATGAGAGACATGATTACTCGAACTGCTATCAATTCCATGGAAGTTGTATCTTGGATACTAAAAATATTTTAAAAAGCTGTATGGCACGGATATATTTCAAGAAAAAAATACAGTCAGTCTGAAAGACTAGACGTTATATAATTTCAAATGACGCATGCTACAAATGCTACACATGTTAGAAAGGCTCAGGAGGGCTTGTCGCTTCGCTCGAAGCCCCAGAACTCTTTAAACAGACTCCATTACCCATTAACTTAGGCTTCGCGCGCGGGCACCTCTTTAAGGGTCACCCTGTATTTGAGTCTGACATCTTGTACAACTCTTTAAGGGTCACCCATTATTTGAATCTGATATCTTACAAACCTCTTTAAGGGTCAACCTGTATTTGATTGAACCTAACATACTGTACACCTCGTTAAGTATTTTGCTCTGACATCCTGCACACCTCTTTAGGAGGCACCCTGTATTCTTATGTGGCATCTTGTATATCTCTTTAGAAGTCACCCTGTATTCTTGTGTGACATCTTGTACACCTCGTTAGGAGTCACCCTGTATTCTTGTCTGACATCTTGTGCACCTCTTTAGGAGACACCCTGTTTTCTTCTCTGACATCTTGAACACCCCGTTAGGAGTCACCCTGTATTCTTGTCTGACATCTTGTGCACCTCTTTAGGAGGCACCCTGTATTCTTATGTGGCATCTTGTATATCTCTTTAGGAGTCACCCTGTATTCTTATGTGGCATCTTGTACACCTCTTTAAGAGTCACCTTGTATTCTTATCTGGCGTCTTGCATATCTCTTTAGGAGTCACCCTGTATTCTTATCTGACATCTTGTACACCTCTTTAGGAGTCACCCTGTATTCTTTTCGTTTCGCTCGAAGCCCCAGGTCGTTCGACGCCCCAGGACTCTTTCAATATACTCCATTATCCAATAACTTAGGCTTCCCGCGTGGCTGCATGACGTCACCCACTCGCCATACTTTATCCATTAACTTAGGCTTCCCGCGCGGCTGCATGACGTCACAGTCTCAGTCTCCGTAACGCAACCGTCTCCGTCCCGCGTAACGTTAGACTCAAAGCATAACGACGAAGTCGACAAGATCATTTGAAATGATAAAATTGATTCGTATTCCTTCAGTGATCCTGACATAGGTATTTCTTGAGTTGTGTAGTGTTAACTGAGTTTGTAAATGAGTGAAGGTGGAATGTATTAAAGAGCCTGGGTGTAGTTGTAAGAGCACAAACTAACATTGACGATCCCAAAGCGCTGACTTCACACTAATGTAAGTATTTTGAAGACATCTGGCGCCTGTATGTATTGCTGTATGTTAACGAGCAGTAGTAAGCCATGAAACAATACAACCCTGTCACTCTGCATACATAATGATCCTGTTCGCTCGTTATTTGAAATGAAGGCTTGCATTTTTAAGACGTCTTTTCAAAGTCTTGTCAGGAACACCGCCAAGCTCGACTTAAATACACCATTAATTTAAAAAGTTGACAAGCCAACATGATAGATACTCAACGGCCGGACAGAACCCATTACGTACACGATTTAGGCATGTCAGCTGCTGTAGCAAGATAGACGGCTGTTACGCTCAACAACATGGACTGCCTTCGGCGTGGTTATGAACACATTTCAGCGTATTAAATACTCTTTCATGTACGACGCTGTCGAAATGGAAACATTAAGTGTCAAAAAACTGTATCATAATGAGGCTCATTATAACACTATTCTTCATTATGAAACAGTTTCTCCCACCAATCAGAGCTCAAGAAACAGTTGTGTGACCAATTATGTAAGGATACCTTCGCGCATGCGCTCAAAATCCAACATGTCTATATAAATTACCGAAAGTGCACCGTCCATATGTTCGCGTAAATAAACTGGCAAATATGAGTACCTTAATATCCCCAAATCAAATTTCTACACAGCACATTGCTTTCAAACGACTTCGGTGACAGTTTTACAGAATAGTGGTGCAGAATCTGCACATATGGCATTGAAGGACACAGAGCGCATGCGTCGATCGGTCAGAGAGCTTGGAAAACAGAGATATTCTACCCAGCGCTGCACTCTGATCACAAAATTTGAGTGACTGAATCTCAACAGATATTTATGAAAATTTATGTTAAACATATAATAAAGTTATAATTATCGTCGAACATAAACAGTCGTATGCAACTCGCCTATAATGGTATTTAAGACACTCTTGTCTTAATTATAGCCATTATAGGCTCGTTGCATAATGTAGTATTATGAAACATGACGTTATTCCATTACATGACATTACATGTAACAATATTACATTTTCATACACACATACAGTACATACATTTTCATTTGAGACTAGTTTGCCTATCAGCGACCAGTCTAGTCTGCAAGCCTCTGGTTGCGAACAAGTTGCCTCCATGATCCCCTATTAGCAATTAGCACTGCAGCCTCCTCTGCTTCTACATGCTCACTTTGAAATCGTTCAACACTGAATCTAAAAACCACCTCCTGCTTGTTATTATTTTATTTCATATCTCAAAAACGTTTTCCATATCAAACAAACATTAGACTTAAGTACGAGGGCTGTTTTTAAGTAAGGGCCGTTCATTATATTGCGCACGCCGCAACAAGCCTGCGCGCTACCTCCCGGCATCCTTTGCGAACAAGCAGGCGTCACTTGCAGCTGTGTAGCTAACCTGTATGCTGAACTGTGCATCTTTACAATGTTCAAGATTATTACATTTTTTGAGTGCAAGAAACATGTCGGCTGCAGACATTCATCGTCAACTTTGTGAGGTGTATGGTGATACTGCAATGACGGAAGGTAAAGTGCGGAAATGGGTACGCGAGTTCAAAAGTGGCCGTGAAAATGTTCAGATGACTTGGTGACTGCAATTGGCACGAAAATTGACAAGGAGCGAAGATTCACGATAACCACTCTATCAATGGATTTTCCTCAAGTGTCGCCGACGATGAAGATGTGAAAACAGCCGTGAATTCTTGGTTGTCAGAACAGGAGGCAAACTTTTATGCAGAGGGATTTCAGAACTTAGTTTTAAGGTATGACAAGTGCCTAAATAAACAGGCAACTGTGTTGAACAAGTAGTTCCGTGAAGAACTATACAACCCATTTTCATATATCCTACTTATCTTAATTGCCTCTATAAACATACAAAATTTCAGTTTGATTGCTGAAATAGATTCGTAGATATTGAGAACCGACTAAATATTTCGGATGGTCGCCATGTTGGATTTTTATATATGTAGGTCCTAGAGTTATGTACTGTTACATGAAGATTATTGTGTACGTGTAGTATTCAAACTTCAGTCGCATAATTAGGACACAAGAAGTAAAAACGATATTTAAAAATTTCGCACAGCTGCCATGTTGTGGTTATGGGAACAATTGAAAAAATTAGATGCCAGTGGATTAACATTTTTATAAGAATTTATTGTACCAAGTGTCACTGCACTCGGATGGTTAAATAGCGCGAAACGACCATGTGAATATTTATACTTCACGTCACCGCCATGTTGGATTTGTGATCACCAGGTTATTGAAAGTCCTATAGGTGAACTTATGTCCATAGCTCCTATGAACATTAACAAATTCAGAGTGATTGCTGCAACAGATTCGTAGATATTGAGATCCATTTAAATAATTCGGATGGTCGCCATGTTGGATTGTTATATGTATAGGCCATACAGTCATTTACTATTAAAGGAACATTATTGCGTAGGTTCATTATTCAAATTTTCAATTCGATCGCATGCTTACGACACAAGAAATAAAAACTTAATTTTAAAATTCGCACAGCCGCCATCTTGAGGTTATATAAATAATTGAACTAAATTAGATACCAGTGCATATACAATTTTTACAAACATTTCCTCTAGCAAGTTTCATTCGCGAGAAAGGACTATTTAAAATTTTCAACTTAGCTTGGCTGCCATATTCGTTTTGTAGTTAGCCGGTTTTTGAATGTCTTATAGATGAATTTGCAGTAGTGTCCTTATCTCCGTACAAAATTTTAGGGTGATAACTCTAATAGTTTCAGAGATATATACTGCCAGTGAAATATTTCCCAAAGCCGCCATATTGAGGTTATATAAACAATTGAACGAATTTAGGTGTCGGTGCATTACCATGTGAATAAACATATACCGTTCCAAGTTTTATTGCGTTTGGTTGGTAAAATCGCGAGAAACATCTATTAGTAAGTCGCAAATTTGCTTGGCCGCCATGTTGGTTTTGTAGTTACCAGGTTTTCAAAAAGCACATCGGTGAACTTCTAGTAGTTTCCTTTATCACCGTAAAATATTCGAGGGTGATATCGGTAATAGTTTCGGATATATTGAAAGCTGGTGAAATATTTCCCACAGCCACCATGTTGGATTGGTAAAACGTAACAAAATTTGAAGGACACGGTCGGGGTCGCCCGTAAAAATGCTATTAACTTACCGAGTTTCACTGAAATCGCTCCAGCTGTTTAGAAGTTATTATGGGGGGGGGGCACACCATCACATACACCAACACACGCACACACAGACAGACACACGGACAAAAGGTGATCTCGTAAGCCTATTTTTATCATAAACAAGCTGTACCCGGCATGCGTTGCAATGCCAATCAAATAAATTGTTGGCGTTGAAATTCTGTTTCTTGAAGTGATTTTGGATACACAACATGGTTTTCAATTTCCGTTAACTGCCTCTAAGTTATCGAAAAATGGATTTTCTAATTTAGAATCATTCGTGGGAGCGTGCACAACAACTTTCAAAAGTTTCATCGCAATCAGATGAATGGCATATGAACGTATACGGGATTTTGTTTGAACGATTCGTGCGCTGTCACTCATTTGTTGAATCTACTCGTAAGCTACCTATTGAGAAATGGATTTACTAAGTCGAAACCCTACTCTGGCGTGTACACAATAACTCATCAAGGTTTCATCACAATCGAAGAAGGTTATATGAACGCATAGGGGATTTTGTTGAAACGCTTCGCGCGTCGTCACCCATTTGTTGCATGTACTCGTGCGCTACCTATAGTGAAATGGATTTACTAAGTCGAAACCCTTCCCTGGCGTGTACACAATAACTCATCAATGTTTCATCGCAATCTGATGAATGGTATATGCACGTATACGGGGTTTGTTTAAACGATTCGTGCGCTGTCCCTCATTTGTTGAATCTACTCGTGCGCTACCTATTGAGAAATGTATTACTAAGTCGAAGCCCTTCCCTGGCGTGTACACAATAACTCATCAAGGTTTAATCGGAATCGAAGAAGGTTATATGAACGCAATAGGGGATTTTCTTGAAACGCTTCGCGCATCGTCACCCATTTGTTGCATCTACTCTTGCGCTACTTATTGTGAAATGGATTTACTAAGTCGAAACCCTTCCCTGGCGTGTACACAATAACTGATCAATGTTTCATCGCAATCGGATTAATAGTATATGAACGCAACAGGATTTTAATTAAACGATTCGCGCCCCGTCGCACATTTGTTGAATCTACTCGTGCGCTACCTACTGTAAAATGTATTTACTAAGTTAGGAACCGTCACGTGAGTGTCCAAAACATCTCACCCAAGTTTCATCGCTATCGGACTAATGGGATATGAAGACATAGGAGACTGTATTGAAACGCTCTGCGTGTCGTCGTTCATTTGTCGAATCTACTCGTGTGCTACCTACTGTGAAATGTATGTACTAAGCCAGAAACCATCTTTGCAGTGTCCACCGTATTTCACCCAAGTTTCACCGCTATCGGCAGAATGGTATATGACCTTATACGGGACTTTGTTGAAACGCTTCGTGCGTCGTCCCCCATTTGTTGAATCTACTTGTGCGCTGCCTATTTTGTAGTGGATTTACTAAGCCAGAAACCTTCCATGAATTGTACCCAACATCTCACCAAAGTTTCATAGCTATCGGACGAATGGTATATGAATGCATACGGGACTTGTTTGAAACGCTTCGCGTGTCGTCGCTCATTTGTTGATTCTACTCTTGCGCTAAGTATTGTAATATGGATGTACTCAGCCAGAAACCTTCCCTGGAGTGTACACATCATCTCACCCAAGTTTCATTGCAATCGGATGAATGGTATGTGAATGTATGCGGGACATTTTCGAAACGCTTCGCGCGTAGTCACTCATTTGTTGAATCTAAACGTGCGCTTCGTATTGTAAAATGGATTTACTAAGCCAGAAACCTTTCCTGGAGTGTACACAACAATTCACCAAACATTCATCACTATCAGATGAATAGTATATGACCTTATATGGGACTTGGCTGAAACGCTTCGCGTGTCATCGCTCATTTGTTGTGTCTACTGTTGCGCTACCTATTGTAAAATGGATGTACTAAGCCAGAAACCTTCCCTGGAGTGTACACAACATCTCACCCAAGTTTCATGGCTATCGGATGAATGGTATATGACCTTATATGGGACTTTGTTGAAACGCTTCGCGCGTCGTCGCTCATTTGTTGATTCTACTCGTGCTCTACCTATTTTTAAAGGGATTTACTAAGCCAGAAACCTTCACTGGAGTGCACACAACATTTCAGCCTAGTTTCATCGCTATCGGACGAATGGTATATGAACGCATACGTGACTTTTTTGAAATGCTTCGCGCGTCGTAGCTCATTTGTTGAATCTACTCGTGCGCTGCCTATTGTAAAGTGGATGTACTAAGCCGGAAAATTTCCCTGCAGTGTCCACAACATCTCACCCAAGTTTCATCACTATCGGATGAATGGTATATGAAATTATATGGGACTTTGTTGAAACGCTTCGCGCGCCGTTGCTCTTTTGTTGATTCTACTCGCGCTCTACATATTTTTAAAGGGATTTACTAAGCTATAAACCTTCCCTGGAGTGCACACAAAATCTCACCCAAGTTTCATCGCTATCGGACGAATGGTATATGAACACTTACGGGACTTTGTTGAAATGCTTCGCGCATCGTCGCTCATTTGTTGAATCTACGGGTGCAATACCTATTGTAAAATGGTTTTACGAAGTCAGAAACCTTCCTTGGAGTGTACTCAACATCTCACCCAAGTTTCATCGCAATCGGACGAATGGTATATGAACGCATAGGAGACATACACACCCACAGACGGACAGACAGACAAACTATCACGTAACATTGATTTTTATATAGGACAAGCTGTACCCGGCATGCGTTGCAATGCCAATCAAAGAAAGTGTTGGCGTTGAAATTCTGTTTTTTGAAGTGCTTTTGGATACACAACATGTTTTTCAATTTCCGTTAACTGCCCCTATGCTATCGTAAAAAGGATTTTCTAATTTAGAATCAATCGTGGGAGCGTGCACAACAACTTTCAAAAGTTTCATCGCAATCGGATGAATGGTATATGAACGTATACGGGATTTTGTTTGAACGATTCGTGCGCTGTCACTCATTTGTTGATTCTACTCGTACGCTACCTATTGAGAAATGAATTTGCTAAGTCGAAACCCTACCCTGGCGTGTACAAAATAACTCATCAAGGTTTCATCACAATCGAAGAAGGTTATATGAAGCCAATATGGGATTTTGTTGAAACGCTTCGCGCGTCGGCACCCATTTGTTGCATCTACTCTTGCGCTACTTATTGTGAAATGGATTTACTAAGTCGAAACCCTTCCCTGGCGTGTACACAATAACTGATCAATGTTTCATCGCAATCGGATGAATAGTATATGAACGCATACCGGATTTTGTTTAAACGATTCACGCTCCGTCACTCATGTGTTGAATCTACTCGTGCGCTACCTGCTGTAAAATGTATTTACCAAGATAGAAACCGTCACGTAAGTGTCCACAACATATCACCCAAGTTTCATCGCTATCGGACTAATGGGATATGAAGACATAGGGGAGTGTATTGAAACGCTCCGCGTGTCGTCGTTCATTTGTCGAATCTACTCGTGTGCTACCTACTGTGAAATATATTTACTAAGCCAGAAACCTTCCTTGGAGTGTCCACCATATTTCACCCAAGTTTCACCGCTAACGGCAGAATGGTATATGACCTTATACGGGACTTTGTTGAAACGCTTCGCGTGTCATCGCTCATTTGTTGAATCTACTGCTGCGCTACCTATTGTAAAATGGATGTACTAAGCCAGAAACCTTCCCTGGAGTGTACTCAACAGCTCACCCAAGTTTCATCGCTATCGGATGAATGGTATATGACCTTATATGGGACTTTGATGAAAAACTTCGCGCGTCGTCGCTCATTTGTTGGTTCTGCTCCTGCTCTTCCTATTTTTAAAGGGATTTACTAAGCCAGAAACCTTCCCTGGAGTGCACACATCTCAGCCTAGTTTCATCGCTATCGGACGAATGGTATATGAACGCATACGTGACTTTGTTGAAATGCTTCATGCGTCGTAGCTCATTTGTTGAATCTACTCGTGCGCTGCCTATTGTAAAGTGGATTTAATAAGCCAGAAAATTTCCCTGAAGTGTACACATTTTACGCAAGTTTCATAGCTATCGGACGAATGGTATATGAATGCATACGGGACTTTTTTGAAACTGACTTTGTTGAAATGCTTCGCGCGTCGTAGCTCATTTGTTGAATCTACTCGTGCGCTGCCTATTGTAAAGTGGATTTACTAAGCCAGAAAATTTCCCTGAAGTGTACACAACATTTTACGCAAGTTTCATAGCTATCGGACGAATGGTATATGAATGCATACGGGACATTTTTGAAACACTTTGCGTGTCGTCGCTCATTTGTTGAATCTACTCGTGCGCTATCTACTGTGAAATGTACTCACTAATTTGGAAACCTTCACGTAAGTGTATACAACATCTCACCCAAGTTTCATCGCTATCGGACGAATGGTATATGAACACATACGGGACTTGTTTGAAACGCTTCGCGCATCGTCACTCATTTGTTGAATCTACGCGTGCGCTACCTATTGTAAAATGGATTTACTAAGTCAGAAACCTTCCTTAGAGTGTACTCAACATCTCACCCAAGTTTCATCGAAATCGGTTGAGTGGTATATGAATGCATAGGAGACATACACACACACCCACAGACAAACTATCACGTAAGATTGATTTTTATATATATAGATATATAGACAAGCTGTACCCAGCATGCGTTGCAATGCCAATCCAAGAAAGTGTTGGCGTTGAAATTCTGTTTCTTGAAGTGCTTTTGGATACACAACATGTTAACTGCCTCTAAGCTATCGTAAAATGGATTTTCTAATTTAGAACCATTCGTGGAAGCGTGCACAACAACTTTCAAAAGTTTCATCGCTGTCACTCATTTGTTGAATCTACTCGTACGCTACCTGTTGTGAAATGGATTTACTAAGTGGAAACCCTTCCCTGGCGTGTACACAATAACTCATCAATGATTCATCGCAATCGGATGAATTGTATATGCACGTATACGGAGTTTTGTTTAAACGATTCGTGCGCTGTCACTCATTTGTTGAATCTACTCGTGCGCTACCTATTGAGAAATGTATTACTAAGTCGAAGCCCTTCCCAGGCGTGTACACAATAACTCATCAAGGTTTCATCGCAATCGAAGAATGTTATATGAACGCAATAGGGGATTTTGTTGAAACGCTTCGCGCGTCGTCACCCATTTGTTGCATCTACTCTTGCGCTACTTATTGTGAAATGGAGTTACTAAGTCCCCTTCCCTGGCGGGTACACAATAACTGATCAATGTTTCATCGCAATCGGATGAATAGTATATGAACGCATACCTGATTTTGTTTAAACGATTCGCGCTCCGTCACTCATTTGTTGAATCTACTCGTGCGCTACCAACTGTAAAATGTATTTACTAAGTTAGAAACCGTCACGTAAGTGTCCACAACATCTCACCCGAGTTTCATCGCTATCGGACTAATGGGATATGAAGACATAGGGGACTGTATTGAAACGCTCCGCATGTCGTCGTTCATTTGTCGAATCTACTCGTGTGCTACCTACTGTGAAATGTATTTACTAAGCCAGAAACCTTCTTTGGAGTGTCCACCATATTTCACGCAAGTTTCGCCGCTAACGGCAGAATGGTATATGACCTTATACGGGACTTTGTTGAAACGCTTCGCGCGTCGTCCCTCATTTGTTGAATCAACTTGTGCGCTGCATATTGTATAGTGGATTTACTAAGCCAGACATTTTCCATGACGTGTACACAACATCTCACCCCTGTTTCATAGCTACGGACGAATGGTACATGAATGCATACGGGACTTGGTTGAAACGCTTCGCGTGTCGTCGCTCATTTGTTGATCCTACTCTTGCGCTACATATTGTAATATAGATGTACTCAGCCAGAAACCTTCGCTGGAGTGTACACAACATCTCACCCAAGTTTCATCGCAATCGGATGAATGGTATGTGAAAGTATACGGGACGTTGTCGAAACGCTTCGGGCGTAGTCACTCATTTGTTGAATATAAACATGCGCTTCGTATTGTAAAATGGATTTACTTAGCCAGAAACCTTTCATGGAGTGTACACAACAATTCACCAAACATTTATCACTATCAGACGACTGGTATATGACTTTATACGGGACTTTGTTGAAACGCTTCGCGTGTCATCGCTCATTTGTTGAATCTACTGGTGCGATACCTATTGTAAAATTTATGTACTAAGCCAAAAACCTTCCCTGGAGTGCACACAATATCTCACCCAATTTCATCGCTATCGGATGAATGGTATATGAAATTATATGGAACTTTGTTGAAACGCTTCGCGCGCCGTTGCTCATTTGTTGATTCTACTCGTGCTCTACCTATCTTTAAAGGGATTTACTAAGCTAGAAACCTTCCCTGGAGTGCACACAAAATCTCAGCCAAGTTTCATCGCTATCGGACGAATGGTATATGAACGCAAACTTGACTTTGTTGAAATGCTTCGCGCGTCGTAGCTCATTTGTTGAATCTACTCGAGCGCTGCCTATTGTAAAGTAGATGTACTAAACCAGAAAATTTCCCTGCAGTGTACACAACATTTTACGCAAGTTTCATAGCTATCGGACGAATGGTATATGAATGCATACGGTACTTTTTTGAAACGCATTGCGTGTTGTCGCTCATTTGTTGAATCTACTTGTGCGCTATCTACTGTGAAATGTATTCACTAATTTTGAAACCCTCACGTAAGTGAACACAACATCTCACCCAAGTTTCATCGCTATCGGACGAATGGTATATGAACACATACGGGACTTTGTTGAAATGCTTCGCGCATCGTCGCTCATTTGTTGAATCTACGCGTGCGCTACCTATTGTAAAATGGATTTACTAAGTCAGAAACCTTCCTAGGAGTGTACTCAACATCTCACCCAAGTTTAATCGCAATCGGACGAATGGTATATGAACGCATAGGAGACATACATACCCACAGACAAACTATCACGTTACATTGATTTTCATATAAATAGACAAGCTGTACCCGGCATGCGTTGCAATGCCAATCAAAGAAAGTGTTGGCGTTGAAATTCTGTTTCTTGAAGTGCTTTTGGATACACAACATGGTTTTCAATTTCCGTTAACTGCCTCTAAGTTATCGTAAAATGGATTTTCTAATTTAGAATCATTCGTGGGAGCGAACACAACAACATTCAAAAGATTCATCGCAATCGGATGGATGGCATATGAACGTATACGGGATTTTGTTTGAACGATTCGTGCGCTGTCACTCATTTGTTGATTCTACTCGTACGCACCTATTGAGAAATGTATTACTAATTGGAAGCCCTTCCCTGGCGTGTACACTATAACTCATCAAGGTTTAATCGCAATCGAAGAAGGTTATATGAACGCAATAGGGGATTTTCTTGAAACGCTTCGCGGGTCTTCACACATTTGTTGCATCTACTCTTGCGCTACTTATTGTGAAATGGATTTACTAAGTCGAAACCCTTCCCTGGCGTGTACACAATGACTGATCAATGTTTCATCGCAATCGGATTAATAGTATATGAACGCAAACAGGATTTTATTTAAACGATTCGCGCCCCGTCACTCATTTGTTGAATCTACTCGTGCGCTACCTACTGTAAAATGTATTTACTAAGTTAGAAACCGTCACGTAAGTGTCCACAACATCTCACCCAAGTTTCATCGCTATCGGACTAAAGGCATATGAAGACATAGGCGACAGTATTGAAACGCACCGCGTGTCGTCGTTCATTTGTCGAATCTACTCGTGTTTTACCTACTGTGAAATGTATTTACTAAGCCAGAAACCTTCTTTGGAGTGTCCAACATATTTCACCCAAGTTTCACCGCTAACGGCAGAATGGTATATGACCTTATACGGGACTTTGTTGAAACGCATCGCGCGTCGTCCCCCATTTGTTGAATCTACTTGTGCGCTGCCTATTGTGTAGTGGATTTACTAAGCCTGAAACCTTCCATGAATTGTACCCAACATCTCACCAAAGTTTCATACCTATCGGACGAATGGTATATGAATGCATACGGGACTTGTTTGAAACGCTTCGCGTGTCGTCGCTCATTTGTTGATTCTACTCTTGCGCTACGTATTGTAATATGGATGTACTCAGCCAGAAACCGTCCCTGGAGTGTACGCAACATCTCACCCAAGTTTCATAGCAATCGGATGAATGGTATGTGAACGTATACGGGACGTTTTCGAAAAGCTTCGCGCGTAGACACTCATTTGTTGAATCTAAACGTGCGCTACGTATTGTAAAATGGATTTACTAAGCCAGAAACCTTTCCTGGAGTGTACGCAACAATTCACCAAACATTCATCACTATCAGACAAATGGTATATGACCTTATACGGGACTTGGTTGAAACGCTTCGCGTGTCATCGCTCATTTGTTGTATCTACTGGTACGCTACCTATTGTAAAATGGATGTACTAAGCCAGAAACCTTCCCTGGAGTGTACACAACATCTCACCCAAGTTTCATCACTATCAGACGAATGGTATATGACCTTATATGGGACATTGTTGAAACGCTTTGCGCGTCGTCGCTCATTTGTTGATTTTACTCGTTTTCTACCTATTTTTAAAGGGATTTACTAAGCTAGAAACCTTCCCTGGAGTGCAAACAAAATCTCAACCTAGTTTCATCGCTATCGGACGAATGGTATATGAACGCAAACGGGACTTTTTTGAAATGCTTCGCGCGTCGTAGCTCATTTGTTGAATCTACTCGAGCGCTGCCTATTGTAAAGTGGATGTACTAAGCCAGAAAATTTCCCTGCAGTGTACACAACAATTTACGCAAGTTTCATAGCTATCGGTCGAATGGTATATGAATGCATACGGGACTTTGTTGAAACGCTTTGCGTGTCGTCGCTCATTTGTTGAATCTACTCGTGCGCTATCTACTGTGAAATGTATTCACTAATTTTGAAACCTTCACGTAAGTGTGCACAACCACTCACCCAAGTTTCATCGCTATCGGACGAATGGTACATGAACACATACGGGACTTTGTTGAAATGCTTCGCGCATCGTCGCTCATTTGTTGAATCTACGCGTGCGCTACCTATTGTAAAATGGATTTACTAAGTCAGAAACCTTCCTTGGAGTGTACTCAACATCTCACCCAAGTTTCATCGCAATCGGACGAATGGTATATGAACGCATAGGAGACATAACCGCAGCCATACAGACAAACTATCACGTAACATTGATTTTTAGCCTATTTTCAATTTTGAATAAATAGGCTTATGAGATCACCTTTTGTCCGTGTGTGTGTGCGTGTGTGTGTGTGTGTGTGCGCGTGTGATTCGTGTGTGGGTGTGTCCCTAATAAAATCTAAACGGCTGGCGCGATTTCAACGAAACTCGGTAAGGTCATAGCACTATTCCGGGCGACCCCGACCGTGCCCTTCAAATTTTGTTACGACTCACCAATCGAACATGGCGGCTGTGCGAAATATTTCACCAGCATTCAATATCTCCGAAACTATTAGCGACATTACCCTAACATTTTGTGTGGTGATAAAGGGAACTACTATAAGTTCACTTATGTGACCTTTGAAAACCTGGTAACTACAAAACCAACATGGCGGCAAAGCGAAATTGCGACTTTTAAATAGACGTTTCTCGCGATTTAACCAACCAAACGGAATAAAACATGGTACAGTATATGTTTATAAACATTATAATGCACCGACATCTAACTTCGTTCAATTGTTTACATAACCACAAGATGGCGGATGTGCGAAATATTTCACCGGCATTCTATATCTCTGAAACTATTACCGGTATCTCCCTGAAATTTTGTACGGAGATAAAGGGCACTACTGGAAGTCCATCTATAAGACTTTCAAAAACCGGTTAACTACAAAACAAACATGGCGGCCAAGCGAATTTGAGAATTTTAAATAGTCCTTTCTCGCGATTTAATGATCCCAACGCAATGAAATCTGGTACAGGAAATATTTATACACATTGTAATGCACTGGTATCTAATTTAGTTCAATTGTTTACATAACCTCAAGATGGCGGCTGTGCGAATTTTAAAATTAAGTGTTTATTTATTGTGATGTAGTCATGCGATCGAAGTGAAACTTTGAATAATGAACCTACGCAATAATTTTCCTTTAATAGTACATGACTCTATGGCCTATACTTTTAATAATCCAACATGGCGACCATTCAAAATATTTAGACGGCTCTGAATATCTACGAGTCTATTATAGCAATCATACTGAATGTTTTAATATTCATAGGGGCTATGAACTTAAGTTCATATATATAACTTTAAATAATCTGGTGATCACAAATCCAACATGGTGGCGACGCGATGTATAAATATTCACATGGACGTTTCTCGCAATTTAACCAACCGAGTGCAGTGAAATTAGGTACAGTAAATCCTTATACGAATGGTAATCCACTGGCATCTAATTTATTTCAATTGTTTCCATAACCTCAAGATGGCAGCTGTGCGAAATTTTAAAATCTCCTTGTTACTTCTTGTGTCCTAATTATGCGATTGAAGTTTGAATACTACACGTACACAATAATCTGCATGTAACAGTACATAACTATAGGACCTACATATGTAAAATCCAACATGGTGACCATCCGAAATATTTAGTCGGTTCTCAATATCTACGAATTAATTAAAGCAATCAAACTGAAATTGTGTATGTTGATAGTGCCAATTAACATAAGTAGGATATATGAAAATAGGCTGTATAGTTCTTCACGAAACTACTTGTTATATATATATAGACAAGCTGTACCCGGCATGCGTTGCAATGCCAATCAAAGAAAGTGTTGGCGTTGAAATTCTTTTTCTTGAAGTTCTTTTGGATACACAACATGTTAACTGCCACTAAGCTATCGTAAAATGGACTTTCTAATTTAGAACCATTCGTGGAAGCGTGCACAACAACTTTCAAAAGTTTCATCGCTGTCACACATTTGTTGAATCTACTCGTACGCTACCTGTTGTGAAATGGATTTACTAAGTCGAAACCCTTCCCTGGCGTGTACACAATAACTCATCAATGATTCATCGCAATCGGATGAATTGTATATGCACGTATACGGGGTTTTGTTTAAACGATTCGTGCGCTGTCACTCATTTGTTGAATCTACTCGTGCAATACCTATAGAGAAATGTATTACTAAGTCGAAGCCCTTCCCTGGCGTGTACACAATAACTCATCAAGGTTTCATCGCAATCGAAGAATGTTATATGAACGCAATAGGGGATTATGTTGAAACGCTTCGCGCGTCCTCACCCATTTTTTGCATCTACTCTTGCGCTACTTATTGTGAAATGGATTTACTAAGTCCCCTTCCCTGGTGAGTACACAATAACTGATCAATGTTTCATCGCAATCGGATGAATAGTATATGAACGCATACCTGATTTTGTTTAAACAATTCGCGCTCCGTCACTCATTTGATGAATCTACTCGTGCGCTACCTACTGTAAAATGTATTTACTAAGTAAGAAACCGTCACGTAAGTGTCCACAACATCTCACCCAAGTTTAAACGCTATCGGACTAATGGAATATGAAGACATACGGGACTGTATTGAAACGCTCCGCATGTCGTCGTTTATTTGTCGAATCTACTCGTGTGCTACCTACTGTGAAATGTATTTACTAAGCCAGAAACCTTCTTTGGAGTGTCCACCATATTTCACCCAAGTTTCACAGCTAACGGCAGAATGGTATATGACCTTATACGGGACTTTGTTGAAACGCTTCGCGCGTCGTCCCTCATTTGTTGAATCAACTTGTGCTCTGCATATTGTATAGGGGATTTACTAAGCCAGAAATTTTCCATGACGTGTACACAACATCTCACCCAAGTTTCATCGCTACGAACGAATGGTACATGAATGCATACGGGACTTGGTTGAAACGCTTCGCGTGTCGTCGCTCATTTGTTGATTCTACTCTTGCGCTACGTATTGTAATATGGATGTACTCAGCCAGAAACCTTCCCTGGAGTGTACACAACATCTCACCCAAGTTTCATCGCAATCGGATGAATGGTATGTGAACGTATACGGGACGTTGTAGAAACGCTTCGCGCGTAGTCAATCATTTGTTGAATATAAACATGCGCTTCGTATTGTAAAATGGATTTACTTAGCCAGAAACCTTTCCTGGAGTGTACACAACAATTCACCAAACATTTATCACTATCAGACGACTGGTATATGACTTTATACGGGACTTTGTTAAAACGCTTCGCGTGTCATCGCTCATTTGTTGAATCTACTGGTGCGATACCTATTGTAAAATGTATGTACTAAGCCAGAAACCTTCCCTGGAGTGTACACAACATCTCACCCAAGTTTCATCGCTCTCGGATGAATGGTATATGAAATTATATGGGACTTTGTTGAAACGCTTCGCACGCCGCTGCTCATTTGTTGATTCTACTCGTGCTCTACCTATTTTTAAAGGGATTTACTGAGCTAGAAACCTTCCCTGGAGTGCACACAAAATCTCAGCCTAGTTTCAACGCTATCGGACGAATGGTATATGAACGCAAACGTGACTTTGTTGAAATGCTTCGCGCGTCGTAGCTCATTTGTTGAATCTACTCGTGCGCTGCCTATTGTAAAGTGGATGTACTAAGCCAGAAAATGTCCCTGCAGTGTACACAACATCTCACCCAAGTTTCATCGCTATCGGATGAATGGTATATGAAATTATATGGGACTTTGTTGAAACGCTTCGCGCGCCGTTGCACATTTGTTGATTCTACTCGTGCTCTACCTATTTTTAAAGGGATTTACTAAGCTAGAAACCTTCCCTGAAGTGCACACAAAATCTCACCCAAGTTTCATCGCTATCGGACGAATGGTATATGAACACATACGGGACGTTGTTGAAATGCTTCGCACATCGTCGCTCATTTGTTGAATCTACGCGTGCGCTACCTATTGTAAAATGGATTTACTAAGTCAGAAACCTTCCTTGGAGTGTACTCAACATCTCACCCAAGTTTCATCGCAATCGGACGAATGGTATATGAACGCATAGGAGACATACCCACAGACATACCCACAGACAAACTATCACGTTACATTGATTTTTAGCCTACTTTTCACATTTTGCAAAAATGGGGAAAAAGTAGACTTATGAGATCGATCCGGGAAAATGTGTGTCTGTCTGTCTGTCTGTCTGTCCTTCTGTCTGTCTGTCTGTCTGTCTGGCTGTGTGTGTGTCCCCCCTATCAACTCCTAAACGGCTGTAGCAATCAAAACCAAATTTAGTATGAGTAAAGATGTGCGCCCGGAATAGCTCACGTCCATATTTGAAAATGACGTCAGTGCTACCAACTGCTGAAAAAACGCACTAGAAATTTGAGCTCCATGTTGGATATCTTGCAAGGTATGCATGGGAGCTATTCCAATATTGGTACACATGCAGATAACACTATTTCAGTTTAATTTCCAGGAGGCCAACAATGACAGTGTTGCCAAGATAATTTTAAACCTTCTGATAGGTCCAATGTTTAAATGCATATAACTTCTACACTATCAATTGGATTTCAACCAAATTTTGTATGTAATATCTGTACATAAACAGATATGATTGAGCGTATTCTTAAGATCCACCAGGGCTGCCAACTGTTAATAATTGCTCTCTATATTTTTTTTTATCCAAATACCAATATATCAGAAAGTATGCAAGCCAACAGCTTTAAACTATGCACACATATATTCTGACATTTTAGATTAATTTGGAGTAACTTATATACGTCAGTTCTACCAACATGATTATAAGCTTGCTGATAGTACCAATTTTTAAATGCATGTAACTTCTATTTTATCAGTTGGATTTCAACCAAATTTCGTATGTGCTATGTGTACCATAACAGATATGACTGTAAGTATTGTTAAGAGCAATCAGGGCTGCCAACTGTTAATAAATGCTGTCTATATTGTTTTACCCTAATATCAATATATCAGAAAGTATGCAAGCCAACAGTTTTATACTTTGCACACATATAGCACCTGACATTGTAGATTAATTTGGAGTAATTAATACAAGGCAGTGCTGCCAACATGATTCTATGCCTGCTGATATGTCCAATTTTAAAATACATGTAACTTCTATAGTAACAAATGGATTTCATCCGAAATTGGCACAACAAGATATCATAATATTTCAGATTATTTCTGACCAGCACACGCATGGTATTGTTGGCAACATGCTTTTACGCGTGGTAGATCCAGTGTCTAACTGCATGAAACGTCCATTGGATTTCAACCTAATTTTGTATTCTGTACCTTAAGAGATGGAACTAATAATATATTCAGTCACCAGAGCTGCCAACGGTAGTGCTCTATTAGGCTACATTATACCAGGTATATTTTGAACTAATTTGATATTTCGATATTACCAACTTAATTTTGTCATTATTCTAGATAGGTTCATATACAGTAGAATAATCATTGGCATGAAAAGTAGGCTGTATAGTTCTTCACGGAACTTCTTGTTATATATATATATAGATAAAAATAGGGGCAGGTATGTAAACCCTATAAATAAATGTGGTTTCAAAATAAAATGTTCGGTTAATTTGTAAAAAAAAGTCCCTTACTTAAAAAATAGCCCTCGTACATCTATTGTACTTTATTAGCCTACTTTCGATTTTTGCAAAAAATGAAAGTAGACTTATGAGATCAACACAGGGCGAAAAATTGTGTGTCTGTCTGTGTGTGGGTGTGAGTGTGAGTGTGAGTGTGTGTGTGTGTGAGAGAGTGTGTGTACTCTGAATATCTGTCCCCGCCCCCTATCAATTCGAACACGGTGAATCTGAATTGAACGAAATTTGGTACAGAGGTAGAACTAGCAAAGGGCACCTCAGTGTCATATTTTATATCACCGCCATCTTGACGGAAACGTAATGGCGGCCACCCAAATGTTAAAAGCTTAAATCAAATTACGACCAAACGAATCATCTGATCCCTAACAATCCTTGCAACATTATACCTTTGCATATGAAGAATCTTTTGACCAATCTACAAGGTCATCAGCCCAATTATTTGCCCATGTTTGTGTGCTAATCGATTCTCCCTATCTATTCAAACACGGTGAAACCAAAATGAAAGATATTTGGTACAGAGGTAGAACTAGCAAGGGCCACCTCAGTGTCATGTTTTATATCGCCGCCATCTTGACGAAAACGTAATGGCGACCACCCAAATGTTGAAAGCTTAAATCAAATTACGACCAAACGAATCATCTGATATCTACCAATTTTTGCAACATTATACCCTATCATATTGAATATATTTTTACCAATTTACAAGGTCATCAGCCCAATAATTTGCGGATGGCGGCCATGTTTGTGTGCTAATCGATTCCCCCTATCTATTCAAAAACTGTGAAACCAAATTGAACGAAATTTGGTAGAGAGGTAGCACTAGCAAAGGCCACCTCAGGGTCATGTTTTATATCGCCCCCATCTTGACGAAAACGTAATAGCAACCACCCAACTGTTGAAAGCTTAAATCAAATTACAACCAAACGATTCATCTGATCTCTACCAATTATTGCAACATTTTGCCGATTCATATTTAATATTTTTTGACCAATCTACAAGGTCATAAGCCCAATAATTTGCGGATGGTGGCCATGTTTGTGTGCTAATTGATTCCCCCTATCTATTCAAACACGGTGAAACCGAATTGTACGAAATTTGGTACAGAGGTAGCACTAGAAAAGACCACCTCAGTGTCATGTTTTATATCACCTCCATCTTGACGGAAACGGAATGGCGTCCACCCAAATGTTAAAAGCTTAAATCAAATTACGACCACCCTAATCATCTGATCTCTATTAAATCCTGCATCAGCATACCATTATGTGGTAAGCATCTTATTGCCAAACGACAAGGTCATCAGCCCAATAGATTACAGACAGCGGCCATGTATGTGTGCAAATCGATTCCCCCGATCAATCCAGACACGGTGAAACCGAATTGAACGAAATTTGGTACAGAGTTAGCACTTGCAAAAGGCAACTCAGTATCATGTTCCATATCGTCGCCATCTTGACGGAAACGTAATGGCGGCCACCCAAATGTTAAACGACATAATCAAATCACGACCAAGCTAATAATCTGATCTCTACCAAATTTTGCAACAAAATACCTGTTTGTGGGAAGCATCTTTTGACTGAAATACAAGGTCATCAGCCCAATAGTTTGCAGATAGCGTGCAAATCGATTCATCATATCAATTCAAACACGGTGAAACCAAATTGAATGAAATTTTGTACAGAGGTAGCACTAGCAAAGGGCACTTCATATTCATGTTTAATATCCGTATAACACGTTGTATTTCAACAAGCTACTATAACCAATATTATATTGTACTCCTTGAAAAGGACAAAGAGTTATAACAATACGCATGCATTTAGGAGAAAGTAGGCTATATGTTCTTTACTGAACATCTTGTTTTTATTCTTAATTGTTTTATTCTTAATTGAGCTGAAGAAGACCCCAATATCAGGTCGAAACATGTACAATATAATACTGTAGATATATTGGCGTATAGCCTACTTTAAACTTTGAATGCAGCTATCAATACGGATATCTACAACCATTTGTGCCATCATTGGCAAATGTATTTGCATTCTAGGCGGTGAGATAGGCAAACAGCCCCTGCCTGATCTCATAAATTCTACTGTGCATTTCTTTAAACGATAAAAGAAGGTTGATATCGCTTTACAAATGCATGTGATGTAGTATTGTGTAAAGACATGGAACCACATTCTCTGATCGCGAAGCCAATCACTTGTTGATAAGCCAAGAGAAAACACGCTATAATGTCTGGGTAGGCCCAGTTGAGAAGGCAATTCGGTATGATGGCCGGCAAGCTGCTCACATATCCCTGGAGTCGACGAGAGTGGACAAGTCCTATCAATAATTAATGTCGGGGTAAGTAGGACTTAACTTAAGCTGGATACACCGAGTAAGAAGAAAAGCTCCCGAGGCTACTCGACCGACAAATGGCCCTCTTTCTCCACCGGGAGGGCGGTGTTCTCATGAGGGCACCAAGAGGCCAGGTCGAATCTGATCTGGCATTAATATTAACACGAGGAATTGGAGGAGGAATCAGCCCCTAAACGCTAAGGCTAGGGAATTCTCCTAGGGACTTTATTTACAAATAACTTGCTAT
This sequence comes from Meconema thalassinum, assembly GCA_946902985.2. Classification (NCBI taxonomy): domain Eukaryota; kingdom Metazoa; phylum Arthropoda; class Insecta; order Orthoptera; family Tettigoniidae; genus Meconema; species Meconema thalassinum. Next base: position 301,179,153 of record OX336396.1, on the reverse strand, counting down.
CTTTAAAACCTCGTGGTGTAGCGGCCGTCCGTGTTCGAGTATTTTTAGCCTATTTTCATTTATGAAAAAAAAAATAGGCTTATGAGATCACATTTTGTCCGTGTGTCTGTCTGTGTGTGTGTGTGATAGTGTTGTCCTCCTAATAACTTCCAAACGGCTGGAGTAATTTTAATGAAACCCGGTAAGTTTATAGCACGATTCCGGAACACCCCGGCCGTGCCTTTCAACTTTTGTTACGTCTCACCAATCCAACATGGCGGCTATGCGAATTATTTCACCAGCATTCAATATCTCCGAAAGTATTACCGATATCAACCTGGAATTTTTCACGGTGACAAAGGAAACTACTGGAAGTTCACCTATGTGACTTTTGAAAACCTGGTAACTACAAAACCAACATGGCGGCCAAACGAAATTGTGACTTTTAAATAGACGTTTCTCGCTATTTAACCAACCAAACGCAATAAAACTTGCTACAGTATATGTTTATACACATTGTAAGGCACCGACATCTAACTTCCTTCAATTGTTTACATAAACTCAAGATGGCGGATGTGCTAAATATTTCACTGCATTCTATATCTCTGAAACTATTAGCGGTATCACCCTGAAATTTTGTACGGAGACAAAGGGCACTACTAGAAGTTCATCTATGAGACTTTTAAAAACCGTTTAACTACAAAACGAACGTGGCGGCCAAGCGAATTTGAAAACCCTTAATAGAACTTTCTCGCGATTTAATGATCCAAACGCAATGAAACTTGGTACAGGGAATGTTTATACACATTGTATTGCACTGGTATCTAATTTAGTTCAGTTGTGCGAATTTTAAAATTAAGTTTTTATTTCTCGTGTCGTAATCATGCGATCGAAGTAAACGTTTGAATAATGAACCTACGCAATAACGTTCCTTCAATGGTACATGAATCTATGGCCTATACATACACACATCAAAAAAAGTTTTGCATCACCTCGGTTCCAAGAGTTCCGGAACCGTTAAATACAAAGGGAATAGAGATCAACACAAACAACATTTCAGCTCGTTTTATTGCTCATGAGACCCACACATTGCATGTTGTACCATCATACAGCTAGACTTTCAGCATTTGTGGTCCAGATTGCAGTACACACCACTACCTCTAATACCCAGTAGCACGTCCTCTTGCATTGATGCATGCCTGTATTCGCCGTGGCATACTATCCACAAGTTCGTCAAGACACTGTTGGTCCAAATTGTCCCACTCCTCAACGACAATTTGGCGTAAATCTCTCAGAGTGGTTGGTGGGTCAAGACGTCCATAAACAGCCCTTTTCAACATATCCCAGGCATGTTCGATAGGGTTCATGTCTGGCGAACATGCTGGCCACTGTAGTCGAGCGATGTCGTTATCTTGAAGGAACGCATTCACAAGATGTGCACGATGAGGTCGAGAATTGTCGTCCATGAAGACAAATGCCTCTCCAATATTCTGCCGATATGGTTGCACTATGGATCGGAGGATGTCATTCAGGTATCGTAAAGCCGTTTCGGAGCCTTCCATGACCACCAGTGGCGTACGTCGGCCCCACATAATGCCACCCCAAAACATCAGGGAACCACCACCTTGCTGCACTCGCTGGACAGTGTGTCTAAGACGTTCAGCCTGACCAGGGTGCCTCCAAACACGTCTCCGACGATTGTCTGGTTGAAGGCATATGCGACACTCATCGGTGAAGAGAACGTGATGCCAATTCCGTGGGGTCCATTCAGCACGTTGTTGGGCCCATCTGTACCGCGCTGCATGGTGTCGGGGTTGCAAAGCTGGACCTCGCCATGGACATCGTGAGTGAAGTTGCGCATCATGCAGCCTATTGCGCACAGTTTGAGTTGAAACACGACGTCCTGTGGCTGAACGAAACGCATTATTCAACATGGTGGCATTGCTGTCAGGGTTCCTCCGAGCGGCAATCCGCAAGTAGCGGTCATCCACTACAGTAGTAGCCCTTGGGCGGCCTGAGCGAGGCCTGTCATCGACAGTTCCTGTATCTCTGTACCTCCTCCATGTCCGAACAACATCGCTTTGGTTCACTCTGAGACGCCTGGAAACTTCCCTTGTTGAGAGCCCTTCTTGACACAAAGTAACAATGCGGACGCGATCGAACTGCGGTATTGACCTTCTAGGCATGGTAGAACTACAGACAACATGAGCAGCGTACCTTCGTCCTGGTGGAATGACTGGAACTGATCGGCTGTCGTACCCCCTCCGTCTAATAGGCCCTGCTCATGCATGGTTGTTTACATCTTTGAGCAGTTTTAGTGACATCTATGAACAGTCAAAGGGACTGTATCTTGGATACAATATACACAGTCAACGTCTATATGCCGGAGATCTGGGAACCGAGGTGATGCAAAACTTTTTTTGATGTGTGTATTACAATCCAACATGCCGACCATCCGAAATAATTAGACGGCTCTGAATATCTACGAATCCATTATAGCAATCACACTGATTTTTTTATGTTCATAGGGGCTATGAACACAAGTTCACCTATAGGACTTTCAATAACCTGGTGATCACAATTCCAACATGGCGGTGACGCGAAACATACAATTTTCATGGACGTTTTTCGCAATTTAACCATCCGAGTGCAGTGAAACTTGGTACAGTAAATGTTAATCCACTGGCATCAAATTTATTTCAATTGTTTCCATAGCCACAAGATGGCAGCTGCGCGAAATTTTAAAATCTTGTTTTTACTTCTTGTGTCAGTAATCATGCGATTGAAGTATGAATACTAGACGTACACAATAATCTTCTACGAATTTAATACAACAATCAAACTGGAATTTTGTATGTTGATAGTGGAAGTTAACATGAGTAGGATATATGAAAATAGGATGCATAGTTCTTCACGGAACTACTTGTTTCACACCAGTTCTCAAGGGTAAATGAACGGATTTCTTGTGACGAGAATAGAATCTGCGCTCTTTGGGTGGTGAAATGCACACTCTACGCTGTGCCGTGCGTATGTAAGCCTTGTATTTAGAACATCCGAGGAAGTAATTCAGAGTTTTATTTAAATGAACCTTAAGACTGCTGTCAGTGAGCGGCTTATCTCGAGCCAACAGCCTGGAAAGAGACTCGACTCGTTACCCCGAGAGAGAGTGTGATGGGCTGTTAGTCTTATGGAATATATCCGCGAGCTAACAGCCCGAGAACACGTACCTATTAGCAGTGGCAAGTGGGTAATAAAGCGCACCGACTGAAATCACCTAAACCAGCAAGATATATGCACGAAGTACGCAAACCGTTACAAAACTCTCTGACTTCAAATATTCTGCTACCCGAGCAGTTTAGACTTTGGTGCCTCGTTCACTAATCCCAATTTTAGCCCACTTTTCTCATTTTCCAAAAATGAGGAAAAAGTAGACTTATAAGATCGATCCGGGAAAATGTGTGTCTGTCTGTCGGTCTGTCTGTCTGTCTGCTCTTCTGTCTGTCTGTGTGTGGGTCCACCCCTATCAACTCATAAACGGCTGCAGGTATCGAAACCAAATTTGGTAAGAGTAAACATATATACCTGAATATCTCACGGCCATATTTGACATTGAAGGTCAGTGCTATCAACTGCTGAAATATTGCAATTGAAATTTGAGCTCTATGTTGAATATCTCAGAAATTATGCATGTGAACTATTACAAAATTGGCACACATATAGATAATAACTTTCCAGATTAATTTTTAGAAGTACATACATGCCAGTGTTGCCACCATGATTCTAAGCCTGCCGATTGGTCCATTTTCTAAATGCATCTAACATCTATACTATCAATTGGATTTCAACCGAATTTCGTTTGTGCTTTGTGAACCATAACAGTTATGACTATGCGTATAACCAGCAGGGCTGCCAACTGTTAATAAATGCTCTCTCTATTTGTTTAATCCTAATATCAATATAACAGAAAGTATTCAAGCCATCTGATCTAAACCTCGCACACGTACAGTACGTGATATTCTAGATTAATTTGGAGTAACTAATATACCTCAGTGCTGCCAACATGATTCTAATCTTTCTGATAGTTTCAATTTTTAATTACATGTAACTTCTATACTAACAAATGGATTTGATCCAAAATTGGCACTATAATAGGTGGTAATATTTCAGATGTACTCTGAGCATCACACACATGACATTGTTCCCAACATGATTTTACTCGCACTATTAAATCCAATATCAAATATCATTTAACGCCCATACTATCCATTAGACTTCAACCAAATTTTGTATGTACATTCTAGACCTTAAGAGATGGAACGAAGAATGTATTCAAGGTCACAAGGGCTGCCAACTGTAGTAAGATACTCCATTAGGCTACACTATTTCAGGTGTATTTCAAACTGCAGCACTTGAAATGTTAGTATTACCAACTAGATTTCGTCATTATGCTAGATAGGTCTACGTAGATTGACATGAATCTTAAATTTTAAGAAAAGTAGGCACTTTAGTTATTCACGGAACTACTTGTTAATGTTGGAAATAATTTCTTAGCAGACAAAGTAGCAAAGAACGTAAAATTTCCTCGATTGTGCCAAACGTTGAAGAGCTAAAGGGCTCGAAAAGGCTTCCATTTATGAGAGCTTTACTTACATACGCCTTGGCGCTGCAGCCCATGTAGGGCCTTGGCCTCCTGGGCAATATTCACCCACTCCTCCTTGGCGTTGCATCCCATGTAGGGCCTTGGCCTCCTGGGCAATCTTCACCCACTCCTCCTTGGCGCTGCAGCCCATGAAGGGCCTTGGTATCCTGGGTAATCTTCACCCACTCCTCCTTGGCGCTGCAGCCCATGTAGGGCCTTGGCCACCTGGACAATCTTCACCCACTCCTCCTTGGCGCTGCAGCCCATGTAGGGCCTTGGCCTCCTGGGCAATCTACACCCACTCCTCCTTGGCGCTGCAGCCCATGTAGGGCCTTGGCCTCCTGGGCAATCTTCACCCACTCCTCCTTGGCGCTGCAGCCCATGTAGGGCCTTGGCCTCCTGGGCAATCTTCACCCACTCCTCCTTGGCGCTGCAGCCAATGTAGGGCCTTGGCCTCCTGGGTAATCTTCACCCACTCCTCCTTGGCGCTGCAGCCCATGTAGGGCCTTGGCCTCCTGGGCAATCTTCACCCACTCCTCCTTGGCGCTGCAGCCCATGTAGGGCCTTGGCCTCCTGGGCAATCTTCACCCAATCCTCCTTGGCGCTGCAGCCCATGTAGGGCCTTGGCCTCCTGGGCAATCTTCACCCACTCCTCCTTGGCGCTGCAGCCCATGTAGGGCCTTGGCCTCCTGGGCAATCTTCACCCACTCCTCCTTGGCGCTGCAGCCCATGTAGGGCCTTGGCCTCCTGGGCAATCTTCACCCACTCCTCGCTGGCGCTGCAGCCCATGTAGGGCCTTGGCCTCCTGGACAATCTTCACCCTCTCCTCCTTGGCGCTGCAGCCCATGTAGGGCCTTGGCCTCCTGGGCAATCTTCACCCACTCCTCCTTGGCGCTGCAGCCCATGTAGGGCCTTGGCCTCCTGGGCAATCTTCACCCACTCCTCCTTGGCGCTGCAGCCCATGTAGGGCCTTGGCCTCCTGGGCAATCTTCACCCACTCCTCCTTGGCGCTACAGCCCATATAGGGCCTTGGCCTCCTGGGTAATCTTCACCCACTCCTCCTTGGCGCTGCAGCCCATGTAGGGCCTTGGTCTCCTGGGTAATCTTCACCCACTCCTCCTTGGCGCTGCAGCCCATGTAGGGCCTTGGCCTCCTGGACAATCTTCACCCACTCCTCCTTGGCGCTGCAGCCCATGTATGGCCTTGGCCTCCTGGGTAATCTTCACCCACTCCTCCTTGGCGCTGCAGCCCATGTAGGGCCTTGGTCTCCTGGGTAATCTTCACCCACTCCTCCTTGGCGCTACAGCCCATGTAGGGCCTTGGCCTCCTGGGTAATCTTCACCCACTCCTCCTTGGCGCTGCAGCCCATGTAGGGCCTTGGCCTCCTGGGCAATATTCACCCACTCCTCCTTGGCGCTGCAGCCCATGTAGGGCCTTGGCCTCCTGGACAATCTTCACCCACTCCTCCTTGGCGCTGCAGCCCATGTAGGGCCTTGGCCTCCTGGACAATCTTCACCCACTCCTCCATGGCGCTACAGCCCATGTAGGGCCTTGGCTTCCTGGGCAATCTTCACCCACTCCTCCTTGGCGCTGCAGCCCATGGAGGGCCTTGGCCTCCTGGGCAATCTTCACCCACTCCTCCTTGGCGCTGCAGCCTGTAGGGCCTTTGCCTCCTGGGCAATCTTCACCCACTCCTCCTTGGCGCTGCAGCCCATGTAGGGCCTTGGCCTCCTGGACAATCTTCACCCACTCCTCCTTGGCGCTACAGCCCATGTAGGGCCTTGGCCTCCTGGGCAATCTACACCCACTCCTCCTTGGCGCTGCAGCCTGTAGGGCCTTGGCCTCCTGGACAATCTTCACCCACTCCTCCTTGAGGCTGCAGCCTGTAGGGCCTTGGCCTCCTGGACAATCTTCACCCACTCCTCCATGGCGCTACAGCCCATGTAGGGCCTTGGCCTCCTGGGCAATCTACACCCACTCCTCCTTGGCGCTGCAGCCTGTAGGGCCTTGGCCTCCTGGGCAATCTTCACCCACTCCTCCTTGGCGCTGCAGCCCATGTAGGGCCTTGGCCTCCTGGGAAATCTTCACCCACTCCTCCTTGGCGCTGCAGCCCATGTAGGGCCTTGGCCTCCTGGGCAATCTTCACCCACTCCTCCTTGGCGCTGCAGCCCATGTAGGGCCTTGGCCTCCTGGGCAATCTTCACCCACTCCTCCTTGGCGCTGCAGCCCATGTAGGGCCTTGGCCTCCTGGGTAATCTTCACCCACTCCTCCTTGGCGCTGCAGCCCATGTAGGGCCTTGGCCTCCTGGGCAATCTTCACCCACTCCTCCTTGGCGCTGCAGCCCATGTAGGGCCTTGGCCTCCTGGGCAATCTTCACCCAATCCTCCTTGGCGCTGCAGCCCATGTAGGGCCTTGGCCTCCTGGGCAATCTTCACCCACTCCTCCTTGGCGCTGCAGCCCATGTAGGGCCTTGGCCTCCTGGGCAATCTTCACCCACTCCTCCTTGGCGCTGCAGCCCATGTAGGGCCTTGGCCTCCTGGGCAATCTTCACCCACTCCTCGCTGGCGCTGCAGCCCATGTAGGGCCTTGGCCTCCTGGACAATCTTCACCCTCTCCTCCTTGGCGCTGCAGCCCATGTAGGGCCTTGGCCTCCTGGGCAATCTTCACCCACTCCTCCTTGGCGCTGCAGCCCATGTAGGGCCTTGGCCTCCTGGGCAATCTTCACCCACTCCTCCTTGGCGCTGCAGCCCATGTAGGGCCTTGGCCTCCTGGGCAATCTTCACCCACTCCTCCTTGGCGCTACAGCCCATATAGGGCCTTGGCCTCCTGGGTAATCTTCACCCACTCCTCCTTGGCGCTGCAGCCCATGTAGGGCCTTGGTCTCCTGGGTAATCTTCACCCACTCCTCCTTGGCGCTGCAGCCCATGTAGGGCCTTGGCCTCCTGGACAATCTTCACCCACTCCTCCTTGGCGCTGCAGCCCATGTATGGCCTTGGCCTCCTGGGTAATCTTCACCCACTCCTCCTTGGCGCTGCAGCCCATGTAGGGCCTTGGTCTCCTGGGTAATCTTCACCCACTCCTCCTTGGCGCTACAGCCCATGTAGGGCCTTGGCCTCCTGGGTAATCTTCACCCACTCCTCCTTGGCGCTGCAGCCCATGTAGGGCCTTGGCCTCCTGGGCAATATTCACCCACTCCTCCTTGGCGCTGCAGCCCATGTAGGGCCTTGGCCTCCTGGACAATCTTCACCCACTCCTCCTTGGCGCTGCAGCCCATGTAGGGCCTTGGCCTCCTGGACAATCTTCACCCACTCCTCCATGGCGCTACAGCCCATGTAGGGCCTTGGCTTCCTGGGCAATCTTCACCCACTCCTCCTTGGCGCTGCAGCCCATGGAGGGCCTTGGCCTCCTGGGCAATCTTCACCCACTCCTCCTTGGCGCTGCAGCCTGTAGGGCCTTTGCCTCCTGGGCAATCTTCACCCACTCCTCCTTGGCACTGCAGCCCATGTAGGGCCTTGGCCTCCTGGACAATCTTCACCCACTCCTCCTTGGCGCTACAGCCCATGTAGGGCCTTGGCCTCCTGGGCAATCTACACCCACTCCTCCTTGGCGCTGCAGCCTGTAGGGCCTTGGCCTCCTGGACAATCTTCACCCACTCCTCCTTGGCGCTGCAGCCTGTAGGGCCTTGGCCTCCTGGACAATCTTCACCCACTCCTCCATGGCGCTACAGCCCATGTAGGGCCTTGGCCTCCTGGGCAATCTACACCCACTCCTCCTTGGCGCTGCAGCCTGTAGGGCCTTGGCCTCCTGGGCAATCTTCACCCACTCCTCCTTGGCGCTGCAGCCCATGTAGGGCCTTGGCCTCCTGGGAAATCTTCACCCACTCCTCCTTGGCGCTGCAGCCCATGTAGGGCCTTGGCCTCCTGGGCAATCTTCACCCACTCCTCCTTGGCGCTGCAGCCCATGTAGGGCCTTGGCCTCCTGGGCAATCTTCACCCAATCCTCCTTGGCGCTGCAGCCCATGTAGGGCCTTGGCCTCCTGGGCAATCTTCACCCACTCCTCCTTGGCGCTGCAGCCCATGTAGGGCCTTGGCCTCCTGGGCAATCTTCACCCACTCCTCCTTGGCGCTGCAGCCCATGTAGGGCCTTGGCCTCCTGGGCAATCTTCACCCACTCCTCGCTGGCGCTGCAGCCCATGTAGGGCCTTGGCCTCCTGGACAATCTTCACCCTCTCCTCCTTGGCGCTGCAGCCCATGTAGGGCCTTGGCCTCCTGGGCAATCTTCACCCACTCCTCCTTGGCGCTGCAGCCCATGTAGGGCCTTGGCCTCCTGGGCAATCTTCACCCACTCCTCCTTGGCGCTGCAGCCCATGTAGGGCCTTGGCCTCCTGGGCAATCTTCACCCACTCCTCCTTGGCGCTACAGCCCATATAGGGCCTTGGCCTCCTGGGTAATCTTCACCCACTCCTCCTTGGCGCTGCAGCCCATGTAGGGCCTTGGTCTCCTGGGTAATCTTCACCCACTCCTCCTTGGCGCTGCAGCCCATGTAGGGCCTTGGCCTCCTGGACAATCTTCACCCACTCCTCCTTGGCGCTGCAGCCCATGTATGGCCTTGGCCTCCTGGGTAATCTTCACCCACTCCTCCTTGGCGCTGCAGCCCATGTAGGGCCTTGGTCTCCTGGGTAATCTTCACCCACTCCTCCTTGGCGCTACAGCCCATGTAGGGCCTTGGCCTCCTGGGTAATCTTCACCCACTCCTCCTTGGCGCTGCAGCCCATGTAGGGCCTTGGCCTCCTGGGCAATATTCACCCACTCCTCCTTGGCGCTGCAGCCCATGTAGGGCCTTGGCCTCCTGGACAATCTTCACCCACTCCTCCTTGGCGCTGCAGCCCATGTAGGGCCTTGGCCTCCTGGACAATCTTCACCCACTCCTCCATGGCGCTACAGCCCATGTAGGGCCTTGGCTTCCTGGGCAATCTTCACCCACTCCTCCTTGGCGCTGCAGCCCATGGAGGGCCTTGGCCTCCTGGGCAATCTTCACCCACTCCTCCTTGGCGCTGCAGCCTATAGGGCCTTTGCCTCCTGGGCAATCTTCACCCACTCCTCCTTGGCGCTGCAGCCCATGTAGGGCCTTGGCCTCCTGGACAATCTTCACCCACTCCTCCTTGGCGCTACAGCCCATGTAGGGCCTTGGCCTCCTGGGCAATCTACACCCACTCCTCCTTGGCGCTGCAGCCTGTAGGGCCTTGGCCTCCTGGACAATCTTCACCCACTCCTCCTTGGCGCTGCAGCCTGTAGGGCCTTGGCCTCCTGGACAATCTTCACCCACTCCTCCATGGCGCTACAGCCCATGTAGGGCCTTGGCCTCCTGGGCAATCTACACCCACTCCTCCTTGGCGCTGCAGCCTGTAGGGCCTTGGCCTCCTGGGCAATCTTCACCCACTCCTCCTTGGCGCTGCAGCCCATGTAGGGCCTTGGCCTCCTGGGAAATCTTCACCCACTCCTCCTTGGCGCTGCAGCCCATGTAGGGCCTTGGCCTCCTGGGCAATCTTCACCCACTCCTCCTTGGCGCTGCAGCCCATGTAGGGCCTTGGCCTCCTGGACAATCTTCACCCACTCCTCCTTGGCGCTACAGCCCATGTAGGGCCTTGGCCTCCTGGGCAATCTTCTCCCACTCCTCCTTGGCGCTGCAGCCCATGTAGGGCCTTGGCCTCCTGGGCAATCTTCACCCACTCCTCCTTGGCGCTGCAGCCCATGTAGGGCCTTGGCCTCCTGGGCAATCTTCACCCACTCCTGCTTGGCGCTGCAGCCCATGTAGGGCCTTGGCCTCCTGGGCAATCTTTACCCACTCCTCCTTGGCGCTGCAGCCCATGTAGGGCCTTGGCCTCCTGGGCAATCTTCACCCACTCCTCCTTGGCGCTACAGCCCATGTTAGGCCTTGGCCTCCTGGGCAATCTTCACCCACTCCTCCTTGGCGCTGCAGCCCATGTAGGGCCTTGGCCTCCTGGACAATCTTCACCCACTCCTCCTTGGCGCTGCAGCCCATGTAGGGCCTTGGCCTCCTGGGCAATCTACACCCACTCCTCCTTGGCGCTGCAGCCCATGTAGGGCCTTGGCCTCCTGGGCAATCTTCACCCACTCCTGCTTGGCGCTGCAGCCCATGTAGGGCCTTGGCCTCCTGGGCAATCTTCACCCACTCCTGCTTTGCGCTGCAGCCCATGTAGGGCCTTGGCCTCCTGGGCAATCTTCACCCACTCCTGCTTGGCGCTGCAGCCCATGTAGGGCCTTGGCCTCCTGGGCAATCTTCACCCACTCCTGCTTGGCGCTGCAGCCCATGTAGGGCCTTGGCCTCCTGGGCAATCTTCACCCACTCCTCCTTGGCGCTACAGCCCATGTTAGGCCTTGGCCTCCTGGGCAATCTTCACCCACTCCTCCTTGGCGCTGCAGCCCATGTAGGGCCTTGGCTTCCTGGACAATCTTCACCCACTCCTCCTTGGCGCTGCAGCCCATGTAGGGCCTTGGCCTCCTGGGCAATCTTCACCCACTCCTCCTTGGCGCTGCAGCCCATGTAGGGCCTTGGCCTCCTGGGCAATCTTCACCCACTCCTGCTTGGCGCTGCAGCCCATGTAGGGCCTTGGCCTCCTGGGCAATCTTTACCCACTCCTCCTTGGCGCTGCAGCCCATGTAGGGCCTTGGCCTCCTAGGCAATCTTCACCCACTCCTCCTTGGCGCTACAGCCCATGTTAGGCCTTGGCCTCCTGGGCAATCTTCACCCACTCCTCCTTGGCGCTGCAGCCCATGTAGGGCCTTGGCCTCCTGGACAATCTTCACCCACTCCTCCTTGGCGCTGCAGCCCATGTAGGGCCTTGGCCTCCTGGGCAATCTACACCCACTCCTCCTTGGCGCTGCAGCCCATGTAGGGCCTTGGCCTCCTGGGCAATCTTCACCCACTCCTGCTTGGCGCTGCAGCCCATGTAGGGCCTTGGCCTCCTGGGCAATCTTCACCCACTCCTGCTTTGCGCTGCAGCCCATGTAGGGCCTTGGCCTCCTGGGCAATCTTCACCCACTCCTGCTTGGCGCTGCAGCCCATGTAGGGCCTTGGCCTCCTGGGCAATCTTCACCCACTCCTGCTTGGCGCTGCAGCCCATGTAGGGCCTTGGCCTCCTGGGCAATCTTCACCCACTCCTCCTTGGCGCTACAGCCCATGTTAGGCCTTGGCCTCCTGGGCAATCTTCACCCACTCCTCCTTGGCGCTGCAGCCCATGTAGGGCCTTGGCTTCCTGGACAATCTTCACCCACTCCTCCTTGGCGCTGCAGCCCATGTAGGGCCTTGGCCTCCTGGGCAATCTTCACCCACTCCTCCTTGGCGCTGCAGCCCATGTAGGGCCTTGGCCTCCTGGGCAATCTTCACCCACTCCTGCTTGGCGCTGCAGCCCATGTAGGGCCTTGGCCTCCTGGGCAATCTTCACCCACTCCTGCTTGGCGCTGCAGCCCATGTAGGGCCTTGGCCTTCTGGGCAATCTTTACCCACTCCTCCTTGGCGCTGCAGCCCATGTAGGGCCTTGGCCTCCTGGGCAATCTTCACCCACTCCTCCTTGGCGCTACAGCCCATGTTAGGCCTTGGCCTCCTGGGCAATCTTCACCCACTCCTCCTTGGCGCTGCAGCCCATGTAGGGCCTTGGCCTCCTGGACAATCTTCACCCACTCCTCCTTGGCGCTGCAGCCCATGTAGGGCCTTGGCCTCCTGGGCAATCTACACCCACTCCTCCTTGGCGCTGCAGCCCATGTAGGGCCTTGGCCTCCTGGGCAATCTTCACCCACTCCTCCTTGGCGCTACAGCCCATGTTAGGCCTTGGCCTCCTGGGCAATCTTCACCCACTCCTCCTTGGCGCTGCAGCCCATGTAGGGCCTTGGCCTCCTGGACAATCTTCACCCACTCCTCCTTGGCGCTGCAGCCCATGTAGGGCCTTGGCCTCCTGGGCAATCTACACCCACTCCTCCTTGGCGCTGCAGCCCATGTAGGGCCTTGGCCTCCTGGACAATCTTCACCCACTCCTCCTTGGCACTGCAGCCCATGTAGGGCCTTGGCCTCCTGGACAATCTTCACCCACTCCTCTCAGATCACTGCCTTGGTTCTCACTCTTCTTACTCCCATTCTCCTCAGGTCATCCTCTACGTCATCCAACCATCTTATCCTTGGTCTACCCCTCATACGACGCCCTCCAGGTTTACCTTCAAAGACCTTCTTTGACATCCGGTTCTCCGTCGTCCTTTCAACATGCCCTAGCCATCTCAGTCTACTGCTTTTTATTTCGGCTACTAAATCTGGTTTTCCATATAGTTCTCTGATCTTTCTATTATTTCTGATTCGCCAAAATCCACTATCATTCTCTGGCCCATATATTTTCCTAAGTATCTTCGTTTCGCATCTTCGTAATAACTCCTCAACCCCTTGCGTCATAGTCCATGCCTCTGAACCATAGGTCACCACCTATGGTTCAATAATATCTTGGAGAGCTTTAGCAAACTAAAAAAAAACAAATTTCAAAAATCGCACTGAGCGATAGATAATTAATTTCAGATTCCTACTTAGGCTTCACGTCTGGAATACCTTGCCCAACGCATAGTAACTCCTGTTACCAGCTGCAATCCTGGTATATATTTCTTCTCTTATGTTGTTATTTTCTTTTACTATTGACCCAAGATATTTGAATTCCTATTGTTCATATTCATTGCTATTTAAATGCACTTTTGTCGTTTCTCTGTATTTTTTCCTGGATGCCAGCATGTATTTGGTCCTTGACTGGTTTATCTTTAGCCCCATTTCCGCGCCATACTTTTCTAACTTTCGCAGTTTTCTTTCAAGATCCCGCTTCCTCCTAGCCAATATGTCAATATCATCTGCATATGCGAGATCTTGTGGCACTCGGTTCAATAATGTCTTAGAGAGCTTTAGCAAACTAAAAAAAACAAATTTCAAAAATCGCTTCCGGCCTGAATGCACTTCTGGAAGAACAGCCTAAAAACACTTGCTTCTTCACTCGTTTTATTTTTGATTCAAATCCTAGACAAATCAACTGATTTACATAATTATTTCTTTAATGTGTTCCTTGGTTCAATATCCACAGGCGACAGCAGCGAAACCAGAAGACACCCCATCACCAAAACACTTTACTTGCCTGCTAGAAAACCAATTCCAAAGAAGTAGTTCCGTAAAGAACTAAAGCCTATTTTCATATATACTACTTAGGTTAATTGCCACTATCAACATACAACATTTCAGTTTGATTGCTGTAATAGATTCGTAGATATTGAGAACCTTCAAAATATTTCAGATGCTCGCCATTTTAGGAGTGTTATATGTATAGGCCATAGAGTTATGTACCATTCAAGGAAAATTATTGCCTTGGTTCATTATTCAAACTTTCACTTCGATCGCATGATTACGACACAAGAAATAAAAACTTAATTTTAAAATTTCGCACGGCCGCCATCTTGAGGTTATGTAATTAATTCAAATAAATTAGATGCCAGTGCATTACAATATGTATAATCATTTACTGTACCACATTTCACTGCGCTCAGAGAGTTAAATCACGAGAAAAGTCTATTAAAATGTTTCAAATTCTCTTGGCCGCCATGTTCGTTTCGTACTCTACACGTTTATGAAAGTTACTTAGATAAACTTGTATCAGTACCGTTTATCATCGTACAAAATTTCAGGGTGATATCTGTAATAGTTTCGGAGATATAGAATGTCAGTGAAATATTTCGCACAGCCGCCATTTTGAATTTATGTAAACAATTGAACTAAATTAGACTTCACTGCAATACAATGTGTATAAACATTTGCGTTACCAAGTTTCATTACGTTTGGATGGTTTTTGAACGTCTCATAGGTAAACTTCTAGTGGTGCCTTTTATTACCTTACAAAATTGCAGGGTGATATCAGTAATAGTTTCTTAGATACTGAATGCTGGAGAAATATTTCGCACAGCCGCCATGTTGGATTAGTGAGGCAGTAAAATTTGAAGGGCACTCGTTGAGGTCGGCCAGAATGGTGCTATGACCTTACCGAGTTTCATTGTAATCGCTCCAGCTGTTTAGAAGTTATTAGGGGACACACACACACACGCACACACAGACACACGGACAAAAGGTGATCTCACAAGCTTTTTTTTTTTTTTCATAAAATGAAAATAGGCTAAAAATGAAATGGAAAACCAATTATGGCTTCAACATGGTCTAAACCTGACATACCTACGGTTTGCAGGCGAAATCATCATTGGACTTACAACAGATGTTAACAGAATTAGACAAGGTCAGTGAAGAATTTGGCCTAACCAGGAATCCGAGGAAAACTAATCTGATGACAAATGCGACAGAAAGACCAGTAAACATAGACTGCGAACCATTGGAGTATGTCAGATTCGTATATATGGGGATGGCTGTGGGGCTCCAGCACCCCCACCCCGTGCAAATGCCAATAAAAATTAAGAATATGTTACTTTAATGAAAGCATAAAACGATTGTAAATTTGGTTGTACCCTAATCTTAAATTATTGGCTGAGTCATAAACAATATTAAGATTGAATTTAGACCTCCTCCTGGTGTAGCGGCTAGCATTCTTGGCTGCCATCCCGGAGGCCCGAATTCGATTCCTGGCTCTGCCAATAAATTCTAATTGTGATCTTAGGGATGGAACGCGGTACACTCAGCCTTGTGAGGCAAAACTGAGAATTCCACAGTACGGTACTTTTGAGAAATAAATTATTGATTTGTAAAAAAAAAGTAACTGTTTTCCTTTCTGCCGAATAAATTGAAAAATTTTGAATAATTGCCATTCATACTCCATAGGCCATAGTAGAAAATTCGTTAATAGTATAACATTTTATTTGTTTGTTGTGTTGTAATTTACAAGTTTTTTTTTGTAGCCACTAATTGTAGGCTGTATAAACTTAGAATTTTACAATTAACGCTTGTCTAAAATAATTACACAAAGTTATATGCTCTATGATATTGGTTGATATTTTTGGGTATTTTGCGGTGATAATCCCCTGAGAAAACTCACAATTTTCGCGTATAGTGAGCACTCCCCCTCCCCCCCCCCCCGAAAAATTGTATATACGCCCCTGGAGTATGTACAAAGCTGTGGCGGACGCTAGCGAACGCCTTTTATTGACATTGTGTATTATTGGTTGTTCTGTTGAAGGCAACACGTTATTGAAGCACATTGTTGCAGGCGACGAACGCTGGTTTAATTCACTGGGACCAAAATCGAAAGCGCCCACGATTGCCAACCATCCGCGGGAAAGGTGATGGTCACCCTGTTCTTTAAGTACCTAGACCCATTGTTTATTGATTTCAAGGAACCTGGTGTCTCCATCACTGGCGAACGGTACTGCGCAACACTGGACAAATTACAGCGTGTAATTAAGGTGAAACGTCCGAGAAAACTGCGACAAAGGGTGCTGCTGCTTCATGATAACGCACGTCCCCTTAGCACAAAGGTCGTAACGCAGAAGGTACGGCAACTCAAGTGGGAGACACTCGAACATCCGTCCTATAATCCTGATCTCTCCCCATGTGATTATCACACCTTCGGTCCCTTAAACAATAGCCTTGAAGTGCCAATGATTCCTGTCGGACGAGGATGTGCAGTAGGCGGTTGCGGCTTCTTCACGCAGCAGGACACAGGAATCTTCAATCTGGTGAGTTGGTGGGATGACTGCCTCAATGCTCACGGTGATATTGCCTGGCATATCGATTCTGGACTGTATGGTCGTCAAACGGAATTATTAGCTTATTTACACTTATGAACAAGTAGTTCCATGAAGAACAATACAGCCTATTTTCATATATCCTACTCATGTTAATTGCCTCTATCAACATACAAAATTTCAGTTTGAAGGTTGTGATAGATTCGTAGATATTGAGAACCTTCTAAATATTTCAGCTGGTCGCCAGGTTGGATTTTTATCTAAGATTATTGTGTACGTGTGGAATTCAAACATCAATCGCATGATTAGAACACAAGAAGTAAAACCGAGATTTAAAAATTTCGCACAGCTGCCATCTTGTGATTATGCAAACAATTGAATTAAATTAGATGCCAGTGGATTAACATTCGTATAAGCATTCAACGTGCAACGTTTCACTGCACTTGGATAGTTCATTCGCGAGAAACGTCCATTTATATTTTTAGACTTCTCGTCGCCGCCATGTTGGATTTGTGCTCGCCAGGTTACTGAGAGTCCTATAGGTGAACATATGTTCATAGCCTCTATGACCTTTAAAAAATTAAGTTCGATGGCTGTAAAAGATTCGTAGATATTGAGAACTGTCTAAATATTTCGGATGCTCGCCATTTTGGATTGTTATAGAGTTATGTACCATTCAAGGACAATTGTTGCCTAGGTTCATTATTCAAACTTTCACTTCGATCGCATGATTACGTCACATGAAATAAAAACTTAATTTTAAAATTTCGCACAGCCGCCATCTTGAGGTTATGTAAACAATTGAACTAAATTAGATGCCTGTGCATTACAATATGTATAATCATTTACTGTACCACATTTCACTGCGCTCAGAGAGTTACAACACGAGAAAAGTATATTAAAATATTTCAACTTCGCTTGGCCGCCATGTTCGTTTTGTACTTTACAGGTTTATAGAAGTTTCATACTGTAGATAACCTTGTATCAGTACCTTTTATCACCGTACAAAATTTCAGGGTGATATCTGTAATAGTTTCGGAGATATCGAATGTCAGTGAAATATTTCGCACAGCCGTCATTTTGAGATTATGTGAACAATTGAACTAAATTAGACTCCAGTGCATTACAATATGTATAAACATTTGCCGTACCAAGTTTCAGTAGGTTTGGAAGGTTAAATCGCGAGAAACGTCTATGTAAATGTCTCAATTTCGCTTGACCGCCATGTTGGTATTGTAGTTACCAGGTTTTTGAAAGTCTCATAGGTGAACTTGTAGTAGTGCCCTTTATCACCATACACAATTTCAGGGCATTATCGGTAATAGTTTCGGAGATACTGAATGCTGGTGAAATATTTCGCACAGCCGCCATGTTGGATTGTTGAGAGACAATAAAATTTTAAGGGCACGGTCGGGGTCGGCCAGAATAGTGCTATGATCTTACCGAGTTTCATTGTAATCGCTCCAGACGTTTAGAAGTTATTAGGGACACACACACACACACACTCACACGCGCACACACGCACACACACACACGCACACACACACGGACAAAAGGTGATCTCATAAGCCTATTTTTTTCATAAAATGAAAATAGGCTAAAAATAGTCTTATTATCACCTTTTATCCATGTATGTGTGCGTAATTTAGTTCAATTGTTTACATAACCTAAAGATGGCGGCTGTGCGATATTTTAAAATTAAGTTTTTATTTCTTGTGTAATAATCATGCAATCGAAGTGAATGTTTGAATAATGAACGTATGCAATAATCGTCATATAATAGTACATAACCCTAAGGCATACATATAAATATCCAACATGGTGACCATCCGAAATATTTAGACGGTTCTCAGTATCTAGGAATCTATTACAACAATCAAACTGAAATTTTGTAGGTTGATAGAGGGAATTGATATAAGTAGGATAATATCCTATGAAAATAGGCTGTATAGTTCTTCACGGAACGACTAGTTTATTATTATTATTATTATTATTATTATTTAGCGTATGGTGCATACAATCAAGTTTGAATATAGAAATTTAAGATGTACTTACAGTATTTACATAACAAGAATACAACGAACAAGAAATGACTCCTCACAATTGAATGTCCAGATTACGTTACTGATCCACCGAATTTCTTCTGGAGTTGCCATCAGAAAATCTTCGTGGCTAGCTGTATATGCACATAATTCACATTCGCTGACAAAGTGGTGGAAGGCCTGTCGCGCAGCTCCGCAGTCACACACGGGTGTTGGTAACTTGTTCCATTTATACAGCATGTCTCTGCACCTACCATGGCCAGTTCTTAATCTTATTCAGTCAAAGTTTTACGTGGTAGCTGGAATCCACTTCAAATTTCAGCACCTAAGAACATACTGTGCTGGTACATCTCCGTTAATGCTTCCCACCGGCTTTTCCGCCCCGTAGTTGGGTCGAAATTCTGCAACCACGTCAGAGGCATCACGCAGAGCTGGAAACCAGTCGAAATAATTCAGAAACCTCTATGGACACCATCAACTTGGCAGGTAAAAAGCTCAAGAAAGTTGGAGACTTTTGCTACTTAGGAAGCAAAATAACCAGTGATGGACGAAGCAAAGAGGATATAAAAAGTAGTTTGGCTCAGGAAAGGAAAGCATTTCCACAGAAAATGAATATGTTGAAATCGAATTTAGATTTAGGTATTAGGAAGTCATTTTTCAAAAGCCTTTATGGCACTATATGGAAGTGAAACTTGGACTATTGGTGCAGCAGAAAAGAGGAGAATTGAAGCATTTGAAATGTGGTGTCACAGGAGAATGATGAAGATGAGATGGGTAGATAGGGTAACAAATGTAGAGGTATTAAGTCGAGTGGGAGAGGAGATATGTTTCCGGCAACTGCTATGGAAGAGAAGAGATAGTTTGGTAGGACACATACTAAGACATTCAGGAAAAGCATGCTTAGTTATGGTAGGAAGGGTTGAGGACAAGACTTGTAGGGGTAGACCAAGGTTAGAATATGTTAAACACATTGCCTCGGATGTAGCATGTGGTAGCTATGTAGAGATGAAACGATTAGCTCAGAACAGGGAGCCATGGAGCGCTGCATCAAATCAGTCAATAGTCTGAAGACTCAAACAACAACAATCTGATAAGAAAGGGTAGATCTTCATGTACGTACGGGTAGATTAGTATTCCGTACGATCTTGTTGAATTCCTTGATAAGAGCAGCTGATCTGGGTAAATCAGGTGGCATTATTCCTGATAGAAGCGGAAGCCAATGGATTGGCGTAGATTGAATTGCGCATGGTGGTATTCAGTTGAGTATCAATGTCTTGTGTGATAACTGACTCGAGCTCAGTACTCACCACTTGAATACACCAAGCCCAAGGCTAAATACCTTAATATACTTGCTGAAGAACCCCAGGTGGTTCCACAAAGCATATGGATGATGTTATTACGGGTTATAAGTTTCAGGGTGGAATTTAGCAGATGTTGCTTGTAGGACAGTGTTCAATCCGAGGTTCCTCCAAGATATTTTAGGTTCCAGTTATGGCCAAGTACCCTGCCGCAGAAACTCACGTACATTTTGGTATTTGCCAAGTGATTGTTTAAATGGAAGTAAGACACCTCTGTTTTACTGGTGCTGGTTTGAAGATTCCAGTTTCTGAAGTAAGTTTCCAATATGGACAAATCCCTTGTCAGCATCTCTTCAGTTTCTCCAGTTATTTGTGCTGTACAGCTAATGCTACACACATCAAAAAAAGTTTTGCATCACCTCGGTTCCAAGAGTTCCGGAACCGTTAAATACAAAGGGAATAGAGATCAACACAAACAACATTTCAGCTCGTTTTATTGCTCATGAGACCCACACATTGCATGTTGTACCATCATACAGCTAGACTTTCAGCATTTGTGGTCCAGATTGCAGTACACACCACTACCTCTAATACCCAGTAGCACGTCCTCTTGCATTGATGCATGCCTGTATTCGCCGTGGCATACTATCCACAAGTTCATCAAGACACTGTTGGTCCAAATTGTCCCACTCCTCAACGACAATTCGGCGTAAATCTCTCAGAGTGGTTGGTGGGTCAAGACGTCCATAAACAGCCCTTTTCAACATATCCCAGGCATGTTCGATAGGGTTCATGTCTGGCGAACATGCTGGCCACTGTAGTCGAGCGATGTCGTTATCTTGAAGGAACGCATTCACAAGATGTGCACGATGAGGTCGAGAATTGTCGTCCATGAAGACAAATGCCTCTCCAATATTCTGCCGATATGGTTGCACTATGGGTCGGAGGATGTCATTCAGGTATCGTAAAGCCGTTTCGGAGCCTTCCATGACCACCAGTGGCGTACGTCGGCCCCACATAATGCCACCCCAAAACATCAGGGAACCACCACCTTGCTGCACTCGCTGGACAGTGTGTCTAAGACGTTCAGCCTGACCAGGGTGCCTCCAAACACGTCTCCGACGATTGTCTGGTTGAAGGCATATGCGACACTCATCGGTGAAGAGAACGTGATGCCAATTCCGTGGGGTCCATTCAGCATGTTGTTGGGCCCATCTGTACCGCGCTGCATGGTGTCGGGGTTGCAAAGCTGGACCTCGCCATGGACGTCGGGAGTGAAGTTGCGCATCATGCAGCCTATTGCGCACAGTTTGAGTTGAAACACGACGTCCTGTGGCTGAACGAAACGCATTATTCAACATGGTGGCATTGCTGTCAGGGTTCCTCCGAGCGGCAATCCGTAAGTAGCGGTCATCCACTACAGTAGTAGCCCTTGGGCGGCCTGAGCGAGGCCTGTCATCGACAGTTCCTGTATCTCTGTACCTCCTCCATGTCCGAACAACATCGCTTTGGTTCACTCTGAGACGCCTGGAAACTTCCCTTGTTGAGAGCCCTTCTTGACACAAAGTAACAATGCGGACGCGATCGAACTGCGGTATTGACCTTCTAGGCATGGTAGAACTACAGACAACATGAGCAGCGTACCTTCGTCCTGGTGGAATGACTGGAACTGATCGGCTGTCGTACCCCCTCCGTCTAATAGGCCCTGCTCATGCATGGTTGTTTACATCTTTGAGCAGTTTTAGTGACATCTATGAACAGTCAAAGGGACTGTATCTTGGATACAATATACACAGTCAACGTCTATATGCCGGAGATCTGGGAACCGAGGTGATGCAAAACTTTTTTTGATGTGTGTATATTGTCAGCATAGAAGAATTTTCGTGATTTAATTTCAGGAAGGTCAGATAAATATAAGCTGAACAGTAGTGGTGATAGAAACTTTTTGATCACGTCTTATACTTCGACTGTTCTGAAAGAGCTTACGCACTATACAGGGTCATCGAAAATAATGCCAACAATTCAAAAAATTATAGCACCGAAACCCTTTATATTAAACCTATAATTCTTTCACTGAACGCCAGCTGGTTAAAGTAAGTTTTGTTTTGGAGGGGACGTGACCTTGCTATGCGCACACTAGATGCGCAGTAGCCAAGGTCGGCCGGGGGCGCGCGCGCGTCAATGAAGTCTTGACCTCACCCCTTTGGATTTTTTTTCTGGGGGTACATTAAAAACATTGTGTATGCAGAAAAATTTCGGGATTTTGAACACCTGCGGGTGCGAATTTCTGCCGCCATCTTGACAGTTACTCCTGAAATGATTGCACGTACCAATCCAGCCATCGGGAAAGCGTGCGTTCAATGCTGATGTTGGTGGTCGGCCTGGCCTAGATTTTTTCTCTACAGTCCCTGTTTCCTTAAACTGATTAAACCATCGAATGGCAGCTTTGTAATCAAGTGCAGTTTGACGGGCGGTGCAGTCATTGGCGCGCGCGCCCCCGGCCGACCTTGGCTACTGCGCATCTAGTGTGCGCATAGCAAGGTCACGTCCCCTCCCAAACAAAACTTAATTTAACCTTTCGGTGCTATAATTTTTTGAAATGTTGGCATTATTTTTCGATGACCCTGTATAAGCGAGGTTTGAAAATAAGATACCCTGGAAACAGTTGTGCCAACAGATAACATCACCACGGCCTACATTCGTAGAATGTTCCCTCTAGTTACTTAACCAGGTAGCTTGAACAATATTTAAACACACCAAGAAAGATTATCTTGATTGAAACGGATGACTAAAAATACTATCTACTCATCATTGGAATAAAATAGTTAATTTTTACCAGGGAACATTAGTACATATGTGACAGCTGCAGCCATAAGGGATAGAAGCAAAGGTCGGTTTATGGAACAAAATCCAGCCAATGTGAATTGAAACGGGGAGTTGTCCACTTGTTGTGAGAAGAGTCTTAGTTCAGTGAATAGTTCACTTCTCATGGAGGCTGTCAAGACCAGGGCGTTGATTATGATGACTGGCTTTTAGCGACACTGAAAGCACTGTGACAGGCGAGGCAGATCACAACCACTACCAACACCCCCAGCAGCACGCAGAGCAGTAAATGCATTACATCGGTCACAAAGAATTCGTTAACAATGTTGTAGTATAAGTTCAGCGGAATACTTATTTGCAGAAATGCATGCATGAATATTAGCAGAAGAGTGAATCCAAAGAAGACATTCGTATTATCGATTGCAGATTGTAGCATGAAATGAGATATTCTCAATTTTTCAACTATTGCAGCGGACAGTGGATCTGGATGCGATATTGCCTGGTCCAGCAGAGCATTGCCATGCCTTAGAAATGAATGTATAGAAACAATACCTTCCAGATGGGAATTTGAAATATAGGAAAATGTCTTCCTGTTACTTTTTATACAATGTAAAACTATTTTAATTTATTTATTGTTTATTTCCATTGCAAAATATCTTATCAATAGAACTAAGTCAATGTAGGTTAGTGATATTAATGAGAATACTGCATAGTCGTAATTGTACAACAAGTACCATAACTCGCTGAGAGACCAAAGATCTCGCCACAACGCTAAGCTAGTGATAATTGTTGAAATAACAGCAAGAAATGACATTTGTGTGATCTGAAATATTCTTATCCTGTAAGCCATCTTCGTTGTGGAGAGATTGAGTATGATCACGATCGTAGCAAACTTGTCGAGGATGTCTCTGCAAAATTGAACCCCTCTGCTTGCACTAGTTGCTAGAGCGTACAGTAACAGAGTGTACATGCAGGCGAATGACAATAATTCAGTGATATGATGGAATCATGCTGTTTCAGAGTAAATGTCGATATCAGTGATGAACAACAAAATGTTTGTACAGACCATAGCAATGGATATGAATGTACTATACACTACGCAAACACGCGAACGCTGTATTCTGCCTGCACCATCTATCCTCAGACATGAATAGCCAAGAATCTTAAACACGCAATGGAGAGGTGTTACTGCTCTGTAGATATTGACAACGATTTCAGTTCGACGAAGTCGATTTGCCATGACTTGTTCTTCAGGACGGCATTCAACATACTGGTCTAATATCGAACGTTATTATCGCAATTGCATTCTCGCTTCCATTTAATATCTACCAATGCTTTGGTCTATTAGTTAGATTAAAGGAAAAGAACTTCAACATACACACAAGGAAGATTAAGTTATTTGATTAAAAGGTATGATAAAGGGTAATTCATTTACAGTCGGAAAAAGATAGATTTTGTTAATCGTTTTACACCGATTAAGTTTTGTAGCCTTGCAATTTTCATCCGATATCCACCATATTTGGAAATGTGATGTACTGTATGTTGGCAAAATTAAGATTATTCTGAAGTTTGGATCAATTTTTATACCACGGTTTCAAATTTATAATGCTTTCTTTTAAATAATTTTGATTATTTCAAAACTTATTATGCCTACCACATTTTGAATTTTCAATTTTAAAATTTTTGTGATAGGTATTACTGTTGACATTATTAAAGTATTTTTCAGTCACCCTTGCCCATTTATTTTCAGAAACTCTCAAATTTTCATATTAGTCTCCGTCATACAAAATTATTTTTTGAATTTATTGTGTCTTTGAGTCTGTTTCAGATGTGTATCTTCTATGAAATATACCCTAGCGGCATCTCACAGCAAACCGCCGAAGTTCTTCGGACTTATCGAGCTCAAGAGAATTTACTCACCGATCCACTAGGCGTCGTCCTCGTCGTCAGCTAACATCTCCATGAAGAAAATTTATTGTACAAAAAGTTTTTATCTTTGTAATGTTTCCCACTATGAGATATGTTCCCTTGTCTTTTACACCCTCTCCCTCGTCTCCCAGGTCCCTCAGCGCGCTGTTCTGCTGCTCTCACTTCTAATCGAGTCGTCAACGTGTGAGTTCGGCCTTTCTAAAAGGCTACCTCCTCTCCACAGAGGTATAATTTTAAATCGACGCCATGTTGTGGATGTAGGCTAACTGTCGCCCGGAACTTCTTCCTGCTGCTGCTATGAAAAAGCTAAGAACCAATCTTCAATGATGTTAGACATATTTTAATGGTTTTAAAATACTAAATGCTTTTAATAGAAACTTATAGACAGTGTGGGGAATTGCTCACTATTGGGCAATAACCATCTTCGTGGGATTTTCTTTGTGAGGCTTTAGCTATCCTGGCTGATAAAAATGAAGACTTTCACGACTGGCGTTGAAATAGGAATCTCTGTTTCGCGGGCTTATAGGTCGTGTTCCAAGGACATTTTGTCGTCCTGACGTTTCGCTGAATACTGCGTTCAGCATGTTCACAGGTTATATAAAGCGAGGTAAAACAAGTAAACAGAACATATATAAATAGTCAACAACCCACACATAGAGGCTACCATAGCAACGGCGTACCACATAAAAGTAATGCGTCAAGAACAGGGCTGCTCGTCTGTTGCATCTTCTCGTCTACGACGGTCAATAAGGGCAGGCTTGAGGGGATTAAGGACTGGAAGCCAAGCTCTGTTCACACGTTCTGCTTCCTCCTTAAGATTGAAGCTGTTAGTATGCTTCAGGATTTCAATGGCCTCCCTTTGTAGCCTGGCATGATAAGACACCGTGGTGGACAGAACTTCGGTGTCTCCATATCTTATATCGTGACCTGCAAGTAGCGAGTGTGCTGCTACAGTGGATTTATCTGTTTGTCCCAGCCGGCTGTGTCGTTCGTGCTCCTTGAGGCGAGTGGCAATACTTCTTTTCGTTGTTCCAATATATACTTGGCCACAATCACACGGGATTTTATAAACCCCTGCCGCGGTATGAGGATGTCGCTTATCTTTAGCGGACCTAAACATGTCCTTAATTTTTCGTGTAGGCCTGTATATGGTCTTTATATCATGGGACTCGAGTAGCCTCCCTAATCTGTCCGTGACCTTTTTTATATATGGAAGAAAAGCTCTAGCCAGGGGCTGCTTGTCTCCAATTACCCTTGTAGTTGGACGTCTCGGATGGAGTGCTCGCTGGATATCTTTCTGGCTGTACCCATTCGCGCGTAAGACCTCGTTGAGGTGTTCAATTTCCTGTTTTAGGCACTGCTTTTCACAAATTCTTTTAGCGCGGTCAGCCAGTGTTTTTATAACTCCGTATTTCTGTCGTGGGTGGTGGTTGGACGTCTTATGTAGATATCGGTCAGTATGGGTCGGCTTACGGTAAACTGTATGTCCCAAAGTTAGATCAGCGTTCTTCGTTACCATAACGTCGAGAAACGCGATTTTCTGTTCATTTTCTAACTCCATGGTAAACTGAATGTTCGAGTTCTGGCTGTTAAGATGTTGTAAAAACAGATTTAATTGATCTTTACCATGGCCCCAAATTACAAAGGTATCGTCCACGTATCGTAGCCACACTTTAGGTTTCAAAGGTGCGGTCTCTAGTGCTATTTGTTCAAATTGTTCCATGAAGAAATTCGCGATCACCGGACTAAGGGGACTGCCCATGGCGACCCCATCAATTTGTTCATAGAAATCACCCTTCCACAGGAAATAGCTAGCGGTGAGGCAGTGGCGGAATAAGGCGGTGATATCATCAGGAAAAATCCGTGCGATGTACTCCAGGGCTACCTTTATAGGTACTTTCGTGAAAAGAGAGACCACGTCAAAACTTACTAGTAAGTCACCAGCTTCTAGTTGAATAGTTTTCAATTTTTCAATTAAATGGCCGGAATCTTTGACGAACGACTGTGTACCGCCGATATGTGGTTGAAGTAAGGTAGCTAAATGTTTGGAAATGCTATAAGTTGGTGATCCAATAGCACTCACGATAGGACGAAGAGGAACATTATCTTTGTGTATTTTAGGTAAACCATAAAGTCTTGGTGGTAAAGCTCCACTTCTGGTGGTTCCCTTCTTTACGTTTTCAGGTAGCGAAGATACCTTGATCAGGCCGTTTGTTTCACGAAGAATCCGGTTGGTAGGATCTCTCAGTAGTTTGCGGTAGGTACCCGGGTCTAAAAGTTCCAAAACCTTGGCAGTGTAGTCGTCCATGTCCAAGATAACCGTTGCGTTCCCTTTGTCTGCAGGAAGAATGATTATGCTCTCGTCCATGTTGAGAGTCTTTATAGCCTTTCTCTCCTGAGGTGTGAGGTTACTCTGCGGTGCCGGTGCCTTCTTGATTATACGTGAGGCTTCATGACGGATTTCATCTGCTTGTTCAGATGGTAGCTCACGGATTGCCGCTTCAATATTGGCGACAATGTCTTCCACGGGAATCGAAGGAGGGGTCACTGCGTAATTTCCTCCTTTCGCTAGTATAGAGATTTCCCACTCTGACAGGTGGCGATTGGTCAGGTTAACAATTGTCCGTGAGATGTCCAGCGTAGGCGCAGGTACTGGCGCGGGTTGGTCTCTCTGTAACCGCTCAAACTTTTTCTTCTGCCGGATGCTAGACTGTTCAAATGTTGAACGCATAGAGTAGAAGGTGATACGATCTACATTTTCCCAGTCCTGATATGAGAGTGTGCTGCTGATGCGGTAGTGCAGCTGTAAGAGTGCCTGATCTGTAGTAGCGAGCCCCTTACGTGCAAAGCTTATGCGTTCACGTAATAGCGAACGTTCAGTTCGATCATATATTCTATGGGCTCTAGCTGAGGATAGTGGTCTCTTCATTTTAATAAACTTGGGAATCATACCTGTGTCTCGGCATCGAAGAAGAAACACGGGTGATGACAGAAATTGCGACTTCTTCTTCCTTAACCTCTCAAAGCGACGAACTAAGTGTGATATTTCCTCCCCGTAGAGGCGAATTAAGTAAAAATGAAGACTTTCACGACCGGCGTTGAAATAGGAATCTCTGTTTCGCGGGCTTATAGGTCGTGTTCCAAGGACATTTTGTCGTCCTGACGTTTCGCTGAATACAGCGTTCAGCATGTTCACAGGTTACATAAAGCGAGGTAAAACAAGTAAACAGAACATATATAAATAGTCAACAACCCACACATAGAGGCTACCATAGCAACGGCGTACCACATAAAAGTAATGCGTCAAGAACAGGGCTGCTCGTCTGTTGCATCTTCTCGTCTACGACGGTCAATAAGGGCAGGCTTGAGTGGATTAAGGACTGGAAGCCAAGCTCTGTTCACACGTTCTGCTTCCTCCTTAAGATTGAAGCTGTTAGTATGCTTCAGGATTTCAATGGCCTCCCTTTGTAGCCTGGCATGATAAGACACCGTGGTGGACAGAACTTCGGTGTCTCCATATCTTATATCGTGACCTGCAAGTAGCGAGTGTGCTGCTACAGTGGAGCACGAACGACCCAGCCGGCTGGGACAAACAGATAAATCCACTGTAGCAGCACACTCGCTACTTGCATGTCACGATATAAGATATGGAGACACCGAAGTTCTGTCCACCACGGTGTCTTATCATGCCAGGCTACAAAGGGAGGCCATTGAAATCCTGAAGCATACTAACAGCTTCAATCTTAAGGAGGAAGCAGAACGTGTGAACAGAGCTTGGCTTCCAGTCCTTAATCCACTCAAGCCTGCCCTTATTGACCGTCGTAGACGAGAAGATGCAACAGACGAGCAGCCCTGTTCTTGACGCATTACTTTTATGTGGTACGCCGTTGCTATGGTAGCCTCTATGTGTGGGTTGTTGACTATTTATATATGTTCTGTTTACTTGTTTTACCTCGCTTTATGTAACCGGTGAACATGCTGAACGCTGTATTCAGCGAAACGTCAGGACGACAAAATGTCCTTGGAACACGACCTATAAGCCCGCGAAACAGAGATTCCTATTTCAACGCCGGTCGTGAAAGTCTTCATTTTTACTTAATTCGCCTCTACGGGGAGGAAATATCACACTTAGTTCGTCGCTTTGAGAGGTTAAGGAAGAAGAAGTCGCAATTTCTGTCATCACCCGTGTTTCTTCTTCGATGCCGAGACACAGGTATGATTCCCAAGTTTATTAAAATGAAGAGACCACTATCCTCAGCTAGAGCCCATAGAATATATGATCGAACTGAACGTTCGCTATTACGTGAACGCATAAGCTTTGCACGTAAGGGGCTCGCTACTACAGATCAGGCACTCTTACAGCTGCACTACCGCATCAGCAGCACACTCTCATATCAGGACTGGGAAAATGTAGATCGTATCACCTTCTACTCTATGCGTTCAACATTTGAACAGTCTAGCATCCGGCAGAAGAAAAAGTTTGAGCGGTTACAGAGAGACCAACCCGCGCCAGTACCTGCGCCTACGCTGGACATCTCACGGACAATTGTTAACCTGACCAATCGCCACCTGTCAGAGTGGGAAATCTCTATACTAGCGAAAGGAGGAAATTACGCAGTGACCCCTCCTTCGATTCCCGTGGAAGACATTGTCGCCAATATTGAAGCGGCAATCCGTGAGCTACCATCTGAACAAGCAGATGAAATCCGTCATGAAGCCTCACGTATAATCAAGAAGGCACCGGCACCGCAGAGTAACCTCACACCTCAGGAGAGAAAGGCTATAAAGACTCTCAACATGGACGAGAGCATAATCATTCTTCCTGCAGACAAAGGGAACGCAACGGTTATCTTGGACATGGACGACTACACTGCCAAGGTTTTGGAACTTTTAGACCCGGGTACCTACCGCAAACTACTGAGAGATCCTACCAACCGGATTCTTCGTGAAACAAACGGCCTGATCAAGGTATCTTCGCTACCTGAAAACGTAAAGAAGGGAACCACCAGAAGTGGAGCTTTACCACCAAGACTTTATGGTTTACCTAAAATACACAAAGATAATGTTCCTCTTCGTCCTATCGTGAGTGCTATTGGATCACCAACTTATAGCATTTCCAAACATTTAGCTACCTTACTTCAACCACATATCGGCGGTACACAGTCGTTCGTCAAAGATTCCGGCCATTTAATTGAAAAATTGAAAACTATTCAACTAGAAGCTGGTGACTTACTAGTAAGTTTTGACGTGGTCTCTCTTTTCACGAAAGTACCTATAAAGGTAGCCCTGGAGTACATCGCACGGATTTTTCCTGATGATATCACCGCCTTATTCCGCCACTGCCTCACCGCTAGCTATTTCCTGTGGAAGGGTGATTTCTATGAACAAATTGATGGGGTCGCCATGGGCAGTCCCCTTGGTCCGGTGATCGCGAATTTTCTTCATGGAACAATTTGAACAAATAGCACTAGAGACCGCACCTTTGAAACCTAATGTGTGGCTACGATACGTGGACGATACCTTTGTAATATGGGGTCATGGTAAAGATCAATTAAATCTGTTTTTACATCTTAACAGCCAGAACTCGAACATTCAGTTTACCATGGAGTTAGAAAATGAACAGAAAATCGCGTTTCTCGACGTTTTGGTAACGAAGACCGCTGATCTAACTTTGGGACATACAGTTTACCGTAATCCGACCCATACTGACCGATATCTACATAAGACGTCCAACCACCACCCACGACAGAAATACGGAGTTATAAAAACACTGGCTGACCGCGCTAAAAGAATTTGTGAAAAGCAGTGCCTAAAACAGGAAATTGAACACCTCAACGAGGTTTACGCGCGAATGGGTACAGCCAGAAAGATATCCAGCGAGCACTCCATCCGAGACGTCCAACTAAAAGGGTAATTGGAGACAAGCAGCCCCTGGCTAGAGCTTTTCTTCCATATATAAAAAAGGTCACGGACAGAATAGGGAGGCTACTCGAGTCCCATGATATAAAGACCATATACAGGCCTACACGAAAAATTAAGGACATTTTTAGGTCCGCTAAAGATAAGCGACATCCTCATACCGCGGCAGGGGTTTATAAAATCCCGTGTGATTGTGGCCAAGTATATATTGGAACAACGAAAAGAAGTATTGCCACTCGCCTCAAGGAGCATGAACGACACAGCCGGCTGGGACAAACAGATAAATCCACTGTAGCAGCACACTCGCTATTTGCATGTCACGATATAAGATATGGAGACACCGAAGTTCTGTCCACCACGGTGTCTTATCATGCCAGGCTACAAAGGGAGGCCATTGAAATCCTGAAGCATACTAACAGCTTCAATCTTAAGGAGGAAGCAGAACGTGTGAACAGAGCTTGGCTTCCAGTCCTTAATCCCCTCAAGCCTGCCCTTATTGACCGTCGTAGACGAGAAGATGCAACAGACGAGCAGCCCTGTTCTTGACGCATTACTTTTATGTGGTACGCCGTTGCTATGGTAGCCTCTATGTGTGGGTTGTTGACTATTTATATATCTTCTGTTTACTTGTTTTACCTCGCTTTATGTAACCTGTGAACATGCTGAACGCAGTATTCAGCGAAACGTCAGGACGACAAAATGTCCTTGGAACACGACCTATAAGCCCGCGAAACAGAGATTCCTATATCCTGGCTGGCTTTATAACATGAAATTTAGTACTTCTTGTACGAAATAAGTCGGAATACCTTCCCACAACGAGGGATTCAAGTCAAATTAACCGCTGTCTATAAACTTAGCTTTTTCCATCGTGGGAACTCTATTGCCCTATTTAACTGTCATTACAGCCCTGGAATTTTCCTTTTCCATTATACTATAAACTGCAAAGAACTCTGCTCAACACCGTCAAATTGCTGGAACTTCAAGTTAAATAATACCAATAACTGCAATCCACAAACTTCCCAACGCAATAAACTTATTTAAGTTCAAATTAAACTAAGTGTTCTCCATAAACTGCAATAACTTTCACTTGTTCTACGAACTTACATACACTAAAATAGTGAACATGTTCAACCTATCAACAAACTATCAATGCTTCGAGTTTGTGTGTGCTAATTCCAACCGCACCGCGTTCGTTAGAGCAATAACTGGCCAGAACTGTAAATCCCCATTTCCTTTCCTCCAATACCTTTTGCTAGCAAATTTAGGTTAGATTAAAATATTGGGTTCTTTTTTTTCTACGAGGCTTTGCCCATAGAGGCTCCCTCCCTTCTTGTTGGACATTTCACTTATTCACTCTGTTTCAATATAATCGTGGCTAGAGTCCACATTTTAGAACGTACTTTTCCTATTGTAATCAGGAAATCCTAATTTCCTAATTGTTTATCCAGGTTCACAAATGGTGACCTGCCCCATTAGAGTTTAAAATCTCTTAAATTCTTTATAAATAGAAGAAGTTGTAGAAACTTCTCTATAATCTTTCTTTTCTTATCCTGATAGTTCAGGAATGGTTAACTTTCTAAGTATTAAACTTTTGTACCTTATCATTTTTTGCTCCAGGCTTTGTTAATTCGACCTGACCTTTTTGAACATAACACATTGTTAACTTCTGCTTAAAATAACGGTAATCTCCGCTTGTAGTTTTTTTCCCTCACCTGTTACGATCAGGAATTTAATCTATTTGTTTATAGCATTTTCGCTTGCCAAAAAGGGCATTCTACTCCTTTGGTGGTCTATCTAACTCATTTAACAAAATATTGCATTGAATTGCAATCTTATAATTAACACAATGGGTTCAAAACCTTTTATTCTTAAGCTTGTTAAACAACCGTTGTAAGTAGTTTGTACAAATAGGGGTCTCAGACTTCCAACTTGTTAACCTCGTACTTTAGCTTAAAATAGTAAGTTGTTACTTTAATCTCAAAAATAAGATTCAAACTTATCCATGGTTAATGTTCAAAAGTTTATCAACTGTTAAATAAATTATTTCTAATTTTTCGCTTTATCCCTCTCGCTAGAATCACAGTTATGCAGGACCCTCTCTTCCCTGATTCTTCTCCTAAGCTTAAGTTCTCTTTATGGAAATAAGCAATCTCTGCATTAATAAAAACTTTACCACTTGCTGCGTTTGAAACAAAGCTTAAAATAACAACATTTGCAAAGTTTCTCTTAGCTGTTACAGCTAATTCTAGTAAACCATTGAGGCTAATACAGCTTGCTCCACCAGCTTCCTATTTGTAGAGACTTTTTCTCTAAACTTATGTTTTACTCTTCAAAATTTCAGTTTTGTTTAAATTAGGTCTGAGGGTTTCCTCCGTTCTAAGCTTTTAGTCGGCACACCACTGGGTAAAAGCTTAGCCTTCTTTGAGTGCAAGAAGTGGTACTCTTTAAAGATTCCACTAATAATAACAAAAACCTTTCTAAAAGCACTAGAGTTTCTTTATCTCTTCCCGCTTTGGGGGCATTCCGCCGTTCTGTCGGAGATCCTACAGTGTACAACAATAAAAATATCACGACATAATTCAAATCTTTTTTGCATTTCAGAATACTTTCTAAAATCTCACCCTTTTGAAGGGAAAGTGCTTGGATCCTTTCCTTTTGGCACACCTTGCCTTGCTAGAGTATCACCCTTCCCCATAGTACCCAAATTCTTGTTCGGGAGGGAAAGAGCAAACAGCGATAACCCGCAGGAAACCGTAGCTATCGCCACTCTCTCTGTCAACGCTGTCCGAGCTCCCTGTTACTTTAGCTGCTTCACGAGCTTCGCCCAGTGTATTCCATTTTCAATTAATTTCTTATTAACTTTTATTGGATTCTCTTCCTCTCTGCCTAAAATTGTTTCCACTCATAAACCCACCTCCTTTTCTCGCTCATCATCTTCCCTTAGGTAGTGTTAGCACTCAGTATTAACCTACCAAATGCCATGCTTGATCGTCAAGCGAGCATCATCAGATCCAAATCTGCTAGACAACTAGCTCTACAGGATACTATAAAACCTATAGTTACATTCACAGACAGTCCCTTCCCTCCACAAACAAAACAAAGAAAACCCGTTAGAAAACTGAGTAAGTGTGGTTTTTATTTTATTTATCTTATGACTCTTTAGTGCCGGGAATGTCTGAGGACATGTTCGACTCGCCAGAGGCTGTAGCTACATCAAGCGGACACCCATAGGGTGAGCTACAAGTTCCGTTCAATATCAAGTAGTTCCAACTTTCGCTACAAGATGTCAATGACACCTTGTGGTGAACGTTGGAACTTTGATTGAGTGTTTGAACGAAATCTAACCAAGATAGTTAGCTTCACACAAGTTTAGTTAGAGGAAGGGTCTTTTACATGCCATTAATCTAAGACATGGGACCGCCGGCTTTACTTCCCCTCCGAAGGAAGGCATACTGTACTAGTGTTTGTATTTGGGGCTGAGCATTGGATACAATCCTAGCATTCTCCTGAGGTAGAAGTGAGAAACCACTTATAGGATGGCTGAGGTGAGAATTGAACCCTCCACATTTCAGTTGTTCCTCACGAGGCTAAGTGTACCCCGTTCCAGAGGCTAAGTCTACCCCGTTCCAGAGGCTAAGTCTACCCCGTTCCAGAGGCTATGTGTACCCCGTTCCAGAGGCTATGTGTACCCCGTTCCAGAGTCTAAGTGTACCCCGTTCAAGAGTAAGTGCACCCCTGTGTACCCCGTTCCAGAAGCTAAGTGTATCCCGTTCCAGAGGCTATATGTTCCCCGTTCCAGTGGCTATGTGTACCCCGTTCCAGAGGCTATGTGTACCCCGTTCCAGAGTCTAAGTGTACCCCGTTCAAGAGTAAGTGTACCCCAGTGTACCCCGTTCCAGAAGCTAAGTGTATCCCGTTCCAGAGGCTAAGAGCACCCCATTCCAGGGGCTAAGTTTACCCATTCCAGAGGCTAAATGTACCACATTCCTGCCTTCAGACTAGAATTAGTTTCTTTGGCAGCGGCGAGAATTGAACCTGGTCCTCCGCGGTGACAGCCAAGACAATCTAAAGATATATTTTAGTGCCTAACAGTGCTTCAGCAACCAGTAATATCCTCTTGCTGTTTGATGCCAAGACACAATTGGTCAAAATGAAACTACTGCTCTCTCTGCTCCACGAGCAAACTATCAATACTTTATAGGTCTGGCGATATGCAAATATTATTCATAGATTTGCTCCGCAGTGATAAAATGAAAGCAAATATTTGAGCATTGATTTCTCCTGGAAATAGCGGTCTTCAAGTAAGTTGTGCACAATTCCTGTTCTTCTCTCATTTGAAGTACCAACATTTGTGACGATTATTTTGTTAAGCTATATCGAAGGTGCGTTCAAAAAGTAACGAGCCAGAAGCTGGAATGCGCAAACCCGTGACTACATCGGCTACTCGTGGCGTGAGTAACGAGGTGTGGCTCCGACCAGAGCGTGGAAGGTCACAGTCCGTCGCTAGAGGGCACGCGTGCACGTCACGTGACTATACAATGCGAGCAGCAGCATGCAACAATCGTCCAACGCTGCCAGTCGCATTGCAAATAGTGACATGGAGGTGTCAACTGAAGAGCAAAGAGGTGTTTTTCGGTTTCTGACAGCGGAAGGAGTAGGAGGAAAGGACATTCATCACCGAATGTCACAAGTGTACGGCGAACACTGCATGTCCCTTGCAAGGGTCAAGGCGTAGCACAAGCGCTTCAGGGAAGAACGGGTGTTGTTAGCCGATGATGCCCGGTCTGGGGCACCCCCCCCCCCCCCCCCCTGCATTAGCGATGACAACGTCCAGCTGGTTGATGCACTCATTACCCAGGACCGCCGAGTGACAGTGAACGCCATAGCCGCCGTGGTCGCTCCACGACAATGCACGACCTCATACGGCCAACACAGTCGCGGCACTCCTGCAGAAATTCAAATGGGAGGTTCTCGGCCACCCTCCATACAGTCCAGACCTCTCTCCCTGTGATTACGCCATGTTTGGTCCCCTGAATAGGGCTCTGCGGGGCCAACGATTCACCTCGGACGCCGACGTCCAGCTGTACGTGCGGAACTGGTTCACATCGCAGCCCAGGGAATTTTATGAGACAGCCATTCACCGCCTCGTGTCACAGTGGGACAAGTGCCTCAACAGCCAGGGCCAATACTTCTAACATACAGGTACTGGTTTCTGTAATTATGCCTCCGGCTCGTTACTTTTTGAACTCACTTTACATGATATGGATCATGTTTTATTCCCTAAAGAGATATTATCGGCTTCTCGCTAGTATTTTGAAGCATTCCACTAATTTGGTTGGTTGGTTCCTTAGTTTAGGAGCTGCGACAACGTTCTCATATTGTCCCGTGTACTTTGTGTGTGTGTATAAATTGAATGATAACCGGTGTTAATTGTGATGACTGTATAATTGGGTGTTATCTGTGATTCAGGTAAGGACTGCAGATGATCAATTTTTCAATTAGTTCCTACTTTTTCTACCAAATGCTACCGTCTACGACACCTATCTGTGGACTTGGCTACGAGATGCCATTGCATCCAGCACCTGGAGGCGAACGTTGTAACTACTATAGCGTTATCAAACTATCCTACAGATTTTAGTTTCCACAAGTATAGTTAGTAGAATGTCATGGGCCCACCGTCTTTACTTCAACTCCGAAGGAAAAAATAGGCTTATGAGATCACCTTTTGTCCGTGTGTGTGTGCGTGTGTGTGTGTGTGTGAGGAGTATGTGTGTGTGTGTCCCCTAATGAAATCTAAACGGGTGGAGCGATTTCAATTCAACCATCCGAGTGCAGTGAAACTTGGTACAGTAAATCCTTATACGAATGATAATCCACTGGCATCTAATTCGTTTCAATTGTTTCCATAACCACAAAATGGCAGCTGTGCGAAATTTTTAAATCTCCTTGTTACTTCTTGTGTCCTAATCAAGCGATTGAAATTTGAATGCTACACGTACACAATAATCTTCATGTAACAATATATAACTCTAGGACCTACTTATATAAAATCCAACATGGTGACCATCCGAAATATTTAGTCGGTTCTCAATATCCACGAATCTATTACAGCAATCAAACTGAAATTTTGAATGTAGATAGAGGCAATTAACATAAGTAGGTTATATGAAAATAGGCTGTATTGTTCTTCACGGAACTACTTGTTTTAACGTTCCGTCCACTTCGGCTATCAACTACGCCACCGAAGCGGACAGAAACGGATAAAAATGCTATAGAATGCAGCAAGGTGCCCAATTTGAAAGGATGATAATTATTTGAATGGAAGGGGAAAGGCCTGGGGATATGCATGGGGTTGTATTTACACTTGCCATACAACTATAGGGCCTATACTTGAGCCTGGACTCACATTGGACTCGCACGTGGACTCTACGTGTGTAGTGCCGGCCCGCGAGGATTATTGATTTATCATTGGCTACAGGCTGTGTCCACACACGAGCGTGAGAACTCAGCCACCAACAAAATCCTCGGAGTAATTCCCTGCGTGAGGACACCGCTACACGGAACATTACAGCAGTACATGCGATTAACAAAGTATATGTACCATAATGCCAAAATATAAATATTATATGCCAGAAAACTGCATCGTAAAGAGGCGCATTATAGTTGGTAGCATGCTGAGCATCTATGCCCAAAGTTGCGGGTTCATACACGGCCGAAGTCATCGGATTTTTTAAGAGCGTTAAAATCCCTCAGTTTTCCTTCCTTCTGAGGGGAAGTAGAACCGGCGTGGCGGTCCCATGTCATATATTGATGGCATGATAACGAATCTTTTACTAATTATACCTGTGTGAAATTAAATTATAGGTTATCTTTGACTAAAGCTCTTAGGTCCCAACGTTCGTCGCCAGGAGCCGACTGCGGTGGCATCTTGTAACAAAGTGCAGAAATAGTTGGTCGTTGACGGTGGCGTTTGGTAGCAAAAGTTGGAACTACTGCAAAATCGAATGTATGCAATCCTTACTTGAATTAAAACAGATAACTCGCACTAATACAGCCATCACAATTAACACCGGTTATCAGATTCAACACACACCCAAATTACACGGGGCTACATGCCTGCGATGTCGCAGGTCCTAAACTGACGAACCAACCAACCAGGTTCATTATAGTTCAAGTTTCATCCACCAAATCAGAGCTCAAGATTTTAATACGATACAGCTGTTTGACCATCGGGAGTGTTCTAGGCGAACTTCATGTTGCCGCCACTAGAGTGCAGCAGGGACCGAAGGGGTCCAGGCACATACGAGTTGGCTTACTGGCTGCATAAAACTCCAATATGAAGCTCGTTTTGTATTCCTTGACGTTGACCTTAGATCATAAATCCAGTGCTCGAAGGCATTCACCATTAGCCATACGTATTGGATCCGATCTAGTGATCCTGCACTCTGGTGACAACTTTTGACAGTTACGTGCCCATTGAGTAAGGATAGCATCGCACCTGCGCTGACTTCCACGGCCTCCTGTTTTAAATTTCACTGTGGGGCTAGTATCATAGTGTGGTATTTAAAGAGGCCATGGTCGAATACATGGTATTCACTGTGTCTCATGTGCTCTGTTCGGTAAACGAAACTGGCATAATCTCTACAGATATTTATAAAAATGAAGGTTCGAACATAAAATAAAGTTATAATTATCGTTATGTTGGCAGAACTAATGTCGCTTGTATCAAAACAAACAAACAAACAAACAAACAAACCGTAAACTTTGTACTCACCACATCCATTCATAACAGATGCTGGAAGTGCTGATAACACATACGCTCGCTCATTGCAATACACACTGACGATACTCGCATAGGTTTACACTTTCTGTTCATCAGTTGAATTTGACGTCATAAGGGGTTGACTTAGTAGAGAAAGTTTCCTAGCCGGGTGTTTTGATTTGACAGAGTTGTTCCACTTAGCCTATGAAGATCCCTCTCCACTACAAAGCAGTCTCTTAGAATAATCCAGCCAGTACTTAGCATGGGTTTTAACACATTTCACGTG
Organism: Meconema thalassinum; assembly: GCA_946902985.2. NCBI lineage: Eukaryota > Metazoa > Arthropoda > Insecta > Orthoptera > Tettigoniidae > Meconema > Meconema thalassinum. The sequence goes on along the minus strand of OX336396.1, from coordinate 301,140,758 downwards.
TGAAGTGGGGCTTAACTCAATTCGGATAATTTATTCAGCGTTACGTAACTACAATAGTTAAGCACTGCTTTACAGCAACAATATATTGGATGAATTGTGTACTACTCACTCACTCACTCACACAGAAGGCTTTTATGGGATTCGGTGGTGTAGTTGGTAGCATGCTGAACTGCTGTTCCCAAGATAGCGGGTTCAAACCCGGCTGAAGTCGTCATATTTTTAAGAGCGTTAAAAATTCTTCAGTATGCCTTCCTTCGGAGGGGAAGTAACGCCGGCGGTCCCATGTCTTAGATTTATGGAAAGTAAAAGATCCTTTCACAGACAAAACATGTGTGAAGCTAAATGGTTAGGTTAGATTTCGTCGGAACGCTCTATCAAAGTTCCAACATTCACCACTAGGTATCATTGATATCTGGTAGCGAAAGTTGAAACTACTTGAAATTTAACGGAACTTGTAGCTCACCCTTCAGGGTGTCCGCTGGAAGCTGCTAAAGACTCAGGCTAGCCGAACATGTCCTCGGACACTCCCGCCACCAAAAGCCATACGATAAATAAATAAACAAGATGTTCCGTGACGAACTAAAGAGACTACTTTTCTTAAAATTTAAGATTCATGCCGATGATTAATCTATATGGATCAATCTAGAATAATGACGAAATTAAGTTGGTAATATCGAAATTTCTAATTAGTTCGTAATACTGTATACCTGGCATAATGTACCCTAATAGAGAACTAGAGTTGGCAGCCCTGGTGACTGAATATATTCTTAGTTCCATCTCTTAAGGTACAGAATACAACATTTGTTTGAAGTCCAATGGATAGCATGGACGTTACATGCAGTTAAACATTGGATCTAACAGCGTGCGTAAAATCATGTTGGCAAAAATGTCATGCATGTATTTGTCAAAAATAATCTGAAATTACATGATCTATTGTTGTCTCAATTTTGATTGAAATCCATTAGTTAGTATAGAAGTTACAATCATTTTAAAATTGGACCTATCAGCAGGCTTAGACTCATGTTGGCAGCACTGGCGTAGGCCTATATTAGTTACTCCAAATTTATCTAGAATGCCAGGTACTATACGTGTGCAAAGTTTAGAGCTATTGGCTTGCATACTTTCTGATATATTGATATTAGGGTAACAAAAATAGAGACAGTATTTATTAACAGTTGGCAGCCCTGGTTACTCTTAAGAATCGGCATAGTCATATCTGTTATGGCACATATAGCACACACGAAATTTGGTTGAAATCCAAATGATAGTATAGAAGTTATATGTATTTAAAGTCGGACCTCTCAGCAGGCCTAGAATCATGTTGGTAGCACTGACGTATATACGTTACTCCAAATTAATATAGAATATCAGGTACTATACGTGTGCATAGTTTCAAGCTGTCGGCTTGCATACTTTCTGATATATGGGTATTTGGTTTAAAAAAATTGAGAGCATTTATTAACAGTTGGCAGCCCTGGTGGCTCTTAAGAATACGCCCAGTCATATCTGTTTATGTACACACAGCACATACGAAATTTGGTTGAAATCCAATTGATAGTGTAGAAGTTATACTGTATGCATTTAAAATTTGGACCTACCAGCAGGCTTAGAATCATTTTGGCAACACTGCCATGAATGGCCTCCTGGAAATTAAACTGCAATATTATTATCTATACGTGTACCAATTTTGAAAAAGCTCCCTTTCATACCTTCCATGATATCCAACATGGAGCTCAAATTTCAATTGCGATTTTTCAGCAGTTGGTAGCACTGACATCATTTTCAAATATGGCCGTGAGATATTCATGTATAGATCTTTACTCCTACCAAATTTTGTTTCGATTGCTGCAGCCATTTAGGAGTTGATAGGTGGGGGGACACACACACAGACAGACAGACACACATTTGCCAGATCTCATAAGTCTACTTTTTCCCCATTTTTGCAAAATGTGAAAAGTAGGCTAATAAATAATATGGAACACGCATTCCCCGCCGATCTCACAAATTGCCTCCACTGAACTCTGTTTTGGGCGAGCTCTTGCCAGTTGTCCACATAGAGATGTCTATCAAAGTTTGGAGATTTCATTTTTCCAGGAACTTCGTGGTCTTCCTACTGGCCTTTCTCCGCTTGGTTCTTCTTTAAAGATTTGTAAGACGATCCTATCATTTCCCATGACCATTGAAGTCTTCTGCATTAAATGATGTTGAGTCTTGGTGCTTGCTGTGATAGTGAGTGTATGTCTATATTTGATATTTTTTCCAGCTTTGAGATGCGGGGTCAAAGAATGGTCCAAAAATGTTCCTATACATTTTATATTCGAAAACATGCAACTGGAAGCCCGCGAAACAGAGATTCCTATTTCAACGCCGGTCGTGAAAGTCTACATTTTTACTTAGGAAAAAGTAAACTTATGAGATCGATCCGGGAAAGTGTGTGTCTGTCTGTCCTTCTGTCTGTATGTATGTCTGTCTGTCCTGTCTGTGTGTCTGTCTGTCTGGCTGTGTGTGTCCCCCCCCCCCCCTATCAACTCCTAAACGGCCGCAGCAATCGAAACCAAATTTTGTATGAGTTAAGATATACACCGGAATATCTCAAGCCCATATTTGAAAACGATGTCAAAGCTACCAACTGCTGAAAAAACGCACTAGAAATTTGAGCTCCATGTTGTATATCTTGGAAGGTATGCATGGGAAATATTCCAATATTGGCACACATGTAGATAATACTATATCAATTTAATTCCTAGGGGGCCATATATGAGAGTGCTGCCAAAATAATTTTAAGCCTTCTGATAAGTCCAATTTTAAATGCATATAACTTCTACACTATCAATTGGATTTCAACCAAATCTTGTATGTAGTATGTGTGCATAAACAGATATGTCTGAGCGTATTCTTAAGAGACACCAGGGCTGCCAACTGTAAATAATTGTTCTCTTTTTTTAATCCAAATACCAATATATCAGAAAGTATGAAAGCCGACAGCTTTAAACTATGCACACGTATAGTGCATGTTCTTCTAGATTAATATGGAGTAAATTATACACGTCAGTTCTACCAACATGATTTTAAGCCTGCGGATAGGACCAATTTTTAAATACATGTAACTTCTATACTATCAGTTGGATTTCAACCAAATTTCGTATGTGCTATGTGCAACATAACAGATATGACTATAAGTATTCTTAAGAGCAAATCGGGCTGCCAACTGTTAATAAATGCTGTCTATATTTTTCCCCCTAATAATAATATATCAGATAGTATGCAAGCCAACGGCTCTATACTTTGCACACGTATAGCACCAGACATTCTAGATTAATTAGGAGTAATTAATATAAGTCAGTGTTGCCAACATGATTCTATGCCTGCTGATATGTCCAATTTTAAAATACATGTAACTTCTATACTAAAAAACGGATTTCATCCAAATTTGGCACAAGAAGATACAGTATCATAATATTTCAGATTATTTCTGACCAGCACACGCATGGTATTGTTGACAACATGCTTTTACGCGTGCTGACAGATCCAATGTCTAACTGCATGTGACGTCCATTGGACTTCAACCATGTTGTGTATTCTGTACCTTAGGAGATAGAACTAAGAATATATTCAGTCACCAGGGCTGCAAACTGTAGTGTTCTATTAGGCTACATTATACCAGGTATATTTCGAACTAATTATACATTTCAATATTACCAACTTAATTTTGCATTATTATAGGTAGGTTCATATACTGTAGATTAATCATTGGCATGAATCTTAATTTTTAGAAAAGTAGGCTCTTTAGGGACACTAGGGGTGAATTTTCAAACTTCCACATTTGTTATCAGAATGAGTTGAAACATAAACTGCACAATAAGATTAGTAATACTAAGTCACATACCAAATTTGAAAACAATCGGATGAAATTTAATTGATTTTTTACTAATTTTATTATTAAAATATAACGTGCGATCAAAATGCTCCATGCGCATTAGAAATTGTGAAAAACGCTTGATTTTTAAATTGCACATACAGAAACCTATTCTAAATATTATAACATTGAGACATTTCAGAAAAGTGATACATGTATGATGTTAGATTAATTTCATTTTATGTACCACCATGTTTTATAAATTCTGATAATTTTTCATCGTTTTTTTTTCTTCTGTAATTTACAAAGTGACCTAAGATATTGCAATGTCATCTTACAACACATGTATTTCTGAATATCCAGTGATATTTTGAATAAAATTGGTGAATATATCATGCGCATGGAGTATTTTCATTACCTAAAAATGTTGTTTGGAGATAAAAGCATTTTTATAAAATCGCATGCTATATTACCAAGTTTGGCTCACCTAATGAATCAAAATGCCCCAGATTCATATGATTTGCCTTCCAACTTCTCCTTGGCAGCTTCCTGTTGTGTTTTCTTCAACTGCAGACCCTGTCGTGTCTTCTTCACCTGCATCGAGCTCCTTCTGCTTTCATAAATTCTCATTTGATCACAACGTTCACTTATTTTTGAGGAAACCATTGAACTTTCTTCATTTCTTACTTCACATTTCAGTTCCTGTGTCGCAGAGCAGCACATATTGAACTCAGAAACACCAGTGTATGTCCCCATGTCCAGTCGCTTCTTCGATATAAAAATTTCTTTAGGACATTTCTTCCAAATAACAGAGTGAACACACTCATTTGAATTTTGTGTTCCTCCCCTGCTACATCTGGCTAAAAGCTCATTGCTGGCCAGTCTCTGATACACAGGGGCAATGCGACAGACCATTTTTTCTGAAAATTGCACTGACATCTTAGTGTGGCTTTCAGGTGTCTCACCCCGAGCAGGGCTTCTATTATAGAAACACCACGAGTCAGTTCCTTTGGGGCATTTCTGATGTTGAGGTTTCTGATCTGTGGATCTGTTATGATACAGAGTGGCATAAATGGCAGTCTTCATTACTTGAACATCAGGCATATGTTTCTGAATTGACTGTCTGTAATAACTGGACAACTTCTTTATTGTGTCCATTTTCAAAGTTCCACGACCACGACCCCCCAAATTTGTGTCCTTGGTATCCTTTTTCAATTTCAGAAGCCCAGTAGTCATTCGTTTAGCGACATGGTTGATACACTCCTCTTTTATTATTTTAATTCCTTCGCCATACACTGCAATTCCATTCATATGCTGGTAAGTCTTTGCATCTCCATCAGAAAGTACAGTTGTGTATCGCATTGCACACTTCTCAACTGATCTTTTCCACATTATATCAGCAGCTTGTACTTCCATTGCCCCTGAAGACCCATCATAGTTTTTACAGCATTCTCCACTTCTTTCATGATGTTCAGCTAATACCATGTACTCTGGTGTATCTGTACCCAGTTCATTGCCAAGTAGGGCACAATAATGGCAAAATTTTGACAAGACTTCATAGTCAATAACGAGACCTGTCAAGATATCTACAACTAAGCCAATCCCATACAATGATTTATGACCTCTGCGGTGCCACGTTCCATCAAAACTAACTGCGATATCAATAACATTAGCCTCTATGAGGGATGGGTCTACACATTCATGTGCGTTACGAACTACAGTTCGACTCTCACTCAGCATTTTCTCCTTGAGACAATCAACTTCTGTTGCTAAGTTGTGCATGTGACTGGTGAAGGTCTTGGAATTCATGCAGTGCATTTTCATAGCCATACAAAATTTTTGCATGTACCTGTGACCAAGTCCAAGATTTAGGAAAGCTTCTGTACCCTTTCTATTTACTTCAAATGGAGCTCTTTCTGTTTTGCCCTCATTTGCTTTTACCCGAGGACTTATGTATGCCTGACCTGCACAGTGTCCACATGATTTGCATACTACATGTAGTTTATTAGCAAATCCATGCTGCTCGTTTATCACCACATTTAGGGAAGCTTGGCTACAGTGAGGACATTTCAAATTTTTTAATAAATCAGGAAATGTGCTAGTGTGCAGTAATATATAACATTCATCTGATGTATCTAATGACGCTGATGCATAAGAGGACAGTTTTAATTCAGACCTAGTCTTGTCAGAATTACTAACATCTCCTGATTTATATTTATTTACAAACTCGGTATTACTGGGGTTTGAACAAGCACTACTGTTTACAGTTTGTTGGGAATTAATTTGTACAGTATGTAAAACACTAACCTCTTCTGTAGGCACCACTAATGAAATAGGCCTAGAAACTGTCTCATTCATATTAGCTTCTTGCTTCTTTTTACGAGCTTCTATTGCCGCTGAAGTTTTTCTTTTTCTCTTGGTACATCTTCCTTTCGAAACACGCCAACGTGAACTTACTACATCCATTATAATCACAAATTTCAAGCCACATGCACTGATGTAAACAATAAAATTTAAACATAAACACAGGAAGTTTCTACCTGTTCAATTGATAATATGTAACTGTACGTAAAGATAAGTTAATTATATAATAAAAATAATGTATAGGACAATATAAATGTAGGAAGTTATATGGCAAAATATACTTTCAAACAAATCAATCCGTAAAAGTTTCACATTAGATTTTAGTGTTTATATTGGTTAGGCCAGGACCTTCTATAATACCGGACCTGACACTAGCGGCGGAACAGAGAAAAGATGGCCGTCGCTGTTGGTTATTACATGCTTTGTTTATAAGTTGAGTCGTTTTGTTTACGATGTGATAGAGGTGTGAATTTCGGTTAGCAATCGTCTCCCTTGATTATCTGTGCTTATTGATTATTGCTTAATGATATTACACGTTCGTGTAAGTAAATGTGTGCATTAGTGCTTCATAAATACGAGATATCGGTGACTTCTGTTACGCTCGTGATACCATCAATACTACTGCCAATCAGTGGGTAAGTTTGGTCTATTTATTATTCTGTTTAGGGTTTATAAATTATTAGTAATGGTAATTTATTATGAGCAAGCATAGTAATAACTAACGTATTCCAATTTAAGGTCTAAGAAGATCTGAAAATTGATTACCATACGTAGGAACATAACCTACTTTTTAAATTGTCTGCAGTGTTCTCTCTTCCAATTATACGCCTGTTAGTTCAAGGATACCAATCTTATCACGTACTTGGTGTGGATCCCGTTTTAATAAACTACTAGTAGGAGTTGGTTCGCAGTAAGTTTAGCTACACCGTTCAGTTAGTTTGTTCAGGTTATCTGCTCTTACTCGTCTTGTCAAATGGTCGGCTGGGTTATCCTTGCAGGGCAGTGTCTCCACTGTGATGGAGTGGTAGAGGCCTGAATCTCAGTCACTCGGTTGCAGACAAACGTTTTCCAACGATTTGGGTCATTCCTTATCCATCCTAGTGTAACTGATAAGTCGCTCCAAAGAACAACCTCCCAGATATTGAAATGTGTTGCCTTGCAGTAGTAACGGAGAAGTCTTGCCCCCATTAACGCACCCAGAAGCTCAAGTCGAGGGAGTGTGACCTTCTTTACTGGCGCAAATCGGCTCTTACTGCAGGTCAGATGGACTTGAGCGTGCTTGTGATGGGTGTTTCTTATGTACATAACGGCGCCGTACGATCTCTCCGACGCGTCACAGAAGCCTTGTGATTTAACTTTATTTGATGTTCCTATCCACCTTGGTATGGTGATGCGTTGCAAGTCAGGTAGTGTGGACAACCAGTCTCGCCAGCGAGTTGCCAGGTCGCGAGGCAAGATGTCATCCCATGCCACTCCGCGTGTCCAGGTAACTTGGAAGAGAATTTTTCCCACTACAGATACCGGTGAAATCAAACCTAAGGGGTCGTAGATACTAGCAGTGGCCTGTAACAGAGTCCGTTTAGTGGCTACCGCTGTTTCCAATTTGCTTGTAACTTCCTGTTGGGCGAGAGAAAACGTGTCAGTATCTGTGTGCCAGGAAATTCCCAATACATGAGCATTGTGTGAGATCTTTCGTCCTTCTGCCTTCCATATGCCCGTTAGCTGAAATGAATTTGTTGCCCATTTAGCAAGTGGAAGCTGGATTTGCCTCATGAGGGATGCGAGCTCGTAGTACAGCGCAAATACGTCGTTGTCGTCATCTGCACCTGAAGCGAAATCATCCATGAAGGTGTTTTGATCTATGAGCGATGCGGCGATAGGAAACTGAGCTTGGTGAATAGCTGCTAGTTCTCTGATTGTAGCCGATAGTAGAAACGGACTGCACGTCAGACCAAATGGGAGCTTTGTGAACCTGTAGACGGCTCTCTCTCTAGAGGTGGTAGGGCTTTCCGTTCCATTATTAATGATGCGCTAGGCTATGCTAAAATTGTGGTGATATGCCTTGAAACTGTTGTGTGACTGTATGCAAATCCAATTATTATAAAGATAAGCCATTGGTGCCTATTTTCTAATTTCCCATCAGGGGAATTCAATCCACACCCAACTTCACGGGGATGATGACCAAGAAGTCCCAAGCCCATAAAATGAATTAACAGCAGACAAAATCACGTCATGATGTTATTTTGTGTTGGGTTGGATTCTGACACACGCCATGCGTTTGACAGAGTGCCATTTAATCTCATTAATAGGAATGAATGAATACGACTATAGTCTGATTTACAAAAGATGCTCGGTGAAAGCTGTCATCCGCTTGAAGGGTGAGGTGAGGAGTGGAGACGAGAGGGGTAACGGTCTCCATAGCAAACGCAAGCAATGTTGCAATGTATGCCGACACAGCAGTAAGCACATGGTTTGACTCAGTGTGTCTTCACTCGTCACGGTCATTAGACCGCCAGGCAGGGGGGCTAACTTCCCTAGTAATTGTGTCTTCCTGCAAGCCTCTTGGAATGTTATGAGTCATGATCTACCTCAGTGGCAACGCAGCATTTCCCCACGTGCTAGCTTTGACAGCTGTCAGCGATCATTATTGGTAATTCATAGTATACCGTACTTGTTGACGGATTTACAGGAGACAGTCGTGACCTTATGATAGGAATTACCTAGGCATTTATATTCAGTATGAGTGGGAACCCATGGTACCACTTGCTGGGTAGCTAAGCGAAGAATCGAACCCAACATTACCACTTGCTGGGTAGCTAAGCGAAGAATCGAACCCAACATTTCCCGGTTTACCTCACTAGGCTGTAGTACCCCGTTCTTACCCTCAGACTAGAATTAAGATTTCTTGACAGTCAGGAATAAAACTTGGACCCCCAGAAGTGACAACCAAGAACTACACTACCTGGTTGGTCACATTTATTTTTAAGAATAATATGTCTGTCTGTTAGGTAGTCAGCCCGAAGGCTGGTTGGATCCTCAAAAGGCACTGCCGTTAGGTTATGTGGGTAGATACCCACAAAACCCATGGCAGCGCTATATTGAGGTGTACTAGGCAAGAAGAGGAGTGAGGGAGTTTGTCATTGCTTTCCTCACTGAGTCAGTACAGCAGTACTAGCCCTATGAGTAGAGCCTTTCACAGCATCCACAGGCACTTACTCTGCCCTGAATGTCATTACAAAGCACCACCCATACCTCAGTAGCTTCCATATAATCACAGCCATGAGTGAGACTGAGACGTCGGTGAAAAGCCTCATTTTACTCTAGCCTGTGTAGCAGAATATTGCAAATGTACTGCATTCATCAAAAGATGGAAAACAGGCCCCGAATAATATGTAACTTACTAAAAAAAGATTGAAATTCCTACAGGAACATTTACAACTTTCCCTGTTCACTCAGCTAAGATATTCTGCAGATCTCTCCTGTGGGCCTCAACATTATGTTATTTTATTCCTTTCCCGATGGAACTCCGGTAGGGTAGTACCTTATTTTAACTCCCGGAGCACCTCCCCATGCCTGCCCCTTACACAGCTACACACACTACTACAGTCATCACGTAATCGGAGGAATTCAACCCACACCCAACTGCACGGGGCTGATGACCAAGATGTCCGAAGCCCAGACAAAATCGCGTCATGATGTTATTTTGTGTTGTGTTGGATTCTGACACACGTCATGCGTTTGATGTCCGACCACCAACTACGGCGGCCATCTTGGATTGCAGTGTCAGGTCCGGTAGTATAGAAGGTCCTGGTTAGGCCTATGTAGTTCTAATATTAGACACTAGATAGCAGCACAAATCAGTACCCACATAGATGTTGGCAATGGCTTCAAAATAAATCGAAAAAATCCACACAGTAATGGATATATAGAAGTACAATCACTGAGAGAGCTTGAAGGGGGCGTTTAAAGTCTTACGCAGAGGAGATTTAAACATGTCGCTGAGCCTTTAAAAATGGCGATGCATGAAAACTGTTTTACTGAAATGATCCGCAGGGGTCCATTAGATAAATATAAGGCAAAAACAAAAAAACAGTTGGTGTATTGGCTTTCACGGCCGGTGAATTAAAACTCAGCAATTCTTCTAGGTTTGTGCCGTGTCTTGTGTGGGGTTTCGCCTAGGACACCAAGCTAGGCTCATCGGCGGGCTCTTGGTGTCCCTGCCCGGACCCCCACAGGAGTATCGAACTGCGCGATACCTCCCTTTATATAGAGCGCAACTGCACTCCTTGACTGCGAGAACCAAAAGCTCAAGCAGCCATAACCTCCCTATGAAGGCTTCCAAAAAGATGGTGTATTGGCTTTCACGGCCGGTGAATTAAAACTCAGCAATTCTTCTAGGTTTGTGCCGTGTCTTGTGTGGGGTTTCGCCTAGGACACCAAGCTAGGCTCATCGGCGGGCTCTTGGTGTCCCTGCCCGGACCCCCACAGGAGTATCGAACTGCGCGATACCTCCCTTTATATAGAGCGCAACTGCACTCCTTGACTGCGAGAACCAAAAGCTCAAGCAGCCATAACCTCCCTATGAAGGCTTCCAAAAAGATGGTGTATTGGCTTTCACGGCCGGTGAATTAAAACTCAGCAATTCTTCTAGGTTTGTGCCGTGTCTTGTGTGGGGTTTCGCCTAGGACACCAAGCTAGGCTCATCGGCGGGCTCTTGGTGTCCCTGCCCGGACCCCCACAGGAGTATCGAACTGCGCGATACCTCCCTTTATATAGAGCGCAACTGCACTCCTTGACTGCGAGAACCAAAAGCTCAAGCAGCCATAACCTCCCTATGAAGGCTTCCAAAAAGATGGTGTATTGGCTTTCACGGCCGGTGAATTAAAACTCAGCAATTCTTCTAGGTTTGTGCCGTGTCTTGTGTGGGGTTTCGCCTAGGACACCAAGCTAGGCTCATCGGCGGGCTCTTGGTGTCCCTGCCCGGACCCCCACAGGAGTATCGAACTGCGCGATACCTCCCTTTATATAGAGCGCAACTGCACTCCTTGACTGCGAGAACCAAAAGCTCAAGCAGCCATAACCTCCCTATGAAGGCTTCCAAAAAGATGGTGTATTGGCTTTCACGGCCGGTGAATTAAAACTCAGCAATTCTTCTAGGTTTGTGCCGTGTCTTGTGTGGGGTTTCGCCTAGGACACCAAGCTAGGCTCATCGGCGGGCTCTTGGTGTCCCTGCCCGGACCCCCACAGGAGTATCGAACTGCGCGATACCTCCCTTTATATAGAGCGCAACTGCACTCCTTGACTGCGAGAACCAAAAGCTCAAGCAGCCATAACCTCCCTATGAAGGCTTCCAAAAAGATGGTGTATTGGCTTTCACGGCCGGTGAATTAAAACTCAGCAATTCTTCTAGGTTTGTGCCGTGTCTTGTGTGGGGTTTCGCCTAGGACACCAAGCTAGGCTCATCGGCGGGCTCTTGGTGTCCCTGCCCGGACCCCCACAGGAGTATCGAACTGCGCGATACCTCCCTTTATATAGAGCGCAACTGCACTCCTTGACTGCGAGAACCAAAAGCTCAAGCAGCCATAACCTCCCTATGAAGGCTTCCAAAAAGATGGTGTATTGGCTTTCACGGCCGGTGAATTAAAACTCAGCAATTCTTCTAGGTTTGTGCCGTGTCTTGTGTGGGGTTTCGCCTAGGACACCAAGCTAGGCTCATCGGCGGGCTCTTGGTGTCCCTGCCCGGACCCCCACAGGAGTATCGAACTGCGCGATACCTCCCTTTATATAGAGCGCAACTGCACTCCTTGACTGCGAGAACCAAAAGCTCAAGCAGCCATAACCTCCCTATGAAGGCTTCCAAAAAGATGGTGTATTGGCTTTCACGGCCGGTGAATTAAAACTCAGCAATTCTTCTAGGTTTGTGCCGTGTCTTGTGTGGGGTTTCGCCTAGGACACCAAGCTAGGCTCATCGGCGGGCTCTTGGTGTCCCTGCCCGGACCCCCACAGGAGTATCGAACTGCGCGATACCTCCCTTTATATAGAGCGCAACTGCACTCCTTGACTGCGAGAACCAAAAGCTCAAGCAGCCATAACCTCCCTATGAAGGCTTCCAAAAAGATGGTGTATTGGCTTTCACGGCCGGTGAATTAAAACTCAGCAATTCTTCTAGGTTTGTGCCGTGTCTTGTGTGGGGTTTCGCCTAGGACACCAAGCTAGGCTCATCGGCGGGCTCTTGGTGTCCCTGCCCGGACCCCCACAGGAGTATCGAACTGCGCGATACCTCCCTTTATATAGAGCGCAACTGCACTCCTTGACTGCGAGAACCAAAAGCTCAAGCAGCCATAACCTCCCTATGAAGGCTTATAGGGACACGGCACAAACCTAGAAGAATTGCTGAGTTTTAATTCACCGGCCGTGAAAGCCAATACACCATCTTTTTGGAAGCCTTCATAGGGAGGTTATGGCTGCTTGAGCTTTTGGTTCTCGCAGTCAAGGAGTGCAGTTGCGCTCTATATAAAGGGAGGTATCGCGCAGTTCGATACTCCTGTGGGGGTCCGGGCAGCGACACCAAGAGCCCGCCGATGAGCCTAGCTTGGTGTCCTAGGCGAAACCCCACACAAGACACGGCACAAACCTAGAAGAATTGCTGAGTTTTAATTCACCGGCCGTGAAAGCCAATACACCATCTTTTTGGAAGCCTTCATAGGGAGGTTATGGCTGCTTGAGCTTTTGGTTCTCGCAGTCAAGGAGTGCAGTTGCGCTCTATATAAAGGGAGGTATCGCGCAGTTCGATACTCCTGTGGGGGTCCGGGCAGGGACACCAAGAGCCCGCCGATGAGCCTAGCTTGGTGTCCTAGGCGAAACCCCACACAAGACACGGCACAAACCTAGAAGAATTGCTGAGTTTTAATTCACCGGCCGTGAAAGCCAATACACCATCTTTTTGGAAGCCTTCATAGGGAGGTTATGGCTGCTTGAGCTTTTGGTTCTCGCAGTCAAGGAGTGCAGTTGCGCTCTATATAAAGGGAGGTATCGCGCAGTTCGATACTCCTGTGGGGGTCCGGGCAGGGACACCAAGAGCCCGCCGATGAGCCTAGCTTGGTGTCCTAGGCGAAACCCCACACAAGACACGGCACAAACCTAGAAGAATTGCTGAGTTTTAATTCACCGGCCGTGAAAGCCAATACACCATCTTTTTGGAAGCCTTCATAGGGAGGTTATGGCTGCTTGAGCTTTTGGTTCTCGCAGTCAAGGAGTGCAGTTGCGCTCTATATAAAGGGAGGTATCGCGCAGTTCGATACTCCTGTGGGGGTCCGGGCAGGGACACCAAGAGCCCGCCGATGAGCCTAGCTTGGTGTCCTAGGCGAAACCCCACACAAGACACGGCACAAACCTAGAAGAATTGCTGAGTTTTAATTCACCGGCCGTGAAAGCCAATACACCATCTTTTTGGAAGCCTTCATAGGGAGGTTATGGCTGCTTGAGCTTTTGGTTCTCGCAGTCAAGGAGTGCAGTTGCGCTCTATATAAAGGGAGGTATCGCGCAGTTCGATACTCCTGTGGGGGTCCGGGCAGGGAGACCAAGAGCCCGCCGATGAGCCTAGCTTGGTGTCCTAGGCGAAACCCCACACAAGACACGGCACAAACCTAGAAGAATTGCTGAGTTTTAATTCACCGGCCGTGAAAGCCAATACACCATCTTTTTGGAAGCCTTCATAGGGAGGTTATGGCTGCTTGAGCTTTTGGTTCTCGCAGTCAAGGAGTGCAGTTGCGCTCTATATAAAGGGAGGTATCGCGCAGTTCGATACTCCTGTGGGGGTCCGGGCAGGGACACCAAGAGCCCGCCGATGAGCCTAGCTTGGTGTCCTAGGCGAAACCCCACACAAGACACGGCACAAACCTAGAAGAATTGCTGAGTTTTAATTCACCGGCCGTGAAAGCCAATACACCATCTTTTTGGAAGCCTTCATAGGGAGGTTATGGCTGCTTGAGCTTTTGGTTCTCGCAGTCAAGGAGTGCAGTTGCGCTCTATATAAAGGGAGGTATCGCGCAGTTCGATACTCCTGTGGGGGTCCGGGCAGGGACACCAAGAGCCCGCCGATGAGCCTAGCTTGGTGTCCTAGGCGAAACCCCACACAAGACACGGCACAAACCTAGAAGAATTGCTGAGTTTTAATTCACCGGCCGTGAAAGCCAATACACCATTTTTTTGGAAGCCTTCATAGGGAGGTTATGGCTGCTTGAGCTTTTGGTTCTCGCAGTCAAGGAGTGCAGTTGCGCTCTATATAAAGGGAGGTATCGCGCAGTTCGATACTCCTGTGGGGGTCCGGGCAGGGACACCAAGAGCCCGCCGATGAGCCTAGCTTGGTGTCCTAGGCGAAACCCCACACAAGACACGGCACAAACCTAGAAGAATTGCTGAGTTTTAAAAAAACAGTTATTTTGCCATATTTGCCTAAAAACTCAGCCCTAGTGTCCCTTTAGTTCGTCACGGAACTTCTTGTTTTTGCTTGGCAAGGACATTCTCGCTCACGCGCTCCGCCAGTGACAGCTCAGTTCCCGGCTGCCGCGCGCGCGTACGTATGGCAGAATACGGTGCATCAAATCAGTATCATGCAGTTTTACTCACTATGTTTACTGTAGATGCTAAAATTGTTCCCCGTCTGCTGGCAAACATAACCGGCATCTCCTTATAACGTTTCCGGTTACTCTACCAAGTCCTTCAGCACTGATGGATGCTATTGCAGCTCTTATATTGTATCTAAGTTCATCTAGTGTGCGAGGTTTGTTCCCATAAACTCTTATGTTTTAACATTCCCCACAAATAAAAATCACATGCCATTAAATCTGGGCTATGAGGGGGCCACAGATTTTTACTTATGATCCTTGTTTGAAACAGGGGGCGTAATTCAGCAATGGATGCATCAGTTGTGTGAGCTGATGCAGAATCCTGCTGAAGATCTGCCAAAAAACGTTCTGCGTATGTCAGTTCATCAAAAATGTGTCAAGGATTTCATTTCTATAACGCACATTGTTAATTGTGCCCTCATAAAAATCGGGCCTATAATATACCCGTTCAAAGCGACCCAGACCCCTATTTTCTCGTCATAAAGCGGTTGCTCATAAACGAAATCTGGTTTTGTATCACTGTAGTATCTATTATTTTGTGAGCTTAAATGGCCATGCAAATGGAAATTAGCCTCATCAGAAATTAAAATTAATTTGGGGTCAATTTCTCCTGAGCCTACTTTCCCTATAACACAATCGCAAAAATTCACTCTCTTAGCGGGATCTAGCGGTTATAATTTTTAGCCTATTTTCAATTTTGAAAAAATAGGCTTATGAGATCACCTTTTGTCCGTGTGTGCGTGTGTGTGTGTGTTTGTGTGTGTGAGGTGTGTGTGTGTCCCCCCCAATAAAATCTAAACGGCTGGAGCGATTTCAATGAAACTCGGTAAGCTCATAGCACTATTCCCGGCGACCTCGACCGTGCCCTTCAAATTTTGTTACGTCTCACCAATCCAACATGGCGGCTGTGCGAAATATTTCACTAGCATTCAATATCTCTGAAGCTATTACCGATATCGCCCTGAAATTGTGTACGGTGATAAAGGGCACTACTAGAAGTTCACCTATGAGACTTTCAAAAACCTGGTGACTACAAAACCAACATGGCGGTCAAGCGAAGTTGAGACTTTTAAATAGACTTTTCTCGCGATTTAACTATCCAAACGTAATGAAACTTGGTACAGCAAATGCTTATACACATTGTAATGCAATGGAGTCTAATTTAGTTAAATTGTTTACATAACCACAAAATGGCGGCTGTGCGAAATATTTCACTGACATTCAATATCTCCGAAACTGTTAGAGATATAACCCTGCAATTATGTACGGTGATAAAGGATACTGATACACGTTTACCTATGTATATTTCGTAAACCTGTAAAGTACAAAACGAACATGGCGACCAAGCGAATTTGAAATGTTTTGATAGACTTTTCTCGTGATTTAACTCTATGAGCGTAGTGAAATGAGGTACAGTAAATGATTTTACAGATTGTAATGCACTGCCATCTAATTTAATTCAATTGTTTACATAACCTCAAGATGGCGGCTGTGCGAAATATTAAAATTAAGTTTTTATTTCTTGTGTCGTAATCATGCGATCGAGGTGAAAGTTTGAATAATGAACCTAGGCAATAATTGTCCTTGAATGGTACATAACTCGATGGCCTATACATATAACCATCCTAAATCGCGAGCTTCCGAAATATTTAGACTGTTCTCAATATCTATGAATTGCGCCGATAAAGGTCTAGGTAATAATAATAATAATAATGCGCGTCAGAGTAGCAGTGGAAGATAAAAATCAACAAGGTCGCAAATGGATGGGGGAAGAGACGTCTTGCTCGACCCGGTGCTGGGCCCAAGGTTTTCGGAGCGAGCAAAAGATGATTTCCAAAAAACCAAATGCCAACAAATAATTGCTTAATGCAATAATCAAAAGTGCAAAAAAAGAAACTCAAGACATTAATTAAAGAAATCCCAGAGGCGTGTTAATCGTGTCTTTGTTACGTCACAAAGACAAGATTGACGAAATCGAGATAAGGGTACGGATAAGGAAGGGGAACTTAAATATAAGAAATGAAAAGGCAAGGGAGCTATATTACTTAAAATATAAAAATGTATTAATGATAAAAGAAAGAGCGTGTACACGTAATAAAAAAAATATTTAAAACAAAGAAAAAAGGTAGGCTAAGATAAAATCAATAATACAAAAGAAACCCAATACCAAGAATAAAGAATTCAAAAACTTAAAAAACTAAAAAGCACGACAGAACCTGAGTACTGCTCAACAACATGAATCTAACGAAAAAATACGAACATGAAAGAAAATAAAACGAAACTTACAAAAGGTAGAGAGAAACGACAAACTTGCAAGAAGTCAAAATTCGAACTGCAACAAGACGCGAAGCTTTTCATGATGTTATGTAAACATACCGGAGGGATGGGGGAGGAGTGAGGGGAGTAAAACAAAGGGAAGAGAGATTTCACGGAGGTAGGAAGAAGGGGAAGAAAAGGGGGAATATCATTAAGTTATGTAATACGGCGAAAATCAAAAGAGGAAAACAAAACAAAAGGAAAATGAAATATACAGAGATACATTACATTACAATTGATTTGGGACGAAAGAGACCGGTAAAAATCGAAAGCACGCTATAATAAAATAGGCTTATATTCCAACATAATGCCGCACCAATGCGACATATAAAAAAAGAATAATATGACATCGGAGCTGGAGAAAATCCCAGTTAACCACCGTCGCATATATTCTATAAACAAAGGGGACACGTATTAGTGGGACGTTGGACATCAGTCCCGTTACCTCACACATACTGTCCACAAACAGAGGTCCAATTGCTACCAATCAAATGAAACATTTGTGGTACAAAAAGGACACCGACGCAAAAGACGAGCACCAAGGCCCGACAGGAAATATACATAAGCCAAGACGCAGAAACGCAATACTTTCGAATCGTACAGGTATTAACCAAAATAATAAAACTGTGAGGAGGGCACATAACAAAAGCAACAAAAAGAACTCCGCCGTATGACATTACGCAAGGTCCCGGAGATCTGGTTCAAGGATTATAATACTAACAGTAACATCTTGAAAAGGAAAGAGAATTAAGCAAAAGAAGGAACGTTTAACAAAAACAATTACATTGCGTTAGATAGAAATACATTGAGCCGTACTCACATTCCGCTGCGCCATGAGGGTGGGCCTCTGCCCGAATACACACGTTCGCCTTACATCTCGGCGCGTCTAAGACTGACCAAGCTTCTCTCCCCCAGAGAGGGGAGAAGCCTCTCAGAAATATCAAATGCGTAGTTTGGGAGTGGCACCAAACTCGCGTCAAATATTGTCAGAGCCAATGGCAGAACGAATTGCACAACAAAATGCAAGGTAGCAACAACACTAGCCAATACGAGAGAACTAGGTAGTATGTAGCTAGGGGTTGCACAACGTTAGACAGAGAGATACACACAGACAATCTGCGCACTTTTAAACACTCGAGGCGTAAATATAGAGATGTCACAACACATGACAATAATAATAATAATCATGATGATAATAATAATTACAATAAATACTGAAAAATGGTTCAAATTCCACCGCTTTCTCCCAAAAAAAATCTTTTACATAACAATGGCATAAAAGATTTTTTTTTCTTTTCAAAACAAAATTATATAAAATAACATTCTTCGATTAGATACATTTGATCAGGGTGAAGGAAAGAAGATTACATCCTGTACACCAGATACATACATGAAAAATATAGACATAATAAAATGTTCTCACATTTCTCTTATTCATAAGACGCAGCTTAATTAAAAGTTCTTTGAACGTCATAACTTCCATAAAAGGCTTGACGAAACGCAAGTCTCTTTTCTCAAACACACATATATTTCCATACACACGTTTTCACGAAGATGTTCACTGATGAAGAAAATTATTCCTTTTTTGGTACGAAAGAAAAAAAAATGTAAGATGAAATTAAAACAACAAAAATTCAAATTATAAAAAGGATCAGTACAGGCGTGAAATAAAGGCGGATCCTACCTCTACTGCACGTCAATACGTCACACATATAAAATGGATGTACCAAAAAGAAAATAATGATAATAATAAAACGGTCAATCTTGAGCTAGACTCTGCCAGATGACGTGGAGAAAGCGAAGGCTTCTTAATGGCGACCTTCTGGAAATCAGCCAAATTTCTAATAATAAAAGAAAGAAAAAGTTTAAATCATGATCACAAAAAACAAATATAAGGGGGAGCACCCTGTATACAAAATAAGGCTTGCGTCGGGGAAATATTTGGGGTTACGTAGGCTGCGTTTGAGTGAAAGTGGATTCAGTCTGCCAGCTGGAAAATGAAGGTATGAATAGACAGGTTCGTCAGACCAAATGACAGAAGAGAAACGAGCCGTGAACAGGGTCTAACGATACACCGGCCACTTCTCAGGTACTTGGAGACTAGCTATCGCCACCGAAAACACTCTCCAAATATATGACAGATACAGGAAAATAATACACATTACCTCAGATAAAACATATTAGGTTGAAATGATTTATAAAAACATGATTTCACAAAAACGTAAAACAGAAGTTTGGATGAAAAGTAAACAACTATATCAATAAACTGAAAACAAATCACTGTCACTACAAGAAAAGAATGTAAGTCAACAGAACATCTCAGGCGCTGCCGAACAATAGCAAGTCGTGTCTGCAGCTCGGACAATGGGCCGGCCCGGCTACTTACAACAAAAGCAGGCAGGTACTGGAAATCGCCTTAAGCAGAGGTATAGTTCAACACATCTTTCGAAATCCTCTGTGTAACTCAGGCGGCCACGGGTGTCTCCTGACTATCTAGATGCATAGAGGGAGTAAAGGGGCTAAATATACTAATAACCTTCATCAAAAGACATTAGGTACTAAACAAATAAAAAGGAATAATAACTCAAAGTAGCTGTCGAAACAAAACAAAAACCATTCCAGACAGAGAACGAAAAACCAAATAATTACGTTACAAAATACCTTCCAAAAAAGAACTGACTGAAACCTCGCATAAAACCAATCAAGACCAGACATACAATCAATCAAACACGAAACCCAATAATAAATATTACCAACCCACAAAAATAAAATGGTTACTGTGTCAATATACGGGCCGTAGACCTCAGAGGTACCGCATAAAAAAAAATTAAAGACAGAGGGTATGGCCTATCCCATACTAATATAAGGAAATTGGGTAATGCACGCCAGAGTAGTTCACACGAACATCAATGTCCCATACCAAGGATGCCGTGGACCTAAAATGGTTGGTATCTCTGAGTAATACTTATCGTATATTTGGTTTGCCAATAAAAACGAATAAATAGTTCGTACGTAATATATATATAGTTTAAATTGAATAGGGTATAAAATCAAAATCGAACTAAATTTGAAACCACCCACAAATAACTGTTGATAAAAATTCATTAAACTCATTGACACACACATTCATCTCAAAATACAACCAACAACAACAACACTACATACATACTCCTTCCCATAAACAAATCGAAATTTCCCCATTACATCAGAATGCTAATATGAGTCGTTGGAACACCATGGAAACTCAAATAACGGACTACAGGTCATCGTGACAAACTTCATCCCATACTAAAGATTGACGAATCGTGTAGAATCTATGTACATCCTAAGTGGGCGTCGAAGCCATGGGACAGGTCCCATACCCTAATCCCGATGGAGACCTCACCTAGCAGGTTTCCCAACGAAATGCACACTACCATACTGAACATATAGTAACATCAAGCTTACCGTATATAAACAATTTTAAATGAAAACCTACATTGAAAATCCCCTGACAAAAATAAAACAATCACCCTCCCTAATTATGAAACAAACTCAACTCCCAATCATAACACACATCATAGCTCAACAGACCATTCATAACTGAAACAACAAACACTTTACTAACACCAAACGTTAGTACAATTACGCGAGGCTCAAGGTTGGTCGGGGCGACCGTAGGATTTAAAGAGACGGTTCCCATAAGTGGGCCTACCTTCATTGGGGAAAACTTCGGAGAAAGAGGGGCGGGGGTTTTAGGCTGCACGGTAATGACAAGAAACCTGTCAGCAGCTGTTCCAGACTGAGACGTATGAAGGGGTGAGGCGAGTTCTGAGAAATATCACAGTCAACTAAGCGACTATTTACAACAAAGGTAAGGACTCAAACCCTTGAGAGAAATGCATTTTCTACTTCACAGAAAGTAAAATAAAAACGTCCACAACACTGACGAAATGAAAAGGAAGAGAAAGCAAACAAAATTTCCTGTCGCCTTAAAATCACCGTTAACTAAACAAATGTCTACTAGAGGATGCAAATACATAAAGGTAGGTTACAATACCGTGACGTGTCGTGTTCCAGCGATGCGATGTACTCACTGATATGTTGCCACTGTTCACCTCGAAGCTGGGTCTTTTGGATGTCTTGTTTACTTGAGGGACAAAACCACCTTTCCTTGGAGATGGGTTTCCTGGATGCCCGTAGTTCACACAGAAAGTAACTTCACCCTTTCTTCAGGGGTGGGGAAAAACAATTCACTGAATTCCTTAAACTCAAAGAAAACAAATTTTAATACAATGTAAATGAAGAGAAAAATAATAAAAGGTTAATAACTTGAGAGAGGAGGGGGGAACGATTTCGCACGCAACCACGCGATGTGATACCATTGCGCCGATAAAGGTCTAGGTAATAATATTAATAATAATGCGCGTCAGAGTAGCAGTGGAAGATAAAAATCAACAAGGTCGCAAATGGATGGGGGAAAAGACGTCTTGCTCGACCCGGTGCTGGGCCCAAGGTTTTCGGAGCGAGCAAAAGATGATTTCCAAAAAACCAAATGCCAACAAATAATTGCTTAATGCAATAATCAAAAGTGCAAAAAAGGAAACTCATGACATTAATTAAAGAAATCCCAGAGGCGTGTTAATCGTGTCTTTGTTACGTCACAAAGACAAGATTGACGAAATCGAGATAAGGGTACGGATAAGGAAGGGGAACTTAAATATAAGAAATGAAAAGGCAAGGGAGCTATATTACTTAAAATATAAAAATGTATTAATGATAAAAGAAAGAGCGTGTACACGTAATAAAAAAAATATTTAAAACAAAGAAAAAAGGTAGGCTAAGATAAAATCAATAATACAAAAGAAACCCAATACCAAGAATAAAGAATTCAAAAACTTAAAAAAACTAAAAAGCACGACAGAACCTGAGTACTGCTCAACAACATGAATCTAACGAAAAAATACGAACATGAAAGAAAATAAAACGAAACTTACAAAAGGTAGAGAGAAACGACAAACTTGCAAGAAGTCAAAATTCGAACTGCAACAAGACGCGAAGCTTTTCATGATGTTATGTAAACATACCGGAGGGATGGGGGAGGAGTGAGGGGAGTAAAACAAAGGGAAGAGAGATTTCACGGAGGTAGGAAGAAGGGGAAGAAAAGGGGGAATATCATTAAGTTATGTAATACGGCGAAAATCAAAAGAGGAAAACAAAACAAAAGGAAAATGAAATATACAGAGATACATTACATTACAATTGATTTGGGACGAAAGAGACCGGTAAAAATCGAAAGCACGCTATAATTAAATAGGCTTATATTCCAACATAATGCCGCACCGATGCGACATATAAAAAATAATAATATGACATCGGAGCTGGAGAAAATCCCAGTTAACCACCGTCGCATATATTCTATAAACAAAGGGGACACGTATTAGTGGGACGTTGGACATCAGTCCCGTTACCTCACACATACTGTCCACAAACAGAGGTCCAATTGCTACCAATCAAATGAAACATTTGTGGTACAAAAAGGACACCGACGCAAAAGACGAGCACCAAGGCCCGACAGGAAATATACATAAGCCAAGACGCAGAAACGCAATACTTTCGAATCGTACAGGTATTAACCAAAATAATAAAACTGTGAGGAGGGCACATAACAAAAGCAACAAAAAGAACTCCGCCGTATGACATTACGCAAGGTCCCGGAGATCTGGTTCAAGGATTATAATACTAACAGTAACATCTTGAAAAGGAAAGAAAATTAAGCAAAAGAGGAACGTTTAACAAAAACAATTACATTGCGTTAGATAGAAATACATTGAGCCGTACTCACATTCCGCTGCGCCATGAGGGTGGGCCTCTGCCCGAATACACACGTTCGCCTTACATCTCGGCGCGTCTAAGACTGACCAAGCTTCTGTCCCCCAGAGAGGGGAGAAGCCTCTCACAAATATCAAATGCGTAGTTTGGGAGTGGCACCAAACTCGCGTCAAATATTGTCAGAGCCAATGGCAGAACGAATTGCACAACAAAATGCAAGGTAGCAACAACACTAGCCAATACGAGAGAACTAGGTAGTATGTAGCTAGGGGTTGCACAACGTTAGACAGAGAGATACACACAGACAATCTGCGCACTTTTAAACACTCGAGGCGTAAATATAGAGATGTCACAACACATGACAATAATAATAATAATCATGATGATAATAATAATTACAATAAATACTGAAAAATGGTTCAAATTCCACCGCTTTCTCCCAAAAAAAATCTTTTACATAACAATGGCATAAAAGATTTTTTTTTCTTTTCAAAACAAAATTATATAAAATAACATTCTTCGATTAGATACATTTGATCAGGGTGAAGGAAAGAAGATTACATCCTGTACACCAGATACATACATGAAAAATATAGACATAATAAAATGTTCTCACATTTCTCTTATTCATAAGACGCAGCTTAATTAAAAGTTCTTTGAACGTCATAACTTCCATAAAAGGCTTGACGAAACGCAAGTCTCTTTTCTCAAACACACATATATTTCCATACACACGTTTTCACGAAGATGTTCACTGATGAAGAAAATTATTCCTTTTTTGGTACGAAAGAAAAAAAAATGTAAGATGAAATTAAAACAACAAAAATTCAAATTATAAAAAGGATCAGTACAGGCGTGAAATAAAGGCGGATCCTACCTCTACTGCACGTCAATACGTCACACATATAAAATGGATGTACCAAAAAGAAAATAATGATAATAATAAAACGGTCAATCTTGAGCTAGACTCTGCCAGATGACGTGGAGAAAGCGAAGGCTTCTTAATGGCGACCTTCTGGAAATCAGCCAAATTTCTAATAATAAAAGAAAGAAAAAGTTTAAATCATGATCACAAAAAACAAATATAAGGGGGAGCACCCTGTATACAAAATAAGGCTTGCGTCGGGGAAATATTTGGGGTTACGTAGGCTGCGTTTGAGTGAAAGTGGATTCAGTCTGCCAGCTGGAAAATGAAGGTATGAATAGACAGGTTCGTCAGACCAAATGACAGAAGAGAAACGAGCCGTGAACAGGGTCTAACGATACACCGGCCACTTCTCAGGTACTTGGAGACTAGCTATCGCCACCGAAAACACTCTCCAAATATATGACAGATACAGGAAAATAATACACATTACCTCAGATAAAACATATTAGGTTGAAATGATTTATAAAAACATGATTTCACAAAAACGTAAAACAGAAGTTTGGATGAAAAGTAAACAACTATATCAATAAACTGAAAACAAATCACTGTCACTACAAGAAAAGAATGTAAGTCAACAGAACATCTCAGGCGCTGCCGAACAATAGCAAGTCGTGTCTGCAGCTCGGACAATGGGCCGGCCCGGCTACTTACAACAAAAGCAGGCAGGTACTGGAAATCGCCTTAAGCAGAGGTATAGTTCAACACATCTTTCGAAATCCTCTGTGTAACTCAGGCGGCCACGGGTGTCTCCTGACTATCTAGATGCATAGAGGGAGTAAAGGGGCTAAATATACTAATAACCTTCATCAAAAGACATTAGGTACTAAACAAATAAAAAGGAATAATAACTCAAAGTAGCTGTCGAAACAAAACAAAAACCATTCCAGACAGAGAACGAAAAACCAAATAATTACGTTACAAAATACCTTCCAAAAAAGAACTGACTGAAACCTCGCATAAAACCAATCAAGACCAGACATACAATCAATCAAACACGAAACCCAATAATAAATATTACCAACCCACAAAAATAAAATGGTTACTGTGTCAATATACGGGCCGTAGACCTCAGAGGTACCGCATAAAAAAAAATTAAAGACAGAGGGTATGGCCTATCCCATACTAATATAAGGAAATTGGGTAATGCACGCCAGAGTAGTTCACACGAACATCAATGTCCCATACCAAGGATGCCGTGGACCTAAAATGGTTGGTATCTCTGAGTAATACTTATCGTATATTTGGTTTGCCAATAAAAACGAATAAATAGTTCGTACGTAATATATATATAGTTTAAATTGAATAGGGTATAAAATCAAAATCGAACTAAATTTGAAACCACCCACAAATAACTGTTGATAAAAATTCATTAAACTCATTGACACACACATTCATCTCAAAATACAACCAACAACAACAACACTACATACATACTCCTTCCCATAAACAAATCGAAATTTCCCCATTACATCAGAATGCTAATATGAGTCGTTGGAACACCATGGAAACTCAAATAACGGACTACAGGTCATCGTGACAAACTTCATCCCATACTAAAGATTGACGAATCGTGTAGAATCTATGTACATCCTAAGTGGGCGTCGAAGCCATGGGACAGGTCCCATACCCTAATCCCGATGGAGACCTCACCTAGCAGGTTTCCCAACGAAATGCACACTACCATACTGAACATATAGTAACATCAAGCTTACCGTATATAAACAATTTTAAATGAAAACCTACATTGAAAATCCCCTGACAAAAATAAAACAATCACCCTCCCTAATTATGAAACAAACTCAACTCCCAATCATAACACACATCATAGCTCAACAGACCATTCATAACTGAAACAACAAACACTTTACTAACACCAAACGTTAGTACAATTACGCGAGGCTCAAGGTTGGTCGGGGCGACCGTAGGATTTAAAGAGACGGTTCCCATAAGTGGGCCTACCTTCATTGGGGAAAACTTCGGAGAAAGAGGGGCGGGGGTTTTAGGCTGCACGGTAATGACAAGAAACCTGTCAGCAGCTGTTCCAGACTGAGACGTATGAAGGGGTGAGGCGAGTTCTGAGAAATATCACAGTCAACTAAGCGACTATTTACAACAAAGGTAAGGACTCAAACCCTTGAGAGAAATGCATTTTCTACTTCACAGAAAGTAAAATAAAAACGTCCACAACACTGACGAAATGAAAAGGAAGAGAAAGCAAACAAAATTTCCTGTCGCCTTAAAATCACCGTTAACTAAACAAATGTCTACTAGAGGATGCAAATACATAAAGGTAGGTTACAATACCGTGACGTGTCGTGTTCCAGCGATGCGATGTACTCACTGATATGTTGCCACTGTTCACCTCGAAGCTGGGTCTTTTGGATGTCTTGTTTACTTGAGGGACAAAACCACCTTTCCTTGGAGATGGGTTTCCTGGATGCCCGTAGTTCACACAGAAAGTAACTTCACCCTTTCTTCAGGGGTGGGGAAAAACAATTCACTGAATTCCTTAAACTCAAAGAAAACAAATTTTAATACAATGTAAATGAAGAGAAAAATAATAAAAGGTTAATAACTTGAGAGAGGAGGGGGGAACGATTTCGCACGCAACCACGCGATGTGATACCATTGCGCCGATAAAGGTCTAGGTAATAATATTAATAATAATGCGCGTCAGAGTAGCAGTGGAAGATAAAAATCAACAAGGTCGCAAATGGATGGGGGAAAAGACGTCTTGCTCGACCCGGTGCTGGGCCCAAGGTTTTCGGAGCGAGCAAAAGATGATTTCCAAAAAACCAAATGCCAACAAATAATTGCTTAATGCAATAATCAAAAGTGCAAAAAAGGAA
Source organism: Meconema thalassinum (assembly GCA_946902985.2). Lineage (NCBI taxonomy): Eukaryota > Metazoa > Arthropoda > Insecta > Orthoptera > Tettigoniidae > Meconema > Meconema thalassinum. The sequence goes on along the minus strand of OX336396.1, from coordinate 301,114,007 downwards.
ACTCATGACATTAATTAAAGAAATCCCAGAGGCGTGTTAATCGTGTCTTTGTTACGTCACAAAGACAAGATTGACGAAATCGAGATAAGGGTACGGATAAGGAAGGGGAACTTAAATATAAGAAATGAAAAGGCAAGGGAGCTATATTACTTAAAATATAAAAATGTATTAATGATAAAAGAAAGAGCGTGTACACGTAATAAAAAAAATATTTAAAACAAAGAAAAAAGGTAGGCTAAGATAAAATCAATAATACAAAAGAAACCCAATACCAAGAATAAAGAATTCAAAAACTTAAAAAAACTAAAAAGCACGACAGAACCTGAGTACTGCTCAACAACATGAATCTAACGAAAAAATACGAACATGAAAGAAAATAAAACGAAACTTACAAAAGGTAGAGAGAAACGACAAACTTGCAAGAAGTCAAAATTCGAACTGCAACAAGACGCGAAGCTTTTCATGATGTTATGTAAACATACCGGAGGGATGGGGGAGGAGTGAGGGGAGTAAAACAAAGGGAAGAGAGATTTCACGGAGGTAGGAAGAAGGGGAAGAAAAGGGGGAATATCATTAAGTTATGTAATACGGCGAAAATCAAAAGAGGAAAACAAAACAAAAGGAAAATGAAATATACAGAGATACATTACATTACAATTGATTTGGGACGAAAGAGACCGGTAAAAATCGAAAGCACGCTATAATTAAATAGGCTTATATTCCAACATAATGCCGCACCGATGCGACATATAAAAAATAATAATATGACATCGGAGCTGGAGAAAATCCCAGTTAACCACCGTCGCATATATTCTATAAACAAAGGGGACACGTATTAGTGGGACGTTGGACATCAGTCCCGTTACCTCACACATACTGTCCACAAACAGAGGTCCAATTGCTACCAATCAAATGAAACATTTGTGGTACAAAAAGGACACCGACGCAAAAGACGAGCACCAAGGCCCGACAGGAAATATACATAAGCCAAGACGCAGAAACGCAATACTTTCGAATCGTACAGGTATTAACCAAAATAATAAAACTGTGAGGAGGGCACATAACAAAAGCAACAAAAAGAACTCCGCCGTATGACATTACGCAAGGTCCCGGAGATCTGGTTCAAGGATTATAATACTAACAGTAACATCTTGAAAAGGAAAGAAAATTAAGCAAAAGAGGAACGTTTAACAAAAACAATTACATTGCGTTAGATAGAAATACATTGAGCCGTACTCACATTCCGCTGCGCCATGAGGGTGGGCCTCTGCCCGAATACACACGTTCGCCTTACATCTCGGCGCGTCTAAGACTGACCAAGCTTCTGTCCCCCAGAGAGGGGAGAAGCCTCTCACAAATATCAAATGCGTAGTTTGGGAGTGGCACCAAACTCGCGTCAAATATTGTCAGAGCCAATGGCAGAACGAATTGCACAACAAAATGCAAGGTAGCAACAACACTAGCCAATACGAGAGAACTAGGTAGTATGTAGCTAGGGGTTGCACAACGTTAGACAGAGAGATACACACAGACAATCTGCGCACTTTTAAACACTCGAGGCGTAAATATAGAGATGTCACAACACATGACAATAATAATAATAATCATGATGATAATAATAATTACAATAAATACTGAAAAATGGTTCAGAATCTTTTACAGCAACCAAACTGAATTTGTTTATGTTCATAGAGACTATGAACATATGTTCACCTAAAGGACTTTCAGTAACCTGGTGAGCACAAATCCAACATGGCGGCGACGCGAAGTATAAATATTTAAATGGACGTTTCTCGCGAATTAACTATCTGAGTGCCGTGAAACGTTGCACGTTAAATGCTTATACAAATGTTGATCCACTGACATCTAATTTATTTCAATTGTTTGCATAATCACAAGATGGCTGCTGTGCGTAATTTTAAAATCTCGTGTTTAATTCTTGTGTTCTAATTATGCGATTGAAGTTTGAATACCACACGTACACAATAATCTTAATGTAATAGTACAAAAATAAAAATCCAACCTGGCGACCATCTGAAATATTTAGACGGTTCTCAATATCTACGAATCTGTTACAACAATTAAACTGAAATTTTGTATGTTGATAGTGGCAATTAACATTAGCAGGATATATGAAAATAGGCTGTATAGTTCTTCACGGAACTACTTGTTGAACTCCGCTTATCTTATAAGGTTTAAGTTTTAATAATTGTATTGCCTTCCAGGCAGAAGTATGAGATACCCCAGTTTCCTGCGACAAACACTTGAGTGATTTTTGTGGCGTGTGTCCCAATCGTTCGCCAATGTCATCTAATTTAGCTTCAGTAAGGAAATAACGACCTTTACGTCTATTTTTATTGTTTACTGAACCTGTATGTTTGAATCCCTTAGCCAGTTGTTTTATTGTTCAATTTATAGGAATGGGTCTCCCTGGAAATTTCACTCGAAACGTTTGTCTTGTTCTAGCGCACGATTTCCTGCACTTTATATACGTATTGTTCAGATATATTCTTTCACATAACGAATATTTGACATAAGGCATTACAGCTCTATACACAATCACGATAAAACACTACACAATACGATATACAGTACCGGTACACAGTAGCTTTATAAAAAACTGAAAGACTGAAACACCCAATTAGCTCGGAGCTCACACGTCAACAGAAGAGCGAGGGAATACCGGGGGAATGCGGCTGGAGACCACGCGCCAACCTGAATCATCCGGCTATGAGCCGGGGACCGGCGGCCAAGGTCGAACGAAGGTCTGCACAATACGTGCCCTACATAACGTGCGCTAGAACAAGACAAAAGTTTCGAATGACATTTCCAGGGAGACCCATTCCTATAAGTCGGACAATGAATCAACTGGCTAAGAGATTCAAACGTACAGGTTCAGTAAACTATAAAAATATACGTAAATGTCGTTTTTTCCTCACTGAAGCTAAATTAACCGGAGTAACCCGTAACTTCATAAGGAGATGCCGGTTATGTTTGGCAGGGGATGGACGACATTTTTAGCATCTACTGTAAACATGGTGAGTAAAAATACATGAAACTGATTTTATGCGCCGTATTCTGCCGTACATACGCGCGCGCGGCAGCCGGGAACTCAGCTGTCACTGGCAGAGCGCGAGAGCGAGATTGTCCTTGCCAAGCAAAATTAAGGACCCTGTATATTTTCAAGTTTGTATTTCTAGTCAAAAATTCAGATCCCAATAAAATCTGCACCGAGTAGTACACTTTGCTAGCATTCTGCTACTACTAATAATACTAGTAACAAGAAGTTCCGTGACGAAATAAAAAGCCTACTTTTCTCGAATTGTAACATTCATTCCAATGATTAATCTATATGAACCTAATTAGAATAATGACGAAATTGAGTTGGTAATAACAAAATTTCTAATTAGTTCGAAATATAACTGGCATAATGTAGCCTAATAGAGCACTACAGTTGGCAGCCCTGGTGACTGAATATATTGTTAGTTCCATCTCTTAAGGTACAGAATACAATATTTGATTGAAGTCCAATTGATAGCATGGACGTTGCAAATAGTTAGACATTGGACCAATCAACGCGCGTAAAATCATGTTGGCAACAAAGTCATGCATGTGTTGATCAGAAATAATCTGAACTATTATGATCTATTGTCGTGCCAATTTTGGATGAAATCCATTTGTTAGCAAAGAAGTTACATGTATTTTAAAATTGGACCTATCAGCAGGTTTAGGATCACGTTTTCAGCAGTGACATATATTTGTTACTCCAAATTAATCTAGAATGTCAAGTACTATACGTGTGCAACGCTTAGAGCTGTTGGCGTGCATACATTCCGATATATTGGTATTAGGGTAAAATAATAGAGGCAGTATTTAGTAACAGTTGGCAGCCCAGGTTGCTCTTAAGAATACGCATAGTCGTATATGTTGTGGTACACATATCACATACGAAATTTGGTTGAAATCCAAATGATGGTATAGAATTTATTTGTATAAAAAATGGTCCTACCAGCAGGCTTAAAATCATGTTGGTAGCACTAAGGTATATAAGTTTCTCCAAATTAATCTAGAATATCAGGTACTATACGTGTTCATAGTATAATGCAGGCGGTTTCCATATTTTCTGATACATTAGTATTTGGATAAAAACATAGAGAGAGCATTTATTAACGGTTGACAGCCCTGGTGGCTCTTAAGAATACGCTCAGTCATATCTGTTTATGTATACATAGTACTTACGAAATTTGGTTGAAATCCAATTGATAGTGTAGATGTTATATGCATTTAAAATTGGACTTATCAGCAGGCATAAAATCATTTTGGCAACACTGTCATGTATGGCCTCCTGGAAATTAAACTGAAATATTATTATCTATATGTGTGCGAATTTTGGAATAGCTCCCATGCATACCTTCCAAGATATCCAACATGGAGTTCAAATTACAATTGTGATTTTTCAGCAGTTGATAACAATGACATCATTTTCAAATATGGGCTTGAGATATTCAGGTATAGATCTTAACTAATACCAAATTTGGTTACGAATACTGAAGCCATTTAGGAGCTGATAGGGACACACACACACACACACACAGACAGACAGACAGACAGAAAGATAGACAGACAGACAGACAAACAGACAGACAGTCACACAATTTCCCGGATCGATCTCATAAGTCTACTTTTTCCTCATTTCTGCAAAATGTGAAATGTAGGCTAAAAATAGTAATAAAGTATTAATAATAATATTGTGGATTCGCCTAACATACTCCAACTGCTAAAAGATATATTTCAATCATTCCTCAGTGCTGCCCTATTGACAGAAGACTACACGAAACCATTCCAATTACTGGAATAAGTAAAGATAACCTGAAATAAATTACATGTGATTGAGAGATACATACATATATTTTTGTAAGACTTTTGAAGAAGGAGAAAACAAAGGGATGACATGTTTAGCTCGTCAAGCGAGCATCATCAGATACAAATCTGCAAGTCAAATACGAGGCTCGTTGTTTAAGTAATACCCTTTGTGACATTACGGCGTTGCAGCGCTGCGGTCGGCATTCCGTGAAGGTGCGCTGTGTACCTGCATCTATTGGCGAGACTGAGACGTCATTATGGCAAGTCTCCCATGTGTGGCTCTGTTGACAAGCTTTTGAAATCGCACCGCTAATCGCGAGTCCCGCCGACTCGTAGACAAGAGAGAGAAATTCCCTATAAGATAATATGCAGCCATTAGGCCACCACTGTCAGGAAAATTGCGTACTTACCAGGAGAACTTCGTATGTTTAGGAGTTCTCCTGACCTCATACGCAATTTGCATGACAGTGGTGGCCAAATGGCAGCATATCTTACAGGGGAGTTCTCTCTCTTGTCTACGAGTCGGCGGGACTCGCGATCGGCGGTGCGATTTCAAAAGCTTGTCAACACAGCCACACATGGGCGACTGTTGCCATAATGGCGTCTCAGCCTTGCCAATAGATGCAGGTACACAGCGCACCTGCACAGAATGCCGACCACAGCGCTGCAACGGCGTAATGTCACAACGGGTATTACTTAATAAACGAGCCTCGTAGCTCTACCAAACCTACAGTGGCACCCACAGACAGTCTCTGCCCTCCAGAAACAAAAATAACCGCCAGGAAACTTAGTAAGTTTGCTAACTATTACTGATACAGGGCCCGGAATTTGATGATTTAAAAATGTTTAAAACATGACGTATAAAATGACAGAAAAATCCCATAAAAGACCCAAAAACTTTAAGAAATTACACAAAGATTCGAACGACACTAACGTAATTTCATCACACAAAAAATACAAACCGACTACGTTATTGTATGGTGAAATGATTTTAATAGGTAGGCCTACCTAATATAATTTAATTATTATTTGACAAATACAAATCATTTGCACACAGATACTGGATATTATTTCAGTCAATTGTTTGGCACTCTAAGTTCTTTTTTTTATTTCAAGGAAAATTACACTTTATGGTATGTGGTACTTTGCGGCTGCAACATCTTAACAATAAAAGAAGAGAGAATTTCGCCGTTAGGTACTCGAATTCACGATCGGATTTGAGGTAATAAGAAAAATCTGCACCTAAAATGCATGACAGGTTATAGACTACAGGCTTACCTCACTCCGTGTTACTGTAGATGGTTGTGACCATTCGTAGTTTCTCACAGGAAATGGAACGACGATTATCAACCATTTTAAATACACTCCAAATATCAATGGTGGCCGATAACACAAATCCACTTAGCACACGTATGTTTGCACTGAGGTACTTAACCAGACTGGCATTACTGGCCCTACTGTTGTCTGTCTTCCTACACCCTCGATTTCAACATCGCTTCTGGATTAGTTGCAAGCGCAGTGTGTCTCCTGGAATGTGGATATTCCAAGAAATAAGAGTTGAACAAAGTTGTGAAGATTCTCATGTCTTCGTATTCATCCTCACTCTCAGTTCCGTTAATATCCAGTACCATATGCAAAAAATGCATCATAATCCATTAAAAATCTGAAATCATGAGTCAAAACGTATAAAATGTTCTAATAAATTCCATAATATGACATGAGCATGAGTTGGTCATAGCTAACACCTTATTCAATAACCACAATAGAAGAATATACACATGGATGAGACCAGGAGATACAGGGCGTTACCAAATCGACTTCATTATGGTCAAGCAGAGGTTTCGAAACCAGATTTTGGATTGTAAAACATATCCTGGTGCTGACATAAACTCTGACCACAATCTGGTTGTAATGAAATGCAGATTAAAGTTGAAGAAACTGAAGAAAAGTCAAAAGCCCAAAAGGTGGGCAATAGACAGACTGAATGTAAAGGATGTAAACGAAAGATTCAAGAAGAGTATAAAAGAAGGACTAATGAAAAACCCTAAACAAACTTCAATTGCAGACGAATGGGCACTTTTGAAGAATGAAATAACAAAATCCGCAGAAGAAAACATTGGTAGGAAAGAAAGAATAGGTAGAAAACCGTGGATCACTCATAATATACTAGAATTGATGGATGAAAGGCGGAAACACAAGAAGGTAAGAGATGAAAAGGGGAAAGCAGAATACAGACGTCTGAGAAATGAGGTCAACAAGAAGTGCAAGGAAGCGAAAGAAGAATGGTTGAAAGAGAAATGTGCAGGTATAGAAAATTGTTTGAAATTAGGAAAAGTAGACACAGCTTATCGAAGGATTAAGAATACTTTTGGGGAAAAGAAGACTAAGTGCTGTAATATTAAGGACACAAATGGAAAGCCTCCAACAGATGGGGAAGAAAAGGTTGAGAGATGTAAAGCTTACATAGAGAATTTTTATAAGGGAATGGAGATTGAGAATCATGTAATGGAAAGGGAGGAGGAAATTGATGAGGATGCAAAAGGAGATTTAATATTGAGATCAGAATTTGATAGAGCTTTGAAAGACTTAAGCAGGAACAAAGCACCAGGCTTAGATGATATACCGATTGAGTTGCTACGCTGCATAGGAGATGAAGGTCTGATCAGGTTATTTCACTTGGTGTGTAGGATTTATGAGACAGGTGAGGTACCCCCTGATTTCAAGAAGAATGTAATCATACCTATACCAAAGAAAGTGGGAGCTGACAGATGTGACGATTACCGTACAATCAGCTTGATTACTCATGCTTCAAAGATCCTGTCTAGAATAATTTACAAGAGGATTGAAAGCCAGATAGAAAGGGAGTTGGGTGAAGACCAGTTTGGCTTCAGGAGAAATGTAGGAACTAGGGAAGCTGTACTAAGTCAGGCTGATTTTGGAAGGTAGCATGAGGAAAGATAAGAGAACGTTCATGGCATTTGTAGACATTGAAAAGGCTTTTGATAACGTTGATTGGACTAAATTGTTTGACATTCTGAAATCTATTGGAATAAAGTACAGGGATAGGAGGGTGATCTCCAATCTATACAGAAACCAGACAGCAGTCATTCGAGCTGAAGGACATGAGAGAGAAGCTGATATTCAGAAAGGTGTTAGGCAAGGTTGCAAATTATCACTCATACTTTTCAATCTTTACATTGAACAAGCAATGAAGGAAATTAGAGAGAAATTTAAAGTGGGAGTGAAGATTCAAGGAGAAATAATTCCAACTCTGAGATTTGCTGATGACATCGTCATCTTGGCCGACAAGCCTGAGGATTTGAATGAGTTTTTGAATTGTATGGACTCCGTCTTACGGAAAGAATACATGATAGAAATTAATAATTGTAAAACAAAAATACTAGAATGCAGCCGAAATAAATCAGAAACCTCTATGGGCATCAAATTGGCAGGGGAAAAGCTGAAGGATGTAGGAGACTTCTGTTACTTAGGAAGCAAAATAACCAGTGATGGACGAAGCAAAGAGGATATAAAAAGTAGGTTGGCTCAGGCAAGGAAAGCATTTCTACAAAAAGGAATCCGTTGACATCGAATATAGATTTAGGTATTAGGAAGTCATTTTTGAAAGCCTTTGTCTGGAGCGTGGCGCTCTATGGAAGTGAAACTTGGACTATTGGTGCAGCAGAAAAGAGGAGAATTGAAGCATTTGAAATGTGGTGTTACAGGAGAATGATGAAGATCAGATGGGTAGATAGGGTTACAAACGAAGAGGTATTAAGACGAGTGGGAGAGGAGAGATGTTTCTGGCGACTGCTAATGAAGAGAAGAGATATGTTAGTAGGACACATACTAAGACACCCAGGAATAGCAAGCTTAGTTATGGAAGGAAGGGTCGAGGACAAGAACTGTAGGGGTAGACCAAGGTTAGAATATGTTAAAGAGATTGCCTCGGATGTAGAGTGTGGTAGCTATGTAGAGATGAAACGATTAGCTCAGGACAGGGAGGCATGGAGGGCTGCATCAAACCAGTCAAAAGACTGAAGACTCAAACAACAACAACAATAAGACATAAAGATGTGAAAAGCGAGGGAATAACCAAACAAGGTGTTCAGTAACGAACATAATATAGCCTACTTTATCCTAAATGTATGAGTATAGTTATAACTCTTCGTCTTTATCAAAGGGTTTAATAGAATCATTTCTTGGTTGAAGACCTTTGGGTAGATTATTGGCTGAGGAATAACCTAACCACCAAGGGAAGATGATAAAGAAAAGGAGGTGGGTTTCGGACTGGAAAAAAGGATAGAAAAATAGGAGGAGAGTCCCACAAAAGTTATGAATTTAAATTTAAATGCACTTAGAGGCGGTTGCCACTGCAAATCCTTTCTCTGATACCTAAAGTGGGTAAGGACCTGGTCGAAGCTAACGGGAACCGCAGCTAGGACTTGGGCGGTTTGCAAGAGAATGGCTTTAAAGTATTCCCTCTCAAGCATGCATATGCCTACTATGGGGAAGGGTGATAGTCTGACAAGACAAATAGTAACAGATTTATTGCGTATTAACGAGGGCTTGAACCTAGGAAGAGTTAGGAAAGCCAGGATCTTGCCTAACCGTTGTATTTGCGAAATGATAAATCCAAAAACAAATATTTAATTTATTTAACAATTCAAAGGAAGTTGATAACTTTAACAAATATATATTTTCAATTTGGTTAACAACTTTGGGGTCGCAGACCTCAGAAAACATTAAACGTTTGCGCCAGGCAATTAACAATTTATTAGGTCTCAAACCTTTATAAAATCCTAGCAAGGATTTAAAATAGCGAAGATAAAAATTCAAAATTTAAAGACAATTAAGGTGATTAAAGTTTAACAATAAAATAGAGTACAAGGTGTGTACTATAAGAAATTTATGAGAAAACATTCTAGAGAAAGTAACCACTTCGAAAATAACAATAAGAAAAACATGAAGAATAAGATAGAAGTTCCTATAACTTTTTATATTTGTGCAGAATTACTTTTATTACAATTATACAAAAGAGGGCAGGTCACTTACTGTGAAACCTGAAGAGAAAGTCAAAAGGAAGGTTCTAGACTTCCTATGTTTAATTAGGAATCACGAGACTAATGGGGCAAGTTTCCCTTTCGTGAAACCTAGAAATAACTCACTCCTGAGTTGAAAGAATTGTATTCCCTGATTATAAGGGAGAAACAATGTAAGCTTGAAGCGTGTATGAAACACGTGGTTATGCAGAAATTAATTAATGAAATATAAGCAAAGGTGGGAGGGCACGTCTTCAGAGTGACACCTCATTGCAATAGACCTTAAAGTAACAATTTTATTAACATGGTTTGTTAGTAGAAGGTTTAGGAAAGATCAATTGGGATTTAGGATAAATGTTCATGGCCTTATTTATGGTAATCGGACGATCGCGACGCGGTAGAAATGTTGAACAAGCACTAGTTCTCACTATAGTTTGTTGAATGGATGAAAAGTTCTCTGTAGTAACACGAAAGTTTATGGGAAAGAAAGTTATTGCAATGATGAAAAATAACTGGTTGCACTAGGTAGGCGAGAGTCTATTGCTTGAGAAAGTTGTGAATTACAATTAAATGCGCCATAGAACATTCCAACGGTGGAAGAAAATTTAGCTATTGCAGTAATTTATAAGGAAGATTCCTCATTTTAAAATAGTATTCCCACAAGTGAGTGAAAAATACATGACGGCAAGACTTGTAGATAGAGTACAGAATCTGGAAGGTTCCAGAACAATCCTAATAGAAGAATGGGGCCAAAATTAATTCAGCGGTGGAACGAGCTTAATATGTTATGGACAGCGGGTATTAGATAATATCCCACGTTGTGAGAAGCTCTCTCATATAAATAGCTTAAGAAAAGCTACTTTCTATTAAGGTTGGCTTAGACAGACAAAAGCCCAACATGGCAAATCCCGCGAAGAATGATTACCACCCCAAATAAGTAATCTCACGCTGTCTATAAAATGATCAATAAAAGCATGTAGATAATAAAACTGATGAAGTTGAGGTTAAAACCTTAAGTCTGTACTTATCTTGGTTGCATGTCGAAGGTGAAGTTCCCTTTGACGAATAATTAATGTGCCAACATGGCGTAGAATGTAGAGAGTGCCTCTTGGTTTGAGGAGACTGGCTCTAGTTGAGCCTTGACGGACCGAGTCAACTGCCGACTTACAAGTGAGACCCACTCAGCGAAGCGCGGATGGTCCAAGGAAGGGAAAAGAGTGGGGGTAGGAGACAAAAGGAGAACATATAAGCATGACCAATATTGTAAACTTAAATTCTCTTGAGGAAATGGTCTTCAAGGAGTTGATAGCAGGCGATACTAGCGCAGCATGGTGAGTGAAAAAGTAGACGAAGTTCTCTTGATCAAGGAGATGATAGCTGGCGATGGTGACGAGATCTGATGGCCAAATGGAAAAGGAAGTCCTCTTGCACCAGGAAGAATTGAGGAGCTTCAGAGATTCGCTGCTGGATGACGCTAGGTGGGTCATGGAAGATATATATCTAGAACAGACTCACAAAGACATAAGAGACATGACCATCAAAGAGAAAATAGAAGATCACTGTTGGTGTTTGATAAAGAGGAAGGAATGAACATGCAAAAGCATTAAAAATTATATTCTCTCGTACCGAGTATTCCAAGAATACACCATACTGGGAGGGGAAATAAAACACCAACAGAGAACAAATAAGCAGTTAAGCATTTAAAGGTAATGGAGCGATCAAAGACAGTGGTCTTGTGATCGGACCATTAGTGGTCAAGACTCTGACCACCCTGACTCTCCCATCCCTTCCAGGATAACACTCGGTCACTCTACCAGAAATCCAGACCAGGGGAGGGGAAACGTCCCTAACCAAGACCAAGTCCCCCACTTTGATGTCGGGACTGAAAAGAAACCACTTCTGTCTCCGTTGCAAGGAAGTTAAATATTCCAAGTTCCACCTCTTCCAAAAGGAATTGCGGAGGGCTTCAAGTTTACGCCAAACAATAGGTAAATTAGAATCCCTGTAAGAATTGGGAAGAGGAGGAGGGGCAGAAAGAGAAGTGCCGATAAGGAAGTGACCAGGTGTGAGTGGAAGCAAGTCATCGGGGTCATTGGAAAGAGGAGTTAAAGGGGAGAATTAACAACACCTTCAATCAGAACGGACAGTGAATTGAATTCTTCATAAGTCAGAATTCGATTACCTAAGACCTTTCTTAAATGACGTTTAGTGAGTTTTACGCAAGATTCCCACCTACCACCGTGATGAGGAGCGTAGGGAGGTATAAAGCGCCATTTGAAACCCTTTGAGTAGGAAAAATTAGAAATTAGTTCCATGGCAGGAGAGGAAGTGAGAGCTTTCTTCCACAGGGAAGCTGCGCCCTGAAAAGTGGAAGCGTTATCAGAGAACATCTCTGAAGGAACACCACGCCTAGCAGTGAAGCGAGAGACAGCTGATAAAAAGTAAGAAGTAGAAGCATTCGTTACTAGTTCCTAGTGGATTGCGCCAGTAACCATGCAAACAAAGAGAGAAACATAGAGCTTACCAAACAATTTGCGTTTGGCTTCAGGGGAATTTCGTTGATATTGGAGCGGACCCATATAGTCCACACCAGTTAAAGCAAATGGGCGTATAGGAGAAGAGCGAAAGGAAGGCCGATCGCTCATTAGTTGAGTATTGACCTTAGGTTTCGCTTTGAAACAAGGAATGCACTTGTGAATTACGGAGGAAACTTCGTGAATTCCATTTATAATCCAGTACTTTTCCCTTAAGAGGCAAAGCAGAGTGCGTGTGCCAACATGCAGATTGCGATAATGAAAGTCACGTATAATTAAGGAAGTTACGTGATGTTTGGAAGGCAAAATAACGGGATGCTTTTTGTCTTCAGAGAGCAAAGATTGAGCGAGCCTACCACCTACCCTGAGTAACCTATCGTCATCAAGGAACGGGGCTAAAGCACGTAGACGACTGGATTTGGGAAGATCCCTTTTAGAAGAAAGTAAAGACAATTCAGAAGAAAAGGCTTCTTGCTGTGTCAGTTGTAAAACCTTAATGGTAGCGAGATTCAATTCATAATTGGTAAGGTGTGGTTTAGGGAGAAGAGGTTGGTCAACCACAAGATATTTCCATCTAAGGAGATAGGCGACAATTCGTATTAATTTATGAAAAGAAGAATAGCGGGACAACAAGGGATGAGAAGCGTTGGAAACAAGACACGAAGCGGTAGGTAGAGATACTTTTGCTTCAGACAAGTTGGAGTTTGTAGCTGGAGGTTTAGAAGGCCATGAAAAAGAGTCTTTGTTTAACCACGAGGGCCCATGCCAGTACAACTGGGAAGCTGCCAATTGAGAGGGTAAACATCCACGAGAGATAATATCGGCTGGGTTGTCAGCGCTGGGCACATGCCTCCATTGACATCCCGAAGAGAGAGTTTGAATTTTGGAAACAAAAGTTTGCCAGTGAGAGGGGTTCTTGGCGATCCAAGAAAGGGTGATCATGGAATCGCTCTAGAGATAGATTTGCGAGAATTGGACTTTTAAAACTTCTCGTAATTTCTTAACAAGTTCTGCGGCCATGAGTGCAGCACACAACTCAAGCCTAGGCAAAGTGATAGTTTTAAGAGGAGCGACCTTAGATTTGGCACAAACAAGGTTGGAAACTGAAGATCCATTTAATGAACCACGATAAACTAAATATGCGCAGCAACCATAAGCTTTTTCGGAACTGTCCGCGAGCACATGAAGGAAAAATGATGCATTAGAATGAGAGCTAATTAAATTCCTGGGATTTCCAATAAGGGAAAGATCCAGCAAATTGCTGCGAAACGAAAGCCAACGATCAAGAAAAGAAAGAGGAACAGTGTCATCCCATTCACATTTGAGCGACCACAGCTCTTGCATGAAGAGTTTGGCTATAACGATAACTGGGGCAAGAAATTGAAGCGGATCAAAAAATTTTGCAATTTCAGAGAGAATTTGTCTTTATGTGTTAGGAAGCTCTTCTGCGAGCGAAACTTTATAGATGAGAGTGTCAGTGCTAGTGCACCAATGAACTCCTAGAGTTTTTATGGATTCGGAGTTTCCACAAATTTCGACAGAAGAAGGATCTACGTCTTCGATGGGAAACTGGGCGAGAAACTCAGGGGAGTTGGAATTCCACTTATGAAGTGGGAAAAATCCATTCCTTTACAATGCCTGATGTTCTAAAGACACAAAGGAAGCTTCCTCCAAAGTAGGGAAGGGCTGCAAATAATCGTCAACATATAATGACATAGTTAGTGCTTCAGAAGCCTTGGAATCAAATAAATGACCATCTTGAGAGGCTAGCAAGTGTAGGGATCGGATAGCAAGGAAAGCAGAGGGTTTTAAGCCGTAAGTAACTGTGTTTAAACGAAATACCTTAATGGGCTTACTGATTTCATCACGCCAGAAGATTCTTTGGAGATCTCGTTGTTCCGGTTGAATTAAAACTTGGCGGTACATCTGTTTTATATCAGCTATAACAGCTATGGGAAATAATCGAAAATTTAAGAGTATAGCAGATAGATCTGACTGAATAGCAGGACCAGAGTAAAGGGTGTCGTTAAGGCTGTTGCCATTAACGTCGGGTGATGAACCATTGAAAACAACTCGGATTTTATCTTTTACAAGAGGGTTTTTCCACACGGGATGATGATTTAAATAAACCGTATCAATTGGGGGGTGCAATTCATCATCAGATTTGTTAACAACTTCCATATGATTTAAGCTTTCATACTCATCCATAAAATCAGTGTACTGCTGTTGAACAAGAGGTTCTTTCTTGAATTTGCTCTCGATAGCAAAGAGAGCTTTTCGAGCATTGGGCTGAGAGTTAATAAGTTTGGGAGGATTATGTAATCTTGGCATTTGAACAACGAACCGACCATCAGAAGAACGAGTGGTGGTGTTCAAAAAAAGTTGTTCACAGAATTCATTTTCTGAAGAGGTTACATTAGGAGGATCAACGCTTTCGAGCCTCCAAAACTGTTCCAGATCAGTATTGGAGAAGTAACATTGCGATGCGGGTTGGGGAGAATATTGGGGAAGTTGACCTGTGACGATCCATCCAAAATTAGTGTCTCTGGCGACCACGTTTGAGGATAACTTGCGATCCTGTTTACGAAGGCAATTCCAGAATACATTGGCACTAAAAAGTATGTCAATGGGGTTTTGTATGTTGAACAAAGGATCGGCTAGCCTTAAATGCGAGGGAATGTTTAAACCTGAAATATCCACAGAGTGACTTGGAGTGTCTTCTCCAATGCTATTGTGAATTAGGCAATTCAATTTAAGAAGGTTGTTTCTGTGACAAATGTCTCTTATCGTTAGCTTTGAGAATTGTAAAGCTTGCGATTTTGAGCTGTTGATGCCCGACACGTTAATAGAAGTGGGGTTTACAGGTAGGCCTAGTTTTCTAATCAAGGAATTAGACACAAAATCATGAGTTGCCGCTGAATCAAGAAGACCGCGTGCACGGACCCAATTGCCAAAGTTATCCTGAACTTCGATTTGGACAGTAGACAACAATACTTGGGCACTACGAATGGACTTGGCATTTTGAATATACGATGAAGGATTGGAATTGTTAGCACTATCATTTTTCGGAGAAGTAGATGCTGTCGATGACTTTGCCTGATCATCACGATGTAGCAAAGTGTGATGAGCCTTTTCACAATGGTAGCAAAGTCTTGTGGACTTGCAATTAGAAGCAGAATGCGTGGGCGCTAGGCAGTTGAAGCAATGTTTGTTTTGAGCAACTAATTTTCTTCTGTAGTCGACTGACATTTCTTTAAAGGATTTACAGAGGTATAGGACATGGGGATCTTTACAAAGTATGCACTTTAAAGGTTCGTTTAAACACATGCGGGGTTCGCTTTGAGTGTTTAAAACCATAGAGCTTGCAACACGACGTTCACTAGACCTAGTTGGGTAACTAGTAGTGTTTGATTTTAATTTAGATGAGCTAGACCCGGGTTTTTGGGTATTAGACGCTAAGTGTTCGCTTTTAGGTTTGATAGACATTAATTCAAATTTAGAACTAGGAGATGAGGGTTCACTTTGATTAGCTAAAGCGGTTAAGAGCTGGCATCTGGCATTTATGAAAGTGACTAAATGCTCGTAAGAGTAGTCGTCTTCTTTAGAAAGTACAATTTCCCAAACTTTGAGGGTAGCAGCATCAACTTTAGAAACCACTAAATGTATTAGGAAAGTATCCCAGTGTTCAGTAGGTTGATCTACTTGGGACAGAGCCTTAACGTGAAGTTGTGTAGTGTCAACTAGAGTACGCAAACTAGTGACGTCATTGTGCTGTGACGCAGGTAGGTTGAATAGAGCCTTCATATGGCGTTGAATACGTAACCGTAAATTCCCGTATCTTTCTTTTAATAAGTTAAAGGCAATGGGGTAATTTTCGGCGCTTAAAGGGAGTGCTTCAACTAACTGCAGAGCTTGACCTCGGAGGATAGATCTCAAGTAATGAAACTTGTAAATGACTTGAATGTCTTCATTGTCATGAACAAGGGAGCTAAATAATTCATAGAAAGAATCCCAAGTAGATTCATCTCCAGAGAATTGGGGTAAATCAATTTTAGGTAAAATTGGTTAGGGCTTGTGAGTACCATCACGGAAAGAAGTTTGTGGTTCGTGAAGGGAACCAAGAACAGAAGCGTCCTTTTTCTGCTCCTCTTCGAGTTGGCGTATTATTTTGAAAGCAGAACCTATGCCTACGTAATATTGGTTTTCTACTTCGACTCGATCTTCGGTTTGATTGAGCATGCAAGTTTCTATTTCAGTTTGGATGTTGCAATAATTTTCATAAGAACGTTCAAAATCCCTTACACGATGTTTCAACAAGTCTAATTGAGCTTCTGAGGGATCTAACTCTTTTATGTACTTTCTGAATCGGGTAATTTGCCCTTTATAGGATGCTCGTTTAGAAGTAAGTTTTTCATCCTTATCCTTTTCAGTAGGAGCCATGTCAAAGAAAATAGATTGAAATGTAACTCACGAAACTGTGGAACCTTGGAAATCCTGTCAAGCTGGCAGCAGCGAATAAGTTGAAAGAACGGGACACACCAAAGGAGACAGGAGCGGCCTCTTTCCCCTTCACAGGCTTTGCACGATGTAGTTATAGCTGAAAGATTCAAAACAGGTATTAATAATTTGCAAGGAATTGTCAAATAATCTTTTAAACAGAAAAAATGACAAATGGACTCTCCCGGGTTTCTGGTACCAAGTTTTGGGTAGATTATTGGCTGAGGAATAACCTACCCACCAA
Organism: Meconema thalassinum; assembly: GCA_946902985.2. Taxonomy (NCBI): domain Eukaryota; kingdom Metazoa; phylum Arthropoda; class Insecta; order Orthoptera; family Tettigoniidae; genus Meconema; species Meconema thalassinum. The sequence continues at coordinate 301,096,827 of OX336396.1, read as the reverse complement.
GGAAAGATGATAAAGAAAAGGAGGTGGGTTTCGGAGTGGAGAAAAAGGATAGAAAAATAGGAGGAGAGTCCCACAAAAGTTATGAATTTAACTTTAAATGCACTTAGAGGCGGTTGCCACTGCAAATCCTTTCTCTGATACCTAAAGTGGGTAAGGACCTGGTCGAAGCTAACGGGAACCGCAGCTAGGACTTGGGCGGTTTTCAAGAGAATGGCTTTAGAGTATTCCCTCTCAAGCATGCATATGCCTACTATGGGGAAGGATGATAGTCTGACAAGACAAATAGTAACAGATGTATTGCGTATTAACGAGGGCATGAACCTAGGAAGAGTTAGGAAAGCCGTGTTCTTGCCTAACCGTTGTATTTGCGAAATGATAAATCCAAAAACAAATATTTAATTTATTTAACAATTCAAAGGAAGTTGATAACTTTAACAAATATATATTTTCAATTTGGTTAACAACTTTGGGGTCGCAGACCTCAGAAAACATTAAACGTTTGCGCCAGGCAATTAACAATTTATTAGGTTTCAAACCTTTTTAAAATCCTAGCAAGGATTTAAAATAGCGAAGATAAAAATTCAAAATTTAAAGACAATTAAGGTGATTAAAGTTTAACAATAAAATAGAGTACAAGGTGTGTACTATAAGAAATTTATGAGAAAACATTCTAGAGAAAGTAACCACTTCGAAAATAACAATAAGAAAAACATGAAGAATAAGATAGAAGTTCCTATAACTTTTTATATTTGTGCAGAATTACTTTTATTACAATTATACAAAAGAGGGCAGGTCACTTACTGTGAAACCTGAAGAGAAAGTCAAAAGGAAGGTTCTAGACTTCCTATGTTTAATTAGGAATCACGAGACTAATGGGGAAAGTTTCCCTTTCGTGAAATCTAGAAATAACTCACTCCTGAGTTGAAAGAATTGTATTCCCTGATTATAAGGGAGAAACAATGTAAGCTTGAACCGTGTATGAAACACGTGGTTATGCAGAAATTAATTAATGAGATATAAGCAAAGGTGGGAGGGCACGTCTTTATAGTGACACCTCATTGCAATAGACCTGAAAGTAACAATTTTATTAACATGGTTTGTTAGTAGAAGGTTTAGGAAAGATCAATTGGGATTTAGGATAAATGTTCATGGCCTTATTTATGGTAATCGGACGATCGCGACGCGGTAGAAATGTTGAACAAGCACTAGTTCTCACTATAGTTTGTTGAATGGATGAAAAGTTCACTGTAGTAACACGAAAGATTATGGGAAAGAAAGTTACTGCAATGATGAAAAATAACTGGTTGCACTAGGTAGGCGAGAGTCTATTGCTTGAGAAAGTTGTGAATTACAATTAAATGCGCCATAGAACATTCCAACGGTGGAAGAAAATTTAGCTATTGCAGTAATTTATAAGGCCAAAATAGTATTCCCACAAGTGAGTGAAAAATACATGACGGCAAGACTTGTAGATAGAGTACAGAATCTGGAAGGTTCCAGAACAATCCTAATAGAAGAATGGGGCCAAAGTTAATCCAGCGGTGGAACGAGCTTAATATTTTATGGACTGCGGGTATTAGATAATATCCCACGTTGTGAGAAGCTCTCTCATATAAATAGCTTAAGAAAAGCTACTTTCTATTAAGGTTGGCTTAGACAGACAAAAGCCCAACATAGCAAATCCCGCGAAGAATGATTACCGCCCCAAATATTTAATCTCACGCTGTCTATAAAATGATCAATAAAAGCATGTAGATAATAAAACTGATGAAGATGAGGTTAAAACCTTAAGTCTGTACTTATCTTGGTTGCATGTCGAAGGTGAAGTTCCCTTTGACGAATACTTAATGTGTCAACATGGCGTAGAATGTAGAGAGTGCATCTTGGTTTGAGGAGACTGGCTCTAGTTGAGCCTTGACTGACCGAGTCAACTGCCGACTTACAAGTGAGACCCACTCAGCGAAGCGCGGATGGTCCAAGGAAGGGAAAAGAGTGGGAGTAGGAGACAAAAGGAGAACATATAAGCATGACCAATATTGTAAACTTAAATTCTCTTGAGGAAATGGTCTTCAAAGAGTTGATAGCAGGCGATACTAGCACAGCATGGTGAGTGAAAAAGTAGACGAAGTTCTCTTGATCAAGGAGATGATAGCTGGCGATGGTGACGAGATCTGATGGCCAAATGGAAAAGGACATCCTCTTGCACCAGGAAGAATTGAGGAGCTTCAGAGATTCGCTGCTAGATGACGCTAGGTGGGTCATGGAAGATATATATCTAGAACAGACTCACAAAGACATAAGAGACATGACCAACAAAGAGAAAATAGAAGATCACTGTTGGTGTTTGATAAAGAGGAAGGAATGAACATGCAAAAGCATTAAAAATTATATTCTCTCGTACCGTGCATTCCAAGAATACACCAACCTTAGAAACTATTTTCCTCTACCAAATACCAAAAGCTACCACCATCATTGAACATAGAAAGAGAAGACATATTTCAAGAATTGTATGGAACTGGAGACATGATCGACCGGACGTGGGCAACATCCAACTTTGAGTTGAGGCATGTGTTTGCACGTCTGGCTGTCCATGGCTTTCACCACCTTAATTGCATTAACATATCATTCCATGACCCTACAGTGACGTGTGTACACCAACTATGCGCAGAAGCATGTGATCGCTACCACTTAGACTTCTGTAGTAAATGAAGTCAATCAATCAAAGACTACGAAACTCAAATCCCCAGAGCGCAATTTCAGCGTATGTGTTCAATCTTTATTTCCGATTGCTGTTTGGCTGCAATGAAAATGAAAATCGACAGCCTGCTTCCAGTCTCCGACCGGGTCAGGAATGGAATGAATGATCCCCATCTAGCGGCGAGGATATGAACAGAGCCGGCTGCCGAGGCCTGATGCACTCCTCTGGAGCAATGAGCAAATGAATGACGGATGAAATGAAGTGATAGTGGAGAGTGTTGCTGGAATGAAATTTTGACAGGGAAAACTGGAGTACCCGGAGAAAAACCTGTCTGCATCCGTTTTGTCCAGCACAGATCTCACATGGAGTGACCGGGATTTGAGCCACGGACCCAGCGGTGAGAGGCCGGCGTGCTGCTGCCTAAGCCACGGAGGTTAATTATTATCCTGAACTAGCACCAACAGATAGAGTACAGGTACTATGTGGGATCGTTTTAGTCTTTAGTTCAAATAACACACAATAGGCTGTTACAAACTCTTTAAAATAAAAGAATATCGTATTATCAATTTGTCATTCTTCAAATTCGATGCCAATGGTAGGCTAACCAATGGAGTCCCACATAGACCATGACATCTGGCGGATAAGTTTCGCATATGATAATCCTAATTGGGCGGGTGCATTCTAGCGGCCATAAAAGGAAACTTTACAATTAAAGCTGTTAAAACGTGCAGGCTGGTGCGCAGCTCCCAACCAGTTGGCCATGATATTTCATCTGGTTGCTGTTAGATGTCTCGTGCAGATCCGGTGGCGAATATTGTTTTAATTAAATATATATTTTCCATTGTAATATGCACAATATAACGCTTAATGTCATAACGTCTGAGCAATTTCAAAACAATAAATCCATAATAATTTTAGCAAAAAACCCAACCCTGATAGGTTTTGAACCCAAATCAAACGGGTGATAGACTAATGCTTCAACCATACAGCCAAACATGCCCACCGAAATTCGCCGTTATCAATAAATTGACTTTGTTACAACGTCTTAGCAAATAATGATTTAGACTTAACGATTTCTTAAGTGGAGTATATTCTTTATATATAAAGCATTTCATACAAAGTATATATTATTTCTATCAGTAGGCTATATTGCATGCAATACTCAAACTAGTGAAATATAGGTTAGGCACAAGATATCAGCTGCCATCTTGTCTTGTAACCGAGACGGCTCGGCTTTTTAAAGCCACTGCTACCATGTAATATTATAATATGAACTTAAAATATCGAACGGGCCACGACCTTTAGGACAGTTTAAACCATTCTCGGTTTGATAATCGGAACTAATGGGTTCAACGTTATTAATTATAATGCTTGCGTAATTCACACTGCCGCCATCCTGAAATGGCACAGCTGATGACCGTGTAGTTTTGGCGCAAGACGCGCCCTATATGAATGTATGCTGTTGCCATATTTAGTAGAGATTGGATAATTAGTTTAGTCGTAATTTGATTTTAGGTTTTGAACGTTTGAGTGGCCGCCATTCAGTTTTGGTAACGATGGTGGCCATATAAAGCATGACACTGAGGTGGCGTTTGCTAGTGCTACCTCTGTAACAAATTTCGTTAAATTCGGTGTCACCGTGTTAGAATTGATGAGGGGTGGGGGCAGACACACATACAGAGTACACACACACACACACACACACACACACAGTCCGACACACAATGTTTGGGACTGTGTAGATCTCATAAGTGAACTTTTATTTTTTGCAAAAATCAAAACTAGGCTAAAAATAAAAAACTGAGAAAAATTACGAAAAAATGACTTAATAAATATCCATTCCTGTAATGTGAGAGCCATGAACAGGATTAGTACAGTGGCGGCCGGTAATAAGGTTGCAGTGTTGCACAACGACCAGATTAATTCATGAAAAACAATTAATTCCGTAATAATATTTTTAGTATAAAAGTTGTATGTTTCCTTCTATATGAATAGGAATTCATAATTCTGTTCTTTAATAATTCAGGAAATCTTATAGTAAGTTACTGTGAACTGACAGAGAAAGCGATGCGCGCCAGCCGTCTAGGAGCGCTCGTCGGTTTGGTAGTTGCCAGCCCCAAGCACCGACCAGATCTCAATAGTGAAGAGTATGGCAGAGATGCTAGACTGGGAAAGCCCTATCCCAAAAGTTAACACGGCTGGTCGTTGCCCGCTGACTGCAACCAGGAGCTGAGGTGCAGGCGCGGCCGGAGACATCCGAGATGCTTCGTCAATGTTGCGCGTGAACATGTGACTTACGCTGTTTTGTTCTCGTGAAGGTTTTCATGTAGACTAACTTATATTCCAATTTTAATCCGATGAAATTGTGATGTCTCTGAACTGCGGCATTCGTTATGAATGGGGTACATTCGTTTTACCGCGCAATTGAATAGAGTTTTCTCCGATATCAGGCAGTCTTTTACCCTATCACATCATGGGTGCCCGCAGGAGGTGTGGGGAGGGGGTGGGGTGGGGCAAGTAGGGGCCATGTCCCCACCCCCTGAAATCCCGAGAATATTTCGATTGTTTATTGTCACACCAGTTTATTTCATAAAGTGAAGTTACTGATGGTTAACTGATTTAGATGTAGTGATAATTCCACAGTTTTATTTAACTTAGTAATTTGGGATTATTTGAGAGTATTTTCAGTTATTTAAAAAATCGCCAAACTGGATTAACAATACCATTTTAATGAACTGCTTGATTTTTATTTTTGTCGATAGGCCTACATGGTGATACAACTACGTTTTGCCTGTTTAAAAAATGAACATTATGACGATGATTCACATATAAAAGCGAACTCCTATGGACAAAAACTCTGAACTAAAAAAAATCCTCCCATTTATGCCATAAAGACAAGGCCTATGTACTGAACGGTTTAAGAGCAGCCAAATAATGAATGTCGCTAAGCAAGTAAGAAATTAAACGAAAATTGCGGGGGGGGTGTAAGTTTCATTATTACCTAGTGAGATGTAGGCACAAAATAAAAAATCATACATTCCCCCTCCCCCCCCCCCCCTCAAGAAAAAATCCTGCGGGTACCCTTGAACCACCTTAATGAAAATAGTGCAACACCCAGAACAATTATCCGCCAGCCGCTATTGGATTAGTATATAAGTTAGCAGTGTCTGTGGCGAACAGTTTAAAAGATGACATGTCAGCAGAATCCGGGACCTGCAAGATATATATTAAGACTTTAAGAACCTGAACATTGAAATATTCATTTTAATGTTGCAAAACTTCAAAATGACGATTCCATCCACAAAACAGTCTTCCTTTCTCAACTAATATATGAAGGTGTAGCTACTGTTGTTGTAGATTTTCCATTGCAGAGATAGAAGAGCTGTCAGATCGTTAGACCAGATTATGACGGCTTCGGTGGTGTAGTCGGTAGCATGCTGAGCTTCTATGCCAAGGGTCGTGGGTTCAAACCCGGCCGAAGTCGTCGGGTTTTTAAGAGCGTTAAAAATCTCTCAGTATGCCTTCCTTCGGAGGGGAAGTAAAGCTGGCGGTCCCATGTCATAGTTTTTGGCATGAAAAAGAACCTTCCACTGACTACTCTTGTGTAAAGTCAAAACTTGTAGCATAGTATTATTGATAACGCCCTATTAGTTCCAACGTTCGCCGCCAGGTGCTGTCTGCTATGCAATCTAGTATTAGGAAAGTCCGCAAGCTAGGTGTTGTGAACGGTAGAATTTGGTGCCAAAGTAGGAACTACTTGCTAATTGATCGTCTGCAGTCCTTACTTGAATTAAAACAGATAACACACACTAATACAGCCATCACAATAATTAACACCGGTTATCAGATAGATTCTACACCCACCCAAGTACACGGGGATATATGACCGTGCTGTCGCAGCCCCTAAACTGAGGAACCAACCAATAATGGAATCGAACCCGGCCAAGTGTGCCAGACACTACACAACGAGGTAGTCCCGCTGACTGAGTCACGCAGCTCAGTGATCCTCTGAATAAGCTATTACCGCGACACAATAAAACTGTACATTGCGGGCGAACTGAACAAGAACAAAGAGACACGTAATTGCTGTAATTAGGAAATACGTATAACAACATATTTCTGAGCCCTTTATTACAAATCCTCCTTAATTGGAACAGCAGACTCTAGCGCTTGTCTCAAACAAATGTACGATCAAACACGACTTTCAGTAATGTATTCAGTCGAGTTTCACAACTAGCGGTCCTAGTGTGCTAATCAATAATAATAATAATAATATTAATAATAATAATAATAATAATAATGTTATTTGTTTTACGTCCTTTTTAACTACTCTGGCTTTTAGAGCCGCCGGGGTGCCGGAATTTTACCTCCGAAGGGGATCATTAACGAGCCAGTAAATCTACTGACACGACTCGCTCGCATTTGTGCACCCTCAAATGCCAGCTGACTGCGCCACGATACGAACCTGCAACCTTGGGCCCAGCAAGCGAGAATGTTACCGCTGAGCCACGCAGCCAGCCAAGTGTACTAATCATGGGGCCTCGCCGAGTGCCATGCTCTTCTCTTTCATCCTTGATGCCGATTTCGCTTGACCAAATGTCGTTCTCCTCCGACCCGTACGGTATTGCGTATGGTTGTTTGTGTTGCTTCATTTAGCAGTAAGCTTGCCACGATAGGCGAGTGGTAATGGTGTCGAACTAACAACCCCAAGATTTCAGGTTCGCTCCTGGCCATGATAACTGATTTTTGAACGGCGACAAAAATCACCGCACGCATGTCATACGTTGTTGCCATGTTAAAGAACCCATTTGAATTCAGTAGGCCGTGTTCATAATGGCAAAATTAATCTTGGGAATTTCCGCCTCCTTTCTCTACTAGAAAGCGCTATAGTGTCATGGAGCTTAGATATCTAACCTCCTTGACTTTCATAGCGCTCCAAGGAACAACAGAAATTGCAAGCTGCCCTCTGGGTATCAAATAACAAAGCTTGCCCCCGGCACCCGAGGCCATAAGATAGCCTATTATTTCTATTATAATGCAGCAAAGGGCGGGTCATTATACCTGAATGTAATATTACTGGACAAAATGTTAGCCAAGCCTGGAGGACATTATTTAATAGCACCTGTAGCCCTTAATTCAGGGACGTAAAGAATCTACAAATTAGGCTGTTCTTAGTTGAAGACACACAGTGATGATTAGACCCTGCTTTATCCACTGTTGTAAACAATCACAACACATTTTCTCTGGGATTAAGATCGGGTGATTCAATGGGCCAGTTGAGAGGCGACAGGGTGTGTGTATTTATCAAACCAATCACGTGTATGTGCAGCCTTGTTGTTGAATAATTTAGTGACATCTTGCCTCATGTACTTGTGTGTGTGGAATTTGTCTGATAACCTGGGTTATTGTGATGGCTGTATTCGTGTGTGTATGTGTAATTCACATGATGATTGCGAAGAGGACAGCCGTGTCCTTTAGGAACCATACCGGCATTAGCTTTGGAGTAAAAATAAGAAACTACCGAAAACCTCTTCGAAGATGGCTGAGATCGGAATCAAACCCGAAACTCATGGGTGCAAGCCTAGAATGCTACCCTCTACGACACGAGGTTTACTCTTGAGAAGAGATTAACCCTTTAAAGGGAGAAACTATTTTTTATTTGTATGTGTTTTAACATTTAAATTTACTTTAATTAATGAGAATTATTATTTGTTATTTTCTGTTTCTCTAATTTTAATGTTTACCGTATATTTATTAGCCTATTTTCAATTTTGAAAAAATAGGCTTATGAGATCACCTTTTGTCCGTGTGTGTGTGTATCCCCCTAATAACTTCTAAACGGCTGGAGCGATTTCAATGAAACTCGGTAAGTTCATAGCACACCTCCGGACGACCCCGACCGTGCCCTTCAAATTTTGTTACGTCTCAAAAATCCAACATGGCGGCTGTGCGAAATATTTCACCAGCATTCAATATCTCCGAAACTATTACTGATATCACCCTGGAATATTTTACGGTGATATAGGGTACTACTAAAGGTTCACCAATGTGACGTTTGAAAACCTGCCGAAACTACAAAACCAACATGGCGGCCAAGCGATTTTGCGACTTTCAAATTGACGTTTCTCGCGATTTAACCAACCAAACGCAATAAAACTTGGTACAGTATATGTTTATACACATTGTAATGTTCCGACATCTACATTCGTTCAATTGTTTACATAACCTCAAGATGGCGTCTGTGCGAAATATTTTACCAGCATTCTATAGGCTATCTCTAAAACTATTCGCGGTATCATCCTGAAATTTTGTACGGAGATAAAGGAAGTTCATCTATAAGACTTTCAAAAACCGGTTAACTACAAAACGAACATGGCGGCCAAGCGAATTTGAAAATATTAAATAGACTTTTCTCGCGATTTAATGTTCCAACCCCAATGAAATCTGGTACAGAAAATGTTTATACTCATTGTAATACACTGGTATCTAATTTAGTTCAATTGTTTACATAACCTCAAGATGGCGGCTTTGCGAATTTTAAAATTATTATTTTATTTCTTGTGTCGTAATCATGCGATCGATTTGAAAGTTTGAATAATGAACCTACGCAATAATTGTCCTTTAATGGTACATGACTCTATGGCCTATACATTTAACAGTCCAAGATGGCGACCATCCGAAATATTTAGACGGCTCTGAATATCTACGAATCTATTATAGCAATCAAACTGATTTTTTTATGTTCCTAGGGGCTATGAACTTAAGTTCACCTATAGGACAATCAATAACCTGATGATCACAAATCCAACATGGCGGTGACGCGAAGTATAAATATTCACATGGACGTATCTCGCAATTTGACCATCCGAGTGCATTGAAACTTGGTACAGAAATCCTTATACGAATGTTAATCCACCGGCATCTAATTTATTTCAATTGTTTCCATAACCACAAGAAGGCAGCTCTGCGAAATTTTAAAATCTCCTTGTTACTTCTTGTGTCCTAATTGTGACGTGCAAAGCCCGTCTCAAACATTATTATTATGCATCTATTTTGACGTCCTGGTACCATCTGCCATTTAAAGTGCCCGCTAAGATGCTTTGGTTTGGCTAATGAACTCGAGATGGCAGCCCCTATCGGTACTTCAAGCTGGGGGTTGTGTCTTCTGCCGCTAGAGCGAGACATAGGTGTCTTCCGGACCCGTTTCTCTTCGAGACACATTTGAAAAGGTATATTATTCTACGTCATTAAACAAAAGACTATATATGCATCATGCCACCAAAATATTTTAATGGTGTCGTGTGAATATTATTTTGTTATGCACATTGTCGTAGTATGCTGCTAATTTTGATTGGTCAAATTTAAATAAACCTGGTGTATGATGGGAGATCTTCTTCGCTTTTGTCCTCCATCTTGTGAATTACGACTTGTTACTGATTGCTTTTTGGAGAAGGACGCAAATTGTGGATCTCGTCTGGGACGAGGGCTTTTGGCCCTCGTCTCCGCTAACTTGGGGATATATTCCATTATTTTGATGATATATGAAGAATATGGTGTGGAACTATCATCTGTGATATTCGTGAACGTGTTTTTTTGGCCTTAATATGGAGATATTTTTTTTGGTGTGCATCTCTACGTGTTCGGCTGGCAGCCATCCTCCTTTTTTTGGTGATATAAATCCTTTAAGGATATCTCATTAGTGTTGTAAATATTAGTGTCTCCCCAAAAGGCTTTAGTAAGGTATGTTTTGACGTTTTATTTATTTTAAATTGTTGGAGCTCCATATTTTTCATTGTGTACTTGTGTTTTAAGTTTTTTTTTAAGGTTGGCTAGGCATAGAAATGTCACCTCTGAATATGTAAAATTTTGTTAAATAATATTAGTCCGGGGAACACTTCTTTGTTTTTCTTCTAATTTTATTATTTGGTGTCTTGCTAAGGCATTTTCTTCTTGTCATATTCTGGTACTGACCAGACTAATCTATTGAACAGTAGGCCTAATTTGATCATTAGTCGATCGGTTTTTATTTTGATCCGTTGCCTTTTAAATACTATTTGATCTCGTCATGTCGAGAGTTTTTTTATATCTTCCTGTTTTCTCACTGGAGAAGATTTTTAGCCTATTTTCAATTTTGAAAAAATAGGCTTATGAGATCACCTTTTGTCCGTGTGTGTGTGCGTGTGTGTGTGTGTGTGTGTGTGTGAGGTGTGTGTGTGTCCCCCCTAATAAAATCTAAACGGCTGGAGCGATTTCACTGAAACTCGGTAAGGTTATAGCACTATTCCCGGCGACCTCGACCGTGCCCTTCAAATTTTGTTACGTCTCACCAATCCAACATGGCGGCTGTGCGAAATATTTCACTAGCATTCAATATCTCCGAAACTATTACCGATATCGCCCTGAAATTGTGTACGGTGATAAAGGGCACTACTAGAAGTTCACCTATGAGACTTTTTAAAAACCTGATGACTACGAAACCAACATGGAGGCCAAGCGAATTAGAGACTTTTAAATAGACTTTTCTCGCGATTTAACTATCCAATCGTAATGAAGTTTGGTACAGCAAATGTTTATACACATTGTAATGCACTGGAGTCTAATTTAGTTCAATTGTTTACATAACCTCAAAATGGCGGCTGTGCGAAATATTGTACTGACATTCTATATCTCCGAAACTATTACAGATATCACCCTGCACTTTTGTACGGTGATAAAGGGTACTGATACAAGTTTACCTATGTATATTTCATAAACCTGCAAAGTACAAAACGAACATGGCGACCAAGCGAATTTGAAATATTTTAATAGACTTTTCTCGTGATTTAACTCTCTGAGAGCAGTAAAATGTGGTACAGTAAATGATTTTGCACATTGTAATGCACTGCCATCTAATTTAATTCAATTGTTTACATAACCTCAAGATGGCGGCTGTGCGAAATTTTAAAATTAAGTTTTTATTTCTTGTGTCGTAATCATGCGATCGAAGTGAAAGTTTGAATAATGAACCTAGGCAATAATTGTCCTTGAATGGTACATAACTCTATAGCCTATACATATAACAATCCTAAATGGCGAGCTTCCGAAATATTTAAACGGTTCTCATTATCTATGAATCTTTTACAGCAACCAAACTGATTTTTTTAATGTTCATAGAGACTATGAACATATGTTCACCTATAGGACTTTCAGTAACCTGGTGAGCACAAATCCAACATGGCGGCGACGCGAAGTATAAATATTTAAATGGACGTTTCTCGCGAATTAACTATCCGAGTGCCGTGAAACGTTGCACGTTAAATGCTTATACAAATGTTGATCCACTGGCATCTAATTTATTTCAATTGTTTGCATAATCACAAGATGGCTGCTGTGCGTAATTTTAAAATTTCGTTTTTACTTCTTGTTTTCTAGTCATGCGATTGAAGTTTGAATACCACACGTACACAATAATCTAAATGTAATAGTACAAAAAAAGATCCAACCTGGCGACCATCTGAAATATTTAGACGGTCCTCAATATCTACGAATCTGTTACAGCAATTAAACTGAAATTTTGTATGTTGATAGAGGCAGTTAACATCAGCAGGATATATGAAAATAGGCTGTATAGTTCTTCACGGAACTACTTGTTTTTAATGTAAAATTCGGCGTTTGATATAAATTCGTACTGATATACCTTCAACTGTTCTGGTCGCCATGGTAACTTGTTGACAGTAGTGCATTGTGGGTTTTGTTTCTGGCGTGTGTTTGAAGTGCACGTTCATGGTTTTTGTGATGTTGTTTAACTTGTTTTGGTTTTAAATTATCCTTTTGTTTTCCTTATTTGGAGTTTTCTATTTTTGTACTCCTGCGTGATTTTTTCGGTACCTTGTTTATGGTAAAGTTTGCACTAATTACTTCTGTTTTGATTCTCCGAGGACCTCATGGTTCAGTTGAAAGTATGTCAGGTACATGATAAGTGTTTAAGTTTTTTTTGGCTTTTCCTTCTCTGAATTCAGGTAATACTTCATGGTAGTTTGTTACCTTTAATGTATCAAACTTCCTACCAAAATAATTATAGTTCTTGTAAGTTTGTTTGGGTCTCTTAACTATATGTTTCGTTAGTATCCCCTGAGGTAATTGTTAATTGGTATCGACCTTTAGCCTTGTTTTTATCTCCAGTGAGAATTCTAGGTGGGGTTGGTTTTAGTTTTTGTAATTTTATGCTGGCTGATGCATTTTCTGTTCTCTGGTGGTGCTGTTCATTTAACATTAAATTTTCTTTTAAAGCAAGCTACTGTTGTTGCATCATTTTGTCGGTGGCAGTTCTGTTAGTTATCGGGGGTTTTTCTGTAGACGAACCTGTGGGTTTTCTTCTTCTTCACCTTCTTCCGCCTTTAGGTGTTCTTCTGTTGGGGCATGTCAACTGGCGGTGAGTTGCAGTAGTGAGCGGACCTTTGAAGACAAGGTAAGTAGACCCGAATGCTTCACGTACACAATAATCTTCATTGTAACAGTACATAACTCTAGGATCTACTAATACAAAATCCAACATGGCGACCATCCGAAATATTTAGTAGGTTCTCAATATCTACGAATCAATTACAGCAATCAAACTTGAATTTAGTATGTTGATGGAGGCAATTAACATAAGTAGGATATATGAAAATAGGCTGTATAGTTCTTCACGGCACTACTTGTTAAATTTTAATTTCTGTTCTTATAGATTTAATTTTAATATTTTTCTTTTTATTTATTTAATTAATTAATTAATTAATTTCGAATTAATTTTATAATTATTTTCATAATTTTTTATACTTAGGTTAATTATTTTAATTTTTGTATTTCTCTTATTATTGTAATTTAATTTTTATGATTTTTGTTTCTATATTTATATTTTACTTTAAGTGTTAATGTTTTTGGTTTTATTTTTGTTTTACATTTATCCGCCACATTACGTCAAATAGATACGTATATTAGTTTAATATTTGATTTTTAGAAACATTAGCCCTTCGGCGTGAAAATTCTCCGAAATTTGACTAAAGGATTCTACTATCATCATCTTAGAAGTCATAAACTGTCCTTATGACAGGTGGTTAATATAGAGACCACTATCCCATGACGGGTTAAAGCTACTTTGGAAGGAGAATGAGCAGTCTGAAGCGGACTGTGTCAACGACAACTTGAGGGATGAGGGGGAACAGCGACCTCTGACAAACAGGAAATGCTGAATAATAATAATAAGTAGACGAGACTATCACCTGCCGGTGTATTAGTGGAAGACAGAATTCATCTGTGGCATAACTCAAATTACCAGGCTAACATTTGTTACTGTCACCCCTATGGTCCGGGTTTCATTTCCACCCCTGCCTAGAAAGTCTGGTCTGAGCACTAGAATGGGGTCCACTCTGCCTCGTGAGGCAAATCTAAAAAAAGGAGGGCTCAATTATCTCCTCGGCAAACATAGAAGTGTTTTTCCCACTTCTACTTCAAGGCCACGGCAACTACAGTTACAAACACACACAGGCACACACCCAAGTACACAGGGATGAAATGAATGCGATGTCCAATACCCTGACGGAAACAATATCACCTGCAACTATCATGTAATTGACGAGTGGAAATGTATAGTGGGCCAAGTACCAAAATCAAAACAAGTGCTCCATCTTTCTGGAAAAATTTCAACCTCTTCACGTGGCTCGTTTTATCTTGTTAGCGGTGGTGTTTTGTAGCACACATTATTACAACAGAAATTTGAAAACCAAATGTTGCTTGGCCGAGATTATATTTCCATTCATAAATTATTATTAATTTATTTTTTAATGATAATGAAAAATACCGTAGCAAAATAGGCCTAAACTCATTATGGTGTTTGAAGCCATATTATTCAGTGTTGCCTTTGTTAGTAAACGGAAGTTTAATGCTTTTCAGTCGGTCAACACGAGTTTTTCCTTAAAGAGATGGTTTATTCTCTAATCCTGAAAAAAATTACATGAGATTAATAAATACACTTGGATGACCAGTTTCGATCGTCAAGCGATCATCATCGGATCCATTACACTTAAGCCCTAAAATGTATGTCACAAAATATGGGTGTCATACATTTCTGACATAAATATTAGAACCTAAGTGTAATGGATCTGATGATGATCGCTTGACGATCGAAACTGGCCATCCACGTGTATATACGAGGCACGTCCAGAAAGTAAGTTCCGTTTGGTAATAAAATTGAATTGTGTACAGATACAGAAAAAATATTTATTGCACACCATTCTACACCTCTTAAACTACTTTTCCACATAACTGCCGAACTTTTACACTCATTTGTCATAGCGTGACACAAGTTTTTGGATACCTTCTTCATAGAAGTTTGCCGCGGACCCGTAAACGAGAGTGACGACTCCCCTGTAAGATATCCTACCGTTTGGCCACCACTGTTAGGCAAATTGCGTACTTACCAGGAGAAATGCGTATGTTTAGGAGTTCTCCTGACCACATACGCAATTTGTCTAACAGTGGTGGCCAAATGGTAGGATATCTTACAGGGGAGTCTTCACTCTCGTTTACGGGTCGGTGGCAAACTTCTATGAAGAAGGTATCCAATAAACTTGTGCCACGCTATGACAAATGCCTGCAAAATTTCGGCAGTTATGTGGAAAAGTAGTTTAAGAGGTGTAGAATGTTGTGCAATAAATACTTTTTCTGTATCTGTACACAATTTAATTTTATTACCAAACGGAACTTACTTTCTGGTCGTGCCTCGTATTAATCTCATATAATTTCCTTCAGGATTAGGGAATAAATCATCTCTATCGAGGAAAAATCGACTGAAAAGCATCGGGCCTAACCTCGAAATCCGCCAATAACTCATGAGTGGTCGCTCGCTGTGCTAATTGTTCACACTTTGATATGACATGTTCACATAGCAACTGATTTATTAGCACAATAAAATAAACGTTACACAAACAGTAAGAAAGCACCTGACAAAATTTAAACAATTCCTATTACGGTATTTTGAGCTTATGTAAGCGGCAAGATGTTCGTGATTTCTTATTTTTTTAAATCAAATATAGTTGAAACCTTGTCATTGTTATTGCTACCTGGGAATAATCTGGAACTGTACCGTCGTATGTTTATATTCATTGTACTCGTATTCACTTCCATAGCCAGTGTCACATCGGTGTCACTCGCCCTTGAAATAACCACGTGAAGTTTCACTGAAAGAAACAAACGCAATATTGAATTCATTGCCACACAAAAATTGCACCTAACTTTGATGTAATAAGTTTTGAAGAACACTGTTACAACCATGAAACGACATAGGATAGTAATATCGTGTATAATGAAACAGAAATCAAAGTTGTATTTTCCAATGATGAAATCAGCAGTTTCAGCGCCACTGGACAAAAACAGTTGACGACTAGATCGCACGCAAGGCTTGTTGCCATACAGCACTGCCAAGTTGAATGATGCCATTTGGCCACGAGCTTGTCGCCGACCGACCACTTGTTTGGTTGCCTCCAGTGTGCGCTCTGACCTTGCTGCGTTTCATAATCTGTTGTTTTTAAGAGTCATAATTGTTTTGCATTTATTAGTTATTTACTTATTCGTGTTGGATTTATACTTATAATTCATAAGTGTCCGTTATTTATTTATTTATCACGTTGATGAACTGGCTAAAAACATTGACATGAGGTTATCCGGCTTCCACCTTACCACTGGCATTTCAATTCCATGATCGGGGATCAAGTTAAGCAATACGTTGCGGCTAACAATGAAGCATTTAATTTGAAAGACGTTGAAAAACTAATTGTCGAAGGGGTTGGGCAAGTGAAAGCTGAAAACTGGACGAAAGTGGTGTCGCACCTGGAAAGAGTGTTCAGCGTAGCGCGGGAATGTGAAGTTGGTGTTGAAACAGCTGTGGACGAGCTCATTATTTCCCTCGGCGATTCGTCAACCTCCAGTGAGGGGGTTCAGTGACGCGAGGACCGGAACAGCAATGATGATGATATGGATATGGATCCCTTCCCAGGGATAGCTTCTGTCTCCTGAAGGATGTGTTAATAGTTAATAGCCTACACATTGAGCGTATATTTTGTAATATATTTGTGTGTTTCTTGTGCCTTGAAACTTATTCTACAGGAAATATATTAGGTGCGATAAAAAAGTAACGAGCCGGAGGCTGTAATGTGCAAACCGGTGACGACATCGGCTAATCGTGGCGTGTGTAACGAGGTGTGGTTCCGACCAGAGCGTGGATGGTCACAGCCCGTCGCTGGAGGGCACGCGTGCACGTCACATGACGATACAAAGCAAGCAGCAGCATGCGTCAATCGTCCAACGCTACCAGTCGCATTGCAAACAGTGACATGGAGGCGTCAAACGAAGAGCAAAGAGGTGTTGTTTGGTTTCTGAGAGCGAAAGGAGTAGGGGGAACGGACATTCATCGCCGAATGTCACAAGTGTACGGCGAACACTGCATGCCCCTTGCAAGGGTCAAGGCGTGGCACAAGCGCTTCAGGGAAGGACGGGTGTCGTTAGCCGATGATGCCCGGTCTGGGGCACCCCTCTGCATTACCGATGACAACGTCCAGCTGGTTGATGCATTCATTACCCAGGACCGCCGAGTGACAGTGAACGCCATAGCCACTGTGGTCGGATTGAGCGTCGGAAGTGTGCACACCATCATGAAGGAACGACTGCACTTGCGGAAAGTGTGTGCCCAATGGGTGCCCCACAGTCTTCAACCACACCAGGAAGCATGTCGAATGGCCTACTGCCTTGGTCTTGGTTGGACGATTGATGCATGCTGCTGCTCGCTTTGTATCGTCACGTGACGTGCACGCGTGCCCTCTAGCGACGGGCTGTGACCTTCCACGCTCTGGTCGGAACCACACCTCGTTACACACGCCACGATTAGCCAATTCCGTTACTGGTTTGCGCATTCCAGCCTCCGGCTCGTTACTTTTTGAACGCACCTTATAAATAGCTAAATATCACGGAAACAATAACGTGTTGCCGTTTCGCTTTGAACGATTTTGCTTTATGATAGTATTCGTAATATTGCTATTCATTACAATATTTTAGGCATCTCCTCAATTATTTTATTTTACAGTGTGCACCAAACAGTTTTAGGCATTGCTTTATTTAAGAGTTTTGAAACCCATCTGAGTAAAAATGTAATAAAGGTAATAACGGTGCTAATAATATTATGAGCACGACAAAAAGAGTGGGAAGGTGGAAGTAGAATACGTGGTAATGCTGCCTTCAGATCAACGGTTCTCCACCGTACTGTTAGATTCCAACTCTGAATAATACAGCTATAGTGCCAACGTGACAAGTCGCGCGTAAAGAAAAATGCTCACTGCTGAGGTAAGTTCAAAATTTATCCCTCCGTGTATCCTCACTGGGTCATGGAAGCCTGTCACAAAACTGCTCTGGGAAGGTACTGCACATCGCCGCTTAAAGTTTAAACAACATGCTGTTTAAAACGCAAACTATATAAAGTTGAACTACCGTGAGCACTGCCAGGCTAGGGAATTCCGGAATGTCCTACACCAATGCTTATTTCCGACCTTTTATTTACCTTTCTCTCAGAAACTATGAACAGGAACTAATCGAATTTCTTCAGGCAAGTCTCTCTCCTCGCTTTGACACAGGGTGTTTGAAAATAAGTGTGTTTATGAATTTTCATGTTTTTCTTTTGATTAAATATTATTAAAATGGACGTTTCCATTTGGCAAAATTAAACTAAAGTAAATTTTGAGAAATGGACGTGTTAAAATACAACACATATGAGGAGGAATTACAGTACATCTAAAAATGTCGAGAAAAGGGAAAACTCATATCTAAAGAACCATTTTAGTGAGAAATTTGAATGAAACATTTATCTGGCTTTTAGAACATGGCAGTAATCTATTCTCCAATTTGACGCTCTGCCAACCATTTTGCTTTTTCCCTTGCTTCTAACTCAGCGTCATTCTTAAAAAGTCTTTATGTATCCACGAATATCTGGAAAATGAAAATAAAAATTTAATTTGGTGGGTTGACTACCGGACGCATGATTGGAATGAGATAAAAATCCGTAAATTAATGTGACACAAAAACAAAATTTTGTACATTTTGTTAATTTTGGGAATTTTGGAGACCCCTAAAACATATTTTCTCGAACCCCATGCAAGGCTTAGCTTAGCTTAGCTTAAACACCTAGGTAGTGAATTAAAACTCAGCAATTCTTCTAGGTTTGTGCCGTGTCTTGTGTGGAGTTTCACCTAGGACTTCAAGATGGCTTATCAGCGGGCTCTTGGTGTCCCCGCCCGGTCCCCTACAGGAGTAGCGAACTGCATGCTACCTACCTTTTCATGAAACGCACCTGCACCTCTTAACTGCGAGAGCTCAAATCTGAAGCAGCCATAACCTCCCTATGAAGACTTCCAAAAAGATAATATATTGGCTTCTACGTCCAGTGAATTAAAACTCAGCAATTCTTCTAGGTTTGTGCCATGTATTTTGTGGGGGTTCACCTAGGACAACAGGGGATTCGCGAATCACAGCAAGGAAACCATAGGTCTAGATAATACTCAACTTTAAATTTCATAATCCTCAATCAATCAACGACTTCTACACAGCTTAGAATTGGTGTCAACTTAATATATGACAAAGCATTCCTTGTCATTTGTCCACATTAATTTATCTCACTGAATTAATGCTCTTAGCGTAGAGTATTATTTAATTCCAGTTGAGAGAAATACTATTTATATTGCTACTACAATGCTGAAATTCTCGTTAGGAATTCCAGGGGAGTGCTGCGTCAAGCGTAAGATAATCCTGATTACTGTACATCACACAGCACAGAATACTGCGCCCGCTAGTTACGCGTGATTTAACACAATACCAGCCAAGATTACCGAATAATCCACTTCCCGTATGTAAATACACAATTAAAATACCTACCTCTTCCTTTTACAATGAAAATGTTAAATATATTCATGAAAAATGAAGATAAATACTACGGCACGGACACACGGAAAAAATATCCTTCCAGATCATTCATTTAAGCTTACAAACAAAAAAGAGAGGATTAATCTTTTGTGTACGAGAGCTGCATAGTCACAAATATGCACACAAAAATATTAATTATACTAAGTCAGCTATGCTAAACGAGGAAGCCTTTAGCAAACAGAAACTCGTTTTATAACGTTAAAAACCCTACATCGTATGGTACAAAGTGATTAATGTTGGCTGCACTGGAAAGTCTGCCTGCATCACTCGGGATGAAATATGGACTGAACAGGAAGGATATATATGTGTGTGTTTTTATCAGTGCATGAAGTCTTGCTAAGTGCAGACGTTAGCCTTTTAGAAGCAGAATTTATAGAACAGAGGAAGGTTTGAAAGCTTTTGTGTATCCTTACACTCACTATCAATGTTAGAATGCAATTCATTAGTTTCACTTGGTCCTCCATGACTAATGATTCCGAGCGCTGTCACACTTTGAAAACATGAATTCATCTTTATAAATATTAAAAAGTAGGTTTCATGGTGTTATGATAATGATTGTACTTCAAATGTGAGGAACATCGAGGTCATCAGCCACTCATAATGATAATACTACTACTACTTACTAATTTAAAACCAGGGGTAAGTAAGTTACAATTTAATAGTGTCGGAAGCCATTGCTAGCCCATTTTCATCATGGAAAAATAGGTTTATAAGATCACATTTTGTCCGAGTGTGTGTGTGTCACCCTAATAAAATGAAAGCGCTTGGAGCGATTTTAACCCTAGCAATACCAACGGAGGGTATTTCCTGCCCACCAGCTCCATTTTCTACGGTTTATTCAAGGCGTTCCATTTCTACGCTTACTGTACAGAGAGTTATTGTCTATTTTGAATCAGGTTACATAACCATGCATTTACTTTTTTTTAAATTTTAATTCTTGTATAAGATATTAACAATTTTCTTTAGATGGGCACAGAAAACCTCCCGGTGGTAGTTCGTTTAACTCGTTATACTAGGCACTGTGGTAAGGGCGAAAGTACAACAAAGTTAACCATAATTTGTTCTATTTGCAAGACGTACACATGCGGAAAACACAACAGAGAAAAGTCGTATGTTCCACGTGTGTTAAAGGTGGCGAAGAGTAAGATCAGTGAATAATTTACTTTCTGAAATTCTTTGTTATTTTATTTGATTTTGTTTGCAACTGTTGTTAACTAAGTCATATTTTTGCCATTTAAGGTTCAAAATACAATATATCTTGAATAAAGGATATTGCAAATCACACAAAAGGGATTTAGTCTGGTGGTCACAAAATACCACCCCTCCCCTTCTCCTCCACACCTCCCCCCCCCCCCCGCCTGGTAGCCTGTGGTTTGAAAAATAGCATGGCATTGCTAGGGTTAATTAATTTCGGTAAGGACATACTACTATTCTGACCGACCCTGACTGTGCCCTTAAAATTTAAATACCTTTCACCCCTTCTCTTCAATGTGTACATCCATGATCTGCCAACCACAAAATCAACCAAGTTCATCTAAGCTGATGATATCGCACTGGTTGCACAGAGTAGTAACTTTCAAGATGGTGAACGCATTTTATCGGAAGTTCTGGTGAAAATGTCAGATTTTTTCAAGACATGGAGATTAATCACGAGTACAAATAAACTGAAGTCTCTTGTTTCCAATTTGCAAATCGTGCTACGTACTACAAACCAAGAGTTCTATTCAACGGACAAGAATTGAAGCTCAATCCTTACCCAACATATCTCGGTGTCACTTTAGATAGAACCCTAAGTTACAAAGAGCACCTCACCAAGCTCTCTCGTAAAGTCGCGCGCAGCAAGAAACAACATACTGCATAAGCTCAGTGGTACCTCCTGGGGAGCTTCTGCAGACTGCCTACGTCTAACTAGCATCAGTCTTGTCTACTCGGCTGCGGAGTACTGTGCACCTGTCTGGTTACAAAATACACATATACCGAAAGTAGACACAAAATTAAATGACGAAATGCCTTGCATCACTGGGACCGTGGAATCAACTCCATGCCATTGGTTACCTATGCTGAGCCACATTCCTCCGTCACACAGTGGCGATTGCTCCATGTAGGATCATCCTACAGTCAGCTCTCAGCTGTAAATGTTTTAAATATTAATTTGATTGTTTTGTGAAACAGTCTTTGGGGCTGTCTTGCGCGCCCTCTCGATAAGCTCTGTCTCACTGCCACTGTCAGTAACTGGAACTAGTTCAACATTTCACCCCTAGATGGCTGAAGTGTGACATTCACAGCCCGGAATAGAAAGCTGAGGAAGGAAGTCTTGCATCCTCAAAGCATGTGTTTATAGATTTATAAATATATGGGAGCCCTTGAGGGGGAAGGGGCAGGTTTGGTCTGTTTAATGGCGCTCTGAGGTCGTCAACTGAGATCCTCAAGTCTCTCTATTGGTTGAATTTAAACCAACACTACGGGCTTATTGGTTAGGATTTCACGCGGTCAGAATGGATAGTCTGCTTTCTGTGTGTGCACATATTTGGAGTGGTATTGGATTGTATTGTATTGTGTAATGTGCACGTAATAGCGCTGTGCGACTGAATAATTAATATTAGACTGAGTCTAATATCTCAATTTAGCCCAGCTAAGGCGGAAAAAAGCTCTACCGAGGGAGGCTAGAAAGATCTCTGCATCTGGAATTCTGCCATCCGCTACAAAAACGATTGCGAACAAGAAGATCAGCTCGTGCCACCGCAGGGAAACTCATCGCGGATGGCTTTGATTTAAACGTAAGTTGGAAGAATGAATGGTCATCAAATACATTGGGAACAAATGCCCTCCGTCTGGATCCCACTAAGAAACCAAAAGGTTCACCCCCCAGGGGCTCTCATCTAGTGGGAAGTGGGTTGGCAACCTCGGGGCTCCAGCTGGGTCCAGCATTGCTTTTACTTACCTGTGCTAAGCTCCTCTCCATATTCTTTCCTGTTGACCGCTCTTGTTCAACTCTTGTTAACTTCCGACCCCGACGGTATTAGGGTATCCAAGGCCTAGGGAGTCTTTCAATTTCCCGCCTTAATTGGCCCTTGTCTCACCTTTCCTGATACCCTCCTGCTGTGAGGGGTCAGCCTTCTTTTTCTTTTCATGTTATCTCCTGCCTTCTGCTCAAGGCCCTCAAGGAAGCAGGGTGTTTTTAGCCCCACCACTTCTGGTGCACTCTGGATAGTGCTACACCCTCAAGGGCTCATGACTGGTAAGTTTGGGAGTTGGCGACCCCGAGTTATTCCTGAGCTGGGTCCATTTAGTCCGCTTTTTCGTCTGTCCTTGGGGCGGGCCCTCTCCTCTTTCCCCTTTCCTATCTGCCTTTCATGGCTCTCCTTCCTACCAAGTCCCTCAATCCTCGTTCTTCGAGGATTGAGAGCATTTCTTTTCTTCCTGTCCTTTATTTGCCTTATCCTTTATTTGTTTACCATTTCTTCTTCTAGTATGTGAGTCTGTAGTTAGTATTAGTTATAGTTTTCATTCTCATCTCATCTTTCACTATCACCCAAACCATTAGGGGCCGATAACCTAGATGTTAGGCCCCTTAAAACAACAATTATCATTATCTTCATCACCTTCTTCAGTTTCGACCTACGGAGGAACGTTTGGATCCGTCTCAACAGCCTAAGCACTGAACATGGCTGCTGTAAATTCTTTAGGTACAAGTGCGAGTGTAATCTACTGTAAAAGAACACACGTTTGAACATCTAGTGTAGGGGTGCACAACCCGCGCCCCGCGGGCCACTTGCGGCCCTAAACGTCAGTTTATGTGGCCCGTGGATAAATATTTTATACTGTTGAAAACGTGAAAATATTGTGAATGATGAGCTTTTCCCATTATTGCAGGTCCTAGTTCCCGTTTAAGTGATAGCCTACACTATTGGAGGAAAACTTGCACATTGCCAACTCCAACACTGAACCTGATATTGACTGACTATTGGAAAATAAGCAATGCCAAGTATCACATTAGGAGCATTAGGCTGCTACTGGATTTGATGGTCAGTTTGACGATATAATGATTTTCATATTTATATACGTTGATGTTAAGAATTCTGTTTTTTTGTAAAAATAAAAAACTTACAACTTTGTGATAGTATTATTTTATTTTATATAGCACTAAACCTTTTTGAATTAGGAGTAAGTTGGTTGTAAATCAGTTATTTGATAACTTAATAACGCGATTAGCAACAACAACAACAACAAAACAACTTCAAAAATGCATTTAAACCATTTAGAGGACACAAAAATGGTATTGAAACACATGTTTTGTCTGCTGGTAAAATAGTATGCCACTCCAAAGACTGCCCCTGCCCGCGGCTCCCCGGGCGGCCTTTTCTACGTGACTTGTGTTTCACTCATTTTGAATGTCCCGCCGCTGACGTCCCCCCCTCTCCCCGACAAATGAACTGTTCCGGCTCTACAAATGAACTGTTCTGTCTGGACGTGTGAACTATTCCGGGCTGGCTAAACTACGTCTTGGTCCTTCCCTGACGCTATTGGCCCGGCCGGTTCAAATGAACCAATGGCGCGATCCCGCGCGCAATGACTTGCACATTGAATAAGCCTGGCCCCGGCCTACCAACTGAAATGTCCTTCAGGTTGGGCCAGCGAGGTGCTATCGGTGACTCTGGGGACCTGTCTAGGTTGGCAGCGTCCACTTCCTAATTTCTCCGCTAGGCGCGCGCGACACTCCTGTCGCCTCGCCAAGTAGCGTGCTCTGAGAGCGCGTCTCTTCCCACAAGCTCCAGAACCATGAAGCGTACAAGAGTGATTTCACCCGAGCTCTTGGAGCTCGGCATTTTTACACAGGCAACATGGCCTGTCTTCAGACTAAGGTAATGTCCACTCCGATTATACATAAGGCAGTATGTATAACAACTTCTTACAAGTGACTAAAGAGATCTAAATAATCCTCATGGTGTCGTCATGAGCAAGCAACATTCTACGTATTTTTCATGTAAACCTGCGAACTGTAACTTTAACAAACTGACGGTTATGCTCCGTCCCAAGTGTCCTTTGTCTTGTAGGAAGACCTATAACTTTGTTAGGCAAATTAAACTCCATCATTTCGCGTGTGAATATATCTATATTTAAGATTTTATATTGTGTTTGGTTTGCTATGTATTTTGGAGGGTATCTTATTGAGGAAGACGATGCTCTGCATTGTCTTGGGCATGGCGTGTCGCCAACGGCTAGCCTCGTGGCGGGCAGTCGGCAGCGAACAAAACTCGTGTCTTGGCAGCGGTCATGCGTAGCTATGTTTTGATGAGCTTTGCTCTAAGGCATTATGCAGCCTTTGGTATTTTCTTCCGTTTCTAATTTTATGTTACTGAGTTATGTTTTTTTACTCCTTCCGAGTTCTTTTGTGTTTCGAACCTTCTCGAAGGTATATGATTTTAGTTCATGTTATGGTAGGGCATTTTTCCTGCCATTTTATTGTTTTCATTTCATTTCAGCCCATAGCTGGGCAAACCTTGTTCCATGTTACTGAAGAACATATACAATTCTAGACCGATTTATTTTAAATGCTAACCAGATATGACCGTTGGCATTTCCCCTCGCCATGCGGGTTTCAGATAGGGATAGGGGTGTTCTTATGCGATGTATTTGGTTTCCACAATGTATTTCTTTTACATAATATATATTACTTTCCTTAGTTGTTTAACCATGGATCTTTTCTTAAGTAATGTGGCACGCCACCAAATAGCATCATCCAGACCCACGCCTTTGTAACACGAGGCCCAAATCCACATCCCGGGTATCCTACCCGCCTGGTTGGTCATTCCTTGCGAATGGTTGCCAGAGTATGGTGCCCTCAAAGCGAAAATACGAGGGGCGGTACAGTAAGTGGAAGCAGAGCGTTAGTTGTCGATTTTGTCTGGTTTTGCTACCACTGGTGGTAGATGGAAGCCTCGTGGCAACATTATCGACTCTGCCCTGATATTTATCAGGATTTATTTATTTATTTATTTATTTATCCGAGTCCAAAACACATACATATATACATATAAATTACACTAAATTTCATTACTCCAGTGTTCAACTGTTAGAATGGCACAGTCATTGGCTTCTATCAAGTCCTGCATAGTACATGGTCTTGATAACATGCTGCAATTCAGAAGGTGCTCAGGGTTTTATCAGGATGAAGACACTGAAGAGTGGAATCCCTTTTTTTTTTTGTAATTATAACTTCCTACCATGGGCAAATAAGTAAACATTTGAATTAATGTCTTGTGGAAAATTAAACCGTTAGACCCGCGAGCACGGAGGTGGCTCGAGCAGTTCGGAAGCCTGCCCTTAAGGATCCTGTATTGTTGCCTGTGCTGTCCGAGGCAGAATTTGCAATTGGTGAGTCACAGATTTTCCATAGAGTAGAAATGTGTGCTAATCTCATTAATTTATTTTTGCTTGAGGAGTATGGTACGTCTGCCCAATATAAAAAGTTGCGTGCTCGTCTGCAGTACTTGTTCACTCGTTGCGAAGATGTTTTATCTGTTTCATCTCATCGTTCTGACGAGGAACTAGCCAATATTTTTGAAATTCAGCGCATGATAGCCGAATGTGCAAACAAAGTTTTCGATGAAAATTCTAGTGGTTGTGACGGTGTTGAAGCACTTCGCGCAGTCAGTGTAGACAGTGATGAAATAAGGTTCCCTACCAGTGAAGGTGATAATCAGCCTTACGTTCCAACATGTACCGCTAATCTGTTAGATGCAATTAGGTTGAGTTGTGAAGTTTCAAATAATGCTGGTATGTTTCAATCTGTTGACCGCAACAGTGTCTTTCCGGTTTCTACTAAAAATGGTACTACAGTAGATAGCAATAGTACAGGGTTGCCAGTAATTTCCTTGGCTGAGGTAGACGTTGCTAATCCCTTTTCATTCCCTCGTGTGGATCATTCTGCTTATGTTTATCGTGAAAGAGCTGCTGTAGGCAGGTCACGTGTCATGTCAGGGTTGCCAACCAGTAGTGTCGATGCTGGTGGTAACGCAAGTGTTGTTAAATTGTCTACACAATACCCCCAGGTCACTGAGAGGCAACCAGTCGATAGTGTTTTAGCGACTGAGTTTAGCCGGTTAAATTTTAACCAAGGATTATCGTCCGACGCGAATTTGGTTGAAGAGTCAAACACTTCATGGATGAATAATTTGAGTACTAATTCTAGTTTTCATGTACCAGTGTCCGTTCATTCTGTTTCTGCTGTAAGCAATCCTAATGGTGAGGTAAATTGTAATTTTTCCGTGTCCGAAAATTATCAACCGAGTGCTAGAGAGTTGTTCATGTCAACTGAAATGCCTCGTTCCGTGTGTAGCACAACTCATGTGTACACCACAAGTAACTCCAATGGTGGAGTAACATATTCTTATTCCAGTGCCTTTTCTCGTCCCACTTGTTCTGTTCTTACGCCCAGTACGAGGGGTGTTCAAGAAGTAAATCTCCGCAGTCGGAGCATGTATCCTACTCAGAGACGAAGTGCTCCCCAAGATGTTTCTAGTAGTAACTATCCTCCTTCATTAGGTATTAAACCTCTTAATTTCCGTTGGCCTAAAGATAAAGTTTGGTGCAACAAGAATAGAGTTTCTTCTCGTGTAGAACCTCAAGGTTGGGATTTCAATAGCCCGAATGATGATGGTGGACCTGTTCAGGGCGAACAGAGAGGTCCAGGTTCAAGTCATTCAGTTTTTTCTAACCGTAATTTTGGGACTCTCGCCCACCCGTTATCTGATTGTGTAGCTAAGTTGAAGCACATGAATACGGATACCTCTGATGGTATTATTCATTTTCTGCGTGAGTTGGTGGAAATTTATGAGTATGCTGCTGTGTTTGGTGTGAGTTACACTCAGGTGTACCAACTTATGTTCCCGTTCACTTCTGGTATGATGAGAAGTATGGTTGTCGAGGCTATGTCCCGTAACACAGGTATCGAAGTGTTCTGTGAGCAAGTAATGTCAAATGTCATTCCGTATAGAAAGATGGGTACTGTAATTCAACGTCATTTGTATCGTGTACAGAAGTATGGTGAATCGTTGGATGTGTACATGCAAGATATGTTAAAGCTAGCGAAGATGTTTTCTGTTAACTTCACCGAGCAAGAGTTGGTGGAACACATTTTAGATGGTGTGACGCCAGACTATCGTTCATTTTTATGCTTAGGGTCTCGCCCGAGCACTATTGCTCAATTGTGTGCTTTTGCCGTACGTGGAGAGTCCGTACGCCAGTCTGACTATGGTAGAGGTTCTGTAGATCAACCCTCACAATTTAATTCATACAAACCGCAGGGTCCTTCTAATCGTTGGAACAATGCTCGTTCCCAGGGTAAACAAAGTAACTGGAGGAATCGTAAACCTCAAGGTTCAGGAGGTCGATGGTCGAGTAATCAGCCTCAGAATAGTCCTGTTCGTAATGAAGAAGTCAGGAGCTCTGGTAATTTTAATTCTGGAAGGAATGTCCGCTTCCAAGGTCCTTCAAATAGTAGAGGTGATGTCAGACACCAAGAAGCTATTAACCGTGGCGAAAGTTCAAACCGTCAAGAAGCTCAAGGTCGAGTGAATAGCAGTTCTGTGAAATGTAACGCTTGTGGTCATTTCGGTCATTCAGACTGCACGTGTAATTCTCCTCAGCAATGATATCCGGAGACCTGGCATCGTGATGTTATGTCGATGTCATCAGTCGTTAATGTAGATGAGCGCGGTGTCGGAGTGTGAGTTGTTGTTGTTTTATTTTAGGGTTTTTATTTGTATTTTTCCTGGACATTGCCTAGCGTTTCCTTGGGTTGGTGCCTGTCTCAGTTGTACCCCGGCGTCCTCTGAGGACATGGTGTTCTCTCTTTGGTTAGCTGGCTTGTGTGTTCCTTACGTCAACGCTCGGCAGGGGGAATTGCTATCCTTATGTGTCATGTGTCGAGCTCGTTCGTCCCCTTCTGTCATGTGGACCGGTGGAGTTCACCTTGTGACAGGAGCAACTTGTAGTGTGTGTGTGTGTCTTAGATAGTTGCATAGACATTTTATTTTCAGGGTTTTTAGTGTTGAAGAGTTGGTGCCTGTCGACGGAGTCGATTTGTTCTGGTGGCATCGGGTTCTACAGGTAGTTGCGGTAGAGTTGTTTGTGTCAAGGTATCTCAAGTTGTTGAGATATTTGCTGTGGTCTTAGACATTTTATTTTCAGGGTTTTTAGTGTTGAAAGGTTGGTGCCTGTCGACGGAGTCGATTTGTTCTGGTGGCATCGGATTCTACAGGTAGTTGTGGTGGAATTGTTTTATGTCAAGGTATCTCAAGTTGTTGAGATATTTGTGGTGGTATTTTTGGCGTTACAGAGGAAGCCGAGGAAGCAGAGAACGCAGAATGTGAGGTCTAGTGTGGGTTGCAGTATTTTCCTGTGCTGTGATTTGGAAACAGTGATTTCTTGTTGTATTTTGGTGTCGTGTAGAGTTCTTGGAGTCGTGTGTGTGGTGCTGTCTTGGTATGACGCTGTGTCGACAGACGGGAAGCTGAACTTGTGCTTCTGTTGTGGCCTATTTCTTCGTTCTGTATTTGGTGTTGTTGAAGTGAATATTGGTATGTTCTGAGTCGTAGTACTCTTGTCTGGTGTGTGTGTGGATATCAGGGATTACTGCATTTGCTCGCAGCCCTGGTGTCGGACCCTTTCCTCGTTAAATTTAGTCTGTGCGCTGTGTGTAGCCTAGAGTGTTAAGGACTGGTGATTAGTCCTTGTACGTGCTGCGCATTGTGAAGTGGTGACTGTACCTGGTTACGCTGTCGAGGTGATGAAGGTTGCCCTGCATTTGCTCGCAGGCGCCTTGGTGTCATTGGAGATGACCCGTTGGGTGACTTTGGTAATTTTCTGTTTCTTGAGTCACTGTTCCTGTCATCGTGTTGGTAAGTCGTAATGGTTTTAGAGAAGTGTGTGTTCCTGTTCTGTTCTCTGCGTTCCGTGTAGGTGTGTTTTCGGTTCTGCGTTCCGTGTGCTAGAGGGCATTTGATGTGTAAGTAATGTAATGTAAAAGGTAAATTGTAAATGTTGGAAATTTGTGGACACCAGTTGTAATCTGTGTGGTGACAAGGTAACTATTTCATGTTCTCCCCTGTATTGTGAGAGCTGAGCCATTCCTGTGGTCGTGGGTTCCCCTAGATTTCTTTCGTGCGACCCCATCTCAGTATTTTCTCACTACGGTGAAAGATGTATAAAGATTTTCTATTTATGCAATATAGCATTGTAACATTAGGATTTTGGTTGTGTACCAGTTCTGTGTAGTTACTTACTCCAGTGAAGTGGAGGTAACAAAAGTCCAAGAGAACGCTGTCCAGTGTTTCTTCCCATTTTAATGACTTAACATTAACGTAATTCTGCTAAACCTAAAGTCTGCGTCTGCATTGTGTGTGCATCGCCCCTATGAAAGTGAATGTGATCTCGTATCACTAAGGCAAGTGAATTGCCAAGTCCTTGCTTGCACAGTGAAAGTCCTAACATGTGCTACGGAAGTTGCTCAAGCTCTCGCCCTGGTCCCTCTCAGGCCAGTGGCATTCTTCGACCCCGCTGGTGAAGAAGCCAACCCAACCTTGTGTTGCGTCTCTGCGTGCTGTGTCTGCTCTTGTCCTTGGCTGTTTCAGTGGTGGTCCAGTGTGAGGGTGGCACCCCTCACTTCTGGAGATGGTGGTGGCCTGTGCCAATATCACTGTCATGACGTCGTCCTCCATCTGATGGTGATCCTGATGCCTGCTGGCCGGTGCGGATGGTGATCTCTTCCCTGATGTCGACCTGGATGCTGAACGACTGGAGCGGTACTATGGTGATGTTGGAGCGGTGATATGGTGATCATCGGGTATGGTGATATGGTGCTGTTGGTGTTCCTTCTTGCCAACCCCTGGGGCCTTCACGACATCATTAGTTGGGCACTTCTACCTTCCTGCTGTTTCAACTTCCTGGTGCAGTGAGTGACGCATGAACAAACATTATTTTGCCTGCTGGCGAACCAAGCCATCCTCAAGAGAACTTACAGGGGGGAGCCTTCTTCCTGTCGGCTCACCCCCACTGTCGGCTTTATGAGGGGGAGGCTGTGCCACTCCAAAGACTGGCACACGTTTCTGCCCCTGCCCGCGGCTCCCCGGGCGGCCTTTTCTACGTGACTTGTGTTTCACTCATTTTGAATGTCCCGCCGCTGACGTCCCCCCCTCTCCCCCGACAAATGAACTGTTCCGGCTCTACAAATGAACTGTTCTGCCTGGACGTGTGAACTATTCCGGGCTGGCTAAACTACGTCTTGGTCCTTCCCTGACGCTATTGGCCCGGCCGGTTCAAATGAACCAATGGCGCGATCCCGCGCGCAATGACTTGCACATTGAATAAGCCTTGCCCCGGCCTACCAACTGAAATGTCCTTCTGGTTGGGCCAGCGAGGTGCTATCTGTGACTCTGGGGACCTGTCTAGGTTGGCAGCGTCCACTTCCTAATTTCTCCGCTAGGCGCGCGCGACACTCCTGTCGCCTCGCCAAGTAGCGTGCTCTGAGAGCGCGTCTATTCCCACAAGCTCCAGAACCATGAAGCGTACAAGAGTGATTTCACCCGAGCTCTTGGAGCCCGGCATTTTTACACAGGCAACATGGCCTGTCTTCAGACTAAGGTAATGTCCACTCCGATTATACATAAGGCAGTATGTATAACAACTTCTTACAAGTGACTAAAGAGATCTAAATAATCCTCATGGTGTCGTCATGAGCAAGCAACATTCTACGTATTTTTCATGTAAACCTGCGAACTGTAACTTTAACAAACTGACGGTTATGCTCCGTCCCAAGTGTCCTTTGTCTTGTAGGAAGACCTATAACTTTGTTAGGCAAATTAAACTCCATCATTTCGCGTGTGAATATATCTATATTTAAGATTTTATATTGTGTTTGGTTTGCTATGTATTTTGGAGGGTATCTTATTGAGGAAGACGATGCTCTGCATTGTCTAGGGCATGGCGTGTCGCCAACGGCTAACCTCGTGGCGGGCAGTCGGCAGCGAACAAAACTCGTGTCTTGGCAGCGGTCATGCGTAGCTATGTTTTAGATGAGCTTTGCTCTAAGGCATTATGCAGCCTTTGGTATATTCTTCCGTTTCTAATTTTATGTTACTGAGTTATGTTTTTTTACTCCTTCCGAGTTCTTTTGTGTTTCGAACCTTCTCGAAGGTACATGATTTTAGTTCATGTTATGGTAGGGCATTTTTCCTGCCATTTTATTGTTTTCATTTCATTTCAGCCCATAGCTGGGCAAACCTTGTTCCATGTTACTGAAGAACATATACAATTCTAGACCGATTTATTTTAAATGCTAACCAGACATGACCGTTGGCATTTCCCCTCGCCATGCGGGTTTCAGATAGGGATAGGGGTGTTCTTATGCGATGTATTTGGCTTCCACAATGTATTTCTTTTACATAATATATATTACTTTCCTTAGTTGTTTAACCATGGATCTTTTCTTAAGTAATGTGGCACGCCACCAAGTAGCATCATCCAGACCCACGCCTTTGTAACACGAGGCCCAAATCCACATCCCGGGTATCCTACCCGCATGGTTGGTCATTCCTTGCGAATGGTTGCCAGAGTATGGTGCCCTCAAAGCGAAAATACGAGGGGCGGTACAAATAGGTTATTCAGATAATAGTAACATGAGCTTCAGCGGTAGGGTTTGACAAGTGCTTATTGTGCCCGATGAGAATTGTGCCCAAGAATCGAACGCTGGATATATAAGATGAAATAACGATTTCAGCCCAACAGAAAGAGATATTGTAAAATATTATGCAAACCGTACGTGACTCAAGCGACACAGCTGTGAGATTAGGAGCAATTAAGAAAGCCATAAACCTTCGAATTAACGATAAGTGTCAAGGGAGTATCAACCGATAAGGAAAGTTTTGCTAACTCAAGAGTTGTAAGGCTATCAACAAGGAATCATTAAAAACCCTTTTGGGCAAGCAATATTTATCAAATTTATGAGTATATCACTGACAGATTTACTGGATGATTATCGATTATCGCGTGATTCAGGCATGCTCCAATTAGAGCTGAGGCAGCGATAAATTCTCATTTGGAAGTTATAAAAATCCCAGACAGTAGCGAATCAGTCTTGGGGAACAACACAGATCAGATAATACCCTATACACTGATATCATTCGTTAAGACATTCACAGGGACTAGGTTTGCTTGTGGGTTGGTAAACCTGATTGCTGATACAGATTACAAATCGCTGAATCAGTATTGGCGTCATCGTAAATTGAAACGCAAGGATACGGAGTTTGATGTACCAAAGGAAGGAAGCTTGTAGTTTAACGTGACCGTTAATCTCGCAATCATAAGCCACGGGACCTCGGTTTTACATGGAATCCGAACCACAGGACATGGCATTTCACATCGAAAATCTCACATGCATTGACCGGGAATCGAACCCGGTCCGCCTTGTTGAGAGGCATACAGCTTGACCGCTGCGCCACCACGCCCCTGTTTGATGTACCATTCCGCTGGCCACGGAGAGAGCATAATAATCTTTTTAATTAATTAATAATAAGTGCACGATTAAATGTGATTCCGCACGACATGAACGTCGAAGTAAACATGTTTTACATACGCGAATAAAGTTTCAAGAAAATAGGGGCTCAAACGTAGAGAATAGACTCCGCACTCGAGTAAGGGAACTACGTTTTGATAAATTAGTATAAATAGGAGAGCGAACGAAAGTCAGTCATTCAGTCTACGGCCCATGCAGTAGCGTGTGGTACCGTCTGCAGTTTCAGTCAGACCGTGAAGGGGTCGTGCTGCATCAGTTCATCTTTAAAACAGTTAGTCGGTCCAGAGGGACGCGACGTTATATCACATCATATCAACCAGTTAGTAAGCCGGCGAGAATGCCATGCTGAAATTCATCAAATAATAACCGAAAAGTTGGGTCATCGTTTCGTATTCTGAGTGATCACTATAGCGTTATGCGCTGGATCAATAAAAAACGCGACAATATCAGTCACGTCGTGTCAAATCAAAGAACACTAAGACCGTAAAAGTGCGGGTTAGTCAAGTAACACACGCAAAGTCGAAACACAGGCAAAAATTACGGAAAGCGAAATTCTAAAAAGACAATTCGTAAAATACGGAATAATAAGTAACATTGCGTCAACATAGACCGCATAAGCGACAAATCCTTAAACTGATAAAATCAACAAGTATTAATCATAAAGGAAGGAGTAGGGACCTAGAGAGACTGTGGGTTCGAGACTTCAGATCTAATGCGTTACAAAGACAAGCGAAGGTTCTCAAAGTAGAGACCGAGCTAGGAATTAGATCTCTCAAATAACAAATATCACAGAACGAGTAAGGAAAAAATACAAGGAACTTTATCCAGAATCCAGTAGTAACGTGTGAACGGGGACGTGGGGTTCAGAGACTTACACGGAGCCAGGGATTTCAAGAGTAGGAAGGAGCCAGTTAGCACGTTCAATGCAGAAACGTTAGGAATCGTCAAGAACCAACTACTACGAACCATAATTGCCAAAGCTCTGAAATAGGGTCGTGTGTTGAATAAAAATGCTATTGTGCCGAGTGTTATATTATGTTTCCACGTCTCAGTGAAAATGAATAAGTGTCAGGAATAAGTGTCATGATGGAGGAGTAGATATCAAGACGGTGGGTGAAGCTGCCTGAGAATGGAATCGGAGCCTGGGTGAGTTGATGAAACGTTATTAATGTTTTGTTGTTGTGCTGTGTGCTAGATATCAATCGAACCATTCATCGACTGGGGAGTTCTGATGGATGATTCATTGATGAATATGTATGTGCAAGTAATTGAAATGCTAAATAAAATGATTATTGTTAGCCACGAGGACCGCCTCGTTGGAAATAAAACGTTATTGGGATTAGTTAAAAGAAAGAAATAAGAAGCTCGATTAAAGAGATATATAATACATAAATAAATTTGGAAGAAGGAATAAAAATAATGAATTAAATGGCGTAAATTGTTGCCAAATTATGAATTAAATATGCACCATAATAAAATTGTAAAATCCAAGGGAATAAAGTAAAATAATAACGGTTAAATTGTAGATCAAAGAATAGTATCGAAAGAATAAAGCATCGTAATGAATTAAAGTAAATATATAAATGATAAGAATGAAAATAAAATGATAAGTAGGTAAAAATATAAAAAATCGTGTTTAAAGATCCGTGTCTAGGAACTCAAAAATGAAAAGTAGAGCGAGAAATAAAGTATCAATAAATAAAAATAAATATTAAAGATCCAAGTATAAAGGTGGAATAAAACCCCCAAATGAATATATTATGTTATAGGCTATTATCCCAAAAAATTATGAAATAAATTGTGTAAGTGCCGAAATCAGGCAAATGTTGTGATAATATCCAAGCACGTTGTGTTGCCGTAAGTGCCAGCATTAAAGAAATAATAAAATATAGTATCAAGTGAATATATAAAAATGCGTTAAGCCCGGATAGATTTATTCGTGAGATGAAATATGTAGGTATTGTTGAATCTTGGATGAAAAATTCCCACTAAATAAGCGTCGAATATTGTTGTAAAGGTATTGTTAAATCGTGGATGAAAAATTCGCACTAAATAAGCGCCGAATATTGTTGTAAAGGTATTGTTGAATCGTGGATGAGAAATTCCCACTAAATAAGCGTCGAATATTGTTGTAAAGGTATTGTTGAATCGGGGAGGAAAAATTCCCACTAAATAAGCGTCGAATATTGTTGTAAAGGTATTGTTGAATTGTGGATGAGAAATTCCCCCTAAATAAGCGTCGAATATTGTTGTAAGGATAAAGAAAGCGTCGAATATATGTAACTCCCGCTGTAGGATGGACGTCCCAGCTAGGATTTGTTGCAGTATAATATTGTTGTAAATGGAGGCATTGTTGAAATAATAGGCATTGTTGGAGGTATTATGAGCGTCGTAAGAAATAGGAACCGTAAACTACCATACATCATCTCCGAGTTAAATATCATTATCCTGGGAACAAAGGATCAATAATAATAATAATAATAAAAGAGCGAAGTAAATCTCTGTGGTAAAAATGAATTTGTAAGTCTTGGAAACATAGGTTTAAAGCTATCCCAGTATGAAGGCTTTGAGGGTAGCTAGACATCATAAATCTCGCCTGAAAGAACCACAAGGGGAAGGAACGACCTTGTCCGTGGCCTTGCTCTTGTGAGAGAGAGAGAGGATATATCTTAATGGGTGCGACCTTCCAGTAATGTCTGGCCGGCATGGAAATATTTAAAAATCTAAATAAAAGAGGTGCCAGCAAAATAAATTATAGAATCATTTTTGCGGGAGTGAAAAAAATCATCCCGAGTAAAAGTTTGAATGTTGTAATAAAATTTGACGGACTTGTCGAATAATATATTGTTGAGAAAGAAATTCCTTCTTCCAGAGATAAACAAATGACGAGCTAAGAAATAATGTAATTTGTTATAAATACATTTCCCACAGTAATAAATAATAAAGCACACAGTACAACGCAAAAGCAAATCACCTAGATGCATGAAGGGTAACTGGAGGGTTACGGATTCGATCCTTAGACATGACATGTTTTCTGTACAGTACTATATTATTTTCCACATCTAAGGCTTTGTGAAGAATTATTGTGAAGGTCCAAAGGGCTTAATACTTGGCAAATAAATGAATATTCTAATAACATAAATAATAGAGAGACCCTGAAGGGTAAATGAAAGAATGTAAAAATCCAAAGCCTCGGAGAAAGTATTAAATGTAAATGATAGGCGCGCTCGACGCTTAAGTAAAATAAATATAAGTAAATATTATGGGTTTAATTTTAAGCAAGACAAAAATAGTTCTGAAACTTCACAGAAAATGAAATGACATTACAGTGAATTTTAGTGATTTCTGATTAATGAATTTATTTTTGGTTTATGAGTGAAACTTGAAGAGACAATTCCAAGTGATTTAAGTTGATAAATTTTGAGTTGATTATATTTTGAGAGTGACACTTGCAGGGACAATATCAGGTGATTTTGGTTTTTATAATTATTTTTTTAGTGAATTAATATTTCCTTTTATTGAATAAAAATTTGTGTTTTTAAATTGTCATGTTGAGTTTTTCCTGAATCTTGTCCACCTGATTGTGTCTACATGTCGGATGTTCAGTCTGTTGGGGAAGGGACGTAACACACCCCGTACCGCAGTAGCCAAGCCGTGGACTGACTGAGCATCCATCCGCTGAGCGGGTACACTATGTGGAAAGATAACTTGCGGCCCGCCACTTATTATGGAAAAATAAACTTCAAGAAATTAATAATTA
Organism: Meconema thalassinum; assembly: GCA_946902985.2. Taxonomy (NCBI): domain Eukaryota; kingdom Metazoa; phylum Arthropoda; class Insecta; order Orthoptera; family Tettigoniidae; genus Meconema; species Meconema thalassinum. Next base: position 301,059,816 of record OX336396.1, on the reverse strand, counting down.
TTATATAACGGCTCAAAATTCTGTAGCTTACTCTTTGTTACTCATAGAAGCCGTGCATTTGTTTTTCCAAAAACATTATACCATTGGTTTGTCACTGAAAGATACCACCTCATGGGGAACTCTTAAACACCGATATTGAAAGCTATATATTCTAGCACATAGCATAATGGTGTTGGTGAAGATATAGGTTGTAAACCAAAAATATTTAGAGTAGGCCTATCACGTGGAAAACCGTATTAATAGGCAGGATCATTTTATTGGAAAAGGCCAATGAGATTCATATGAAAATAGGCTACTTAGTTCTTCACGGAACTACTAGTTCTGTGTTGCCTTAGTAATCGATAGTTGATATTCGAGCTCTTCAGTCGGTCTACACAATGATATCCACTTCCGTTGGTTGGTTCCTCAGTTTAGGGGCTGCGACAACACGGTCATGTAGCCCCGTGTACTTTGGGTGTGCGTAGAATCTGTCTGATAACCGGTGACAATTGTGATGACTGTATTAGTGTGTGTTTTTAATTCAAGTAAGAACTGCAGACAATTTAAGTAGTTCCTACTTTCACTACCAAATGCTACTGACCACGACACCTAGCTTGCGGAGTTGGCTACTTGATGGCATCGCAGTCAGCACCTGGCGGCGAACGTTGGAACTAATACAGCGTTTATCAAAGCTACATATTTTGGCTTCACACAAGTGTAGTTACTGGAAGGTTCTTTTTCATGCCGTGATTCTATGACATGGAACAGCCGGATTTACTTCCCCTCCGAAGGAAGGCATACTGAGGGATTTTATCGCTCTTAAGAAATCCGACAACATCGGCTGGTTTTGAACCCGCGACATAGAAGCTCAGCATGCTATCAACTACGCCACTGAAGCCGCTAGTTTTTGCATGTCCCGGTAATTGACATTACAAAGTGTTTACCGACTGAAATCCACTGAGAACCTGATTAATTAAAAGTTTTAAATCTATCGCCTTTGTAGAGCCTTGCACAAAGTCTTCCAGCGATCCCAAGTTGAAACGGTGGGTAACAATGTTATCATACCCCACTGGTTCGTACGCTGTTAAGGGCAACCCACTTTTTAGCCTATTTTCAATTTTGAAAAAATAGGCTTATGACATCACCTTTTGTCCGTGTGTGTGCGCGTGGGAGGTGAGTGTGTGTCCCTCCTAATAAATTCTAAACGGCTGAAGCGACTTCAATGAAACTCGGTAAGTTCATAGTACTAATCCGGGCGACCCCGACCGTGCCCTTCAAATTTTGTTACGCCTCACCAATCCAACATGGCGGCTGTGCGAAATATTACACCAGCATTCAATATCTCCGAAACTATTATCGATATCACCCTGGAATTTTTTATGGTGATAAAGGGAACTACTAGAAGTTCACCTATGTGACTTTTGAAAAACTGGTAACTACAAAACCAACATGGAGGCCAAGCGAATTTGCGACGATTAAATAGACGTTTCTCGCGATTTAACCAACCAAACGCAATAAAACTTGGTACAGTACATGTTTATACACATTGTAATGAATCGACATCTAATTTCGTTCAATTGTTCACATTAACACAAGATGGCGGCTGTGCGAAATATTTCACCGGCATTCTATATCTCTGAAACTGTTAGCTGTATCACCCTGAAATTTTATACGGAGATAAAGGGCACTACTGGACGTTCACCTATAAGACTTTCAAAAAGCGGTTAACTACAAAACGAACATGGCGGCCAAGCGAATTTGAAAATTTTAAATAGACCTTTCTCGCGATTTAATGTTCCAAACGCACTGAAACCTGGTACAGGAAATATTTATACACATTGTAATCCACTGGTATCTAATTTAGTTCAATTGTTTACATAACCTCAAGATGGCGGCTGTGCGAATTTTAAAATTATTTTTTTATTTCTTGTGTCGTAATCAAGCGGTCGAAGTGAAGGTTTGAATAATGAACCTACGCAATAATTTTCCTTTAATGGTACATGACTCTATGGCCTATACATTTAACAATCCAACATGGTGACCATCCGAAATATTCAGACGACTCTGAATATCTACGAATCTATTATAGCAATTAAACTGATTTTTTTATGTTCATAGGGGCTATGAACGTAAGTTCACCGATAGGACTTTAAATAACCTGGTGATCACAAATCCAACATGGCGGTGAAGCGAAGTATAAATATTCACCTGGACGTTTCTCGCAATTTAACCACCCGAGTGCAGTGAAACTTGGTACAGTAAATCCTTATACAAAAGTTAATCCACTGGCATCTAATTTATTTCAATTGTTTCCATAACCACAAGATGGCAGCTGTGCGAAATTTTAAAATCTCCTTATTACTTCTTGTGTCCTAATCATGCGATTGAAGTTTGAATGCTACACGTACACAATAATGTTCATGTAACATTACATAACTCTAGGACCTACATATATAAAATCCAACATGGCGACCATACGAAATATTTAGTCGGTACTCAATATCTACGAATCTATTACAGCAATCAAACTGAAATTTTGTATGTTGATAGTGGCAGTTAATATAAGTAGCATATATGAAAATAGGCTGTATAGTTCTTCACGGAACTACTTTTTATGTGGCAGATCAGAGCCTGCTGGTGGGTGTCGGGTACAATGTAGTGACTGCCCTTCGTTCGGATCTGCATTGTTACACTCCTGCTGCCATTCTGCTCCAAACCGTCTCCTAACCAACTCTTGGGCTTTTGACACAGATTGAGAACGTGATTTCAAACGACCAAATGTATGAAGTATATCTTCTTGAATTGGGAGAGCTACGTTCATTGATATTTTTGTGAACTCGCGGATCAGAGGGTTACATCTCCTTAGTCTTGGCGATTCGATATGGCTCAGCACAGACAACCAGAAATGAGGAGTAAATTTTATTGTACCACTGATGTTGCACATTGTCTGATTCAGGATGGTATCGATGGTATCATTCTCACTGATGAACAGTACTCTCCTGTTGAATATACCAGTCCATCGCAGTTGATTGAAGAACGGACGCAGAAGCTCCCCATGTACAGCCAGCAAGTTCCATGATGATGTTCTTCCTTGTCCTCAGTTTAGCAGTACTCTTGAATGATAATGTCCGGTCCAGAGTAACTCCACGGTACTTGGGGTAGATGTTGTGGGATAGAGCCCTACCATCGAACGAGACATCCAAGGTTAAATTTGTCTGCCTGTTGCTGAGGTGGAGCAAGAGCAGTTTCTGCTTAGCTGATGCTTGGAATCAGACTCCACTTTTTGAAGCACCTACACAGAATATGAAGGTCTGCATTAAAGATTGTTTAAAAACTATATCCAAATCATCATCATCTTCATTTCCCCTTTTCCAGCTGACACTGCGTGGGACAAATATGGTTCCTCTCCACTTTGTTCTTTCGTTCCACCATTCCTCTTCCGACACGCTGTTCCAATCCAGGTTCGGTTTACTAATGCTATTCTTCACCGAGTCCATCCAACGCATTTTTGGTCTTCTTCGTCCTCTCTTCCCTGTCATCCGTCGTTCCAGTGCTCGTCTTGGTAGCCTTATTTCATTCATCCGTTTGACATATCCAAACCATCTCAATCTGTTTTGCTCCAGTTTGTCATTTACACACATCAAAAAAAGTTTTGCATCACCTCGGTTCCCAGATCTCCGGCATATAGACGTTGACTGTGTATATTGTATCAAAGATACAGTCCCTTTGACTGTTCATAGATGTCACTAAAACTGCTCAAAGATGTAAACAACCATGCATGAGCAGGGCCTATTAGACGGAGGGGGTACGACAGCCGATCAGTTCCAGTCATTCCACAGGACGAAGGTACGCTGCTCATGTTGTCTGTAGTTCTACCATGCCTAGAAGGTCAATACCGCAGTTCGATCGCGTCCGCATTGTTACTTTGTGTCAAGAAGGGCTCTCAACAAGGGAAGTTTCCAGGCGTCTCAGAGTGAACCAAAGCGATGTTGTTCGGACATGGAGGAGGTACAGAGATACAGGAACTGTCGATGACAGGCCTCGCTCAGGCCGCCCAAGGGCTACTACTGTAGTGGATGACCGCTACTTACGGATTGCCGCTCGGAGGAACCCTGACAGCAATGCCACCATGTTGAATAATGCGTTTCGTTCAGCCACAGGACGTCGTGTTTCAACTCAAACTGTGCGCAATAGGCTGCATGATGCGCAACTTCACTCCCGACGTCCATGGCGAGGTCCAGCTTTGCAACCCCGACACCATGCAGCGCGGTACAGATGGGCCCAACAACATGCTGAATGGACCCCACAGAATTGGCATCACGTTCTCTTCACCGATGAGTGTCGCATATGCCTTCAACCAGACAATCGTCGGAGACGTGTTTGGAGGCACCCTGGTCAGGCTGAACGTCTTAGACACACTGTCCAGCGAGTGCAGCAAGGTGGTGGTTCCCTGATGTTTTGGGGTGGCATTATGTGGGGCCGACGTACGCCACTGGTGGTCATGGAAGGCTCCGAAACGGCTTTACGATACCTGAATGACATCCTCCGACCCATAGTGCACCCATATCGGCAGAATATTGGAGAGGCATTTGTCTTCATGGACGACAATTCTCGACCTCATCGTGCACATCTTGTGAATGCGTTCCTTCAAGATAACGACATCGCTCGACTACAGTGGCCAGCATGTTCGCCAGACATGAACCCTATCGAACATGCCTGGGATATGTTGAAAAGGGCTGTTTATGGACGTCTTGACCCACCAACCACTCTGAGAGATTTACGCCGAATTGTCGTTGAGGAGTGGGACAATTTGGACCAACAGTGTCTTGATGAACTTGTGGATAGTATGCCACGACGAATACAGGCATGCATCAATGCAAGAGGACGTGCTACTGGGTATTAGAGGTAGTGGTGTGTACTGCAATCTGGACCACAAATGCTGAAAGTCTAGCTGTATGATGGTACAACATGCCATGTGTGGGTCTCATGAGCAATAAAACGAGCTGAAATGTTGTTTGTGTTGATCTCTATTCCCTTTGTATTTAAAGGTTCCGGAACTCTTGGAACCGAGGTGATGCAAAACTTTTTTTGATGTGTGTAGTTTCTGTACTCCCATTGCTCAATCTCTTCATTTATTACGTCTAACTGTTCTTGTACCTCCATCTCATCCTCGCCCCAGATCACAACATCGTCTGCAAACAACATTACCTTCATATTTGCCCTACTATAGTCTTGCATTGCTGCCTTCATGATGTAATCCATCACCATTATGAACAATAATGGTGACAACGCACTTCCTTGCTTTAGTTCAGTGACAAATTTAAACCATTCCGATGTCCCGACTCCAAATATAACTGGTTATTGTGTTTGAAAATAAATTTGGTAAAGGGAGCTTAACTCTTTAACACCATTCTCATAGGATTTCTCTATGCCTTCCCATTATATTCAGCTGTTGAATTTCTGACCAGCCAAAGAGAAAGGGCGTCACGGAGATATATTACCTGGTACAACGTACAAACCACTCTTCGCATTGAACAGCACAGAGAGATTTTTGATTTGATTTATTTATTTCCACGGCTACACTTAGAGCTTAAGAGCTTCTTTACAGTAACGCCATACATAAATCAAGATTAGGGCTTATAAAAATAAAACACTTCACTAACATTCACAATATAAATAATAATAATAATAGTCTAACAATGATAGTAACAAAAATACAGTAATAATTATAATGAAAAAAAAATGTACCAAAGAGTGCATACAGACTCAGTATGAGCTTGAAAAACAAAAACCATATACAAGAAAATATAATGTTAACTTAGATAGGTTGTCAGTCCTGATGTTATAACTGAACTAATAATAGTATTTTATGTTCGACCCTGACTATTATATGTCAGAAAACTGTATCATAATAATGGTCATTATAACACTATTTTTCATTATGAAACAGTTTCTTCCAACAATCACAGCTCAAGAAACAGTTGTTTGACCAATTAGGTGAGGATGGCAACGCATCTGCGCTAAGTTCCAAGGCCTTCTAATTTAAATTTCCCTGCCTGGCCATGTGTCATAGTGGGGCAATCGAGGAGGCGATGGTCAAATACAAGGTATTCTGTGCGTCCCATGCGCGCTGTTCTGTACATAAAACTGGCGAAATCTCGACAGATATTTTGAATATTTGTGTTCGAACATAAAATAGTTATAATAATTGTCGTCGAACATAAACAGTCGTATGCAACTCGCCTATAATGGTAATTAGGACACTCGTATGGAAATTATAAAACTCCCATATACTCGTGTCTTAATAAATTATTGCCATTATAGGCTCGTTGCATAATGCAATAACATAATGCAGTAATCAGATGTGAGAGGTATACTGCTCCAAGAAGCAGGATGAAAGACGTCTTTTGAGAGCTGCAGTGCTTGCAATGTTGACGAACTTAAAATCGAAGGTGTTGAAGAGGCGTCAGTCGGTGCAAACAAAATATTTATTGAACTTCATGCTTCGGTGTGTAGGAATCTGGAGTGATAATTTTGTGTATCTATATTTCGATTATGAACAAAATGCATTGGTGTAAAGGAGTTGTAGAGATATAACGGGGTCTTGGTATGTAATATTTTATGTGTGAGAATGCTAACTGATAGCTGCCTGCGCTCGTGTAGTTTCAGCCATTTCAGCTGCACGTAGTAAGGTGTGATGTGTTCATCTCGCCTTACATCCAGAATGTACCGAACACTTGCATTCTGGACTCTTGAAATTTGATGATCTGTGTTTCAGGTAAATCATTGTACAGCAGAGCCATAATCAATTATTGGAGAAATGAGAGTTTGGACGAAGAGCTTGCGTATAGGATGGGTGTGAGAAACGGTTGTTTTGAAGAGATGCATAGATGATATAAAGTTCCTTACCACATTAGACGTAGCTCTTCCCACGCACAACTGTCTGGTATGTACAAGAGTTAGGTATATGGTTGCACTGAATATTCTTACCAGCGTACCATAGAGTTTCAGTGAAAATGAACGACGTTTCTTATTTTTTTGTGATTCTTCTTATAATTTGTTTTTCTTCTCAAGAAGTAGTCACATGTCATTGGTGTAGTTAGTGTAAGCGGGGCGCAGAAACTTTTACAATTTTATTCTGCTTAGCTCCTCAGGATGATCACTTACTCCACACTGTGGAATATGATTTTTAGCAACCTGTGGCAACAGTATTCTACAGTAGTTAATGTTTGTGGTATTCCTGGACTGCTCAGCGTAACCGATACCATTTCGTCCGTTACTTCTTCCAGCGAAACAAAACCTGGCCTATGTTACCAGAGACCACCTCTGTCTTTGAAATTTCTTCGTCTTCTTCTTCTACGCGATCAGGCCCAGTGGACCGCGCGCTGCTACAAGTTTCCTTCTCCATCGTCTCCTATCCATAGCTGCCATCCGCCAACTGTCCACACGTATCGCTGCCTGTTGCAGATCTTCATGGAGTCCATCACTCCACCACTTCCTTGGTCTACCTGGTGGTCTTCTTCTTGTGGGGATGAAATCCAGTAGCTTCCGTAGCCATCGGTGGTCTTTCATTCGGGCTACATGCCCAGCCCACTACAGTCTTCTGGTTTTGATGGTTCCAGCTATGTTGGCATCATGGCACAGGTCTTCTACTTCATGATTGTGTCTAATCCTCCATTCACCCGTGTGTACATCCCTCACCGGTCCGAAGATCTTCCGAAGAACTTTTCTCCAAAACGAGTAGTTCATGAAAGTCCTGTTTTCGGATACTCCATGTCTCACTTCCATATAGTACAACGGGTTGGACGAGAGATTTATACAGACGAATTTTGAACTGTCTGGAGAGACATCTGAACCGAAGAAGCTGTGTTAAGCTGTAGAGAGTTCGGTTTCCTGCTTGGATCCTGGCGTTGATTTCTCCGTGAAAAGCGATCCTAGGTACTTAAATTAATGGACCCTCTTGTATGACTGGTCCCCTACCCGGAGTGACTGTAGTTGCCCGAAAACGTGGCCTTGCCCGCGAGTCATTTTGAGGTACTCTGTCTTGGTTTCATTCACGATTAGCCCAAATTTGTTGGCAGCTGCCTTGAGCACTCCGGTCATTTGCCTCAACTATTCCTAAGAGCTGGAGAGTAAACTGATATCATCTACGTAGGCAAGGTATGCTAGGTTCTTCCATTCGACTTGGATTCCTTCAGAATTCTCTCGAATGTTATTAGTGACATTAATGGAGATGGACTATGGATACCGAGGGGCAGTTGACCTCGCTATTCCGTCCTCTAATAGTACATTATGCAACGAGCCTATAATGGCAATAATTAAGACACGAGTATCTTTATAAAACGAGCGTATTCGAGTTTTATGATTTCCATACGAGTGTCTTAATTACTATTATAGGCGTTTTGCATACGACTGTTTATGTTCGACGATAATTATAACTTTATTATATGTTTTAACATAAATATTCATAAATATCTGTTGAGATAGTCACTAGAATTTTGTGATCGGGTGCTGCGCTGAGTATAGGATATCTCTGATTTCCAAGCTCTCTGACCGACCGACGCATGCGCTCTGTGTGCTTCAATGCCATATGTGCAGATTGAGCACCAGTATTCAGTAAAAATGTCACTGAATGCGTTTGAAAACAACGCGCTGTGTAGAAATTGGATTTGGAGATATTAAGGTATAGTGCTATTTCTTGTCTCATATTCACCAGTTTATTTACGCGAACATATGGACGGTGCACTTTCCGTAATTTATACAGACATGTTGCATGTTGAGCACATGCGCGAAGGTATCCTTATCTAATTGGTCAAACAACTGTTTCTTGAGCTGTGATTGGTGGGAGAAAGTGTTTCATAATGAAAAATAGTGTTATAATGAGCATCATTATGATACAGTTTTCAGACATATAACAGTCAGGGTCGAACATAAAACAACAATTACCAACACTCTGGATGCTACCAACTTTATCAAGCACTCTTGACATGATATAGGTAGGCTATGGTCTTCAACTCGTTGTTATTGTCATTGTTTATTTAGGGGCGTTGCAACATCGTGGTAACGTAGCCCAGTGTACTTGGGTATGTGTAGAATTTGTCTGGTAATGTCTGTAAAAGTGCAATTGGGTAGGAAGCGGCCGTGGCCTTAAGTTAGGTGCCATCCAGGCATTTGCCTGGAGTAGAAGTGGGGATCCACGGAAAACCACTTCCATAATAGCTGAGGTAGGTATCAAATCCTCTTCTTCTCAGATTTGCCTCATGACGCTGAGTATACCCCGTTCCAGCCCTCAGAACCAGGAATCGAACCCGGGCCTCAGCAGTGACAGCCAAGAATGCAACGACAGCTGGTGGTCATTTAGTCCTATGTCCTGGTAATGTCTGTAAAAGTGCAATTGGGTAGGAAGCGGCCGTGGCCTTAAGTTAGGAACCATCCCGGCCGGCATTTGCCTGGAGTAGAAGTGGGAAACCATGGAAAACCATTTCCAGGAAGGATGAGATGGAAATCTAACCCACCTCTTCTCAGGTTTACCTCATGAGCTGAGTGAACCCCGTGCTAGTCCTCAGACAAGAATTAAATTTCTTGGCAGAGCCTGGGTTTCAACATGGATCTATGGGGCGAATGCTAGCCACTACCCGACGAGGTGGTCAGGAGATTATTATCATCAAAATTGGAAGAAAAATACAAGGTCACTAAATTTTCAGTCGCATGGTCAGCGTAGGCTACATACGTTGTCTGCTTATTGCTTTAATCCTTAATTTCCTAGTTGGCTCTCGACAAGAAAATTCATGAAAACTAGTTCCAGGAAGTTTATTTTAGAGCCTTGTTTACAAAACGGCACGCCACAGTATAGGCAACTATTGTATTATAATGGTCTTATTTCAATAACAGTCATGTCAAGTTTTCGGGCAGTAACATCCTCTAGCGCGCGGAACGCGAAGCGCGACCAAGCGCCCATAGGATGGTGGTAGGTACTGGTGCTCCTAATGGTGCCCCTTTTAGCCATGTGAGAGTAAAAATGAAATAGTTGAAATTTAAACTCTATCGACCCGTTTTTATAAAGCTCTACCCACAATGCGCAGTCGGCTGACGGTAGTGGGCAGACGGCAGATGAAGTCAGAAGTCGGTAGTTCACAACCTAGCCACCCACAATGCGCAGTCGTTAAAATGCTAGGAGTAAATAATAACTCGACTTTCATTTATTCCTGGAGAAATTTGTCAATTGTCGATAACCTAACCTAAAATTTGCAAGGATAGACGACTTGGAGCTGTACGGTTTATTTTTATTGCTGCTAACTGGTACAGCATTGTTAAAACTGAGGAAAAATACTCGTACATCCAGTATCCCCTCATTGTAAATAATTAATAACAAATCCAACTCTGAATTAGACCTACTGATTTTTGAACAAAATTGCTTTTGTGTAGTTGGTCATTTTTGATTGAACGCCTGAGAGATCCCAACACGTTCAATCTATTACTACATCATTTCCCAATTTATTTTTCGTCATTAGGAAATGTATTTTGGCTAATTTCAGTACCGGTAGTCCCTACTTTAGAAATTGTATCGTACGATGAGCTCTCATTCAGCGTTACCTTCCACTGCATTTCATTTGCTACAAAGGAAAACATTATAATCAATTAACTGCTTCCTTTTAAATACTTGGGCTCACACATGTCCTATATCCAACGGCGTTCCCTATCTTCTATCATAAGGTCAGTACATTCAGTCATCTTTTTATATACTGTAATTATCCGAAGAATGTAGGCCTACCGCGAATACAACTACACAGCTGATGACAAGCGGGAAAACGACCAAGTGACGTCAGCTTGTGATCTTTTCTGATTGGCTCTTAAATATGCAGTTGGCTGTCAAAGATAAAACTGGTGACAGCCGACCACACGCTGCCGATTGTCAACTATCTACTACCGACATACAACTTCACATTGTGAATGACGCCATAAGAGAGCACGCGTCGGACTTTAACTGCCGTCTGCCAACTGCGCATTGTGAATAGAGCTTTAAGGAGATAGAGCTTGTAAATTTAATTGGTTGAATTTGTAAGTCAGTTGATTAGGTTGAATGGTTTTTCAGTATTTAGGAACTTGAAATGACTTTTTAAAGTTGCCTGTTGAGCTGAGAATGCTGACTTAGGGTCTGCTGCTAATGCTGATGACCGTCAGATTCGCAGCGGCATAGATGGAATTGTTCGTTCGCTCGTTGGCTTGGTTACAGTGTCTTCAGTTGTTTGGAATGATAATAATAATTATTTCAATAACATGACAGTTGTTGAATATTTCAGTAGCAAAAGAAAAAGGGCGTCATGGAGCAGTATTACCTGGTACAAAGCAGTCTTCGCATTGAACAGCACAGAGAGACAATATCAGATCCGTTAGCTGATGCCTTCAATGTATTATAGGTGTAGGATTGTTCTCGCGTAGTACAGAGGGCTCTATGTTAACTTCTGCGTCACCACACCCTTAATTCCCAAGACGTGTGCTGCCCTCTAGGGATAGCCGCTCTGACTTTGCGATTACGTGCGCCCTGCTGATCAAAGCGGTGTAGTGTAAGGTGATGTGATGCGAATTAGTGATATATTTGTCAGTGGAATCCAATTATACTCCAGCAGATTCCCTCGCGGCGCGTGCTCATGGAGCTTAGCTTCAAGCAGGTATCGTGCATTCCATTCACACAATTCAAAACTGTCTGGAAACATCGGTTTAGAGAGAAGTTTCTCCTTCAACCTTTAACCCTTCAAGTTCCCCCCCCCCCCCCCCCCCAGGGACTCACATCTAGCCCACTAGATGGGTGGGTTGCCGACCATGGGGCCTGAGCTGAGTCTGGCATTGCTTCCATTTACTTGTGCTGGGCTCCTCTCTGTCTTCTTTCCTGTCGACCTCACTTGGTCATCTCTTGTTCTCTTCCGACCCCGGCGGTATTAGCGTATCCGAGGCCTAGGGAGTCTCTTCCTTTCCCGCCTTAATTGGCCCTTGTCTCATCTTTTCTGGTACCCTCCTTCTGCGAGGGGTCAGCCTTCTTTTTCTTTTCATGTAATCTCCTGCCTACTGCAAAAGGCCCTCAAGGAGGCAGGGTGTATGTAGCCCCACCACTTGTGGTGCACCCTAGATATTGCTACACCATCAGGGGCTCACGGTTGGTGAGTTCGGGAGTTGGTGACCCCGAGGGATTCCTGATCTGGGTCCAATTTTACCCCTTTTATATATTACCTCTGGGACGGACCCTCTTCTCTTTCACTTTTCTATCTGCCTTTCATGGCTCTCCTTCCTTCCAAGTCCCTCAATCCGCATCCTTCGAGTGTTGAGGGCATTTCTTTTCCTCCTGTCCTTTATTTGCCTTATTCTCGTTTTGTTTTCCATTTCTTCTTCTAGTAATAATAATAATAATATCGTATGGCCTCGGGTGCCTGGTGCAAGCTTTGTTAATTGACACCCAGAGGGTAGCTTGCATGTCGAATTTCGTCGTTCCTTTGAACGCTATGAAAGTCAAGGAGGTTAGATATCTGAACTCCTTGACACTACAGCGCTTTCAAGTAGAGAATGGAGGAACTTTGTGTTGGCGGAAAATCCCGAGATTAATTTTGCCATTGAACACGGCCTACTGAATTCAAATGGGTTCTTTAACATGCCAACAACGTATGACATGAGTATCGTGATTTTTGTCGCCTTCTTCTAGTATATAAGTTAGTTTTAGTTATACATTTCATTATCATCTTCACGATCATCCTCACCATTAGGAGCCGATAACCCAGATGTTAGGCCCATTAAAACAACAATTATCATCATCACCTTCAAGTGCCACTGAAATATGTTGTACTTTTCTTTCAGTGATATTTTTAACCTTCATCACGTCGGGTCTACGGTAGATTACTGTCCTATTGAAAAGAAATGCGCGTCGAGCTCCTCCGATCGTTACAAAGGGCGTAAAAGGCACATGTATTCCTTCGCTAGATGACAGAGGAGTAGCGCTTCTTGACGGCGACGTTTTTGCTCAGTTGTTCATCAAAGTGCCAAGGGCACAGTCGAGCGGTAAACTACCGTCACGCGCGACCGAAAATGCAATTATTTTATGCCGATCGCCCAAAACAAAATGAGAGTATTTATCATAGTTTTTCTCATTTCTAACATATTTCATTCACTATTGATAGTCCAGTTGCTCATTCTCCCCCCCCCCCCCCAACATCCACACACATGCACGCACCCAACACTATCTTTGTAGCTGTCATATAGTGCTTTTTCATTTTTTCTACCACCGTTGTTACTCTTATTTTACACAGTTTATTCCCATGTTTCTTCAACATATATTATCATACTAATATATAATAAGATGTTCAGTAAAGAACATATAGCCTACTTTCTCCTAAATGCATGGGTATTGTTATAACTCTTTGTCCTATTCAAGGAGTATGATTGAATGTTGGTTGTAGTAGCTTGTTGAAATACAACGTGCTATAGGGATATTAAACATGAATATGAGGTGCCCTTTGCTAGTGCTACCTCTGTACCAAATTTCGTTCAATTCGGTTTCACCGTGTTTGAATTGATAGGGGGAATTGATTTGCACACATACTTGGCCACCATCTGCAAACTATTGGGCTGATGTTCTTGCTGTTTGGTCTGAATATGTTTCCCACATAAAGATATGGTGTTGCAAAATTTGGTAGAGACTATATTATTAGGTTGGTCGTAAATACATTTTAGCTTTTAACATTTGGGTGGCCGCGATTACGATTCCGTCAAGATAGCGGTGATATAAAACATGACACTGAGGTGCCCTTTGCTAGTGCTACCTCTGTACCAAATTTCGTTCCATTCGGTTTCACCGTGTTCGAATTGATAAGGGGAATCGATTTTCACACAAAGATGGCCGCCATCCGCAAAATATTAGGCTGATGACCTATTAGTTTGGTCAAAGGATGCTCCCTCCATAAAGGTATGTTGTTGCTAAATTTGCTAGAGATCGGATGATTAGGCTAATCGTAATTTGATTTAAGCTTTGAACATTTGTGTGGCCGCCATTACGTTTCTGTCAATATGGCGGCGATATAAAACATGACACTGAGATGCCCTTTGCTAGTGCTATCTCTGTACCAAATTTCGTTCCATTCAGTTTCACCGTGTTTGAATTAACAGGGAGAATCGATTTTGACACAAAGATGGCCGCCATCCGCAAACTATTAGGCGAATGACCTATTAGATTGGTCAAAGGATGCTCCCTCCATACAGGTATGTAGTTGCAAAATTTGGTAGAGATCGGATGATTAGGTTAATCGTAATTTGATTTAAGCTTTGAACATTCGTGTGGCCGCCATTACGTTTCAGTCAAGATGGTGGCGATATTAAACATGACACTGAGGTGCCCTTTGCTAGTGCTACCTCTGTACCAAATTTCGTTCCATTCGGTTCCACCGTGTTCGAATTAATAGGGGGAATCAATTTTGACATAAAGATGGCCGCCACCCGCAAACTATTAGGCTAATAACCTATTAGATTGGTCAAAGGATGCTCCCTCCATAAAGGTATGTAGTTGCAAAATTTGGTAGAGATCGGATGATTAGGTTAATCGTAATTTGATTTAAGCTTTGAACATTCGTGTGGCCGCCATTACGTTTCAGTCAAGATGGCGGCGATATAAAACATGACACTGAGGTGCCCTTTGCTAGTGCTACCTCTGTACCAAATTTCGTTCCATTTGGTTTCACCGTGTTTGAATTAATAGGGGAATTGATTTTCACACAAAGATGGCCGCCATCCGCAAACTATTAGGCTAATGACCTAGTTATTTGGTCAAAGGATGCTTCCTCTATAAAGGTATGTTATTGCAAAATTTGGTAGAGATAGGATGATTAGGTTAATCGTAATTTGATTTAAGCTTTGAACATTTGTGTGGCCGCCATTACGTTTCCGTCAAGATGGCGGCGATATAAAACATGACACTGAGGTGCCTTTTGTTAGTACTACCTCTGTACCAAATTTCGTTCCATTCGGTTGCACCGTGTTCGAATTAATAGGGGGAATCGATTTTCACACAAAGATGGCCGCCATCCGCAAACTATTACGCTGATGACTTATTAGTTTGGTCAAAGGATGCTCCCCCCATAAAGGTATGTTGTTGCAAAATTTGGTAGTGATCGGATGATTAGATTAGTCGTAATTTGATTTAAGCTTTGAACATTTGTGTGGCCGCCATTACGTTTCCGTCAAGATGGCGGCGATATAAAACATGACACTGAGGTGTCCTTTGCTAGTGCTACCTTTGTACCAAATTTCGTTCAATTCGCATTCACCGTGTTCGAATTGATAGGGGGGGGGACAGACATTCAGAGTACACACACTCACACACACACACACAGACACACAGACACACACACACACACACACAGACTCACACACACACATACACACACACAGACAGACACACTTTTTTCGCCCTGTGTTGATCTCATAAGTCTACTTTCATTTTTTGCAAAAATCGAAAGTAGGCTAAACAAGATGTTCGGGAAAGAACATATAGCCTACTTTCTCCGAAATGTATGGGTATAGTTATAACTCTCTGTCCTTATCATCTCCTAATTTCTTCCTATTTGAAGTGCAAATTGGCACACAGGATTTGAACAGTGGCGTTCAAACCATAGTTTATAATTTACCCCAGCATTTTGCAATTTCATCAGCAAACACTCCAAACACCGACTACTTACAATAATTGAAACTTCGTTGCTCTAATAAGGCCCATCTACAATGCGCAGTCGGCAGTCCGTAGTTGGTAGTCCTCGGTCGGCAGTCGCGATCGACCCCGTGTATACTATAGGCACCATACACAACATGAAGTTGCAGTTGGTAGCTGGCAGTTGGCAGTCGAGAATTTTATCCTTGACTGCCAACTACCCGACTGCAGCAATGTAATAGCCAATCAGAGCAGATCAGAAACTGACGTCACGTTGTTGTTCTGTGTCGTGTACGAATGATATAGAACTAAGTGAAGTAACTTCGCAACCCGTTAATTTTCAGGCTAATCTTAAATACACGGTATAACAAAATAATCCATCTCCAAATCATCCATATTGCAAGTTTTGAGATTATCAACAACGCCTCTGTGCACAAGGAATAAACGAATGTTACTGTCTTATTACTCCTAGCAGTCGTTAAGACTGGGTTCACTAACTGGCCGGTATAGAGCGCTGCTCGAATCTATAGTTTCTGCATAGTACAACTGAAGGCTGGAAGATGTCACTCCAGTGGAGAATGTCGTTTTTTTAATATATAATTTCCATTGCAAAAAGCACCATATAAAGCTTTATTTTATAACGTCTCAGTACTCAAGAAACAATAAATATAAAAACTAGTCGTGATATCTAGTTGTGAAATATCGAACAATATAATCCTAACAGAGCGAGTGCATTCTAGCGGCCAGAAGAAGAAACTTTTCAATAAAATCTGTTACCTTTTTGTCAGCTAGATGTCTCGATTAAATCTGCTGGCGAATTATGTTTTAATTAAGTATATGTTTTGCACCGTAATATGCACAATATAACGCTTAATTTTAAAACGTCTGAGTCATTACAAAGCAACAAATATGTAAAATGTCAAGCAAAAAACTAACTCTGATGGGGTTTGAACCATAGGCATATGAATGACAGACTAACGCTTTACCACTGAGCTAATTGTGTCAACGAATATCGTTCTATATAAAATGACTTACATAGAACTTGTTAGCAAATAATGATTTATACTAAACGATTTCATCACTGAAGTATATTATTTATATATAAAGCATTTCATACAAAGTTTATTTATTTTGTTTCAGTACGCTATATTGCCTGCAATACTCAAATTAGTGAAATATAAGTCAGGCACAAGATATCCGCTGCCATCTTGTCTTATTAATGAATCAGCTGAGCTTTTTAAAATCACGTCTGCACTATAGTATTACAAAATAAACTTTTAATTTCGTACGTGCCTCTTCCTTTAGAACAGTTAAAACGATTCTCGGCTCGATAATCGGAACTGGTGGGTCCCATGATATGGATTATAAAGTTTGCATAATTCGCACGGCCGCCATCCTGAAATGGTATGGCGGACGACCTTGTAGTTTGGTCACAAGACGCATCCTATACGAAGGTATGTTGTTACCAAATTTGGTAGAGATTGGATGATTTGGTTAGTCGTTATTTGATTTTACGTTTTGAACGTTTGAGTGGCCGCCATTCAGTTTTAGTAAAGATGGCGGCGATATAAAACATGACACTGAGGTGTCCTTTGCTAGTGCTACCTTTGTACCAAATTTCGTTCAATTCGCATTCACCGTGTTCGAATTGATAGGGGGGGACAGACAATCAGAGTACACACACTCACACACACACACACAGACTCACACACATACACACACACAGACTCACACACACACATACACACACACAGACAGACACACTTTTTTCGCCCTGTGTTGATCTCATAAGTCTACTTTCATTTTTTGCAAAAATCGAAAGTAGGCTAAAAATGAGATGGTGTGTGTCTGTCTTTCTGTCTGTCTGTTACTCAATAACGCAAGAACCACTGGTCCTATTTAAATGAAATTTTGCATGGATGTAGCTGATTTACCAGGTTTACATATAGGATACTTTTGTTTACGATATTTTTCACTATTGAAAAATGGCGACTATTTTCATATTTCCATTTCAAATAAAAAGAGAACGCTAAGATATAGATACCTTTTGATGGCTCTACGAGCTTTAAAATTTAATTTTCTATCCGAAATGTCCTTATCACTTTTCGTGTATATCCAACGGTTAGCGAGTTAAACCTACATTTGTGACGTCACTACACCCTTTGGTTTAAAAATTTCATATTTTCATCATCATACTAATATATAACAAGTAGTTCCGTGAAGAACTATACAGCCTATTTTCATATATCCTGCTCATGTTAATTGTCTCTATCAACATGCAAAATTTCAGTTTAATTAATGTAACAGGTTCGTAGATATTGAGAACCGTCTAAATATTTCAGTTGGTCGCCAGGTTGGATTTTTTTTGTACTATTACATTAAGATTATTGTGTACGTGTTGTATTCAAACTTCAATCGCATGATTAGAACACAAGAATTAAAAACGAGATTTTAAAATTACGCACAGCAGCCATCTTGTGATTATGCAAACAATTGAAATTAATTAGATGCCAGTGGATCAACATTTGTATAAGCATTCAACGTGCAACGTTTCACGGCACTCGGATAGTTAAATCGCGAGAAACGTCCATTTAAATATTTATAATTCGCGTCGCCGGCATGTTGGATTTGTGCTCACCAGGTTACTCAAAGTCCTATAGGTGAACATATGTTCATAGTCTCTATGCACATAAAAAAATCAGTTTGGTTGCTGTAAAAGATTCATAGATATTGAGATCCGTCTAAATATTTCGCAAACTCGCCATTTAGGATTGTTGTAGGTATAGGCCATAGAGTTATGTACCATTCAAGGACAATTATTGCCTAAGTTCATTATTCAAACTTTCACTTCGATCGCATGATTACGACACAAGAATTAAAAACATAATTTAAAAATTTGGCACAGCCGCCATCTTGAGGTTATGTAAAAAATTGAATTAAATTAGATGGCAGTGCATTACAATCTGCAAAATCATTTACTGTACCACATTTCACTGCGCTCAGAGAGTAAAATCACGAGAAAAGTCTATTAAAATATTTCAAATTCGCTTGGTCGCCATGTTCGTTTTATACTTTACAGGTTTATGAAATATACATAGGTAAACTTGTATCAGTACCCTTTATCACCGTACAAATTTACAGGGTGATATCTGTAATAGTTTCGGAGATATAGAATGTCAGTGAAATATTTCGCACAGCCGCCATTTTGGGTTATGTAAACAATTGAACTAAATTAGACTCCAGTGCTTTACAATGTGTATAAACAATTGCTGTACCCTGTTTCATTACGTTTGGGTCGTTAAATTGCGAGAAAAGTATATTTAAAAGTCTCAATTTCGCTTGGCCGCCATGTTGGTTTTGTAGTCACCAGGTTTTTGAAAGTCTCATAGGTGAACTTCTAGTAGTGCCCTTTATCAGGGTACACAATTTCAGGGCGATATCGGTAATAGTTTCGGAGATATTGAATGCTAGTGAAATATTTTGCACAGCCGCCATGTTGGATTGGTGAGACGTAAAACAATTTGAAGGGCACGGTCGAGGTCGCCGGGAATAGCGTCATGAACTTACCGAGTTTAGATTTTATTAGGGGGGACACACACACACACCTCACACACACACACACGCACACACACACGGACAAAAGGTGATCTCATAAGCCTATTTTTCTTTCAAAATTGAAAATAGGCTAAAAATGAGATGGTGTGTGTCTGTCTTCCGGTCTGTCTGTCTGTCACTCAATAACGCAAGAACCACTGGTCCGATTTAAATGAAATTTTGCATGGATGTAGCTGATTTACCAGGTTTACATATAGGATAATTTTGATTACGAAATTTTACACTATTGAGAAATGGCGACTATTTTCATATTTCCATTTCAAATAAAAAGAGAACGCTATAATATAGCAACCTTTTGATGGCACTACGAGCTTTGAAATTTAATTTCCTATCCGAAGGGTCCTTATCACTTTTCGTGTATCTCCAACGGTTAGCGAGTAAAACCTACGTTTATGACGTCACTACACCCTTTGGTTTCAAAATTTCATATTTCCATTTCAAATAAAAAGAGAACGCTAAGAAATAGCAAACTTTTGATGGTATACACGAGCATTAGCATTTAATTTTCTATCCAAAAGGTTCTTATCACTTTTCGTGTATCTCCGACGGTTAGCGAGTAAAACCTAAATTTGTACAATAAAACACGGTCAACACCGAGCGGGGCAGTATATCTCTACATATATAAAAAAGATTTTTTTTCTGAATTTCTACGGAAATTTGAGTTATTTAGACGTTTCAGACTGTTTTATGATAGATGCGCGCGAAAATAATGTTTTGGTCTGTCTGTCTGTTTGTTTGATTGTCTGTGGACAACTTTGTTCCCTTATAACTCGAGAACGTCTGGGTGTATCAACGTAAAATTTGGTATAGATATCCATCAGAGGCACGACACTATTCATTGATTTAACCCTTCTCCGTACATCTCATAAAAGAGGGCCTACCCCCTTAAAATACATGCTGAAATAGGAGTAGAAGGACGAGATAAAGCTCATTTTCAGCCCCTCATTGTGAGAGACAAAACTTGGGGGCCCTAAAAGCACATTTTAAGGTCCTACGTCCAACCGTTTTTGAGATATTCCCAGAAAACTAATTTAATTTAATAAACTAATGAACGAATGCAAGCCGATAACCATGGCAACAGATTCTCAGAAATCAATCTATTGCTGTAAGACGCAATACAATTGCATTAATTACATTAGTGTGAAAGTTTGCAAACGGTTAGATGGTTATTATGGAACCAAATTAAGCTGTAAATTTCATCAATACGTAAAATGCGCTTAAGGAGGTCAAGGGGTAGTCTAGAATTTTTTCACGCGATTTACATCTGCGGGTGTGGTATGGCAGGTCTATTATATTCCTATCCCTATATTATATTATTATTATTATTAATATTATATTATGGCGAACAACGACGAGACAAAGCCCCTCGGTGCCAGAAATAAAACTCGAGGGTCCTCGAAAACTACATTATAAGGCTCTAAAACCAACAGTTTCTGAAACATTCCCAGAAAACTAATTAAATTTAATTTAACAAACTAATTAAGGAATGCAAATCGGTAACCATGACAACATTATCTCAAGGGGTGGCATCCAACTTTCCATCTATTTCAGTAAGAAGCAATTTATTACATTTATTACATTTCTGTGAAAGTTTGCAAATATAAGGTTATCACGGAACCAACGTAGACTGTATAATTCATCAATGCAATTAAGGGGGTCAAGGGGTAACCTAGGATTTTTTCATGCAATTTTCACGTGCGACATATAGTGCAGAAGGTCTATTATATCTCCAAACAACAACATTATTTTCAAAAATTCCTGAATTGAATCAGCATTTTTTGCGGCTTTTAGGAATTTGGGCAATTTGAGACTAAAGAACCGGAATTTTCATGCACCACAAGCTTTTATAATTTATGAAAGAGGTCTTCCTGTGTATGGGGACCCAACACAACGTGGAGGGTCAGTTTTTATGTGACGTGTATTGCGTTTCATCTACAAGGCTTTCAATTCTATTTCATGTCAGGAAGAACACGTTGGGTGAATTTAGTTTGAGAGCACATTTTAACTAATCTTTTTTTTGTCGACATACGGGTTCATCGTAAGGATGATTTTCTTTGATACTGTGTGGTAGATATACCCATATTTGGATTTCTGGGTGATATGTTGTAGACAATAGTATTGTCTGTCTCTCTGTCTTTCTGTGTATCCTTATGTACGCCTATAACTCATGTTCGGATGCTTGGTGCATCGTAAAATTAGGTATGGTAAACATGAGTCAATACACCAATCATTTATAAAACTCTTCACCGTTCATTTCATACAGTAGAAGGGTGGATATCGGGAAAAACTTCTCAAAATACATGCTAAAATAGGCGAAATATAAAAATTATCCTAGAAGGACGACCAAAGCATATGTTGCACTTCTCAATGTGAGACACAAAATTTGCGAGTCTAAAAAGGAACTCCGAAAACCACAATATAAGGCCCTTAAATTAACAGTGTGTGTGATATTCCCAGAAAACTAACTTCGTTTAGAAAAATTTATGAAGGAATTACAAGCCGCTAACCATTGCAACAGTAGCTCAATTGATAATGTCTGGTGCATCTCTAAAAGCAACAGTACTTAAAAGGGACGTAACACCAATAACATTATTATTATTATTATAATGTCTGGTGTTAACACCGAACACTGTTCGAAGAACGGGTACTTCTGCTAGTACTAATATATAAAAATGAGATGGTGTGTGTCTGTCTTTCTGTCTGTCTGTCTGTTACCTAATAACGCAAGAACCACTGGTCCGATTTAAATGAAATTTTGCATGCATGTAGCTGAAATACCAGGTTTACATATAGGATACTTTTAATTTCGATATTTTGCAGTATTAAGAAATGGCGACCATTTTAGTGACGTCACTACACCCTTTGGTTTCAAAATTTCATATTTCCATATCAAATAAAAAGAGAACGCTAAGAAATAGCAAACCTTTGATGGTATACACGGGCTTTAGCATTTAATTTTCTATCCAAATGGTTCTTATCACTTTTCGTGTATCTCCGACGGTTAGCGAGTAAAACCTAAATTTGTGCAATAAAACACGGTCACATCGAGCGGTGCAGTATATCTCTACATATATAAAAAAGGAAATTTGTCTTTTTTTCTGAATTTCTACGGAAATTTGAGTTATTTACACGTTTCAGACTGTTTTATGATAGATGCGCGCGAAAATAATGTTTTGGTCTGTCTGTCTGTTTGCTTGATTGTCTGTGGACAACTTTGTTCCCTTATAACTCGAGAACGGCTGGGTGTATCAACGTAAAATTTGGTACAGATATCCATCAGAGGCACGACACTAATCTTTGATGTAACTCTTCTCTATACCTCTCATAAAAAGGGGCATACCCCCTTAAAATACATGCTGAAATAGGAGTAGAAGGACGAGACAAAGCTCATTTTCAGCCCCTCAATGTGAGAGACAAAACTCGGGGGCCCTAAAAGCACATTTTAAGGTCCTACGTCCAACCGTTTTTGACATATTCCCAGAAAACTAATTTAATTTAATAAACTATGAACGAATGCAAGCCGATATCCATGGCAACAGATTCTCAGAGATCCATCTATTGCTGTAAGACGCAATACAATTCCATTAATTACATTAGTGTGAAAGTTTGCAAACGGTTAAATGGTTATTATGGAACCAAATTAAGCTGTAAATTTCATCAATACGTAAAATGCACTTAAGGGGGTCAAGGGGTAGTCTAGATTTTTTTCACGTGATTTACATCTGCGGGTGTGGTATGGCAGGTCTATGATATTCCTATCCCTATGTTATATTATTATTATTAGTATTATATTATGGCGTACAACGACGAGACAAAGCCCCTCGGTGCCAGAAATAAAACTCGAGGGTCCTCGAAAACTACATTATAAGGCTCTAAAACCAACAGTTTCTGAAACATTCCCAGAAAACTAATTAAATTTAATTTAACAAACTAATTAAGGAATGCAAATCGGTAACCATGACAACATTATCTCAAGGGGTGGCATCCAACTTTCCATCTATTTCAGTAAGAAGCAATTTATAACATTTATTACATTTCTGTGAAAGTTTGCAAATATAAGGTTATCACGGAACCAACGTAGACTGTATAATTCATCAATGCAATTAAGGGGGTCAAGGGGTAACCTAGGATTTTTTCATGCAATTTTCACGTGCGTCATATAGTGCAGAAGGTCTATTATATCTCCAAACAACAACATTATTTTCAAAAATTCCTGAATTGAATCAGCATTTTTTGTGGCTTTTAGGAATTTGGGCAATTTGAGACTAAAGAACCGGAATTTTCATGCACCACAAGCTTTTATAATTTATGAAAGAGGTCTTCCTGTGTATGGGGACCCAACACAACGTGGAGGGTCAGTTTTTATGTGACGTGTATTGCGTTTCATCTACAAAGCTTTCAATTCTATTTCATGTCAGGAAGTACACGTCAGGTGAATTTAGTTTGAGAGCACATTTCAACTAATCTTTTTTTTTTTTTTGTCGACATACGGGTTCATCGTAAGGATGATTTTATTTGATACTGTGTGGTAGATATACCCATATTTGGATTTCTGGGTGATATGTTGTAGACAATAGTATTGTCTGTCTGTCTGTCTTTCTGTGTATCCTTATGTACGCCTATAACTCATGTATGATGCTTGGTGCATCGTAAAATTAGGTATGGTAAACATGAGTCAATACACCAATCATTTATAAAACTCTTCACCGTTCATTTCATACAGTAGAAGGGTGGATATAGGAAAAACGTCTCAAAATACATGCTAAAATAGGCGAAATATAAAAATTATCCTAGAAGGGCGACCAAAGCATATGTTGCACTTCTCGATGTGAGACACAAAATTTGCGAGTCTATAAAGGGTCTCCGAAAACCACATTATAAGGCCCTTAAATTAACAGTGTGTGTGATATTCCCAGAAAACTAACTTCGTTTTGATAAACTTATGAAGGAATGACAAGCCGCTAACCATTGCAACAGTAGCTCAATTGATAATGTCTGGTGCGTCTCTAAAAGCAACAGTACTTAAAAGGGACGTACCACCAATAACATTATTATTATTATTATTACAATGTCTGGTGTTAACACCGAACACCGTTCGAAGAACGGGTACTTCTGCTAGTACCTATATAAAAGTGAAAGTCTGTACGTGGGTATATGCGTGGGTGGATTTGTTCCGTATACAAATCCACACCGTTCCACCAATCTCAACCAAATTTTGCATACACATAGTTTAGGACCCAGAAGGAACGGCTGGCTACATGGATTTTCGATAGTTTTTCTCATTCTTCTGATATCGGCCTATTTGCACTCGAGCAAAGACTATTATATTCAGAAAATTAAATTGTGAAGGAACGGCAAGGCCGGCCATCTCTATGGCAACAGTAGCACAAGACGGGTCCACCAAGTTTCATTCTATCTCGGTAAGAGGCCATGCCACTTAATTTTACAACGGCAACACTACCTCAAGAAGTGATCACCAGGTTTCCTCCTGTCTCTGTAAGGGGCCATGCTACTCCATTTTCTCCATGTCTACAGTCAAGACGTAAACACCAGGTCATGGGCCTCCATTTTCTATCCAAACCTCGATAAGAATATTAGGAATCGGAACGCCTTAAAAATCTGAATACGTATTTTTTTAAATTTTATTAACAGAGGTCGATGTAGGGATTTAAAATAATAATAATACAATCAAACACATTGGCTAACCCTGCACGCGACCGAACATAACAACGGCTATAGATATCATCACGAAACTTAGTATTAAGATTAAATGAGCTTAAATGATTTTGTTATTGTTGATTGATTTAGAGGCTTGGCGGCAGCATGACCATGTAGCCCCATGAACTTCAGTGTGCACGATTTTTTTTTCTGATAACCAGTGTTACTGTGATGGCTGTAGTAGTGTGTGTATTTGAAATTCAGGTGAGGATTAAAAATGAGGTTGCTGTTGCCTTCAGTTAGAAACTATCCCTGCATTTGCTTCGAGTAGAAGTGGGAAACCAGGGAAAACATCTTCCAAGTTTTGTCACCGGAGGTGCAGTGTACCACCCTTCCAGCTCTCAGACCAGAATTAAAATTTCTTGGCAGAGCCGGATTCAAACTCGGACTTCCAAGGTGACAGCCGAGAATGTTAGCCGCTAATCCACGTGGTCGTCTAAATGTGACATTTTGGATCTAATGTCATACTCTTGATGCCGCTGCTGTTACGGGAGATTTTGAATCTTTACCTTATGACGGAAGGTATCAAGCGCAATATATTGTATTGTAGTGTTACACTCTCCGTTAAGGTGAATTCTACTACAAATATGTTTACGTTTATGTTTTATTAATCCTAATGTTTTTATGCTGCGTTGTTTTAATTGTTGACATTGTTAACCTGTACCGGCTATATTTTGTATTACAAATCAGGAATACAGTAACTGTATTTATTTATTTATTTAGCGTATGGCTTTACAGATACAATATGCACATAAAAGATAATTAGTTTATGAAGACAAACTATATGTTCATGTCTAAATTGTTTATATAGTTAATTGTCTCTGATGATCCATGAGCGAAATCAGTCACGTTGCCACTGTACTTTCGTTTAGGACATTCGGTGATGATATGCTGGATGGTCTGCTTGGGGGCACCACAATCACAGTTAGGTGAAGACATTATTTTCCATTTGTAGTGGAAGTCTGCACAGTTGCCGTGACCCGTACGAATCCTGTTGAGAGTTGACCATGTTTTCCGAGGAAGCTCAAATCCAGGTGGCAACGATGATCCAATGCGTGGTAAGGTTGATCCAGGCCTATTATCTTGTCTTCCCTGCCATTCTTTAGTGATGTTGTAGTTGGTATTCTCCAAGTCTATTGCAGTCCTTGTTGGTGGATTTCGGGATCGTAGGCGATTCAGGCAAATGTCAGCAATGTCACAGTGTATTGGTAGCTGTGGGTTATCCATTATTTTCTTGAACTCCTTGAGGAGAGCGTTTTTACGTCGAAGATCTGGTGGAGGGATGTGGCTGAGGATAGGTAGACAATGTGTGGGTGTAGACCTTATTGTGCCAGTGATTAGGCGCATGGTGGTGTTGAGCTGGGTATCTATGAGGTTAGTGTGAGGACTATTCAACCACACCGGGGCACAATACTCTGCAGCTGAAAACACAAGTCGCAAAGCTGTACATCGAAGTGAAGTTGCCGATGAACCCCAAGTTGTGCCACATAATTTTTGGACTATATTGTTACGGGTTCTCACTTTGGATTGAGTATTGCGGAGGTGTTGTTTGAAGGAGAGTGTTCTATCCATTGTGACCCCCAGGTATTTAGGGAATCTATTATGTCTCAATAATTGATTTCCAATATACACCTGCAATTCTTTATTAGCCATCTTGTTGTTCAAATGAAAGCAGCACACTTCTGTCTTGTTAGTATTAAGTGTAAGTCTCTACATCTTAAAGTATTGAGTCAGTTCTTCAAGATCGTCTGTTAGGTTCATCTCTGTTTTCTCAAAAGTTGTATCTCTAGTAGCAAGTGCCCAATCATCTGCATAACCAAATTTTCTTGAAGTCGTGGCAGGCATATCTGCGATATATAGGCTAAATAAGATTGGAGCAAGAACAGAGCCCTGAGGAAGTCCATTATTTAGTGATCTTTTGGTGCTCACATTATTCCCCATATGTACTTGGAAAAGTCTCTGACTTAGCATATTATTCAGGAGTCGGGCAGTCGTCTTACATGGTATCACTTTCAGGAACTTGAAGAGTAGGCCATCCTTCCAGACTGTGTCGTATGCTGCTGTCAGATCGATAAAAGCCACCGATGTCTTAAGTTTTTTCTGGTAGCCTGCTTCTATGAAAGTTGTAAGGGACAGTACTTGATCTGTAGTGCTTCTGTGCGGTCTGAATCCTGCCTGCTCCACTGGGATTTTTTTGATTATCTCTGGGCCAATTCTATTGAGAAGGAGCCTTTCTAGTAATTTATATGTCACACTAAGCAGGGCAATGGGGCGATAGCTCTCTGGTGTATCACTTGCTTTGCCTTTCTTCAAGATGGCTATGATCTTCGTTTGTTTGAATAACTTTGGCAATTGCCCACTCTGTAATATGTTCGTGAAGAAGTTAGACAACCATACTTTAGCTCTGTCTCCACAATGAGTAATAAATTCCGGGTGGATGCCATCCAAACCTGGTGCTTTGCCTGGCTTAATGTCTTTAATTGCAGTAGTTATCTCATCCTTAGTAAAAGGTCTGGAGTATTCCAAGATATCTGTGGCATTCTCTTTTAAAATTTTTAATTCCTTCTTTATGCGTTTTGTGAAGATTTTATCCCTGCTACTTTTAGAAGTCGTGACTATGTGAGAAGCGATCTTGTTTGGGTGAATATCTGGACTCCTTCGTGTAATAGGTTTACCATCTCCCAGTTTCCTGAGAAGCAGCCAGGCTTCACGACTAGATTTTGTAAAGTCAAGAGATTCCACTTTCGTAATCCACTTTTGTTTTCTCGCAGCATCCAGGCTATGTAAAAGTTGATCTGCAATTTCGTGATCACCACTGTCAATGTATTGTTGGTAAAGATTATCAGTTTCGTCACTCCATCCAGGAATGTACTCTCTACGGAAGCCCCTAGGGATGTGTTTTTTCGCTGTAGATATCACAGCTCCCACAAATCTCTCATATGCTTTTCTTGTTGGTGGTATCCTTCGTACATATTTATCAAGGTCCTCTGTAAAGGCAGACCAGTTAGCTTTACTGAGATTCCAGCGTGATCGCGGGGTAGATGAAACCAAGGGAATTTGAATTCCAAGCTCGTAAAGGACCGGCCGATGCTGGCTGTGAGGAAATTCGGCGAACACTTTTCGGATGATTGATAAGGGTTTATCATCTTGGTTTCTGGACACAAAACATAGGTCAGGACAATAATCTAGCCTTCATGCAGCAGATCTAAAAGTACCTCGATCTTTAGCATCAAACACATGGAATAGATCATTACTTTCTATCCAATTCATTAGTGCCTCTCCGTTCTCATCATTGCATCTATAGTTCCACTCCTGATGATGACTGTTGAAGTCTCCTACATAGACGGCTGGGTGTGGATGCACGTCTAAGACTTGATTTGGCCACTTAACACTTGGAGGTTTATAAATATTTGAGATAACAGTGTCGCCTATTCTAATAACGACTGTGTGAATTTCCTCGTTTATGCTAGAGGTGACAAGGTAAGCATTTTCTATGGTGGAGCGTACGTAGGTAGCATTTCCATACGTATGATGGTAGGTAGCTCCCAGAAGATCGTATCCTGGAATCTTTCCTCTAACCTTCAACTGCTGTTCATCTGCAGCATGAGTTTCTTGTATAACTACTAAGTCAACTTCATATGAAAGTAGCAGTTTAGACAGCGCTTCACTCTTGGATCGGCTAATGCCTTCTATATTCAGTTGACAGATACGGACAGATGGTCCTAGACTTCTAGTAGGTTGGTCCTGAAAAGGACCTTTAGATGATGTAACCATGTTCATTATTGTATCTTGACCGGGGAGAGATATGTCCGGTCGCCTGTTCACTGTTGCTCGCTTAGCACCACCCAGGGGTCACGTGTAGGGTACTTTTCAGGTTAAACCTACGGACGTGAGCAACATTGGACCCCCACAGTAACTGTAATAAGACTTGACTAAGACTAACAGAACCAGAATAATTTGTAGCAACCAAAATGAAACAGTAACCTAAAATGATTAACCACGCAGTGAACACTCCCTCTTTTCTAATTAAGACATGACTATAAGAGTAAATAATTTGTACAGAACATTACCTCCTTCACTGCCCTCAACAGATACAGTACCGTAGCAAACCTACAGGTAACTGACGCCACCAATAATTCTCATAGTAATCATTAGAAGCCATGACCAGGCTCCTTTTGTACTTAAACATGGGTACTTTCAAATTACTAGGTAAATAATATCGTACTGTTTCTTACATCTAAAAACTACATCCATAGGCCTACTAATATATAAAAGTGAGATGGTATGTGTCTGTGTATTACTCGATCACCAAAGAACTACTGGTCCGATTTACATGAAATTTTACATGGCAGTAGCTGATTTACCTGGTTAGTATATAGGCTACTTTTGATTTCAATACTTTGCACTACTTAATGATGGCGACCATTTAAGTGACGTCATAACACCCTTTGGTTTCAAACATTCATGTTTCAATTTCAAATAAAAAGAA
The DNA here is from genome assembly GCA_946902985.2 of Meconema thalassinum. Lineage (NCBI taxonomy): Eukaryota > Metazoa > Arthropoda > Insecta > Orthoptera > Tettigoniidae > Meconema > Meconema thalassinum. The sequence continues at coordinate 301,030,336 of OX336396.1, read as the reverse complement.
AATGCTAAGAAATAGCAAACTTTAGATGGCATATGCTAGGCTTCAAATTTAAATTTCTATCACAATCGTCCTTATCACTTTTCGTGTATCTCCAACTGTTAGCGAGTTAAACGTAATTGTGTGCTATAAAACAAGGTCAATGCCAAGCGGGGTAGCTGGACAAAATGTTCCATCCTAACTCTCCTTCCGCGCAGCACCTCGCCTATCCCCTGTTTTAACTGTCACCTTCACATTTTAATTTATTTATGACCAGTAGCAAGGCATAGGTACTTCAGCTAGTACGGTATAAAATATATTGGTTCTACGTGCCTAAGAGTATTATTTATATAGCCTAGGTTTTACGTTATAAACAAGTAGTTCCGTGAAGAACTATACAGCCTATTTTCATATATTCTACTAATGCTAATTGCCTCTATCAACATACAAAATTTCTGTTTGATTGCTGTAATAGATTCGTAGATATTAAGAACCGACTAAATATTTCGGATGGTCGCCATGTTGGATTTTATATATGTAGGTCCTAGAGTTATGTACTGTTACATGCAGATTATTGTGAACGTGTAGTATTCAAACTTCAATCGCATAATTAGGACACAAGAAAAAACAAGGAGATTTTAAAATTTTTCATAGCTGCCATCTTGAGGTTATGGAAACAATTGAAATAAATTAGATGCCAGAGGATTAACATTCGTATAAGGATTTACTGTACCAAGTTTCATTGCACTTGGATGGTTAAATTGCGAGAAACGTCCATGTGAATATTTATAATTCGCGTCACCACCATGTTGGATTTGTGATCACCAGGTTATTTAAAGTCCTATAGGTGAACTTAAGTTCATAGCCCCTATGATCACTAAAAAATGCAGTTTGATTGCTAAAATAGATTCGTAGATATTCAGTATCGTCTAAATATTTCGGATGGTCGCCATGTCGGATTGTTAAATGTATAGGCCATAGAGTCATGTACCATTAAAGGAAAATTATTGCGTAGGTTCAATATTCAAACTTTCACTTCTATCGCATGACTACATCACAAGAAATAAAAAACTTAATTTTAAAATTCGCACTGCCGCCATCTTGAGGTTATGTAAACAATTGAACTAAATTAGATACCAGTGGATTACAATGTGTGTAAATATTTCCTGTACCAGGTTTCAGTGAGCTTGGAACATTAAATCGCGAGAAAGATCTATTTAAAATTTTCAAATTCGCTTGGCCGCCATGTTCGTTTTGTAGTTAACCGGTTTTTAAAAGTCTTATAGATGGACTTCCAGTAGTGCCCTTTACCTCCGTACAAAATTTTAGGGAGATACCGCTAATAGTTTCAGAGATATAGAATGCCGGTGAAATATTTCGCACATCCGCCATCTTGTGATTATGTAAACAATTGAACGAAGTTAGATGTCGGTGCATTACAATGTATATAAACATATACTTTACCAAGTTTCATTGCGTTTGGTTGGTCAAATCGCGAAAAACGTCTATTTAAAAGTCGCAAATTCGCTTGGGCTCCATGTTGGTTTTGTAGTTACCAGGTTTTCAAAAGTCACATAAGTGAACTTATAGTAGTTCCCTCTATCACCATAGAAAATGTCATGGTAATATCGGTAATAGTTTCGGAGATATTGAATGCTGGTGAAATATTTCGCACAGCCGCCATGTTGGATTGGTGAGTCGTAACAAAATTTGAAGGGCACGGTCGAGGTCGCCGGGAATAGTGCTATGAACTTTCCGAGTTTCATTGAAATCGCTCCTGCCGTTTAGATTTTATTAGGGGGACACACACACACGAATCACACACACACACACACACACACACACACACACACACACACGCACACACACACGGACAAAAGGTGATCTCATAAGCCTATTTTTTCAAAATTGAAAATAGGCTAAAAAAAGGATTTTTGAATATTTCGTGTTTATGCATGTTGGCAAAATTTGGCTTTTTATTGAATAAAATAACCCCTGGCACTCCAGCCCTCGAAGGGCCTAGGCCTACCAAGCGACCGCTGCCCAGCCATTTGGCCAGCAGATATGGGGGTGACGCGTGATCAGGGCATCGGGTCCCTCGTCCGTTAATCTTGGTTTTCGTGATCGGGGCGCTGCCTCACTGTCAGACAGCAACTCAATTGTCCTCACGAGGCTGAGTGCACCCCGTTCCAGCCCCACGCCAGTTTCTAATATACCTGACCGAGCCGGGAATCGAACCTGTGGCCTCCGGGTGAGAGGCAGGCGCGCTACCCTAACACCACGAGGCCAGCTTTTATTGAATAAATGTTTCTATATTTACACCTCTGCATGTCAATTACATGTTCGATCAATCTCAAAGCCAGTCATATTGCCATTGAAAGCGAAAATAAAACTCACAATTGACAGAAACAGGTGGACAGTAGATTACCGTCGCGCGACCTCAGGAAGGATAAAGAAATAGTTTTAAGACATGCCGATTTATTTTCTTTTTATATCGTTTAGAAAAACATTCGAAAATAGAGAAACTGTACAAAATATGAATCAGATCAGTGATATCATGGAATTTACATCGTTGAAAGACGCAGACCTTGGAATACCACACTTATATCAGCACCATCACTGATCTTAGCTCCATCATTTTCATAGTCACTTGATAACAAACCCTCAATCTCTACAGAAAGAAAAGTCTTCAAAATTACTGTAATTGCTGTCGGATTCGTTCTATTACCTCGTAATCGTGACCACATTGTTATCGTACGAGCCCGACATTTCACTGTTTATATCGTACATTCGCTGAAAATGTAAAACTCAAGTATCTACAGGGGTGTGAAAATTATTAGACTAGATTCCTGTTTTCCAACATTTCATTTTTAGCCTGTTTTCTATTTTTTTTTTTTATTAGGCTTATGAGATCACCTTTTGTCTGTGTGTGTGTGTGTGTGCGTGTATGTGTGTGTGTGTGATGGTGTGTGTGTGTGTCCCCTAATAACTTCTAAACGGCTGGAGCGATTTCATTGATACTCGATAAGTTCATAGCACTATTCCGGACGACCCCGACTGTGCCCTTCAAATGTTGTTACGTCTCACCAATCCAAGATGGCGGCTGTGCGAAATATTTCACCAGCATTCAATATCTCCTGAACTATAACCGATACCACCCTGGATTTTTTACGGTGATAAAGGAAACTACTAGAAGTTCACCTATGTGACTTTTGAAAAACTGGTAACGACCAAACCAACATGGCGGCCAAGCGAAGTTGCGACTTTTAAATGGACGTTACTACCGATTTAACCAACCAAACGCAATAAAACTTGGTACAGTAAATGTTTATACACATTGTAATGCACTGGCATCTAACTTCGTTCAGTTGTTTACATAACCACAAGATGGCGGCTGTGCGAAATATTTCACCGGCATTCTATATCTCCGAAACTATTAGCGGTAACACTCTGAATTTTTGTACGGAGATAAAGGGCATTACTGGATGTTCATCTATAAGACTTTCAAAAACCGGTTAACTAGAAAAAGAAACATGTCAGCCAAGCGAATTTGAAAATTTAAACAGAGCTTTCTCGCGATTTTATGTTCCAAACGCAATGAAACTTGGTACAGAAAATGTTTATACACTTTGTAATGCACTGGTATGTAATTTAGATCAATTGCTTACATAACCTCAAGATGGCGGCTGTGCGAATTTTAAAATTAAGTTTTTATTTCGTGTGTAGTAATTATACGATCGAATTGAAGGTTTTAATAATGAACCTACGCAATAATTTTTCTTTAATGGTACATGACTCTATGGTCTATACAATTAACAATCCAACATGGCGACCATCCGAAATATTTAGACGGCTCTGAATATCTACGAATCTATTGGAGCAATCAAACTGATTGTTTTATGTTCATAGGGGCTATGAACATAGTTCACCTGTAGGAATTTCAATAACCTGGTGACCACAAATCCAACATGGCGGCGACGCGAAGTAGAAATATTCACATGGACGTTTCTCGCAATTTAACCAACCGAGTGCAGTGGAACTTGGTACAGTAAATCCTTATACGAATGTTATTTCAATTGTTTCCATAACCACAATATGGCAGCTGTGCGAAATTTTAAAATCTCGTTGTTACTTCTTGTGTCCTAATCATGCGATTGAAGTTTGAATGCTACACGTACACAATAATCTTCATGTAACTGTACATAACTCTAGGACCTACATATATAAAATCCAACATGGCGCCCACCCGAAATATTCAGTCGGTTCTCAATATCTACGAATCTATCACAGCAATCAAGCTGAAATTTTGTATGTTGATAGTGGCAATTAACGTAAGTAGGATATATGAAAATAGGCTTTAGTTCTTCACGGAACTACTTGTTTAATTTTCACTACTTAATGCAGTATAAATGTTTGCAATTCGCGTAAATTACTTAAATTGTTTAACCAATAGTCTTAATTATATTTATACTGGCAGTAGTGCCCGGCTTCGCCCGGTGGATTTATTTGTTTTACAGAACTGGAGCGCTCAAGGATAAGGATCGGAAAGCACCAACGCTTATTGCAGCTGATAACCTCAGTACACTGCACCAACACCATCGCCCTTATACAGAGGCATACTACTGTGATGATGATAACTGTTTTAAGTGGCCTAAGAAATATTTTGCACTAATTACTCCCCGTGACTGCAATTTATAAGCAGCTCGCAATAAATTCTGCACCAGAACATTGGTAGGGGCGACGTGATGCAGCCCGCATTACTTGGCAACAATAGACCTAGGTATTATTGAAGCCGCTCTGGAGCGCTTGTTCTTCCGACTTACTGAACAAAAAGCAATCTTTAAGGTTACCTGAGAGGTGTAGCCTAATGCTACATAGCCTAAACTATTCCTCTTGAATCAGGCTATCATATACAAAAAGAATTTCTCGAATCCGACTGGTAGTTCCAGAGATTAGCGCGTTTAAACACACAAACACACAAACAAACACACAAGCTCTTCAGCTTTATTATATAAGTATAGATTATATTTTCTTTTAACAAACTCGCAGTATAATGACTATTTTGAATTTCTCTAAAAAAGGAACCGTGCTAATGCAAAATGTGATAAGTTTTGTTATTCTGGTTTTCGTGTAAATTTGGAGAAGATGTATTGGAAGTATTTTTAATGATGATCCGCTCTTGATCAAATCATTGGTTCGTGGACCATGGATTGAAATCACCAGGTTTACAGGGTTCATTCCAAAGTCATTAAAATAAAGAGGAAACCGACTCAGCTCAGGTATCCCTCACAATATCCAACACCAAAAATTATAGACGAAATGCCTTATGGAAGAGCTGAAAGCCCATACGGAAGAAAACATTAATAAGATTAGTATAGTAATAAGATATGTCAGCGGGTGATCAATAAAATGATTTGGAACAAAACAAGAAGTTCCGTGACGAACTAAAGAGCCTACTTTTCTTAAAATTTAAGATTCCTGCCAATGATTAATCTAAATAGATCTATCTAGAATAATGACGAAATTAAGTTGCTAATATCAAAATTTCTAATTAGTTCGAAATACTGTATACCTGGCATAATGTAGCTTAATACATCACTACAGTTGGCAGCCTTGGTGACTGAATATATTCTTGGTTCCATCTATTGAGGTACAGAATACAAAATTTCGTTGAAGTCCAATGGATAGCATGGACGTTACATGCAGTTAAACATTGGATCTAACAGCACGCGTAAAATAATGTTGGCAACAATGTTTGCATGTAATGGTCAGACATAATCTGAAATAATATGATGTATTGTTGTGCCAATTTTGAATGAAATCCATTAGTTAATATAGAAGTAACATGCATTTTAAAATTGGACCTATCAGCAGGCTTAGACTCATGTTGGCAGCACTGACGTATATAGGTTACTCCAAATTAATATAGAATGTCAGGTACCATATGTGTGCATAGTTTAAAGCTGTCGGCTTGCATACTTTCTGATATATTTGTATTTGGATACAAGAAATTGAGAGCATTTATTAACAGTTAGCAGCCCTGGTGGCTCTTAAGAATATCCTCAGTAATACATGTTTATGTACACATAGCACATAAGAAATATGGCTGAATTCCCATTGATAGTGTAGAAGTTATATACATTTACAATTGGACCTATCAGCAGGCTTATAATCTTTTTGGCAACTCTGCCATGTATGGCCTCCTGGAAATTAAACTAAAATAGTATTATCTATACGTGTGTCAATTTTGAAATAGCTTCCATTCATACTTTCCAAGATATCCAACTTGGAGGTCTAATTTCAATTGTGATTTTTCAGCAGTAGGTAGCACTGACATCATTTTCAAATACGGCATTGAGATATCCAGGCATAAATCTTTACTCCTACCAAATTTTGTTGCGATTGCTGCAGCCATTTAGGAGTTGATAGGTGGGGACACGCACACAGCCAGCCAGACAGACAGACAGACAGACACACACACATTTGACCGGATCGATCTCATGTCTACTTTTTCCTCATCTTTGCAAAATGTGAAAAGTAGGCTATTGTGCCCGTTTAGACCGGAGTCCGCACGACCACATATGCATTTTACCAATAATCAGTCAGCATGAGAGTCAAAATATCCCGGAGCGCCAGATGGGTTAAAGCAAATCGCAAAAACGACATCAAATTAAAAAAATGCTTTACTGATTTTTGGCTCAATGCAACAATAAGGATAGAAGGAGATTTAATTGGGAGAAACACATCTGGTAAAATTATCTCAGTTTATTTTAACGTTAAAATCTGACTGCAAAGATGCTCAAAGCAGCATCACCCACGTGTGACGATCCACACTCTTATTTTACACACAATATACAGAAATTTTCCAAACACATTTGACAATCTTTTTGGAAACACAAGTCCGATTAATAGTCCTGTGGACTGTGTTCCAAAATTATTAACATTTAATTCCAGTTCAAAATTAATTGTCCATACTGGAAATAACGTAGATCACTGTTTGACTATTTACATGATATTAACACTCGTAGAATAAATGTTTATAGAATTCTTAAACTTTCATTTGTTTTTCCAGTTTCAAAAATACATATCGTCGAAAATATTATTATCATCGTAGCAACACAAATTATTAACACATACTAATAACATCTGAAAAGTATTTGACCTTGAGCATAGCATCGAAGAACTGTGCGAAGCACAACAACAATTAATTGTTCTTCTGACATTAAACATTCGAGAAGTGACTCGATTATGAACTTCAAGTTCCAAACAAAATATGTGATTTCTGAATCATCAGCTTGATCAATAAATAGTTGAACCATTCAACTATTAGATTATCCACTTGGAAACATTATTATAAAAATATTTATATTTATGGCCATTTCTAGTAACTTTCACAACTTGCAATTCTTCGACAGAATGCGGAAATTAGAATTGTAGTTTTATAATGAATTCATTTAGTTCATGGCACTAGGATTGAAAATATCCTTCAAATTATTCGTGGTTAAAGAATTATTTTTAATTGGCAGTGGCCCATTCTATTATCTGTGTAAGAACACAATATTACAACAACAACGGCAAAGGTCTTCCTCTGAAGAAGAATAAACTACTATCATGACAAATCCGGGTTCTAGCAAAATCAAAGTCTAAATGGAATTCGTAAACAAGGTTGAAATAAGAACTGATGGTTTCCAAGAAATAACCTTCGGGTCATTCATACGACGAAATGTGTGGCTCCAATACTCCTACTATAAACCTGAGCCATCGAACCTGCTATTTGATTGATGCTCGAAAAAACCTTCATTCCTGCGACTTAACAAGCGCACCTGGGAATGGCATTTCAACTACTCCACACATATAAATTATCTTCCCAAAATTTATACAATAAATCAAGCCTCTGCTTGTTATCAACACTGGAAGATTAATAAACTGAAAAGTTTATTTTATTTTTCCATTCAGTTCAACCCGTGAATTTACCATACTTATGAAAAGCTTTATTTCACTTTCGAGTGTATTTACGTCATGATTTTATATAAATACAAAAATATCCTATTTGATACAAATATCATTTGCTTCCCGTTTCATGCCTCTCCGTGTTATCTGAAACATATACTTTGCTCAATGCAAATATCAACTGTTCAACCAGAACTGAAATGTTGGTTGAATGCGGGCTTGCGCTAACCACTCTCCTTCGGAAAATCTCCTGTTCCAGACTAGAAATGTTTAAACTACTTCATAGGCTCTTTCTCAATACATATGATTATTATAAAATATAATATCCAAGAATTATTTAGAAAAATTATGAAAATTATTATTATTATTATTAGTGGATTATTATTATTATTATTATTATTTATATCGTTTTAAATATGTTTAATTATCATCTCATTATGTGAGAATCCACATGTTCGAACCTTCGAATATGGAAAAAAATATCCATTCCTCAACAAAACTAAATTTAACTTTTACAGTTACATCGGGGGTTTTCCGTGGTTTCCTTAAAATATGAAAAATTAAAATAAATGCTCGAAATGCTCGGTCATCGATCCTAAACTGTTCTGAGTGCTGAAAATGCTCAGAATAACTCTAATAAGTCTTGCGTAAATCATTGCAAGCTTTAAATACGACGAAAAAAATGTGTTGGTCATCTGCAGAAAAATAGTTTGTTCCAATTAGCTAGGCATAAAATAATTCAAATGTGGCTTACATTTCTTGATGATCTTGAAGTGTTGTAAACCTGGTCTATACCAGATTTATCCGTAGACATGCCCTAGCGGACAAGCACGTATAATCCTTGTATCGGCCGCCATTGTAGACCCACAATTTGTCTAGTCAGACATAGTGGTAGTATCTTTCGACGTTTGAATAAACTGTGGTTCCATTTTAATATGGGCTTCTATCAAAGCCATAACAGTTTGTTGAAATAGGGTCAGATCTAAGTGATCTCTTATTAGATATGTCAGTTGTAACATAACTCACTGTAATCTCATCAGTACAAGAAAAACATTGACAGTCTAAGCAATTAACGGCTGTTCTGAAGATCGTTCCCTGGGCATGGTTTATTAATATCACCATCTGCCATGCGCTAAGCAACCTGCAGTTTCCCTTGCGTAGACTAATGAACGCCACCGTTATAGACTAGTCTTCAGTGTACTGACAGATCGAAGTGGTTAACTAGTTACAAAAATGAAAACTGACTTGAAATGGATTTAAACATCCAAGTATTAAGTTACTACTGGACTGTGACAAAATACTATTTTCTAGACAAAGTCTAGCATATGTCCTTTTGGAAATATAAATATTTCCACCAATGTCTGTAGAAATCAATCACCTCAGTGATTCTCCTCACCAGAAACTTACTAAGTTCCAACTCGTTTGCGCAGCACTTCTCGTGACTATCACGATTTGAAAATAACTTCTGCGTAGATGCGGCAACCATGTGCCTTGGCTCAGCGTAGACGCAACTTGCTTGCCAAGTGCTTGTGTTGAAGTGAGCTAACCATGCCTCCTCCAGCTGGCTTTTATTCAAAACGGTCAGGGTCACGCGTCATCACCTGATATCTAGAAATCCTCATATCTCTTGAATCCCTGGTCCGATTTACTTGATACTAATTGCATTCTCTTTCATTTGGCCGTGCCAGTAATCTGATCCCAGTCTCAAGTCTCTACTCCATAGTTAACTATTTAATCAATAAATAGCCTCCACCTCTGCTGTTACTCGCTACGTCACTTGACATCCAACTATCGGTAAAATTCTTCTAAATGCTTCTCGAAGCAATGTAGCGCGATATTCAAATATCTGAACTTTCAAAAGCGGCTACAGCCTTTCCCTTGATATCTAGGTGTCTGAAACTTGGAATACCCATTCCTAGAGTTGGGCACACTATAAAGAAGGAATTAAATTCTAATAATAATATGCACACCTCTGTATCTAACCAATCCTAAAAAATTCAAATGAAAAGATTCACGTATGAATTTCTGGTTTCAGGTGCGTTCCTGCCACCTACTGTCATTAAATGTAACTGCGGAATATATCGGAAACGACACGCAAAGCAAAGGTATTCGCGCGGAATATTCCGGAAAACACACGGTAGACTAAGGGTTAATTTCTATCATTATCGTTAGATCATACCATTGCTTCACTTAAGAGAATTGTTTTCAATAAACGGTACTGAATATGAAAGTTATCAAGTTCTATGTAGTATCTATTGTTCTTTGAGTCTTCAGTCTTTTGATGCAGCCCTCCATGCCTCACTGACCTGAGATAATCGTTTTATCTCTACATACAGTAGCTACCGCACCTTACATCCGAGGCAATTTGATTAACATATTCTAACCTTGGTCTACCCCTACAGTTGTCCTCGACCCTTACTTCCATAACTGAGTTTTCTATTCTTGAGTGTCTTTGTATGTGTCTTACCAACCTATTATTCTTACTTTTCAATCTATACATCGAACAAGCACTGACGGAAAATGGAGAAAAAATCAAAGTAGGAATAAAGATTCAAGGAGAAATAATTTCAACTCTGAGATTTGCTGATAAAATCGTCATCTTAACCAGTTCACCAGAGGATTTGAATGAGTTTTTGAATGGTATGGACTCCATCTTGAGGAAAGAGTTCAGGATGAAAATCAACAAATTAATGTAAAAAATGAATATGGAATGCAGCTGAAATAAATCAGAAACCCCAATTGACGTGAAATTGGCAGGTGAAAATCTAAAGGAAATAGGAGACCTCTGCTCCTTAGGAAGCAAAATAACCATTCATGGACGAAGCATAGAGGATATAACAGGTAGGTTGGTTCAGACAAGGATAGCAATTCTACAGACATCAAATTTAGATTTAGGTATAAGGAAGTCATAATTTGAACGCCTTTATCTGGAGCGTGGCGCTCTGTGGAAGTTAGAAATGAAGAGGTATTAAGACGATTGGAAGAGGAAACATGTTTTTAGAGCTTCTAATGAAGAGAAGAGATAGGGTGGTAGGACACATACTAATACATCCAGGAGTAGCAAACTTAGTTAGGGAAGGATGGATCGAGGACAAGAACTGTAGGGGTACCAAGGTTAGAATATGTTAAACTGATTGCCTCGGATGTAGGGTGCGGTAGCTATGTCGAGATGAAACAATTAACTCATGACAGGGAGGCGTGAAGAGCTGCATCAAACCAGTCGAAAGACTAAAAATTCAAACACACACAAGTTGTAAGTACCTCTGTACGGTAATCTTAACGATGCCCAGACATACGAGTACATAAGACTTTAATAACTCGTGATGGAACGTATAGAATAACAAGAAGTTCCGTGACGAACTAAAGAGCCTACTTTTCATGCCAATGATTATTCTACAGTATATGAACCTATCTAGAATAATGACGAAAATTAGTAAGTTGCTAATATCGAAATTTCTAATTAGTTCGAAATACTGTATACCTGGCATAACGTAGCCTAATAGAGCACTAGAGTTGGCAGCCCTGATGACTGAATATATTCTTAGTCCCATCTCTTAAGGTACAGAATACAAAATTTGGTTGAAGTCCAATGAATAGCATGGACGTTACATGCAGTTAAACATTGGATCTAACAGCGCGCGTAAAATTATGTTGGCAACAATGTCATGCATGTATTGGTCAGAAAAAATCTAAAATAATATGATCTATTGTTGTGCCAATTTTGAATGAAATACATTAGTTATTTACATGCATTTTAAAATTGGACCTATCAGCAGGCTTAGAATCATGTTGGCAGCACTGACGTATATTAGTTACTCCAAATTCATCCAGAATGCCAGGTACTATACGTGTGCAAAGTTTAGAGCTATTGGCTTGCATACTTTCTGATACTGTATATTGATATTAGGGTAACAAAAATAGGGACAGCACATATTAACAGTTGGCAGCCCTGGTTGCTCTTAAGAATACGCATAGTCATATATGTTATGGAACACATAGCACATACGAAATTTGGTTGAAATCCAAATGATAATATGGAAGTTACATGTATTTAAATTTGGACCTGTCAGCAGGCTTAAAATCATGTTGGTAGCACTGACGTATATAAGTTACTCCAAATTAATATAGAATGTCAGGTACTATACGTGTGCATAGTTTAAAGCTGTCGGCTTGCATACTTTCTGATATATTGGTATTTGGATAAAATAAATTAGGAGCATTTATTAACAGTTGGCAGCCCTGGTGGGTCTTAAGAATACGCTCAGTCATATCTGGTTATGTACACATAAAACATACGAAATTTGGTTGAATTCCAATTGATAGTGTAGAAGTTATATGCATTTAAAAATTGGACCAATCAGCAGGCTTATAATCATTTTGGCAACACTGCCATGTATGGCCTCCTGGAAATTAAACTGCAATATTATTATCTATACGTGTGCCAATTTTGAAATAGCTCCCATTCACACCTTCCAAGATATTCAACATGGAGCTCAAATTTCAATTGCGATTTTTAGCAGTTGGTAGCACTGACATTATTTTCAAATATGGCCGTGAGATATTCGGATATAGATCTTTACTCCTTCCAAATTATGTTTCGATTGCTCCAGCCGTTTAGGAGTTGATAGGGGGACACACACACACAGCCAGACAGACAGATAGAAGGACAAACAGACAGACAGACAGACAGAAGGACAGACAGACAGACAGACAGACATTTGCCCTATCTCGAAAGTCTACTATTTCCTAATTTTTGCAAAATGTGAAAAGTAGGCTAAAAATGTTTTCTCCCAGCAGGCCTCAAATCCGAGACTTCCAGTTTGCACGCCAGTGATCTGTCCCCCAAGCCATAAGGTGACACTTGGCAGCGCACCAACCTGTTGTCCATTGTGGGCTATGAATAGATTCCACGAGTTAAACTGCAATGATGTTGTTAGTCCTCTTTAGGGCCCTGGTACATCTTTGTCATAGGCCCCGTGTACTTGAGTGAGTGCTGGACTTGTCTGTTAACCTATGTTTCAGTGATGACTGTAGAAGTGCGTGTAACTATAATTTTTTTTTTGGGGGGGGGGGGGGGGAAGGAAGGGTAGATGCACCAAGACCACATATAGGATAGCTAGTATCAGTATTGCGATTCAAAGCTTTGACCTCCGGATATGCTGGAGCTGCCCATCGCTTTTGTGGTGCTTTCCATACTTGGTCGCACGGTGTACTCTAGTTTAATTGCCACGAGGGATGTTTGACAAAGAAGTTTCGTTTTTTTTCCCCTCCCAGGGACCCGTTATTGCCAAACTGACATATACCATGAACTACAAAAACATCTTGCAGTACTTTTAGCCTATTTTCATTGATGAAAATATTGGCTTATGAGATTACCTTTTTCCCGTGTGTGTGTGCGTGTCTCCCTCTAGGTGCCTGTACGCTGGTGAGTGATTTTCATAGAGCAAGTCTAGCTAGACCGCTCTAGCTAAACTGAGTGCGTGTACACTGTAGAGTAATTTTCCCTAGGTAGAGCATTCGTAGAGCGGAGATAGACAAATCTACCTAGAGCCCTCTCAGAACCTGTGTACACTGTCAAACGTAAATGCACTAGCTAGTGCAGCGCTAAAACATCCTGAGAGCAGTGTGAGTCTAGGTTTATTTGCGCTGTGTTGTGAAGTTAAAATGTCTTCAAGAGAGCTTTTAGCATCTGTGGTGGTTGTGTGTGCTCTGTCAAAAAAGAAAACTATGAAGAGGAAAAAAAGTTTGTGGGTGAGGAATTGGATATCAAAAAGAAAATACAAGGGAATGCACGCTAAATATTATTGCAAAAATTATGTTCAGAAGATTCTGAAGCGTACAAGAACTTTTAAGAATGAGCAAAATTGACTATTCTTTCAGAGTACAATTCCAAGTTTCAGGATGTTCAATTAATGTTATTGTTTTTTCGCGACTCCACACAAATTCAGCCATATTCAAACTCTATAATTAACAACAAACAAATAACCCCAACAATCCACCACTGACTCTACATAGAGCACTTTCCAATATTCAACCGAACGAATAGAGCTAGTAGACTGGTCTAGCTAGGGCATCCAAATACTATTTACACCGTAGAGTCAGCCGGCCCTATCTAGAGCTTAGAGCGGTCTCCGCTAGGGTTCTCTACCACCTGTGTACACTAGAGAGGAGCTTAGAATGCCCTAGCTAGAGCTACTCTACGCTCTAGCTAGGGCAAAAGCTCTCCAGTGTACAGGCACCTTTTTGCAGTAACTTCTAAACAGCTGGAGCGATTTCAATGAAACTCGGTGAAGTCATAGCACCATTTTGGCCAACCCTGGGCGTGCCCTTAGAATTTTACTACGTCTCACAATTCCAACATGGCGGCTCTGCGAAATATTGACCGACATTCTATGTCTCCTGTGCTCCACTGATATCACCCTGAAATAAACTGAATTTCTTTATGTTGATAGAGACAAGTAACATACGTAGGATATATGAAAATAGGCTTTATAGTTCTTCACGGAACTACTTGTTTGTCATAGACGCCACCGACATTGAGACACTTGTCGTAGTGCGCAATCAGTTTGAAGAAACCACTGTGGCAAAACTCGGTGTAAGGGATTGTCGCCCAGCCTGCTCCACCTCAGCATTGGTGTGAAAGTGACGTCACGAGAGTGCGGCACCATGGAGCATGTGATGGGCCCGGGCACAACCAATACGCAATACGCTAACACCATGTCCTGTACTCGAGCAATGTTTTCATTCGTGGATGTGGAGGGAAGTCCTCTTCAAACACTGTTGTCCATCACTGAACATGCAACACCTGCCACTGACCATTTGATGAGACATGACCGCTTCACCATACACGGTCTGTAGGCTGACACACTACTGTCGACCAAAATATTATGTGCACCCGAGTTTGAAGGTTGTTTGTGAAGTAACCAAAAGACCTACGTAAAATACAATAACATCCTCATTTTCGTCGTTCTATTTTACGTTAGTTCGTATAGGTTTAGAATGTTTAATTTATATTTGAATATTTGTTATCGCAGTTGGAACACAAAAAGTGCCCGTTTTTAAGCGTGTTTCAACCATGCGTCACATTTAAGATTTATTATCACAAAACCCCGTCAACAAATCCAATTCAAATGTTAACACAATATACATTGGAATGTTTTATAACTGGTGTATTAATTTCGAAATTTTGTGTGTCCAAGAAACAAAGTTGTTATCATTTTTGTAAGGTAACATTTTCTCGGCTCGGGGTCGTTGGAAAATGTAGTTCTTGGTTGCGTTGCAATCCTTATACATCAAAAAGTTATGCTGTATGACTGTGCAATACGTAAATTAATTCACTTATTTTATCTCGGTTTGTATTTGTACGGGGAATTAAGACATGGTTCGCCAGCTAGCCGCTCTGGGAAATGCTGTACAGCTTTGCTGATATGGAGCCCATAGCTTCCGAGCGAGGCGCGCCATGACGCATGATGTAGCCCATCATGGCAACGCTGTACAGCTTTCACCGGAGCGGCTAACTGCTGAACCATGTCTTAATTCCCCGTACAAATACAAACCGATATAAAATAAGTGAATTAATTTACGTATTTCACAATCATACAGCGTACCTATTTGTTGTATAAGGATTACAACGCGACTAAGAACTACAATTTCAAACCACCCCGAGCCGAGAAAAAGTTACCTTACAAAAATGATAACAACTTTGTTTCTTGGACACACAAAATTTTAAAATTAATAAACCAGTTATACAACATTCCAATGTATATTGTGTTAAAATTTGGATTCGATCTGATAACGGATTTGTATGATAATAATTCTTAAATATGACGCATGGTTGAAACACGCTTAAAAACGGGCACTTTTTGTGTTTCAACTGCGATAAAAAATATTAAAATGTAAATTAAAAATTCCAAACCAACATGAACTAACATAAAATAGAACGACCAAAATGATGATGTTATTGGATTTTATGTATGTCTATTGGTTACTTCACAAACAACCTTCAAACTCGAGTACACATAATATTTTGGTCGACCATAGTCCCACGTGCCCATTCATACCGCACTTCCATTGGTGACCATTTGACGAGACATGACCGCTTCACAATACACGGTCTGTAGGCTGACACACTACTCTCACGTGCCCATTCATACCGCACTTCCATTGGTGACCAAGTTGTCAGTACACATCTGTCAGCTATAGTGAGTTGTATTAGAATGATAACGGGCACGCCAGTCTGCTACTCCTCTCTCTTCGTCGGTGCTATTGTTCCCTTATCCACTTGTCCATATTTTAGGTCAAAGGCACATGTTTGAAGTTCATGCAAAGCTTGAATCGCGCGCAGATTTTGTTCTCGAAGGAATTGGAAAGAATCTGCAGGTAGTAGCGAGGTTTGTGACACGTGCTACGTCATCAAGGAGGCAATATTTTGGGTTAATTATTTCCCGATATTTTTGAAATTTGGGAAGTATATCGGTTTTCTGGCACGAAGAAAAAAAAATAAAAAAAAGAAGAAGCATGCACTATCTTGGAAAGAAATGGGATCATCAGGAGCCGAGATATTGGCAATTTTTTGTTCAGGATTTTCTTCACTGTGACGACACAGCTTGTGACGTGGAGTACAGCGTGGAGCGCCGAGCGAGTATAAATTGGAGCCCAAGAAAAGCTGATATATCGAGGTTGTCTCTGAATCGTTAGAGGAAGGACACCTTGTCAGTAGCAGCAGCAGACCAGCAAAGTTGTTCTAAAAGCTCACCAGGATGGAGACTATGAGCAGCGGGACCATCGACTGGAGGAAGCAGCTGAGGACCGGCGAGCCAGCCAGGGGCCAGGGCAGGCGCAATCGCGCCCGGAGGGGTAGAGGGCCACGATCGGCAGGCTCCTTGTTGGGGGAGTTAATCTCCACTGAGCCCTCTCCTCCGGTCACGCGGGCACGCCAGCAGGCCCTTGGTGAGAAGGCGCCAGCAGCGCAGAAGCCGCCAGCCGTTGACGAGGTTGGGGTGCCCCACAGCCCGGCTGGCGCACTCTACGCTGGAGTTGCTCCCGGCCCGGGGAGCATAGGTTACCCGGACATAACGCAGGTGCCCCTGCGGTCCGAGTCAACCGAAGCCTCTCCTGGGCCCTCTGAGCTAGCCGAGTCCGAGAAGAGTCGGACGCCAGGACCGGCTAGCTCCCCGCGACCGGACATCAGCAGCAGCCCTGACGCTAGGTTCAGCTGGGCGAGCGATGTGAGCTCGGACACCGTGCATAGGCACCCTGGGGCCACTTCCCCAGGCTCCGAGCAAACATGTGGCTTCGACCCCAGTGCCCTGGATTTGTTTGTCTATTACAGGCCAGGCGTCAACCAGGAAGAAGAAAGGGAAGTCATCAGGGCCTACATGGACCAGGCCCATGAAGTCACGACGGGAGGAGCTGAACGTGTCCACGAGGACATCGAAGCCTACCTCCCCACTGGAGTCCTGATCAGGCCTCATCAGGACGTGGTCATATCTACCTCGCAGCAATCTCCATGATCTGGCAGGTCGCGGTGGTGCCTGGCTGTGCGCCAGGTGCCTCTCCGCACATCCTCCGCCACGTGGGGGAGCGCCGCCCAGATTTCGGAGCCCCGAAGGACATCACGACGCAGGCAGAGGTTGGGACCCAGGTGGGCGCCCTGACCTTCTCCAAGACGACGCAGGCGCCTCATCCAGCCCCTCAGGCGGTGCCATTAGCGGGGCAACCCGCGACCACCATCCCGGAGGAGCAGCGACCAGAGCTCCAGGTGGGGGCTTTAGCGGGGCAACTCGCGCCCGCCACCACCACTAGGAAGGGGACACCAGAGACGGCAGGGGCCATCAGGACGGCCCCAAAGCAGCGGAAGAAGGCGAACCGCAGCAGCCCAGAGGACCGTCGCCCGCAGCGCCCCCAGGAAGAGGAGCCAGGACGCCGCGAGGCCACCAGCCGCAGCCGGGAACAGCCGCACCAATCAGGTAATATGAGGCCCCGCTCAACTCAGCTTTTACAGTGTTTTCGCTGTGTGAGATGGGGCCACTCCCAGTGATCCTGCGGCTCTCCAGTCCGCTGTAACCGGTGCTCAGGTGCCCATCACCACACCAGCTGCACGGTGCCGCGGGACGCGCCAGTGTGCGCCAACTGCATGGGTGACCATCCGTGACAGGTCCATGACAAGAGCAGAGAGGAAGGTGGCTCGTTCCCATGGACCGCCAGCTAGGCCCCTGCTTCGGCAGGCGAGCCCCCCCCCCCCCCCTTTACTCTCCGGTGACGGAGGCTCGGTACCAGGGACCCCATGGAGATCGGGTAGTGGCGCAGGTTCTCCGGATACTTGTACCATTGCTCGGTAGCCGGCAAGGCCCGCGCTGATCCCAGCAGTGCCGAGTTCTAACGGATTCCCCGGAGACGAACTGGCGAGAAGACGGACATGGATCTGGTGCATGATATCTTCTCCCAACTAATATATCCACTCATTTCCATACCCACATTATCCTTGCATGTGGCAATAATCAAGCCGCCAGGTTTTACGTGTAGACAATCTTTCCTGTCTATGCGGCTTTCCCTGGCCCCACAATCTTACCCTTATATATGTGTGCATATTTATATGTGCACATACATAATATATACCTATGATAATATATGACAGATTCTACACACACCCAAAGTACACGGGGCTACATGACCGCGTTGTCGCAGCCCCTAAACTTAAGAACCAACCAACCAACCAACCTATGATAATATATGCTAATTATGCCTGGTAGATCGCAACCGCGATGGGACAGGCACTAAGTCCTAAATGACATTCCTTCTATCCAATCCCCTATGCTTTCTCTTCTACTATCGTTGATTAACTGCATGTTGGAGGCACCAGTAGTAAGGTCGGGTGCCACGCGGGGGTGCCGGTACTCTTTCCCCCCCCCCCCCCGAAAAAGTTGAGATATCACTTCTTCGTAGTGCATAGACATTGCAACATCACTTCTTCCTAGTGCATCGACAGTGCAACACACTTCACTTCGACTTCTACTCCGTGTATAGTCACGTTATTATCTTCGAATGCTAGTAAGCAGTTACTCTACGCAAAGTGTTATAAATCGTCGGACGAAGTCATGGTCAAGTGTTAGAATATTTCACGCATTGTGGAATTTGAAATATTTTAGTGAAGCGAATTCGAGTGATAGGCTTCAAAATGCAGTTGACACTTAGTCAATTTTTCGTTGCATTGGACATATGGTAGACTTTGTCTACAAGCCATATTTCTTTTATTGAAACATAGTTGTTACCAACTCACCAGTGACAAGCTTTTGTCTTGGTAGCTTAAAAGATCACCCACGACAACATTACAGTATTCTTCGGATACCAGTCTTGCTTGGTCAATCCACTTAGTCAACTAATGGGACCAGTTGTGTCTGACGCAACTTGGGAGATACATAATCTCACCCAGTACGAGTTTAGAGTGTCTGGAGAAATCCATTTCCCAACAACAGGACTTAGCCTACGAGGGACCTGCCGTGTCTGACGCGTGTCTGGAAGGTGCATAACCTTACCCATAGGATTAGTTACAATAGGAACATCAGGTGTGAACCAAATGCAAATAAGATTTTAAAAGTATCAAACCCACTGTATGTGTCACAGGTGTATCGAAGCTACATCTGGTTTATCACCATGGATCCGAGAGATCGATTCCCTGTATTCTAATAGCAGCAGCTATTGAGACTTTCAACATGAACATTGCAGTTCAGGTGTATTTCAAGTCAGCTATGGGACTAGCAGTCATGAGCTGTTAAACTAACTACGGGTAGCAATGGAGGCGGATACACGGATTTACGTACGCGTCCGATAGGACTGAAGAATGGAAATAATATGGAACCAACCAGGATCTACAAGAATGTAAGCTACATTAAAATTATAATATTATTTGGTAATTGGAATTTTTCCTTTCAAAAGAAATATCAACACACAACTATTTTCTGTTTGCTGTGGCAAATGTTAGAACATTTTCAGTGTTCAGAGGCACTGATTATACGATATGAGTCTATGGTCAACATCATCAGATTTTTTTTTCTATTTTTTTTTCATCGCGGTCATCAGCCGTAGGATCTGTCGATCTTAAGTTTAATTTTGAGGAATGGATAGTTTTTTCCATCTACGAAGTCGAGCTTGATTGTTTTCAAGTTGTTTTGTCAAATAAATTCCAGTTTGAAAGATAATAATAATAATAATAATAATAATAATAATAATAATAATAATAATAATAATTTCAATGATGATAATAATAATTTCATTTTATGAATTATTGATGATAATAAGAATTTTTTTTGTAACTTCTAATAATCATGATATATTATAACGATGTGGATAATAATTTTGGAAGTTTGGAACAGCTTAACTACGTCGGATAGTTTATTTATCCGATGGTTAGTGGTTTTGCGCACGCCCACATTCTGAAGTAATAGAATGAAAGTAGTGGAGTAGTAGGAGTTCTAAATAGTGACACGAGCCACTCGGCTACGCTGAACTATTATGTATATTTCAATATATAAGCTTATGTGTTGGCTTTTTGTGTTGGCTTTTTTGTGTTGGCTTTTTGTGTTGGCTTTTGTGTTGGCTTTTTTGTGTTGGCTTTTTTGTGTTGGCTTTTTGTGTTGGCTTTTGTGTTGGCTTTTTTGTGTTGGCTTTTTGTGTTGGCTTTTTGTGTTGGCTTTTTGTGTTGGCTTATTTTGTATTGGCTTTTGTATTAGCTCTCTCATATTTGCTCTTACTTGTAGGCTTATTTGGTCTTGGAAAGTATGCGAGCCCCTTTTTTATGACAGCATAATGCTTACCACAATGTTTGTAAGCAACAACAACACACTAATATTCTAAAAATTCCAAAGTTTTATAAGGTTAAGGATTGACTAAGAGTGTAATAAAGGCAGCTAACCTAACCTAACCCAAACCTTACCTAACCTAACCTAAACCTAACCTTGCATAACCTAAACTAACTTAACCAAACCTCACTTCATTCAACCTAACCTAACCTAACTTCATTCAACCTAACCTAACCTAACTTAACTTTACCTAACCCCACTTCATTGAACCTGACCTAACCTAACTTTATGTAACCGAACCTAACCTAACATAACATAACCTAGCCTGAGTGAGTACTAGCATGCTAGTAGTTCAGTTAGTACTCATATCCATCGCTAGGTAGAATGCTAGTTGTTCAGTTAGTGCTTATATCCACCGCTAGGTAGCGGAAACATACTTTGCATGTTGCATGTGACTATCTCACAAAGGTTGACGCTTGTAAAATGTGTTCGTATAAGCTCTGTATATAAATTCAATATACAAATACCTACTAAGTGTTCAGAACTAACATGTATAGCCATGTGTAGGGTATATATGGGATTCTTAGCTCCAAAAAATATATCTAACCCACCAGTGCACAGCCTTGTCATATGCAGTAAGCAGGTGTAAAGAGTGTGAAAAGACTTTTTTTTAGACCATTATGAGAAGCGTCATGAAGTATCGCGTGGTGAATTTCATGAGTGCAAGACTTGTGGCAGATAAATTGTTATTGAAAAAAGCTAAACAACGTTTCACATCCTGTGATGCCTCAGTGGGTGAGAGAATGGCAGCCCTGATTGTCATGAGTGCTATGAAAGGAAAATTGATGATGCGTGGACATAAACATTGAGAAGTGAGGAATTGGGATTTGTTTGTATTCTATTTTCATTTGCCAATTCACTATGATTATGAAATAAAAACAAAGGTTTACCAGAGCACGATGTTTTTTATTTTTTTTATTTAAAAAAATCATGATGTTGATGGCTGATTTTTCATTTTACACATTTCATACATGATGAATTCACACATTGCCATTTGTCAATTTGCAATTTAAAGTTTTTAAAAATGTCTGTTTCAAGTTTTACGTTTTTGATGATATGGATTTCCGTTTTGTTGATGGCACTTTTTAAACAATGTCTGAAGTTTTTCTGAATTTTCATATTTCACACATGGCCATTTCCAGTTTTTAAAAATGTCCGCTTCAGGGTTTGCGTTTTGGTGATATCGAAACATGGATTTTCCATTTTGCTGTTTTCACATTTTTCCATTTGGTGTATGTCGAAAGTTGAGATTTGTCAATGATGTTGATGCAAGTGCTTGACCATGATGATGCTGCAGTGAGTTTATGGGATTGCGGAAACGTTGAGGTCTACGACTACTGCAGGTTTTTACTGTTTTTACAAAAATAATGTCTAATGTCTGCCATATATCAAAGAAAACAAAACTATTGAAAACAAAATGAGTATATAAGTGACCACATCCCCCCTCCCCACCCACTCTACCTCACCGTGTTTGCTCTGGTCATACATACACACCAGCTTTCTCTCTCTACTCATACATTCACACCTGTCTTTGGGAACAAACACAACCACTTTATTTATTCCCAAAAACACATTCTCGTCACGCACACTCATTCCAAATGAACTTTTTTAGTTTACCATTCATAATTTACATTACGAAAAATAATTAAATACTAGTCATGAAAGTTACTAAAAAAATACTATTACTCATTAAATATTTACAATAAAAACAACTTTGTACAGCTTTAAAAGAATCAAACTATTCACCAATCAAAAATTTAAAAAAATAAGGTTGCATAGAACTTTTTTAAAGAGTAAAAGGTCCAAGTGGGTTGCCAATATTTACAAGATCTACTATTTACAATGGCAGAAACCAATATTTACAAAATACTAAATATACAAGTTATATAAAGCTATGTCCCATAAACGATTAAACAGTGAAATCACACCTCCTCCTCCTTGCGATCATAACCTCAGGGCAGGCTGGTGAGCAGGTCATCAGCCCACACACGTTTGTTATCCATGGAGGCGAGGGTGCGTTTTCTCTGTTCCACAAGATACAAATGATGGTTGCTGGATTGTATCCTGCATGGGTATGAGACATAGCTTTGCCAGTGTGTAAAACCGCTAGATAGTCATCAACACGTAGCGATTTTACCACTGCCCTACCTACACCTTTTGCTCTTTTGGCTTCCTTACAGTCGAGTGTGCGGTAAGCATACATTTTCGAAGCCAAACCTACGAATTCCGTCATAATGGAATCACCGCATTCATCTTCTAAAACACCCATTTCCTTCTTGTTTTTTATGGGCAGCTGAAACACGTTGTCAGCGCTATAGCAAGAGGTGTCGAACCAGTCACTATGTTGCCTCATAACGTCATAGGGGTTGCAGTGGCGAATGTGGTAAATGAATGAGTCCGTGTCCATATACAAAAGAGAGACGTCCTCAAAATGGCGTTTCGCAAACTCATAGTGGAATCGATACATGACCGATTTAGAAAAGTCTAAAATTACTTGACCCAAGTAAATGGGTTTATCCATGGTCACGCTGGTCTTACTCAATTCAATAGTAGCCAAATCCTCATCGATAATTTTGATCGATTTGAAATTTGGCTTGGCAATGTACCGCCGGGCACCCCACCGCCCCTCCCAGACATTCACCAATTTAATGTCACGGTATTTTCGGACATTCTCCATAGACTTGCCATAGATGCAGTTGTTCATTAATTTAAAAAAAATAATTTCAAACTGCTGTGTTGCCATTTGTCGGTGCTCTGTGTTGAGTCGCATGTATGGCTCAAGCCATGCTTCTTGAGCAAAAGAAATACCCCTGTGGATTTTCTTCAACACCAAGCCTTGGACGAGGCATTGCACCAACATTTGGATATGTAGCACATACCGATTTTTGTTGTAAAGTGTGCCCATGAGTTTTTCAGTTTTCACTTTACTGTCAGGGGGGACCATTTGCTCAAGGCAGAATGGGAAATCGGCATGTTCATCATACAAGGATGATGGATATTCAATATCCACTTCTAGCACATATCCAAGGCCTGTTTCTTGGCTAGCCATGTTCACATCAAATTCTGACACTTGTTTCTCTGTCAGCCAAGCAAACTCCCCACAGGGAAAAGGCTGACTCATGGCGTAACCGTACAAATTATTCACGTCATAGTACATTAAGTACGATTCTGGTTTGTCTGGTGAATAATCAGGCATGTAGACATTGTTCGCTTCGGCATGGCGTTGGTTAAGCGACACAAAGCCGCCACGAATGCCCTTTTCAAAAAATAGAACCATGTCTACATCAGTGAGTAAATCCAATTCCACTTGAGTGTATTTCAAAGCGGCATCGAAAGAGAGCCCAGGACTCGTATAATAGTGAGCCGGGTCAAGACCGTAAATGTGTTGACACAAGTTACGGAATTTTTCAAACACATCAGTGAGCAGCATTACATCCAGTTTTTGGTAATGCAAAGCATATTCACTTAGCGTCTTCATGCCAAACACTCGCCAAACTTGACATGCATGTGCATAGTCTTCATCGGAAACGGTACTGCGTGTTAGTTTCGAGTAAAATTTCTCTTGTGGTGGGAGTTTTCTTTGCTTTAACACGTCCCAGCTATTGCAGAAATCATACGGGAATATACATTTCCGAATGCACAATTGAAATTGCTCAGGATCATTAAAATGCATTCTAGTATTTTTTAATTCCTCCTCATTCAAGCCATTCACAAGACTGTATAGCGAGGATGCCATAAACTTAAAGGAATCCAAAAATCGAATGCTAATGTCGCTCAACTCCATGTCAGGGCTGTAAAACGCTCATGGTTTTGGGGAATAATTGTAAACGAGCCCTTGTTGACATGACCCAATTCACGAATCAAAAACTGAATGTCATAATTCGCCAGATTGTGGAAAAAGACACTGATGAAACGAGGAGCTGGAAAGTTCAAATTGCATTTGCTGTGCGCAGCTCCACGAAACTCCCCCGTAAAGTGCGAGTGGTCTCTGACTTTTTCCTCTCCACTTAAAATAGGCTTTTCGCAAATATGGCATGTCGTGGCATGCTCATACTGCTGCTGCTGTTCTGGAGATAGGCTCATGGGTACTGGGTGGTCCAGTAATCCCTGTACATCATGAGCCAACTTGACAAGTTCATCCAAGAACCATTTGGCACAATCTGGCCCCTCGCGGTATTTGTAAACGGATTGTGTGGGGTCATAGGCACACACCACAATAAATCCTATGGCAAAGGGCTCATGTTTTTGAATGGGTGTGGTTGAGCTCATGGAGGGATCTGGTTCACATCCCGCCAGGGGTGTAGTGAGTGCTTCAAAATCTGCGTATACCACATAGGGAACAGTGTCACGCTTGTGAATGTCTTTAAACTTGAACACAGCCTTGTCCCCTTGTGGCAATATCAATCTCACCGCTTCCTGAGTAACACAATCTATCCTATGACGTTCTAAGAGCGTAGGGGTTTTAAAATATTGCAAGCAACGATCACAAATAAGCTTTTTACCATGTGCTTTGGTCATTTGACTGCTTAGCAATCTACTCAGGCTTTTAATCAGGCAATAGTGATTCACCTCTCCTACAGATAAATATAAAAGATGAATGTGGTGTCGTTTCGGTTCTTTTGTGGCATAAAGAGGACCCACAATCTCATCACCATCAAGGCCATACACCATGAACGAAAAGTCCTGGTTGTCTTGTTCAAACCTATGGATCTCGGTTAAGTCCATAGGGAACGACACTCGAGTTAAATTTAAAGTTTGTTTCAATTCATCAAACTTGGTCCTGTACATTCCTGGCCAACAACCATTATGTTGTACAGGCTGCAAATAGGCAGCCACACACCACAGGAAGCAATCATTGTCATGATTCTTTATATTTACCACTGCCTTTTTCGAAGCTATTGCTGGTGGTGTTTCAATAAAGCTAGACCCAGCATTCAACGGGTTGAATTGACAAATGTTGATTTGCTAATGATGAATTTTTTCTAACGCTAAACCACTGGGTCCATGTTGCAGTTTATCAAATTTTGATAGCAAGGCATTCACCACATGGCTTTCATACCACTCGTTCAGATTATCGACTATCAAAAGCTCTTGCATTTTACTGCAAATATAAAATGTCTCTTTATGCTCTACGTCCTTCTTTTTATATATGAAATCGCACACCAGTTCTGTATTCACCTTTAAAGCCGTATGCAACCTTTGCACTGTACAAATTTCAATTTTAAAAATTTCAAAACAAGATTCTAAAAATTCTTTGGGAATCAAACTTTTTCTAACATTCACTACGCGGCCAGAGCACACACGCGATTTGAAACAACTGTTTAGGGGTTCCCAAGTTAGGCTATCGGTAGCAGTAGCAGAAGACATTATTTTGAAAGAACACTCTCACCTGAGTTTTCAGCTGTAGACTGCTGAACAATGGCCTCAAACACACACGTTCCTGGTTGTCAACAGTGGTCAAGCGTTTTCCAACACTCTAAAAAGAAATAAAATAAACCACCATAAGTATATCCATTCCATATAGTTTATGAACGTCATAAACAAAAGAAAATCAAACAGGTTATATTACATAATAAAACAAATCTTACCTTGACGTGTAATGCTTTGCTTTATTCCCGTCTCGTGGGCTAGTGTGGAAATGGTTTCCGTCTCTATTTGTCTGTCTTTCACTTTCATTAATATATTTCCCACAGACACACGACAGGTAGGCTATACACGTTATCTGCAAACAAATAAATAAATAAATAAAATCATTAATTACCTAATCAATAAATAATTGCGTGTATTTATATAAAAATCAATAAATATATAAATATATACCTACCCCTCAACAAGGTTAAGTATTTTCCACCAACACCAAAACTGTTAAACAAGACCAGGGGTTTCATGCAACGCAGTGTGTTCAAAGGTAGTCTCCTAAGTGAGAGTGGAAATGATTACGACATGTCTTTATATATGTTACGTTGCATGTATAATCTTTTTTTTTCCACGCTTTGAACATTCTGTTATCAGGCACGTGGACAGCTAACGTCCCAGGTGAACACCTGTGGCAGATCAAATTTCACGTCAACTTGCATTTTGTCACGTACGAAGCAAAACAGGATGTAACTTGTTAACAGTTATCGCGCACGTGGACAGCTAACACCCAAGGCGAACACCTGTGGTAGATCAAATTTCACATGAACTTGCATTTTGTCACGTACGAAGCAAGACAGGATGTAACTTGTTTAGCCCTCATGTGGTTTCACATGTGTTCACATGCCTTTCGCTCTTCCCTGCCACCACGATGGTCAGATTATTTCACCTTCAAGCGTCTTGGTCATTTTTCCATTGCACCTGTTGTCAAGACAGATCAACGCCTTCCAATATGCTCAAATGACATTCACCTCCTGCTCATCTGCAAGTTTGTTTTCTCTACTCGCTTCGATCAACATAGAACCAAGTTCTCATCACCGTTTACGCGTCAAAGGTAAAATGTGTGAAAAAACGCATCCTCGCTCTGTCATAAACCGACCCGTCGAAATAGCGATTGATCTATTGAACACAGCCACCGTGGTCAGCGACAGGTTCGTTGAAACACACACACACCCAGCAGTATCGTCTCTCTCAACCACTACGCTTCATAAACATTATAAGCAAGTAAAGAAAAAAATATAGTTTTTTCAACATGTATGGCGTTAGGCCCTTTGTGAATTATTTTTTTGGAAACAATATCTACCACATTTGAAAGGGGGCATTAGCCCGAGTCCTAGAACACCTCGTACACGACTCTAGCGTTGTTGGTCCGTGAGATATCGGCAAAAATCACAAAAAACACGTGTTTACCCCAAAATCGAGTTTCCATTTTTTTAAGAAATATAACGAGTGGTCCATAGCAAAGAGGACGTCAGCCCGAGTCCTTGGACCCCTCGTACATGCCTCTAGCATGATTGGTTCGTGAAATATTAAAAGCGAATGACCTTTAAGTTTTGGTCTTTTAATTAAATAAAGAGGCTATAGGAAAGTAGGGGGCATTACTAGCAGTGCTAGGACACCCTTTAGGTTCTAATCCCATGTTTGGTTAGCGAGATATCAAGTTCGGGGCCGATACGAGGAGGGTTCAATAAGTTAGTAGACAGCTCCCCCCTTTCCGCTCTACTGTCAGGTTTTCATTCTAGAGACTTGAAATTTATTTTGCGGGTAGAGGGGGTAGGGACCTTTCATTTATGTCAAACCAACTTTTTTGTAAACTTCCTAGTTTCCAAAATATAGGATTTTCAAAATTCGAGTATTTTCAAAAAAACATAAAAAATAAAAAAGTTTTATTACAAAAAGTAAAGGTCATAATGACCATTCGTTAGAGCCATGGTACAACGTTCTATCATGTTCAGTTTTCAAACTATCGCCTAATTTCGAAAACGAAAAATTTCAAACACTTTTTGAAAAATATAATACATCGTCCGTAGGAAAGAGGACGTCATCCCGAGTCCAACGATATGTCGCATGCCCATGGTTTCATGAAATATACATAATAGTTCAGCGTAGCCGAGTGGCTCGTGTCACTGTTTTGAACTCCTACTACTCCACTACTAATGAATTTTGAAGCATTTTACAATTGCGTTAAGGAATTAAGGTATGTTAAGACGCGGAAGGTAACCGATAAGGGATATAAGAAGCCTGTATCAAATAGGGTTTCCGTGCATTTGTGTAATTAATAAATCATATGGGAATGTCACCATATGACAATGTTGACCAGAGTAGACACGATCCAAGAATAATATGAATTAATGTGGTGGTGAAATTGGTAATAAATGTATTGGAGGAGCTAGGAAGCTTCATGTTGAAAACAAGCGGTGGCTTGATAAAAAAAAATATGTGTTATAATAATGAGTGAAAAAAGAAGTTCCGTGACGAACTAAAGAGCCTACTTTTCTTAAAATTTAAGATTCATGTCAATGATTAATCTATATGGATCTATCTAGAATAATGACGAAATTAAGTTGGTAATATCGAAATTTCTAATTAGTTCGAAATACTGTATACCTGGCATACTGTAGCCTAATAGAGAACTACAGTTGGCAGCCCTGGTGACTGAATATATTCTTACTTCCATCTCTTAAGGTACAGAATACAAAATTTAGTTGAAGTCCAATGGATAGCATGGACGTGACATGCAGTTAAACATTGGATCTAACAGCGCGCGTAAAATCACGTTGGCAACAATGATATACATGTATTGGTCAGAAATAATCTGAAATAATATGAAATATTGTTGTGTCAATATTGAATGAGATCCATTAGTTAGTATAGAAGTTACATGCATTTTAAAATTGGACCTATCAGCAGGCTTAGAATCATGTTGGCAGCACTGGCGTAGGCCTATATTAGTTACTCCAAACTAATCTAGAATGCCAGGTACTATACGTGTGCAATTTTTACAGCTATTGGCTTGCACACTTTCTGATATATTGATATTAGGGTAACCACAAATAAACAGCATTTATTAACAGTTGGCAGCCCTGGTTGCTTTTATGAATACGAATAGTCATATATGTTATGGTACACATAGCACACACGAAATTTGGTTGAAATCCAAATGATAGTATAGAAGTTAAATGTATTTAAAGTAGGACTTATCAGCAGGCTTAAAATCATGTTGGTAGTACTGACGTATATAAGTTACTCCAAATTAATATAGAATGTCAGGTACTATACGTGTGCATAATTTAAAGCTGTCGGCTTGCATACTTTCTGATATATGGGTATTTGGATAAACAAAATTGAGAGTTTTTATTAACAGTTGTCAGCCCTGGTGGCTCTTAAGAATACGCTCAGTCATATCTGTTTATGTACACATGGCACATACGAAGTTTGGTTGAAATCCAATTGATAGTGTAGAAGTTATATGCATTTACAATTTGGACCTATCAGCAGGCTTATAATCATTTTGACAACACTGCCATGTATGGCCTCCTGGAAATAAAACTGCAATATTATTATCTATACGTGTGCCAATTTTGAAATATTCATACCTTCCAAGATATCCAACATGGAGCTCAAATTTCAATTGCGATTTTTCAGCAGTTGGTAGCACTGACATCATTTTCAAATATGGCCGTGAGATATTCAGGTATAGATCTTTACCCCTACCAAATTTTGTTTCGATTGCTGCAGCCGTTTAGGAGTTGATAGGGACACACACACACACAGCCAGACAGACATACAGACAGACAGAAGGACAGACAGACAGACACACACACACATTTTCCCGATCTCATAATCTACTTTTTCCTAATTTTTGCAAAATGTGAAAAGTAGGCTAAAAATATTATGTGTAGTGAAAGGTGAATTTTGGTCATTCAAATAATGAAATAATAGCACATGAATGAATATGGTGTTACGTGTAGCGTCAACCATAGTGATGGTTAGATGGCTTATATAAAAATATTATGTCAAAAAAAAAATAAGAAAGTATAATAATTACGAATCACACTCCCTTTGAATTAGAAAACCTAATTGGTTATTTCATGAAACCATCATGGATAAATTTCAAATATGATTTTCTCGTGTTCTACATTTGTATTTGTCAAACCGATTTTGTTATAAACAAATCTTTAGTTTTTGACGATTCTCTACCATTGGTCGAATATGAGTGTGATGAGATAATTGTTGAACAATTAGTGGAATGGGCCGGCGCTTGAATTAATATTGTTATTTAATAAACATCCACTGCCATCTCACGGATAATTTTGATCTTAAAGGAATTCCAAATCTGAATAAATGATTCAATTGTTTGGAAGTAAATATTTCATATTTAAATGAATATTAATGATTTATTGGTGAATGATAATTTGTTGCTACTGTTATATGATGGAAATAGTCAGATTGATCTTTTCAACGAATTGAATGATAATGTTTAAAGAGTTAAATTTGTGATTTAATTGTCAGATGGATAATATGTTTTGGTTAATTGTTTAATTAATGGAATTTATGGTTTAATGAATCATGTTATTCATGATTATAATTATCGGATCGAGAACAGATGATTTAATAAATTTTCATATGATCGAAGTTCTTCGAATCCATGCACAAATGTTTAAACAAGGTTTTTGTCGATGCTCAGATGTCCGACGAATGTTTATTGTTTTCTTGTGATGACTCAATGATTTGATAATTAACGTACTGATTTAATATGTCAAATTTATGATTCTTGGAAAAGTGAAAGGAATTTATTTAAACAATTGAACTTATTCAATCAAGTGAATTCAGTTATCAAGTGAATCTGTTTATTAAAGTAAATATTCTACGATTGAAAATAGTCGAGTAGGACTCAGGCTGGACGATTAAATTTGCCCTGAACAACTTAAATAATTTTGATAAATTTTGGACAATGCCATAGGACTGATAATTTTGGCATTGGTTCAAATTCCTCGTGTGTTCATATGTGTTGATAATTCTATTTGTGTGCAATATGTGTGAAAACTTTTTCATGCATCATAATGCCATTTTTGCATTTTTTTATCATAACTTTTAATTATAAATAAAATGAGATTTTTAGAAATTGTGGTATTTTCAAATCTCCCTTCTATCCGTATTGCTGCATCGAACCAAAAATCAGTGAAGCAAGTTAAATTTTGTTTTGTTGTTGTATATTCACCCATATGGCGCCCTGAGATCTTTTGAGTTTCGTGCTAGCTGATTTTCGGTAACATGCACATGTGGTCGTTGGACTTGGGTCTAAACGGGCACACTATGCGCATGCGTCATTGCCCCTCCACCGACGCTCCTTCCGTCACTGAACCAAACACGGGTGTGCATTATTATGGCCATTGTTTGTGTTAAGTGGTGTAGCATCTGCTCGTGCACTAAAATGACGAAATGGGTTCAAACCCGGTCAAAGTCGTTGTATTTTTAAGAGCGTTAAAAATCCCTCTGCATGCCTTCCTTTGGAGAGGAAGTAAAGCCGGCGTCCCATGTCATACATTTATGGCATGAAAGAGAACCTTCCACTGAATACACTTGTGTGAAGCCAAAATGTGTATGTTAGAATTGATAACGCTTTGTTAGTTCCAACGTTCGCCACCAGTTGCTGACTTCGATGGCATCTAGTAGCCAAGTCCGCAAGCTAGGTGTCTTGCACGGTAGCATTTGGTAGCAAAAGTAGGAACTACTTGAAATTAACTTCCGCAGTCCTTACTTGCATTAAAACTGATAACACACACTAATATAGCCATCACAATTAACACCGGTTATCAGACAGATTCTACACACACCCAAAGTACACGGAACTACATGACCGTGATGTCGCAGCCCTTAAACTAAGGAATCAACAAACCAACCGAAGGTGATTGAATTCCGTAGAAGATATTTTGTTGAATTTTTGCAGCGATTTTGACGATTCACTCGGAGGCGACACCCTGTAGACGTGGTAAATCATCGCTCGTGAATGGAAGGAGCCCATTTACTGCGATATAATGGAAGTACTGGCCGACGAGACAGAGCAATATAATAAATGACTAATGAAGCTAATATTAAACATGCACATCTGTCTGGACTTTCTCAAACTGTAAGCTGGCTGAACAGAAACTCACTCATATCCATTGTACTGCTTCCTTATTGTGAAGTCTCTTTGCAAGGTGGCCATTGGGGTTGGTTTCCGGTGCATCTACGTTCCATCTCCGGTAGAAGTTTAAACAACCATTCCTTACTGTTGCTTCCGTAGCTAAAGAGAGCTTTTCATTCGGTAAATAAGTATTTTAGACCAATTAAATTTAGCACCCCGTAGAATGTATCTACTCACACGTGGAAAACGTTGGTTGGTTGGCTCTTCAGTTTAGGGGCTGCGACAACGCAGTTATGCAGCACCGTGTACTTTGGGTGTGTGTAGAATCTGTCTGATAACCGGTGTTAATTGTGATGACTGTATTAGTGTGTGATATCTGTAATTCAGGTAACGACTACAGACGGTTAATTTCAAGTAGTTCCTACTTTTGCTAACAAATGCTACCATCAACGACTCCTAGCCGTGAACTTGGCTACTAGATTCCACCGCAACTGGCACCTGATGGCGAAAGTTGGAAGTTAATAGAGCGTTAATCAAATCTAACCTACAAATTTATGTTCACACAATTATTGTAGTTAGAGGAAAGTTCTTTTACGTGCCATAAATCTATGACATGGGCCAGGAGGCTTTACTTCCCCTCCAAAGGTAGCCATAAAGGGATTTTTATCGCTCTTAAAAAGTCCGACGACTTTGGCTGTGTTTGAACCCGCGATCTTGGGCATAGAAACTCAGCATGTTACCAAACTCACCAACGAAGCCACCCTGGAAAACGTTGTTGTTGTTAATGATTGTTTTAAGATCTTTGTGATATCATGGTCATGTAACCCCGTTTACTTATGAGAGTGTGTGTGTATATATATATGTAATTTGTCTGATAACCTGTGCTATTGTGTTGACTGTATTAGTGTGTGTATGTGAAAATCAAGCGAGGACTGGGAAGAAGGCGAACGTGGCCTTAAGTTAGGAATCATCCCGGCATTTGCCTGCAGTAGAAGTGGGAAACCACAGGAAACCACTTCCAAGATGGCTCAGAGGGGAATCGAACAGGGACAACGGGGTGACGGCCAAGAATGTTAGCTACTGTACCACAAGGTGGTCAACATTGCATAGATTAGTTACATGCTTTTGCCACCTTCCGAAATATAAAAGTGGACCAAGTGACATCTTTGTTCTAATGTCTCAGCGGCTAAAACCCGGCCAAAGTCGTCGGATTTTTAAGAGTGTTAAAGATCCTTCAGTATGTCTTCCTTCGGAAGGGAAGTACAGCCGGCAGTCCCATGCATAGATTTATGGCATATAAAAATCCTTCTACAGACTAAACTTGTATGAAGCTAAATTGTTAGGTTAGATTTCGTCGGAACGCTCTATCAAAGTACCAACGTTCACCAGTAGGTATCATTGATATCTAGTAGCGAAAGTTGGAACAACATGATATTGAACGGAACTTGTAGCTCACCCTAAGGGTGTCCTCGGATACTCCCGGCACTAAAAGCCATACGATAAATAAATAAATAAATAAATAAATAAATAAAATCTAATGTCTCGATGACAAGATAAAACGAGTCATGTGAAAATATAAAAGGGTAGATTCAATAATAAGGTTCCCGTATTTTTGTTAGAAATAGTACACAGTTGGAAAGCTTGTTCTTTCCACTATTTTTCAACATAGTCGCCATTCTTTTCAATACATTTTTGTTGACGAGAGATCCATTTTTGTAGGCTATACCTGCCTCATAGAAATCCTCCGCCAACCCGTTGAGGAACCAGGTAACTTCTTTCACTTCATCGTCGTCTCGAATCGTCGTGACTGTCGTTTCGGGAGTGAAGTAGAGGCACCACACTTCACAATGGAGTCTAACAATTCCTTGGTGTTTTTGACGCATTCATGAAGAAACTTCCGGGCACAGTCGACGCGTTGCAGTTTGTGTTCTGCTGTAAGCATGTGTGGGACCCAACGCGCACAAATCTTGTGATAGCCCAATTTCTCGGCCAGAATCCTTTCAATGGAAGTTTCAGATACCTCAAGAACCCGAAGAGTAATTTCGTTGATCGAGATTCTCGAATCTTCTAGCAGAATTCGCTCAATATTTGTAAAAGTTTCGTCTGAGATCTACGGCCTCCCGCTTCGTTCTTCATCATGGATGTCTGTGCTGCCAATTGAGAACTCCCTACACCATTTGCGGAAGAAGGAAGGAGTTACCAGATTCCTCAACGGTTTGGCGGCGGACTTATGTGCGGCAGGAATACAAAATTGAATCACTTGCCTACAATAATGCAAGTAGTTCCGTGAAGAACTAAAGCCTATTTTCATATATACTATTTATGTTAATTGCCTCTATCAACATACAACATTTCTGTTTTATTACTGTAATAGATTCGTAGATATTGAGAACCGTCTAAATATTTCGGACGGTCGCCATGTTGGATTTCTTTATATGTAGACCATAGAGTCATGTACTTTTAGATGACAATTTTTGCGTAGGTTCATCATTCAAACGTTCACTTTGATCGCATGATTAATACACAACAAATAAAATCGTAATTTAAAATTGCGCACAGCCGCCATCTTGAGGCTATGTAAACAATTGAACTAAATTAGATGCCAGTGCATTACAGTGTGTATAAACATTTACTGTACCATATTTCACTGCACTCAGATGGTTAAATCGTGAGAATAGTCTATAAAAATGTTTCAAATTCGCTTGGCCGCCATGTTCGTTTTATACTTTACAGCGTTTTGAAATTTACATAGATGAACTTCTAGTAGTGCCCGATATTACCGTACAAAATTTCAGGGTGATATCAGTAATAGGTTCGGAGATATAGAATGCCAGTGAAATATATCGCCCAGCCATCATTTTGAGGTTATTTAAACAATTGAACGAAATTAGTTGCCAATGTAGTACAATGTGAATAAACATTCTAAGTTGCAGTACTTACATTAAAAAACAGATAACACACACTAATACAGCCATCACAATTAACACCGGTTATCAGACAGATTCTACACACACCCAAAGTACACGGGGCTACATGACCGCGTTGTCGCAGCCCCTAAATTTAAGAACCAACCGACCAAACATTAGCTGTGCCAAGTTTCATTGCATTTGGATGGTTAAATTGCGAGAAAAGTCTATTTAAAAGTTTCAACTTTGCTTGCCCTCGATGTTCGTTTTGCAGCCAAGAGGTCTCTGAAAGTTGAGGGTGATATCGGTAATAGTTTCGGAGACATTGAATGCTGGTAAAATATTTTCGCACAACCGCCAAGTAAGATTGGTGAGACGTAATAAAATTTGTAGGGCATGGTTGGAGTCGGCCGAAATGGGGCAATGACCTTACCGAGTTTCATCGAAATCACTCCATCCGTTTAGAAGTTATTGGAGGGGGACACACACGCACAAACACACACAAACACACACAAACACACACAAACACACACGCATGGCTGTGTTGAAAAATGGAGAAAACAACAAGCTTTCAAATGGTGTACTTTTCAAGTAAAATTAAAAACGCTATTTCTAACAAATGTGGGAAGCTTATTATTAAATCTACCCTCGTACTTCCAAGTTGATAGGATATCCCCGGAAAGAAGGAACACGACCCTCACTGTCAGTTAGCGCAAGGTAAATCTGTTTTTATCCTTGGTGGTTGGTTCATTATTATACTTGGCCACCTCATGGTTTAGCAACTAGCATCCTTGTCTCTGCCAAGAAGAGGAGTGTTCGATTCCCGCCTTAGCCATCCTGGAAGTGGTTTTCTGTGGTTTCCCCTACTTGTACTCTAGGCAAATGCTGGGATGGTTCCTTATTTAAGGCCACGGCTGCCTCCTTCCTAATTCCAATTTACAAACACACACATTAGTACAGCCATCACAATAACACAGTTATAGGGTTTGAAACCATTTTTCAGTGTTGCCTTAGTAAACGAGAGTTTGGTGCTTTTCAGTCGGTCAACACGATTGTACCCAAATGAGCTGGGTTATTCCCTAATCCTGAAAAATTACATGAGATTAATAAATACACTAGGATGACCAGTTTCGATCGTCAAGCGATCATCATCAGATCCATTACACTTAGACCATGACGAATAGAAGGAGAAAGTGAGAAGACTCCTGAAGTTCAAGCGCGCCCCGCCAGGCAGCGCTAGAGTGGGCAAGTTCCACACTGCCGGGGTCAGCTGGTCTTAGGGATGGTGCTAAGGGAAACGAATTACTTTGTAACTAATACTCTTTTAAAAAGTAATTAGCGGCTACAATTAAAATAGCATGGCAGGGCACATTGGAAAATATAATTCACGGAAATAAGAACTACGGTCTTCATTACATGTTATGGAACACACAGATTCCTGGAATATACAGTCGAAGAAAGCCCAGATCTTTCTCGTAACATCTGCAGGATTAAGGATGTGAGGTTGTAGAGAGCTTGTCTTGCCACTGACCCCTAACGAATTCCTGGCCTTTTTATTTGAATGACTTCCATCACAAGTAACGCCAGCTACCCTCGCCCCAGCCTCTTCTAACTGCAAAATCACCTAGACTATATTATAATTTTTGCGAGAATGAACCCTGGAGTAGCACTTCTGCTTGCATAAACAGCAACTGGCTGCACCCAATATATGCATGAAAGGTACGAACATGAACACTAGACCGTGATTTGCAAGTACGTTCTTCTGGAGGTCAGGTGTGTGTTCACCTAAATCAACTAATCCATCTACTTGATCAGAAAAGCTATTTATCTCGATTTCTTCTCTTAGCTTCTCTTCTTCGAAAATTACATCACCGTAACGTGAATTATCATTCTTTTCTTCCTTAAAGTAGTCTGAAATAGCATTTATACTATGCGTATTAACTCCATAAGGGCACTTAAGTCCTTTACAAAGTTTTTTCAAGTGACTTTCTGAAGGCAGAGGCAAGAGATTATGTCGCCGACAATGACGGAATCCTTTCGGTGATTTTATTCTCAACAATAAACACTCTAAAATGAATTCATTGCTGTACCTCATTCCATTGCGAGATTTTTCCTGGCATTTCTTGAGCATAGTGCCTATTATCATCTTTTCCTGTTTGCTAAGGTGTTCGTTATCAGGGGCGGATCCATGGGAGGGCGATCGCCCAGGGCCCCGCGCCATGGATTTTTCTATATTTAATTAATTAATTAATTATACTTTTCAAACTAATTTATAATTCATATTCCTTTTTTCAGTGCAGCTATGACCTCTCGTGACCGTTTAGCAAGTTAAGATTTCAGTGAAATAATAGAAGACTTCATCCGGAAAAAAAGTAGCAAAGTAATCTTTTAATATTTCATTGTTTACATAATCTTATTCAAGGGGACTTAAAGGTTCCTTTCATATTATTAAAATAATGTACTGTAGTGAATTCAAAATATTGTAACTATTCTTTATTTTATTATTATTACCAAACTATTTTCCATTTGATTCGATAATTATTTTTTTTCTATTGTTGTGGGCCCTACCTTATCATACCGCCCAGGGCCTCGCAAGGCCTGGATCCGCCACTGTAATCGTTATCTTTGTAATTAAATGCCTGTGAATTTCGAACCTGCTTCTCCAGCAAATTAATTCTCGATTTTGCTGAGTTAAGGCAGGATCTAATGCGAATTAATTTACGGTTAGCATTCTTTAAGCACCTTTTGAGCAATATTATAGTCTTTTCAGCATCAGTAAGTACACTACAATGACCCAAATTCTTATCAACATTGGACTGACCTTTTAATGCCTCATTCGTTGCTCCACTCCCATCTTCAATCTTCTTTCTTCTTTTTCCTGTTGGAAGCTTTACGGGACTTATTCTCACTACTTCGGTAAATTAGGGAAAAAATGAGGCACTGCTCCAGGACGTAACTTCCACCACTCACGAGAGATTTCCACTTCTTCACCATTCACTATAAACTAAACTTATTTTACTATCAAATCATCAGAGAAATGAATTTGACAAATTCTAATACTTCGCGTTAACTCCGTATCCTTTCGTGGAATAGCTCTAACCCATTTTTCAAATTGATTTGTATTCTTCGGTAGTGAAAAAAATAGTATATCGTCAACTACTCTACCATATCTTGACTTACAGCCAGGCAAAAACCAGTACGGCATGTTGAACTATTAAATTAACAAAGCCGCATAAGAAATATGTTTGAAGTTCACAACACAAAACGCTGATGTACACAAGACACAATGAACTGAATGCAAAGAAAATTCAATTTAATTCACACAAATATCTCACACAGTATCTTCTCGCGCACTTTTCTAAGACCCGGCTCGACCCAACAACAGGACACGTTGTTGGACATTATCGCTTGCAGTGCTTGTAGCGGCGGGACCACAAACTACCGTGCTATAATGGCGGAGTCCTCACACTAGGTCCTTCTATTCGTCATGCTTAGACTATGAAATCTATGTCTGAAAATATGGGTGAAAATATTTGCAATATATACACTTGAGTATTAGTTGAGATAATGCAACTCGTCAATATTTGTTAGTTGTGGTCTATGTGATGTTCTGTTGAGATACTGGAAGTGATGATTGACCTCCGGAATTTACCTGTTTGGAGTGAATATGTGGTTGTTGTAAATGGTCAATTCAGATTGTATTGTACAGGCTACTTATCTGGTTAGGGTCTTGTGCGGTCCTGTTGAGAGCAATTCACTTGGGCCCTTATTGCAATCGACTATTTTTTTTTTCAGGATTAGGGAATAACCCATCTCATTTGGGTACAATCATGTTGACCGACTGAAGAGCACTAAACGTTTTGCTTTTTGTATAAGGTGCGTTCTAAAAGTAAAGAGCCTGAGGCATAATTTCAGAAACCAGTACCCGTATGTTAGAAGTATTGGCCCTGGCTGTTGAGGCACTTGTCCCACTGTGACACGAGGCGGTGAATGGCTGTCTCATAAAATTCCCTGGGCTGCGATGTGAACCAGTTCCGCACGTACAGCTGGACGTCGGCGTCCGAGGTGAATATTTGGTCCCCCAAAGCCCTTTTCAGGGGACCAAACATGGCGTAATCACAGGGAGAGAGGTCTGGACTGTATGGAGGGTGGCCGAGAACCTCCCATTTGAATTTCTGCATGAGTGCCGTATGAGGTCGTGTATTGTCGTGGAGCGACCACGGCGGCTATGGCGTTCACTGTCACTCGGCGGTCCTGGGTAATGAGTGCATCAACCAGCTGGACGTTGTCATCGGTAATGTAGGGGGGGGGGGGGGTGCCCCAGAACGGGCATCATCGCCAACGACACCCGTTCTTCCCTGAAGCGCTTGTGCCACGCCTTGACCCTTGCAAGGGACATGCAGTGTTCGCCGTACACTTGTGACATTCGGCGATGAATGACTGTTCCCCCTACTCCTAACGCTGCCAGAAACCGAACAACGCCTCTTTGCTCTTCGGTTGACGCCTCCATGTCACTGATTGCAATGCGACTGGCAGTATTGGACGATTGATGCACGCTGCTGCTCGCTTTTAATCGTCACGTGACGTGCACGCGTGCCCTCTAGCGAACGGCTGTGACCTTCCACGCTCTGGTCGGAACCACACCTCGTTACACACGCCACTATTAGCCGATATCGTCACCGGTTTGCGCATTGCAGCCTCCGGCTCGTTACTTTTTGAGCGCACCTTATACAATAAGACAGGTTATCACTCAAATTCTACACACACCCAAATCCACGGGGCTATTTGACCACAATGTCGCAGCCCGTATAATAAGCAATGCCTGATCTAACAACATGGGTCTAGAATGAGATCGCTTCCCTGTGAGGCAGCTTGGTAGGGTAGGTGTGGTTATTCCCGACAGACTGACTCTCGGTCTGTATCAGAAAGTAATGACATGAAACACACGAGCTGATAGGATTGCTGTAGCGGGAGATAAATCAAATGCAATGCTATTATACGCTCAGATTGATCAGGCTACCAGCGGGATATCCATTGACAACATGTTTTAAAATCCCACCATACCGATCACTGAGGTTTTAGGATGGAATTGAGAGAAATCCCTTCAAAGGACAACACGAGCTATGGGGCTCCAATATTACATTTAAATTACGACAGGTAAGTTAATTAATTTTTGGTTGATACACGTAAATTTCTATTATTTCAAGAATGTCTAGTATCCTACCCATTTCTCCCTGGCAGTGACGTCTTCTGTCACTACAGTATTGAACCAAATTATAGGAGTGTGACGAAGGCAGTTTAATAAGGTAGATTTTTTATATTCATAAGATAATTTTCACTAAAAAAGATTCTATATTGGCGATTATGGCTGCTTGAAATTTTAGTTCTCGCAGTAAAGATGCTTAGGTGCGCGTTATAAGAAAGGAGGTAGCGCGCAGTTTGCTACTCCAGTGGGGTTCTGGGTGGGGACATCAAGAGCCCGCTGTTGAGCCAGCTTGGTGTCCTAGGCGAAACTCCACACAAGACACGGCACTATCATCTTCTTGCTGTTACATGGGCGGCTTCGGTGGCGTAGTCGGTAGCATTCTGAACTGCTGTGCCCAAGATAGCGGGTTCAAACCCGGCTGAAGCCGTCGGATTTTTAAGAGCGTTAAAATCCCTCAGTATGCCTTCCATCGGAGGGGAAGTAAAGCCGGCGATCTCATGTCATAGATTTATGGCTTGTTAAAGAACCTTCCACTAATTACACCTGTGTTAAGCTAATTTGTAAAGGTTAGGAATGTAAACAACGTTCTAAGGTTCCTACGTTCGTTGCCAAGAGCCGACTGCGGTGGCGTCTAGTAGCTAAGATCTGAACTAGGCCTAGTAGCCGTTCACGGAACTACTTGAAAAATTCAAAGTTGCAGTCCTTACTTGAATTAAAAAACAGATATGCCCACTAATACAGCCATCACAATTAACACCGGTTATCAGACAGATTCTACACACACCCAAAGTACACGGGGCTACATGACCACGTTGTCGTAGCCCCTAAACTGAGGAACCAACCAACCTCTACTACATGGGATTTAATCTATATGAGAGCTTTTCATTTTATTTAAATACAAACAATGTTTGTAAGGATATCAATTTCTCTTTTGGCTTTATTAAGAGTTAAATATCATTTAATTACGCTGTACCCGATACCTAGTTTAGGCTATCGGCTACGCCAGCAGACATTAAGCTGTAGTTGAGGTTTTGGAAAGAATTAGGAAAAGATAGCGCACCGATCGCGTCAAGAAGAATGTCAAGATGACGTAGGAGGTCTAGAATCAAGGAGGCATTGACGTCTGTAAGAAGATGGAATTATGGATAGAGATGTGAAGCTTTATTGAAATATATATGGAATTATAGTAATTAAACATCTTAGAAGAGGATATATAACATGCATTATTTGTGGAAATAATTTTATGGAAGTCAGATAACCCTTAAGTTATTTTATAACGGAATAGCCGAGATGATTTGGGTTCGAGACTATGATCGTGACGCGAGAGCACAGTGGTGGGGGACTACACCACGTGCCTGCGCCAAGCACATAAGCAAGAAGACAGTGTCAGCAGATTCAGTTGAGCTCAGTTAGACGAGCAGGTAGGAGCAGCTCTATAGCGCAAGCGAGACGCACAGTGAAGGTCACGTAACATACAGAAACTGTCACGGCTAAGTGTAGGCGACAGTTCCTGCATCGCCGAGCAGCGAAGGCCAGGCGGGTCATTGATCCAGGCGGGCTGGCCGAGGAAGCAATCGCAGACGGCCGGGATATATCAGAACCGCACTGCAAGTAGTTGAAGGCTTTATTTCAAGCGACATTTCAACGCAGTTTGAACATAGCTTTTATGAATAGCTTTATGACTATGCTTTTATATAACGCATTCGAAGTCACTTTAACTATTTCAAGTAAACTGAATGTTGTTAGCATAGGCACTGATGATCATTAGATCGTGCATTAATAAGATTTACTTCTTATGCAGTTTTCATGAATTACCTAATACAGACAAATACAGGGTGTTTCGTAATCTTGAACACTCTCATGTAAAATGTTATTTTACGAAAGTGGGACATAGCAATCATTTGAGATTGAACTTGCAATACTCAAACTGAACATTTAACGGAACAGTGGCGTAACTTAGAAGAGGAGTAGGGGGTCCGCTGTTTCCATGAACTTTTTCGAGAAGGAGTTGGACGATATCCGCTATGGGTAATCCGAAGTTCAACATGTCCGAGTAGACGCAAATAGAGACAAGATGGCACCGCAGAGCAATGGATTCGATTCCTGACGAGAGGAGTCCACCAGCTGATTCATTTGGGATTTCGAATGCAATCGTCATTTCATGGATGGAATGCTATTCACGCCGATCTTTCGAGAAATTCTTTATGTAGGGAAAATCGACGATCTTGGAAATTTAATTACAGCTGATTATGAAAGGTACTGTAAGAGTCATAACTACCTGATACGATTATTTTCATGAATACTGGGCACACATGTATATTTTTCTAATAGGAGTGATTCGATTAATAAGACATGGTTTGAATTTATATACTTCGAATTTGCTAGAATATGGAGTGACCATATGATATGGCAGGCATCATTATACGAAATTCTCACCATTGTTTGGCTTTATTAAGCAGATGTTTGGTCTTTTAGACATTTTTCCAGCTATGATATTTTTCATGAATAGTTTTTTTTTGTGCAACGAGTATTTCGAACTCGTGATCTGCAATTGATTATCTAAAATTACTTCGTCAGTTCATTGCATACTAGCGAGTGTGTATTATTCATCAGTAGGGATTTTTTCCATTGGATTGTTTGGAGATATTAAGAAGTTATTCACTTTAGTGAATGAACATCGCTTTTATATGACAACTAGAAACTTGTTGATTCCTATCTGATACATTCACTCATATAGTCCACGAGATGGGGTCCTTCGTATTTATACGATTGTATGGTGGCTACTCATCTTACCCATCGTTCAGGGAACTATCATCCAAGTCGACGGGGCGAGGTCTTTCGTATTTATACGACTGTACGGTGGTTACACATCTTACTCGCCATTGAGGGACTCATTTTTATCATCCGAGTGTACACGAGATGTAAGTGAATCAAACAAGGAACTACTAGTCACATATCAGTCGAAATTTTGTTAAATAAAGTAACGATAAATGTCAACAGGATTGCATTTAGTAATTCTTGTTTGCCAATCCAATATTTTGTTGCTATACTCTTTTGAGAGTAATTTTAGTTTAACAGCTGTTACAGCTGATGCTTTGATGATTTTTATAATTGTGTTGATACCTTTGAGAAGGATTTAAAGTAATTGAATCTTGTAAGATTAATCATTAATGGTCAGAATTATTTTAAGGCAGATCAGTATTGCAGATTTTGATATGAGAGATTATAGCACATTGGTGTTTTTCTGCGATGTGAATTATGAAAATTTGT
This sequence comes from Meconema thalassinum, assembly GCA_946902985.2. Taxonomy (NCBI): domain Eukaryota; kingdom Metazoa; phylum Arthropoda; class Insecta; order Orthoptera; family Tettigoniidae; genus Meconema; species Meconema thalassinum. Next base: position 300,986,629 of record OX336396.1, on the reverse strand, counting down.
AAGAGAATTTATGCTATTTGAAAGCAGATATTAAATTACTGAAGTAATATTTTTCCAATTGTTTAAGAAGTTGTCTAGATGTGATCAGATTAATTACAGTTATTGGAGATTGTGTGCGTTGATAATTTGAAGCCAGTTATATATTTTTTGTAGATCATGCAACATGGTTAAGTGGAGTTTGTGATAGGCATTTTGTGGAAGTTGCCAAGTGATAGTAGCAATGTTGCTAATGTTGCTAATTGTTGAGATTCATGCTGTATGTGCTGAATATTTATGGAGTTTTGTGGAATAATTGTTGTATTCAAATGTGATATTTGAAGTATTGAAGAAATGTAATGTCGTTGTGGATAGTTAGATCCAACGTGATGTCGTGGAGGAAATAATATTTTTTGGCATGATAAATTAAATACGAGATATAACTTGGAAGTGATAAAACTGTAAGACAACGTTCTATAAACCTTATTAAACAATTTGTTATGAAATTAAACAAATAAATGAAATTGATAATACAAGATTTTCTGAAAATAATAATTAACGAAATAATAATCTGAGATTTAAGCATATTAACGATCTGACCTAATGAAATAAAAATCAGAATGACTAGATGAAATAATGAAAAACTAAATAACCAGATGATTGGAATTTAAATAATTTGATAAATTAAATTTTGAAATAAATCGATGAATTAAATAGATGGATGAATTAAAGATTGAATAAATAAACTGATTGAAATAAATTAATAGACGATTGCGAATGACGATGAATAACTGAATTAGAAGGTGATAATTAACTAAAGAAGCTGATGATTAATGAATTTATATGGAATTAAATAAATTTAATTGAGAAATAATTTGAAGGAATTGCAACTTGAGTTGAAGATTTAAATGATGTAATGGTGATGAATTAACGATTCTGACAGGGATATGTAGAATTTTGAAGTGAGAATTAATGTGAGAAATATTTAATTTTGATGATGACGATAATGATGACCAATGAGAATTTGAATTTTCTGTAATTCACAGATAAGTGATTGTGAATGACGATGTAAATAGTGTAAATTAATTATTCGATGTTTAGGAACATTTGATTAACATGTTCAACATTCAAATTATGCCAGGCAAACCATAATTTACGTGATATTTAATATGTGTGATTATAATATGTGTATGTTTAGACAGATTAATAACAATTTTAAATCCACATTGATGTTAAATTAAAGAGAAATTAGGTCTCAGGTTTCACAAATGTCAGTGACGAAAGACATAGTGCTACAGTGATCCTGAGAACCCAAGAGAACTTTATAAATTTTTCTTGTTATGTGGATAAAAATAATTTTGGATTAGAAAAGAGATGGTTCGATTTTTGGACAATGACAATTTAACTTTGGCATTCGACCATACTCTTAGGTAGGAATTATATTTAAAATGTCTGTCTGACTATCAAAGTAAAATACATTTGTTTGTATCTTAGTTGTGATCTGATGATGGTGTGATGTTCCTTTTTCTTTCCTTGTCTTGAGTAAGGCTTATCCGGAAAGGAAGTGGTTTGCTAGGAATTCAGTTGATGGCGCCCATTTATATTTGCATTATTTCTATTAAACTTAAGCCCGTAACGACCCTAGAGATACTTTGTTTCGTGATACCCACTGCTTTTTCGATAACTCAGCTGAATTTCCGACACATTCCTTATTTGACTAGAGGTTCATTTAACTCCGCTCTGTCCTGGAACTCCAGGAATGCGATGTTATAGCAGATGGGTCATCGCATCCCCAGGACGAACGGGTACAGAGAGAGAGGGAGAATTGGCTTTATCCAACTAGTGGGGCTTTTCGATTTTGTTTATTCTATGGAATCACATCAGATTTAGATTACTGAGAGATTGATCTCAAGTTCATTTAAGTGTGTTACAAAATTTATTATACTTAGTCAGACAATGTACTTGTGTGCCCAATCCAGTGTTCATGTTAATCGAATTAGTAATATCATGTTAGTTATAAGACATTTTTCCTATACCCAAGTGAATGCAGGAATTGAGACATTGTGATGTGTTGTTGTCTAACGTCTCTATATATATAACCTATATTGAAATATAATTATGTTGCCGGAAGATTTAGCGAAGGTGTTAGGAGAGTTACAGACGGGTATGTCTGGTATTGCAGAAACTATTTCTAAGATGGAAACGGAAGTTAAAAACAAATTAATAATTCAGAAGCTAGATTAGAAGCTAAATGTAAAGAGAATGTACAAGCATTACAGGCTAATAGCGAAGGCAATCTGAACGACAGTTTTAAGTCATTAGAGACTAGGCTACAGACTAGTACTGAAGAAAATTTAAAATTATTGCAGACTAGTACTGAAGAAAATTTAAAATCATTACAGATTAGTAACGAAGCTAATGTAAAATTATTGCAGTCAACTAATGAAGATAATTTAAAGTCATTAGAGACTAGGCTACAGTCAAATAGCGAAGATAATTTTAAGTCATTAGAAGAAAGGCTACAGTCAAACAGTAAAGATGAGTTGAAGTCATTAGAAACTAGATTACAGACTAATACTGAAAGTCATTTAAAAGCTAGTGAAGCTAATTTTAAGTCATTGGAAGAGAAATTACAGTCTCATAGTGAAGAAACTAACACTGAATTAGAAAACAAGTTAACTAGATTAGAGAATAGTTTAACGTTAAAGAATAATGAGATGCTGAAGACTTTACAATTAGACATAATTGCAGTAAACATGAAAGGAGAGGAAAATGTTCAAATATTTAAAAAAAAATATTATTGAATTAGAAAGTAGAGGAGAAGAAAATATTTTTACTTTAAGAACAGACGTTATGTCCATACAGAAAGACATTAAATCAGATGTATCGAAGTTGAGATTCGACATCGATGGTTTAGTGGCAGATGTAGGCAAAATTCAAGATTGGTCTACCGAAGTATCTTTCGAGACTAAGATTAAAGGTCTAGAAACGAATCTAGGTAACGAGATTAAAGATTTAAAGACAGTAATTGGGACCATTAAAGAGGAAGTCTTAGGAGAGGTCAATTCTAATTTAAAATCATTAGAAAATCAATTGCAGAAAGATATTAGGAAGATAGACGACGATATAGAGCAAAAGGTTAATGATAACTTAGCTTTGTTCAAAAATAGAGTCGGTGCAATCGTGGAAGAACGGTATAGTGAGGTCGATGCCGAAGCAAAAGAGAAACGTGAAGGGTTAGATGAAAAATTAATCGCAGGTATGGCAAACTTAGAAGCGAGGTTTACGGAAAACAAGGAAGCGATGAAGATAGATTCAACTCTATTTAGAACAGATGTTGATCTGTTAAAAGAACAAGTCGCGTCAGTAAAGAACACGTGCGAAGGAAAAATTGACAAGTTAAGAAACGACTTAGACGAGAGTAACAAGACGCAGGATGTTACATCGTTAGATGAATTGAAAACGCCTGTCAAGAAATTAGCAGAAGACAGGATAACTAGACTAGAATCCATGTTTAACAGTTTCACCAGTCAGAATATCACATCAGGGGAAACATTGATAAATCAGACAGCGATAGACCGCAGTATGACGAATCAAGAAGCAAGCATGGGAGACGACCGTCAAATGCAACCGAATGTGACATTCGAAAGGGCCAGTTCAACCCCTCAGGATAATCCAAGTTCGAATAGGAGTACGTTGGGTCCAAGCGAACGATACTCAGGTCCAGTCACCATTATTAGGAATCTGGATGACAAGCCGAGAAAGTTTTCGGGAAATACAGGAGTCACACCAGTCGAATTTCTGCGAGATATTCGAGACTACATGGCGGAACATAGGGTGGCCAAAGAAAGAGAGCTAAGGATAGTCGAACGCGCCTTAGATGGATCTGCGCTTACGTGGTTTAGAGCGTTCAGAAGCAATTTTGCGAACATGGAGCAATTTGCCATGGCTTTCTTGAGGAGATTTTGGAGTGCCGAGGATCAACTTAACGTAAGAGCGGAGATGTACTCAAAACGCTATTCTACGTCACATCCGACGCATTATGCCAACTATTTCACGTCACAGCTGGCTAAATTACAGTTCCTTATTCCTCCATTGCCAGAAGAAGAGCTTTTGCAAGCTATAGCGAGACAGTTACCGATAGAGGTACAGCGATCATTGATAGCGTCGGGAGCCAATACACTGGAGCACTATGACGACATTTTACGGCGATTGGACTATACAAGCGCTCAAGTTACGCCGAGAAGTAACAGAAACGACAACAGAAACACGCAAGAAGTGAATGCGGTAGTCGTAGACAATGCAGCTCAAACGGACAGAAGGGATTCCTGGGAAAACCGACGGAACGAAGGGAATCGAGGAAACATCCGTAACGCTCGAGGAAATGATCGATATAGAGGACCATATGAGAGGCCATACGATCAAGAAGCGAGAGATAGCCGATATAGGAATTATAACCAGAATTCCAGATATCAAGACAGGAATCGATATAACAATAGATATCGGGGCAGAAATAACTGGAGCCAAGGTCAACAGTATAATGGGAACGACAGGCAGGATGGCCGAAGAAACGATCCCAACGACAGACGAGATAATCGTGGACATGAGAGGTCGAGGCAAGAAGATAGACAGCCTAGTGCACCACTCGAGGAGACAGTGAGAGATGTCAATCGAGCAAGCACGAGTGAAGTAAGAAGAAATAAACGTCAGAATAACACGGAATCAAGATGCTAATCATTGGAAGTCAATCATCATTATTGAGAGTCAGAAAGTACCATCATGCTGAGTAAGGGATTTGTAGAGCTATCGTGTACATGTATTATATATAGAATGCTGAGAGTGTATTTTTTTTCTCAATCCTGATTTTAAAAAAAGGAGATGTACGGGAGAGATGTACCCGATACCTAGTTTAGGCTATCGGCTACGCCAGCAGACATTAAGCTGTAGTTGAGGTTTTGGAAAGAATTAGGAAAAGATAGCGCACCGATCGCGTCAAGAAGAATGTCAAGATGACGTAGGAGGTCTAGAATCAAGGAGGCATTGACGTCTGTAAGAAGATGGAATTATGGATAGAGATGTGAAGCTTTATTGAAATATATATGGAATTATAGTAATTAAACATCTTAGAAGAGGATATATAACATGCATTATTTGTGGAAATAATTTTATGGAAGTCAGATAACCCTTAAGTTATTTTATAACGGAATAGCCGAGATGATTTGGGTTCGAGACTATGATCGTGACGCGAGAGCACAGTGGTGGGGGACTACACCACGTGCCTGCGCCAAGCACATAAGCAAGAAGACAGTGTCAGCAGATTCAGTTGAGCTCAGTTAGACGAGCAGGTAGGAGCAGCTCTATAGCGCAAGCGAGACGCACAGTGAAGGTCACGTAACATACAGAAACTGTCACGGCTAAGTGTAGGCGACAGTTCCTGCATCGCCGAGCAGCGAAGGCCAGGCGGGTCATTGATCCAGGCGGGCTGGCCGAGGAAGCAATCGCAGACGGCCGGGATATATCAGAACCGCACTGCAAGTAGTTGAAGGCTTTATTTCAAGCGACATTTCAACGCAGTTTGAACATAGCTTTTATGAATAGCTTTATGACTATGCTTTTATATAACGCATTCGAAGTCACTTTAACTATTTCAAGTAAACTGAATGTTGTTAGCATAGGCACTGATGATCATTAGATCGTGCATTAATAAGATTTACTTCTTATGCAGTTTTCATGAATTACCTAATACAGACAAATACAGGGTGTTTCGTAATCTTGAACACTCTCAAGTAAAATGTTATTTTACGAAAGTGGGACATAGCAGTCATTTGAGATTGAACTTGCAATACTCAAACTGAACATTTAACGGAACAGTGGCGTAACTTAGAAGAGGAGTAGGGGGTCCGCTGTTTCCATGAACTTTTTCGAGAAGGAGTTGGACGATATCCGCTATGGGTAATCCGAAGTTCAACATGTCCGAGTAGACGCAAATAGAGACAAGGTGGCACCGCAGAGCGATGGATTCGATTCCTGACGAGAGGAGTCCACCAGCTGATTCATTTGGGATTTCGAATGCAATCGTCATTTCATGGATGGAATGCTATTCACGCCGATCTTTCGAGAAATTCTTTATGTAGGGAAAATCGACGATCTTGGAAATTTAATTACAGCTGATTATGAAAGGTACTGTAAGAGTCATAACTACCTGATACGATTATTTTCATGAATACTGGGCACACATGTATATTTTTCTAATAGGAGTGATTCGATTAATAAGACATGGTTTGAATTTATATACTTCGAATTTGCTAGAATATGGAGTGACCATATGATATGGCAGGCATCATTATACGAAATTCTCACCATTGTTTGGCTTTATTAAGCAGATGTTTGGTCTTTTAGACATTTTTCCAGCTAGGATATTTTTCATGAATAGTTTTTTTTTGTGTAACGAGTATTTCGAACTCGTGATCTGCAATTGATTATCTAAAATTACGTCGTCAGTTCATTGCATACTAGCGAGTGTGTATTATTCATCAGTAGGGATTTTTTCCATTGGATTGTTTGGAGATATTAAGAAGTTATTCACTTTAGTGAATGAACATCGCTTTTATATGACAACTAGAAACTTGTTGATTCCTATCTGATACATTCACTCATAGAGTCCACGAAATGGGGTCCTTCGTATTTATACGATTGTATGGTGGCTACTCATCTTACCCATCGTTCAGGGAACTATCATCCAAGTCGACGGGGCGAGGTCTTTCGTATTTATACGACTGTACGGTGGTTACACATCTTACTCGCCATTGAGGGACTCATTTTTATCATCCGAGTGTACACGAGATGTAAGTGAATCAAACAAGGAACTACTAGTCACATATCAGTCGAAATTTTGTTAAATAAAGTAACGATAAATGTCAACAGGATTGCATTTAGTAATTCTTGTTTGCCAATCCAATATTTTGTTGCTATACTCTTTTGAGAGTAATTTCAGTTTAACAGCTGTTACAGCTGATGCTTTGATGATTTTTATAATTGTGTTGATACCTTTGAGAAGGATTTAAAGTAATTGAATCTTGTAAGATTAATCATTAATGGTCAGAATTATTTTAAGGCAGATCAGTATTGCAGATTTTGATATGAGAGATTATAGCACATTGGTGTTTTTCTGCGATGTGAATTATGAAAATTTGTAAGAGAATTTATGCTATTTTAAAGCAGATATTAAATTACTGAAGTAATATTTTTCCAATTGTTTAAGAAGTTGTCTAGATGTGATCAGATTAATTACAGTTATTGGAGATTGTGTGCGTTGATAATTTGAAGCCAGTTATATATTTTTTGTAGATCATGCAACATGGTTAAGTGGAGTTTGTGATAGGCATTTTGTGGAAGTTGCCAAGTGATAGTAGCAATGTTGCTAATGTATTTTGAAGCAGACATGAGGTCGTCGTACCCAGTCTAGCGTAATTGTTGAGATTCATGCTGTATGTGCTGAAAAATTTATGGAGTTTTGTGGAATAATTGTTGTATTCAAATGTGATATTTGAAGTATTGAAGAAATGTAATGTCGTTGTGGATAGTTAGATCCAACGTGATGTCGTGGAGGCAATAATATTTTTTGGCATGATAAATCAAATACGAGATATAACTTGGAAGTGATAAAACTGTAAGACAACGTTCTATAAACCTTATTAAACAATTTGTTATGAAATTAAACAAATAAATGAAATTGATAATACAAGATTTTCTGAAAATAATAATTAACGAAATAATAATCTGAGATTTAAGCATATTAACGATCTGACCTAATGAAATAAAAATCAGAATGACTAGATGAAATAATGAAAAACTAAATAACCAGATGATTGGGATTTAAATAATTTGATAAATTAAATTTTGAAATAAATCGATGAATTAAATAGATGGATGAATTAAAGATTGAATAAATAAACTGATTGAAATAAATTAATAGACGATTGTGAATGACGATGAATAACTGAATTAGAAGGTGATAATTAACTAAAGAAGCTGATGATTAATGAATTTATATGGAATTAAATAAATTTAATTGAGAAATAATTTGAAGGAATTGCAACTTGAGTTGAAGATTTAAATGATGTAATGGTGATGAATTAACGATTCTGACAGGGATATGTAGAATTTTGAAGTGAGAATTAATGTGAGAAATATTTAATTTTGATGATGACGATAATGATGACCAATGAGAATTTGAATTTTCTGTAATTCACAGATAAGTGATTGTGAATGACGATGTAAATAGTGTAAATTAATTATTCGATGTTTAGGAACATTTGATTAACATGTTCAACATTCAAATTATGCCAGGCAAACCATAATTTACGTGATATTTAATATGTGTGATTATAATATGTGTATGTTTAGACAGATTAATAACAATTTTAAATCCACATTGATGTTAAATTAAAGAGAAATTAGGTCTCAGGTTTCACAAATGTCAGTGACGAAAGACATAGTGCTACAGTGATCCTGAGAACCCTAGAGAACTTTATAAATTTTTCTTGTTATGTGGATAAAATTAATTTTGGATTAGAAAAGAGATGGTTCGATTTTTGGACAATGACAATTTAACTTTGGCATTCGACCATACTCTTAGGTAGGAATTATATTTAAAATGTCTGTCTGACTATCAAAGTAAAATAAATTTGTTTTTATCTTAGTTGTGATCTGATGATGGTGTGATGTTCCTTTTTCTTTCCTTGTCTTGAGTAAGGCTTATCCGGAAAGGAAGTGGTTTGCTAGGAATTCAGTTGATGGCGCCCATTTATATTTGCATTATTTCTATTAAACTTAAGCCCGTAACGACCCTAGAGATACTTTGTCTCGTGATACCCACTGCTTTTTCGATAACTCAGCTGAATTTCCGACACATTCCTTATTTGACTAGAGGTTCATTTAACTCCGCTCTGTCCTGGAACTCCAGGAATGCGATGTTATAGCAGATGGGTCATCGCATCCCCAGGACGAACGGGTACAACGCTGGGGAAGGTATCAATGACATACCGACACATGCACGTTTAATCATTCACTAAACATCATTTCCACGGTAGCCACGCTAAGCAGGTAGTCATTGCATTAAATTAGACCTGCAAACTTATTACAGGTTGTCTGAGATCAACGCCGCTTGATAAAATCTACTATCTGACGGGTAACTCACCTCCAGATATCCGCCGTGAATCGGCAGCCGGATTAGAGAAATCTAAAGCTTTGACCCAACAGACGCATCCTTTGTATGGTTACTTACGTGCAGCTCAAAGACTCAAATCAAGAAGAAGTTTAGTAGTGGAGTACTAGGAGTTCTGCCCCACTTCAAAACCCCCCTTGCTCTACTACTAAGCCTCAGCCATGTTAAATATCTCTTGAACGCATGGTCCGATTTTGACAAATGAGGTATTGTTGGACTCGGGCTGACGTCCTCTTTGCTATGGACCACTCATTATATTTTTCAAAATTTTTTTGAAAATTTTTGTTTTCGAAAATAGGCGATAGTTTGAAAACCAAACAGGATAGAACGTTGTGCCATGGCTCAAACGAACAGTCTTTATGACCTTTATTTTTTGTAATAAAAAATTTTTATTTTTTATATTTTTTTGAAAACACTCGAATTTTGAAAATCCTATATTTTGGAAACTAGGAACTCTACAAAAAAAATTGTTTAACGTAAATCAATGGTCCCTACCCCCTCTACCCCCAAAATAAATTTAAAGTCTCTAGAATGAAAACCTGCAGTAGTGTGGTAAGGACAGAGCTGCTTATAAAAGCAAGTGGTGAGCCCCTGCGACCTTGGAATGGAAGGAGCCATGCTAGGAGGGCGTGCTTGGATTCGTTTTTTTCGTCTCGTTGTGCTCTTTACGGGAATGTCGGTGTCGAAAAGGTGAAAATCTGGAAACACAGTCTTTTTGGGGTAAAAACGTGATTTTAGACTTTTTGCTATATCTCGCGAACCAATCATGCTAGAGGCATGTTCGACAGGTCCAAGGACTCGGGGTGACGTCCTCTCTGCTATGGACCACTCGTTATAATTTTTAATAAAATTGGAAACTCGATTTTGGGGTAAACACATGCTTTTTGTGATTTTGCCGATATCTAACGAACCAATAACGTTAGAGGCATGTACGACGGGTCCAAGGACTCGGGGTGACGTCCTCTTTGCTATGGACCACTCGTTGTAATTAAAAAAAAATGGGAAATGCGATTTTGGGGTAAACACGTGTTTTTTATGATTTTTGCCGATATGTCACGAACCAATAACGCTAGAGACGTGTACGAGGTGTCCTAGGACTCGGGCTAACGCCCCCTTTCAAATGTGGTAGATATTTTTTTTCCAAAAAGATAATTCACAAAGGGCCTAACGCCATACATGTTGAAAAAACGTTTTCTTTTTCTTTACCTGTTTATAATTTTCATGGAGCGTGGTGGTTGAGAGAGACGATACTGCTGGATGTGTGTGTTTCAACGAACTTGTCGCTGACCAAGGTGGCTGTGTTCAATAGATCAATTGATATTTCGACGAGTCGGTGTATGACAGAGCGAGCGTGCGTTTTCTGATATTTTACCTTTAACGTGTAAACGGGGATGAGAACTAGGTTCTATGTTGGTCGAAGCGAGTAGAGAAAACAAACTTACAGGAGGTGAATGTCATTTGAGCTTATTGGAAGGCTCCGATCTGACTTGACAATAGGTGACGCTTGAAGGTGAAATAATCTGACCATCGTGGTGGCAGGGGAGTGTGAAAGGCATGCACACACATTTGTGAAACCACATGTAGGCTAAACCAGTGACATCCTGTCTTGCTTCGTACGTGACAAAATGCAAGTTCAGGTGACATTTGATCTACCTCAGGTGTTCGCTTGGGACGTTATCTATCTACATGCGCGATAACTGTTAACAAGTTACATCCTGTCTTGCTTCGTACGTGACAAAATGCAAGTTCAGGTGAAATTTGATCCGGCACAGGTGTTCGCTTGGGTGTTATCTGTCCACGTGCACGATAAGAGAATGTTCAAAGCGTGGGAATCGCTGAATCAGTAAAAAGTATAATGCAACTTGTCGGAATAATGTCACAACCAATAGATAGGCAAGAGCTGCAAACAGCAGTGGTGGGAGGTGAAGGGAGGGAGAGGGGAGGGGGTGATGTATGAGAGAACACAGGAGGAAAGGGAAAGACAAACATGTATGAACATGCATGAAGCGCGGAGCGCTGTACACATAGAGCTATAGGTGGTGTACAACATGTGTGAATAAATAAAAAGTACACAGGTTCACACAACATGTAGTTTATTGATCCAAGAATTAAACGTAGAGTTAAACCCTAACCATTTGACGTAGAGTTTATTTCCTTTTTGTTTCAACACTTTTTCCACAAGATAATGCTGAGGAAATGCTGTTTTCTGAAGTTCATGGAGATAAAATCTACCTTTTATGGGTTGATGGTTGAGGTCCTCGAGTAAATAGGTGACTGGACTGTCCAAGTAGACTCGACGAATTCGAAATAGTTCAGTCCCCCACTGAGGCGTGTAGCCCTTATTGAAGACAGACTTAAATTTGCTTACACGAACAAAATCCCCAATGTTCAGTCGGTGACGTTTAGGATCAGCTGCTTTTATGGGGTTAAACAGTTTATCCAATCGCTGAATATTTTTAGTCACGAGGCGTGGCTTGGTCCCAATCGTTCTATGTTTGGTGTCATTGTAACGTGATACTAGCTCAGGTAACATGTCCAACCAGCGATAACTGCCCTGAGCGGTAAACGCTTTCCACATATGGGTTTTCAATGTTCGGTTGAACCGCTCGACCACACTGGCTTTCAGATTGCTGTACGTGGTGTAATGGTGAATATCCTTAGATTTGAGAAAACTGGAGAAATCCTTGTTGAAAAATTCTTTCCCCTGGTCGGTTTGTAGCAACTGAGGTTGACGTTTGGAGTGTTGAATAATATGTTGAAAGGCCTTGGTAACTAGTGGACCAGACTTGCGACGCACAGGTTCAACAAAGGCCATTTTGGAATAGACATCAATGACGGTCAACATATAGCGTACACCGTCGTTAACGCCAGCATAGGGTATCATTTCAACCAAGTCAGCCTGCCAAAGTTCATCCACACCTCGTGAAATCACCTTGAGTCGCGGATAGTGACGCCTAGCTGGGCGATGCAACTCGTGAGCAATACCCATTTTAATGGGTGAGGGCTTAAACAATAATTTTGGCATTTCGAAGTTCTTGTTCAATTTCTTGAATTTCCCAATCGTGACCGGTGTGGCCAGCTTGACGTGAGGCATGCAACAATTGTAGCCGCTGGACGAGCTTATTGGGATTGTGCCAGTAGGTAACATCCACAAGGGGTTTTAATGGTTTAAAAGTCACTCCCGAAGCGGACACTTTACGACGAGTACTTTGACTGGTGGGAAACATTTTTGCAATGATGGTTTTATATTTTTGAGATATATTGGCATTCACTTGTTGCGTGGGATCATACTGTCTTTTGTGAGCATGGGTATCCAATAAAATGGATTTATATTTGTCAAGATCCTCTGACGTATAATCATGGGAAGAGGGGGTCCGAGAAAAGAGCAGCTTTAACAGTCCTGGCGTTAATTTATAGTTGATGTTTTTAATGACAGCTTTAGTACGAGCAAATTTAATGGATGAATCGCCAATTTTAAAACTATCATCCTCATAGCGAACACCATACGTGGTATCTGTGTTTCCAATAAATAGATCGGTGAAATAGGGTTCCAATGTTGATCCATAATATTTTATTAAAATGGTTTTCAGTTGAGCTTTATGTTGAGGGGTGGCCAAGAGTTGTGAAAACGGAGACGCTCTGGAAGGGCAAGGTGTTTCGACCATGGCCAAGGATTTCTTTTTTCTCAAAAACTCTGCAAGGGGTGCGGCCTTTTTTTGAGGCGTAAACACTTGTTCCTCCTCATCCTCAACTTCACTATCACTAGTCAAATCTTCCACTTCCTCTTCCTCAGGGTCCTCGTGCAGCGTCTGCGTGGCTTGTGAAACGGTGGGTAGCGTTTCAGATGGCTTGAAAGAGGGTTTCAACATGGCTTTTAGTGGAGGTGCTAAATGTTGCTGAATAAACAAAGCATGATTGGCACGTGATTGTTTCAATTGACGAAACTTTTGGCGAATAGTATTTTTTGCTCTAATAATATGCTTTTTCAATTGACTCTCTGCTAACGCCATGGTGTCTTGACAAATGACTTGATGGCGAATGAGACAGGGCCTTAAATAGCAATAAAATGATCAAACCCTAAGCGATACCGTCCTTGGTTGAGTTCACTTTGTTTGTCAATCACTAAACAGGCATGACGTTGAGTGTTCCAGCACTTGGCACACAATTCTGTAAACATTTGAAAGGTCATATCCGGATTCACATGTTCATTATAAATGTGACGACTGTTCCTCTCGTCCTGACGAAATAAAACAATGACATTGGCATTGTCACGAATCAACTGTTTGGACATTTTAGAATACGTTTGCCCAAGATAGAAGCAATCGATATGTTTGTGTCGACCCATGCTGAAATAGCTTTGAATGATGCCTTGACGTTCAGTGGATACATCATCGAAAATCATGAGTGAATCAGGCTTTACCTCATCCGGTGAAATCACATTTTCTTGCATGGAAAATGTAAAATAACCCATATTCTCTTTTTGTAATCCAGACATGACTTGATCCAGAAACACGTAGAGGGGTTGGTAGAGAGATTTTGCAAAAATATAAATATTTTGAAAACGCAGACCATTGGGCGCTGTAATGAGCGTTAGCAAAAGATTAGTCTTTCCACAGCCGGAAGGCCCCACAATGATGCAGCGAATGGAAGATGGAAACAGTGAACCATGGCGTTGTTCACGTGATGTGGGACAGAGATGGGAAACCATGTCCCCCACGGGGAATGACTCTTGCTGCTTAATAATCTTCATTTCAACTAAGGCTTAGAAAGGCTAGCAGGCTGTCTATATACAGGACACCGAGCCTTGTCATAGAAACAGTAGACTGGTACTACAGGTTGACGATGGATGTCTTTGGACGTGCGTTGATGGCCAAAGCTAGGCCTGTCCCCATACATGATCCTAAACAGGAAACAGATCCTGCTAATAAACACTATGTGGATAGGTCAGTAGTGCCACGCACAAAACAGGGAGATTATGACTTTAAGGGAAAGCGGTTAACCCATGTAAAACATCCTCAAGTGTCTACAGACGTTACTACGAAAAAGTATGTGGATAACAAAGTGTATGAGTTTTATGACAAAGTGCCCCAGCTTATGGTGAATGGCTATAGCGCTAATCACCATCGGATTATTCACGTGGAAGACCCACAAGACGAAGACGATGTTTGTACCAAGCGTTACGTGACCCATGAAATGAAAAGGCTTTATAAATTTATCCCATCTGTGTTTTTAGTGTATCTGACAAATGAAAAACCTGTGAATGACAGAAACCATTTACCGCTAGTCCATGATCAGCACTTGACCTATGCGCTTGCTTCGGGTTTAAGCCACTATCGATTACACTATGATGGAACCATTCACATCAAATATGCCATACCTGATGAGAACCATTTACAAATAAAGATAAATGGTCATAGGATGTTGCTTCATAACCATGAAATGGTCAATGCAGGTGACGAATTATCCTTTTATCTCATGTTGACATGGGATGAAAAGCAAGCGGGAAAAACCATAAACGACTTCCCACTTTATGTGGAATTGGAATATACAGCCATGAAATAACCATCTGACGTTAGTTGTGATTTAAACTTTCTTGTGAAAGGTTGTGGGTCATTATCATCATGGTGAAACAAAGGTATGCAGTGAGAAAGACTAAAAAAAGGACTTTGTCCTTGGCAAAGCCAGGGCTTACAACATTCGAGGACAAGCCCTTGCGAAAGAAAAAAAGAAAAAATAATGTATTGACCATAAGGAAAGCCCTTCGAGCAGCACAGAGACAGGTTATTCCAAAACGTCGGCGACAGGTTTCAAACCAAGGGCGAGTGATTCCCGTTCCCAAACGAGCGGGATTTTTACCTGCATTATTTGCTGGTTTGGCTGCTCTGGGCTCACTTTTGGGCGGTGCCAGTGCAGTGGCGAAAACCATTAAAGCCGCGCAGCAGGGCAAGCAACAACTCAAAGAAAGTCAGCGACACAATGAAACGATGGAAGCGATTGCCATGGGGGCTAGAAATGCCAATTTAAAGCCAGCCTTTTATCAACAAGGATTTGGGATTTCACCATTTCGAAATATTAAAAAAAAAAAAATTTAACCTCAGCCATAGCGAGACATGCCCTGACGCATCAACAAGTGGAAAGCTATGCTAAACAACTAAAGCTTTCTCATTTTCGAGGTGTGTTTATGCGAAACCAATTACCCCCACGACCCTGGAAACAGGAATGTGCTGTTGTCAATTTGGATGATCACCGAGGACCAGGAACGCATTATGTAGCTTATGTCAAAGAGGGATCCACGGTATGGTACTTTGACAGTTTTGGGAATTTGCCCCCGCCCATGGAACTAGTGACCTATTTTGGAAACAGGATCAAGATATATTATAATGTGAAACGTGAGCAAACGTTTAACAGCCAACAGTGTGGACGTTTGTGTTTAATTTTTTTATATAAGACGCAGCATAAGCAAAAACGCCACCAGTATGTCGGTAGAAAGTAAAACGTTTACAGTGCATGGACGTGGACCTGAAGTCAGCCTAGACTTTTACCCGCCTATCGAATTGAGTGAAAAACCCTATGGTTTAGGACTTGTTTCTCTTGAAACGTACAATCGAATATACAACATACGTGAAAATGTGAACAACAAGTTTTACTATGATGATTCTGTGCTCACCCTGAACTCTGGTGGATACACGATCGATGATATTTATGAACACATTTATGTGGTGTTGATCAATCAGTATGGTTTAAAGTCATTTCTCGACGGAACGCACAAGTTTGAACTTGTAGGCAATACTAACACTCATCGCTGCAGTATTTTCTCTACCTTCAACATTGACTTTAAAACACACCCCGATTCCATTGGCCCATTACTCGGATTTAAACCACGTGTGTTGGAGCCCAACAAAAAACATGAATCGGACCATGAAGTGAAATTCATTGAGGACCATCATGTGTCGGTGACGTGTAATATTATTAGCCAAGTGTACACCAATCAAGAACCATCGCATTCGCTTTATGACTTTATTGTGACATTGCCCAATGGGTATATTATTCGTGAAAACCCTCCAGTGGTGCTTTTTCATGCTGTGGCTGTTGATAGTATTAGTAATATAACATTAAGACTGATCAATAGAGATCAACAACTCATTGATCTAGATTCCACTACACCAGTGACTTACAAGTTGGTGCTAAAGCCACTATGAAATTTGTGTATAAAGCAACAACACCGTCTAGGAATGGTGTTAGTTGTTTGCCGCGTGAATACACGTTAACATCTCAAGGCAAGCAGATTTTACAGCATTTGGGTTACCACGTCAACCCTTATAATGAATTCTATCCTAGAGATAGCGAACCACATCGAGGAGCAACCAGGAGTGGTAAGAATTGATCTCCATTCCTATCAAGCTCAAACACCTGGACTCAATAACAATGATGAAATTCAATTTGTTATCAACAACCAAGATATTTACACCCTACCGCATGAAAGTGTTATTCAGATTGAAGGTCGGCTCACCAAAGCCGATGGCTCTACACCCACTACATCCAAGTTGGCCAACCATGGTTTAGCCTTTCTGTTTTCTGAAGTACGTTATGTCATTAACGATATCGTGGTGGATAGCACTCGAAATGTGGGTATTTCCAGTGTCATGAAACTATACCCCTCTTATAGTGAGGAAGAAGGTAAAACACTTTGCATGGCAGCTTGGTGCCCTGACTCGACCAATGACTGGATGGTACACACCGATGGGACCTTTACTGGATATTTACCTCTTAAACTGGTTCTAGGCTTTGCCGAAGATCACCAACGCATTGTGGTTAACGCAAGGCAAGTGCTTTATCTAGTGAGAGACAGGAGTGATAACAATGCACTCAAGGGGGCCGACAATGCCCCCATCGATTCAAAAATTCAACTACAACGCTTGCTATGGAAAGTGCCTCATGTGACCCTTAACGATAGCAAAAAACTGGACATACTCAAAATGGTAAAGAGAGATATGCCTCTACCCATGGAATTTAGAAGCTGGGCACTCCATGAGTATCCGCTATTGCCCACCACCAACACACACAGTTGGTCTGTAAAAACAGCTCGCTATACAGAGAGACCTCTCTACCTGATCGTGGGTTTTCAAACGAATCGCAAGTATCAACAAACCAAAGATGCCACGCAATTTGATCACCTGCAATTGAGAAATGCACGTCTTTTCCTCAACGGAGCTGTGTTTCCCTATGAAGGACTGGATTTGGATTTTTCAAAAAATAAGTTTGGCCCCCTGTACGACTTGTTTTCTAAATTTCGATGGTCGTATTATCAAAAAGAGAACGGTCCCATGCTACTACCCCAAGCGTTTAAGGCAAGAGCACCACTGATTGTTTTTGACTGTTCTTACCTGGAAGAGTCTGTCAAGCCATCCAATATCGACATTCGACTAGATTTTGAAACGCATGACAATGTACCAGCCAATACGACAGCCTACTGTCTGATTATTCATCACAAACAAGTCAACTATTATCCACTGTCCAACCAAGTGACGAGTGTATAAATAACAGCTCAACCCACGTTAAGTCGCTCAGTCATGTCTTGCTTTAAAGCCTCAAGAGACGTTACATCCATGAATTTAAACTCTGAGGAACAACGTTTCAAGACTTTTGCCACATGGCCAGTGCCTTTCATAAACCCTCAAGCCTTGGCGGCTGCTGGATTCTACTATTTAAAAACAAGAGATGAAGTGAAATGTGCCTTTTGTCCCATCATCATAGACCAATGGCAGGAGGGCGATGAACCCATGCAGGAACATCAGCGCTGGTCACACACCTGCCCCTACCTGTGCAGAATGAAAGTGGGAAATATACCCTGTCATTCAAGCTATCCCTCACTTGTGTCTCTGGGTGATGAAAAAAATACAAGTTATGATACATGTGGGCCGTATGGTATCCATGGTGCTTCGGTGAGCAGATCACCATCAAAAACGCCTAGTTTAGAGACATTGGGACATCATCGGTGTTATGGACGTTACAAACACAAGAGACTATTTTGTTGTATCAGTTGCTATCGTCCTTATCCTAAAATGAGAAAAGCCTGTAAGACGTGTTATGATAATAAAATGATGTAATTCTTAAATTCTTATTTTTGCATGTCCCCCTGTCCTACCCTAACCTTCTTTTTTGAAACTAGCATGGCAGGTAAGTCCATGCCATGATCACACGTGATCGTCAGTCAGTCGTCAGTTGAACTTGGTCCAGGCAAGCGTCAACATGTTGCGCACACTCATTGTGGATTGCCAAGGGTTTAAAATTGGTGACAACAAATTTATATTTAAACAAGTGGCCATAATCGATTGTACCACGTTTTGGATATCGCAAGCTACGCATTTGCTATTTAAACCACCCCATGCTTTTGATTTGTTGTGTGAAAAAGACCGTAAACAAACCCAGTGGATTGAAAATCATAGGCAACTAGACTGGAATCAGGGAACCATTTCCTATAAATATTTGGACGTGGTCATGAAAGCACACTTGTCCTCGGCCAATGTGGTATTTGTGAAAGGTAATGAAAAACGTCAATGGTTGCAACCATTTTTGGCGTCTTACTGTCAATGTATCGACCTCATGGAGTTGGGCTGCCCCTCCCTGCAAACGCTCATGGATACTTGTTCCTGTGGCAACATTACCCATACAGCCCTATCGCATGCGTGGCATCTCTTTCATTGGTTAACCACTCATGCCTGCTGGGAGTTGTTGAACAAAATTATAACTCAAGATTTACCTGTGAATGACGTCAGTGAGATTTCTACTAGCGACGTGTAAACATCTACAGCACATGATACCATGGAGAAAGGCAATGCTACGGACAAAGCCATCGGCAAGTTCTTTGTGTGCAAAAAGAAACTAGACAGTTTTACCAAAGAGGAACTCTTGGCACTGCCCAAGTCGTTCATTTATTATGTGGCCGCCAACGCGGTCAAAGAAATCTGGCAACATGTACCAAAATCATGGACTCAAGACCCTGTGTTGAGTGAATTGCAACCCTGTACGGATTACGATCACCATAAGCAAGTGGCCATGGCAAAAATACCGTCTATGCGTCAGTGTGCGACTTGCCAGCTAGTGAAACTGTATCACGGTCATAAAAGTCCGTGTAAAGACTTTGTTGAATCATTCCACGAGTGTCATGGCGAGAAAAAGCAACAACAACAACAACAAACACAAACATCGTCCACAGAGGAGGAGGAAGACCAAACCTTTTTACCATCGATGGAAAAGGATATGCCAGACCTGTACTGGCAATGGCGTCATTGACAAAGTGATTCAATACTTACCTTACGAAATCCATCTTCCAGGTTATCGTTTTTGCGGCCCTGGAACTCGTCTCGAAAAACGTTTACAACGTGGTGATGTACCCATTAATCTTTTGGATCAAGCATGCAAGGAACATGACCTTTCTTATCGCCATAGTCATTCTGGTTTAAGACATGTGGCAGATAAATTGTTATTGAAGAAAGCTAAACAACGTTTCACATCCAGTGATGCCTCAGTAGGTGAAAGGATGGCAGCCCTAATTGTCATGAGTGCTATGAAAGGAAAGTTGATGATGCATGGACATAAACATTGAGGAGTGAGGAATTGGGATTTGTTTGTATTCTATTTTTCTTTTGTCAATTCACTATGACTATGAAATAAAAACAAAAGTTTTCCAGAGCACGATGTTTTGTTATTTTTAATTTTAAGAAATCGTGATGTTGATGGCTGATTTTTTCATTTTACACATTTCACACATGATGAATTCCACACACTGTTATTTATCATTTTGCAATTTACAGTTTTTGAAAACGTTCGTTTCAAGTTTAACGTTTTTGATGATATGGATTTTTCCATTTTGCTGATGACACATTTTAAACAATGTCCGTTTGAAGTTTTTGAATTTTCAAATTTCACACATGGCCATTTCCAGTTTTTAAAAATGTCCGTTTTAAGTTTTGCTGTTTTGGTGATATGGAAACATGGAATTTCCATTTTGCTGTTTTCATATTTTTTCCATTTGGTGTATGTCGAAAGTTGAGATTTGACAATGATGTTGATGCGAGTGCTTGACCTTGATAATACTGCAATGTGTTGATGTGTGTTTGGAGAAACGTCGAGGTCTACGACTACTGCAGGTAAGACTGTTTTTACAAAAATAATGTCTTTTGACTGTCACATTTCAATGAAAAAACGAAACTATTTAAAACAAAATGAATATATAAGTGACCATTTACCCCCACCCCACCCACCCACTCTACCTCATCGTGTTTGCTCTGGTCAATCATACACACCAGTTTTCTCTCTCCACTCATACATTCACACCTGTCTTTGGGAACAAACACAACCACTTTATTTATTCCCAAAAGCACATTCTCGACATGCACACTCATTCCAAAAGAACTTTTTAGTTTATCATTTACATTACGAAAAATAATTAAATACTAGTTATTAAAGTTACTAAAAATCTTACTTATTTCATATTTACAAAAAAAACTCAACTTTGTACAGCGTTAAAAGAATCACACTATTTACCAATCAAAAAAATTTTAAAAAATAAGGTTGCACACAACTTTTTAAAGAGCAAAAGGTCCAAGTGAATTGTCACTATTTACAAAATCTACTATTTACAATGACAGAAACCAATATTTACAAAATTCTAAATCTACAAGTTACAAAAAGCCATGCCCCATAAACGATTAAACAGTGAAATCACACCTCCTCCTCGTTGCGATCATAACCCCAGGGCAGGCTAGTGAGCAGGTCATCAGCCCACACACGCTTGTTATCCATGGAGGCGAGGGTGCGTTTTCTCTGTTCCACAAGATACAAATGATGGTTGCTGGATTGTATCCTGCACTGTGTATGAGACATAGCTTTGCCAGTGCGTAAAACCGCTAAGTAATCGTCTACACGTAGCGATTTTACCACTGCCCTACCTACACCTTTTGCTCTCTTGGCTTCCTTACAGTCGAGTGTGCGGTAAGCATACATTTTTGAAGCCAAACCTACGAATTCCGTCATAATGGAATCACCGCATTCATCTTTTAAAACGCCCATTTCCTTCTTGTTCTTTATGGGCAGCTGAAACACGTTGTCAGCACTATAGCAAGAGGTGTCGAACCAGTCACTATGTTGCCTCATGACGTCATAGGGGTTGCAGTGGCGAATGTGGTAAATGAATGAGTCCGTGTCCATATACAAAAGAGAGACGTCCTCAAAATGGCGTTTCGCAAACTCATAGTGGAATCGATACATGACCGATTTAGAAAAGTCTAAAATGACTTGACCCAAGTAAATGGGCTTATCCATGGTCACGCTGGTCTTACTCATTTCAATAGTAGCCAAATCCTCATCGATAATTTTGATCGATTTGAAATTTGGCTTGGCAATGTACCGCCGGGCACCCCACCGCCCCTCCCAGACATTCATCAATTTAATGTCACGGTATTTGCGGACATTCTCCATAGACTTGCCATAGATGCAGTTGTTCATTAATTTAAAAAAATTAATTTCAAACTGCTGTGTTGCCATTTGTCGGTGCTCTGTGTTGAGTCGCATGTATGGCTCAAGCCATGCTTTTTGAGCAAAAGAAATACCCCTGTGGACTTTCTTCAACACCAAGCCTTGGGCGAGGCATTGCACCAACATTTGGATATGTAGCACATACCGATTTTTGTTGTAAAGTGTGCCCATGAGTTTTTCAGTTTTCACTTTACTGTCAGGGGGAACCATTTGCTCAAGACAGAATGGGAAATCGGCATGTTCATCATACAAGGATGATGGATATTCAATATCCACTTCTAGCACATATCCACGGCCTGTTTCTTGGCTAGCCATGTTCACATGAAATTCTGACACTTGTTTCTCTGTCAGCCAAGCAAACTTCCCATAGGGCAAAGGCTGACTCATGGCGTAACCGTACAAATTATTCACGTCATAGTACATTAAGTACGATTCTGGTTTGTCTGGTGAATAATCAGACATGTAGACATTGTTCGCTTCAGCATGGCGTTGGTTAAGTGACACAAAGCCGCCACGAATGCCCTTTTCAAAAAATAGAACCATGTCTACGTCAGTGAGTAAATCCAATTCCACTTGAGTGTATTTCAAAGCGGCATCGAACGAGAGTCCAGGACTCGTGTAATAGTGAGCCGGATCAAGACCGTAAATGTGTTGACACAAGTTACGGAATTTTTCAAACACATCAGTGAGCAGCAATACATCCAGTTTTAGGTAATGCAAAGCATATTCACTTAGCGTCTTCATGCCAAACACTCGCCAAACTTGACATGCATGTGCATAGTCTTCATCGGAAACGGTACTGCGTGTTAGTTTCGAGTAAAATTTCTCTTGTGGAGGGAGTTTTCTTTGCTTTAACACGTCCCAGCTGTTGCAGAAATCATACGGGAATATACCTTTCCGAATGCACAATTGAAATTGCTCAGGATCATTAAAATGCATTCTAGTATTTTTTAATTCCTCCTCATTCAAGCCATTCACAAGGCTGTCTAGCGAGGATGCCATAAACTTAAAGGAATCCAAAAATCGAATGCTAAAGTTGCTCAACCACCATGTCAGGGCTGTAAAACGCTCATGGTTTTGGGGAATAATGGTAAACGAGCCCTTGTTAACATGGCCCAATTCACGAATCAAAAACTGAATGTCATAATTCGCCAGATTGTGGAAAAAGACACCGATGAAACGAGGAGCTGGAAAGTTCAAGTTGCATTTACTATGCGCAGCTCCACGAAACTCCCCCGTAAAGTGCGAGTGATCACGAACGGTGTCTTCAGCATTGATCAGTGGCTTTTCGCAAATATGGCATGTCATGGCATGCTCATACTGCTGCTGTTGTTCTGGAGATAGGCTCATGGGTACTGGGTGGTCCAGTAATTCCTGTACATGGTCGGCCAACTTGACAAGTTCATCCAAGAACCATTTGGCACAATCTGGCCCCTCACGGTATTTGTAAACGGATTGTGTGGGGTCATGGGCACACACCACATTAAATCCTATGGCAAAGGGTTCATGTTTTTGAATGGGTGTGGTTGAGCTCATGGAGGGATCTGGTTCACATCCCGCCATGGGTGTGGTGAGAGCTTCGAAATCTGCATATACCACATAGGGAACAGTGTCACGCTTATGAATGTCCTTAAACTTTAACACAGCCTTGTCCCCTTGTGGCAATATCAATCTCACCGCTTCCTGAGTAACACAATCTACCCTATGACGTTCCAAAGAAGTAGGCGTCCAAAAGTATTGGAGACAACGGTCACAAATATGCTTTATACCATGTGCTTTGGACATTTGACTGCTTAGCAATCTACTCAGGCTTTTAATGAGGCAATAGTGATTCACTTCTCCTACAGATAAATATAAAAGATGAATGTGATGTCGTTTCGGTTCTTTTGTGGCATAAAGAGGACCCACAATCTCATCACCGTCAAGGCCATACACCATGAACGAAAAGTCCTGGTTGTCTCGTTCAAACCTATGGATCTCGGTTAAGTCCATAGGGAACGTCACTCGAGTTAAATTTAAAGTATGTTTCAATTCAACAAACTTGGCCTTGTACATTCCTGGTCTGTTAACATGACGATCTTGAGCTGGCTGCAAGTACGCAGCCACAGCCCACAGAAAGCAATCATTGTCATGGTTCTCAATATTCACCACAGCCTTTTTCGAAGCTATTGCTGGAGGTGTTTTAATATAGCTAGACCCAGCATTCAACGGGTTGAAATGACAAATGTTGATTTGTAAATGATGAATTTTGTCTAAGGCTAGACCACTCGGTCCTTGTTGCAGTTTATCAAATTTTGACAGCAAGGCATTCACCACGTGGGTTTCATACCACTGTTCCAAATTATGGGCTATGAATAGCTCTTGCATTTTACTGCAAATATAGAATGTCTCTTTATGCTCTACATCCTTCTTTTTATATACGAAATCGCACACTAGTTCTGTATTCACCTTTAAAGCCATATGCAACCTTTGCGCTGTACAAATTTCAATTTTAAAAATTTCAAAACAAGATTCTAAAAATTCTTTGGGAATCGAACTTTTTCTAACATTCACTATGCGGCCAGAGCACACACGCGATTTGAAACAACTGTTTAGGGTTTCCCAAGTTAACGTATCCGCAGCAGTAAAAGACATTATTTTGAAAGAACACACTCACCTGAGTTTAGAAATGTAGACTGTCTGACAATAATCCAAAAAACACACACGTTCCTGGTTATTCACAGAGGTCAAGCGTTTTCCAACACTCTAAAAAGAAATAAAATAAACCACCATAAGTATATCCATTCCATATAGTTTATGCATTTCATAAACAAAACAAAATCAAACAGGTTATATATTTAAAAAAACAAATCTCACCTTGACGTGTAATGCTTTTCTATATTCCCGTCTCGTGGGCTAGTATGGAAATGGTTTTCTTTTCTAGTTGTCTGTCTTTCTCTTTCTTTAATATATTTCCCACAGACACACGACAGGTAGGCTATACACGTTATCTGCAAACAAATAAATAAATAAAATCATTAATTATCTAATCAATAAATAATTGCATGTATTTATATAAAATCAATAAATATATAAATGAATAAATATATACCTACCCCACAACAAGGTTAAGTATTTTCCACCAACACCAAAACTGATAAACGCAGTGTGTTCAAAGGTAGTCACCTAAGTGAGCGTGGAAATGATAACGACATGTCTTTATATATGCTACATTGCATGTATAATCTTTTTTTTTTTTCCACGCTTTGACCATTCTGTTATCAGGCACGTGGACAGATAACGTCCCAAGCGAACACCTGAGGTAGATCAAATGTCACCTGAACTTGCATTTTGTCACGTACGAAGCAAGACAGGATGTCACTGGTTTAGCCTACATGTGGTTTCACAAATGTGTGTGCATGCCTTTCACACTCCCCTGCCACCACGATGGTCAGATTATTTCACCTTCAAGCGTCACCTATTGTCAAGTCAGATCGGAGCCTTCCAATAAGCTCAAATGACATTCACCTCCTGTAAGTTTATTTTCTCTACTCGCTTCGACCAACATAGAACCTAGTTCTCATCCCCGTTTACACGTTAAAGGTAAAATATCAGGAAAAACGCACGCTCGCTCTGTCATACACCGACCCGCCGAAATAGCGATTGATCTATTGAACACAGCCACCTTGGTCAGCGACAGGTTCGTTGAAACACACACATCCAGCAGTATCGTCTCTCTCAACCACCACGCTCCATGAAAATTATAAACAGGTAAAGAAAAAGAAAACGTTTTTTCAACATGTATGGCGTTAGGCCCTTTGTGAATTATCTTTTTGGAAAAAAAATATCTACCACATTTGAAAGGGGGCGTTAGCCCGAGTCCTAGGACACCTCGTACACGTCTCTAGCGTTATTGGTTCGTGACATATCGGCAAAAATCATAAAAAACACGTGTTTACCCCAAAATCGCATTTCCCATTTTTTTTTAATTACAACGAGTGGTCCATAGCAAAGAGGACGTCACCCCGAGTCCTTGGACCCGTCGTACATGCCTCTAACGTTATTGGTTCGTTAGATATCGGCAAAATCACAAAAAGCATGTGTTTACCCCAAAATCGAGTTTCCAATTTTATTAAAAATTATAACGAGTGGTCCATAGCAGAGAGGACGTCACCCCGAGTCCTTGGACCTGTCGAACATGCCTCTAGCATGATTGGTTCGCGAGATATAGCAAAAAGTCTAAAATCACGTTTTTACCCCAAAAAGACTGTGTTTCCAGATTTTCACCTTTTCGACACCGACATTCCCGTAAAGAGCACAACGAGACGAAAAAAACGAATCCAAGCACGCCCTCCTAGCATGGCTCCTTCCATTCCAAGGTCGCAGGGGCTCACCACTTGCTTTTATAAGCAGCTCTGTCCTTACCACACTACTGCAGGTTTTCATTCTAGAGACTTTAAATTTATTTTGGGGGTAGAGGGGGTAGGGACCATTGATTTACGTTAAACAATTTTTTTTGTAGAGTTCCTAGTTTCCAAAATATAGGATTTTCAAAATTCGAGTGTTTTCAAAAAATATAAAAAATAAAAATTTTTTATTACAAAAAATAAAGGTCATAAAGACTGTTCGTTTGAGCCATGGCACAACGTTCTATCCTGTTTGGTTTTCAAACTATCGCCTATTTTCGAAAACAAAAATTTTCAAAAAAATTTTGAAAAATATAATGAGTGGTCCATAGCAAAGAGGACGTCAGCCCGAGTCCAACAATACCTCATTTGTCAAAATCGGACCATGCGTTCAAGAGATATTTAACATGGCTGAGGCTTAGTAGTAGAGCAAGGGGGGTTTTGAAGTGGGGCAGAACTCCTAGTACTCCACTACTAAGTTTTCTTCACGCCACTGAAAATTTGACAGTCTGTCTCCTTCAATATTTAGATTGATCTCTTGGCGCTCCAGATCTGACGACTTTGCAGGATGGACGCTATCATCTGAACACCTGCCCACTGGACACGAAGAAACCTGGTCAACGTGGAAGACCCTAAACAGGCTGCGCACAGGAGTGGGGAGGTAGAAGACAAATTTGAAAAAAGTGGGGATTTGCCTGTGACTCGACTGTGTGTGAGTGTGGTGAGGAGCTGAATATGAGTCATCTCCTCGTAGGCAGGTTGTGTCCCATCACATGTTCTCCACGGAATCTGATGGACGTAGCTCCTGAAGCTTGCGAGTTAGTAAAATTCTGTTTTCTGTATTTGATTTGAGAATGAGTGCGTGTATAATATAATCAATTATGCAATGTATACAGGTGGTTGTACTCTTTGGAGTTCCATGAACAAGACCATGTATAGGTGTGCTGCGTGATATATCCGTCTATTTGGAACATCTGTACCTCAGTCGTGATTTTTAACTGATATGTGT
Organism: Meconema thalassinum; assembly: GCA_946902985.2. Classification (NCBI taxonomy): domain Eukaryota; kingdom Metazoa; phylum Arthropoda; class Insecta; order Orthoptera; family Tettigoniidae; genus Meconema; species Meconema thalassinum. The sequence continues at coordinate 300,959,496 of OX336396.1, read as the reverse complement.
GACTTGTTTTATGTGCTGGGCTTGTGTTCGTATTGTCTAGGGTAACTGATAGCTTTATTTGTTGTTATCAGGGTTATATTTACAAACATTTTTGTGCCCTAAGTGACGGCCATCTTGGTTTTGAAACAATCAGTCCACAGATAACACCAATTAGAAGGGCGGTTTATCATATCTGTCATAAGTTCTGTGCCCTAACTGTCATCCATTTTGTCGGCTTTAACACAATTGCCATAGAAATCACGAAACAGTTGGGAACTCTATAACTACACAGAGTATACATTGTTCACTTACATCTTCTGCCCTATCTATGTCAGCTATTTGTAAACAGGGCAAAATGCTTCTTTGGCATTATTATTATTATGTTAGGAGTGGCCTAACTATCACCTGGCAGTAGGTATAAAATGCACCCGACGTCAGGCTGGGGCGACAGGCCGGTTGGTTTATTATTTGTCGCAACTAATGGATCATGACAACCTCATCTGTATTGGTAAATGCTAGGACGTCTCCCGGAAGCGACGTGCTTCGGCCCCGTCTGACTGCAGTGCATGGACGAGGGCTACTGGATCAAGAGCGGAATCAGAGTTCACCGCTAATTTGAACATCGGAACTCTTACAGGACGAAGCTGAGAACTAGTAGATATGTTCAAAAGACGGAAAGTGCATTCAAGAAACTCGTTGGAGAGGACAGAAATCTCGTGAAATAGGAGATGGATACAAGCTCATCTACCATGGGACAAGCAACCGAAATGGGTTGTTGTTGTTTGTGCCAACTTAAGGGATCAGGTAGCCGAGGTCAATCGACAGTCAGACCTCCTCATGACTGTCATCATAGATATGCCATCTTGTCGCTTACACATCATTAGTGCATATGCCCCACAAACTGGCTGTGATGAGAGTGAGAAAGAAAGGTTTTGGCAAGAACTCCAGGATCTTGTCTTGTTGTGCCCAGAGGAGGAGTTCTTACTCGTATGTGGTGACTTAAATGGACATGTTGGTCAAAATAAGAATGGTTATAGTTGTCATGGTGGAAATGGCTATGGTAGACGAAATGATGACGGATGCCGAGTCCTTGACATTGCAGAAGCAAACAGCCTTCTCATAAGCAACACTTTCTTTAAGAAGCGCACCAGTCATCTCGTAACATACGCCAGTGGTGACAGCAGAAGCCAGATCGACTTTGTACTGTTACGGCGATGTAACTTCCGAACAGTCTTGGATTGTGTTGCCACCCAACACAAACTACTCATTGCAGACCTGAGGATCAATAAGCGCAGGATAGGTGGATGTAAAAAGTCTCAACAAAAGTAATGTGGTGGAAACTACGCGACCAGAAATCAGCACTGGTTAACAGTATAACATTTACTCTTGTCATTCCAAATTCCATCGACACCACATGGACTGATCTCTGTGAGTCAGTGACTACTGCTGCAGCAGAAACATTGGGTACCACAAAGCCAGGGCGTCGCCTTATTGACAAGCAGACATGGCTATGGACAGATCAGGTACAAGATAAGGTCCGTGATAAGAAGAAAGCATATAAAAGTTGGCTTTCTCTAAAGACAGACGTGAGCAGAGAAAGGTACGTCACTGCTAAACGAGAGGCAAAGAAAGCCGTGGCTGAAGCAAGAGCCAACCACTACAACAACCTCTATCTTAACTTGGACACCAAAGATGGTGAAAAGGATATTTACCGTCTGGCCAAAGCCCGAGCAAGAACAGCAAGGGATATTGAACACTATGTGTGCAAAAAGAGCAAGGAAGGCCAAAGACTACACAACAAACATGCTATTCTCAAGCGATGGAAAGAGCATTTCGAGGAGATCTCAAACATAGAGTTTCCGCATCCAACAATCCCAGAAGGTGTCCCAACTAGTGGGCCTGTCCCCCAAATCACTCCACAGGAAGTTACCACTGCCCTCAAAAGCATGAGAAACCATAAATCCCCTGGGCCAGACAACCTCCCTGCTGACTTCTGGAAACTTCAAGAACTGCAACCTTCTGCGATTGATTGGCTTGTTACCTTTTTCAATGCCATATTGGACTCTGGCCACATCCCTATTAACTGGGCTACAAGCATTACAGTACCGATTTTCAAGAACAAAGGAGACCCAGCGGAATGTTCAAACTATCGCCCAGTACGTCTTCTCTCACATACAATGAAGATCTTTGTGAGGATTCTTGATCGACGCCTACGTGCCATCACCGAAATCAGCTCCAACCAGTGCGGGTTTGTCAAGGGGGCTGGAACCGCTGACGCCATCTTCGCAGCACGGTTACTGATGGAGAAGCACCGTGAGAAAAGAAAGCCTCTGCATATTGCCTTTCTTAACCTTGAAAAGGCCTTCGAACGTGTTCCTCATGAGTTGATTTGGTATGCGCTCCGCAACCATGGTGTGCCAGAGTCATTTGTAAATGTGGTCAAGATGTTATACACGAACACCAGCAGTAGAGTACGTTGTGCTGTTGGCACCTCGGAAAACTTTCCTGTAAATGTCGGCGTCCACCAAGGCTCAGCACTATCACCGTCCCTTTATGTTCTTGTGATGGACACCATCACTCGTGACCTGCAACGGAATGTTCCTTGGACCCTTCTGTATGCAGATGATATAATGGTTGCAGATGACACCCGAGAAAAACTCCAATGTCAAGTTGAAGATTGGAATAACCGCCTCTCCCAGTACGGCCTATGTCTGAATGTGAAAAAGACGGAGTATCTGGAGTTAAACCCAAGCGACGGTACCATTCAAGTCGCTGGACAAAATCTAGTCAAGTCAAAATGCTTCAGGTACATTGGATCTCGTCTTCAGAGTGATGGCAACTTCAATGATGAAGTAAGAGCCAGGGTAAACGCAACCTGGTTGAGGTGGAAGGAGGTCACGGGTGTGCTTTGCGACAAGAAAATGCCACTTCGTCTCAAATCGAAAATATATCGGACAGTGGTACGGCCAGTTGCGCTGTATGGAGTTGAATGTCGACCATCCGACAAAATTTCAGAACGTCGCCTGCACGCCATGGAAATGAGAATGCTCCGTTGGACAATGGGCATCTCCCTTATTGACCATGTCAGAAACGACACAATTCGGGAGCAAATGGGTGTCGCCCCAATTGTGGACAAAATGAGAGAGAAATGGCTCCGATGGTATGGCCATGCCCTGCGTGCAGCGCCTGATACTGTTAATAACTATGTCCTTCATTTTGAGGTTGAAGGCCTACGCCCCAGAGGACGACCGAAGCAACGCTGGCAAGACACAATAAACGGTGATTTAACAAGTAGTTCCGTGAAGAACTATACAGCCTATTTTCATATATCCTACTTATGTTAATTGCCTCTATCAACATACACAATTTCAGTTTGATTGCTATAATAGATTCGTAGATATTGAGAACCGACTATATATTTCGGATGGTCGCCATGTTGGATTTTATATATGTAGGTCCTAGAGTCATGTACTGTTACATGCAGATTATTGTGTACGTGTAGCATTCAGACTTCAATCGCATAATTAGGACACAAGAAAAAACAAGGAGATTTAAAATTTTTCTCAGCTGCCATCTTGAGGTTATGGAAACAATTGAAATAAATTAGATGCCAGTGGATTAACATTCGGATAAAGATTTACAGTACCAAGTTTCACTCCACGCGGATGGTTAAATTGCGAGAAACGTCCATGTGAATATTTATAATTCGCGTCACCGCCATGTTGGATTTGTGATCACCAGGTTATTTAAAGTCCTATAGGTGAACTTAAGTTCATAGCCCCTATGAACATTAAAAAATGCAGTTTGATTGTTAAATAGATTCGCAGATATTCAGTATCGTCTAAATATTTCGGATGGTCGCCATGTTGGATTGTTAAATGTATAGGCCATAGAGTCATGTACCATTAAAGGAAAATTATTGCGTAGGTTCATTATTCAAACTTTCACTTCGATCGCATGACTACATCACAAGAAATAAAAACTTAATTTTAAAATTCGCACTGCCGCCATCTTGAGGTTATGTGAACAATTGAACTAAATTAGATACCAGTGGATTACAATGTGTATAAATATTTCCTGTACCAGGTTTCAGTGCGCTTGGAACATTAAATCTCGAGAAAGGTCTATTTAAAATGTTCAAATTCGCTTGGCCGCCATGTTCGTTTTGTAGTTAACCGGTTTTTGAAAATCTTATAGATGGACTTCCAGTAGTGCCCTTTATCTCCGTACAAAATTTTAGGGAGATACCGCTGATAGTTTCAGAGATATAGAATGCCGGTGAAATATTTCGCACATCCGCCATCTTGTGATTATGTAAACAATTGAACGAAGTTAGTTGTCGGTGCATTACAATGTATATAAACATATACTGTACCAAGTTTCATTGCGTTAGGTTGGTTAAATCGCGAGAAACGTCTATTTAAAAGTCGCAAATTCGCTTGGCCGCCATGTTGGTTTTGTAGTTACCATGTTTTCAAAAGTCACATAAGTGAACTTATAGTAGTTCCCTCTATCACCATAGAAAATGTCAGGGTAATATCGGTAATAGTTTCGGAGATATTGAATGCTGGTGAAATATTTCGCACAGCCATTTGGATTGGTGAGTCGTAACAAAATTTGAAGGGAACGGTCGAGGTCGCCGGGAATAGTGCTATGAACTTTCCGAGTTTCATTGAAATCGCTCCTGCCGTTTAGATTTTATTAGGGGGGGGGGGGACACACACACGAATCACACACACACACACACACACACACGCACACACACACGGACAAAAGGTGATCTCATAAGCCTATTTTTTCAAAATTGAAAATAGGCTAAAAATTGCCGGCCTAAATCCAGCTGACGCACAAAACCGGACAAAATGGAGGTCAATTACCAAAAAAGCGGACCCTGCACCAGCGGGACAACGCTAGGAAGAAGAAGAAGAAGAAGATACAGGGATTTCGTGGTTGTCTTATAGGATAGTACCAAATATAATGTTTCTATTGTTTTATGTGGTATGTTCTCTGACACGTGTAAATTAATTCATTTATTAATCGTATGGCTTTTAGTGCCGGGAGTGTCCGAGGACATGTTCGGCTCGCCTGAGTCTGTAGCAGCTTCCAACGGACTCCCTTAGGGTGAGCAATAAGTTCTGTTCAATTTCAAGTAGTTCCAACTTTCGCTACCAGATATCAATGATACCTAGTTGTGAACGTTGGAACTTTGATAGAGCGTTCCAAGGATATCTAACCTAACAATTTAGCTTCACACAAGTGTAGTCTGTGGAAGGATCTTTTACATGCCATAAATTAAATTTCCACAGTACTGACAAGGCGGAGTTCAATATTTCATATTTATATCTCATAACCCGTGTCATTTTGATGGCTGTACTCTAGTAGTGTAATTGAATCTAGGATTTGGAAGGAGACGGCAGTGGCTTTATGTTAGGAAACATTTCAGAATTTGCTCGGATTGAAAGTGGAGAAACCATGCAAATCTGTCCTGGAACATCTGATGTGAGAATTGAACCCATCTTATTTCAGTTTGACCTGAGCAGGTTGAGTATACCCCGTTCCACTCCTCTTGGCAGAGACGGGAACTGAACCAATGACTTCTAGATCTGTAATCTCAATTCGTACCCCGAGGTGGCGAAGGGCAATGGGTTGGAAGGAAGCGGTAATGCACTGTAGTAGAACATAAGAAATCACTTAAAACTAATTCAAAGACGCCGACGCGTCGTTGAGCGTGGAAGCCACTTGTTTATCGAGCCCGGAGTAGCCTGGCCCCATGGCTAAACACTGGTCAATGGGTGGTGTAATTACCAGATGAAGCAAGCTACCCCCGATAGCGACTCATATAATAACTCCCCTGGGACGACCGCACTGTTATTTACGAAGCCGTGAGGTGGAAGCCGACGTCTCCAATTAGCGGACTTTCTCCACAGAGACATCACAACATGTTTATCTCTTCTGTACTTGGCAATAATAATACTACTACTACTAATAATAATAGGCTTACGACTAGCTGGATCGAAGTACCCTGATCCAGGTTTTGAGAGAAATTGGTTTAGATAATAAGACAAGAGCAATCATTCACCAATCCCTATTGGATACAGCTTCCAAAGTGAAATTCAGGGGAGAGATTTCTGAATCCTTCGCAATACGGACAGGGGTGAGACAGGGAGATGGGCTCTCGCCTCTTTCATTCAACTGTGTTCTTGAGAAAGTTATTCGAGAATAGCATAAATAATTATGTAAGGATGGTATAGAGAATGGGGTCAGACAAGGTTGTAAGAACAAAAACCTGACAATCGACTGTTTAGCTTTCGCAGATGATGTTGCAATTTTCTCTAATTCTTTTGTCACGGCCACACAACAAATCAATCAATTACAGGTGCAAGCAGCAAAGGCAGGTCTTCAGATTTCGTTTGAGAAAACGCAGTTTATAACGAACATCAAGTCGGAACCTAGAGAACTTACGGTGAATGGAGGACAAATAACACAGGTAGAGAAATTCAAATACCTGGGTGAATGGATTGAGCCCAACATTCGTGAAAAGGAAGCCTTCGTGGTACGGATTAACAAAATGGAAATGGCTTACCATTTAACCAAAGACATTTACAAAACACGATCAATGTCCTTCAAGGCCAAACAGAGGCACTTCGTTACCGTTATTCGCCCGGAGGCGTTATATGCATCAGAATGCCTGGCGATGAATAAGAAAGGCCTGGCAGAGCAACTCGAAGCCAAAGAGAAGAAGATTCTGAGAAAGATCTTGGGCCCGGTCAAGGAACGAGGAGAGTATAGAAGACGACAAACCAAGAACTCTATCTACTTGTGGAGAAAATAACGGACACCATTCGGAAAAGAGGACTCTCCTTTTATGGCCATTTAACACGAATGAACTCCGGAAGATTGTCCAAACGAATCTGTGCCTACTTTGTGAGAAAGAAAACCAAAGGGATCTGGTTTACAGAGGTGGAAAAAGACCTACAAGAACTGGGGATATCAATGGAGGACATCTTGGAACGTGACTCTTTGAAGAAGAAACTTGGGGAGATACAGAGTTTTCAGCCAAAACCTATATTGAAAACCGGCAAGAAGTGGACCGAAGAACGAAGGGAAGTTCACCGAAGAAGAATGCGCGAACACTGGGCCAATGTGAAATAAAGAGGGAAAAGGCAGTTGAAATAACGTGGTCCATAGACGACCGAAACGATTTAAAAATAATAATAATTATTATTATTATAATAATCAGGGTTAAGATTAGCATATTTACATACTTCTTTATTGCACATTTATTTACGTTTGACGAGGTCGATATGTAAATATTATATGTCAGAAAACTATATCATAATGGGGATCATTAAAGTACTACTTTTCATTATGATACAGTTTCTCCAACCAATCAGAGCTCAATATCTTCATTCATTGACCAATTAGGTAAGGATAGCTTCTCACATGCACTCAAAATCCAACATGTCGGACATGAATTTCATGATTTGAAATTTGACGATGTAGCCTATATTGGATGAACCATTGTATTCACAATGCATTAACAAACTGGGCAATTGTGCAACAGAAAGAGCACTATATCTTAATATCCGCAACTCCGATTTCTACACATTCGTAAGATTTCGCCGAAAATATTATTGACATAAACACAACTGAACGTCATGGAGAAAGCACGCGTATGATATTAGATCCACGTAAGTTTTAATCCAGCTCTCTGTTCAGTAAATCGATTTCTTATGCGAATCTTTTCCGCGAGATGTCATAACTGTTCTGTTTGTGACTCAATTGATTTGCATTCCATTGACATTCTATACGCATCGAATTTGAAGAATAACTAGTTGATAATACTATACATTATAATATGTTAAAACGTTTGTATCAGCCCATTTTGTGTTACTTGAGCAAAATAACAAACTGATCCATCATAGTACCTGTGCGCTATTTTTAGGTGCTACTTAAGGATAAACAATGTTTCGATGCTTTGGGATTCAATATCAAATGCTGTGCCCACACAATTCCCAAGAAGAAGAATTCAACCGACGGAATTTCGACAGATATTTATGATTTTTTTTGTTAGAACATAGACTATAATAAAGTTATAATTATCGTCGAACATAAACACCTGTATGCAACTCGCCTATAATGGTAATTATGCCATTATTGGCTCGTTGCATAATGTACTAATACAAACGAGTTTTTTGAACATCATTGAACTGTACACATTTGACAAGAGATAGGTTATAAACATACAATATAGGATGTTATAAGATGAATTTACATATATCTTGTGAAAAAAGATTCATATTGTTTGCTACGTACCAGGACTTATTGATGTCAACATTTTGTTACAAGGGTCCCATTTCATAATACAGAACACTTGGTAGAATTCAGAATTGCCACTTATAAATGTTTCCATCTATACAACACGGTTGACAATTCAAACGACGCACTAACTTATTGGCCCTGAAACAAAATTCACACTCCATATTTTGGAATAAGACTTAGTTTTACTCATTTCAAGCACTGAGTTAAAATATTTGTTGATATTCGGTGATTGTTTTTTCTGAATTAATTACTTTTCCATATTTTTCAATTTTTAATATAAAGCCCAATATTTCATTTACTCTTAATATTACAAAATTTCTTGTTTTTTCTAATTGTATTTTGAAAACTTTAATGTGAAACCCAATATTATATTTTATTTTACAAGGCTACAATAGTAAGGATATCCATTTTTAGCCTATTTTCATTTTATGAGATCACCTTTTGTCCGTGTGTGTGTGTGTGGGTGTGCGTATGTGTGTGCGATGTGTGTCTGTGTGATCGTGATGTGTGTGTGTCCCCCTAATAACTTATAAACGGCAGGAGCGATATCAATGAAATTCGGTAAGGTCATAGCACCATTTAAGCCGACCCTGACCGTGCCCTTCATATTTCACTACGTCTCATCAATCCAACATGGCGGCTGTACGAAATATTTGACCAGCATTCAATAACTCCGAAACTTACTGATATCACCCTGAAATTTTGTACTACTAGAAGTTCACCTGTGGAACTTTCAAAAACCTGGTAACTACTAAACCAACATGGCGGCCAAGTGAAGTTGCGACTTTTAAATAGACTTTCTCGCGATTTAACCATGCAAACGCAATGAAACTTGGCATAGCAAATGTATATACACAGTGTAATGCATTGGCGTTTAATTTAGTTCGATTGTTTACATAACCTCAAGATGGCGGCTGTGCGAAATATTTCACTGGCATTCTATAGCTCCGAAACTGAAATTTTTCACGATGATAAAGGGCACTACTGCACGTTTATCTATGTAGCTTTCAAAAACCTGTAAAGTACAGAACGAACATGAGTGGCCAAACGAAGTTGAAACGTTATAATACATATTTCTTACGTTTTAACCATTTGAGCGCTGTGAAATATGGTATAGCGTGGCAAGTTAGAGCTGGCCTGTCATGGCGGAGTCTCGTCTAGGAGGGGAAGTTGTGGGAATCACTAGGCGCAAATGCGATTTCCCCTCTTTGGTGCAACAGCTGTTTGGGGCTGCTCGCTGCTGTTCGTGGTTATATTATGCAAGAATAATATATCGAATAGGAGCATTCTCAGTGACATAGCATTAGTATTGGTGGTAATGAACTAAGAGCGCGCCCACTTCACACTCTCCTGACAGCAAGTTTGTTGCCGTGCTTGTCAAAGAACAGAGCCGCTAAGTCTTGTTTCGCTTCCCTAACAGCACCCTGTACCCTGTACCCTGCCAAGGTTCTGGGTATAATGGCTACTTGGCAACATTGAACCAGCGCGTGACGAAATATGTGCTCACTGGTTGACAGAGAATCCAGACGGAGGGATGACGTAATGCACCTGTACGCACATGAGCATCGGAGGGTTCAGGTCTAACTTGTTCCGTTTATACAGTATATGATTATACATATTTTAATGCCCTGGCATCTAATTTAGTTCAACTGTTTACATAAACTCAAGATGGTGGCTGTGCGAAATTTTAAAACCTCGTTTTTACTTCTTGTGTCCTAATCATGCGATTGAAGTTTGAATACCACACGTACACAATAATCTTCAATTAATAACACATAACTCTAAGACCTACATATATAAAAATCCAACATGGCGATCATCCGTAATATTGGACGGTTCTCAATTTCTACGAATCTATTAGAGCAATCAAATTGAAATTGTGTACGTTGATAGAGGGAATTAACATAAGTAGGATATATGAAAATAGGCTGTATAGTTCTTCACGGAGCTTCTAGTTATTATTTTATTTCAGTCTTTTAATTACAATTTATCTCATAAACAATTTTCATACGAAACAAACATTAGACATAAGTATATCTCTAATATTTTATTTTATTCTTAATTGATTTTATTCTTAATTGGCATGTCAAAGAACCCATTTGAATTCAGTAGGCCGAGTTCATAATGACAAAATTAATCTCGGGAGTTTCCGCCAACACAAAGTTCCTCATTTCTCTACTAGAATGCGCTGTAGTGTTCTAGAAACACAGCTATCTAACATCTAACCTGCTTGACTTTCATAGTCAAGGAACAACGAAATTCGACATGCAAGCTACCCTCTGGGTGTCAAACAACAAAGCATGCACCCGGCACCCGAGGCCATACGTTATTATTATATTATATATATAATGCGTTTGGCCCTCTAAGGAGCACGTAGAACCATTAGTTAACATTGGTCTTCTTGTTCTTCTTGTCTTCCCAAAACTTCCTCATCCTTTCGCTATGTGCCTGTCTTCTTTCTTGTGTCCATGCAGCTTTAAGTTTCAAATTCTGTCCCGTAGGGATCTTGGGTGGAAACTTATACGAATTTACTTTTTGTCTATATGCAGTCCGCGTCGTTGTCAGAGATTTTTTAAATAAAATATTCAAAATTTGTTTACCGTGAATCATCGTTTCCCTTATATATCCCAAGTTCATAAGAAATTTTCTATTTTATTTTTGAAGAGTGTATTATATACATCGGCACCTACAAAATGTATCTCAATCACTAACATAAACTGTACATTAAGTACTCTTATTGCTTTTTTTATTCAGAGCAGCTGAAAGTAGTTCTTGTTTTAAAGACACCACGTACTCTTACACGATGAAAAAGTCTATTTTTGTGGCATCACTTCACTAAGTATTTTCTGGGTTTATGCTAAAGGTACAGCTATGATTATTGTAACATAAAGAAGCGGTATTGTGCCCAACTCTAGAAATGGGTATTCCAAGATTCAGACACCTAGATATCAAGGGAAAGGCTACAGCCGCTTTTGAAAGTTGAGATATTTGAATATCGCGCTACATTGCTTCTCGAAGCAATTGGAAAGAATATACCGATACTTGCATGTCAAGTGACGTAGCGAGTAATAGCAGAGGTCGAGGCTATTTATTGATTAAATAGTTAACCATGGAGTAGAGACTTGAGACTGGGATCAGATTACTGGCACGGCCAAATGAATGAGAATGCAATTAGTAACAAGTAAATCGGACCAGGGATACCAGAGATATGAGGATTTCCAGATATCAGCTGATGACGCGTGACCCTGACAGTTTTGAATAAAAGCCGGCTGGCCGAGGCATGGTTAGCTCATTCCAACACAAGCACTTGCAGAGCAAGTTGCTGCTACGCTGAGCCAAGGCACATGGTTGCCGGATCTACACAGAGGTAATTTTCAAAGTTGTGATAGTCACAAAAGTGCTGCGCTACGAAGTGGAACTTAGTAAGTTTCCGGCGAGGAGAATCACTGAGGTGATTGAATTTTTTTTTCTCTACAGACATTAGTGGAAATATTTATGTTTCTACATGGACATATGCTAGACTTTGTCTAGGATTAGTACTTTTTCACAGTCCAGTAATAACCTAATACTTGGATGTTTAGTCCATTTCAGTCAGTTTTCATATTGGTAACTTGTTAACCACTTCGATCTATCAGTACGCTGAAGACCAGTCGATCACGGTGGTGTTCATTAGTCTACGCAAGGGAAACTACAGGTTGCTTAGCGCATGGTAGATGGCGAGAAGCCATGCCCAGGGAACGATCTTCAGAACAGCCGTTGATTGGTTAGACTGTCAGTGTCTTCTTGTATTGATAAGATTACCGTGAGTTATGTTACAACTGACATATCTAAGAATAGATCACTTAGATTTGACCCCATTTAAACAAACTGTTATGGCTTTGATAGAAGCCCATATTAAAATGGAACAACAGTTAATTCAAACGTCAAGAGATACTACCATTATGTCTGACTAGACGGATTGTGGGTATATAATGGCGGCCGATACAAGGATTATACGTGCTCGTCCGATAGGGCATGTCTATGGATAAATCTGGTACAGACCAGGTTCGCTACGCTTCAAGACCATCAAGAAATGTAAGCCACATTTGAATTATATTATGCCTAGCTAATTGGAACAAACTATTTTTCTGCAGATGACCAACACATTTATTTTTCTTCGTATTTAAATCTTGCAATGATTTACGCAAGACTTGTGAGAGTTATTCTGAGTATTTTCAGCACTCAGAACAGTTTAGGATCGATGACCGAGCATTTCGAGCATTTATTTGAATATTTCATATATTTGGGAAATCACGGTAATCAGCCGATGTAACTGTAAAAGTTAATAATTATTTTTGTTGAGGAATGGATATTTTTTTCCATATTCGAAGGTTCGAACATGTGGATTCTCACAAAATGAGATGATAATTAAATATATTTAAAATAATATAACTAATAATAATAATAATAATCCACTAATAATAATAATAATAATAATTTTTATAATTTTTCTAAATAATTCTTGGATATTATATTTTCTAATAATCATATGTATTGAGAGAGAGCCTATGAAGTAGTTTAATCATTTCTAGTTTGGAACAGGAGATTTTCCGAAGGAGAGTGGTTAGCGCAAGCCCGCATTCAACCAACATTTCAGTTCTGGTTGAACAGTTGATATTTGCAATGAGCAAAGTATATTTTTCAGATAACACGGAGAGGCATGAAACGGGAAGCAAATGATATTTGTATCAAATAGGATATTTTTGTATTTATATAAAATCATGACGTAAATACACACTCGAAAGTGAAATAAAGATTTTCATAAGTATGGTAAATTCACGGGTTGAACTGAATGGTAAAATAAAATAAACTTGTAAGTTTATTAATCTTCCAGTGTTGATAACAAGCAGAGGCTTGATTTATTGTATAAATTTTGGGAAGAAAATTTATGTGTGTGGAGTAGTTGAAATGCCATTCCCAGGTGCGCATGTTCATAGCACTATTCCGGGCGACCTCGACCGTGCCCTTCAAATTTTGTTACGACTCACCAATCCAACATGGTGGCTGTGCGAAATATTTCACCAGCATTCAATATCTCCGAAACTATTACCGATATTACCATGACATTTTCTATGGTGATAGAGGGAACTACTATAAGTTCACTTATGTGACCTTTGAAAACCTGGTAACTACAAAACCAACATGGCGGCCAAGCGAATTTGCGACTTTTAAATAGACGTTTCTCGCGATTTGGCCAACCAAACGCAATGAAACTTGGTACAGTATATGTTTATATACATTTTAATGCACAGACATCTAACTTCGTTCAATTGTTTACATAATCACAAGATGGCAGATGTGCGAAATATTTCTCCGGCGTTCTATTTCTCTGAAACTATTAGCGGTATCTCCCTAAAATTTTGTACGGAGATAAAGGGCGCTACTGGAAGTCCATCTGTAAGACTTTCAAAAACCGGTTAACTACAAAACGAACATGGCGGCCAAGCGAATTTGAAAATTTTAAATAGACCTTTCTCGCGATTTAATGTTCCAAGCGCACTGAAACCTGGTACAGGAAATATTTATACACATTGTAATCTACTGGTATCTAATTTAGTTCAATTGTTTACATAACCTCAAGATGGCGGCAGTGCGAATTTTAAAATTAAGTTTTTATTTCTTGTGATGTAGTCATGCGATCGAAGTGAAAGTTTGAATAATGAACCTACGCAATAATTTTCCTTTAATGGTACATGACTCTATGGCCTATACATTTAACAATCCAACATGGCGACCATCCGAAATATTAAGACGACACTGAATATCTACGAATCTATTTTAGCAATCAAACTGAATTTGTTAATGCTCATAGGGGCTATGAACATAAGTTCACCTATAGGACTTTCAATAACCCGGTGATCACAAATCCAACATGGCGGTGACGTGAATAAATATAAATATTCACATGGACATTTCTCGCAATTTAACCATCCGCGTGCAGTGAAACTTGGTACAGTAAATCCTTATACGAATGTTAATCCACTGGCATCTAACTTATTTCAATTGTTTCCATAACCTCAAGATGGCAGCTGTGAAAAATTTTAAAATCTCCTTGTTACTTCTTGTGTCTTAAATATGCGATTGAAGTTTGAATACTACACGTTCACAATAATCTGCATGTACATAACTCTAGGACCTACATATATAAAATTCAACATGGCAACCATCCGAAATATTAAGTCGGTTCTCAATATCTACGAATCTATTACAGCAATCAAACTGAAGTTGTGTATGTTGATAGTGGCAATTAACATAAGTAGGATATATGAAAATGGGCTGTATATTTCTTCTCGGAACTACTTGTTTCATCATGCAAGAGTACGTGGTGTCATTAAGAATAAATTCACTATATAAAAACAAATATAAATCCCAATGAACTGAATGGGGTACATTTTGTAGGTGCGGATGTAATACATGCCTTATAAAAAGAAGTAGGTAATTGCCAATAATCTTCGGATATGTAAGGGCAACGATGATGCACGGTAAAAAATTGGCAAATTTTGAAAATTTTGATAAGAATTTGGACATTATAGAAGTTGCTTTTGGTTGCCACAAACATGCCATTACTGTGATATGAGTATCATTTGTCAACAATGTTTATAGCATGTTCAACAATCGAATACATATTGACATTATTTATTCCTCTTTTAAGCTGGATCTCCCCCCAATAGTAATTAATAATCACTGTTGTATCCAATTCTAGTTCATACGAGACGCCGGAGTGGTAGCAAATGTAGGAACAACTTGAAATAATTGTCTGCAGTCCTCACTAATACAGTCATCACAATAATTAACACAACCCTTGGGCAGGTATCAACATTCAAATATCTAGGCTATAACCTCGGTTACATCCAAGAAACTGATATGCAGCACAAAATCATAGACTTCACTAAGGTGACAGGACTAATAAATAACATCTTCAGACCATCTTCAGTCCAGAGGCACACACGACTCAAACTATACAACATCCTAGCCAAACCTACCCTTCTATATAGCAGCGAAGCTTGGACCCTTCGGAAAGGGGATGATCGGAGACTAACGAGTGCCGAGATGCGGTTCATGAGGATGTAACGTTTACTGAGACCACATAGGCCGTGATTCGTTTATATAAAAATTATTATTTATTATTTATCGTATGGCTTTTAGTGCCGGGAGTGTCCGAGGACATGTTCGGCTCGCCTGAGTCTGTAGCTGCTTCCAGCGGATACCCTAAAGGGTGAGCTACAAGTTCCGTTCAATTTCAAGTAGTTCCAACTTTCGCCACCAGATATCAATGATACCTAGTGGTGAACGTTGGAACTTTGATAGAGCGTTCTGACGAAATCTAACCTAACAAATTTTGCTTTACACAAGTTTAGTCTGTGAAAGGATTTTTTACATGCCATAAATCTATGACATGGGACCGCCGGCTTTACTTCCCCTCCGAAGGAAGGCATACTGAAGGATTTTTAACGCTCTTAAAAAATCCGACGACTTCGGCCGGGTTTGAACCCGCTATCTTGGGCATAGCAGTTCAGCATGCTACCGACTACGCCACCGAAGCCGCTTATATAAAAATGATAAGTGTTCTTTCGAGGTGGCGTTGGTGCGCTAGAGTGGATGAAACTTGAACTAGTTAACGAGAGTGTCAACTCTGACGATAGTAGAGAGGAGTTTAGACAATGAGAGTTAAATACATGGAAAAAAAAAGTGATATAGGTTATTAGCGCTGATAAAAGAAAGCTATTGATGAAATACATTATTATGAAAGATAAACGTTAGGGAAGTTATAGATTGAATCATTCTGTCTTCTTTACTGCATCGTAATGGTTATATGACGATAGTTTCTAAAATACATTGTTCTAAGAAGGGAAACCAGAATAAAATGAGTATTTGAATGGTGGTATGAAACTGGAAATTGTATCTTGTTGTGACGGCATTATTGATACAATTTAATTATACATCCCTTAAGACCACAAAATAGTAAGTAGCATTCCAATGATTTATAGTTATGTTGCAGTATATAATTAAGCTGCCTTGTTTACTGAAGTGTCTTGGTTGGTGTCGGAGACATACCACACCTTGAGATGAATGAGTTCTTGTGTCTGTATTAAGATTATATTCATTCGTAGTATTCTATGAATTGGCGCCCTCCCGGAAACTTATATTTATTTCACACGATAAGAAACAACTACAAGGAGAACAGCTGGACAAACACTATGGGATAGGAAAGGACCTGAGGTTATCCTTAAAGAACTAAAAGTAAAACCAATTATCAACACAGTACAGAATTACAGATCAGCTTGGAAGGACCATGTACTACGTATGAAGACCGGCCGGATCACCAGACGAGTCCTCAAATACCAACCTAGAGGCAGAAGAGACGTAGGTCGACCTACAAAGAGATGGATCGAGACCGTAACAGACCACTTGGCCTAACACTTGATAGTAAGCAGCAGAAGGAGAAGAAGAAGAAGAAAACTATTAACACCGGTCTTCAGACAGATTCTACACTCACCCGAAGTACACAGGCCTACATGACCGCGTTGTCGTAGCAACTAAACTGAGGAACCAACCAACCAAAGATAGATTGAATTAAGTTAATTGTGGTAGTTGCTAGGTGATATAAAACAAGTATTTCCGTGTAGAACTAAATAGCCTATTTTCTTATAGGCCTGCCATACTTAGGTTAATAGACTCTATCAACATACAAAATTCATTTTGTTTGTTGTAACAGATTCGTTGATATTGCGAACCATCTATCTAATTAGGATGGCCCCATTTCTAGGATTTTTAGCCTATTTTCAATTTTGAAAAAAATAGGCTTATGAGATCACCTTTTGTCCGTGTGTGTGTGCGTGTGTGTGTGTGTGAGAGAGAGAGAGGTGTGTGTATGTGTGTGTGTGTGTGTGTCCCTAATAAAATCTAAACGGCTGGAGCGATTTCAATGAAACTCGGTAAATTCATAGCACTATTCCGGGCGACCTCGACCGTGCCCTTCAAATTTTGTTACGTCTCACCAATCTAACATGGCGGCTGTGCGAAATATTTAACCACCATTCAATATCTCCGAAACTATTCCCGATATCACCCTGGAATTTATTACGGTGATAAAGAGAACTACTAGAAATTCACCTATGTAACTTCTGAAAAACTGGTAACTCCAAAACCAACATGGCGGCCACGCGAATTTGCGACTTTTAAATAGACGTTTCTTGCTATTTAACCAACCAAACGCAATGAAACATGGTACAGTATATGTTTATACACATTGTATTGTACCGACATCTAACTTCGTTCAATTGTTTACATAACCACAAGATGGCGGACGTGCGAAATATTTCACCGGCATTCTATATCTCTGAAACTATTAGCGGTATCACCCTGAAATTTTGTACGGAAATAAAGAGCACTACTGGAAGTTCATGTATAAGACTTTCAAAAACCGGTTAACTACAAAACGAACATGGTGGTCAAGCAAAATTTGAAAATTTTAAATAGACCTTTCTCGCGATTTAATGTTTCAAACGCAATGAAATCTGGTACAAGAAATGTTGATACACATTGTAATGCACTGGTATCTAATTTAGGTAGATTGTTTACATAACCTCAAGATGGCGGCTGTGCGAATTTCGAAAATTAAGTTTTAATTTCTTGTGCCGTAATCATGCGATCGAAGTGAAAGTTTGAATAATAAACCTACGCAATAATTTTCCTTTAATGGTACATGACTATATGGCCTATACATTTAACAATCCAACATGGCGACCATCCGATCTATTTAGACGGCTCTGAATATCTACGAATCTATTATAGCAATCAAACTGAATTTTTTAATGTTCATAGGGGCTATGAACTTAAGTTCGCCTAAAGGACGTTAAATAACCTGGTGATCACAAATCCAACATGGCGGAGACGCGAAGTATACATATTCATATGAACGTTTCTCACAATTTAACCATCCAAGTGCAGTGAAATTTGGTACAGTAAATCCTTATACGAATGTTAATCCACTGGCATCTAATTTATTTCAATTGTTTCTATAACCACAAGATGGCAGCTGTGCGAAATTTAAAAATCTCGTTTTTACTTCTTGTGTCCTAATCATGCGATTGAAGTTTGAATGCTTCACGTACACAATAATCTTCATGTAACAGTACATTACTCTAGGACCTACAAATGTAAGAATCCAACATGGCGACCGTCCGAAATATTTAGTCGGTTCTCAATATTTACGAATCTATTACAGCAATCGAACTGAAATGTTGTTTGCTGATAGTGGCAGTTAACATAAGTAGGATATATGAAAATAGGCTGTATAGTTCTTCACGGAACTACTTGTTATATATGTAGGCCATAGAGTAATGTACTATTACATGATTATCGCGTAGGAGTATTATTCAAACTTCAATCGCATGATTAGGATACAATAAATAAAAAAGATTTTAAAATTTCGCACATCCGCCATCCTGTGGTTATGAAAACAATTGAAATAAGTTATATGTTAGTGGATTAAAGTTTGTATAAGCTTTTACCGTATCATGTTTCAGTTCGTTCGGATGGAAACGTTCATTTCAATATTTAAATTTCGGGTCGCCGCAATGCAATATTTGTGCTCACCAGATTATTGAAAGTTATTTCAACATACTAAATTTCAGTGTAATCTATCTCTTATATAAAATCAAGTGTCCTGACTGACTGACTGACTGACTGACTGACTGACTGACTCATCATCGCAGAGCCAAAACTATTAAAGTTAGAAACCTGAAATTTTGTGGATATGTTCGTTGTAAGTCGAAAACGCCCACTAAGGAAGGATTTTTGGATATTCAAGTTCTAAAGGGGCGTTAAGGGGGTACACATGCATTTCATTGAATAACAATATCTCCGGCTTGGTTTCAATGAGAGATGTGATACTCGGCATATAAACTCATCATCAAAAATAAGAAGACACGTGTCTGAGGGTTTTTCGATGTGGTGTATATTATGGGGTGAAAGGGGTGAAAAGTGGGGGTTGAAGGATTCTTATCGGAGCGTGTATCTCTTAAACGACATAGGCGAGGAGTTTGAAACTCAGCGGAAAAAAATCAGAATAAAAAATAAGTAAATAGGTGTTTGACCGTTTTTTCATCAATCCAATTTAAGGGGCCCATGGGGAGGTATGAAATTCTGGGGGGCAAAAAACAGGAAAAAAATGTCCTAACTGATTGACTGACTTACTCGCTCATCAAAATCAGGGGCCAAAACTGCTTAAAAATAAGTAAATAGCTGTTCGACAGTTTTTTTCATAAACCCAATGTAAGGGGTTCATGGGGAGGGGTGAAATTCTAAAAAAGAAAATTGAAAGAAAAAGTCCTGACTCACTCACCATCGCCCAGCCAAAATTATTGTAGTTAGAAACATGACATTTTGGGGGATATGATCATTGTATGTCAAAACCGTCCACTAAGGGAGGATTTTCGGATATTCAAGTTCTAAAGGGGTCTTAAGGGGTTAAACCTGCATTTCATTGAATAACAATAACTCCCGTTTGGTTTCATTGGGGAAAGTGCTACTCGGCATATAAACTCATCATTAAAAATAAGAAGACATGTGTCTGAGGGTTTATCGATGTGGTGTATATTATGAGGTGAAAGGGGTGAATAGTGGGGGTTGAAGAATTCCTAACGGAGCGTGTATCACTTAAACGACATGAGCGAGGAGTTTGAAACTCGGCGGAAAAAAAATCAGCTTAAAAGATAAGTAAATAGGTATTCAACCGTTTTTTTCTTAAACGACATAGGCGAGAAGTTTGAAACTCAGCGGGAAAAAATCAGCTTAAAAATAAGTAAATCGGTGTTCGACCGTTTTTTCATAAATTCAATTTAAGGGGCCAATGGGGTGGGGGTGACATTCTGGAAAAAAAAGGAGAGAAAGTGTCCTAACTGACTGAATAACTCACTCACTCATCAAACTCTGGGAGAAAAGACAGCTTAAAAATAACTTAATAGGTGTTCGACCGTTTCTTCATAAATCAAATTTAAGGGGCCCATGGGGAGGGCGTAAAATTCTGGTAAAAATAATTGAAAGAAAATGACCTGACTCACTCACTCACTCATCATCGCCCAGCGAAAACAATTGAAGTTGGAAACATTAAATTTTGGGAAAAATTTCTTTGAATGTCGAAAACGTCAACTAAGGAAGGATTTTTGTTTATTCGCGTTCTTAAGAGGTGTTAAGGGGGTAAACATGCATTTCATTGAATAACGATATCTCATGAGTTGTTTCTTTGGGAATGTGATATTCGTCAAATAAACTAAACATTAAAAATAAGCAGACATGTGTCTAAGGGTTTATCGATATGGTGTATATTATGAGGTGAAAGGGGTGAAAATTGTGGGTTGAAGGATTCTTAACGGAGCGTGTATCTCTTAAATGACATAGGCGAGAAGTTTGAAATTCAGCGAAAAAAAACAGCTTAAAATATGAGTAAATAGGTTCGACCGTTTTTTCATAAATCCAATTTAAGGGCCCCTTGGAGAGGGGTGAAATTCTGGGAGAAAAAACAGGAAAGAAAGTGTTCTAACTGATTAACTCTCTCACTCATCAAACTCAGGGGGGAAGAACAGCTTAAAAATAAGTAAATAGGTGTTCGAGCGTGTTTTTTTTTCATAAATCCAGTTGAAGGGGTTCATGAGAGGGGTGAAATTCTGAAAATTAAATGAAAGAAAATGTCCTGACTTACTCACTTATCATCGCCCACCCAAAATTATTGACGTTAAAAACATGAAATTTTGGGGTTATGTTCGTTGTATGTCGAAAACGTCCACTAAGGAAGGATTTTTGGATATTCAGGTTCTAAAGGGGTGTTAAGGGGGTAGACCTGCATTTAATTGAATAGCAATATCTCCCGATTGTTTTCCTTGGGGGGATGCGATACTCGGCATATAAACTCATCATTAAGAATAAGAAGATACATGTCTGAGGGGTTTTCGATGTAGTGTATATTATGAGGTGTATGTGTGAAAGTGGGGGATGAATAATTCATAACGGAGCAAGTATCTCTTAAAAGACAGAGGCATAAAGTATGAGACTCTGCTGGAAAGATCAGCTTGAAAAATAAGTAAATAGGTGGTCGACGGTTTTTTCATAAATCCATTTTAGGGGGCCCATGGGGAGGGGTGAAATTCTGGGGAAGGAGGTCCACTAAGGAAGGATTTTTGAATATTCACTCATCATTCTCCAGCCAAACCTATTGCAGTTAGAAATTTGAAATTTTGGGGATATGTTCGTTGTATGTCGAAAACGTCCTCTAAGGATGGATTTTTGGATATTCATTTTCTGAAGGGGTGTTAAGGGGGTTAAACTTGCATTTCATTGATTAACAATATCTCACGAGTTGTTTCATTTGGGGATGTGATATTCGGCATATAAATTAATCAATAAAGATACGCAGACATATGTCTAAGGGCTTATCGACATGGTGTATATTATCAGGTGAAAGGGGTGAAAATTGGGGCTTGGAGAATTCTTAATGGAGCGTGTATCATTTAAACGACATTAACGAGAAGTTTGAAATTCAGCGGAAAAAATCAGCTTAAAAAATAAGTAAATAGGTGTTCGACCGTTTTTTTTTATAATTATCATTAAACGGGTTCATGGGGAGGGGTGAAATTCTCAAAAATAAATGAAAGACAATGTCCTGACTGACTCAATCACCGACCATCGCCCAGCCAAAATTATTGAAGTTAGAAACATGAAATGTTGGGATCATGTTCGTTGTATGTCGAAAACGTCCACTAAGGAAAGATTTTTGGATATTCAGGTTCTGAAGGGGTGTGAAGGGGTTAAACGTGCATTTCAGTGAATAACAATATCTCATGAGTGGTTTCATTTGGGGGTGTGATACTTGGCATATAAACTAATCATTAAAAATAAGCTGACACATGTCTAAAGGGTTTTCGATGTGTATATTATGAGTAAAGTGGGTGAAAAGTGGGCGTTGAAGGATTCCTAACGGAGCGTGCATCTCTTAAACGACATAGGCGAGGAATTTGAAACTCAGAGGAAAACAATCAGCTTAATAAAACATAAATAAATAATTAAATAAATAGGTGTACTGCCCCCGTAAATTGAATTATATTGAGACCACGATGGCTGTATTGGCAAATATGAATTAAGTTATGGCTGTCATAGTTGTGACGTGGATATTCATGACGTAGGCACGGATGACGCAGACTTCATGCAAGTAGGCTGCTTGAGCTGAGATTCTTGGTGACGTCATGATTTTGTTCGAGAAAGATCTGAGATTTACGACGCAGTCGCAGGGAAACATGGAATTGTGCTGAGGAAGAAGTTACGCGATTGGAGGAAAGACTCGAACCAATGAACGATAGTTTGGAGGGAGACGGAGATTACTGAAACTATCATATTTAATTACTTTTGGAATGCAGAATTGTGGAAATCTATTTTCAGTTATGGCTTTGATTTGGAATTTTGAAGAAATTATTTTTGAGTTTTTGAAATTTGAAAATCCGTCAAGTATTGCCAAAGTTAGAACTTCTAGCTATGACGGAGAAACAAGCTATGGAAGGGATGGATACGCCCCTTAAGAAGTTGATAAAAGGTCTTGCACAGCAGAGAGGAGCTCTCATAGCTCATGTATATAGCTCTCATAGCTCATGTGTCTCATACCGCATATATATTTCTGAGGTCATATAGTCGTTTTCGAGTGATACAGTGAAACAAGTCGTCTTTAGCGCGTGTGGTATAGCCCACCGCATCGAACGAGCTTCGAGCGTGCCGCAGTTCCATTTTACGGTGTTTGAAACTAGGCGAAGTTGAAACGCACACATTAACGCGTCTATAAGATAATATATCAAGAGTTGACTAATGCCTTTAAGCTAATTCGATTGTGCAGTACTATATTAAAGTGTGTAGAAAGGTTGAACATTTTCAAAATTATAATTCGAAAGATATTGGCATTTTAAGACGGCAGACAAAAGTGATTTTCTCGCCACCTGAGAGGCACTTTTAAAATATCACATTCTACGCTACGGCTGACACGTATTGCAACCGTGCTACTACATATTGCATTTGATGATATAACGCTGCATTCTAACATGGAACAATATAATATCGCAGTTCTTTCAACTATTATAACGGAAATGGAGATGGAAGGCTAAGGACTTTAATGCAATTGGGACATATATCAATGGAGTGAAATAGCAGCATGGAACTTCGCTAATCGTCTTTCTACAAAAGCGAGCATGTAGTGAACATCCAACTACACTCATGCCTCGTAGTCCAACGCTGAATTATATCAAATGGCAGTGGAAACGTATTCATACTCCGCAAATATGAATATTTCTGCGGAAATAACTGCAATAAACTTCATGGCGAATTTCTACCAGAACGTCAGGGAACTATCAAGAGAGGCCAGGGTAGACCCGGCTCACAAAGAAGAGTTTTGCCAGAAGGATGTCTATCGTATACACGGAGCAGTGCAATTTCCGGAGGAGGAAGCAGTTCTATTCTCCGAGGGCGCTGGTTCCAGGTTCGAGGTCGGAGCACATCTTTTGGTGAAATGGAACCATCACCAGTCTTCTTTGGAAGATTTTCCTCTAGAACTTCAATCAACAGATAAGGTAGTCGTGAACGTTTCTTGTTTTATTTGAGTCATTTAGCGATGTCTGAGCAACCATTTTTCTCATATGTTCTGTCCTATATTTTGCCCCATATACTTGCTTGATAATTCTGTACTCAGTACACTTCGATGAGTTATGCCTTTTTCTACGATTTATTAAGACATTGTTATGTCAGTGGCATAGTTAAATAATTTTGGATCAGTTGAAACTGATAATATATTCTTTCAGTAATTTGCATATTTTTGTAGTCACGATTTGACTGTAAAGTTAATGATTTTCTATGGCAGATTTGAATTCAGACAGCGTGTCATTTTATTAAAGTAATTCTTTTCAGTAAATTACTTTGACCAATTTTCTGTCATCCTCAAGAAAGAAGAATAATTAAAAGATTTTAGAGCGTTAAAATCTATTTCTGGATCGACGATCTTGGAAATACTAGTATATATATAAATCAATGTAACGTGATAGTTTGTCTGTGGGTATGTCTGTAGGTATGTCTCCTATGCGTTCATATACCATTCGTCCGATTGCGATGAAACATGGGTGAGATGTTGAGTACACTCCAAGGAAGGTTTCTGACTTAGTACATACATTTTACAATAGGTATCGCACCAGTAGATTCAACAACTGAGCGATGACACGCGAAGCATTTCAACAAAGTCCCGTATGTGTTCATATACAATTCGTCCGATAGCGATGAAACTTGGGTGAGATGTTGTGTACACTTACGTGAAGGTTTCAAAATTAGTGAATACATTTCACAGTAGATAGCGCACAAGTAGATTCAACAAATGAGCGACGACACGCAATGCGTTTCAACAATGTCCCATATGCATTCATATACCATTCGTCCGATAGCTATGAAACTTGCGTAAAATGTTGTGTACACTGCAGGGAAATTTTCTGACTTAGTACATCCATTTTACAATAGGCAGCGCACGAGTAGATTCAACAAATGAGCTACGACGCGCGAAGCATTTCAACAAAGTCACGTTTGCGTTCATATACCATTCGTCCGATAGCGATGAAACTAGGCTGAGATTTTGTGTGCACTCCAGGAAAGGTTTCTAGCTTAGTAAATCCCTTTAAAAATAGGTAGATCACGAGTAGAATCAACAAATGAGCAACGGCGCGCGAGGCGTTTCAACAAAGTCCCATATAATGTCATATACCATTCATCCGATAGCGATGAAACTTGGGTGAGATGTTGTGTACACTCCAGGGAAGGTTTCTGGCTTAGTACATACATTTTACAATAGGTATCGCACCAGTAGATTCAACAAATGAGCGATGACACGCGAAGCGTTTCAACAAAGTCCCGTATAAAGTCATATACCAGTCGTCTGATAGTGATAAATGTTTGATGAATTGTTGTGTACACTCCAGGAAAGGTTTCTGGCTAAGTAAATCCATTTTACAATACGAAGCGCACGTTTATATTCAACAAATGAGTGACTACGCGCGAAGCGTTTCGACAACGTCCCGTATACGTTCACATACCTTTCATCCGATTGCGATGAAACTTGGGTGAGATGTTGTGTACACTCCAGGGAAGGTTTCTGGCTGAGTACATCCATATTACAATATGTAGCGCAAGAGTAGAATCAACAAATGAGCGACGACACGCGAAGCGTTTCAACCAAGTCCCGTATGCATTCATGTACCATTCGTCCGTAGCTATGAAACTTGGGTGAGATGTTGTGTACACGTCATGGAAAATTTCTGGTTTAGTAAATCCACTCTACAATATGCAGCGCACAATTTGATTCAACAAATGAGGGACGACGCGCGAAGCGTTTCAACAGAGTCCCGTATAAGGTCATATACCATTCTGCTGTTAGCGGTGAAACTTGGGTGAAATATGGT
Organism: Meconema thalassinum; assembly: GCA_946902985.2. Classification (NCBI taxonomy): domain Eukaryota; kingdom Metazoa; phylum Arthropoda; class Insecta; order Orthoptera; family Tettigoniidae; genus Meconema; species Meconema thalassinum. The sequence goes on along the minus strand of OX336396.1, from coordinate 300,933,685 downwards.
GGACACTCCAAGGAAGGTTTCTGGCTTAGTAAATACATTTCACAGTAGGTAGCACACGAGTAGATTCGACAAGTGAACGACGACATGCGGAGCGTTTCAATACAGTCCCCTGTGTCTTGATATCCCATTAGTCCGATAGCGATGAAACTTGGGTGAGATGTTGTGGACACTTACGTGACGGTTTCTAACTTAGTAAATACATTTTACAGTAGGTAGCGCACGAGTAGATTCAACAAATGAGTGACGGAGCGCGAATCGTTTAAACAAAATCAGGTATGCGTTCATATTCTATTCATCCGATTGCGATGAAACATTGATCAGTTATTGTGTACCCGCCAGGGAAGGGGACTTAGTAAATCCATTTCACAATAAGTAGCGCAAGAGTAGATGCAACAAATGGGTGACGACGCGCGAAGCGTTTCAACAAAATCCCCTATTGCATTCATATAACATTCTTCGATTGCGATGAAACCTTGATGAGTTATTGTGTACACGCCAGGGAAGGGCTTCGACTTAGTAATACATTTCTCAATAGGTAGCGCACGAGTAGATTCAACAAATGAGTGACAGCGCACGAATCGTTTAAACAAAACCCCGTATACGTGCATATACAATTCATCCGATTACGATGAAACATTGATGAGTTATTGTGTACACGCCAGGGAAGGGTTTCGACTTAGTATAGTAAATCCGTTTCACAACAGGTAGCGTACGAGTAGATTCAAAAAATGAGTGACAGCGATGAAACTCTTGAAAGTTGTTGTGCACGCTTCCACGAATGGTTCTAAATTAGAAAATCCATTTTACGATAGCTTAGAGGCAGTTAACATGTTGTGTATCCAAAAGCACTTCAAGAAACAGAATTTCAACGCCAGCACTTTCTTTGATTGGCATTGCAACGCATGCCGGGTACAGCTTGTCTATATATATATATAAATCAATGTAAAGTGATAGTTTGTCTGTGGGTATGTCTCCTATGCGTTCATATACCATTCATACGATTGCGATGAAACTTGGGTGAGATGTTGAGTACACTCCAAGGAATGTTTCTGACTTAGTAAATCCATTTTACAATAGGTAGCGCACGCGTAGATTCAACAAATGAGCGATGACACGCGAAGCGTTTCAAACAAGTCCCGTATGTGTTCATATACCATTCGTCCGATAGCGATGAAACTAGGCTGAGATATGTGCACTCCAGGGAAGGTTTCTGGCTTAGTAAATCCCTTTAAAAATAGGAAGAGCAGGAGCAGAATCAACAAATGAGCGACGACGCGCGAAGTTTTTCAACAAAGTCCCATATAAGGTCATATACCATTCATCCAATAGCGATGAAACTCGGGTGAGCTGTTGTGTACACTCCAGGGAAGGTTTCTAGCTTAGTACATCCATTTTACAATAGGTAGCGCAGCAGTAGATTCAACAAATTAGCGATGACACGCGAAGCGTTTCGACAAAGTCCCGTATAAGGTCATATACTATTCGTCTGACAGTGATAAATGTTTGGTGAATTGTTATGTACACTCCAGGAAAGGTTTCTGGCTTAGTTAATCCATTTTACAATACGAAGCGCACGTTTAGATTCAACAAATGAGTGACTACGCGCGAAGCGTTTCGACAACGTCCCGTATACGTTCACATGCCATTCATCCGATTGCGATGAAACTTGGGTGAGATGTTGTGTACACTCCAGGGAAGGTTTCTTGCTGAGTACATCCATATTACAATAAGTAGCGCAAGAGTAGAATCAACAAATGAGCGACGACACGTGAAGCGTTTCAACCATGTCCCGTATGCATTCATATACCATTCGTCCGATAGCTATGAAACTTGGGTGAGATGTTGTGTACACTTCATGGAAGGTTTCTGGCTTAGTAAATCCACTATACAACAGGCAGCGCACAAGTAGATTCAACAAATGAGGGACGACGCGCGAAGCGTTTCAACAAAGTCCCGTATAAGGTCATATACCATTCTGCCGTTAGCGGTGAAACTTGGGTGAAATATGGTGGACACTCCAAGGAAGGTTTCTGGCTTAGTAAATACATTTCACAGTAGGTAGCACACGAGTTGATTCGACAAATGAACGACGACATGCGAAGCGTTTCAATACACTCCCCTATGTCTTCATATCCCATTAGTCCGATAGCGATGAAACTTGGGTGAGATGTTGTGGACACTTACGTGACGGTTTCTAACTTAGTAAATACATTTTACAGTAGGTACCGCACGAGTAGATTCAACAAATGAGTGACGGGGCACGAATCGTTTAAACAAAATCCGGTATGCGTTCATATACTATTCATCCGATTGCGATGAAACATTGATCAGTTATTGTGTACACGGCAGGGAAGGGTTTCGGCTTAGTAAATCCATTTCACAATAAGTAGCGCAAGAGTAGATGCAACAAATGGGTGCCGACGCGTTTCAACAAAATCCCCTATTGGGTTCATATAACCTTCTTCGATTGCGATGAAACCTTGATGAGTTATTGTGTACACGCCAGGGAAGGGCTTCGACTTAGTAATACATTTCTCAATAGGTAGCGCACGAGTAGATTCAACAGATGAGTGACAGCGCACGAATCGTTTAAACAAAACCCCGTATACGTGCATATACCATTCATCCGATTGCGATGAAACATTGATGAGTTATTGTGTACACGCCAGGGAAGGGTTTCGACTTAATAAATCCATTTCACAATTGGTAGCGCACGAGTATATGCAACAAATGGGTGACGACGCGCGAAGCGTTTCAACAAAATCCCCTATGCGTTCATATAACCTTCTTCGATTGTGATGAAACCTTGATGAGTTATTGTGTACACGCCAGGGCAGGGTTTTGACTTAGCAAATTCATTTCTCAATAGGTAGTGTACGAGTAGAATCAACAGCGCAATCAACAGCTGTCACGAATCGTTCAAACAATATCCAGTATACGTTCCTATACCATTCATCCGATTGCGATGAAACTTTTGAAAGTTGTTGTGCACGCTCCCACGATTGATTCTAAATTAGAAAATCCATTTTACGATAGCATAGGGGCAGTTAACGGAAATTGAAAAACATGTTGTGTATCCAAAAGCACTTCAAAAAAACAGACTTTCAACGCCAACACTTTCTTTGTTGCTGTCATATATTAGTAGATATTGAGAACCATGTATATAGTTCGGATGGTCGCCATTTCGGTTTTTTATATATGTAGGCCATAGAGTCATGTACAATTAGATGACGATTATTCCGTAGGTGAATTATTCAAACATTGACTTCTATCGCATGATTATGACAGTGAAAATAAAATCTTAATTTTAAAATTTCACACAGCCGCCATCTTGATGTTAAGTAAACAATTGAAAAAAATTCGATGCCAGTGCATGTGTATAAACATTTGCTGTACCAAGTTTCTCTGCGGATAGTTTAATCACGAGAAAATTCTAATTAAATATTTTAACTTCGTTTTGTAGTTAACGGGATTTTGGAGGGTGAACCGTACAATATCGGTAGTAGTTTCGGAGATATAGAATGCCGGTGAAAAATATCGCACAGCCGCCATGTTAGATTGGTGAGACGTAATACAATTTGAAGGGCACCGAGTTTCATTGCCCCATTTTTACAAAACTAGCTTTGGACACCCCTTAATTGTTAATTAAACATTCCGATAGCCTAACTGCTTTTATATATTTCATTTGAGCCTTTCAGTCGGCCTACACTAATTTAGGCCAATTACTTTAGGCGGGAGTGTCTGAGGACATGTTCGGGCCGCCTGAGCTTGTAGCTGCTTCCAGCGGACACCCTTAACGTCATTGTCATCTTCATCTTCGGGATGAGATCATAGTCGCAGGGACTAATGTCGGAAGAATATGGGGGGGGGGGGGGGGTGATAGAGGACCTCCCAGCCCCTGCGATCCAACAATGCCGACACAACGCCTGCTGTGTGTGCCCTAGCATTGTCATGCACAACGAAGGGTGGTGTAACCATGTGGTGGCGCCGTTTCCTTCTCAGAGCTCCTCGGAGATGGTCTTGCAGAAACGAACAATAGTACGCCGCATTAACGGTTTGCCCTCGGGGAACAGTGTGGCAGCGCTTCCGTACCATTGAAGACGTTAAGCAGGCTGCCGAGCGCTCTCTTCGCACTATCAATAGATTGGGCAGTGCCAACGGGATCCAACGACTTCCGCATCGCTGGGAACACGTTGTTTCGAGGGCCTGTGAAACTTGGAACCATCTAAGTGAGTTATTAATCCAGTTATAACTAAGGTGCCAAAACTAAAAAAAAAATCCCATGTATATAAACAATAAAATTATAGAAACAACAAGAAGTTCCGTTAAGAACTATACAGCCTACTTTTCATGCCAATGATTATTCTACAGAATATGAACCTATCTAGAATAATGACGAAATTAAGTTGCTAATATCGAAATTTCCAATTAGTTCGAAATACTGTATACCTGGCGTAATGTATCCTAATAGAGCACTACAGTTGGCAGCCCTGATGACTGAATATATTCTTAGTTCCATCTCTTAAGGTACAAAATACAAAATTTGGTTGAAGTCCAATGAATCGCATGGACGTTACATGCCGTTAAACATTGGATCTAACAGCGCGTAAAATCATGTTGGCAACAATGTCATGCATGTATTGGTCAGAAATATCTGAAATAATATGATCTATTGTTGTGCCTATTTTGAATGAAATCCATTAGTTAGTATAGAAGTTACATGCATTTTAAAATTGGACCTATCAGCAGGCTTAGAATCATGTTGGCAGCACTGACGTATGTTAGTTACTCCAAATTCGTCTAGAATGCCAGGTACTATACGTGTGCAAATTTTAGAGCTATTGGCTTGCATACACTCTGATATATTGATATTAGGGTTAACAAAAATAGGGACAGCACATATTAACAGTTGGCAGCCCTGGTTGCTCCTTAGAATACGCATAGTCATATCTGTTATGGTACACATAACACATACGAAATTTGGTTGAAATCCAAATGATAGTATGGAAGTTGCATGTATTTAAAGTTGGACCTGTCAGCAGGCTTAGAATCATGTTGGTAGCACTGACGTATATAAGTTACTCCAAATTAATATAGAATGTCAGGTACTATACGTGTGCATAGTTTAAAGCTGTCGGCTTGCATACTTTCTGATATATTGGTATTTGGATAAAATAAATTAGGAGCATTTATTAACAGTTGGCAGCCCTGGTAGGTCTTAAGAATACGCTCTGTCATATCTGGTTATGTACACATACAACATACGAAATTTGGTTGAATTCCAATTGATAGTGTAGAAGTTATATGCATTTAAAAATTTGACTTATCAGGAGGCTTATAATCATTTTGGCAACACTGCCATGTTTGGCCTCCTGGAAATTAAACTGAAATATTATGATCTGTACGTGTGCCAATTTTGAAATAGCTCCCATTCATACTTTCCAAGATATCCAACATGGAGCTCAAATTTCAATTGCGATTCTTTAGCAGTTGGTAGCACTGACATCATTTTCAAATATGGGCGTGAGATATTCAGGTGTAGATCTTTACTCCTACCAAATTTTGTTTCGATTGCTGCAGCCGTTTAGGAGTTGATAGGGGGGGACACACACACAGCCAGACAGACAGACAGAAGGACAGACAGAAGGACAGACAGACAGACACACATTTGCCCGATCTCATGTCTACTTTTTCCTCATTTTTGCAAAATGTGAAAAGTAGGCTAAAAAATAACATTCTTCTTTCTCTGTTAGGGTCTTCTGAGGATCACGAACCAATCAATGTTTAGTTCGTTATTGTCCTTTCTTCTTTCTCCAGTGCTGCTTCATCTTTTCGCTGTGTGTCTTCTTTCTCTCTTCCGACCATTTTGAGCCGGTTTTCTATATTGCCTTCCTTGGAGTCCTTCCATTCCCAATACCTCTTTTTTGAAAATTTGTCTCTCTAGTGCATCTTCTTCTCTTACATTGTTTATTTCTAAATCTGTCTTTACTTACAGTACTTGAAACCGAGCGGACTTTCCATTCTGAAAATTAAATAAATTCCAAGATAAGATCGAATTGTTCGTCCGAAATGATTGTTTTTTTCGTGGTTTACTCCACTAGGTTCCTCCACTCTTTCCGCCGTTGAGAATAAATTCCTGGTCCGCCTTCAAGACCGTTGACCATATTGATTGATATATGGCGCCAAATATATCTTTTACTCTTATTTTCCCAAGCACTGGGATGCCTCTTTCGCCATCTACACTGTACCAGTCCATCTATTGCACTGTATATGCCGTTGAGGTATTCACAGTAACCCTGACAAGGGACCCACACATGGGACTACCAGCCGAGTCAGCTGCACCAAGGTTTTTTAAGGAGGTGTTACTCCTCTATCACGCACCCTTAGTCCTGACTTGAGACAGGCAGAGCCAGGCATCCCAAACATGTAAAAACACATGAAAATAAAAATTGTTTTGCCCTATCAAGGGTTAATCTGGTGGCTTAATTGTATTGTAATATCTCGATATGGCAAATACACAAATCATAAACCGCACTAAAATGGAATAAAATTATGTCAACTTATCTGGTTTTAGAAACCGAGTCCTGTAGCGTCCGTTCTCGTATCAAGTTACGTTCTAGTTAATCACAAAAAAATCAAAAGGTTTGGTTTATAATAATTATGGAAATGTTCATGAAACGTACTGTAACTGCAATACTCTTTCAGGATGACCTCGGAAGTGTGAGCATAGTTTGTGGACACCCTATATGTAATTAAAACAAGGCCTTGTACCTAGTAATTAGCGACATTAGTGCGGGAAATGCAGATAAGACGTTGTGTAGGAAACATTAACACAATACAGAGTCCTGAGTTATCTTCCGCCAATGTTAAGTCCGGATGTTACTCAATTTATCTGCTCCTAATGTTCCGAATTAACACCAACTTTGATTCTCATGCTAGCTGGAGATGTCACTGCGGTCGAAACATAACTCGTAGCCTTAGCAAGCACTGGGCCACTACACGCGAACTTGGCGCATTCATCAAGCGGTAACGGTACACCGCATAGATAAAGGTACATTAGCTTGGTGGTAACCACAAAGTATACCTTTCCTAAAAGATGAAACGCTAAGTGATTTAGCGGAGGTGAAAAGTGGTGAATTACCCCTAGGAAATCGGAGTAGTCCATTATCTTTGCTTCGAAATTACAGTAGATACCATAAGCGATGAGAATGGGAAAGGGTTGGTTGGTTGGTTGGTTCCTCAGTTTAGGGGCTGCGACAACGCGGTCATGTAGCCCCGTGTACTTTGGATGTGTTTAGAATCTCTTTGATAACCGGTGTTAATTGTGATGGCTGTATTAGTGATTGTTATCTGTTTTTATTTCAAGTAAGGACTGCAAACATTCGGTTTTCAAGTACTTCCAACTGTTGCTACCAAACGCCACCGACAACGACCAACTGGGTCTAAACTTTGTTACTAGATGCCACCGCAGTCGGCTCCCGGCGGCGAAAGTTGGAACCTAACAGCGTTAGTCAAATATAACCCATAATTTAGCTTCACATAAGTGTAATTTTTGGAAGGTTCTTTATCATGCCATAAATCTATAACAAGGGACCGCCGGTTTTACTTCCCTCCGAAGGAAGGCATACTGAGGGATTTTTTAACGCTATGGTAAAGTGTCCACCGAGGGGAATACTTCTGTCAATAAAGAACATTTCATTCAGAATTAGTTGTCAAATGAGTCATTCAGACAGGAGATTATGAGATACGGTATTGGCCATTAGTTTTAAGATTCATTTGGCTACTAAGAGTAGTTATCAATGACAACTTTGCATCTTTCATTATTATTGTATTCCGTATTCAAAACATTTAATTAATTTCAAAATACGTCACTGAATATTCAAAGGTGTAACGAATTTGTGTGTAATTTGTCTTTCCTAATGCCATTATTTTGTGTAGGTCTATATGGTTTAGTTACCACCAATTCATTTCTTATTTTGATATACGTTTTGTATCTCTTTTATTTAATTTTATTTTATTTCATTTCTCTTCATTCCATTTCATGTTAGACTACTAATTAGCCTACTTTTCACATTTTGCAAAAATGAGGAAAAAGCAGACTTATGAGCTCGATCCGGGCAAATGTGTGTCTCTCTGTCTGTCTGTCCTTCTTTCTGTCTGTCTGTCTGGCTGTGTGTGTGTGTGTTTGTGTGTGTGTCCCCCTATCAACTCCTAAATGGCTGCAGCAATCGAAACCAAATTTGGTATGAGTAAAGACCTATACCTGAATATCTCAAGCCCATATGTTGGAACCTATGCCTGCGACCAATTCCAAAATTAGCACACATATAGATAATAATATTTCAGTTTAATTTCTAGGAGGCCATACATGGCAGTGTTGCCAATATGGTTATAAGCCTGCTGATAGGTCCAATTTTAAAATGCATATAACTTCTACAGTATCAATAGGAATTCAACCAAATTTCGTATGTACTATGTGTACATAACCAGATATGACTGAGCATGTCCTTAAGAGCCACTAGGGCTACCAACTGTTAATGAATGCTCTCAATTTATTGTATACAAATACCAATATATCAGAAAGTATGCAAGCCGTCAGCTTTAAACTATGCACACGTATAGTACCTGACATTCTATATTCATTTGGAGTAACTTATATACGTCAGTGCTACCGACATGATTCTAAGCCTGCTGACAGGTCCAACTTTAAATACATGTAACTTCTATACTATCATTTGGATTTCAACTAAATTTCGAATGTGCTATGTGTACCACAATAGATATGACTATGCGTATTCTTAAGAGGAACCAGGGCTGCCAACTGTTAATAAATGCTGTCTATATTATTGTTACCCAAATATCATTATATCTGAAAGTATACAAGCCAATAGCTTTAAACTTTGCACACGTATAGTACCTGGCGTTCTAGATTAATTTGGAGTAACTAATATACGTCAGTGCTGCCAACATGATTCTAAGCCTACTGATAGGTCCAATTTTAAAATGCATGTAACTTTTATACTGAACCCGAGGAGGTTATGCTGACTGGAATCGAACGTGGTTCTCAGAGACTGTGATCTCAGTATAAAGGTTCCACCAGGGAACGAACCCGAAGTCTGTGGAGGGAGTTTCATTGTAAAAACCCCTAGAGAGAAGTGTATATTAAATCACTGGTGTGATTTCAGTTGCAGTGGCATTATTTATTAAAATAATGCAGGGAAATTGAGCAGAATACAGCATTATTAGACTACTTGGTGTAGGCTATATGGGGCTTGGAGCACTGCAAGTGCAGAGTTTGACATTTTACAAATAGGCCCAGAATTGTGGGAGGTGTTCAGTGGAGCCAAGTCAATCTTTCTGACCTCATTCTGTCGTCTGGAAGAGGGTGAGGGCCTGAATAATGACCCAGTTCTTCCCCGACGGAGAATGGATTTGAGAATGGTGGGGAGAGATCACAAGGAAAATCATTGATTACTCGTGATTGGAGTAACGAAATGACATGGGAGTTGCCCACAGGTGAATCATTAGACTGGAGGCTAATTTTAGAGCCTTTAAACTGCGAAATTGACGCATATTTAAGGAATTGCGGAAGGACCGTAGGACTATCGTTGTTCGCGGCTGGATTTGAGGAGGTTGCCAGGGAATCCCCGGGAGATAGCGTGCCCACGCTATGGAGAAAGGAATTAATATTAATTAATTGGCCGAGCGATTCTTTAGCACGCAGATAGTTCTGGGATCAGTGAAAGGAAAGGAACCCGATGAACATGGTTTCGAGACCAGAATCATGCTGGGAGAGGAGCCGAGATCACGCGGGAAGATTTCGCTCTATTTTTTGTGTGAAACTCATATAAGGAGGTCGACCCTTAGCAGAGCATTCAGTCTTAAGTCAGTCTTACCCTAGTTGGAGCCAGTCTCACACCAGTTTGTCACAGTTTGTCAAGAGAGTCGCAGACAGTCGTCATGGCGGGACATATGTTGGTCCAGCTCATGAAAGGACGCGCGAACAAAGAGTTCTACATTTGAGTGAAGCATTTAATAAGCTTTTATTAATAATAAGCGCGCTGCAGGTATACTCAGCAGTACGAGCAATGGCGTGTTCACGTAGGAAGCACCGTGTAAGATGAGTGGCAGAACTATTGTAAATAATAATAATAATTTGTGTAAAGTTATGGACAGTGTTAAGCGCAATGTATCAAATATCGACTGATCATTCATGTCTAATTACGCTGAAATGCGCTGGGAGAAACTTTACGAAGCATTTGGTAATGTCGTAAGGATACCAAATAATAACGCTCAGGACGGAAGTTAGCATATTTATGCAACGCAGGAAGCTTACCGTAGGACTATGTATAAAAACTGTTGGTGAATTCCGAGGGCAGGTAAACCAGACTTTCAATCAGGAGTTGGTAGGAGCACGGGAGATGCCGTCGACACCTGCAATTTTGATATCTTTGCTAGGGAATTTCAGGCAATGAAAAGTGTACAAAGTGACGTGTGTTATGTATAAAGCATATGTAAAATATCTTTTGAAGTAGTGGTTTAATAAGTGTTATAAAGTGTCACATGTTTGGAAGCAATAGCTTCATTATAGAAATGCAAAGTGCCGTTTGGTTAACGGAAAATATGTGTCATAAAATGTGTGTATTCAAGATAAAAATGTCGCGTTAAACCTGCATATGGCGGGCGACTTGGAAGGATATGATTGGTTGGAGCCACCATGAGGAGCCTAGAGATGTGTGAGTACCCCACAAATTATGGTTAAGTAGAGAATATGGGCCACTGCATGTTATGTGATTTCAGTAAAGATGCCAGTAAGAATCAGATTAGGAGGTAGACCCTCCAGGTTTAATCATTATTGTATTGATTTTTATACAGTTGAGATGTTAATGTGCATCAATAAGTGGATTAATCATTACCACTATTAATTAAGATGGCAATCAGTTATGTAAATGTTACGAGCACAGTTGTTCGAGTTTTGAGATGATTGGTTGTGTCGGATTTTGGTAAATTATGTCAGAAATATAATAATAATACTAAGGAAGGATTTGGTAATTTATTTCAGTGAGAATAATAATAATAAGGAATGATTTGGTAAATTATGTCAGTGAGAATAATATAATAACAATTATGAATATCAAAGGTATTAATGAACGCATCAGGTAATTGTTGTAAACAAGAAATAATTACGCTAATTGCAAGACTTATCGATCCAAGCAGTAAGATTATACAGTAAGATTACATTACGGGATTAAAGAAAGAGTTTGATACCAGAATATATTGTATTAATGGGAATATAATTATGCCAGGATTGAAAGAGCTTTTAGTGAATTGAATTTGCAGCTTATGTGAGAAGCTTATAGAGTAATTGATAGATTTCTCTTAATAACAGAGGACGAAGTCGTAACATTAGGTTAGGAGCCAGGTGGTCTCTTCTACGTATGAAATCTCCTATGCCGGGGGCATAGCTGGAGATAAACTTTCTGCCAGAGTGTTTAGTGTTGGACCCTAACTCTGATGATGGATGAAATGTTCCGGATTGGAATCCCATGATAAGTGCGAGGCAAATGATTGGACACCTCGACACTTTATGGTTCCCCGAGAACTTATTGTTGAGTGATTCGGCTTGTTGAAGCGAACCTCAAATGTCGGCAGCTTGGACTGACCGCATAATTTATTTAAGACACCGGTTGCCTACTAGACCAATGTTTTACGAACCTCGTACCTTCATGTTGAAATGGGCCTAGTTTGGTGCCAGTTATTAGTATCCTCGGGGTAGGAATAAATATAAAGCTCATTCACTACCTGTGTGCATAATATTCAGTTAAAATCCATTGAGATATGTGTGTCATTGGGAGCACAGTACTGTCTTGTAAAATCTTATACTGCTTTGGAAATAAGCCTTCAGACATAAAGCGAGGGTCGAGTTAATGTTGGAACCCCCTTCCACACTCCTATTGTATGCCGACCGCTCGGGTAGAGGGTCTGGACGGTCAAGGCGGACCGTAGAAGCAAGTTTGAAAGGAACAGATTTTAGACCCTGTTAATGACTTGAAGTGAAATATTGTTATGTTGAATAATGAAGCCATGTGGTTTAAGAACACATTGATAATTATATATTATCCTGATGGTTCATGATTTTAGCTATCTAACGAATGGTTAGACGTTGCATTTATACTGTCACTGACAACTTTTTCAGAAGTTGGTTACCAGATTCCACAGGCTACGCGCGCAAGGTAGTTTGATTGTACCATCCGACACAACAATAACATAACGTTTTTATATGAAATCACAAAACGGCATGCAGTGGAACTATATAAATAGTGGAGTATGGGTAGCTTACATAATTATGGAGTTGCACGTAGTTTGCTGTGCAACACCAGAATAGGCTAATGCATGTAAAGCATTTGGTGGGAAAAGAAAGATCAAAACACACACGGTACACATAATTGTCAAATTAAGAAGGTTTAATGAATCAGTAATTTTGTGATATTAAAGAAGTCACATTGTATGACAGTAGGATCAATGTATAGTTTGTTTCTGAAGTTGTATGTGCATCAGCGCACTAGAATATCTTTGTGAAGTTCACATAAGGGTAAAGGTTTGTGGTATGATATGATTTATTATGATTATATATTATGTTCATAGTGGTGGATTGTGGAAAGTAATTTTTGTTTGCTTTGTTTTATGGTTATGGGGATTGATTTATTTGTTTAAAAGCCATGATTTTATTTACTGAATTAATGTTTTAGAATAGAGTTGTGCCTTATCATTGTAGAGTTGATACCTTTTAGCCTCAAATCCAAAGTATGCAACTGCTCAGTGGGAGGACGGTACACCCTCGAGTCCTGAAGCTAGCTGGAGGCAGAAGCATATTTTCCATCGAGATTATACACATGGGTACATGGAAAATGATGTCTTGTACAGTGATTTGAGGTATAGGTACAACTAAAGTCGGTCTATATCTAATGCACACAACTCTATTAAAGTAACGATTAACATGATGTAGGGGAGGACCGCACCTAATCTAGCTAAGCTCTGATACGCACAATATAAATTTTGATAATGCATAATACGTACAGGAGCATGACTACGGTACATTATCATGGCGCCCAACGTGGGGATTATGGGATTTAGGGAAAACCCATAGATTTTTATGGTATTTCCAGGGGAAAACCATAGTAATTGTTTTTTTTTTTTTTTGCCTCAAACTGTGTTTGAGTGATTTTTGAGTTCAGTAGGCTTTTGATGTAACGCAGAATCTCTCTATTGAGAAGAGGATTACCCAAGGGTATGAGCGCTACATACCAGATCCACAATTTATCATAATATTATCAGGTTTTGTACGACGTTACAATATGTGTACAGTGTTTGATGTTTCTTTTCAAAACATATCCACACATTTTTTCCAGGAAGCCTGCCTGCATATTTAAGTGTATTATTGTGAAAATGTCAGGCACAGAGGAGATCTTGCAGGTTATTGCAGGGTTGAAACAGCATTTTGATGCTGTTAACGAGCAAAATAAGCTGGAAAGTAAGGCTTTCCAGGAGGGTATAAACACTCGTTTAGATGCCAATTGGAGGCAATTAATCACAACCAGGTTGAATTGAGCAATCGTTTAGATGCTAATCAGGTTGAAATAAACACTCGTTTAGATGCCAATCAGCTGGCAATAAAGGCAAATCAGGTTGCAATGAATGACAACCAGGTTGAATTGAATAATCGGTTAGATGCTAATAAAGTTGAAATGAATAATAAGTTAGGTCAAATGCAAGAGGTAATTAAGACCGAAGTAACAGAAACTGTTGTAAGCATTGTATCGGAAATGCAAGTTAAAACAGATAAACGGTTTGAGGCTATAGAAGCCAAACTTTAAAGTAACTTACAAGCGTGTAAGCATGCTCAGGATGAAACCAACAGTAGGTTAGACGCGTTGTCTAACGACATTAAGGATATTCAAATCCAAAATGAGGCGAATCTCGAACGCCAAGCGAAACAATTTTCAGAGTTTACGAGAACGGTAGACCAGAGATTAGAGGAGAACGACTCTAAATGGGACCAGAAATTGAAAAGCTATGCTAGAGCAATTAACGGTGATCTCAAGAAACAGGACCAGAATATATTAGGTCAATGTCAAGAAATAGGTGAAATCAAGGCCGTTGTTAACGAGAGTAAAGAGCTGGTAGGAAACATGAAGGATCAGATAAGCAAAGTTCATCAAGAACTGGACCAAGTTCAGAATGACATTGTTGTAGTCAACAAAAGGCAAGAGGAGAATAGAGGTGAAATTATTAAGGTCCAGAAGGAAATGTCAAAGGTCAATGGACACATTCGAGAAGAAATCAAAGGATTGAGGGAAGAACTCGAAGTGAGAGAAGGCCAGAAAACAGAGGCAAGCGACAAGACCCTTGCTCAAATTAAGGAAGATGTAGAGGATGAAATCTCCCATATCAAACAAAGTCTGAAAGAAGACAAGAAGAAAATATTTCAAGTAGCCGAGGAAAATCGAGATAGGCTTACAAGAATAGAGAAAGAAGTCATTACTCGTCTGGAAAGAGCAGAGATGCGCCACAATCAAATGGAGACTAGGATAATAGCACAGGAGGAAACACTTCTGAAAGATCCTAAGTCAAGTGTAGGCAGCATGGAAGATATGAGGAAAACAAGGTGTGCAGACTTAGAAACCCAACCTATAATAAGGAGTGCTACAGGCCCAGGCGAAAGTCCTTATATGACGCCAGGTGTGACAGTTGCGGCATCGACGCCACATGAAAATGCTATGCACACCCAGGTGATAAACGTCATCAGGGCAAGCGAAGAAAAACCAAGGAAATTCTCAGGTAGCCACTGTAATATGACACCAAAATATTGGTTGAAGGAAGTGACTGAATATCTGAATGATGCACGAATACCACAGGAGCGCAGGCTACGAGCTATAGAGAAATTAACAGAGGGGGAGTGTGCATTATGGTTTCGCAGCTTCCGCTACACTTTCTATACTGTTGAGGAGTTTCGGGAGGCATTTTTGAAGAGATACTGGGACGCAGCGGTCCAACAGAACTTACGGTTGGATTTATATGCAATGAAATACAGCACTAACAACCAAACGAAGTATGCAAAATTTTTTATTTCGCAGATGTGTCGCTTCAAAGAACTGGATCAAAAACCGAGCGAGCTGGAATTATGTATTGCTATCGCCAAGCAGCTTCCATACGAGATCCAAAGACTACTAATCTCAGCTAATGCGAAAACTGCTATAGAAATGGAGACAGTTCTTAGACAACTGGACCTCACAACAGCAAATACGATGCGTCAGAGTCAAACCGTGGAACAGGTACACGTGACCAACACGCAGACTGACCAACAGCAAGCTCCAAGGAACAACAAAGCTACGAGCACTGAAACATTAGATTCCTATGGACGGCAATGGGAACAGGAACCCAGAAGATGGCAGTCAAAGTACAAAGGGAATGCTAATAGAGGAGGAAGAGGTCGAAACTCGTGGAATAAGCAGAATACCAGGGGTAAACCGTACCAAAACAATGGAGGTAACAATGGCCAAGAAGGCAACAATAGAAATTGGAGACCCCAAGAAAGGAGAAGTAACTTCGATGACGAGGTAGAAGAACGATATCACGCTTCTTTGCGATACCTCGAGGAGAGGGGAGATGAGCCCCAGAAACAACAAGTCCGCTGGCAAGAAGTTATGCAGAACAGGACATCGCCAGACAGATATGGAGATGGAGCTAAGAGTTTGGAGCTACAACGCAGCGAACAGGAGAGAAGAAACTCCAAGGGGACGGGCGCTGAAGAAAAAAAAACGCCAAAATTAGAAGAGTTTGAGACTGAGGGATGGAAGTCTGTTAACATCATCAATTGGATAGCCAAACCAGAAGAGCTAATCGAGGATACAGGAGGATCACAAGTCATGGTCAAGCGAGAATTGCCTATTATAATAGTAAGAGTGGCAGGATTAACAATAAGAAGTCTGTTAGACACGGGGTCAACAGTGAGCCTTATGACACAAGCTTTATATGATGAAATAGCCCGGAGAGAGAATATTTTGAAAATACCGATCTCTAGTGTCAAGATAAAAGGGGTAATTCCAGATAGAACGATGATATGTAAATATCAGGTATTCCTAGATTTACAGATAGGAGGCTCTATTTTCTCACAGAGTTTTCTGTTAGTAAACAAATTGCCATATAACCTACTCATTGGGGCAGAATTTATAAGGGAATACAGAGTGATAATCGACCTAGCACAGGACAGGGTTATGTTCCATGTGAATGAAGAAGCTGAAGGCTTGGAGGTCGCACTCAATGAGATTGAACCAGGGTCAAGTGAACAAGTATGGCATACATACAGAGAGGTGGCTGAGGAAGAAGTGTTAGTTATTGAGCAGTTAGAAGAAGAGCTGAAAACACTAGCCACAGGCCTGGAGAAAGATTTGGAAACCAAACTAGAAGAATATATTTCGGAAAAGCTAGAAGAAGCGAAAATTGGGCTAAAAGAGAAGGAAAATTTAAAGCAGTTATTACTGGAACAGAAGGAAGTCTTTGATTCGAGACCTGGTCGTATAAAGAACTTCACTTATGCTTTTCAAGTCAGTGATTGGACACCATTTAGGCAGAAACCCTATCCTATAGCCGAAAAGCATTATGCTAAAGTGAAAGAGGCAATTCAGGAGATGTTGGAGGCCGGTGTTATTGAGAAGACACCTACGCCTTATGTAAGTCCATTGGTAATTGTACCAAAGACAGACGGAACTGTCAGAGTCTGCCTGGACCTGAGACATTTAAATTTGAAGGTTATTCCAGAATTTGACCAAGTGCCACCTATTAAAGAGATCCTCAGGAAGTTCAAAGGGAAAACCGTATTCACAAATTTGGACATCACATCCAGTTTCCATCATCTTGAATTAGAGAAGAAAACTAGTCTGTTGACAGGATTTATGTTTGATCAACATACATACACATTTTTGAGGCTACCTTTTGGGTTGAAAACAGCTGGTTCAGCACTGATAAGAGCGTTAGATCGCAATCTATCAGATGAAGTGAAAGAGAGTACCATCAGATATGTAGACGACATTCTACTCACATCAGAATCTCTGGAGGAGCACATGAGAGACCTGAAGAAGTTGCTAGATGACCTTCGAGAAGCTAACTTTAAGGTTAATATCAAGAAATCGCACTTCTGTCAGAGGGAAGTCAAATTCCTAGGGCATGTTATTGATGCAAATGGAGTGAAGCCTAATCCAGATAAATTGGAGGTAATTCGAAATTTCCCTCGACCCACGAAAGTAAAGCACGTCCGACAGTATTTGGGAGTAATTGGATTCTTTTCGAACCACTGCCCAAACTATACTGCGGCAGTAGCACCCCTGCAGGACCTATTGAAGAAAGGCGGCAGATGGAATTGGACGGAGCAATGTCAGGAAGCATTCGTGAGGTCAAAACAAATGTTTTTGGAATATATGAAACTGGGATACCCGGATTATACCCAGAAGTTCATCATACAGACGGATGCATCACTTATTGGGATCGGAGCGATGCTATTCCGTGAAAATGTTGACCAGCCTGAAAAGAAAGTTTTTATTGCCTTTATAAGTAGGAGGCTGAAAGCCCATGAGAAAAACTACACGATTACAGAGATAGAGTTGCTCGCAATTTTGTACGCGTTGCAATCTTGGCATAAACTCGTGTATGGCTTCCAAATAGTCCTCAGAACAGACCATAATGCTTTAACATTTTTGTTAAAGACAGACTTGTCTAGCCAGAGATTGACAAGATGGTCCCTGTATATTCAGCAATTTAATGTGGAAATAGAATACTGTCCAGGGAAAGAGAATGTAATACCGGACATATTAAGCCGTTACCCTAGAGAAGAGGAAGCGCTAGCTGTCCAGATTGAGAATCGAGATCAGAAGACGTTGGATGACTTAAGGAAACTTACCAACCTACAACGCGAAGACCCGTGGTTGAAGATGATGATCGATTACTTCGAGGGACGCTTAGCAAGGGGAACTGCAATATACAGAGAGGCAGAGGCATTGGCAACAGATTATGTATGGTATAATCAGATATTACACAAGTGGGATGATGTAGATCATACACGTCAAAGGATTGTGATTCCTGCATCTTTGCAGAGGAGATTGGTGTGGCTAGCACACAGAGCATTTGGACATCCAGGGATAGACAAAATTTGTGCTCTGTTGAAGGAAGCATTTACTTGGCCTAAGTTGAGAGAAACGGTGAGAAATGCTATTAGGACATGTGATCTATGCCAAAGGGTAAAGCCAAATCCCTTTTTAATGAGGCAACGACCAATTCCGTTGTTACCGGAGAAGCCAAGGCAGTTATTGAGCATAGACAACTTTGGACCATTGCCTAGAGCACGTAGAGGCAATAGACACATTTTTGTAGCCATGGATGTATTTTCGAAAATGGTGGTATTATGCCCCATACAAAAGACAAGTTCAAAGCAGGTCTTGAAACGCCTGAAAGAGAGAGTTATTCCGATTCTTGGGAAGCCGGATAACATTCTCTCGGACCACGGAAGTTGCTTTACAAGTGCAGAATTTCGTCGAGAACTGGAAACTCTAGGAATTAGGCAGATTTTATCTACCATTCGCCATCCTGAGGCAAGTCCAGTTGAAAGAGTAATGAGAGAGATCCAGAAATACATGAAGATCTACTGCTCTGAAGCGAATTGGCGTTGGATTGAATTCCTAGAAGTAATTGAATACTGTATAAATAATACTGTACATGAGGCGACAGGTCAGGTTCCCGTGACTCTACATCTGGATCAGAGACCGGAGTGACCGTGGACTGGTGTTATTCCATTACCAGTAGACGCACAGCCAGGTCGAGAATTGAGGATCCAACGAACCTTCGAATATCTCAAAGCACAGGCGGAGAGACGGCAGCGAAGAAATCGTGCGAAGAGGTATCATAGACCGCTTCTCGTCGGAGAGAAAGTCTTAATTAGGAAACCAGCCAGTTCAGATCCAGAGGCACGGAAGTATAAGAAGTTCATTTTTGCTTACCACGGCCCGTTCGAGGTGATAAGAGACCTACAGAACAATGCATACAGGTTAAAGCATTTAGAAACTGGAAACGAGGTCGTTATGAATGTAGCCAATTTAAAGGTTTATTATCCGCCAGAAGAATTCGACGAACAAGAAGAAGTATTATCAGTGCACACCCAACTCAACGTGGAGAGCGAAGTCAGACAAGCAGTCAGACCTGAAAGTTCGAGCGGCAAGACGGGACGAGAAGCAGACAGTTTGCCCAGTGGTAGGGACGAACAACAAAGAAGACAGTGTTTGCGAGAATTCTATGAAGAAATGGTTGCAGCGGCGAGAGAGGTTGAGGCAATAAATACGACCCTCCGCCTGGAGAATGAACAGCTTAGGAAGAGCGCAGCGTGGAATGGGGAGCTGTACTAACCTACTCGCAGCCAGACGAGGTGAAGGACCCCAGATGTAAACACAGACAGTGATAGACAGTCAGCTGGTTACTTATAGAGAGCCACTTGCAATTGACTTCTATAAGTTTTGCAAGGGGAATATGAACCCGAGGAGGTTATGCTGACTGGAATCGAACGTGGTTCTCAGAGACTGTGATCTCAGTATAAAGGTTCCACCAGGGAACGAACCCGAAGTCTGTGGAGGGAGTTTCATTGTAAAAACCCCTAGAGAGAAGTGTATATTAAATCACTGGTGTGATTTCAGTTGCAGTGACATTATTTATTAAAATAATGCAGGGAAATTGAGCAGAATACAGCATTATTAGACTACTTGGTGTAGGCTATATGGGGCTTGGAGCACTGCAAGTGCAGAGTTTGACATTTTACAAATAGGCCCAGAATTGTGGGAGGTGTTCAGTGGAGCCAAGTCAATCTTTCTGACCTCATTCTGTCGTCTGGAAGAGGGTGAGGGCCTGAATAATGACCCAGTTCTTCCCCGACGGAGAATGGATTTGAGAATGGTGGGGAGAGATCACAAGGAAAATCATTGATTACTCGTGATTGGAGTAACGAAATGACATGGGAGTTGCCCACAGGTGAATCATTAGACTGGAGGCTAATTTTAGAGCCTTTAATCTGCGAAATTGACGCATATTTAAGGAAGTGCGGAAGGACCGTAGGACTATCGTTGTTCGCGGCTGGATTTGAGGAGGTTGCCAGGGAATCCCCGGGAGATAGCGTGCCCACGCTATGGAGAAAGGAATTAATATTAATTAATTGGCCGAGCGATTCTTTAGCACGCAGATAGTTCTTGGATCAGTGAAAGGAAAGGAACCCGATGAACATGGTTTCGAGACCAGAATCATGCTGGGAGAGGAGCCGAGATCACGCGGGAAGATTTCGCTCTATTTTTTGTGTGAAACTCATATAAGGAGGTCGACCCTTAGCAGAGCATTCAGTCTTAAGTCAGTCTTACCCTAGTTGGAGCCAGTCTCACACCAGTTTGTCACAGTTTGTCAAGAGAGTCACAGACAGTCGTCATGGCGGAACATATGTTGGTCCGGCTCATGAAAGGACGCGCGAACAAAGAGTTCTACATTTGAGTGAAGCATTTAATAAGCTTTTATTAATAATAATCGCGCTGCAGGTATACTCAGCAGTACGAGCAATGGCGTGTTCACGTAGGAAGCACCGTGTAAGATGAGTGGCAGAACTATTGTAAATAATAATACTAATTTGTGTAAAGTTATGGACAGTATTAAGCGCAATGTATCAAATATCGACTGATCATTCATGTCTAATTACGCTGAAATGCGCTGGGAGAAACTTTACGAAGCATTTGGTAATGTCGTAAGGATACCAAATAATAACGCTCAGGACGGAAGTTAGCATATTTATGCAACGCAGGAAGCTTACCGTAGGAGTATGTATAAAAACTGTTGGTGAATTCCGAGGGCAGGTAAACCAGACTTTCAATCAGGAGTTGGTAGGAGCACGGGAGATGCCGTCGACACCTGCAATTTTGATATCTTTGCTAGGGAATTTCAAGCAATGAAAAGTGTACAAAGTGACGTGTGTTATGTATAAAGCATATGTAAAATATCTTTTGAAGTAGTGGTTTAATAAGTGTTATAAAGTGTCACATGTTTGGAAGCAATAGCTTCATTATAGAAATGCAAAGTGCCGTTTGGTTAACGGAAAATATGTGTCATAAAATGTGTGTATTCAAGATAAAAATGTCGCGTTAAACCTGCATATGGCGGGCGACTTGGAAGGATATGATTGGTTGGAGCCACCATGAGGAGCCTAGAGATATGTGAGTACCCCACAAATTATGGTTAAGTAGAGAATATGGGCCACTGCATGTTATGTGATTTCAGTAAAGATGCCAGTAAGAATCAGATTAGGAGGTAGACCCTCCAGGTTTAATCATTATTGTATTGATTTTTATACAGTTGAGATGTTAATGTGCATCAATAAGTGGATTAATCATTACCACTATTAATTAAGATGGCAATCAGTTATGTAAATGTTACGAGCACAGTTGTTCGAGTTTTGAGATGATTGGTTGTGTCGGATTTTGGTAAATTATGTCAGAAATATAATAATAATACTAAGGAATGATTTGGTAATTTATTTCAGTGAGAATAATATAATAACAATTATGAATATCAAAGGTATTAATGAACGCATCAGGTAATTGTTGTAAACAAGAAATAATTACGCTAATTGCAAGACTTATTGATCCAAGCAGTAAGATTATACAGTAAGATTACATTACGGGATTAAAGAAAGAGTTTGATACCAGAATATATTGTATTAATGGGAATATAATTATGCCAGGAATGGAAGAGCTTTTAGTGAATTGAATTTGCAGCTAATGTGAGAAGCTTATAGAGTAATTGATAGATTTCTCTTAATATTATAGGACGAAGTCATAACATTAGGTAAGGAGCCAGGTGGTCTATTCTACGTATGAAATATCCTATGCCGGGGGCATAGCTGGAGATATACTTTGTGCCAGAGTGTTGGACCCTAACTCTGATGATGGATGAAATGTTCCGGATTGGAATCCCATGATAAGTGCGAGGCAAACGATTGGACACCTCGACACTTTATGGTTCCCCGAGAACTTATTGTTGAGTGATTTGGCTTGTTGATGCGAACCTCAAATGTCGGCAGCTTGGACTGACCGCATAATTTATTTAAGACACCGGTTGCCTACGAGACCAATGTTTTACGAACCTCGTACCTTCATGTTGAAATGGGCCTAGTTTGGTGCCAGTTATTAGTATCCTCGGGGTAGGAATAAATATAAAGCTCATTCACTACCTGTGTGCATAATATTCAGTTAAAATCCATTGAGATATGTGTGTCATTGGGAGCACAGTACTGTCTTGTAAAATCTTATACTGATTTGGAAATAAGCCTTCAGACATAAAGCGAGGGTCGAGTTAATGTTGGAACCCCCTTCCACACTCCTATTGTATGCCGACCGCTCGGGTAGAGGGTCTGGACGGTCAAGGCGGACCGTAGAAGCAAGTTTGAAAGGAACAGATTTTAGACCCTGTTAATGACTTGAAGTGAAATATTGTTATGTTGAATAATGAAGCCATGTGGTTTAAGAACACATTGATAATTATATATTATCCTGATGGTTCATGATTTTAGCTATCTAACGAATGGTTAGACGTTGCATTTATACTGTCACTGACAACTTTTTCAGAAGTTGGTTACCAGATTCCACAGGCTACGCGCGCAAGGTAGTTTGATTGTACCATCCGACACAACAATAACATAACGTTTTTATATGAAATCACAAAACGGCATGCAGTGGAACTATATAAATAGTGGAGTATGGGTAGCTTACATAATTATGGAGTTGCACGTAGTTTGCTGTGCAACACCAGAATAGGCTAATGCATGTAAAGCATTTGGTGGGAAAAGAAAGATCAAAACACACACGGTACACATAATTGTCAAATTAAGAAGGTTTAATGAATCAGTAATTTTGTGATATTAAAGAAGTCACATTGTATGACAGTAGGATCAATGTATAGTTTGTTTCTGAAGTTGTATGTGCATCAGCGCACTAGAATATATTTGTGAAGTTCACATAAGGGTAAAGGTTTGTGGTATGATATGATTTATTATGATTATATATTATGTTCATTGTGGTGGATTGTGGAAAGTAATTTTTGTTTGCTTTGTTTTATGGTTATGGGGATTGTTTTATTTATTTAAAAGCCATGATTTTATTTACTGAATTAAAGTTTTAGAATAGAGTTGTGCCTTATCATTGTAGAGTTGATACCTTTTAGCCTCAAATCCAAAGTATGCAACTGCTCAGTGGGAGGACGGTACACCCTCGAGTCCTGAAGCTAGCTGGAGGCAGAAGCATATTTTCCATCGAGATTATACACATGGGTACATGGAAAATGATGTCTTGTACAGTGATTTGAGGTATAGGTACAACTAAAGTCGGTCTATATCTAATGCACACAACTCTATTAAAGTAACGATTAACATGAAGTAGGGGAGGACCGCACCTAATCTAGCTAAGCTCTGATACGCACAATATAAATTTTGATAATGCATAATACGTACAGGAGCATGACTACGGTACATTATCATGGCCCAAGCAACGTGGGGCGGTATTAATTCATTATGGAACCGCCTGCGTGAGTGCAATATGAGCGATCTTGGCATTGCACAAACCGGGCAAACGATAAATACGTCCAGTATGCATATTCATTATCATGGCGCCCAACGTGGGGATTATGGGATTTAGGGAAAACCCATAGATTTTTTATGGTATTTCCAGGGGAAAACCGTAGTAATTGGTTTTTTTTTTCCTCAAACTGTGTTTGAGTGATTTTTGAGTTCAGTAGGCTTTTGATGTAACGCAGAATCTCTCTATTGAGAAGAGGATTACCCAAGGGTATGAGCGCTACATACCAGATCCACAATTTATCATAATATTATCAGGTTTTGTACGACGTTACAATATGTGTACAGTGTTTGATGTTTCTTTTCAAAACATATCCACACATTTTTTCCAGGAAGCCTGCCTGCATATTTAAGTGTATTATTGTGAAAATGTCAGGCACAGAGGAGATCTTGCAGGTTATTGCAGGGTTGAAACAGCATTTTGATGCTGTTAACGAGCAAAATAAGCTGGAAAATAAGGCTTTCCAGGAGGGTATAAACACTCGTTTAGATGCCAATTGGAGGCAATTAATCACAACCAGGTTGAATTGAGCAATCGTTTAGATGCTAATCAGGTTGAAATAAACACTCGTTTAGATGCCAATCAGCTGGCAATAAAGGCAAATCAGGTTGCAATGAATGACAACCAGGTTGAATTGAATAATCGGTTAGATGCTAATAAAGTTGAAATGAATAATAAGTTAGGTCAAATGCAAGAGGTAATTAAGACCGAAGTAACAGAAACTGTTGTAAGCATTGTATCGGAAATGCAAGTTAAAACAGATAAACGGTTTGAGGCTATAGAAGCCAAACTTTAAAGTAACTTACAAGCGTGTAAGCATGCTCAGGATGAAACCAACAGTAGGTTAGACGCGTTGTCTAACGACATTAAGGATATTCAAATCCAAAATGAGGCGAATCTCGAACGCCAAGCGAAACAATTTTCAGAGTTTACGAGAACGGTAGACCAGAGATTAGAGGAGAACGACTCTAAATGGGACCAGAAATTGAAAAGCTATGCTAGAGCAATTAACGGTGATCTCAAGAAACAGGACCAGAATATATTAGGTCAATGTCAAGAAATAGGTGAAAACAAGGCCGTTGTTAACGAGAGTAAAGAGCTGGTAGGAAACATGAAGGGCCAGATAAGCAAAGTTCATCAAGAACTGGACCAAGTTCAGAATGACATTGTTGTAGTCAACAAAAGGCAAGAGGAGAATAGAGGTGAAATTATTAAGGTCCAGAAGGAAATTTCAAAGGTCAATGGACACATTCGAGAAGAAATCAAAGGATTGAGGGAAGAACTCGAAGTGAGAGAAGGCCAGAAAACAGAGGCAAGCGACAAGACCCTTGCTCAAATTAAGGAAGATGTAGAGGATGAAATCTCCCATATCAAACAAAGTCTGAAAGAAGACAAGAAGAAAATATTTCAAGTAGCCGAGGAAAATCGAGATAGGCTTACAAGAATAGAGAAAGAAGTCATTACTCGTCTGGAAAGAGCAGAGATGCGCCACAATCAAATGGAGACTAGGATAATAGCACAGGAGGAAACACTTCTGAAAGATCCTAAGTCAAGTGTAGGCAGCATGGAAGATATGAGGAAAACAAGGTGTGCAGACTTAGAAACCCAACCTAAAATAAGGAGTGCTACAGGCCCAGGCGAAAGTCCTTATATGACGCCAGGTGTGACAGTTGCGGCATCGACGCCACATGAAAATGCTATGCACACCCAGGTGATAAACGTCATCAGGGCAAGCGAAGAAAAACCAAGGAAATTCTCAGGTAGCCACTGTAATATGACACCAAAATATTGGTTGAAGGAAGTGACTGAATATCTGAATGATGCACGAATACCACAGGAGCGCAGGCTACGAGCTATAGAGAAATTAACAGAGGGGGAGTGTGCATTATGGTTTCGCAGCTTCCGCTACACTTTCTATACTGTTGAGGAGTTTCGGGAGGCATTTTTGAAGAGATACTGGGACGCAGCGGTCCAACAGAACTTACGGTTGGATTTATATGCAAAGAAATACAGCACTAACAACCAAACGAAGTATGCAGAATTTTTTATTTCGCAGATGTGTCGCTTCAAAGAACTGGATCAAAAACCGAGCGAGCTGGAATTATGTATTGCTATCGCCAAGCAGCTTCCATACGAGATCCAAAGACTACTAATCTCAGCTAATGCGAAAACTGCTATAGAAATGGAGACAGTTCTTAGACAACTGGACCTCACAACAGCAAATACGATGCGTCAGAGTCGAACCGTGGAACAGGTACACGTGACCAACACTCAGACTGACCAACAGCAAGCTCCAAGGAACAACAAAGCTACGAGCACTGAAACATTAGATTCCTATGGACGGCAATGGGAACAGGAACCCAGAAGATGGCAGTCAAAGTACAAAGGGAATGCTAATAGAGGAGGAAGAGGTCGAAACTCGTGGAATAAGCAGAATACCAGGGGTAAACCGTACCAAAACAATGGAGGTAACAATGGCCAAGAAGGCAACAATAGAAATTGGAGACCCCAAGAAAGGAGAAGTAACTTCGATGACGAGGTAGAAGAACGATATCACGCTTCTTTGCGATACCTCGAGGAGAGGGGAGATGAGCCCCAGAAACAACAAGTCCGCTGGCAAGAAGTTATGCAGAACAGGACATCGCCAGACAGATATGGAGATGGAGCTAAGAGTTTGGAGCTACAACGCAGCGAACAGGAGAGAAGAAACTCCAAGGGGACGGGCGCTGAAGAAAAAAAAAACGCCAAAATTAGAAGAGTTCGAGACTGAGGGATGGAAGTCTGTTAACATCATCAATTGGATAGCCAAACCAGAAGAGCTAATCGAGGATACAGGAGGATCACAAGTCATGGTCAAGCGAGAATTGCCTATTATAATAGTAAGAGTGGCAGGATTAACAATAAGAAGTCTGTTAGACACGGGGTCAACAGTGAGCCTTATGACACAAGCTTTATATGATGAAATAGCCCGGAGAGAGAATATTTTGAAAATACCGATCTCTAGTGTCAAGATAAAAGGGGTAATTCCAGATAGAACGATGATATGTAAATATCAGGTATTCCTAGATTTACAGATAGGAGGCTCTATTTTCTCACAGAGTTTTCTGTTAGTAAACAAATTGCCATATAACCTACTCATTGGGGCAGAATTTATAAGGGAATACAGAGTGATAATCGACCTAGCACAGGACAGGGTTATGTTCCATGTGAATGAAGAAGCTGAAGGCTTGGAGGTCGCACTCAATGAGATTGAACCAGGGTCAAGTGAACAAGTATGGCATACATACAGAGAGGTGGCTGAGGAAGAAGTGTTAGTTATTGAGCAGTTAGAAGAAGAGCTGAAAACACTAGCCACAGACCTGGAGAAAGATTTGGAAACCAAACTAGAAGAATATATTTCGGAAAAGCTAGAAGAAGCGAAAATTGGGCTAAAAGAGAAGGAAAATTTAAAGCAGTTATTACTGGAACAGAAGGAAGTCTTTGATTCGAGACCTGGTCGTATAAAGAACTTCACTTATGCTTTTCAAGTCAGTGATTGGACACCATTTAGGCAGAAACCCTATCCTATAGCCGAAAAGCATTATGCTAAAGTGAAAGAGGCAATTCAGGAGATGTTGGAGGCCGGTGTTATTGAGAAGACACCTACGCCTTATGTAAGTCCATTGGTAATTGTACCAAAGACAGACGGAACTGTCAGAGTCTGCCTGGACCTGAGACATTTAAATTTGAAGGTTATTCCAGAATTTGACCAAGTGCCACCTATTAAAGAGATCCTCAGGAAGTTCAAAGGGAAAACCGTATTCACAAATTTGGACATCACATCCAGTTTCCATCATCTTGAATTAGAGAAGAAAACTAGTCTGTTGACAGGATTTATGTTTGATCAACATACATACACATTTTTGAGGCTACCTTTTGGGTTGAAAACAGCTGGTTCAGCACTGATAAGAGCGTTAGATCGCAATCTATCAGATGAAGTGAAAGAGAGTACCATCAGATATGTAGACGACATTCTACTCACATCAGAATCTCTGGAGGAGCACATGAGAGACCTGAAGAAGTTGCTAGATGACCTTCGAGAAGCTAACTTTAAGGTTAATATCAAGAAATCGCACTTCTGTCAGAGGGAAGTCAAATTCCTAGGGCATGTTATTGATGCAAATGGAGTGAAGCCTAATCCAGATAAATTGGAGGTAATTCGAAATTTCCCTCGACCCACGAAAGTAAAGCACGTCCGACAGTATTTGGGAGTAATTGGATTCTTTTCGAACCACTGCCCAAACTATACTGCGACAGTAGCACCCCTGCAGGACCTATTGAAGAAAGGCGGCAGATGGAATTGGACGGAGCAATGTCAGGAAGCATTCGTGAGGTCAAAACAAATGCTTTTGGAATATGTAAAACTGGGATACCCGGATTATACCCAGAAGTTCATCATACAGACGGATGCATCACTTATTGGGATCGGAGCGATGCTATTCCAGGAAAATGTTGACCAGCCTGAAAAGAAAGTTTTTATTGCCTTTATAAGTAGGAGGCTGAAAGCCCATGAGAAAAACTACACGATTACAGAGATAGAGTTGCTCGCAATTTTGTACGCGTTGCAATCTTGGCATAAACTCGTGTATGGCTTCCAAATAGTCCTCAGAACAGACCATAATGCTTTAACATTTTTGTTAAAGACAGACTTGTCTAGCCAGAGATTGACAAGATGGTCCCTGTATATTCAGCAATTTAATGTGGAAATAGAATACTGTCCAGGGAAAGAGAATGTAATACCGGACATATTAAGCCGTTACCCTAGAGAAGAGGAAGCGCTAGCTGTCCAGATTGAGAATCGAGATCAGAAGACGTTGGATGACTTAAGGAATCTTACCAACCTACAACGCGAAGACCCGTGGTTGAAGATGATGATCGATTACTTCGAGGGACGCTTAGCAAGGGGAACTGCAATATACAGAGAGGCAGAGGCATTGGCAACAGATTATGTATGGTATAATCAGATATTACACAAGTGGGATGATGTAGATCATACACGTCAAAGGATTGTGATTCCTGCATCTTTGCAGAGGAGATTGGTGTGGCTAGCACACAGAGCATTTGGACATCCAGGGATAGACAAAATTTGTGCTCTGTTGAAGGAAGCATTTACTTGGCCTAAGTTGAGAGAAACGGTGAGAAATGCTATTAGGACATGTGATCTATGCCAAAGGGTAAAGCCAAATCCCTTTTTAATGAGGCAACGACCTATTCCGTTGTTACCGGAGAAGCCAAGGCAGTTATTGAGCATAGACAACTTTGGACCATTGCCTAGAGCACGTAGAGGCAATAGTCACATTTTTGTAACCATGGATGTATTTTCGAAAATGGTGGTGTTATGCCCCATACAAAAGACAAGTTCAAAGCAGGTCTTGAAACGCCTGAAAGAGAGAGTTATTCCGATTCTTGGGAAGCCGGATAACATTCTCTCGGACCACGGAAGTTGCTTTACAAGTGCAGAATTTCGTCGAGAACTGGAAACTCTAGGAATTAGGCAGATTTTATCTACCATTCGCCATCCTGAGGCAAGTCCAGTTGAAAGAGTAATGAGAGAGATCCAGAAATACATGAAGATCTACTGCTCTGAAGCGAATTGGCGTTGGATTGAATTCCTAGAAGTAATTGAATACTGTATAAATAATACTGTACATGAGGCGACAGGTCAGGTTCCCGTGACTCAACATCTGGATCAGAGACCGGAGTGACCGTGGACTGGTGTTATTCCATTACCAGTAGACGCACAGCCAGGTCGAGAATTGAGGATCCAACGAACCTTCGAATATCTCAAAGCACAGGCGGAGATACGTCAGCGAAGAAATCGTGCGAAGAGGTATCATAGACCGCTTCTCGTCGGAGAGAAAGTCTTAATTAGGAAACCAGCCAGTTCAGATCCAGAGGCACGGAAGTATAAGAAGTTCATTTTTGCTTACCACGGCCCGTTCGAGGTGATAAGAGACCTACAGAACAATGCATACAGGTTAAAGCATTTAGAAACTGGAAACGAGGTCGTTATGAATGTAGTCAATTTAAAGGTTTATTATCCGCCAGAAGAATTCGACGAACAAGAAGAAGTATTATCAGTGCACACCCAACTCAACGTGGAGAGCGAAGTCAGACAAGCAGTCAGACCTGAAAGTTCGAGCGGCAAGACGGGACGAGAAGCAGACAGTTTGCCCAGTGGTAGGGACGAACAACAAAGATGACAGTGT
This sequence comes from Meconema thalassinum, assembly GCA_946902985.2. NCBI lineage: Eukaryota > Metazoa > Arthropoda > Insecta > Orthoptera > Tettigoniidae > Meconema > Meconema thalassinum. The sequence continues at coordinate 300,903,738 of OX336396.1, read as the reverse complement.
TTGCGAGAATTCTATGAAGAAATGGTTGCAGCGGCGAGAGAGGTTGAGGCAATAAATACGACCATCCGCCTGGAGAATGAACAGCTTAGGAAGAGCGCAGCGTGGAATGGGGAGCTGTACTAACCTACTCGCAGCCAGACGAGGTGAAGGACCCCAGATGTAAACACAGACAGTGATAGACAGTCAGCTGGTTACTTATAGAGAGCCACTTGCAATTGACTTCTATAAGTTTTGCAAGGGGAATATGAACCCGAGGAGGTTATGCTGACTGGAATCGAACGTGGTTCTCAGAGACTGTGATCTCAGTATAAAGGTTCCACCAGGGAACGAACCCGAAGTCTGTGGAGGGAGTTTCATTGAAAAAACCCCTAGAGAGAAGTGTATATTAAATCACTGGTGTGATTTCAGTTGCAGTGACATTATTTATTAAAATAATGCAGGGAAATTGAGCAGAATACAGCATTATTAGACTACTTGGTGTAGGCTATATGGGGCTTGGAGCACTGCAAGTGCAGAGTTTGACATTTTACAAATAGGCCCAGAATTGTGGGAGGTGTTCAGTGGAGCCAAGTCAATCTTTCTGACCTCATTCTGTCGTCTGGAAGAGGGTGAGGGCCTGAATAATGACCCAGTTCTTCCCCGACGGAGAATGGATTTGAGAATGGTGGGGAGAGATCACAAGGAAAATCATTGATTACTCGTGATTGGAGTAACGAAATGACATGGGAGTTGCCCACAGGTGAATCTTTAGACTGGAGGCTAATTTTAGAGCCTTTAATCTGCGAAATTGACGCATATTTAAGGAAGTGCGGAAGGACCGTAGGACTATCGTTGTTCGCGGCTGGATTTGAGGAGGTTGCCAGGGAATCCCCGGGAGATAGCGTGCCCACGCTATGGAGAAAGGAATTAATATTAATTAATTGGCCGAGCGATTCTTTAGCACGCAGATAGTTCTGGGATCAGTGAAAGGAAAGGAACCCGATGAACATGGTTTCGAGACCAGAATCATGCTGGGAGAGGAGCCGAGATCACGCGGGAAGATTTCGCTCTATTTTTTGTGTGAAACTCATATAAGGAGGTCGACCCTTAGCAGAGCATTCAGTCTTAAGTCAGTCTTACCCTAGTTGGAGCCAGTCTCACACCAGTTTGTCACAGTTTGTCAAGAGAGTCGCAGACAGTCGTCATGGCGGAACATATGTTGGTCCGGCTCATGAAAGGACGCGCGAACAAAGAGTTCTACATTTGAGTGAAGCATTTAATAAGCTTTTATTAATAATAATCGCGCTGCAGGTATACTCAGCAGTACGAGCAATGGCGTGTTCACGTAGGAAGCACCGTGTAAGATGAGTGGCAGAACTATTGTAAATAATAATACTAATTTGTGTAAAGTTATGGACAGTGTTAAGCGCAATGTATCAAATATCGACTGATCATTCATGTCTAATTACGCTGAAATGCGCTGGGAGAAACTTTACGAAGCATTTGGTAATGTCGTAAGGATACCAAATAATAACGCTCAGGACGGAAGTTAGCATATTTATGCAACGCAGGAAGCTTACCGTAGGAGTATGTATAAAAACTGTTGGTGAATTCCGAGGGCAGGTAAACCAGACTTTCAATCAGGAGTTGGTAGGAGCACGGGAGATGCCGTCGACACCTGCAATTTTGATATCTTTGCTAGGGAATTTCAAGCAATGAAAAGTGTACAAAGTGACGTGTGTTATGTATAAAGCATATGTAAAATATCTTTTGAAGTAGTGGTTTAATAAGTTTTATAAAGTGTCACATGTTTGGAAGCAATAGCTTCATTATAGAAATGCAAAGTGCCGTGTGGTTAACGGAAAATATGTGTCATAAAATGTGTGTATTCAAGATAAAAATGTCGCGTTAAACCTGCATATGGCGGGCGACTTGGAAGGATATGATTGGTTGGAGCCACCATGAGGAGCCTAGAGATATGTGAGTACTCCACAAATTATGGTTAAGTAGAGAATATGGGCCACTGCATGTTATGTGATTTCAGTAAAGATGCCAGTAAGAATCAGATTAGGAGGTAGACCCTCCAGGTTTAATCATTATTGTATTGATTTTTATACAGTTGAGATGTTAATGTGCATCAATAAGTGGATTAATCATTACCACTATTAATTAAGATGGCAATCAGTTATGTAAAAGTTACGAGCACAGTTGTTCGAGTTTTGAGATGATTGGTTGTGTCGGATTTTGGTAAATTATGTCAGAAATATAATAATAATACTAAGGAAGGATTTGGTAATTTATTTCAGTGAGAATAATAATAATAATAAGGAATGATTTGGTAAATTATGTCAGTGAGAATAATATAATAACAATTATGAATATCAAAGGTATTAATGAACGCATCAGGTAATTGTTGTAAACAAGAAATAATTACGCTAATTGCAAGACTTATCGATCCAAGCAGTAAGATTATACAGTAAGATTACATTACGGGATTAAAGAAAGAGTTTGATACCAGAATATATTGTATTAATGGGAATATAATTATGCCAGGAATGGAAGAGCTTTTAGTGAATTGAATTTGCAGCTAATGTGAGAAGCTTATAGAGTAACTGATAGATTTCTCTTAATATTATAGGACGAAGTCGTAACATTAGGTAAGGAGCCAGGTGGTCTATTCTACGTATGAAATCTCCTATGCCGGGGGCATAGCTGGAGATATACTTTGTGCCAGAGTGTTTAGTGTTGGACCCTAACTCTGATGATGGATGAAATGTTCCGGATTGGAATCCCATGATAAGTGCGAGGCAAACGATTGGACACCTCGACACTTTATGGTTCCCCGAGAACTTATTGTTGAGTGATTTGGCTTGTTGATGCGAACCTCAAATGTCGGCAGCTTGGACTGACCGCATAATTTATTTAAGACACCGGTTGCCTACGAGACCAATGTTTTACGAACCTCGTACCTTCATGTTGAAATGGGCCTAGTTTGGTGCCAGTTATTAGTATCCTCGGGGTAGGAATAAATATAAAGCTCATTCACTACCTGTGTGCATAATATTCAGTTAAAATCCATTGAGATATGTGTGTCATTGGGAGCACAGTACTGTCTTGTAAAATCTTATACTGCTTTGGAAATAAGCCTTCAGACATAAAGCGAGGGTCGAGTTAATGTTGGAACCCCCTTCCACACTCCTATTGTATGCCGACCGCTCGGGTAGAGGGTCTGGACGGTCAAGGCGGACCGTAGAAGCAAGTTTGAAAGGAACAGATTTTAGACCCTGTTAATGACTTGAAGTGAAATATTGTTATGTTGAATAATGAAGCCATGTGGTTTAAGAACACATTGATAATTATATATTATCCTGATGGTTCATGATTTTAGCTATCTAACGAATGGTTAGACGTTGCATTTATACTGTCACTGACAACTTTTTCAGAAGTTGGTTACCAGATTCCACAGGCTACGCGCGCAAGGTAGTTTGATTGTACCATCCGACACAACAATAACATAACGTTTTTATATGAAATCACAAAACGGCATGCAGTGGAACTATATAAATAGTGGAGTATGGGTAGCTTACATAATTATGGAGTTGCACGTAGTTTGCTGTGCAACACCAGAATAGGCTAATGCATGTAAAGCATTTGGTGGGAAAAGAAAGATCAAAACACACACGGTACACATAATTGTCAAATTAAGAAGGTTTAATGAATCAGTAATTTTGTGATATTAAAGAAGTCACATTGTATGACAGTAGGATCAATGTATAGTTTGTTTCTGAAGTTGTATGTGCATCAGCGCACTAGAATATCTTTGTGAAGTTCACATAAGGGTAAAGGTTTGTGGTATGATATGATTTATTATGATTATATATTATGTTCATAGTGGTGGATTGTGGAAAGTAATTTTTGTTTGCTTTGTTTTATGGTTATGGGGATTGTTTTATTTGTTTAAAAGCCATGATCTTATTTACTGAATTAAAGTTTTAGAATAGAGTTGTGCCTTATCATTGTAGAGTTGATACCTTTTAGCCTCAAATCCAAAGTATGCAACTGCTCAGTGGGAGGACGGTACACCCTCGAGTCCTGAAGCTAGCTGGAGGCAGAAGCATATTTTCCATCGAGATTATACACATGGGTACAATACTAACTAATGGGTTTAATTCAAAATTGGCACAACAATAGATCATATTATTTCAGATTATTTCTGACCAATACATGCATGACATTGTTGCCAGCACGATTTTACGCACGCTGTTAGATCCAATGTTTAACTGCATGTAACGTCCATGGTATCCATTGGACTTCAACCAAATTTTGTATTCTGTACCTTAAGAGATGGAACTAAGGATATATTCAGTCGCCAGGGCTGCCAACTGTAGTGCTCTATTAGGCTACGTTATGCCAGGTATACAGTATTTCAAACTAATTAGAAATGTCGATATTATCAATTTAATTTCGTCATAATTCTACATATAGATTATTCATTAGCATGAATCTTAAATTTTAAGAAAAGTAGGCTCTTTAGTTCGTCACGGAACTTTTTATTTTCCTTCGCCTGGAGTTTCCTCTGTCTCCAATATCCCTTCATGCGTTGTGTGGCAAGTTTCCTTTGATCTTCTGTCCAAGTTCGTCCACTGCTCTCAGGTCTTCCTTCATCTTGAAACCCTTCGAGATTTTTCACTTTACTCTTAAATTTACTTCTTTCTAGCATTTGAGACTCTGTGATGTTCAACTTTTCTAATTAATCTTTCCTAACTTCCTTAGTCCATGTTGGAGTGGTCTTCTTCTTCCAGAGATAGTTTGTTTGGTTAATCTCTGTTTGTGCATTGTGTATGCCCGCCTCCTCTTCCGCATAGTCTCTGAGATTCTTTCCATGTTCTGGTAGACTTCTCTGTTGCTTCGCAGTTTCTGTTCGTCTTCAGTCCGAACTGCACCCATGATTTTTCTTAGAATTCTACTTTCCATGACTTGTAGTTTTTCTAGGCTATAGCTCATCGAGAGGCATTCACTGGCAAAGGGACATTCCGTTTTTACTTTTATTGCTATCTCTTTTTAATTTCGTTTTATTTTATATAATTTAATTGATTTGAATTTCTATTAATGTAAATTTATTTTATTTTATATATTTTATTATATTTTATTTTATTTGATTTATTTTGATAAGGTTTATTTTATTTTGTTTTTTATTTAATTTTATTTTATTTTATATTATCTTAGACAATTTTATGCTATACTAAACTCTATGAAGCCGACTTACTTGTTGCTGCAATTGAGTCATAGTCCTATTGTGGCAATAGATAAATAAAATTATAAATAAATAAATATATAAATAAATAAATAAATAAGTAAATAAAGACCACTTTGTGGTGAAATATCTGCTATCCTTGATTTCCGGGTTAGATTCTTCTAGTCTAAGAGTAGGGGGGTAGTGGGTGTTCCAAATAGTGTCATGGCCGCCGCGTGAGTCCAAGCCAATATCTCGCGAACCCATGGTCGGATGTTGACATATGAGGTGTCGTTGAACTCGAGCTGACGTCCTCTTTCCTATTGACCATGTATTATATTTTTCAAAAATTCTTTGTTTTTTTTTGTTTTCGAAAATAGGCGATAGTTTGAAAACCAAACAGGATAGAACGTTGTGCCATGGCTCAAACGAATGGTCTTTATGACCTTTATTTTCTATAATAAAACTTTTTTATTTTTTATGTTTTTTTGAGACTGGCTATGACGTCACAGATGAATGGCGTTGGGAGGCTGGACATGACTTTTTATTACCCAAAAACATTTTCCTTTTTGCCAGCCTCCCACCGCCATTCATCTGTGACGTCATAGCCAGTCTCAAAGCAAGTCTATACTTGTAGAACATGCCATGTGACAAGGTTAGGTTTACTGAGCTGAGGTTAACTTAGGTTAGCTAGCTCTATCTCACTCCTAGCCAATCATTAACCTTAAAAGCACTCTAGAGTTCTTGGAATCTGTTCATGTAATTATTATTCTTGACAGTACTTTGGAAATTACACCCTGAAAAATATCAATCCCCTTGAATTTTTTTTAAACTGTTAATATTATTATTATTATTAGCCAAGTCACTTTACTAAAATTTAATTTAAGTGTATTAGTTGATATGAAAGTCTCTACAACCAGCCATGCTTGCACCCACTTTTTGCTTTCACTTTTGCTCCCATATTAATGCCAACTCTTATAACTATAAGCAACAGCAAAATGTAAATGGAATAATATTTCTGATAATGTTCAAAACTAAAGTCCTGAGGTCTTGGGTTTGAATTCTCAACTATGATTGTCAGCCAATGAGTTACACTACAGAAAACTTTTTATTTTTGTGTTGTGTTGCATGATAATTTGCCCATTTTGCGGTGTAGTGGCTAGTATACTTGGGTGTTATCCCAGAGGTTTTGGATTCCAACGCGACTATGGCCAGAATTTAATTTTTGATCTGAGAGTTGGAAGGTTAGGTTAGGTGAAGTTAGGTTAGGGGGGATTGTTTTAGTAAAACACCATATTTGACCCCACTTTTTACTCACACATTTTGCTCCCCCTTTGTGCACTCACTTTTGCTCGCTCTTTTTGCTCCCACTTTTGCTTTCACATTTGCTCCCACTTTCTGCTCCCATATTTGCTCACACTTGTTTGCTCCCACTTCTGCTTACACGTTTTGCTCCCACTTTTTGCTCCCACATTTTTTTGCTCTCATATTTGCTCCCACTTTTGCTTACACTTTTTGGTCCCACTTTTTTCTCTCACTTTTTTCTCCCCCTTTTGCTTTCACATTTGCTCCCATACTTGCTCCTACTTTTTTTTTGCTCTCATATTTGCTCCCACTTTTTGCTCTCACTTTTTTCTCTCACTTTTTGCTCCCACTTTTGCTTTCACATTTGCTCCCATACTTGCTCCCACTTTTCCTTTCACATTTACTCTCATAATTGCTCCTACTTTCTTCAGATCCCACTTTTTGCTCCCACTTTTTTGCTCCCACTTTTTGCTCCCACTCTTGCACCCACTTTTGCACCCACTTTTGCACCCACTCTTGCACCCACTTTTGAACCCACTTTTCACCCACTTTTGCACCCACTTTTGCACCCACTTTTACACCCACTCTTGCACCCACTTTTGCACCCACTTTTACATTCACTTTTGCACTCACTTTTGAACCCACGTTTGCACTCACTTTTACACTCACTTTTGCTCCCACTTTTTGCTCCCACTTTTTGCTCCCAATTTTTGCTCCCACTTTTTGCTCCCACTTTTTGCTCCCAATTTTTGCTCCCACTTTTTGCTCCCACTTTTTTGCTCCCAGTTCTTGCTCCCACTTTTTGCTCCCACTTTTTTTTTGCTCCCACATTTGCACCCATATATGCTCGCACATTAATCTATTGTTCTTATTACCAAGTTGTCTTTACTAGAGCTTAGTCTAAGCTTGACAGTTGATATGGAAGTATCTGTGACTAGGTATGGTAAGCCTCATGCATTCTATAAAGGATATTCATATATTGTGAAACGAACCAATAAAAATGGAACTGTTATTTGGCGTTGTACAAAACAACGTTCAAAACAATGTCGCAGTGAGCTAAAAAGCAAAAATAGTGTGGTTTTAAGTGTCAGTGATCATCAATGTAGTGTACTGCATGAAACACTGTTGCTGTCAACAGAAAATCATGAAAATGTTAAAAAGCAAGTGCTACAAAACAATACTACTATTGAAAATAATTCAATGTTCAAAAAACCCTTAACATTATCAAAAGCCACGCAGACTCTACATGAGAACACTGTAGAGGAAGAGGAAGAGGAACAGGAAGAGGACCAGGAATATTTAACTGGTTTTAGTAATGTTGAGGATAATGTTGAGGATAATTATAGTGATTATAATAATAGTGATATAGATCATGCAGCTTATGATTATGATAGTGATGATGATCCAAAACAGGACAATAACGTTTTCATGCCTATTGTTTACCGTGGAAGAAAAAAGATCTACAACAAGCTTTGTTTTTAAAACTATAACACACTATCGTAAAGGCAAAGACTTGTATTAAGTGTGCTTTTTATTGTCATAATCATGTATACTCTACAATGTTAAATATTCTGACTTCTATAGAAAATAAAACAACATTGTACCATTATTTTCATTTATTTACAAACTTTATATACATTTTTTTTTGGTTTCATGATAATATTTTTAAGACAATACTAAACACTAAGACATTATTATTCTATACACATATTTTTTCTTTCAGTCCATTGTCATGACTTATATCTTCCATTATTATTTGACTTTTTTTTAAATTAATTAAAACGAATCATGCACCTATTGTTTTTAAAACCTTCATAAATTAAGTGTACAGGTTGCACAGCATTATTGACTTCATCAAAAACACTTTCCGACATATCATTAAACCGTATAGGCAGAAATGTCTCAAAGTTTTCACATACACAAAGTACACGATCACCATATGCTGTTTTCAATTTCCGAATCTTGATAATGCGGAATGGAATATGCGTTGGCAATTCGCTGAGCTTCTTTGTCTCTAAGCCACATGATTGTCCCACAGCATTCAAAACATTCATTGTAGTAGTCTATAAACAAAACAAAAGCATATCTAATACACTCTAAAACAGTTTTAATAATATTGTGCAATTAGGGATTTTGCACTATGCATGGCGAATAAATTATACTAGTTATGCAAGAAATGCCCTAACTGTAGCAGATACTACTTTTCTGCATATAGCACAAGTGTTAAGTTTTAATGCACATTTGACACAGGCTATCATGTGTCCACAGGGTAAAAATACAACACCTAGTTCATCTTGATAACAAATTTTACATAATTGTTGGTCACACTTTTGTATCTGTTCGTGAGACAAGTCTTTTCTTTCAGCCTTATGTATTTGCTCCGCGTGCTCTAACTCTAAAGGCACTTTTATGTCTTGTGCTGCAATCACTTTTTCTTTACGAATTGTGTTCACAAATTCCTGACCTCTAAGCAGCACCATGTATTTACAGTTTGGTAACCAACGAGCGTGTTGCACTAAAGGGTCATCAGTAATTTGCCAATCCTTTAAAGCAAATCCACAATAAAAACATATTGTTTTATCCCCTTCACCAGTATAAAAAAATCCAGCTTCACTTAGCTGTTTGGTAAAGTGTTTTAATATTAATGGCCAAACATTTTTATAAGATTCGAAACGTTTCTCAACAGAGCTGTACTCTGGGTGTGCTAGTGCTTTAGTCTTGCAAACTCCCGATTTTTCAAAAGCACACGCCAATTCAACACTGTCTATGGCATATGGACCACATATATCGACACTACCGTTGGCTGGTAATACATCATTATTATTATTTATTTATGATTCAGCAACGTAAGTAGCGGCCAATGGTCTTGTGGTTCGGTAAAATGAATACACAGGTATGTTACCCACTTGTTTTCCAAGCATGTAAGGACAACAAGGAGACCATCGCAAATGGTCTCTAAAGGGATCATCCCCTTCTTCCCAGTGGTAAAGTTCAATACGACAAAACACACAGCGCACCACATCTTCTCGGTTCAAGTAAAAAAAACTGCTTTTGCAAGTTCATGCGTCGACAAAAAGCCTACAGGCCAGGATTCAAATGTTAACCAACGGTCATGTTCTGATTTTAAATCTAACCCACGTGGTAAACCAACTTGCTCACTTGTTGTATTTGGTACTAACGCCATGTGTTATAATAAAACATTTTCTTATTGTAAGTTATTAACGTTGCACAGAGTACTTTAAAGCACAATGTATGCTTGTTCACTGTCTGTTCATTACGTTAATGGCGCATAATGATAACTAAAAGCAAACAAAATAACCAATCACTCAATCAATCAATCAATCAATCAATACTTGTAAATAAAACTTTAACGTTAATTGGCATTAATATATCAAAACACCATAAAAATTATAATAAACTGTATGTCGGCACTAACAGTAACCCATGTACTTATTTTCTTTTTATAAACCTGCAGTCATTTACATTCCCCTTTAACCAATACATAAACAAAAAATTATAATGTCATGTCATTTTGTTCAGATTATCATGTCATTTTGTTCAGATTATCATGTTCAAACCTGTGAATATTCGTTGAGTTCATAGAGTACAAAGTTCCTCATTTTTCTATTAGAAAGTGCTATAGAGTTTAAAGATATTAGATATCTAACATCTAACCTCCATGACTTTCATAGTCAAGGAACAACTAAATTCGACATGCAAGCCACCCTCTGTGTGTCAAATAACAAAGCTTGCACCCGGCACCGAGGTCATACGATATTATTATTATTATTATTATTATAGGGAACGACCTGTCAGTTAAATTAAATTTTTTGTTTTTTACAAAATCCAATATGGCCTTGTACCTTCCCGGTAAACAACCAATATGGTCTTGTACCGGTTGCCAATACATAGTCATTAATCAAGAAAGCAATCATCGTCCTAGTCATGTATAGGTAATGATTTTTTTTTTGTCTACGAGCTTTCAGTAGTGGTAAAATGGAATAGCATTTTATGTTAGGCTTACCTGAGTTTTAAATAGTTCACTGCCTGGAAACAATGGTTGCACTTTACTGCGTCTCGGGTTTTCAGCGACTGCTACGGCGGTAAGGCTCTTCTTTCCAAGTTTCTAAAAATTAATAAAATAAACCGTTATAAATACCTAAATTCAGGTTAATACATATATTTCATAAAATAAAATATGAAACAACAAAAATAAAACAAGTTAGTTTAAAAAAAATAATCCCACCTTTACTTGCAGTGGCTTTTTCCTGCTTCCTTCTAGTGGGCTCAAAAGTGCAATGGTTTCTTCTCTCTCAGACATGTAAGGTATGCCGGTTATCTGCAAACAAATAAATAAATAAAATCATTAATTATCTAATCAATAAATAATTGCATGTAAATATATAAAATCAATAAATATATAAATAAATATATACCTACCCCACAACAAGGTTAAGTATTTTCCACCAACACCAAAACTGATAAACAAGACCAGGGGTTTCTTGCAACGCAGTGTGTTCAAAGGTAGTCACCTAAGTGAGTGTGGAAATGATAACGACATGTCTATATATATGCTACGTTGCATGTATAATCTTTTTTTTCCCACGCTTTGAACATTCTCTTATCGTGCACGTGGACAGCTAACGTCCCAGGCGAACACCTGTGCCGTATCAAATTTCACCTGAACTTGCATTTTGTCACGTACGAAGCAAAACAGGATGTCACTTGTTAACAGTTATCGCGCATGTGGACAGATGACGTCTAAGATGAACACCTGCGGTAGATCAAATTTCACATGAACTTGCATTTTGTCACGTACGAAGCAAAACAGGATGTCACTGGTTTAGCCTACATCTGGTTTCACACATGTGTGTGCATGCCTTTCACACTCCCCTGCCACCACGATGGTCAGATTATTTCACCTTCAAGCGTCTTGGTCATTTTTTCCATTACACTTGTTGTCAAGTCAGATCAATGCCTTCCAATAAGCTCAAATGACCTTCACCTCCTCGGCAAGTTTGTTTTCTCTACTCGCTTCGACCAACATAGAATCAAGTTCTCATCACCGTTTACAAGTCAAAGGTAAAATATCAGAAAAACGCACCCTCGCTCTGTCATACACCGACCCGTCGAAATAGCGATTGTTCTATCAAGCATGGTCCTTGTGGTTAGCGACAGGTTCGTTGAAACACACACACCCAGCCGTATCGTCTCTCTCAACCACCACGCTTCATGAACATTATAAACAGGTAAAGAAAAAGAAAAAGTTTTTTCATCATGTATGGCGTTAGGCCCTTTGTGAATTATTTTTTGGAAAAAATATCTCCCACATTTGAAAGGGGGCGTTAGCCCGAGTCCTAGGACACCTCGTACACGTCTCTAGCGTTATTGGTTCGTGACATATCGGCAAAAATCATAAAAAACACGTGTTTACCCCAAAATCGCGTTTCCCAATTTTTTTAAAATTACAACGAGTGGTCCATAGCAAAGAGGACGTCTTCCCGAATCCTTGGACCCATCGTACATGCCTCTAGCGTTATTGCTTCGTGAGATATCGGCAAAATCACAAAAACACGTGTTTACCCCAAAATCGAGTTTCCAATTTTATTAAAAATTATAACGAGTAGTCCATAGCAGAGAGGACGTTACCCCGAGTCCTTGGACCTGTCGAACACGCCTCTAGCGTTATTGGTTCGTGAGATATAGCAAAAAGTCTAAAATCACGTTTTTACCCCAAAAAGACTGTTTCCAGATTTTCACATTTTCGACACCGACATTCCCGTAAAGAGCACGACGAGACGAAAAAAAACGAATCCAAGCACGCCCTCCTAGCATGGCTCCTTCCATTCCAAGGTCGCAGGGGCTCACCACTTGCTAAGTGGTCCAGCTCTGTCCCCATCCCACTACTAACAGGTTTTCATCCTAGAGACTTGAAATTTATTTTGGGGGTAGAGGGGGTAGGGACCATTGATTTACGTCAAACAATTTTGTTTGTAGAGTTCCTAGTTTCCAAAATATAGAATTTTCAAAATTCGAGTTTTTTCAAAAAAACATAAAAAATAAAAAAGTTTTATATTAGAAAATAAAGGTCATAAAGACCATTCGTTTGAGCCATGGCACAACGTTCTATCCTGTTTGGTTTTCAAACTATCGCCTATTTTCGAAAACAAAAAAAAACAAAGAATTTTTGAAAAATATAATACATGGTCAATAGGAAAGAGGACGTCAGCTTGAGTTCAACGACACCTCATATGTCAACATCCGACCATGGGTTCGCGTGATATTGGCTTGGACTCACGCGGCGGCCATGACACTATTTGGAACACCCACTACCCCCCTACTTCTAAGGTTGAAATCTGTTGTTTATAGCTAAGGTGAGGAATTGGGTTAGACGTCTTGGGACATGAAATAAGGAACCATCGCAGCATTCACCTCGAGTATGCAAGAAGACTAAACACAACTAAATTCAGTAAGGTATTTGTACCTTGGGCTCAGTCAAGTGCTGGAAGGTTGCTGCACCTGGCTGCTTGAGGTACAATACTTATGGTAGGAGGAAAAAGTAGAATAGCTTTCTAATAATAACTGCCTATGATGATGATCAATGGATAAAGAGGAAATACCTCTAATAGATAGCGTAATTATGAAAACGTGAGCTCTAATTGCCGTCATTACGGAATGTAATCACGATCCGAGCAGGGGTGAGATCTCATTTGGTCGGTCACAGACAAAAGCACTGTTATTATTATTATTATTTCCGTCCATATAACTGACTCCGATCAAAGAAAGATAAAAAGCGTTGTTCATGATATTAATTGGCTTTGGTGGGTAATTTAGTCGTACATTACATGGTTGGAGCCTATCCGCCACCCTAAGGACAGGCTGCTCACTGTGAAATACGGTATGTCCGCTAACAAGAGAGCATCGCAACGTCAACCCGCATTGCGCTGATACTCTGCATAACTCTTGGTCAAATCCATGGGTGGCCCTAGGGCGTTGCGAACGTTGCGCTCGCAGCGGGAAGCGCCAAAAACGATAGATTGTCTGTCTAAGCTGTGTTCAAGTAGGGGATTGTAGATCAAATTGGTTTGAAACAAGCAGAGGAGTCCAACAGGGAAGTGCCTTGTCAACACTCCTGTTCATCGGCACCTTGGATCGGATCATAAAATCTGTCAAAGAACATTACAATGAGCCTAACACCCTGGTATTTGCAGATGTGGTGATGACATGGAGAGACATAGAAACAGAAGCGCAGGAGAAACTTAACTTTTGGAATGACAAGTTTAAAGAATTAGGACTGAAGGTCAGTCAAACAAAAACAGTTGAAATGACGATCAACAGGAGTGGTTCATGTTCCAATATCTTTCTAGAGGGAACTCATCTGAAATCTGTTTCTAACTTCAAGCACCTTGGAAGTGTTGTCTCAAAGGACAAATCTATAAATCAAGAGATCCTTAACAGGATCCAAGAGCCTCCCGATGTTATTGTCAAGTGATAAATCTACTATCGGATGACAAAATACCCCATACCTACTTCATTCCAATTCTCACCTATGGACTTGAAACATGTACCCTACTCAACAAGGCTAATAGTAAAATCCAGGCAGCGGCTTCGGTGGCGTAGTCGGTAGCATGCTGAGCTTCTATGTCCAAGATAGCGGGTTCAAACCCGGCCGAAGCCGTCGGATTTTTTAAGAGCGTTAAAAATCCCTCAGTATGCCTTCCTCCGGAGGGGTCCCATGTCATAGATTTATGGCATGTTAATGAACCTTCCACTAAATGCACCTGTGTGAAGCTAAATTGGATAGGTTAAGAATGTAAACAATGCTCTTAGGTTTCTACGTTCGTTGCCAAGAGCCGACTGCGGTGGCGTCTAGTAGTTAAGTTCTGAACTTGGCCTAGTAGTCGTTGACGGTGGCGTTTGGCGGCAAAAGTAGGAACTATTTGAAAAATTCTAAGTTGCAGTACTTAAATTAAAAAACAGATAATACCCACTAATACAGTCATCACAATTAACACCGGTTATCAGACAGATTCTACACACACTCAAAGTACACGGGGTACATGACCGCATTGTCACAGCCCCTAAACTTAAGAACCAACCAACCAACCAAAATCCAGGCAACAGAAATGAAATTAATCAGAAAAATGAACCAGAGGACCAGGAAAGATAATGTTAGGAATGAAATTAATAGGCAGGAAGTTGGTATCAAAATACCTGTCACTGAACTCCTAGGAAGACGCAGATTACAGTGGTTTGGACACGTCATAAGAATGGACATAAATAGAACACCAAGAAATTATTTCTACAGAGAAGTGAGAGGGAGGAGTCCGGTAGGAAGGCCAAGAAATCGATGGATAGACACAGTGAAGTCTGAGGTCAACAAACGGAATGTGAAATTGGAAGAAGTAGAAGAACAGCAACTCTACTTCGACCGAAAGAAATGGCGAGTGCTTGTATACCACACCCGCGAAACTGGAGCCGGGAAATGATTATGATGATGATGATGATGATGAAGATGAGATCGTCAGCGATAAAAAAATATAAAAAATCCAATCACTTTATTTTTATGTAACCCTACCAGCCTAAATTAATTCTATAATAATAATAATAATAATAATAATAATGGCCTCGGATGCCGGGTGCAAGCTTTGTAATTTGACACCCTGAGGGTAGCTTGCATGTCGAATTTCGTTGTTCCTTGAATCACTATGAAAGTCAAGGAGGTTAGATAATAGATATCTAAGCTCCTTGAACATTATAGCGCTTTCTAGTAGAGTAATGAGAAACTTTGTGTTGGCGGAAACTCCCGAGATTAATTTTGCTATTATGAACACGGCCTACTGAATTCAAATGGGTTCTTTGACATGCCAACATCGTATGACATGCGTATCGTATTTTTGCCGCCTTTCAAAAATCACTTACCACGGCCAGGGGCGAACCTGCAATCTTGGGGTTAGTAGACCGACACGCTATCCACTCACCCACCGAGGCAAGCTAATTAATTCTATACATCAGTGACATGGGGTACGCGATTTCAAAGGTATAGAAACATACGGGATGATTTACGACAAGGAGATGCGGGCTGTATTGTTCATACGCGTACCAAGTGTCGTGTCGTACACAGTGTTTTACTGAAACAAATTGCCAAGCACACCATAGGGGTCCCATATTTCTAAATTTATTTTTTATTTTATGGGATCAGGAAAAGGTTAGTACCAAGGTAAAACTTCAACAATAATTTTTATTTTCCCCTTTGAAAACCACAACAGTTAAGCGGGCCATACACGCTGAGATGTGTATCGAGAGACTGTCTCAAGAAACGCGTATCTGATATCAGATGTGTCGTGTGTAGCGTTGTCACAGCTGGTCTCACATGGTATAATGAAGCAACGGAGCAGGTATCACGTCTCTCGCTCTGGACAAGAGACCTTGAGATAGATACAAGCAACACGATACAAGTATCAACAAGTTTACACGTGTGTAGGGAAGTATCGCGTGTATCACAGAGCACGGCCGACTGAATGCGAGCTGCGCTTTCTACCGGCTTTGACAATCCCAGTTAGAGCCCATGCATAAGGTGTAATTGGAAAATTTCTATTCGTCGCCGATGGAGCGCACTCCCATCCCATTATAGGCGCGATTAATAAACAGCTGTACAGTACGTTTATTAAATGTGTAATCTCGAGAACCACTGGATGGATTTTGATGCTGCTTTCACCATTCTGTAAAGGTAATCTCGAGGAAGATTTCTGTAGAAATTCAAGAATCGGGGAGTTTGTTTTACACTAAGTAGAGATAAGTCTTTCTCGTGCAATGCTTGGTAAACAGCGCTGTGTGAGTAGTTGAGTAACTAACAAGATTTCATGTAAAAGGTCTCATTGTTTAGGCCGGTTGTGGAAAGCGCAGCTCGCATCCAGTCGGCCGTGCACAGAGTTATCATGAGCTGAGAAATACCTGAGCGTGCATTTTGGGAAGAATTTATAAATTCCTACCAAAAGTACACATGTCTATGGGACTCAAAAAATGATAGTTACAGCGATACACGTGCCAGAAACAATGCATACGATAGTTTGCTCTCTTTGTTAACCATGTTTTAGACCACATTCTTCGTTTTTTCATTAGACAAACACCAAGAACTATCCCCATAGCAAGCATTTCGTCTACTGGAGGATCGGACGCCATGTTATTTCCACTAAAACTAACAACAAATCTCGGAGACTAGAGACCTGTATCTAGAGTCCGCCTCATGAGACAGTCTCTCGATACAGATCTCAGCGTGTATGGCCCGCTTTACAGCAATGCAATTTTCTGCACATGAAACACTGCCATTGTTTTATATGAAAAACAGCATTACATTCATGTCAAAAAATAATTTTGATATGTTTTCAAAATTCAAAATGGTGGTTGTTCATCACACAAGGCTGCTGCGTTTTAGTGATGACTCCTGTAATGTTCCACACTATTTTTTAGGTTCTGTTAATTGTATTTTATTGCAAAGATATTCATCTAGAAATGCAAGTAGCCTACTTTCAGTAACATATCTTAACAAAAAAAAATACTTCTTTAACTTATTGGAAGGAAATTGTCAAAATCTTGCAATATTTTTGCTACATTTTACTTTTTATAAAATGAACTATATTAGAGAGAGACATGAATTTACATCATTATGTAGATATGTGTGTGTTTGAGTCTTCAGTCTTTTAACTGGTTTGATGCAGATATCCATGCCTCCCTGTCCTGAGCTAATCGATTCATCTCTACATAGCTACCACACCCTACATCCGAGGCAATCTGTTTAACATATTCTAACCTTGGTCTACCCCTACAGTTCTTGTCCTTGACCCTTCCTTCCATAACTAAGCTTGCTATTCCTGGGTGTCTTAGAATGTGTCCTACCAACCTATCTCTTCTCTTCATTACCATTCGACAGAAACATCTCTCCTCTCCCACTCGTCTTAATACCTCTTCATTTGTTACCCTATCTACCCATCTGATCTTCATCATTCTCCTGTAACACCACATTTCAAACGCTTCAATTCTCCTCTTTCTGCTGCACCAATAGTCCAAGTTTCACTTCCATAGAGCGCCACGCTCCAGACAAAGGTTTTCATAAACGTCTTCCTAATACCTAAATTTATAATCGATGTCAACTGATTCCTTTTCTGTAGAAATTCTTTCCTTGCCTGAGCCAACCTACTTTTTATATCCTCTTTGGTTCGTCCATCACTGTTTTATTTTGCTTCCTAAGTAACAGGAGCAGAAAATAAACCCAAAACTTTCATTAGTGTATGTCAATTAGTTTTTGAGTTATCATTAAAACGGTAGTCAAAAACACAACTCTGAGAAAATGAGCGATGAACATCTGTGCATAAATCTTACACACCATTAACCTTGACGAACACTGGGTGCAGGGCTTGGCCTTTTAAATCATCACTCAAACAATGACATATTTCTTGCAGCAAAATGCTCCTAAAGGATAGAAGCATAAAATAAAATAAAATATTTTGAAAAATTGATTTCTGAAACTGTACCTCACACCTTAAATTAATTTACTATATAAATTTGACGTAACGTATGCATGACATGAGCGTCGTCTGCGACATAGCAGTTGAAATAAACCTTATTGTTTCTCATCCTCTCTACTACTAGGCTACACTAACCTTCCGGAGGTCTGAGTAATTAATCATGTAAAAACGTTTGTTATCTTTAGTCTCTACAGCGGAAGGGCCGCCACACTGAGATTTCGCCCGCCTGAAAATCTTCCTAGGACTGCCTCTGGACAAATCTCAAGGAATACATTCAGTGTGGTCCATTTTAATACTATGACCTGAAATCCTAGAAAACTACGCATCGGATAAAAATAACAAGTTGTTCAGTAAAGAACATATAGCCTCCTTTCTCCTAAATGCATGGGTTTTGTTATAACTCTTTGTCCTTTTCAAGGAAAATTAATTGCATTTTATTTGTAGTAGCCTGTTGAAATACAACGTGCTATGCGGATATTAAACATGAATATAAGTTACCCTGTGCTAGTGCTACCTCTGTACAAAAACTTCATTCAATTCGGTTTCGTCGTATTTGAATTGATATCGGGAATCGATTTGTAAACATACATGGCCCCCATCTGCAAACTATTGGGCTGATGACCTTGTACTTCAGTCAAATGATGCTTCCCACAAAAGGTATGTTGTTGCAAAATGTGGTCGAGATCAAATGTTTCGGTCGGTCGTAATTTGATTTAAGCTTTCAACATTTGGGTGGCCGCAAATCCGTTTCCGTCAAGAGGGTGGCGATACAAAAATGACACTGAGGTGCCCTTTGCTAGTGCTACCTCTGTACCAAATTTCGTTCAATTCGGTTTCACAATGTTTGAAAAGATAAAGGGAATCCATTTGCATACATACATGGCCGCCATCCGCAAATTGTTGGACTGATGACCTTGTAATTTGGTCAAAAGATTCTTTATACATAAAGGTATAACGTTGCAAAATTTGGTAGAGATCAGATAATTAGGTTGGTCGTAATTTGATTCAAGCTTTTAACATTTGGGTGGCCGCCATTACGTTTTCGTCAAGATGGCGGCGATATAAAACATGACAATGGAGTGCCCAATGCTAGTGCTATCACTGTACCATGTTTCGTTCGATTCGGTTTCACTGTAACTGAATTGATAGGAGGAATCGATTTGCACACAAACATGGCCGCCATCTGCAAACTATTGGGCTGATGACCTTGTAGTTTAGTCAAAAGACTCTCGCCTTATGAATATATGTTGTTGCAAAATTAGGTAGAGATCAGATGATTAGGCTAGTCGTAATTTGATTTAAGCTTTGAATATTTGGGTGGCCGCCATTACTTTTCCGTCAAGATGGCGGCGATATAAAACATGACACTGAGGTGTTCTTTCCTAGTGCTACCTCTGTATCCAATTTCGTACAATTCAGTTTCACCGTGTTTGAATTGATAGGGAGAATCGATTTGCACACATACATTGCCACCATCTGCAAACTATTGGGATGATGATCTTGCTATTTGGTCAGTATATGCTTCCGACACAAAGGTATGTTGATGCAAAATTTGGTAGAGATCAGATTATTAGGTTGGTCGTAATTTGATTTAAGCTTTTTACATTTGGGTGGCCGCCATTACGTTTCCGTCAAGATGGCGGCAATATAAAACTTCACACTGAGCCTTTACTAGTGCTATTTCTGTACCAAATTTTGTTCAATTCGGTTTCGCCGTGTTTGAATAGATAGGGGGAATCTATTTGCACACCTACATGGCCGCCATCAGCAAATGAATGGGCTAATGACCTTGTAGTTTGGTCAAAGGAGTCTTCATACATAAAGATATAATGTTGCTACATTTGGTAGAGATCAGATGAGAAGATTGGTCGTAATTTGATTTACGCTTTTAACATTTGGGTGGCCACCATTACGTTTTCGTCAAGATGGCGGCAATATAAAACACGACACTGAGGTGTCCTTTGCTAGTGCTACCTCTGCACCGAATTACGTTCAATTCGGTTTCACCGTGTTTAAATTGATAGGGGGAATCGATTTGCACACATACATGGCCGCCATCTGCAAACTATTGCCGTGATGACCTTGTAGTTTAGTCAAAAGACGCTCGCCATATAAATATACGTTGTTGCACAATTTGGTAAAGATCGGATGATTAGGTTAGTCACAATTTGATTTCAGCTTTGAAAATTTGGGTGCCGCCATTACGATCCTGTCAATATGGCGGCGATATGAAACATGACATTGAGGTGCCCTTTGCTAGTTCTAACTCTGTACCAATTTTCGTTCAATTCGGTTTCACCGTGTTTGAATTGATAGGGGGGGGGGCAGAAATTCAGAGTACACACACTCACACACTCACACACACACATACACACACACACACACACACACACACACAGACAGACAGACAATTTTTGGCCCTGTGTAGATCTCATAAGTCTACTTTCATTTGTTGCAAAAATCGAAAGTAGGCTGAAAATCTTGAATGAAACCTTTTCGTCTCAAACCAAACTTGTCCCCCTAACCTCTGGCGGTGTGGAGTGGTTTAACACAAATCATAAATTGGAACGTCAAATTTTAGCCAATTTTCATTTTATGAAAAAATAGACTTATGAGATCACCTTTTGTCCGAGTGTGTGTGTGTGTGTGTGTGTGTGTGTGTCCAGTAATAACTTTGTAACGGCTCGTGCGATTTCAATGAATCTCGGTAAGGTTATTGAAATTGTTCCAGCCGTTTAGAAGTTACGCTAAAAAAAAGCCGATACGCTGTTTTCGAGATATTCAGATTAATATATTAAAATACATTCTATAAATTAAGGATATTTATCTTCAAATATTTTAGGCCTCCCTTAAAATTTTGCGAGCTTCAGAGAATTCATACAGCTTGAGGATCCAAGGTAATAACGATTTAATATTATAACAGTGCCTGTCAGAAATCTTGTACAACAATTATATACATTTCCAAGGAAATGCACACATATTGCTATTAGCTGCAAAGTTTTTATTTTTCTAAATTCAAATCGTGACTGGATACCCTGGTACTGAAAATAGAAAAGCCAGCCGACAATCGAGGTTGAACCTACTCGCTTACCAAGTCCGCGGTGGCTTCGCGTTGCACCTTAGCTAACGTAGCTACCCCAATCGCTGAGGATTTTATTTATTTATTTATTTATTTATTTATTTATTTATTTATTTATCGTATGGCCATTAGTGCCGGGAGTATCCGAGGACATGTTAGGCTCGCCAGATGCTCTAGCTGCTTCAATGGGGACATCCATGGGGTGAGCTACAAGTTCCGTTCAATTTCAAGTTGCTCCCACTTTCATTACCAGATGCCAAATGTCCCTGACACCTAGTGGTGAACGTTGGAACTTTGATATAGCATTCAACGAAATCTAACCTGCAAATTCTGCTTCACACAAGTTTAATTAGTGGAAGTTTCATTTATATGCCATAAGTCTATGACATACCGGGTGAGTTAGCCGTGGTCGTTACGGCATGACTGCTGGCAGTCGCTCACATCCGGGAGGCGAGGAGGTTCGAATCCCCCCGCCGGCAACCTTGAAGATGGTCTTCTGTGGTTTCCCATCTTCCCTCCAGGCAAATGCCGGGGTTGGTCCCTAACTATAGGCCACAGCCGCTACCTTCCAACTCCTCGACCTTCCCTTCCAACTTTCCTCACCAAAGGTACTTGTAGCTCACCCATTGGGTGTCCGTCTCGAAGCAGCTACAAAACTGGCGAGCCGAACATGTCCTCGGACACTCCCGGCAATAAAAAAAGCCATACGCTAAAAAAAAAAGAAAAAGTCTATGACATGGGACCGCCGGCTTTGCTTACCCTCCGAAGGAAGGCATACTGAAGGATTTTAACGCTCTTAGAAAATCCGATGACTTCGGTCGGGTTTGATCCCGCAATCTTGGGAATAGATTAGGAAATGATAATGTATTCAGTCGGCGAACATTGATCATTAACACAGGAAGGGACGATACAATTCGCTATGTTGCATATGTCGAAACGAGCCTAGCGCAGCGCGTTCTTTCCTTCCTTTGTTTTTGCTGTCCCGAATGAGAAATTGTGCCAGCTGAGCTGTTCGCCTCTCTTCTCCTCCCACAATCCTAAAAGCTATCCCAACTTTTTTGTAAAGCCTCGCCACGCTGTTCGTAGCTCCTTGAAAAACATTCCTATCTACAGTTCTCCAGTGATGCCAACCTTAGAGACATGTGGCTGTGGGACGTGGGTTGTTGAAGGCATTACTTCCACTTACTTGTACCGAGCTCCTTTCTGTCATCTCCTGTCGACCTCTCTCGGTCAACTCTTGCTCTCTTTCTACCACGACGGTATTAGGGTATCCGAAGCCTAGGGTGTTTTTTTAATTTCCCACCTTAATTGGTCCCTGTCTCATCTTTCCTCATACCTTCATTCATCAAAGGGTCAGACCTCATGTTTCTCATTTTGTGGTGTGGTTGGTTGGTTCCGGTCATGTAGCCCCGTGTACTTTGGGTGTATGTAGAATCTGTCTAATAACCCGTGTTAATTGTGATGACTGTATTAGTGTGTGTTATCCTATTTTAATTCAAGTAAGGATTGCAGACAATAATTTCAAGTAGTTCCTATTTATGCTACCAAATGCTACCGTCCACCACAACTAGCTTGCGGACTTGGCTACTAGATGGCAACGTAGTCAGCACCTGGCGGCGAACGTAGGAACTAATGGAGCGTTATCAATTCTAATCTACAAATGTTGTCTTCACACAAGTGTAGTTAGAGGAAGGTCTTTTTCAGGCAATAAATCCATGACATGGGACCACCGGATTTACTTCCCCTCCGAAGAAAGATATACTGAGGGATATTTAACGCGCTTAAAAATCCGACGACTTCGGCACACTTTGAACCCGATCTCTACCAAATTTTGCAACATTATACCTTCATGTATGAAGGACTTTTGACCAAACTACAAGGTCATCAGCCCAATAATTTGTGGATGGCGGCCATATATGTGTGCAAATCAATTCCACCTATCAATTCAAAAACAGTGAAACCGAATTGAACGAAATTTAGTACAGAGTTAGCACTAGCAAAGGGCACCTCAGTGTCATGTTTTATATCGCCGCCGTCTTGACGCAAACGTAATGGCGGCCACACAAATGTTAAAAGCTTAAATCAAATTTCGACCAACCTAATAATCTGAACTCTACGAAATTTTGCAACATTATACCTTTAAGTATGAAGGATCTTTTGACCAAACTACAAGGTCATCAGCCCAACAATATGTGGATGGCGGCCATGTATGTGTGCAAATCGATTCACCATATCAATTCAAACACGGTGAAATCGAATTGAATGAAATTTTGTACAGAGGTAGCATTAGCAAAGAGCACATCATATTCATGTTTAATATCCGTATAACACGTTGTATTTCAACAAGCTACTAGAACCAATATCCAATTATACTCCTTGAAAAGGACAAAGAGTTAAAACTTTACCCATGCATTTAGGAGAACATCTTGTTTAAGTACATATAACTTCTATTCTATCAATTAGATTTCAACCAAATTTCGTATGCGGAATGTGGTATCATAACCGATATGACTATGCCTATTCTTAAGAGCAACCAGGGCTGCCAACTGTTAATAAATGCTCTCTCCTTTTGTTTTATCCAAATACCAATATATCAGAAAGTATGCAAGCCGACAGCTTTAAACTGTGGACACTTATTGTACCTGACATTCGATATTAATTTGGAGTAACTAATATACGACAGTGCTACCAATATGGTTCTAAGCCTGCTGATAGGACCAATTTTTTAATACATATAACTTCTATTCTATCAATTGGATTTCAACCAAATTTCGTAAGTGCTATGTGTACCATAAGGGATTTGACTCTGCGTATTCTTAAGAGCAAACAGGGACGCCAATTGTTAAGAAATGCTGTCTTTATATTTTTACTCCAATATCAATGTATCAGAAAGTATGCAAGCCAACTCTTAACATTGCACATGTAAAGTACCTGACATTCTAGATTAATTTGGAGTAAATAATACGTCAGCGCTGCCAACATGATTCTAAGCCTGCTGATCAGTTCTATCTTTACATACATGTAACTTCTATACTAACAAATAGATTTCGTCCAAAATTGGTACAACAAGAAATCATAATATCTCAGATTATTTCTGACCAACAAATGCATGACATTGATGCCAATATGATTTTACGCGTGCTGATAGATCCAATCTCTAACTGCATGTAACGTCCTTCCTATCCAGTGGACTTCAACCAAATTTCGTATTCCTTACCTTAAGAGATTGAAATAAGAATATATTCAGTCACCAGGGCTGCCAACTGTAGTGATCTATTAGTCTACATTATACCAGGTGTATTTTGAACTAATTAGGAATTTTGATATTACCAACTTAATTTCGTTATTATTCCAGATAGGTCTATATAGATTAATCATTGGCATGAATCTTAAATTTTAAGAAAAGTAGGCTCTTTAGTTCGTAAAGGAACTTCTTGTTTTGAACTAATTCTAAATAAATAAATCATCAATATAAGAGATATCCGAACCACTTACTTAACGGATTTCTATTCATAACCATCAAGGGGCTCACATCTAGTGGGACGTGGGTTGGCGACCACGGGACCCCAGCTGAGTCTGGCATTGCTTCCACTTACTTGTGTCGGGCTCCGTCTTGTTTCCTCTCGACCTCCCTTGGTCAACTCTTGTTCTTTTCCGATCCCGACGGCATTAGGGTATCCAAGTCCTAGGGAATTTTTCACTTTCCTGCCTTCATTGGCCCATGTATCATATTTCCTGATACCCTCCTTCTTTTCTTTTCACGTTATCTCCTGCCGTCTGCACAAGGCCCTCAAAGAGGCAGGGTGTGTGTAGCCCCACCACTACTGGTGCACCTTGGGCTCACAGCTGGTGAGTTTGGGTGTTGGCGACCCCGAGGGATTCCTGAGCTGGGTCCGTTTTGTCCTCCTTTTCCTCTGACCGAGGGGCGGGCTCTCTCCTTTTTCGCGTTCCTATCTGCCTTTCATGGCTCTCCTTCCTACCAAGTCGCTTAATCCTCATTGTTCGAGGGTTGATGCCATTTCTTTTCTTCATGTCGTTTATTTGTTTACCATTTCTTCTTCTAGTATGTAAGTCTGTAGTTAGTATTAGTTATAGTTTTCATTCTCATCTCATTTTTCACTATCACCAAATCAATTAGGTGCCGATAACCTAGATGTTAGGCCCCTTAAAACGACAATTATCATCAACATCATCATCATTTTATTCCCAATGTAATAAAAACTGGAGATGATTGGTTTCTCCCAAACTGCCTTAAGACACAGGAAACCACTCAATCCTTGTTAGGACATTTCACAAACATTTTTTAGCCTACTTTTCACATTTTGCAAAAATGAGGAAAAAGTAGACTTATGAGATCGGGCAAATGTGTGTCTGTCTGTCTGTCTGTCTGTCTGTCTGTCCTTCTGTCTGTCTGGCTGTGTGTGTGTGTCCCCCTATCAACTCCTAAACGGCTGCAGCAATCGAAACAAAATTTGGTAGGAGTAAAGATCTATACCTGAATATCTCACGGCCATATTTGAAAATGGTGTCAGTGCTACCAACTGCTAAAAAATCGCAATTGAAATTTGAGCTCCATGTTGGATATCTTGGAAAGTATGAATGGGAGCGATTTCAAAATTGGCACACGTACAGATCATAATAATTCAGTTTAATTTCCAGGAGGCTAAACATGGCAGTGTTGCCAAAATGATTATAAGCCTCCTGATAGGTCCAATTTTTAAATGCATATAACTTCTATACTATCAATTGGAATTCAACCAAATTTCGTATGTTGTATGTGTACATAACCAGATATGACTGAGCGTATTCTTAAGACCTACCAGGGCTGCCAACTGTTAATAAATGCTCCTATTTTTTTTTATCCAAATACCAATATATCAGAAAGTATGCAAGCCGACAGCTTTAAACTATGCACACGTATAGTACCTGACATTCTATATTAATTTGGAGTAACTTATATACGTCAGTGCTACCAACATGATTCTAAGCCTGCTGACAGGTCCAACTTTAAATACATGTAACTTCCATACTATCATTTGGATTTCAACCAAATTTCGTATGTGCTATGTGTACCATAACAGATATGACTATGCGTATTCTAAGGAGCAACCAGTGCTGCCAACTGTTAATATGTGCTGTCCCTATTTTTGTTACCCTAATATCAATATATCAGAAAGTATGCAAGCCAATAGCTCTAAACTTTGCACACGTATAGTACCTGGCATTCTAGACGAATTTGGAGTAACTAATATACGTCAGTGCTGCCAACATGATTCTAAGCCTGCTGATAGGTCCAATTTTAAAATGCATGTAACTTCTATACTAACTAATGGATTTCATTCAAAATTGGCACAACAATATATCATATTATTTCAGATTATTTCTGACCAATACATGCATGACATTGTTGCCAACATGATTTTACGCGCGCTGTTAGATCCAATGTTTAACTGCATGTAACGTCCATGCTATTCATTGGACTTCAACCAAATTTTGTATTTTGTACATTGAGAGACGGAACTAAGAATATATTCAGTCATCAGGGCTGCCAACTGTAGTGCTCTATTAGGATACATTATGCCAGGTATACAGTATTTCGAACTAATTGGAAATTTCGATATTAGCAACTTAATTTCGTCATTATTCTAGATAGGTTCATATTCTGTAGAATAATCATTGGCATGAAAAGTAGGCTGTATAGTTCTTCACGGAACTTCTTGTTTTTAAACAATTTGAAATCTAGTGGTATTTTCATACCATAAAGGTCAGGTGTTGGCATTCTTGTAGATATAGTGCTGCAATATGGCTACTGAGTCAGCAATAATGTTTTCAGCAATAGTGATCAGGTGATTCTTTTCTAATCAGAGCTTCTGGATCAGTTCCACAACTTCTCGATAGATAGCGCCTAAGGCTCCGAATATCATTCATCGCACATTGAAGATGTGATTCCTGTATTTTTCTTCATATCTTTCCCGAAAGTATCGAACGCAATCTTCATAGATATCCGTATTCTCCTGGTCAACCTCATTAGCCTTATCTGGTGTATTCTTCTTAAACCGAATGGTTGGATCAAGTATATACGCTTCATTGGATGTTTCCTTAACATTCAAACTCACGCGCCCGTTTCATTTCCTTATAAAATGTACAAATTACGAATCTCGCTTGTCAATCCAGTGAATAGAGGTCTGTTACCTTACAAACGGTCCGGTAGTTCTAAATTTGTTATATGTTGTCTAGGACGGCTAGTAGGTGTTTAAAATGGAAAATGCACAATTCCCCCCTTCCGCGGCCGCCGCCATATTGGAAAAATCGCAAAAATCGGCACTTTCTTGATATTTTCGCCTATATCTCAGTTTCGGTGCGTTTTAGTGAAAATAGAGTTCTAGTCAATGTTATAGACAATTAAATTTCCTACAATCTACGTTCAATATTTTGTTTCTAGGACTTATGGTTACGGAAATATTTACTTTTTAAACAATTAAAACACATTTTTCGGATATTTTGCCAAAATTCTAACTTTAGAACGCTGTAATTCAGTTATGGCCTATACTAGAAAAACAAGTATCACAATATAATTTGTAGAGAATTTAATTACCTACAAAATGCATCTAATTCTTTAGCCAACCATATGAATGGGGGGGGGGGGGGGGTAAGTATAAAAATTAAAACAATGGGTATATTGCTTCTTTCGCTTTTGTGACTCCACATTTAATCTAAAGAAAATGCACAAACTATTTTCCAGCTATGGCTTGAATATTTAGTTAATATCAACCATACTTGAGCTTCTTACATGTAACAGCGCAATTATAATGAGGCGTGTACTATATTTCACTTAAATATCCACTGGTGAGAGGAGATGTTCAATTCCAAACAATCCACCAACACAGCAAGTACATTTTTAAAGATTCATTTATTTTAACAAGATACGATCAAAATACAGCAATAACCTTACAAAAATCAGTAGTGAATAAACTAAGAACATAAAAGAAAACTGATTTACTGGAGCTTCGCTCGTTTTGTAGGGGGTGAGTGAATGAAGTCGGAGTCTTCATTATCCTCCTCAAATAGTGAAGTTAGTAGATCGGCGTCGTCTTCGTCGTCGATGGTGACTTCCTCCCTGCTATTACATTCTTCTCTACTACATACTTTGCAAAGGGCGGAACAACTTAGGCCCGCCTTTCTACAGTCACACGCCCCCCTACAGCCAGTTGTGCGTCTGCATGAGATGGTGTTAAGCAGGTTTGGGGGAGCAACGTCTTTACTCATCCTGATGGGCTCCAGTCTTCCAGCTTTTCTACACCAGCCCTAATCGATAGGGTCCTTGTCAATCCCCATCCACTGCATGACCTGGTGATATGTCCTCAGGAAGTGAAAATGTGCTGCGTCAGTAGTTGGAGGTAGTTTAGCCAGGTTGAGTTTAATGGCACCAGTCTTCAATTTGCTATAGCGAAGGGAGTTCAACGACTGTTCTCCACTACCACCATACAGGGATATCAAGAACTTCTCCCATGCTGCTGAAATTTCTTGGGGCCTGGCAGTAGGGTCCTCGAACCTCTTAGCCTGCTCCAAAAATGATGGATCTTTCGTAAAAAGTTGGCAGAATTTATTCTTTCCAAACCCAAAAATGTTCGAAGTGGTGTCACAGCCCGATATTGAGTGCAGGAGCAAGATACAGCCTTTGGAGTTGTACTTGCAGGAGGAGGCGGAGTAGATTGCTTCCGGATGTTTTCCCCTCGCTGGTTTCTTGAGGTAAACATTATTTACCGCAGGTGTTGTGCCAGTCCGCAGTACAAGTAAGTCAATGTCTTCCGCGACAATGATAACGGCGTCGTACGTGGGGGAGAGGTGTTTAGCTGTGGCAACTATCAACCTAGCAGCATCTTCGGAAGCTTGGTCTGTAGATATGTTTGACGCTTGCAATTCACAAATCGGTCCTTGTTCCCCTCATAGGCCAGGAACTTATCCTGAGGTGTGGTGTTAACAGTTGCTTTGTTAAACACCACGTCTCGTGATGAGTTTGCCTTGTACCTTCTTGCTCGTTCTGCAGTCTTGGTCCCTTGATGAGAAGGACCTGTAATGTAGCCATCAAAAATCACCATCACATCGGTGCCATAATGACGTAGAACGTACTTGACGTAACCCTGGCAAATTCCTCCAAAGGTCAAGCTGCTGTTCCATACAACTTTGTGCAGAAGGTACCCTCCATCAATAACGACCATGGAACGTTGAGGTAGTTGGAAGTCTTGTGGAAGTGGCGAGAAAGCTGTGTATAATAATGATTTCGTCCCTTTACACATACCGTCCTCATTAAACAAAGACTTAGGGAATGGTTCCAGTTCATACGATAGGTAGTTCTGCAGATCTTCTTCTGATTGTTTCGCTATACACATGCGGTTAAACAGTGTGAGTGGGTCAACAGATAACTTCTTTTCTCCCAACTTCATTGAGTTTTTATCGAACATCAGTGTGATCACTTTGTCTTTTTTTCTTAAAAGACGCCTCTCCGAATGTGTTTCCAACTATTTTTGCTACCCCTGCACCTCCTACCACTTGGGCTTGGTGACAATTAACCTGGTCACTTCCCACTACACCAGAGTTAATGTTGATCATTAGATCAGTTTCGGGGAAGGGTGGGTGTTTGGAAATCCAATCAAATAGAATTCCCACATCATGAGCGTCACGACTCATTCTAGTAGGCCTCATTCCTACGTGCTGCTCAGAGGACGTTGATGTTACGTTGCTGTACTTCTCGATTTCATGAGCAATATTTTGCAGGCAGGTCATCCCAAGAGTGCACTTCAACAGAGTGCTCTCAGTCATGCCACTTCCGATTAATCCTCCCCCTATTTTCATATCCTTCATTAGTATTTGTTCAATTGTCATGTCGATCCAAATACCGGACCAGAATTTGTCTGATCTTCGAACAGCGAAATGACCCTCCATTGTGAACTTCATAAACACAGTGGGGTCCATTTTTTCTTCCAGGCACAGCATTTCTTGCAGATATAAATGCGAAGTTTTTGCATAAAACCAGTGGCCTGAAGAATGGAAAAAAGGGAGCATTTTCAGCAATTTAAGCGTTCCAAAGTTAGAATTTTGACAAAATATCCGAAAAATGTGATTTTTTATTGTTTAACAAAGTAAATATTTCCATAACCATAAGTCCTAGAAACAAAATAGCAAACGTAAATTATAGGAAATTTAATTGTCTACAACATTGACTAGAACTCTTTTTTCGCTAAAACGCACCGAAACCGAGATAGAGGCCAGAATCTCAAGATAAGGCCGATTATTGGCGATTTTTCCAATATGGCGGCGGGCGCGGAGTGGGGGAAATTGTGCATTTTCCATTTTAATCACCTACTTATCATCCTAGACAACATATACAAAATTTAGAACTACCGGACGGTTTGTAAGTTAACATTTTTTGCTCTATTCACTGGACTACACTCGTGTTCGGTTGCGCTCGCTATTTTGGCGGTCTACCGACACGGATCAAAGGAGACGAGCGAGGGCGAATGCCGAGCGCGGACAGGTACTAACTTGTGCCAGTACACACTCGCTTGCATTCGTGCAGCCACGCACGCGCTGTGTCTGCAGTATTCAGTGCAGTGATCGTTGATTATTTATTTGTTAACAGGTGCGCTTTCCTTATTTATTGATGGAGTGGTCTAATGAGGCAACGCTGTTGTTTCTAACCCCCCTCCCTTCCACTCCCTCTGACGTCAGAAGCCCCACAATCCTCCTACTATTTGTTTGTCCTAGAGACTTGAAACTTGGTTTGTGGGTGAGGGGGTAAGGGCCATTCATTTACATCAAACAATAGTACATTATGCAACGAGCCTATAATGGCTATAATTAAGACACGAGTATTTTTTATAAAACGAGCGTATGCGAGTTTTATAATTTCCATACGAGTGTCTTAATTACCATTATAGGCGAGTTGCATACGACTGTTTATGTTCGACGATAATTATAACTTTATTATATGTTTTAACATAAATATTCATAAATATCTGTTGAGAGTCAGCTACTGGAATTTTGTGATCGCAGAGCGAGCGTTGGGTGTTATACCTTCGTCTTTCAAGAGCTTTGAACGGCCGACGCATGCGCCTTGTGGGCTTGCAATGCCATATGGAGCCATATGTTTACATCAGCCGTCCCTCAGTAATATTGTCACCGCAGTCATTTGAAGACAATGCGCTGTGTAGAAATTAGTGTTAGTGATTTTAAGGTACTGTGCTATTTCTTGTCTCATATTCGCCAGTTTATTTACGCGAACATATGGACGGTGGGTATTCCATGTCGGTAATTTATTATAGTTCGATGTTGTGTTTATGTCCGACATGTTGGATTTTGAGCGCATGCGCGAAATTATCGTTACCTAATTGGTCAATGAACGAGCTCTGATTGGCTGGAGAAACTGTATCGTAATGAAAAACGGTGTTATAATGACCATCATTATGATACAGTTTTCAAACACATAATAGTGAGGGTCGAACATAAAGTTTTTAGTAAAATTCCTTAGTTTCCAAAATATAGTCAATTTCAAAATTGGACTTTTTTGGAAAAAAAATATGTTCTAACGATAAAGAACATAGAGACCATTCTTTTAAGCCTATAAAACACTTTTTAGAATGCTTGGTTTTCGAAAAGTCACCTACTTTCAAAATTGAACTTTTTTGGTTTTTCTCCTAGAGACTTGAAACTTGATTCCATTCATTTACGTGAAATAAACTTTTTTGCAAACTGCCTAGTTTCCAAAATTTAGGAATTTCGAAAATGGAATTATTTTGGAAAAACAAGTTTTATTCTAACGATAAAGGTCACAACAAGTGGGATTGGCGGGAATGTTTTGCAGCGAATATGCACGATTGGGTTCGGCATGGTTCGGCCGAACATAGGCAATGGTGTACTTGGTTAGTTCGGGGTGGTTCGGGTTGCACATTCGTCTACATTCGCGGTCGCAATCCCACCCGAACATTCGGAGAAACATTCGGGTGATTGTTCGGTGATAGAGTACTGCCCACGTAATACCCTACACCTTCTTCTTCTGCTTAAGCGTTGGTCCCGCCTCGTGGCAAGGTCCGCTATGTGAATCCGCTGTCTCCACTTTAAAGCTCGGTCATGGGCCATGTCCGGATGTAGGTTGACGCTTTTCATATCCCTGTGCAGTGTATCGCTGCCTCCGTCCCCACTTTGGTCTTTTCCCGGCGACCACCAGTGTGTAGCCCTGTTTTACAATGGTGTCCGCTCCTGACTGTAGCACATGCCCAAACCATCGCAGATGACCCTCTCGCATTTTGTTGTTGATTACCGCGACACCCTTATTCTTTCATTGGCGATGTGATCGAACCTAGTAATAACCCCTGGCACTACAGCCCGTGAAGAGCCTAGGCCTACCAAGCGACCGCTGCCCAGCTATTTGGCATGCAGATATTGGGGTGATGCGTGATCAGTGAATCGGGTCCCCTCGGCCGGTTATCTTGGTTTTCGTTACCGGGGCACTGCCTCACTGTCAGACAGCTACTCAATTGTCCTCACGAGGCTGAGTGCACCCCGTTCCAGCCCTCACGTCAGTTTCTAAAATCCCTGACTGAGCCGGGAATCGAACCCGGGGCCTCCGGGTGAGAGGCAGGCGCGCTACCCCAAAACCACGGGGCCGGCCAAACTAGTAATGCCAGCTGTCCATCTAAGCATCTTGGTCTCCATGACACTTAGCCGACGTTCTGCTTCCTTCGTGGTCGGCCAACATTCGGTGCTATAAAGCGCCACGGGTCGAATGACAGTGCGGTAAATCTTCGATTTTAGGTGTTCTTTCATCTGGCGATCGCACATGACACCTGTCGTTGTTCGTCACTTCATCCGCGCAGCATTAATTCTTACGTTGACCTCCTCGGTGAGACGACCTTCAGCAATTATCGGGGACCCAAGATACTTCAATTTTGTCGTTCGAGGCAGACCATAGCCGTCGACTTGGATTGTTCCGATTTAATACCCTACTTGTTAATGTTTTCTCCCCTGTGGCCTTACAACGTATCCCATAAGGAATTTCAATTGGAAATTATCGAAATTCTGAGGGTCGCCTGAGCAGGGTCCCTTTTTTATTTTTGTCATCAACTTTGGAAGGTATCCGATAAATCAGGTGATTTCAATCCATTGTCCACGAATGTTTGAATAGTTCAAGAGTGGACGATCCCTACTTAGTATAAAACAAAGTCCCCGATTCTTGGATGTTACGGGTAAACTCGAGAACCACTGGATGGATTTTGATGCAGGTTTCACCATTCTGTAAATGATATCTCGAGGATGATTTCTGTAGAAAATAATTTATTTATGATCAAAGGAAGCCGAGCAGTAACGATTTCCGTGGAAAAGTCGGAAAAAAACTGGCGTCAGGGCACTTTGTAAGCTTACGCTGGGCAAACCGTTAAAAATATCTAAATACTATGAGTATAAGAATTGTTCAGTATGAAAAGTTCTACAAAAACGTTCCCGAGAGCATATGTGCATCTTCAATACATCGCCTACTATAAGTGTTTTTACGTTTTCATTTCTTCCAACAATTCCCATGCAGTTACTGGGGTGACAGTTTATGAGCAAGCTAGGGGCGAGTCTATCATCCCAGTTAGAGCTTAGCTAGCAGACGAGCTTATTGCCCCAGATACAGCCAGCAGCAAACTGTCGAGTCGTGTTGAGTTAAAAACTTTAGAGAAGAGTGGTTGTGTTTGGAGTTTCCCTGGAAGTGCAACTGGGCTTTTCTTCATTTCGCCTGTGAACTTTTCGTTCCGCAAAATTCACATCCCGGAAGATGGGGTGGCAAAAAAAAAAGTTTTTTTAAATATTTTTTATGATTATTTAAAGAAAATTTTTATCATAGGGGGATTTGTGTTTAATGCTCCTCGTCATTCTTATATTACGACTGACATGAATTTGTTGCACATGCATCTCCATGATAATATAATTTATAGTCCAGTCAGTGATTTTAACCCATCATGCCGAGACAAGAACGCGCAGGTCGCAACGCGCAGGTCGCCCAAGGGCGTCGACTAGAAAGACCTGCACTCGGCCTGTCAGGAGGCTACACGATAAAAAAAGTGAAATTTTAAATTAGAAGGCCGTGGAACTCAGCGCATCTAATTATCTAATTGGTCAAACAACTGTTTCTTGAGCTCTGATTGGTGGAAGAAACTGTTTCATACTGAAAAATAGTGTTATAATGAGCCTCATTATAGTACAGTTTTCTGACATATAATAGTCAGGGTCGAACATAATAGTACATTATGCAACGAGCCTATAATGGTAATAATTAAGAGTGCATACGAGTGACTTAATTACCATTATAGGAGTGTTGCATACGACTGTTTATATTCGACGATAATTTTAACTATTTTATGTTGGAACATAAAAATAGGGGGCATATTTCAGGTATGTTTTTGTTATACGTGGGCAATCAAAATAGTTCATTACAACATGTGTCCGCCTCCTGCTTGAATACAGACCTCACATTGATGTCTCATTACCGTCCACCTTTCCGCACATGAAGTGGATCTCTCCCAGATGCTGATTTGAGTACATGACGCACAGACGAACGCCAAACACAACACTGAATTTAACCTTCGCCTCAGAATGAACCGTCCGAGTGTCCTCTTAATGTCTCTTATCACGGAAACGACCTGCGATAAGAAAAACCTTCCGTTGTGAAGCGTCATATCTCTGAAATGAAGCATTTCCGGACACATGTTGTAATGAACTATTTTGATTGTCTACATACAACAAATACGTACCTGAAATATGCCCCCTATTTTTGAAACACTCTGTATATTCATAAATATCTGTCGAGATTTCGCCAGTTTTATGTACTGAACAGAGCGCATGGGACGCAGAGAATACCATGGCCTCCTTGAATACCCCACTATGACACGAGCCACAGGAGGCCGTGGAAGTGAGCGCAGGTGCGACGCTATCCTTACCTAATTGGTCGCACAACTGTTTCTTGAGCTCTGATTGGTGAGAGAAACTGTCCCATAATGAAAACTTGTACTATAATGAGCCTCATTTTAGCACAGTTTTCTGACATGTAATATTTACATTTTGCCAGGGTCGAACATAAAAGAATGTTATTAAGATTATTGATTTGAAATAATTTCACCACCTTGCAAAACATTACTCCTGTACCAATCCTAGCAATACCACGCTATGGGCTACCAACGGGTGGGGTATTTCGTGACCACCAGACTAAATTCCTTTTGTGTGAGTTGCGTTATCCTTTAATCAACATATCTTGGATTTTGAAGCTTAAATGGTTAAGATTGTACTTAATTAACATCAGTTGCAAACAAAATCAAAAAAATCCTGGAAAAACAAGTTCAGAAAGTAAATTATTATCTGATCACTCTCATTGCCATCTTCAACGAATGTTGTTCACTGTGTTTTCCGCATGTGTACGTCTTGCAACCAGAACAAATTATTATTATTATTATTATTGTTATTATTATTATTATCATTGCCTTTATTGGTGGCGCAGTTAGGGCTCTTGGCCCTCTCTTACACTAAACCACATTAATACAAAACAATAAACATATTATGGCATTTATATAGCTGACAAAATTAAACAATAATAATTTACATTGATAGTGACTTTCACTCTCATTCACTCATCCAGTCACACTTGTTGTCGGTCAGCAGCGTTCAGCAGGCAGCCCCAGCAGGTGGTCTTGAATTTAGATAGTGAGGTGGTGCCCCTGACACTGGCTGGAAGGGTATTCCTCTGCCTAGACCCCACCACATGAAAAGAGTTGTTGTATATAGAGGAGCGATGAATAGGAATTGAGAGGGAAGAACCAGAGCGTGTGTTATTACCATGGAAAGAAGACAAGTACTTGAATTTATTTGATAAGTATAGTGGTCTATCGTCAGATAATAATCTGGACAAGAATGTGGTATGATCGACGTAGTTCAGATTTCATCCAGGAAAGAGCGCAATAATAGGGAGTGATATGTTTATCATAGCTCAGATCGTAGATAAATCGTATACAGAGTTGAGAGCTCGTTGAAGTTTCAGAGTTAGTGTTTTGGTTGCGTCTACAAGAATAACATCACAGTAGTCAAGAATAGGAAGTATTAGTGTCTGTATGAGTAGGATTCTTAATTTAAATGGTAAAATATCTTTTTTTTTTTTTCTTTTGATGGAGTGGAGCGTTGCGAAAATCTTCTTGCATACACTCTGTACATGTTCAGACCAGTTAAGAAAAAAAAAGAAGCTTGTAGTTTAACGTGACCGTTAATCTAGCGATCATAAGCCACGGGACCTCCGTTTTACGTGGAATCCGAACCACAGGACATGGCATTTCACATAGAAAATCTCACATGCATTGACCGGGAGTCGAACCCGCCTTGGTAAGAGGCATACAGCTAGACCGCTGAGCCACCACGCCCCAGACCAGTTAAGAGCCTGATTTATTATCACACCTAGATTTTTCACTGTAGAACATATGGAATGTCATTGTTGGTCAGTACAATTTGAGGAATAATTTGATCTCGGAGTGACGTCAATAGTTTTTGAGAGCCAATTATGATAACTTGTGTTTTGGAGGGATTATGGATTATCGATTATGGTGGTTTTGTTAACTTTG
Source organism: Meconema thalassinum (assembly GCA_946902985.2). Lineage (NCBI taxonomy): Eukaryota > Metazoa > Arthropoda > Insecta > Orthoptera > Tettigoniidae > Meconema > Meconema thalassinum. The sequence continues at coordinate 300,866,982 of OX336396.1, read as the reverse complement.
TTGTACTTTTTCCCTTTGGAATGACATTCCTTGGTGGATAAGTGGCAACGTCCTTTACCGCTGTCAGCTCATACACTAACAATGTAGTCGGTAATCAGGCCAAAAGCGCCGGAATAAGTTGGATTGCAACAGTGCGCAGTATGACGAAGCACACAAACAACCAACGGGAGGAGATTTCTGTGCCCACCAAAAGAAAATTGTTAATATCTTATACAAGAATTAAATTTTTTTTAAAGTATATGTGTGGTTAGGTAACCGGATTCAAAATAGACAATAACTTTGTGTGCAGTAAGCGTGGAAAAGAAACACCTTGAATAAACCGTAAAAAGTGAAACTGCTGGTGAAGTAAGGTTATTTGGTGATACAGGTAATTTGGTGATAAACTTTTTAAGGAATACCACCACAAAACCTATTCTATTTTTGAGCTCGCCTGTTTTCAGAAGAGAGTCTTGGGTTCTTTCTTTGCTCTACGCTCAGTTATAATCCTTAGACCCTCTATTTACCTAAGTATGAGATTTTGTAACACTCAGTGGCAGTGAATTGGCAAGTGCAGACGTCTTAAATACCGTGTGCCTTCAAGTGAAACTTAGTGTGTCAATATATTTTAGTTGGTCTTTGTGTCAATCTGTTCCTAAAAAGTGAGTTATTCTTAACAGTGAGAGAAAAGTTGGATACTACAGTCATTTTCGGCACAAACCTTAAGATAATACCGAAATATTTAAGCATTTTCTACTCGGCTGATGTTAAGCCACAATACTGATATTTAATATTTCCAGTTTGATTCATTAAATGTTTAAAGGAACGAGAATTTAATAGATATAAGTGTTGTAGGTAGTGTAAATTAACTAATTTCAGAATTGTTTTCAGAAAATAGACTATCACCAAATTACCTTACGGTAAAATGCCGAAAATAAGCACAACATGAAACGAAAGCCTGATATTGATGACAACGTAATGACGTGTGTTGTGAAAACTCATCATAAGACAAAAACTCATGTGGAATGTAATTATACAAATCTAGAAAGTAAAAACGTGTTTAGAATAACTATCCCCAAATTACCTTCCTACTGTCACCAAATTACATACTGTATATTTATCACCAAATTACCCTACTCAAGACAGTTGTACAAAATGACATAGATTTCAATACAAAATAATTACAAGAAGACATTGATGATCAAAACCTGTATCTAACGGTCTGTTCGATATCATACATGGAATTTAAAGTAAATAAATTATGTATAAGAAACCTTGGTTATTTCGTGACATTGATTATTTCGTGGTATTTTTTATCTTTTCTTCATGAAGTAACCAACCAGTGCCAAATTTCTCTCATAGATGGCATGACATGTCGTGTTTCTAAATTCACCACGCTAGGCTTTGTCCTTGAGTGCTGGTTGACTGAGTGAGTCTTTGTGCTTGTTGAGGGGATATCTGTAGTGCATTTCTCGCAGCGGAATCGGTGTGCTTATTTCACAACAGATAATTGGAGACATATGAAAGGTAAGAGTCAATGATTCGTATAACAAACAATTGTATCACGGTTTTTGTTTACATATTTAGATATTTTTTACATTATTTGTCTACACAGTACCACCTTAGCTTTGCCGGCAGAGTTCATACGATTTTATAACTATTTCTTACCGCGCTCGGCACCGTTCCTATATGTTAGCCGTTACAATTAGAAAATTAGTAATTCAATAATCAAATAGAGATAGTAAATTAAAAAGGCTTCATTTTGCAATATATACTACAGTAAATTAACATATCACGAATTAACCAATGTATCATGAAATTACCATACAGTATTTTCTTCTTTTCATCAGATGCCACCAAAATATCCTTTTTCTCGCTGCTGATCTTCTGTTACAGCATTTCCATGCGGTTGACCAGTCAATTTCGAGGTATATATTTCAATAAATGTGTATTATAAGTTTTCGCTGCATTGCTTAATATATTTATTTAACTATCACGAAATGATCAAGGTGTTGTCACGATATTGCCAATTATATCACGAAATAACCAACATATTCCTTTCAAGACTCAACTGATTCTAAATCGAAGTCATGTGCATTTAATTACAACTTTATCCTTGATGCTTTGCGCACCATCATTGTAGCTTCATGAAAAGTAACTCATAACATTTTGAAATTATTTTCTTACCCCTATAAATGAAATATTCATAAAATTATCACGAAATTACCCAGGTTTACCCTATTTATCCTTTATGTTGCTACAAAATAAATTTGTCAACAAATTGCCTTACTTTACCCTAAAAAGTGGAACTGATGGGCACGAAATACCCACCACACCCCCCATTGGTATTGCTAGGTTTAGGTCACAAAACGCAGAAAGTAAATGTTGGACAACTGGCATCGAGTCAAATAATTTGCACACCCCTGTACCTTTCTGGTCAGGTCGTCCTAATAATAATAATACCGAAGCTGTAAACGGGAAAGATTTGGACCCAGGAACGGAAGTAAGTCCACCGAGAACGAATGCGGGCGTACTGGGCAAACATCAAAGCCTGTAGGAGACAGTTGGAATGACGCGGTCCATAGGTGGTTATAGCCTACGAAATGAATGAATCATGTGGTCTCGGGTGCCGGGTGCAATGTTTGTTATTTGACAACCGGAGGGCAGCTTGCATGTTAAAATTTGCTGTTCCTTGCAACACTATGAAAGTCAAGGTGGTTTGATATCTAACTTCCTTGACACTATAGCGCTTTCTAGTAGAGAATGAGAAACTTTTGTGATGGCGGAAAATCCCGAGATTAATTTTGCCATTATGAACACGGCCTACTGAATCCAAATGGGTTCTTTAACATGCCAACAACGTATGACATCCGTGCCGTGATTATTGTCACCTTTCAAAAATCACTTTCCATGTCCAGTAGCGAACCTGCAAGCTTGGAGTTGGTAGTCCGACACGATAACCACTCACTCTCCGTGGCAGGCTAACCATTTCCTGTGCACGTCTCAATAACTGACTGGGGAGGATTCCACCCCAACGCGTGTGTTTGTGTACGTAAAATAAATTACAACAATGTGAATTGCAACCGACACGGGCATTTATTTCCTGTGTTTGTCTTCGTTACTGCAAGTAATCCGTACTGGGGACCCCGCGCATGCGCTCTCTTCACTAAACTCACATGATGGAATCTCAACGGATATTTATGAATATTTCTGTTCGAATATAAAATAAAGTTATAATTATCGTCGAACATATGCAGTCGTATGTAACTCACCAATAATGATAATTAAGACACTCGCATGGAAATTAGAAGACTCGCTTCGCTCGTTTTATAAACATACACGTGCCTTAATTATTACAAATATAGGCTCGTTGCATAATGTACTATTATGTTCGACCCTGACTATTATATGTCAGAAAACTGTACGGTATTGAGGCTCATTATAACACTATTTTCCATTATGATACAGTTTATCCCACCAATTGGAGCTCATTCATTGACCAATTTGGTAAGGATTCTTTCGCACATACGCTCAAAATCCAACATGTCGGACATGTCATAGCATCGTTCTATATAAATTACCGACATGGAACGTGGTGAACCGTCCATATGTTCGCGTAAATAAACTGGCGTATATGAGACAAGAATATCCCCAACCCCAATTACTACACAGCGCATTGCTTTCAAACGACTTTGGTGACAATATTAGTGAATGCTATAGAGCTGGACGGCAGGCTGTAGACAATAGGTGTTCTTTGTTGGCAAGCAAAGTGAATGGTCTCTGCTTTCGGAGTGCCTTGACCCACGCATGTGCTCTGTTCAGTCAGCAAAGCCAGCGCGCCCTGTTCACTTATTGAAGTAACTGAATCCCACAGATATTTATGAATATTTATGTTAAAACATATAATAAAGTTATAATTATCGTCGAACATGAACAGTCGTATGGAAATTATAAAACTCGCTTACGCTCGTTTTATAAACATACTCGTGTCTTAATTATTGCCATTATAGGCTCGTTGCATAATGTACTATTTTATATCCAAAAGCAATACTATCGTGTGATGGTCAACAAAGTGTGAAAGCTTGTTTTCTACGTGGATAAAGGCTCTTTGTGGAATGTAGCATAGGTTGGATTGTTAATTATGTTCTTGCTCCGATGGAAATTTTGAAGTGTCCCGGAAATGTTAGAGAACCAAGAACAATTTTGTAATAATCGTAAGATTGAAGGAATAATCTGTGCGCATAATATTAGGTATCAAAATATCAATAGAATCTATTGGCAGCACACTTACTAACTAATGGGAATTTGTATTGTCCAGGTGTACCAACCAGGAACTCAAAAGGAAGAAAATGTGTCAAAGAAAAATATTAAGAAGAAGAATAAATAAAAATGATTGGAAAGAATAAAAACGAAGAACTCAACCAAAATGATGCGAAGTGATGAATTAATACTGTAGTTGCAACGTGGATATCTATAATATTGTATATTCTACGACCAATTAATTTGGCAATTATTTATTTATCGTATGATGATACAGAGTTAAAATAAAAGTTATATACACTACATATAAAGTTATAATTACAGTACTCCCTCTGCATGACGAATAGAAATAAAAAGTGTCATCACTCCGCTACTTCAGCATTGTAGTTCATGGTCCAGCCAGTGTGTGGCGCGGAAGTCGCGCCGAACCATAAGCACGTGTGACAGTAACCCACGAGGTTAGTACTGTAATATCCTGTGCGCGAGAAGTCATATTATTCGAGAGAATGTGTTTCTTTGTAATAGTTTACGAATGTCTGTGCAGTGCTATGTGTGTGCAAACAACTAAGTTTTCTGTTGTTTGGGGAAAATGTCGTAATGTTTTGTTCCAGGAAGTAAATCGGGTTACGAAGAAAATCTGATGGTAGACATGTTTTCACATCGCCAAAAGAAACAAATCTGTTTGCGAAATAGGCGAGAGTTATTCCGTGGAAAGATAAGCAATTGTCGATCAAAAATAGAATCTGTGACGAGCGTTTTTCGGAAGATTTAATTATTATAAAGGCGGACTGTTTCGTAGTGAACTATGAGAACGTGGAAATTCCTCGCGTGAAGTGGAAATTAAAACCAGGATCAGTATCTCACATTTTTCAAAATTTACCGAAATATCTAACCACTGATGTAAAATCACGAAAGCCGCCCAGTAGGATACGGAATGAAGGCAGCCTTCCATGGTTACTTGTTCTATTTCGTGCCATCCTTACCTAAAACGAAAAAAAAATCCGTCTTAATAATAATAGGTCTAAAATAATAATAGTTGTTGATTCTTTAGGGACTTAACGACATCGTGGTCACGTAGCCCCGTGTGTTAGGGTTTGTTGAGAATTAGTCTGATAACCTGTGTCATTATGATGTAGTGTGTGTATTTGGAATTGAGGTCGGATTTGGGTAGGAAGCGGCCGTGTCCTTCAGTTAGGTACCATTCCGGCATTTGCCTGGAGGAGAAGTGGGAAACCACGGAAATCCACTTCCAGGATAGCTGAGGTAGGAATCGAACGCGCCTCTCAACATTTTTGCCTCACAAGGCTGAGTGAACACCGTTCCAGCCCTCAGACCAGTATTAAATTTATTGGCAGAGCTGGGAATCGAACCCGGACTTCGGGGGTGATAGCCAAGTGACCAAGAATGAGTCGGACATATAATAATGGCCAACCTGCCAATAAAATAAACGGTTATCCAATTCTTCGCTTCCGTTACCGTCCTCCTGATCTTCGGATCTTGTTTCAACTTGGTCTTCAGTATCAGTCACACATTCCTTTGAAATTACTGAATCATGAACTAGCTATTCGTTATCTTTCAGCAGAAGGTGACACGCTTCATCTGCATCCTTAGGTTTTCGTAAGGCGCAATCTCCTTACTGATATTAACTAAGGCAACATGCTAAGCCAAATAATCGGTATAACAGCACAACTGCCACTCACTGACAGAATGTAACATCATTGGGAGCGCTGGTACTATCAATCTCACGCTGACAAAATGTTACACGTGTTAAAGTTATTTTTAGGCACGCTATTTCACAACTCCAGAGAAATGCTTACTAAGGTTTGGTGTAAGATGTCACGAGACGATAAGATCATAACTTGAACTGTTGGCTTGATATTAAAACTAATATAACGAACCATGGAGCTGTCAGACCAATGCGCGACTAACGGAGGGTTTTAAACGATAGTTCTACATGGGGACAGAGAATATTAATACTAACTTTTTGACAGTATTATTCATAAGTCTAAACACACAATTTGTTGTAATCAGCGTAACCGCAGCCATCGTAAAGAGGTTTACGTAGCCCAGCGCGTATCCCACTATTGAACAGCTGACTGTGTAGCGTTGGGGATCAGCGCCGCTAGCGCTAGCCGAGCGGGGCGCGCTTGAACTCGGTGAGTGATAACACTATTTATTTCTATTCGTCATGCCCTCTGTAATCCGACGTTTTGTATTCGAGTACAAGCTCAACACTTGATTTGATAATGCGTCCCCAATACTGTACTCGTGGATTCACCGGATAACGCATTGACAACTGATGACGTAGGCGTTTGGCTTACCGGTGAAGATACGAAAACAACCAGTTTATGACAGAAGATGACATCATAGAGGAAGTGGCAAGGGAGGAAGAGGACGAGGAGCAGGTCGACGGAGAAGTGACAGAGGCTGTACAATCAATCTCTCACGATGCGGTCATCGCCTCGTCAATTGCCTGGGTGGAGGAAAATGGCGTCTCTGCTAACGATGTCTTAGTTTTAAGAAGGTTACAGGAACAAGTTCTCAAAGTGTGTCTCAACCGTAAAAAGCAAAATACAATTGATGCATATTTCCAGCCGTCTACTTGCAAGGAATATCGTGAGTTATATGATGTATTTTCGTACTTTTTTTACTTTGTATATTACAATGTAATTAAAACTGATTTTCAAATGATATTTGCGCTTTTCTCTATATTTTCCATTAATCCGGCGTTTTCGGTAATCCAGCAGTGCTCTGGTCCGATATCTGCCGGATTACCGAGAGAGCACTGTATATTGTGACCGTTTGACGAACGTCCTACGACCACACAAGTGCACATCCGAACAACAGTCGAGCACAAAGACTCAAAAACATCTCGGGGTTAATAGTGAGCATTCTGCAAAGATGTAGAATAAAGAAAAAGAAAAGCTCTGCTGTTCCCCAGATGCACACTACAGCAAGGATAGAAGGCATATTTCAAGAATCATGAATGACCACAGTATCAGTTAAGATAAAATTTGCATCAATTTAATTGATCCATTCAACCATCCTAATCTTTACAAGGGCATCCTCAGGGAGAAAACTAAAACACCACCTGGAAAAAATAACATCCTGCGCTCCCCCTGGGATCCTATACTATTTAATCGCAGGTGTAGAATAACGTTCCAAAAAAATATATATATGCAACGAAAACGTCAACTTTTAAACATTTCATTGTGTTAGAATACCCATGAAATTAATAGTCCATCATGGTATTCTATTATATTATAAACGATATTTACAGTATTCAAGTTGTGTAGATCACTGATCGTCCTATCACACTTGACTAAAATTTTATTTCTGAAGTTCTACACATTTCCATATTTCCAAAATCATGGATAATCCTATGGGATATTCTCTTCCATGAAACGAGAAGAAATTCCAAAACATACTAGAATTGTTAATTATACAACTTGATGCAAGTCAGACCAAGTCGAACAAAGATGGACCCATTAGAAACGTAATACCATTTATATTTCATAATTCCCACACAAGGAATATTCATAAGCTATTAGAAATTATAAATTATGGATCTGTGATTTATCCTCGATATTAAATAAATTATGGGATTAATTATTCAGCGATATTAATTGCAACTCAACCTTATTATTCCAACCAATTTCGAACACTTATGGATGATTCGTAGCTATTTCAAGATTTTCATCGGAACATGAGGCCGCATTTTAAATGCCCCATTTCTTTATTCACTTTATCAATTTAGTTTATTCCTTGATATCACAATATGGCAAAATTATTAGGCATTTTAATCTATCTGAAGGTTTATATAATTCAACCAGAAAATATGTAATTATGGTTAGAGCAAATTAAAGTAGAATCTAGAATTCCACTGGTGACAAGATCTAGATAGCGGCGTGGGGCTACAACTGCGGCACCGCCCTTCTTTTGAGTAATATGAGGCAACATCCTCCAAATTCCAACATTTCATTATATTCAACAACTATAATTCTTTTATATATTATTTTCACATATTAATTTCCATCCAGTCATATTTACTGTATTTAATGGATTATCATAATTATCAATGGGACAAATACCTACGCGCATTCCCAATTCAACTCATCACCCTATCAGATCTATCATATGAATGTTATAAGTAACTGTCTCTAATTAACCTGTTCAATTATCCGCTTGTCACCGTAACAAAAATCCTCCTAATTGATACACCTTGCTCTAATAACAAAACTACGTTACGATTGCTTTATCAATCCAATGTGCATTAATTCATGTTAATTTCCCATATTTGTTTTAAGGAAACATCACCTAAATAATCCAAACTCATTCATTTATTATTATTATTAATATGAAATTCTCATGGATAATTTCCATGTTCTATTTTTCATAAGATCCAATAAATTGTTATGAATATGCCTCCTTAATTCCCCTTGTAAATTCTCACACATGATCATTCCGCATTATCATTTTAATGAAAATCCTTAACCACCAGAAAAATCGAATCATTTTACGATAAACGACAATCAGAACTCATCGAAGACGAATTGCATCAAAATGACCAAGAACTGCATTTAAATAAACAAATTACCAATAAACTATCTCAAAACGATCGCTAAAATAACAATGTGCCATAAAAATATGCACGGAACTGTACAACAAAAATCAGGATGAAACTCCTGTCTAATTAGGACAGCCGGATGCCTTCCGAAAATATACTCATTCTACGATATGCCCACCGTGGATATGCTATCTCAAAAGAAATAAAATAAAATTCGAAGAGTGGACAACATCAAAAAGATCCATGCTTATGTCCCAATATAATGCAGAAAATAAAGATCTATGGCGTGTAAAACGATTCCTACATGGTTGAATGGTATAGTCTAAGGTCTGATATTCACCGGTACTAGATATTAAGAATAGAATAAGGGGCTCACGTCCATTTCAGATGTTCTTGAAGAAGGTCTAAGTTCCTGCGGAAGGCCCTCAGTCTGGGCATAAAATTCCACGCGATCCTCCGCACACGGAAATGTGTACGGCTCGACTTCATGGCTCCAATGGTCCAAGTCCCAAGTATCCAAACGTCAGCTTCCATCGTACGCCCCATTCATATTTAACGCACCATAATACTGGCTCGATTCATGGTAGATTTCAAAAGTTCATACCGGCGTCTCGCTACCATGACGTCCTGATCGGATTGTCTTAACACCATAGCTTCTGCTATGAAAAAGCACGTGTCTAATACTGTCACTGATTTTATGACAATCACCCGGTGTTTTAGCGTCCCGAAATACTCCGAATAGTCATAGTAATGTTCCCGGTTACTTGATTGTAATCCTTCTGTAGTTATCACAGTACGCTTACACACCTGTTTAGCCTCAATTCCAAGTCAATTGCTAGCCAGAAATCTACCCTGGTATGAGGTATTATATTCACATAACTCAAGTAAGGAGTTATTTCCAGCCCATATGCCTTAATATGCTGTGAGCTCTGGCCATACCCAACACAACCTTGCATTTACAAAAGCTAGTCCCATCTAGTAAAACTATCCTGAGCACATTTGAACAATGCCTCGTTTGTAGGCTAATTTTGGCTTCCAGGTCAGGTACTAGTAGCTTGAGATTGATTAAGCCGCCCACTTATGCACGGATTAACTGCACAAACACGACTGTCCCAGTCCTAACAGCTGCCTGCTCGAACCTGCAGACAGTCAGGTGATAACATACATACGCGCATCGTCGTCCGCGCATCTCATCCAGCTTGTAACCAACGGCAGTGTAACTCAACTCAGTCAGGCGCTCGCTTCAAATTCAAAATATAGCCGCGACAAAAAACAACATCTCCATAACCAGCAACTGACGCTCTTTCACACGGTTACAATATACAGTTATATACAGAGTCATACACACAAGTTTTTGCTTTAAACTTCTAAATCCAGGCCATCAATCCACTGAAGTGCCGAAGAAGATGCATGATGAATGTCACCTACTGATCCTTGGAACGCTCATTGCGGGCATTCACCAACAATTTGTTCGATGGTTTGCAGGATAGCTCCACAATCGCAGTTAGCAGAAGTAACCCACCTCATTTGTGAAGTAGGAATCCACATTTGCCTTGTCCTGTACGGATCCGATTAATGAATCTCCATTGGCGTCTGGGGAGTTCGAAACCTTCTATCCGGTTGGAAGGGTTTTCAATCAGATGTGCATTTAATACTGATGATTCTTCCCACATAGTTTTCCATGCTCCTGAGATGTTAAATGAAGAGTCTTCAAGAAGTACAGCAGAGCGCCAAGGTGGTTTTCTTGACTTCAACCGTTGATTACCTGCTTTTGCTACATCAGTATGTATGGGTAGCTGGGGGTTCTTCTGAATGGTTTTCCAGATCTTCAGGAGAGCCTCTGATCTTCGAAGAGCTGGAGGTTGGATGTTACTTAGAACAGGTAACCATGTAGTGGGTGTGGTACGTATGCAGCCCGTAATCAGTCGCATTGTCTGGTTAAGTTGCACATCTATCTTCTTGGAGTGGACACTGTTTAGCCAAGATGGGCAGCAGTATTCAGCAACGGAGTATGACGGTGCCAGAGCAGTTGATCGTAAAGTTTGAGCGCTGGAACCCCAGGAGATACCAACTAGCTTCTGAATGATGCTATTACGGGTCTTCACTTTTGCGGCCACGTTCGTGAGATGTTGTTTGAAGGTCAAGGACCTATGAAGTGTTAACCCAAGTTACTTAGGCATGCTGCAGAACTGCAAAGTTTGTCCTCTGAATTTAACTTCTGGTTTATTTTTGGCAACGAATGTATTTGGGTATTTTAACCATTTACTTTATAATAATAATATGGAAAATGTGGAGACAGGAAAGTGTAATGGTGCTGCCCAGATTAACAATTTGGAACATTTCCGGGCCCTTTAGCCCTTTAACGTTTGGCACAATTGAAGAAATTCCTTAATTGCTAAAATGGGCACCGTTACTTTGTCTACTAAGAAATGTTTTCAATAGTCTGTTGAAAAAAGAAATAATATTGATACGTGCTACCCCTAGTAGCAAGTTCGTTAATTGGATCACAGTAGGTAAAGCACAACACAAATGGTCCGTTGAAGAAATATTAGCTTAATTGTAGGTCAGAAATATACACCACACAATAGGCACACTGAGTCTCACTTCATAAAAGACTACTAGTCACTATTAGTTTCCACTTGTAGAGGACTCTCACCCTTTCACTTGGTCATGCAGTTAATCCTTCCGTAATTAGTCCCGTGACCTCACTGGGAATAATCACAACACTTCCTCTTGTACACAAGCCACAGTCTATCACTCACTGTTCTTGAATACACACTGTTTCGCAATTCTCACGTCACCGTGACACCTCTATCGCACTGGTAAGAACACCCTCCTCAAAACTCAGTCCCTCATCACCGGCCAGGATCGCTCTTTATATATCGGGGCTGATGACTCACAGATGTTTCTAGAGTAGACCACCGTTCACACTTTCTCGAGAATTCCAACACTAGTTGAGCAACGAACATTCTGGTTCATCCCTTTTGTTCTCGCTGCGCAAGCGGCCGGCCGACACAGAGCCTCGGGCGGCTGTGAGTTACGCGCAAGGGAATGAAGCAACCCCGCACCCGTAACGATATTGATTTGACGGATTTGTTATTATTATCATTATTATTATAATTATAATTATTATTATTATTAATATTAGTCTTCTTCTCCTTTTCGAATCACCCACTTTGGGGTACGTCAGATCAATCACTTCTTAGATGCTTGTGCTCTCCTTTTCCCCCGATACTTCTTCATTCTATCTGATCTCCTCTTTCTTTCCTCTTGTGATTTCTGCATCGGTTTTCAGGAGACGGCTCTGGCTTGGAACTTCTTGGTGTTGTCTTTGGTCACGGTTTTGGCTGTGCCATTCATCAACATGATTTCAGTAATCTGGAGCTCTCGCAGGTCCTTTTCCACTTCTGTAAACCAAGTAGGTTTGAACTTCTTTTTGGGAAAGAAGTCAAAGATTTTCTTGGTTATTCGGGCAGAATTCATCCGGTGGATGTGTCCAAAGAAATCAATCCTCTTTTCCTTATGGTATCTGAAAGAGTCTCCGACTTCGCATACAGGGTGTCGTTCCTATAGAAAACTTGTTTGTTATTTTGGAATTTAGGACCTATGATCTTTCTCCAAAAAAAATTCTCTTTGATTGGCAATTTTTACATTTCCCTTTGTCTCCTCAAGACTAGTGATTCTGCTGCAAAGAGTGCCTCTGGTTTAATTACGGTGTTATACAGCCTGATTTTAGTGTTCCAGGAGAGGGTTTTCTTATTGTATGTATTTTTGGTTTTCTGGAAGGCTAGTTCCATTTTGATTCTTCTCGCCTCCATTGTTTTTCCTTCAAGGTTATTCCAGTCGATCCATTCTCCTGAGTATTTAAAACTATTAACCACTTCGATTTTATTAACTCCTACTGTAACTCTTGGGCACATCTAAACTATTTGACATAATTTTCGTTTTTTTTAAGGAAATCTTAAGTCCTATTTTCCCCACCATCTCTTGTAATTCTGTGATTTGTTCTTCGGTTTCCTCCCATATTTCTGCGAGCAGCGCCAAGTCGTCAGCAAAGGCCAAACACTTAATCATGATTCCTTTTGTTTTTTGTTCCTAGACGTATTCCCCCTCGTGTTTTCGCATTCCATTCTCTCATAACTTTTTCAAGTGCACAGTTGAACAACACGGGGGAGAGACCATCCCCCTGCGGGACCCCTGTTCTGATCTCAAAGGGTTCAGACAGTTCGCCCATGACTATATACGGTTTCGCCCTCTGCATCTGGTACGCTATAATATTTCTGAGATTTAAAATTTGTTCAGTGAAAGATCTCCCCTTTCTAAACCCTGCTTGATACTCCCCAAATTGGCAGTCCAACTGTGGTTCTGCTCTTTTTAATAACGCTCTTGAAAATATCTTGTATGTCACGTCCAGCAGTGAGATCCCTCTGTAATTGCTGGGATCCGATTTCGAACCTTTTTTGTGAAGAGGGTGTATCAGGGCCATTTTCCATTCCACTGGAATGCTCTCTGTCTGCCATTCTCCTCAAAAAGCTTTTGGAGTGAGCCAATCGCATCTTCACTGGCATTCTTCCATAATTCTGATTTTCTCCAGATGCCTTGAAATTTTCCATACGAGTCAGTAACTTCTGAATCTCTCTTACAGACGGGGATTTAGATTCATGGTTGGAAGATGATTTTGGTCCAAAATCGAACGACATCTTTTGGAGTGGTACATCTCAATTTAGGAGTTCTTCAAACTAGCCGGCTTGAATTTTACAGTTACCCCTGTTACTATATGCCACGTTCCCGTTTTCGTCCTGAAGTTGGAGAGTTGGGGGTCATATCTGATTAGGTTTCCCCTGTACACCCGATGATAGTTTCTCATGTAATCTTAATGCCACTGTAATTGGGATGAAAATCCTGTTGTGCGCAAATAAATAAATAAATAAATATTGTGCTTCGCAAAGTCATCATTTATCTTCCTGAGTAGTTAGTCGCCGTGCTCCTTCTTAACTTTCTTGATCGCCTTGGACGCCATCTTCCTGGTTTCCTCAAAGTGTTGCCAGGTACTCTGGTCCTTTTCGGTTTGCCAAACGTGCCACGCCTTGTTCCTCAGATCAAGTAGTCTGTCACACTCGTTGTTCCACCATCTATGCTTCTTCGTCTTCGTGACAGGAGCAAGCTGTTCTGCCTTGGTTAGAAGACTCTTCTCCATCTGCCTCCAGTCCTGGCCTTCTAGGTCTCTGGTTAATGTGTCCCATTCTTCCATGTTCTCCTTAATTTTGTTTGGATCATATCTTCTTCGTGTACGGTTGTTCCTTTGAAAGTTACTCCTAAGAATAATCTTCAGTTTAACTTTTGATAAGTAGTCATGTAGCCCCGTGTACTTTGGGTGTGTGTAGAATCTGTCTGATAACCGGTGTTAATTGTGATGACTGTATTAGTGTGGGTTATCTGTTTTTTAATTTAAGTACTGCAACTTAGAATTTTTCAAATAGTTCCTACTTTTGCCGCCAAGCGCCACCGTCAACGACTACTAGGCCAAGTTCAGAACTTATCTGCTAGACGCCACCGCAGTCGGCTCTTGGCAACGAACGTAGAAACTGAAGAGCGTTGTTTACATTCTTAACCTATCCAATTAGCTTCACACAGTTGCAATTAGTGGAAGGTTCTTTAACATGCCATAAATCTATGACATGGGACAGCCGGCTTTATTTCCCCTCCGAAGGAAGGCATACTGAGGGATTTTTAACGCTCTTAAAAAATCTGACGACTTCGGCCGGGTTTGAACCCGCTATCTTGGGCATAGAAGCTCAGCATGCTACCGACTACGCCACCGAAGCCGCTTGAATTTTGATAAGTAGTGGTCTGAGTCAAGGTTAGCTCCTCGGAGACCCCTAACATTTTAATTTCCTTAAGAAACTTCCGCTTTATTGCAACATGGTCCAACTGGAATTCTCCGAGGGGAGGGGGGTTAGGTGATATCCATGTCTTCTGTTTTCTCGGCAGTTTCTTAAAGCTATTCTATTATTATTATTATTATTATTATTATTATTATTGTTATTATTATTATTATTTTAAACTATCTCCATATGAATAAGGCACTTATAATCGCAATAAGAATTATGAAAAACATATCAAACTTTGCACAACATGCTACGAACTTAAGCATGTAACATTTGCTAATAGTAATAATAATAATAATAATAATAATATGGTCGATTCTTCGCTGAAACAGCTAGAGCCTACTCCTTCATAGAGTAGGAGCTGAACACAGATACCGATTACATTTAATTGGAATCGAAGTTGATAGCTATAAAAGTGAAGAAGATCGCCAAAATAAAGTTTTACGAGGCGCATAAGGCTCGGGCAGCGGAAATAATCTCGAGAGGCTTTATGTGTTCTGAAAGGCGGTATTCACTGGCTAGATGAAAGGGCGATACTAAGCCGGCACTACGCGCCATCTCCCGCTCAAATGACAGATTCTCTCCGTGAAATGCGTCAATATCACGCAACGTTCTAGATTCCTAGTTCTGAGACATTTCATACGACAACCCGGTTAAAGGATGGTAAGTGAGTTTCTGTTCATCTCTTTGTTTGATTGTTTTCTTTATTAGTTTGAAAATATTACAAGCAGGCGCGTAATAACCTCCAGGTTATCGTATTCTCACCTCGTAATCAATACGGATGAAAGAATATACATTATGGCTAAGGTCATAGACATACATTCATACACAAATCGTTCTAGTTGGCGTACGAATTGAAGAGGAAATCTTTACTTGCACGTTTGAAAGTTGTTAAGGATGTACAATTTCTGACGTCACGAGGACAATTATTCCAAATTCTAGTTCCCGACACGAGGAAAGAGTTACTGAGGGCAGGTGAATGATGTAGAGTAAAGTGGACACTGTTGCACAGTTATGAATGTGTGAGTGAATGAGCATAGTAAATCGTTGTTAAAAGACTTAATGATTTGTTTGCTATATGTTAAGCTTAGTTAATATCATACAGTTGCCACTTCGATATTATTGTTTAAGTTTTCTTAGTTTGTAAGTCTGGTTGGATAAGAATAACATATTTATTTGAGTATTCATGTAAGTTGCATTGTGTGTGGTTAAGTATGAGAGAGGACCTAGAGCCCTAACTTCGCCACAATAAAGGCACCTATATTACAAAAAATGCATGTCAAGACAAACCAAACTTCGACATTACGACACTGTCATCACACAGGCAAGTCTCTACGCAAGCGAAATACTTACACTCAATGAGAAATATGAACTTGAAGACATCAAGAAAGAAGAAAGAAAAATCGTTCGGAAAATACTGGGAGCAAGACACTCCTGACGGGTACCAACTACAATCAAGACGACTGACAAATACTCAAACATCGAAGTCGACATCAGAGAAAGACGATTGAAATTATTCGGGCACATAAGTAGACTGCCGAATACCCGACTAACCAAAAGAATACTAGATTGCATATCATCACTCTAAAGTAGAACACCATGGATGAAAGATGTACAAAAAGACATGCGAACTGCTGACATAACCGACACATCAGACAGAGACTCCTTCCGTAACAAAGTGAACAACTGGGAAGTCCAACCAGAGCAACCAAAACCTACACCTTACAGACCTCAATGGTCTGACGAAAGAAAATTGGCATTCTCCAACAGAATGAAACAATACTGGCAAAATAAGAAGAACGTCGAGAATTAAGTCAAAGTGCTTAACGCTTTCCAATATTGGGAAAATACGCTGGAAATAAATAAAATAATACTAATGATCAGGCACATAGTGAAAGGATGAGGAAGCTTTGGGAAGATAAGAACAACAAGACCAATATGGCTCTACGTGCTCCTTAGAAGGCCAATCGCATTATGTATATTTAACTAATACATGTGATATTTTCCAGGAGTGGTTTACTTATAATTGAAACTATGTCCTTTCCCAATCTCATACGTACCATTTAACTCAAGATAATTAGTGAGTTAATTCGTTAGGGAGTTTGTCTACGAGCAGGGAGCTTAATGACCAGCATCCTGGAGTAAACTCAAGGAATAACTGTAATTTAATATTACTGTGTGTAGCGTTAATACAGAGATTAGCGCAGTGTGCTGTTGTTAGACCTCATTATGAGCTTCCTCATTACTATGCAAAGTAACTGGGCGTCCCTCTCAGCGAGATCTGATATCCTCCAGCGGGGATAAAGTGAGATAGTGTTACCAACCTCCACAGATGAGCGTCCCTCTCAGCGAGATCTGATATCCTTCAGCGGGGATAAAGTGAGACAGTGTTACCAACCTCCACAGCTGAGCCTCCCTCTCAGCGAGATCTGATATCCTTCAGCGGGGATAAAGTGAGACAGTGTTACCAATCTCCACAGCTGAGCCTCCCTCTCAGCGAGATCTGATATCCTTCAGCGGGGATAAAGTGAGACAGTGTTACCAACCTCCACAGCTGAGCGTCCCTCTCAGCGAGATCTGATATCCTTCAGCAGGGATAAAGTGAGACAGTGTTACCAACCTCCACAGCTTAGCGTCCCTCTCAGCGAGATCTGATATCCTTCAGCGGGGATAAAGTGAGACAGTGTTACCAACCTCCACAGCTGAGCCTCCCTCTCAGCGAGATCTGGTATCCTTCAGCGGGGATAAAGTGAGACAGTGTTACCAACCTCCACAGCTGAGCCTCCCTCTCAGCGAGATCTAATATCCTCCAGCGGGGATAAAGTGAGACAGTGTTACCAACCTCCACAGCTGAGCATCCCTGTCAGCGAGATCTGATATCCTCCAGCTGGGATAAAGTGAGACAGAGTTACCAACCTCCACAGCTGAGCCTCCCTCTCAGCGAGATCTGATATCCTCCAGCGGGGATAAAGTGAGATAGTGTTACCAACCTCCACAGCTGAGCCTCCCTCTTAGCGAGATCTGATATCCTTCAGCGTGGATAAGGTGTGGAGGGTGGTTCCACTAACACTGTTACCAACCTCCACAGCTGAGCTTAAGTTAGGTAATAAATAATTCATGTGATATTTTTGTCGGGTTAGGGTGTTTAGGCTAAACAGAAACTCTGTATAACAAGTCCGAGCCGCTATCTACAGCAAGTGTGTGGATATGATTTGCTTTGTGCCCAATTACAATTTAATACATTCCAAATGGAAATGTGTACCAGAAGACTGGAAGAAAGGGCTAATAATACCAGTGTTTAAGAAGGGGGACAAGAAGGTGTGTGATAACTATAGAGGGATCACCCTCATATCACAGATAGTAAAAATACTGGAAAGGATATTAGAAAGAAGAATGAGAAGAAAGGTGGAAGGAGAGTTGCAAGAGGAACAGTATGGCTTCAGGAGTGGAAGATCCACAGTGGACCCAATCTTTAGCTTGAGGCAGGTGATGGAAAAGAACTGGGAATATGGAGAGGATTTGATCATGACTTTCATAGATCTAGAAAAGGCATATGATAGTGTCCCCAGAGAGAAGGTATGGGAAACCATGGTTAAGAAGAGACTGGGAAGAGAAATGTTGGAAATGGTGCAAGCAATGTACAACAACTGTGTTAGCAGGGTTCTGACCCCAGTTGGAAAGACAGATTGGTTTACGAACAAGACTGGACTAAGACAGGGGAGTGTGCTGTCACCTCTCTTGTTCATAATGGTGATGGATGAAATAGTAAAGGAAACAAAGGAAGCATATGAACATAAAGAAATGAAGTTACTGTTATTTGCAGATGATATTGTGGTCTGGGGAAGGAACACCGAAGAAGTGCAAAAACAACTAGATGCACTGAACGAAAATATTCAGAAGTATGGCCTGAAAATCAGTATAGAGAAAAGCAAGACCATGGTGATGACAAGAGGGGAAAGACAAGGAAAGGGCACTGTGAAAATTGGAAGTCAGAGTTTGGAAATTGTGGACACGTTCAAATACCTAGGAAGTGAATTGATGCAAACTGGTAGGTTGGACATGGAGATTGGCAGGAGGGTACAGCAGAGCAATGCATTCTATCAAAGTGTAAGAAAACTTGTTTGGGATAAGGAAGTACCAAGGAAAAGCAAGGAGGTAATGTATAAAGTGTATTATGTACCCATATTAACTTATGCAGCTGAGACTTGGACCCTGACAAGCAGACAAGAGAGTAGAATCCAAGCCAGTGAAATGAAATTCCTAAGAAGTATGATAGGAAAGACAAGGAAAGACAGACTGAGGAATGAAGATGTTAGGAAGGAAGTTGGGATGGGAAAACTAAATGAGAGAATTGAGAAGAATAAACTAAGGTGGTTTGGACATGTAAAGAGGATGGAGGAAAATAGAATACCAAGACAGATGCTGGAGGCGAAGTGCAAGGGTAAGAGACCAAGAGGAAGACCTAGAACAAGGTGGATGGATTCAGTGAAGAACGGCGTAAGAAAAAGAAATCTGGACTGGGACAAGATCGTGGAAGAAGAATGGTGGAAGGAAAGAGGAAAGTGGAGAAGTGCCATAAATACCCCGACCCGGCAGGAGCTGGATAAGGGGAAATGATGATGATGATGACATTCCAAAAAAACAAAACAAAAATTGTCTTTTCCCTGTTTCCATAATTATCCATAATCAAGCACTGTAAACGTTCAGAAAACTAAATCAACCTGCGCAAACCACTGCAACAAACCACAACACACCGTGGGAACGGGTGCTCGAGCTGCACTGAGGCTTGTCATCCGTAGAGCCGCAAGCCCTTGAGGCACCGTCAATACACGGGGAAGGCCGAGCCACCTCGAGCCAACCCGAGTAATAACGAGTCTTTGCGTTCTCAAGGCGTGACGTCTGACAAACTTCAGACCAGGCTTGCCAAGCCACAGGCCATGGGAACAAGGTTCTAGAAAGACACGTTTTATATGTTATGGATATATTCAAAGAACGGACAATGGGAGACTTACTAAAATGATATTAAATCATGCCTCCTCATTAAAAGTCAGGAAAAACTGGATAATCCATATCCACAGCCTACTTTCAGTCTACCGACTGGGACAGGTAATGGAATGAATGAAGCCCCCATCTAGTGGCGAGGATATGAACTGTGCCGGCTGCCGAAGCCTGTCGCACTCCCCTGGGGCAATGATTAAAATGAATGGCAGATGAAATGAAATGACAGTTGAGAGTGTTGCTGGCATGATATTTTAGACAGCAGAAACCGGATTAGGCCTACCAGGAGAAAAACTTATCTCTCTCCGCTTTGTCCAGCACAGATCTCACATGGAGTGACCAGATTTTACCCACGGACCCAGCGGTGAGAGGCCGGCTCGCAATAACTGGATAATAGAAATTTAAAATGACTTTCAAAAAACTACGTAAGAGATGACATTTTATGAGACAGGCCTACATTCAGATTGTTGGTGAACAAATATCACTTTGCTGCAAATGCCCGATGAGAGCAGCCACTGCACGGAGAGCACGTTGTTAAACAATTAGCCTATTTTCATATATCCCACTTACGTTAATTGCCCCTATTAGGATACAAAATTTCAGTTTGATGGCTGTAATAGATTTGTCATGTTGGGGTTTCATGTATGTAGGCCTTAGAGTTATCTACTATTACATGAAGATTATTGTGTACGTGTAGCATTCAAACTACAATCGCATGATTATCACACAAGAAGTAAAAACGAGATTTTAAAAATTCGCACAGCTGCCATCTTGTGGTTATGAAAACAATTGAAATAAATTAGATTTCAGTGGAATACAATTTCTCTAAGCACTTGCCGTACCAAGTTTCACTGCGCTCGGATGGTTAAATTGCGAGAAATGGCCATTTAAATATATAAATATTCACATGGACGTTTCTCGCAATTTAACCATCCGAGTGCAGTGAAACTTGGTACAGTAAATCCTTATACAAATGTTAATCCACTGGCATCTAATCTATTTCAATTGTTTCCATAACCACAAGATGGCAGCTGTGCGAAATTTTAAAATCTCGTTTTTACTTCTTGTGTCCTAATCATGCGATTGAAGTTTGAATGCTACACGTACACAATAATCTTCAAGTAACATTACATAACTCTAGGACCTACATATATAAAATCCAACATGGTGATCATCCGAAATATTTAGTCGGTTCTCATTATCTACGAATCTATTACACCGATCAAACTCAAATTTTGTAGGCTATGCAGATAGAGGCAACTAGCATAAGTAGGATATATGAAAATAGGCTGTGTAGTTCTTCACGGAACTACTTGTTATATATGTACGCCATATGGTTTTGTATTATTAGGTGACGATTATTGCGTGGATTCATTATTCAAACGCTGACTTTGATCACATAATTAGGACACAAGAAAAGAGTATAATTTGCAAAGCAAAGCCAACTCCGTACAGGCCATGGAGGCCCTGGGAGTAGTGGAAGGTAGAGGCTAGCACTAGATGGGATGGAGTTGTCAGCTCCACGCCCGGCCGTCTTTGCGCCCAGGAATTATCCTGGTACTAATTTCTGGGTAGGCTGAGTGAACCCCAGTGCCAACTGAGTTTTCGAAAGTGGTAGTTTTGCTTCTAAAATTCACTACCTGGAGGCGGATCGAACCCACTCCCTTTCAGTTAGAAGCTCAGCGCCAATACCGACTGCATCACGCAGCTTTCTTGAAAGATTGGTGACTTGTAATAAAATATGAAGGGCACAGTCGGGGTCGGACAGAATAGTACTACTGTACTACGAGCCGTTTAGATTTTATTAGAGGGGGGGGGGGGGCGGCACACCTACGCACAGATTCACACACGGACACAAACATACGCACGGACATAACGTGATCTCAAAAGCCTATTTATGTTCGACCCTGACTATTATATGTCTGAAAACTGTATCATAATGATGGTCATTATAACACTTTATTTTTCATTATGAAACAGTTTCTCCCACCAATCACAGCTCAAGAAACAGTTGTTTGACCAATTAGATACGGGTACCTTCGCGCATGCACTCAAAATCCAACATGTCTATATAAATTACCGAAAGTGCACCGTCCAAATGTTTGCGTAAATAAACTGGTGAATATGAGACAACAAAAATTGCACTGTAGCTTAATATCCCCAAATCCAATTTCTACACAACGCATTGTTTTCAAACGACGTCGGTGACAATTTTACTGAATACTGGTACACAATCTGCACATATGGCATTGAAGCACACAGACCGCATGCGTCGGTCGGCCAGAGGGCTTGGAGAACAGAGGTATCCTACCCACCGCAGCACCCGATCACAACATTCTAGTGACTGAACAGATATTTATGAATAATTATGTTAAAACATATAATAAAGTTATAATTATCGTCGAACATAAACAGTCATATACAACTCGCCTATAATGGTAATTAAGACACTCGCATGGAAATTATAAAACGAGCGTAAGCGAGCCTTAATTATAGCCATTATAGGCTCGTTGTATAATTTACTATTTTAAATGAATGTAATGAGTAGTTCACCACTACTGGTTTTAAGTCAATAGCTTAGCTAATGAAGTATCCCAGAGCTACCCTGCTAGCAGATTAATAATAATAATAATAATAATAATTGATCTCAAAATGTGGCCGCAATCTGGTCATGTCTTACAACAGATATGCATAAATACTGTTTCGAACTAGATCGCTCATGGCTGGAATGTTCCCAAATACATGTTGTGTTCACAAGAGTTGAATTGTGGAGGGTATTGTACCAACCTTCCCCTAGTGAATAACACGTGCTGAGATGCTCACATACTTCCCGAGTTGTTGTTATAAGGTTGGCAGTAATTTAATAGCTAATAACGTTTCCCTCCTCATATTAGATTTAGAATATTTTATGGAGCCTATTAAATAATTATGGCACGGTTATTACTTGCTGCGCGTGTTGTAAACTCCTTGTTCACAGCTGTCAAATAATGGAGTATTTCTTTACGAGGTTTAATTCATACGTCACGGCCCCTATTCAGTAGGTCCCGAAAATGCGAGGACGCTGGATATAAAATATAACCGTTTGAGACATGAAAGCCTACTCCTAGAGGAAGCATGTGTGCAGATTCAGCAAAATACAGGGAGTGAGCATATTATTAAAGAAGCACCTCGCTGTCCGCCCCTTAAAGCAACATTAACTAATTAACTAACGAATGTTAAAAATTATATTTTCAAAGCTTGCTTTTTCCTGATATATACAGGGTGTCTTTTATGTACCTTTGGAGAATGATAGGTCGTGTAGGGGATGGGTATAGAAGTAATTTGAGATAGGGAACTTAAGGTCGGAGCGGCCTCCTTAACCCCTAAAATAGGGGTTGATTCAGGCCCTCCACCCTGTAAGTTAGGCAACCGATCGACCTTATCAATCCTTTAACTCTTGGCAAGATTCATCGCACCATAACAGCGGGTTCAAACCCGGTCGAAGCCGTTGGATTTTTTAAGAAAGTTAAAATCCATCAGCATGCCTTCCTTCTTATGGGAAGTAAAGCCGGCGATCCCATGTCATAGATTTATGGCATGTTAAAGAACCTTCCGCTAATTACACCCGTGTGAAGCTAAATTGTATAGGTTAAGAATGTAAACAACGCTCTTAGGTTGCTACGTTCGTTGCCAAGAGTCGACTGCGGTGGCGTCTAGTAGCTAAGTTCTGAACTAGGCCTAGTAGTCGTTGACGGAGGCGTTTGGCGGCAAAAGTAGGAACTATTTGATAAATTCCAAGTTGCAGTCCTTAGTTGAATAAAAAAACAGATACACACACTAATACAGTCATCACAATTAACACCGGTTATCAGACAGATTCTACACACACCCGAAGTACACGGGGCTACATGACCGCGTTGTCACAGCCCCTAAACTGAAGAACCAACCAACCATCTCACCATGTGGCGCTGGCGTAATGGATAGCGTTGCGGTGAGAAAGGCCGGTAGTCCCTGCCTGCGCCACATGGTGAGATGAATCTTGCCAAGCGTTAAAGGATTGAGAAGGTCGGTCGGTTGCCTAACTAGAGAGTGGAGGGTCTGAATCAACCGTTATATTAGGGGTTAAGGAGGCCGCTCCGACCCCAAGTTCCCTATCTCAAATTACTTCTATACCCGTCCCCTACACGACTTATCATTCTCCAAAGGTACATAAAATACACCCTGTATAACCTAAAATTGGTTATGCAGCCAAAACGCCTCCAAACACAATTCACCATTTGTTATACCAAACATATGAATATACTGTAGATGTAAGAAAATCCTTAACAAAATCATTTGTATGGAGTACTCTGCTCTATGTAAGTGAAAGTTGGACTCTGGGTAAATTGGAAAAGAATCGACTTGAAGGTGCTAAAATGTGGATATGGCGCAAAATGACAAGAACGGGCTGGATGGAAAGAAAAACCAACCTGGAAGTCTTAAGGGAAGTCAAAGAGGAGAGGAGATTAATGAAGGAAATGCGAAAGAGAACAAGTAGTTCCGTGAAGAACTATACAGACCATTTTCATATATCCTACTTATGTTAATTGCCTCTATCAACAGACAAAATTTCAGTTTGATTGGTGTAATAGATTCGTAGATGTTGAGAACCGACTAAATATTTCGGATGGTCGCCATGTTGGATTTTATATATGTAGGGCCTAGAGTTATGTACTGTTACATGAAAATTATTGTGTACGTGTAGCATTCAAACTTCAATCGCATGATTAAGACACAAGAAGTAACAACGAGATTTTAAAATTTCGCACAGCTGCCATCTTGTGGTTATGGAAACAATTGAAATAAAATAGATGCCAGGGGATTAACATTTGTATAAGGATTTACTGTACCAAGTTTCACTGCACTCGGATGGTTAAATTGCGAGAAACGTCGATGTGAATATTTATAATTCGCATCGCCGCCATGTTGGACTTGTGATCAGCAGGTTACTGAAAATCCTATAGGTAAACTTATGTTCATAGCCCCCATGAAAATAAAAGAAATTCAGTTTGATTGCAATAATAGATTCGTAGATATTCAGAGCTGTCCAAATATTTCGGAAGGTCGCCATTTTGGATTGTTAAATGTACAGGCCATAGAGTCATCTACCATTAAAGGAAAATTAATGCGTAGGTTTATTATTCAAACTTTCACTTCGATCGCATGTTTACGACACAAGAAATGAAAACTTAATTTTAAAATTCGCACAGCCGCCATCTTGTGGTTATGTTAACAATTGAACTAAATTAGATACCAGTGCATTACAATAAGTATAAACATTTTCTGTACCAATTATCATTGAGTTTGGAACATTAAATCGCGAGAGAGGTCTATTTAAATTTTTCAAATTCTCTTGGCCGCCATGTTCGTTTTGTAGTTAACCGTGGGTAGATTATTAGCTTGGGAATAACCTAACCCCCAAGGGAAGATGATAAAGAAAAGGAAGTGGGTTTCGGACTGGAGAAAAAGGATGGAAAAATAGGAAGAAAGTCCAAAAGAATTATAATTATAACTTTAAATATACTCAAAGGCACCTGCCACTGCAAATCCGCTCTCCGATACCTAAAGTGGGTAGGGACCTTGACAAAGCTAACGGGAAACGCAGCTGGAACATGGGCTGTTCTCGAGAAAGCTGCTTTAGTGTATTCCCTCTCAAGCATACATATGCCTACTGTGGGGAAGGGTGATGGTCTGGCAAGACAAAAAGTAACGGATTTATTGTGTATCTGTTCAAAGGAGTTTGTTTCTAAACAAGTAATTTGAAGAATGCCAGTAATTTGAATCAGCTTCGAGATTTTTAGTTTTTGAAATTGTAGAATTTCTAAAGAGCGACCAAATGCCTCCAAGAAGGAGAGTGATGAAGTAATTATACCTTTGGGAATAATTTTGGTAAGTATACCAATAGTTGCATTTAGAAATGGCTAAGCTTTTACCCAGCAAGGCGCCGACTAAAAGTTTAGACAATGAGAAACACTTATATTTTGAAAAACCAACCATAAGTGTTGGAGAGAATCTCCACAAGCAGGAAGCTGGCGTAGCGAGCTAAGCTTGCCTTACTGGCCAGTTAGAATTAGCTATTAAAGCTAAGAGAGACTTTACTAAGTTATCAACTAAGAGTTCTTGCTCAAATGCAACAAGTGGTGAAAGCCCTATCAATAGATTTATTTGCATTAAGTGGGAAGAGTCAAGGAAGACAGGATCTTGCCTAACGGTTATGTTAGAAAAATGATAAAGCCAAAAAGAAATCTTGAATTTATTTAACAATGTAAAAGGAGGTAGTTTTGTAACAAATATATAATTTTGATTTCTATAAACAATTGGGGTCGCAGACCTCCGAAAACATCTAAAGCTTGCGCCAGGCAATTGACAATTCTTTTGGTATCAAACCTTTTATCTGCTTTAAAATCTTCGTAAGATTTTGAAATGACGAAGATAAATAAATGGAAAATTTAAAGATGACTGACGTAATTAAAGTTAGACAATAAATCAAGTACAAGGTGTGTACTTTAAGAATTTCTAGGTAAATATCTTAGAAAGAGTAACAACTTCGAAAGTAACAACAACAAAAAGCAGTAAGAATAACATAGAACTTTGTATAACTTCTTGTATTGATACTGAATTACTTATAATGATTTTACATAGAAGATTATGCAATTAGGGCAGGTCACTTATTGTGAAACCTGAAGAGAAAATCGAAAGGAAGTTTCTAGAACTCCTATGTTTAAGTAGGGATCACGAGACAAATGGGGCAAGTTTCCCTTTCGTGAAACCTAGAGATAACTCACTTATGAGTTGAAAGAATTGTATTCCCTAATTAAAAGGGAGAAACAATATAATTTAAGGCGTGTACTAGACACGAAGTTTTACAGACATTAATTCGTTGTACATAAAGCAAGAGAGGGAGGGAACTTATTGAGAGTGACACCTCATTGAAAAAAGATCTAAAGTAACAATTTTATTATTCTGGTTTGTTAGTAAAGGGTTTGGGAAAGATCAAATGGGATTGAGAAAAAGTGTTCATGGCCGTATTTATTGTATTCGGATGAGCGCGACGCGGATGAAAGCTTGAACAAACACTGTTTTCTCTATAGTCTGATGATATAGTTGAAAAGTTCACTGTAGTAGCACAAAAAGTTTATGGCAAAGAAAGTCATTGCAATGATGGAAAATAACTAGTTACACTAGATATGCGAGAATATATTGCTTGAGAAAGTTGTAGATTATAGTTGAATGCACAGAAAAATCCCAACGGAGGAAGAAAAAATTAGTTATTGATTAGCAGTTCATAAGGAAGATTCCTTAGTTTGAAAATGTATTCCCATATGTGAGTGGAATATACATGACAGTATAACTGGTAGATAGAGTGCAGTTTATGGAAAGTTCTAGAGCAATCATGACTGAAGAATAGGGCAAAAGTTAGTCCAGCGGTGGAACGAGCTATGTATTTTATAGACAGTGGGTAATTTAATGGTATCCCACGTTGTGAGAAAATCTTTCCTTTAATAAGCATAAGAAATGCAGCTTCATGTTACGATTGGCTTAGATAGACTAAAGCCCAACATAGAAAATCCCGCGAAGAATTATTATTGCCCCAAATATAGAAATCTCACACTGCCTATAAATTGATCATTAAGAAGCATGTAGCTATTTAAAATCAATTAAAAAAAATTGAAGAACGTAGAGGTAGTACTTAGCTTTGATTCATGGCGAAGGCGATGTTCCCTTTGACGGTTGATACTAAAATTCCAACATGGCGTAGAATTTAAAAGTTTGCCTCTCGAGTTGAGGAGGCGAGCTTTAGTTAAGCTCTAACTGACTAGCTCGACTACCGACGTACAAGTGAGACACGCTCAACGAAGCACGGAGGGACCAGGGAAGGGAAATGAGTGGGGGTAGGAGACAAAAGGAATACATATAAGAATAACCAACATTGAAATGTTAATTTCTCTTGATGAAATGATCTTCAAAGAGTTGAAAGCAGGCAACACTAGCGCAGCCTGGAGGGTGAAAATGTAGATGAAGTTCTCTTGATCACGGAGATGATAGCTGGCGATGGCAACGAGATCTGGTGGCTAGATTGATAATGAAATCCTCTTGTACAGGGAAGAATTGAGGAACTTCAGAGATTCGCTGCTTGATGACGCTAGGTGGGTCATGGAAGATATATATCTAGAACAGACTTACAGGTAATATGAGAGACATAACCAACAAGGAGAAATCAGAAGATCACTGTTGGTGTTTGAGAAAAAAAGAAAGGGATGAACTAAAGCAAAGAGAAGCAAAAAAAACTTATTCTATCTTACCGTGTATTCCAAAGAATACACCAAGCTGGGAGGCGAAACACCAACAGAGAAATAGACGAGCAATTAGAAGTTTAAAGGTAAAGGAGCAATTAAAGACAGTGGTCTTATGATATGACCATTAGTGGTCAAGATCTTGGCTACCCCAACTCTCCCATCCCTTCGAGGATAACACTCGGTCACTCTACCAGAAATCCAGACCAAGGGAGGAGAAACATCCCTAACCAGGACCAAGTCCCCCACTTTGATGTCGGGATTGGAAAGAAACCACTTCTGTCTCCGTTGTAGGGAAGTTAAGTATTCCAAATTCCACCTCTTCCAGAAGGAATTGCAGAAGGATTCAAGTTTACGCCAAACAATAGGTAAATTAGAATCCCTGTAAGAGTTGGGAAGGGGAGGAGGGGCAGAGAGAGAAGTGCCTATAAGGAAGTAACCAGGTGTAAGTGGAAGCAGGTAATCAGGGTCATTGGAAAGCGGAGTTAAAGGGCGAGAATTAACAACACCTTCAATCAGAACATAGAGCGAATTAAATTCTTCATAAGTCAGAATGCGATTACCTAAAACCTTTCTTAAGTGACGTTTAGTGAGCTTTACGCAGGATTCCCACCTACCACCGTGATGTGGAGCGTAGGGAGGTATAAAACGCCATTTGAAACCCTTTGAGTAGAAAAAATTTGAAATCTGTTCCATGGCGGGAGAAGATGTGAGAGCTTTCTTTCACAAGGAAGCTGCGCCTTGAAAAGTGGAAGCGTTATCAGAGAATATATCCGAAGGAACACCACGCCTAGCAGCGAAGCGAGAGACAGCTGATAAAAAGTTAGAAGTAGAGGCATTCGTTACTAGTTCCAAATGGATCACGCCAGTAACCATGCAAACAAAGAGAGAAACATAGAGCTTACCAAACAATTTGCGTTTAGCTTCAGGGGAGTTGCGTTGATATTGGAACGGACCCATATAGTCCTCACCAGTTAGAGCAAATGGACGTATAGGAGAAGAGCGAAAGGAGGGCAGATCGCTCATTAATTGAGTATTGACTTTAGGTTTCACTTTGAAGCAAGGAATGCAGTTGTGAATTACAGAGGAAACTTCATGAATTCCATTTATAATCCAGTACATTTCCCTTAATAGGCAAAGCAGTGTGCGTGTACCAACATGCAGATTGCGATAATAAACGTCACGTATGATTAAGGAAGTTACGTGATGTTTAGAAGGCAAAATAACAGGATGATTTTTGTCCTCAGAAAGCAAAGATTACGAGAGCCTACCACCTACCCTGAGTAACCTATTGTCATCAAGGAACGGGGCTAAGGCACGAAGACGACTGGATTTGGGAAGATCTTTTTGAGGAAAGTAAAGACAATTCAGAAGAAAAGGCTTCTTGCTGGGTTAGTTGCAAAACCTTAATGGTAGCGGGATTCAATTCATGATTGGCAAGGTGTGGTTTGGGGAGAAGGGGTTGGTCAACCACAATATATTTCCATCTGAGAAGATAGGCAACATTTCGAGTTAATTTGTGAAAGGAAGAATAGCGTGACAATAAGGGATGAGAAACGTTGGAAACAAGACACGAAGCAGTAGATTTAGATACTTAAGGTGTCAGGCAAGTTGAAGTTTGTAGCTGGAGGTTTAGAAGGCCAACAAGAAGAGTCCTCGAATAACCACGAGGGCCCATGCCAGTACAACTGGGAAGCTGCCAATTCATAGGGTAAACATCCACGAGAAATGATGTCGGCAGGGTTGTCAGCGCTGGGCACATGCCTCCATTGACATCCCGAAGAAAGAGTTTGAATTTTGGAAACCCTGTTTGCAACAAAGGTTTGCCAATGAGCGGGGTTCTTGGCTATCCAAGAAAGGGTGATCTTGGAATCGCTCCAGAGATAGATTTGCGAGAATTCGACTTTTAATACTTCCCGTAATTTCTTAACAAGTTCTGCGGCCATGAGTGCAGCACACAATTCAAGCCTAGGCAAAGTGATAGTTTTAAGAGGAGCCACCTTCGATTTGGCACACACAAGGTTGGAAACTGAAGATCCATTTAAAGAACCGCGGTAAACCAAATATACACAGCAACCGTAAGCTTTTTCGGAACTGTCCGCGGACACATGAAGGAAAAAAGATGCATTAGGATGAGCGTTAATTCAATTCCTAGGGATATCAATAAGGGAAAGATCAAGCAAATTGCTGCGAAAAGAGAGCCATCTGTTAAGAAAAGAAAGGGGAACAGTGTCGTCCCATTCACATTTAAGCGACCATAGCTCTTGCATGAAAAGTTTGGCTATCACAATAACCGGGACAAGGAATTGAAGCGGACCAAACATTTTTGCAATTTCAGAGAGAATTTGTCTTTTTGTGTTAGGGAGCTCTTCTGCGAGCGAAACTTTATAGATGAGAGTGTCAGTGCTAGTGCACCAATGAACTCGAAGAGTTTTTATGGATTCGGAGTTTCCACAAATTTCGACGGAGGAGGGATCTACGTCTTCAATAGGAAACCGGGCGAGAAACTCATGGGAGTTGGAATTCCACTTATGAAGTGGGAAACCTCCATTCTTTAGCAATGCCTGAAATTCTAATGACACGAAAGGAGCTTCCTCCCGAGTGGGGAAGGACTGCAAATAATAGTCAACATAGAATGATGTAGTTAGTGCTTCGGAAGCTTTAGAATCAAATAAATGACCATCTTGAGAGGCTAACAAGTGTAGGGATCGGATAGCAAGGAAAGCGGAAGGTTTTAAGCCATAAGTAACCGTCTTTAAGCGAAATACCTTAATGGGCTTGCTGATTTCGTCGCGCCACAAGATTCTTTGGAGATCTCGTTGTTCAGGCTGAATTAAAACTTGAGGGTACATCTGTTTTATATCCGCTATAACAGCTGTGGGAAATAATCGAAAGTTTAAGAGTATAGCAGATAGATCTGACTGAATAGCAGGACCTGAGTAAAGAGTATCGTTAAGACTGTTGCCATTAACGTCAGGTGATGAACCATTGAAAACAACTCGGATTTTATCCTTTACAAGAGGGTTTTTCCACACGGGATGATGATTTAAGAAAACCGTTTCAATTGGGGGGTACAATTCGTCATCAGATTTGTTAACAACTTCCATATGATCTAAGCTTTCATACTCATCCATAAAATCAGTATACTGCTGTTTAACGAGAGATTCTTTCTTAAATTTGCTCTCGATAGCAAAGAGAGCTTTTCGAGCTTTGGGTTGAAAGTTAATAAGTTTAGGGGGATTATGTAATCTTGGCATCTGAACAATGAACCGGCCATCAGAAGAACGAGTGGTGGTGTTCAGAAAAAGTTGCTCACAGAATTCGTTTTCTGAAGAGGGCACGTTAGGAGAATCAACGCTTTCGAGCCTCCAGAACTGTTCTAAGTCAGTATTAGCGAAATAACATTGCGATGCGGGTTGGGGAGAATAATGAGGAAGTTGACCGGTGACGATCCATCCAAAATTAATGTCTCTGGCAACCACGTTTGAGGATAAATTGCGAACCTGTTTACGAAGGCAATTCCAGAAAACATTGGCACTAAAGAGTATGTCAATGGGGTTTTGTACATTGATCAGAGGATCGGCTTGCCTTAAATGCGAGGGAATGTTTAAACCTGAAATATCCACAGAGTGACTTGGAGTATCTTCTCCTATGCTATTGAGAATGAGACAATTCAGTTTGAGAAAGTTGTTTCTGTGACAAATGTCTCTTATGGTTAGCTTTGAGAACTGTAAAGCTTGCGATTTTGAGCTGTTATTGACCGATACGTTAATAGAAGTGGGGTTTACAGGTAGGCCTAGTTTTCGAATCAAAGAATTAGACACAAAATCATGAGTTGCCGCTGAATCAAGAAGACCGCGTGCACGGACCCAGTTGCCAAAGTTATCCTGAACTTCGATTAGTACAGTAGACAAGAGTACTTGAGCACTACGTATGGACTTGGCATTTTGGATGCAAGACGAAGCATTGGAACTGTTAGCATTGTCACTTTTCTGAGAAGTAGATGAAGTCAATGACCTAGCTTGATCATGACGATGTAGTAAAGTATGATGAGCTTTTTCACAAAGGAAGCAAAGTCTGGTGGACTTGCAATTTGAAGCAGAATGCGTGGGTGCTAGGCAGTTGAAGCAATGTTTATTCTGGGAAACTAATTTTCTTCTGTCGTCGACTGACAGTTGTTTAAAAGATTTACATAGATATAAGCCGTGGGAATCTTTACAAAGTATGCACATTAATGGTTCGTTTAAACTCTTGCGGGGTTCGCTTTGATTGTTTAAAACGAGAGAACTAGCAATACGGCGTTCACTAGACCTAGTTGGGTAACCAGTGGTGTTTGACTAGAGTTTAGATGAGCTGGACCCAGGTTTTTGGGTACTAGACGCTAAGCGTTCGCTTTTAGGTTTAAGAGACATTGATTCAAATTTAGAACTAGGGGATGAGGGTTCACTTTGATTAGCTAAAGCAGTTAAGAGTTGTCATCTAGCATTTATGAAAGTGACTAAATGCTCGTAGGAGTAATCGTCTTCTCTGGAAAGTTCAATCTCCCAAGCTTTTAGGGTAGCAACATCGACCTTAGAAACCACTAAATGTATCAAGAAAGTGTCCCAGTGTTCAGTGGGTTGATCCAATTGGGACAAAGCTTTAACGTGAAGTTGTGTAGTATCAATGAGAGTACGCAAACTAGTGACGTCATTGTGCTGTGACGCGGGTAAGTTAAATAGAGCCTTCAAATGGCGTTGAATACATAACCGTGAATTACCGTATCTTTCTTTCAACAAGTTAAAGGCAATGGGGTAGTTTTCGGCACTTAATGGGAGCGCATCAACTAACTGCAGAGCTTGACCTCGGAGGATAGATCTCAAATAATGAAACTCGTAGATGACTTGAATGTCTTCATTGTCATGAACAAGAGAACAAAATAGTTCATAGAAAGAATCCCAAGTAGATTCGTCTCCAGAGAAGTGGGGTAGATCAATCTTAGGTAGAATTGGTTTGGGCTTGTGAGTGCCATCGCGAGAAGAGGTTTGTTGTTTGTGAAGGGAACCAAGAACAGAACCGTCTTTTTCTGTTCTTCTTCGAGTTGATGTATTATTTTAAAAGCATAACCTATACCTTCGTAATATTGGTTTTCTACTTCAACTCGATCTTCAGTTCGATTGAGCTTACAAGTTTCAATTTCAGTTTGGATGTTATAATAATTTTCATATGAACGTTCAAAATCCTTTACACGATGTTTTAACAAATTTAATTGAGCTTCTGAGCTTCTTTGATGTATTTTCTGAATCGGGTAATTTGCCCTTTACAGGATGCTCGTTTAGAAGTAAGTTTTTCATCCTTATCCTTTTCTGTAGGAGCCATGACAAAATAGGTAAATTAAAGTATAACTTACGAAACTGAGGAACCTTGGAAATGCTGTCAGGCTGGCAGCAGAAAAATGGTTGAAAGAAAGGGACACACCAAAGGAGACAGGGGCGGCCTCTTTCCACTTCACAGGCATTGCACGGTGTAGTTATAGCTGAAAAATTCAAAGATATTAATGATTTGCAAAATATTGTCAAGTAACCCTTGACATATAGAAAATGTCATAAATGGACACTCCCTGGTTTCGGCACCAAATTTTGGGTAGATTATAAGCTTGGGAATAACCTAACCCCCAAAGGAATATGATAAAAAAAGGAAGTGGGTTTCGGACTGGAGAAAAAGGATGGAAAAATAGGAAGAAAATCCAAAAGAAGTTATAATTTTAACTTTAAATATACTCAAAGGCAGCTGCCACTGCAAATCCGCTCTCTGATACCTAAAGTGGGTAGGGACTAGGACAAATCTAACGGGAAACACAGCTGGAACTTGGGCTGTTCTCGAGAAAGCTGCTTTAGTGTATTCCCTCTCAAGCATACAGGTGCCTACTATGGGGAAGGGTGATCGTCTGGCAAAACAATGAGAAACGGATTTATTGTGTATCTGTTCAAAGTAGTTTGTTTCTAAACAAGTAATTTGAAGAATGCCAATAATTAGAATCAGCTTCGAGATGTTTTTGAAATTGTAGAATTTCTAAAGAGCGACCAAATGCCTCCAAGAAGGATAGGGATAAAGCAATTATACCTTAGGGAATAATTTTGGTAAGTATACCAATAGTTGCATTTAGAAATGGCTAAGCTTTTACCCAGCAAGGCGCCGACTAAAAGTTTAGACAATGAGAAACACTTATATTTTGAAAAACCAACCATAAGTGTTGGAGAGAATATCCCCAAGCAGGAAGATGGCGTAGCGAGCTATGCTTGCCTTACTGGCCAGTTAGAATTAGCTATTAAAGCTAAGAGAGACTTTACTAAGTTATCAACTAAGAGTTCTTGCTCAAATGCAACAAGTGGTGAAAGCCCTATCAATAGATTTATTTGCATTAAGTGGGAAGAGTCAAAGAAGACAGGATCTTGCCTAACCGTTATGTTAGAAAAATGATAAAGCCAAAAAGAAATCTTGAATTTATTTAACAATAAAAAAGGAGGTAGTTTTGTAACAAATATATAATTTTGATTTCTATAAACAATTGGGGTCGCAGACCTCCGAAAACATCTAAACCTTGCGCCAGGCAATTAACAATTCTTTTGGTTTCATACCTTTTATATGCTTTAAAATCTTCGAAAGATTTTGAAATGACGATGATAAATAAATGAAAAATTTTAAGGTAACTGACGTAATTAAAGTTAGACAATAAATCAAGTACAAGGTGTGTACTTAAAGAATTTCTAGGTAAATATCTTAGAAAGAGTAACAACTTCGAAAGTAACAACAACAAAAAGCAGGAAGAATAAAATAGAAGTTTCTATAACTTCTTGTATTGATACCGAATTACTTTTAATGATTATACATAGAAGATAATGCAATTAGGGCAGGTCACCTATTGTGAAACCTGAAGAGAAAATCGAAAGGAAGTTTCTAGAACTACTATGTTTAAGTAGGGGTCACGAGACAAATGGGGCAAGTTTCCCTTTCGTGAAACCTAGAGATAACTCACTTATGAGTTGAAAGAATTGTATTCCCTAATTAGAAGGGAGAAACAATATAATTTAAGGCGTGTACTAGACACGAAGTTTTACAGACATTAATTCGTTGTACATAAAGCAAGAGAGGGAGGGAACTTATTGAGAGTGACACCTCATTGAAAAAAGATCTAAAGTAACAATTTTATTATTCTGGTTTGTTAGTAAAGGGTTTGGGAAAGTTCAAATGGGATTGAGGAAAAGTGTTCATGGCCATATTTATTGTATTCGGACGAGCGCGACGCGGATGAAAGGTTGAACAAGCACTGTTTTCACTATAGTCTGTTGATATAGTTGAAAAGTTCACTGTAGTAGCACAAAAAGTTTATGGCAAAGAAAGTCATTGCAATGATGGAAAATAACTAGTTACACTAGATATGCGTGAATCTATTGCTTGAGAAAGTTGTAGATTATAGTTGAATGCACAGAAAAATCCCAACGGAGGAAGAAAAAATTAGTTATTGATTAGCAGTTCATAAGGAAGATTCCTTAGTTTGAAAAAGTGTTCCCATATGTGAGTGGAAAATACATGACAGTATAACTGGTAGATAGAGTGCAGATTCTGGAAGGTTCCAGAGCTATCATGACTGAAGAATAGGGCAAAAGTTAGTCCAGCGGTAGAACGAGCTAAGTATTTTATAGACAGTGGGTAATTTAATGGTATCCCTCGTTGTGAGAAAATCTCTCCTTTAATAAGCATAAGAAATGCTGCTTCATGTTAAGATTGGATTAGATAGACAAAAGCCCAACGTAGAAAATCCCGCGAAGAATGATTATTGCCCCAAATATAGAAATCTCACACTGCCTATAAAATGATCATTAAGAAGCATGTAGCTATTTAAAACCAATTAAAATATGTTGAAGAACTTAGAGGTAGTACTTAGCTTTGCTTCATGGCAAAGGCGATGTTCCCTTTGACGGTTGATACTAAAATTCTAACATGGCGTAGAATTTAAAAATTTGCCTCTCGAGTTGAGGAGGCGAGCTTTAGTTAAGCTCTAACTGACTGGGTCTACTACTGACGTACAAGTGAGACACGCTCAACGAAGCACGGAGGGACCAGGGAAGGGAAAAGAGTGTGTGTGTGTGGGGGGGGGGGGGGGGGGGGGGTAGGAGACAAAAGGAATACATATAAGAATAACCAACATTGAAATGTTAATTTCTCTTGATGAAATGATCTTCAAAGAGTTGATAGCAGGCAACACTAGCGCAGCCTGGAGGGTGAAAAATTAGATGAAGTTCTCTTGATCTCGGTGATGATAGCTGGCGATGGCGACGAGATCTGGTGGCTAGATTGAAAATGAAGTCCTCTTGTACAGGGAAGAATTGAGGAACTTCAGAGATTCGCTGCTAGATGACGCTAGGTGGGTCATGGAAGATATATATCTAGAACAGACTTACAGGTAATATGAGAGACATAACCTACAAGGAGAAATCAGAAGATCACTGTTGGTGTTTGAGAAAAAAAGAAAGGGATGAACTAAAGCAAAGAGAAGCAAAAAAAATTATTCTATCTTACCGTGTATTCCAAAGAATACACCAAACCGGTTTTTGAAAGTCTCATAGATGAACTTCCAGTGGTGCTCTTTATCTCCGTACAAAATTTCAGGGTGATACCGCTAATAGTTTCAGAGATATAGAATGCCGGTGAAATAATTCGCACAGCCGCCATCTTGTAGATATGTAAACAATTGAACAAAGTTAGATGTCGGTGCATTACAATGTGTATAAACATGAACTGTACCAAGTTTTATTGCGTTTGGTTGGTTAAATCGCGAGAAACGTCTGTTTAAAAGTCACAAATTCGCTTGGCCGCCATGTTGGTTTGGTAGTTACCAGTTTTTCAAAAGTCACATAGGTAAACTTCTATTCGTTCCCTTTATCACCGTAAATAATTTCAGGGTGATATCGGTAATAGTTTCGGAGATATTGAATGCTGATCGAATATTTCGCACAGCCGCCATGTAGGATTGGTGAGACGTAACAAAATTTGAAGGGCACGGTCGGGGTCGTCCAAAATTTCGCTATGAACTTCCTTAGTTTCATTAAAATCGATCCAGCGGTTCAGAAGTTATTAGGGGACACACACACACCATCACACACGCACACACAGACAGACACACGGACAAAAGGTAATCTCATAAGCCAATTTCTTTTTCAAAATTGAAAATAGGCTAAAAATTAAATATATTGGACATGTCATCAGACACAACACTTTCATCGTCAATATTTTTGAAGGGAAAATGCTGGGAAAGAAAGGAAGAAGACGGCCTAGGACGAAGTATTTGGAAGACATCAAGAATAGAATGGGTTGTGACAATTACATGGAACTGAAACGAACCGCCAACGACAGAAGAGCGTGGTTGCATCGACAAGGCATTAGCCTTTAGAATAAGATGATGATGCTGATGTTGCTTTAGGGGGCGGAAAAGCAAGGTCATCTCTCCCAATTTTCCTGTTGTAATTGTATTTTGAAACATTAATGAAGAATACGATGAAATAAGGCGAAAATCTATTATTTTGTAACAGAGTGAATACAATCTCGGCACTATTTGGTATGCTCCTAATTCACCAGTTTCAATCATTATTGAGAGCCTCCGTGGCTTAGGCGGCAGCACGCCGGCCTCTCACCGCTGGATCCGTGGTTCAAATCCCGGTCACTCCATGTGAGATCTGTGCTGGACAAAGCGGGGGCAGACAGGTTTTTCTCCGGGTACTCCGGTTTTCCCTGTCAAAATTTCATTCCAGCAACACTCTCCACTATCATTTCATTTCATCTGTCATTCATTTAATCATTGCCCCAGAGGAGTGCGTCAGGCCTCGGCAGCCGGCACAATTCATATCCTCGCCGCTAGATGGGGGCTTCATTCATTCCATTCCTGACCCGGTCGGAGACTGGAAGCAGGCTGTGGATTTTCATTTTTTCAATCATTATTAAAATTAAAGTACTCTACTTGTAAATTTCAAGACGTTCCTCAGTTTGATAATGACCCTGTTACAGTAAGGCACCCATCATAAACAAAATTCGATTTATTGAGATGCATTTTATGTAGAGTTCTAAGCGAATTATTGGATCAATCTCTCCAACCATAAATATCCTTCTAAACACGAACACAAAACCAGCAAAAACTAAAAATGGTCGCATCGTGGGCAGTTGGTCATATCTTGAAGTCCCCTATTTAATTCATTTGAAATATCATTTAACATGTTTTATAATGATATAAATCATTATTGTTATCATCAAAATGATTTTGAAAAAATGTCAAATATGTTCAGCATCAACTTATTAAAGAAAATGTATATTTATTTTTATAGGATCTGAAAATCCTTTCAGCTTATAGTGGTTGTTAATAAGTAACAATTAAACAAGAGCATTGGCCCATATGATTGACACGTGATAAAAATCACAGAATTATAAATCAGCATTTAGACAACGGTAAAGCTTTCCTGAATGAAAGGAACTAGTAGAATAATAATTTTCCGGGTAAGCAATTACTAGAAATATTTTCAAACACGTGGATCAACAGTAATTTAATAATGATGGTTCACAAATTAACCTGTGGTTATATTACGACGAAAGTGTGGCGAAAAACGACTCTCCTACTACATCAAAAACATCCAACCTACGATTTGATTGGTGCTCCATTTTACACAACCTCATTCCTGTGACTTAAATTGCGCACTCAGAATGGCATATAATTATCTGCACACACACAATGACATCTTCCCAAATTATACAAAATAATCAAGCCTTTGCTTGTGATGACAAATGGAAGATTCAGAAATCAGTAAACCTCATCAATGAGTTCACGACAATATCCAATATAATTTCACCATCAGAAATTCCACACAGTGTTAATATTAGCAAACGTTGTGAAAGACGCTGCGTCATAATGATTTTATTTTATATAAACTCTAGCAAAAACCCTGCTTTATACATGCTTAGCTTCCCATTTAATTTCTTTCTGTGTCTTTATCAAAGCTTTAAATATGAAATGCAAACGTGAAACAATTTCACTGAATTTAATTGTTCATTATAAGTCGGCATGTGTTAACCACTAACCTTCGGAATTAACAAATATTCGATTTAGAATCTGACTTCAAATGTCAACTGTATAAATCATACAACCAGAAGATGATTATTATAAACCACAAATGTTTATTATTATTATTCCAGAAGAATAGAAAAATAATTGTTATTATTAAATCCCATTATTATTATTATTGTTATGTTCAAAACTAGGTTTAAAGTTATCAAACTGTTCGGGGAATATCACCCTCGACTTCAAACTGATGGATAACTATCCATTCCTCAAATTTAGATTAATTCTTAAATCTCAAATTATGACGGCTAATGACAGCAATAAGAAACAAGTAGTTCCGTGAAGAACTATACAGCCTATTTTCATATATCCTGCTCATGCTAATTGCCTCTATCAACATACAAAATTTCAGTTAAATTGCTGTAAGAGATTCGTAGATATTGAGAACCGTCTAAATATTTAAGATGGTCGCCAGGTTGGATTTTTATTTTTGTACTATTACATTAAGATTATTGTGTACGTGTGGTATTCAAACTTCAATCGCATGATTAGAACACAAGAAGTAAAAACGAGATTTTAAAATTACGCACAGCAGCCATCTTGTGATTATGCAAACAATTGAAATAAATTAGATGCCAGTGGATCAATATTTGTATAAGCATTTAACGTGCAACGTTTCACGGCACTCGGATAGTTAATTCGCGAGAAACGTCCATTTAAATATTTATACTTCGCGTCGCCGCCATGTTGGATTTGTGCTCACCAGGTTACTGAAAGTCCTATAGGTGAACATATGTTCATAGTCTCTATGAACATTAAAAAAATCAGTTTGGTTTCTGTAAAAGATTCATTGATATTGAGAACCGTTTTTAATATTTCGGAAGCTCGCCATTTAGGATTGTTATATGTATAGGCCATAGAGTTATGTACCATTCAAGGACAATTATTGCCTAGGTTCATTATTCAAACTTTCACTTCGATCGGATGATTACGACACAAGAAATAAAAACTTAATTTTAAAATTTCGCACAGCCGCCATCTTGATGTTATTTAAACAATTGAATTAAATTAGATGGCAGTGCATTACAATCTGCAAAATCATTTACTGTACCACATTTCACTGCGCTCAGAGAGTTAAATCACGAGAAAAGTCTATTAAAATATTTCAAATTCGCTTGGTCGCCATATTCGTTTTGTACTTTACAGGTTTATGAAATTTACATAGGTAAACTTGTGTCAGTACCCTTTATCACCGTACAAAATTGCAGAGTGATATCTGTAATAGTTTCGGATATATAGAATGTCAGTGCAATATTTCGCACAGCCGCCATTTTGAGGTTATGTAAACAATTGAACTAAATTAGACTCCAGTGCATTACAATGTGTATAAACAATTGCTGTACCAAGTTTCATTACGTTTGGATAGTTAAATCGTGAGAAAAGTCTATTTAAATGTCTCAACTTCGCTTGACCGCCATGTTGGTTTTGTAGTCACCAGGTTTTTGAAAGTCTCATAGGTGATCTTCTAGTAGTTCCCTTTATCGCCGTGCACAATTTCAGGGCGATATCGGTAATAGTTTCGGAGATATTGAATGCTAGTGAAATATTTCGCACAGCCGCCATGTTGGATTGGTGAGACGTAACAAAATTTGAAGGGCACGGTCGAGGTCGCCGGGAATAGCGCTATGAACTCACAGAGTTTCATTGAAATCGCTCCAGCCGTTTAAATTTTATTAGGGACACACACACACACACACACGCACACACACACGGACAAAAGGTGATCTCATAAGCCTATATTTTCAAAATTGAAAATAGGCTAAAAAATATCGAACAAAAATAAATGCTCTTTCTGCTCGTCCATAAATATCGAATCGTATAAATCTGAGTAAAAAATCAACTCAGGTCCTAGCTCAGGTTTCGAAAGAAAATATTTGCAAAAGCAAATAAACATATCGATGACTATAGAGAAAAAATGTGTTGGCAAAACTGTAGAAAATACGAGAAAATCCAACTAACTACGCATAGAAATCATGTAAATTGCAGCTTACATTCTTGTAGGTCTTGATGGTAGAAATCTGGACTGAACCAGACTACTCAGTCTTCCTGTTGTCTGTCCCATTAGGACGCGTACTTATATTCTCGTATCAGCTTCCACGTTATACCCACAAGCTGTTTACGCAGACATAGTGGCGTTTATACAGTCTTGCAGAAAAATGTTGGCAACTTCAAGAGCTGAAGTGTAGTTGACAGGGGTCTGATCTAAGCGATCCATGATGAAATAATTACCAAGACCCACTGTGATACAATCAGTATTCCAATACTCTTACAATCTTTTCAGCACAATTACAAATTCTGTCGAGTTGGCTGAGCAAAGCTTCTCACTTTTCAGATCGCACAAGGCTAAACCTGTATTCCCATTCGGCTTTCGAATTGTAATATGCAAGACTGGTTTTGAAGTTACTGACTTATCTTGGCTGGTCCAACTATTGGATATAAATAATCCAGCTCGAAGTGAATGTGGACTGAAGAAAAAGTTGTAGACATAGTCTACCATATGTCCAAGTTGTAACGGTAAAAATTACCAAGTGCCACAGACTTATTTCACTTCTGTGAAATCGAAGAAAAGTTCTAAACTCACTCGAAATAGTTTAACACTTTCAGTAACCATGTACTGTCGAAAATTCTAAGTCCACAGCTTGTGCTGTAAGTTGAAGTTTAAATGCAACCATGAGCTCGGTGATAATAACGATGTTCGAAGTTCGGTGATAGTCAAGCGGCGAGAGCGCTTACGTAGCGTAGCACGACCAAGTCAACGGAGTGCTTGTGATGATGTGAACCTACCTCTGCCTGCGAGGCTCGCCTTATATACCCATCCGCTTGCTGGCTCGAGGTCACTGCGGCGAAAACGCTGGAATTAAAACAGCTCATAACTCGGCTTCTGTTCGATCAATTTCTTTGAAATAAAGCTCATTCTTCTTCTCTTGTTCTTGCCAGTAATCTGATATACGTTTACTGTTTCCATCTCAACGGGAAATATTTAGTTACATATAGCCTCGACTATGATGCTCTCCTCCCACGTCACTTACCCACTTCTTGGCTGTAAATTCCTTCGAAAAGCTACTAAGAAGGTTTGGAGCGCACTATTCAAACATCCATATCCGAACTTAGAGTCGTGGCCTGTTCCCTCAAATCTAGGCTGACGGCTTGTTCCCTTCAATCTAGGCAACTGGATTTGGGCACAGTACAGTACAAAACGAACATGGCGGCCAAGCGAAGTTGAAATATTTTTATAAACCTTTCTCGTGATTTAACCATCTGAGTGCAGTGAAATATGGTAGAGTAAATGTTTATACACATTGTAATGCACTAGCAACTAATTTAGTTCAATTGTTAACATAACCTGAAGATGACGGCTGTGCGCATTTTCAATATAAGGCTTTTATTTATCGTGTATTAATCATATGATCGAAGTGAACGTTTGAATAATGAACCTACGCAAAAACATCATCTAATGGCCTACATAATATAAAAATCCAAAATGACGATCAACCAATATATTTAGACGGTTCTCAATACCTATTAATCTATGATAGCAATCAAACTGAAATTAATACCATCGATTTTTTTTTGCACAGAAACTGCGATTGATACATTTCTTATACTGCAAGTCTACCCATTGTATCGCGCGCATGGTTTGCTGCAGAATTTGCAGATACAGGAATCTTTGGGCTCATAGAAGCCTTTGGCACAACACACTTTGTAATGAAAACTATTATTAGAACAGAATGCACACAAGTTATACCTTACGTTTCATACGTTTTGGTTGGTAGGCCTATATATTGTTTATCGTGCACAAATGTCTACCAGGGAGATCACTCGTGTTTACGGGTGGTCGCGTGGTAACGGTCACAGGGCTGATCGCAAAATATTTCAGTACGTTCATTTAGGTTCTAAAATGAAAATTTAACATGGAAATGAATAAATAATTCAATCAAATGTGTACGAATGTGTGACCATGAAACCACGTCGTCCTCACTAAATTAACAAAATATGGGGTTTGACAAGTTTTCTGTCAACATCCACATTTGAGTCGTCCAGTTGAGAAACTCGTTGAATCCTCTTGTGAATAAGGATCATGTCGTAAAATTATTTATTTAATTATTTTATTTCGTTTTATTTTGTTATAAATTGTTTTGATTAATTTTTCGTTTTTTTTTGTTTCATCTTCTTTTATTTGTATTTTTTAATTTTAAAATTTCATTTTGGTTTTTTAAGTTATTTTTATTTGTTTTGTTTA
The DNA here is from genome assembly GCA_946902985.2 of Meconema thalassinum. Lineage (NCBI taxonomy): Eukaryota > Metazoa > Arthropoda > Insecta > Orthoptera > Tettigoniidae > Meconema > Meconema thalassinum. The sequence goes on along the minus strand of OX336396.1, from coordinate 300,823,598 downwards.
TTTTGATTTATTTTATTTTGTTTTGTTTTATTTTGATTTTCCAGAAAACAAACACAAAACCAAAGACAAAATTCACGAAGCAAAAAGCAAAATTCAAAAACAATAGCAAAAACAAAAACAAGAAAGAGAAAGCAAACAGCAAAATTCAAAAACAAAAGCAAAAGCAGAAATCAAAAACAGGAAACAGAAAGCAAAAAGCAAAATTCAAAAAAGCAAAAGCATAAAACAAACAAAAACCAAAACCAAGAAAGAAAAGCAAAATGTTAAATTCCAAAGGAAAACCACCAAAGCACAAAGCAAACACTAAACCAAAAACACAAAGCAAAAAGAAAGAAGTACAAAACAACAAACACAAAAGAGACGTGAGGCAAAGTCTAGAGAAACGTTTCTCATGAAATTGATTCTTATTTACAAGTGGACTAAACGTGTTTTGTAACTGCACGACTCACATCATGCATCAGAAAATAAATAAGTATCCCAATAAGAGAGAAAGGCGTGGCTCATGTACAACTAACACTAACAGACAGCACAGCGCAACACAAGCTGCAATAGAGTGTACCAACCTCACAAAAAAATATCGACAATTATTTAGAATCGAATAGGTTAGACTGCACCATCTGTTGCAAGAAAAGGAAATTAACTGCACTTAAAAATCGGTTGCTATGAATTGCACGGACTGGTAGGTTTGCATCGGATCTTGAGCAATCGGTGGTCCAATCAGAATGTCGGTTGGGTGGTTGGTTCCTCAGTTTAGGGGCTGCAACAATGTGGCCATGTAGCCCCGTGTACTTTGGGTGGGTGTAGAATCTGTCTGATAACCGGTGTTAATTATGATGGCTGTATTAGTGTGTGTTAATTCAAGTAAGGACTGCAGACATTCGATTTTCAAGTAGTTCCAACTTTTGCTACCAAACACCACCGTCAACGACCAACTAGAATAGAACTTGGTTACTAGATGCCACCTCAGTCGGCTCCTGGCGACGAACATTGGAACCTAAGGGCGTTAGCCAAATATAACCTATAATTACTTATAATTACACAAGTGTAATTAGTGGAGGTTCATTATCATACCATAAATCTATGACATGGAACCGCCGGCTTTACTTCGCCTCCTTCTGAGGGATTTTTAACGCTCTTAAAATTCGATGACTTCGGCCGGGTTTGAACCCGTAACCTTGGGCATAGAAGCTCAGCATGCTACCATCTACGCCACCGAAGCCGCCAATCAGAATGTCTGGTCCGTGGACCTAGGATTGGTCATTCCTGATCTAGGGTATTGAGTCCCGCTGGCAGTTTGCTACATCTCAGCACAGGAGTGAGTTTCTTGTATCGAGAGAATTGCACTTTATTGTATTCCTCATAATGAAGAAGCAAATAAGACTGTAAGAAAGAGACGCTTCAGTATTAAACTGCGGCACAAAAAAAAAGAAACTAAAGTTCCTTCAAGTTGGTCCCATTCCAGCTCATTGGCTGAATAATGGTTCCAGAAAAGTTTCAAGTCGGAAGTAGGTCACCCAAGGGTTACTGTATCATTATGTCAGTGGGTATGTTTAGAATTATTGTGGCTCGTGTGAGAAGCTAACTCGCAAACTGCAGTTGAAACATATCAGTATAGTCTTGTCCTTCAATGCCCTATCATTTGGCGGGTAAGACTTTATTTCATGTACAAGAACGATACTATATATCTGTTGCCAGCAGAATTAATTCTCAAGCAACCAAATAAGAATTTAATATGCCACCCATGTATCTGTACGCATGAAATGGGCTCGAGCAAGCTTATATCATATCAATGCTACAGCCCATTCTCCAACAATTAACCCCCTTTAGAGCCCAATGATAATATGAGGGGCATAGTATGTTGTATAACACTTTATTTTCTTGTACCCAAATGAAGTACATTACACATTAGTTGTTACGTCCACCTTCTCAAAATGATCTCCGTGTAGTTTTATGCACTTTTGCCATCCATTAGTCAGTCTCTCCAGACCTTCCTGAAACCAGTATTTTGGATTGCTGCTTACCCATGCCTTGACAGCTGTGTCCAGTTCTACGAAATCCGCAAAACGGCCACCATGCAATGGAAGCATAGGGGCAGTCCACCGCCAAAGAAATGCCGAACAGTGCCTTCAGTTGGCAAACAAATGGCGACAGTGTTTTGGGACACAAAGAGCATCATCCTCATTGACTGGCTGGAATTGGGGGCCACGATTAACAGTGCAGCATATGTGACAACCTTTAAGCGCTTATATCGTGCCATTCAAACTAAGCGGCCAGAGAAATGGGCTAAAGATGTGCTTCTGCAACATGACAATGCCCGCCCCCACAGTAGCCGAGAGACCACCGCTGCCATTGATCAAATTGGATTCACGGTGCGTCCACATCCACCATACTCTCCCGTCTTGGCACCAAGTGATTATCACCTGTTCGTAAAAATGAAGAAACCTCTGGAAACAGCTGTCAAGGCATTGGTACGCAGCGCACCAAAATAAAGGTCTGGAGAGACTGACAAATCGATTCCAATGGTGTATAAAGTTACAAGGAGATTATGTTGAGACGGTGGACGTAACAACTGATGTGTAATGTATTTCATTTGGGTAAAAATAAATGAAGTGTAAAACAATATGGTACACCCCTTGTAATTATATTCTGTAAAATCAATGGAATACCCATAAAGGTAATTAAGTTCGCAGATGATCAGGCCATCCTAGCTGGCAGCCCATCTACTTTGCAGGCAATGCTGTCAAGAGTTGCATCAACGGTGCAGAAATATGGCATGAAAATAAACACCTCAAAGACAAAATGCATGACAGTATCAAAACCTCTTCGATTAAAGATTAATAACTCGGACATACAACAAGTCAAATCCTTCACTTACCTAGGTCAAATTATTACAGAGGACGGAAGGTGCACCACTGAAGTTAAATGCCGCATTGCTCAGGCAAAACTGGCTTTTATGCAGAAGAGGAGATTACTGTGCACCAGTCGGCTTAAGCTTTCCCTCCGAATGAGAATGTATGGACAGTTGCGTTGTATGCCTGTGAAACATGGACACTAAATACAAATGAAAAGAACCGTCTTGAAGCCTTTGAGATATGGTGCTATCGTAAGATGATAAATGTGACGTGGAGAGACAGGATATCGAACACAAGAGTTCTCGACACCGTAAACCAACGGAGATCAATCCTACGCACAATCCGTAAACGTCTCACATGGTGGGGTTCACACAATGCGCCACTCCAATTTAATGAGAACTGTGGCAGAAGGGTTCATTGAGGTAAAACATCCACGAGGAAGACCTAGAAATACCTTCCTTAAACAAATTCTAAATGACACCCAAGCACAGAATTATAATTCAATGAAGGAAGCTGCAAATGACAGGACGATATGGACATGTTTTTATGGCAACTGCCCAGTCTTAGGACAGCAAACCAATGATGATGATTCTGAGGACGTCAATTTGGCAGATAAAAAGCTAAAGGAAGTAGAAGAATAATTTTTATGAGCAAAATAATCAGCGACGGACGTAGCAAAGAGGATATAAAAAGTAGGTTGGCACAGGAAGGAAAAGCATTTCTACAGAAAGGAAATCTGTTGATATCGAATACAGATTTAGGTATTAGAAAGTCATTTTTGAAAGCCTTTGTCTGGAGCGTGGCGCTCTATGGAAGTGAAACTTGGACTATTGGTGCAGCAGAAAAGAGGAGAATTGATGCATTTGATATGTGGTGTTATTATTTATTTAGCGTATGGCTTGGAGTGCCGGGAGTGTCCAAGGACATGTTCGGCTCGCCAGAGGCTGTAGCTGTTTCAAGTGGACACCCATCGGGTGAGCTACAAGTTCCGTTCAATTTCATGTACTTCCAACTTTCGCTACCAGATATCACTGACACCTAGTGGTGAACGTTGGAACTTTGATTGAGCGTTTCAGCTAAATCTAACCTAGAAATTTAGTTTCACACAAGTTTAGTTAGTGGAAGGATCTTTTACATGCCATAAATCTATGACATGGGGCCACCGGCTTTACTTCCCCTCGGAAGGAAGGCATACTGAAGGATTTTAACGTTATTAAAACATCCAACAATTTTGGCCGGATTTGAACCCGCAATCTCTGGCACAGCAGTTCAGCATGCTACCAACTACGCCACCGAAGCCGCTTATGTGGTGTTACAGGAGAATGATAACGATCAGAAGAGTAAAAAATTAGAGGTATTATGACGAGTGGGAGAGGAGAGATGTCTCTGGCGACTGCTAATGAAGAGAAGAGATAGGTTGGTAGGGCAAACACCCGGGTTTAGCAATAGATGAAAGGGTTGAGGTCAAGAACTGTAGGGGTAGACCAAGGTCGGAACATGTTGAAGAGATTGCCTCGGATGCAAGGTGTAGTAGCTATACAGAGATGAAACGATTAGCTCAGGACAGGGACGCAGGGAAGGCTGCATCAAACCAGTCAAAAGACTGAAGGGTCAACACACATCCTGAGGGGCTGATGACCTCACTATTCCGTCCCTCAAATCAGCAATTACTATTATAGAACATTCTGACTCCATGGCATGTAGAATAATAATAATGGTATTGGTGTTTTACGTCCCCTTTAATTACCGTGGCTTTGAGACGCTAGGCCTGCAGAATTTTACCCCGAAGGGGATCTTTAACGTGCCAGTAAATCTAATGACAGGGCTCCCTCGCATTGGCGCACTCTCAAATGCCAGCTGACTGCGCGCGGATTCGATCCTGCCACGACAAAAAGATTTCGTTGATCAGTTAACAGAATAGCGGCTTCGGTGGCGTAGTCGGTAGCATGCTGAGCTTCTATGCCCTAGATCGCGGGTTCAAACCCGGCCGAATTCGTCGGAATTTTTAAGAGCGTTAAAAATCCCTCAGTATGCCTTCCTTCGGAGGGGAAGTAAAGCCCATGTCATAGATTTATGGCATGTTAAGGAACCTTCAACTAATTACACCTGTGTGAAACTAAATTATATATAGGTTAAACATTCGACAAACGCTCTTAGGTTCCGACGTTCGTCGCCAGGAGCCGACTGCAGTGGCATCTGGTAATCAAGTTCTGAACTAGTAACTGTTGACGGTGGCGTTTGGCGGCAAAAATAGCAACTACTTGAAAAAATTCAATCTCCGCTGTCCTCACTTGAATTGAAAACAGATAACACACTCTAAAACAGTCATCACAATTAACACCGGTTATCAGACAGATTCTACACACACACAAAGTACACGGGGCTAAATGACCTCGTTGTCTCAGCCCCTAGACTGAGGAACCAACCAACCATTTACAGAATGATTTTCAGTCGGTCAACACGATTTTACCCAATTAGTTTTTATTTTGGGGGGGGGGGGATGAATAACAAATCACCCTTACATGAAAAAAATATTTGCTTAATTATGTATCGCTTAAACTAATTGGACACAATCGAGTTGACCAACTAAAAGCATTCTGTTAATGGATTGCCCAGACAACGCTGAAAAATGGAATAGCATATCATTGGGAGGATAGCCTATTTGTTGACCGACTGAAAATAATTTACCATTGAACCAGTGGCGTAAATAGGATTTGCTTCTCTGGGGGATAAGCGAAGTCAACTCTCAAATACTGTAATAGCGTTTTGTGTTTGTTAATTTCTACTATTTTGTTGTTGCTTTGTGTTTCATGCTTTTGGGTTTGCGTTTGTGTTTGTTTTGTGCTGTAGTTTTTTGAAATTTGCTTTTTGCTTTAAGTTTTTTGATTTTGGTTTTGTCTTTATTCTCTCCTTTTGTTTTTGAATTTTGCTTTCTTCTTTATGCTTTTTTGTTTTTAGTTTTGTGTTTGTGTTCTGCGTTTGTTTTTTAATTTAGCTTTTTGCTTTGTGCTCTTTTGTTTTTGGTTTTGCTTTGTGTTTTATTTTGTTTTTGAATGTAGCTTTTTGCTTTGTGTTTTTTGTTTTCGGTATTGTCTTGTCTGCTTTTGTTTTTGAATAAAGCTTCTTGCATGTGCTGTTTTGTTCTTGGTTTTGTGTTTGTGTTCTGTTTTTGTGTTTGAATTTTTCTTTTTGCTTTGTGTTTTGTGTTTTTGATTTTGTGTTCGTCGTCTGCATTTATGTTTGGAAATTCGCTTTTTGCTTTGTGTTTTTCGTTTTTGGTTTTGTCTTTGTTTTTTGCTTTTGTTTTTGAAATTTAATTTTGCTTTGTATGTTTTTTATTTCTTATTTTTGTGTTTGTCATCTGCTTTTGCTTTTTTTGAATATTGTTTTTGCTTCCTGATTTGGCCTTGTGTTTGTTTTTGCATTGTGCGGGGGTGGGGCAAAATAAGACAATTAAATCAAACCTACAAGTTTGATCTCGATAGCATTTCCACCTCACAATTTCTTTAAGGTTTGATTCTAATGTTACTGTAGAAGGTCACATTGTTGGTCATAATTGGAATATAATTTATGTGTATTGATTAGCGGAACATTTCAATTAATTATCTAGTAATCAATACGGCAGTTTTCTCATATTTTTCTATAATGGTAACTGTTTTTGCTCGTTTGATAACATTATTGTAAACACCGACTTCAAATTATAAAATTCCGGCGAGTAGGATGCCATTCCTACATCTTCAAATAACCGAGGGAACCTAATCACGTTGATTTTTAGCCTACTTTTCACATTTTGAAAAAATGAGGAAAAAGTAGGCTTATGAGATCGATCCGGGCAAATGTGTGTCTGTCTGTCTGTCCTTCTGTCTGTCTGTCTGTCTGGCTGTGTGTGTGTTTCCCCCTATCAACTCGTAAACGGCTGCAACAATCAAAACAAAATTGGGTATGAGTAAAGATATATACCTGAATATCTCAATGCCGTATTTCAAAATGATGTCAGTGCTACTAACTGATAAAAAATCGCAATTGAAATTTGAGCTCCATGTTGGATATCATGGAAGGTATGAATGGGAGCTATTTCAAAATTAGCACACGTATAGATAATAATATTTCCAATTAATTTCCAGGAGGCCATACATGACTGTGTTGCCAAAATGATTAAAAGTCTGTGATAGGTCCAATTTTTAAATTCATATAACTTCTACACTATCAATTGAAATTCAGCCAAATTTCGTATGTGCTTTGGGTACTATAACCGATATGACAATACGTATTCTTAAGAGCCACCAGGGCTGCCAACTGTTTATAAATGCTCTCAATTTATTTTATCCAAATACCAATATATCAGAAAGTATGCAAGGCGACAGCGTTTAACTATCCACACGTATAGTACCTGACATTCTATATTAATTTGGAGTATTTTTATACGTCAGTGCCACCAACATGATTCTGAGCCTGCTGAGAGGTCCAATTTATATACACGTAACTTCTATACTATCATTTTGATTTCTACCAAATTTCGTATGTGCTATGTGTACTATATGACAATACGTATTCTTAAGAGCAACTAGGGCTGACAACTGTTAATAAATGCTGTTTCTATTTTTGCTACCCTAATATCAATATATCAGAAAGTATGCAAGCCACCGACAGTAGTGGCTCAGCTGGCTAAAGCTTAGCGTTAGGTCATGGGACCAAGCTCTCTGCTGACTCGGTAGACGCGTGGGTTCGAGCCCCACCGTCGGCTGTCCTTGAAATGGTTTTCCGTGGTTTCCCATTTTCAACACCAGGCAAATGCTATCTGTTGGTGCTAATTCAGGATAAACAATGTTTCAAAACTTTGGGATTCGTTATTGGGTAGAGACCAAATGCTGAGCCCATACAATTCTCAAGAAGAAGAATTCAACCGACAGAATCTCGACAGCAATTAATGAATATTTATGTTAGAACATACTGTATATAAAAGTTATAATTATCGCCGAACATTAACAGTCGTATGCAACTTGCCTATAATTGTAATTATGACGCTCCTATGGAAATTGTAAAACTAACTTCGCTCGTTTTATAAACATACTCGTGTCTTAATTATTGCCATTATAGGCTCGTTACAAAATGTACTATTATATGCAGCAATAAAGCAGATACATTTTAGTTGAATGAAACTAATATATGTTTGTATTAAAATCCAACCCTAGCTCTCACATCCCGCGAGATGTGCTGTGCTCTAGACGGAGTCGATACAAATGGAGTAGATAACACGAAGAGAAAGTAGCTTTAACATCGAGAACATTGCGCAATTGCTTCAGATACATAAGTTGAGAACAGAGAGGCAAGTTTCTCCACGGCATTTACGTTGGGAACGAGCGAACGAAAGGGGTTTAGCAACCATGGGAGTGAATACAGCAGATAAATGTCTGAGCTCAAGTTTCGAGATTACTGAAAGAGTCAAATGAAACTAACTTATGACAAGAAGAAAATGAAGTCGAGGATGAACAGGTGGCTTCATGAAGAATGAATGCATCTTTATTCTTTATGATTATACTAAAGTAATGGAGAAGAAGGTTTATGGGTGAGAGATCAATTGGCGACATTTTTTACGTCCACCCGTCAGTTCAGATTGTTTGAACAATTTCGCCGAACTCCAAAGGTTAGATGCTTAACATTATGTGAATTTTGATATTTTAATTTGCACCATTGCTGCCAACTGCAATTTTTGATATTAGACCCCATAATTCCGAGACAATTAACTAAAAACTCGCGTATTTTCTTATTTAGAAACATTCCGTGAACTTGTATTTTTAGCCTATTTTCAATTTTGAAAAAATAGGCTTATGAGATCACCTTTTGTCCGTGTGTGTGTGTGTGCGTGCATGTGTGTGTGTGTGTGGGGGTGTGGGGGTGGGTGTGTTAGGGGTGTGTGTGTGGGTTTCCCCCTAATAACTTCTAAACGGCTAGAGCTAATTCAATGAAAATCGGTAAGTTCATAGCACTATTCCGGGCGACCACGACCGTGCCCTTAAAAAAAATTTATGTCTCACCAATTCAACATGGCGGCTGTGCGAAATATTTCACCAGCATTCAATATCTCCGAAACTATTCCCGATATCACCCTGGATTTTTACGGTGATAAAGGGAACTACTAGAAGTTCACCTATGTGACTTTTGAAAAACTGGTAACTACAAAACCAACATGGCGGCCACGCGAATTTGCGACTTTTAAATAGACGTTTCTCGCGATTTAACCAACCAAACGCAACACAACTTGTTACAGTATATGTTTATACACATTGTAATGCACCGACATCTAACTTGGTTCAATTGTTTACATAACCACAAGATAGCGGTTGTGCGAAATATTTCACTGGCATTCTATATCTCTGAAACTATTACCGGTATCACCTTGAAATTTTGTACGGAGATAAAGGGCACTACTGGAAGTTCATCTATAAGACGTTCAAAAACCGGTTAAATACAACATGAACATGGCGGCCAAGCTAATTTGAAAATTTTAAATAGAACTTCCTCGCGATTTAATGTTCCAAACGCAATGAAATCTGGTACAGGAAATGTTTATACACATTGTAATGGACTGGTATCTAATTTAGTTCAATTGTGTACTTAACCTCAAGATGGCGGCTTTGCGAATTTTAAAATAAAGTTTTTATTTCTTGTGTCGTAATTAGGCGATCTAAGTGAAAGTTTGAATAATGAACCTACGTAATAATTTTCCTTTAATGGTACATGACTCTATGGCATATACATTTAACATTCCAACATGGCGACCATCCGAATTATTTAGACGGCTCTGAATATCTACGAATCTATTATAGCAATCAAACTGTTTTTATTATGTTCCAAGGGGCTATGAACTTAAGTTCACCTATAGGACTTTAAATAACCTGGTGATCACAAATCCAACATGGCGGCGACGCGAAGTATAAATATTCACATGGACGTTTCTCGCAATTTGACCATCCGAGTACAGTGAGACTTTGCACGTTAAATACTAATACAAATGTTAATCCACTGGCATCTAATTTATTTCAATTGTTTCTATAACCACAAGATGGCTGCTGTGCGAAATTTTAAAATCTCCTTGTTACGTCTTGTGTCCTAATCATGCGATTGAAATTTGAATGCTACACGAACACAATAATCTTCATGTAACAGTACATATCTCTAGGACCTACACATATAAAATGCAACATGGCGACCATCCGAAATATTTAGTCGGTTCTCAATATTTACGAATCTATTACAGCAATCAAACTGAAATTTTGTATGTAGATAGTGGCAATTAACATAAGTAGGATATATGAAATTAGGCTGTATAATTCTTCACGGAACTACTTGTTATTATTTTTATTATACCATAATATTTGCAAATGGGGGTAAATCCCCGGTGGAAAATTGTATAAATATAGAAAATTATCAACAATAACATTATACTCAATATACACAATTCGCAATTTAGGAACTAGAGCAATTACATCGTAGTATTTACAATCTCCTCTTAAACACATCAATTTGTAAGGGGAAAGGCTCTAAGACTGAGGCAGGTTATGAGTTCCAATTATCATTACCATGGTTAATGAAAGAATATTTCCCATAATTTGTTCGCTGTGGTCGGACCCTGACTTTATGTGGATGATCTGCCCTGCTCAGGTAGGTGGGATTTCCCAGACGTTGGCTTAGCTCTCCCCATGCTGGCCGATTAGTCTAAGTGTTAAACATAGCGTATAGACTGGATTTCGTCCTTCCATCTTCCAGAGATTCCCACCCTAGTTCTACTCACATTGTTGACAATCCTACGTCAATTATATGAGCACACAGCACAATTGCATTGGTTAACACAGCTCTAACCCGATTCGGAGAACTGAGATGACCCGGTGACACACCAAATTGTATGAATGGTATGCATGTCTCTGGTGGAGACATTCTGTGTATTAAGGGGCTTCCTATGCAGTGTATGCACATTTTCAGTGGCACTCAGACCGTCTCATGATATTGTACTGTAGATAATTCTGTTTTCCATCTTGAGGTTCTGGGTTCGATTCCAAGTTTTGATAAGAATTTAAAACCGACTGTAGTCTAGTGGTCTCGAATTAGATATTGTGCCCTTTTAGCAAGAAATATGCAAATCACAGTATGCCAGCAATGCTCAAATCGGGATTTTCGGGGTTATGGTATGTTCTCCCACTCTGTGACTTACACATTTTGGATTAAATAGAGGATACACTTCCAAAAATAAAAACAAAATCAACTCCTATTATAAAACATTTAATTTACCAAATATATGGCGCTACAAACAAATTAATCAAATAAACTACTGACCAATCCTTCTAACTTGTTCAGAGTGAACAAGGAATACATAAAATCAAACAAATGTTATATTAAAATACATGGTTTCCTTCAAACCAACAAACTTATAATTCTTTTCACTTCCATAAAGTATCCCTTTTTTAAAATTCAATACAATCACGAGCTACAATGACTTTCCAAGATAAACTGTGTTATTCTTTACACATCTCAATATCTATTTTATGAGTTTCTTATACTCAAAACAATATATAATCTTATTTAAAGTAAATGTTATTCCTTTACTTAAATTTTTGGGCATTTCACAATGTTCTCATGTTACCACCTCTCTCAGGTTAACAAATTCACTACAGTGATTGGGAAAAATACTTGTGCACTCCCGAGTTATAGAAGACTACTTGAACAAAGTCAAAAATTAAGATCACTCCCGAAATCTAATTGTCTTCACTAAACTCGTGAAATCCTACATTTATATACCATTACATTAGGGATTTATATTATTATTATTATTTGTCTTAAAGGACCATCATCTCATAAGAAAGCAAACGATCTGAACTTGCAAGCGGTACTTTTATCTACAAGAACCTCGGTTCGAATCCCGGGTCATTAACAAACTCTAAACACTCATGGTGTATTATTACTTCCAAAAGACGGTCCCCAGACCTACCGCGCCATCAATAGCGAGGGGTCGGACCGTAACACTCGGCGAGATTTATTGTCCAGGAGGGAGACCCTAAGTATCGCCCACACGGGACTACTACACTCATGCTTTAAAACAGATATTTCTTAAACATAGTTCTCTGAACAGACCTGGCGTTTCTTTCATTCATTTCACAACATTATTTAGGTTCATAGACCACTTTCGTAACCTTGGCATTTATTAATTATGAAGTGTCAACATTGATGGGTAAGAATAATTCAATACAACAACAATATTTAGGGGCTTTACACAAACGAACCTTGGTTCGATTCTTCCACTGCCTCGGGAACTACATCCCATACTGGAGGACTTGACAAAAAATTCGTGACTTAGGGCGACCTCGGTCTAACCTGCGCTCATCAATACTATAAATTCGCACCCATTATACAACGCCTCGTGATCTACCTCACTACATAGAGGACTTATCATAGCTCAATCACCGCAATCAACTGTCCCTCATAATTAATTTACCAAGTATATTTAGATTCAACGCCTTCCTAACGTGACAATTTACATTAATGCGCTACATTGCGCTATACATTACTTTAAGGCCTAGCGTCTTCCAAAGAACTGATAAATTCAAAATCAACATTTGATCTACATTTCAAATTTTTATATTAATCCTCTCCCGTGACAATAATCGCTATACTTTAAGAACATGTATTCACACCATGTCTTTACACTTTTACAAGAGCTTAAAAAGCTACTACTTTCATATAATTCAACTTAATCTTCATTTATATAAATTTTATTATTATTATTATTATTATTATTACGCTTGCTTTCATAACATTTATCAAATACACTGATATATTATTTCTTACATTTCCTCTAAAGGATTTATTCATTTCACATAATCATTTTATAATTTCTCAATTTTTATCTGTTCACATCGCGCTCTTATTCTGTTATTTGTTATTCAAAAACATCCCTATTTCTCAAACTCAGGTGGATTGCACACAAATATTTCCCAACACATAACATAATGAAAATGGTTACTTACATGCTCGGACGGTCCACGACCGTGCTTTCCAACGATGTTTCATTTCGCCCACTATTTGTGATTAAACCATCTTGGTCAAATTCATTTCATACACTGACATATCTTGACACACATATACCTTAAACACTGGTAACATTTTAAAATACACTTCTGTGTTTTTCTATTATACACAATAAATCACTGAAAAATTACTATCTAACACAAATTTTATATATTTACACTACACTGATTCTAATCACTGAGGCTTTGATTAGGCCTTGCACACGTGATTTCTTGATTCCCCGTCTCCAAGGGTGAACTAGTAGATGTCGGCTTCCTATCTGACCAGAATATGAAAGTCTCGAACACTCTACCCCTTCCCTGGAATGGTACTCCTTCAAATCCGGTTTCCTGATAATCGGCTATTATTATTATTAGCTCGAAACTGCTTCTTTCTAGACCCTATTAGTTTGTCTAGCGAAAGTCTGTCTTGTTCACGGTCTCCCAGATAATCTATCGGTGATCTATTTTTTTCTAGCATCTAATGTTCCTCGTAACTTAGTGCTTTTTATAGTTCGTTTGTTTCCTTGAAACAACGTCTTGAATTTAATTCTCACTTCTGATTATTCTGTCTCTAATTCCTATCTCTTCAGAATACTAAGCGGACCTTATTTTGTCCGACCCTAATCGGGTTCTTTAACACTGATAGAATGTTTGTTTCGCTATTATGGTACTTCAAAACGTTACGATACTCTTGATCGTTTAAATGAACTGTATTTTGAAGACCTATCACCTGTCCTTTAAGTTCGCAGCCTACTCTGACTGTAATCCTGAACTTTTCACTGTAAAACTGATACTGGCGGAACTAGATCCTGTATTAGGATTGTCCTAAGTCTCCACACGGTGATACTATACTGATACTTCTCGGCCACTCCTTACGGGTGCGCATTGGTTGTTGATACAGCGACGCCCTCGGGCTGTCGGATACTGTCTATACGATGTGATACAGCGTCTCCTCTCAAGGATTCCTGGTAAACTGCATTCGATGTGATGCAGCCTCTCTGCACGAGGTCTGTTCTAAACTGCATGATTGGCTTGGCTCTGCCAGGACTTTCATACTCTTTGGCTAAAAAAGATAAAATCCACGTCTTTTCCAGAACCAACTTTTGAAGTAATGGTCGCACACTATTAAAAATTATATCTCTGGAAAGCTCCTTTTCTAAATGTAAACTGACTTCTTTGCACATGAAAATCCATCGTGCAGTTCTGAGATATTAAATAAAATTTGGTCCTCAGCTGTGTGGGTGTTACAGTTGATTTTAAATTCCCCCCTCCTCGGGTCTCGGGGATCTCCCAATGACGTATGGCCACGTCGGCGTTTCTTATCTAGGCCTTTATTATAACATCTTTTTCCACACAAAAATCTCTATTCCGAAATGATTCACAATGCTGTATTTCTTTAGTTAATTTTATTCTTGCAAATGGGTTAAATCTAATTATTCTTCTTCTGGCACGGCTGTGCGGTTGCCATTTTACTGCAACTTAAGAGCTATTTCCGAAACACGCTCTTCGTCACTCGCTTGGAAAGTTCCACTCGTTCTATTTTTATTCGTGACTGGCTCCTTATCAATGCGTCATGCATGATCTCATTTCCTAGCCACCTGGGCTTCAGTTTATTTCACAACGTTAGCTTGCCCTCTTGTAGAAAATCCTTCTATGTTCCTCTGTAGACTGTATATTTCCTTCCTTCCTTTTACCAAAATACATGGATTCGACCCCTTGAACCAATGGTACATGGGTTCATCTCTCCCCTCATTAGGTAAATAAATTTTCGAAAAATTTTGAGGAAATTTATTTCTATAATTCATAAAATCTTATTTTTTTAGTGTCGAAGCCATCCTAACATTTCTCAGTACCTTTTGTTTCTTTCTTTTCAAAGCCCTTTCTCGTTCTAGCTTTATTTTGGGTCTTACAAAATTCCCATTCATTCATATCCCTTCACTGACGTCCACACTCAGGGCTATAAATTACTCGTCTCGTTCGGGTGTTCATTAGTCTCTCCCCTAGTCTGGCGCATGCTCTCCAAACTTGGGTCAAACAGTTTTGTTTCCTTTCTTGTTTCATAAGACGGGCATTCTACCGGTCAGTTTCTCTTTTCTCATTATGTACTGTCAACCTATTGACCTTCTTTTAATACCTTACGGGTGCATACGGCTTAACCCGTTACTTCTTCATTCTTGTTTTCAGACTCCAAGTCTGTAGAATTTCATTTTGTCTTTAAGAGCTCGGTCTATCCTTAACCGACTCTTCTTGGGTTTCTTCCGTTTTCCTCATCTCTTCTCGAGATGGCATTTCAAGAAAACTCCCTTTATTTCCCTCACTCTTTAACGGGTGCATACGGCTTAACCCGTTAGCTAAGCTGGAATAATCCTTTTCCTTCCTCTCGCATCGAGATGGCATTTTCAAAGAATATTACTTTTTTCTACTCTTCCAATTCCATAGTTCCTTCAGATCTTCTTCCTTTCTCTTCCTTCTATTATTCCATTTCTTCCGACGAACATTCCAACTATAAAACGCTTGTGCGTCTTCTTTCTCCAAGGCATTGTACGTCATCTCTCCTCCTCTCCTAATTTCCATAGGGTATCTATTCTCTTGTAAACCGACTACACGTAGCGGTCTTCTCCCTCTTTCAGCATTACTTTCAAAGGCATCTCCTCTCTTTTCTTCATTATTTCCAACAATCTCATCTTTTTCTTGGAGGTTTCCAGGGCTCTCATTTGGATCTGTTTCCATTTATCTTTCCTTAACTATTTTTCGTTGGCAATCCTGATATTTCAGCATCAACTCAAGAATCTGTTCTTTCAAATGTTCTTTTTCTTCTTCTAATGGTCTTTTATTTTCCTTCTCCTCATGAATTTCATCTGGGTTTTCTTTTTCAATTTCTGTGAAATCTTGAACCTCTGCTTCCCTCTGTGCCTCGACGGCATTTTCTATTATAGTTTCATTTACTTTCTCCATTTCTTCAGGAATTATTATTTCCGTCTCCCCAGCTTTCACTTCTTTTGTCATCTCCTGTTCTGGGTTTTTCTCTAACTCTTCAAGCTCCACCTTTTCGTAAAAATTATCTTCTTCACTTTGCAGATCCTTTTCATTTCGGCTGTCCTCCTGGTCTGGAATTCTCATTTCCTCTATCTTCTGGGTATTTTCCTGATTTTCTTTCTTTCGTTGCTCTCTTTCTTCCTGGATATTCCTTTCGTATGTACCTAATATTTTATTTATTCCCTCCTCGTGCTTCTTTAAGTTCTCATCTACCTGCCCGGTAAAATGATCAATCTGATCTTTCATACCCTGTACATCTTTGTGATTCTGACTTTCCATATCATTTACTTTGGCCTGAATTTCATCGACTTTTCTCTCGAGTTTTCCTACTTGGTTCTCCACCGCTTTAAATTTGTCTCCTAATTCCTTAAAACTTTCTTTTATCTCTCCCCGGGATTTTTCACAAATAATGCTGTTAGATTCTATCTGAGCTTCTAACTTTGCCTGCACCTCTTGGATCTGGGTTATAAGTTTCTTTTCACAATTATCACCCTATTCTTCCATATTAATTAATTTAGTTTCCATGGAACTCAACTTTTTATTCAAAATTCCAAAGTTTTCTTGACATTTAGTTTGGGAATTTACTGTACTTTCCTCTAAGGTCTTTATTTGGCCTTGCAATTCTGACTTAAGTACATTATTTTCCTCTTTAATTTCACTTGTGATTTTCCCTTTGAACTCAGTTAACTTATTCCCAAACTCAGTATCAAAACCTTGAAATTTGGTATTCATTGTTTCTTCTAAAACCTTGGATTGTGCTAAAAAAAAGTCCTCTCGGCACGCCGGAAGGCGGAGGTAGATTTCACCGGACAAACTTGGGGATAGGCGAAAATAGGCAGAATATGCAGGTTTTCGTAGAAGGATCAGACCTCATTTATTGCGAGAAGGTATTTTATAATTGGAGCTTATTACCTTTGTTTTTCGTCATTTTATGCTTATTTTAAACATTTTATTGTCTTATGGGAACGGAAACCTTCTTGTCATTTGGGGCCCATTTTTATACTTGTGGTCACACTGTCCTTATGCAAGGTTTCGACACTGATGTGTAACTATGTAACGGTCTGTTACTTCTTCACGCAAAATTATATCTCCCGCAGAGATTTTGGTTGGTTCCTCAGTTTAGGGGCTGCGACAACGCGGTCATGTAACCCCGTGTACTTAGGGATGGCTGTATTAGTCTGTAATTCAGGTAAGGACTGCAGACGGTCAATTTCAAGCAGTAGTTCCTAATGTTGCTACCAAGTACAACCGTCAACGACACCTACCTGTGAACTTGGCTACTAGATGCCACCGCAGCCAGCAACTCTCAACGAACGTTGGAACTTCCCCTCCAAAGGAAAGCATACTGAGGGATTTTTAGCGCTCTTAGAAAATCCGACGACTTCGGCCGGCTTTGATCTCGCGACCTTGGGCATAGACATTCAGCATGCTTGCTACCAGTTACGTCACCGAAGCCGCTTCACACTTAGTCAGATGGAATTCTGAATATGATCTCGTGCAAGTGCGTTATCTTGGCAACGTCTGATGGCTCATCTCTCATCAATTTAGTAGTGTTGCCATGGCAACCACTGTTAGCTCTTGGCATTTTCTTATAATTCCGAAATCATTTTTCTCATCCCTTGGCATAATGGTGGGTCATATCAAAAATTCTTTCAGACAAAATTTTAGGTAATTATTAGGGGAATATTGTCCATTTTGTACGGTTTTGATATTGTGCCTATTAAGAGAGATATGATTAATGTTTCCCGAAAAACCCACTTTTTCCCACCCCTTTGGTCAATGGTTGGTGCTATAAAAAAACTCTTCAAACATAAATTTTTGGTCTTTATCCGGCACATAGTATGAACGTTGAACGGATTCGATATATCATATATTAAGAGAGTTATAGCAATATTTCACTTTTTCGAAAAAAAAACCATTTTCACCCCCTTCTACCGATTTAGCCCAGTAACGAACTCGACCGAGATTTTATAGGTATACATATTCGGTAAAAAGTGATTGGTGAAAAATTACGGCAGTTATCGCGTCCACAAGAAACTGATATATATACTTTTTAACTGACGGTGGTTTTGGGGTCTGGGGGATGTGAAACGCGAAGATATGTCGAAATTTTCCGGAAGTCGAAACATGGTAGCCTACCCATTGCAATAGTTAGCTTTCTAATGAAATCTACCTCTGGTTGGTTCCTCAGTTTAGGGGCTGCGACAACGCGGTCATCTAACCCCGTGTACTTTGGGTGAGTGTAGAATCTGCCTGATAAACGGTGTGAATTGTAATGGATGTATTAGTCTGTAATTCAGGTAAGGACTGCAGACGGTCAATTTCAAGCAGTAGTTCCTAATGTTGCTTCCAGGTACTACTGTCAATGACACCTAGCTGTGAACTTGGCTACTAGATGCCAACGCAACCAGCTACTCGCAACGAACGTTGGAACTTCCCCTCCAAAGGAAAGCATACTGAGGGATTTTAGCGCTCTTAGAAAATCCGACGACTTCGGCCGGCTTTGAAACCACGACCTTGGGCATAGACATTCTGCATGCTACCAGTTACGTCACCGAAGCCGCTTCCCACTTAGTCAGATGTCAAAGTCAACCCCTGGCACCATCCAGCCCATGACGGGCTAAGGCCGACCAAGCGACCGCTGACCAGCCATTTGGCCTGCAGATATTGGGGTGACGCGTGATCAGCGCGTCGGGTCCCCTCGGCCGTTATTAATTGTATTCGTGATCGGGGTGCTGTCTCACAGTCAGACAGCTACTCAATTGTCCTCACGAGGCTGAGTGCACCCCGTTCCAACCCTCACGTCAGTTTTAAAATCCCTGACGGAGCCGGGGATCGAACCCGGGGCCTCCGGGTGAGAGGCAGGCGCGCTACCCCAACACCACGGGGCCGGCTTATTCAGATGGAAATACTGAATCTGATCTCGTGCAAGTGCGTTGTCATGGCAACGGCTCATCCCACATCAATTTAGTAGTGTTGCCATGGCAACCTCTGATAGCTCTTGGCATTTTCTTATAATTCCGAAATCATTTTTCTCATCCCTTGGCGTAATGGTGGGTCATATCAAAAATTCTTTCAGACAAAAGTTTTAGGTAATTATTAGGGGAATATTGTCCATTTTGTACGGTTTTGATATTGTGCCTATTAAGAGAGATATGATTAATGTTTCCCGAAAAACCCAATTTTTCCACCCCTTTGGTCAATGGTTGGTGCTATCAAAAAACTTATTTGACATAAATTCTTGGCACGTATCCGACACATATTATGAACTTTGAATGGATTCGATATTTTACGTATTAAGAGAGTTATAGCGAAATTTCAATTTTTCGAAAAAAGCCCCCCCCCCATTTTCATCCCCTTCGAACAATTTTTCCCATTAACGAACTCGACCGAGATTTTATAGGGATACATATTATGTAAAAAATTCAAAGTGATTGGTGCAAAATTACGGCAGTTATCGTGTCCACAAGAAACTGATATACATATATATATACATAAATTATATATAAACTTTTGAACTGACGGTGGTTTTGGGGTCTGGGGGATGTGAAACGCAAAGATATGTCGACATTTTCCGGAAGTCGAAACATGGGACCCATTGCAATAGTTAGCTTTCTAATGAAATCTACCTAATTCAAAGTGATTGGTGCAAAATTACGGCAGTTATCGTGTCCACAAGAAACTGATATACATATATATATATATATATATATATATATATATATATATACATACATAAATTATATATAAACTTTTGAACTGAAGGTGGTTTTGGGATCTGGGGGATGTGAAACGCGAAGATATGTCGAAATTTTCCGGAAGTCGAAACATGGGACCCATTGCAATAATTAGCTTTCTAATGAAATCTACCTAAAATGAAAGCATACCGTGCAAAATAGAAAGTATCTTAACATTGTAAATTCGAGTAAACTTCTGAAAGCTCGCTTACAACAACCAGCTGAAAGAGTATAAAATTAGACTCAAAATCACGATCGTATTCGAGCCCCAAAAGCAACCTCTATATATAAAATATAACTCATTTTACGCGTATCAATGCGAGGAGCAACGTTCGTGGTTAGAAGTGGGAACCGAACCCAGCGTTTTAAGGCCCTAAAACGAACGGTTTTCGTGATATTGCCAGAAAACTATCCCCGGTCTGCGAAATTTCAGCGGTTGCCATAGTAACGTTGATCTGTTTCTCAGAGGGAACACAGTTATTTGGGAATATCTCCGAAACCGTTCATTTTAGGAACTTAAAAAGTGTGTTTCGGGGTCCCTACAGGACCTCCGAGTATTGTTTCTCGTAACTGGCGGCTTAAAATGAGCTAAATCCGAACATTTTACCGACTGTCCTTGCTCAGTGCCAAAGGGCCGAAAAAAGTCACTTACAAATTGAATTTTCAAAAACCGTTTCTTATTGGGCCTCGACATACTAGGATCAACCTACATGCAAAATTTCAGCTTTCTAGGTCTAGTGGTTTGAGCCCTGCGTCTATGAGTCAATTTTGGATTGTCAATGCCAAAGGTCCGAAAAAAGTCACTTACAAATTGAATTTTCCAAAACCGTTTCTTAGTGAGCCTCTACATACTCGGATCAACCAACATGCAAAATTTCAGCTTTCTAGGTCTAGTGGTTTGAGTCCTGCGGTGATGAGTCTGTATAGACTATATATATATATATATATAAATTATATATAAACTTTTGAACTGACGGTGGTTTTGGGGTCTGGGGGATGTGAAACGCGAAGATATGTCGAAATTTTCCGGAAATCGAAACATGGTACCCATTTCAATAGTTAGCTTTCTAATGAAATCTACCTAAAATACTACCATCAACGACACCTATCTGTGAACTTGGCTACTAGATGCCACCGGAACCATCAACTCGCAACGAACGTTGGAACTTCTCCTCCGAAGGAAAGCAAACTCAGAGGTTTTTAGCGCTCTTAGTAAATCCGACGACTTCAGCCAGGTTTGAACCCGCGACCTTGTACATAGAATTTCAGCATGCTACCAGTTCCGATACCGAAGTCGCTTCCCTCAGACAGATGGAAAACTGAATGTTATCTCGTGCAGTGGCGTTGTCATAGCAACTGCTGATGGCTCATCCCTTATCAATTAAAAGTAAAGTTGTCATGGCAACCTCTCTTGGCACTTGGCATTTTCTTATAATTTAAATCATTTTGCTCACCCCGTGGCGTAATGGTGGGTCATATCAAAAATTCTTTCAGACAAAAGTTTTAGGTAATTATTGGTGGAATATTGTCCATTTTGTACAGTTTTGATATTGTGCCTATTAAGAGAGATATGATTAATGTTTCCCGAAAAAAACACTTTTTCCCACCCCTTTGGTCAATGGTTGGGGCTATCAAAAAACTTTTCAAACATAAATGTTAGGGCCTTGTCCGACACATAGTATGAACTTTGAATGGATTCAATATTTCAGATATTGAGAGAGTTATAGCGATATTTCACTTTTCCGAAAAAGCCTCCCATTTTCACCCCCTTTGACTGATTTTGCCCATTAACGAACTCGGCTGAGATGTTAAGGGTATACATATTATGTAAAAAATTCAAAGTGATTGGTGCGAAATTACGGCAGTTATCGTGTCCACAAGAAACTGATATATATATATATATATATATATAATATATAAACTTTTGAACTGACGGTGGTTTTGGGGTCTGGGGGATGTGAAACGCGAAGATATGTCGAAATTTTCCGGAAGTCGAAACATGGGACCCATTGCAATAGTTAGCTTTCTAATGAAATCTACCTAAAATGGTCTGAATTTTCTGTTTTTATACTATTCAATTTGCTTTCTATCTCAGGCTTCAGTACCTCGTTATTTGCTTTACTGTCAGCTTTTATAGACACTAACGTCTCATCTTTTACCACTTTCAACTGTTTTTCATTTTCCGTTTTCATTTTATCTATCTCAGCCTTCAATTCACTATTCATTGTTATACAGTCGGCTTTGATAGCTTCTAATTTAGTCCCCATGTTATCACTATTAGTTACTAGTGATTCTAAACTTTGATTCATGGATCCTAACTTTTTGTTATTTTCATCCTGTTGGAGGCCCAATGTATTGTCTATCGTTTCAAATTTATTGTTTATAGCCTCCAACTTTTCGTTACTATCGGCTTTTATAGCCTCCAATTTTTCATTACTATCGGCTTTTAAAGCGTCCAAAAGTCCCTGCCTCTCTTCCCTACTCTCTGCTTTCATAGCCGCTAACAACCTCTGCATTTCCTCACTTAATGCCATTTTCTTAGAATACAGTGGGCTATCATGCCACATCGCTGGTACATGCTTGAGAGATGGTACCACGAACACTTGTGTCCCAATTTTCAAAATGTTTACCTTGGTACGGGTGTTTACTAAAACGTACCCTTTTGATATACTCATTCAATGTCAAAATCTTTATGGAAGTATTAAAAAATTCAAAAAATTCGAAAAACCATTTAAAAAAAATGGAAAATTTTGATTTTTCA
The DNA here is from genome assembly GCA_946902985.2 of Meconema thalassinum. Classification (NCBI taxonomy): domain Eukaryota; kingdom Metazoa; phylum Arthropoda; class Insecta; order Orthoptera; family Tettigoniidae; genus Meconema; species Meconema thalassinum. The sequence goes on along the minus strand of OX336396.1, from coordinate 300,801,151 downwards.
AGAAAAACTCGTGTTTTCCCTAGGAAAACTCATCCCTGCGTACTGGGCGCCAAAATTTCAGTTTTAGGATGGGGGGGTTATTTATATTTTATTCAGGGCTGCTCGGTGTGAGTTTCCGGGGACCCATGCGGTCAGTTAACATTATATGTTGTAGCTATTCCTATCATTACATTACATTTACATGATATGACCGTCTTAAGTGTTCCTCTAATTATTAATCCAAGCACAGTACTTCTATGCCCCCCTGTGCCTTTTAGCAAGAAATATGCAAATCACAGTATGCCAGCAATGCTCAAATCGGGATTTTCGGGGTTATGGTATGTTCTCCCACTCTGTGACTTACACATTTTGGATTAAATAGAGGATACACTTCCAAAAATAAAAATAAAATCAACTCCAATTATAAAACATTTAATTTACCAAATATATGGCGCTACAAACAAATTAAACAAATAAACTACTGACCAATCCTTTTAACTTGTTCAGAGTGAACAAGGAATACATAAAATCAAACAAATGTTATATTAAAATACATGGTTTCCTTCAAACCAACAAACTTATAATTCTTTTCACTTCCATAAAGTATCCCTTTTTAAAAAAATTCAATACAATCACGAGCTCCAATGGCTCGACACTTTCCAAGATAAACTGTGTTACACATCTCAATATCTATTTTATGAGTTTCTTATACTCAAAACAATATATAATCTTATTTAAAGTAAATGTTATTCCTTTACTTAAATTTTTGGGCATTTCACAATCTTCTCATGTTACCACCTCTCTCAAGTTAACAAATTCACTACAGTGATTGGGAAAAATACTTGTGCACTCCCGAGTTATAGAAGACTACTTGAGCAAAGTCAAAAATTAAGATCACTCCCGAAATCTAATCGTCTTCACTAAACTCGTGAAATCCTACATTCATATACCATTACATTTGGGATTTATATTATTATTATTTGTCTTAAAGGGCCATCATCTCATAAGAAAGCAAACGATCTGAACTTGCAAGCGGTACTTTTATCTACAAGAACCTCGGTTCGAATCCCGGGTCATTAACAAACTCTAAACACTCATGGTGTATTATTACTTCCAACAGACGGACCCCAGACCTACCGCGCCATCAATAGCGAGGGGTCGGACCGTAACACTCGGCGAGATGTATTGACCAGGAGGGAGACCCTAAGTATCGCCCACACGGGACTACTACACTCATGCTTTAAAACAGATATTTCTTAAACATAGTTCTCTGAACAGACCTGGCGTTTCTTTCAATCATTTCACAACATTATTTAGGTTCATAGACACTTTCGTAACCTTGGCATTTATTAATTATGAAGTGTCATCATTGATGGGTAAGAATAATTCAATACAACAACAATATTTCGGGGCTTTACACAAACGAACCTTGGTTCGATTCTTCCACTGCCTCGGGAACTACATCCCATACTGGAGGACTTGACAAAAAATTCGCGACTTAGGGCGACCTCGGTCTAACCTGTGCTCATCAATACTATAAATTCGCACCCATTATACAACGCCTCGTGATCTACATCACTACATAGAGGACTTATCATAGCTCAATCACCGCAATCAACTGTCCCTCATAATTAATTTACCAAGTATACTTAGATTCAACGCCTTCCTAACGTGACAATTTACTTTAATGCGCTACATTGCGCTATACATTACTTTATGGCCTAGCGTCTTCCAAAGAACTGATAAATTCAAAATCAACATTTGATCTACATTTCAAATTTTTATATTAATCCTCTCCCGTGACAATAATCGCTATACTTTAAGAACATGTATTCACACCATGTCTTTAAACTTTTACAAGAGCTTAAAAAGCTACTACTTTCATATAATTCAACTTAATCTTCATTTATATAAATTTTATTATTATTATTATTATTATTACGCTTGCTTTCATAACATTTATCAAATACACTGATATATTATTTCTTACATTTCCTCTAAAGGATTTATTCATTTCACATAATCATTTTATAATTTCTCAATTTTTATCTGTTCAAATCGTGCTCTTATTCTGTTATTTGTTATTCAAAAACATCCCTGTTTCTCAAACTCAGGTGGATTGCACACAAATATTTCCCAACACATAACATAATGAAAATGGTTACTTACATGCTCGGACGGTCCACGACCGTGCTTTTCAACGATGTTTCATTTCGCCCACTATTTGTGATTAAACCATCTTGGTCAAATTCATTTCATACACTGACATATCTTGACACACATATACCTTAAACACTGGTAACATTTTAAAATACACTTCTGTGTTTTTCTATTATACACAATAAATCACTGAAAAATTACTATCTAACACAAATTTTATATATTTACACTACACTGATTCTAATCACTGAGGCTTTGATTAGGCCTTGCACACGTGATTTCTTGATTCCCCGTCTCCAAGGCTGAACTAGTAGATGTCGGCTTCCTATCTGACCAGAATATGAAAGTCTCGAACACTCTACACCTTCCCTGGAATGGTACTCCTTCAAATCCGGTTTCCTGATAATCGGCTATTATTATTATTAGCTCGAAACTGCTTCTTTCTAGACCCTATTAGTTTGTCTAGCGAAAGTCTGTCTTGTTCACGGTCTCCCAGATTCTCTATCGGTGACCTATTTTTTTTCTAGCATCTAATGCTCCTTGTAACTTAGTGCTTTTTATAGTTCGTTTGTTTCCTTGAAACAACGTCTTGAATTTAATTCTCCCTTCTGATTATTCTGTCTCTAATTCCTATCTCTTCAGAATACTATGCGGATCTTATTTTGTCCGACCCTAATCGGGTTCTTTAACACTGATAAAATGTTTGTTTCGCTATTATGGTACTTCAAAACGTTACGATACTCTTGATCGTTTAAATGAACTATATTTTGAAGACCTATCGCCTATTCTTTAAGTTCGCAGCCAACTCTGACTGTAATCCTGAACTTTTCACTGTAAAACTGATACTGGCGGAACTAGATCCTGTATTAGGATTGTCCTAAGTCTCCACTCGGCGATACTATACTGATACTTCTCGGCCACTCCTTACGGGTGCACGTTGGTTGTTGATACAGCGACGCCCTCGGGCTGTCGGATACTGTCTATACGATGTGATACAGCGTCTCCTCTCAAGGATTCCTGGTAAACTGCATTCGATGTGATGCAGCCTCTCTGCACGAGGTCTGTTCTAAACTGCATGTTTGGCTTGGCTCTGCCAGGACTTTTATACTCTTTGGCTAAAAAAAGATAAAATCCACGTCTTTTCCAGAACCAACTTTTGAAGTAATGGTCGCACACTATTAAAATTATATCTCTGGAAAGCTCGTTTTCTAAATGTAAACTGACTTCTTTGCACATGAAAATCGATCGTGCAGTTCTGAGATATTAAATAAAATTTGGTCCTCAGCTGTGTGGGTGTTACAGTTGATTTTTAATTCCCCCCTCTTCGTGTCTCGGGGATCTCCCAATGACGTATGGCCACGTCGGCACTTCTTATCTAGGCCTTTATTATAACATCTTTCTCCACACAAAAATCTCTATTCCGAAATGATTCACAATGCTGTATTTCTTTAGTTAATTTTATTCTTGCAAATGGGTTAAATCTAATTATTCTTCTTCTGGCACGGCTGCGCGGTTGCCATTTTACTGCAACGTAAGAGCTATTTCCGAAACACGCTCTTCGTCACGCGCTTGGAAAGTTCCACTCGTTCTATTTTTATTCGTGACGGGCTCCTTATCAATGCGTCATGCATGATCTCATTTCCTGGCCACCTGGGCTTCAGTTTATTTCACAACATCTTGACAATTTTGAAGGTGCTTTTCATATGAATTCCACTTCTACTACTGGCAAATACTGCGATGATTAATCGCAATTACCTCCTTTTCTAGACTAAATAATAAATAAACACACACTATAAAGACACCACAATAACATACATTATCAGATGACTTCTACACACAAAATACACGGGGATGATGAATACGAAGTTCCAAAATGGGAAAACTACAATGGACCACCATAAGTCAGTGAACTGTAACTCAGGGTGTCTGGTTAGTAATCACTTGTTATAGCCAAGGAGTTACCTTATTAGCCTACTTTCGATTTTTGCAAAAAATAAAAGTAGACTTATGGGATCACTACAGGGCCAAAAAATGTGTGTCTGTGTGTGTGTGAGTCTCTGTGTGTGTGTGTGTGTGTGTGTGTGTGAGTGTGTGTACTCTGAATGTCTGTCACCCCCTCCCTATCAATTCGAACACGGTGAAACCGAATTGAACGGAATTTGGTACAGAGGTAGAACAAGCACCTCAGTGTCATGTTTTATATCGCAGCCATCTTGACGGAAACGAAATGGCGGCCACCCAAAAGTAAAAAGCTAAAATCCAATTACGACCAACCTAAATATCTGATCTCTACCACATTTTGCAACATCCCTTTAAGTGAGAAGCGTTCTTTGACCAAGCTACGAGGTCATCAGTCCAATAGTTTGCATATGGCGGCCATGTATGTGTACAAATCGATTCCCCCCATCAATTCAAACACGGTAAAACCGAATTGAACGAAATTTGGTACAAATGTAGCACTAGCAAAGGGCACCTCAGTTTCATGTTTTAAATCGCTGCCATTTTGACGGAAACGTAATGGTGGCCATCCAAATACTAAAAGTCCTCTCGGCACGCCGGAAGGCGGAGGTAGATTTCACCGGGCAAACTTGGGGATAGGCGAAAATAGGCAGAATATGCAGGTTTTCGTAGAAAGATCAGACGTCATTTATTGCGAGAAAGGTTTTTTATAATTGGAGTTTAATTTACTTTGTTTTTCATCATTTTATGCATATTATAACATTCACTGTCCTGATGCAAGGTTTCGACACTGATGTGTAACTATCTAACTGTCTGTTACTTCTTCACGCAAAACTTTATCTCCCGCAGAGATTTTGGTTGGTTCCTCAGTTTCGGGGCTGCGACAACGCGGTCATATAACCCCGTGTACTTTGGGTGAGTGTAGAATTTGTCTGATAAACGGTGTGAATTGTGATGGCTGTATTAGTCTGTAATTCAGGTAAGGACGGTCAATTTCAAGTAGTAGTTCCTAATGTTGCTACCAAATACTACCGTCAACGACACCTAGCTGTGTACTTGGCTACTAGAAGCCACCGCAACCGCAAGAAGCAACTCGCAACGAACGTTGGAACTTCCTCTCCAAAGGAAAGCATACTGAGGGATTTTTAGCGCTCTTAGAAAATCTGACAACTTCGACCGGCTTGAACCCGCGACCTTGGGCATAGAAGTTCAGCATGCTACCAGTTACGTCACCGAAGCCGCTTCACACTTAGTCAGAGTGAAAACTGAATGTGATCTCGTGGAAGTGCGTTGTCATGGCAACGTCTGATGGCTCATCCCTCATCAATTTAGTAGTGTTGTCATTGCAACCACTTGCACCAGGCATCCGAGGCCAAACGATATTATTATTATTATTATTGCAACCTCTGAAGGCTCTTGGAATTTTCTTATTATTCCGAAATCATTTTTCTCATCCCTTGGCGTAATGGTGGGTCATATCAAAAATTCTTTCAGGCAAAAGTTTTAGATAATTATTAAGGAATTATTGTCCATTTAGTACGGTTTTTATATTGTGCCTATTAAGAGAGATATGATTAATGTTTCTCGAAATCCCCACTTTTTCTCACCCCTTTGGGCAATGGTTGGTTCTATCAAAAAAACTTTTCAAACATACATTTTTTGGCCTTTTGCGACACATAGTATGAACTTGGAATGGATTCGATATTTCAAATATTAAGAGAGGTATAGCGATATTTCACTTTCTCGAAAAAAGCCCCCCATCTTCACCCCCATCGACCGATTGTGCCCATTGACGAACTCGACCGAGATTTTATAGGGATACATATTACGTAAAAATTTCAAAGTGATTGGTGCAAAATTTCGGTAGTTATCGTGTCCACAAATAAGTTATATATATATATATATATTGTGCCCATTTCAACAATGAAATATGCAAATCACAGTTTGCCAGCAATGCTCAATCGGGAGTATCGGGGTTCATGGTTTGTTCTCCCACTATGTGACTTACATACTTTGGATTAAGCATAGGATACACTTCCAAAAAATAAACAAAATCAAACTCCTACTATCAAAACATTTAATTATCCAAAATATGGCGCTACAAAAATTAACAAATGAAAATACTGACACCTCACTTCACACTTTTCCAAAGCTGAACAAGGAGTTCAAATTAAATAATCACAAAATAATAATTTCTGGTTTTCCAAAAACCAACAAAAACTCCAACTAAGTTTCACTCCCATAAGGTATCAATTCTAATTCTTTAAAATAACGAGCTCCAAATGGCTCGGTAAAGTTAACATGCATTTTGTTCACAATTTAACACACATCATTTAATATTTACATGAGTATATGTGGCTTTAATCATAATATCAATAGTATGGCTGCTCTTTAACTAATTTCGGGCTCTCATAATATTTATCTGTTACCATCTTTCTCTCTCAAGCTACCAACCCACTACCGTGAATGGAAAAATCTGCGTATCCCCGAGTTATAGAAAACTACTGAGCAAGTCAACTTAAGATTACTCCCAGAATCTTAATGTTTTCATAAGAACTCGTGAATCACTGAATCATTTAATAAACGTTAGGGATTTATTTATATTGTCTACAAAGACAATTATATCTTATGGAAGCAACGATCTGAACTCTGCAAGCGATAATAATGAATGTAAAGCGACCTCAGTTCAAATACTGGGTCATTATAACAATCTTAAACACTTCCGTGTATTGTGAATCAGGCAGCCCGTTCCTAACCTACCTCACTAAAAGAGTGTAAGGGTCTGTCTCAACTACGTGGCTGATTTATTACAGTGGAGGGAGGGGAACTCTACAGTCTTGCTACCGCAGGGGACTGGCTATTCAGCTTTTAAACACAGCTGCTTCAAATGCATTTCTCTGAATGGCAAGGCTCACGATACAAATTAACCACAAGACAACAATTAGGTTCTACTGACCTATTATTTTAGCTTCGGTAAAGTATAATTATGAAGTGTCCTCATTAGCGGGTAAGAAAATTCAATAAAACAACCATTATTAAGGAGCTTCAACACGGACGACTCTGAGTTCGATCCTTTAAAATGCCTCGGAAGCAGTATCCCAACTTTGAGGACTTCAACATTTGCGACTTAAGGAAGGCCTAGCCCATAACCAGCGCTCATAATACAACATAAATTGCACCCTTTTCACAATTCAACATAACTCATTACCGCACTAACTGTCCCTCACAATTACTTTTACCGAGCATTTCAACTCATTCCTAGCGTGACAAATTACTTCACTGCGCGACATGGCGCTCATTGATAAAATAGCCAAGTTGCCTTTCAAAGAATGAAATAAATTCAAATCAAAGTTTGATCTACGTCTCAAAAATATATATACTCAGCCTCAGCCTCCATCAACAATAATCATTTATACCATAAAGAACATATTGATTCACAACAATTAATAATTCATCTAAAGGAGCTCTTGAAGCTACCTCTTCTCAATATAAAATTCATCACATAATTAATTAATTAAATTATTATTATTATTACTATTATTATTATTATTATTATTATTATTACGCTTGCTTTACTATAGTTATATCATTTACCAATATACTGATATTCTACTGAATATTTTCCACAAGGGATTCATTAATACTTCACATATTTATTATATTTCTATCAAATAAATCGTTCAGATCGTGCAATCTTGATTTCACATGTTTTCAAACATCCCTACTTCCACTCATGAGGATTATACGCAAATCTTCCCAAAACACATAATAATAATAATAATACTAATAATAATAATAATATCGTATGGCCTCGGGTGCCTGGTGCAAGCTTTGTTAATTGACACCCAGAGGGTAGCTTGCATGTCGAATTTCGTCGCTCCTTTGAACGCTATGAAAGTCAAGGAGGTTAGATATCTAAACTCCTTGACACTACAGCGCTTTCAAGTAGAGAATGGAGGAACTTTGTGTTGGCGGAAAATCCCGAGATTAATTTTGCCATTGAACACGGCCTACTGAATTCAAATGGGTTCTTTAACATGCCAACAACGTATGACATGAGTGTCTTGATTTTTGTCGCCTTCAAAAATCACTTACCACGACCAGGGGCGAACCTGCAATCTTGGGGTTGGTAGTCCGACACTATAACCACTCCCCCCCCCCGTGGCAAGCAAATAATAATAATAATAATAATAATAATAATAATAATAATGAAATTAGTACTCACATGATTGTACGGTCAGAGACCGAATTCTCCACCGATGGAACATTTTCACCCACCAATTTCTTCTTAAGCCATATTCATGGTTATATCTACACTCGATAACACTTTCGTAACAACACATAAAATATATACACTAATCATTTTGAATATAACGAATACCATTTTGGAATCGTTTTCACCTAAACACAAACACAAAATCACTAAAAATATATTACACTCAAAAATTTTACTATACTTGAATAAAATTGTTATCACTCTGGCGTTAATTATTTGCCTTAACACACGTGATTTCTTTATTCCTTGCCGTTTCCAAGGGTTGCACTATATGCACGTCGGCTTCCTACTCTGAAGAGATGATTGAAAGTCTCGATCGAACTAACCTCACTGGAACGGCTGATCTTCTAATCCTGGGTTTGGCTATCGGCTTCTTTAACTTAACTGCACGATGTCGTATCTTGCTAGACTCTAACTTGTTCGTCTAGTAAAAGTCTGTCACTGATGTATTACTTTTATGATCGCTCGAACTTGTATGACGGCGACCTAGTAATTTCCTTGTATTACTTTCTGTTACTTTGATTCGTGGCTTATTGGAGTACTCCCCAATGTCTGGCTGTTCATTTGTCTACACCTAGACAAAGCCTGGAACCTCGATTCCTAAATTCTATCGTACTTCGCTCTAGTCCCCTCAGTTCAGGAACACTAGGCGTTACTATTACGTTCTACCCTGATCTGGTTACTTAACGTAGATAGAACTGTATATTTCACTGTCCTAGGGTACTTCGAAATCTTATGATGCGTCGGTTCTTTAACTGAACTATTATATTCGAGTACCTATCGCCGGTAATTTCTTAAGTCCACAGCCTAAACTTTGACTATACTGGTGAACTTTATAATGTCCGAAGCTTGATGATATTATTTCCTATAACAGGATTATGATGTGTCTTCACACGGCGATACTAATGACGATACTGGACGGCAAATCCCATACGGGGTGCTCGTCTGCGATACAGAGTAACACGACCTCTCACGGTCTGGTAAATACTGCATTTAACGATGATTGTTCCAGCGTGCAGCGTCTAAGACTGAATTGTTGTACTTTGCGAAACAGTACCACGCTCTCCGGCGTCTTTGGTAAACTGAATGTACTTTGATGCAGCACTCCTGCACTAGGAGTTCACTGAAGATTGCCTTGTAGTAGGTTGAAACAGCAACACGCCACTCTAAGACGTTGAAGACTGAATGTACTTAATAATGTTCTTTAGCCCTTTACCGGGCCCACTTTGGCGTAACGACTACGTATATTTACTCGTACTGATGATCTGAACACTGTGATTCAGCCCGGCACCCCTCGAGGTTTGTGGTAGATTGAATGATTTTCCTGGCGCGTCCAGGGTTTATATTGAAATCTGCCACAAAAACATCAAATCTGCTTCTTCTCCAGCACTAACTTCTGAAATAATTGTCGTATAATTTTGAAAAATATGTCTCCTGAAAGCTCTTGTTTTAAACTTAAAAGGGTTTCTTTGATCACGAAAATCGATCACACAATTCCAAGGTATTAAATAATTTGGCTCCTCGGATGTGAGGGTAGTGTGGTTTAATTTTCCATCTATCCCATCTTTGGGCTCGGGGAATAACTAACGACGTAATGCCGCGTATGCAATTCTTTCCTGTGCAATTATTATAAACTTTTTCCAAACACAAAAATCTCCTTTCCAGAATGATCAACAGTGATCTGTTCGTTTCATTAATTAAATGCTTGCAAATGGCTTAATTTTAATTATTTCTCTTCTTGCGTCATTGCAATGCTGCCATTTTATAACTGAGTAAGACCTTTTTCCGAAACTCAATCTCACTCACTCGTCGTGGAAAGTTTCCAACTCCATTAATAATTATGCGCTAGCTTATTATCGATGCGTCAAGCGTGATCTCATGCCCGCGTGACTAGTGGTCACCCGCTCTTGCATCACATTATAACAGCCTAACTTCTTAAAATCTCTCCAATTCATTCCAAAGACTGCATTATTTCCTCTCTTCTTTTGCATATAAAATATGGATTCGACGCTTGAACGAATTGCAGATGGGTTCAATATATATATATATATATATATATATATATATATATATATAGATAGATAGATAGATAGATACACTAGCAGAAGTACCCGTTCTTCGAACGGTGTTCGTTGTTAACAGCAGACATTTTCAATTGAGCTACTGTTGCAATGGTTAGCGGTTTGTCATTCCTTCAAGTTTATCAGAACGAAGTTAGTTTACTGGGAATATCATACACACTGTTAATTTAAGGCCCTTAAAATGTAGTTTTCGGAGACCCTTTATAGATTCCCGAATTTTGTGTCTCACATTGAGAAGCGCAATATATGCTTTGGTCGTCCTTCTAGGATAATTTTTATATTTCGTCCATTTTAGCATATATTGAGAAATTATTCTCTATATCCACCCTTCTACTGTATGAAAAGTACGGTGAAGAGTTTTATAAATGATTGGTGTATTGACTCTCATGGTTACCATATCTAATTTTACGATGCACCAAGCATCCGAACACGAGGAATAGGCGTACATAAAGATACACAGAAAGACAGACAGACAATTCTATTGTCTATAACATATTACCCAGATATCCAAATATGGCTATATCTACCACACAGTATCAAATAAAATCATCCTTACGATGAACCCGTATGTCGACAAAAAACAAAAAGTTAAAATGTGCTCTCAGACTAAATTCACCTAACGTGTACTTCCTGACGTGAAATACAATTGAAAGCCTTGTAGACGAAACGCAATACACGTCACATAAAAACAGACCCTCTACGTTTTGCTAGGTGCCCATACACAGGAAGACCCCTTTCATAAATTATAAAGGCTTGTGGTGCATGAAAATTCAGGATCCTTAGCCTCAAATTGCCCAAATTTCTAAAAGCCGCAAAAATAGCTGGTTCAATTCAGGAATTTTTGAAAATATTGTTGCTGTTTGGAGATATAATAGACCTTCTGTACTATATGTCGAACGTGAAAATTGCATGAAAAATTCTAGGTTACCCCTTCACCCCCTTAATTGCATTGATGAATTATACGGTCTACGTTAGTTCCGCAAAAACCTTATAGCCATTTGCAAACTTTCACAGAAATGTAATAAATGGAGTGACATTGCTTCTTACAGAAATAGATGGAAAGTTGTATGCCACCCCTTGAGATAATGTTCTCATGGTTACCGATTTGCATTCCTTCATTAGTTTGTTAAATTAAATTAAATTAGTTTTCTGGGAATATTTCAGAAACTGTTGGATTTAGAGCCTTATAATGTAGTTTTCGAGGACCCTTTAGGGCCCTCGAGTTTTGTTGCTGGCACCGAGGGGATTTGTCTCGTCGTTGTACGCCATAATATAATGCAAATAATAATATAATATAGGGAGAAATTATAAAACCTATTTTTATTTTATATTTAATTCAGCCAATGGCCATGTACTTTTCTTTTCAGGACGGGTCAGGGAAGGGATATTATCAGAGCAAGAAGCATTCACATCACGCATGAGAAAAATGGAAATGGCCTACCATTTAACCAAGGGCATCTATAAGAAAAGGTCAATATCCTTCAACGCAAAACTAAAACATTACTGCAGTGTCATCCGTCCGGAGGTCTTGCATGCTTCTGAATGCCTCACGATGAACAAAAAGGCCTGGTCGAGAAACTGGAGGCCAAAGAAAGGAAAATTTTGAGTAAGATATTGGGTTCCTTCAAAGACAATGGGGAATACAGAAGACGGCATAACCATGACCTATATACTCATGTGGAGAAGATAAGCAACGTCATCCGGAAGAGAAGGTTACCATTTTTTGGGCATGTGAAACGAATGAGCCCAGCGAGACTGACCAACCGCAACATAACTTACTTTCAGGAGAGGAAAACAAAATGGGCCTGGTTCATTGAACTGGATAAAGATCCGAAAGAAGTGGGAATTACACCAACAGACATTCAGGAGCGCGCCCCACTCAAAGGGAAACTTCAAACTTGTAAAGGTTTCCAAGATAAACCGAAGCTGAAAACGGGAAAGATTTGGACCCAGGAACGGAAGGAAGTCCACCGAGAACGAATGCGGGCGTACAGGGCAAACATCAAAGCCAGTAGGAGACGGTTGGAATGACGCGGTCCATAGATGGCCTATACGAAATTAATGAATGAATGAATAATATGGGTATAGGAATATAATAGACCTGCCGTACCACACCCGCAGGTGTAAATCGCGTGAAAATATTCTAGAGTACGAAATTTTGAAACCAAAGGGTGTAGTGACGTCACAAATGTCGGTTTTACTCGCTAACTGTTGGAGATACACGAAAAGTGATAAGGACCTTTCGGATAGCAAATAAAATTTCAAAGCTCATATGTGCCATCAAAAGTTTGCTATTTCCTACCGTTCTCTTTTTATTTGATATGGAAGTATGAAATTTTGAAACCAAAGGGTCTAATGACGTCACTAAAATGGTCGCCATTTCGTAATAGTGCAAAATTTCGAAATCAAAAGTATCCTATATGTAAACGTGGTACATCATCTACATGCATGCAAAATTTCATTTAAATCGAACCAGTGGTTCTTGAGTTATTGAGTAACACACAGACAGACACACACCATCTCATTTTATATATACTGTTCAAAGAAATTAAAGCACCACTTTTTTCAAGGCCACCAAATTTTGAAAAGTTGACCGCATAAGATCTAAATCTCAGTATGACGTTTGCCCTGACGCCTACCAAGCATATGCTTCAGCACAAATCCCCAACTTGTGTAGTTTCGGGATAGCGCCCCCAAAACCAGCCCATTTTTGAAAACCGTAAATTGAAGTTTGCGAAAAACGCTGTAGGACTTGTCGCAGGTTGCCAAAGCAGTCGAAAATGAATGAGTCTTGCTCTTAAGGTTCCACGAACACGTTGAAATCGTTACATTTGACGTTTGGGCATTTTCAACCCCCTTCATCATCCCCTAAACATGGACTACCATTGGGGGCGTCTGAGAAGGTACCGGATGTGTTTAACCACCTGAAAACCTGCACACCGTCCTCAGTTGCTGATTGCAGTAAGTTCTAAAGGCCTCCGGCAATGTTCACCCCTTCTAACACCCTCAACTGGCAAGGGACCCAACCACCCCGTCTTGATTCACCCCTAAGGAAGGTTTAAATCGAGATTTTTATCAGTGCTGCTAATGGGGGGGGGGGGGGGTCTTCTCCTAACGTTTCAAAAAAGGACCTGTGCCTGTGTCGCCACCCCTTCCCTTGCTACCCCCTTTTGTATGATTTTTCGAATCAGGCCCTTTTTATGGGCTGAAATGAGGTCTTAATCGCTGAAAGGGCTGCAAAGGTCCTTAGAAGTAGTGGTGACACGACATCAACCCCTTCCGATCGTTGATTGACATTCCGTCCCCCAAATTCGAAATTTTTGCACCCCCAATCCTCCCTGTCTGGACGCGTGACGCGTCATGGCAGAGTTTTCAGAGTTGGATGAAAATGAAGCTTATGGCCTGAAATGGAGCCCAAAACAGCAGGTTGGATGGAAATTCATCGGTAGGGTGAGAAACGGAACCAAAAGTCACCATGTTGGATTGTTAAATGTATAGGTCATTGAGTCATAAACCATTAAAGGAAAATTATTGCGAAGGTTTATTATTCAACCTTTCACTTCGATCGCATGATTACGACACAAGAAATAAAAACTTAATTTTAAAATTCGCACAGCCGCCATCTTGTGGTTATGTAAACAATTGAACTAAATTAGATACCAGTGCATTACAATGTGTATAAACATTTCCTGTACCAGATTTGATTGCGTTTGGAACATTAAATCGCGAGAAAGGTCTATTTAAAATTTTCAAATTCACTTGGCCGCCATGTTCGTTTTGTAGTTAACCGGTTTTGAAAGTCTTATAGATGAACTCCTAGTAGTGCCCTTTATCTCCGTACAAAGTTTCAGGCTGATACCGCTGATAGTTTCAGAGATATAGAATGCCGGTGAAATATTTCGCACATCCGCCATCTTGTGGTTATGTAAACAATAGAACGAAGTTACATGTCGGTGCATTACAATGTGTATAAACATATTCTGTACAAAGTTTTATTGCGTTTGGTTGGTTAAATCGCGAGAAACGTCTATTAAAAGGTCGCAAATTCGCGTGGCCGCCATGTTGGTTTTGTAGTTACCAGTTTTTCAAAAGTCACATAGGTGAACTTCTAGTAGTTTCGTTTATCACCGTAAGAAATTCCAGGGTGATATCGGGAACAGTTTCGGAGATATTGAATGCTGGTGAAATATTTCGCACAGCCGCCATGTTGGAATGGTGAGACGTAACAAAATTTGAGGGGAACGGTCGGGGTCGCCAGGATTAGTGCTATGAACTTACCGAGTTTCATTGAAATCTCTCCAGCCGTTTAGATTTTATTAGGGACACACACACACACACACCTCACACACACACACACACACACACGGACAAAAGGTGATCTCATAAGCCTATTTTTTCAAAATTGAAAATATGCTAAACAAGATGTTCGGGAAAGAACATATAACCTACTTTCTCCTAAATGTATGGGTATAGTTATAACTCTCTGTCCTTATCATCTCCTAATTTCTTCCTATTTGAAGTGCAAATTGGCCCACAGGATTTGAACAGTGGCGTTCAAACCATAGTTTATAATTTACCCCAGCATTTTGCAATTTCATCAGCAAACACTCCAAACACCGACTACTAACAATAATTGAAACTTCGTTGCTCTAATAAGGCCCATCTACAATGCGCAGTCGGCAGTCCGTAGTTGGTAGTCCTCGGTCGGCAGTCGCGATCGACTCCGGGTATACTATAGGCACCATACACAACATGAAGTTGCAGTTGGTAGCTGGCAGTTGGCAGTCGCGAATTTTATCCTTGACTGCCAACTACCCGACTGCAGCAATGTAATAGCCAATCAGAGCAGATCAGAAACTGACGTCACGTTGTTGTTCTGTGTCGTATACGAATGATATAGGACTAAGTGAAGTAACTTCGCAACCCGTTAATTTATCGGCTAATCTTAAATACACGGTATAACAAAATAATCCATCCCCAAATCATCCATATTGCAAGTTTTGAGGTTATCAACAACGCCTCTGTGCACAAGGAATAAACCAATGTTACTGTATTATTACTCCTAGCAGTCGTTAAGACTGGGTTCACTAACTGGCCGGTATAGAGCGCTGCTCGAATCTATAGTTTCTGCATAGTACAACTGAAGGATGGTAGATGCCACTCCGGTGGAGAATGTAGTTTTTTTAATATATATAATTTCCATTGCAAAAAGCACCATATAACGCTTTATTTTATAACGTCTCAGTACTCAAGAAACAATGAATATAAAAAAATCAAGCAAAAAAGTTCTACTCTGATAATATTTGAACCCCGGCCAGCCACATGAGAGACGGGAGCTCTAACCACACAGCCAATCGTACACTCATAACTCACGCGTTACCGATCAAATACATATAACGTACTGTATTAGCAAATAATCACTTGGACTGAAGATTTCTTCACTGGAGTGTATTTCCAACCGAGTTCATCTATATATTTAAAACACTAAGCTGTTTTTTGTACACACGAGATTGTGAAAACGACTTAACCGATTGGCTTCGTAAGACATTCTAACGAAAGCTCTTGGCATGCAGATTTGCAGAGTGTCTCTAAAATAAACAAATATATTACGGTATATTTTTAAATTAATATAGAAAATAGCAGAATTCTAGGCCCTCACGCATGCGCACAATCCGCCTGGGGTCATGACAAAATGGCGGTGAGAAGTCCATTAAAATGTAAGTTATTTAATAAGCTTCCATGTAATTGAAAACATACATTAACCAAGTTCTGACAATAAAATATAATAACAGTATGAACGTATACGAACGTGCAACATTGATTTATTTGGATAATGAAATTGATTATTTCCTTCAAACAGCGGCTTTTGTATATAATGAATGGTTGCGTCTGCTGCCAAACATGAGTGCGTGAGTAGCCATGTGGTTAAGGCGACTGGCTGTCGTTCCCAGAAGCGCCGGTTCGATCCTACTCCTCGCCAGTATTTTTTTTTTTTTTACCATTGTTTAATGGTTTAATCAAGGAGTAATAGTAAGGTTTTATGTCTGTTAAAGATACTTATTTCTACATTCCCTCTAAATACGTTTTATTTTCGTTTTACCATTGCATTGCATTGCAGTATGTGATCAAAAGAGCAAACTGTTGTCCGCAGTACGCCGTTTAAATATCTGCAATCAGTTCCTATAACTGACAACAGATGGCAGTAATTCGCCCATATAGTTCCATTAACTGACAGCAGATGGCAACACCATTGCATCGATATATTTAGAACACAAGACATGGCATGTTTTCACGTGATGGAAAATTATAAAGGAGGGGAATATTAAAGAAGGGAAATGTTGAGGAACATTAACCGGCAGTTGAATGTGTAGGCTAGGTTGTTTATGTACCTTAATATTGTAATTTCTTCCCAATGCTTCGGTGGTCAAGTTATTAGCGTCCTAGACTAAAAGTTATAATTATGCATCGTCGATATTAAAGAAAATAAAAGTAGTTTTCCAGGCACTCGCGCGTCTCCACAATTGCTTTCGCCATGAGAGACACTTGGCAAATATAATTCGTTTGAAGGAATCCGACATCTTGGTCACTCAGCCCCGTGTACTTGGGTGTGTATGTGTGAAATTTTCTTCTGATAACCTGTGTTATTGTGATGGCTGCATTACTGTGTGTATTTGTAATTAAGGTGGTAAATGGCAAGGAGACGGCCAAGGCCTTAAGTTAGGAACCATCCCGGTATTTGCCTTAAGTGGAAGTGGGAAACCACGGAAAACCACATCCAAGATTGTTGAGGTGGGAATTAAACCTTCCTCTTCTTAGTTATACCTCAAGAGACTGAATGTACCCCGATTTTGCCCTGAGACCAGAATTAAATTTCTTGGCAGAGCAGGAAATGTAACCCGGGTCTCCGGGGCGATAGACAAGAATAGGTGGGCCTCCATGTGTTAATACGATTTTTGACATGCACGGGACATAGAATTCAAAAACTGCCTCCATTAGGGTGACTATCGAAGTGAGTATTGAGTATAGGCCTATGGTCATTCCAGTAGTTGGTGAAGTCATTCTATGTTCCCCTGCAAAATGTACTGCCATAACCTATAACAGGTGATGGAAATTGCTTATTTAGAGCAGTTTCGTACTGTTTATAACAAAATGAAGAACGTCATTCTGAGCTGCGTTTTCAAGCTATCGCAAAAATTTCGCTGGCAGGAACAATTATAAGGAATTTATTTTAAGCGATCAGTCTCATCGCATTCTCCTCACCAACCAACTTGAGTATGAAAGTCTCTGGACGGTCATGTTGAACTTCATTGTATAAGACAATTGTTTAATGATTATTTGTTTAGAGTACTGAGTCTAACTACGTAGTTGATTTCGGCAATGGAAGTATTATTTGCCATTTAATATTTAGCGGCTCCGTTATTGCAGGACACTATAGTGTTATCGAATAATACGAAGCCACATTTAAAATCCAATATAAATAGGCCATTTCAGAAACAATTCCAGATATTATGCAATACAGTGTACTGTAAGGTCCTTGACGATCAAATGTAAACATTTTTCTACATTGTATTTCTCTTTCGTAAAATCTATGTGTGGTTACTTTGGTCTTTACTGTTGTGAGGGTAAAATTGATCTGCTGGAATATAAAATATTTGCCAAGCTGCAACAATGTAATGATATTAATTTAAAAGTCATTGAACTTATATCCAGCAGTTCAAACACATACATCAGCGTTAACAGATTGGATACTGAAGATGAAAGCCAGCTACTTCATTTCCCTATTATTGAATTTTTCAATTCCTTGGAATTAAGAGATTCGCCTCCACATACTTCGAACGTTTAAGCCGTAGATATGCTTCTTAGAAATCTGACTGTTTCCCAAGGATTCATATATGGTAATATATTAATTGTAAGAAATCGCTTGGATTCGGATATAATAGGTGCAGTAATATTAGGCAGAGAGCTCAAATCCTACGACTTGATTTAACACCTTCCGATAAAACACTTACAGGTAGCCTACAGTACATTTTCTTTTAATAGGCAACAATGTCCTATTCGCTCGGCCTACTTTATCAAAATCAATCAAGCTCAAGGAGAAACTCTTGAACGTATTGGGCTATTTACCTCATCACGTTTTCAGTCATGACCAGCAGGATAGTGAAGGTGCAAAAAAGGTCCTGTTTGGGATGGTAAAGAATAAGAGGCGGAAGGATCCTACGGATTATGTTAGAATGGTGAACAAAAGGGGACAAGAGATAGAAAATAGGGAAGAACTGAAGAAAATGTGGAAATAATATTTTGAAGAACTCCTGAACCCAAATGGAAACCACGGCGAGGGGAAAGAAATCGGGGAAGAGGTACAGTAGATGAACTGCAAACAGAAAAGGACTTAACATGGAAAGAAGTGGAAGATGCAGTGAGGAAGATGAAAGGAGGGAAGGCACCGGGTGTGGATGAGTTGAGTGTGGAGATGGTGAGAGCAGCAGGAGAGGAGGGGATACAATGGTTGTACCGAGTGATGAAGACAGCATGGAAGGAAAGGAAGACCCCAGAGGACTGGAAAAAGGGAATAATTGTCCCGATCTTCAAGAAAGGTAGTGGAACAGAATGCAGAAACTATCGGGGAATAACACTGATGAGTCATTGTGCAAAGTTGTTTGAGAAAGTTTTGGAAAGGAGAATTAGGACAAGGATAGAAGGAGGGATGAGGGAAGAACAACATGGCTTCAGATCAGGAAGGTCCACAGTGGATTTGATTTTTGCTGTAAGGCAGTTACAAGAACAGCACTACGAGTATGGAACAGATCTACTGATGGCCTTCCTGGACATTGAGAAAGCATTTGACAGTGTATGCAGAAACAAAGTATGGAAGTCCCTGGAGGATAGAGGAATATAAAAATGGACTATAAGGAAGATAAAGGAGATGTACAAGGGAAGCGTGAGCTGTGTGAAAGTGGGAGGAGAGAGATCGGACTGGTTGGAACAGAGAAACGGCCTGAAACAAGGAAGTGCACTGTCACCGTTACTTTTCATTATGGTGATGGATGACATAATGACCCGAGTGGCACAAGTAATTGGGGAAGGAAAGATGAAAGCAATGGTGCTTGCAGATGATTTGATGATTTGGGGGAACAAGGAGGAGGAGGTACAGGAACAGTTGGACGTGTGGGAAGGAATAATACAAGGTTATGGGATAAAATTTAGCATAAATAAGAGTGAGATGGTGATCACAACAAGGAAGAAGGAAAGAACCACAACGGGAATAACAATTGGTGGGGAACAGCCGAAGGAATTGGAGAGTTTCAAGTATCTGGGAAGCCTGATACAAGAGAATGGAAGAAACGATAGAGAAATAAATGAGCGGGGGAGACAGGCAGAAGCATTCCGGAGGAGTGTGAGAAGCATGTTATGGAGCAAGAATGTCCCTCAGAACAGCAAAAAGATCATATATCGGACGTACAATGTCCCTATCCTGACGTATGCCTCGGAGACCTGGGTTATGAAAGGAAGGGAGAAGAGCAAAATACAGGCCAGTGAGATGAGGTTCTTGAGAAGCAGTATTGGAGCTACAAAGATGGACAGAATAAGAAATGAGAGGACCGGAGAATTAATGAAGGATGAACCATTACAGACTGGTATAGAGAAATCTAGACTTAGATGGTATGGACATGTAAAACGAATGGAGGAGAAGAGGATACCCAGCAGGATACACGAGACGAAGTGGGAAGGAAAGAGACCAAGAGGGAGACCGAGAGACAGGTGGCTGAAGGGGGAGGAAGAAATCGTGAAGAAGAGAGGAGAAGACTGGACAAGGGTGGAGGCTGAGAGATGGTGGGAAGACAGAAGACGTTGGAGAGACTTGTGTTCCAAACAGACCCGGCCAGTGGCTGGAAACTGTGCAAGATGATGATGACCTAATCACGTTTTCAGTCATGACCAGCAATATATTGCAATGCTGAGAGTGCTATCTTTTGACGCCCTTAAAGTTGCAATAGTGCTAAAAAGTAATCGTACAAAGAATGTAACTTATATAAGAAGCTTCTTCAGTAATTTTGTTTTCCATTGTCCGTCATGTTTTGACGGGTTTCATCTAGTTTCATATTAAGTTCATATAATTTTTATCAGTAGGTTATATTGCATGCAACATACTGAAATTAGTAAAATGTAGGTCAGAACGAGAGTTCAGCTGCCATCTTGTCAAATAGCCGAGACGATTCAGATTTTTAAAGTCACTTCTAGATTATAATATTACAATATCAACTTTTAATTTCGAACGAACCACGTCGCTTAGAACAGATTAAACTATTCTTGGTTCGATGTGCACAAGGAATAAACGAATGTTACTGTATTATTACTCCTAGCAGTCGTTAAGACTGGGTTCACTAACTGGCCGGTATAGAGCGCTGCTCGAATCTATAGTTTCTGCATAGTACAACTGAAGGATGGTAGATGTCACTCCGGTGGAGAAAGTCGTTTTTTAATATATAATTTCCATTGCAAAACGCACCATATAACGCTTTATTTTATAACGTCTCAGTACTCAAGAAACAATAAATATAAAAAAATCAAGCAAAAAAGTTCTACTCTGATAGGATTTGAACCCCGGCCAGCCACATGAGAGACGGGAGCTCTAACCACACAGCCAATCGTACACTCATAACTCACGCGTTATCGATTAAATACATATAACGTACTGTATTAGCAAATAATCACTTGGACTGAATATTTCTTCACTGGAGTATATTTCAAACCGAGTTCATTTCATATTAAGTTCATATAATTTTTATCAGTAGGTTATATTGCATGCAACATACTGAAATTAGTAAAATATAGGTCAGAACGAGAGATCAGCTGCCATCTTGTCAAATAGCCGAGACGATTCAGATTTTTAAAGTCACTTCTAGATTATAATATTACAATATAAACTTTTAATTTCGAACGAACCACGTCGCTTAGAACAGATTAATCGATTCTTGGTTCGATAATCGGAACTGGTGGGTCCCATGTTATGGATTATAAATTTTGCATAATTCACACGGCCGCCATCCTGAAATGGTACGTTTTATGACCTTGTAGTTTGGGCACAAGACGCATCCCATATGAAGGTACGTTGTTACCAAATTTGGTAAAGATCCGATGATTAGTTTGGTCGTAATGCATTATTAAGTTTTGACCATTCGATTGGCCGCCATTACCTTTTGGTAAAGATGGCGGCAATATAAAACATGACACTGAGGTGCCCTTTGCCAGTGCTACCTCTGTACCAAATTTCGTTCAATTCGGTTTAACCGTGTTCGAATTGATAGGGGGGGACAGACATTCAGAGTACACACACTCACACACACTCACACAGACTCACACACATACACACACACAGACAGACACACTTTTTTTTCGCCCTGTAGTGATCTCATAAGTCTACTTTCATTTTTTGCAAAAATCGAAAGTAGGCTAAAAAATCAATGTTACGTCTGTGTCTGTCTGTCTGTCTGTGGGTATGTCTCCCATGCGTTCATATACCTTTTGTCCGATTGCGATGAAACTTCGGTGAGATGTTGAGTACACTCCAAGGAAGGTTTCTGACTTAGTAAATCCGTTTTACAATAGGTAGCGCACGCGTAGATTCAACAAATGAGCGACGATGCGCGAAGCATTTCAACAAAGTCCCATATGTGTTCATATACCATTCGTCCGATAGCGATGAAACTTGGGTGAGATGTTGTGTACACTCCAAGGAAGGTTTCTGGCTTAGTACATACATTTTACAATAGGCAGCGCACCAGTAGATTCAACAAATGAGCGATGACACGCGAAGCGTTTGAACAAAGTCCCGTATAAAGTCATATACCATTCGTCTGATAGTGATATATGTTTGGTGAATTGTTGTGTACACTCCAGGAAAGATTTCTGGCTAAGTAAATCCATTTTACAATACGAAGCGCACGTTTATATTCAACAAATGAGTGACTACGCGCGAAGCGTTTCGACAACGTCCCGTATACGTTCACATACCATTCATCCGATTGCGATGAAACTTGGGTGAGATGTGGTGTACACTCCAGGGAAGGTTTCTGGCTGAGTACATCCATATTATAATATGTAGCGCAAGAGTAGAATCAACAAATGAGCGACGACACGCGAAGGGTTTCATCCAAGTCCCGTATGCATTCATGTACCATTCGTCCGTAGCTAAGAAACTTGGGAGAGATGTTGTGTACGCGTCATGGAAAATTTCTGGCTTAGTAAATCCACTATACAATATGCAGCGCACAAGTTGATTCAACAAATGAGGGACGACGCGCGAAGCGATTCAACAAAGTCCCGTATAAGGTCATATAGGCTAGCATTCTGCCGTTGGTGGTGAAACTGGGGTGAAATATGGTGGACACTCCAAGGAAGGTTTCTGGCTTTGTAAATACATTTCACAGTAGGTAGCACACGAGTAGATTCGACAAATGGACGACAACACGCGGAGCGTTTCAATACAGTCCCCTATGTCTTCATATCCCATTAGTCCGATAGCGATGAAACTTGGGTGAGATGTTGTGGACACTTTCGTGACGGTTTCTAACTTAGTAAATACATTTTACAGTAGGTAGCGCACGAGTAGATTCAACAAATGAGTGACGGAGTGCGAATCGTTTAAACAAAATCAGGTATGCGTTCATATACTATTCATCCGATTGCGATGAAACATTGATCAGTTATTGTGTACCCGCCAGGGAAGAGGACTTCGTAAATCCATTTCACAATAAGTAGCGCATGAGTAGATGCAACAAATGGGTGACGACGCGCGAAGCGTTTCAACAAAATCCCCTATTGCGTTCATATAACATTCATCGATAGCGATGAAACCTTGATGAGTTATTGTGTACACGCCAGGGAAGGGCTTCGACTTAGTAATACATTTCTCAATAGGTAGCGCACGAGTAGATTCAACAAATGAGTGACAGCGCACGAATCGTTCAAACAAAATCCCGTATACGTTCATATGGCATTCATCCGATTGCGATGAAACTTTTGAAAGTTGTTGTGCACGCTCCCACGAATGGTTCTAAATTAGAAAATCCATTTTACGATAGCTTATAGGCAGTTAACGGAAATTGAAAAACATGTTGTGTATCCAAAAGCACTTCTAGAAACAGAATTTCAACGCCAACACCTTCTTTGATTGGCATTGCAACGCATGCCGGGTACAGCTTGTTATATATAAACTTTTGAACTGACGGTGGTTTTGGGGTCTAGGGGATGTGAAACGCGAAGATATGTCAAAATTTTCCGCAAGTCGAAACATGGTACCTATTGCAATAGTTAGCTTTCTAATGAAATCTACCTAAAAGCTTAAATCAAATTACGACCAACCTAATCATTTGATCTCTACTAAATTTTTCAACAACATACCTTTTTGTGGGAAGCATCTTATGACTGAACTACAAGGTCTTCAGCCCAATAGTTTGCAGATAGCTGCCATGTATGTGTGTAAATCGATTCCCCATATCAATTCTAACACGTTGAAACCGAATTGAATGATTTTTTTTGCAGAGGTAGCACTAGCAGAGGGCACCTAATGTTCATGTTTAATATCCGTATAGCACGTTGTATTTCAACAAGCTACTACAACCAACATTCAATAACTCCTTGAAGAGGACAAAGAGTTATAACAATACACATGCTTTTGGGACATCTTGTTTTTATTTTTACTTAAGATCTTGCAGCTAAGAGGAGTGAAATCCGTGAATTTGTTTATTGTTTAGCCTGACTACCCATGTATTTCTGAATAAATGTAGACCACGTTTGCTTCATAATATTCATACGGTATTTTTCTTCCAAAAACAAAAACAAAACAAAAAAGAACAAGAACACGGACACAGACCATTTTTGTAAATTTTAAATTGAATATATTCCATTTGAGTGAATTCCTCAGTTCTATGCAGCCTTTGTGTTTCTTGAAATTTAGGAGAGCTATAAGAATGCAACAAACACAGCCTTCTCTTCATACACACATAATAAAAAATGGTGCAGTTATGGCAATCTGTTACGTAGAACTGAAAATACTTAATTACAAGCACTGAAAATTTGGGATTTATCTTAAAGAAATGAATCACATATTACTTAATTTATATCTCAGACCTCATGAGTGCAAATGTATTAAATCTGCATGGTACTGATCAGCATAATTATAATACCTTACATCCATCTTTTTTTTTTCAAATATTCCAGTGGTTCTTTGTTTACAAAGTGTACCCAAATATGTTACATTTTAATGTTGGATAAATAGGACATTCATAACGTAAGGGTTACGAAAGGGAACAAACCCATGGGGCCACCGTGTTTATCTTCCTTTGAACTCCAGAACATACAGTTATCTTAAAATGTCAAAGCAATCCTATACGTTTTCATAAAAATCTTGTAGTATGGCATACAGATATCGATACAGTTGTATAAACAAAGCTATTGTATGTTGTCATGGATGTAAGGTAGCAATTGCTGGTATTATGTGCAGCAGATCCCAACATGAACACTATCTGAGCTGCAGAATACAAGGTAATCCATCTCGCACATTAACCTGTGTAGTCCGGCTGACATGCTCATATTTCATGTCACAAAGCAGCTCATAGCAACATTCAAATACAATGTGTAACAACTAGTCTTATGTATGATGGCATAACAATTGATGGAAATAAGAACGAATATCAGAGTAAATCCTTTTGTCAAAATGCCGAGCATCCCCATTAATAATTAAGAACTGTTTCAGTTATATTGACCTTAGAGTCGAAGATATTCCCATCTTAGCTTACGTGTTGACTCACTCAGGAAAGGTTTCGATTCTTTCCAGATCATATCATTGAACAAGGAGTTCCGTGAATAACTAAATAGTATATTTTTATATATCCTACACGATGACACGAGAAATGATAAACAGATACGAGCCTTATAGTAGTCGCATATGATATGTAACATCTGACATGTTACCCTACTATGAAATTGAGATGAAATATATGTGAAGTCAATTTATTCGTCATATTATTGGTCGAATATATTCTAAGCATGTAAATATATGTAATTCTGGATATTTTGCTGTCTGGTACTACTCATTAGGCTGCATTAACACATTTATTATAGTTTGATATAGTCGTAACATTTAGACATGTTAAACAATTTGTGACGAGTGTCTGATAGTGTTTGATAATGTAGATGTTAGGCCCCTTAAAACAATCATCATGAACATTCATGACTGTAACACTGTATAAACTAACTGTGCAGGCCTGTGAAATTTATAACGTAAGTGTACTGGTGGTTCTTAGGACAGGCCACAAAGGTTATCAGCTGCATAAGATGATCGTGTTTTAAAATTTCCATTGATGATAGTTATAATTAGGTTAATGGATCCAATCGGGTGATTATCGGCCAAGATTCTTGATTTATAAAACATAACCAGCATTTATTTATGCTTTGTGGATATTGAAAAGGCTTTTGATAATGTACATTGGATAAAATGTTTGAAATTCTTAAAAACATAGGAGTCCCATATAGAGATAGAAGAATAATCTGGAATTTGTACAAAAATGAAATTGCAGTAATTAAAATTGGAAATGAACAAGATGAAGCAAAAATAGGGAAAGGTAAAATAGTAAAAATAGGCTGTGCTTCGTCTCCCACGCTTTTTAATGCCTACATCCAGGATGCATTGAATAAGGTTCGAGAGGATTTGAATTTAGGAATAAGGATACAAGGTGAACAAATAAATATGATTAGATTTGCAGATGACATTGCCATAGTTGCAGATAGTGAACAACAAACAAATAATAGTAAAAATGGAGGAAATCATGGGTGATGAATACAAAATGAAAATAAATAAGTCAAAGACGAAAGTTATGGTCTGCGATAAAAAGGCAGACTCAAGTATGAAATTAGTGGTGGGCAACAAAACACTAGAAAATGTTCAAGAATTTAAATATCTGGGAAGCAAAATCACCAAAGATGGAAGAAGCAAGAAATAAATCAAATGTAAAATTTTACAAGCCAAATTAGCATTTCACTAAAAGAAACGTTTATTCACTACAAATTCCATTAATCTTAAAACCAGAAAACGATTATTAAAAGCGTATGTTTGGAGTATTGCCATTTATTGTTGCGAAACGTGGACAATTGGAAAATAAGAAAAAAGGATGTTAAATTCTTTTGAACAGTGGTGTTATAGAAGAATGCTAAATATTAGCAGGACAGAAAAAATAACGAATGCTGAAGTATTTAAAAAGGATGAGGAAAATTATACCTTATGGAAAAGCATAAAGAGGAGGAGGACTAGACTGATAGGACATATTTTGAGACACGATAGCCTGCTGAAAACGGTATTGGAGGGAATGGTTGAAGGCAAAAGATGTCGAGGAAGACCACGCCTACAATATGTACAGCAAATCATGTCTGATGTAGGAAGCAGAAACTATGAAGGGATGAAGAGGAAAGCTATAAATAGAGCCGACTGGAGAACTGCCGCAGACCAAGGATTGAATAATTAAGAAGAAGAACCAGCATAATAGAATCATACATGTTACTAGTAGATTGTGGGGTTTGAAGCCATTTTTTTTCAGTGTTGCCTTAGTAAACAAGAGTTTAGTGCTTTTCAGTCGGTCAACACGAATGTACCCAAAAGAGATGGGTTGTGCCCTAATCCTCAAATAAATTACATGAGATTAATAAATACACTAGGATGACCAGTTTCGATCGTCAAGCGATCATCATCAGATCCATTACACTTAGGCTATCAAATCTATGTTTGAAAATACAGGGGAAAGTATTTACAATATGTACAATTATTTAGTTGCAGTATTGGTACTGCAACTGTCGGTGTATGCTAAATGCAGTATATGATGTTAGGTGAAATGCTAAATGGTGATAGATATCCAGAGTTTGTAATTTGGAGTGATTATATAGTTGTAAAAATCAACTATGGTTAAACTGTAATCCTATTATAGGCTACTACTTATCTAGTTGTCTTCCTTGCTGGAGCTACGCGCAGTTTTCGTGTTCACTGTAACTCCAGGCGAGGTCGACTGAGGTAGGCTGTTATCTCAACGACCCTGGTTTTTCCCTTTTCTCCCCTCTGTTCATATGTGCTGTGCGGAATCAGTGCGATGTGTTTATGTGGGGTGTTGCCAACCTAGATAAGATGTATGTTATTGAATGAGGTAAGTCTACAACTATCAAAGATCGTGGAACATTTCTCGCCATTTTCTCATGTAATTTATTTCAGGATTAGGGCATAACCCAGCTCTTTTGGGTACATTCGTGTTGACCGACTGAAAAGCACTAAACTCTTGTTACTAGTAGGCCTATGCTTTGTCGAGTTTATTACGGTTCAAAATTACACGTAATATATTGTATTCACCGTCTTATAATTTCCTAACAATGTACACACGTCACAATTTTATGCATTCCAACACTGATATGTCAACTCACCAAAATATCGCATATAGTGATGATACTTCACACTTTTCATCCACAAAAAAAAAACAGCAATATCCAGAAGGAATATTGTATTTAATGCCACTTTCAACAGAAATAGTCGGTTAATGACAAGGAATACGCTTGAAGTGGGATTTAGAGTCACTTCATAATGCTATTCTTATGGGAGACAACTTTGTTTTGCCCAACATCAGCTGATTTTAATTTGGCCCCACTGAAATTTTATAATTACTGAAATCGTGCAGGCAGTGTTATATCTGTACTTGGATAGCTTCACATTCTTTGCGATTGTGGTGAAAAGTTGAACTAGATTGCTAGTTTTTGAAAGCAAATGGTTAGCGCAGGTTCGAGCGCTTGTGTGGTTGTAAGCTGAACTAGTGGAATAGGAGTTCTCACTCTAAAACATTCCAGAGATAGAGAGAGAGAGAGACAATGAGAGTTAAACAAAAAAGAGGGGAGGTTAGAAGTTATTGGCGTTGATAAAAGAAAGCTATTGTATGAAAGACATTATAAGAAATATAAACATGAAGGAAGTTATAGATTGAATCATTCTGTCTGCTTTATTGCATCGTAATGGTTATATGACGATAGTTTCTAAAATAAATAGTTCTAAGAAGGGAAACCAGAATAAAATGAGAATTTGAATGATGGTATGAAACTGGAAATTGTATCTTGTTGAGACGGCACGTTTGATGCAATTTATATTTACATCCCTTGGTACTACAAAATAGTAAGTGGCATTACGATGAATTGTGGTTATGTTACTGCGTACATTAATCTACCTTGTTTACTGTAGTGTCCTGGTTGGTGTCACGCCTGGGGATAAGAGTATTCTTGTGCAGCATATTAAATTATTTTTCATAGTGTATAACCTATGAAATGGCGCCCTCCCAGATTATATCTTCTTAGAGATACCTATTTAATTTTTAAAACATTTCACCACGGTCGGCCGGTAGAAGTAAAGCATTCCACAGAAAAAGTATAAAGAAGAATGTAATGGGAACCAACCAAAAAATACTGATATCAAAACAGTTCTGTAGGAATACTATGAAAGTTTTTAATACCTGGGATATTCCGGCGCTGAGATACACGTTTGCTGTACTAAGACGGCCAAAGACAGTACCGAATGACACTGATTTAAATACAAGAATATCAAAGAGCAAATGATGAGTCTTTCGTCGGAAATCTACAATTGGTCAGCGATATTTCCTCAATTTCATAGACACCAAAGTTCGCATGAGCGTTTCCTTTTCAGTTTGTCATATACATTCCTCTTTGTTTCCTCTTACCACTTCCGTTCGATCCACCACTGCCAGCTAGATCGTTACGATCCACTTCCGTCCCATTCTTCAAAATCACTCCCACAAAAATATCCAGCAACCGAGTGGAAAGATGTTACACATCAAAAAAATGCACGGCCACCATTACGTTAAGGCTTGTATGAAGATACACCGTGCCAAGTTTCACAGCACTCGGAATATTAAATCGCGAGTAAATTCCATTTGAATGTTTACACATCGCTTAGCCGCCTTGTTGGTTTTGTGATAAACAGGTTAATAAACGTCCCATCGGTGAACGTCATTTAATTGCCGCATTCAACATACAAAATTTCAGTTTTATTGCTGTAATAGATTCGTGGATATTGAGAGCCGTCTAAATATTCGCGGATGGTCACCATGTTGGATTGTTTTATATGTAGGCTATAGAGTTATGTACCATTCGATGAAGATTTTTGCGTAGGTTCATTATTCAAACTTTCTTTTCGAGCGCATGATTAGGACACAAGAAATAAAAATCTTAATTTTAAAATTTCGCACAGCCACCATCTTGAGGTTATATAAAAACAAGTAGTTCCGTGAAGAACTATACAGACTATTTCCATATATCCTACTCATGTTTATTGCCTCTATCAAAATACAAAATTTCAGTTTGAAGGTTGTGATAGATTCGTAGATATTGAGAACAGTCTAAATATTTCAGATGGTTCGCAGGTTGGATTTTTATTTATGTGCTATTATATGAAGATTATTGTTTACGTGTGGTATTCAGACTTCAATCGCATGATTAGAACACAAGAAGTAAAAACGAGATTTTAAAATTTCGCACAGCTGCCATCTTGTGGTTATGAAAACAATTGAAATAAATTAGATGCAAGTGGATTAACATTTGTATAAGTATTTAACGTGAAATGTTTCACTGCACTTGGATAGTAAAATCGCGAGAAACGTTCATTTAAATATGTATACTTAGCGTCGCCGCCATGTTGGATTTCTGCTCACCAGGTTACTGAAAGTGTTATGGGTGAACTTATGATCATAGCCTCTATGAACATAACAAATTCAGTTTGATTGCTGTAAAAGGTTCGTACCGTCTAAATATTTCGGATGCTCGCCATTTTGGATTGTTATATGTATAGGCCATAGAGTTATGTACCATTAAAGGAAAATTATTGCGTAGGTTCATTATTCAAACTTTTACTTTGGTCGCATGATTACGACACAAGAAATAAAAACTTAATTTTAAAATTTCGCACAGGCGCCATCTTGAGGTTATGTAAACAATTGAACTGAATTAGATGCCGGTGCATTACAATATGTATAATCATTTACTGTACCACATTTCACTGCGCTCAGGTGGTTAAATCACGAGAAAAGTCTATTAAAATATTTCAAAATCGCTTGGCCACCATGTTCGTTCTGTACTTTAGAGATTTTTGAATGTTACATAGATAAACTTGTAGCAGTGTCCTTTATGACCGTTCAAAATTTAAGGGTGATATATGTAATAGTTTCGGAGATATAGAATGCATGTGAAATATTTTGCACAGCCGCCATCTTGAGGTTAACTAAACAATTGAACTAAGTTAGATGTCAGTACGTTGCAATGTGGATAGTCATTTGCTGTACCAAGTTTCACTGCGTTCGGATGGTTAAATCGCAAGAAAAGTCTATTTAAATGTTTCAACTTTGCTTGTCCGCCATGTTGGTTTTGTACTTAGCAGGATTATGAAAGTTACATACAGGAATTTTCGAGTGGTGCCCTTTATCATCGTACAGAGTTTCATGGAGATAACTGTTACTGTTGCGGAGATATAGAATGCCAGTGAACTCTTTCGCGTAGCCGCCATGTTGGAGTAGTGAAACGCATTAAAATTTGAAAGACACGGTCAAGGTTGGACGAGGTATGCACTTACCGAGAATCATTGAAATCGCTTCGGCCGTTTAGATTATTTATTTCCATAAATGTAAATAGGCTAATAATCTCTCCATGTTATTGGAATGGACAGTACTTGTAACGAATATTTAGGGCAATGATAATCTGAGCTTAGGAAATAGAGGCAATCCAGTCTCAAATGTATGATAGTTGTGTCCATCTCCCGGTGTAGCGGCTAATAGTCTTGGCTGTCACCCCGGAGGTTCGGGTTCGATCACGCACTCTGCCAAGAAATTTTATTCTGGTCTGAGGGCTGGTACTAGGTACAATCAGCCTCGTGAGTCAAAACTGAGAAGGGTTGGGTTTGGTTCCCACCTCAGACATCCTGGAAGTGGGTTTCTGCGGTTCACAACTTATAATCCAGGAAAAAGCTGGGATGAATACAAATTGTACTCCCACCCAAATACACGGGCTAGATTACCACGATATGCAAGCTCTAAAAACAGCAAATCAGGATTATTATTATTATTATTATTACAGTTATTGTTATTATTATTATTATTATTATTATTTATTTTAGCAAAAATTCCCCTACAGGAGAGCGATTAAGCTTGATAACATGATGTCATTTGGAGGCGTGTCTCCTCCGCTCCTCCCAGAATGTCTTCATTCTCGCGGAATGTTCCCTCTTCCTCTCATCCGTCGAATTTTTCCAGGTTGTCGTAATGATCTTGGCTCAAACTTAACATTCGCGATTGTCGTCTGCTACACAGTTCAGTCTTCGAAATGTTCTATGCTGATTACTTGCAAGTCTCTGTGTACCTCTTTAAGCCGCATTTACTCTGTAGTATGATACCAAGTAGTTTATTTGGCAATCTGGAGGTAGCCATCCTGCGGATGGGTACTAGGTCTCTTCATCCAAATGCCGTTTCTGTTGATTGCTCCGTAGATCATCCGGAGAATTTTTCGCTCATGCTTTTCCAGTTCCCTAATCTTGGAATGACCATCGATTACTATTGATTGAGCAGCATATGTTGCTTCTGGAAGAATAACTGTTTTATAATGTCGTAATTTGGCGTTCGTAGAAATACATTCCTTGTTGTTAGCCTGTAGGCCTTCTGGAGATTGGTCATTCTCTCTTCATTGGCGATTCGAATAAGTCCCGAAGGCTGTATAATTTCACCAAAGTATTTAAAAATTCAGACTTGGGTGACTTAACCTATTTGGTGTTCAAAGGGGATTTATTTTCTGGTCTTCTCTTCATATATTTGGTCTTGTCGTAAGAGATAATTATGTAATCCGGTAAAATTATATTGATAGTGAGTTTGACAAAGAATTGGTTCTATTATTTAAACTAGTTTCCATGATGGTTCCGTATTGACGTACTAAATAGTTTTAACAACAAATTGTATATCCGCCTTAGTCAATACATAAACGAAAATAAATTATAATTACACTTGCTCCTGGTACATGTTTCGAGGATTAATTGCTTTTATCCCCTTCATCAGCCAAGACAAATATCCGAAGAAAGATATAAGATAGCGTAGCACTCAAAAAATAAATAGCTATTTAACTTAATATGGTGCACCATATAAGTAGGTCACAGGAAATTGTTGAGCAAAACTAAAAACATATATGTAACAGCGATGATATTCAGCCATCAAAACACAGAGAATCAGTGGACAGTTAACTCGTAAATCCGCTCCAAAACAGTGGTCGAAGCTTGAATTGGCAAAAATCACAATACTTCACCATATGGACACAACCAATGAAGATGCCTTATGCTCAACAGGTCCAAAATCAAATGCCAGCATACGAATTAGACGAGCGTGGAAGGAACAACTTCAAATAGCAATGAGGTTAGCTCAATGCATAACCTGAAAGAAGCAAAAGAAAAACAAACACCATAATAAAAGGAACCAAGGGGAAATTTATAGACTGAAATAATTATGAAAAACTATAAAAATTAATTTATAATGATATAGAACGAATGCAAACTTAATAATATTCTAAGAACTTACTTCAGGTTAAGTCAAGGTATCAATTATGAAGAGATTGTCTTATGTTTGAAAATTATTGTAAATAATTTATGGGTGTAGCCAATTCCAACACTCATATATATGTTAGCAGTAGATGATAAATATTGCCATAGCTAGTTCTGTAATAGGACGTATGTATGAGTGGAGCGCTACTATGAAAAAATAGATTCTTTGGGGGAAAAATGTTCAAAGTGGAAATTAAATAATGTAATATAATAAAAATCAAGTTGTAGGGAATGGTAATGGCAGAGGGGTGTAACAGTATATTAATAAGTATGTAATTATGTATAAATATGTGATGTAGAAAAGTTATACTAAAGAGCATCTAAGGTGGTTTATTATTGGACTTACTAGTTAAGTTATTTTTGAGAGTGCCAAATAAGATATTAGAATCGAAAATGACTTCATTAAGATTCACTGGGTCTGAAATACTGTGTGCTGTGTTGATTTCAATGGATTCGAGAACATTCATCATAGTACCCTTGCTAGTGTAATGTAAGATTTCTAAATCATTCTCTATACTAGTGAATTTGTGGCCTGAATCCTCCATATGTGCGGCCATGGCTGAATACTTTCTATATTTAGTGGCATTTAAGTGATCATTATATCTTGTGGTGAAATTTCTTCCTGTTTGACCTATATAATTAGCGTTGCAATCATTACAACTTAATCTGTAAACACCGGATTTGCTGAATTTATCCTTCAAGTTGAAAGAATTGGAATTAAAGAAAATGCTCTGATTAGTATTGTTAGTTTTGTAAGCTATTTTCATGTTAACCTTTTTGAATTTGTTAGTTATGTTATAAGTATGATGATAAAAATAAGTAAAAATGCGTATGAGGGCTTTTCTTTATGCTCAGGTTGAAGTCGTGTGATGGGCTTATTTTTTAATTTGTTGATAATATTAAAAATGTATTGACGATTATAACCATGAACTCTGGCAATTTGATATAGTATCTCAATTTCTTTGTCAAAATCTTGCTTGGAAAGAGGTAAATTCATGGCTCTGTTCACAAGGCTAATGAAGGTGGCTTTTTTATGACAGCCAGGATGGTTTGAATCTTGCCTTATAACAGAATGGGTTTGCGTGGGTTTCCTGAAAATTTGGTAATGCAGTCTGTTATCTTTTTTGAAAATGGTTGTGTCAAGAAAATTTATCTTATTGTTTGTGGCGGATTCCATGGTAAATTTAATATTATTATCAATATTGTTGAGTTGATCTTAAATTCTATCAATCTATTGAATATTATCGTCAATAATGATGAACACATCATCAACGTATCTGCCCCAAAATGTAATCCCCATTATTTTATCTATTATTTTAGTTTCTTCTAAATGGTCGAGGTAAATGTTAGCGAGTATTCCTGACAATGGAGAACCCATAGCTAAGCCATCATTTTGTTTATAAACTTTACTGTTGAATGTAAAGTAATTATTATATAGAATAAAATTTAAGATGCAAATGAATTCATCAATTTCTACTTTGGATAGACTGCTATTATCTGTTAGATTCTTCTTAATGATGTCTATTGTAGGCATAATAGGTATGTTGGTGTACATACCTTTGATGTCAGCACTATGTAAAGAAAGTTCTTGTTTAAGCTCCAATACTGATGTTTTCTCACAAAAATGTAAAGTATTTTTGAAAGACATGTTTGATTTAAAACAATAATGTTTCTTTAGAAATTGTTGAGCAAAATGTGATGTTTTATATAACGGGCTGTTTCTGAAATTGATAATAGGTCTAATAGGAATGTCATTTTTGTGTATTTTGGGAAGGGCACGTAATGTAGGAGCACTGGGGTTCATATGGGCTAGTTGAGTAACATGCTTATCATCTAAAATAAAAAATGTGTTTTTAAGAATGCTTTTTAGTTTTCTTTGTATGGATGCAGTGGGATCTTTCTTTATTTCTTTAAAATTATCATTGCTAATGAAATCAATAGTTTTAGAGATGTATTCATCTTCGTCAATGAGTACTCTAGTGTTTCCTTTGTCTGCTTTAGTTACACTTGTATTATTATTATAAGCTTCTTTATAGATATCGTGATTATTGGAACCAGTGTCTGAAAAGTAGTAGCTGAAACTGAAACCGCAATAAGAAAACTACCCATTAATGAACAAAGAGGAATAAGACACGAAACCAACAAAGAAATTCACAAGATTGTTAATAAGAATAATAGCTTTTCAGACACTAGTTCCAATAATCACGATATCTATAAAGAAGCTTATAATAATAATACAAGTGTAACTAAAGCAGACAAAGGAAACACTAGAGTACTCATTGACGAAGATGAATACATCTCTAAAACTATTGATTTCATTAGCAATGATAATTTTAAAGAAATAAAGAAAGATCCCACTGCATCCATACAAAGAAAACTAAAAAGCATTCTTAAAAACACGTTTTTTTATTTTAGATGATAAGCATGTTACTCAACTAGCCCATATGAACCCCAGTGCTCCTACATTACGTGCCCTTCCCAAAATACACAAAAATGACATTCCTATTAGACCTATTATCAATTTCAGAAACAGCCCGTTATATAAAACATCACATTTTGCTCAACAATTTCTAAAGAAATATTATTGTTTTAAAGCAAACATGTCTTTCAAAAATACTTTACATTTTTGTGAGAAAACATCAGTATTCGAGCTTAAACAAGAACATTCTTTACATAGTGCTGACATCAAAGATATGTACACCAACATACCTATTATGCCTACAATAGACATCATTAAGAAGAATCTAACAGATAATAGCAGTCTATCCAAAGTAGAAATTGATGAATTCATTTGCATCTTAAATTTTATTCTATATAATAATTACTTTACATTCAACAGTAATAATAATAATAATAATATCGTATGGCCTCGGGTGCCTGGTGCAAGCTTTGCTATTTGACACCCAGAGGGTAGCTTGCATGTCGAATTTCGTAGCTCCTTGACTATGGAAGTCAAGGAGGTTAGATGTTAGATATCTAACCTCCTTGAACACAATAGCGCTTTCTAGTAGAGAAATGAGGAACTTTGTGCTGGCGGAAACTCCCGAGATTAATTTTGCCATTATGAACTCGGCCTACTGAATCAAATGGGTTCTTTGACATGCCAACATCGTATGACATGCGTATCGTATTTTTGTCGCCTTTCAAAAATCACTTACCACGGTCAGGGTCGAACCTGCAATCTTGGGGTTAGTAGACCGATACGCTATCCACTCACCCACCGTGGCAAGCTATTCAACAGTAAAGTTTATAAACAAAATGATGGCTTAGCTATGGGGTCTCCATTGTCAGGAATACTCGCTAACATTTACCTCGACCATTTAGAAGAAACTAAAATAATAGATAAAATAATGGGGATTACATTTTGGGGTAGATACGTTGATGATGTGTTCATCATTATTGACGATAATATTCAAAAGATTGATAGAATTTTAGATCAACTCAACAATATTGATAATAATATTAAATTTACCATGGAATCCGCCACAAACAATAAGATTAATTTTCTTGACACAACCATTTTCAAAAAAGATAACAGACTGCATTACCAAATTTTCAGGAAACCCACGCAAACCCATTCTGTTATAAGGCAAGATTCAAACCATCCTGGCTGTCATAAAAAAAAACCACCTTCATTAGGCTTGTGAACAGAGCCATGAATTTACCTCTTTCCAAGCAAGATTTTGACAAAGAAATTGAGATAATATATCAAATTGCCAGAGTTAATGGTTATAATCGTCAATACATTTTTAATATTATCAACAAATTAAAAAATAAGCCCATCACACGACTTCAACCTGAGCATAAAGAAAAGCCCTCATACGCAGTTTTTACTTATTTTAATCATCATACTTATAACATAACTAACAAATTCAAAAAGGTTAACATGAAAATAGCTTACAAAACTAACAATACTAATCAGAGCATTTTCTTTAATTCCAATTCTTTCAACTTGAAGGATAAATTCAGCAAATCCGGTGTTTACAGATTAAGTTGTAATGATTGCAACGCTAATTATATAGGTCAAACAGGAAGAAATTTCACCACAAGATATAATGATCACTTAAATGCCACTAAATATAGAAAGTATTCAGCCATGGCCGCACATATGGAGGAATCAGGCCACAAATTCACTAGTATAGAGAATGATTTAGAAATCTTACATGACACTAGCAAGGGTACTATGATGAATGTTCTCGAATCCATTGAAATCAACACAGCGCACAGTATTTCAGACCCAGTGAATCTTAATGAAGTCATTTTAGATTCTAATATCTTATTTGGCACTCTCAAAAATAACGTAACTAGTAAGTCCAAAAATAAACCACCTTAGATGCTCTTTAGTATAACTTTTCTACATCACATATTTATACATAATTACATACTTATTAATATACTGTTACACCCCTCTGCCATTACAATTCCCTACAACTTGATTTTTATTATATTACATTATTTAATTTCCACTTTGAATATTTTTTCCCCAAAGAATCTATTTTTTCATAGTAGCGCTCCACTCATACATACGTCCTATTACAGAACTAGCTATGGCAATATTTATCATCTACTGCTACCATATATATGAGTGTTGGAATTGGCTACACCCATAAATTAATTACAATAATTTTCAAACATAAGACAATCTCTTCATAATTGATACCTTGACTTAACCTGAAGTAAGTTCTTCGAATATTATTAAGTTTGCATTCGTTCTATATCATTATAAATTAATTTTTATAGTTTTTCATAATTATTTCAGTCTATAAATTTCCCCTTGGTCCCTTTTATTATGGTGTTTGTTTTTCTTTTGCTTCTTTCAGGTTATGCATTGACCTAACCTCATTGCTATTTGAAGTTGTTCCTTCCACGCTCGTCTAATTCGTATTCTGGCATTTGATTTTGGACCTGTTGAGCATAAGGCATCTTCATTGGTTGTGTCCATATGGTGAAGTATTGTGATTTTTGCCAATTCAAGCTTCGACCACTGTTTTGGAGCGGATTTACGAGTTAACTGTCCACTGATTCTCTGTGTTTTGAAGGCTGAATATCATCGCTGTTACATATATGTTTTTAGTTTTGCTCAACAATTTCCTGTGACCTACTTATATGGTGCACCATATTAAGTTAAATAGCTATTTATTTTTTGAGTGCTACGCTATCTTATATCTTTCTTCGGATATTTGTCTTGGCTGATGAAGGGGATAAAAGCAATTAATCCTCGAAACATGTACCAGGAGCAAGTGTAATTATAATTTATTTTCGTTTATGTATTGATTAAGGCGGATATAGAATTTGTTGTTAAAACTATAAAGAATTGGTTATGAAGAAAATAAATATTAAGTGGACTGTAGGTAGATGTGGATATTGACGTGATGAGGTTAGCTGGTAAAATCACTGGATTTTTGTGGACTATTACTAAAGAATATTTATAGGCCTATATGCTAATAACAATTACATACTGCCGAATGACCATAGGCCTACATATTCCAATTTCTTGAAGTTGAACTGCCGCACCGTGTCTAACATCGTATCCGTCTTGCGTCTGTTATCACACCAACCGTCCTGTGTATCTCGAAGAATGTACCGATGTCGTCGATTGTTACCACAAGTTCAAAGAGCACGTACTTCGCATCTCAGCGCACAACGATGATGCACGGGGCATAATGCGACCTCGGGTGAGAGCCCGGCAAATTAGCAGAGCAAGGCGACCACGATCCCAAACACCAGTCTTTTGTTCAATCTATTATTATTTTTAATTATAAAAATTATGATTATTATTGTTATTTTTATTCTAGTGTCAGAAACATACGAGTATACACAGTCACAAACATTATATTACATTGGATCAAAACTTGGCCACTGTCAGTGTTTTCTCCGTGGCCTGACGTAGATCATGGAACGTAGAACTTCTAGGTAATCTACATCTAATGATATGAATTACAACACAACGACTTCTAAGTCCTGAATATCATCAAACGTGTTCACTAGAAGACGAACAGGACAAAAAAGGGGAATAGGAGATTAAGGGACATGGGGTTCCCTCAAGCCTCGAACGTTTGAGGGAGTTAGAGAGAAGTAGAGCCATGAAAGGGGAATAGATGTCAAGACGTGCACTAAAGTCCATGGAAAAAAATCCTCTCGGCACGCCGGAAGGCGGAGGTAGATTTCACCGGACAAACTTGGGGATAGGCGAAAATAGGCAGAATATTCAGGTTTTCGTAGAAGGATCAGACCTCATTTATTGCGAGAAGGTTTTTTAAAATTGGAGCTTAATTAACTTTGTTTTTCGTCATT
This sequence comes from Meconema thalassinum, assembly GCA_946902985.2. Taxonomy (NCBI): domain Eukaryota; kingdom Metazoa; phylum Arthropoda; class Insecta; order Orthoptera; family Tettigoniidae; genus Meconema; species Meconema thalassinum. Next base: position 300,761,739 of record OX336396.1, on the reverse strand, counting down.
TTATGATTATTTTAAACATTTTATTTTCTTATGGGAACGGTAACCTTCTTGTCATTTGGGGTCCATTTTTATACTTGTGGTCACACTGTCCTTATGCAAGGTTTCGACACTGATATGTAACTATGAAACGGTCTGTTACTTCTTCACGCAAAATTATATCTTCCGCAGAGATTTTGGTTGGTTCCTCAGTTTAGGGGCTGCGACAACGCGGTCATGTAACCCCGTGTTCTTAGGGATGGCTGTATTAGTCTGTAATTCAGGTAAGGACTGCAGACGGTCAATTTCAAGCAGTAGTTCCAAATGTTGCTACCAGGTACTACCGTCAACGACACCTAGCTGTGAACTTGGCTACTAGATGCCATCCCAACCAGCAACTCGCAACGAACGTTGGAACTTCCCCTCCAAAGGAAAGCATACTGAGAGATTTTAGCGCTCATAGAAAATCCGACGACTTCGGCCGGCTTTGAAACCGCGACCTTGGGCATAGACATTCTGCATGCTACCAGTTACGTCACCGAAGCCGCTTCCCACTTAGATGGAAATACTGAATCTGTTCTCCTGCAAGTGCGTTGTCATGGCAACGTCTGATGGCTCATCCCTCATCAATTTAGTAGTGTTGCCATGGCAATCTCTGATAGCTCTTGGCATTTTCTTATAATTCCGAAATCATTTTTCTCATCCCTTGGCGTAATGGTGGGTCATATCAAAAATTCTTTCAGACAAAAGTTTTAGGTAATTATTAGGGGAATATTGTCCATTTTGTACGGTTTTGATATTGTGCCTATTAAGAGAGATATGACTAATGTTTCCCGAAAAACCCCATTTTTCTCACCCCTTTGGTCAATGGTTGGTGCTATAAAAAAACTCTTCAATCATAAATTTTTGGGCTTTATCCGACACATAGTATGAACGTTGAACGGATTCGATATTTCACATATTAAGAGAGTTATAGCAATATTTCACTTTTTCGAAAAAAAAAGCCCCCCATTTACACCCACTTCAACCGATTTAGCCCGGTAACGAACTCGGCCGTGATTTTATAGGTATACATATTCGGTAAAAAATGCAAAGTGATTGGTGCAAATTTACGGCAGTTATCGTGTCCACAAGAAACAGATATACATATACATACATAAATTATATATAAACTTTTGAACTGACGGTGGTTTTGGAGTCTGGGGGTTGTGAAACGCGAAGATATGTCGAAATTTTCCGGAAGTCGAAACATGGTACCCATTGCAATAGTTAGCTTTCTAATGAAATCTACCTCTGGTTGGTTCCTCAGTTTAGGGGCTGCGACAACGCGGTCATCTAACCCCGTGTACTTTGGGTGAGTGTAGAATCTGTCTGATAAAAAGTGTGAATTTTAATGGCTCTATTAGTCTTAATTCAGGTAAGGACTGCAGACGGTCAATTTCAAGCAGTAGTTCCTAATGTTGCTAACAGGTACTACCGTCAACGACACTTTAGCTGTGAACTTGGCTACTAGATGCCACCCCAACCAGCAACTCGCAACGAACGTTGGAACTTCCCCTCCAAAGGAAAGCATACTGAGATATTTTAACGCTCTTAGAAAATCCGACGACTTCGGCCGGTTTTGAAACCGCGACCTTGGGCATAGACATTCAGCATGCTACCAGTTACGTCACCGAAGCCGCTTCCCACTTAGATGGAAATACTGAATCTGTTCTCGTGCAAGTGCGTTGTCATGGCAACGTCTGATGGCTCATCCCTCATCAATTTTGTAGTGTTGCCATGGCAACCTCAGATAGCTCTTGGCATTTTCTTATAATTCCGAAATCATTTTTCTCATCCCTTGGCTTAATGGTGGGTCATATCAAAAATTCTTTCAGACAAAAGTTTTAGGTAATTATTAGGGGAATATTGTCCATTTTGTACGGTTTTGATATTGTGCCTATTAAGAGAGATATGATTAATGTTTCCCGAAAAAGCCACTTTTTCCCACCCCTTTGGTCAATGGTTGGTGCTATAAAAAAACTCTTCAAACATAAATTTTTGGGCTTTATCCGATACATAGTATGAACGTTGAACGGATTCGATATTTCACATATTAAGAGAGTTATAGCAATATTTCACTTTTTCGAAAAAAGCCCCTCATTTTCACCCCCTTCGACCGATTTAGCCCAGTAACGAACTCAACCGAGATTTTACAGGTATACATATTCGGTAAAATATTCAAAGTGATTGGTGCAAAATTACGGCAGTTATCGTGTCCACAAGAAACTGATATATATATATACAGGGTGTATTTGATATGATTGAAGTCCGTTACACTGGTGATAAAAGAGACTATTCTAAGCTTCCTAGGTAAAAAAAATTGTCACCTATCTTGAAATTGATAATTAATCATTAAAAAGTCAATTTTTTATTTTTTTATTTCAGAAACTAACCAGGCATTAAGTGGTGCGGCTTGCTGGGGGAAACGAGGCGGAGCCAGGTTTGACGACGCGCGAAGGGGAAGTTGTTACGTAATCGGAGCATTGACCTTACCGGTTGACTTGAGGGGTGGTAGGCTATCAGCTGTTATGAGGATAAGCGGTGTATTGCCGTTGTTCTTGTTGTTGTTGACAACGCACGCAATGGCTTGGGACGTTAGGACCGGTAGCATTGTGTAGCCTACTTTGTAAGTGTGGAATTCATTGATTGATGTTCATGTATAAAATAATTTCGATACTCAGCCCTGGTGTATCATTTGCGTCCGTGTCGGACCGTCTGTTGACTAGTTTCTGAAAATACTAAATACATTCACTTAATGAAATGCAGTGTGGCAAAATTCCGACATCCCGTAGTCTGTTCAGAACTAGGCATTTAAGACGGAAATAAAATACTTGATGTCTTGTTTGAGTGGCTTGGCCATTTTGATCATTTAGCCCCATGTAGCTGGGTGTGGGTATAATTTGTGTGATAACCTGTGTTTTTGGGTTTCTGTAGTAATGTGGGTATTTGTAATTCAGGCGAGGATTCGGAAGAAGGTGCTGGCCCTGTGGTGTTGGGTCAGTGCAACTGCCTCTCACCCGGAGGCCCTGGGTTCGATTCCCGGCTCCATCAGGGATATTAGAAATTGACGTGAGGGCTGGAACGCGGTGCACTAAGCCTCGTGAGGGCAATTGAGTAGCTGTCTGACAGTGAGGCAGTGCCCAAGTCAGGGAAATCAAGATTAATGGCCGAGGGGACCCGATGCACTGACCACGCGTCACCCTAATATCTGCAGGGCAAATGGCTGGACAGCGGTCGCATGGTAGGCCTAGGCCCTTCATGGGCTGCACTGCCAGCGGTTATGGTTATTGAGAAGAAGGCGGCCGTGGCCTTAAGTTAGGTACAATCCCGGCATTTGCCTGGGGTAGCAGTGGGAACCCATGGAAAACTACTTCCAAGATATAATACTAGTACGGTACCACATGTTCATATTGTGAATCGTCACATCCCATCTCCAGCCCTGGGGTGGCCATAAACTGGAGAGGGGGGGGGGGGGGAGGGAGGTGTTGATTTATTGGTCAATCAACAACGTACATACATAAGACAATACACGAATATGTAAATAAAATACAAATACATGGTTATATACAGTGTTATTAAATATAATAACAATAGTAATAATAATAATAATAATAATAATAATAATAGGCTAGTAATAATAATATTGATAATAGTCTCATAATCATAATAATAATAATAATAGTCAGCATGTGTAGTTCTGGTGGTAGAGTGCTAATCTTCCCGAGGGTGCGAGAGCTACGTTCAGTCATGTAGTAAATGAATGGGATCTAATACGATCATATCCATGGATTTCATGGCACATACTAGAAATCCTACGTATATTTAAGTCTGGCTACTCGACATACCAAAAAGAAACATAAAAGAAGTTAGTGTGCCCAAAAGCCTATTATTACTATTATTAGTATTATTAATATTTTATTACAGTTGTTGCACTATCTTCACACAAAGATAGACCAACAGTTCCTTAAATTAATTACCCAAATCTTTAGGATTTCCATTTTCTATGCATAGTCCATGAGGCTGGCAAAATCCTAAACAGATCCATCATCACTAGTCATGTAGCCACTCCCCATGAATGTGTGAATCAGCTGTTAATAGGCTCGGTTTGAGTATTTCAATGCCATTGGCAGACAAGGCGAGTAGGTCACTCGACTTCAGACTCTTGTCAACTTTCCTCAGCGTAGGAGGGGAGGGCGACGGGGAGAAGTCAGCTGTGCTGCTGAGGGGAACGCAGCCTAAGACCTTTTCCAAGACATTGACTGACGATTTTTGTGATTTAATTCCACCTACACTAATTAAGATACGACTAAATTTCATGAAGATATTTGCTTAGAATAGTCGCTTCTATCATCAGTGTAACGGACTTCCATCATATCAAATACACCCTGTATATATACATAAATTATATATAAACTTTTGAACTGACGGTGGTTTTGGGGTCTGGGGGATGTGAAACGCGAAGATATGTCGAAATTTTCCGGAAGTCGAAACATGGGACCCATTGCAATAGTTAGCTTTCTAATGAAATCTACCTAAAACATTTGTTACTCCAATACTCTTAAAAACATCGAATTATGTATATGTCATTATTATGCTGTACTGTATATGTGTGTGTATATCTGTCCCCCTCTCCTCCCCACCACCGCCCCCCCCCCCCCCCCACCACCAAATTTGAGTCAAATTTGGTAGAGAGCACTAAAACCTTCACCACGTGTCATATTTTATATCACCGTCATGTTTACGAAACCAAAATGGCGGCCACACAAATAATCAAAGTTTAAAACAACTTACGATTAAACTAACCAATAGATCTCAACCAAATTGTAGAGCAACATACCTTCATGTGGAGACATCAAGCGCCAAAACTCTAAAGTCATCAGTCAAATAATTTCAAGATGGCAGCCATGCGAATTATGCAAACATCCTTAACTAATGATTCAATGAAACAATGTTCATAATACTTTATATAAAGACTGTTTATTATCAACGTCAATACTGTATGAGCATTAATATTACACCCATCCACCATCTTAAATTTATAAAATGTAAAAATGAATAACTATCAAAACTCAAGAGCTGCAGTATCGAAAAGTAGTGATAAATGAGAGCCGTATATCTGGCCTTGGATGGTAAAGGCAAAAGTGCAAACTCTCCATTCATTGAAGATTGCGGCTGCACTCACTATTAGAGCAATAAAATCGACAAATCGAATGAAAATGGGTAGTTAAGACAAACCTAGCTAACAGGTGTAACATTGATAAAGAGAATTTTCTTTTGAAAGATCTTTAATAATAATAATAAATAATTCACTGAGATCGAAGGAATCATGGTTGCAATCCAGGATCAAGTTGAGGCTACCAAAAACTATCTTAAATATATAGTTAAGGCAAATATTCAGGATGATAAAAGCCGAAGATGCCAACTAGAACCGGAAACAATTCAACATATCACAGGAGGCAGCTGCCAAGCAATCTCCTGTACTGATTACTTGAAAAGGCACAACCAAGTATTCAAAATAATGCACCTACACCTTGCTCAAAGGAACTTATTATCTGAAAATACTTTCTCTTACTATCACTATATTCCTGAGACCATTTTGGAAAATCCTAGTCACAAGTTGTTATGGACCGATCAGTTATTACTGATAAAACCATACCAGAAAACCGGCCAGATATTGTTCTTCTGCACAAGGTGCAGAATAGAACCTTTCTCATTGATATTGCAGTGCCCAATTCCCATAATCTGCAACAAACCTGCTGTGATAAGATCACCAAATATCTGCCCTTGACTAAGGAAATACGGCAAATGTGGAGACAGGAAAGTGTAGTGGTTCTGCCCATAGTCATTTCTTCTACCGGCATCGTCCCTAAATCATTGGCTCACAACCTGGAAATATTGGGAATACATCCTGGTCTACATATCACCATGCAGAAGGCCGTCATCTCGGAGACCTGTTCCATTGTTCACTTGTTCCTCAATGTGCCACCCTAAAGGAAGTTGTCATACCGCCTTGCAAACAAGCCGACGATATGTTGATTTGTAATATCTTATTAAAACCACCCAGTCAAACACTAAAGAAACGTTTAATTACACTAATCGTACATGTTTCGGTATTTCATTGATACCTTCCTCAGCGTGATTGATATTAAATCTTAAAACTAGTTAACAAAGCCAAAAAGAATTGGATATACTTACAATAATTGTTTTAAATCAAAAATGGAAAAGCTTGCGAATAATAAAAAGCCATGTATTAAAAATGATAGTAATATGATGCTATTAAAATAAGAGAAACCCGCCAACCTGGGCCCAACCTTTGGGAAGCCAGGCTCTGCCTGTCACAAGCCAGGACTAAGGGTGAGTGATAGAGGAGTAACACCTCTTTAAAAAACCTTGGTCCAGCTGGCCCGGCTGGTAGTACCTTGTATGGGTCCCTTGCCAGGGTTACAGGTGAAGATAGACAACGGTTTAGAAGGCGGAAGAGGACCTCGCGTCCCAACGGCGGATAAAGCGGAGGAACTATCTTCAAGCTCTGGGGCTTACAACCTTGGTTCTACTAACGGGAAGGAGCAATCCGACCCACATATTTCTTAACAATCAAGCATCATGGAAAGTCGTCAAAAGGAAGACACTACCCCAGGTGGTAACTGTTTAAGGGAATCCACCGCTCCTAGGAGTGCACGCAAGCCTTTGGATTCTGGGGAGCTCTAAGTAGATGCTTAAAGAATACTAAATTGAAGACGAAACAGAAATATTATTTTGGAACGTTAAATGTCAACTCATTACTCAAAGTTGGTAAACACAAGGAATTGACAAATATGATGGACGAACATAACATCTCAATCCTGGCCTTGCAGGAAACACGGTATCAGGACGAAGATGTCATGGACATTGAGGGCTATAGGGTCTATAAAGGACAGAGAGCAGTGAAGATAGGCAAGAATATGCCAATGTTTGGAACAGCTTTTGCTGTAAATAAGAAGGTAATCAGTGCAGTTGTGGACTTCTCTAGCCCATCAGAAAGACTATCACTCCTAACTCTACGCTGTGGTAACAAAGGCTATACCCTGATCAATGCACATGCGCCAATTAATGAAGACAACAGGCGTAATCCCGAGAAAGTTGAACAATTCTGGGACCTTATAGAGGAGGAGATGGAGAAAATACCTATAAAGAACATCAAGGTTTTATTGGGCGACTTCAACGCTCAACTGGGAATAGAAGCAAGATATAGATCGACAGTAGGAAAATATCCTGCTCACAGAATGACCAACAAAAATGGAACAAGGTTTGTCGAACTATGTAGAGCGTTTGATCTTCAGATAATGTCAACTTTCTATAAACACAAACCAAGTAAACAGAAGACATGGCGTTCACCTGGCAATTTGAACGGAGAGAAACAAATTGATCACGTGGCAATATCCAGGACAGCAATGAAGGAGATTATGAATGTTAAAGTACAGAGAGGGGCCAAATTTGATTCAGATCATTATCTCTCCAAGATTAAAATGAATTTCATTCCTTTTAGAAAGGCTCCGAAAGCTGGAAATAAACTTCACAGATATGATGTGACAAAACTTAAGGTTGATCAAGAAGTATTGGAGCAATACCACCAGCAATTAGCATTTAAATCCAAGAATTGGACTGACATTGCCTCCAAAATCCAACAAGCAGCCAATGTTTCAATCTTGACAGCACAGAAGCGTAAACACAGATGGTGGAACGAGACCTGTGATAGTGCATGTGTACAAAGAACAGATGCCTGGAAGAAATAGAACTCAACGAAGAGACAAGAAGATTATAACTCGTTTTGTGACAGTCGGAAAGATGCAGCCCGGGTTTTCCGAATTGCAAGGCGATCATACGAAAAACAACAGATGGAACAGATTGATCAGGATTTCAGGAAGAATAATGTCAGGGACTTCTATCAAACTTTCAAGTGTAATCTGAAAGGGTATCAAGCACCGAGATTGTGCTTCAGAGATGAGAATGGAAAGTTAGGTCTGACAACAAGGAGAACTGTCGTATCTTGGCTGAGTACTTTAAGAAATTACTCAATTGTGATGAACCAAAACATAGGCTACCCATAGGCGGTCCTACTCAAGTAATGGCCAACTCGCATCCACCTTCTAAGACAGAAATTAAAATTATTATCGATGGTCTAATGAATAATAAAGCAGCGGGAGAGGATTCCATTGTGGCAGAACTTCTAAAACTGGCAAATGAAGATACTCTGAATATATTAGCTGAGCTCTTTGCGGAGATATGGAGAACTGGTAGGATACCCACAGAGTGGCAGTCTGCATTAATTCACCCTCTCCACAAAAAGGGGGATAAGAAGGACGTTAATAATTACAGGGGTATATCAATTGTATCTGTTCCCTACAAGATCCTATCCAAAGCACTCCTGAACAGAATTGAAGAAAATCTTGATAATCAGATTGGTGAGTACCAGGCCGGTTTCAGAAAGGGACATTCTTGTCCGGAACAGATTTTTAACCTGAAAAACATCATTAGGTATAAGACGATAGGCAGGTATGACTATGTGGTCCTATTCATTGATTTTAAGAAAGCGTATGACTCAATTGACCGCGAGTCGCTACTGATTATTCTGGAAGAATTTGGAGTGGATGACACGCCTCGAAATCTGATTAAACAGACTTTGACCGACACAGTGTCAAAAGTAAAATTCAATGGCGAGATCTCAGATCCCTTTGCAATCAAAACTGGTGTCAGACAAGGTGATGGATTATCTCCAATCCTTTTCAACTGTGTATTAGAAAAGGTCATTCGTGAATGGAGGAAGACACTGAGTCGGGAAGAAGGGAATGAAGATCGATTCAGGCTAGGGCCCAAACTGAAAGGGGTGCACGTTGATTGTTTGGCTTTTGCAGATGACCTAGCTATTTTTGCCAACAATATTAAATCAGCCATTGTAAAGATTAATCGGTTGTCAGAGATGGCTGAGAAAGTAGGTTTACAGATTTCCTTTGAGAAGACAAAGTACATGACAAACATCAGTGATGGACCAGAATGGATGAAAACAAACCAAGGAAAGATTAAACGTGTAAAGAAATTTAAGTACCTGGGTGAGGTAATCCAGAAAAATGGCCTAGAACAGGGAGCAATTAATCTTAGAATCTGGAAATTAGACCGAGCCTATCACCTGACGAAAAATCTCTATAATAAGAAGTCGCTGAGCATTGGAGCCAAATTAAGACACTATAGCACGGTTGTCAAACCTGAAGCATTATATGCTTCGGAGACTTTGACTATGAACAGGCGGGGACTAGTCGACCAGTTGGTCAAAAGAGAACGCAGGGTATTGAGAAATAATAAATAAATAATAGATCTACCTTATAAACTGCCAACGTCAATACTCCAATAATTTTGATTGAAAACTGCAGTGACAGAAGATGTCGCTGTCAGAAGAATGAAGAAGTGCAAAGGATGTAGGTCAAATTGTCGCCTCAAACGGTAGATCTCTTATTTTAATAGCATCATATTACTATCATTTTTAATACATGGCATTTTATTATTCGCAAGCTTCTCCATTTTTTATTTAAAACAATTTTTGTAAGTATATCCATTTCTTTTTGGCTTTGCTAACTAGTTTTAAGATTTAATATCAATCACGCTGAGGAAGGTATCAATGAAATACCGAAACATGTACGGTTAGTAATGTAACTAAGCGTTTCTTTAGTAACCGACAGTAGTGGCTGCGCGGGCTAAAGCGCTGCGTTAGGTCAAGGGGCCAAGCTCTCTGCTGACTCGGTAGACGCGTGGGTTCGAGCCCCACCGTCGGCTGTCCTTGAAATGGTTTTCCGTGGTTTCCCATTTTCAACACCAGGCAAATGCTGGGACAGTACCTTCTGACAGGCCACGGCCGCTTCCTTCCACATCCTTGCCCAGTTTCATTCATCTTCATCCATTCCATCTCTCATCCCGACGCGCAGGTCGCCCACGGGCGTCGACTAGAAAGACCTGCACTCGGCCTCTCAGGAGGCTACACGACAAAAAAAACACCAGGCAAATGCTGGGTCGGTACCTTCTGACAGGCCACGGCCGCTTCCTTCCACATCCTTGCCCAGTTTCATTCACCATCATTCATTTCATCTCTCATTAACTCCTCTCATGAGGTTGGCGTCAGGAAGGGCATCCGGCCGTAAAAATCTTCGCCACAAAGACTTCCATCGCATCTCATCCCCGACCCCGTTGGAAAAACGGGAATAATAAGGGGTAGATATACAAACGTTTCTTTAGTGTTTGACTAGGCCTTTTTGATAAGATAATACTATCAGTGAACACCATTGCCAAAATGTTGATTTGCCCCACTTATGCGGTAAAATGAATGTGTTTACAATAATAATAATATGTCAATCATTCAATGATTCGGGGAACTGAAAATTTATTATTATTGTTATACAGAGAGTATATTTTGTTTGGTAAGAGTATGTAGTTAGCGTCACTGAACTAGGAGTAGACTACATATTGTAGTTGATGTTGGATAAGCAATCAGTATTATTAGCTTCAGACTAATCACAACACCTGCTACCTGCTGCCAGCTGTTGAGTTTAATTGCAATAATCGCTTAAGGCGTATCGATTAGTCGATCGGTCCCAGCTCAGAAGCAACATAGCCTACTATGTATATCATATAAGCGATAACCGTAGTGATTACTTGGAGCAGGCATTCTCAATATAAAGGAGGGGTGGGGGGTTGGCGCAGCGATCAACGTGCTCACCCCTCTCCTAGGCAGACCGAATTCGATTCCACAACGTCCAATCATTCGGAGGTTGAAATGAAGTCCATTAGATAATGATGGTATGAAACTAAATCCCTGTAGATAGCCTCCGGGCCAGAGGTAGGGTAGGCGTGGACCAGCCTAAGGGCTAAGGGAGGTTATAGTTTGTGGACTGCCTATCTTTAACCCATTATAGGGCAAACCTATTTTTCAGGGCAAGGAATCCGATAGTTTTAATGTGGTGACAGGATTAAAGCAGAGAGAAAGCATCTCCCCCAGCCTGTTTAATCTGGTGTTGGAAAAGGCAATAAATACGGTGTTATCGATGGGAAGAGGTGTGAACATAGGAGCTGAGGATTTGCCGACGATATTGTTGTCATAACCGAGAATGAAGAGGAACTAAAAAGGACAGCTAAAGTGTTAATAGAGGAGGCACAAAATATGGGTCTGAGGATCAATCAAGAGAAAACGGAATGGTGTATGGCAGTTACAAGGGAGAATAAAGAAGACGCGATAGGAAGCTTGCTGTTTAAGAAGACTGGATCCTTCAAATATCTAGGAAGCATCGTAAATTGGAATAACAACAATGAGAAAGAGATAATGAACCGTATACATTCTGCAGAGAGGTGCTTGTTTGCAACGAATAAACTATTCAGCAGTAAACTGTTATCAACGACGTCAAAACTCCGTGTTTATAAGACAATTGTTCGACCAGTATTAATATATGGGGCAGAGACACGGACACAGAGGAAGAAGATGGAGAGGATAATATTGACCTTTGAAAACAAAGTGTTAAGAAATATCTTCGGGTTGGTATTAGAGCAGGGAAACTTCAGAAGAAGAAAAAACACTGAAATAAACGTACTGTATAACGAACCGGATGCGATAGTAATAAGGAGCAGAAGCATAGAATGGCTGGGACATGTACTGAGAAGGGAAGAAGGGATGGTAAAAAGAGTGCTAGAAGGAAAACCACAAGGAGAATGACCTCTCGGTAGACCAAAGTTGAGAAGGCAGGATGGAGTCAGGAAAGACCTGGAGGCCCTGGGAGCCAACGAGAATATGGCCGGAGACAGAAAGCAATGGAAGAGGCTAAACAGTGAGTTCGTGTGGCCAACTAAGTATGCAAGTAATTTTTATGTTTAGATATTTATTTTAAATTTTCAATTCATGTTCTTATATATTTAATAATGATATTTTTATTGAATTAATTAATTAACTAATTTTGAATTGATTTTTACAATGATTTTCATATTTTTTCTTCATTATTTTAATTTTTATCTTTCTTTTATTATTGTAATTATAGTTTTATGATTTTTATTTATATATTGATATTTTATTTTCACACTTTAAATGTTAATGTCTTGAGATTTTTTATTTTTTTTTGAAATTTTATCCAACACATTACGTCAAGTAGATACGAAGGTATATTTGACTTTTACAAATACTAGCATGTCGGCATGAAAATTCTCCGAAATTCGGCTTAAAGATTCAACTATCAGAATCTTTGAAATCATAAATAATGACAGATGGTTAATATAAAGACCACTATCCCATAAAGGTTTGAGGGACAACAACAGCAATCATAATAATATTGATGGATGCAGTATTTTTGTATTTGTTGACACAGACTTGAGTAAAATTTGTCTCTCCACTGATGTTTCAATCTCATTCATGACTGTGATTTTATGGAAGCTACTGAGGTATAGGTGGTGCTTAGTAATTGCACAACTAGTGCCTGTGTCTACTGTGAAAGGTTCTAGTCGTAGGTTTGGTACTGCCGTACTGACTCAGTGAGGAAAGCAATGGCAAACTACCTTAGAATACGCGCAAGAAGAGCTTGCCACACAATACTGTCAGATCTTCGGCAATGTTCGGGTGGGCTCGGTAGTGGCATGCTAAACTGTGACTGGGGTTCAAGTGAGATCTTAGCGCGTGTATGTAATGCCTTACACAGTAGTTATTACCTGAGCCAGGACACAATAACCTATACCCTATTAGCCTCTATTGTATGCTGCTTCCTTGCACTCTACACTTGAATAATTACAGCTGTAGACCACGTCCCACAGCGAGCTCGCAGGGTTGAGGAATGCAGTGAGAAGTGAGCCCGGTAATCAGCATTCGGGGGACACACAGGAGCCCCGCAATGAGCATTAAACTACGCCGATTGATATTGGTCTCTGCGCATCAGTAAGTTTAGGCAAGCTCTTCTTGCGGGTACTCTACCTGACTCATCACCTTGCGTAGTACGCCTCATTATAGACTAGGTTTGGTGAGTTTCTACCACACAACCTATGATGACACTCTTTGGAGATCCAACCAGCCTTCGGGAAGGTTCGGAGACTTTGACTTTGTGTAGACAAGGACAAGTAGATAAATAATTAAAACGGGGCAGTGTTAGAATATTGTGGAAGATTTTAAGCAACAGACGGCTTGGTACGATTGAGATCCAATCAAGAACTGTTATACATCATGATAGAACGAATAACGTCGTCCATAAAAAAGTGATTGGTGTTCTACTGGCACATGACTGATGACCGACTGACTAAGAAATTCTGGAATTTCAGCTTGCCACGGTGGGTGATTGGTTATCGTGTCAGTTTACCAACCCCAAGCTTTCAGGTCCGCTTCTGGCCATGGTAAGTGATTTTTGAAAGGCGACAAAATCATGACTCGGACGTCATACGTTGATTGCATGTTAAAGAACCCATTTGAATTCAGTAGGCCGTGTTCATAATGGCAAGATTAATCTCGGGATTTTCCGCCAACACAAAAGTTCCTCCTTTCTCCACTAGAAAGCGCTATAGTGTCAAGGAGCTTGGATATCTAACCTCCAAGGAACAACAAAAATTCAACACGCAGGCTGTCCTCTGGGCGTCAAATAACAAAGCTTGAACCTGTCTTCCGAGGAGATACGATAGTATTATTATCATTATTATTCTGAAATTTCACAAAGTCAGAGGCAACGAGGCAAAGAGATGGTTCCAAGAATTTGGGAAAGGCCTGATGCAATTCCAGAAACGAAAAACCACGACAGATTAGAGTTTTGACAAATGGATAAAAACTTTTAAATTGGAATATAAACTCAGGAGAAGGTGAGGGCCTCTACTAGAAGCACGAAGGAAGGCACTGATTGATGGACTAGGAGGATGTCAAGGCCGATAGAAGAAGAAGATCAAGACATGAACTTGATAGTTAATATTGAGTGTAGGCTAGAGAGCGTCAGTTCAATTGGAAGTAGGAGAAGGAGACAAAGAAGCGGTGACGGCGGCTTGATTAAAAATAATCTCGAAACGCAAGTTAGTTGGTTTGTCGAAGTGAAAAAAGTTGTAACAGAAATGCAAATTAGAATGAAGACTCAGAATTTTTCTGGGTTTGTGCCGTGTCTTGTGTGGGGATTCGCCTAGGACACCAAGCTGGCTCATCAGCGGGCTATTGGTGCCTGTGCCCAGACTCCCACAGGAGTAGCGAACTGCGCGCTACCTCACTGTATATGAAGTGCAACTGCATTTCTTTACTGCGAGTGCTAATAGCACAAGCAGTCTTAACTTTTCTATGAAGGCTTCCAAAAATATATATGACCAATATGCCAACATAACATCCTTTACAAATGACGAATTCGTAGACAGGCTTACATATCTATAGATACAGTAAGAGTTATCGCTACTTTGAATTTTCGGCTAATAATCCCGGGTGAGGTGAGTAATTTATGCTCAGTTTTATTTTTGTCTGTATTTCTGTTTGTTTGTCACTTAGTTATCGGTTGGCGTCGAAACTACTGGAGCGCATGACATGAAAATTTGTGTGTAAGCAGACGACACCCTTAAATTATAACTTGGCTACAATTTATTTATGTTATGGAAGCCGTGCACTTTGCCACTTCATATCCAACTCTTGACAAGCAGTTGTAGGCTCGGTCTTGATTTCGTGGAATGTGCTCGAGACGGCTGCAGTCACTCATTGCTTCCGCGTTGGGCGTGAAGCTCACTTGCGTGTCTCAATCATGCTTGTACTAACAAGTCCGCAAGGTATCAGGTACCATTCAGTTCACGTGACCGTAGAGTGATACACATTCTACAGCATTTACTGCCCGGGTCCAAACTGCGTGAACCAGAGAGGAATGTGGATCGTGGACTATGAGAAGTGATGAGGTTTCCCGGTACGTGCGTAGTAACTGAACCAAATACATAGGTCGGTGACTCACTCACTCATTCGCAACACCACAGTGGTTTGAGCAACGGCCCTATGTTAGCAGTATTAGAATAGAAAGGAATACCAGATATCACGGCGGGCTGTTGACAGATCCTTCTCTTCTCGCCTGACACTTCCCTGCCCCTTCCCCTCACCGCGCAAGTTCACAGAGCTTGACCCCTAGCAGTACCATGGTAGTGTGAATTCCTACACCCACTACTACTACTAATAATAATAATAATAATATCGTATGGCCTCGGGGGCCGGGTGCGAGCTTTGTTATTTGACACCCAGTGGGTAGCTTGCATGTCGAATTTCGTGGTTCCTTGACTATGAAACTCAAGGAGGTTAGATATTAGATATCTAAGCTCCTTGAACACTATAGCGCTTACTAGTAGAGAAATGAGGAACTTTGTGTTGGCGGAAACTGCCGAGATTAATTTCGCCATTATGAACTCGGCCTACTGAATTCCAATGGGTTCTTTGACATGCCAACATCGTATGACATGCGTATCGTATTTTTGCCTCCTTTCAAAAATCACTTACCACGGCCAGGAGCAAACCTGCAATCTTGGGGTTAGTAGACCGACACGATAACCACTCACCATCCGTGGCAGGCACGCCTACTACTTAAACACTATCTATAAACTCGACATACAACAGTAAAGTTCTCGCCTGTTATTTTATTTAGCGTATGGCTTATAGTGCAGGGAGTGTCCAAGGATATGTTCGGCTCGCCAGAGGCCGTAGCTGCTTCAATGCGGACACCCATGGGGTGAGCTACAATTCCCGTTTAATTTCTAATAGTTCCCAATTACGCAACCAGATGTCACTGACACCTAATGTGAACGTTGGAACTTTGATAAAGCATTTCAACAAAATCTAACCAACAAATTTAGTTTCACAGAACTTTAATTAGTCGAAGGTTCTTTTACATGCTACAAATCTATGACATGGGACCGCCGGCTTCACATCCCCTCCGAAGGAAGGCATACTGAAGGATTTTAACGCTCTTAAAATATCCGACGACTTCGGCCGGGTTTCAACCCACGATCTCGGGCATAGAAGCTCACCATGCTAGCGACTACGCCACCGAAGCCGCTTTACGTTATCGCCTGTTGTCCTACAGGTTGCAGACTCAAATCCTGGCTCAGTCCGTTGGCATTTGAAGGTGCACAAATGCAAGGGAGCAGAGCTAACAGATTTACTGGGAAGTTAAAGATCCACTTCGAGCACCCCGGCTTCTCTAGAAGCCTCGGTAGTTAAAGGGACTGTCTACGACCAGATGTTCTATTCACAGTTACTTTATGTTTATTGATATCCCCTAAATCCAGTGTTTTTTTCCTGGACAAAGGATGTGATAACGTTGTTTGCTTGCTGTAGATTCTAATGTTAGTGAGTACTTAACTCTTCAAGGAACATAGAGCTAGCAAAATTTGCTCCACAGTACAGGACGAGGCTGTGCTCCATTTCTATGTGATGCCTTCCAATGGTGACGGGAAGATGACCTAGCAGTTGTCTTCACTTCCATTACTCAATGTAACGATGGGAAATGAAAGCTTGTTTCGAAATAAGACTAGAAAAATATTTCAGGGAAAATAGAAAAAGCCGACAACTGTTGTTATTTCTCGAGGCAAGAAGAAGAAGAAAAGAAGATGATGATGATGTTGTTTGAGTCTTCAGTCTTTTGACTGGTTTGATGCAGCCGTCCATGCCTCCCTGTCCTGAGCTAATCGTTTCATCTCAACATAGCCACCACACCCTACATCCGAGGCAATCTGTTTAACATATTCTAACCTTGGTCTACCCCTATAGTTCCTGTCCTCGACCCTTCCTTCCGTAACTAAGCTTGCTATTCCTGGATGTCTTACACTGTGTCCTACCAACCTATCTCTTCTCTTCATTAGCATTCGTCAGAAACATCTCTCCTCTCCCACTCGTCTTCATACCTCTCCGTTTGTATCCCTATCTACCCATCTGATCTTCATCATTCTCCTGTAACACCACATTTCAAACGCTTCAATTCTCCTCTTTTCTTCTGCACCAATAGTCCAAGTCTCACTTCCATAGAGTGCGACGCTCCAGACAAAGGCCTAAATCTATA
Organism: Meconema thalassinum; assembly: GCA_946902985.2. NCBI lineage: Eukaryota > Metazoa > Arthropoda > Insecta > Orthoptera > Tettigoniidae > Meconema > Meconema thalassinum. The sequence goes on along the minus strand of OX336396.1, from coordinate 300,744,685 downwards.
TTCGATGTCAACATATTCCTTTTCTCTAGAAATGTTTTCCTTGCCTGAGCCAACCTACTTTTTATATCCTCTTTGCTTCGTCCATCACTGGTTATTTTAATTCCTAAGTAACAGAAGTCTCCTACTTCCTTTAGTTTCTCCCCTACCAATTTGATGTCCATAGAGGTTTCTGATTTATTGCGGCTGCATTCCAATAGTTTTGTTTTACATTTATTAATTTTCATCATGAATTCTTTCCTCAAGAAGGAATCCATACCATTCAAAAACTCATTCAAATCCTCAGGCTTGTCGGCTAAGATGACGATGTCATCAGCAAATCTCAGAGTTGAAATTATTTCTCCTTGAATTACTCCCACTAAAAATGTATCTCTAATTTCCTTCGTTGCTTGTTCAATGTAAAGACTGAAAAGTATGGGTGATAAGTTGCAGCCTTGCCTTACACCTTTCTGAATACCAGCTTCTCTCTCATTTCCTTCAGCTCGAATGACAGCTGTCTGGTTTCTGTATAGATTGTAGAACACCCTCCTATCCCTGTACTTTATTCCAATCATTTTCAAAATGTCAAACAATTTAGTCCAATCAACGTTATCAAAAGCCTTTTCTACGTCTACAAATGCCATGAAAGTTCTCTAATCTTTCCTTATTCTACCTTCCAAAATCAGCCTAAGACTTAGTACAGCTTCCCTTGTTCCTACATTTCTCCTGAAACTAAACTGGTCTTCATCCCGCTTCTTCCATGATGATGAAGATGACGAAAAGCAGTTGATGATGGAGAAAAATACGATGATGAAAATTGTTATGTTGATGAAGATGATGAAGAATATGAAGAAGAAGATGATGATGAATGTGAAGACGATGAAGATGATGATGCAGAATATGATAAAGAAGAAGTTGAAATTATAAGAAAATTATGATGATGAAGGAGATGAAATTGCATCTGAGTCCTGTGATTATTCAGAAGTTGGGGTGCTTGAAAGGGTTGCTGTAAATCTGCAGACACAGGGTTGTTGCATCCTGAAATATCATCGGGAAACCGGTAATGGGATCCTCAGTCGTGGCATTTGCCTCTAATGATGTAGGGAAAAGCAAAGCCGAGGATGGCAGACGACAGGTTTCGAACACACGTCTACCGAGCCTGACGCTTGGCCCAACACTGCACCATTGTGAGGGAAGTTACCGTTGTCAATTATTGCAGAACGGTGTGTCAAGAATAAAGCCAGTCCTAAAGCTTTATTTGTAACTAAATTGTGAGCCTTCATAACTCCTCTCTATTTACTCTCTGGAATAGCATCGCGAGGCCTTCAAAGAGAAACAACTTTCTCTAAGTCCCGTTTCCACTTGCTTCGAGAGCTCCCGCTTACACAAAAAGAACTGTAATTTTCCGACTGAGCGTACAGAAAGAAAATGAACTTCGTACAGAAGGTCGAGCCAGGTAAAAACATTCGTGGACTGCTCCTTAAATTATACAGCAGATGCTCTTGACTTCGATGAACATTAGTTTACTTCCACTGCAACTAAATTGCCACTTAGTTAATTTAGTTATTGTCGTTTTAAGGGGTGGAACTACGAGATCATCTGCCCCAAATTGATGAACTCGTAGTCCCTCCCCTTAAAACAACAATAACTAACCAACTTAACTAAGTGACAATGCAGTTGCAGTTGAAATATACTTTAGTTCTTCAAAGTCACGCGCATCTGCTATATAATTTACCTGCCTCGACCATCTGAACGAAGTTCACTCCCCTTAAAAATAATAATTTCTGACTCCCCTGAAGTCCAATATAAAAAACGTTCCATTAATATCTCAAGCAAGGTGTGAATGAAATGTGACATACATTTCAATATCATGCCTTTATTAGATTCTGAGGGGAAAAACCTGATTAAACAAATTTAAATTTAACATTGGAAAGATAGGCGATTCCGTATCCTCTTGAACTGTCCAAAAATATAATAATTTTTTCTTAAAGAGCAGCCAAACCCTAACAATTTTACTTAAAATAAGGAAAAAATACATTCAGTTTACTGCTCCAAAGATGGTACTTAGATAATTTCGTTGTTAATGTGCGAATATGGTGTTTCTGAAATGTATTTAGCGACGTATTATCATGGCACAGTAAGTAGAAACTAGTTTCCGAGTGATACATGGAGAATTACAAATGTGCCCCGTCAACTGCACGAGTAGGCGTTGGTCAAACAATTGTGGGCACGGTTAATTAATTAATGAATTAAGCTTATGGCAAAGAACACAAAATACGGACCCGTGCGAGAACTCTTGCATGTGTATAAACCACCCGCTTGGCTTTACTGTTATGCGAGCTTCTATAAATATGTTTATTTGTTTAAACGCACTTTTTAAACAAATTATGGGTCGTGTGTGCCCCATGTATATAGACTCCCCGCCCGTCTCTAGTGCTATGCGGCTGTACGCGACACAGTTCTGCCAGGGACTATCGTCTTGTTTATTTGTTTAAAAGCCCTTTAAAAACAAATAATTATATTTCCGTTGACGTTTCAAGAAATGCAAGATTTTTCCTGTACTATTGAGACTCCCTCTGGTTTAGGAGCTTGAGTTTTGTGAACCATACACCTTAGCGTATTATATAATAAGATAATTACAAACAATATTCCTTCTATGCCCAAGATAGCGGGTTCAAACCCGGCCGAAGCCGTCGGATTTTTAAGAGCGTTAAAAATCCCTCAGTATGCCTTCCTTCGGAAGGGAAGTAAAGCCGGCGGTCCCATGTTATAGATTTATGGCATGTTAAAGAACTTTCCACTAATTACACCTGTGTGAAACTAAATTGCATAGGTTAAGAATGTAAACAACGCTCTTAGGTTGCTACGTTCGTTGCCAAGAGCCGACTGCGGTGGCGTCTAGTAGCTAAGTTCTGAACTAGGCCTAGTAGTCGTTGACGGTGGCGTTTGGCGGCAAAAGTAGGAACTATTAAAAAAATCCAAGTTGCAGTCCATACTTGAATTAAAATAACAGATACACACACAAATACAGCCAACACAATTAACACCGGTTATCAGACAGATTCTACACACACCCAAAGTACACGGGGCTACATGACCGCGTTGTTGCAGCCCCTAAACTGAGGAAACAACCAACCAACAAACGATATTCACCATAAGAACAATCAACTGGGCACCCGATAACTACAGAGTTTGAAATCTAAATCTAAATTGTCCAGCCACTCTATGGCCTTTGTAGAGGCTTGCACAAAGTCTTCCTAAGGGGCGTGGTGGCACAGCGGTCAAGCTGTTGGCCTCTCACCAAGGTGGACTGGGTTCGATTCTCGGTCAATGCATGTGAGATTTTCGAAGTGAAATGCCATGTCCTGTGGTTCGGATGCCACGTAAAAAGGAGGTCCCGTGGCTCATAATCAAAAGATTCACGGTCACGTAAAACTACCATCTTCCTTCCTTCCTTACAAAGTATTCCAGCGGTCCCAAGTACGCAACACTCGGTTTTACCAATGTATCTCGGCGTACCTCAGTCACAGTTAGGTGAGGTTTCATGCCCCACTTACACAGCAACGAGCCACTGGTTCGTACCCAGTTAAGGGCAACCCACGTTTCTCGTGGCAGATCAAAACCTGCTGGTGGGTACGAAGAAGTGACTGCCATTCCTTCAGAGCTGTGTTGTTCCACTCCTTTGGCCATTCTCCTGGAACATTAACCCTCTCCTAACCAACTCTTGAGTTTTTAACAACCAAATTTATGAAGTATGTCTTCCAGAATTAGGAGAGCTACAGTCCCTGATCACATTATTAGGCCACTCTCAGATTATTCAGAAAAACATTATAATATTTTGATTTATATTGTCTTATTTAGTAATTTTCTTGTGGTACATGTGTAAACACTAAACATTACAATTATTTATGTTGCACCTTCTTGAGGCGTAACAGCTCAATATTTTGTCAAGCCAGCTCTTTATTTAAGGAGGGGGGAGGGGAAGAGATCCAGCCAAAGAGAAGAATAAAATGTGAATATTCATTCGATTGTTGAACATGCTACAACTATTGTTGACAAATGATAAATATATCACAGTAATGGCAAGCTTGAGGCAACCAAAACCAACATTTATAATGTCAAAATTCTTATCATAAGAGTTTTTTAGAAAATTTTCAAAATTTTTAAATTGTCTTACCGTGCATCATCGTTCCCTTATATTTTCCAAGTTTATAAGAAATTTCCTACTTTTATTTTTTTAAGGTGTGTATTACATCTGCTCCTACAAAATGTACCTCATTCAGGTCATTAGGGTATATATTTGTTTTTATAGTGCGCCCGTTGACGCATGTTTGCTCAGATAACAGAGACGAAAACTTATGCTGAAATGTAACTGAACATACCCTGCGAGCGGCGGGAAGAAGCAGAAGCAATATCGCTTATGATTATATTTTACTTATTTTTCACATTCCAAAAATCTACTATAATTATAACCAAGTAATTCTGCATATTTGAAGTACAGCATACTTCGTAAATCGAAGAAACTATCAATTTACGCGGACAGCTCATGTGCTGAGAGCACGCCATATTTGGTAACACCAGTTCCTATTCGTCAGTGGAAGAGACAACATGTGCATGATGGAGCACAAGTGAGAGGAAACCATGTGGCAGGAAAAATCTACGAATAACTTTCTTACGGATAGCCATCATGGAATTGTGTAATAATTGAACGATTGAAAACATTCACCACTACGAGAACAGTGAAATATTTTTATTATTATCCGAGGTGAAATGAAGGACTTGTGCGAAGAAAACTTTGCGACCGCATGGTCTCATTCTCACGCACACACACATGTTTCAGTGTTCTATAAACTGTGCATTTCACTAAATGTGTAACTGTACAATATCTACAAGTGCATTTTTTATTTGCCGGATGGGCAGTGATTTTGATTTATTTTTGTTAATATTTTCTTGTGTAAATATCAGTGCAAGTCACGAGTGAGTGTCGCACAAGCGACAGAAACTAGAGCCAGTGGCGGAGTGAAATGGGCAATTTTTTTACCGCATATTAGCTGAAGTGCGCAACAGTTTTATTTAATTATGTGCTACATTTTTACCAACGCTATCATCGCAATAATGATAAACCAGCAGATCGTCAGATACAACTCCAACCGCGCGATGGCATGTGTTCGCTTTGCGAATGTTTTTTGTTGGCTATGTTTCCCTTACGGTGTGAAACACACGTTCAATTTTTTCTGCCCCATTATTTTAATTTCGTGAATTGCAGTCTGAACGCGGTGTTCTGATTTGTTTAATATTGGTGTTTCAATTTAATGGCTTTTCTGTAGTATTCATGTCTACTCACCTGTTTTCTGTAGTGTCTTTCTAGACGTACTATACCGTCACATTGTCTCACGAGCACTGAGCTCTCTCCAGCGGTGACGCTCGCATTGTGCTTGGGGCTGCGCTGTGATTGGCTGCTCTCTCGCCACACCTTCATGCTAGAAGGTTCCGCGCGCTGACGTCACTACCGCTATATAGCCTGAGGTCTCCCGGCCTACAGTGCCTACTCTTGTCCACTCTTCTCAACGGATCACATCTGCTCACCAGCATCCCTGCTGGGGTTACTGCCCTCTCGGGGTACCTCTGGCTGCCGGAGTCTCTTCTCCGCCGGCATAATCTCTCTGCTGGACTTGGCGGCCTGGCCGGGCAGTCTAAATTCATCAGCCTGCACTTCAACCAAAAATCTTCAACATGGATCTACTCTGCAAATCGTAATTCTGAGAACATCATTTCACCAGCCGCAGGAGGTATTACCAAGAGCCTCTCTATGCTGGTCGCTATCTTTGGGAGAACCTATCATCATCTACTCTAGTTCCGAACCCGGAACCCTGGAACCTGCCAGAATGACCTCGCACCGCCAGAGCGGGCGCACTATTGCCGCCAGCTACTGAGGACCTCCGACTGCCGGCCTGATACTTCTTGTATCGTACCTTAGAAGAGGTGGTACCCTTTCACGTCCTTTTTTCTGCCCGGATTCTTTCCGTCAGAAGAGTATTTCATTTTAATCCACTTTGGAATGAATTTAAATGATTATGCTTCTTTTTTAGTAATTTTATATTTAATACTTTAAAGTTAATCACTGCTCTATTTACGTTTCCTGGAGAAACAAGTACCTTTTAATTGTTATTAATTTTCTATTGTTAGTTTTTAAAGTAATTTCTTTGAAGCTATCATTCCTGGCGACATATTCGCTTTATATTTAATAAATATCATTCAAATCTATATCTTAACTTTTTGGTCTTTTCCCGCTCTGTCCTTCATTATCACCTTTTGTGCCCGAAACTTCATTCTGTCTAAATCCCTTAGGATGTACCACATCCACTTGGTACACCCCTTTCCATGGTGCCGAAAACCGGGATCAAACCCAGAACCTTCATTCTGAGACCGCAAATTCAATTCAAAAAACTGGTTCAATCTAATATTTGTTCTATACATTTCAGTACATTGTGGCTAGCGCGGGAGATCTGCGGGAAGGCGGAAACAATCCCAGCATATTTGTACAACTGGTTTCTTTCCGGAGAGCAGGTCTGTCTGGTGCCACAAGCAGCTTTGGTGAGTGAGTTGTTCCAACTTTTCCAGCCATGCCACCAATAATTGATGATAAACTGTTAAACTCTCGGGCGGCCTACAAAGGTCAACTCACCCGTTTTCAAAAATATTTAGCTACTCTACCGAAAGAGGAACAAAACCTTGACATTATATCCCAGCGTTTAAAAGCTTTTGAACAGGCGTACGAGAAATATGATCTCGTGCAACTTGAAATTGAAATCAAAAGTCCAGAACATCAATCAGATAGGGAAGAAGTAGAGAGTAATTACTTTGATACACATGCTCAGGCTGTGGCATTAGTTAGAACTCTGACCCTGGCGTTGAAGGTAGAAGAAACTCAAGGAAGAATTAGCGACCATGGGAACGGTATCAAACCATTGCTACCTAAAATTGAAATTCCGCACTTTTCAGAAAAGGAAGAGATGTGGCAATCATTCTTTGAATTGTTCAGTTCATTAGTACATAATAATGCCACACTTCCGGAAATTCAGAAATTTCATTACTTAAAATCCATTTTGCAGGGGCCACCCCTTCAACTTATAAGAGAACTTCCCCTAACAGGAGAAAACTATAACATTGCTATCGAGCTTCTTAAAGGCCGTTATGGCAATGAAAAATTATGTTTACAAAGGCATATTCAAGCCTTATTTAACCTGCCCACCTTGCGAGCTGAAAGCTTGTCAACACTGCGAGCCTTGAGTGACGCGGTCCAACTACATGTCAGAGCATTGGCACGGTTGAACCAACCGGTCGAGCATTGGGATCTATTCTTGATTCACTTGGTTACTTCTAAATTTGATTCATCAACCTTAAAGGCATGGGAGAGGGAACTAACAAATGACACGTCATATACCTATGATTCATTGCTTACGTTTATGAATAATAGATGTCAGGTTTTGTCAGCTGTAGCCTGTCATATGTCAGGAAGTGCAGATAACAAATCTAATGTTGTGAAACCAGTCGGTGCAAAAATAAACAAATCTGCTGTCTTTACTGTTCAGCATAATTCAATGGATTGTATTCTCTGTAAAGCACCTCACAGGTTATATTCCTGCGTTGCCTTTAAAGCCCTTTCTACCGATGAAAGACGCAAATTAATAGCTCAAAAAAGATATTGCTACAACTGTTTGTCAACTAGGCATATGGTGCCTGATTGCTTATCTAAAAATACTTGCTCCCATTGCAAGGCTCAACATCATACCTTGCTTCATAGGTTTGAAAAGCCACGTCAGGCTCCTTCCCCTGGATGTTCTAAAGATGCATCCCCAGGAGCTAATGCGCAATCTTATACTCAGAGCTCTAGCTCAATTCGTAGTTCCCAGGTGCTACTATCAACCGTGTTAATAAAAGTTCAAGACTCTTCTGGTAGATGGCTTGAAGCACGTGCCCTATTGGATAATGCCGCCACCCATGACTTCATAAGTGAGCGTCTCATTAAGAAACTTGGTCTTCCCAAGCAACCTACATTAATTCAGGTTACCGGTATTAACAATAGCAATGTTAAATCTTTGCATTTTGTTCGTGTTCACATCAAAGATGCTGTGAATTGTAACACAACATTGCAGTTGAATTGCCTTGCCATTGATACTATTGGCAGTAACACCCCTAGTAATTCTTTTGAAGTTAGAACGTGGCAATTTCCTCATCACATTCAGTTGGCGGATCCAACATTTAATACGAGCGCTCCGGTAGACATACTTCTCAGTGCCCAAGTATTTTGGCAATGTCTCCTTAGCTCTAAGGTTAAAATATCACCAGGAGTGTTTGTTCATCATACCAAGCTAGGTTGGTTAGTAACGGGTCAAGTCCCTCGTAAGTCATTTCAAAATTTCTCTCAATGTCATTTTGTCAATACAAGTCTCGATTATAACTTAGAAAGATTTTGGAAAATCGAAACTATGGATTCAGTTTCACCTTCCTCGGTTGAAAATGAAATGTGTGAAAAACAGTTTCGCGAAACGACCAAACGCAATTCAGAGGGTAGATTTGTCGTAACAATGCCCCGAGTGGATAATCCACCTCTTTTATTTGAAACACACCCTAGGGCTCTTAGAGCACTCTATGCTGTGGAAAACAAATTTAAACGTGACCCTGTTGTTAAAACTCAATACTCCACGTTTATGGAGGAATATGAGGCACTTGATCACATGGAGGTTGTTACCAAGAAAGATGATGCTTCTTATACCCCATCTGAAGTCATTTACCTCAATCATCATCCAGTTTGGAAGAATGAGATTTTAAAGGAAAACATAAGAGTGGTCTTTAATGGCTCTGCATTGGATGCCAATGGTACTTCTCTGAATGACACATTATTATCAGGCCCTCCTATTCAATCTGACATTTCTTCTGTCTTGATGAATTTTCGCTTGTTCCCTATCGCAGTGATATCTGATATCAAGCAAATGTATAGGCAGATTTTGGTCGATCAACAACAGTGCGACCTTCAGAGAATTCTTTGGCGCGACGAGCCTACTAAACCTGTCAAGATTTTTCGGCTAAAAACCTTAACCTATGGACTAAAGCCCTCTGCTTTTTTAGCCATACGTACGTTGAAATTACTTGCTGAACAGGATGGCCCGTTGTATTCTCCTAAGGCTTCTGAAGTGTTAAAATCATCATTTTACGTTGACGATTTTCTTCATTCATTTGAGTCAGTATCTGAAGCACTACAGGTCTCTAAAGATTTGACAGCTTTGCTTTTGGGAGGCGGATTTTCCTTGTGCAAGTGGAACTCTAATTCGGAAGAATTTCTTTCTAAATTTCCATTAACTTCAGTCTATAACGACTCAGTAGAGCTTCTTCAAGAAAGTAATTCTATCAAAACCTTAGGCATCTATTGGAGTCCTCAAAAGGATTTTTTCTTTTTCAAAATTAATCTCAGTGACATCAAACCGCAAACTAAGCGGCAAATTTTGTCTGAGATTGCAAAGATATTTGATCCTCTCCAATTTTTGGCGCCAATTATTGTCACAGCAAAGCTTTTCATGCAGGATCTTTGGTCCTTGAAAACTGGTTGGGATGAACCAGTTCCTTCGGAGTTGCAAAAAAATTGGATTTCTTATAGAAATAGTTTGGAAGATCTCTCCAATGTCATTATCCCGCGAGTGATTATTCCCTTTCCCTCTTGTGGAGGATATGAACTTCACATCTTTGCCGATAGCTCATTGAAAGCTTATGGGTGTTGTGCATATATTGTTTGCCGCAATTTTGACCAGTCATATTTCTTTTCCAATTTAATTTGCGCTAAGTCAAAGGTAGCCCCTCTTAAATCCTTATCCTTGCCACGACTGGAACTTTGTGCTGCTCTTCTGGCGGTTGAATTATCGGTCAAAATCCGCCAATCTTTGAAAATCCGATTTAGCAAAACTTACTTTTGGAGTGACTCAGCCATCACGTTGGCATGGATTGCCAAACCTTCCTCGCATTGGCAGGTGTTTGTAGCTAATAGAGTGTCCAAAATTCAACAATTGTCTAACTTTGAACAATGGCATCATGTATCTGGCAAGGAGAATCCTGCAGATGTCATTTCTCGGGGATGTTCCCCTCTTATGTTGGCTAACCTGACATTATACTGGCACGGTCCCCCTTGGCTTCTGCAAGAACCTTCTGCTTGGCCAAATTTTCCTCTTCCGGAGTTATCAGACTTGCCGGATGCTGGTAAGATTACTGGATCTTCTTTTCTCGTTTCTGACTCTCCCCTTCTCTTGCAGCGATATTCCTCTTTCCATAAATTGGTGAGGGTTATGGCTTATCTCCTTCGATGGAAATATTTTGTGGTAGAGCAACCCCTTTTTCCTAAGCCATATTTAACCCTTTCTGAATTAGGTTTAGCCACTACAAAAATCTTATGGCTTACTCAACAAGAAATATTCTCTGAAGAATGTCAGGTGTTGTCCCAAGGTCAATCCCTTAAGAAATCGAGTAGGCTTTCATCACTCGCCCCTTTTTTAGACACTGATGGTTTACTAAGAGTTGGAGGACGTTTATCTTTGGCTGATCTTTCCGAGGATAAAAAACACCCAATTATTCTTCCTTCAAAGCATCATGTCACTTCTCTAATCATTCGTCAGTATCATTACCAGCATCTTCATGCTGGTACTCGTACATTACTTTCTGTCATTCGTGAAAGGTATTGGCCCATAAACGGAGTCCATGAAGTTACCTCTGTTATCCGGAAGTGTATTCCATGTTTTAAATCCAACCCTAAAATTACCACTCAGCTCATGGGTGATCTTCCCAACTTTAGATCTGCGCCTGCTAGACCCTTTGCCTTCACGGGAGTGGATTATTCCGGGCCTTTTGTTTACAGAAAAAATTCTCCTGAGGCCAAAAAATGTATTTTTGGAAAACTCTATATTTCGCTGTTTGTATGTATGGTCACCGGAGCAGTTCACTTAGAACTAGTTACCAACGCCTCTACTGCTTATTTTTTGGCAGCTTTTGCCAGATTTTCTGCTCGCCGAGGACTTCCTTCAGAAGTATTTTCCGACAATGCTAAAAATTTTATCGGAGCTTCTGAGCAAATTAAGAGAGCTCTTACTCAAAATGCAGCGCTGGAAAGGATTACTGATTATGCTCACCAGAGAAATTTCAAGTGGCACTTCATCCCCCCTTATGCACCCCATCAAGGTGGACGGTGGGAGTCTTGTGTGAAACTCACCAAGAAGCACCTTAGACGTGTTTGTGGCCACACCCCCCTTTCTCATGAAGAGTTTAATTCTTTAATTATTTTTATTGAGGGCATAATTAATTCTCGCCCTTTATCACCCTTATCTAATGACCCTTCAGATCTTCTACCATTAACGCCGGGCCATTTTCTTATCGGTGGTCCATTGACTGCCTCCCCACCTTTGTTATATTCTAATTCTCAATCTTCTTTAGCCATTTCTTGGCGCAAAATTGAAAGTTTGCGCAACAATTTTTGGCGTCGCTGGAGGTTGGAATACCTCGGTTTGCTTCAGCAGCGTGGCAAATGGCTTTTTTCCTGCTCTAACCTTCAGGTGGGGGACTTGGTGCTTTTGAAAGACCCTAGTCCTCCTCTTGTTTGGAATTTGGGTAGGGTTGTTGAGTGCTTTCCTGGCAGAGATGGTAGGGTTCGCGTGGTAAAACTGCAGACTTCTGCTGGTCATGTTCTTAGGCCAATCACCATGATTGCTCCTTTACCACGCGAGGCCTAACTTCTGCGCTTTCTTACTGCAATTTTTTCTCGCCCCTCCCAGCATGTTCGCTTTGCGAATGTTTTTTGTTGGCTATGTTTCCCTTACGGTGTGAAACACACGTTCAATTTTTTCTGCCCCATTATTTTAATTTCGTGAATTGCAGTCTGAACGCGGTGTTCTGATTTGTTTAATATTGGTGTTTCAATTTAATGGCTTTTCTGTAGTATTCATGTCTACTCACCTGTTTTCTGTAGTGTCTTTCTAGACGTACTATACCGTCACATTGTCTCACGAGCACTGAGCTCTCTCCAGCGGTGACGCTCGCATTGTGCTTGGGGCTGCGCTGTGATTGGCTGCTCTCTCGCCACACCTTCATGCTAGAAGGTTCCGCGCGCTGACGTCACTACCGCTATATAGCCTGAGGTCTCCCGGCCTACAGTGCCTACTCTTGTCCACTCTTCTCAACGGATCACATCTGCTCACCAGCATCCCTGCTGGGGTTACTGCCCTCTCGGGGTACCTCTGGCTGCCGGAGTCTCTTCTCCGCCGGCATAATCTCTCTGCTGGACTTGGCGGCCTGGCCGGGCAGTCTAAATTCATCAGCCTGCACTTCAACCAAAAATCTTCAACATGGATCTACTCTGCAAATCGTAATTCTGAGAACATCATTTCACCAGCCGCAGGAGGTATTACCAAGAGCCTCTCTATGCTGGTCGCTATCTTTGGGAGAACCTATCATCATCTACTCTAGTTCCGAACCCGGAACCCTGGAACCTGCCAGAATGACCTCGCACCGCCAGAGCGGGCGCACTATTGCCGCCAGCTACTGAGGACCTCCGACTGCCGGCCTGATACTTCTTGTATCGTACCTTAGAAGAGGTGGTACCCTTTCACGTCCTTTTTTCTGCCCGGATTCTTTCCGTCAGAAGAGTATTTCATTTTAATCCACTTTGGAATGAATTTAAATGATTATGCTTCTTTTTTAGTAATTTTATATTTAATACTTTAAAGTTAATCACTGCTCTATTTACGTTTCCTGGAGAAACAAGTACCTTTTAATTGTTATTAATTTTCTATTGTTAGTTTTTAAAGTAATTTCTTTGAAGCTATCATTCCTGGCGACATATTCGCTTTATATTTAATAAATATCATTCAAATCTATATCTTAACTTTTTGGTCTTTTCCCGCTCTGTCCTTCATTATCACCTTTTGTGCCCGAAACTTCATTCTGTCTAAATCCCTTAGGATGTACCACATCCACTTGGTACACCCCTTTCCAGCATGTGATTGCTAAATCATGCGTGGGGAATTGGCGACGGAGGATGTCCAGACACAATGAAATGGTAACCTAAAGCCATACACGAGACCGCATACAACATCTCATGGCGGGACTCGAACCAAGTGACGCTGAATCTGATGTAAATTCAGGACCAAAATCGACCAATCGCCTATTTTGTAGACAAACCCAACCTCACAGCCACTATAACTTGGACAGAAGAACGAAGAAAGAAGCTTAGCAAGAGGATGAGGAGATTTTGGGGGGAAAAGAAGGCCAACACATCAGCTGAGCAGGTTCAACCGTGCTCCTGAGTAGGGCATCACGATGTAAAAACAAGTTGTTGAGTAAAGAACATATAGCCTACTTTCTCCCAAATGCATGGGTATCAATTAGGATTCCACACTTTTGTAAATTAAGAATATTATATGAGTCGTGACGGTGGATGAATACCTCCGACATTGTTATTGTGGTTATATCGGTGGTAATGAACTGACTAAAGTCGTACCAAAAACCGAAGGCGCCTGGATCAATGGATCCGAAATAAGAGTAAAGTAATTGGTCTAATAAGTGTGATGATATATTGGTGAAGACACAGGGTGTCTCGTAAACTATTGAACTATTGACTTATCTGCTTAAGTTGGATACAAACGTTACCTGAATACACTGAACGCTTTTAAAAGTCCATAAACTGAACAACAATACTGTCAGGAATAAATAATTGTGTGAAACTCTAATAATAATCAAAAATAGGGTTTTGAAAACAAACAAATCTTATAAATTCCCCCTGAACCTAAATAAAATTCATAAACATTAAAAATAAAATATTTTCTGGAGCAAATGTTAACACTTAGATATTGTTAAGCTATTGTAGATACATTTTCATACATTTTCACATGATTAGTCGACCACTAATTGGTGATGTGATAACTGAAACACACACATCAGATTAGTAGCAATATGAGTCGAAGTAATTGTTTAATTACTATCGCATTTGCAGGCTTTCCTATATTTTCTATTTTCTTAACACTTTGACACTATGACCGTTTGTTACAAACAGTAACAAATCGAGTACGTAGGCAGTGCCAATTGCACAACCATAGGAGTGCTGAATTATTGTATGCCTTTGTGTTGTATTAGAATAGTTTTTTTTATTCAGCAACATTGTGCACATAGCTTGATTTTCTTAGTAATAAACGCATCTCGTTTATTAATTAATGATATTTAGGACTAGATAAACACTTAACTCTAAAGATAAATGTTAGAGATGACACCATCATAGCATAGGACAAATTTTCCCCTTGCTACTAAATGTAAATGTTCTAGTATTTGTAAACAAGTAAATGTATTGCTTCGCTGTAAATTATTTTGATGTTTGATCCACCCGTAAGTTATTTCGATGTAATTGCTTAGGGCCGATCTTACGTGCCATTCTCTTAGCTTGTTCATTTTGTCGAATTTTGTATTAGGACCATGAGAGCAATTTAGATCTTGTTTAGGACTTTTTTATATTTCTTTCAGGACAGAATAGTATCGGACTAGCCGTTTGCAACTCTCATGCTAGGCTAGGGATCTATTCTGAATAAAATTTATTTGAGATTTTAACCTAAGACTGACCTCTCTTTTCTTGTTTAGTTTTGTTATCGATGCATTCCTCTGAGCTGGTTAAAGATCGAACCTCACTAATTCCCGACACCCCCGAGTGCAGACTTTTGTGCTACACCAGCCTATGAATGTATCGTTTCCCATACTTATGTGTTAACTGAAAGAGGGTCTCGGAAGGGTAATTTGAAACCGGTGGCTCCCGAAAACTTCGGCCAGCGGGCACAATATATGGTATTTATTCTTTAATATGAGATCATTTTTCAGCTGCTATGAATACAAATTCAATAAAAGTACGTAATTTACAATTTATGTTAGTGATTGAGGTGATATTACTCACTGATATTTGTGAACTCACGGATCAAATGGTTATATCTTCCCAGTCTTGGTGGTTCGATATGGCTCAGCTCGGGCAACCAGAAAAGAGGAGTAGATTTTACTGTACCTCTGATGATCGCATTATCTGATTCAGGACGGTGTTGATCTTTGTGACATGTATGTTACGCTATTGCAATGTATTAACCCTTGTGAACTAGCGTGTTAAAATATAACACGAGAACAGGCGCAGGGTCATTTTGACCCATAGTGTGTCGTAGTCGTACGTATTTTAATTAAGTAATTTTACACCTGGTGTCTTCCTATGAACTATTCCCAATATGAAATTAGGTTTATTTACATTTAAAAAAATTAAGCATGCAGAAAAATGGCAATAATTTTCTTAAGACTACCATTGGCATTGACAGTAGCGGCTAAGCAGTCGTCTTATTTTTGGTGTACAAAGGAGCTGATGACCAAGGTGTCTATAGACCCTAAACGTTAGCCACAGTATGTGATTGTTTTGCTCCAAAATAGGTGGACTTTCCCCCTTATTTTTTACGGATTGATCCAACTAACTTAAGCCGAAAATTATCACGCGAGGACTGGCACCATGGGTAAATCTGACCTGACTGTAAATAACATAGAAATAACTAGTGTGTTGAAAAAGCTATGGGCATGTTTCTTTTGCAGGGTGAAGTTCAAGGCTAGGAAGGAAGGTACAGTGAGCGACAGGAAATAAGGGCTGACCAAAACGAAATAAGCCCCGGGTAAAACATACCCAAGCGCCAGTCCTCTCGGCTAAATAGAAACACTGAGGAGTCTCTATCAAAGGAATTATTTAATTTAACGAATAGAGCAATGCCCACTTTCTCTTGAACCCTCGGTATAGAGCACTTTGAAAGTAGTGGTTTTGCGCTTGGACTTAGTCCAAACCAACCAGTTTCCTCACGACTCCATCCAATTAGAATCCGTAGCCTAGCAAACAGAATGATGTGGTTCCCGATCGAGCTGGCGTCTAATTGGGTCCTGGCAACTCGATCCTTCACTTGTGCGCGTGAATAACAATTGTCACCATCTCCTTGGAAATATATTCCGCAGCTAGAAGAGAAAGTTTCACGATATTCAATAAAAATGAGGTTTATCACAGAGATTAGTGGCGTACTTTGAGGTTCTTCAGACAGCCAGCACTTCAATATGTGATCAAATAATAATCATAATATAATACTTCGTGAAAAAGAAGCTTTCGTGTCACGGATTAACAAAAAGGAAATGTCTTACCATTTAACCAAAGGCATTTACAAAACAAGATCAATGTAGGCCTACTTCAAGGCCAAAATGAGGCACTACGTTACAGTTATTTGCCCGGAGGCGTTATATGCATCAGAATGCCTGGCGATGAATAAGAAAGGCCTGGCAGTACAAGTGGAAGCCAAAGAGAGGAAGATTTTGAGAAAGATCTTAGGCCCTGTCAAGGAACGAGGAGAGTATAGAAGATGACACAAGTATGAACTTTATCTTCATGTGGAGAAAATAACGGACCCCATACGCAAAAGAAGACTTTCCTTCCCTGGCCATTTAACACGAATGAACTCCGGAAGATTGTCCAATCGAATCTGTGCCTACTTTGTGGGAAAGAAAACCAAAGGGATCTGGTTTACAGAGGTGGAAAAGGACCTACAAGAACTAGGGATATAACATGAGGTCATCTTGGAACGTGACTCTTTGAAGAATAAACTTGGGGAAATACAGAGTTTTCAGTCAAAACCCATATTGAAAGCCGGCAAGAAGTGGACCGAAGAACGAAAAGAAGATCACCGAAGAAGAATGCGCGAACACTGGGCCAATGTGAAAGAGCGAGGGAAAAGGCAGGTCCAAAAACGTGGTCGATAGAAGACCGAAACGATGATAAAAAATATACTGTATAATGCTGTAATAAGATCTGAAGCCTTGTATGCATTAGAAACCTCAATCATTGGTGGCTGATCTTTAACCAAAGTCATAGAGAAACAAGAAAGGAACATTTTACGAAACATTTTTGTCCCAGGTTGTATAGAGGATATATGGAGGAAAAAATCATCCCAGGAAATATATTGTCAATCTGAAAAAATCTCTCACACTTTTCGGAAAAGGCGATTGAAATTTTATGGACGCATTATTGGAATGAACAATAACAAACCAACTAAAATAATTCTCAAACTGGCGCTTTCATTAAAAACCAAGACCAGCTGGCTTCGTGAAATAGAAACAGATCTCCACCAAATCAACATCTCAGAAGACATTCTATGGGACTGATGTAAATTCAGGACCAAAATCGACCAATCGCCTATTTTGTAGACAAACCCAACCTCACAGCCACTATAACTTGGACAGAAGAACGAAGAAAGATGCTTAGCAAGAGGATGAGGAGATTTTGGGGGGGGGGGGGGGGGGAAAGAAGACCAACACATCAGCTGAACAGGTTCAACCGTGCTCCTGAGTAGGGCATCACGATGTAAAAACAAGATGTTCAGTAAAGAACATATAGCCTACTTTCTCCTAAATGCATGAGTATTGTTATAACACTTTGTCCTTATCAAGGAGTATAATTGAATGTTGGTTGTAGTAGCTTGTTGACATACAACGTGCTATAGGGATATTAAACAAGAATATGAGGTGCCCTTTGCTAGAGCTACCTCTGTAAAAAAAATGGATTTGCACGCATACATGGCCGCTATTTGCAAACTATTGGACTGATGACCTTGTAGTCAGTCATAAGATGCTTTCCACAGAAAGGCATGTTGTCGCAAAATTTGGTAGAGATCAAATTATTAGGATGGTCGTAATTTGATTTAAGCTTTTAACATTTGGGTGGCCGTCATTCCGTCATTCCGTTTCCGTCAAGATGGCGGCGATATAAAACTTGACACTGAGGTGCCCTTTGCTAGTGCTACCTCTGTACCAAATTTCGTTCAATTAGGTTTCACCGTGTTTGAATTGATAGGGGGAATCGGTTTGCACACATACTTGGCCACCATCTGCAAACTATTGGGCTGATGATCTTGCAGTTTGGTCAGAATATGCTTCCCACATAAAGATATGTTGTTGCAAAATTTGGTAGAGACTAGATTATTAGTTTGCTCGTAATTACATTTTAGCTTTTTACATTTGGGTGGCCGCGATTACGTTTCCGTCAAGATGGTGGTGATATAAAACATGACATGGAGGTGCCCTTTGCTAGTGCTACCTCTGTACCAAATTTCGTTCCATTCGGTTTCACCCTGTTCGAATTAATAGGGGGAATCGATTTTCACACAAAGATGGCCGCCATCCGCAAAATATTAGGCTAATGACCTATTAGTTAGGACAAAGGATGCTCCCTCCATAAAGGTATGTTGTTGCAAAATTTGGTAGAGATCGGATGATTAGGTTAATCGTAATTTGATTTAAGCTTTGAACATTTTTGTGGCCGCCATTACGTTTCAGTCAAGATGGTGGCGATATAAAACATAACACTGAAGTGCCCTTTGCTAGTGCTACCTCTGTACCAAATTTCGTTCCATTCGGTTTCACCGTGTTCGAATTAATAGGGGATATCGATGTTGACACAAAGATGGCCGCCATCCGCAAAATATTAGGCTAATAACCTATTAGATTGGTCAATGGATGCTCCTTCCATAAGGGTATGTTGTTGCAAAATTTGGTAGAGATCAGATGATTATAATAGTCATAATTTGATTTAAGCTTTGAACATTTGTGTGGCCGCCATTACGTTACTGTCAAGATGGCGGCGATATAAAACATGACACTGAGGAGTCCTTTGCTAGTACTACCTCTTTACGAAATTTTGTTCCATTCGGTTTCACCGTGTTCGAATTAATAAGGGGAATCTATTTCCACACAAAGATGGCCGCCATCCGCAAACTATTAGGCTAATGAGCTATTAGATTTGTCAAAGGATGCTTCCTCTATAAAGGTATGTTGTTGCAAAATTCGGTAGAGAACGGATGATTAGGTTAGTCGTAATTTGATTTAAGCTTTGAACATTTGTGTGACCGCTATTACGTTTCCGTCAAGATGGCGGCGATATAAAACATGACACTGAGGTGTCCTTTGCTAGTGCTACCTTTGTACCAAATTTCGTTCAATTCGCGTTCACCGTGTTCGAATTGATAGGGGGGGGACAGACATTCAGAGTACACACACTCACACACACACACACACACACACCGACTCACACACACACATACAGACGCACTTTTTTTCGCCCTGTGTTGATCTCATAAGTCTACTTTCATTTTTTGCAAAAAACGAAAGTAGGCTAAATATACAGTCAGACTAAGAGACTAGACTTTATATCATTTCAAATGACGCATGCTACAATGCTACACATGTTAGAAAGGCTCGCTTCGCTCGATGCCCCAGGACTCTTTCAACAGACTCCATTACCCATTAACTTAGGCTTCCCGTGCACTCTGCTGCATGACGTCACGCATTCGCCGTCTCCGTATTGAACCCATGTACCATGGCCTCAAAGAGAGTCGAATCCATGTACTTTGAGAAAAGAATGAAAGAATCATACAGTTTCTAAGGGAACGGAGAGAGATTTCAAGCCAGGAATATAGCTTAACATTGTGCAAGCGCTAGGGCCAGGTGTTCCTTAGATGAGCTCATGCCTCTTGACATTTATAAGGAGCCAGTCATGGATATTATTAGAACGAGTGGAAAGTTTTGACTGTAAGACGAAGAAGCTGGACTCGGAAATTGCTCTTACGTTGCAGGAATATGGCAAACTCGCTGCTGAGTCAGAACAGGAATAATCAAATTTAACCCGTTTACGAGTATAAAAATAAGTAAACAGATACAGTACGGTGAATCAATTTGGATTAGAGATTTTTGTGTAAAGAAAAACCTTGTAAAAATTGCACAGGAGAAAACTGCAAACGCAAGTAGACGTCATTGGGGGTTCACCGAGACCCAAGGAGTGGGAGAATAAAAAAAGAACAGCACCACCCACACAGTTGAGGACGAGAAATTAATTAATATCTCGGAAATGCACGATCGATTTCCATGCACAGGAAGATTATCTTACGTTTGGAAGACGAGCTGTCTGGAGATACGATTTTTATAATTGTGCGTCAATTAGTTCAAAAGTTGGTCACGAAAAGGACTAGGATTTTATCTTTTTGTGACTGAAAGGTATAAAACTCCTGGCCTCACCAAGCCAATCATGCAGTCTACGAGAGACCGTGAGGGGAACGTCACGCTGTATCAGTACATGCAGTTATTCTGACAGCCCGTGAGGGGGTGTTACTTTGCATCAGTGCATGCAGTCTACGAGAGCCCGTGAGGGGAACGTCACGCTGTATCAGTACATGCAGTATTAGTCCGTCCAGGGGGGCGTTACGCTGGAGCATCATAATCATTCAGTCTACGAGCATTCCGTGAGCGGAAGTGCTGCACCACATCGTATACGCAGTATTCAAGAGCCCGTGAGGGGGACGTTAAGCTGTAATTAGACATCGATCCAGAGCCTGTGGGAGGCTAGGCTACAAGTTCACCGAGTGTAGACCAGTTACGGTATAGGTACGCTACGCTGAGGGTTAGCAGTTCAAGACATTGAAGAGTCCTAATTTATAAAGAACATTAAATACGGACTTTAAAGCAATATCGCCAAAGTAAGACACAGCGATCAGTAGGGAACTTCGAGTTCCAGAAGAACACTAGTTCAATACAGTTACGAAGTTATAAGAACTCCAACAAATAAACGGCGTTACGTCTAGTAAAGACATTGTTAAAGACATTAAGTCCTGTAAAGGACAAGAATAAACAGTAATTACGATCGCGAAAGATAGAAGTTCAAGCGAGAAGGAACTTAGGAACTTAGCTTCGAAACCAGAGGGAAACGTACTCTAGTGAGAAAACGTCAAAAATATACGATAGGCAGTATACGGTCCTCGAAGGGAGGCCAAGATATAGAAACTAAACGGTACGATAGACAGTATACGGTCCTCGAAGGGAGGCCAAGATATAGAAACTATAGGGTGCGATAGACCACCATATATAAATAGAGGTGACGGCAAAGAAAATACATTTATCGCCTAGTTAAAGCAGATAAAGTAAAGCCGAGTAATAGACAATAGAAGCGGTTTTGAGAGACTGAAACCAGTAGTTTCCATTGTAGGGGAGAGCAACTTTGAACGAGTAAAATCACACGTCCAATGCAGGTCGATAGGATTCACATCAGGGATCATCAACAGCCGACAGAAATTGTAAAAATCGTTGAGATACACCCGTGTGATAGGAGTGAAGTGTAAATATTGTAAGAAAAGAAATAAGAGTATCATTTTAAGTGTTTTAGGTAAAGTGAAAGCGTTTTATGCACAGTGATATGTGTTATAATATGTACCAGAGTAATATTTTTTAGTGTTTTAATGTGAGTTCAAAACGGATACACCAGTGTATTCAAAAAATGTTGTCAGTGTTAAATATAGTGAATATGTGTCAAGAAATTTCTGTACATAAGATGAGATTGTACAGTATGGAGTAGGTCAAGAAGGTGGGCCAACATGTCACATCAAACGAGAATAAAGGTCAGAAAGCGACCTTAAACATGTAAGTAAAGATTTTCATTATGTTTTGGTGTCGGGAAAAATTTTGTGTACAATTCCACCGGAGTTTTGAGTAGAAGGGATGTTTTTAAATGAATAATAACTAAATAAGAACGCGATCTGAACGAAAATAAAGTTTTAAGAAATAATAAATAATTATGTGAAATAATAAATCCTGTAGAGGAAATGCATGGAATAAAATGTCAGTATTTAATGAATGTTATAAAAGCAAGCGTGATAATAATAATTATAACAAAGATATTTACATAAAGGTAAATTTGAATTATATGAAAGAAATAGCTTTTGAGCTTTTGTAAGGAATGAAAACATGAGGTGAATAACAAGGGAAAGAAATCTAAATAAAGATTAAATTGAATGATATAAAAATATAGAGCGTTGAAGCCTTAACAAATGTATAAGACATGATGTGAATGCATGTTCTTAAAAAGGGAGCGATTTATTGTCAACGGAAAAGATTAATATAAGAATTAAGATATGTATCAATTGTTATTATGAAATTTATCAGTTCTTTGGAAGACATTCGGCCGTAAAGTAATGTGTAGCGTAATGGAACGCAATTAAATAAAAAGTCACACAAGGAACGCGTAAAAGTTAAAGTACTTGGTAAGTTACTTATGGAGGGTAGTTGATTGCAGTGAATTGAGATATGTTGTAAGTCCTCTAAATTGTGACGTGGATCACGAGGCCATGTGTGTATTATTTAAAAGGGAGCTAATGTACGGTATTATTGAACGTAGGTCCTGTAAGCTACGGCTTGACCCTAAATCGCGTTTTGTATAAGTCCTCTGATGTGGAAATGTTCCCGAGGCATGTTAAGAGATTCGAACCTAGAATCCTCTTGTTGTTAAAGCCCCTAATTATTCGTCGTAGAATGTGTATTAATCTTCCCAATCAATGAGGACCCTCTCATAATTAATAAATGCCAAGGTTACGAAAGTGGTTTATGAGCCAAAGAATATTGTTGAATGGAAATAAGTGAAGTAAAAGCCAGGTCTCTCCACAGAACTGAGAATAATGTGAAGGTTTGTTTTAAAGCATTGAAGAGAGCTGCCACCGTAGGTTAGGCAGAGAGTCGCTTTCCTTGTCATAAATCACGCCCGAGTATAATGGCCTGTCCCTCATAGAGCGAGGGTGGGTAAAAACCGTCTTGTAAGATGTGTTAAATACACCGTGAGTGTTTAAAGTTGTTAATGACCCGGGCGTTGAACCGAGGTCCTTGTAGATTGATATTATCGCTTGCCAATTCAGATCGTAGTTTTCTTATGTGATAATGGTCTTATAAGACAAATGAATTAAATAAAATCCCTATTGTAATATTGTATGGAAAAGAAGGAATCCACGAGTTTTGTGAAGATAACTAGGTTTCGGGAGTGATCATAGTTTCTGACTTTGTCAAGTAATCTTTATAACTCTGGATTACACAATTAGTTTTCCCGATCACCGTAGTGAATTTGCAAAACTTGAGAGAGATAGTAAATACGGAGAACATGTGATATGCCCAAATATTGAAGTGAATAATTAACATGTAATTTTAAATGTAATTATATATTTGTTTTGATGATAAGAAAAGATAAAAATAATTCTTGAGGTGTACAAAAATATGACACCATTATTATGGGAAAGTATCGAGCCAAAGAAGCTCGTAGTGTACCCGTTCGTCCTGGGGATGCGATGACCCATCTGCTATAGCATCGCAATCCTGGAGTTCCGGGACAGAGCGGAGTTAAATGAACCTCTAGTCAAATAAGGAATGTGTCGGAAATTCAGCTGAGTTATCGAAAAGGCAGTGGGTATCACGAGACAAAGTATCTCTAGGGTCGTTTCGGGCATAAGTTAATAAAAATAATTCAAATATAAATGGGCGCCATCAACTGAATTCCTAGCAAAACCACTTCCTTTCCGGATAAGCCTTACTCAAGACAAGGAAAGAAAAAGGAACATCACACCATCATCAGATCACTACTAAGATAAAAACAAATTTATTTTACTTTGAAAGTCAGACAGACATTTTAAATATAATTCCTACCTAAGAGTATGGTCGAATGCCAAAGTTAAATTGTCATTGTCCAAAAATCGAACCATCTCCTTTCTAATCCAAAATTATTTTAATCCACATAACAAGAAAAATGTATAAAGTTCTCTTGGATTCTCGGGATCACTGTAGCACTATGTCTTTCGTCACTGACATTTGTGAAACCTGAGACCTAATTCTCTTTAATTTAACATCAATGTGGATTTAATTAAGTAATTAATCTGCCTAAACATACACATATAATAATCACTCATATTAAATATCACATAAATTATGGTTTGCATGGTATAATTTGAACATAGAACATGTTAATCAAATGTTCCTAAACATTGAATAATTAATTTACACTATTTACATCGTCATTCAATCACTTATCTGTGAATTACTGAAAATTCAAATTATCATTGGTCATCATCATCGTTATTATCAAAATTAAATATTTCTCACATTAATTCTCACTTCAAAATTCTAAATATTCCTGTCAGAATCGTTAATTCATCACCATTACATCATTTAAATTCACATTTCAAGTTGCAATTCCTTCACATTATCTCTCAATTAAATTTATTTAATTGCATATAAATTCATTGATCATAAGCTTCTTTAATTAATTATCACCTTCTAATTCAGTTATTCATCATCATTACAATCGTCTATTAATTCATTTCAATCAGTTTATTTTATCAATCTTTAATTCATCCACTTTATTTAATTCATCGATTTATTTCAAAATTTAATTTATCAACTTATTTAAATTTCAATCATCTGGTTATTTAGATTTTTATTATTTCATCTAGTCATTCTGATTTTTATTTCATTAGGTCAGATCGTTAATATGCTTAAATCTCAGATTATTATTTCGTTAATTATTATTTTCAGAAAATCTTGTATTATCAACTTCATTTATTTGTTTAATCTCCTAACAAATTGTTTAATATGGTTTATAGAACGTTGTCTTACAGTTTTATCACTTCCAAGTTATATCTCGTATTTAATTTATCATGCCAAAAAAATTATTGTCTCCACGACATCACGTTGGATCAAACTATCCACAACGACATTACATTTTTCAATACTTCAAATATCACATTTGAATATAAGAATTACTCCAAAAACTCCATAAATATTCAGCACATACAGCATGAATCTCAACAAGTACGCTAGACTGGGTACGACGACCTCATGTCTGCTTCATAATACATTAGCAACATTGCTACTATCACTTGGCAACTTCCACAAAATGCCTATCACAAACTCCACTTAACCATGTTGCATGATCTACAAAAAATATCTAACTGGCTTCAAATTATCAACGCACACAATCTCCAATAACTGTAATTACTCTGATCACATCTAGACAACTTCTTAAACAATTGGAAAAATATTACTTCAGTAATTTAAGATCTGCTTTCAAATAGCATAAATTCTCTTTTACAATCTTCATAAATTCACATCGCAGAAAAACACCAATGTGTTATAATCTCTTATCAAAATCTGCAATACTGATCTGCCTTAAAATAATTTTGACCATTAATGATTAATCTTACAAGATTCAATTACTTTAAATCCTTCTCAAAGGTATCAAACACAATTATAAAAATCATCAAAAGCATCAGCTGTAATAGCTGTTAAACTGAAATTACTCTCAAAAGAGTATAGCAACAAAATATTGGATTGGCAAACAAGAATTACTAAATGCAATCCTGTTGACATTTATCGTTACTTTATTTAACAAAATTTCGACTGATATGTGACTAGTAGTTCCTTGTTAGATTCACTTACATCTCGTGTACACTCGGATGATAAAAATGAGTCCCTCAATGGCAAGTAAGATGTGTAACCACCGTACAGTCGTATAAATACGAAAGACCTCGCCCCGTCGACTTGGATGATAGTTCCCTAAACGATGGGTAAGGTGAGTACCACCATACAATCGTATAAATACGAAGGACCCCATCTCGTAGGCTGTATGAGTGAATGTACCAGATAGGAATCAACAAGTTTCTAGTTGTCATATAAAAGCGACGTTCATTCACTAAAGTGAATAACTTCTTAATATCTCCAAACAATCCAATGGAAAAAAATCCCTACTGATGAATAATACACACTCGCTAGTATGCAATGAACTGACGAAGTAATTTTTGATAATCAATTGCAGATCACGAGTTCGAAATACTCGTTACACAAAAAAAACTATTCATGAAAAATATCCTAGCTGGAAAAATGTCTAAAAGACCAAACATCTGCTTAATAAAGCCAAACAACGGTGAGAATTTCGTATAATGATGCCTGCCATATCATATGGTCACTCCATATTCTAGCAAATTCGAAGTATATAAATTCAAACCATGTCTTAATAATCAAATCACTCCTATTAGAAAAAATATACATGTGTGCCCAGTATTCATGAAAATAATCGTATCAGGTAGTTAGAACTCTTACAATTACTAATTTCCAAGATCGTCGATTTTCCCTACATAAAGAATTTCTCGTAAGATCGGCGTGAATATCATTTCATCCATGAAATGACGATTTCCTTCGAAATCCCAAGCGAATCAGCTGTTGGACTCCTCTCGTCAGGAATCGAATCCATCGCTCTGTGGTGCCATCTTGTCTCTATTCACGTTTACTCGGTCATGTTGAACCTCGGATTACCCATAGCGGATATTGTCCAACCCCTTCTCGAAAAGTTCATGGAAACAGCGGACCCCCTTACTCCTCTTCTAAGATACGCCACTGTTCCGTTAAATGTTCAGTTTGAGAATTGTAAGTCCAATCTCAACTTACTGCAAAGTTCCACTTGAGTAAAATAAAATTTTACTTGATAGTGTTCAAGATTACGATACACCCTGTATCTGTTCGTAATAGGTAACTCATGAAAATTGTATAATATATAAATCTTATAAATGCACGATATAATGTTCATCAGAGCCTATGCTAAACATTCAGTTTACTTGGAATAGTAAAAGTCGCTTTGAATGTGTTATATAACAGCATGGTTATAAGGTTATTCGTAAAAGCCTGTGCTCGAACAGCGTCGAAATGAAGCTTGAAATAAAGTCTTCAAATACGAGCAGTGTGGTTTTGAAATACCCCGGCTGTCTACAATTGTCTCCTCGGCCAGCCCGCCTGGATCAACGACCCCCTCGGCCTTCGCTGCTCGGCGATGCAAGAACTGTCGCCTACACTCTTGCCGTGACAGTTTCCGTATGCTGCGTGACCTTCAATGTCCGTCTCGCTGTGCTATAGAGCTGCTCTGAACTGCCCGTCTGACTGAGCTCAACTGAACTTGCTAGCGCTGTGTTCTGGTTTATGTGCTCCGCGCGGCACGTGGCTTGTTCCCCCACCACTGTGCTCCCACGTCATGAGCATAGTCTCGAACCCGAATCCTCTCGGCTGTTCTGTTATAAAATACCTTATTTCCATAAAATTATTTCCACATATAATGCATGTTATATATCCTCTTCTAAGTTGTTTAAATTGTTATAATTCCATATATGTCTCAATAAAGCTTCACATCTCTATTCATAATTCTATCTTCTCACAGATTTCAATGCCTCCTTGATTCTAGACCTCCTACGTCATCTTGGCATTCTTCTTGACGCGATCGGTGCGCTATCTTTTCCTAACTCTTCCCAAAACCTCAACTACAGCTTAATGTCTGCTGGCGTAGCCGATAGCCTAAAATAGGTATCGGGTACATCTCTCCCGTACATCTCCTTTTTTTTATCAGGATTGAAAAAAAAATACACTCTCAGGCATTCAATATATAATACATGTACACGATAGCTCTACAATTCCTTTACTCAGCATGATGGTTCTTTCTGACTCTCAATAATGATGACTTCCAATGATTAGCATCTTGATTCCGTGTCATTCTGACGTTTATTTCTTCTTTCGCCACTCGTGCTGGCTCGATTGACATCTCTCACTGTCTCCTCGAGTGGTGCACTAGGCTGTCTATCCTCTTGTCTCGACCTCTCATGTCCACGATTATCCCTTCTGTCGTTAGGATCGTTTCTTCGGCCATCCTGTCGGTCGTTTCCATTATATTGTTGACCATGGTTCCAGTTATTCCTTCCCCGATATCTGTTATTATACCGATTCCTGTCCTGATACCTGGAATTTTGGTTATAATTCCTATACCGGCTATCTCTCGCTTCATGATCGTATGGCCTTTCATATGGTCCTCTATATCGATCATTTCCTCGAGCGTTACGGATGTTTCCTCGATTCCCTTCGTTCCGTCGGTTTTCCCAGGAATCCCTTCTGTCCGTTTGAGCTGCATTGTCCACGACTACCGCATTTACTTCTTGCGTGTTTCTGTTGTCGTTTCTATTACTTCTAGGCGTGACCTGTGCGCTTGTATAATCCAATCGCCGCAAAATATCGTCATAATGTTCCAGCGTATTGGCTCCCGATGCTATCAGTGATCGCTGTACCTCTATCGGTAACTGTCGCGCTATAGCTTGCAAAAGCTCTTCTTCTGGCAATGGAGGAATAAGGAACTGTAATTTAGCCAGCTGTGACGTGAAATAGTTGGCGTAATGCGTCGGATGTGACGTAGAATAGCGTTTGGAGTACATCTCCGCTCTTACGTTAAGTTGATCCTCGGCACTCCAGAATCTCCTCAAGAAAGCCATGGCAAATTGCTCCATGTTCGCAAAATTGCTCCTGAACGCTCTAAACCACGTAAGTGCAGATCCATCTAAGGCGCGTTCTACTATCCTTAGCTCTCTTTCTTTGGCTACCCTGTGTTCCGCCATGTAGTCTCGAATATCTCGCAGAAATTCTACTGGTGTAACTCCTGTATTTCCCGAAAACTTTCTCGGTTTGTCATCCAGATTCCTTATAATAGTGACTGGACCTGAGTATCGTTCGCTTGGACCCAACCTACTCCTATTCGAACTTGGATTATCCTGAGGGGTTGAACTAGCCCTTTCGAATGTCACATTCGGTTGCATTTGACGGTCTTCTACCATGCTCGGTTCTTGATTTGTCATACTGCGGTCTATCGCTGTTTGATTTATCAATGTTTCCCCTGATGTTACATTCTGACTGGTGAAACTGTTAACTATGGATTCTAGTTTAGTCATCCTGTCTTCCGCTAATCTCTTGACCTGAGTCTTCAACTCATCTAACGATGTAACATCCTGCGTCTTGTCACTCTCGTCTAGATCGTTCCTTAACTTGTCGATTTTTTCTTCGCACGTGTTCTTTACTAACGCGACTTGTTCTTTCAACAGATCAACATCTGTTCTAAATAGAGTTGAATCTATCTTCATCGCCTCTTTGCTTTCCGTAAACCTAGCTTCTAAGTTTGCCATACCTGCGATTAATTTTTCATCTAACCCTTCACGTTTCTCTTTTGCTTCGGCATCGACCTCACTATACCGTTCTTCCACAATTGCTCCGACTCTATTTTTAAATAAAGCTAAGTTTTCGTTAACCTTTTGCTCTATATCGTCGTCTATCTTCCTAATATCCTTCTGCAATTGATTTTCTAACGACTTTAAATTAGAATTGACCTCTCCCAAGACTTCCTCTTTAATGGTCCCAATTACTGTCTTTAAATCTTTTATTTCGTTACCTAGATTCGTTTCTAGACCCTTAATCTTAGTCTCGAAAGATACTTCGGTAGACCAATCTTGAATTTTTCCTACATCTGCCACTAAACCATCGATGTCGAATCTCAACTTCGATACATCTGACTTAATGTCTTTCTGTATGGTCATAACGTCTGTTCTTAAAGTAAAAATATTTTCTTCCCCTCTACTTTCCAATTCAATAATATTTTTCCTTAATATTTGAACATTTTCCTCTCCTTTCATGTTTACTGCAATTATGTCTAATTGTAAAGTTTTCAGCATCTCATTATTCTTTAAAGTTAAACTATTCTCTAATCTGGTTAACTTATTTTCTAATTCAGTGTTAGTTTCTTCACTACGAGACTGTAATTTCTCTTCCAATGATTTGAAGTTATCTTTCAAGTTAGCTTCACTAGCTTTTAAATGAATTTCAGTACTAGTCTTTAATCTAGTTTCTAATGACTTCAAATTATTTTCACTAGTTGACTGTAGTCTAGTCTCTAATAACATCAACTCATCTTTGCTATTTGACTGTAGTTTTTCTTCTAATGACTTAAAATTGTCTTTAAAGTTAGCTTCACTAGTTGACTGTAACCTAGTCTCTAATGATTTTAAATTATCTTCAGTACTAGTTTGCAATAATTTTACATTTTCTTCATTACTAGCCTGTAATGATTTTACATTCTCTTTACATTTAGCTTCTAATCTAGCTTCTGAATTATTAATTTGTTCTTTAACTTCCGTTCCCATCTTGGAAATAGTTTCTGCAATTCCAGACATACCCGTCTGTAACTCTCCTAACACCTTCGCTAAATCCTCCGGCAACATAATTATATTTTCAATATAGAATTATATAGAGACGTTAGACAACAACACATCACAATGTCTCAATTCCTGCATTCACTTGGGTATAGGGAAAAATATCTTATAACTAACATGATATAATACTAATACGATTAACATGAACACTGGAATGGGCACACAAGTACATTGTCTGACTAAGTTTAATAAATTTTGTAACACAATTAAATGAACTTGAGATCAATCTCTCAGTAATCTAAATCTGATGTGATTCCATAGAATAAACAAAATCGAAAAGCCCCACTAGTTGGATAAAGCCAATTCTCCCTCTCTCTCTGTACCCGTTCGTCCTGGGGATGCGATGACCCATCTGCTATAGCATCGCATTCCTGGAGTTCCGGGACAGAGCGGAGTTAAATGAACCTCTAGTCAAATAAGGAATGTGTCGGAAATTCAGCTGAGTTATCGAAAAAGCAGTGGGTATCACGAGACAAAGTATCTCTAGGGTCGTTACGGGCATAAGTTAATAAAAATAATTCAAATATAAATGGGCGCCATCAACTGAATTCCTAGCAAAACCACTTCCTTTCCGGATAAGCCTTACTCAAGACAAGGAAAGAAAAAGGAACATCACACCATCATCAGATCACTACTAAGATAAAAACAAATTTATTTTACTTTGAAAGTCAGACAGACATTTTAAATATAATTCCTACCTAAGAGTATGGTCGAATGCCAAAGTTAAATTGTCATTGTCCAAAAATCGAACCATCTCCTTTCTAATCCAAAATTATTTTAATCCACATAACAAGAAAAATGTATAAAGTTCTCTTGGATTCTCAGGATCACTGTAGCACTATGTCTTTCGTCACTGACATTTGTGAAACCTGAGACCTAATTCTCTTTAATTTAACATCAATGTGGATTTAATTAAGTAATTAATCTGCCTAAACATACACATATAATAATCACTCATATTAAATATCACATAAATTATGGTTTACATGGTATAATTTGAACAGAACGTGTTAATCAAATGTTCCTAAACATTGAATAATTAATTTACACTATTTACATCGTCATTCAATCACTTATCTGTGAATTACTGAAAATTCAAATTATCATTGGTCATCATCATCGTTATTATCAAAATTAAATATTTCTCACATTAATTCTCACTTCAAAATTCTAAATATTCCTGTCAGAATCGTTAATTCATCACCATTACATCATTTAAATTCACATTTCAAGTTGCAATTCCTTCACATTATCTCTCAATTAAATTTATTTAATTGCATATAAATTCATTGATCATAAGCTTCTTTAATTAATTATCACCTTCTAATTCAGTTATTCATCATCATTACAATCTTCTATTAATTCATTTCAATCAGTTTATTTTATCAATCTTTAATTCATCCACTTTATTTAATTCATCGATTTATTTCAAAATTTAATTTATCAACTTATTTAAATTTCAATCATCTGGTTATTTAGATTTTTATTATTTCATCTAGTCATTCTGATTTTTATTTCATTAGGTCAGATCGTTAATATGCTTAAATCTCAGATTATTATTTCGTTAATTATTATTTTCAGAAAATCTTGTATTATCAACTTCATTTATTTGTTTAATCTCCTAACAAATTGTTTAATATGGTTTATAGAACGTTGTCTTACAGTTTTATCACTTCCAAGTTATATCTCGTATTTAATTTATCATGCCAAAAAAAATATTGTCTCCACGACATCACGTTGGATCAAACTATCCACAACGACATTACATTTCTTCAATACTTCAAATATCACATTTGAATATAAGAATTACTCCAAAAACTCCATAAATATTCAGCACATACAGCATGAATCTCAACAAGTACGCTAGACTGGGTACGACGACCTCATGTCTGCTTCATAATACATTAGCAACATTGCTACTATCACTTGGCAACTTCCACAAAATGCCTATCACAAACTCCACTTAACCATGTTGCATGATCTACAAAAAATATCTAACTGGCTTCAAATTATCAACGCACACAATCTCCAATAACTGTAATTACTCTGATCACATCTAGACAACTTCTTAAACAATTGGAAAAATATTACTTCAGTAATTTAAGATCTGCTTTCAAATAGCATAAATTCTCTTTTACAATCTTCATAAATTCACATCGCAGAAAAACACCAATGTGTTATAATCTCTTATCAAAATCTGCAATACTGATCTGCCTTAAAATAATTTTGACCATTAATGATTAATCTTACTAGATTCAATTACTTTAAATCCTTCTCAAAGGTATCAAACACAATTATAAAAATCATCAAAAGCATCAGCTGTAATAGCTGTTAAACTGAAATTACTCTCAAAAGAGTATAGCAACAAAATATTGGATTGGCAAACAAGAATTACTAAATGCAATCCTGTTGACATTTATCGTTACTTTATTTAACAAAATTTCGACTGATATGTGACTAGTAGTTCCTTGTTAGATTCACTTACATCTCGTGTACACTCGGATGATAAAAATGAGTCCCTCAATGGCAAGTAAGATGTGTAACCACCGTACAGTCGTATAAATACGAAAGACCTCGCCCCGTCGACTTGGATGATAGTTCCCTAAACGATGGGTAAGGTGAGTACCACCATACAATCGTATAAATACGAAGGACCCCATCTCGTAGGCTGTATGAGTGAATGTACCAGATAGGAATCAACAAGTTTCTAGTTGTCATATAAAAGCGACGTTCATTCACTAAAGTGAATAACTTCTTAATATCTCCAAACAATCCAATGGAAAAAAATCCCTACTGATGAATAATACACACTCGCTAGTATGCAATGAACTGACGAAGTAATTTTTGATAATCAATTGCAGATCACGAGTTCGAAATACTCGTTACACAAAAAAAAACTATTCATGAAAAATATCCTAGCTGGAAAAATGTCTAAAAGACCAAACATCTGCTTAATAAAGCCAAACAACGGTGAGAATTTCGTATAATGATGCCTGCCATATCATATGGTCACTCCATATTCTAGCAAATTCGAAGTATATAAATTCAAACCATGTCTTAATAATCAAATCACTCCTATTAGAAAAAATATACATGTGTGCCCAGTATTCATGAAAATAATCGTATCAGGTAGTTAGAACTCTTACAATTACTAATTTCCAAGATCATCGATTTTCCCTACATAATGAATTTCTCGTATGATCGGGTGAATATCATTTCATCCATGAAATGACGATTTCCTTCGAAATCCCAAGCGAATCAGCTGTTGGACTCCTCTCGTCAGGAATCGAATCCATCGCTCTGTGGTGCCATCTTGTCTCTATTCACGTTTACTCGGTCATGTTGAACCTCGGATTACCCATAGCGGATATTGTCCAACCCCTTCTCGAAAAGTTCATGGAAACAGCGGACCCCCTTACTCCTCTTCTAAGATACGCCACTGTTCCGTTAAATGTTCAGTTTGAGAATTGTAAGTCCAATCTCAACTTACTGCAAAGTTCCACTTGAGTAAAATAAAATTTTACTTGATAGTGTTCAAGATTACGATACACCCTGTATCTGTTCGTAATAGGTAACTCATGAAAATTGTATAAGATATAAATCTTATAAATGCACGATATAATGTTCATCAGAGCCTGTGCTAAACATTCAGTTTACTTGGAATAGTAAAAGTCGCTTTGAATGTGTTATATAACAGCATGGTTATAAGGTTATTCGTAAAAGCCTGTGCTCGAACAGCGTCGAAATGAAGCTTGAAATAAAGTCTTCAAATACGAGCAGTGTGGTTTTGAAATACCCCGGCTGTCTACAATTGTCTCCTCGGCCAGCCCGCCTGGATCAACGACCCCCTCGGCCTTCGCTGCTCGGCGATGCAAGAACTGTCGCCTACACTCTTGCCGTGACAGTTTCCGTATGCTGCGTGACCTTCAATGTCCGTCTCGCTGTGCTATAGAGCTGCTCTGAACTGCCCGTCTGACTGAGCTCAACTGAACTTGCTAGCGCTGTGTTCTGGCTTATGTGCTCCGCGCGGCACGTGGCTTGTTCCCCCACCACTGTGCTCCCACGTCATGAACATAGTCTCGAACCCGAATCCTCTCGGCTGTTCTGTTATAAAATACCTTATTTCCATAAAATTATTTCCACATATAATGCATGTTATATATCCTCTTCTAAGTTGTTTAAATTGTTATAATTCCATATATGTTTCAATAAAGCTTCACATCTCTATTCATAATTCTATCTTCTCACAGATTTCAATGCCTCCTTGATTCTAGACCTCCTACGTCATCTTGGCATTCTTCTTGACGCGATCGGTGCGCTATCTTTTCCTAACTCTTCCCAAAACCTCAACTACAGCTTAATGTCTGCTGGCGTAGCCGATAGCCTAAAATAGGTATCGGGTACATCTCTCCCGTACATCTCCTTTTTTTATCAGGTTTGAAAAAAAAAATACACTCTCAGGCATTCAATATATAATACATGTACACGATAGCTCTACAATTCCTTTACTCAGCATGATGGTTCTTTCTGACTCTCAATAATGATGACTTCCAATGATTAGCATCTTGATTCCGTGTTATTCTGACGTTTATTTCTTCTTTCGCCACTCGTGCTGGCTCGATTGACATCTCTCACTGTCTCCTCGAGTGGTGCACTAGGCTGTCTATCCTCTTGTCTCGACCTCTCATGTCCACGATTATCCCTTCTGTCGTTAGGATCGTTTCTTCGGCCATCCTGTCGGTCGTTTCCATTATATTGTTGACCATGGTTCCAGTTATTCCTTCCCCGATATCTGTTATTATACCGATTCCTGTCCTGATACCTGGAATTTTGGTTATAATTCCTATACCGGCTATCTCTCGCTTCTTGATCGTATGGCCTTTCATATGGTCCTCTATAACGATCATTTCCTCGAGCGTTACGGATGTTTCCTCGATTCCCTTCGTTCCGTCGTTTTTCCCAGGAATCCCTTCTGTCCGTTTGAGCTGCATTGTCCTCGACTACCGCATTTACTTCTTGCGTGTTTCTGTTGTCGTTTCTATTACTTCTAGGCGTGACCTGTGCGCTTGTATAATCCAATCGCCGCAAAATATCGTCATAATGTTCCAGCGTATTGGCTCCCGATGCTATCAGTGATCGCTGTACCTCTATCGGTAACTGTCGCGCTATAGCTTGCAAAAGCTCTTCTTCTGGCAATGGAGGAATAAGGAACTGTAATTTAGCCAGCTGTGACGTGAAATAGTTGGCGTAATGCGTCGGATGTGACGTAGAATAGCGTTTGGAGTACATCTCCGCTCTTACGTTAAGTTGATCCTCGGCACTCCAGAATCTCCTCAAGAAAGCCATGGCAAATTGCTCCATGTTCGCAAAATTGCTCCTGAACGCTCTAAACCACGTAAGTGCAGATCCATCTAAGGCGCGTTCTACTATCCTTAGCTCTCTTTCTTTGGCTACCCTGTGTTCCGCCATGTAGTCTCGAATATCTCGCAGAAATTCTACTGGTGTAACTCCTGTATTTCCCGAAAACTTTCTCGGTTTGTCATCCAGATTCCTTATAATAGTGACTGGACCTGAGTATCGTTCGCTTGGACCCAACGTACTCCTATTCGAACCTGGATTATCCTGAGGGGTTGAACTAGCCCTTTCGAATGTCACATTCGGTTGCATTTGACGGTCTTCTACCATGCTCGGTTCTTGATTCGTCATACTGCGGTCTATCGCTGTTTGATTTATCAATGTTTCCCCTGATGTTACATTCTGACTGGTGAAACTGTTAACTATGGATTCTAGTTTAGTCATCCTGTCTTCCGCTAATCTCTTGACCTGAGTCTTCAACTCATCAAACGATGTAACATCCTGCGTCTTGTCACTCTCGTCTAGATCGTTCCTTAACTTGTCGATTTTTTCTTCGCACGTGTTCTTTACTAACGCGACTTGTTCTTTCAACAGATCAACATCTGTTCTAAATAGAGTTGAATCTATCTTCATCGCCTCTTTGCTTTCCGTAAACCTAGCTTCTAAGTTTGCCATACCTGCGATTAATTTTTCATCTAACCCTTCACGTTTCTCTTTTGCTTCGGCATCGACCTCACTATACCGTTCTTCCACAATTGCTCCGACTCTATTTTTAAATAAAGCTAAGTTTTCGTTAACCTTTTGCTCTATATCGTCGTCTATCTTCCTAATATCCTTCTGCAATTGATTTTCTAACGACTTTAAATTAGAATTGACCTCTCCCAAGACTTCCTCTTTAATGGTCCTAATTACTGTCTTTAAATCTTTTATTTCGTTACCTAGATTCGTTTCTAGACCCTTAATCTTAGTCTCGAAAGATACTTCGGTAGACCAATCTTGAATTTTTCCTACATCTGCCACTAAACCATCGATGTCGAATCTCAACTTCGATACATCTGACTTAATGTCTTTCTGTATGGTCATAACGTCTGTTCTTAAAGTAAAAATATTTTCTTCCCCTCTACTTTCCAATTCAATAATATTTTTCCTTAATATTTGAACATTTTCCTCTCCTTTCATGTTTACTGCAATTATGTCTAATTGTAAAGTTTTCAGCATCTCATTATTCTTTAAAGTTAAACTATTCTCTAATCTGGTTAACTTATTTTCTAATTCAGTGTTAGTTTCTTCACTACGAGACTGTAATTTCTCTTCCAATGATTTGAAGTTATCTTTCAAGTTAGCTTCACTAGCTTTTAAATGAATTTCAGTACTAGTCTTTAATCTAGTTTCTAATGACTTCAAATTATTTTCACTAGTTGACTGTAGTCTAGTCTCTAATAACATCAACTCATCTTTGCTATTTGACTGTAGTTTTTCTTCTAATGACTTAAAATTGTCTTTAAAGTTAGCTTCACTAGTTGACTGTAACCTAGTCTCTAATGATTTTAAATTATCTTCAGTACTAGTTTGCAATAATTTTACATTTTCTTCATTACTAGCCTGTAATGATTTTACATTCTCTTTACATTTAGCTTCTAATCTAGCTTCTGAATTATTAATTTGTTCTTTAACTTCCGTTTCCATCTTAGAAATAGTTTCTGCAATTCCAGACATACCCGTCTGTAACTCTCCTAACACCTTCGCTAAATCCTCCGGCAACATAATTATATTTTCAATATAGAATTATATAGAGACGTTAGACAACAACACATCACAATGTCTCAATTCCTGCATTCACTTGGGTATAGGGAAAAATTTCTTATAACTAACATGATATAATACTAATACGATTAACATGAACACTGGAATGGGCACACAAGTACATTGTCTGACTATGTTTAATAAATTTTGTAACACAATTAAATGAACTTGAGATCAATCTCTCAGTAATCTAAATCTGATGTGATTCCATAGAATAAACAAAATCGAAAAGCCCCACTAGTTGGATAAAGCCAATTCTCCCTCTCTCTCTGTACCCGTTCGTCCTGGGGATGCGATGACCCATCTGCTATAGCATCGCATTCCTGGAGTTCCGCGACAGAGCGGAGTTAAATGAACCTCTAGTCAAATAAGGAATGTGTCGGAAATTCAGCTGAGTTATCGAAAAAGCAGTGGGTATCACGAGACAAAGTATCTCTAGGGTCGTTACGGGCATAAGTTAATAAAAATAATTCAAATATAAATGGGCGCCATCAACTGAATTCCTAGCAAAACCACTTCCTTTCCGGATAAGCCTTACTCAAGACAAGGAAAGAAAAAGGAACATCACACCATCATCAGATCACTACTAAGATAAAAACAAATTTATTTTACTTTGAAAGTCAGACAGACATTTTAAATATAATTCCTACCTAAGAGTATGGTCGAATGCCAAAGTTAAATTGTCATTGTCCAAAAATCGAACCATCTCCTTTCTAATCCAAAATTATTTTAATCCACATAACAAGAAAAATGTATAAAGTTCTCTTGGATTCTCAGGATCACTGTAGCACTATGTCTTTCGTCACTGACATTTGTGAAACCTGAGACCTAATTCTCTTTAATTTAACATCAATGTGGATTTAATTAAGTAATTAATCTGCCTAAACATACACATATAATAATCACTCATATTAAATATCACATAAATTATGGTTTGCATGGTATAATTTGAACATAGAACATGTTAATCAAATGTTCCTAAACATTGAATAATTAATTTACACTATTTACATCGTCATTCAATCACTTATCTGTGAATTACTGAAAATTCAAATTATCATTGGTCATCATCATCGTTATTATCAAAATTAAATATTTCTCACATTAATTCTCACTTCAAAATTCTAAATATTCCTGTCAGAATCGTTAATTCATCACCATTACATCATTTAAATTCACATTTCAAGTTGCAATTCCTTCACATTATCTCTCAATTAAATTTATTTAATTGCATATAAATTCATTGATCATAAGCTTCTTTAATTAATTATCACCTTCTAATTCAGTTATTCATCATCATTACAATCGTCTATTAATTCATTTCAATCAGTTTATTTTATCAATCTTTAATTCATCCACTTTATTTAATTCATCGATTTATTTCAAAATTTAATTTATCAACTTATTTTAATTTCAATCATCTGGTTATTTAGATTTTTATTATTTCATCTAGTCATTCTGATTTTTATTTCATTAGGTCAGATCATTAATATGCTTAAATCTCAGATTATTATTTCGTTAATTATTATTTTCAGAAAATCTTGTATTATCAACTTCATTTATTTGTTTAATCTCCTAACAAATTGTTTAATATGGTTTATAGAACGTTGTCTTACAGTTTTATCACTTCCAAGTTATATCTCGTATTTAATTTATCATGCCAAAAAAATTATTGTCTCCACGACATCACGTTGGATCAAACTATCCACAACGACATTACATTTCTTCAATACTTCAAATATCACATTTGAATATAAGAATTACTCCAAAAACTCCATAAATATTCAGCACATACAGCATGAATCTCAACAAGTACGCTAGACTGGGTACGACGACCTCATGTCTGCTTCATAATACATTAGCAACATTGCTACTATCACTTGGCAACTTCCACAAAATGCCTATCACAAACTCCACTTAACCATGTTGCATGATCTACAAAAAATATCTAACTGCCTTCAAATTATCAACGCACACAATCTCCAATAACTGTAATTACTCTGATCACATCTAGACAACTTCTTAAACAATTGGAAAAATATTACTTCAGTAATTTAAGATCTGCTTTCAAATAGCATAAATTCTCTTTTACAATCTTCATAAATTCACATCGCAGAAAAACACCAATGTGTTATAATCTCTTCTCAAAATCTGCAGTACTGATCTGCCTTAAAATAATTTTGACCATTAATGATTAATCTTACAAGATTCAATTACTTTAAATCCTTCTCAAAGGTATCAAACACAATTATAAAAATCATCAAAAGCATCAGCTGTAATAGCTGTTAAACTGAAATTACTCTCAAAAGAGTATAGCAACAAAATATTGGATTGGGAAACAAGAATTACTAAATGCAATCCTGTTGACATTTATCGTTACTTTATTTAACAAAATTTCGACTGATATGTGACTAGTAGTTCCTTGTTAGATTCACTTACATCTCGTGTACACTCGGATGATAAAAATGAGTCCCTCAATGGCAAGTAAGATGTGTAACCACCGTACAGTCGTATAAATACGAAAGACCTCGCCCCGTCGACTTGGATGATAGTTCCCTAAACGATGGGTAAGGTGAGTACCACCATACAATCGTATAAATACGAAGGACCCCATCTCGTAGGCTGTATGAGTGAATGTACCAGATAGGAATCAACAAGTTTCTAGTTGTCATATAAAAGCGACGTTCATTCACTAAAGTGAATAACTTCTTAATATCTCCAAACAATCCAATGGAAAAAAATCCCTACTGATGAATAATACACACTCGCTAGTATGCAATGAACTGACGAAGTAATTTTTGATAATCAATTGCAGATCACGAGTTCGAAATACTCGTTACACAAAAAAACTATTCATGAAAAATATCCTAGCTGGAAAAATGTCTAAAAGACCAAACATCTGCTTAATAAAGCCAAACAACGGTGAGAATTTCGTATAATGATGCCTGCCATATCATATGGTCACTCCATATTCTAGCAAATTCGAAGTATATAAATTCAAACCATGTCTTAATAATCAAATCACTCCTATTAGAAAAAATATACATGTGTGCCCAGTATTCATGAAAATAATCGTATCAGGTAGTTAGAACTCTTACAATACCTTTCATTATCAGTTGTAATATAATTTCCAAGATCGTCGATTTTCCCTACATAAAGAATTTCTCGTAAGATCGGCGTGAATATCATTTCATCCCTGAAATGACGATTTCCTTCGAAATCCCAAGCGAATCAGCTGTTGGACTCCTCTCGTCAGGAATCGAATCCATCGCTCTGTGGTGCCATCTTGTCTCTATTCACGTTTACTCGGTCGGATTACCCATAGCGGATATTGTCCAACTCCTTCTCGAAAAGTTCATGGAAACAGCGGACCCCCTTACTCCTCTTCTAAGATACGCCACTGTTCCGTTAAATGTTCAGTTTGAGAATTGTAAGTCCAATCTCAACTTACTGCAAAGTTCCACTTGAGTAAAATAAAATTTTACTTGATAGTGTTCAAGATTACGATACACCCTGTATCTGTTCGTAATAGGTAACTCATGAAAATTGTATAAGATATAAATCTTATAAATGCACGATATAATGTTCATCAGAGCCTATGCTAAACATTCAGTTTACTTGGAATAGTAAAAGTCGCTTTGAATGTGTTATATAACAGCATGGTTATAAGGTTATTCGTAAAAGCCTGTGCTCGAACAGCGTCGAAATGAAGCTTGAAATAAAGTCTTCAAATACGAGCAGTGTGGTTTTGAAATACCCCGGCTGTCTACAATTGTCTCCTCGGCCAGCCCGCCTGGATCAACGACCCCCTCGGCCTTCGCTGCTCGGCGATGCAAGAACTGTCGCCTACACTCTTGCCGTGACAGTTTCCGTATGCTGCGTGACCTTCAATGTCCGTCTCGCTGTGCTATAGAGCTGCTCTGAACTGCCCGTCTGACTGAGCTCAACTGAACTTGCTAGCGCTGTGTTCTGGCTTATGTGCTCCGCGCGGCACGTGGCTTGTTCCCCCACCACTGTGCTCCCACGTCATGAACATAGTCTCGAACCCGAATCCTCTCGGCTGTTCTGTTATAAAATACCTTATTTCCATAAAATTATTTCCACATATAATGCATGTTATATATCCTCTTCTAAGTTGTTTAAATTGTTATAATTCCATATATGTTTCAATAAAGCTTCACATCTCTATTCATAATTCTATCTTCTCACAGATTTCAATGCCTCCTTGATTCTAGACCTCCTACGTCATCTTGGCATTCTTCTTGACGCGATCGGTGCGCTATCTTTTCCTAACTCTTCCCAAAACCTCAACTACAGCTTAATGTCTGCTGGCGTAGCCGATAGCCTAAAATAGGTATCGGGTACAGTAGTTATTTGGAACTTTAAGATAAGTACTTTATGGAAGTGAAAATAATCATGAATTGTTGGTTTTAAAGAAAACCATGTGTTTTAATCTAATATTTGTTTTATTTTTATGGTATTCCTTGTTCACTTTGGACAAGTAGAATGATATTGGTCAGTAGTTTATGTGTTTATTTGTTTGTAGCGCCATAATTTTTGATTAATTAAATGTGTTAAAATAGGAGTTGATTTTGTTGTTATTTTTGCAAGTGTATCCTCTATTTAATCC
Organism: Meconema thalassinum; assembly: GCA_946902985.2. Classification (NCBI taxonomy): domain Eukaryota; kingdom Metazoa; phylum Arthropoda; class Insecta; order Orthoptera; family Tettigoniidae; genus Meconema; species Meconema thalassinum. Next base: position 300,702,928 of record OX336396.1, on the reverse strand, counting down.
AAAATATGTAAGTCACAGAGTGGGAGAACTTACCGCAGCCCCGAAAAATCCCGAATTGAGCAATGCTGGCATACTCTGATTTGCATATTTCTTGCTGCAAGGGCACAGGGGGGTGAATAGAAATACTGTGCTTGGATTAATAATTAGAGGAACACTAAAGACGGTCGATTCATGTAAAAGTAAAGTTATGATAGTAGTAGCTACAACGTATAATGTTAACTGACAGCATTGGGTCCCTAGAAACTCACACCGAGCAGCCCTGGATTTAAACAACCCCTCCAGCAAATTATTTGTGTAGTGGCTTCATCGTGGTGCCTGTATGATTTTATCATACACCTAGGAAAACCATTATCTCTTTCAAGGCGCCCAGTACGCAGGGCTGAGTTTTCCTAGGGAAAACCCGAGTTTTCTCGAAAATCAAAATTTTCATTTAAAAAAATGTTTTTTCGAAATTTTGAATTTTAAATACTTCCATAAAGGTCTTTGAGTTTGAAGCAGAGTATCAAAAGGGTACGGTGTAGTATACACCCGTTCCAAAGTAAATTTTTTTGAAAGAAATTGGGACACAATGGTTCAGATTACTATCTCTCAAGCATGTTCTAGCGATGTGGCATTAGTGGCCCACTATATTCTAATAAGATGTCATTAAGTGAAGAGAGGCGGAGGCTCTCAGAGAATGTAAGGGTAGAGAGTAAAGATAAAGGTAAAATTACAGATGTTAAGAAGTGCCTGAGGGAGCATTTTAATAAAGAGATGGAGGAAATGATAAAGATAAATAATGAAGTTTGGGATGCCAAGAAGGCAGAAATTAAAGCTAGAGATAGTCAAGAGAACCTCCAAATAGATGATAAAGAGTACCCAAATAAGGAAATTGTAAAGGTTTCTGTAGAAAGCATGCGTGCACCTGGAGACATAGTTACACGAAGAGAAGGTAACATGTCTGCAGACAACAGGGTAACAAATGAGCCTTTAGAGCTCCAAACGGAAAAAGAAAAATGTAAACCGAGTCCAAGGGAGAATGAAATTAATACCGAGGATGATAATAGTAAAGGTAATTCAAAGTCTCACGTAGAAAGGCAGGTTCAAATAGGCTCGGAAAGCGAAGGGAAAAAGAACGATAGTCTTTGCGTTCAGGATCAGGAAAAGGTAGAAATGGCGACCTGGAAGGAAATAAAAGAATTCTTGGATATAATTAGAGAAATGTGGAATGAGCATGAGAAGATGGATAACGAACTTTGGAAATTAAAAGATTTAAAGTCAAGAGTGAAAGAAGGAATTGAGGAACAAAGAGAAAGTATTTCCGAGGAAATAAAGAAGATATTTGAGCTCCGTGAAAGGGCAAGTAATTGGTATACAATACCCAAACAAGAATTAGAGGAATTGTACAAAGAAATCCCTAAAGTTAAAGAGTCATTAAGAGAAACAAAGAAGAAATTTGCAGAACGTATGGTGAAAGAAGGAAAAATGGAATTAGCTTCGTGGGAACAGATAAAGACATTTGTGGGGGAAATTAATGAGATAAGGGGAAAATGGTCGGAGGTACATGATAAATGGAATCACATTTGGTGGAATACCTTTTATCCAAAGCCAAAAGAAGGAGATTACGTGCAGGAACAGAAACAATGGATAGGAAAAGAAAAGAGTAAGATGCATCAGTTCACGATGAGAATGTATGATGAACAAGATATAATAACTGTTCAGGAGTTAGCTGAATTGAGAAAGGTTAAGATTTCGGAATACGAAGAAATATTAGAAGCCATCCAAAAGAAATATGAGGAATACATGTGGGAGCAGAACCGTCAGACAAATGAAATAGTTGCCCAAGAGGAAAAACAAGCTGAAATTGAAGAAGAAAAAGAAGTCACGGTGCCAGAGGAGCCCAAAATTGATATTAGAGAAGCAAAACAAGAAGAAGTGGAGATTGCAATAACTCCAGTGGAGACTGAGAACAACCTTGAGATCCTTCCTGAAGAAGATATGGAGACTCAAGAGGAAATAGTAGTTCCAGACCAGGAGGACAGCCAAAATGAAAACGAGCTGCGAAGTGAAGAGAATCATTTTGATGAAAAGGATGAGCAGGAAGATCAAGAAATAATCTCAGAACAAGAGATAATAACAGAGATGAAAGTTGAAGAGATGGAAATAATAATTCCTGAAGAAATGAAAAAGGTAGATGAAACCCTAATAGAAACTATCGTCGAAGCACCGATAGAAACAGAGGTTCAAAATGTCATAGAAATTGAAGAAGAAAACTCCGAAGAAATTCAGGAGGTGAAGAAAGATGAGATACACTTAGAAGAAACTCAGGATAAGAAAGATAGGAAACAATTAGAAGAAGAAGAAGAAAAATTGAAGGCACAGATCCTTGAATTAATTATAAAATGTCAGGAATGCCAACGACAGAAAAGAGAAATGGAAAAAGGTACCAACAAGAGCCAAGAAAACCTCAAAGGAAAAGATGAGATTGTTGGAGATAATGAAAAGAAGGAAGGAGATGCCTTTGAAGAAAATCAGGAAAGAGGAAAACCGCCATTGGTAGTCGGTTTACCAGGAAATAGATACCCCATGGAATGTAAGAAAGGAGGAGATACAAAGTACGAGGACTTAGAGAAAGAGGATGCCCAGGCACATTTCAGCTGGAAGCTCCGTAAAAAGAAAGGGAGTGATAAAAGGAAGAGATAGAATGGAGATCTGAAGGATCTAAAGAATTGGAAGAGTCGAAAAAAAGAAATACTCTTTCGAAATGCCATCTCGATGCGAGACGAGAGGATAAGAAAAGAATTATTCCATTGGAACCAACGGGTAAAGCCCTATGCAACCATGAAAGAATAAGAGGAATAAAATTAATTTTGTTTGAAATACCATCTCAAAAAGAGATGAGGAAGGTGGTAGAAAACCAAAAAGAGTCAGGTGAGGTTAGACCGAGCTCTTAAGAATTAAATGAAATTTTACAGACTTGAAGAGTCTGAAAATAATAATGATGAAGTTACGGGTAAAGCCAGTTGCACCCGCAAGGTAATTTAAAAGAAGGTCATTAAGTTAACAATACGTAATGAATAGAGAAACAGACCGACAAGAAGTCCGTCTTACGAAAAGAAGAAAAGAAACAAACTGTTCGACTCAAGTTTGGAGAGCATGCACCAGACTAGAGGAAGACTAACAAAACACCCGAACGTGACAAGAAATTTATGACCCTGAAGTGTAGACGTCCACTAGGGGAATGAATGAATGAATGGGACCTTTAAGAAAGACCCATACAAATATAAACCAGAGAGGAAGGGAACTTTAAAGAAATAATTGATTTTATTGAAGAAGAAAATTTCAATTTAAGGAAGGAGAATGATGAAATAAGGGAACGGGTAGGAATAGACAACACCCGTAAAGAAGAATGAGGTTCTGGAAACCTGATATCCAGACAAATAAAAAGGAGAAAGAAAGGGTAGGGACAGAGCGTACCCAACCGACACCATTACCGGATATGACTTAAAAAGATGAAAGAAATCAAATTATCGTGGGATTTTTTAGGAATAAAGAAACAAAAAGGACGGAGAACGTTATAATGGCTTCGACTATTAAAGGAAAAATAAGATTTTTATAAATAATTGAAATAAATTTCCTCAAAATTTTTCGAAAATTTATTAACCTAAGGAGGGGTGAGATGAACCCATGTACCATGGCCTAAAAGAGAGTCGAATCCATGTACTTTGAGAAAAGAATGAAAGAATCATACAGTTTCTAAGGAAACGGAGAGAGATTTCAAGCCAGGAATATAGCTTAACATTGTGCAAGCGCTAGGGCCAGGTGTTCCTTAGATGAGCTCATGCCTCTTGACATTTATAAGGAGCCAGTCATGGATATTATTAGAACGAGTGGAAAGTTTTGACTGTAAGACGAAGAAGCTGGACTCGGAAATTGCTCTTACGTTGCAGGAATATGGCAAACTCGCTGCTGAGTCAGAACAGGAATAATCAAATTTAACCCGTTTACGAGTATAAAAATAAGTAAACAGATACAGTACGGTGAATCAATTTGGATTAGAGATTTTTGTGTAAAGAAAAACCTTGTAAAAATTGCACAGGAGAAAACTGCAAACGCAAGTAGACGTCATTGGGGGTTCACCGAGACCCAAGGAGTGGGAGAATAAAAAAAGAACAGCACCACCCACACAGATGAGGACGAGAAATTAATTAATATCTCGGAAATGCACGATCGATTTCCATGCACAGGAAGATTATCTTACGTTTGGAAGACGAGCTGTCTGGAGATACGATTTTTATAATTGTGCGTCAATTAGTTCAAAAGTTGGTCACGAAAAGGACTAGGATTTTATCTTTTTGTGACTGAAAGGTATAAAACTCCTGGCCTCACCAAGCCAATCATGCAGTCTACGAGAGACCGTGAGGGGAACGTCACGCTGTATCAGTACATGCAGTTATTCTGACAGCCCGTGAGGGGGTGTTACTCTGCATCAGTGCATGCAGTCTACGAGAGCCCGTGAGGGGAACGTCACGCTGTATCAGTACATGCAGTATTAGTCCGTCCAGGGGGGCGTTACGCTGGAGCATCATAATCATTCAGTCTACGAGCATTCCGTGAGCGGAAGTGCTGCACCACATCGTATACGCAGTATTCAAGAACCCGTGAGGGGGACGTTAAGCTGTAATTAGACATCGATCCAGAGCCTGTGGGAGGCTAGGCTACAAGTTCACCGAGTGTAGACCAGTTACGGTATAAGTACGCTACGCTGAGGGTTAGCAGTTCAAGACTTTGAAGAGTCCTAATTTATAAAGAACATTAAATACGGACTTTAAAGCAATATCGCCAAAGTAAGACACAGCGATCAGTAGAGAAATTCGAGTTCCAGAAGAACACTAGTTCAATACAGTTACGAAGTTATAAGAACTCCAACAAATAAACGGCGTTACGTCTAGTAAAGACATTGTTAAAGACATTAAGTCCTGTAAAGGACAAGAATAAACAGTAATTACGATCGCGAAAGATAGAAGTTCAAGCGAGAAGGAACTTAGGAACTTAGCTTCGAAACCAGAGGGAAACGTACTCTAGTGAGAAAACGTCAAAAATATACGATAGACAGTATACGGTCCTCGAAGGGAGGCCAAGATATAGAAACTAAACGGTACGATAGACAGTATACGGTCCTCGAAGGGAGGCCAAGATATAGAAACTATAGGGTGCGATAGACCACCATATATAAATAGAGGTGACGGCAAAGAAAAGACATTTATCGCCTAGTTAAAGCAGATAAAGTAAAGCCGAGTAATAGACAATAGAAGCGGTTTTGAGAGACTGAAACCAGTAGTTTCCATTGTAGGGGAGAGCAACTTTGAACGAGTAAAATCACACGTCCAATGCAGGTCGATAGGATTCACATCAGGGATCATCAACAGCCGACAGAAATTGTAAAAATCGTTGAGATACACCCGTGTGATAGGAGTGAAGTGTAAATATTGTAAGAAAAGAAATAAGAGTATCATTTTAAGTGTTTTAGGTAAAGTGAAAGCGTTTTATGCTCAGTGATATCTGTTATAATATGTACCAGAGTAATATTTTTTAGTGTTTTAATGTGAGTTCAAAACGGATACACCAGTGTATTCAAAAAAATGTTGTCAGTGTTAAATATAGTGAATATGTGTCAAGAAATTTCTGTACATAAGATGAGATTGTACAGTATGGAGTAGGTCAAGAAGGTGGGCCAAAATGTCACATCAAACGAGAATAAAGGTCAGAAAGCGACCTTAAACATGTAAGTAAAGATTTTCATTATGTTTTGGTGTCGGGAAAAATGTTGTGTACAATTCCACCGGAGTTTTGAGTAGAAGGGATGTTTTTAAATGAATAATAACTAAATAAGAACGCGATCTGAACGAAAATAAAGTCTTAAGAAATAATAAATAATTATGTGAAATAATAAATCCTGTAGAGGAAATTCATGGAATAAAATGTCAGTATTTAATGAATGTTATAAAAGCAAGCGTGATAATAATAATTATAACAAAGATATTTACATAAAGGTAAATTTGAATTATATGAAAGAAATAGCTTTTGAGCTTTTGTAAGGAATGAAAACATGAGGTGAAAAACAAGGGAAAGAAATCTAAATAAAGATTAAATTGAATGATATAAAAATATAGAGCGTTGAAGCCTTAACAAATGTATAAGACATGATGTGAATGCATGTTCTTAAAAAGGGAGCGATTTATTGTCAACGGAAAAGATTAATATAAGAATTAAGATATGTATCGATTGTTATTATGAAATTTATCAGTTCTTTGGAAGACATTCGGCCGTAAAGTAATGTGTAGCGTAATGGAACGCAATGAAATAAAAAGTCACGCTAGGAACGCGTAAAAGTTAAAGTACTTGGTAAGTTACTTATGGAGGGTAGTTGATTGCAGTGAATTGAGATATGTTGTAAGTCCTCTAAATTGTGACGTGGATCACGAGGCCATGTGTGTATTATTTAAAAGGGAGCTACTGTACGGTATTATTGAGCGTAGGTCCTGTAAGCTACGGCTTGACCCTAAATCGCGTTTTGTATAAGTCCTCTGATGTGGAAATGTTCCCGAGGCATGTTAAGAGATTCGAACCTAGAATCCTCTTGTTGTTAAAGCCCCTAATTATTCGTCGTAGAATGTGTATTAATCTTCCCAATCAATGAGGACCCTCTCATAATTAATACATGCCAAGGTTACGAAAGTGGTTTATGAGCCAAAGAATATTGTTGAATGGAAATAAGTGAAGTAAAAGCCAGGTCTCTCCACAGAACTAAGAATAATGTGAAGGTTTGTTTTAAAGCATTGAAGAGAGCCGCCACCGTAGGTTAGGCAGAGAGTCGCTTTCCTTGTCATAAATCACGCCCGAGTATAATGGCCTGACCCTCATAGAGCGAGGGTGGGTAAAAACCGTCTTGTAAGATGTGTTAAATACACCGTGAGTGTTTAAAGTTGTTAATGACCCGGGCGTTGAACCGAGGTCCTTGTAGATTGATATTATCGCTTGCCAATTCAGATCGTAGTTTTCTTATGTGATGATGGTCTTATAAGACAAATGAATTAAATAAAATCCCTATTGTAATATTGTATGGAAAAGAAGGAATCCACGAGTTTTGTGAAGATAACTAGGTTTCGGGAGTGATCATAGTTTCTGACTTTGTCAAGTAATCTTTATAACTCTGGAGTACACAAATAGTTTTCCCGATCACCGTAGTGAATTTGCAAAACTTGAGAGAGATAGTAAATACGGAGAACATGTGATATGCCCAAATATTGAAGTGAATAATTAACATGTAATTTTAAATGTAATTATATATTTGTTTTGATGATAAGAAAAGATAAAAATAATTCTTGAGGTGTACAAAAATATGACACCATTATTATGGGAAAGTATCGAGCTAAAGAAGCTCGTAGTTATTTGGAACTTTAAGATAAGTACTTTATGGAAGTGAAAATAATCATGAATTGTTGGTTTTAAAGAAAACCATGTGTTTTAATCTAATATTTGTTTTATTTTTATGCTATTCCTTGTTCACTTTGGACAAGTAGAATGATATTGGTCAGTAGTTTATGTGTTTATTTGTTTGTAGCGCCATAATTTTTGATTAATTAAATGTGTTAAAATAGGAGTTGATTTTGTTGTTATTTTTGCAAGTGTATCCTCTATTTAATCCAAAATATGTAAGTCACAGAGTGGGAGAACTTACCGCAGCCCCGAAAAATCCCGAATTGAGCAATGCTGGCATACTGTGATTTGCATATTTCTTGCTGCAAGGGCACAGTATCGCATAACGCCAGACCCCAGGAGTTCAGTCAGACTCAACAGACTCCATTACCCTTTAACTTAGGCCTTCCGCGCGGGGAACGGAGAGCGGGAGGTGCACTCTGCTGTATGTCGTCACGCACTCGCTGTCTCCGTATCGCATAACGCCAGACCCCAGGAGTAAACTCAGACTCAACAGACTCCATTACCCTTTAACTTAGGCCTTCCGCGCGGGGAACGGAGAGCGGGAGGTGCACTCTGCTGTATGTCGTCACGCACTCGCTGTCTCCGTATCGCATAACGCCAGACCCCAGCAGTAAAGTCAGACTCGGTGCATATGCACTGAATAACATGATGACGTCATACACGCCGTAACCGTAACGCATAACGTTAGACCAAAGCATAACGATGAAGACGACAAGATCATTTGAAATGATAAAATATATAATTATTACTATTAATAATAAGACGGAAGGATTTATGTTGGCAATACAAGACTAAGCCGGCCTCGTGGTGTTGGGGTAGCGCGCCTGCCTCTCACCCGGAGGCCCCGGGTTCGATCCCCGGCTCCGTCAGCGGTTTTAAAACTGACGTGAGGGTTGGAACGGGGTATACTCAGCCTCGTGAGGACAATTGAGTAGCTGTCTGACAGTGAGACAGCGCCCCGATCACGAATACCAAGATTAACGGCCGAGGGGACCCGACGCGCTGATCACGCGTCACCCCAATATCTGCAGGCCAAATGGCTGGGCAGCGGTCGCTTGGTCGGCCTTAGCCCGTCATGGGCTGGATAGTGCCAGGGGTTGTTGTTGATTTTGTTGTTTGAATACAAGACTAAGTCATCCCTACTAGAAACTATCTCAAGGTCATCATCACAGACCCGTCAGTCAGTGACGATAAATGCCACAATGAAGTCACTGAATGTATTTAACATATCACCTCTGGATTCACGGAGTTATCAGGAGCGCAGGGATGATGCTGTTTCAAAAATTCTGTACCAAGAGCTAGCTGGGAAATTCCAACTTTTAAAACAGAACAAGGTTCCGTAGTACCAGTTTGTTCCAGAGAATGTGGCTGCAGATGAACATTTCAGACTGTATTGGCTGTGCTCACCGGAAGGACAGTGAAGCATAACAGGCCTGACATAGTGATATTCAACAAAAGATTGAAGAAGTCACGCTGACAGATGTCGCACAACCTGGAGGCAAAACATGCTGAAAATGTGTCCAAACATTTGGAGCTGGTTGAAGCTATCAAGAAGCAGTGGCAAGTCAAGGGAGTTGGAATTGTTCCAATGGTGTTGTCCCTAAACATCTTCTGCAAGGGCTAAAAGAGCAATAATATTGGCTACAATTAGGATGGTTCGTAAATTCAGTGGCAGGGATCAACATGATGAGTATGCTTTCATTCAAAGAAATCTGCATACTTCCTTTGTGTTTTACCAGAGAATGATAGGTGAATAACGGTGAAAAAAAAACACACAAAAACAAGTAGTTCCGTGAAGAACTATACAGCCTATTTTCATATATCCTACTCATGTTAATTGCCTCTATCAACATACAAAATTTCAGTTTGATTGCTGAAATAGATTCGTAGATATTGAGAACCGTCTAAATATTTCGGATGGTCGCCATGTTGGATTTTATATATGTAGGTCCTAGAGTTATGTACTGTTACATGAAGATTATTGTGCACGTGTAGCATTCAAACTTCAATCGCATGATTAGGACACAAGAAGTAACAAGGAGGTTCTAAAATCTCGCAAAGCTGCTATCTTGTGGTTATGGAAACAATTGAAATAAATTATATGCCAGTGGATTAACATTCGTATAAGGATTTACTGTACCAAGTTTCACTGCACTCGGATGGTTAAATTGCGAGAAACGACCATGTGAATATTTATACTTCGCGACACCGCCATGTTGGATTTGTGATCACCAGGTTATTTAAAGTCCGATAGGTGAACTTAAGTTCATAGCCCCTATGAACATAAAAAAATTCAGTTTCATTGCTATAATAGATTCGTAGATATTCAGAACCGTCTAATTATTTTTGAAGGTCGCCATCTTGGATTGTTAAATGTATAGGCCATAGAGTCATGTACCATTAAAGGAAAATTATTGCGTAGGTTCATTATTCAAACTTTGACATCGATCGCCTGATTACGACACAAAAAATAAAAACTTAATTTTAAAATTCGCAAAGCCGCCATCTTGAGATTATGTAAACAATTGAACTAAATTAGATACCAGTGTATATAAACATTTCCTGTAGCAGATTTCATTACGTTTGGAACATTAAATCGCGAGAAAGGTCTATTTAATTTTTCAAATTCGCTTGGCCGCCATGTTCGTTTTGTAGTTAACCGGTTTTTGAAAGCCTCACAGATGAACTTCCAGTAGCGCCCTTCAACTCAGTACAAAATTTCAGGGTGATACCGCTAATAGTTTCAGAGATATAGAATGCCGGTGAAATATTTCGCACATCCGCAATCTTGTGGTTATGTAACTAATTGAACGAAGTTAGATGTCGGTGCATTACAATGTGTATAAACATATACTGTACCAAGTTTTATTGCGTTTGGTTGGTTAAATCGCGATAAACGTCTATTTAAAAGTCGCAAATTCGCGTGGCCGCCATGTTGGTTTTGTAGTTACCAGTTTTTCAAAAGTCACTTAGGTGAACTTCTAGTAGTTCCCTTTATCACCGTAAATAATTTCAGGGTGATATCGGTAATAGTTTCGGAGATATTGAATGCTGATCGAATATTTCGCACAACCGCCATATTGGATTGGTGAGACGTAACAGAAGTTTGAAGGGCACGGTCGGGGTCGCCTGGAATAATGCCATGAACTTACCGAGTTTCATTGAAATCGCTCCAGCCGTTTAGAAGTTAAGAGTGGGCACACACACACACACACACACACACTCCTCACACACACACGGACAAAAGGTGATCTCATAAGTCTATTTTTTCAAAATTGAAAATAGGCTAAAAATAACACACAAAGAACAAAAATAAAAACAAAACAATAACAAAAACAAAAACGAGAACAAGAACAAGAAGAAAAACAAGAACAACAGCAAAAAAGTTATTTATTGTTGTTTTAAGGGGCGTAACTACGAGGTCATCTGCCCCCTGAAACAAAAACAAGATCAAGATCAAGAACAATAACAATAGCAAGAACAAGAAGTAAAACAAAACATAAACATAAACAAAAGCAAACACAAATACAAATACAAAAGCAAAAACTAATACAGGAACAAAAACATAAACAAATTTACCAGGATGATTCAACCTGAAGCATACTCTAGAGTTCATAATTGCCAAATTTCAACGAAAAAGAGAGAAATACAGGAGTTAGAAAACAAAGAACGAAGAAAGCCAAGGACAATATTGGGGCCAGAAAAGAGAGCAGATGGCTTGTGGGGGGAATGGAGATATAGTGACTTGTACAATCCGGCAGAGAAACTTACGGCACAATTGGCAACTCCAGCTATCTGATATGACATCTAGCGGTAAAAATGAGAAACTTACCAAGTAGGGTACATTTGTCACGTGGTGACTGTTTGTATATGGTTACTTGTATTGGTAAGCAGATCGTGGTAAATTCTTCGTGTCTTTATACATAAGTAATAAGTTTTACTCGTTGATAGAGTGCAAAATGAGTAAAAGGAAAGTATATTGCTCAGTTCACGGCTGTAAGTCGATGCATAAGAGGGCTGCGGATATAAGTTTTCATCACTTTCCAAAAGATGCAAATAGCAATAGCCGAAAGGTGACGATACCAAATAAATACGGGCAACAGGAGCGGGTTGGACCACTCACCACTACACACACTGACGACAGGACAGGATGTTCACTGTTACGCCGAGCCACGCCGCACCTAGACAGCCAAGTACAGTCTCGCCGAGCCAAGCCGTACAGGCCGGACGTTTGTTTTAGACGATTGCCCTTGACCTTGAACCCTGCGGGTGAGCCTACACACACTCACTCTCTCACCCTATCACTTCACACTTGTCACCACCGATCTGATGTAATGGCATTCCAGACTTGAGCAGACAGTACAGTCCACGTCGAAGTATTGTGTGATACGGAAGTACACGTTACGTAGTTACGAACAGAACGTCATTATATTTGCCAATGACTGTACTTCGGGAGTAGTGTGAAACAGCTTCGTCAATCATCGGACTGCTTGAGGCAGCTGATAACAACACAGGTACTGCAGTAACTCGCCTCCAGGCTTCCATTAAGATTTTTCACTCGTCTAAAACAAACGTCCGGCCTGTACCAAGACAGCCAAGCCTACACCAGCTGAGGACAGCCAAACTTCATCAGTCAGGTATCCTTCCCCGCTCCCTAGTTCATTTCCAATATCCCTACCAACCGCCATCACCTCGCTCTGTGATATCCGAGCCATTCCACTACGAGTCATATAGGCCTTGACTTCGCAGGGTAAATATCTACTCTGCGAGAACCTGCTACCAGTCCGATATTCAACACCAAACCCACCTGCTAACCATCCAAATCAAGAAATTCCTGTCTCCCCCGAGTTTGAATACATTTAAACTCATCCCTTCACCCTACCAAGCTGCAAATGATTTCTCGAGTCTATGGTACAGTGAGCAAACTCAAATATAGGTTTTAAACGTAACAGCGCCATGACTCGAACTGCTCAAAAACAAATACCAGCAGACAACCGATGCTTGATAATATGCAATTGGCACATAAAATCCAGTGGAACACACAAATTAGATCACGTGTATCGCACAGTTATACATATATACAATTAAAAATAACGCTGTCATTATTTTAGGGACCACATTTACTGATTATAACCGAAAAATAAAAAGTGTTCCGTATCAAACGCGTGTTATTGAGTAATTTTACCCTACTTATCCTGACCGACCGCAGCGCCCCAAGTGTTAGTTTGAGTTTCCAATACAAAAGTGAAGGATGAATGTCCCACCCTTCGGTCTCGGACGGGTCCGAGTTCAAAAGGCGAGAACAGCCCCATGATTTTCCGCCTAGATTTTAGGCTACCTGGAAGACGGAAAAGCAGTATGCTTGGGGTGTGGGCTGCAGGTACTTACCCCAAAGGGCGGTAATAGAACAAAGACGGGTTACCTTAACCAGGTGAAAGAAATTAATAAAAAATATATAAAAATGTATTAAACCAAAAATAATTACAGTGGGACACAAACAATATTAAATAAACACAGAAATGGTACCCCTAAAAACCCCGAGGAGGGAATTAATCCAGCACGTGGCTGTATTTCGGGAAAAGCACGCGCGTACATGAAAATGCAGTAAAAGGGTTATGAAGATTCAAGGAGAAATTCCCCATGAGTGGGAATACAAAATAAATGACCAGCATGAAAGCGTAAGTAATTAAATGACTTAGGAACACGCTCCATGACAGAAGGAGAAGTGACGCTCCCAACGCAATGGACTCGCTGGCATGAGGCGTAACGGTAATAAGTTCAAACTGTTTCCACCAAAATGCAGGAAACGAAGCAAAATACGAGCACCAAAAGCTCGGTTATGAGATAAATGAAGGACACATTACCTTAAGAGTAATATCACCCGCAAACATGGCTGATTAAAATAAATAATTCCAAGGCAAACATTTGCCCAGAGCAAGAGCTCTTCAAACACACAACCGTCTCATGCTGTGACAAGTTGGTTGGTTGGTTGGTTCTTCAGTTTAGGGACTGCGACAACGCGGTCATGTAGCCCCGTACACTTTGAGTGTGTGTAGAATCTGTCTGATAACCGGTGTTAATTGTGACGACTGTATTAGTGTGTGTATCTGTTTTAATTCAAGTAAGGACTCCAGACATTTAATTTTTCCAAGTAGTTCCTACTTTTGCCGCCAAACGCTACCCTCAACGACCAACTAGTTCAGAACTTAGTTACCAGATGCCACCGCAGTCGGCTCTTGACTACGAACGTAGGAGCCTAAGAACGTTAGTCAAATGTTTCAAATTAGTGGAAGGTTCTTTAACATGCCATAGCCGACTTCTACACTGGTAGCCAGGTCTACAATCGATCAGCAACAAAGGAAACAGGGAGGCGACAATAGCAAGGGGCATTGTCGCCAGTACGATTACCCAACAAAATATACATCAAAGGTATCACCACCATTATGGTGACTAAAATGATGATAATAATAATAAGCCTAAGAAAAATGTACGATGGCGCTTGTCCTAATTAGTTAAATGTGTTGGCAAGCAAGAAATAAATCCATTTAACAGGCCAACAACGAGGTTATAGCCCGGCAATGAAAATATGAAAGTTCCAAGTGTCTTGCCGCAAAAGAAAATATGCTAAAGTATTTCAGAAGCGCTGCTCTTTCACCGCACTTAAGCCACAAGTTGATTAAATATAAGAATTGAAATGTCCACACCATTTCTCAGTTCAATCGAGGAAATGCGATTTCTCGAGCTATTGCACCGGAAGTAGGGTGCGCAGAGGAAGTGGGAATTTCAAATATTCAAAGTGTTCCAATGTTTATTAAAATCCAAGGGAGGCCGGGGAGTGGGGGAGAGGGGCGAGAATTGTGTGCCGGGCATTCGCCGGGCACAGTGAACAACAGTCGGTTCACCAAGAGGATATTCATTTACATTGCCAAGTTGAAGTCCTCCACAAAGTGGGTTGAAGAAACAAGAGATGATATCCGAGAAGTTGGAATTAAGGCTGAAGATATACTAAACAGCACCGGGTTTCGAGAGAAGGTTGATTAATTCAAACGGTTTCAGGAAAAACATACTTAAGAAACCAAGGTCATCTGATATGATGACAGTAAACTTAGCCGCCATATGAAGAAATTCTGTAGGAGAAAAAAAGATTGGCAAGTCGACCAAGTTTATCGTAGTCCACGGTAGGCCAATATCGACAGAATAATAATACACTTCCAAGAGCAGACGTATCTCTTTGCCTCAACGATATCGAGTTAACTACAACCCTAGCTGACTACTTCCAGACCTCCTAAATGCCGAAGAACATGTCCAACAATTCCCAGTTAGGGAACCCACTAATCCTCTTCCTTCTGCTTAGATGGACCCAATGGCCCTAAACTTACCAGACAAAATAAATCTATCACATATGAGGAGGTGTTAGAGATCATAAAACGTCTCAAGAACAACAAAACGTCCTGGAAAGACAGGATAGTAGCACAAATGCTGAAGCTAACGGGGAACAATCCTTCAAGCATATCTACACTGTTATTTATTTATTTAGCGTTTGGCTGTACATATCAACATTAGTCAAAAATAGATTTGTATTTACATTATTTACAGTTTCACTTTCAACTTGTTAATAAAGTCTATCACAGCTGGGCCTGCTTCCACAAAGTCACTGAAGTTGCCACTGTAGGAATGCGTCGGGCAGTCATTCACTATATGCCGTATGGTCTGCCTGGGATCACCACAACTGCATTCTGGTGAAGATATATATCCCCATTTGTAGAGAAGATCTGCACATCTACCATGGTTTGTTCTTATCCTGTTTAGCGTTGACCATATTTTCCGGGGTAGATGGAAGCCACTTGGTGGTGTTGTGGAGTTTGTGATATCTTGCAGCTGACTTGGAATGTTTTCCACCAATTATTCTTTCCAGTTTTGCAGCAGGTTGAAGTTTTGGTTCACCAGGTGTCTCGCTGTCCGGATGGAGGGGTTTCGCGAGCGTAGACGTCTCACTTCAGCAGCAGTGATGTCCTGGTGTATTGGTAGCTGGTCGTAGGCATTTATGTTCTTATACTCCTGGAGTAAGGCATGTTTGCGTCATCTACACTGTGATCCTGTACAATGGGCTTGTGAGAGGCTCCCAGATGATTGGACCTCAGCAGTTGTTCACCCAATCCACAAGAAAAGAAATCAGACCCAGGTATTTACCGAGGAATATCACTCTGTGCTTGCGACGAGATAGCTAGACAATCACATAGAAACAATACTAAGCAGGTTTCAGACCATCCAGCGTTCACTTTCTGGTGTAGCGGTTAGCATTCTGCGCTGTCACTCCCAAAGACCGGATTCAATTTCCAGCTCTGATAATAAACGTAATTCTGGTCTGAGAGCTGGAACGGGATACACTCAGCCTCTTGAGGTAAAACTGAGAAGAGGCGGGTTCAGTTCCTGGTTTCCCTCTTCTACGCCAGGCAAATGCCACGATGGGTCCTAAACTTGAGGTCACGACCACTTGCTACCAAAATTCTACCTCAATTACAAATATACACTCTATTACGCACATCACAGTGGCACACGTTATCAGAGAAATTCTACACACACGCGGCTGCATGATATGATGCCGCGAAGCCCCTAAAAGAATCAACAACAACTGTTTAGGTGTTACGTCCTTGTAACAATAATCAGTCAGACAACTGTGCATGATACTGCTCTTAATTCATTTTGTAGGACTTGCTTCTGAAGCTCCTCGCAGTCTGTTTTCTGACAATATTCTACTTCACTGAATTAAAACAGCCGGGTCCCTTGTTCCCAGTTGCGAATGTGAGATACTTCCAGGAAATGTTGATGAGCTCTTGTTAAACGAGTCAGGTGAGTGATGTGCTTTGTGGATGTTTCCTCTTTACTCTGCTTTGGATATAGAATATTATGTTATGAACATGAAAGAGAATTGTTAGTATACACTATGTAGTGCGTTACATAGCATTGAAATAAGTTGCCTAGCATTTGCAGACGATTTTGCTATATTGTCAGAAAACATAACAAGTGCAAAAACACAAATCAATCTCTTGGAAGAAATAGCCAACAAAACAGGTTTGAGAATCTCCGTAGAAAAAACTAAATTTATTACAAACATCAAGAACGCTTCAAAATATTTCGCAACAGATATTGGCCCAGTGGAAAAAGTAAAGAAATTCAAATATCTGGGAGAAATAATTCAAGAAAATGGTTTAGAAAAATCTTCGGTAGAAGAAAGGGTACACAAGATGGAAAGAGCATTTTTATAACAAAAAGTGCTTATCTAAAAATCTTAAAATAAGGCACTACACTACAGTGGTGAAACCGGAATGCCTATACGCAAGTGAATGTCTGGTACTAAACTATAGATTAGATAAACTTGAAGTACTAGAAAGGAGAATCATGAGGAAAATTTTAGGCCCAGTGAAAACAGCAGAAGTATGGAAATTAAGATCTAATGATGAAAAATACAGGAACATAGAAAATATAACAGAAACGATAAGAAGAAGGAGATTGCAATTTTTTGGACATATTTACAGAATGGATGATTTCAGATTATCAAAATGGATATTTAAGTACCTTTGGGAGAAAAGGGCAACAACTAGCTGGATTCAAGAAGTAAAGAATGATTTAGAAAGAAATAATATAAGTGAAGAAGAAACGGTGAACAGAAAGATCTTTAGAAAAAGGGTATTAAGTATGAAAGGATTCCAAGGAAGATTGCCAAAGATACCTGGTGCGAAGTGGTCCGAGGACAGAAAGAAGCAGCATAGTGAACGGATGAAGGAGTACTGGAGGGAACGGAAGAGAAAACAACAAAGTGTGAAGAATTGAAATCGGCACGTGGTCCCTAGCAGGCCTCATCGGAAAGGAGAAGAAGAAGAAAGAACATAACCCCTGGCACTACAGCCCATGAAGGGCCCAGGCCTACCAAGCGACCGCTGCCCTGCCATTTGGCCTGCAGATATTGGGGTGACGCGTGGTTAGCGAATCGGGTCCTCTCGCCCTTTAATATTGGTTTTCGTGATCGTTGCGCTACCTCACTATCAGGCAGCTACTCAATTGTCCTCACTACGGTGAGTGGACCCCGTTCCACGACGGAGCCAGGAATCGAACAAGGGGCCTCCGGGTGAGAGGCAGCCGTGCTACTCCAACACCACGGGGCTGGCATAGTGCGTTACAATTGGTAGTGTATAGCAAAATTCATGGGTTATATTTGGTTGGTTAGAAATGCTCTATCAAGTTCCAACGTTCACCGGTAGCTGTTAGTGAAATAGCCTCTGGTAGCCAAAGTTGTAAATACTTGACATTGAACTTGTTTGAAGCCGACGGGTGTTTCATTAAAATACCCTGGTATGGCCATTGGCTGAAATTTGTAGCCTACATTATTATTATTATTCTTAAAACTATCGTTATAATATACGCAGCTTCCAAACTTTAGAAAGACTGTACACATTTGATGTACTTCCTATCAATTCCTACTCATTGGTTTAACCTGTAAATTGTCAAATTATTACTAAACAGGTGGACATCTTCTTCTTTCCTACGCGATCAGGCCCAGTGGACCGCGCGCTGCTACAACTTTCCTTCTCCATCGTCTCCTATCCATGGCTGACATCCGCCATCTGTCCACACGTATCGCTGCCTGTTGCAGATCTTCATGGAGTCCATCACTCCACCGCTTCCTTGGTCTAGCTGGTGGTCTTCTTCCTGTGTGGATGAAATCCAGATGCTTCCGTGGCCATCGGTGGTCTTCCATCCGGGCTATATGTCCAGCCCACTGCAGTCTTCTGGTTTTGATGGTTCCAGCTATGTTGGCATTATGGTACAGGTCTTCTACTTCATGATTGTGTCTAATCCTCCATTCACCCGTGTGTACATCCCTCACCGGTCCGAAGATCTTCCGAAGAACATAGGATATCAAATTCATGCAGAGCAGGAAGAGAAATCACATATGCCACTAAAAGGTGCAACCTTGTGAATAGTAATATTATATGATAGACTAGCTGTACCCGGCATGCGTTGCAATGCCAATCAAAGAAAGTGTTGGTGTTGTAACTTTGTTTGGTGAAGTGCTTTTGGATTACCGATATTTTTTTCTTTTTCCGTTAACCACCTGTAAACTATAGTAAAATTGATTTACTATCTCAAAAGAAATCATTGGGAGCGTGCTCAACAACACACCAAAGTTTCATCGCAATGAAATGAATGATATATGGACGCATACGGGACTTTGTTGAAACGATTCGAGAGCCGTCACCCATTTGTTGAATATTCTCGTACGCTACTTATTATAAAATGGATTTACTAATTCAGAAACCTTCACGTAAGTGTACACAACAACTCATGAAAGTTTCATCGCAATCGGATGAATGGCCTATGAACGCATACGGGATTTTGTTTAAACGATATGCGCACCGTCACTCATTTGTTGAATCTCCTTTTGCGCCACCCATTGAAAAAAGGATTTACTAATTCATACACCTTCGGAGGACTGTACTCAACTCACAAAGTTTTATCATAATTGGATGAATGGTATATGAACGCATACGGGACTTGGTTGAAAAGATTCACGCACTGTCGCTCATTAATTGAATCTACTCGTGCGCTACCAATTGTAAAATGGGTTTACTAAATCAGAAATCTTTGCGAGAGTGGAAACAACATTTCTCCAAATTTCATTGCAATCGCATGAATGGTATATGAACGCATACGGATTTTTAAAAACTATACGTGCGCCATTACACATTTGTTGAATCTACTCTTGCGCTACCTATTGTAAAAAGGATTTACTAAGTCAGAAACCTTTCCTGGAGTGTGCACTACAATTCAACTAAAGTTTCATATCAATCGGATGAATGGTATAAGAACGGGACTTTGTTTAAACGATTCGCGTTCCGCCGCCCATTTGTTGAATCTACTTGTGCGATACCTATTTTAAAGTGGATGTACTGAGCCAGAAACATTCCCTGAAGTGTACACAACATCTCACCCAAGTTTCATCGCTATCGGACGAATGGTATATGAACGCATACGGGACTTTTTTGAAACGCTTCGCGCGTCTTCGCTCATTTGTTGAATCTACTTGTGCGCTACCTAATTTAAAATGGATTTACTAAGCCTGAAACTTTCCCTGGAGTATACACAGTAACTCACCCAAGTTTAGTCGCTATCGGACGAATGGTATATACGGGACTAAGTTGAAACACTTCGCCCGTCGTCTCTCATTTGCTTAATCTACTTGTGCGATACCTATTGTAAAGTGGATTTACTAACCCAGAAACCTTCCCTGAAGTGTACACAACATCTCACCCAAGTTTCATCGCTATCAGACGAATAGTATAAGAACGCATACCGGACTTTGTTGAAACGCTTTGCCCGTCGTCGCTCATTTGTTGAATATACTCGTCTGCTACCTATTATAACATGGATTTACTAAGCCAGAAACCTTGCCTGTAGTGTACATAACCTCTCACCCAAGTTTCATCGCTATCGGACGAATGGTATGTGAACGCATACAGGACTTTGTTGAAACGCTTCGCCCGTCGTCTCTCACTTGTTGAATCTACTCGTCCGCTACCTATTTTTAAGTGGATTCACTAAGCCAGAAACCTTGCCTGAAGTGTACTCAACATCTCACCCAAGTTTCATCGCTATCAGACGAATAGTATATGAACGCATACGGGACTTTTTGAAACGCTTCGCGCGTCGTCGCTCATTTGTTGAATATACTCGTCTGCTACCTATTATAACATGGATTTACTAAGCCAGAAACCTTGCCTGTAGTGTACATAACCTCTCACCCAAGTTTCATCGCTATCGGACGAATGGTATGTGAACGCATACAGGACTTTGTTGAAACGCTTCGCCCATCGTCGCTCATTTGTTGAATCTACTCGTGCGCTATCTATTGTTAAGTGGATTTACTAAGCCAGAAACCTTACCTGAAGTGTACAGAACATCTCACCCACGTTTCATCGCAATGGGATGAATGGCATATGAACGCATGTGGGACTTTCTTGAAACAAACGCACGCCATGTTGTTGAGGCTACTCGCGCGCCATCTATTGTAAATTGGATTTATCACGCCTATAATTTTTCCGGGACTGTGCCCAACAACTCATCAAAATTTGATCGCAATTGGATGAAATGTATATGAACGCATCGGCATTAAGCATTTGTTTAAACTACTCGCGCGCTATCTAGTGTGAAATGGATTAACTATGCCTATGAACATCCCGAAATTGTGTACAACAACTTACCAAAATTTGATCGCAATCGGATGAATGGTTTATAAACGCATAAAAGACCAACAGACAGACATTCCGTTATATATATATAAGATAAGATTACTCCTCTTGGCTCTGCTATATTACACTTCCTATAAGCCTGCTTTCCATTTTTGCAAAAAAATGAAAGTAGACTTGTGAGATCTACACAGGGCCAAAAATTGTGTGTCCTCAGAATATCTGCCCCCCATTTCAATTCGAACACGGTCAAACCGAATTGAACGAAATTTGGTACAGAGGTAGAACTAGCAAAGGGCACCTCAGTGTCATGTTTTATATCGCCGCCATCTTGACGGAAACATAATGGCGGGCACCCAAATACTCAAAACTTAAATCAAATTACGACCAACCTAATCATTTGATCTCTACCAACTTTTGCAACAACATACCTTTTTGTGGGAAGCATCTTTTGACTGAACTACAATGTCATCAGCCAAATAGTTTGCAGATAGCGGCCATGTATGTTTGCAAATCGATTTCCCATAACAATTCAATCACGGTGAAACCGAATTGAATGATATTTTTTACAGATGTAGCACTAACAAAGGGCACCTCATATTCATGTTTAATATCGGTATAGCACGTAGTATTTCAATAAGCTACTACAGCCAACATTCAATTATACTCCTTGAAAAGGACAAAGAGTTATAACAATACCCATGCATTTAGGGGAAAGTAGGCTCTATGTTCTTTACTGAACATCTTGTTATTAACCTACTTTCATTTATGAAACAAGCAGTTCGGCGAAGAACTAAACCCTAGTTTCATGTATCCTACTTACCGTTAATCGCCTCTATCAACATACAAAATTCCAGTTCGATTGCTGTAATGGATTGGTAGATATTGAGAAACGCCTAAATATTTCGGATGGTTGCCATGTTGGATTTTTATATGTATCGGCCATGGAGTTATGCACCATTAAAGGAAAATTATTGCGTAGGTTCATGGTTCAATCTTTCAATCGATCGCATGATTAGAACACAAGAAATGAAAACTTAATTTTAAAATTTCGCAAAGCCGCCATCTTGAGGTTATATAAACAATTGAACTAAATTAGATCCTAGTGCATTACGAAATGAACAAACATTTGCTGTACCAAGTTTCATCGCGTTTGGATGGTTAAAAGGCGAGAAAAGTCTATTTAAGAATCTCAAATTCGCTTGGCCGCCATGTTAGTTTTGCAGTTACCAGGGTTTTGAAAGTCTCATATGTGAACTTCTAGTGTTGCCGTTAATCAACGTACAACATTTCAGGGTGATTTCGGTAATAGTTTCGGAAATATTGAATGCTGGTGAAATATTTCGCACAGCCGCCATGTTGGATTGGTGAGACTTAATAAAATTAGAAGGGCTCGGTTGAGTTTAGCCAAAATGGTGCTATGACCTTACCGAGTTTCATTGAAATCGCTCCAGCCGTAAAGAAGTTATTAGAGGGACACACACTCACACACACACGGACAAAAGGTGATCTCATAACTCTATTTCTTCATTAAAGGAAAATAGGCTAAAAATAGTGTTATGAGGTCAACTTTTGTCCGTGTATGTGTGTGTCCGTCCATGTGTCGCCCCTAATAACTTCTAAACTTCAATGAAACTCGGTAAGGTCACAGTACTATTTTGGCCGACCCCGACTGTGCCCTTCAAATTTTATTACAACTCACCAATCCAACATGGCGGCTGTGCGAAACATTTCACCGACATTCTATATCTCCAAAACTATTACCATATCACCCTGAAATATTGTACGCTGATAAAGGGCACTACCGATGTGACTTTCAGAAACCGAACAGGGCGGCCAGGCGAAGTAGAAACATTTACATGACTTTTCTCGCGATTTAACAATCCGAGCGGCTGTGCAAAATTTTAAAACAGGATTTATATATATTTTGAGCTAATCATGCGAATGAAGTTTGGATAATACACCTACACAATAATCTTAATATAATAATACATAACTCTATGGTCTGTATATAAAAATCCAACATGTTGACCATTCGAAATATTTAGACGGTTCCCAATATCTAGGAATCTATTACACCAATCAAACTGACATGTTGTATGTTGATAGAGTCAATTAACACAAGTAGGATATATGAAAATAGGCTGTATAGTTCTTCACGGAACTACTTGTTTGTATTGAAATTATAAACGGGCGTCCTTAATCGAACGTGTCCTCAAGTTTGATGCCACAAGAATCTTGATGGAATCGAACAAAGAGGGCTCTTGCTATGACGATAAGATCATGAATGTCACGTTGAGACCATTAATGTTATAATCCTGACAGCTGACAGACTCTCCACCAATATTGAACTCTTCTTATTACTGAGATATTGATCCTCAGGAAAATAACCCCTAAGAATAATGGCTTCCAAGTGTAATTTTATGAGGAAAGGATGATCAAACCTCTTCAATATGAAATTCACTAGGTTCTAGTCTTCTTGCAAGTACGAGACTTATGTATTTCTTAAGTATGCATTTCTCTTCAAAGAATGGTAATTCAGTTTTATTCTGACACCATTTCTCTTCTTCATGTCCTATAAACCTTGAAAGACTTTTTCACATATTCATCTCCTTTATTACGGCACCATTGTTTATCTCCTTTCGTCATAGAACGACTCTAATTGTGATGAATGTCATGCATATACTCCTGCTTTGAATAGTTCCTCATGTTGTTGATCATAATGCCAAATACATAATCGAAAGTTAATGCGCTTCAGTCGGTCAACACTATTGTACACAATTGTTGTAGGAGTTTATCCAAACCTGAAAAAAATGGCATGTGATTAATAAATTCACTTGAATAGGCAGTTTCCATCGCCAAGAAATCATCATCAGATTGTTTAGACTTAGGCGTTTATTTCGTTGTAAAAATGGAATACTATTGCGCTTGCTGGAATTAAAAATGATTGGTTGGTTCCTTAGTTTCGAGGCTGCGACAACGCCGTCATGTAGCCCCGAGTACTTTGGGTGTGTGTTGAATCTGTCTGATAACCGGTGATAATTGCGATGGCTGTATTAGTGTGTGTATCTGTGATTCTCGTAGAAGCACTGCAGACGATCAATTATTCAAGTAGTTCCTACATTTGCTACCAAATGCTACCGTCCACGACACCTAGCTGTGGACTAGGTTACTACTAGGTATATGCCATCACAGGCAGCACCTGGCAGCGAACGTTGGAACTCATATAGCGTTATCAAATTCACCTACTAATTTTGCTTCACACAATTGTAGTTGGTGGAAGGTTCTTTTACATACCATAAATATAAGACATGTGCTCGCTGGCTTTACTTCCTCTCCGAATGAAGGCATACTGAGGGATTTTGAACGCTGTTAAAAAAACCGACGAATTCGGCCGGGTTTGAACCCACGATCTTGGGCATAGGAACTCAGCATGCTACCAACTACACCAACGATGCCGACTTAACCCTTTATAGGTCAGAGGTCTGTATATTTACTACCTACTATAAGCACAATTTATATTTTCCAAGTTGCTAATGGTTGAATCTTTCAGCCACATATCAACTAAATTATTTTGGACGTGTTAATATTTCTGAAACCAAATATTTGACCTAAGGTGCTCGGATAAATTATTCTTTTAAAAATAACAACCATTGAGATAAAAGAGTGAAAAAAATAAAATATGATAATAAAGATTACATTTAAAATTAATGAGCTCATAAAAATCAAATTACAATAATTTAAAAGTTCTAATTTTTAGATTATAGAAATAATTTAAAAATAAAAAATATCACAATAAATATGAAAATTAAAATGATAAAAAAGAAAAATTAAAATTAATAATTATTACAATTAGGCAAAAATAATTAAATTGAAATTAAAATTAATATAGATATCTTCAATAATATTCTGCTCTATAAAGGGTTAAATATAATTCATCCAATAACAATACAGAGGAAAAGAAAATCATACCCAATTAAGACAGAAGAAAATAATAATGTCGCCTCCGTAGCGTAGCGGTCAGCATGGTTAGCTGCCGCCCCGGAGGTCCTGGGTTCGATTCCCGGCTCTGCCACGAAATTTGAAAAAGTGGTATGAGGACTGGAACGGGATCTACTCAGCCTCGGGTGTTCCAAATGAGTAGAGGGGGTTCGATTCCCACCTCAGCCATCCTCGAAGTGGTTTTCCGTGTGGTTTCCCACTTCGCCTTCGGGCAAATGCCGGGATGGTACCTTCTTCAAGGCCACGGCCGCCTCCTTCCCTCTTCCTTGCCTATCCATCCTAACCATCCCTTACCTTCCCTCATGAGGCCCCTGTTCGCTTTGCAGTTGAGGCCGCCTGGGCGAGGTGCCAATCACACCTCATCAGTTGTATCCCCTCCGATTAGATGTTCCCAGCTCTAGGACACTGCCCGTTGAGGCGGTAGTGGTGAGTTCCCTCGCTGAGTCCGTGGGTTCCACCAACCTGGAGGGTAAACGACTAAGAAAGAAAGAAAGGAAGAAAGAAAGAAAGGAAGAAAATAATAATTCAACGTAAAATCAATAAGGAGCTTTATTAGCACGAGTGTCCGGCTCCGTTAGCAGAAATATGATCACGTACAAGAGGCACAATGACATATCTGAAGTGATTTCCAGGATTCTTTCTTCATTCGAATAATTGATATGTTAACTTTCAGTCGGTCAGCCAAAAATAATTCCAATTACTGGAAAATGTTAGAAAATAACCTGAAATAAATTACATGTGATTAAGATTTACCAGATGAATCAGCTGCCCCTAATAATATTGTTTTATGCAGCCCAACTAACGCGTGTTATCAGGAGGATCGATATTTTCTCTACTAGTATCCCGTATGTTACAATGCACTGCAAGCATATACCGCAGACGATATTGAGCACTATTAATTTTCTCTCGATGTGACTACAGACTAAAATGCAGGAAACATAATAGTGTTCAGTATCGCTTGCGGCATATGCTTGCAGTGCATTGTAACATACGGGATACTAGTAGAGAAAATATCGATCCTCCTGATAACACGCGTTAGTTGGGCTGCATAAAACAATATTATTAGGGGCAGCTGATTCACCTACTATACACGGTTAGTCACCTAAAAGTTGCACCGCAAATATTTCGGAAATGGGAAGTGCTATTGATGTGCGGTTTTCACAGACTGGCTTGGTGGTTGAGGGCTCGTATTTCTGGCGTATAAACATATTCGAATAATACTTCCAACGTGTATTGTTTGAGCAAACATACACTGTTTCAATGGAACAATGCCTATTGATATTAACAAAATAAAATTAGGGTAAATTAGAATGTCAATGGCGTTTGTTGCAGGAGTCTAGTTCAAGTGGTTTGCGAGAGGTCGTATGATGAAAAGGTTCCACACCGACACTTGTACATACCTGTGTGGTAGCACAAACTAAGAAAAGAAAAAAATCGTGAATACCCTCCTTACGTGAATTCTGACAAGCAATGAGCAGGCTGACCTACAGAGATTGTGTTCAAAATGACCGAAATATCTGCAGTGCAAAGGAAAAGTAGAAAATGAAGTGATGAAATATTTCTCTCATTAAGTGAGCATCATTAGATCCAAATTTGCAAGACATATAACTCTACAAAACACTACCAAACTTAAAGTGACACCCACAGAAGGTCTCTGCCCTCCAAAACAAAATAAAAGAAGTGACAGTCAGTCTGAAAGACTAGACTTTTTGTATCATTTTAAATGCTACAATGCTGAAAAATGCTAGAAAGGCTGGAGGCTTCTCGCAACGCTCGAAGCCAAAGACTCTTGACATGTTAGAAAATTATCTGCATAATACTTATCTTGCTTATCTTGTTCCAAATTACTGGCGAACGTCAAGTGCAAACCAAGGGCAAAGCAAGGTCAAGCGTGCGGGGACGTGCCCCTTCCATCCAGTCTAAAAACACTTATAGTGGGCGATGTATTGAAGATAGAGATATGCTCTCACGGACTTTTTTGTAGAACTTTTCATGCTGACCAATTCTTACGCTCATAGTATATTGATATATTTAACGGTTTGCCCAGCGTAAGCTTATGAAGCGCACGGACGCCAAGTTTTTTTTCGACTTTTTCACCGAAATCGTTACTGCTCGGCTTCCTTTGATCATACATAAATTATTTTCTACAGAAACTTTCCTCGAGATATTCTTTACAGAATGGTGAAAACTTCATCAAAATCCATCCAGTGGTTTTCGAGATTACCCGTGACATCCAAGAATCGGGGATTTTTGTCTTATACTAACGAAGTAGAGATTGTCGGGGAACACATGCACCAAGCAGTACTATGACGTGACACACTCAGTGCATCTGGGTACATTTCGTCCAGTCACCGTAACGTAACGCCAGACCCCAGCGTAACGACGAAGTCGACAAGATCATTTAAAATCATAAAAATATAAACAACCTGACAGAAACTTAGTGAGTGTCGTGTTGCTACTATTTATGTGATTCACTGAATCAGTAAGTGCTAAACTACTGTAGAATTGTAAACTGATATGTCGCAATGACCTACAAGTTCTCTACTGTGATGATAGTAAACAGCTATACTGTATGTACAACAAACGAAATGCACACTAATAGTAGATAACACTATTTCGTATGGTGTAGTTATAGTATTTACTATCATCACAGCAGAGTTGGTTGGTTCCTTAGTTTAGGGGCTGCGACTACGCCGGCAAATAGCCCCGTGTACTTTGGGAGTGTGTAGAATCTGTCTGATAACCGGTGTTAATTGTGATGACTGTATTAGTATGTGTTACCTGTAATTCAGGTAAGGACTGCAAAAGATCAATTTTCAAGTAGTTCCTACTTCTGCTACCAAATGATACCGTCCACGACACCTAGCCGCGGACTTGGCTACTAGATGCCATCGCAACCAACACCTGATGTCGAACGTTTGAACTAATATAAAGTCAATTAAATCTAACCTACAAAATTTAGCTTCAAAAATTGAAGTTGGTGGAAGGTGTGTTAAAATCCCTCAGTATGAATTCCTTCGGAGGATAAATAATGCTGGCGATCTCATGTCATAGATTTATGGCATGTAAAAGAACCTTCCGCCAATTAAACTTGTGTTTAGCTAAATTTACAGGTTTGATTTCGTTTAAACGCTCTATCAAAGTTCCAACTTTCGCCACTGGCTGTCAGTGACATCTGGTAGTGCAAGTTGGAACTACTTGAAATTGAACGTATTTGTATCTAACCCCATGTGTGTTCGCATTGAACTACAGCCTCTGGCGAGCCGAACATATGCTCGGACACACCCGGTACTAAGGGCCATACGGTAAATAATAACCAAACAAATACTAAATTTCTGGTAGGTTTGTATTTATTTATTTATTTATTTATTTATTTATTTATTTATTTATTTATTTATTTATTTATATATATATTTATCCCAGTGACTCCATGAGAGATCTGTGCTGGACAAAACGGAGGCAGACAGGTTTTTCTCCGGGTACTACGGTTTTCCCTGTCAAAATTTCATTCCATCAACACTCTCCACGATCATTTCATTTCATCTGTCATTCATTTATTGGCACTGGTGATGAGTGCATAGTTCTTGTAGGAATTCTTCTTTGGCTGGTGTTATTCCTTCTATGTTAATAGAGATAATCCTTAACTTTGGCCCTGAAAAGGGCTCGAAAATGGATGTCCCCCTGGTTGGAAAAATGTTTCTGAAACTCTACCTCCTGGCTATGACGAGGAATGGACGACTTGGAAGTCCCTGAATAGCCTGCGCTCTAGAGTAGGCAGATCAAGGGTTAATATAGCAAGACGGGGTTACATTGACCAGGATGATATTCACTGTGATTGTGGAGAAGACCAGACTGTTCAGCATATGACTGAGTGTCGAATGTGCCCAGCATCCTGCACGGAAGAAGATCTTCGTCGGAGAGCACAGAGTGCACTGGAAGTGGCCAAGTTTTGAGCAAAGATAATATAATAACTGTGTTATATGTTTAAAATGTATGTTTCTAATACGAGAATAATAATAATTCATTTAATCATTGTCCCAGAGTAGTGCGTCAGGCCTCGGCAGCCGGTAGAGTCCATATCCTCGCCGCTAGATGGGTGCTTCATTCATTCCATTCCTGACACTGTCGGAGACTGGAAGCAGGCTGTGGTTTTTCATTTTCATTTATATATTTAATTTGTTTATTTATTCTTTATTTGATTTTTTTAAATTCATATTTTGTTTTGCGGGGGTCGCTGAATGTTTGGTAGTGTTATCACATGTAATTTATTACTTGATTAATTGTTAATATAGGAACATTGAAAGATGGCATCAATGCTATCATTTAAATATTGTCGATATTTACCACATTGAGAAAGTTAATCGCAAATTTCTTCCAGACAGTGTGTATGCTCGGCTTTAGAATTCCCTTGTGAAGTGCTTGAAGATGTCCCGAGCATTGACCTCTCGGTGAGTGGTGGCGATAGCCTCTTTATTGTCTGCCGCGTAAGTGTTGCTGGTGTATAGAAGTAGAAACAAGCAATTCTCTTGAAAGCCCTGCCGTGCTGTTTAGTGCTAACTGGCCTTGAACCCACGTTCCGCTTCCTTGACATCTCTCCCACCCACAATCCCTCTCCGTTCGTTCTCAAGAAAGAAACAAACATCTAGTGCCCCTGGGGACCGCAGACAGGATTGCGCGTGGGGCAAGTGGCTTGCCTAAGTACAGGCTCTACACGAGTGGTTAGGGAGGGTTGCGTGACGTGATAGGGGAGCAGGGACAACCTGATACACGGAGAGGTCGAACTCAATAAACTCTGTGGACACGCGAACCACAAGACAAGCAGCTGTCTCGCCTTATTTGTTTAGGGAATTTCAAGGTAAATTCAATCGAAAGTAATTTATTTGCGGTGGAACGTCGATAGTTTACCGAGCAGGTCACCCAAGTTGTCCTCTCAAATATCACGTGATCCAACATTGCTCATAAAATAGAAAGAAATATAACTCAATTTCAAATCAGTGTCCAGCTCCATGGCTGAGTGGTTACCTTGAACATGATCAATTAGTTGTAATTAGGCCTCCTGAGAATATCGTTTTGACCCATGAAGGGCATGCACGTCGTGATGATACTATACGAGGGCAGATTGGAATGTAAGTGGCTTCGGTGGAGTAGTGGGTAGCATGCTGAGCTTCTATACCCAAGATCGTGGATCAAACCCTGCCTAAGTCGTCGGATATTTTAAGAGCAGTACAAGATATCCCTCAGTATGACTTCCTTCGGAAGGAAAGTAAAGCCGACGGGTCCATGTCATAGATTTATGGCATGAAAAAGAACCTTCCACTAACAAAACTTGTGAGAGCTAAAATTTGTAGTTAAGTTTGATAACGCTATATTAGTTCTAACTTCCCCACCAGGTGCTGACTGCGACGGCGCATAGTAGCCACGTTCGCAGCTAGGTGTCGTGGACTGTAGCATTTGGTAGCAAAAGCAAAAAAATTAATCACCTGCAGTCCTTCTACTTGAATCACAGATAACACACAGCCATCAAAATTAACACCGGTTATCAGACAAATTCTACACACACCCAAGGTACACGGGGCTACATAACGGCGTTGTCGCTGCCCTTAAACTAAGGAACCAACCAACTACCAGATTAGAATGTAACGCAGAATAATTTTTCCCCAAGAAGTTTAATGGCTGACAAAGTCAAACTCATCACAAATGAACTTACATCTTTGATCTACTTTTCTACATAGTCACCAACTTTCTCAACATATTTCCGCCATCGTGTTACCAGTTTCAATATGCCCTGTTCGTAGAAGTCTGTTTGGTTGGAGTATAGTCATGGGACCAAACAGATGAAAGTCCGACGATGCCAGATCTAGACTGTATTGTCTCCCACCCAAATTGGGCGATTTTCTCACTAACTGGAGCAGCATGATGGGGGCGGGCATTGTCATGATGAAGTGCGACACCGTCAACATTAATGTTATGGCGTTATTCACGTGGGGATTTCAAAGTTGCTGCCTCAATGGCTTGGACATTTAACGGGGTTGCAGCTGTTATCGGCCGCCCGGAGCGTGACGAATCACTAAGGTTCACAAAGCCCTCTTGGAAGAATGAACACCACCTAGAGACATTGCTACTGTCCATAATGTCGGCCCCAGGAACCGGTGAATTTCAATCGGTTTAAGCCGGGGGTGCACAACCCGCTGACCACGGGCCGTTTGCAGCCCTCAAAGTCAGTTTGTGCGGCCCACGGATAAATTTGAGGTTTTGTTTGATATGTTTTCTCTACCATTCACTAGTGACGTTGCGTCGCTGTCACTAGATTTCCAGGTGGAATTAATTGATCTTCAGTGTAACAATGAGTTAAAAACAAAATTCTCTTAAGTTTATCTCCTAGAATTTTACCAAGATTACATACCGAAAGAAATGAAATTACTCAAATATCATGTTATAAAAACGGCAACGTTGTTTGGAAGTACCTACTTATGCGAGCAATCGTTTTCTTTGATGAAACAAATAAAGTAAAAGTGTCGTTCCCGTTTAAGTGATGCACTTTTGAAGAGAAACTTGTGCATTGCCATCACTAACATTGAACCTGGTATTGACAGACTATTGCAAAATAAACAATGCGAAAAATCACTTTAGGAGAATTAGGCTACTACTTGATTTGATGGTCAGTTTATTTTCATTTTTAAGCCTACTTTTCACATTTCGCAAAAATGAGGAAAAAGTAGACTTATGAGATCGAATTGGGCAAATGTGAGTGTGTCTGTCTGTCTGGCTGGCTGGCTGTGTGTATTCCCCCCCCCCCCCCTATAAACTCCTAAACGGCTTTAGCAATCGAAACAAAATTTGGTAGAAATAAAGATCTATACTTGAATATCTCAATGCCCTATTTGGAAATGATGTCAGTGCTACCAATTGCTGAAAAATCGCAATTGAAATTTCAGCTCCATGTTGAATATCTTGGAAGGTATGAATGGGAGCTATATAAAATTGGCACACGTATAGATAATAATAATTCAGTTTAATGTCCAGGAGTCCATACATAGCAGTGTTGCCAAAATGATTCTAAGCCTACTGATAGGCCCACTTTTTAATGCATATAACTTCTACATTATCAATTGGAATTCAACCAAATTTCGTATGTGCCATGTGTACATAAAAGGATATAACTGAGCGTATTATTAACAGCCACCAGAGCTGCCAACTGTTAATAAATACTCTCAAATTCATTTATCTAAGTACAATATATCAGAACGTTTGCAAGCCGACAGCATTAAACTATGCACACGTATAGTACCTATCAGTCTAGATTAATTTGGAGTAAATTGTATTCGTCAGTGCTACCAACATGATTCTAGGCCTGCTGGGAGGTCCAACTTTAAATACATGTAACTTCTACACTATCATTTGGATTTCAGCCACGTTTCGCATGTGCTATGTGTACCATAACAGATATGACAACGCGTATTCTTAAGAGCAACCAGGGCTGCCAACTGTTAATAAATGCTGTCTCTATTTTTGTTACCCTAATATCAATATATCATAAAGTATGTAAGCCAATAGCTCTAAACTTTGCACACGTGTAGTACCTGGCATTCAAGATTAATTTATAGTAACTAACATACGTCAGTGCTGCCAACTTGATTCTAAGCCTGCTGATAAGTCCAATTTTAAAATGCCTGTAATTTCTATACTAGTTAATGGATTTGATTCAAAATTGGCACAACAATAGATCATATTATTTCAGATTATTTCTGACCACTACATGCATGACATTGTTGCCAACATGATTTTACGCACGCTGTTAGATCCAATGTTTAACTGCATGTAACGTCCATGCTATTCATTGGACATCAACCAAATTTTGTATTATGCACCTTAAGAAATGGAACTAAGAATATATTCAGTCACCAGGGCTGCCAACAGTAGTGCTCTATTAGGCTACATTATGCCAGGTATACAGTGTTTCGAACTAATTAGAAATCGTCATTATTCTAGAGAGATCCATATAGATAAATCATTGGCATGAATCTTGAATTTTAAGAAAAGTAGGCTCCTTAGTTCGTCACGGAACATCTTGTTATATACTTTGATGTTGAGAATTCTGGTTTTTGTAAAAACACAAATATTACAACCTTGTTATAGAATTAATTAATTTTATATTCCCCTAAACCTTTTCGAATTAGGAGTAAGTTGATTGTACCTCAGTAATTTGATAACTGAATAAGGCAATTTGCCAAAAAAAAATTCAAAAACGGATTTAAACCCTTCAGAGGACATAAAAATGTTATTGAAACACATTTTTGTCTGCTGGTAAAATATTCAGATAATAGTAAAATTAACTTTAGTGGTAGGGTTTGGCAAGTGTGCCTTTGTAGAAAGGCCCGCCACTTAATATATAAAAATTAACTTGGCCCCCACTTATAAGACGGTTGTGCACCCCTAAATGCAATTTGGCTCACAAATATCGAACTCCACTTCGCTGCTCTTCCCACGTTTACCACAGTAACATGCGAGCCATGTTTGTTTTGTAGTTCAGGCTTCTCTCGCAAGAGCTGCACATGAAAACAAAATTAAAACAGCTCCCTTGTTCGCAACTCCGGATGTGAGATCCAGATCCTAACAAAAGTTTAAGACTATTAGCTTATATCACATAAACAATACACTTTTATCCCAAAAGTTTCCGTGAATATTTCAAATATAATTTGGCCACTTAAGCATCAGTTTACGTACAAACCGTTGTGCTCTCTCATTTATATTTAGAAATAAATTTTATTGTTGAAAATTTGTTATTAGAAAATCATGCTATTCATCCGATGGTATAATAATAATAATATCGTATGGCCTCGGGTGCCGGGTGTAAGCTTTGTAATTTGACACCCAGAGGGTAGC
This sequence comes from Meconema thalassinum, assembly GCA_946902985.2. NCBI lineage: Eukaryota > Metazoa > Arthropoda > Insecta > Orthoptera > Tettigoniidae > Meconema > Meconema thalassinum. The sequence goes on along the minus strand of OX336396.1, from coordinate 300,669,317 downwards.
TTGCATGTCGAATTTCGTTGTTCCTTGAATCACTATGAAAGTCAAGGAGGTTAGATATCTAGTAGAGAAATGAGGAACTTTGTATTGGCGGAAACTCCCGAGATTAATTTTGCCATTATGAACACGGCCTATTGAATTCAAATGGGTTATTTGGCATGCCAACATCGTATGACATGCGTGTCGTATTTTTGCCGCCTTTCAAAAATCACTTACCACGGCCAGGAGCGAACCTGCAATCTTGGGGTTAGTAGACCGACACTCTATCCACTCACCCACCGTGCAAGCTATCCGACGGAGTAACATGTAGACACTAAACTAAATTGTTTATCTTATAGTTTTTTTTGTAGAACTATAATAATGATGTCTATGAACGTTTGAGCAAAAGAAAAAACATTCCGAAAAAATTCTTATCATTTTACAGTTTTTACCGTATGTTCTGAAAAATTAAAAAAAAAAGATACGAGCCTTACAGCAGTCGCATATGATGTGTAACATCTGACATGTTATCCTACACGTATACTACACAGCTTGGACATTCTTAAGATGTTAATTTACGCTCCGTTTTCATACTGGTACTATGATGAATGTATAGATTAAATTGGAGATATGCTACTGTCACACTTGTGGCGCAGCGGTCAAGCTGTTAGTCTCTCACCAAGGTAGACCGCGTTCGATTCCCGGTCAATACATGTGAGACTTTCGAATTGAAATGCCATGTCCTGTGGTTTGCATTCCACGTAAAAGGGAAGTACCGTGGATCATGATCGTGAAGTTCACGGTCACACAAAACCACAAGCTTCCTTCCTTCCTTTTACATGAATAATTCATAATAACAAAGTGACACACAACGTCGACTCTACTCTGAAATACTGTGTGCACACTCCTCAGTAACTATAACATTCATTATTCTCAAGGATCTCATACAATTCGTCGTAAACAATCAAAACATGGCTTCCTACAATCATGAAATGACCTTGTCTCACAAATGATGAAAATACAGCTTTTATTCCACTCATATAACAACATTCTGTTATGCATTTTATATTTGATTACTCACCCACAGTTTGACAATAATGCCGCTTACTTAAATGTCATTTGTCGTCTTTATTTTATCATACACTCAACAACATTAGTCTCAAGTTTTCACTTCCTACCCCATGTGATATTCAACCTTGAACGTGAAGCTTCATAAACTGCTCAATGACAAATGAAAGTCGGTGAAACATTTGCCACTGTTCTCGTCAAACCAGAGCTTGCTAAATGCACTGCCTACTGTATTATCATAACATTCTCGCGCTACAGAGCACACACTGCCTTGTTTCCAATACACACATTTTCAATTGAACAAAAATCACGCTGCCTTTGCATGGTACCACTGCCAGCTAGTACACTTCCGTTTGATCGAGTGGGCAGTGCATACTTCCGTTGTCTACCACTGCCAGCTAGTACACTTCCGTTTGATCGATCGAGCGGGCAGTGCATACTTCCGTTTGATCCACCACTGCCACGTCGATCGTTCCGATCCACTTCCGTCCCCAATTTTCAAAATCACTCCCACAATACTATCCAGCAACCGAGCGGAAAGATGTTACACATCAAAAATAACCAATTACCGACTGATGTTTAGGGAACGCTATTTTACTGACCGAGGTAGCAAAAAAAAAGTAGTTCCGTGAAGAACTAAAGCCTATTTTCATATATCCTACTTATGTTAATTGCCTCTATCAACATAAAAAAAAATCAGTTTGATTGTAATAGATTCGTAGAAATTGAAAACCGTCTAATATTTCGGATGGTCGCCATGTTGGATTTTTATATATGTAGGCCTACGTCTTAGAGTTATGTAGACTACTATTACATGAAGATTATTGTGTAGGTTTAGTATTCAAACTTCAATCGCATGATTAGTACACAAGAAGTAAAAACGAGAATTTAAATTTCGCACAGCCGCCATCTTGTGGTTATGAAAACAATGGAAATAAATTATATGCCAGTGGATTAACATTTATATAGACTAAGCATTTACCGTACCGAGTTTCACTTCAATCGAATGATTAAATCGCGAGAAACGTCCTTTTAAATATATATAATTCGTGACGCCGCCATGTTGGATTAGTGCACACCAGGTTATTGAAAGTCCTATACGCCAACTTATCTTCATAGCCGCTATGAACATAAAGAATTTCAGTTTGATTGCTGTAAAAGATTCGTAGATATTGAGAACAGTCTGAATATTTTGGATGGTTGCCATGTTGTATCGTTATATGTATAGGCCATAGCGTTATGTAGCATTTAAAAAAATATTGCGTAGGTTCATTATTCAAACTTTCACTTCCATCACATGATTACGACACAAGAAATAAAAACTTAATTTTAAAATTTCGCACAGCCGCCATCATGAGGTTATGTAAACAATTGAACTAAATTAGATGCCAGTGCATTACAATATGTATAAACATTTAATGTAACATATTTCACTCCGCTCAGATGGTTGAATCGCGATAAAATTCTAATAAAATGTGTGAACTTCGCTTGACAGCCATGTTCGTTTTGTACTAAACAGGTTATTGGAACTTACAAAATAATATAAACTTGTAGTAGTGACTTGCCTCGCCGTACAAAATTTCAGTGTGATATCAGAAATAGTTTCGGTGATATAGAATGCCGGTAAAATATTTCGCACAGCCGCCATCTTGAGGTTATGTAAACAATTTAAGCAAATTTGATGTCAGTGCATTACAGTGTGTATAAACGTTTGCTGGACCAAATTTCATTGCGTTTGGATGGTTAAATCGCGAGAATAGTCTATTTAAAAGTCTCAACTTCGCTCTGCCGTCATGTTGGTTTTTTATTTACTAGTTTTTTGAAAGTCTCATAGGTGAATTTATAGTAGTGACTTTTATCACCGTACAAAATTTCAGGGTGATATCTGTAATAGTTTCGGAGACATTGAATGCTGGTGAAATATTTCGCACAGCCGCCATGTTGGATTGGTGAGACGTAATATAATTAGAAGGGCACGGTTAGGGTCGGCCAAAATGGTGCTATAACTTTACCGAGTTTCATTGAAATCGCCCCAGCCGTTTAAGAGTTATTAGGGGGAAACACACACACAAACAGACAGACAGACACACAGACACACAGGCGCACACACACACGGACAAAAGGTGATCTCATAAGCCTATATTTTTCATAAAATGAAAATAGGCTAAAATTGGATCATTCCATCTGTTGAGTTAAACTTAAACTGCCGATTGCTGCCAGTTTGGTTCCACTAGCTCGGTCGGTAAAACAGGATTTTTTCATAAAATGTAAAATGATAAAGAAAAGTAGATGTTCGAGCAAAATGGTTTCTACATAAACAGATGAATAAGAGGCCATGTTATGTTTGAAGTAATCACGGAAACATTTGGGACGAACGTGTATGGCCAGGAATTACTTATGTCAAATACAATTAATGGTCTTAAATTTTTGTTAGATACTGTAATTTCAGTTGCGCGGAAATGGACCACACATCTCTCAAACAGCTAAGTGTACAATCCTCGATAACCTGACTTTTTAACAACAATCACATAATCACACTAAGCAATCAAACCTGAAGGTTAATCAGTACCATCAGTATCTAAACAAAACTAGAGAATGGGACAGCACCGTCCACGAATAATTTTCATGCTAAAAGGAAACAGTTGAAATGACGTGGTCTTTAGTTGGCCGAAGCGAAACAAGAAGAGAAGAATGAAACTAGAAAACAATAATAATGCCTTCCTTAGTAATTCCTTATCGCGGACAATGTAATCACTACTGCAACTAAATGCGTATATATTGTAATTAATATTATCACTAGGGACCAGATTCCTAGGTTTTTACCTATTTCGTCCTTGCTTATAAATAGAAAACTACAATTTTCGTTTCCGTTTCCTTGTATTTTGTCCTTGTCCTTTTCCTTGCCCTTGTCCCTACGTTTGCCTTCGTTTCCGTCTTTGTCATCGTCATCGTGTTTGTGTTTGTATTTGTGTTTGTGTTTGTGTTTGTGTTTGTGTTTGTGTTTGAGTTTGAGTTTGAGTTTTAGTTTTAGTTTTAGTTTTAGTTTTGATTTTAGTTTTGTTTTTGTTTTTGTTTTTGTTTTTGTTTTTGATTTTGTTTTTGATTTTGTTTTTGTTTTTGTTTTTGTTTTTGTTTTTGTTTTTGTTTTTGTTTTTGTTTTTGTTTTTGTTTTTGTTTTTGTTTTTGTTTTTGTTTTTGTTTTTGTTTTTGTTTTTGTTTTTGTTTTTGTTTTTGTTTTTGTTTTTGTTTTTGTTTTTGTTTTTGTTTTTGTTTTTGTTTTTGTTTTTGTTTTTGTTTTTGTTTTTGTTTTTGTTTTTGTTTTTGTTTTTGTTTTTGTTTTTGTTTTTGTTTTTGAATTCCCGGCATAAACTGCTCAAGTTTGCTATAAACCTCGTAGTTCCGCCCCTTAAACCTAACGAGCTATAAACCAGTCTCCACAGTCCTCGCCTACTTCACTTGCAATGTCGTAACAAAGGTCGACTGGTGTCAGAGCACTTTAAATGAAAAATGAAATACTGTGTATTCGTGCTCAAATGTAATGGTTGCATGTCACAGCCGCACGTGTGTGTGCATACACTGTATGTGTGTGTCGCAGCTTAGTCAAGAGAAGTGAGCAGTGATTTTTAAAAATTGCGTGCAGTCACGAAACTCGTCATTACATGGTAATCACAAAGTTAGCCTTTACTTGTAAAGTATTGCTCATAACGCTATGCACTTGCAGCCAGAGAACACCTGTCCCAGAACTGTGGCGAGTCATATCCAATAGCTGAAAGATACGGAATGGTTCGTTGGTTCCTCCGTTTAGGGGCTGCAACAACGCGGTCATGTAGCCCAGTGTACTTTGGGTTTGTGTAAAATCTGTCTGATAACCGGTGTTAATTGTGATGGCTGTATTAGTGTGTGTTATCTGTTTTTATTTTCAAGTAAGGACTGCAGACATCCAATGATCAAGTAGTTCCTACTTTTGCTACCAAACACCACCGTCAACGACAACTAGTAATGAACTTGGTTATTAGATTCCACCTCAGTCGGCTCCTGGAAACGAACGTTGGACCTAAGAGCGTTAGTCAAATCCAACCAGTAATTTAGCTTCACACAAGTGTAAATAGTCGAAGGTTCTTTTACATGCCAAAAATCTATGACATGGGCCCGCCGGCTTTACTTCCCCTCCAAAGAAAGGCATACTGAGTGATTTTAACGCTCTTAAAAATCCGACGACTTCAGCCGGGTTGGAACCCGCGACCTCAGGCATAGAATCTCAGCATGCTACCAACTACGCCACCGAAGTCACATTGAATGTAGTGAAAGAGAAGCGAAGAAGTGTAATATAAATATTCAGTTATGTTTACGTTCCTGGCTATCGTGGTGTCCAATACAGCTCGCCATTACTAGAGCCTCTAAGGGATGTATACAGGGTGGTCAGGAACATACGATTCCTCAGGCCAGGACGTAAATGGTACATGGTGTAGGAGGAAAGAGGAGAACAAGGTATGCAGTAGAGAAAGGCTTCCAAAAGGATGATATATTGAGTTTTAATTCACTTGCCGTGAAGGCAATTCCATTGGACGCCTTTATAGGTAAGTGAAATGCTGCTTGAGTGTTTAACTCTCGCTGTAAAGAAGCGCAGATTCGCTTCATAAGAAGGGAGGTAGCACGCAGTTCGCCACTCCTGTGAGGGTCCGGGCATGGCCACTAAGAGCCCGCTGCTGAGCCAGCTTGGTACTCCTAGGTGAAACCCCACACAAGACACAGCATAAATCTAGAGAAATTGCTGAGTTTTAATTCACTGGCCGTGAAAGCAAATCAACCGTCTTTTAAGAAGGTTTCTCTTTAGTGAGGTCTAGGATATAAGCAAGTGAATTCAACAAACGTTTGATGCTTTTCAGTCAACACGATTGTACCCAAATGAGGTGGGTTAGGCTATTCCATAATCCAAAAAAATATATATACATGATATTAATAAATACACTTGAATGACCAGTTTCGATCGTCAAGCGATCATCTTCAGATCCATTACACTTAGGCTATAAAAACTATGTCTGAAAATATGGGTGAAAGTATTTACAGTATATACACTTACATTTTTTTGTTGAATCAATTTGACTTGTCTAAGTTCATGAGTTTGAGCCTGAATGATCCGAAGTCAATTTGGCTCATCAAAATATGTAAATAAGTCTATATATTGTAAATATTTTCAGCCATATTTTCGGACATAGATTTTATAGCCTAAGTGTAATGAATCTGATGATGATCGCTTGACGATCGAAACCGGTCATCCAAGTGTATTTATTAATCTCATGTAAAACATTTTCAGGATTAGGGTATAAACTATCTCATTTGGGTACAATTGTGTTGACCGACTGAAAAGCATGAGGCTTTTTTTTACTAAGGTAACAAGTGAAGTTAGTTGTATGCAGTGAAGGAACCACAAACAAAACGACCGTTAGAGAGAGAGAGTACCCATTTACTGGTGCAATGGAGCTGTGTGTGCGTGTAGTGAAATGACCAGCATTGAGCATGGACTGAACGCTCCCGTGGTATAACCTGCAAAGATCACCAGATCATGCGGACACGCCATATGCACTCACTCACTGAGCTGGTAAATGCAGTAGAGTCATCTCTTGGACCATGATGCAAACAATTGTATCCAGGGACCTTGTGAGATGGAAACCTGCTGTTCTTGGGAAACGTTAAAACCTTTTCCTTTCAGAGCATTCTTGAGGGCTGATCGGCCGCAGTGATGACGCAAATTACGTATGAGCTTGCAAAGTGGGAGGTGGTATCATCAGGCAATTGTTCGCCTCACTCAAAACGGAGGTGCTCCGAGCCGGTCAGGGAGTGGTTGAGTTGGAGAGGTGTGGGAAAGATACAAAGGTTGGACAGAACATAATAGCCATTTGTGAGGGCTGATTGGACGCACTGATGACGCAAATTACGTATGAGCTTGCAAAGTGGGAGGTGGTATCATCAGGCAATTGTTCGCCTCACTCAAAACGGAGGTGCTCTGAGCCGGTCAGGGAGTGGTTGAGTTGGAGAGGTGTGGGAAAGATACAAAGGTTGGACAGAACATAATAGCCATTTGTGAGGGCTGATTGGACGCACTGATGACGCAAATTACGTATGAGCTTGCAAAGTGGGAGGTGGTATCATCAGGCAATTGTTCGCCTCACTCAAAACGGAGGTGCTCCGAGCCGGTCAGGGAGTGGTTGAGTTGGAGAGGTGTGGGAAAGATACAAAGGTTGGACAGAACGTAATAGCCATTTGTGAGGGTTGATTGGACGCACTGATGACGCAAATTACGTATGAGCTTGCAAAGTGGGAGGTGGTATCATCAGGCAATTGTTCGCCTCACTCAAAGCGGAGGTGCTCTGAGCCGGTCAGGGAGTGGTTGAGTTGGAGAGGTGTTGGAAAGATACAAAGGTTGGACAGAACATAATAGCCATTTGTGAGGACTGATTGGACGCACTGATGACGCAAATTACGTATGAGCTTGCAAAGTGGGAGGTGGTATCATCAGGCAATTGTTCGCCTCACTCAAAACGGAGGTGCTCCGAGCCGGTCAGGGAGTGGTTGAGTTGGAGAGGTGTTGGAAAGATACAAAGGTTGGACAGAACATAATAGCCATTTGTGAGGACTGATTGGACGCACTGATGACGCAAATTACGTATGAGCTTGCAAAGTGGGAGGTGGTATCATCAGGCAATTGTTCGCCTCACTCAAAGCGGAGGTGCTCTGAGCCGGTCAGGGAGTGGTTGAGTTGGAGAGGTGTTGGAAAGATACAAAGGTTGGACAGAACATAATAGCCATTTGTGAGGGCTGATTGGACGCACTGATGACGCAAATTACGTATGAGCTTGCAAAGTGGGAGGTGGTATCATCAGGCAATTGTTCGCCTCACTCAAAACGGAGGTGCTCCGAGCCGGTCAGGGAGTGGTTGAGTTGGAGAGGTGTGGGAAAGATACAAAGGTTGGACAGAACGTAATAGCCATTTGTGAGGGTTGATTGGACGCACTGATGACGCAAATTACGTATGAGCTTGCAAAGTGGGAGGTGGTATCATCAGGCAATTGTTCGCCTCACTCAAAACGGAGGTGCTCCGAGCCGGTCAGGGAGTGGTTGAGTTGGAGAGGTGTGGGAAAGATACAAAGGTTGGACAGAACGTATAACTAGTTTGGCCATTTGTAAAGAACATCGGTGATACAGAATAACTCTGATTCCTCCATGTATGCTCTTTTTATTATCTGCACTATTCATTAGGTACTGCCATTTCAATGAAAGGAAATCAAGTAAGACCAAAAGAGTGCAGTCACAAACACAGTAAATTGATTGTGTGTTTGCCCACGCTAGGGCAATAACGATCTTCCAACCCTACAAAGAAACAAGTGCGACTTGATATAATGTATTAACACCTGATATAATGATTATTGAATTTCGCTTAGTTTCACATAGTAAATCTGTTGACGTAAGTCATGGCCTACCGGCATTTCTTTTCCCAAATGGATCAATGTATAACAACGCCCCCTAATAGCTCTGACAAGCATATCAATGAATTTGAAAAATATTAAGTCCATGAAGAGGTGTAATACACTTTAAAATCTCAATAAGTGACTAGTGCCATTGGTTAAGTCTGAAAGGTCGTTTACTAAGATTGTGAAGGAATTGGTAGACGTCTCTTTCTTCCTACTATTCCTTGGTTTAGACCGGAATGAGAAGTATTTTCACCGAGTTGTGATATTCCATAAATCGGTCGTAAAATCAGTCTTGAACGCTGAAGCTGCCCTTCGTCATTGCAACATTCAAAATGTCAATCACCTTAGAGCAGCGTCGGTCACGAGATTTGCTCGCGTGAGGAGCGTTCGCCTCCCTTAAAGGCTCACAATTAGTGAAACGTGAGTTGGCGACTACGGGATCCCAAGCTGAGTCCGGAATTGCTCACAGTTCAGGAATCTTTTCATCTTTACTGTCGAAAGCCGTTGTAATTTTCCAACTCGGACTGTGTTATATATCCGGGGTTTAGGGTGTTTTTCATGTTTCCGCCTTTATTGGCCGTTGTATTATCTACCCAGTTACTGTTAGGGGTGTAATCTCTTGTTACCACTAAATAACACCTCCACATCAATTGAACATATTCCTCTCGGCACGCCGGAAGGCGGAGGTAGATTTCACAGTCAAAGACAGACGGAAAGCTGATTGTGATCTTGTGAGCTGGCGTTGTCATGGTAACATTTAGCTCTTCCTTCATCAGTTGGGCACACTCTTCGCTTGGCGTAAGGGTGGTCATATCAACAACAACAAAAATTACGTCTCATCATTCACACATGACGGCAGTGCGAAATATTTAACCGGCAGTCCATATCTCCGAAACTGTTACCGATATCACCCAAAAAGTTTGTACGATGATAAAGGGCACTACTACAAGTTCATCCTTGTCATTTTCAAAAACCTGTAAAGTACAGAACCAACACGGCGGCCAAGCGAATTTGGAATATTTCAATACACTTTTCTCGCGATTTGACCATCTGAGCACAGAGAAATGTGATACAGTAAATGTGTATGCACATTGTAATGCACTGGCATCTAATTTAGTTCAATTGTTTACACTACCTCAAGATGGCGGCTGTGCGAATGTTTAGAATGAGATTTTTATTTTTTGTGTCGTAATCATGCGATCGAAGTGAAAGTTTGAATAATGAACCTACGCAATAATTTTCATTTAATGGTAAATAACTCTATGGCCTATGCATCCAACATGGCGACCATCTGAAATATTTAGAATGTTCGCAATATCTACAAATCATTTACAGCAATCATTTTTTTTTTAATGTTCATAAAGGCTATGAACATACGTTCACATATAGGGCTTTAAATAACCTGGTGAGCACAAATTCAACATGGCACCGACGCAAAGTATAAATATTTAAATATACGTTTCTCGTGATTTAACCACCCGAGCGCAGTGAAACTTGGTACGATAAATGGTTATACACATGTTAATTTACTGGCATCTAATTTATTCCATTTGTTTTCATAACCACACGATGGCAGCTGTGCGAATTTTTTTAAATATCGTTTTTGTTTCTTGTGTCCTAATCATGTGATTGAAGTTTGAACACTACACGATAATTTTCATATAATAGTACATAACTCTAAGACCAACATTTATAAAAATCCAGCATGGTGACCATCCGAAATATTTAGTCGTTTCTCCATACTTACGAATCTATTACAGCAGTCAAACGGAATGTTTTTATGTTGATTGCCTCTATCAACAAAAGTAGGATATGAAAATAGGCTGTATTGTTCTTCACGGAACTACTTGTTTTATTTTCATGAAGTGCTTAGGATTTTTATGAAAAGACGGATCTCACTGACTACGTATATATATATACTCTTTGTATTGCATTGGTGGATACGGAGAGAGGGCACCCAGGAGTTGGGACCCCATCATTAAAGGGGGAAAGAGTCTTGCAATTGCAGTATTGCTGTTTAATAATTCTGGAGCAAGCCTTGATAAATTAGGGCGGGCTATGAATTGGTAATGAGTTCGCTCTGTGGACACTGCTCTCTGTGTTAGGTGTTTGTCGAAACAAGTGGATCGATTGGTGGAGCTCAGGTCACTCCGGCTTTTATTCTCTCCATCCTAGCATCATTCAGCTGCTGTATTCAAATATCTGTACACTGTAAATAATATTATGTTTTAGCCTACTTTCATTTATGAACAAATAGGCTTATGAGATAATCTTTTGTCTGTGTGTCTGTGTGTGTGTGCGTGTGTGTGTGATGGAGTGTGTGATGGATTTGTGTGTGCCCCCTTAATAACTTCTAAACGGCTGGAGCGATTTCAATGAAACTCGGCAAGTTCATAGCACTATTCCGGGCGACCCCGACCATGCCCTTCAAATTTTGTTACGTCTCACCAATCCAACATGGCGGCTGAGCGAAATATTTCACCAGCATTCAATATCTACGAAACTATTACAGATATCACCCTGGAATTTTGAACAATGATAAAGGGAACTACTAGAAGTTCACTTATGTGACTTATGAAAACCTGGTAACTACAAAACGAAAATGGCAACCAAGCGAATTTGCAACTTTTAAATAGACGTTTCTCGCGATTTAACCAACCTAACGTGGTACAGTATATGTTTATACACATTGTTGTGCACGGACATCTAACTTCGGTCAATTGTTTACATAACCTCAAGATGGCTGATATGCGAAATATTTTACCAGCATTCTATATCTCTGAAACTATTACAGGTATCACCATGAAATTTTGTACAGAGATAAAGGGCACTACTGGAAGTTCATCTATGAGATTTTCAAAAACCGTTTTACTACAAAACGAACATGGCGGCCAAGCGAATTTGAAAGATTTAAATAGACTTTTCTCGCGATTTAATGATCCAAACGCAATGAAACTTGGTACAGCAAATGTTTACACACATCGTAATGCACTGGTCTCTAATTTAGTTCAATTGTTTGTATAACCTCAAGATGGCGGCGGGGCGAATTTTGAAAATGAAGTTTTTATTTCTTGTGTTCTAATCATGCGATCGAAATCAACATTTGCATAATAAACGTACGCAATAATCATCATCTAATAGTACGTAACTCTATGACCTACATATATTAAAAACCAACATGGCGACCATCTGAATTATTTAGACAGTTCTCAATATCTATTAATCTACTACAGCAATAAAACTGAAATTATGTAAGTGTATAGAGGCTATAAACATACGTTCACCTATGGGACGTTCAATAACCTGGCGAGCACAAATTCAACATGGCGGCGACGTGAAATTTAAATATTCAAATGGACTTTTCTTGCGTTGTAACCATTCGAGGGCAGTGAAACTTGATACGGTATATGTTTATACAAATTTTAATCGACTGGCATCTAATTCATTGACATTTTTTCATAACCACAAGATGGCGGCTGAGCGAAATTTTAAAATCCCGCTTTTATTTCTTGTGTCCTAATCATGCGATTGAAGTTTGAATAAAACACCTACACATTAATCTCCATGTAATAGTACATAAATATCAGGGCCATAATATATACAATCCAACATGGTGACCATCCGAAATATTTAGACGGTTCTCAATATCTACGAATCTATTACAGCAATCAAACTGACAATTTGTATGTTGATAGAGACAATTGATATTAGTTGGATATATGAAAATAGGCTGTATAGTTCTTCACGGAACTACTTGTTGGAGGACGTACTACCTCGCTGGGGAAAGCATTGGAAAGTCGATGTTATGATTTTGTACATCTGTAGTAGAGAAGCATATTCGCGAGGTGATTAAAGGTTTAAAGGGTGCGACGTGACTTTTATAAGCAGCTAGACCATCCAACAGACCGCAGTGCGGATAAACTCTTCCAAGGTCACTGAAATATGTCGTAATATTCCTTGAGTGTCTAGGGGCAGATGACCTCGTAATTCCGCCCCTTAAAACAACAATAACTAACTAACTAACTAACTAACTTCCTTGAGTGATCATATTTTTAATGACTTTTTTAAAGACATGCTTACCATGTTTACCTTTCTACATTGTTTACAAACCATTTTATAAGGGGAAAACCGACAAAATCTGAATCAGTTCAGAGAAACCATGGAATGTACATGGCGGAAAGAAGGCATACCATTGAATAGGCCTACTATGCAAGGTCTTCATTATAAAGTAAGAACGGCGAGCGGCAGATTTGTTATCCGCTGCTGCAGTGGCCTTGGCCGAGCTTGTGGCGCGCCATGGCCCCCTGCTGTAGTATTGAAAGCGCGCGCATAGTATATACTTAACCTTGCAATAAGCGTGCAGGTGTTCAGTCGCCAGTCTGAACCTCAGCTGCTAACATGGTGAGACAGTTATCATTACAACATAGTATTTTTGTATTTAAATACGAGTTGGTTCAGCGGGTTTTACCCTTTCACGAATTGATTGCCGGCGGTCAAGATGGGAACTATTCTCTGTTCACTTGTGTCACTCTGATTCGTTGACAGGTACAGTTGCGCGAGTAGGATATGACTCAGCTACAGTAGCTGCCCGTGGTGACGTGACGCTTATCTGCGCTTCTAAGACAGATAGCGCACGCAATGCTGCTTGACTTATAAGCAACTTGCACTGTGTCCTCCTCTTTACCCCGCGGGGCTCCTGCTACAATAATCAACAAACGGTTGCGCAGCCAGGCTCAGCGGCAATCAAATGTTAAACGGGTAATAGGTTATACATTTGTTCAGCAATTTCCTGATGAAGTGCCGCCTTCACTAGCACAGATTCACGTAATTGAAAATAAGTTTGATACTACTGGCTCAGTGCTCAATAAAAGACATAAAATAAAAGATCACAAACAATACAGTGGCATGAAAAGGAAAGGAAGCTTGTAGTTTAACGTGACCGTTAATCTCGCGATCATAAGCCACGGGACCTCCGTTTTACGTGGAATCCGAACCACAGGACATGGCATTTCACATCGAAAATCTCACATGCAGTGACCAGGAATCGAACCCGGTCCGCCTTGGTGAGAGGCATACAGCTTGACCGCTGCGCCACCACGCCCCTAAACAGTGGCATGACTCACTCGCGTCAGCCAGAATGTGGTTACCAGATACAATGTCTATATAACCCAGGAAGGACAACCACATCCAGCATCTTTTACGTATAAGGTAATATTTTGTATAGGGTTGTACAAACGCTTAAAGCAGGGGGCCATGACGCGCCACAAGCTCGACCAAGGTCACCTCAGCATCGTATAACAAAACTGCCGCTTGGGGTTCTTACTTTATATGAAAGACCCTGTACTTGCATCTGCATCGCCACCAGATTCATTGTTACTTGATCATAAACCATCAATCTCGTCAACTGTAGTCACTGCCCGATTCGTCCTAATACCTTGGAATTGAAGGCAGATATTTATGGTCCGAACCCGCCATTACAATCAATCAATTATTGTCAAACTCAAGTATCTATCTCTTCAAACCTAAACAAGAAGTTCCGTGACGAACTAAAGAGCCGACTTTTCTTAAAATTTAAGATCCATGCCAATGATTAATCTATATGGATCTATCTAGAATTATGACGAAATTAAGTTGGTAATATCGAAATTTCTAATTAGTTCGAAATACTGTATTCCTGGCAAAATGTAGCCTAATAGAGAACTACAGTTGGCAGCCCTGGGGACTGAATATATACTTAGTTCAATCTCTTAAGGTACAGAATACAAAATTTGGTCGAAGTCCAATGGATATCATGGACGTTACATGCAGTTAAACATCGGATCGAACAGCTCACGTAAAATCATGTTGGCAACAATGACATACATGTATTGGTCAGAAATAATCTGAAATAATATGATCTATTGTTGTGTCAATTTTGAATGAAATCCATTGTTAGTATAAAAGTTACATGCATTTTAAAATCGGACTTATCAGCAGGCTTAGAATCATGTTGGCAGCACTGACGTATATTAGTTACTCCAAATTAATCTAGAATGCCAGGTACTATACGTGTGCAAAGTTTAGAGCTATTGGCTTGCATTGTTTCTGATATATTGATATTAGGGTAACAAAAATAGAGACAGTATTTATTAACAGTTAGCAGCCCTGGTTACTCTTAAGAATCGGCATAGTCATATCTTTTATGGTTCACATAGCACACACGAAATTTGGTTGAAATCCAAATGATAGTATAGAAGTTACATGTATTTAAAGTTGGACCTCTCAGCAGGCTTAGAATCATCATGTTGGTAGCACCGACGTATATAAATTACTCCGAATTAATATAGAATGTCAGGTACTATACGAGTGCAAAGTTTAAAGCTGTCGGCTTGCATACTTTCTGATATATGGGTATTTGGATTAAAACAATTGAGAGCATTTATTAACAGTTGGCAGCCCTGGTGGCTCTTAAGAATACGCTCAGTCATATCTGTTTATGTACACATTGCACATACGAAATTTGGTTGAAATCCAATTGATAGTGTAGAAATTAATGCATTTAAAATTTGAACCTATCAGCAGGCTTATAATCATTTTGGCAACACTGCCTTGTATGGCCTCCTGGAAATTAAACTGCAATATTAGTATCTATACATGTGCCAATTTTGAAATAGCTCCCATTCATACCTTCCAAGATATCCGACATGGAGCTCAAATTGCAATTGCAATTTTTCAGCAGTTGGTAGTACTGACATCATTTCCAAATATGGCCGTGAGATATTCAGGTATAGATCTTTACTCCTACCAAATTTTGTTCCGATTTCTGCAGCTGTTTAGTAGTTGATAGGGACACACCCACACACACAGCCAGACAGGCAGACAGACAGAAGGACAGACAGACAGACAGACAGACAGAAGGATAGACAGACAGACAGAAGGACAGACCGATCTCATAAGTCTACTTTTCCTCATTTTTGCAAAATGTGAAATGTAGGCTAAAAATGTAAGTGAAATGATTCACGTAATCATTTCCTGTTCTAGGTGTGCCCTTAAAGGTTGTCTAATACTTCCCTGTCACCTAACGTAATGATTTGTAAACTAAAGATAACCTGCGGAATATTCCGTACGCAACCCGCTAGAGCAGGAGTTACGTTGCGGAATATATCGCAAACGACTCGCAAGGCAAATGTATTAGCGCGGAATATTCTAGAAGACACATGGGAAGGGTTAAATCATGATCGACACTCAATGGGTGGTGACTGGTTGTTATAGCAGTTGAATGCTGAAGTAGTTGAAATTGAAATTGGAGATTCTTAGTGCTCCCACTAACTATGCACATCTCATGTTTCTGTGGACGAAGCAGTTCCTAATCAGCCGGTAGGGACTGTTATCCAGTATGTAGGACTATATATGACTGCTCTTCAGTCGGTCAACACGTAACTGGGTGGCTGAAGAAACTGTACCCTACATAAATAACTGAAATAAAACATGCCTATGTATTAATACGATTGACATTTTTCCGTTATCAAACGAACATCATCGGGTCAAAGTTTACGAAGATAAAACGAACAACTCAAAATTACTGGAGTAAGTGGAAAATAACATGGGATAAATTAGGCCTCTATCAATATTATATACATTGTTTCGGACTGAAGAAAAAGAAAACAAAGGAATGCCATATTTAGCTCGACAAGGAATCATCATCAGATCCAAATCAGCCATAACACTGTCAACCCTACAGTAACACTCACAGACAGTCTCTGTTCTTCAAAAATAGTACATAGCTCTATGGCATACATATATTGTTTGGCCTTTTGAGGGGCTGAAACAGTGTAAATAGGGGGTAGGTGTGTGTATAAGTGTGTGAGAAGGGTTGCGGGTAATTAGGGGGAGTGAAAAGGTGTTTAAGACCCTCCTTGAGGATGTGATGTCGGAAGGTGTCGGGGTAAGCGGGCGAAGCTCTATGGGGTAGTGATTATAATTTTAAGGGATGCGACTCAATGTTAAAGGTAAGAGAGCCGCGAGTGCAACTACAGATTTGCTGGTAATGCGTATATGCGGATGGTGTGCGTGCGTGCTCGTTTAGAGGTCGACAGTAGTAAACAGACTAATATTGCTTGAGTAGCAATCTTGTGGTTATGCGGTGACGGGGTAAGGTGTGAGAAGGGGATAAGGCAATACGCAGGGCAATAAATAACAATCGGGCAATTGTAGTGAAATGTACTAATTTACTAGTGGCTTGATAAAGAGTATGCGTGCTTCCCTTAAGGTAGGGACAACACAATTAATCAGTGTTACAAGTGGTACAAACTACAGAGTCTATGGGTGTGGCAAATGGGTAGGATGTTAGTTGTTTGTGGAACCCTGAGAGGTACACACTCACCTGAGGTACGATGAGCTCGGGCAGCGAGACGGGATGTAACAGACATGTTTGGGAGGCCTATTTAAGTATTTCAATACTCTGACTGTGTTAAGCTTGCAACACAGTGTTTAGAGGAGTAGTTCCTGTATAATTGTTTAGATGAAGCAAGCGCTTGGCTAAAAGCTGTGGTCTGGCTCTACCGGCTTGATGCAGAAAGAAGTCTGTTGATGTTGTTGTTGATTACAGCTTTAGGGGTGGCTTCGAGGGTGAAGTAGTGTTGGGTGTTGGACAGATAGGCGTAATTGGTGTAGATACTAGGGGTGCAATTGTAGATAATTATGGATGGGTGTCTGGGGTGTAGATTTATTTGTGGATCCTTGGGCAAATGCGCTATGTGCCCTTAAGGCCATAACAATATCAAAATCCAATATGGCGACACAATCCGATGGTTCTCAATATCTACGAATCTATTTTAGCAATCAAGCTGAAAGTTGTATGTTGGTAGAGTCAATTAACATAAGTAGGATATATGAAAATAGGCTGCTAAATATTCCAGTAATGGGAATGGTTTTGTTTTGTGTTGACCGGCTAAAAATTACAATATTATTTGTTAAGATGGCAGCACTGAAAAATGGCGTCAAAGCTACATTTTTGCCCTTGAAATGTATCCCTCATTCTAAAGAACCTCATCATACGCTGCTCTGTCATTGACATTTTATACGGACGACTTCATTCAGAGACTGGGACATAATCCATAAAATAACTTTCCTTTATCTGAATTAAAGCAATTTATGAGCGAGAGAGTATTACATTTCCGGTTTCCAGCAGGCCCTAATGGAGCCGGATATTTTAAGAGAAGATTGGCTGTGTGCCGCAACTGCGGGGTGATTATCAATAAAAGCTGTGTACAGACAGAATATTGAGGGGAGCTTAAAGTGGAGGTACTCATACAGCAGCCAGGTCAAGTGACCCGACTGATCTGGAGGACCAATTATCACCAGTCAAGACAAGCTGATATAATGAATTCTCAAATCCCAACACTTTAGGGATTATTATATGAATTGTTGAACACTGTGACTGCGTAATAGAAATAGAAATAGTAACAAGTAGTTCCGTGACGAACTAGAGAGCTTACTTTTCTTAAAATTGAAGATGCATGCCAATTTATCTAGAATAATGACGAAATCAAGTTGATAATACTAACATTTCTTAGTACTGCTGTACCGACAGCAGTGGCTACGCTCACTAAGCGCAGCGTTAGGTCATGGGGCCAAGCGCTCTGCTGACTCGGTTGACGCGTGGGTTCGAACCCCACCGTCGGCCGTCCTTGAAATGGTTTTCCGTGGTTACCCATTTTCAACACCAGGCAAATGCTGGGACGGTACCTTCTGATAGGCCACGGCCGCTTCCTTGTACATCCTTGCCCAATTTCATTCATCTTCCTCCATTCCATCTCTCATCCCGACGCGCAGGTCGCCCATGGGCGTCGACTAGAAAGACCTGCACTCGGCCTCATAGGAAGTCACACGACATAAAATTACTGCAGTTTAAAATACACCTGAAATAATGTAGCCTAATAGAATTACTTACTACAGGTGGCAGCCCTGGTGACTCTGAATAGTTTCTCAGTTCCATCTCTTAAGGTATAGAATGCACATACAAAATTTGGTTGAAGTCTAACGAATAGTATGGACATTACATGCTGTTTGATATTGGATTTTTCAGTGCACGTAAAATCATGTTGGGAAGAATGTTATGTATGTGATGCTCTGAATCAACCTGAAATATTACGATCTATTATAGTGTCAATTTTGGATAAAATCCATTTGTTAGTTTAGCAGTTACATATGAGTAGGTTAGATGCATAACTCACATGCTCCGAAAACATAAATTTTCACAAACGACGAAAAACGTGTTTTACATGCGTCGTGTACATGTCCCAGATGTGGACATCAGTATGTGTAAGAACAATGGCTAGAAATCATTATGTATATTTCAGATGATGTTTGTTTGTTGAGAAATTACAATTATTTAAGGTTATATTATTGATCATGTGAGTTTTGTTAATGACCTATGGAACATGTAAGTTTTGACAATTCCCATTTTGGATCTTGTGAGTTTTGAAAGTGAGCTGTTCGGCGATGATTTTGGTTTTGCGGGAATTACATATTTAAATCGTGTTGCGACTCGATATACAACACATTTGGTCCCCATTGAAAACCACCTTTTCTTCTGCTGTGTTTGTATAATTACGTTGTGATGTTAATCTTGTTAAATACCAATTAATATTTTATGAACTATGCTTGTGTTCGTTTACAAAATATATTTTGTATTTTGGAATACCGTTGGCAATCTTATAAAAGAAATGTCTACCGTGCAAATTTGTTCAATTTAATGATCAAAGAAATTTATAAATTTTCCATTCACGAGAACTAATTATTGGTCATAAAGAAAAGTAGAATATTATAATCAGGAAAATAAAACAAACTTGTTTATCGTTCCTTGAGAAGAATGAAAGTTTCAAATACCAAAAGAAAATAAGCTACTAAAATTACACTGAAGATTTGAAGGAGATTAACTCAGAAAACTGAAAATAATTTTACTCTTCTATGTCTATATCAGAACACTAAGTTCCTCTTGCATCATGTCGTACATACACTCATGATCAGTTTGATCCGTTGTATTCTCATCAATGACATGCTTATAAAACTTGAGCTCCTCAAATTCTCTCCAGTTTTCACCATAATGGGCAGTCAGAAGCTGTTCAACATCCCTCCTTTTCTCTAAAGAGATTGAATTCTTTGGCTGGATGATCTCAGGATTCATAAGTGCATTTACTCCAGATTTAAACACAGATCTAAACAATCCAAGGTCATTTCTGTAAGTTTGTTCACCACGCACAAGAATTGTAATTCCTACTCCACGCTTATGTAAATGCGCTTACATTTTGAAATTGAAAAATGCCATGATCCTGGACTTCATAATGCATTTTTTCACACAATTCTTGAAGTCTCTTCCTACCATTTCAATGTTGACTGACTTGAAATTATCTCATACACTTGTTCAGGCTGTACTATTACTTCCATTTTTTTTTTCATTCTCCTTTCTATATTTCCAAACACAGCGGAACATAACTATGACCAGTGACTGGAAAAATCATTTCAATTCCATCTATATGTGGGGGAGACTTTACGGAAAGCCAAAAGATACACATCGCAACCAAAGTAGAATTCTGCTTTTCCACATTTCTGGATGCTGCGAACGTTTCCTTGGCCTTCCTCTTTCTCCAACGGGTGAAACGTTTTCTTCCATGACTTGTGTGTCAAATTAGTTTTATTTCAACCACTATATTCAATGATATTCCCCAAAATAACTGAACAGAAGAGAAAACACACTATACTGGCATCAATATTTACCACTATACAAGGAAATGGCGCCGGGAGAGCTAATCGCTGATTGGTCAAGATGAGGTACGGGACTAAACTCACAAGATCCCGCGGATCATGATACTTTTGAAACTAACCATGATGTTTAACACCTGTTTTCTCAAGGATCATGTGCCAAATGTAAATAACTGTCCCGTGAATTATGTTCTACGTACAAAGGTATATGAGAATATGTAGTCATCTCAATTTTCGTTATTTTGGAGCATGTGCGTTATGACTCTAACCTACTCATATAATGAAAAATTTTAACTATCATAAAGCTCAGAATCATGTTGGTAGCACTGAGGAATATTAGTTACTCCAAAATTAATCTAGAATGTCAGGAACAGTTTAGAGCAGTTGGCTTGCATACTTTCTGATAATATTGGTATTAGGATCAAACAAATAGAGAGAGCATTTATTAACAGTTGGCAGCCTTACTGGTTCTTACGAATGCGCATAGTCATAGCTGTTATGGTACACAAAGCACATACGAAATTTGGTTGAAATCCATTTGTTAGTATAGACGTTATATGCGTTTAAGAACTGGACTTATCAGCAGGCTTAGAATCGTGTTAGCAGCACTGACGTATATAAGTTATACCAAACTAAGGTAGAATGTCAAGTACAACATGTGTGCAAAGTTTGGAGCTGTTGGCTTGCATACTTTCTGATATAATGACGTTAGGGTTAGAACATAGAGAGAGCATTTATTAACAGTTGGCAGCCCTGGCGACTCTTTAGAATACGCACAGTCATGTCTGTTGTAGTGCACATAGTACATACGAAATTTGGTTGAAATCCAATCGATAGTATAGAAGTTATATGCATTTAAAAATTGGACCTGTCGGCAGGCTTAGAATCATGCTGGCAGCACTGGCATGTAGGAATTTCTAAACATTAGGTGTGCAAATTTTGGAATAGTTCGCATGCATAACTTCTGAGATATCCAACATCGAACTCAAATTTCAATTGCGATTTTCAGCAGTTGGTAGCACTGATGCCTATTTCAAATATGGCCGTAGGATATTCAGGTATAGATCTTTAATCTTACCAAATTCAGTTTCGATTGCTGCAGCCGTTTAGGAGTTGAAAAACACAGACAGACGGACAGACAGACGGACAGACCGACAGACACACATTTTCCCGCATCGATCTCATAGGTATACTTTTTCCTCATTTCTGCAAAAGGAGACAAGTAGGCTAAAAATATAGAACGTTTGCTTTTCGGTAGATTTCATTTGAAAGCAGGTTATTGCGATGGGTGGATATTCGACATGTCTTCGCAATTCACAACCCCTAGACCTTAAAACGACCGTCAGTTGAAAGGTTTACCATAATTTTCTTGTGTACACGATAACTACCGTTATTTTGCACTAATAAGTTTCGAATTTATACATAAAATATAACCATTTAAAGTCTCGGACGAATACGTTAATTGGGGGAGGGGGAATTCGGGGTCTTTTCCAATAAAGTGATAAATCACTATAATTGTCCTAATGTGTGAAAAATCGAATTCATTCTTCGGATAAGGGCAAAAAGCCTATCTTATTTAAGGTTTTTAGCCTATTTTCATTTATGAAAAAATAGGCTTATGAGATCACCTTTTGTCCGTGTGTCTGTGTGTGTATGTGTGTATGTGTGTGAGGATTTTTATGTGTCCCTCCCTAATAACTTCTAAACGGCTGGAGCAATTACAATGAAACTGGGTACGTTTATAGAACTATTCCGGATGACCCCGATTGTGCCCTTCAAATTTTGTTATGTCCCACCAATCCAACATGGCGGCTGTGCGAAATTTTTCACCAGCATTCAATATCTCCGAAACTATCACCGATATCTCCCTGGAATTTTGTACAGTGATAAAGGGAACTACTAGAAGTTCACCTATGTGACTTTTGAAAATCTGTTAACTACAAAACCATCATGGCGGCCACGCGAATTTTCGACTTTTAAATAGACGTTTCTCGTGATTTAACCAACCAAATGCAATGAAACTTGGTACAGTAAATGTCTATACACATTGTAATGCACCGACCTCTAACTTCGTACAATTGTTTACATAACCTCAAGATGGCGGCTGTGCGAAATATTTCACCGGCATTCTATATCTCTGAAACTATTAGCGGTATCACCATGAAATTTTGAACGAAGATAAAGGGCACTACTGGAAGTTTATCTATGAGACTTTCAAAAACCGTTTAACTACAAAACGAACATGGCGGCCAAGCAAAGTTGAAAGTTTTAAATAAACTTTTCTCGCGATTTAGTGATACAAACGTAATGAAACTTCGTACAGAAAATGTTTATAGACATTCTAATGCACTGGTATCTAATTTAGTTCAATTGTTTACGTAACCTCAATATGGCGGCTGTGTGAATTTCGAAAATTTAAGTTTTTTTTCTTGTGTTCTAATCATGCGATCAAAATCAGCCTTTGCACAATGAAAGTACACAATAATCATCATCTAATAGTACATAACTCTATGGCCTACATATATTAAAATCCAACATGGCGACCATCCGAAATATTTAGACGGTTCTCAATATCAATTAATCAACTACAGCAATCAAACTGAAATTTTGAAAGCGTATAGAGGCTATAAACATAAGTTTACCTATGCGACGTTCAATAACCTGGCGAGCACACATCCAACATGGCAGCAACGCGAATTTTAAATATTCAAATGGACGTTTCTTGTGTTAACCATCCGAGCGCAGTGAAAGTTGATACGGTATATGCTTATACAAATTTTAATCGACTGGCATCTAATTCATTTTAATTATTTTCATAACCACAAGATGGTGACTGAGCGAAATTTTAAAATCCCGCTTTTATTTCTTGTGTCCCAATCATGCGATTGAAGTTTGAATAAAACACCTACACAGTAATCTTCATGTAATATAAAAAAGTATATAATATATAATTCCATCATGGTACCATACAAAATATTCAGACGGTTCTCAATATCTACGAATCTATTACAGCAATCAAACTGACAATTTGTATGTTGATAGAGGAAATTATTATTAGTAGGATATATGAAAATAGGCCATTTAGTTCTTCACGAAACTACTTGTTTTGAATACACCAACCATTGACCCAAGGTGGGAAATATTAAGTTTTGAGAGAGAAGAATTCATACTTCCCTTAGGCACAATATCAAAATCCTTTATAATGGTCCTATAAAAATTAGCCTAAACTTTTGTCCGAATGAATTTTTGATTTTGTTTTCGGAATTATAATAAGATGGGGTTTCTCGTTTGCTAAACCGGTGGAACTTTTGTATGTATACAGTACATCAATTGGCAAATTTAGTGAATTCGAAACACTTTTCTTTGCCGGGTCAAATCTACTTACGCCTCCCGGTGTCCCGAGAGGGATTTTAATAAAAGGAAATGCACTCCTGAATCCAGTGGTTGATATAGTGGAATTAAATTCCACCAACCGCCAATTTAAAAAATCCTCCCTATCTTATTCAGAACTTTAAGAAAGTTGAATACGACTTGAAAATAAGACTGTAGTTGGGGTTCGAATGCTTATTTCCTGCATTCCAGGCAATGCATTAGCCGGTTACACCACACGGTCACGAGTTGTAGGGATAGAAGACACTTTTCAGTGTTAACTAATTCTAATAAAGAAAGCTTCTCAGTCGGTCAACACAAATTGTGCCCGATCAAATGAAGTATTTACATAACCTACAAACTAACACTCTCTTTATGCACAAATACCTACTTAATTGGATGACATGTTTCGACGCGTTCATCCTCAGATCCTGTTCACTTAGGCTTAACTAGTACAAGATGCTTATAAATCGCAATTATACACAAATAAATATATACAATGTTTATATTACATAAGTTTGTAAAAGCTTGTGTAACGTGTCAATTATTTACAAACAGTATAGATTACTCCTATGGTTGTTGCGTTATTATTATTAATGTGGAAATCCATTGGGAATGGTAAAAATCTTTAAGTATTTGGGGAGCATACACACAGAAGTTGGTACAATAAATGAAGAAATTGGAAAGAGGATCCAACAAGCTAATGGGTTTTACCAGTATGTGAGAAGTTTAGTATGGAACCAGGAAGTCCCAGAGAAATGCAAGAAAGTTCTATTCTCAATCTATTACATGAAATGCAGCAGGTACTTCGACCACAACAAAACGCGATGAAAGCCGAATCCAAGCAGCCGAGATGAAGTTCCTTATAGAAGAATAATGGGGAAGACACGGAGGGATAAAATCAGAAATGTGGACATTAGGGAGAGAACTGGCTTCTCAAAACTGCGAGACATGATAGAATCTAGTAAGCTGAAGTGGGACGGACATAAATGATGAGAATGGAAGAATATAGAGAACCAAAAATAATATTTCTGGAGAAAATACCAGGAAGAAGACCACCAGGAAGGCCCAGAAAGAGGTGGATAGATACGGTGAAGGAAGTCATAGAGAAAAGGGGAGTAAAAGAAAAAGAAGTATTCAAAAAAGGAAATGAATGGTGGAGGGATAGACAACTGTGGAGGTCCTTGATTCGCAACCCGACCCAGGGAACTGGAGACGGGAAATGGAGAAGAAAAAGACGAAGAAGAAGAAGAAGAAGAAGTAGTATATTTCCTCTTGTCTATTGAATTGTTGTTATGGATAATCTCAGTATTGAAATAGTCGGCCAATTTTGTTATTATTGTTCCTATTGGCCTAATTACACGATCACGATTCACGTCTGAATCTTAGCTGTTGTTGTGCAGTGTGTAGAATATGTCAGATAATCTGTGTCATTCTAGTGTCTGTATTTGTAATTGAGCTTGTGATTGGGATGGGGGAGGCTGTAACAGAAATTGGAAAACCACCGAAAACGACTTCTTGGATCGGCAAGATGGGAATAGAACCCACGTTTTCTCATTTTGTCTCAAGAGACTCAGTATATCCTGTTTCACAAGAGCGTTAAAATCCCTCAGTATTCCTTCCTTCGGAGGGGAAGTAAAGCCGGCGGTCCCATGTCATAGATTTATGGCATGTTAAAAACCTTCCACTAATTACACCTGTGTGAAGCTAAATTGTATAGGTTTAGAATGTAAACAACGCTCTTAGGTTCCTACGATCGTTGCCAAGAGCCGACTGCGGTGACGTCTGGTAGCTAAGTTCTGAACTAGTAGTCATTGACGGTGGCGTTTGGCGGCAAAATTAGGAACTACTTGAAAATTGATCGTCTGCAGTCTGTACTTGAATTCAAACAGAGAACACACATTAATACAGTCATCACAATTAACACCGGTTATCAGACAGATACTACACACACCCAAAGTACACGGTGCAACATGACCGCGTTGTCGCAGCCCCTAAACTTAAGAACCAACCAACCATATCTTGTTTCATCCCTGAGACCAGAATGAAGTTTCTTGACAGAGTCGTGAATCGATGCCGCACCACCAGGGTGACAGCCAACGATGGCAGCCACTACACCACGAGGTGTCTGTGTTACCTGCTGGGGCAAGTAGTTGCAGTACATAATTTTGATATTGTAAAATTAAGTCGGTAAACGCAAAATAATTACTGAAATATGTCAAAAATTACTTGAAATAAATTACATGTGATTTAGATATATTATATTGTTATGGACTATTGAAGAAGGAGGAAACTAAGGGATGAGATGTTTCGCTCGTCAAGCGAGCATTATTAGATCCAAATCTATACAAAGTCAAAATAGCTCTTCAAAACACAACCAAACCTACAGTGACATTACAGTCTCAGTCCTCTAAAAACAAAAATTCTATCAGAATACTTAGTGGATGTCAGAAATGATCAAGGAGGCTGTGGTTGCCAGGCTGAGTTCTATTTCTTTGTGTATTTCTTTGGTTGCTGTTGAGATGAAGCAGAAATAAATAACATGTAAGTAAGCTTCACAAAGTGATTATAGATTGTAATTGTACGAAGAAAACATGAGGGTTCAGCATAAGAATTTCTCCATTAAATAAACCGATCCTGATTAACATATACATGTGTGGTAATTATTAGTCTACTGATAATATTAATGCATTAAACATCCTAAAAAATAGAACCATTTATTCTAATGTTGCAAAATCTAGAAATGACGATCCCATCAACAAACAGTCTTCCTCCACCAAACTATTCATAGGCAGTCGCCAGAAACATCACTCCTAGTATAAATGTCTTATCTCGTGATGTTATCTAGAAAATCTACTAATTAATTTCAATCTTGAATATATTGAAATTTTGTTTGTGACATGTGCCAAGGATTCAATCGAATTCATTTCACCAAATGTGACATGAGGGCATTTTTACGACCCAAATCGTGCTGCGTAGCCTCTAAATATACGACATTCTAAGCTGGGTCAAACCCTCGACCTTGGGACCTATGGCTAATCCACAGAGGGAACTAGTGTATTGGTCACAGGCCGCTATTGCAAAAGTGTAATGTTAATGCCAACAATAGCGGGCAGCGCAACTCTAATGAAATAGCACTCTAGTTACAAATCTCCTCACGTGTGGCATTTCTTTTTTAATTAACATTGGTGCGCGATATCTGCTGATTCACCCGTCACAATGGAGCGGGACGTGATTTGACGCAAACAAAACACGCGCGTGATCAACAGAGATTGGATACAACTCTGCATGGCAGCCAATAGTTTAATGCTCCCTCATTTGTATTATACACTGGATTTTGTAGCCAATGTTGGTCGGGTGGTGCCATAGCTTATAGATAGAGGCGCACGGTTCCAAAATCCACCTTATCCATTTTGGCAAATTTTTCAGGAGACGAAAAAAACGTTTCTTTTTCAAATTCAGTAAAATGAATGTATTTATTCGTCTTGATTATATCGAGATATATGCCCTTATTCATATACCTGCGATCTGCATACAACTCGTGATATACAAGGAAGATATTAATAAATTAAGATTGGAAAAGGAGAGTTCTGGAACTGTTATGGTGGATAAGGGCGGATTTTGGACACGCAACTAAAACTTCATGAACTGATATTATCATTCAAATAGTTTTATTGTTTATGTTCTTTAAAATCATAACATAATTATGTTAAAAATTAAGAAATTGTTATCCAGAACATAAGTAATGTGCGCGTAAAAAACTGGCGCGAAATAATTGGGAACAGCTTTGCTACCAGTTTCAGAGAATACACATTTACAAAGTGTGCATAGAACTTCATTAATATCGTGCTGACGCCTTCTCCATAGAGTATTCTTTGAGATACGTTCCACTTTCGCTGCCACATATATGGATAAGGCAGATTTTGGAAACATGATCTTAGGATAAGGCGGGTTTTTGAAACAACACCTGAATTCATGTTACATTTATATGGGATACGGCGGGTTTAGGAACTATTTTCTTGTTGATAAATATGCTAAATCATATGAGCTATGGAGTTGAGCAAAAAACTCAATTTTCCTAAAACCTGGATAAGGCGAATTTTGCAACCGCGCGCCTCTGAAGAATACGTGACTACACAGCACGTGTCATACAGTGGCTCTTGTAACGGGAGTTACTTGGGCAGTACCTTATGTTATGAAAGGTTACGAGCTGAGTGTGACTACACAGCATACTGCCTTTTATTCGGTGAACAAAAGATTTGGGCCAGGAATAGGAATTATTCTCACAACACTTACTACCTGGAAACACTTTTACACTACGATACACTTTTCTAACAAAGAGGTTTTACCTAGAACAGTTGATTCGTTCACCATGTGCACATCTTCAGATGTGAAAATTTTAGCTTGCAATGTCTAATCGTTTATCCTTTTGCCGTGTCTGTTGTGGGGCTTCGTCTAGATGCACAAAGTTAGACTCATCAGCGGGCTCATTGTACACCCTGCCCGGACCACTCTCGGGCTAGCCCACCTTGCACATCGTTGTGCTACTTTGCTGCGTATCATCCCTCACTGATTCCATTTCAGTTAATTATTGCCTTAATGAATGCTAATATTATTTTATCTGAAGGCCTTGTCAGTGGTCTTTAATTTTATTAGTTTCCTATTTCTTTCTTTCTTTCTTTCTTTCTTTCTTTCATACGTGTTTCTTTGTGGCAACATTGTTGTGAGTTCACTTTCATTCTCAGACCTAATGTGTGGTGTTAAGCGTCGGTCCTTATCATTTAATTGATTGTTTCTTGTAGTTTGTTTGGGTCTTCAGACCTTTGACTCGTTTGATGCAGCTCTTCATGCCTCCCTGCACTGATCTATTCGTTTCATCTCTACATAGCTAGCACACCTTACAAGGGAGGTAATATATTCTCGGTCTAACCTTGGTCTACCTCTACAGTTGTTGTCCTCGACATTTCCTTCCATAACTATGTTTTCAATTCCTGGGTGTCTTGGTACAGTATGTGTCCTACCAACCTATCTCTTCTCTTCATAAGGAGTCGTCAGAAACATCTCTCCTCTCCCACTCGCCTTAATATTTCTATATTTGTTACTGTATCAACCTATCTGATCTTCATCATTGTCCTGTAACACCACATTTTAAATGCTTCTATTCTCCTCGTTTTTGGTGCACCAATAGTCCAAGTTTCACTTCCATAGAATACCCCCCGGTTATCTGTCAGACTCTTGGTCGAGTTTCTAATTTTTTAAGGACGTATCTCCGTAGGATTCGTCATGTGCTCCATACTGCGGACCCCTGCGACACTCCTAGCTTGACTTTCAGGATCGGGGCCGATAACCTAGATGTTAGGCCCCTTAAAACAACAATTATCATCATCATCATCATCAACTTTCAGGATTATGTGTCCACCTCGTGGCTCTAGTAATTAAAATATTCTTACAACCTTATCATTCGCTTCCACTGCCTTACGGCATTCTACCGTACGTTGCCTTATTACGGACAAGAAGAGGAAGAAGAAGAGGGGTCAGATTATGAATAAACCAACCATTATTTTGAAAGGCAGGACAAACTCTAACCTAAACAAGAAGTTCCATGACGAACTAAAGAGCCTACTTTTCTTAAAATTTGAGATTCATGAAAATGATTAATCTATATGGATCTATCTAGAATAATGACGATATTAAGTTGGTAATATCGAAATTTCTAGTTAGTTCGAAATACTGTATACCTGGCATAATGTAGCCTAATAGAGAACTACAGTTGGCAGCCCTGGTGACTGAATATATTCCTACTTCCATCTCTTAAGGTACAGAATACAAAATTTGGTTGAAATCCAAATGATAGTATGGAAGTTACATGTATTTAAAAATTCGTCCTATCAGCAGGCTTAGAATCGTGTTGGTAGTACTGACGTATATAAGTTACTCCAAATTAATATAGAATATCAGGTACTGTTCGTGTGCATAGTTTAAAGCTGTCGGCTTGCATACTTTCTGATATATTGGTATTAGGATAAAATAAATTGAGAGCATTTATTAACAGTTGGCAGCCCTGTTGTCTCTTAAGAATACGCTCAGTCATATCTGGTTATGTACACATAGCACATACGAAATTTGGTTGCATTCCAGTTGATAGTGTAGAAGTCATATGCATTTAAAAATTGAACCTATCAGCAGGCTTATAATCATTTTGGCAACACTGCCATGTAAGGCCTCCTGGAAATTAAATTGAAATATTATTATCTATACGTGTGCCAATTTTGAAATATCTTCCATTCATACCTTCCAAGATACCCAACATGGACCTCAAATTTCAATTGCGATTTTTTAGCAGTTGATAGCTCTGACATCATTTTCTAATACGGCATTGAGATATTCAGGTATAGATCTTTACTCCTATCGAATTTTGTTTCGATTGCTGCAGTCGTTTAGGAGTTGATAGGGGGACACACACACAGACAGACAGACATAAGAACAGACAGACAGACAGACAGACAGAAGGACAGACAGGCAGACACACATTTGCCCGGATCGATCTCATAAGTCTACTTTTTCCTCATTTTTGCAAAATGTGAAAAGTAGGCTAAAAATCCCTGCCGGCACGGCAAGCAACCTTAATATTGAATTTAAAACATTTTCCAATAAGTTTCAATTTACTAATTACGAAGCACTGTACATACTAGGAGTAAACTTTGTTTGAACAAGGTCTATTGACACATTTGTTAAATACACGTGATGATTGTTGTGTAAGGGATGAATGGAAATATTCCGGTGCTGGTAATTGGAGTGTAGCTAATTAATGCCCTTCCATGGCCAGACGGGTAAATAATGAAAGGGCAGCCATGGAACATTTCAGCTCAAATGCCATGTCAAAGCGACAGAATGTTGACAAGCGGTTGGCGCCAGTAAATACAGTTCCAGGTCGAATTGAAACACTTGACTGCATCCCATGGAGGGGTTGGTTGGTTCCTTAGTTTAGGGGCTGCGACAACGCGGCCATGTAGCCCCGTGTATTTTGGGTGTGTGTAGAGTTTGCCTGATAACCGGTGTTAATTGTGATGGCTGTATTAGTGTGTGTTATCTGTGATTCAGGTAGAAGGACTGCAGACGATTAATTTTTCCAAGTAGTTCTACTTTTGCTACCTAATGCTACCGTCCACGACACCTAGCTGCCATCGCAGTCAGCACCCAGCGGCGAACGTTGAAACTAATAGAGCGTTAGCAAACTAACCTACAAATTTTAGCTTCACACAAGTGTTGTTAGTGGAAGGTTCTTTGTCATGCCATAATTCTATGACATGGGACCGCCGGGTTTACTTACCCTCCGAAGGTAGGCGTACTGAGGGATTTTTAACGCTCTTAAAAAATCCGACGACTTCGTCTGGGTTTGAACCCGCGATCTTGGGCATAGAAGTTAAGCATGCTATCAACTACGCCACCTAAACCGCTAGACCCTTGGAGCGGGAAGTGATTCTTGTAAGCGGCATGCTGTTTATTTCAAACACTTTGTATATTGGATAGCACGGTGAAGTAATTTGCGGTGTCTGTTGCTGGAGGAGACAATACTAGGTGCGCCAGAGAGCCTGCTGTTGAGTCTAACTTGGTGCACGTAGTTCAAACCCCGGCAACGCAACACACGAAAGAAACTTAAAAAAATGCTGCGTGAACTTTGGTGTGTACTAGCTGTACCCAGCATGCATTGCTACGCCAATCAATGAAAGAAAGAAGGAAAGAAAGAAGGTGTTTGTGTTGTAACTTTGTGTGATGAAGAGAATTTGGGTAAACGATATTTTTTTCCGTAAACTGCCCCTAAACTGTATGAAACGAAGCCATTTGTTGAAACGACTCGCGCTCCATCTATTGTAAAATTGATTTTTCAATTTCAGAAACCTTAACGTGCTTCCGCACAACAAATCACCAATGTTCATATTTTGTTAAAGGGATTAGCGGGCCTTCGCTCACTTGTTGAAACGTCTCTCGTGCCACCTGTTGTAAAATATAATTTACTAATTCAGAAACAATTGCCGGAGTGCGCACAATAACTCATCCAAGTTACATCGTAATCGGATGAATGGTATATGAACCCATACAGGACAGACAGACAGACAGACGGACTAACAAACTATCACATAACATTCATTTTTTTTGGTAGAATCTCTGTATATAAAATTGGTCTGATAATCTGTGTTATTGAGATGTCTGTAGTATTGTGTGTATTTGTAATTCAGGTGAGCATTTGGAGGGAAGTGTCCGTGGCATTACGTTAGAAACCATCCCAGCATTTGCCTGGAGTAGAAGTGGGAAACAAAGGCAGAGGCGGGATCGAAACCAGCTCATTGCAGCTTTGCGTCAAGGTTAGAGTGTATCCCGTTCCAGCATTCAGACCTGAATGGTTTTCTTTTGTCAGAACCGGAAATCAAACCCGGTTCTCCGTGGTGGGACAACCAAGATCAACAAAGGACTAAACATTGAAATTGGTTCGTGATCCTCAGAAGACCCTAACGGAGAAAGAAGAAGAAATTAGAAAAAAAGAAAATAATGAATAATTAAGTCGTACACACTGACATGGAATTACAACAGCAAAAGAGTCATATCGCGTAATGCAAAATTACGACACTACAAGACAGTTGTATTGCCGGAAGCTTTATATGCCTCAGAAACCATATGCCTGGGTGGCCAATCTAAAATTGCAGACATTGAAAAACATGAACGGAAAATTCTCCGGATAATTTATGGTCCCACGAGATAAAATGGAATGTCGATTAAGAGGAGAACAGAGGACCTCTACTCCTTCACGGACAGGCTCACTGTTGCCGTACGGGAGCGACGCCTGAATTGCTATGGCCATATCTACAGAATGAACAGCGACAGACTAACTAAGAGATTATTCAAAGTAATCAACTCAAAGAATGTCAAGAAAAATGGCTACAAGAAACTAAGGCGGACCCTCAAGAAATGAATATCACAGACGACATCATAGACAATCGTGGAGCTTTTAGGACAAAAGTAGCCAACCGTAAATCTAGGGAGAAACCCATAAAGAAAACTGGTAGGAAGCGGTCGACAGAACGCAAGATGCAACTTAGTGCATTCATGAAGAGATTTTGTGAGGATAAGGAGGGGAAAACCATCAGGCCAACTTGTAACGTTTTTGCTTGCTCCACGTTGAGCGTACAATTGTAACGGTTTCTTTAGCCCTCACTTTTGCGTGACAAATGTAATGCTTCTACTGGCCCTGCCTTGCACTTTGAAATATTTACTCTGCCTAAGATAGGTTGCTTTAATGGGCGCCAAGACCTCAACGCTATGTTGAAATCTAAATTTATATTTAACAACACCTAGCTCTGGTAGAACACCTTCAAGAATCTATTCACTCAGATCGTGGTATGATTTGATCATTAACCCGACAAACAATTGTATCAGGAGAAGGAATTGGTCTATATCTAATGCTACCTACTGAAAGCAAAGATTGCATGGTTAAAAGAAATGAATTTATTATATAAAACAATTATGGCAAAAATTAATAGTAATAATAATATATTCTGAATTTAAATTGGAGCGTTGCGATTTGAATATTACCGCTAGAAAATTACGTGAAAACGGAGTCTGATAAATTACTGATTTTACTCATATTCCCAAGCTATCAAGTTACTGAAATACCGAATATGAAAGAAAAGAGACGAGAGATTACGTAGTTCTGAGTCATTCGCGCTTACCACTGGAAATTGCCGAAGCATTTCCCTCGTACTGGATGTTGAAGAGAGCTTCCCACAGCCTCCTGGATGGCGTCATCTTCTTCGTTAGTTGATGAGATACTTGTAGATATGATAACTTTATGGTCCGAACATCGGAGCCAATCACACGTACAACCACACTGGTTAAGTTTTACAACGATAGTCGCCTAGCCTCCACGGTGTGCAAACCATATATGCACACGTCGCCTCCCCTCTCTGGACCCGGCTTCTTCTCGCCCGCTCTCCTCTGATTGGCTGAGCCACCACGCGCTACCCCCCCTCCTCAGGGTCATTACACTCGGCGCGAAGATGATGTCGATTACCGTTCCAGACTATTTCGCCTTTTCTTGAAGCAGCAACCCAGGCTTGCGTCATGCTTCTTGACGAGAATAAGCCTGTAGCCGAATTCTCCGTGACTCATCTCTCTCATAATACCCTAACAGACAAAACTCCGTAAAATTCCGTAATCATATAATTTTCTATGATAATATTGTTCGTAATAATTTGCTTGATAGTGTTTTCTATGACAGAAAACCTATCTGTATGCTTATAATTTTATAAGAATGCTCCAAAAATTACCTTAATAATAATAATAATAAGTTAATAATAATAAAAAATTAACATGGAAACTTCTCTTGGCTGAACAATTTGCCACGTAAATAAATATAGAATGGCTTCCTACTGACTTATGTCAGTGGCATAAAATCCCCTCGAAAAACACGTTACAAACTAACAAGTTCAAACGTGCTCTTTGATTGGGCATAACGACGAAAGAAAAAGAAGAATACGTACTGATAATTAAAATAAAATGTAAAAACACATGCAAGTAAAAAAATAGTTTTGCCCTATAAAGGGTTAATGTAAAACTGTTTGGATTTTCATTGCTGTTTTTAAGGAAAAGTAATTTTATTATTTGGCAGTTTAAAAAAATCTGACTCCCTGGAAGTCCAATAGAAAAGACTCTCCATTAACATGTTAACTTAGATTTGAGTGAATTGTGACATAAATTCATACCTTTATACCTGTATTCATACCTTTATTACCTTTATTAGATTCTGAAGTAATGGAAGATTAATTAAACAAATTTAAAACTCAGAAATGTTTCTAGGTTTGTGTCATGTTTTGTGTGGGGTTTCACCTAGGCCACCAAGCTGCCTCATCAGCAGGCTTTTAGTGTCCCCGCCCGGACCCCCACAGGAGAAGCGAACTGCAGGCTACCTCCCTTTTTATGAAGCGCATCTACGCCTCTTTACTGCGAGAACTAAATGTCCAACGAGCCATCAACTTCTTACGAAGGCTTCTAAAAAAAATGGTATAGGGCCTAATGGCTTTCACGGCCAGTGAATTAAAACTCAGCAAGTTTTCTAGGTCGGTGCCTTGTCCTGTGTTGGGCCTCACCTAGGACAGCTAGGACACAGCGGGGATCCGGACGGGGACACCAAGAACCCGCCGATGACCCAGCTTGCTGTCCTAGGCAAGGTCCCACACAAGACACGGCACAAACCAAGAAACATTTCTGAGTTTTAATTCACTGGCCGTGAAAGCCAATATACCAAACAAATTTAACATCATTCGTATTGTACCCGTTCGTCCTGGGGATGCGATGACCCATCTGCTATAACATCACATCCCTGGAGTTCCAGGACAGAGCGGAGTTAAATGAACCTCTAGTCAAATAAGGAATGTGTCGGAAATTCAGCTGAGTTCTTGAAAAAGCAGTGGGTTTCACGAGACAAAGTATCTCTAGGGTCGTTACGGGCTTAAGTTAATAAAAATAATTAAAATATAAATGGGCGCCATCAACTGAATTCCTAGCAAAACCACTTCCTTTCCGGATAAGCCTTACTCAAGACAAGGAAAGAAAAAGGAACATCACACCATCATCAGATCACAACTAAGATAAAAACAAATTTATTTTACTTTGATAGTCAGACAGACATTTTAAATATAAATCCTACCTAAGAGTATGGTCGAATGCAAAGTTAAATTGTCATTGTCCAAAAAATCGAACCATCTCCTTTCTAATGCAAAATTATTTCAATCCACTTATCAAGAAAAATGTATAAAGTTCTCTTGGGTTCTCAGGATCACTGTCGCACTATGTCTTTCGTCACTGACATTTGTGAAACCTGAGACCTAATTCTCTTTAATTTAACATCAATGTGGATTTAATTAAGTTACTAATCTGCCTAAACATACACATATAATAATCACTCATGTTAAATATCACATAAATTATGGTTTGCATGGTATAATTTGAACGTAGAACATGTTAATCAAATGTTCCTAAACATTGACTAATTAATTTACATTATTTACATCGTCATTAATCTCTTATCTGTGAATTACAGAAAATTCAAATTCTCATCGGTTATCATCATCATTATTATCAAAATTAAATATTTCTTACATTAATTCTCACTTCAAAATTCCAAATATTCCTGTCAGAATCGTTAATTCATCACCATTACATCATTTAAATTCACATTTTAAGTTGCAATTCCTTCGAATCATCTCTCAATTAAATTTATTTAATTCCATAAAAATTCATTAATCATCAGCTTCTTTAATTAATCATCACCTTCTAATTCAGTTATTCATCATCATTACAATCGTCTAATAATTCATTTCAATCAGTTTAATTAATTCAATCTTTAATTCATCCACTTATTTAATTCATCGATTTATTTCAAAATTTAATTTATCAACTTATTTAAATTTCAATCATCTGGTTATTTAGTTTATTATTTCATCTAGTCATTCTGATTTTTATTTCATTAGGTCAGATCGTTAATATGCTTAAATCTCAGATTATTATTTCATTAATTATTATTTTCAGAAAATCTTGTATTATCAACTTCATTTATTTGTTTAATTTCCTAACAAATTGTTT
Organism: Meconema thalassinum; assembly: GCA_946902985.2. Taxonomy (NCBI): domain Eukaryota; kingdom Metazoa; phylum Arthropoda; class Insecta; order Orthoptera; family Tettigoniidae; genus Meconema; species Meconema thalassinum. Next base: position 300,633,057 of record OX336396.1, on the reverse strand, counting down.
AATAGGGTTTATAGAACGTTGTCTTACAGTTTTATTACTTCCAAGTTATATCTCGTATTTAATTATCATGCCAAAAATATTATTGTCTCCACGACATCACGTTGGATCTAACTATCCACAACGACATTATATTTCTTCAATATTCCAAATATCACATTTGAATATAAGAATTGCTACAAAAACTCCATAAATATTCAGCACATACAGCATGAATTTCAACAAATACGCTAGACTGGGTACAACGACCTCATGTCCGCCTTCAAAATACATTATCAACGTTGCAACTATCAAATGGCAAATTCCACAAAATGCCTATCACAAACTTCTTTTAACCACGTTGCATGATCTACAAAAATATATAAATGGCTTCAAATTATTAACGCACATAATCTCCAATGACTGTAATTACTCTGATCACTTCTAGACAACTTCTTAAACAATTGGAAAAACATTACTTCAGTAATTTAATATTTGCTTTCAAATAGCATAAATTCTCTTTCACAAGTTTCATAATTCACATCGTAGAAAACACCAATGTGCTATAATCTCTCACATCAAAATCTGCAATACTGATCTGCCTTAAAATAATTATGACCATTAATGATTAATCTTACAAGATTAAATTACTTTAAATCCTTCTCAAAGGTATCAAACACAATTATAAAAAATCATCAAAGCATCAGCTGTAATAGCTGTTAAACTGAAATTACTCTCAAAAGAGTATAGCAACAAAATATTGGATTGGCAAACAAGAATTACTAAATGCAATCCTGTTGACATTTATCGTTACTTTATTTAACAAAATTTCGACTGATATGTGACTAGTAGTTCCTTGTTTAATTCACTTACATCTCGTGTACATTCGGATGATAAAATGAGTTCCTCAATGGCGAGTAAGATGTGTAACCACCGTGCAATCGTATAAATACGAAGGACCTCGCCCCGTCGACTTGGATGATAGTTCCCTAAACGATGGGTAAGGCGAGTACCACCATACAATCGTATAAATACGACAGACCCCATCTCGTGGACTATATGAGTGAATGTACCAGAAAGGAATCAACAAGTTTCTAGTTGTCATATAAAAGCGACGTTCATTCACTAAAGTGAATAACTTCTTAATATCTCCAAACAATCCAATGGAAAAAATCCCTACTGATGAATAATACACACTCGCTAGTATGCAATGAACTGACGAAGTAGTTTCTGATAATCAATTGCAGATCACGAGTTCGAAATACTCGTTACACAAAAAAAACTATCCATGAAAAATATCCTAGCTGGAAAAATGTCTATAAGATCAAACATCTTCTTAATAAAGTCAAACAACGGTGAGAATATCGAATAATGATGCCTGCCATATCATATGGTCACTCCATATTCTAGCAAATTCGAAGTATATAAATTCAAACCATGTCTTAATAATCAAATCACTCCTATTAGAAAAATATACATGTGTGCCCAGTATTCATGAAAATAATCGTATCAGGTAGATAGAACTCTTACAATACCTTTCATTATCAGTTGTAATATAATTTCCAAGATCGTCAATTTTCCCTACCTAAAGATTTCTCGTAAGATCGGCGTGAATATCATTTCATCCATGAAATGATGATTTCCTTCGAAATCCCAAGCGAATCAGCTGTTGGACTCCTCTCGTCAGGAACCGAATCCATCGCTCTGTGGTGCCATCTTGTCTCTATTCACGTTTACTCGATCATGTTGAACCTCGAATTACCCATAGCGGATATCGTCCAACTCCTTCTCGAAAAGTTCATGGTAACAGCGGACCCCCTACTCTTCTTCTAATATACGCCACTGTTCCGATAAATGTTCAGTTTGAGAATTGTAAGTCCTCTCTCAACTTACTGCAAAGTTCTACTTGAGTAAAATAAAAATTTTACTAGATAGTGTTCCAGATTACGATACACCCTGTATCTGTCTATAATTTGTAATCCATGAAAATGGCATAAGATAAAAATCTTATAAATGCACGCTGTAATGTTCATCAGAGCCTATGCTAAACATTCAGTTTACTTGAAATAGTAAAAAGTCGCTTTGAATGTATTATATAACAGCATGGTTATAATGTTAAATGTGAAAGCCTGTGTTCGAACAACGTCGAAATGAAGCTTGAAACAAAGTCTTCATATGCGATCAGTGCGGTTTTGAAATACCCCGGCTCTCTACAATTGTCCTCTCGGCTAGCCCGGCTGGATCGATGACCCGCTCGGCCTCTGTTGCTCGGTGATGCGAGATATGTCGCCTACACTTGCCGTGACGGCTTACGTGTGTTGCGTGACCTTCAATGCCCGTCTCGCTGTGCTATAGGACTGCTCTGTACTGCTCGCCTCGTTGAGCCTAACTGAACTGCTAAGCGCTGCGTTCCAGCTTATGAGTTCCGAGCGGCACGTGGCTGATTCTCCCCCACCACAGTGCTCCCACGTCACGAAGATAGTCTCGAACCCGACTCCTCTCGGCTGTTCTGTTATACAATAACTTATTTCCATAAAATTATTTCCACATATAATTCATGTCATATATACTCTTCTAAGTTGTTTTGACTTATTATAATCCCATATACATTTCAATAAAGCTTCACATCTTTATTAATAATTCTATCTTCTCACAGATTTCAATGCCTCCTTGATTCTTGACCTCCTACGTCATCTTGGCTTTCTTCTTGACGCGATCGATGCGCTATCTTATCTGAATGCTTTCCAAAACCTCAACTACAGCTTAATGTCAGCTGGCGTAGCCGATAGCCTAAAATAGGTATCGGGTACATCTCTCCCGTACATCTCCTTTTTTTTTTATCAGGATTGAGAAAAAAAAATACACTCTCAGGCATTCAATATATTATACATGTACACGATAGCTCTACAATTTCCTTTACTCAGCATGATGGTATTTTCTGACTCTCTATAATGATGATTTCCAATGATTAACACCTAGATTCTGTGTTATTCTGACGTTTATTCCTTCTTTCTTCACTTGTGCTGGCTCGATTGACATCTCTCACTGTCTCTTCGAGTGGTGCACTAGGCTGTCTATCCTCTTGTCTTGACCTTTCATGTCCACGATTATCCCTTCTGTCGTCAGGATCGTTTCTTCGGCCTTCCTGTCGGTCGTTTCCATTAAACTGTTGCCCTTGGTTCCAGTTATTCCTTCCCCGATATCTGTTATTATACCGATTCCTGTCCTGATACCTGGAATTTTGGTTATAATTCCTATACCGGTTATCTCTCGCTTCTTGATCGTATGGCCTTTCATATGGTCCTCTATATCGATCATTTCCTCTTGCATTACGGATGTTTCCTCGATTCCCATCGTTCCGTCGGTTTTCCCAGGAATCCCTTCTATCCGTTTGAACTGCATTGTCCACGACTACCGCGTTTACTTCTTGCGTGTTTCTGTTGTCGTTCCGATTACTTCTCGGTGTAACCTGTGCGCTCGTATAATCCAATCGCCTCAATATATCATCATAATGTTCCAGCGTATTGGCTCCCGATGCTATCAAAGATCGCTGTACCTCTATCGGTAACTGTCGCGCTATAGCTTGCAAAAGCTCTTCTTCTGGCAATGGAGGAATAAGGAACTGTAATTTAGCCAGCTGTGACGTGAAGTAGTTGGCGTAATGCGTCGGATGTGACGTAGAATAGCGTTTGGAGTACATCTCCGCTCTTACGTTGAGTTGATCCTCGGCACTCCAGAATCTCCTCAAGAAAGCCATGGCAAATTGCTCCATGTTCGCAAAGTTGCTTCTGAACGCTCTAAACCACGTAAGTGCAGATCCATCTAAGGCGCGTTCTACTATCCTTAGCTCTCTTTCTTTGGCTACCCTGTGTTCCGCCATGTAGTCTCGAATATCTCGCAGAAATTCTACTGGTGTAACACCTGTATTTCCCGAAAACTTTCTCGGTTTGTCATCTAGGTTCCTTATAATTGTGACTGGACCTGAATATCGTTCACTTGGACTCGACGTACTCCTACTCGAACTTGGATTCTCCTGCGGGGTTGAACTGACCCTTTCGAATGTCACATTCGGTTGCATTTGACGGTCTTCTACCATGCTCGTGTCTTGATTCGTCATACTGCGGTCTATCGCTGTTTGATTCATCAATGTTTCCCCTGATGTTACATTATGACTGGTAAAACTGTTAACTATGGATTCTAGTTTCGTCACCCTGTCTTCTGCTAATCTCTTGACCTGAGTCTTCAACTCATCTAACGATGTAACGTCCTGCGTCTTGTTACTTTCGTCTAGATCGTTCCTCAACTTGTCAATCTTTCCTTCGCACGTGTTCTTCACTAACGCGACTTGTTCTTTCAACAGATCAACATCTGTTCTAAATAGTGTTGAATCTAATTTCATCGCTTCCTTGCTTTCCGTAAACCTAACTTCTAAGTTTGCCATACCTGCGATTAATTTTTCATCTAACCCGTCACGTTTCTCTTTTGCTTCGGCATCGACCTCATTATATCGTTCCTCAACAATTGCTCCGACTCTATTTTTAAATAAAGTTAAGTTTTCGTTAACCTTTTGCTCTATATCGTCGTCTATCTTTCTAATATCCTTCTGCAATTGATTTTCTAACGACTTTATATTAGAATTGACCTCTCCCAAGACTTCATCTTTAATGGTCCCAATTACTGTCTTCAAATCTTTTATTTCGTTACCTAGATTCGTTTCTAGACCCTTAATCTTAGTCTCGAAAGATACTTCGGTAGACCAATCTTGAATTTTTCCTACATCTGCCACTAAACCATCGATGTCGAATCTCAACTTCGATACATCTGACTTAATGTCTTTCTGTATGGTCATAACGTCTGTTCTTAAAGTAAAAATATTTTCTTCTCCTCTACTTTCTAACTCGATAATATTTTTCCTTAATATCTGAACATTTTCCTCTCCTTTCATGTTTACTGCAATTATGTCTAATTGTAACGTTTTCAACATCTCATTGTTCTTCAAAGTTAAACTATTCTCTAATCTGGTTAACTTATTTTCTAATTCAGTATTAGTTTCTTCACTACGAGACTGTAATTTCTCTTCTAATAATTTGAAATTGTCCTTCAAGTTAGCTTCACTATTTGACTGTAGCCTAGTCTCTAACGATTTTAAATTATCTTCACTACTAGTTTGCAATGCTTGTACATTCTCTTTACATTTAGCTTCTAATCTAGCTTCTGAATTATTAATTTGTTCTTTAACTTCAGTTTCCATCTTAGAAATGGTTTCTGCAATTCCAGACATACCCGTCTGTAACTCTCCTAACACCTTCGCTAAATCCTCTGGCAACATAATTATATTTCAATATAGAATTATATAGAGACGTTAGACAACAACACATCGCAATGTCTCAATTCCTGCATTCACTTGGGTATAGGGAAAAATATCTTATAATTAACATGATATTACTAATACGATTAACATGAACACTGGATTGGGCACACAAGTACATTGTCTGACTAAGTATAATAAATTTTGTAACACACTTAAATGAACTTGAGATCAATCTCTCAGTAATCTAAATCTGATGTGATTCCATAGAATTAACAAAATCGAAAAGCCCCACTAGTTGGATAAAGCCAATTCTCCCTCTCTCTCTGTACCCGTTCGTCCTGGGGATGCGATGACCCATCTGCTATAACATCACATCCCTGGAGTTCCAGGACAGAGCGGAGTTAAATGAACCTCTAGTCAAATAAGGAATGTGTCGGAAATTCAGCTGAGTTCTTGAAAAAGCAGTGGGTTTCACGAGACAAAGTATCTCTAGGGTCGTTACGGGCTTAAGTTAATAAAAATAATTCAAATATAAATGGGCGCCATCAACTGAATTCCTAGCAAAACCACTTCCTTTCCGGATAAGCCTTACTCAAGACAAGGAAAGAAAAAGGAACATCACACCATCATCAGATCACAACTAAGATAAAAACAAATTTATTTTACTTTGATAGTCAGACAGACATTTTAAATATAAATCCTACCTAAGAGTATGGTCGAATGCAAAGTTAAATTGTCATTGTCCAAAAAATCGAACCATCTCCTTTCTAATGCAAAATTATTTCAATCCACTTATCAAGAAAAATGTATAAAGTTCTCTTGGGTTCTCAGGATCACTGTCGCACTATGTCTTTCGTCACTGACATTTGTGAAACCTGAGACCTAATTCTCTTTAATTTAACATCAATGTGGATTTAATTAAGTTACTAATCTGCCTAAACATACACATATAATAATCACTCATGTTAAATATCACATAAATTATGGTTTGCATGGTATAATTTGAACGTAGAACATGTTAATCAAATGTTCCTAAACATTGACTAATTAATTTACATTATTTACATCGTCATTAATCTCTTATCTGTGAATTACAGAAAATTCAAATTCTCATCGGTTATCATCATCATTATTATCAAAATTAAATATTTCTTACATTAATTCTCACTTCAAAATTCCAAATATTCCTGTCAGAATCGTTAATTCATCACCATTACATCATTTAAATTCACATTTTAAGTTGCAATTCCTTCGAATCATCTCTCAATTAAATTTATTTAATTCCATAAAAATTCATTAATCATCAGCTTCTTTAATTAATCATCACCTTCTAATTCAGTTATTCATCATCATTACAATCGTCTAATAATTCATTTCAATCAGTTTAATTAATTCAATCTTTAATTCATCCACTTATTTAATTCATCGATTTATTTCAAAATTTAATTTATCAACTTATTTAAATTTCAATCATCTGGTTATTTAGTTTATTATTTCATCTAGTCATTCTGATTTTTATTTCATTAGGTCAGATCGTTAATATGCTTAAATCTCAGATTATTATTTCATTAATTATTATTTTCAGAAAATCTTGTATTATCAACTTCATTTATTTGTTTAATTTCCTAACAAATTGTTTAATAGGGTTTATAGAACGTTGTCTTACAGTTTTATTACTTCCAAGTTATATCTCGTATTTAATTATCATGCCAAAAATATTATTGTCTCCACGACATCACGTTGGATCTAACTATCCACAACGACATTATATTTCTTCAATATTCCAAATATCACATTTGAATATAAGAATTGCTACAAAAACTCCATAAATATTCAGCACATACAGCATGAATTTCAACAAATACGCTAGACTGGGTACAACGACCTCATGTCCGCCTTCAAAATACATTATCAACGTTGCAACTATCAAATGGCAAATTCCACAAAATGCCTATCACAAACTTCTTTTAACCACGTTGCATGATCTACAAAAATATATAAATGGCTTCAAATTATTAACGCACATAATCTCCAATGACTGTAATTACTCTGATCACTTCTAGACAACTTCTTAAACAATTGGAAAAACATTACTTCAGTAATTTAATATTTGCTTTCAAATAGCATAAATTCTCTTTCACAAGTTTCATAATTCACATCGTAGAAAACACCAATGTGCTATAATCTCTCACATCAAAATCTGCAATACTGATCTGCCTTAAAATAATTATGACCATTAATGATTAATCTTACAAGATTAAATTACTTTAAATCCTTCTCAAAGGTATCAAACACAATTATAAAAAATCATCAAAGCATCAGCTGTAATAGCTGTTAAACTGAAATTACTCTCAAAAGAGTATAGCAACAAAATATTGGATTGGCAAACAAGAATTACTAAATGCAATCCTGTTGACATTTATCGTTACTTTATTTAACAAAATTTCGACTGATATGTGACTAGTAGTTCCTTGTTTAATTCACTTACATCTCGTGTACATTCGGATGATAAAATGAGTTCCTCAATGGCGAGTAAGATGTGTAACCACCGTGCAATCGTATAAATACGAAGGACCTCGCCCCGTCGACTTGGATGATAGTTCCCTAAACGATGGGTAAGGCGAGTACCACCATACAATCGTATAAATACGACAGACCCCATCTCGTGGACTATATGAGTGAATGTACCAGAAAGGAATCAACAAGTTTCTAGTTGTCATATAAAAGCGACGTTCATTCACTAAAGTGAATAACTTCTTAATATCTCCAAACAATCCAATGGAAAAAATCCCTACTGATGAATAATACACACTCGCTAGTATGCAATGAACTGACGAAGTAGTTTCTGATAATCAATTGCAGATCACGAGTTCGAAATACTCGTTACACAAAAAAAACTATCCATGAAAAATATCCTAGCTGGAAAAATGTCTATAAGATCAAACATCTTCTTAATAAAGTCAAACAACGGTGAGAATATCGAATAATGATGCCTGCCATATCATATGGTCACTCCATATTCTAGCAAATTCGAAGTATATAAATTCAAACCATGTCTTAATAATCAAATCACTCCTATTAGAAAAATATACATGTGTGCCCAGTATTCATGAAAATAATCGTATCAGGTAGATAGAACTCTTACAATACCTTTCATTATCAGTTGTAATATAATTTCCAAGATCGTCGATTTTCCCTACCTAAAGATTTCTCGTAAGATCGGCGTGAATATCATTTCATCCATGAAATGATGATTTCCTTCGAAATCCCAAGCGAATCAGCTGTTGGACTCCTCTCGTCAGGAACCGAATCCATCGCTCTGTGGTGCCATCTTGTCTCTATTCACGTTTACTCGATCATGTTGAACCTCGAATTACCCATAGCGGATATCGTCCAACTCCTTCTCGAAAAGTTCATGGTAACAGCGGACCCCCTACTCTTCTTCTAATATACGCCACTGTTCCGATAAATGTTCAGTTTGAGAATTGTAAGTCCTCTCTCAACTTACTGCAAAGTTCTACTTGAGTAAAATAAAAATTTTACTAGATAGTGTTCCAGATTACGATACACCCTGTATCTGTCTATAATTTGTAATCCATGAAAATGGCATAAGATAAAAATCTTATAAATGCACGCTGTAATGTTCATCAGAGCCTATGCTAAACATTCAGTTTACTTGAAATAGTAAAAAGTCGCTTTGAATGTATTATATAACAGCATGGTTATAATGTTAAATGTGAAAGCCTGTGTTCGAACAACGTCGAAATGAAGCTTGAAACAAAGTCTTCATATGCGATCAGTGCGGTTTTGAAATACCCCGGCTCTCTACAATTGTCCTCTCGGCTAGCCCGGCTGGATCGATGACCCGCTCGGCCTCTGTTGCTCGGTGATGCGAGATATGTCGCCTACACTTGCCGTGACGGCTTACGTGTGTTGCGTGACCTTCAATGCCCGTCTCGCTGTGCTATAGGACTGCTCTGTACTGCTCGCCTCGTTGAGCCTAACTGAACTGCTAAGCGCTGCGTTCCAGCTTATGAGTTCCGAGCGGCACGTGGCTGATTCTCCCCCACCACAGTGCTCCCACGTCACGAAGATAGTCTCGAACCCGACTCCTCTCGGCTGTTCTGTTATACAATAACTTATTTCCATAAAATTATTTCCACATATAATTCATGTCATATATACTCTTCTAAGTTGTTTTGACTTATTATAATCCCATATACATTTCAATAAAGCTTCACATCTTTATTAATAATTCTATCTTCTCACAGATTTCAATGCCTCCTTGATTCTTGACCTCCTACGTCATCTTGGCTTTCTTCTTGACGCGATCGATGCGCTATCTTATCTGAATGCTTTCCAAAACCTCAACTACAGCTTAATGTCAGCTGGCGTAGCCGATAGCCTAAAATAGGTATCGGGTACAGTATGATAGGCGATTCTGTATTCCATTTATTAGTTCCTTAGTTTTCACTGAGTTCGTGTTTGATTCTGATTTATTCAACTTTGATACACGTCAGTATGATGTCATTAAAAGCAAATGAGATAGCATTTGTTTGCAGATCAAATAATGGCCAGTCAGGTAACCGCAATAATGACATACATCTCTATTTATATTTATAATGTCATGTGGTTCAAATATTAGCATAATTAGCGCTGTTAGGAATTTATTATTCAAGTATCAGAAGCTATCAATTAAATTTAACAGTTGATTTGCACTTTTCATGTATTTCATCGACCTATCCCTCTCAATGTATACCACACCCCCCAGCGATTTGTACGGTGAAAGAAGTTGCAGCAGTTTGATTGGTTGGAGAATTTGTGAACCGTATGACTGTATAAGTGGGCCGGCTATTCTTGGCCGGTCGTATGCACGTGAGAAATTTACAGCGAGTACAGCATCAAATAGGCGGCAAGACAATCTCTATCCTCCGCTGGGCATATGATACTATGATGTTAATTAGTTCGGAGGAAGAGCTGGCAGAAATTTTACAACGCACTGGGAGGTTTAGTGAAGAAGCAGGCCTTACACTTAACCGAACCACGTGTTACTTGATGATAGTGGACAGACAGCGTTCAATACCTCTTCGCTTCCAGCTAAGACGAGATATCGATCTCAAGGAAGAAATAGTTTACATAGGAGTCCGCATTTCCACAAAGGGAAACTGTGAAGGAGAAATTAAGAGGAGAATAGCAATGGCTAAGAAACCACTGTCTAGTCTAACAAGATCATCATATTACCAAGGGTACATAGAAGCAACTGGTTCAAGCTTTGGCATTTCCTATCGTCACGTATGGCTCTGAGTCCTGGACCATAAATACTGCATGCCGTAGGAGAATCGAAGCCTTCGAGATGACGTGTTATCGAAAAATGCTACGAATATCGAGGGTAGCAAGAAGAAGAAATGAGTCTATTCTGAAGGAGCTAAGGATTGCCCTTAAAGCACACTTACTCCTAAATATCCAAACAAAGGCAAATGTTGGCATTTTTCGGCCATGTCATCCGGCGAGATGGCATTGCGAAGTGTATCATCCAGGCTAAAGTTGACGGATAACGGCTGAGGGAACGTGCCCCTTGACCAGATAAAGAGTCTGACTAATCTGCCACTTCAGGAATTTGGTTGGTTGGTTGGTTGGTTCTTAAGTTTAGGGGCTGCGACAACGCGGTCATGTAGCCCCGTGTACTTTGGGTGTGTGTAGAATCTGTCTGATAACCGGTGTTAATTGTGATGACTGTATTAGTGTGTGTTATCTGTTTTTTAATTTAATTTAAGTACATACTGCAACTTAGAATTTTAAAATAGTTCCTACTTTTGCCGCCAAGTGCCACCGTCAACGACTACTAGGCCAAGTTCAGAACTTAGCTACTAGACGACACCGCAGTCGGCTCTTGGCAACGAACGTAGAAACCTAAAAGCGTTGTTTACATTCTTACCCTCTCCAATTTAGCTTCACACAGGTGTAATTAGGGAAAGGTTCTTTAGCATGCCATAAATCTATGACATGGGACCGCTTGCTTCACTTCCCCTCCGAAGGAAGGCATACTGAGGGATTTTTAACGCTCTTCGTCCGGATTTCAACCCGCGATCTTGGGCATAGAAGATCAGCATGCTACACTTCAGAAATTAATGCACACAGCAGAAGACCGCGGTGTATGGTGGGGTGTTGTTAACAGAATTGCGTGAACGGTCACGACCTTCGAAATCGAACTACGACCAAGAAGAAGAGAAGAAGAAGAAGAAACACTTTATATCAAATAGGCAGGTGAAAAGCTAAAGGAAGTAGGAGACTACAGCTGCTTACAAAGCAGAATAACCAGTGATGGGCGAAGCTATGGGTATATAAAAAGTAGGTTGTCTCGGATAAGGAAAGCATTTCTACAGCAAATCTGTTGACATCTAATATATATTTTGGTATTAGGAAGTCATTTTTGAAAGCTTTTTTCTAGAGCGTGGCGCTTTATGGAAGTGAAACTTGGACTATTGGTGCAGCAGAAAAGAGGAGAATATAATGGTTTCAAATGTGGTATTACAGTAGAATAATGAAGATCAGATGGGTAGATAGATTAACACATGAGAGGTATTAAGACGAGAGGGCGAGGAGGGATGTTTCTGGCGACTGCTAATGAAGAGAAGAGTAGGATACATACAGTACTAAGACACCCAGGAATAGCAAGCCTAGTTATGGAAGGAAGGGTTGAGGACAATAACTGTAGGGGAAGACGAGGATAAACAGATTGTGGTAAATCCAACAAAATCTCTTAATATTTAAAAGAAAACGACTAAGTGTAGTAATTCTTGGAATGGACCACTTGTAACATTATTTGAGAAACAAACTAGGGTATGTGTACATTACTATGTGAACGTGTGGCACCAATTTGAGTACTTGACTCGTCCATGGGCACACAGGGAAATATCAGATCAATACCAATTTTCTCCTGGGCCGAGTCCATGTCATCCGGGAAGATGGAATACCCGTGCAATGCACATCTCGTCATCATTTCGCAGAGAGCAACTCATGAGTGGCTGACGTGCCAAAGCATTCACAGCAGATGAGTTCCAGCCTCCACTTGAGCTTACTCGGTCAACATGTGTCGGAAACCCAAACTGCAGGTGAGATAGACAATCAGTTTCCCTATTCTGGAAAGTCTATCGAGATGAATCAAAATTATATGCGTAGAAATCAGCCTTATTTCTACCCTCATTGATATAAACAACCCGCCATTTCATGAGATTCAAGAATCACACCTGCCATTTTAATAATAATTATTATTATTCAGGGTCGGCACCTAACTAAAATTTTAGGGTGGGCCACATATTATTCATGTTGTTTGATATCAAATGAAAAATGAAAATCCACAGCCTGCTTCCAGTCGATCGACTGGGTCAGGGAATGGAATGAATGAAGCGGTGAAGATATGAACTCTGCTGGCTGCCGAAGCCTGCCGCACTCCTCTGGGGCAATGATTAAATGAATGCCAGATGAAATGAAAAGATAGTGGAGAGTGTTGCTGGAATGAAATTATTGACAGGGAAAACCGGAGTATCCGGAGAAAAACCTGTCTGCCTCCGTTCTGTCCAGCGCAAATCTCACATGGAGTGACCGGGATTTGAACCACGGACCCAGCGGAGAGAGGCCGGCGTGCTGCCTCCTAAGGCACGGAGGCTGCGTTTGATATTAAATACGGTTTTATATTTGCCATTCAATGTTGCCATTATCATAATTCCACACAACATAAAATTTGAAACAAGTTTTGAAAGTTTTAATAAATAGTTCATGCATTAAGGCGACTTCGGTGGCGTAGTCGGTAGCATGCTGAGTTTCTATGCCCAAGGTCACGGGTTCATACCCGGCCGAAGTCGTCGGAATTTTTAAGAGCGTTAAAAGTCCATCAGTATGCCTTCCTTCGGAGGGGAAGCAAAGCCGGCAGTCCCATGTCATATATTTATTGCATGTGAAAGAACCTTCCACTAATTACACCTGTGTGAAGCTAAATTATATATAGGTTAAACATTCGACAAACGCTCTTAGGTTCCGACGTTCGTCACCAGGAGCCGACAGCGGTGGCATCTGGTAATCAAGTTCTGAACTAGTAGTCGTTGGTGGTGGCGTTTGGCGGCAAAAGTAGGAACTACTTGAAAAAGATACAGTCAGTCTGAGAGACTAGACTTTATATCATTTCAAATGACGCATGCTATAAAGGCTAAGGACGGCTTCTCGCTTCGCTCGAAGCCCCAAGACTCTTTCAACAGACTCCATCACCCATTAACTTAGGCTTCCCGCGCAGAAAACGGAGAGCGGGAGGTGCACTCTGCTGCAAGACGTCACGCACTCGCCGTCTCCGTATCGCATAACGCCAGACCCCAGGAGTAAACTCAGAATCGGTGCATAAGCACTGAACAACATGATGACGTCAAACACGCCATAACCGTAACGCATAACGGTAGACCAAAGCATAACGATGAAGTCGACAAGATCTTTTGAAATGATAAAAATTCAATGTCTGCAGTCCTTACTTGAATTGAAAACAGATAGACACACACTAATACAGTCATCACAATTACCACCGGTTATCAGACAGATTCTACACACACCCAAAGTACACGGGGCTACATGACCACGTTGTCGCAGCCCCTAAACTAAGGAACCAACCAACCAACCTTCATGCATTAACAGCTCTACACAAGTGGACCCTTATTTTCAGCAGCCCCTTCCAATATAGTTTGGTGCAACCCAACTAACGCGTGTTGGTAAGAAGGTGGATATTTCTCTGCAGCATCCCGTATGATACTATTGTACAGCAAGCATATTCTGCAAACGATACTGAACACTAATATATATCCCGCGATGTGACTACAGACTAATGTGGGTGTTCACTTGGACATGTATATAATTGTTGTATAAGATTTACTAGCATTACCCGTCGCGGCTTCGCCCGCGAATATTCTAGTTGTAAAGAGGACACTTAGCAAAATCTCAATCATACATGCTATGACTGATTTATCCTTGGTATGAATAATCAGACATTATCAATTCAGCTACTGGTGCAGTGATTAGGGGTTTGTCATTCCTTCATAGGTATATCAGAGCGAAGTAAGTTTTCCGGGAATATCACAGACACTGTTAATTTAAGGGCCTTTAAATGTGGTTTTCGGAGACCTTTATAGTCAGGTGAAAAAGACTTTCGTACCACACTCACACGTGAAAATTGCGTGAAAAAAATCTAGAGAGCCCCTTGACCCCCTTAAGCGCATTTTACTCTTTGTATTGATGATTTTTACAGCTTAATTTGGTTCAGTGATAACCTTATAACCGTCTGGAAACTTTCACAGTAATGTAATAATTGGAATTGCATTGCGTCTTACAGAAATAGATGGACCTGAGAGATTCTGTTACCATGGTTACCGTGTTGCATTCTTTCATTATTTCATTGTAAATATACATGTTTTAAGCTATTTATTTAATTGCGAGGCATTTAAAGAGCAAGCGAGTGCGTTTCGCTTACGCATTGGGTTATGCTGAACCTGAAGGTACCTCATATGTGTAGGTTGGTGTTAATGAGACCTTTGCAGAATAATATAGGGAGGGATGACAGGCACTGTTATTGTTTTGGCTCCCTAAGCAGCGTGTTGCCCCTTAACTGCACCGTGCTCAACACGATTGCATAAGATCTCAACTCAGTGATCAGGATCTGATGATGACCGGTTGGAGGTCGAAACGCGTATTCCTAAAAAGTTCCCTATTGTTGTTGTTGTTGTTGTTGTTGTTTGAGTCTTCAGTCTTTTGACTGGTTTGATGCAGCCGTCGATGCCTCCCTGTGCTGAGCTAATTGTTTCATCTCTACATAGCTACCACACCCTACATCCAGGGCAATCTGTTTAACATATTCTAAACTTGGTCAACCCCTACAGTTCTTGTCCTCGACCCTTCCTTCCATAACTAAGCTGAGTGTCTTAGTATGTGTCCTACCAACCTATCTCTTCTCTTTAGCAGTCGCCAGAAACATCTTTCCTCTCCCTCTCGTCTTAATACCTCTTCGTTTGTAACCCTATCTACCCATCTGATCTTCATCATCCTCCTGTAACACCACATTTCAAACGCTTCAATTCTCCTCTTTTCTGCTGCACCAATAGTACAAGTTTCATTTCCATAGAGCCACGCTCCAGTCAAAGGCTTTCAAAAATGACTTCTTAATACCCTATTATAATAATGATTATTATAACACTTGGGAAATTCGTGTTGACCGGCTGAAGAGTTTCAACTGTCAGTAGATGCAGGGCAGTAGAGAGCGATCAAGGGCCCTAAACCAAGGTTTTTCGGGCCCCTCCATTTTTAAACAATCTGCGACATAATTTTGGAATTACGGTATTAGGTTTGCATACGTAAAATTTTCGTGTATGAATAATTCCCTCTATATCTGTCCCCAGCCTATCATCTTCTACTGGTCTATGGTGGTGATGTCAATGCTTTTGATATTAACGCCAATCAGTTCTAGAGGCATAATCATGGGGCAAAGCATTTTCTGGAAACTATCCTTGAATTTAACAACATATTGGTTTCATCATGGGAATAACAAAGAGGTGGGGGGAATTTGATATACATATTATGTCACATCACTTCAGAGGGATTATAAAAACAACCTCATAAAAACCAAAGACAATATAAGAGGCTGGAGAAATTACTGTGCGAGTCCAAGCTCTATGAACTTGCGGGGTGAGGAGAAAGAGCAGGGAAGGGTCAGGCGAGAAGAGAAGGGCCTGTCAACAGCCCGCCATGTACTTGACATGCTCGTCTAAGTCACCGACGAATGTATTTGGTTCTGTACTATGCACGGACCGAGAAACCTCATCACTCGTCAACACTGTTCCTCATAGTCCGCGATGCAAATTCCTCTCAGGTTCACGCAGCTTAGAATCGAGCAGTACATACTGATATTTACGTCAAAGTAAACGCCTTCTGTATTTGTTAGCCTATTTTCATTTATGAAAAAAATAGGCTTATGAGATCACCTTTTGTCCGTGTGTCTGTGTGTGCGTGTGTTTGTGAGTGTGTGTCCCCCACTAATAACTTCTAAACGGCTGGAGCGAGTTCAATGAAACTCGGCACGTTCATAGCATTATTCCGTACGACCCCGACCGTGCCCTTCACATTATGTTACGTCTCACCAATCCAACATGGTAGCTGTGCGAAATATTTCTCCAGCATTCAATATCTCCCAAACTATTACCGATATCACCATGGAATTTTTTACGATGATAAACGGAACTACTAGAAGTTCACCTATGTGACTTTTGAAAAACTGGTAACTACAAATCCAACATGGCGTCCAAGCGAAGTAGCGACTTTTAAATAGACGTTTCTCGCGATTTAACCAACCAAACCCAATGAAACTTGGTACAGTATATATATATACATTGTAATGCATCGACATCTAACTTCGTTCAATTGTTTACATAACCTCTAGATGGTGACTGTGCGAATTTTAAGATTAAGTTTTTATTTCTTGTGTCGTTATCATGCGACCGAAGTGAAAGTAATAATTTTCCTTTAATGGTACATAACTCTATGGCATATACATATAACAATCCAACATGGCGACCATCCAAAATATTTAGACTGCTCTGAATATCTACGAATCTATTATAGCAATCAAACCGATTTTTTATGTTCATAGGGGCTATAAACATAAGTTCACCCATAGGACTTTCAATAACCTGGTGATCACAAATCCAACATGGCGGCAATGCGAAGTATAAATATTCACATGGTCGTTTCTCCCAATTTTACCATCCGAGTGCAATGAAACTGGTACAGTAAATCCTCATACAAATGTCAATCCACTGGCTTCCAATTTATTTCAATTGTTTCCATGACCACAAGATGGCAGCTGTGCGAAATTTTAAAATCTCCTTGTTACTTCTTGTGTCCTAATCATGCGATTGAAGTTTAAATGCTACACATACACAATAATCTTCATGTAACAGTACATAATTCTATGACCTACATATATAAAAATCCAACATGCCGACTATCCGAAATATGTAGTCGTATCTCAATATCTACGAATCTATTACAGCAATCAAACTGAATTATTTATGTCAATAGTGGCAATTAACATTAGTAGGATATATAAAACCAAGATGTTCAGTAATGAACATATAGCCTACTTTCTCCTAAATGTATGAGTATAGTTATAACTCGTAGTTATTATCAAAGAGTACAATAAAATCATTTCTTGGTTGAAGACCTTAGAAGCTATTTACCTCTACCAAACGCCACAGCCTAGATAAAAACTGCTGACATCATTGAAGAAAGAAAGATAAGAAGTATCTCAAGAATGTTATGGATCTGGAGAAATAATCGACCGGACTGGCTGCGTAGCTCAGCGGTAACGTTCTCGCTTGCTGGGCCCTAGGTTGTAGGTTCGTATCCTGGCGCAGTCAGCTGGCATTTGAGAGTGCACAAATGCGAGGGAGCCGTGTCAGTACATTTACTGGCACGTTGATGATCCCCTTCGGGCCAAAATTCTGGCACCCCGGCGTCTCTAAAAGCAGCAGTATTTAAAAGGGACGAAAAACCAATAACATTATTATTATTATTAGTATTATTACATAATCGACCTGCCGTGGGCAACATCCAACTTTGAGTTGAGGCATGTCTTTACACGTCTGGTTGTGCATGGCTTTCACAACCCTAATTGAATTAACAAATCTTTCCATGACCCTACAGAGACGTGTGTATACAAACTATGTGGATATTTTCGATTGCTATTTGCCTGAAATAAAAGTATTAATTAATAACCTGAACTAGCACCAACGGCTAGAATTCAGTTACTATGTGAAATCGTTTTGTTCTTTACTTCAAATAACATTTTCAAATAACGCACAATAGGCTGTTACAAACCCTTTAAAATAAAAAGTAAAAATGTATCGTAGTATCATCTTGTCATTCTTCAAATTCGATGCGCATAGAATGCCAATGGTATAGTAATCAATGGAGTCCCACGTAGACCAGTCGTGAAATCAAGTGGAGAAGTATCGAACAATATAATACTAACAGAGCGAGTGCATTCTAGCGGCCATAAGAAGAAACTTTTCAATAAAATCTGAAAGTTAATGAGTAGGTCGGCGTGCAGTTACCTTTTTGGCTGCTAGATGTCTCGAGCAAATATGCTGGCGAATTATGTTTTAATTAAATATACAGGGTGTCCGCAGCAAGCCCTACTTTTTGCTGTAACTTGTTTGTTTTCCAAGATATTTTAATTTTGACACTTGCTTTAGAAAGTACTTGTCAAGCTCTAAAACTTTCGTTTAGTTGGTTTTTGTGTGAAGTTTGCGCTTAACGCGCAAATCAATCTTTTGTGGCACGGTTTTGGCACTTTTTTGCTCAAATTGGTTTTTTGACATCACCTATCGAAAGAGCGACATCGAATTAGTAGAATAAGCCACCATAATATCAGTTTTTGCCCAAATCAAATCAAGCCTTTTTGGCGTAATTACAATGCTTTCTTTTCTTTACCAACGCCATAACCAAGTTTACTTGAGCAGAAGATCTTTGAGTAAAAAAATATCATTTTTACCGGTATTAAATGAATAAACATTAGAACTTAATTTGTTTTGGGCGTTTTGACGGCTGATTACAGAGTAAGTGTATTCAAGTTCATCTTAAAATAGTTGTTTTGTAATTTAAACGAGACAAAACCAGTACCCGTAATGTTGTAGGAACATCCAAACGTCTGCGTTGTAACGGTAGTCACAAGGTAACTTTCAATTTAGATTTCCGAACAATCAAAAGTAAAATAAATACGCCGAGCGGCGTTGCGCGCTCAGCAAACCGCACCAAGCAATGCCGCACAGCGTAGCAAATTCAGCCTTCTTGTGCCCGCCCGGATAGGTTCACGGCGGCAGAAGTTGTGCCGCCCATTACCCTCCCTCTTTCCCCTGCGTTGCCGCTACCCGTTGGAGTTGACCGGCTCGGGCCGGGCAGAGGCAGGTCGCATACTGTAAGCGGTCGAAAATCTAAACACAAACTCGCATTTTGCGAGTTTGATTTGGGCAAAAACTGATATTTTGGTGGCTTATTCTACTAATTCGATGTCGCTCTTTCGATAGGTGATGTCAAAAAACCAATTTGAGCAAAAAAGTGCCAAAACCGTGCCACAAAAGATTGATTTGCTCGTTAAGCGCAAACTTCACACAAAAACCAACTAAACGAAAGTTTTAGAGCTTGAGAAGTACTTTCTAAAGCAAGTGTCAAAATTAAAATATCTTGCAAAACAAACGAGTTACAGCACAAAGTAGGGCTTGCTGCGGACACCCTGTATATTTTCCTCCATAATATGCACAATATAACGCTTAATTTTAAAACGTCTGAGTCATTACAAAACAATAAATATATAAAATTTCAAGCAAAAACCTATCTCTGATCGGATTTGAACCATAGGCATTTGAGCGATAGACCAACGCTTTACCACTTTTTTTAATTAGCTCTTTACAGAATTACAGAATTTTCAGATATGATAAATACCATACTATTACATCACAAGAAAATCCAGATAGTGTCCATATTTATCGTACAATTGTCCACTTTCACTAAGCTTCCAACACTCTTTCTGCAGGTGATACCTGAGATCCAGGAACGAGAAATGTTGATCATTGTCCATCACGAAGTGTACATATTGGCCCATTATCCACACAATGACAGTCTGTTTAATTTGGGGGAAGGCGGTCACCGACAAACGAATCAACTTCCTGTCATCAAGGTCATCCGTGGGCACATTTAATAGTTGACATACTTTTCCCTTACACCACAGCCACGTGGAGGCAACTCGCGTGAATGATGTGAAGCGGTGTATCGCTGTATCAGTTTGACCACATATAGTACACCATGGGTAAGATTCAAGACGGATGTTATATCGCCGTAGAGCGGTTGGTATGAGATCGTTGAGGAAGATAAAAACCTGGGAGTGTACAGCAGAAGAAATGGTCATAGCCCCAAAATTTTTCCAAACAGTGGGCCAATGGACGTAGAGGGTGGTGGCCTCGATTCGCGGTTTGGAGTGTACCACTTGCCGCAACATGTTATAAATACTTTTCGTCGTTGGAACATCCCTGAAGGCATTTGGCGAACAGTGTCCAGAAGGTGCTGTTGATGGTTCCTAAATATCTTCGGCAAAGCTCTATCACAACCACGGGCTGTGTTTCGAATATCTTTGTATAGCGCATTCGTAAAAGTGTCATGTTGGGAAAGGATGGTGATATCGTTCTTGCAGAGGAGTGCACGGCATTTCATGCCATGAGCTGTTAGCCCTAGCTCGCCTTGCCGGGATGGGAGATACAACTGTTCCCGTTGTACTCGGAACAAAAATCCTTGCCATATAAACCAACCTGTATATTTTGCCAATTGGCTCTCAAACATTTTGGGAAGTGGGAAAAGTTGTGCGACATACCATATTTTAGAGAGCGCAAACACGTTGAGGACCATGACCCGTTGCACTATATTGAGGTTTCTTTGACCAAATTGGATCAGCACTCCCCTAACTTTGGCAATGACCTTAGTCCAGTTTGCTTGCACTGTGTCCAGAAGCGATTGCTTCCAGGTAATGCCAAGAATTTTCACCTCATTTACTATCCAGAACCAGACCTGTTGGGTAATCACTGAGTTAGAATTAAGCGGAAGCAAAGCAGTTTTCTGTGTGTACGATTGTGCTCCAGAGGCGATATGGTAGAGCTGAAGGACGCTATCGATGTGGGAGATGTCTTCATTATTGCGGATCAATATTGATACGTCATCAGCATAGGCGCACATGCCAAAAACATGTGTGGACAGTTTGTAACCCTGTAGCTTCACCTGGGTAGTCAGAATGAACGGATCGAGGCCAATGACGAAAAGTAGCATGGAAAGGGGACATCCTTGCCTAACTGATCGTTGTATTGGAATCAGAGGGGAAAGAAAACCGTTGACGAGCACTCGAGACGTAGCATTACAATTTATCATACGAATGTAGTCAATAAGGATTTCAGGAAATTCAAAGTGTTGCAAGACCATGTACAAGTGTTCATGACTGATGCGGTCGAAAGCTTTATCAAGATCTAAGGTGAGAAAACTCATTGGCTCAGTGGGGAGCTTTTCGGCTTTTAGGTGTAGGTCCCGTAGTATCGCTAAGCTTGTTAACAGAGTTCTTCCAGGAATACTGCAACATTGTTCATCACCAATGATATCATCTAGAACAGTCTTCAATCGGCATGCAAGTACTTTGGTAAGGACTTTATACTCACTGCAGAGCAGAGTAACTGGTCGGAAGTCACCAACTGCCATGGGAGAGGATGTTTTTGGTATGAGGACTATGGTACCCTCGTGATGTGATTGACAAAGAGCACGACGTTGGAGAATGATACGCAAGACGTGACAAAATTCTTTGCCAATGAGAGGCCAGAAGTGTTTATACAGTTCATATGGCAGTCCATCAATGCCAGGTGAGCGGTTATTTGGGAGGTGCTTAACCACAGAGTGAATCTCTTCATCCGTAATATCCGCGCTGAGCAGAGTTTTGTTGTCCGGAGATAGTTGGGTACTGCAAGATGAAAGCAATAGGGTCACCTGCTGTGGATCAATTGGAGCCTTAGCGTAGAACCGTTGATAAAATAATGATATTTCACTACGTATAGCGTCAGGGGAGGTGACGACACTTCCAGTACTGGTGCGGAGGCGGTGGATATATTTACGTTGCCACTCACGTTGTCCTTTGGCGATATGGTATACACTTGCACTTTCGTCCGGGAGCACTGTACGATCTTTTAAAGCCACGTTTATATGAGCGAGCGTTCTTTGCTGTAGAGACAGGAGCTTGGTTTTAACTTCCCGAATCTGGACATACATACGCTCCCCAGAATCAGATCTTTGCTGGAGCTGGCGAAGAACTCGATAGTAAAATTCAACTGTATCCCGTCTTTCCCGACCGCGTTGGTAGGATATGTTCTTAAAGACGCGGCGGATCCCTGGTTTAACTAAAATATCCCACCAGTCTGCACAGTCGCGAAAGTTGCATTTTTGTTGGACCCATCGAGTCCAGTGTTGTCTGAAAATATCTCGACATTCCTCCTCCAGTAACAGCGAGCAATTCAGTTTCCAATAACCTCTTCCTTTGTGAAATATGGTATGGGGGTAAGAGATTGTACATACGACTGCATGATGGTTAGTGAAACTGGCAGGTATCACTTCATATCGTCTAGGCTGGATAAGTTCCTGGGAAAAGTATATGTGGTCAAATCGTGATGAGGAGTTGTGACTTATACAGGTGTAATGGGGCAGGGGCACCCTTAAACTATCCACAGCATCAATGAGGTGTAGGGAGATAAGAAGGGTCCTGAGAGCCGGGTTGACACCTTGGTATGGACTAGTGGAATCCTCTGGGCGTTGAATACAATTGAAATCCCCTGCAAGAATAAGTTTTTCCTTAACGTCGTGCAGATGAGGCAGTATACTCTGTTGAAAGAACATTTTCCGTTCCACACGTTTATTGGACCCGGATGGGGCTTATACATTTATCAGGGTGGTATTGTTTATGTGTCCAGATATTATGCGTCCTGATGGATGACATAGCACACCTTCGAGTGGGATATCATGTCTTATGAGGAATCCGGTCCCTCTATTCGTAGTACCGGTATTGATGTATTGTTTGTAGAAGGCAGATATGGGGAAACATGGTATAGCAACTT
This sequence comes from Meconema thalassinum, assembly GCA_946902985.2. NCBI lineage: Eukaryota > Metazoa > Arthropoda > Insecta > Orthoptera > Tettigoniidae > Meconema > Meconema thalassinum. The sequence continues at coordinate 300,610,053 of OX336396.1, read as the reverse complement.
CTTGAATGAAGGCAATGTCAATGTCTGCATCTCGAATGAATCTCTCCAACAGTTGAAATTTCAGAGGGCATTCTATTACATTGATATTCACAGTGGCCACAGTGAGAAATTGCGCCATTAAGAGAAATATAAAAGCTGTGCTAGACATACTGGAAGGTGGACTCGAGAAAAAAAAGGACACAGGTGAGAAATATACTGGTGCACTATGTCAAATTAGGTTGAGATAGTTCCTTCTGACTGCCATTCATAGGCCGGCTGTCAGCGTTTGAGAGCGTTCGTGGGTCCCTAGATGACGTAGAATGAAGATTTTGTTTCTTTTTCACAGCTGCGGGAACGTTTGTAGAACCAGTTTGATTCTTCGGGGCTGGTACGGCAATCGAGGTATTTGTTTTAATCTTCTTAGATACGTTCTCAGATCCCCGATCAACCTGCTTAAGTTAGTCGGTAGGTACCAGAGAAGGTGGGGGCAGTGAAGACAAAATTACTGTGGCAGCCTGTAGTGACGGCATAGTTGGTTCTAAGGCTGCTATACAGGTTGCCGATAGCACAGGGGCACTCTGTGGCTCGCTGATCTGGTCAGTGCAAGCTACCAGTTCTGCGTCATGTGTGTCCGAGGCCACTTCTGCTGTTGTCCCAGCTGACTGATCAATAAGCATGTTTTCATGTGACGTTTGCTGTGTCACAACTTACGAGTATTGGACACGTCGTTGTTGTGTAGGAGTTATACCGAGGGGAATCATTTTCTTTGGGCAGTTGATACGTAGATGTGTGCTAGCATTGCAAATTAAACGGGTCTGTTTCTGTCCATTATACGATATATAGCCAGAATGGCCACCAAAAGTCTCAGTGGAGGGGATATCTTGTTTGATTTCCAGAGTGACTGCACGTATTCCATTATACACCGGGAACTGATAAGCAGAAGATATTGTTCTTTCCTGACATCACTCACAGTGCCATATTTCGACAGGACGGATTTGAAAATTTCAGGGGGAACTTCGAGTGGGACATTAAATATACGCACTGTGGTAAAATTTGAATCCGCTGTGGAGAGCTTAACATTAGTCATTTCACCTGATTCATACTGAAATTTAATAGGAGCTGCAAAAGTATTTAGCAATTTCTGATAAGTAGATATGCTGATTACCTTGATGTACATGGTTCTTTCTTGCGCATTTAACTGGGTGGCTTCTACTTGGTCGACAGTCAACCGGAGGGTATCGCTAATCCAGCGGTGAATTTCTCCTGATGTGGGGCGAGAACTCTGCCTGTCCCATTGACAGCGTACGGTGTTTTTCCTCTGGTATCCGGACATGATTTTCAGCGGGGTTTTCTGGGTTTCTGGTTTTGTTGTCCTATCTGGAACACTACTTGAAAAAGTATTGTCCGAATGACACACGGAAGGTCAGTACACCCGTGGAACTATCGGAAGCACCGGTATTAGGAAACGTACACTCTTCCAATGCGGTCACACAGCGCGCACACACGCACCTCACTCGGCCACGACTAGTGACCAACTAACCACTGAGCCAACTGTGCCAACGAACATCGTTCTAAATAAAATGACTTACATAGAACTTGTTAGCAAATAATGATTTATATTAAACTATTTCATCAGTGGAGTATATTATTTATATATGAAGCATTTCATACAAAGTTTATTTATTTTGTATCAGTACGCTATATTGCACGCAATACTCAAATTAGTGAAATATAAGTCAGGCACAAGATATCCGCTGCCATCTTGTCTTATTACTGAGCCGGCTCAGCTTTTTAAAATCACGTCTGCACTATAGTATTACAAAATAAACTTTTAATTTCGAACGTGCCTCTTCGTTTAGAACAGTTAAAACGATTCTCGGCTCGATAATCGGAACTGGTGGGTCCCATGATATGGTTTATAAAGTTTGCATAATTCGCACGGCCGCCATACTGAAATGGTATGGCGGATGACCTTGTAGTTTGGTCACAAGACGCCTCCTATATGAAGGTATTTTGTTACCAAATTTGGTAGATATCGGATGATTTGGTTAGTCGTTATTTGATTTTACGTTTTGAACGTTTGAGTGGCCGCCATTCAGTTGTAGTAAAGATGGCGGCGATATAAAACATGACACTGAGGTGCCCTTTGCTTGTTCTACCTCTGTACCAAATTTCGTTCAATTAGGTTTCACCGTGTTTGAATTGATGGGGGGAATCGATTTGCACACATACTTGGCCACCATCTGCAAACTATTGGGCTGATGTTCTTGCAGTTTGGTCAGAATATGTTTCCCACATAAAGATATGGTGTTGAAAAATTTGGTAGAGACTAGATTATAAGGTTGGTCGTAATTACATTTTAGCTTTTAACATTAGGGTGGCCGCGATTACGTTTCCGTCAAGATAGCGGCGATATAAAACATGACACTGAGGTGCCCTTTGCTAGTGCTACCTCTGTACCAAATTTCGTTCATTCGGTTCCACCGTGTTCGAACTAATAGGGGAAATCAATTTTGACATAAAGATGGCCGCCATCCGCAAACTATTAGGCTAATGGCCTATTAGATTAGTCAAAAGATGCTCCCTCCATAAAGGTATGTTGTTGCAAAGTTCGGTAGAGATCGGACGGTTATGTTAGTCGTAATTTGATTTAAGCTTTAAACATTTGTGTGGCCGCCATTACGTTTCTATCAATATGGCGGCGATATTAATCATGACACTGAGATGCCCTTTGCTTGTGCTAGCTCTGTACCAAATTTCGTTCCATTCGGTTTCACCGTGTTTGAATTATTGGGGGAATCGATTCTGAGACAAAGATGGCCGCCATCCGCAAACTATTAGGCGAATGACCTATCAGATTGGTCAAAGGATGCTCCCTCCATAAAGGTATGTATTTGCAAAATTTGGTAGAGATCGGATGATTAGGTTAATCGTAATTTGATTTAACCTTTGAACATTCGTGTGGCCGCCATTACGTTTCAGTCAAGATGGCGGCAATATAAAACATGACACTGAGGTGCCCTTTGCTAGTGCTACCTCTGTACCAAATTTCGTTCCATTCTGTTCCACCGTGTTCGAATTAATAGGGGGAATCAAATTTTGACATAAAGATGCCCTCCATCCGCAAACTATTAGGCGAATGACCTATTAGATTGGTCAAAGGATGCTCCCTCCATAAAAGGAATGTAGTTGCAAAATTTGGTAGAGATCGGATGATTAGGTTAATCGTAATTTGATTTAAGCTTTGAACATTCGTGTGGCCGCCATTACGTTTCAGTCAAGATGGCGGCGATATAAAACATGACACTGAGGAGCCCTTTGCTAGTGCTACATCTGTACCGAATTTCGTTCCATTCGGTTCCACCGTGTTCGAATTAATAGCGGGAATCAATTTTGACATAAAGATGGCCGCCATCCGCAAACTATTAGGCTAATAACCTATTAGATTGGTCAGAGGATGCTCCTTCCATAAAGGTATGTTGTTGCAAAATTTGGTAGAGATCGGATGATTAGGTTAGTCGTAATTTGATTTAAGCTTTGAACATTTGTGTGGCCGCCATTACGTTTCTGTCAATATGGCGGCGATATAAAACATGACACTGATATGCCCTTTGCTAGTGCTACCTCAGTACCAAATTTCGTTCCATTCGGTTTCACCGTGTTTGAATTAATAGGGGGAATTGTTTTTCACACAAGGATGGCCGCCATCCGCAAACTATTAGGCTAATGACCTATTCATTTGGTCAAAGGGATGCTTCCTCTATAAGGGTATGATGTTGCAAAATTTGGTAGAGATCGGATTATAAGGTTAATTGTAATTTGATTTAAGCTTTGAACATTTGTGTGGCAGCCATTACGTTTCCGTCAAGATGGCGGCGATATAAAACATGACACTGAGGTGCCTTTTGTTAGTACTACCTCTGTACCAAATTTCGTTCCATTCGGTTGCACCGTGTTTGAATTAATAGGGGGAATCGATTTTCACACAAAGATGGCCGCCATCCGCAAACTATTACGCTGATGACCTATTAGTTTGGTCAAAGGATGCTCCCTCCATAAAGGTATGTTGTTGCAAAATTTGGTAGAGATCGGATGATTAGGTTAGTCGTAATTTGATTTAAGCTTTGAACATTTGTGTGGCCGCCATTACGTTACCGTCAAGATGGCGCCGATATAAAACATGACACTGAGGTGTCCTTTGCTAGTGCTACCTTTGTACCAAATTTCGTTCAATTCGCATTCACCGTGTTCGAATTGATAGTGGGGGACTGACATTCAGAATACACACACTCACACACACACAGACACACACACACACCGACACACACACAGACTCACACATACACATACACATACACAGACAGACACACTTTTTTCTAGGGTTAACTTTATATTTGGATATTCAGCTACTCTCCTTTTCTTTTGTTTCTCTCATTGGATGTTTTCTTTACTTCAATATTTTGCAATACAATTCAATTTTCGTTGTATCTGAACGTGTTCATGCACCACAAGAATAAGCCGTACTTCTTTCAGAAATGTAAGAAGTACAAACTTTATGATCCATAAAGAGCTCTTGAACATTTGCACGTTGTAAATTCATTGGACAACATTGCCATTTCCCCCGAAGCAAAAACACAATGGTTATTTATAAAATTAATATGTAATATTTTGGATGTTATTTGATTCTTTCCCCCAGGGGCTCACAATTTGTGGGACGTGGGTTTGCGACCACGGGACCTCAGCTGAGTCAGGTATTGCTTCCACTTACTTGTGCCAGGCTCCTCTCTGTTATCTTTCCTCTCGATCTCCCTTGGTCAACTCTTGTTCTGTTTCGACCCCGATTGTTTTAGAGTATACGAGGCCTAAGTCTGGTGAGTTCTGGCGCTGGCGACCCCAAGGGCTTCCTGAGCTGGGTCCGGTTTTTCTCCTTCTTCCACTGACTTTGGGGGAGGCTCTCTCCTCTTTCCCTTTCCTATCTGCCTTTCATGGCTCTCCTTCCTTCCAAGTCCCCCAATCCTCATTCTTCGAGGGTTGAGGGCATTTCTTTTCTTCCTGTCCTTTATTTGCCTTATCCATTATTTGTTTACCATTTCTTCTTCTTGTTTGTAAGTCTGTAGTTAGTATTAGTTATAATTTTCATTCTAATCTCATCTTTCACTATCACCCAAACCATTAGGGGCCGATAACCTAGATGTTAGGTCCCTTAAAACAGCAATTATCATCATCATCATCATTATTTTATTACTGTATTTTCACTGTCTGTAGTTACTTCGAACAGAGTCATATCAGAAAATTTCATAATATTTCAGACATGAAAATAAAGAAAGTTGTCCCATCTAAGTCATTTTACCGCCTTCCTCTTGTCGGGCCTGAGTAGAGGTGGTGTTACACGTTATTAGAAAGCGGGTTGATTAATATCACTAGCCAACAAAAATCAACTTTTTATTTGCCTCTTTTACAAAAGTACTAGTCTTTTACTAAGTTTGGGTCAGGAAAACCGAATATGATCTTAGAATATGCTTATTAGCTCTAGTGTTTTAGAAACACTACTTGTGATACGTGTAGACTACTTCTGTAGTAAAAACCAATATTATAAGATAACAAATGTCTTAATTCACTCCATGTAAATTACGTTTTACCCCCAGGGCACGAAGTTTACCTAAAAGGCCAGACCATTATTTTGTAATGTGAAGCCCTATCGCTACTGTCCCACACGTAGAAGAGAACAAAGGTTATTCACTAACAATAAACAAAATATGGCCGACAATGACTCAGGATACCGCTACTACGGATTGCCAACTATTTATTTAAATTTAAAAAATCCCTAGTATTTTTCGAAAGTCCCACAAATTTTCTAGCATTTATTGAAATATCGTTATATCTCAGAACATAGAGCTAACTCAGCATTTAAAATGCTATATTCGTATTTACCAAGCTCGAATGAACTAGAAATGACAGTTGGTTAGTGAATTTTTCCGTGAGTTAATTTCCAATTTTGTTAATTTTTGGCATTTCTCCCGATCTGTTTACACCTATCGAATAATTTTTAGCTTGGATTTCAATCGACATTACTTTTAATGAATTACCAAGTTTAATTAAAATGTTGCATAAGGTAATTGAAAGACTTTTTGCGGCTCATTTCTTAGTGTGTGGCACATTGACATTTGTGAAGCAGATTGTGGCAGGGGGAGGGTGCGAGGTATGTGAAGTGTTGACGGAGCGGCCTGTCTCAATTCTGTCGAGTAATTGGCTCGGCTCGGGGGAGACGAGGAACAACACCGCGACGTTTGGTCCCTTCTAGCCGTAATTGCATTTCGCTACAATATTTGTAGCCATACAAGTATTCAACCTGTTAAGGGGGACATTCACCTTAATTTAAACACACTGCTGGCTGTAAATTGCTATTTCCCTCCCCACAAAGAAAGGGAAACCGTTTCCAGGTGCCTTAGAAGTTATCCCCCTTCCCCATTTTGTTTGTAAAGTTAATATGTGATCGTGAATTCAATAATGTTGATTGAAGATTTCCTGCGATGTTTATGATGGGAAACGCATAGCTATTGGTTGAGACTCATTCTTTCATTGCGGCCTTGTAAAATCAATTCTGGGACTCCCGATACCAGTGAGGCACGAGGAAGCATGTTAGTGCTCAGTGGGTCCGGCAACGCGGCGCTCGTGTGGAGTGTCGGACGGGCACTTGGCAACTCGGGGTCGAGAGAGCACACGTACGATTCGCAAGTAAATAACAGCCACACAAAATAACACATAATCGAAGTAAAATAATTAGCCGCCTTGTCACAGAAGATGTTGAAAATGTCATCCACCTGCATCTACACATTTCTGGCATCGTCTAAGGAAATTTTCATTCACATGCTTTATTTCATCTACCGAGAGAGCCTCAAATTCTCACGTGATATTTTGTGCTAATGTGCATGCAGCTCGATGACGCATTGAAACAATAGGCTTTAACACTTAGCAATAACACGTTATAACATTTTGAAACACAATAACAATTAAACAATAACCAATAACACGTTTTAAAATTATAACTTAAAATAGGCTATAAACGAAATAATAAAGTCAACTTTACTCGGCAAATGCTGTGTCGCAACTGTCTCAGCACCGCGAAGTCCCGCGCTGCTCCGCAGTATTAATTTCATCAATCCTACAACACTTCTTTCCTTAAGACGTTTGATGTATCAGCTCTGCGTTGATATCTGTTCGTCTGACCTTTAGCTAAACGTTCTACCTGCCGTGGTACGCCTGCCGAGTGGCCGGCCCTGCGTTGAGTGAAAGACCATGTAGATTACCAAGGCGACACTGAAAAATATCTTCTATACAAGCTCCTATAGCTTCTTTTAGAAATGTACATCTGTTCAAACTATTTAGCTTGCTGATCCTGAAGAAGACCTACTAAAACTTAACAAGCAGTTCCGTGAAGAACTATTCAGACTATTTTTATATATCCTACATATATCAATCGCCTCTATCAACATAATTCACTTTGATGGCTGTAACAGTTTCGTAGATATTGAGAACCGTCTAAATATTTCGGATGGTCGCCATGTTGGATTTTTTTTATTATAGCCTAGGTCTTAGAGCTATGTACTATTTCAAGGAGATTAGCCAACGGCCTGGCCATGTTTTAACACCAGATCCCATGAGACCTTCGAAGTTAAGCAGCATTGGGCATGGTTGGAACTTGGATGGCATGCCGATTCAGTGGGGACTCGTGCTCTTGGCAAAAGAAAAGAGGAGCGGAAAGGCCCTGGCCACCCTACCGCACGTAAACTCCAGCTGAGGGTAGCCTCTTCGGAGGCATCGACCTGCCTTCGGGCAGAATACCAATAATAATAACATGGCAATTTTTGTGTAGGTATTTTATTCAAACTTCAATCTTATGATTAGGACACAAGAAATAAAGACGAGATATTAACATTTCGCTCAGCTGCCATCTTGTGGTTATGAAAATAATTCAAATGAATTAGATGCCAGTGGATTAAAATGTATATAAGCATATACTGTACCAATTATCACTGTGTTCAGACGGTTAAATCGCATAAACGTCCATTTGAATATTTAAATTTCCCGTCACCAGCATGTTGAATTTATGCTCACCAGGTTATTGAACGTTCCGTTGCCTCTATACACATACCAAATTTCAGTTTGATTGCTGTCATGTATTAATAGATATTGAGAACCATCTAAATATTTTGGATGGTCGCCATGATGGTTTTTAATATATTTTGGCAATAGAGTTATGAACTATTAGATGAGGATTATTTTGTACGTTCATTATTCCAACGTTGATTTCGATCGCATGATTAGAACACAAGAAATAAAATCATAATTTTAAAATTTTGCACAGCAGACATCTTGAGGTTATGTGAACAATTGAACTAAATTAGAAGTCAGTGCATTGCAATTTAGTTTTCATTTCTCTTGTCCTAAGTAAGACCGGTAGGATATATGAAAATAGGCTATTTATTTCTTCACCGAAGTACTTGTTGTTTGTAATATGTTATAATTATATTTTGTGTACTTTGCCATAATAATATGATTTACGGATAGCACGCTTGCCAACACAGCAGGTAAAACAGTGGGAGTGCACTTCCAAATAAGCCATCAACGCTATAACAATTCCAGTTGCTAACACAAGGGCCACAATTTAGTGAATCATCAATGAAATGGCATACCTTGATAAGCTAATTATTATTACTGACAAAGTGGGATGCATTCCATTGTTTGTCAAAAAAATAGCGAGCCCACTTAATGAAAATTAACCCGGTACTAATGGAGAGCCATTCATATGTAGTAACCGCCAGGTGAATGAGAGCTAATCTCATCATTTAATGTCACGTACAAAGTGGAATTTCAATTAACGTATAGCGTCTCTCTCCACAATGAAAACGTCACAACACTCTGAGCAAGATTTACCTCGTGTCTGGCCTACAAATACTGTACCAATAACGAGGTTATATTATCCCACTCTAGAATAACCGAAATTATGTGCATTCTAATTCACTAGAACAGATACACGAATAAAGGTTAAGGGGCTATTTCATTAATTCGGCACTTTTTGATTTTGACCAGTAACTTGCAAGAATTCGATTATAGCGCTCCATTTGGATAACAAAACACCATCCCTCCTCTGAGGACAACTCTGAAGCCATTTTTCATTGTTGTCTTATTGATAATTGATATTGTAACATTCAGTTGAAATAAATTAAAATGGGTATCCTTACAAATAAATTGATTAAATAAAGGTTTTTCAAAAACACTTTGGAGACGCAGTTTTCAAACTGGTCAATTTAACCAAATTATTCGTAAGTATATCAATTGTATTTCTAATTGATTCTATTATTTTACCTGTCGAATGGAATGGAATTTAAAATGTAGAGGTGGACGCCTAAGTTCGAAAAGACCGAGAATTAATAAAACAAAAAATTAAATACAAACTAATGATTATAAAAACAAACAAATTTGCGGAAAAACTAAAAAATCAGAATTCAAGAAAGAACAAGTCTTTGAGTAATGCACACTGGAAAATTTAGATTGCTAACCTTAACCCACTCTCACTTATAAAGCGGATGACGAGATCAGCAGCTACCGCGTCATCGGCTAATATAAGTTTCAGTGTCATCTGCAAACCAAGGTTTCTTCATAAGTCAGCAAGATCCACTCACTCGGTTTGAATGTGGGCCACGGTGAAAACGGCTCGACTTGTACAAAGTAAGGGGTCTTCCCTTCTCAACAGGTACGAGTGGGTGGATCTTGCATGACCTATCCTTAGCCAACACAAAATGACGGTTTCCCTCCGTGACCGGAAAGAGCTCCGCCACACGCGAGTAGTTCCCTTGATCGCTCTCAAGTGGAGTAGAACATCACAACAATATTAATTATACTACGTGGTAAGAGTTATGACTCATTTGGGGAAAAGCAGTTGTTTCATAATTATATGAACTAAATGTTTCTTTGACAAGCGTTAAATTCGTTTGGACAAATAAAATCAATGCAAAATGTCCTTTAAAATGTTTTTCTGAGTTAGACGAAGGGTTTTCAACGTTGAAGACAATGCGTAAATTCAGAGGAGGTTTTCCTAGAATCAGTCACCCATCGAAGTTCTGATCACGTCAAATGTTTCTTAACGTTGAAAATCTTACGGGTATTTACCTTTGCCTGGAGTTTGGCGCTCTATGGAAGTGAAACTTGGTCTGCTGACGCAGTAGAAAATATGAGAACAGAAGCATTTGAAATGTGGTCTTAAATGAAGAAGAAAAAATGAAGAGGTATTTAGACGAGTGGGGGAGGAGAGATGTTTCTGGTGACTGCTAATTAAGAGAAGGGAAAGGTTGGTAGGACACTTACTAATACACCCAGGGATATGGATGGAAGGGTCGAGGACAAGAAATGAAGGGGTAAACCAAGGTTAGAATATGCTAAACAGATTGCCTCGGATGTAAGGTTTGGTAGCTATGTAGAGATGAAACGATTAGCTTAGGGCAGGGGGTCATGGAGGACTGCATCAAACTAGTCAAAAGACTGAGGACTGAAACAATAGCAACAACAACAACAAGGTATATCAACAAGGCCAAAATGTTGGCTATTTCTGAGTAATGTTACAGTGTAAGAAGTTGATTTTTAGCCTACTTTTCACATTTTGCAACAAGTAGTTCCGTGAAGAACTATACAGCCTATTTTCAAATATCCTTCTTATGTTAATTGTCACTATCAACATACAAAATTTCAGTTTGATTGCTGTAATACAGTAGATTCGTAGATATTGAGAACCGACTAAATATTTCGGATGGTCGCCATGTTGGATTTTATATATGTAAGTCCTAGATTTATGTACTGTTACATGAAGATTATTGTGTACGTGTAGCATTCTAACTTCAATCGCATGATTAGGACACAAGAAGTAACAAGGAGATTTTAAAATTTCGCACAGCTGCCGTCTTGTGGTTATGGAAACAATTGAAATAAATTAGATGCCAGTGGATTAAAATTCGTATAAGAATTTACAGTACCGAGATTCACTGCACTCGGATGGTTAAATTGCGAGAAACGTCCATGTGAATATTTATACTTCGCGTCGCCACCATGTTGGATTTGTGAAAATTCATAGACCCTATGAACATTAAAAAATTCAGTTTGATTGCTATAATAGATTCTAAGATATTCAGAGCCGTCTAAATATTTCGGATAGTCGCTATGTTGGATAGTTAAATGTATAGGCCATAGAGTCATGTACCATTAAAGTAAAATGATTGCGTAGGTTCATTATTCAAACTTTTACTTCGATCGCATGATTAAGACACAAGAAAAAAAACTTAATTTTAAAATTCGCACAGCCGCCATCTTGAGGATATGTAAACAATTGAACGAAATTAGATACCAGTGCATTGCAATGTGAATAAACATTTCCTGTACCAGATTTCATTGCGTTTGGAACATTAAATCGCGAGAAAGGTCTATTTAAAATTTTCAAATTCGCTTGGCCGCCATGTTCGTTTTGTAGTTAACCGGTTTTTGGAAGTCGTATAGATGAACTTCCAGTAGTGTCCTTTATCTTCGTACAAAATTTCAGGGTGATACCGCTAATAGTTTCAGAGATATAGAATGCCGGTGAAATATTTCGCATATCCACCATCTTGTGGTTATGTAAAGAATTGATCGAAGTTAGATGTCGGTGCATTACAATGTATATAAACATATACTCTACCAAGTTTTATTGCGTTTGGTTGGTTAAATCACGAGAAACGTCTATTTAAAGTCGCAAATTCGCGTGGCCGCCATGTTGGTTTTGTAGTTACCAGTTTTTCAAAAGTCACATAGGTGAACTTCCAGTAGTTCCCTTTATCACCGTAAAAAATTCCATGGTGATATCGGGAATAGTTTCGGAGATATTGAATGCAGGTGAAATATTTCGCACAGCCATCATGTTGGATTAGTAAGACGTAACAAAATTTGAAGGGCACGGTCGGGGTCGTTTGGAATAATGCTATAAACTTACCGAGTTTCATTGAAATCGCTAGAGCCGCTTAGATGTTATTAGGGACACACACACACACCTCACATACACACATACGCACACACACACGGAAAAAAAGGTGATCTCATAAGCCTATTAATTTCAAAATTGAAAATAGGCTAAAAATGAGGAAAAAGTAGACTTATGAGATCGATCCGAGCAAATATGTGTGTGTCTGTCCATCTGTCTGTCTGTCTGTCTGTCTGTCTGTATGTATGTCTGGCTGGCTGGCTGAGTGTGTGTCTCCCCGTATCAACTCCTAAACGGCTGCAGGAATCGAAACAAAATTTGGTAGAAGTAAAGATCTATACCTGAATATCTCAATGCCATATTTGAAAATGATATCAGTGCTACCAATTGCTGAAAAATCTCAACTGAAATTTGAGCTCCATGTTGGATATCTTGGAAGATATGAATGAGAGCTAATTCAAAATTGGCACACGTATAGATAATAATATTTCAGTTTAATTGACAGGAGGCCATATATGGCAGTGTTGCCAGAATGATTATAAGCCTGCCGATAGATCCAATTTTTTAATTCATATAACGTCTACACTATCAATTGGAGTTGAACCAAATTTCATATGTGCTATGTGTACATAAACAGATATGATTGAGCCTATTCTTAAGAGCCACCAGGGCTGCCAACTGTAAGTACATGCTCTCAATTTATTTTATCCAAATACCAATATATCAGAAAGTATGCAAGCCGACAGCTTTAAACTATTCACACGTATAGTACCTGACATTCTATATTAATTTGGAGTAATTTATATACGTCAGTGCTACCAACATGATTCTAAGCCTGCCGTGAGGTCCAAATTTAAATACATGAAACCTCTATAGTATCATTTTGATTTCAACCAAATTTTGTATGTGCTATGTGTGCCATAACAGATATGACTATGCGTATTCTTAAGAGCAATCAGGGCTGCCATCTGTTAATAAATGCTGTCTCGATTTTCCTTACCCTACTATCAATATATAAGAAAGTATGCAAGCCAATAGCTCTAAATTTTGCACACGTATAGTACCTGGCATTCTAGATTAATTTGGAGTAACTAATATACGTCAGTACTACCAACATGATTCTAAGTCTGGTGATAAGTCCCATTTTAAAATGCATGTAACATCTATACTAACAAATAGATTTCATTCAAAATTGGCACAACAATAAATCATATTATTTCAGATTAATTGTGACCAATACATGCATGACACTGTTGCCAACATGATTTTACGCGTGCTGTTAGATTCAATGTTTAACTGCACGTTACCTCCATACTATCCATTGGACGTAAACAAAATTTTGTATTCTATACCTTAAGAGATGGGACTAAGAATGTATTCAGTCACCTGGGCTGCCAACTGTAGTGCTCTATTAGGCTACATTATGCCAAGTATAAAGTATTTCGAACTAATTAGAAAATTCAATTTTACCAACTTAATTTCGTCATTATTCTAAATAGATCCATATACAGTAGATTAATCATTGGCATGAATTTTCAATTATAAGTAAAGTAGGCTCTTTAGTTCGTCACGGAACTTCTTGTTTTTATTAATTTCTCTTTAATATATTATCTGAAATTTCTGACACTTTTTTCGTCAAATTTGTTCTATTTTTCTCCCTAATCGAAATGCACGTCCTAAGAGTATGTAGCACACAGTGGGTGCTAGAATTTAAATGCATGATTGTGTTTCTTTCTTTGTTAAGATTTCCATCTGCAGGCCAGTTAATCATCCAATGTCACGCTAAAGATGGCTGCTAGCGATAACCACCACCTTCGATGCGATAAGCCTGTGATAAGTTAGACATGTAATTGAACACAATACGTCTGAATGTCTCTAGAACATATATGCCAGAACAATGGGCACCCATTATTAATAGGGGTGAATTCATTTTTACATACAGGGTCATTATCTATGTGCGCCTTAATAAACACGGCAAGCTAAGCCGGCTGTGACTGGCGCAGATCGTGGGCACGCGTTCCCAGTTCAGCCAGTGTTTGGTGCGCACTTTCACACTTTTACCAAACATGTTGAATAATGTATACTTACAGTGCTCATAGGCGATGCTGAAAATGTCCTCCCTCTCTTGCAACACACACATGACATCTTCTGATGAAAGAATATCTGTCAACTCTTTTATTATTTACGGAGCCTGTTTCCTTGAATCGTTTAGCGAGCCTCCTAATTGTACTGGCATTAGGAACAGGTCTTCCTGGAAACTTGATTTGAAATTTTCATCTCGTTTCAGAACACGATTTTCTGCTTTTCATATACGAATTATAGATATAAATATATTCGCGCTATGTGAACACACATTCGCGCAATGTGAATTGGTGTCATGGCATGACCAACAATCACAGTAATCACAATACTCACTAAACGTGCAACACTAACGTCTAAGCTTTGCAGATACACGTCCATATGAATGACAAAACACGTGTGAACTATATAAGTCTGCGGAGCACGCCACCTCCGGCTGAACCGTGTACGCGTGACCGCGATCTGCACCAGTCACAGCCGGCTTAGCTTGCCGTGTTTATCGGGGCGCACAGAGATAACAACCTTGTACATGCATTTTAATTTGATACTGGTTTGCCTTTCAGCGTCCAGTCTAGTCTGCAAGCCTCTGTTTGCGAACAAGTCGCCTACATGATCCCCTGCGGCCACCTCTCACTTTGAAATCGTTCAGCACTGAATCTAACCATCGCCTTCTAAGTATACCTCTGCTTCTCTTACCCTCTACAGACGAAATCATTAACCTTCTAGGCAATCTCCCCTCTCCTATTTTCTTCACTCGACCCCACCATTTTACTTACAGATTTAATTGCAATTTGTACTAAATCATTGTGAATTTGGCAAACAACAAATTACAATTTCTCTCCACATATATCCGCAGCAATATACTTCTTTGCTTGAACTTAATTCTGGCTCAAGAGCTGAAACAGGGTACACTCAGCCTCAAGAGATGAGGGTGGTTTCTCATTAATCCCTGTTCGGACAGTCGTGAACAAGGCGCAAAAAAGGAATTTCCGCTTTTAGGTCCTTTTTATTGCCTGGTAATGGTGTTTGATTCATATACTTCGGACTCATTGATGTTGCATTATTACAGGGAGTCTGGGAATGTTCTCCACAGTGACTACGTGCAGCTGCGAGAGGTTGCGTCATCAGTTCAGTTGGCAGCACAGTGTATTTGATAGGGTGAAGGCCACATGTGTGGGCTGTCGAATTCGTCAGAGCGTATAGTTAGATTATAGGAAGAGTGCAACAGTATGTTATGAATGGCTGTGGTGAGTAAAAGTTTACTGCTTGTTTGTAATGATGCAAGCGACAGCCGTGTTGCCAACGTAACTGGTGACGTAATCTCACTCAGCAGTTTGTAGGAACATTCCCGGACTCCCTGTAGGTATTTTGTGAACCATAGCAATTAAAATATCTCTCTCTACTTACTGCATAGGAGGAGCAAACATCTCATGAACTAGTTTTCCTAAACACTTGGGGAAAAATTGATGTTTTAAAGATTGCCAGTCTACAATTATTTGTGATTTAGTGTGGTTTTGAAAAATAGTTTTGGAAGATTCATTGTGTTTTTTGAATTGTTGAAAATAGAATGGGGAGGGTGAAGAAGTCTGATCTTAAACCTGGGTTTCATGGCGAAAGTAAAAAAGAGGACTTTGCTTACTAACGAAATGAACATAATAGCCTCAATATTAGAAGTTTATACAAGAAACCTAAAATTTACTTCAAGCTATGACAGTGAAGTAGGAACCAAACAGCTGGTGTAATTTCATTAACCCTACATCAGGAATGAGCTGTACGCATACATATTTCATTACAGGAAATATCCTAGTTGCAGTCAACCCCAGAAAAACTTCCTTCATGGTAAGGCGCAAAATCCAAACGAAAATTCTCTTATTTGGAAGAGGCTACCTAACACGGTATTTCTTTCAAGACAGACATTAACGTTTACGATGCAGTGAAGTGTTTCCATGCAGGGGTAGCAAAAAAAGATGTTTTCGGACTTTTAACCGTGAGACAGGAACGGATCTGGAATTCTGAAATTGCCGCAGCTATGTGACAATAGTAGCCATAAATTTGAGGAATTGAAATGCGGCTATTGCTGAGCCAAATTACGGTTATGGGATGTTTTAAATGAAAATTTAAGTAGGGATTTACAATACTGTTATGTATGTCAAACCTTTCACTTTCTTTTTCTTAAAATCATATTTACCAAAATTCTGGTATACTTTCCTACCAATCTAAGGAAGCTGAAGATATCAAACTTTCTGGATCACGTTTTACTAGCGTATTCATGAATCGGAACGAATTTGTGGCCTCTGAGGTCAATAGTAGCAAAATTACCTAGGTATGATCCAAACCATGTTTAACAAAATTAAATTTAAAATATCTCAGTACATTTTAAATTATAAAAAGTCATTTCTCATAAAATATTCATAATACAACATACAGTTGTTACGTGGTTTGAAATGGATATTTTATTTATGTTCTGTCAAAGTTTCAGTGTTGCATATACAGTAGTTGTTTCTAAAAGTATACCTGAATTCCCAATTGTTTAACATCAGTTGCTTTTGAATGTCTTCCCTAGTTCGTTTTCCGTAGTTTCCCACTTTTACTTCTAAAAATAATGTTCCTAATTTTATGACCACGTTTCTAGAGATACCACAATGACACAACCTATCATAAGAATCTGATGCATACACTTCCAAAAAGAAGCACGTTGGTTGCTGGTTAAACCATTCTTCCACGAACCAATTGATGTGTGTTTAAACATTTACTCCATAGGAACTTTGACATTGGAACAGACACGTGTTAGCCGTAAGGAGAGATATTTGGGTTTAAGGGTAGTTTCACCAGTAATCAGCGTCCTTTGCGGAGGGCATAGGGAAACTTGTTCAGCGTTGGGGCAGGTGGTTAAACAGTGGAAGCGAATATATGTAGAACTGTCATTTCAAGGATGTCGTTGTGATTATAAGTGTTGTGCTATGTATCAACGCTCACACTTGTAGTCAATATAGGAACACAAATTACCAGGTTAATCTAAAGGACACATAATTACACGGCGTCGATGGCGAAAGCTCGTCAATTATGTAACAACAATCATTATTGAATGCTCAAGTGACATTGGTAAGGTGATACTAAGGGGGATCGATTAGTGGTCCGTGCTTGGTTGGTCATGGAAAGGACTATTCATAAGTAAGATCCCTTGCATACTTGTTGCTGTGTATCAGCACCTTCGTGGAAGAACCAGGCGGTACTAAACAGTTGTCCAGGAATCGCTTGATGGCAAGAATCACAATTTTCGGGGAGACTTCTTCCTTGACCCCCACTATAACTACTGATCGAGGCAGACAGTTCACTCTTCAGTAGCATAATAAAACTTCTCCGTAACCACCGCATTTAAGCAACAGCCTACCATCATTCTCCTAATGGAAAAATTGAACGGTAGCACCGTCAACTGAAAGCTGCAGTCCGGTTACAACTCTGTAAGACCACGTTCTTTAATGACTTTGTTAAAATGTTCAGTCAAACTCAGGTTAGGTAATTTGACTTCAACTGATATTTACTGAAAGTTGATGAAATCAGTGCTTAGTCATATATTTTTTACAATATTGTAGGGATTATTACATAGAGATGATTATGTTACAACTATCGATGAAAGGACTAAAATCATAACTCCTTCTGTAACTAATCACGATCAAAATGAATTATTTGCAATTCCCTAGTAAGAATAATACTATCGTATGGCATCGGGTGCCGGGTGCAAGCTTTGTAATTTGACGTCCAGAGGACAGCTTGCATGTCGATTTTTGTTGTTCCTTGGAGCGGTATGAAAGTTAAGGGGGTTAGATATCTAATCTCCTTGACACTATAGCGCTTTCTAGTAGAGAAAGGAGGAACTTTGTGTTGGTGGAAAATCCCGAGATTAATTTTGCCATTATGAACACGCCCTACTGAATTCAAATGAGTTCATTAACATGCCAAAAACGTATAACATACGGTACGTGCCTTGAATTTATGTTGCCTTCAAAAGTCACTTGCCACGACAAGGAGCGAACCTGCAAGCTTGGGGTTGGTAGACCGACACGATAACCACTCACCCACCGTGGCAAGCTAAATACCTTTCGAGGTAGTATAAATAATTTCGGATTACCGAGCAGATCAATTGGATGCATCATTTTTACGAGATTGTTTTGGGTTACGGTATGGGAAGTTATTTCTTCATGATTTGTAACGATAGCAGACTGGCTGACGGTCAGGACAATGAGCACTCGGAACACCGAGGTTTATAACCTGTATATTCAGCACTCTGTTTAATCACCTGGAGAAGATTATGTCACTCGGCAACGGAACCTTAAAGGTAGAGAAATATACAGGGTGTAATTGATAAAATGGAAGTCCGTTACACTGGTGATAGAAGCGACTATTCTAAGCAGATATCTTCATGAAATTTAGTCGTATCTTAATTAGTGTAGGTGGAATTAAATCACAAAAATCGTCGGTCAATGTCTTGGAAAAGGGCTTAGGCTGCGTTCACCTCAGCAGCACAGCTGACATCTCCCCGTCGCCCTCCCCTCCTACGCTGAGGAATGTTGACAAGAGTCTGAAGTCGAGTGGCCTTCTCGTCTTGTCTGCCAATGGCATTGAAATACACGAACCGAGCCTATGAACAGCTGATTCACACCTTCATGGGGAGTGGCTACATGTTGATGATTTTTTCAGCCTCATGGCCTATGCATAGAAAATGGAAATCCTAAAGATTTGGTAAATTAATTTGAGGAACTGATAGTCTATCTTTGTGTGAAGACAGTGCAACAACTGTAATAGAAATATTAATAATAAGTTATTATTATTATTATTATTATTATTTTTATTATTATTATTTTTATTATTATTATTATTATACCCTTTAGGGTGTCCGCTGGAAGCAGCTACAGACTCAGGCGAGCCGAACTTGTCCTCGGACACTCCCGGCATTAGAAGCCATACGATAAATAAATAAATAAATAAATTATTATTATTATTATTATTATTATTATTATTATTATTATTATTATTATTATTATTATAGTAGGCTACTACTACTTATAATAGTAATAATAGACTTTTAGACACACTAACTTCTTTTATGTTTTTTCTGGTATGTCGAGTTGTAAGACTCGGGAATGTAAGCACTCTACCACATGAGCTACACAAGCTGTCTCTGATTATTATTATTAGACTATACCGTAATTATTATAATAATTATTTTTATCATCATCTTCATGTGGTGCTAGTGTTGAGACAGCTTACCATTACTGGCCCATATGCAAGTCGGGGCGTGATGGCGCAGCGGTCTAGCTATTGGCCTCTCACAACGGAGGACCGAGTTTGACTCCCGGTCAATGCATGTGAGACTTTCGAAGTGAAATGCCATGTCCTGTGGTTCGGATTCCACACAAAAAGGAGGCCCAGTAGCTCATGATCACGAAATTTACGTTGATGTAAAACCACAAGCTTCCTTACTTCCCAACATTGGCATCCATAAGTAGTGGAGTGATGGCGCTTCCAAGCCACCCGGCGTTGCTCAGGCGGCGTTCATATTAAATAATTAATAACTCTCGAACCCGTGGTCGGAGATTCACGAATGAGGTGTCGTTGGACTCGGGCTAACGCCCTCTTTCCAATGGATCACTCATTTCAACCCCTAAATAAAACTTACCCCTACTAGGGGGTGAAATTGTAATTTTTAGTGAAAGTCTCTTTTCAAATACGACATGTATAAGGTGCGCTGCTAAAATGAACTTAAATGTTGTTGCTCATATCGCGCATGCGTTTTTCTGGCTGCCGCTATGGATGAACATTTTTGTTTTTGTTTTTTACGCATGCGCACTTGGGATTTTTGTAAGAGGGCGAGCTCTTTGAAAAAAAAATGATTGATAAGAAGGGGTTTTGGTTGTGAGGAGAGAGCCAGATAGTCGCCTACTTTCCTACGAAGTTTGCCGATATCTCTCGAACGCAAGGTCGGATTTGGACGTGTGACGTGTCAAATCGCTTGTTTCGAAGCCCTATATATGTTATTAATAGGTTAAAGTTTTGAGAATGAGGGAAGCAGGCTTTTTGGGGGTAAAACCATGATTTTAGACTTTTTCCGATATCTCACGAATGCATGGTCGGATTTAGTCCTATGACATGCCAAATGACTTGTCTCGAAACCCTCTTTATTTTGGTAAAAGGTTAAAGTTTCTGAAAATGAGGGAAACAGAATTTTTTGGTGTAAAACTGTGATTTTAGTCTTTCTGATATATCTCACAAACCAATAACGCCAGAGACGTATACGAGGGGTCGTAGGACTCGGGGTGAGGCCCTCTCATTCCCCCCCACCCCCCTCTTTCAAATATAGTATTTATATTTTTAAAAAATGCGAAAGGGTCTAACGACACTTTTGTTGAAAACATTTTAGTTTTTAAAACTTTTTCTTTTAATCTGTCTAAAATGTTCATGAAGAGTGGTTGCAGATAGAGACGATACCACTGGACACGTGTTTCAACGAAGCTATTACTGGCCACGGTGGTGATATACCAACACAGTATTCGCTATTTCGATGAGACGGCGGGTCGAGGGTTCGTTTTCCGATTTTTCCTATGATGGAATACCTAATACCTAAACCCCCTGAAGGGGGTCTTTAACATGTAAACGATTATGAGTGACATGACAAATGATAATTCCTTGATCAGATGAAGTTAGCTTTAGATAGAACAAACAGAACTTGGTTATATGTTGCTTGAAGTGAGTATAGAAAACAAACTTGCTGGGGCAGACTGACAGGATGTGGATGTTATTTGAGCTTATTGGAATGCATTGACTTGACTTGACAACAGGGCAATGAAAAAAGCACAGAGATGCTGAGGACACTTGAAGGTCAAACGATATGGCAACTATGGTGGGAGGGGGAAGCGAGGATGATGTCGCCGATCATGTTCAATGTTCAATGGATGAATTTAAATTTTGCGAAGCATTGTTCGGAGAGGGTCATGTGACGACTTGTTTTAAGGATATTTATTTTTCCGATCTTTCTTATGGTGGTCTCATTGATTGAAATCATCCAAAACTGCTAGGGCATGGCCTTGAGATTTTATAAACTGATAATGGGATTTTGACATACAAGGTCCACTCAGAACTTGACATGATGTCATTCTTTTTATGGCTTATGAATTTCCCCAAAAAAGACCCAAAACAACAAGATCATAGACTTTTGCTTTTCTTAATATATTGCAAACCCATAATGTTAGATGTTTACTGTGAGTGACGAAACCTAGCTAGGTAAAGAAAGAATTATTGTGGGCTACATGTATGGTGACTGACACGTCTTTGAACATTGGAACTTGTTTTCAGATCTGAGTGTAGTACATAGGGAGTATAGGTTGTAGGCATGGCTTGACAAACGGTGTACACAAAATTCAATTTATCGATTCAAGAATTATGAGTAGACTATCATTAATTAATTGGTTAAAGAGTGTAGCTAAAAATAAAAAAAGTGACTACATTAAACTAAACTGAACCAAGTCGAATCAAACCCAACTGAACCAAACCAAGCCTAAAGCAAACCAAACCTAATCAAGAACAAGCCAAGGGCTTAAGTGTAAAACTTGTGGGGGAATGCAGTCATTGACAATGTCCAAAGAAAGGGATAACGCTCTACCTTTAGAGGGTGAGGTAAAGCTAGCGCATGGTGCTAATGCATATTCCCAAGTACATGAACCACACACACACACACAACTATCCTATGCTGTTTTTATGAGTTGACTGTTGAAACTTACTCAGTGGTTACTGAGCAAGATGGTCGCTACACACAACAAGCTTTAAATACTTGAGGCTAATAATCTATACACACACACGCACTCGCTTGTTCTAAACTAAACTGTCTCGCTGGCAGTGCTCACACAGTAGGCAAATGACAGAAATGCTTGGCTAACCGAAATACAATCATTTTCGGTTGTCTAATGATACCAGCTAGCCATTACATGCTATAGTGGTGAGCACATGTGCCTCTTGCACTGGAGATCGT
This sequence comes from Meconema thalassinum, assembly GCA_946902985.2. Taxonomy (NCBI): domain Eukaryota; kingdom Metazoa; phylum Arthropoda; class Insecta; order Orthoptera; family Tettigoniidae; genus Meconema; species Meconema thalassinum. Next base: position 300,587,971 of record OX336396.1, on the reverse strand, counting down.
AACTCGATTTCTAGCTCTAAGGCCTAGAACGAATCAAACTAATAAAGAATGGTATGGTGACGCAGTAGTTAAACTGTTAGCCTTTCAATAAGGTAGACTAGGGTTTGATTTTGGGTTAATATACATGTCATAAACAAACAAACAAAAAAAAAGCGGAGATAATGTTTAAAACTGATTACACTTGTCTCTTTTCAAATTATTACTTAGATTACAAATACAAAGGTGGACTGGGTTTGATATACAGTTAATGCTGCCTATCGCATACTAGCCTGTAAGAAAGCCAAACAAGCAAAAGGCGTAGGTAGAGCAGTGGTAAAATCACTATGTGTAGAGAACTACCTAACGGTTTTATGAACTGGCAATGCTATGTCGCATAAACAGTGCAGGATACAATCCGGCAACCATAATTTTTATCTTGTGGAACAGAGAAAATGCAATTTTACCTTGATGGATAGCAAATGAGTGCAGATGAATGACCTATGCATTAGCCTACCATAGGGTTATAACCACGAGGTGGAGGTGTGACTTTTATATTTTATTGTTTAGAGACATGGCTTTTTTGTAACCAGTAGATTTAGTATTTTGTAAATATTCATTTTTGTAATTGTAAATAGTGGAAACATTTTTTTTGTAATAGTAAATGTTAAATGTATAACTAAAAGTTATTTGGGATAAGTGTGCATGTCAAGGATAAATAGCGTGGTTTTATTTGTTTTCAAAGACAGGTATGGTTGTGTGAATGTATGACTATAGATAGAATGATAGAGAGAGAGAGAGAAAGCTTGTGTGTGTGTGTGTGTGTGTGGGTAGCATTGATTTTTCAACCAAAGCAAACACGGCAAGGTAGGATGGTGGGGTAATTAATGTATATAGCAAATGGTAAATAGTATAATATATTTTTTTAACACTTGTGTTTTTTTAATGCAGCAGTAGATAGGTGTTATTTTGTAAAACAGTCTTACCTACAGTAGTAGTAGTAGTAGTAGTAGGCCTATATGTTTTTGGAAACAAACAGAAAGAGAATGCACTATTGCCATGGCCAAGCACTTCCATTAAAGTGATTTCAAGAAAATTTAAATCAGCATATGTGTGTTTTACAAAACTAAACATTCAGCATGGACTAAATCATAAACGTGTCTTCTGTGATATGGAAAAAATAGGAAATCCATGTTTCCATATCAACACAATTTAAAAACTTAAAACTGACATTTAAAAACTGTAAATGGGAAATTGGCAAATGTGTAAACAACAAAATGGAAAATTCTTGTTTCCATATCATGAAATCCAAAAACTTTAAACTGACATTTTCAAATCGTGTACATGGAAAATTGACAAATGGCAATGTGTGATGTGTGAAAATGAAAAAATATGAACAAATGGCTATCATTATTTAAAAAAAATAAAAAACCGTCGTGTTCTATCGTTAAAGTGTGAATCAAACCACATCTACTTATTTGGATCACCCGAGACTGAGTAGACCTGTTTTAGTCCTAATATACTTTTAAAATTTTATGTTAAAGCTCAATTTGAACTCAAGAGCTTTAGAGTGCCAGCTAACTATTATAACCGTTACGTCACAAAGACAACTTTACACTACTCTTAATAAACAATAATAAGAAAAAGAATAATAAATGTTGAATTTTTTTTTTAAGGATGAACATGGTGACACTGTTTCTGTTGCACAGTCTGCTAGCTACTAGCCAGCAGCTGGGGTCTTAGAAAACGATACAGTTGACATTTTGTAATGAGATGTGACATGTTTCAAAGTACAGTATTATGGGTTGCTGTTGAGTAAAAACTAATCCTGTACAAGGAAGCAAGGGTTCGAACCCCTTACCTAACATTACTATTGCCTGAACATGGCTTGACGACACTGTATTATTATGATACTCGGTACACAAACCATAGATAGAGTGTATTGTTTAAGATCACTTTCTTTCTGAACATAGGTGGAGACTGTTGATGGTTAACAATGGCATTAATATAGTAGGACGTGGGTATAGCAATTAAGAAAAAACAGACAATACCCATACAATATTTTTATTTATTTAATATAAGTACTTGTACAATAGTTACATTCAAAATACATTTCTTTTTTCTCTATTACTATTTAGTCCTTTTTGATTCTCTTGCATATGAAGGGTAGATAACCTTGTAGTTCAGCCCCTTAAAACAACAACAACACAACCTTTTGCATAGTCTGTGATGTTGACGACTCTTGAGATGTGGAAGATGGATTAAACATAACTTTTACAGCAGGGGTTAAATGTTGCTCAATAAACACAGCACTATTTTGAGTAGCAACATTTTTTTCTTGTACTAGCTTTTTAGCATTGTCATGATTATTTGTTGACACCAACAGTGTTTCATCTGGTACACCACATTGATGATCACTCACACTTAAAACCTTACCATTTCTACTTTTTAGATTGCCTCGACATCTTTTTGACCTCTCTTTTGAGCATCGCCAAAATATTATTCCTTTTACATTTTGACGATTATAGTTATAAGAGTAGCCTTTATAGAGTACACGTTGTTTACCTTTGTTAGTTGTAGTAAGTTCCATAGTAGCAACTAACCTGTTAGTATGATTTGCTCACTACAAAGGTTATAACTGTTCTGATAATAAAATCATTTAGCGTTGGCTTTTATATTTAATATGTACAGTTTGAAGTGATAGCAAAAGTGAGAGCAAAATGGTAGCAGAGTGGTAGAAAATATAACATGTATTGTTAAGAAATCGTTTAAGCTGTTATGTGGATCCATTACATAATAATTTTAGCACGACGAAGCTCATTTTCTATATCCAATAGTTCTTCCTCATATTCAGTATAACCAGCCTGTTTATAGACATGCAGTTGCTGAAGCCGCCGGATTAGCTTACTTGGATTGTTCCAGTAGACAAATTTAACAAATGATTTTTTAGTTGTAAACAAAGCATTACCATTATCATTATTATCTTCATCATCAACATCATCATCATCATCATAACCATTATCATTATCATCATCATCATCATTATCATCATCATCATGATCATTATAATCCTCATCACTATTACTATATAGTCCTTTTTGATCCTTTTGCAATACCACATTTTGCACAGTCTGTGTTGCCCTTGATAATGTTGGGAGTTTTTCAGACATTGACAACTGTCCTAACACGACTTTCTGAGGAGATGATACATGCTTCTTAACAAACAATGCACTATCTTGAGCTGCAATATCTTTTTCTGGGACAAGTGTTTTAGCATTTTGAAGAGTTTTTTTAAACAGCAACGATGTTTTATCTGGTACACTACATTGATGATCACTCATACTTAAGACATCACTATTTTTACTTTTCAGATCACCTCGACACTGTTTTGAACGATGTTTTGAACAACGCCAAATAACAGTTCCATTTTTATTGGTTCGTTTTACAATATATTTATATCCTTTATAGAATGCGTATGGCATACCATTGCTATTTGTTGATACTTCCATGTCAATTGTCAAGCATGAACTAATCTCTAGCAAAGTTCACTCGATAATATAAATAATTTCTAAACCCCAGTAGTGAATAGTCAGTTGTTTTTGATCAATGCAAGCGTAAACATGTCACATACACTGGTGATGGATACTCAAGGCTTTAAGGTCAATGAAAACAAGTACAGTATATATTTAAATAGGTGGCTATCATTGATTGCACAACACGCGGGTCACCATATCTTTTTTTCTTTCGGACTAGTGTTTTAACATTTGAAGAGTGTTTTAAACAGCAACGATGTCTTATCAGTCACACTACATTGATGATCACTCACACTTAAGACCTCGCTATTTTTACTTTTTAACTCACTTTGACACTGTTTTGAACGATGTTTTGAACAACGCCAAATAACAGTTCCATTTTTATTGGTTCGTTTTACAATATACGTATAACTTTTATAGTATGCATATGGCTTACCATAACTATTCGTTGATACTTTCATATCAATTTTCAAGCATGAAATAATCTCCAATAAATTTCGCTCGATAATAGAAATAATAGTTTAAAGTGGGTGCGAAGGTGGGTGCAAAAGTGGGTGCAAAAGTGAGTGTAAAAGTGGGTGTAAAAGTGGGTGCAAAAGTGGGTGCAAAAGTGAGTGCAAAAGTGGGTGCGAAAGTGGGTGCGAAAGTGGGTGCAGTTTATAGTAGGCACCATTTTTACTAGAATGTGATTTGAGTAAATGTAATTTCTAAACCCAAGTAGTGAATAGTCAGTTGGTTTTGATTTATGCAAGCGTAAACATGTCTCATACACTGATGATGGATACTCAAGGCTTCTTGGTCAACAAAAACAAGTATATAGTTAAAGAGGTAGCTATTATTGATTGCACAACACTGAATCTATTTTTGAAATTTTGACAAAGGGTCTAAGTGCACTTTTGTTAATATCTCGCGAACCAATAAGACTACGGCATTGTATGAGGTATTGTTGGACTTTTTGCCGAAGACTGCTGGTAAACACTTATGTTCCCACGACCTTTTTAAAGATGGCGGGTGACCCACGAGGGGTGATTAAAACGTATTCCAAGCGACGCTTGTCGCTAAGCAAACCAATAATCAAAGGGGGGTGTGACAGAGCTTGAGGCGATAACCCCTTTTGATTGATCCCTGTTGATTTGCCCCTTTGGACTGGTCCCCGTTGACAAGTCCCTCTGAACGGGTCCTTTTTGAAGGGAGTCATTTATGACGGGCCCCTGCTGACGGGTCACTGTGGACGGATCCCTGTGGACAGGTCCCTGTTGACAGGTCCAAAGGGATTAGTCAAAAGGACCTGTCAACTGGGACCTGTCCACAGGGATCCGTCCACAGTGACCCGTCAGCAGGGGCCCGTCATAAATGACTCCCTTCATAAAGGACCCGTTCAGAGGGACTTGTCAACGGGGACCAGTCCAAAGGGGCAAATCAACAGGGATCAATCAAAAGGGGTTATCGCCTCAAGCTCTGTCACACCCCCCTTTGATTATTGGTTTGCTTATCGACAAGCGTCGCTTGGAATACGTTTTAATCACCCCTCGTGGGTCACCCGCCATCTTTAAAAAGGTCGTGGGAACATAAGTGTTTACCAGCAGTCTTCGGCAAAAAGTCCAACAATACCTCATACAATGCCGTAGTCTTATTGGTTCGCGAGATATTAACAAAAGTGCACTTAGACCCTTTGTCAAAATTTCAAAAATAGATTCAGTGTTGTGCAATCAATAATAGCTACCTCTTTAACTATATACTTGTTTTTGTTGACCAAGAAGCCTTGAGTATCCATCATCAGTGTATGAGACATGTTTACGCTTGCATAAATCAAAACCAACTGACTATTCACTACTTGGGTTTAGAAATTACATTTACTCAAATCACATTCTAGTAAAAATGGTGCCTACTATAAACTGCACCCACTTTCGCACCCACTTTCGCACCCACTTTTGCACTCACTTTTGCACCCACTTTTGCACCCACTTTTACACCCACTTTTACACTCACTTTTGCACCCACTTTTGCACCCACCTTCGCACCCACTTTAAACTATTATTTCTATTATCGAGCGAAATTTATTGGAGATTATTTCATGCTTGAAAATTGATATGAAAGTATCAACGAATAGTTATGGTAAGCCATATGCATACTATAAAAGTTATACGTATATTGTAAAACGAACCAATAAAAATGGAACTGTTATTTGGCGTTGTTCAAAACATCGTTCAAAACAGTGTCAAAGTGAGTTAAAAAGTAAAAATAGCGAGGTCTTAAGTGTGAGTGATCATCAATGTAGTGTGACTGATAAGACATCGTTGCTGTTTAAAACACTCTTCAAATGTTAAAACACTAGTCCGAAAGAAAAAAAGATATGGTGACCCGCGTGTTGTGCAATCAATGATAGCCACCTATTTAAATATATACTGTACTTGTTTTCATTGACCTTAAAGCCTTGAGTATCCATCACCAGTGTATGTGACATGTTTACGCTTGCATTGATCAAAAACAACTGACTATTCACTACTGGGGTTTAGAAATTATTTATATTATCGAGTGAACTTTGCTAGAGATTAGTTCATGCTTGACAATTGACATGGAAGTATCAACAAATAGCAATGGTATGCCATACGCATTCTATAAAGGATATAAATATATTGTAAAACGAACCAATAAAAATGGAACTGTTATTTGGCGTTGTTCAAAACATCGTTCAAAACAGTGTCGAGGTGATCTGAAAAGTAAAAATAGTGATGTCTTAAGTATGAGTGATCATCAATGTAGTGTACCAGATAAAACATCGTTGCTGTTTAAAAAAACTCTTCAAAATGCTAAAACACTTGTCCCAGAAAAAGATATTGCAGCTCAAGATAGTGCATTGTTTGTTAAGAAGCATGTATCATCTCCTCAGAAAGTCGTGTTAGGACAGTTGTCAATGTCTGAAAAACTCCCAACATTATCAAGGGCAACACAGACTGTGCAAAATGTGGTATTGCAAAAGGATCAAAAAGGACTATATAGTAATAGTGATGAGGATTATAATGATCATGATGATGATGATAATGATGATGATGATAATGATAATGGTTATGATGATGATGATGATGTTGATGATGAAGATAATAATGATAATGGTAATGCTTTGTTTACAACTAAAAAATCATTTGTTAAATTTGTCTACTGGAACAATCCAAGTAAGCTAATCCGGCGGCTTCAGCAACTGCATGTCTATAAACAGGCTGGTTATACTGAATATGAGGAAGAACTATTGGATATAGAAAATGAGCTTCGTCGTGCTAAAATTATTATATAATGGATCCACATAACAGCTTAAACTATTTCTTAACAATACATGTTATATTTTCTACCACTCTGCTACCATTTTGCTCTCACTTTTGCTATCACTTCAAACTGTACATATTAAATATAAAAGCCAACGCTAAATGATTTTATTATCAGAACAGTTATAACCTTTGTAGTGAGCAAATCATACTAACAGGTTAGTTGCTACTATGGAACTTACTACAACTAACAAAGGTAAACAACGTGTACTCTATAAAGGCTACTCTTATAACTATAATCGTCAAAATGTAAAAGGAATAATATTTTGGCGATGCTCAAAAGAGAGGTCAAAAAGATGTCGAGGCAATCTAAAAAGTAGAAATGGTAAGGTTTTAAGTGTGAGTGATCATCAATGTGGTGTACCAGATGAAACACTGTTGGTGTCAACAAATAATCATGACAATGCTAAAAAGCTAGTACAAGAAAAAAATGTTGCTACTCAAAATAGTGCTGTGTTTATTGAGCAACATTTAACCCCTGCTGTAAAAGTTATGTTTAATCCATCTTCCACATCTCAAGAGTCGTCAACATCACAGACTATGCAAAAGGTTGTGTTGTTGTTGTTTTAAGGGGCTGAACTACAAGGTTATCTACCCTTCATATGCAAGAGAATCAAAAAGGACTAAATAGTAATAGAGAAAAAAGAAATGTATTTTGAATGTAACTATTGTACAAGTACTTATATTAAATAAATAAAAATATTGTATGGGTATTGTCTGTTTTTTCTTAATTGCTATACCCACGTCCTACTATATTAATGCCATTGTTAACCATCAACAGTCTCCACCTATGTTCAGAAAGAAAGTGATCTTAAACAATACACTCTATCTATGGTTTGTGTACCGAGTATCATAATAATACAGTGTCGTCAAGCCATGTTCAGGCAATAGTAATGTTAGGTAAGGGGTTCGAACCCTTGCTTCCTTGTACAGGATTAGTTTTTACTCAACAGCAACCCATAATACTGTACTTTGAAACATGTCACATCTCATTACAAAATGTCAACTGTATCGTTTTCTAAGACCCCAGCTGCTGGCTAGTAGCTAGCAGACTGTGCAACAGAAACAGTGTCACCATGTTCATCCTTAAAAAAAAAAATCAACATTTATTATTCTTTTTCTTATTATTGTTTATTAAGAGTAGTGTTAAGTTGTCCTTGTGACGTAACGGTTATAATAGTTAGCTGGCACTCTAAAGCTCTTGAGTTCAAATTGAGCTTTAACATAAAATTTTAAAAGTATATTAGGACTAAAACAGGTCTACTCAGTCTCGGGTGATCCAAATAAGTAGATGTGGTTTGATTCACACTTTAACGATAGAACACGACGGTTTTTTATTTTTTTTAAATAATGATAGCCATTTGTTCATATTTTTTCATTTTCACATTTCACACATTGCCATTTGTCAATTTTCCATGTACACGATTTGAAAATGTCAGTTTAAAGTTTTTGGATTTCATGATATGGAAACAAGAATTTTCCATTTTGTTGTTTACACATTTGCCAATTTCCCATTTACAGTTTTTAAATGTCAGTTTTAAGTTTTTAAATTGTGTTGATATGGAAACATGGATTTCCTATTTTTTCCATATCACAGAAGACACGTTTATGATTTAGTCCATGCTGAATGTTTAGTTTTGTAAAACACACATTTGCTGATTTAAATTTTCTTGAAATCACTTTAATGGAAGTGCTTGGCCATGGCAATAGTGCATTCTCTTTCTGTTTGTTTCCAAAAACATATAGGCCTACTACTACTACTACTACTACTGTAGGTAAGACTGTTTTACAAAATAACACCTATCTACTGCTGCATTAAAAAAACACAAGTGTTAAAAAAATATAGTATACTATTTACCATTTGCTATATACATTAATTACCCCACCATCCTACCTTGCCGTGTTTGCTTTGGTTGAAAAATCAATGCTACCCACACACACACACACACACACAAGCTTTCTCTCTCTCTCTCTATCATTCTATCTATAGTCATACATTCACACAACCATACCTGTCTTTGAAAACAAATAAAACCACGCTATTTATCCTTGACATGCACACTTATCCCAAATAACTTTTAGTTATACATTTAACATTTACTATTACAAAAAAAATGTTTCCACTATTTACAATTACAAAAATGAATATTTACAAAATACTAAATCTACTGGTTACAAAAAAGCCATGTCTCTAAACAATAAAATATAAAAGTCACACCTCCACCTCGTGGTTATAACCCTATGGTAGGCTAATGCATAGGTCATTCATCTGCACTCATTTGCTATCCATCAAGGTAAAATTGCATTTTCTCTGTTCCACAAGATAAAAATTATGGTTGCCGGATTGTATCCTGCACTGTTTATGCGACATAGCATTGCCAGTTCATAAAACCGTTAGGTAGTTCTCTACACATAGTGATTTTACCACTGCTCTACCTACGCCTTTTGCTTGTTTGGCTTTCTTACAGGCTAGTATGCGATAGGCAGCATTAACTGTATATCAAACCCAGTCCACCTTTGTATTTGTAATCTAAGTAATAATTTGAAAAGAGACAAGTGTAATCAGTTTTAAACATTATCTCCGCTTTTTTTTTGTTTGTTTGTTTATGACATGTATATTAACCCAAAATCAAACCCTAGTCTACCTTATTGAAAGGCTAACAGTTTAACTACTGCGTCACCATACCATTCTTTATTAGTTTGATTCGTTCTAGGCCTTAGAGCTAGAAATCGAGTTACGATCTCCAGTGCAAGAGGCACATGTGCTCACCACTATAGCATGTAATGGCTAGCTGGTATCATTAGACAACCGAAAATGATTGTATTTCGGTTAGCCAAGCATTTCTGTCATTTGCCTACTGTGTGAGCACTGCCAGCGAGACAGTTTAGTTTAGAACAAGCGAGTGCGTGTGTGTGTATAGATTATTAGCCTCAAGTATTTAAAGCTTGTTGTGTGTAGCGACCATCTTGCTCAGTAACCACTGAGTAAGTTTCAACAGTCAACTCATAAAAACAGCATAGGATAGTTGTGTGTGTGTGTGTGTGGTTCATGTACTTGGGAATATGCATTAGCACCATGCGCTAGCTTTACCTCACCCTCTAAAGGTAGAGCGTTATCCCTTTCTTTGGACATTGTCAATGACTGCATTCCCCCACAAGTTTTACACTTAAGCCCTTGGCTTGTTCTTGATTAGGTTTGGTTTGCTTTAGGCTTGGTTTGGTTCAGTTGGGTTTGATTCGACTTGGTTCAGTTTAGTTTAATGTAGTCACTTTTTTTTATTTTTAGCTACACTCTTTAACCAATTAATTAATGATAGTCTACTCATAATTCTTGAATCGATAAATTGAATTTTGTGTACACCGTTTGTCAAGCCATGCCTACAACCTATACTCCCTATGTACTACACTCAGATCTGAAAACAAGTTCCAATGTTCAAAGACGTGTCAGTCACCATACATGTAGCCCACAATAATTCTTTCTTTACCTAGCTAGGTTTCGTCACTCACAGTAAACATCTAACATTATGGGTTTGCAATATATTAAGAAAAGCAAAAGTCTATGATCTTGTTGTTTTGGGTCTTTTTTGGGGAAATTCATAAGCCATAAAAAGAATGACATCATGTCAAGTTCTGAGTGGACCTTGTATGTCAAAATCCCATTATCAGTTTATAAAATCTCAAGGCCATGCCCTAGCAGTTTTGGATGATTTCAATCAATGAGACCACCATAAGAAAGATCGGAAAAATAAATATCCTTAAAACAAGTCGTCACATGACCCTCTCCGAACAATGCTTCGCAAAATTTAAATTCATCCATTGAACATTGAACATGATCGGCGACATCATCCTCGCTTCCCCCTCCCACCATAGTTGCCATATCGTTTGACCTTCAAGTGTCCTCAGCATCTCTGTGCTTTTTTCATTGCCCTGTTGTCAAGTCAAGTCAATGCATTCCAATAAGCTCAAATAACATCCACATCCTGTCAGTCTGCCCCAGCAAGTTTGTTTTCTATACTCACTTCAAGCAACATATAACCAAGTTCTGTTTGTTCTATCTAAAGCTAACTTCATCTGATCAAGGAATTATCATTTGTCATGTCACTCATAATCGTTTACATGTTAAAGACCCCCTTCAGGGGGTTTAGGTATTAGGTATTCCATCATAGGAAAAATCGGAAAACGAACCCTCGACCCGCCGTCTCATCGAAATAGCGAATACTGTGTTGGTATATCACCACCGTGGCCAGTAATAGCTTCGTTGAAACACGTGTCCAGTGGTATCGTCTCTATCTGCAACCACTCTTCATGAACATTTTAGACAGATTAAAAGAAAAAGTTTTAAAAACTAAAATGTTTTCAACAAAAGTGTCGTTAGACCCTTTCGCATTTTTTAAAAATATAAATACTATATTTGAAAGAGGGGGGTGGGGGGGAATGAGAGGGCCTCACCCCGAGTCCTACGACCCCTCGTATACGTCTCTGGCGTTATTGGTTTGTGAGATATATCAGAAAGACTAAAATCACAGTTTTACACCAAAAAATTCTGTTTCCCTCATTTTCAGAAACTTTAACCTTTTACCAAAATAAAGAGGGTTTCGAGACAAGTCATTTGGCATGTCATAGGACTAAATCCGACCATGCATTCGTGAGATATCGGAAAAAGTCTAAAATCATGGTTTTACCCCCAAAAAGCCTGCTTCCCTCATTCTCAAAACTTTAACCTATTAATAACATATATAGGGCTTCGAAACAAGCGATTTGACACGTCACACGTCCAAATCCGACCTTGCGTTCGAGAGATATCGGCAAACTTCATAGGAAAGTAGGCGACTATCTGGCTCTCTCCTCACAACCAAAACCCCTTCTTATCAATCAATTTTTTTTCAAAGAACTCGCCCTCTTACAAAAATCCCAAGTGCGCATGCGTAAAAAACAAAAACAAAAATGTTCATCCATAGCGGCAGCCAGAAAAACGCATGCGTGATATGAGCAACAACATTTAAGTTCATTTTAGCAGCGCACCTTATACATGTCGTATTTGAAAAGAGACTTTCACTAAAAATTACAATTTCACCCCCTAGTAGGGGTAAGTTTTATTTAGGGGTTGAAATGAGTGATCCATTGGAAAGAGGGCGTTAGCCCGAGTCCAACGACACCTCATTCGTGAATCTCCGACCACGGCTTCGAGAGTTATTAATTATTTAATATGAACGCCGCCCGAGCAACGCCGGGTGGCCTGGAAGCGCCATCACTCCACTACTTCCATAAGATGATTTCCCGTGGCATCCCACGAGGCGAAAGTTGGGATGTCCCTTCATAAGACCATGGCTGCTTTCTTTCCTACCCCCGCGGTGTAGGCATGCGCATTTAATCGTACACCACGATCACAGAAATTCCGGTGATTGGAGGTCCGAACTAAGCACCGACAGTGGCTATCCTGAGTTTGAATTTCCCCGGATTCTTCCACGCGCTTTCCAATCACATGCCAGGATAGTATGGTACTTGGAGTCCCGGAGCACCAAACTCATTCACGACCCTAATAACTACAGCTACACATACTACTACAGTCACCACAGAAACACAGTTTATCAGACAAATACACTCACCCAACTACATGGGGCTGATAAACTAATGTCCGAAGCCCCTAAAATGTTTTTTTTTAGCGTATGGCTTTATTGTGCCGGGAGTGTTCGAGGACATGTTCGGCTCGGTAGTGTTTTTTGTAGCTGCTTCGAGGCGGACACACAATGGGTGAGCTACAAGTACCGTTGGGAAGGAATGTAAGGGCGAGGAATTGGAAGGTAGCGGCTGCGACCTATAGTTAGGGACCAACCCCAGCATTTGCCTGGAAGGAAGATGGGAAACCACAGAAGACCATCTTCAAGGTTTCCGGCGGGGTGATTAGAACCTCCTCGCCTCCCGGATGTGAGCGACTGCCAGCAGTCATGCCGTAACGACCACGGCTAACGCACCCGGTACTAAAATGAATTAACAACTACCATCAAAACAAGCATTTCAAGCAGTTCTTTAAGGCCTTGGAGCAAGGTACTTGGGATTCCGTCCGTACTTGAGACAATGATAGGTAAGAACTTTACCCGTTCCACATGCCATTGCATTTTGATAGGACCGACCAACATGCTATATTTGCTTTACTGTTATTATTATTATTATTATTATTATTATTATTATTATTATTATTATTATTATTATTATTATTATTATTATTATGTACATTGGGTACCGTACTAGTATTAAATCTTGGAAGTAGTTTTCCACGGTTTCCCACATCTACCACAGGCAAATGCCGTGGATGTTCCTAACTTAAGGCCACGGCTGCTTTCTTCCCAATCCTCACCTGAGTTACAAATACCCACATTACTACAGAAACCACAAAAACATAGGTTATCAGATAAATTCTACCCACACCCAATAAAATGGGCTAAATGACCAAAATCATCGCTAAGCCTCTCAAACAAAACATCAAGTATTTTACTTCCGTCGAAAATGCTAGTTCTGAACAGACTACGGGTTGTCAGAATTTTGTCCCACTGTATTTCATTAACGTGCCGTCGCCAATGACACACCAGGGCTGATTAACGAAATTATTTTATACTTACTCTTACAAAGTAGGCTACACAATACTACCAATCATAACGTCCCAAGCCAATGCGTATAATTTCAACAACAACAACAACAATACAAATTTCTTGATAAGACGTGTATCGCTTCCTCATAACAGCTGATAGCAGCCTTCAAACGGTAAGGTCAATGCTCCAAATACGTAACAACTTCCCCTCCGCTAGTCGTCCCTTTTCGCCCCACCACGCCTCACCCCGCCCGGCCCCGCCCCGTTTCCCCCTGGCTACCCCGCCCCCCCCCCCACTTCTGTTTGAAGAGTTTCTGAAACATCTAAAAACATTGAGTTTTTAATGGAAGATAGGTGACATTTTTTTTTACATAGGAAGCTTAGAATAGTCTCTTCTATCACTAGTGTAACGGACTTCCATTATATCAATTACAACCGGTATAGCAGTAGGTCAACATTCTGGAACAAACAATCCATGATAACAACCTGAAAATTAAAAGTTATGAAGATTAGAATACCTCAATGGCTTTTGCATGGACATGATAATAATTAAAATTAAGGAAGGAACATTTTGGGGACACCAAGAGCCCGCTGATGAGCCAACTTGGTGTACTAGGCGAAACTCCACACGAGACACGGCACAAAACTCGAAAAAATACTGAGTTTTAATTCACTGGCCGTGAAGGACAATATACCATGTTTCTGGAAGCCTTCATAGGTAGATTATGTCTGCTTAGCTTTTAGTTCTCGCAGTTAAGAGCCGCAGATGCGCTTCATAATAAGGGAGGTAGTATGCAGTTCGCAACTCCTGTGGAGGTCCAGGCGGAGATACCAAGAGCCCGCCGATGAGCCTAGCTTGGTGTCCTAGGCGAAACCCCACACCGGATACGGCACAAACCTAGAAAAATTGTTGAGTTTTAATTCACCGGCCGTGAAAGCCAAAATACCATGTATTTGGAAGCCTTCATAGGGAGGTTATGGCTGGTTGAGCTTTTAATTCTTGCAGTAAAAAGGCGCACGTGCTCTGAAAAAATGGGAGGTAGCGCGCAGTTCGCTACTCCTGTGGGGGTCCAGGTGGGGACACCAAGAGCCTGCTGGTCACGTGGATTACTAGGCCTATTGTAATCCTTGTTTTGTTGTATTATAGCTGCGAACATATTTCATTAGCTTTTGGTACACACTGTTCAGTACCTTCCAAAGAAGGCCTCCCCACTACAATCACCGTGGAATATCACACCTAAGACCGCTAGTGCGTCAGTGGCAGACTAAAGAGTGAACGTGGATTGCAACGCGAACACTAGAACAGCGTTGCTTTGCTTGTAATGGTAGATAGCATTGTATAGAATTGGGAAACTGAATATAATTATTATGGACACTTAATTGTAGAAAATACTCAGCTGTTGGCAGCAAAGCAAAACATTTACCATGTTAGTAAATGTTTGATATTTGCCATAGTTTGTGTGGCGAAGTCAGTAGCATGCTGAACTGCTATGCCCAAGATCGCGGATTCAAAACCGGCCGAAGTCGTCAGATTTTTTAAGAGCGTTAAAATCCTTTAGTATGCCTTCCTTCGAAGGGGAAGTAAAGCTGGCGGGCCCATGTCATAGATTTAAGGCATGTTAAAGATCCTGAAGCCTCCGTGGCTTAGGCGGCAGCACGCCGGCCTCTCACCGCTGGGTCCGTGGTTCAAATCCCGGTCACTCCATGTGAGATCTGTGCTGGACAAAACGGAGGCAGACAGGTTTTTCTCCGGGCACTCCGGTTTTCCCTGTCAAAATTTCATTCCAGCAACACTCTCCACTATCATTTCATTTCATGTGTCATTCATTTAATCAATGCCCCAGAGGAGTGCGTCAGGCCTCGGCAGCCGGCACAGTTCAATATCCTCGCCGCTAGATGGGGGCTTTATTCATTCCATTCCTGACCCGGTCGGAGACTGGAAGCAGGCTGTGGATTTTCATTTTTAAAGATCCTACCAATACAATTTGTCGTGTGTAGCCAAATTTGTAGTTAATACTTCGTTGAAACTCCCTATCAAGTTCCAACGTTTGTCACTAGGTATCAGTGACATCTGGTAGCCAAAGTTAGAACTACTTGAAACTAAACGGTGCTTGTAGTTCACTCCATGGGTGAGCGCATAGAAGCAGCTACAAACTCTGGCGAGACGAACATGTCCTCGGACACTCCCGAGACTAAAATAATCATAATAAATACAGCCCTTTAATCCCCTAAGGGCAATAGCCTGCTGTCTAGGCAGGGATTTTGCTCCATTACACTCATTAGGTGAGCAGTCCTAAAGAGTAGTGAGGCACCTATTGGTGCACTTTTCTGGCATGTTAGTCTCTGTTCTTGAATTGTTCTTATAGCTATTGATATACCTATTCCTAACCTAGTTACAGTATTGTCTATGTTATGTATTCTTGTTCTTATATCTAATATTTGCAAAATTGTTAATGTTTCTAGCACGTTCACTTTATTTTAGTAGAGATTTAACTGTCCTCAATACATTATCGCTATTGTATTTAAGGGTTCACTGTGTTGCACTGAGTTGCTCCTTTCCTTTCCTCGCATATAATATGTTTTGAAAAGGATCATCGCTAGGGTCTTCCACTCTTGTCTGTCTCTTGCTCTTCTTGTCCATTGTGGTCCGGCAAATTTCTTGAATGTGTCAGCCCAGAGTGTCCTCTGTCTTCCTACGTTTCTCCTACCGGTTATGGGGTCCCACATCGTTAGTCTGTGCTGAGACTAAAAGCAATAGGCTAAATAAATAAACATATAAACAAGAGTTCCGTAACGAACTAAAGAGCCTACTTTTCTTAAAATTTATGATTCATGTCAACGATTAATCTATATCGACCTATCTAGAATAATGACGAAATTAAATTGGTCATATCGAAGTTTCTAGTTATTTCGAAATATACCTGGGATAATGTAGCCTAATAGAGCACTACAATTGGCAGACCTGGTGACTGAATATATTCTTAGTTCCATCTCTTAATGAACAGAATACAAAATTTGGTTGAAGTCTAATGGATAGCATGGATGTTACATGCAGTTAGACGTTGGATCTATCAGCGCGCGTAAAATCATTTTGGCAACAATGTCATACATGTGTTGGTCAGAAAAAATCTGAAGTATTATGAACTAGACACCGACGCGAAAGTCTACGAACTAAATAATTATGATCTCTTGTTGTGCCAATTTTGGATGAAATCCATTCGATAGTATAGAAGTTACATGCATTTTAAAATTGGACCTATCAGCAGGCTTAGAATCATTTTGGCAACACTGCCATGTATGGCCTCCTGGAAATTAAACTGAAATATATGTGTGCCAATTTTGAAATAGCTCCCATGCATACGTTCCAAGATATTGTTTTAGATCCCTTAGTTGGGGGTAGTTAGATCTAAAACGGATGTGTTATTGTGTTGATTTGGAGAGTGATTCCTAGAGGGGGGGGGGGGGCAGCTTCCCGTAGCTGCGTAAGCTGACCAGTGTAGAGTGTTGTTTAGTGTTAGGATGCTAGGGGATGCTCCTATAAAGGCATAAGTGTACCTCGGGGGATGAACCTCTGCGTACAGGTTAATGTACTAGCCTCTCAGCTGGTTGGAGAGAATTATATAACCGACGTGCGTGCGTCAGCTATGTGTGGGCGGCTCGCTTGTGAGAGACACAATAGAACTTGAGCCGGCGATTACAAGCTACTGTTGTCACGCTTACTCGTGGCGGGAATCAGGAAAGGCGTTAGGACGTAAAGAGGCGTGTAATTAGTAAGACAAGTGTAGTGTACTGACCAAGTATTTATTGGTCAGTGATGTATGAAATTGTATGTCCCTTTTAGGAGAATGTAATAAATGTTATAAGTTTGAGTGTACAAGTTTGTGGAGTAGGTTACAAAATATAGGATCTCTGAACACTGCTGACTCACCTGATGATAACAGCTAGGGCCTCCGGCGGACACACTGTATGACTGATAATCGAGAGAGCTGTCCTCCTTAAGGCCCTCCTCTTATAGGCTTTGGTGTTGTGCTGTCAGCATTCCACTGGCATAGATGCCCCAGTTAGTTATGTGTAGCTGTTTATGGTGTGATGCAAGTGTTTGGCAAGCCTTCCAGGCTGGTTAGCTGCCCTTGCTGTGTGAAAGATGTTGTTCTGGACTTATGAGATTTGCCAGTTAGGGATGGTTTTAATAGATGATGGAGGGTGGCTTCCAGGGGGTGCAACCCCCTGGGGGCATGTAAAAGCCACGTCCTCTGTTTGGTTCGCGTCCCCGCGAACGGGAACGGAACGTGAATTTGGGGTGTCGTCGTAGTAGGTTGTAGTGGAATCTTCCTGGTGTCTGATCTTCGTTTCTTCTGTTCCGTGTAGAGGTGGTGATGTCGTGTTGATGTAGGGATGTCGTGTAGATGTGAGATCAGCTCGTGTTCAGAGGGGTGGGTTTTGGGATAAACATATACATTTGCCATTTTAATACAGTGCATGAGGAAAAAAAATTTGGCATTTGCATTACATAAAAAGTTCCACAAAAAATACATGGTTTTAAACATTATGTAATATATTGTTGTGCAGGGAGGAAAAGACCCAGGGCTGGACGGTTGATTGTGCCGTCCGCCTCTGTCTTGGGGAAAAATTGCTCCCTGCAATGTGAAAGATGGAAGAAGTAGAAAAAAATAGGTGTTCCAGGTTATAAGTTAAAGGAAATATTTAAAATATGTTTATTGTGTTGGGATAAAACGGAACACCTTTACAAATTGGGACGTTAGAAGAAAGAAAATGAAATAAACAAATCATAATCATGGTGTACATGTGTTTGACAAGAAAATGTGTGTTCACAATGTGTGGCATCATAATTTTGTGTGTAGTGGCTTTGGACAATATTGCCGTATTTTGTATTACATTATATTACATTATATACTTAAATCTATCTATGTTAATTATTAATTATGCTATACCTAGACGGCCTTGTCTATTGTAATTTGCGTGCACGCTACATTTTGTGTTTAAGTGCCGTCCCACGGCTAATCCTGTCCGGCCGTTTCCCGGTGTAGCTTAGTGGTCGTGCCGCTGATATGTACCCTTACTTTGTGAACCATTCTCTGTGGGCGAATGCGTTCACACTTGACAGTGAGAGTCGCCACCACAGATCGGTTGCGCCCTCATTGCCGTATTTTGCGTCGCATCTTTGACGCCTTGTGTTCTTTGTTTATGATGATCTGTCAGCAAGCCTGATACCCCACAGGTATCAACCCTGCTGTTCAGATTTCTGGAGTGTAGCTGTAAAAAAAATGGACGTGTATGTGTTGGGTTGTGTGTGAGGATGAATACGAATTGTAAATACAAATTAGTGCGCACAGGTGGTACACAATAATATCATGGCACAAATAACATGCTGCTGCTGTATGGCAGTGAAATCATAGTCACCAGTGCCATATTCCTGGTGACGACGCCTGAAAAAAATGGAGAGGTTAAGAAAACATATGAATATTGCATATCAGCTACTGTGTCAGTGTGTTCACTGGCTGAAGCTCTTTTTTCTCCTGAAAAAAAATAGCATGATTAGTGTTAATTGATGTATGATCGGGCTTACCCTACACGGTGCCGTAATGTTTTTTCTTATTCTTAAAGTGTTTATATTTAGTCTTAATTAACCTAGTTAATCTAACTTAATGTATTATCGGGCTTACCCTGATGACGGATTTGCGTCGCCATCAGGTGTCGAGATTTTATCTTAATCTAACTTATTCTAGTGTGTTATCGGGCTTACCCTGATGACGGATTTGCGTCGCCATCAGGTGCCGAGATTTTATCTTAATTATGGTAAGTAAAAAAAATGGTTGCTATTATTAAGCCGAATGGGTGGCCTTACTCTATTGCCGAAATATGCTGTGCTATTATTTAGCAACAGCGGTTAGTAAATTTGCTTAATCCTAAGTTGCGTGTCAAATGCAACTGTCTTACAGCTAAAATTTTGACCAGGGCGATCGCCTGAGGCAATTTACTTCCTCAGATCACCACCCGTACGTATTCTAGAAACACCAGTTGT
The DNA here is from genome assembly GCA_946902985.2 of Meconema thalassinum. Classification (NCBI taxonomy): domain Eukaryota; kingdom Metazoa; phylum Arthropoda; class Insecta; order Orthoptera; family Tettigoniidae; genus Meconema; species Meconema thalassinum. Next base: position 300,568,513 of record OX336396.1, on the reverse strand, counting down.
CTCTAGAACCGCCGGATTCCGCCCCCTTAACACTAGTTGTCGACGCTTATGCTAATGATTACTAACTAGTATTAATGTAGTCGCAGGCGGCTTACGGTGCCTCTAAGCAAACCGTCTCACCCGCTGTATTTATCTGCTCATTGCCGTTGTCTTTGCATATGTTGTCGTTGTTGGGTCTGCCCACTTTGACCCCTGTGAGTTGCTCGCGATGCTCCTCATTTAATGCCCTTGGCTGCCCGATGCGTCACCATTTATGTGGGCATTGGACATCGTCCAATGGCATAATATCATTTTCGCCCTTATTGGCAGTAGTAGTATTCTCTTCGCCTTTATTCGCAGTAATAATAATCTCTTCGCCACTGTTGGCCGCAATAATACTTCACTCCCGCGCATAGGAGTCTCGCTTCTCGCTGTAGAAGCCCTACTTACTTATATTTAACTAAAAGTCTAGTCCTAGTTTGGTCGTCCCTAGGGTCAACTCCTGAGTCCGGCGTGGAGCTGGCTATTTCTCCCACCATCCTCAGAAAGTCTCCCCTGCAGGTCTTGGCTTCGACGACCGTAGCACTTAGTGGGTGTAACATCTCTTCGTCCCAGGGGCAGGCTAGGCACACCTAGGATTCCGAAGTTTGCCCGTGTCAGGTCATGAATGCCTCAACCTTACGTGGTTCGTCTTTTTTTTGGTCTAGTCGTTAAGTTAACTAGGGTAAGGCTCATCATCGCCTTACCCGCTCTGCTCCAGTGTGGTGCCTTTGGCCTTCTGCTTGTGTCGTTATCACCAATCAGCGTGTTATCAGATTCCTTTTTATGTAAAAAATATAAGTGTACTGTGTAAATAATTTATTGTTTATAAAATGTAAAGTTTTTCAAGTGTTTTGGGGTTGTAGGAACTTCTAAGTGCATAGCCTACTTCAGGTCTACTTTGCTATGTCGGATTTCCAGCTGTAATGCCTTGTTAATTTTCATGGAGGCATTAGTAGGGTTTATGCATTAGGTTCCCTGTTATTATGATACGGGGGGGCGTTATTCGTTGAATAGGCTTAAAGCAAGGTAGGAGAGGGTTGCGCATCTTTGGGCTTCATGTAAATGGTGGCCTAAAGCCGGTGATGCTGCTGGGATGCTTCTACAATGAGTGGACGGGGGTAGGTATTTCCCGGGATTGCAAAAATATAAAAATTCCATGCAGGAGTAATACTAATAATAACCCAGGTGTGTGGGTGGGATGTTCCATGCATGTATCTGGATATGAGGCGTATCCGCCCTCATTTAAGGATAGGTATTGGTCAGTGTAAAATAATATTATGTCCCTTTCATGCGGGATTATTTAATAAAAAAAATGGTTAGTATATGATTTTGGCCTCATCTCTTACTTGGAGATGCGCATTACGCTTAATTGTCGTTTTCCGACACACCCCTAATATTCAGGTGTTAGCATTGAGATCCAGGGCGTAGGAAGCCCTCTCTTTAAACGCATGAAGTCTATCAACCCCGATGTATATTTTGTCATGTAGTGTAGCTGTTTTTACCGTGTCTGTATGTCTGTGTTGGTTAATGTTGTAATTGGGAAGGTTATGGAAGGGGAGTAGTGTAGTAAGATGGTAGCCTGTGGGTGGTATATTGGTAATCCCGCTGGGATTGTCCACCTATGCTCCTGTCATTCTCCCTTGGTCCTTGTCTGCTTTCTATCCGCTTCTTGGGATATTAAAGTGTGGTGACGCTGTGACGTCACGGCTTAATCTGGTCTCCCATTTGTAGTGTTAGTGTATCAAGTGATCGTAGTGTGCCTGGCCATGTCCTGATAGCCTGTAATTATTTTTATTAGAAATAAAATCGAGAAAAGAAATTGTTAGGGGGGAGGTCTTGTTTCCTCAGAGCCCCTGTCTGTATTTTCCCCTGATTAGTGAGCGCGTATGTATGGGACTATGTTCCGCTTCCCCATGCGGGCGGGAGGTCTGTTATAGCCTAAGTCCTATCGTGTATCGCGTGTCTGAGTGTCAGATGGTGCGTGCAACTTGTCAACATCTTTGTAGATACGTCCCTGTGGCCCTAAGGTAAGTCCGGCTAATTATGTCTGTACGTTGCTAAATGTCACCACTGTTGTAACAGTGCTAACAATGTATGGCATTATAATTGGTCTGTGTTTGTGATTTCATGGTCACTGCCGATATAACAATAGTGTCTGTCGGCAGCAGTGTTGCAATGCGGTGGTCTCTGCAAGTCAGCATTTCGTCTTGTTATGTTTACATTTGTTTGTGTGCATGAAGTCTCTGACATTGCGTAGGTCGGCTGTCGGAACGTGAATTTTTGCGAACGTCGGCATGTTGTTATTGCTTGTGATTCCGGGAGTGCCAGTGTGCTAATCTGTCCCGCTTTTGTTAATCGATGTTATGTGTACACTGCTTTCGCAAGACTTTGTTTTGTGTAACCATGTGTAATCCATGTCTGGGAAGTCTATTGTGATCCCCTTGGAGGTTACCGATAAAAAAAACTCCTGTGTCTATAGGCAAGTGTCTGAACCAGTTATTTACTTATCTGTGGCCAACTTCAGTGTAATTGGGCGTCTGGATTTTTGTTTCCCATGGCGTCCAATTTTTGCTGGGATTCGGACCCGTGATCATGTAATTCTCCGTGTTCTATGTCTGCGTTGTATTTTTGGGATTTAGGTGTCCCCAGTGTGGTTTTTTGATTGTGTCTTTCGTACCAAAAATACCATTGGTTAGTTAGTTTTTGGTACGACTGTGTAGTGTGGTCGTGGGTTCGGACCCGGCTTGCTGTAAGGACCTGGTATGACGATATCTATGCCGTATATACCATGGCAAATGTATCGTGTATTTGAAATGCGCAGATGAGAATACGCATTCCTGTGAAGTGTTTGTTTGTTTTTGAATTCTCCTCGTAGTGTAATTTGGGGAGTTATAAGGTTTTGGATCTGACGTGAATGATGGCGTTTGTTCCCGTTCAACCTGGAGTGGGTTTAGTCTGTCTGTATGTGTGAAGGTCGCTCAGTCACGAGTGTATTATCGCTGAGCGCGACAGTATTGAATTACAATGGCGTGTGCACTCACTTGTTAGTTGTCTGGATTCGTTCATGTTTCCGGCACGTATATGTGTCTGGGCCTGAGTACTATCTGTGTAGTTGCGAGTAGGGCTTTCCGCAATGTAAAAGAACCTTCCGCTAAGTACATTTGTGTTCCCAAGTTTTGTGTTAACTGTAATCGTGGGTCGAGTATATCCCTATTAATGGTACTAAATGTCGTTATGCACGAGTGTCTTCGGGCCGCTAGTCGCATGTTTGGTGACTAGGTGTCGGAGGTGATTTTGTTGTTTTCCGCTTATGAATATCTGTTAGTGGAACTGTCCCTTACTTTCCTATCCTGCAACTGGATAGCTACCCGACCATACATTCCTGGTATTCAGAAGGTTACGGGTTCGAGACCGTCTTTAACCAGAGTAATTGTTTCTGGTGCCATTCTAGGCTGTGTCTCCGGGACAGTTCTGTCAAGTCTTAGGGTCGTATCCCGGTGCGGTCAGAGAGGTCCGAAGGCTATTTCTTGGCCTTCTTTCCACGTCTGCCAGTGGGATCACTTCCCTTTCTTTTGATAGTGTTCCCGCCTTTACGTGTGGGTGTGGGAGCTTTGCGTGTATGATATGCCTTCATACGGCGGGCGTGAATAGTGTCTTTAATGAGCTTGTGTCCATGGCGCACGTTAACGATATAGTTTAGGTCAGATACCTTCCTGCAGACTTTGAAGGGACCTGACCAACGTGGCAGGACGAACTCAGACACATTTTTCTTACGGGCGGAATTGGAAACCATAACCAATTGCCCGGGTGTGTATTCCACGGTCTTCCTATGCCGATCGTACAGTTCTTTTTGTTTCTTCTGCGCCGCGGCTATGTTCTTTCTAGCGTTCATGCGAGCTATCTGCAAGTGCTCTAGCCGGGTGGCATTGTCTGTGTGCGTGTCCTGTGGGATGTATATGTTGACTATGGGACTTCTGGGCGTGTATCCGTGCAATAGGAAGTGTGGAGAGTGTTTTGTAGCCGTGGATATGGAGGTGTTATAACTAAAAGTTATGGGCTGCAGATAATCATCCCAGTCTGTCCCTGCGTACCCTGTGAATTTAGCCAGGGCTATTCCAAGTATTTTATTCATACTCTCCGTGAGTCCGTTGGTTTGCGGGGAAAAACTCGTGGTAGTGTATGCCTTAATCCTGAGTATTTCCAAAAAATGTTGGAGCACTCTCGAGGTGAAAATAGTACCTCGGTCGGATAGTAAGGTTTGGAATAGGCCGTATCGTGTAACTATGTCAAATAAGAATTCGGCTATGCTGTTCGTGTCTGCTTTGGGAACAGCCTTCGTAATCATGTCTCGGGTGAGATACTCGGTGGCGACCAGTATATATTTGTTGCCTTTCTGAGATGTCGTAATAGGACCTTTAACATCTATTCCGACTCTGTGAAATAGCTCACCTACGGGAATTGGGTTGAGTAATCCATGAGGCTTGCCAGGCCTTGTTTTGAATCGCTGGCAAGTGTGACATGTCTTTACGAAGGTGTCTATGTCGGCCTTCATGTTTACCCAATAGTACTTGTCACGGATTCTAAGGTATGTTTTATGCGTACCCAAATGTGCCCCTGCCAGTGGGCTATTGTGGTGTCCGATCATTATATTTTCTTTCAATGACTCCGGAACCGCTATAGGTGCGTTATCGTGCATGGCTGTGGGCTTAAATTTCAGTACCCCGTCTTTGTCTAGGAAAAATCGCCTAGACAGCCGTGCTGTCTTGGAGTCCACGTTATCCAAGTTTTCTAGTGCCAGTAGAATCTGTTTCAAGTACGGATCACTTTCTTGCTCCTGTTTGATGTTAATCACCGTCAGGGCAAAAGTGGGCATGTCGTCCCAGTCGTGGTCCTTACTGTCATCCGGGGGATCGGCTACTGGCAGCCTAGACAACCCATCTGCGTCTAGGTGTTTAGCGCCTTTCTTGTGTTTGACCACGAAGTTATATTCATACAGGCGGAATATAAACCTGTTGAGCCGCGAATTTGGGTTTTTAAATTTGTCCCAAAAAAGCAGGCTCGCGTGGTCAGTCACTACCGTGAACTGGATACCATAGAGGTATACCCGAAAGTAGTTCACTCCCCATGAAAATGCCAGCATTTCCCGCTCTGTGGCAGAGTATCTAGTCTCAACGGCCGTTAGTTTCCTGCTAGCGAAAGCAACGGGCCGTATGCGCCCTTCTGCATCTTCCTGCATTAGGGCCGCCCCGAGCCCGTACTGACTGGCATCCACGTGTAAGAAGGTGGGCCTATCACTATGGAAGTGTTGCAGTAATGGTGGTGAGGTCAATAGTTGCTTCAGTGTGTTGAAGGCATCTATGTGTTCCTGTTTAATGCTGAATGGCGTCTTTTCCCGTGTGAGCTCAGTTAGGGGGTGGGCGATGTGCGCAAACCTGTGGATATACTTACGATAATACGAGGCCAGCCCAATAAAACTGCGCAATTGTTTCAAATTTGTGGGCATTGGGATGCCCGTTATTGCGTCAGTTTTCGCTGGGTCGGGAATAATGCCCTCTCTGTTTACAATATGGCCCAATATGTTAATCTGCTGTCCGGCAAATTGACATTTCGCAGGTTTAAGCCTTAACTTGGCCTCTCTGATCCTTGTGAAAGCCTCCTCCAAATGTACGATATGTTCGTCGAAGGTGTTGGAGAAGTCCGTTATGTCGTCCACGTAGACTAATACGGAACGCCATTTTAGGCCTGAAAATGTCTTATCCACTAGCTTTTGGAAGGTTTGGCTGGCGTTACGGAGGCCCATTGGTAACCTTGTGTAGGTATATAGCCCGTTCTCTGTAACGAACGCCAGCTTGTGCCTGTCTGGTTCATAGACGGGGATTGAATAGAATCCACTATAACAATCCATCGAACTGAACCAGCTAGCTCCGCCAAGGGCGTCCAAATAGGTGTCTGCCCTTGGTAGTGGATAACTATCATTTTCGACTAACTTATTGAGCCTACGGTAATCAGTACAAAATCTGTGGGATCCGTCCCGTTTTTTTTGGTCAGCAGGACTGGAGAGCTGTAGCTTGAAATAACGGGGACAATGACCACTGCCTCGAGCATCTCCGTGATCTGAGCGTAGATGGCGTGTCTCTCCTTCTGGCTCACCCTGAAGGGAGGCTGGTGTACTGGCCGGTCACTGGTGAGTGTGACGTGGTGTTCGATGAGGTCTGTTACAGCGAGATCCTTCATCGAATGGGCAAAAATATCCCTGTTAGCCTCCAGGAGCTCCGTGAGCCTTTTATTTTGCTCCGGAGTCAGGTCCTGTCTGTGGTTCTGGTTGGCCGCCTTATCTGTGTGTGTGTTCGTGTGTTGGCTGATAGTGTGCAGTGCAGAGGCCTGGTGCTCGTGATTTTCTCGCCCCGCTCGAATCCCATCTGTGTTCCTGGTGTATATCATGGGATAGGTGGTGAGCCTCTGGTCGTGCTTTAAAAGCATCTGACCGCTAGCGAAATTTATGCTAGCTTCATACTTAGCGAGGAAATCCATGCCAATTATGGCTGACGCAGAATGATGTTCTATAACGAACATGGGGTGTGTTGTGGCAAAATGGTCTAGCCTAAGATGTATGTTTGCCACCCCCGCGTTTTCTAGCGTCTGAGCATTGGCCGCTACCAGCCGGATGTCACCCGTGACATCGTGTATTTGGCCTTCGGTAACGTGTCTTCTATTTACACAACTTACCGCTGCCCCAGTGTCAATTAGGGCCTGCACTCTGTGGCCATTTATGGTGGCGTGTATCGTGAGGGCCGATACCTGAAATCCATTGTCCTGCACCGATGTGTTATGTAGGATGTATGTTGTTGTTGTTGCTACCGGCGTAACATCTGTACTGGGAAGGCATGGAGCTGGCCGCTTATCGTACCTGGCACGCTTGGCCTCTAGGCTTGCTTCCTGTCCCGAGTGCTTTGCCTCGGTCAGCAAAGTGCGCTCACCAAGTACATTGCCAGCTCTCTTAATCGCTCGCGCTGTGGAAATAGAAGTCTGCTGGCGAACGTTTAATGTACTGACCGTTCCCAGCCTTTGTGTAGGTGTGCTGTTGTTTTCTTCCTCTCGGGAAGGCGTGTCTGCATATGTGACGCTGAGCTTGCCCTTGTTACCCCCGTTTTTTGTTCCAGGCGGTCGCGAGTTCGACTCCTGTTGCTGGCTTCCCAGTGTCGAGTGAGCTCGCGTCCTGCGCCTGTGTGTGGTCACTTCCCATCCTGCATTGTGGTGTAGGGGATATGGTTTTCTGTTTGGAGGGTGTGGGTTTTCTCTCAGTCTGTTTGTGCGTGATTGTGAGGGGTGTATAATGTCCCGCCTTAGGGTTCCCTGTAAAAAGTATATGCAGGTCCCTGTCAAATCCCGCAGTTGAAAATAGCGGGGGCGAGTGCACATCAGTGTACACGTGGATATTGGCTTTAAGCACCTTGCCGAGAGCGGTCACCTCTACGGCGCTAGCATATGTGCCGTCCCTACCCATGTATTCCTTGTAATCCGCCCCGGTCTGGAATGGGTTTTCCCGCTCTTCCGAGACAAAGTCTCGGTACTCTTTCCAGTTGGCCAGGATATGTTGGACCGTTTTCTGTCTGTAGTCCCCTTGATAATCCTCGGTGTTCCGAACTAGGAAGCTCATGGCCCTAAACAGACAGTTACCGTCTCCTTGTACGGGGTGTGTTTGGAAACGGCCCGGGGGCGGATCGTCAGCCTTAGCTTTAGCTGGCTGCTTCTTCCCCTTACTCTTACGAGTTTGCTTGGGGGAAGGGCCTTTCTGGTGTTGTGTTGGGGGAGGAACCTCTGCCGCTTCATCAGCTGGCCGAACCTCCCCGTCTAGGCGTTTTTTTTTGGAACGTAGGTGTGCGCCTTCCTGTACTGTGTGTGCGCCCCCCTTCGGGGTGGCTGCGCCAGTTCCCCGCCTGCGGTGTGCGGCTAGGTGTGGGGAGTGTTGCCCCCCTGTCTGTCCGGCGGGGTGCCTCATCCCTGAACTCTCTCGGGTGTTCGTCGGGGAGGGGGTAGTGTTCCGGACCCTTTGCGTATGTTTCTGTATTGTCCCGTCCTCTTGTAGGTTTTCTAGCCTGCCAGTTATTGCCCGGTGGTCCGTTTTCCTGTCTCCGCCAGGGTGGGGTGTATGGCTGCTGCTGCGGGGGCGGGATTTCCCGTCAATTCCCCTTTTCCCTGTACCAGGAGGCTGCATACCCCTGTCTGGTCGGGGGTGGGTTTCCTCGACGGTCCCCATTTCCCCTGTACTGCGGGGGTGCATAGCTTTGCCTGTGCGGGGGCGAGTTCTCCCGATATTCCCCATTTCCCCTGTACTGCGGGGCTGCATAGGCTTGCCTGCTTGGGGGTGAATTTTCCCGGTACTCCCTGTCTGCCCTGTATTGTGGGGCATCGTAGGACCGTCTACTTGGTGGCGGGCTGTTTCGTCGGGGGATGGTGTGCTTATACTCCTCAGGGTAGTATTCCTGTGTGTACGGGGATGGTGGTCGCCGTGAGGGGTATGTCGGCTCTATGTCCGTGTACGATACCGGTGAATACCGAGGAGGGTAGTGTGGCCTATCCTGTGGGTGAGGTGTTGTTGGCCGCTGTGGAGGGTAGTAATTTTCCTCCCTCCCGTAGTGTCTCCTCTCAGTGTACCCCCTATCCCTTTCAGGATAGTAGCGCTCTTGTGTGTCTACTTGTTCATCCCTTAGCGGTCTCCCGCCTGCTTGGATGGCAGCTATGGTCAGTTTCTCCATTCTGTCCACTAATTCATCCATTTTATGATTAGTGTCGTCTTTTTGTGCATGGAAGTGTTGATCCACGGCTTTTTCCGTAGCTTTCTCCGTGATCTTTTTTCCCTCCTCTATGGTCTTTATGTTGTTCAACATGTGTTGGACCGTGGGGTTGTTCATAATTCACAACTTGTCCACTATGGATGGTCTGAGGCCCTGCATTAACAGCTTGACTTTCTGTTTGTTCGTCATAGCTGCGTTATATTTGTCGCACATTATCAACTTTACGTTGATGTATGCTTGGGCGCTTTCCTTAGGTCCCTGCGACCTCTGTCTGATTTGGTCGTACAGGTCGTCATCATCTGGTATGAGCTGGAATTCACTTTTCAACAATAAAGTGATTTCCTCCCATGTGGCAGCTTCTAGTGTGTCCTCATGGAGCTCATACCATGTCATGGCCGCCTTTGTGAGGTATGCAGGAAGGAGCCGTTTTCTGACTTCCTCGCTCCAACCATTGATCCGAGCCGTTCTATTGAAGGCCTTGAGGTATTCCTCGGGATCCTGGCCTTCCCCCGTGAACTTTGTGGGGTGGATCATGGGGTATTCAGTGTGTCTATTCATGTCGTTTTCAGCTGTCTCTTGTTGGCTGTGTAGTAATTGCGATCTGTCTATGTTGTTCGCACCGCTATCGTGTGCCGAGGTGTTTGGGCTACTCAGAGGGGAATTGGCCTCGCTTCCCGTGTACGACACTTTTGTTATGTTACCAGGTGGCTCGTCACCTGATATGTCGGTACTGATTGATGGTGTGTTGTCGTACTGTGTGGATTTGACTACGTGTACAGTCCTGTCTAAATCCTGTTTCACAGTTTCCAGAATAGTGTGGATGTCTAGAACTGCCTCTGTCGTGTGATTATCTGACTTAACAGTGTCTGTCTCTAGTAACTGTGTAATGCGCTCGAGCAGATTATTAGTCTTCTGCTCTGTGATTTGCAGTTGCTGCAACAATAGGGGGTGGAGTGTTGGCAGGCAATCTACTTCACTAGCGCTGGATATTGGTGACTCTTGTCTGTGTTCACTGGCCTGGGATCGTGTAAAATGTATAACTTGTGCTGCAGCTGCAGGATGTTGAGCGCGGATCTGTGATGTTTTGAATTCGAGTTCCATAAGAAGTTGTACTGCAGTCTGGTCAGTTATCAAGTCACTGTTCTTAATTTTTAGCTTCGGCAGGAGTGGAGTTGTACTAGCCGACAAATGGTGCGCAAAGTCTCTTAGTGTGGTTCTAAATGTGGACATTTAATTTCCACTGACTTTGCACTATGGGGCCAATGGGGGTGGGTGTGATAATACAAACTCTTATGTAACAGGAAAAAAAATGTGGGACGTAATATGGGATTTAAAAAAATTCCAGTCTCGCTTGGCTGTGTGCGGTACGGTAGGGGTCGTTTCTACTACGAGGGCTCGTTGTGTGAGACCCACCCTTACTGTGCGTAGTAGAGCCGCCTCCACCAATCTGTTTTAGATCCTTTAGTTGGGGGTAGTTAGATCTAAAACGGATGTGTTATTGTGTTGATTTGGAGAGTGATTCCTAGAGGGGGGGCAGCTTCCCGTAGCTGGGTAAGCTGACCAGTGTAGAGTGTTGTTTAGTGTTAGGATGCTAGGGGATGCTCCTATAAAGGCATAAGTGTACCTCGGGGGATGAACCTCTGCGTACAGGTTAATGTACTAGCCTCTCAGCTGGTTGGAGAGAATTATATAACCGACGTGCGTGCGTCAGATATGTGTGGGCGGCTTGCTTGTGAGAGACACAATAGAACTTGAGCCGGCGATTACAAGCTACTGTTGTCACGCTTACTCGTGGCGGGAATCAGGAAAGGCGTTAGGACGTAAAGAGGCGTGTAATTAGTAAGACAAGTGTAGTGTACTGACCAAGTATTTATTGGTCAGTGATGTATGAAATTGTATGTCCCTTTTAGGGGAATGTAATAAATGTTATAAGTTTGAGTGTACAAGTTTGTGGAGTAGGTTACAAAATATAGGATCTCTGAACACTGCTGACTCACCTGATGATAACAGCTAGGGCCTCCGGCGGACACACTGTATGACTGATAATCGAGAGAGCTGTCCTCCTTAAGGCCCTCCTATTATAGGCTTTGGTGTTGTGCTGTCAGCATTCCACTGGCATAGATGCCCCAGTTAGTTATGTGTAGCTGTTTATGGTGTGATGCAAGTGTTTGGCAAGCCTTCCAGGCTGGTTAGCTGCCCTTGCTGTGTGAAAGATGTTGTTCTGGACTTATGAGATTTGCCAGTTAGGGATGGTTTTAATAGATGATGGAGGGTGGCTTCCAGGGGGTGCAACCCCCTGGGGGCCTGTACAATATCCAACATGAAGCTCAAATTTCAATTGCGTTTTTTCAGCAGTTGGTAGCACTGACATCATATTCAAATATGGGCTTGAGATATTCAGGTATAGATCTTTACACATACCAAATTTGGTTTTGATTGCTGCAGCCGTTTAGGAGTTGTTAGGGGGGGGGGCATATACACACACATCCAGCCAGACAGACAGAAGGACAGACAGACAGACATAAGGACAGACAGAGAGACACACTTTTTCCGGATCGATCTCATAAGTCTACTTTTTCCTCATTTTTTCAAAATGTGAAAAGTAGGCCAAAAATTGACGTAGTGATTAATAATGGTAGATAACTTTCAAAATACAACAAGAATATGGGCTCTTCACCCTTCGTGGCAAATTTTGTTGATTTCCAGAAGGCTTGTGATTCCATAGACCAGCGATCCTGACAACGCGGCCCTGGGAACGAATTTTTGCAGCCCTCATGACTGTTAGGGATAGGAATAAAAACATAAATTTAAGAGTTATGGAAAAAATATTTTATGAAAAAATTATACAATATTTTATAAATATATGTTATATTTATTTATTAAGATTATTGAAAATCTGTCGTTTTTCTCTACCTAATTATTTACTCCGACTACCGCAGTGTAGTTGGAGATGTTGTATCGCGCATTAGTCATCCCCACTACAGTGGCACCGAGCGGGTAGTTGTCATCAGTGGGGAGTTTTATCTAGCTCAGTGCAGACCTGTATATGTTGCGCCAGTGTTAATGTGATTTTAGTGCTGTTAACATTTTATAAATTTAACACATTATTTTACGAACATAACATTTACTTCAGTGATCGAATTTTTAAATTCAATATTGCAGGAGTGTACTCAAAAGGACGGAAACGAAAACATGAGGATGAAAACCGCAAGTTTCAAGCTGACTGGGAGGGAGAATTCTTTTTTACAAAAGGTAAGAAAGAAGGGACTGCTCTATGTTTGATATGTCGTGAAACGGTAAATGGAAACAAACGTTATAATTTGAGCAGACACTACACTTCAATCCATTCGTAATTTGAAGAAAAATTCCCGAAAAATTCAAAGATCCGAGAGGAACGATTGCAATCTTTGAAAAAGTATTTTGCCTGTGAACGTAGTACGCTTTTTAATTCAATTAACAAGAATGAGTTTACTACAAAAGCATCCTACCAAGTAACAGAAATTTTAGCACAAAAGATGAAGCCGTTTTCTGATGCAGAAATTGTAAAAGAGTGTGTAGTCACCGTTTGTATAACTTTGTTTTCACACTTATCTAATAGTAAGCAGATATTAGATGAAGTTTCTAAACTTCAGCTGTCTGATTCAACTTGCATAAGACAATCACAGGACTTAGCAGCAAATATTGCACTTAATCTTACCGATGAACTGCACCAAAGCAAATATTTTAGTCTTGCGCTCGACTCATCCACAGAAATAACGTCAATTTCTCAATTGATATTGTTCGTCAAGTATGTATCCAAGTATTGTGTTGTTAAATAAGATTCTTGGGTATGATTCCCATGACTGGACAAACTCGAGGTATTGATTATTTGAGCAAAATATTTAAGTTTTTTTTACGAGCTTAGCATTGATATGAGAAAGGTGTTTTCTGTGTGTACTGATGGTTGCCAATCAATGTTACAGCGAAATATAGGGTTCGTTCAGTTGTTGAAAACACATTGGGGAAATGACAGTTTATTAAGTTTTCATCGTATCATTCAACAAGAAAGCTTATCTGTTAAATTTGGTGAAAATGTCAGCTGTGTGACGAAAACAGCTGTAAAGGTCGCGAATTATATAAGGTCGAATGAACTGAACCACAGAATGTTTCAAGATTTTTTGAATGAATTTATTTCGCAATACGGGGACGTGCTTTACCACACAAACGTGAGATGGCTGAGTGAGGGTAAAGTTTTGGAACGTTTCTTCAGCATTCGTCATGGAATTACTCTGTTTTTGGTTACAAAGAATGAAGAGTATCCTGATGTTTAAAATTTTGATTGGTGGCTTAAAGTAGCGTTTCTCACTGATACAATGGGCATTACGAATTAAACACCGACTCGATTGCTAGGGGATTACAATAACACTGTAACGAAAATGATGAGTATTGTGTTTTCATAGGAACAAAAGCTCAATATGTATATTGAAGAATTGTCAAACAGCGATTATTCCAGCTTTCCTTCTGTTAAAACTCTGTGGAAAATCCAGATGAAAGTCAAGATGTTTCTGATTTACTATAGCTGTTGACAGACCTAAAGGACGAAATGTCTGTGAGGTTTAGTGACTTCAGGAAGTATCAAGAACCATTTCGCTTGGTGGAAAATCCATGGGCAATAACAACAGCAAATGTAGCTCATCTTTCTGGTTTTGGATACGAAGCTAGGGATTTGAAAAATGAGTTAATTGATCTTCAGCACGATACGGAGCTCAAAAAGTATTTTTGAAGAAAAAAGGATGAACTCACTATGAGTTTTGGAAAGCATTTGAAAAGGATACATTTCGTAACTAATTGACTGTGCTCAGAAAAATGTGTGTGTTTTTGCATCTACATATGTCTGTGAATCTATATTCAGTAAGCTGAAGTTCATAAAAAACAAGTACAGATCCAGGTTAACGAGTGAGAAGGTAGACAACATTTTGAGAATTTCAGTTTCTTCCCAACCTGCCAACATAGATGCCTTATTAAAGAGCTGTGAAAGATTTCGCCCATCGACTTCAAAGAATTAACAAGTCAAGTATTCCTGGGTCAAGTAAAAGACATGTCCCTGCTTTTTATATGGAAAACAGTTTATTTTATTGATGTAATAAATTTACGTTATTATCATATTGTTTGTAAGTTATTTAACGCCACTTCATAGTGTAGTATTGCATTCAGAAAAATATATTTTGTAATTAACCTAAATTATACAGTTTGTACTTGCGGCCCTGAGGAAAATTTGATACGAACTATTTGGCTCTCTAAGAAATCCTAGTGAGGAGCGCTGCCATAGAAAAACAATCTCTCTTTCAAACCCTAGTTGAATTGGGACTAGATAATAACACTCTGAATCTCGTGAAGGCTACTTTGACAAATTCCAAGTCTAAGGTGAAATTCAGAGAGGAGCTATCCAAAAGCTTTGATATCAGAACAGGGGGATGGTTTATTCCCTATTCTCTTCAACTCCATGCTAGAGAAAGTCATTCGTGTTGGACGAAAACTGTATCAGACAACTCGGGATTTCAAGAAGGACAAACTAAATATCAATTGCCTGTCCTTCGCAGAGATCTCACACACCTAGCATCCGGTATGGAGTAAGCTACGCACCAACTCACCACCCTTAGTCAAAGAGCAGCTATAGTAGGGTTGAGGATTGTCATTAACAAAACGGAGTTCATTACCAACAACCGAGACGCACCCAACTCAATCTCATACGAGATACGAATGCAGTAACTCCTCAAAATACCTGGGAGAATAATAATAATAATAATATATTATAACACTATAATACGGAGATTAAACCTGAAGTGCTGTATGCAAGTGAAACCTTGGTACTTAATAAGAAAGGTGATCTGGAAAATATCTTGAAGGAGGAAAGAAAGGTCTTGAGGAAAATTCTGGGCCCAGTGAAAAGTGAAGAAGGGTATAGACTCAAATCACGCAAAGCCACGGAAAAACTATCCAACCTCGCCGCAGACATCAGGAAACGAAGACTGAAATTATATGGACACGTTCACAGACTCTCATCTTCAAGGTTAACTCACAAGATTTTGACATACTTTGGAAAACTGAAGAAGGTATCTTGGATACAATATGTTAAAAATGACCTGGAAAAGGCCCGGATAGAAACGTCAGAAATACTAGACAGAAATGTCTACCGTCAGAAGATAAATAAATGGGTGGTACAGCCAGAGAATGAAGTCCCCAGAAGATCGGGGACTAAGTAGTCAGAAGAAAGGAAACAAGCGCACAGTGAAAAAATGAAAGCAATATGGTCTGTTAGAAAGGCGAATCATAAATATAATGCGTGATCCAATAGGGTCCATACGCACATAATAATAATAATAATAATAATAATAATAATAATAATAATAATAGATTGCAACAATGCTCACTAGCGAGACCTACAAGTATCTGGGAATGAAGCAAGCCAGACACATAGAACACTCAGTAGTGAAACAAGATCTGACGAAGGAATTTGTCAGAAGAATTAAGCTTGTTTCTAACACCAGCCTCAACAGTAAAAACTTGGTTAAGGCAATCAACGCTTATGCTGTCCCTATTCTTAGTTACTCGTTTGGGGTCATCAAGTGGAGTAAAACTGACATTGCAAGCTTAGAACAGAAAATTAGAACATCACTGACCAAGTCACGAAAACACCATCCCAGGGCATCTGTGGAACGAGTCATGTTACCGAGACATATGGGTGGGAGAGGAATTGTTGATATAAACAACCAAGTAGCTCGACAGATCTATGAGCTAAGAAAATACTTCTGTTCTGTATCGAACCATTCGATGCTGCACAGGGCTGTCACAGAAGCAGATGATTCAACTCCACTACTCTTAAGTCAGCAAGAGACTCAAATTCAGGTGCGCAGTGATTTGGATAGATTCAATGCCTGGTTGTCCAAGCCACTACACGGAAGACATCCCAATGAAGTCATCCAAACTCACGTCGACAAGCTAGCGTCGAACTTTTGGTTGATTTCTGGGCAGATGTTTCCTGAAACAGAAGGCTTTATGATGGCTATTCAGGACCAGGTTGTCCCCACGAGGAACTACCTAAAGTTCATAACCAAGGATGCATCTGTGCAAGATGACCATTGCAGATACGGTTGCCCAACATCTGAGACTGTTCAGCATATTATATCGGGTTGTCGCCATTTTGCAGGGACAGAATATAGGAAGAGACATGATTTTGTTGCCAAGATAGTCCATCAAGAATTGGCTATACAACTTCAACTGCTGAGCCAAGAGAAAGTGCCGTACTACAAATATGCTCCTGAAAGTGTACTGGAAAATGACAGCTTTACGTTGTACTGGGATCGTACTGTATTGACAGACCAATCAGCTGTGCACAACAGACCTGATTTAGTTCTTGTTGACAAATGCATGAAGCACACCACCTTCATAGATGTGGCGATCCCAAACAGTGGCAACATACTAACAAAGCATGTTGAAAAGCTGTCAAAATACACAGAGCTTTCAGAACTGATAAGGAAGCAATGGCACATGGCACAAGTCAGGACAGTTCCTATTATTATCTCCAGCACTGGCGTGATTCCCAACAACTTAAAGGAATCGCTCACGGCGTTGAAATTAGACCCAGGCCTTTTCAAACTGATGCAGAAAACAGTCATACTTTCTACGTGTCGCGTAGTAAGGCTGTTCTTGGGCAATCAGGCCTGAAGCAATGAGGGGAATATGAAGCTACTACTCAATGCAGTCACCAAGAATTTGCTCCTTGTGATATGTACGGTATCTGGGATTGTAAATGTTTTCTTTCCAGCAAATGCTGAGAATGTGTAAGCGCATGCGCAAAATAAATAATAATAATAATAATATCATATGGCCTCGGACGCCGGTGCAAGCTTTGTTATTTGACACCCAGAGGGCAGCTTGCATGTCAAATTTCGTCGTTCCTTGGAGCGCTATGAATAACAAGGAGGTTAGATATCTAAGCTCCTTGACACTACAGCGCTTTCTAGTAGAGAATGGAGGAACTTTGTGTTGGCGGAAAATCCCGAGATTAATTTTGCCAGTATGAACACGGCATACTGAATTGAAATGGGTTCTTTAACATGCCAACAACGTATGGCATGCGTGCCGTGATTTTTGTCGTCGTCCAAAAAAATCACTCACCATGGCCAGGAGCGAACCTGCACGCTTGGGGTTGGTCGTCACCTCTGAGAATGGGTAACCCTGAATGTTAGTGAGGATCTAGCCATGAATTCAGGTCTACCAAACTGGAGGTAACATTTAAGGAGAACAATTTACGAGTCCAAATCCCTCTCCCTTCGCCTTAAACTTAGACAGTACGAAACTGTACGAATGTTTGAACATGGTCAAAAAGGGACAACTCGGGAATTTGGAACTGAAAGAACGAAAGATGTTGAGAAAACTTATGGGTCCCATTAAAGAGAGAGGAGAATAGAAGCATTTGAAATGTGGTGTTACAGGAGAATGATGAAGATCAGATGGGTAGATAGAGTAACAAATGATGAGGTATTAAGACGAGTGGGAAAGGAGAGATGTTTCTGGCGACTGCTAATGAAGAGAAGAGATAGGTTGGTAGGACACATACTAAGACACTCAGGAATAGCAAACTAATTTATGGACGGGAGGGTTAAGGACAAGAACTGTGAAATATGTTAAAGAGATTGGCTCGGTGGTGGTGGCTATGTAGGGGTGAAACGATTAGCTTATGACAAGAAGGCATGGAGCGCTGCATCAAACCAATCATAGGGCTGAAGACTCAAAAAACAAACAAGGCAAAACAGAGGACAGGAACTGGAAGGAGGTGGCCATGGCATTAAATTAAGAAACATCCAAGCATTTTCCTGAGGAAGAAATGGACAACCACTTACAGGACAGCAGAAGTGGATTTAAACGCATCTGTTCTCAGTTTTTACCTCATAAGGCAAAGTGCACCCCGTTCCAACCCTCATACCAGGATTACATTTATTGGCAGAGATGGGAATCTAACCCAGAACCTTAGGATTCGGTGTCTCACACCCCGTGAGACCCTGTTGTCGCCAACTCATGTGTCACTGGCTGTGAGTCGCTAGGGAGTGTTGTTGGTGATAAAACTCGCCTCCTCAGTAATCGATATGGAAAAAGGATTATCAATCACATTAAACAGGAAAGCAAAGAGGACGCTGATTGGTGGCACCCTTTTATAAACTAACGAGAAATGCGGGCAGATGGGTCTCTTCATCTCATTCGCTGTCAGCACAGTCTCACTCAACAGCGAGATCGATTTCTGGATATCGAACAGCGTTCACAGACGTCGATCAATGTCATTGCATTGCCAAGATCCATTACTTGCTCTCAAACAAAGACTGAATGATTATTCTGATGGGTGTAATGGTGGAGGTGATCGAGTGTGTGGTTGAGCAAATAATACCCATAATGCAATTGTTCCTAGCACGAGAGTTCCTGTTCCAAATACACTCACTGGGCTCAATCCGCACCCCATACCTTAGTTTGTCAAATCAACAGATAATGCATTATTTCAGTGCCTTGACTTCTAGATAGCCCCTTTGTCTCCACTCTCCTAGAGCCAGTTCTCATGTGCCCTTCATGGCACCAAATATTGTAGCTTACCTTTCGTAAATCATAAAAGAGTTACGGAAAGATACCACCTCGCGGGAGGAGTCATTTTAACCAATACTGAAAGTTATATAAATCTAGCACATAATTTCTCAATGCAATTTTGTAGGTGGAGACGCAAAGAGGCAGTCTTGAGCCATTTAATTGCAGACTAAAGTTGACGATCACTGTTTGCTCTTATGAGGACATCTTTGTTCGTAACTTTATCGGTCCAGGGTATTTTAGCATTCTTTTGGATCCACATATCGAATGCCTCTAGTTTATTTTTATGTTGCTAGCCCTCAAAGTCCAAGCCACCATACCATATAAGAGTGCCGACCAGACGTAAGTTCTTGTTGTCTTTTTTGAAGGAAGATGACATTCATATACGATGGTGGATCAAAAGGTTAGTTGCACTAACACGCTGCAGCAGCGCGCTGTGTGTCGCATACGTGGGCACAGCGGAGAAAGGGACAGACACTGCCCACACGTCTGTTAGGCAGGTCGCTGTGGTGTCTCGTCTTGTATGGTGTGAATAGCGGCCAAATGCAATGGCGCGTCGACTGGACGTTCACTACAAAGATGAGGTGCGTGAGACAATCCGTTCATATGGGCCAAAAGGAAGAACTGTACGGACATTAAAGAGAAGTGCCGGGGGAAATTGAGCCCCGGTGTGATTTTGTTGCACGATAACGCAACACCTCATTAGGCCTGCCAAACGAGCGAACTGCTGCAGCGTTTCAAGTGGGAGGTCTGACAACATCCACCCTACAGACCCGACCTAGGGCGTTGTGACTTTCATCTGTTCGGTAAACTCAAAACGAAGCTCGGTGTTCGACGTTTCTAGATCGATGAGGAGGTGAAGGCCGCTGTCTCCGTGTGGTTGCGGAACGCTGGAGGAACTTTCTATGCATCCGGCATCGACAAGTTGGTTGTCCGTTCGCAGAAATGTTTGGAGTCTGTTGGAAACTATGTGGAAAAGTGACGTTACATTGTATGTCGTTATAGGCGTGTTGCTGTTGTATAGGTGGTGTAATAAATGGCCATAACTGGGAAGTGAAAATTATTTTTTGATCTTCCCTCGTATATACACTATTTCTATGCGACTTCTGATTTCAACGTCGGGATATAAACCATCATTGATGATACTCCCTCGTTCAGGCTGTTCAAAATCTACGAGTTTGAGTATGTGTACTCGCGAGTTCTCAGTGTGACGCTTGGAGTACGGTGGGAGAGGGACTGGGGGCGATAGCAAATACGTCACTGGGCGAAGGTCATAGCACAAGTCCAAGCGCTTCCTGCCAGTATTGATGTATCCAACGTGCAGTGGTGGCAGCCCCCACACTAGAGCTGTATTCCATGTTGCAGATTTACTCACGCAAGGCGGCGAGTACTCCTCTGCTCACTGGCGAGCAGCTTGGCTGGAACAGCCGGTCCTAGATATTTAAAATAGCATACCCGCTTGACTGGGACACCTCTGATGCTCAAAGTAGCTTGGTCGTGATTTTTACAACTAAAAACCATACAATTTGTCTCCTTTACATTAAAATGGGGCCCAAATTTGTCAGAAGGTTTATTAATAACTCTTTTCCTTTATATATCAAAGACGAATTCATCAGATGAAAATGAACTCTTATGCCCTTCAGTCAGTCCTAAACCGTTATTAATTTCCTGTTCGTTCAAAGTGCTAACCTTATTTATCACCATGTATCTTAATAAGCTCTGGAAAAGAACGTAAACAACCACAATTCGAAAGATACCATGCGCAGTATCCTAGGTGACTGCAATATGTTCAAAGAACACTAATTATAAATACAGTGATTTACGGAAATACCAACATCGACATATCCAGAGAGAAAATAATTTTCGCGTTGTCTTGGTTGCAACTGAATGGCTGTATATGAAAACGAAAATCCACAGCCTGCTTCGAGTGGTCCGATCGGGTCAGATGGAATGAATGAAGCCCCCATCTTGCAGCGACGGTATGAAGTGTGCTGGATATAACAATATCAATTTTATAAAAATGTAGCCGATAGATCGGCCCGTGGCACAATTTGGGTTAATCTTCATCAAACCATTCCACTTTGGTGTTCCAAGTTGGGCTCATTAGCAGGTTATTTGTACATCCTTTCTGGACCAGCTGGGGTAGTGAGCCTTCAACTACGAAAGAAGCACATCTTCCTCTCTAGGGGAACTAAGAGCTTCCTCAATAATATCCCCTTCCTATTATGAGCCTAAGTTGGTAGGAAGAACCCTGTAAGAACACGGTATAAAACCACGAACATTCCCTTGGTCAAGAGAGCCAAAATTCCAACGGGTTCCTGAATCAAGGATAAGAAAACAAGGTCATCAGCACAAACAATATTCAAAAGGCTATGCTTTATCGCTGCTGCACACTTCCTGGTATACATAACTCTTCAGCTTAAGGGGGCTCTTACACCACGACTGGGAGTTTTCACACTCAGTTAACAATTAAATCATAGCTTCACTAATAATAACATAGAATTATGAGAACTTAATAAGTTATAGTTAATACACAGGGCTTTTATTTCATATATAAAAGCGAACAGTATATAAAGTATTGCGTAATTAGGGCAATATTTTTGATTTTTTTTAAACGTCATGACATGTTATCTGGGTCAGGTGTACTATGTACTTTTTCTGCAATAAACCTAGGCCGGTATGCGCGGCAGTATTAATGGTGCCGGGACGTCTTCAATAGATCGGGCAGCGCTTAGTTCGAATGGCTTTTTAGTTCACGCGGGGCGAAGACAGTTCCACGGTCTTTAATAATTGTAGATCTTCCTATATTCAATAACATACATTCTTATCTAGAATTGGCAACGTCACACAAATAAACATTGCACTGACCTCAGAGAGCTCATAGGAACAAAGGGGGGAGACAGGAAAAACCAGTTTCCTCCAGTTAACACCCGGGTTCAGTCGACCACAACTGGTGCCAGAGTGAACACGAAACTGCTCGAAGTTCCAGCCAGGAAGACAACCGGATAAGTATCAGACTGTATTATTACAGTATAACCATAGTTGATTTTTTACAACCATATAATCACTCCAAGCAGACAAACTCCGGATTTCTATCACCATTTTAGCATTTCACCTAACATTGGATATACTACATTTAGCATACACCGACAGTTGCATTACCAATACTGCAACTAAATAATTGTACATATTGTATATATTTTTCACCTGTATTCTTAAACATAGATGTTATAGCCTAAGTGTAATGGATCTGATGATGATCGCTTGAAGATCGAAACTGGTCATCCTAGTTTATTTATTAATCTCATGTAATTTATTTCAGGATTAGGGGATAACCCAGCTCATTTTGGGTACATTCGTGTTGACCGACTGAAAAGCACCAAACTTTTGTTTTGTAAATGTCATGAATCCCAAAAAACACGATTTAACAAGAAATACCAGTCTCAATGGAATAATTATTCTTTCGTGTAAAGAAAACACAAGAATACTGAGGATGAACCACCATTAATGTTATATTGTCAATAGTATGTTTTTTAATACCTAATTTGTCTTCAAAAATAGTTTTTTGTTAAATTATCCAAGTAGGCTCTATCTTAAATATTTTTTAATATAATTTCATGAATGAGGTTAACCGAGTGCGAATAACCCCACTCGCGGTGTATGGGCACCGTTAATTTGTTCACTGAAGAATCCAAATAATTCTTTCTTGTCCATGAAATTTTGTGCTCCATAATATTACAAAAAAGAAACCTCTAGAGCTGAGTGTGTCCAGTGAATTTCATATTTCAGGTATTCGATGACATGAATCATCAATAGCCTCTTCTCATACAATTCATCTAGGAGACAGATGCGGTCGGAAGGAAGAAAAAAGAATGAAAGACAGGAAGAAAGAAAGAAAGAAAGACTAATTAGAAAAACATTGATTCCGAAAATTAATCAAACAATTGGGAAAACAAACAATTTCTGTGTAAATATCTATATTTCAAGTGTTAAATAAAGTATGAAAGAAAATAGTCTTACATCCAATAATAAATGACGTTGAAATTGAGAAAAAGGAAAGGAAGATCTTCCGGAAAATTCTTGGTCCCAAGAAATTACCTGGAGATGGATACTAATTTCAACTGAGGTCAAACCAAGAACTCTACTACATGTTTGAAAGGATTTCTGTCAGCATGAGAAAGAGGAGGTTCAAGTTCTATGGACATATTAAACGATTGGGGCAAGAGATTGGCTAACAAAATTCTCAACCTTCAGAAGAAATGGAAGGTGCAACCTCCATGGCTGCATGAAGTCTATGAGGAGTTAAAAAGGGCAAACATTGGACCGGACGAAGTCTGGGACAGGATTCAGAACCAAAATTGCAGGTGTGAAGGATCCCCACAAAGAAAGACCCACGCTTTCAAATGAAGAACGATTGATAAGGAGCCAGAGGCTGAAATATATTTGGCAGGAAGCTAAACGACAAGGAAGAAACATCTTAAAGAAGAAAACCTGAACGGTTGTTGTGTATTTGTAGTACATAGGAGCCTGCATCAAATAATAATAATAATAATAATAATAATAATAATCATAATAATAATAATAATAAAAGATGTGTGCGGGAGAGAAAGAGAGAGAATAAAGGAATGAACTGTATGTTGGTTTGAGCCCGCGGGGTATTCCTGGATAAAGGATGATAATATAAATAATTCAATTAACTGTACAGAATGGGAATTGATCAGTACTGGGCAACTACGTAGCTAATTGTGAGAAGCGATTCTCATTATCAAGGCAGACCATCAAAGGTGGCAGCGACAAACAAAGAAGTTTTAGGAGATCAATTCTTTTGGATTTCATTACCTTGTCTGCAGGTTCCATTAATAATATAACAGGG
Source organism: Meconema thalassinum (assembly GCA_946902985.2). NCBI lineage: Eukaryota > Metazoa > Arthropoda > Insecta > Orthoptera > Tettigoniidae > Meconema > Meconema thalassinum. The sequence continues at coordinate 300,545,215 of OX336396.1, read as the reverse complement.
GAGATAAGAGAATGGCGAGATTTATGAAGTTCTCAGGCCACTGAGCCTTTATGTCATCAGAAGGATGAAAGAAAGAGAGAAGGAAAGAAAGAATGAACGAAGGAAAGTGCCATCTAATCAAAAATCAAAACAAACACACTAACAAAACGAAAGCAATCATTCAAACATATAATTAAACAAGAAATGAAAATCTGAAACAATCAAATAATCAAAACACAATCGATCAATGAATAAAACAAACAAGCAATCAAATACAAACAAAAATGCAACTAAACAAACGATCAGTCAGTCAATATCAATGAAACAAATCAGCTAAAAAAGATTCTCTCAAACAATCTATGAAATCAAAATAATCAAATCAACAAGGAGAAAATCAATTAAAAAGATCTAAGACAAACAAAGAAACTAGAAAGATTACTATCAACCCTTGAAGGGTAGCGCTTCTCTCCGCCACGAAAACGGGATACACTTATAGAGGGCGCCAGGGAATGTTCTCCGCAGTGCCTATGTAATGCTGCCAGAGGTAGCATCAGCAGTTTAGTTGGCAGCACGGTGTCCTGGGCAGGGTAGCAGTACAGTGCGGGCCACACGTGTGGGTTGTGGGCTGACGAAATCGTCAGTGTGTATTGCAGTAACCGAGCGTTCAGATAGATTGTTGGAAGAGTGCAACAGGGGGTAATTTTTACTACTGAAGAGAGAGCTTCTTTGTTGGAATACGTTTTTAGCGAAGGCAATCGGTTTACAGGAAATGTAAAACTAAAATTTCAGGTGCGGTTTCCTAATTCAAAGTGTCCAAACTGGGATAACGTTCAAGAGTTGATGAGTACATTTCTTGTGACCGGCTCAGTTCACGATGTGCCGGGAACATGCAGGCCTATGCTTTTAACAGACGAAATAATTGATGAAATCTCCGGTATAATGCTGCGTAGTCCAAGAAAATCAACACGCAAATTAGCTCAAGAAAATGGAATATCTGAGTGAACAGCACATAAAGCTATAGGAGACAAGCTTCAGTTGTTCCCTTATAAAGTTACCAGCTGATACAATCGGCAGCCGTGCTGCCAACGTAACTGCTGATGCAAGATCTCGCAGCAGCATGTAGGCGCTGCGGAGAACATTCCCTGGCGCCCTGTACTTCCCCCACTTCTCTCTTTTGTACAATCCCCACCAGTGTTTGGCACTCCTAAAATACACACCAAATTTGTCAAAATATGTTTAAAAAGCAATTTGTGAAAATTTTTCAAAATGTGTCAAAAAATCTCAGGAAGTAAAAAAGAAAAAATACTAAAAATCTAAAAAAATAAAATACAATTAATCAAAATACAAAGGAATAATCAAAATTATTCAAAATCCATAAAAAACATAAATCAAAAGTAGTCAAAATTTGCCCCCAAAAAGGCTCGAAAGTAAAACAAAAACAAAAAATACTCAAACCTAAATAAAAACACAAATAATCAAATCAGTCAAAATACAACAATAAAAAACAATCAAAATTATTCAAAAAAGCTCAAAAAGAAAACTATCACAAAATTTGTCAAACTTTGTGAAAACTAGCTCGAAAATCCCCCCAAAAATTATAAATGAAAGATTAGTCAAACTAAAATAAAAATCAAACAAAATTATTCAAAACAATCTCCATTCTGCGAGTCTAGAGATTGCAATAAAAGTTGAAGTAAGAAGTATTTATTATCAGTTTCTAGAATCGTAGTGATTACCGATGCGAAGCGCTACCGATAACAACGTTGCAATTAGCGCTGCCGTCCTAGTGTTATGCAAGTGACTATGGGCATCCTGGTTATCAGTCCCGTGCTGTAATGGACACCTCCATCGCTGTTTGTGCTCATCTCTCCAGGATAAGCCAAATTGTCTCCAGGTGTTCTGTCTGGCACCTCCCTGGGTAGTGAGTAGACGTTGCGGTCAGTGTATCATATCCGTCTCAAGCAACTCTGATGGAAAACATTTACCTTAGTAACGATTTTATCCGTCATTTTTCACGTTCCACTCGTATAGATCGCAGTTGGTAGAATGATGGTCGAAAACAGGCACGACTTGGAGTTGTCACCCAGAGGGGTCGGAGGTGTTTAAACACAGCTGAAACTATCCTGACACTAGAGCAAACTTCACCATCATGAGTGCTCAGTACCGGTATAAAATTAAAATAAGTAGTGAGTCAAACATATATAAAACTAGCCACCTGCCCCAGCTTCGCCCGGGAACAGTTATAAATGCTTTACGTGATAAGCGCTGTATTTTCGATGTCTATGAACTACGAACTATATCCGTTTTACGTCTCGCCATGATGGGTTAAAATCGCTAACTGGACTATTAATTATATTATCATGGAGATGCATGTGCAACGAATTCTTGTCAGGCGTAATTATGAATGGCGAGGTGCATGAAACACAAATTCCCTTTCCGTCCAATCTTAACTCGACTGTGTAGGCTACTTTTCGGAACGAAAACTTCACAGGCGAAATGAAGAAAAGCCGAGTTGCCCTTCCGGGGAAACTCCAAGCACTACCACTCCTCTCTGAAGTCATAACTCAGCACGACTCGACAGTTTGCTGCTGGCTGTATCTGAGGTAATAGGCTCGTCCACTAGCTAGGCTGTAACTGGGGTGATAGGCCCGCCCATAGCTATCTCGTAAATTGTCGCTTCAGTAATTGATTGGAGATTGTTGGAAGAAATTAAAACTTATAAACACTTATAGTGGGCGATGTATTGAAAATAGAGATATACTCTCGCGGACTTTTTTGTAGAACTTTTCATGCTGAACAATTCTTACACTCATAGTACTACGTATATTGATATTTTTAACGATTTGCCTAGCGCAAGCTTAAAAAAGCGCACGGACGCCAGGTTTTTATTTCGACTTTTTCACTAAAATCGTTACTGCTTGGCTTTTTTTAATCATAAATAAGTAATTATCTACAGAAACCTTCCTCGAACATTCGTTTACAGAATGGTGAAAATCGCATCAAAATTCATCCAGTGGTTCTCGAGATTACCCGTGACATCCAAGAATTGGGACTTTGTTTTATAGACAGAGTACCAGAATAAAAATAAAATAAGTGGTGAGTCAAACATACAGAAAATTACAACTAGAAATTGACGGCTGCATTGATGACAAACGAAGACTTGCAATGCAAGTACGTGCGGGTTGGAATCCCGCGAACATTATAATCCTCCATCTTGTATCTACATTCAATTGTCATCATTGCGGTCGTGAAAGAACAACCAGTTCACCTCAGAGGTCAGTGTTCGATTCCCGTTAAAATAGTTCTGGTCTGAGGACTGGAATTGTGATGCAGAACTGAGAAGGGATGTGTTCGATTCCCACCTCACCCAAGCTGGAATTGGATTTCCGTGGGTTCCTATTTCCCTCGGCCGTCTCCATCCCATTCATGCTTGCCACGGTGGGTGAGTGGTTATCGTGTCGGACTACCAACCCCCATGCTTTCAGGTTCGCTCCTGGCCGTGGTAAGTGATCGTTGAAAGGCGACGAAAATCACGACACGCATGTCATACGTTGTTGGCATGTTAAAGAACCCATTTGAATTCATTAGGCCGGTGACCTCGATGTTGCAAATCCACTAAATTCAATCTACAACAACAACACACAATATTACAGGCACTTTGTATAAACTGAGATCAGAAATGAATTTGTTAGCAGAGCCTCAGGTATGAGATGGTTGATCACAGAGTAACGAACATAGCACCGGAGGTGGGGTCAATAAAGTTTGTTGTTCACTCTCATGACAGGTGACTTCGAGATATAGTTGGTCACTAGTCGTGGCCGAGTGAGGTGCGCGTGTGAGAGTTGTGTGATCGCATTGGAAGAGTGTACTTTTTTTAATACTGGTGCTTCTGATAGATCCACGGGTGTACTGACCTTCCGTGTGTCATTCGGACAATACTTTTCAAGTAGTGTTCCAGATAGGACAACAAATCAAGAAACCCAGAAAACCCCGCTGAACATCATGTCCGGATACCAGAGGAAAAACACTACGCTGTCAATGGAACAGGCAGAGTTCTCGCCCCACACCAGGAGAAATTCACCGCTGGATTAGCGATACCCTCCGGTTGACTGTCGACCAAGTAGAAGCCATCCAGTTAAATGCGCAAGAAAGTACCAAGTACATCAAGGTAATCAGCATATCTACTTATCAAAAATTGCTAAATAATTTTGAAGCTCCTATTAAATTTTAGTATGACTCAGGCGAGGTGACTAATGTTAAACTCTCCACAGCGGATTCCAATTTTACCACAGTGCGTATATTTATGTCCCACTCGAAGTTCCCCCTGAAATTTTTAAATCCGTCCTGTCGAAATATGGCACTGTGAGTGACATCAGGAAAGAACAATGGTCTTCTGCTTATCAGTTCCCAGTGTTTAATGGAATACGTGCAGTCACTATGGAAATCAAACAAGATATCCCCTCCACTGAGACTTTTGGTGGCCATTTTAGCTACATATCTTATAATGGACAGAAACAGACCAGTTTAATTTGCAATGCTAACACTCATCTCCGTATCAATTTTCCAAAGAAAATTATTCCCCTCGGTACAACTCCTACCCAACAAAGAAGTGTCCAATACTCCGATGTTGTGACACAGCAAACGTCACATGAAAACATGGTTATTGATCAGTCAGCTGGGACACCGGCAGAATTGGCCTCATCCACACATGGCGCAGACCACGTACCTACATAGTGCCCCTGCGCCATCGGCCACCTGAATTGCAGCCATTGAGCCAAATCCTCCGTCACTACAGGCTGCATCAGAAATTTTGTCTTCACTGCCCCCACCTACTCTGGTACCTACCGACTCCCTGAAGCAGGTTGATCGGGGATCTGAGAACGTAACTAAGAAGATTAAAACAAATGCCTCGATCACTGTACCAGCCCCGAAGAATCAAACTGGTTCTACACATGCTCCCGCAGCTGTGAAAAAGAAACAAAATATTCCTTCTACGTCATCTATGGACCCACGAACGCTCTCAAACGCTGACAGCCGGCCCATGAATGGCACTCATAAGGAACTATCTCACCCTAATTTGACATAGTGCACCAGTATATCTCTCACCCGTATCTTTCTTCTCTTTATTCTTTATCCTATTTCTCGAGTCCACCTTCCAGTATGTCTAGCACAGCTTTTATACTTCTCTTAATGGCGCAATTTCTCACTGTGGCCACTGTGAATATCAATGTAATAGAATGTCTCCTGAAATTCCGACTATTGGAGAGATTCCTTCGAGATGCAGACATTGACATGGCTTTCATTCAAGAAGTCGTTATACCCCGTCTTCCCATATCTGCCTTCTACAAACAATACATCAATGCCGGTACTAATACTAGAGGGACCGGCTTCCTCATAAGACATGATATCCCACTCGAAGGTGTGCTATGTCATCCATCAGGACGCATAATAACTGGACACATAAACAATACCACCCTGATAAATGTATATGCCCCATCCGGGTCCAGCAAACGTGTGGAACGGAAAATGTTCTTTCAACAGAGTATACTGCCCCATCTGCACGACGTTAAAGAAAAACGTATCCTTGCAGGGGATTTCAATTGTATTTAACGCCTAGAGGATTCCACTAGTCCATACAAAGGTGTCAACCCGGCTCTCAGGACCCTCCTTACTTCCTTACACCTCATTGATGCTGTGGATAGTTTAAGGGTGCCCCTGCCCCATTACACCTGTATAAGTCACAACTCCTCATCACAAATTGACCGCATCTACTTTTCCCAAGAACTTATCCAGCCCAGACGATATGAAGTGATACCTCCCAGTTTCACTAACCATCATGCAGTCGTATGTACAATCTCTTACCCCCATCCCGTTTTTCACATAGGAAGAGGGTATTGGAAATTGAATTGCTCGCTGTTACTGGAGGAGGAATGCCAATATATTTTCCGACAACACTGGAATCGATGGGTCCAACAAAAATGCAACTATGGAGACTGTGCAGACTGGAGGGATATTTAGTTAAACCAGGAATCCGCCGCGTCTTTAAGAACATATCCTACCAAAGAGGTCGGGAAAGACGGGATACAGTTGAATTTTACTATCGAGTTCTTCGCCCGGCTCCAGCAAAGATCTGATGCTGGAGAGCGTATCTATGAACAGATTCGGGAAGTTAAAGCCAAGCCCCTGTCTCCACAGCATCGAACGCTCGCTCATATAAACGTGGCTTTAAAAGATCGTACAGTGATCCCGTACGAAAGTGCAAGTGTATACCATATAGCCAAAGGACAACGTGAGCGGCAACGTAAATATATCCACCGCCTTCGCACCAGTACTGGAAGTGTCGTTACCTCCCCTGACGCTATACGTAGAGAAATATCACAATTTTATCAGCGGTTCTACGCTAAGGCTCCAATTGATCCACAGCAGGTGACCCTATTGCTTTCATCTTGCCGTACCCAACTATCTCTGCACAACAAAACTCTGCTCAGCGCGGACATTACGGATGACGAGATTCACTCTCAAGTTAAGCACCTCCCAAATAACCGTTCACCTGGCATTGATGGACTGCCATGTGAACTGTATAAACACTTCTGGCTTCTCATTAGCAAAGAATTTTGTCACGTCTTGCGTACCATTCTCCAACGTCGTGCTCTTTGCCAATCACATCACGAGGGTACCATAGTCCTCATACATTCTTACTTATTTACTTACTTACTTATTTATTTACTTACTTGGTGACTTCCGACCAGTTACTCTGCTCTGCAGTGATTATAAAGACCTTACCAAAGTACTTGCATGCCGATTGAAAACTGTTCTACATGATATCATTGGTGATGAACAATGTTGCAGTATTCCTGGAAGAACTCTGTTAACGAACTTAGCGATACTACGGGACCTACACCTAAAAGCCGAAGTACTCCCCACTGAGCCAATTAGTTTTCTCACCTTAGATCTTGATAAAGCTTTCGACCGCATCAGTCATGAATACTTGTGCATGGTCTTGCAGCACTTTGAATTTCCTGCAATCTTTATTGACTATATTCGTATGATAAATTGTAATGCTACGTCTCGAGTGCTCGTCAACGGTTTTCTTTCCCCTCTGATTCCAATACAACGATCAGTTAGGCAAGGATGTCCCCTTTCCATGCTACTTTTTGTCATTGGCCTTGAACCGTTCATTCGGACTACCCAGGTGAAGCTACAGGGTTACAAACTGTCCACACATGTTTTCGGCACGTGCGCCTATGCTGATGACGTATCAATATTGATCCGCAATAATGAAGACATCTCTCACATCGATAGCGTCCTTCAGCTCTACCATATCGCCTCTGGAGCACAATCGAACCCCCAGAAAACTGCTTTGCTTCCACTCAATACTAACTCAGTGATTACCCAGCAGCCCTGGTTCCGGATAGAAAATGAGGTGAAAATTCTTGGCATTACCTGGAAACAATCGCTTCTGGACACAGTGCAAGCAAACTGGAATAAGGTCATTGCCAAAGTTGAGGTAGTGCTGAACCAAAATTGGACAAAGAAACCTCAATATAGTGCAACGGGTCATGGTCCTCAACGTGTTTGCGCTCTCTAAAGAATGGTATGTCGCACAACTTTTCCCACTTCCCAAAATGTTTGAGAGCCAATTGTCAAAATATACAGGTTGGTTTATATGGCAAGGATTTTTGTTTCGAGTACAACGGGAACAGGTGTATCTCCCATCCCGACAAGGCGGGCTAGGGCTCACAGCTCATGGCATGAAATGCAGTGCACTCCTCTGCAAGAACGATATCACCATCCTTTCCCAACAGGAAAATTTTACGAAAGCTCTACACAAAGATCTTCGAATCACAGCCCGTGGTTGTGATAGAGCTTTGCCGAAGATATTTAGGGACCATCAACAGCAACTTCTGGAAACTGTTCGCCAAATGCCTTCAGGGACTGTTCCAACGACGAAAAGTATTTATACCATGTTGCGGCAAATGGTACACTCCAAACCGCGAATCGAGGCCACCACCCTCTACGTCCATTGGCCCACTGTTTGGAAAAATGTTGGGGCTATGACCATTTCTTCTGCTGTACACTCCCAGGTTTTTATCTTCCACAACGATCTCATCCCAACGGCTCTACGGCGATATAACATCCGTCTTGAATCTTACCCATGGTGTACTATATGTGGTCAAACTGATACGGCGATACACCGCTTCACATCATGCACGCTAGTTGCCTCCACGTGGCTGTGGTGTAAGGGACAAATATGTCAACTATTAAATGTGCCCATGGGTGACCTTGATGACAGGAAGTTGATTCGTTTGTCGGTGACCGCATTCCCCCAAATTAAACAGACTGACATTGTGTGGATAATGGGCCAATATGTACACTTCGTAATGGACAATGATTAACATTTCTCGTTCCTGGATCTCACGTATCACCTGCAGAAAGAGCGCTGGAAGCTTAGTGAAAGTAGACAATTGTACGATAAAATATGGACACTATTTGGATTTTCTTGTGATGTATTGGTATGGTATTTATACTATCAGAAAATTCTGTAATTCTGTAGAGCTAATAAAGAAAATTGTATTCTGAAAAAAAAGATGGCGTAGTTGGTAGCATGCTGAGTTTCTATGCCCAAGGTCGCGGGTTCAAACCCGGCCTGAAGTCGTCGGATATTTTAAGAGCGTTAATAATCCCTCAGTATGCCTTCCTTCGGAGGGGAAGGAAAACCGGCGGTCCCATGTCGTAGATTTATGGCATGTAAAAGAATGTTCCACTAACTACACTTGTGTGAAGCTAAATTATAGTTTATCTTTGCCTAATGCTCTTAGGTTCCAACGTTCGTCGCCAGGAGCCGACTGTTGTGGCATCTAGTAACAAAGTTCAAAATTAATTGGTCGTTGACGGTGGCATTTGGTAGCAAAAGTTGGAACTACATGAAAGTCGAATTATGCAGTCCTTACTTGAATTAAAAACAGATAACACACACAAATACAACCATCACAATTAACACCGGTTATCAGACACATCTACACACACACCAAGTACACGGGGCTACATGACCGCGTTGTCGCAGCCCCTAAACTGGGGAATCAATCAAAACTCATGACAGAGCTCATGTCAAAACTGTATATACAGAGGTGTGCAAATTATTAGGCTAAATTAATGGATTTTAAACGGTCACAATTTTTCATTCAAAATTATCTCTATATATATAAAAATGAAAGTTTGTCTGTTTTTTCTGATTTTCCACGGAAATTTGAGTTATTAACGCATTTTAGACTGGTTTATGACGGTTGCGCACAAAAACAAAATTTTTGTCTGTCTGTCTGTTTGTCTGTGTACAACTTTGCACGCGTTTCACTCGAGAACGGCTGAGTGGATCAACGTAAGATTTGGTACAGATGTCCATCAGAGGCACGAAAGTAATCATTGATGTAACTCTTCTCCATACCTCTCATAAAAAGAGCATATCCCCTTAAAATGCATGCTGAAATGGGCGTGGAAAGACGAGACAACTCTCATTTTCAACGTCAAATTGAGAAACAAAACTCGGGAGCCCTACGGGCCCCGAAAACCACACTTTAAGGTCCTAAAACCAACAGTTTTTGAGATATACCCTGAAAACTAATTTCATTTATTAAGCTATTGAAAGAATGCAAGCTGGTAACCATGGCAACACAATCTCAGAAGTCCATCTATTTCAGTAGGACGCAATGCCATTCCATTTATTACATTACTGTGAACGTTCGCAAATGGCTATAAGGTTATCCCGGAACCAACTTAAGGGGTCAAGGGGTACTTTTGATTTTTCACGTGATTTACAGGGCGGGTGTGGTAAGGTTTATTATATGTCTATCCCTATATTATTTAATTATTATTTTGATTATTATATTATGGCATAAAAGGACGAGACAAAACTCCTTTTCAGCCCATCCGTGGATCGGAGCCTACTTTGTTTTAAGGCCCTAAAACTACGTTTCTGAGATATTCCCAGAAAAATAATTTCATTTAATAAACTAATAAATAGATGACGAGTACAGAAGAAGACCAAATCATGAGCTATATAGATATACTGAGAAAATCGCAGATGTGGCCAGGAAGAGACGTCTGGCTTTCTACGGACATGCCTCATGGATGAACCCAACAAGACTAACCAACCGGCTTCTAAACTACTGGGGGAATTGAAAGAGCGTGACACTGTCGCTAACAGTAGTTAACAAGGATATCCAAGAACTGAAGATAATGAAAAGTGATATTAGAAGCCGACTACATCTCAAAAAGATACTTAAACCGAAGAGTTTTCAGGACAGACCACCCTGTAAGAAAACCGGCATCATCTGGACAAAAGAGGGAAAGGAGAAACATAGCCAGAGAATGCACGAATAGTGGGCAAACATCAAGTCCCTCGCCAAGCTGAAAAGTTGACCGTCGTGGTCCTTAGCTGGCCCATCCGAAAGAAGAAGAACAAGAAGGAAATAATGAAGTAATGCAAGCCGGTAACCATGGTAACAGTAGGCATATCACAAGAGGTGACATCCAACCTTCCATCTACTTCTGTAAGAAGCAATGCCACTCAATTTATTAAATTTCTGTGAAAGTTTGCAAATGGCTATAAGGTTATCGTGGAATCAAACATAGACTGTAAAATTCAACAATGCGATAAAGGGGGTCAAGGGGTACCCTACAATTTTTACACGTGACTTACACGTGCGATATGCGATATGTTGTACAGAAGGTCTATTATATCTCCAAACAGCAACATTATTTTCAAAAATTCCTGGATTGGAATAGTGTCTTTGCAGCTTTTTGGGAATTTGGGCAGTAGAGAGGCTGGGGGGGGTTTGACTCAAATACCGTTATTTATGCAAATGAGGGGGGCGTGGCAAGGTCAATGACCTTGAGGTAGGTCATGGTCAATGACCTTGAGGTAGGTCATTGACCCCCAAGGTCGCCGGGACCCCGGAAGGTAAACAAACCTTGGAGGGTCCAGGAACCGGTTTGAGGGGGTGTGGGTGGAGGGGAGGGGTGGGGGGAGGGGGGAGGGAGGGGGAGGGGGGAGGGGGAGGGAAGGGTGGGGTGGGGGACGAGGGGGGGGGAAGGATGGAAGAGGCTCTGCACGAGACCCTCCTCGACCCAGTCTCTCTGTTGGACTGAGCGCCTTCTCTGATATTATCCTGGGCTATATAGCTTTGCCTTATGCCCGATGAGATCCGAGTGTTGCCGAAGGTTTCCGAATCCTTGGTTGTGAATGAATCGTCAGAGAATTGAACGGTCAACTGGCGTGTGTGTGTGACGTCATAGTATATTACGGGATGTGAGGTAGGTCATGGACGGGAGTGTTTTGAATGGAAAACATGAATGGCGGTGGATGGAGGTGGTTGTTGAACCCTGACGTGGTAGGTTGGTTAGGTGTGAATGGGTCTGAGAGACAAACAAGATGGGGTTGAAAGCGCTCAATGATAAACAAACATCAATGGTATCTGGAGTAGTGAATGGAATTGAGAGAGAGAGAGGGGGAATGAACTGGTTGTTGAATGTGCTCAATGGTAAACAAACGTCAATGAATCAGGAGTAGTATTTCCTGTAAATGGTAGGGTGGGGGTAGGATACAAATCGCATAGCATGTTGAGTCGGCCAGCTCGACATGAAATAAAAACAAGAAGGTGTACACCAGATCTGATTTATTAATCCATGAATTATATGTGGCATTAAAACCTAGCCACTTAACAAAAAGTTTATTGCCACGTTTTTGTACAATTTTTTCAACAAGATAATGCTTGGGATATTGCGTCCTTTGCAGTTCCTCCATGTAGAATCCTCCTTGGATTGGCTGCTTGTTGAGGTCATCAAGTAAATAAACAACTGGATTAGAAAGTTTTACCTTGCGAATACGAAATATTTCTGTGCTCCAGTTTGGTGTGTATCCTTTGGCGAAGATTGTTTTATGTTTACTGATGCGCACATAATCACCAATACGTAATTGATGACGTCGTGGATCTACTGTTTTGATTTTGTGATGAATGCGATCCAATTGCGCAATGTTCTTGGTTACAAGGCGTGGTTTCATTTTGATGGTTCTATGTTTAGTGTTGTTGTAACGTGTCACCAGGTCGCCTACAAGTTCAAGCCAGCGATAGGATCCTCTTGCTGTAAATTGTTCCCACATGCGCGTCTTGAGTGTGCGGTTGAAACGTTCTACAACACTTGCCTTTAGATTGCTAAAAGTGGAATAGTGATGGATGTCAAGTGATCTGAGATAAGCGGAAAAAGTCTTGTTGAAAAATTCTTTGCATTGATCTGTTTGAAGCAAACGAGGTTGTCGTCTTGACCGCTGAACGATGGTCTTGAATGCAGCGGTGACCAGTTGTGCAGATTTATTCCGAACAGGTTCAACAAAGGCCATTTTGGAATAAACGTCGATGACGGTGAGCAGATAGTTGACCCCGTTGTTAGCTTTGGCATAGGGAATCATTTCAACCAGATCAGCTTGCCAAAGATCGTCAACGCCCCGTGTGATGACATGACGACGATGGTAGAGACGACGAGCTGGTCTATGCAACTCGCGAGCAATGCCAGCCTTAACAGGCGAGGGTGTATGAACACGTTGACTCATTAGACAATAATGCCAGCATGACGAAGCTCCTCTTCTATTTCTTAAACTTCCGCCTCGTGTCCGGTATGACCAGCCTGTTCTGATGCACGCAACAGTTGCAGACGTTTAACCAACTTATTTGGATTGTTCCAATAGGCGAAATCGATGAATGGTTTCAAAGTATTAAACGTGATACCGGACGCTGAATTTGCACGGCGAACACTTGCATAGGTGGGAAACAATTTTGATATGATGGTTTTATATTTGAAGCTCTTATTAGCATTTACTGCTTCAGAACGTTTATAATTACGTCTAAAACCATTTGTAGCCATCAAGATGTCTTTATACTTTTCAAGATCTTCTTTATCATAGTCCTCGGTAGAAGATGTACGTGAAAATAAAAGTTCTAAAAGACCTGGCGTCAATTTATAACGAACTGTTTTAACAATCAAAACATTGTCACTTATCTTGATTGGTGAATCGCCAATTCGAAATCTATTGTTTTCATAGCGAACACCGTAGGTAGTATCAGTTTTCTTAGTAAAAAGATCTTCAAGGAAGGGAGTAACCAACGCACCATAATTTTGTAGTAAAATGGATTTTAACCGCACATATTGTTCGGGCGTATTTAATATTTCTTTAAGAGTAGGCTGCCTTTCTTTGAGTCTAGTGGGTGTTTCAGCAATTATTGATGTTTTCAAAAACTGGGGCAGCGGTGATTCTTTGGAGCTAGAAGACGGAAGCAATGGAGAAAAAACATCCTCAGGTTCTTCATCATTTTCTTCCTCCTCTTCAATTGTTTGTGTTTCTTTTGAGCGTGTACTAGGTTTTGATGTTCCTTTCAACACAGCTTCCAGAGGTGACTTCAAATGTTTTTCGACAAACAGTTCACTGTCGGCATGTGCACGTTTTAGATAGCGAAACTTTTGTCGAATGCTATTTCGTGCACGGATTATGTGCTTTTTTAATTGACTCCCTGTTGTCGCCATGACATCTGAACAAATGATGTTCAGAAAAGCAATGCAGCTACTTAAATACGAATGAAATGATCAAATCCCATGCGGTAGCGTCCATTGTTGATTTTGCTCTGTTTATCAATAACAAGACAACTGTGGTGATGAGCGTTCCAACACATGGCACACAACTGTGTAAAGGCTTGAAAGGTCATGTCTGGGTTCACGTGATCATCGTAGACGTGATGCATGTTGCGCTCATCCTGTCGGAAGAGAACAATCACGTTGGCATTGTCACGAATTAACTGTTTTGGTATTCGCGAATAGGTTTGAGCGAGATAAAAACAATCAATATATTTATGACGTCCCATGCTAAAGTAAGCCTGAATAATACCCTGTCGTTCTGTGGCCACATCGTCAAAAATCATAAGCGAATGGGGGCGAACATTGTCTGGAGAAATGACATCTTCGTGTGCTGCGAATGTGAAGTAGCCCATGTTGCGCAGACCTGACATGACCTGTTCCAAGAACACATACAGCGGTTGATACAGCGATTTGGCAAATATATAGATATTTTGAAAGCGCACTCCGTTTAAGGAGGTGATGAGGGTAAGCAGAAGATTGGTTTTTCCACATCCCGACGGGCCGGCGATGAGACAGCGAATGGAGGATGGGAAGAGTGATCCATGACATTGTTCGGACGATGTTGAGAAGAGGTGTGAAACCAAGTCTCCCACCGGAAGTGAATGTTGTTGCTTAATAATCTGCATATCAACTAAATGTGAAAGGGGAAGAGCTGGTCTCTATATACATGAGGCAAACGGGTGTTTCAGTTCCAGTGTAACCATGGACGCCTTTGGAAGAACTCTCAAAACAAATGAACGATTTGCTTTGACAAACGATCCAAAACATGATACAGATCCGGCTACTAAACGATATGTCGATGCTAATGTATTGTCACGCACTACAGATGGCAATTACTACTTTAATGGAAAGCGATTGACCAATATAACAGAACCCGTATTACCCTCGGACGCATGTTCAAAAAAGTATGTAGATTATTACCGATTACGACGTATCAAAGGAGATTATGAGGCTCAGAATAAACGTATTACAGGCGTTGCAGATCCTGTGAACGATCAAGATGTGTGCACCAAAGCCTATATGTTAACCAATGCTGTGGTGTTAACAGAAGCAAAGGACTATGACGTACACCAACGTCGAATCACTCAGCTGGCTCTTCCAACAAACAACACGGACGCTGCTCGAAAGGACTATGTAGATAACAAGGTGAAACAGGTGCTCAGTATTGTGCCCACCCTAACTGCAAAGGGCTATACAGCAAATAATGCACGCCTTGTGCATGTGGCCGATCCTGAAGATGATCAAGATGTTTGTACAAAACGGTTTTTAAACTCTGAAATGGAAAAGGTGTGGGAAATTAAGGAGAACGCTCTACAGATGAAGCGAAGACGAATAGCAGAAGTTGCTGATCCTGTGCAACCTCACGACGTGACGACCAAACGATTTTTGGAACAACGGTTATCGCTTTTTATTAAATCAATACCCTCTATATTTCTGCTTCACATTGTAAACCAACAACCGGTAAAAGATCCCAATAACCTCGCCTACATACTACGTTCGGGGTATGACAATTACCGTTTAATGTATGATGGTGCCATTCGTGTAATTGAGTATGCACCAGATTTGAAACATTTAGAGGTACGATTAAACGGTAGTGTTCAACCACTTATTGATCAACCGGTGAAAGCCGGAGACAAATTATTCTTTCACTTGAAACTCTCGTCTGAAGAAAAAGAGGCGCGGAAAACGATGAACGATTTTCCTCTGTATATAGAACTTGAATATACAGCCACCATTGAATAAATAACTACAGGTTCCCTTCCTGAGGAGCGTTAGTTGTGTTCTATACTTTGCGGTGTGAGGTTGTCTTGTTCTTTGGTCGCGATGGTGAAACAGAGATATGTGGTGAAGAAGAGGAAGAAGTTGTCAAGAAAGGGAGGCTTTAAAGCTATTCTTCATGCGGCACGTCAAGCTTCGCGCGGAGAAACAAATAGTGAGTTGGCTATTAAGAAAGCACTCCGAGCAGCACGATTGCATGCGAATCCCAAAAGTAAACTACGTTTTAGAAAACGTGCCCGAGTTATTCCTGTGCCGAAACGTGGTGGATTTTTACCTGCACTGTTTGCTGGACTAGCAGCCCTGGGTTCACTTCTTGGAGGAGCAAGTGCGGTAGCACGAACGGTGAAAGCTGTTGAGGAGGCGAAGCAACAGTTGAAGGAAAGTGAAAGGCATAATAAAACTATGGAGGCCATAGCACTGCGCGGTAAAGGTGTGAACATGAAGCTAGCACCCTACAAGAAAGGACTCGGTATTTACATGTCGCCAAAAAACGGTTAATCGATGCACTGCCACGACGAGCCATGACGCATGAGGAAGTTATAAGATATGCAAAACAGCTTAAGATCTCCCACTTTCGAGGCGTGTTTATGCGCAACCAACTACCGTCTCGACCACGGAGCCATGAAAGTGCAGTTGTCAATTTGGATGACAGTCATGGACCGGGAACGCATTATGTGGCCTACATAAAGCATGGGCGAACCGTGTGGTACTTTGACAGTTTTGGAAATCTTCCTCCTCCGACAGAGCTTGTTCGCTATTTTGGAAGCAGTGCAACAATACACTATAATGTGAAACGAGTGCAAAATTTTAACACGCAACAGTGCGGTCGTCTATGTTTGACTTTTCTATATAAGACCGAGCACGGCGGGTGACGTGGTCATTATGACAACAGAAAGTAGAACGTTTACAGTGCACGGACAAGGTGCGGAAGTAACTGTTGACTTTTATCCTCCTATTGAATTGGGACGACGACCCTACGTGCTGGGACTTGTTTCGTTTGAAGGCTATAATAGAATCTGCAACATAATTGAAGACGTCAATGATAAGTTCTACTACGATGACTATGTGTTAACTCTACCGTCTGGCAGCTACACCGTAGATGATATTCACGATCACATCTACACAACTCTCACCAAAGAATTTAGTCTAAAAGCATTTCTGGACGGGACACGCAAGTTTGAACTCATAGCCAACAACGTGACACATCGCTGCAGTATTCTTTCTTCTTTTAGGATTGATTTTAAATCTCAACCAGATTCGATTGGGTCATTGTTAGGCTATTCACCACAAGTGTTAGTACCGAACGTGATACACAAGTCTGACCAACCGGTGAAAATAATTGAAGATCATCACGTATCTGTCACGTGTAATATTATTACAGACGTCTACACCAATCAAGATCCCTCGCATTCGCTTTATGATTTTATTGTTACTTCACCTGGTGGTTATATCATCCGCGAAAACCCGTCGGTGGTGCTCTATCATCCTGTGAGTGTGACCAACATCAGGAATATTACCTTAAGACTGGTGAATAGAAACCAACGTCTCATCCGATTAGACCCTCATACACCTGTGACCTACAAACTGTATTTGAAACCAGCATGAAACAAGTGTATAAAGCGGCAACGCTGTCAAGAGCAGGTGTTAGTTGTGCTCAACGCGTGTACAGGTTAACACGTGTCAAAAAGCAGATCCTACAACAACTTGGTTACATCTTACGTCATGAATTCGATTCTAGACGTGACAAACCCTGTCGAAGTTCAGGAGGGTATTGTAAGAATTGAACACCATTCCTACCAACCGTATACTCAGGGACTAAATAATAATGATGAGATTCGAATTACTATTAACCAACAAGATATCTACACGCTTCCACATGAAAGTTACATCCAGATTGAAGGGCAACTCACCAAATTGGATGGTACCATTCCAACAACGTCAAAGTTGGCCAACAATGCTTTGGCCTTTTTGTTTTCTGAGGTTCGCTACGTGATCAACGGTATTGAAGTGGATACTACTCGAAATGTTGGCATAACAAGTGTCATGAAACTTTATCCCTCGTACGGAAGCGAAGAGAGTAAAGCTTTTTGTATGGCTGGTTGGTGTCCCAACTCAACCAACGACTGGATGATTAACGATGATGGTACATTTACTGGACATTTACCTCTAAAATTAATACTAGGCTTTGCAGAGGATCATAAGCGCATTGTTGTGAACGCAAGACAGGATCTGATTCTTGTACGAGACAGGAGTGATTATAATGCGCTAAAGGGAGCTGATACAGCGCCAATAGATACAAAAATTCTACTGCAACGAATTCTATGGAAAGTACCGCACGTTACTCTATCAGATCAGAAAAAATTGAGTCTGCTCAAGATTGTGGAGAAGGATACAGCTTTACCCATTCAATTTAGAAGCTGGGAGCTGCATGAATACCCTGTATTACCACTCTCCGATACACATACTTGGTCTATAAAAACCTCACGGTATACAGAGCGGCCACTCTACGTCCTGGTTGGATTTCAAACAGATCGCAAATATCAACAGAATAAAGATGCATCAAAATTTGACCACATCCAATTACGAAATATACGACTTTTTTTGAACGGAGTTACCTTTCCCTATGAGGGAATGGATTTAAACTTTAACAAGAACAAATATGGTAAGCTCTATGACATGTTTGTAAACTTTCAGTCTTCCTATTATCAGAAAGAGGCATGTCCGCTATTATCACCACAAGACTTCAAGTCCAAGGCGCCTCTGGTGGTGATGGACTGTTCGTATTTGGAGGAGTCGATGAAGGAAACAACAATTGATATCAGACTAGAATTTGAAACATCTACAGTTATTCCAGAAAAAACAACAGCCTATTGCCTTATTGTTCACGAGGCGCAAGTGTTTTATCAACCGCTGTCCAATATGGTGACCAGAGTATAAATAGCATGTCTTCCTGTATTGCCCTTCACAGTCATGGAAAGCTACGATGAAGTCACAACCCCCTCTGCGAGGTGGGTCTGCAAATGTGAAAGTGATTCACCAGGCTCAGATGAAGATTCAAGGTTTACCATTTATCGCGCCCTAGTGAGTGAAGCTATAACTGCCTATCACAAGAATCATACTGTGCTTAGAATGCCGCCGCATCTGGTTCACTATTTACCAGATGGATTCATGTCTACGTTTGGTATTCATGACAGGGGCTACAACAACAAGCCCATCGCTAATCAAACAAATAATGTGGACGATGGCGTTGCCAAAGCTTCATCTTGTCATGTTGGAGAGCGGGTAGATTGTATGGACTGCAAATGCGATCGTTGCTCAACAAGTCGAGACGCTGATGCAGCATTTGAGATTTATCGCACCCTGGTGAGTTTAGCAATACGCGCCTACCATAAAGCACAATTTCTTCGTGAAATGCCGCAGCATCTGATTGCCTATTTACCAGCTGGATTTCTGACCGCGTACGGTGCACACGACATTGACCTTAATTGGGATAAGCTACCATTACACCTCCGTATGTCGGCGGATGTTGCAGCCTGCCGTCCTTGTCGTAGACACTTTATGCATCGAGGAGATTCTCACTGTGATTGGGATGGTCCAAATCCTATGATAAAAAATTGTAAGCGATGTACTGATAACTTTATGAATAAAATTGTGTAATTGATTCTTTGTGTGTATATTATTTTCCCGCTCCTATCCAATCAGTTAGTTGTTAAGAAGCAGCGGTGGTGGAAGGTGTGATATCCGTCGCCATGCCGAAAACATTGATTGTCGACGTGCAGGGTTTCAAGGTGAACGGAAACAAGTTTGTATTTAAAGAAGTAGGAATTATTGACTGCACAACCATGTGGGCACCAAGAGTAACCAGTTTTGTCTTTGAACCACCGTTTCCATTGCATTTGCAGTCAGACGAGGACAGAAGACAAACAGAGTGGTTGCAACGCAATTTGGGACTAGTCTGGAAAGAAGGCGACATTCCTTACCAGCATCTATCACTTGTTCTGAAAGCTCACTTGTTTGGTGCTGACCTTGTATTTGTAAAGGGAAGTGAAAAAAAGGAATGGTTGCGTCAGTATGTTAATTCAACATGTCAACTTGTTGACCTTCATGATCTGGGATGTCCTGCACTGTACAACCTGTCCGTGCCTGATGAACCTCTAAAAAATAAAACACTTCAAAATGTTTGGAAGCTTTTTGATTGGCTAGCTCGCAGAGCATGTCAAAACTTGCATATTGAGTGCAAAGCGTTGTAACGTCAGCTTCAGTGTGAGACATACCAGTGATCAGTGTGGACGTGTAGTAATATGGCAGCAATTGAAGGTTTGGACTCAAACCCCACAGAGCGAGCTATTGTCAAGTTTTTTGCCTGTAAAAAAATGCTTGACAGTTTCACAGATGAGGAATTGAACGCTTTGCCCAAGGCGTTCCTTTTTTATGTTGCTTCAAACGCGGTGAAAAATATTTGGCACAGTGTACCTAGTGAATGGAGCAGAGATCCTGGTCTGCGTGAACTACAACCATGCACTGACTTTAGTCATCACCAGCAAGTGTCTATTACTAAAATGCCATCCATTAGACAGTGTGGAACGTGTCAGCTCATCAAATTGTACCACGGCCATACAAATATACCGTCCTGTAAAGACTTTGCTTCATCATTCCATGGTTGCGATGAAGAAGAGGAAGAAGAGACAGCAGCAGCAGTATCGCCAGCACCAAAAAGTAAGACAACGCTTGAAAAAGATATGCCAGACCTTTGCTGGTCATGGTCTAGTTAACAAGGCCATTGATCTACTTCCCATTGAACTGCATATTCCTGGCTATCAATTTTGTGGACCTGGAACTAAACTAAGCCAACGTGTAGCACAAGGGAACTCTGGAATCAACATATTGGATGCAGCGTGTAGAGATCATGACATTGCTTACAACAACAAGAATATAGAAGTACGTCGAGTTGCAGACCGCATTCTTCTAAGAAAGGCCATGCAGCGTGTGATGTCATCTACTGCTTCTATTGGTGAGAAGATTGCAGCCTTGATTGTAGCAGGAGCGATGAAGTCAAAGCTATTGATTGGTGGTGGATTAGTGAGGAAAAGGACAAAGTAATAAACTTGAATCAAATATTGTGAAGTATTTATTTGAGAGTCAGTCCACCAGTTCATAGTATACACAAAATATGGTTTAGTTTTCTTCTTGTAAAAAACATACAATTTTAATAAAAAGAATTGAAAATGAAAGTGTGTTCTTTTTTTTTACTAGGTGTGGAAATGTCCATAAGGCAAGCTATTTACACCATCCCACAGACGTTTATTGTCATATGCTGTCAGCGATGTTTTATTTTGATTTACTGTAAAAATATTATGGTTCTTTGAAAGAATGCGTGTTTGCTGGTATAAGCGAGAGGTGTTTGCGTAGAGTGCACATCGATATTCCTCAACATTGAGGAATTGTGTGACGCTACGAAGAACACCCTTCGCTTTGCATTGACCTTTATTCTTTTGTGTTGAAAATGCGTACATTTTCGGCGCCAAAGCCACAAATTCTGTCATAACATCACCGGCGCACTCATCCTTAAATAGACCTATTTTTTTTTATTCATGGGAATTATGCCAAACATATTGTTAACCTCATAGTTTGAGGTATCAAAGTAATTTGGATGTTCTCTCATCACTGAGTAAACATCTATCTTATTGGTTTGATAAATAAGACTGTCTGTATCCATATACAGTAATTTTACATCTCCAAACTTTTGTTTGGCAAACTCATAATGAAATTGATACATTACAAATTTTGAAAAGTCAAGTATTACCATTCCCAAGTAAATTGGTTTGTTATACATGATTTCTGTCTTTGACAATTCAATGGTTACTAAATCAGTTTCAATAACTCGTACAGAATGGAGATTAGGCATAGCTATATATTTTCGTGCGCCATATCGACCGTCCCAGTGGTTTACCAAATGAATAATTCTATGCTTTCGAATATTTTCCATTGATTTACCGTAGCACGCATTGTTCATTAATTTATAAAAATTTGATTCAAATGTGGTCTTGGCGTGCTGCCGATGATGAGTATTCAATTGCATGTACGGTTGTAACCATGGTTTTTGGTCAAAGCAAATAATGCGGTGAATGGATTGCAGTTTCAAACCATGTTTCAAACATTGCATTAAATTTTCAATGTGTATGACGTACCGATTTTTTGAATTTAACGTTGCCAGCAACTTTTTATTGTTGGAACGTGAACTGGGAGGTTGTAATTTTTCAACACAAAATGGTAGATCAGAATGATCATTGTGTATCTCACAGGGATATAATAAGTCGACCTCTAGAACGTAGCCACTCGTGTCATTGCTCAACACATCTTTTAAATTAAAATTTGAAACTTCATCTGAAGTCAACCATCGAAAATTTTGATATGGAAGAGGTTTTTCCATAGCATATCCGTATAAATTGTTACAATCTAGGTAGGTGAGGTATGTTGTAGGTTGGTTTGGTTTGTATGTATCCATATATGGATTATTTGCTTTGGCGTGCTTTTGCACAAGCGAAACAAGACCACCACGTATTCCACGTTCAAAAAAGAGTAACATGTCGATGTCTGTTAATAGTTCCAGTTCTATTTCAGTCACCTTCAACATACAGTCCCAACTATATCCGGCAAGGGTGTAGTAATGGGCTGGATCTAGATTGTAGATTTCAAGACACAGTTTGCGAAAGTGTTCAAACACGTCTGTCAAAAGTAGTGTATCAATTTTGAGGTATAAATCAGCATACTCGACCAAAGTTGATATCTTGAACACGTCCCATACTTTTTGGGCGTGTAAATAGTCTTCTTCAGAAATATGACTTTTTGTTAAGTCATTGTAAAATTTATCCTTTGAAGGGAGTGCAGTTTCCTGCAAACATGCCCAATTGTTTACATGATTATAGGGAAACCCCCCTTTTCGAATGCATAATTCAAATTGTTCGTCACCAGTAAAGTTTTGACGTACAGAATTCAAATTGTTTGGGTGAAGCCCTTGAACCAGCGCATCCAATGATGATGCGAGGAATCTATACGAATCTAAAAATCGTATACTAATTCCATTTCGCCATTTTGTAAACGAAATAAAATTTTCATGATTTTGTGGAATTAAAGAAAACTTTTGGTTTTCAAGGTTAACAAATTCCTTAATAATTAGATGACTGTCATACCGAGACATGTTGTGCAAGAAACAAGAAATATAGCGTGCTCTTTTATAGGCCAAATTACATGCACTATGAGCCGCTCCTCTAAATTTGCCAGTGTACCGATTATGGTCTCTCACTGGCGTGTCACAAGTTGCTATTGGTTTTTGACAAATGTGGCAAGTGGTTGCTGTTGCAAAAGCCACCTCGTCTGCATCCAACATTTGAAGCGGAATTGGGTTTTCCAGGATATTGTACACCCGATCTGCCAAGGCGTCCAATTCATTTAAAAACCAAGCAGCAGCATTTGCATCGCGATAAGATTTGAAGTAAGAAAGCGAAGGGTCATATGAGCAAATCACGTTTAGAGCACAACTGAATGGCACATGTTGCTGTACTTGTTGAGTGTACGGGCGTGCTGGATCCGGGTTACATGTGTCAATGGGTGTGGTTAAACATTCAAAATCTGCATATACTGTAAATGGAAGCGGTTCTTGACGAGACACATTTTGAAATTTCATACTGGCTTTATCCTTTTCTGGGAATGTAATTTTTACAGCTGGTTGTGTAATGCAATCAATAGTATGGGCTGTCAACTTTTGATTGCTAGTAAAATATTGCAAACAGCGATCACATATATATACCCTATTTTTACTCTTTGTAACTTGTGAACGAACTAGTCTGGAAAGATCTTTGATATAACAATAATGGTTGCACAATTCCCCTTCAATGTACAATAAATTAAAATGCTTTTCTTTTTTTTCCTTTGTCACATAGAGTGGCCCAATAACTTTGTCCCCTTCAACTCCGTATACATTAATGGAGTAAAGCAGATTTTTAGATTCAAAACGAGAAATGGCGTTGAGGTCCATTGGGAATTCTATGTCTGCTAAATTTAGACTGATCATTAATTCCATAAATTTCTGGTGATATTTGCCCATTCTGTGAACATTTTTACTTGCAGAACATAGCCCAGCAGCCAGGGACCAAATAAAGCAGAAAACATCATTATTATCCACATTGATAACTGCGTGACGGTTTTCCAACTGTTTAGGCAAATTAACATGAGATGAACCACTATTTATGGGATCAAAGGTGCATACATTAATTTTAAGATGATTGATAGCTTCCAGCGATTTGCCACTTTCCAATTCTTGAAACTCGGCAAAGCGCGTCATGAGCTTATTGACAATGTTTTTACTATACCAACTGTGTATATTATCAGTGCGGTATAATTTAGTCATGTGTGTGTAAATAGATTGGCTGAATGATTTCGACACCTTGTTTCAAAATAGCAAAGTCACATAATAACTCAGCGTTAATCTTAAACGCTACATGTTCTCTTAAACAGTCTTGCATTTTATTTTGAAAAATGTTGTAGCTAGCGTTTAAAAATTCATTTGGGTCTAAAAATTTAGCATCATTATTAATTTTAAAGCTAGATAACTTATTATTAAAACAACTATCCACGTTCTGCCAACTAAGTTCTGGTGCTGACATCATGACACTTACAGTAATTACATTTACTACAAAAAAGCAAATCACTGAACAGTTTGCAGAGAATGAAAACAAACAAAGTTTATTGTCTCTGCAAATTCTGTTTTAACATTAACAAATTTTAAATTTTATTTGATTCTTCAATAAATTCTACCAAACATTTTTGTTTTCTAGTCCCAAATATTTTAGGTAGATGGTTCCTTTGTTGAGGTCATTTACAGCTTCGTCGTTGAGTTCCATGAACCTCGCAGGTAAGAAGACAGCGAAATCTTCTAGTTCACAAACTATTCTTCCCCCACATTTCGTGTTTACCCTGCGAACAGCTGTCACCAAATAGGACTCGTTAACTGGCAGGTCCTGTAATCGTTTAGTCTCCAGACCTGTTGCTCTTCCAATGAGATTCGCAACTGTTATAGCAGACATATTGGTTCTGAAAGTTAATTATAAAGTGTTTAGGTAAACTATTAAAAAGGTTCAGGTACCCTCCACCTTTATTTATTAGCACATTAACTCAAACCCTGATCTATAGACTAAACCATCAAATGTGTATACAAAACTTATTTGCTAAGACGAGGAGTCTCGTAACAGTGCTTAGTCCCAGTAAATCAGTCGGATAGAGCGAGATAAGGTAATATCTCTTTTGACTGACGTCAAGCCTGGTAATGACTGTTAGTTGCAATAATAGTTTCATATATCCACTTGAGTAGTGTGTCCTGCATCCCCATCCAAACCTCTAGACTAAACCATCAAATGTGTATACAAAACTTATTTGCTAAGACGAGGAGTCTCGTAACAGTGCTTAGTCCCAGTAAATCAGTCGGATAGAGCGAGATAAGGTAATATCTCTTTTGACTGACGTCAAGCCTGGTAATGACTGTTAGTTGCAATAATAGTTTTATATACCCATTTGATATTATTATTATCCACTTGATAAATATTTAAGGTCAACTGTATAACCATCGACAGTTAGAGAAACTAAAAGTACTGTGTTCAATATTACCTGATAGAAGATCTTTGCAGCAAAGCGATGTGTATACTACCAACTCGTGGACTTCTCTGGCTAGCAACAATAATGTCACGGCTTATATACCCTTACAATCAGAGGCAACACACCGGTTTGTCCGCTTTCTCAGTAACTGGATGACCTCCATATTTAGTATAAATGAACCTGCTACTTTACAAAGAATTATCATTCACTGCTGCTATGTCTGATCAGGAAAACACCCATCATGGCGATGAAGAAGAAGAATCCGCAAATTGGGATTCGTCTTTGGACATTTTCATGTAAGTAATATTAATTTTTTTAAATTGATACCAGGCTAAAAAAAATAAATCAAAGCCTAGAACGCTAACCAATTAACCATGGGACCGGAATATATTTTTAATTAAGACAATACAAACACCCAGTCCCCAAGCCAGGGGAATTAATCACCAGAAAATACAATCCACACAACCCTCCCAAAAATCTAACCCAGGACCCTCCAGTTCAGAGGCTAACAGCAGCCAAGAACAGTATAGTTGAGCCACACAGCTATACACATAGTTGTATCTTGTCTCGCAATAAGCAGTCAAGTTAATTATTACACTATTGTTTAAATGCAATGTCAAGATGAAACTGGGCAAGGATGTGGAAGGAATCGGCCGTGGCCTATCAGAAGGTACCGTCCCAGCATTTGCATGTGGAAGGAATCGGCCGTGGCCTATCAGAAGGTACCGTCCCAGCATTTGCCTGGTGTTGAAAATGGGAAACCACGGAAAACCATTTCAAGGACGGCCGACGGTGGGGCTCGAACCCACGCGTCTACCGAGTCCGTCCTGCCAAGCTTTTAATTGAATTTCATAGCTAGTTTTTTTGTCGTGTGACCTCCTCAGAGGCCGAGTGCAGGTCTTTCTATTCGACGTCCGTGGGCGACCTGCGCGTCGGGATGGAGTGGATGAAGATGAAACTGGGCAAGGATGTGGAAGGAATCGGCCGTGGCCTACCAGAAGGTACCGTCCCAGCATTTGCCTGGTGTTGAAAATGGGGAAACCACGGAAAACCATTTCAAGGACGGCCGACGGTGGGGCTCGAACCCACGCGTCTACCGAGTCAGCAGAGAGCTTGATCCCATGACCTAATGCAGCGTTTCAGCCTTGTAATACTATCATATATACCTACATTTTATGTTACATAAGCACACATGTTGACGATTTTAAAAATACAGTGTATTGCATCCTACTTGGTATTCATACATTGTTTGGAACAAACAGCTTTCTTTTTCTCCCAGTCCGACTTAAGAAACATGACTAATTTATTGTAATTTAATGCAAATTGTATTACCGGTTAGAGACCTGTTAAATTTATTGCCGATGTCAAATATAATGGCTTTCATTATATTGCCAAGACATACTGCTTTAACAAAAATAAAAGTTAATAGCCTACATCATCAATCTTGATACCAGTCTAATGTCAAAAGGGCTTTCAATATCTTAGAGTTGTGACAGTATCATTACTCATACATTACAATTGTGTTGGACTGTTATGTAAATTAGCATTAGTATACCAGCTTCTCACTCACTTCATGTGAGATCTGTGTAGTGTACCGCAAAAGTTGAATTGTTGTTGTTTGAGTCTTCAGTCTTTTGACTGGTTTGATGCAGCTCTCCATGTCTCCATGTCCTGAGCTAATCGTTTCATCTCTACATAGCTCCAACACCCTACATCGGAGGCAATCTGTTTAACATATTCTAACCTTGGTCTACCCCTACAGTTCTTGTCCTCGACCCTTCCTTCCATAACTAAGCTTGCTATTCCTGGGTGTCTTAGTATGTGTCCTACCAACCTATCTCTTCTCTTCATTAGCAGTCACCGGAAACATCTCTCCTCTCCCACTCGTCTTAATACCTCTTTGTTTGTAACCCTATCTACCCATCTGATCTTCATCATTCTCCTGTAACACCACATTTCAAATGCTTCTATTCTCCTCTTTTCTGCTGCACCAATAGTCCAAGTTTCACTTCCATGTTGTTTGAGTCTTCAGTCTTTTGACTGGCTTGATGCAGCTCTCCATGTCTCCCTATCCTGAGCTAATCGTTTCATCTCTACATAGCTCCAACATCCCTACATCGGAGGCAATCTGTTTAACATATTCTAACCTTGGTCTACCCCTACAGTTCTTGTCCTCGACCCTTCCTTCCATAACTAAGCTTGCTATTCCTGGGTGTCTTAGTATGTGTCCTACCAACCTATCTCTTCTCTTCATTAGCAGTCGCCAGAAACATCTCTCCTCTCCCACTCGTCTTTATACCTCTTTGTTTGTAACCCTATCTACCCATCTGATCTTCATCATTCTCCTGTAACACCACATTTCAAATGCTTCTATTCTCCTCTTTTCTACTGCACCAATAGTCCAAGTTTCACTTCCATGTTGTTTGAGTCTTCAGTCTTTTGACTGGCTTGATGCAGCTTTCCATGTCTCCCTGTCCTGAGCTAATCGTTTCATCTCTACATAGCTCCAACATCCCTACATCGGAGGCAATCTGTTTAACATATTCTAACCTTGGTCTACCCCTACAGTTCTTGTCCTCGACCCTTCCTTCCATAACTAAGCTTGCTATTCCTGGGTGTCTTAGTATGTGTCCTACCAACCTATCTCTTCTCTTCATTAGCAGTCGCCAGAAACATCTCTCCTCTCCCACTCGTCTTAATACCTCTTTGTTTGTAACCCTATCTACCCATCTGATCTTCATCATTCTCCTGTAACACCACATTTCAAATGCTTCTATTCTCCTCTTTTCTACTGCACCAATAGTCCAAGTTTCACTTCCATAGAGCGCCACGCTCCAGACAAAGGCTTTCAAAAATGACTTCCTAATACCTAAATCTATATTCGATGTCAGCAGATTCCTCTTTTGTAGAAATGCTTTCTTTGTCTGAGCCAACCTACTTGCTTCGTCCATCACTGGTTATTCTGCTTCCTAAGTAACAGAAGTCTCCTACTTCCTTCAGCTTTTCACCTGTCAATTTGATCTCCATAGAGGTTTCTGATTTATTTCGGTTGCATTCCAGTATTTATGTTTTACATTTATTTATTTTCATCATGTATTCTTTCCGTAAGACGGAGTCCATACCATTCAAAAACTCATTCAAATCCTCAGGCTTGTCGGCCAAGATGACAATGTCATCAGCAAATCTCAGAGTTGAAATTATTTCTCCTTGAACCTTCACTCCCACTTTAAATTTTTCTCTAATTTCCTTCATTGCTTGTTCAATGAAAAGATTGAAAAGTATGGGTGATAAGTTGCAGCCTTGCCTTACACCTTTCTGAATACCAGCTTCTCTCTCATGTCCTTCAACTCGAATGACTGCTGTCTGGTTTCTGTACAGATTGTATATCACCCTCCTATCCCTGTACTTTATTCCAATTGATTTCAAAATGTCAAACAATTTAGTCCAATCAACTTTATCAAAAGCATTTTCTAAATCTACAAAAGCCATGAACGTTCTCTTATCTTTCCTTATTCTACCTTCTAAAATCAGCCTAAGACTTAGCACAGCTTCCCTTGTTCCTACATTTCTCCTGAAACCAAACTGATCTTCACCCAACTCTGTTTCTATTTGGCTTTCAATCCTCTTGTAAATCATTCTGGACAGGATCTTTGAAGCATGAGTAATCAAGAAGGTTGAATTAAGGATAACAAAATTAACAGTATTATTCTCTTCTTGCAAAACATTTTTTAAACTCAGCTTCCAAAAGCTTACATATAGCAGAACGCGGATTTTACAACTACAGAGGTGACAGCCGAGTTCAGCATTGCTTCCACTTACTTGTGTCAAGCTCCTCTCTGTCTTCTTTCCTGTCAACCTCGCTTGGTCAACTCTTGTTCTCTTCCAACTCCAACAGTATTAGAGTATCCAAGGCCCTTGCCACATCTTTTCTGATTCCCTCCTTCTGCAAGAGGCCAGTCTTCTTTTCCCATTATTTCCTACCTTCTGCCTGTCATTTAATCATTGATGCAGAGAAGTGCAAGGAGTATGCCTCCATAACTTAGGAGGTTTTCTTCTGTGTACTTTAATTTTCCCTGACACAAACATCAAGACAGTTTATATCCTCGCCGCTAGATTGGGTATTCTAATGACATTGATAGACATTTTTTCTATTTTATAGTTTTTCGAATGACCGCGTCATGGCGGAATTTTTCGTGCAGATGATGTTGATGATGGAGGCCGAGAATGACACGGAGGAGGACGATGATAGTGAAGAGGAAGGAGAAGAAACTAACGAAAAAAAATAATTAAATAAGTAATTGTAAGAAAACAATATTAATAAAAAATATTCTTGTTTTGATTGATTTATTTGTCTATCATTCCCACTTTTATTTTTTTTATATGAAGCTGAGCGAGCCAACATGTCAGGTGTCAATCTCAGAAATTCACTCCTGTGACATCACACATCGGTTGACCGTTCAAATCAGATTATTCATTCTAACACCCATCCATGTCCATTAAACATCTAGCACGCCTTCCATATCCTCAGCTCCATAACACATAAATTCAAATCTCCCAAGTCAGCATAAAAAAAAAATCCTTCGGCTGCACTAGGTCTCTGTGATTATGCCTCCATGGCTTAGGGAGAAGCATGCCAACCTCTCACCGCTAGGTCTGTGTTTCAAATCCCAGTTACTCCATGTAAAATCTGTGCTGGACAAAACAGAAGCAGACTGGTTTTTCTCCGGGTACTCTAGTTTTCCTGACTAACTTTCATTCCACCAACACTCTCCACCATCATTTAATTTTATCAGTCATTTATTCAATCGCTGACTCAGAGGAGTGCGATAGGCTTCGACAGTCGGCACAGTTCATATCTTCACAACTAGATGGAATATTCCAATGTCATCAATAGACATTACACCATCTTGTTTTTATTTCATGTCGAGCTGGCTGAACCGACATGCCATGCGTTTTGTATCCCCCACCCATTAACAATTTGTTTACCGTTAAGTATTAGAAAAAAAACAATCCCATCCATGACCTACACTACATTCTGCCTGTGACGTCCCAACCTCCATTCACAGTTCCATCTTCATTCACGTTTGTTTACCCGCCAACCTAGCACGTCATGGTTCAACAACCACCATCCATCTCCATTCATGTTTCCCATTAAAACACTCTCATCCATGACCTGTGCTACATTCCGTAATCTGCTGTGACGTCGCAACCTCCATTCACGGTGCCATCTTCATTCACGTTTATTTACCCGCAAACCTAGCACGCCAGTGTTCAACAACCACCATCCACCACCATTCATGTTTTCCATTCAAAACACTCCCGTCCATGACCTACCCCACATCCCGTAATATACTATGACGTCACACACACACGCCAGTTGACCGTTCAAATCTGACGATTCATTCACCGACAAAGATTCGGAAACCTTCGGCAACACTCGGATCTCATCGGGTATAAAGCAAAGCTATATAGCCCAGGATAATATCAGAGAAGGCGCTCAGTCCAACAGAGAGACTGGGTCGAGGAGGGTCTCGTGCAGAGCCTCTTCCATCCTTCCCCCCCCCCCTCGTCCCCCACCCCACCCCACCCTTCCCTCCCTCTCCCCCCTCCCCCACCCTCCCCCCCTCCCCCCACCCCTCCCCTCCACCCACACCCCCTCAAACCGGTTCCTGGACCCTCCAAGGTTTGTTTACCTTCCGGGGTCCCGGCGACCTTGGGGGTCAATGACCTACCTCAAGGTCATTGACCATGACCTACCTCAAGGTCATTGACCTTGCCACGCCCCCCTCATTTGCATAAATAACGGTATTTGAGTCAAAAACCCCCCAGCCTCTCTACTTTGGGCCATTGGAGGCTAACAATCCCGAATTTAATGCACCACAAGTCTTCATAATTTATTAAAGGGTTCTTCCTGGGGATGGGGACTTTTCACAACGGTGAGGGTCAGTTTTAATTTGACATATATTGTGTTTCGTCTGCGAGGTTTTCAATATTATTTTCACGTCAGGAAGTAAACGTTAGGTGAATTTAGTTTGATAGCACATTTTAACCACTCATATCTTTGTCGATAAACTGGTTAATCCTAAAGATGATTTGTTTGATACTGTGTGGTTGATATATCTATATGTTTATGTACGCCTATAATCCATGTTCGGGTGCTTGGAGCATCGTAAAATTAGGTATTTTAACAATGAGTCAATACACCAATCATTTATAAAACTCTTCAACGTACTTCTCATAGGAGGGTGGGTATAAGGAACAACTTTTCAAAATACATGCTAAAATAGGAGAAAAATAAAAAATTATCCTAGAAGGACGACCAAAGCATATGTTGCGCTTCTCAATGTGTGACACAAAACTAGGGAGTCTATAAAGGGTCTCCGAAAACCACATTTTATGGCCCTTAAATTAACAGTGGCTGCGATATACCCAGAAAACTAACTTCGTTCTGATAAACTTATGAAGGAATGACAAGCCCCTAACCATTGCAACAGTAGCTTAATTGATAACGTCTGGTTATTAATACCGAAGACCGTTCGAAGAGCGGGTACTTCTGCTGGTTTTATATAACACTATAGTGCGGTACAAACCATTGGAAGCCTGAAGGTCACGCGTAGTCGGTGCGCTGTTGTCCTGTGCGTTCTCGCATGCAGCACGCGACTGAAGTTACGATGCAATAGCATGGCAACACCGCCGGGCGCGGGGTGGAGAGCGGAGCAGAGAACTGATTGACCTTCAGGCTTCCAATGGTTTGTCCCGCACTATAGCTATTCCCGGCATGCGTTGCAATGCCAATCAAAGACAGAAGGATAATAATGAGCCCCCGGCCAAAAATCGTGGCGTGAACTGTATTGGAATAGACAACGATACCGGATAACACGGCTGGCTGCTGGCAGTCTCCTCACGTCACCTTGCTATTATAAAAAGAAGCTTGTAGTTTATCGTGACCGTTAATCTCGAGATCATGAGCCACGGGACCTCCTTTTTACGTGGAATCCGAACCACAGGACATGGCATTTCACTTCGAAAATCTCACATGCATTGACCGGGAATCGAACCCAGACCGCCTTGGTGAGAGGCATACAGCTAGACCGCTGAGCCACCACGCCCTTCTCGCTATTATCACACCTGGCGTTGCGGTGTGATAAGTATACAGATTGTGCAATTAGGATACTCTGGGATTTAAGGCTTCCTGTTAAGTCCCTCTCCTTTTTTATCTTACATACACAATTTGTAGCTAGAAACCTTCCTGGAGTGCACATAATAACTCACCCAAGTTTCATCGCATAGGGGACAGACAGACAAACTATCCCGTAACATTGATTTTATCATTTTAAATGATTTTGTCGACTTCGTCGTTACGCTGAGGTCTGGCGTTACGTTACGGAGACGGGACGAAATGTACCGAGAATGCACTGAAGTGTGTGACGTCATAGTACCGCTTGGGCTACCTCCTTTCCCCGCACGCTCCGTGAGCGTGACGTCATCCAGCCAGCTACCTCCTTTGACTTTGGTTTGCACTTGCTAATGGACTTTGAGTTCACGCAGTTCGCTGCTTGATCATGAGGCTTTCACCCAGCATTTTTAAGCATTTGTAGCTTTTAAAATGATATAAAGTCTAGTCTTTCAGACTGACTATCACTGTTTTATATATATAGATATTATCTTAATTAGTGTTATTTTCTCCCCTAATGACTTACAACTTTTTCCATGAGGAATTGCGTGGAGAAAGTTTCAAAATTAGGGATTCTGAGAGACACCTGAGCTGGGTCCGTTTTCTCTTTTTTCATTGACTTTGGAATGTGCCCTCTAAATCAGGTGATTGAATCCGTGGTCCACGAATCTTTGAATAGTTCAAGAGCGGACTATCAGTAATAAGAGATTTCCAATCCTTCTGCTCTAAATTCCCAAGGGAACTGGAATACTGTAATGAAAACCCAACAAAACGTATGACTTTCTGCATTAGCGAGGCTCCTCAATCAGTGGAAAATTCGAAAAGAAATAGTTTACTGTGTGTTTCCTAAGAAAGAATGGAGTTAAGACTCTTGATTAATTAGTTGAAAAAAAATCGACGCAAATATTATTACTGCATTAAGTCATAAAGAGAACAAGTAGTTCCATGACGAACTAATGACTCTACTTTTCTTAAAATGTAAGACTCATGCCAGTGAATAATCCATATATCAGAAATGAAATATTACATTGGATCTATCAGCGTGCGTATCATTATGTCGGCAACATTGACATGTATGTGTTGCTTAGAATTAATTGGCAAATATTATGATCTATTATTGCCAAAATTTTGGATAAAAACCTTTCTTGGTATAGAAGTTTCAAGTATTTAAAAATGGAACTTATCAGCAGATTTAGAATTATGTTGGCAGCACTGACAAGTATCAGTTAATCCAAACTAATCTAGATTGTCAGGTACTAGACATGTGCCAAATTTAAAGTTGTTGCCTTGCATACTTTCTGATTATACTGGAAATAGGATTTTAAAAAACCTAGAGAGAACACTTATTAACAGTTGGCAGCCATGCTGGCTCTAGTTTTAGTTAGTTAGTTATAGTTGTTTTAAGGGGCGGAACTACCTGATGGCTCTCAAGAATACGCATAGTCATATCGGTTATGGTACGCAAAGCACATACGAAATTTGGTTGCAATCCAATCGATAGTATAGAAGTTAGATGCATTTGAATGTTGGACCTATCAGCAGGCTTAGATTCATGTTGGCAACACTGACATATATGGGCTCCTGAAACTTAATCTGGTATGTCTTTATCTCTGTGCGTGCCTATTTTTGAACAGCTCGCATGTATGACTTCTGAGATATCCAACATAGACCTCTAATTTCAATTGTGATTTTTCAACAGTTGGTGGCACTGATGTAATTTCCAAGTATGGCCTGAAATATTCAGGTATATACCTTTACTCGTGCCAAATTGTGTTTTGATAGCTGCAGCCGTTTAGGAATTGATAGGGACACACACACACACAGACAGACAGACAGACAGACAGACAGACATAAAGACACACATTTTCCCAGATCGATCTCATAAGTCTACTTTTTCCTCATTTTTAGCCCATTTGCATTTATGAAACAAGATGTTCAGTAAGGAACATATAGCCTACTTTCTCCTAAATGTATGAGTATTGTTATAACTCGTTGTTATTATCAAGGAGTATAATAGAATCATTTCTTGGTTGAAGACCTTAGAAACTATTTACCTCTACCAAACGCCACAACCTAGAAAAATAAACTGCTACCATCAGTGAAGAAAGACAGATAAGAAGTATCTCAAGAATGTTATGGATCTGGAGACATAATCGACCGGACTGGCTGCGTGGCTCAGCGGTAACGTTCTCGCTTGCTGGGCCCTAGATTACAGGTTCGTATCCTGGCGCAGTCAGCTGGCATTTGAGGGTGCACAAATGCGAGGGAGCCGTGTCAGTAGATTTACTGGCACGTTAAAGATCCCCTTCGGGCCAAAATTCCGGCACCCCGGCGTCTCTAAAAGCAGCAGTAGTTAAAAGGGACGTAAAACCAATAACATTATTATTATTATTACATAATCGACCTGCCGTGGGCAACATCCAACTATGAGTTGAGGCATGTCTTTACACGTCTGGTTGTGCATGGCTTTCACAACCCTAATTGAATTAACAAATCTTTCCATGACCCTACAGAGACGTGTGTATGCAAACTATGTGGATATTTTCGATTGCTATTTGCCTGAAATAAAAGTATTAATTAATAACCTGAACTAAAACCAACGGCTAGAATTCAGTTACTGTGTGAAATCGTTTTGTTCTTCACTTCAAATAACGCACAATAGGCTGTTACAAACCATTTAAAATAAAAAGTAAAAATGTATCGTAGTATCATCTTGTCATTCTTCAAATTCGATGCGCATAGAATGCCAATGATATACTAATCAATGGAGTGCCACGTAGACCAGTCGTGACATCTAGTGGAGAAGTATCGAGCAATATAATCCTAACAGGGCGAGTACATTCTAGCGGCCTTAAGAAGAAACTTTTCAATAAAATCTGAATGTTAATAAGTAGACCGGCGTGCAGTTACCTTTCTGGCTGCTAGATGTCTCGAGCAAATCTGCTGGCGAATTATGTTTAAATATATATTTTCCACCGTAATATGCACAATATAACGCTTAATTTTAAAACGTCTGAGTCATTACAAAACAATAAATATATAAAATTTTAAGCAAAAAAACCTAACTCTGATGGGGTTTGGACCATAGGCATATGAGTGATAGGCCAACGCTTTACCACGGAGCCAATTGCGCCAACTAACATCGTATATAAAAAATGACTTACATAGAACTTGTTAGCAAATAATGATTTATACTAAATGATTTCATCACTGGAGTATATTATTTATATATAAAGAATTTCATACAAAGTTTATTTATTTTGTATCAGTACGCTATATTGCATGCAATACTCAAATTAGTGAAATATAAGTCAGGCACAAGATATCCGCTGCCATCTTGTCTTGTTACTGAGACGGCTCAGCTTTTTAAAATCACTTCTATTCTATAGTATTACAAAATAAACGTTTAATTTCGAACGTGCCTCTTCCTTTAGAACAGTTAAAACGATTCTCGGCTTGATAATCCGAACAGGTGGGTCCATGATATGGATTATAAAGTTTGCATAATTCGCACGGCCGCCATCCTGAAATGGTACGGCGGATGACCTTGTAGTTTGGTCACAAGACGCGTCCTATACGAAGGTATGTTGTTAGAAGATTTGGTAGAGATTGGATAATTTGGTTAGTCGTTATTTGATTTTACGTTTTGAACGTTTAAGTGGCAGCCATTCAGTTTTGGTAAAGATGGCGGCGATATAAAACATGACACTGAGGTGCCCTTTGCTTGTTCTACCTCTGTACCAAATTTAGTTCAATTCGGTTCCACCGTCTTCGAATTGATAGGGGGGACACAGACATTCAGAGTACACACACTCACACACAGACTCACACACACACACAGACAGACACACATTTTTTGGCCCTGTAGTGATCTCATAAGTCTACTTTCATTTTTTGCAAAAATCGAAAGTAGGGTAATAATAGGCTTATGAGATCACCTTTTATCCGCGTGTCTGTCTGTGTGTGCGTGTGTGTGTGTGATGATGTGTGTGATGGTGTGTGTCCCCAATAATAACTTCCAAACGGCTGGAGCGATTTCAATGAAACTCGGTAAGTTCAAAGCACTATTCCTGGCAACCCCGACCATTGCCTTCAAATTTTGTTACCTCTCACCAATCCAACATGGCGGCTGTGCGAATTATTTCACCAGCATTCAATATCTCCGAAACTATTACCGATATCACCCTGGAATTTTTGTACGGTGATAAAGGGAACTACTAGAAGTTCACCTAGGTGACTTTTGAAAATCTGCCATCTACAAAACCAACTAGGCGGTAATGCGAATTTGCAACTTTTAAATAGACGTTTCTCGCGATTTAACCAACCAATCGCAATGAAACTT
Source organism: Meconema thalassinum (assembly GCA_946902985.2). Taxonomy (NCBI): domain Eukaryota; kingdom Metazoa; phylum Arthropoda; class Insecta; order Orthoptera; family Tettigoniidae; genus Meconema; species Meconema thalassinum. Next base: position 300,508,613 of record OX336396.1, on the reverse strand, counting down.
GGTACAGTATATATTGATACAAATTGTAATGCACCGACATGTATCTTAATTCAAGTGTTTACATAACCTCAAGATGGCGGCTGTGTGAAATATTTCACCGGCATTCTATATCTCTGAAACTATTAACGGTATCACCATGAAATTTTGTACGGAGATAAAGGGCACTACTGGAAGTTAATCTATGAGGCTTTCAAAAAGCGGTTAACTACAATACGAATATGGCGGTCAAGCGAATTCGATGGTTTTAAATAGAATTTTCTCTCGATTGAATGATTCAAACGCAATGAAACTTCGTACAGGAAATGTTTATACACATTGCAATGCACTGGTATCTAATATAGTTCAATTGTTTACGTAACCTCAAGATGGCGGCTGTGCGAATTTCGAAATTAAGTTTTTATTTCTTGTGTCGTAGTGATGCGATCGAAGTGAAAGTTAAAATAATGAACTTACGCAATAATTTTCCTTTAATGGAACATGGCTCTATGGCCTCTACATTAAACAATCCAACATGGTGACCATCCGAAATATGTCGACGGTTCTCAATATCTATGAATCTTTTACAGCAATCAAACTGAAATGTTCTGTGTTCATAGAGGCTATTAAACATATGTTCACCTATAGGACTTTCAGTAACCTGGTGAACACAAATCCAACATGGCGGCGACGCGAATTATAAATATTTAAATGGACGTATAATACCTGGATCGTTCACACGACCGTGCCATCGTTGACATTATTATTTTGGAAAGTAGAGTTATTAGTTGAAGAGATTGAGGGAATGTATGGTCGGAATAACGCGCGGAGGGAAGCATGCATCGCAGGGGCGAGTGACGTGAGTTTATGACGTGGAGCCCGCGTACGTCACGAGAAATATTTTTCTGGAATTATCTTTGGGAGAAGAGATGGACGCTAGGAAATCAGCACACTTTACAGGCAATTACAAGAGAAGGAATTTGAGCTATCAAGCGCTAAAATCGGTCCAGTAGAAGCCGAGGTACGAGATGGAAGGTTTTGGAACAATTTCTCGCTGGACTATATAAAGGCCACGATTCTTAACATAGTCACATCATTACAACGGAGCAATTGCTCATGTGCGGAACTACATAACGTGAAGTGACAGTACACACGCCGAGATTCTGACGGTCAGAGGACTTAGTCGCCGTACCAGTGGTCAGCACGACTTAGTTTTTGTTCGAGTGAACAAACTTAACTTTTGGCAGCGAATGGACTTAGAATATCCACTGACTTTCAGGTCACATATTCTACAGTCAGGTGATGGTAGTGTAAACCATTCACAGAAGTTAGCCTACAGAACGATGTATTTCTTGTGGTGACTATACATCAGGCACTTCGAATTTCATCAGGAGAAGTTTTATTTCATCAGTTCGTTTATGCAGCTAATAGGTGTTCCTATCGTAGCGTGCAAATGAAACCGCACTATTTGAATATAAGATTTATTCTCAAATCTACAAGAGTACTGTACCAGTCTATGACTGAGCAATGTTTCGTCATATTACACGGTACTGGTGATAGCGGGAGTTATTTCGATCGAGTGACTGCGAATATCAACATGCGTCGCTAAACCTACTCGTAGGATTGGTAGGACATGGAGACGAACGAGGTATATGGATACGGCAGATGGCCATGGGAAGACACTGTTGGAATAATGTCCACCGCAGGACGCGCCCTTCCTCTACATCAAGAATGAAGTAAGACAACTATTCATGTACTATCCACTAACCTGTAGTATTAGAGAATTCCATATTTTGAACAGTCACGATCAGAAATCAACACACATTTTTCACCGTAGCTTGATTTTCGATTGTATTTGTTTGGATGCCAAATGGAACTGCTGTCTGACAATTTATTTTTCGATCTAAGATTTTTGCCAGGACAGGCATTAGTTCATGTTCCGACATGAAATTTTTCGATTATTCCAAGGGATAGAAGTATTTTTTCTTTAATTCTTATTATGAGCGCAGAAGTAATTGCGGCTTGGATTATTTAAATTATTTGATTTACATTTTCTTCTTCTTAGTGGTTTACCCTCCAGGTTGGTGGAACCCACGGACTTAGGGAGGGAACTCACCACTACCGCCTCTACGGGCAGTGTCCTAGAGCTGGGAACATCTAATCAGAGAGGATACAACTGGTGAGTTGTGATTGGCACCTCGCCCAGGCGGCCTCACCTGCAAAGCGAACAGGGGCCTCACGAGGGAAGGTAATGGATGGTCAGGATGGATAGGCAAGGAAGATGGCAGGAGGCGGCCGTGGCCTTGAAGAAGGTACTGCCCCCGTAAATTGAATTATATTGAGACCACGATGGCTGTATTGGCAAATATGAATAAAGTTATGGATGTCATAGTTGTGACGTGGATATTCATGACGTAGGCACGGATGACGTAGACTTCATGCAAGTAGGCTGGTTGAGCTGAGATTCTTGGTGACGTCATGAGTTTGTTCGAGAAAGATCTGAGATTTGCGACGCAGTCGCAGGAAACAAGGTATTGTGCTAAGGAAGAAGTTACGCTATTGGAGGAAAGGCTCGAACCAATGAACGATAGTATGGAAAGAAGACGGAGATTACCGAAACTACGATATTTAATTACTTTTGGCATGCAGAATTGTGGAAAACTATTTTCAGTTTTGGCATTGATTTGGAATTTTGAAGAAATTAATTTTGTGTTTTTGAAATTTGAAAATCCGTCAAGTATAGCCAAAGTTGGAACTTCTAGTAATGACGGAGCAACAGGCTATGGAAGGGATGGATACGCCCCTTAAGAAGTTGATAAAAGGGCGTGCACAGGAGAGAGGAGCTCTCATAACTGCATATCCTCATATCTCATACCGCTGATACCGCATATATATTTCTGATGTCAGATAGTCATTTTCGAGTGAATAAGTGAAGCGAGTCGTCTTTAGCGTGTGGTTAAAGCCCGGCGCATCGAACGAACACGGAGCAGTTCCATTTTACGGTGTTCGAAACTAGGCGAAGTTGAAACGCTCACATTAACGTTTCTACCAGATAAGATATCAAGAGTTGGCTTCTGCCTTTATTATAATTCAATTGGGCAGTACAACATTGAGGTGTGTAGAAGATTTGAACAATTTCACAGTTATACTTTGAAAGATATTGGCTCTTTAAGACTGCAGACAAAATTGATTTTCTCGCCACATGAGAAGTACTTTTAAATTTCCACATTATACACTACGGCTGACAGGTGTATCGCAACCGTGATATTGAAGAATACGTTTGGCGATACAACGATACATTCTACTATGGAACATTATAATCTGGCAGTGCTTTCAATGATTATAACAGAAGTTGAGATGGAAGGCTAAGGCTTTAATGCAATTGGGACATATATCGATGGAGTGAAATAACAGCATGGAACTTCGTTAATCGTCTTTCTACAAAAGCGAGCATGTAGTGAACATCCAACTACACTCATGCATCGTGAATCCATCGCTGAATTATATCAAATGACAGTGGAAATATTTTCATACTCCACGATTATGAATATTTCTGCGGAAATAACTGCAATAAACTTCATGGCGAATTGCGACCAGAACTTCAGGGAACTTTCAAGAGAGGCCAGGGTGGACCCGGCTCACAAAGGAGAGTTTTGCCAGAAGGATGTCTTTCGTATACATGGAGCAGTGCAATTTCCGGAGGAGGAAGCAGTTCGATTCTCCGAGGGCGCTGATTCCAGGTTCGAGGTCGGAGCACATCTTCACGCTGGTTAAATGGAACCAACAGCAGTTTTCTTTGAAAACTTTCCTCTAGAACTTCAATCAACAGATAAGGTAGTCGTGAACGTTTCTTGTATTATTTGAGTCATGTAGCGATATCTGAGCAACCATTTTCCCCATATTTTCTGTCCCATATTTTTTTTTTGCCCCATTTTCTTGCTTGATATTTCTGTACTCAGTACACTTCGTTGATTTATGCCTTTTTCTACGATTTTTTGAGACATTGTTATGTCATTGGCATACTTAAATAATTTTGGATCAGTTGAGACTGATAATTTAGATTCTTTCAGTAATTTGCATATTTTTGTAGTCACGATTTGACTGTAAAGTTAACGATTTGCTATGGCAGATTTGAATTCAGACAGCGTGTCATTTTATTAAAGTAATTCTATTCAGTAAATTACTTTGACCAATTTTCTGTCATCCTCAAGAAAGAAGAATAATTAAATGATTTTAGAGCGTTAAAATCTATTACGTTATCGACGATCTTGGAAATACTAGTCGTTTTATGAAGATGATTGCAACATAGACATTTATCATTGCATTATAGACAATTTTATGAAATATGAACTTTGTACGATTTATTGAATACACTATAGTAATGAACTTTTGATAGGAGTTTTTCTCAATTCTAGATTGGAACAATAATGTTTGCATTCCACAGTCTAATTGTATTCTATTCGACTATTTATGCAGTTTAGATGAACTTTGATTGAAGATAGTATTTTTATACTGCGTTACTTTGATGATATTAATCTCAATTTTGATAGACCAGGGAGGAGTGTCTAATCGTATTTGCTATTAAATTTATTTGTGATTGGCAAATTTTTACTTCATATCGATTCATGAATGAAACCCACGAAGGTTAAATAATAACAGTCATTAATACAATTGATGAATATAAGAATTTTTAAAGAGGAACAATGGATGTATAATCGTTAGTTCAGTGGACATGTAAAAGTCGCTGATGAATAATGCCCTTGAATAGTGAAGGAGGTTCCCACAGTAAGATGGATGATGTTGTTGAATTTATAAGTGGAGGTTTTTTGTATGTATTGTGGAAGATTTTGATGCCATATATATAAAGATATATGATGAATTCTGGGCCAATTGTTGTGCAATTTTGTGCGTTTTGAGCGAAGTATTTTTCCGCTGAATGTATTGTTCTGGTTCTTTGAAAGTTATTCATGTGAAGATACTGTTAAAATTAACAAGAGTGTTAAATAATTTGAGATGAAGATTTTGAATGGAGGTTACCGTCACAAATAATAATAATTATTATTAAACCTTATTAAACCTGAATATAACATTTAAATATAACTAACCTTCATTGGTTGATTATATCAACACGATTTAAGTAATTATCAACCGGATAAACGTGTGGTTTAATGTATTTCTTGTATAAATAATATAAACAATATTAATACTGTAAATAATTTTGTAAATATCTTTGATAATAATTTGAAATGAAAGGGATTAGTAGAGGCGTGTATAAATTTTTTAATTGTCGTTTGACATTGTTATAAACAATTTATAATTGTTATAAATAATTAATGAGCTTTTGTTATTAACATTAAGAGTTTTGTTATTATACTCTAAACAACGCTAATTAAACAAGTGGATTGAACAATTAAACATGATTTGGGATTGTTGGAGTAATCCACTGGTGTTTGAATGGAGCATTTAAAGGATTTGCGTGATAATATTTGAGTTGAGATGTGGACATTTAACGTGTTTTGAAAGGAGAGCCAAGCTCTGATGTAACTCGCATATGCTGGGGTTGAACGGACGGGTGAGTCCACTTTGACGGTGCAGGTGCATTGCAGCTGGCCAGAAAACTGTATGATAGAGGCCAAGGACGTCTCCATAATAGCCTTGTGGCTATAAATAAAATGTGAAGTATATAAACACGCAAAACTATTGCTATATGTGTCTCGTCCCAAATCCCGTTTCTATTCCAAGTGCATTATAATTTTTACGCTATTTTGAGCCTGAGAAAGCTGAAACATTGTATGTAGAGTATACAAGTCCTACAGGAGGACATAGTTATGTGGACAATGGCTTCTGATTGCCACGTGGATTTTGTTGTTTTATTTTGTTAAATCATTCTTTATGTGAAATAAATTATTGTGCAGTTTAAAGTTTCTCGTCTTCGTTATGGTTCATTTTAAATATCATGGTGGAGGTTATTGTGAGGGCATACTTTAAGTGATCCAGTTGACAACCCAGTCCCCGAGATAAATTTAAAAGGTAAGTAAAAGGTAAGTATGAACCCCCATATATATTTTGGTGTGTTCCACAATAATTTTCATGTTAACTATTGTGCTCTAATCTCGATAGTATCTGTCAGTGCCATTTTCATTGATGTAGCTGTGCCGGTGCGTTTGATTATTGGCAATCCGATTGAGGGGGGCGGATATCTGACAGCCTACTATCCGGATATCGGGGACAGTAGGATTGGCGACCCTAAAACGTGGGGCACGATTGGCACGATTGGCTCGATTGGCTCGTTCGACTGAATAACATTGGATTACCAAGTTATTGCAGTAGAATTGGCACCGCAATTTTTGTGGAGTGTTCGAATAACATTGGATTACCAAGTTATCGATGTCAAAGGGATTGTGAAGACTCAAATAAAGAGGTTGATTCTTTGTTAGATGTCTTAGCCAATTGTAGAATTTGAGAGTGTGATTATATAGGGATAAAATGTTGTGTTGTATTAGGAAAATTACACTCAGAAAAGATCAGATCTTATACAACTTGAGAGAGGTTAAATAGGCTGGAAACTTAGAAAAATCGCCTATGATCTGGAATCTTATTTTATTTGACCGGCTTATGACATGTTTAGTCATATTAAAGATAAAATTAAATTATTTGGATTGTAAATGTAAATTATTTGCGTTAGGATATTTTAAAATGAACCAAAGAAACTTGAACATGTGCTTGAGTTTATTTCAACATGAAGTGTCTACGAAGGTTAATTATAAGGTACTTATAAGTTAGATTTAAGACAGAAAATTGCTCAAATTTATATATGGTGAAAGATGTTGCTCAGATGTTGTTATTTTGCTCTGTTTGATGTATGTCCCTAAAGCAGTTTATTATTGAAATATTATTGAAATGGCAGATGAGAGTCTGAGAATGATGTTAGAGGAGATGTCTGCTAACTTGAAAGCTAGCATGAACGAAAGCATGAAGGAGATGGAAGCTAGGAATACTAGTCGAATGGAGGAGAATGCTAGTAATTTGTCTGCTAATTTGAAAGATAGCATGAATGAAAGTTTGAAAGTTCTTCAGACCAGTTCTGCAAACTTAGAAAATAATATGTCGCGTTTACAGATCAATACCCAGGGAATCGAGAATGCTGTAACTGACATGCGCACAGACGTGTCCAATGTCCATAAAGATTTATCCAATATGCATAAAGATGTGTCTGATGTTAAAATAGATGTTTCTAAGGTACAGAAAGATCTTACTATGTTGAATCTTGATGTTGCCAATGTCCGGGGTGATATTTCATGTGCTAGAGCAGAAGTAATTGTTGTTAGGAATGATGTTGCTACTGTACAAGACAAAGTAGAGGAAGTTCAAAAAGAGGTTAGAAATGCTCGAACCGATGTGTCAAATGTTCAAGTAGACATAAACAATATTCATTCAGATGTTAATGATATGCAAAGCGATATCAATAAGATACAAGTAGAAGTCAATACTGTTTTTGTAGACATTGCTAAAGTTCAGACTGATGTTAACAAAGTTAGAGAGGAAATTGAAACTTCAAAAACACTGTGTACTCGTAACATTAGTGCATTAACAACTCGATTAGTTGACGAGTCTGTTAGGACAACAGCTTCTTTAGCTGGTTTAAAATACGATGTAGAGGTCATGAGAACCCAAGTATTAGATCATAATCGTTTACTTAAGGAAGACATTGAAGTAGATATCGCGGAAATGTTAACTGCAAATGTAACGGTTTGGAAAGAGGAATGGAACAGGTCAAGTGGGGAACATGTCGATCAGATTCAGGAGCGAATTGAAAGAAAACTTGCCAGTACACAAGTAGACATTAATAATGAAGTAGTTCAGATTAGGAAAGACTTGAATGTAAGGATGGATTCGCTATCCGAAAAGCAGGTAGAGGATAGAACTGAAATAGGTCAGGACGTGCAAGCATTAAAAACTGCGTTAGAGGAACAAATTCATAAGGTTGTCTCTGATGTTAATGAAACTACGAGCAAACTTCAGAATTTGAAACTAGGAGAAGCTAGCATGATGGAAACCTATAAGGAAGAGTTGACTAGGAAAGTCATCACGGAAATCACAGACAAGGATACTGAAGGATTGACTGGTGAAGAGGATAGAAATTACGTGAGAAGATGTAACCTCGCTACAGAAGAGAGAGATATTAGTCCTGAGGAACGTATATCCAGATTCCGGGAAGAAGAAGAGGATAGGAATATTGAAACTGAATGGAAGTATCGTGATAGTGGGAAAAATTACATGGATTCATATCCGAGAAATGTGACAGTCATCCGTAACTTTGAAGACAAACCTCAAAAATTTAGCAACACTGATAGTCTCACACCGATTGAATATATCAGGAACCTTAAAGACTATTTCATAGAAGCCCACATTCCTAGAGACAGAGAGATGAGAATCGTAGAAAGATTTCTAGCTGGAGGACCCCTCGAATGGTTTTGAGCATTTCGGTATACTTTCAGCAATTTTGACGAATTTGCAGAGGCACTGATAAAACGATTCTGGTCAATAGAAGCTCAGAATTCATTAAGAGCTGAGGTATACTCGAGGAAGTATTCAGGTACTCTTCCAACACGGTACGCTGATTTCTTCACGAGTCAGTTATCACGCTTGAGATTTTTGCAACCCCCATTGTCAACAGAGCAGTTGATAGATGCGATTTCACGTATGCTGCCTGTGGAGGTAAGAAGACTGATCATATCGTCAAATATCAGAGATTTGACCAGTATGGACGAATTATTGAGAAGGCTTGACTACACGAGTCCAATGCCAAATTTGGTACAAAAAGGTCAGAGGCACGAATTCAAAGACGTTAATACAGTCTACATGGATCAAGTGCAGCAAACTGATAAGCCTGATGAAGAAAAAACTGAAAATGTAGGTCCTCACAGGAATAATTATTTCCGCAACAACGGATCCCAAGGTTACCGTCCATATCAGCAAAGACGAGGCTGGAATAATAATAGAGGGAATTATAACAACGGAAGAGGTAGATATTATAATAATGGGTATAATAGAAACTACAATAGAAATAACCAGTACCAGAATCAGAATCAGAATTCTCAAAGTCAGGTTATGACACCCGACAAGTATCAAGAAAGAGAGAAAGAAAGTCAGCAGTATCTGAAGGAATTACGAGAAAAGGAAGCTGAAAACCAAAAGAAAAGACAGGATGTAGTGATCGATCCTGGTCCTTCTACAAGTCAGCAGAACTTGGAAAACAGGAATACAGCACAGAAGAGAAAGTAGAAAGGAGAGAATGCATTAGCCACACACAACCCAGAGAAGAAGAGACATGATTAAGGAACATAAAGGGAATATCATACAAGAGTAGAATTATAATTCAATTTCGTGTTCAAGTGAATTGAGATATTTATAACACAGAGTTTAAAAACAATTTGCAACTGTTTTTAAAACGTGGTGAAGGGAGAATGCCCCCGTAAATTGAATTATATTGAGACCACGATGGCTGTATTGGCAAATATGAATAAAGTTATGGATGTCATAGTTGTGACGTGGATATTCATGACGTAGGCACGGATGACGTAGACTTCATGCAAGTAGGCTGGTTGAGCTGAGATTCTTGGTGACGTCATGAGTTTGTTCGAGAAAGATCTGAGATTTACGACGCAGTCGCAGGAAACAAGGTATTGTGCTAAGGAAGAAGTTACGCTATTGGAGGAAAGGCTCGAACCAATGAACGATAGTATGGAAGGAAGACGGAGATTACCGAAACTACGATATTTAATTACTTTTGGCATGCAGAATTGTGGAAAACTATTTTCAGTTTTGGCATTGATTTGGAATTTTGAAGAAATTAATTTTGTGTTTTTGAAATTTGAAAATCCGTCAAGTATAGCCAAAGTTGGAACTTCTAGTAATGACGGAGCAACAGGCTATGGAAGGGATGGATACGCCCCTTAAGAAGTTGATAAAAGGGCGTGCACAGGAGAGAGGAGCTCTCATAACTGCATATCCTCATATCTCATACCGCTGATACCGCATATATATTTCTGATGTCAGATAGTCATTTTCGAGTGAATAAGTGAAGCAAGTCGTCTTTAGCGTGTGGTTAAAGCCCGGCGCATCGAACGAACACGGAGCAGTTCCATTTTACGGTGTTCGAAACTAGGCGAAGTTGAAACGCTCACATTAACGTTTCTACCAGATAAGATATCAAGAGTTGGCTTCTGCCTTTATTATAATTCAATTGGGCAGTACAACATTGAGGTGTGTAGAAGATTTGAACAATTTCACAGTTATACTTTGAAAGATATTGGCTCTTTAAGACTGCAGACAAAAGTGATTTTCTCGCCACATGAGAAGCACTTTTAAATTTCCACATTATACACTACGGCTGACAGGTGTATCGCAACCGTGATATTGAAGAATACATTTGGCGATACAACGATACATTCTACTATGGAACATTATAATCTGGCAGTGCTTTCAATGATTATAACAGAAGTTGAGATGGAAGGCTAAGGCTTTAATGCAATTGGGACATATATCGATGGAGTGAAATAACAGCATGGAACTTCGTTAATCGTCTTTCTACAAAAGCGAGCATGTAGTGAACATCCAACTACACTCATGCATCGTGAATCCATCGCTGAATTATATCAAATGACAGTGGAAATATTTTCATACTCCACGATTATGAATATTTCTGCGGAAATAACTGCAATAAACTTCATGGCGAATTGCGACCAGAACTTCAGGGAACTTTCAAGGGAGGCCAGGGTGGACCCGGCTTACAAAGAAGAGTTTTGCCAGAAGGATGTCTTTCGTATACATGGAGCAGTGCAATTTCCGGAGGAGGAAGCAGTTCGATTCTCCGAGGGCGCTGATTCCAGGTTCGAGGTCGGAGCACATCTTCACGCTGGTGAAATGGAACCAACAGCAGTTTTCTTTGAGAACTTTCCTCTAGAACTTCAATCAACAGATAAGGTAGTCGTGAACGTTTCTTGTATTATTTGAGTCATGTAGCGATATCTGAGCAACCATTTTTCCCATATTTTCTGTCCCATATTTTTTTTGCCCCATTTTCTTGCTTGATATTTCTGTACTCAGTACACTTCGTTGATTTATGCCTTTTTCTACGATTTTTTGAGACATTGCTATGTCATTGGCATACTTAAATAATTTTGGATCAGTTGAGACTGATAATTTAGATTCTTTCAGTAATTTGCATATTTTTGTAGTCACGATTTGACTGTAAAGTTAACGATTTGCTATGGCAGATTTGAATTCAGACAGCGTGTCATTTTATTAAAGTAATTCTATTCAGTAAATTACTTTGACCAATTTTCTGTCATCCTCAAGAAAGAAGAATGATTAAATGATTTTAGAGCGTTAAAATCTATTACCTTATCGACGATCTTGGAAATACTAGTCGTTTTATGAACATGATTGCAACATAGACATTTATCATTGCATTATAGACAATTTTATGAAATATGAACTTTGATTACGATTTATTGAATACACTATAGTAATGAACTTTTGATAGGAGTTTTTCTCAATTCTAGATTGGAACAATAATGTTTGCATTCCACAGTCTAATTGTATTCTATTCGACTATTTATGCAGTTTAGATGAACTTTGATTGAAGATAGTATTTTTATACTGCGTTACTTTGAAGATATTAATCTCAATTTTGATAGACCAGGGAGGAGTGTCTAATCGTATTTGCTATTAAATTTATTTGTGATTGGCAAATTTTTACTTCATATCGATTCATGAATGAAACCCACGAAGGTTAAATAATAACAGTCATTAATACAATTGATGAATATAAGAATTTTTAAAGAGGAAGAATGGATGTATAATCGTTAGTTCAGTGGACATGTAAAAGTCGCTGATGAATAATGCCCTTGAATAGTGAAGGAGGTTCCCACAGTAAGATGGATGATGTTGTTGAATTTATAAGTGGAGGTTTTTTGTATGTATTGTGGAAGATTTTGATGCCATATATATAAAGATATATTATGAATTCTGGGCCAATTGTTGTGCAATTTTGTGCGTTTTGAGCGAAGTATTTTTCCGCTGAATGTATTGTTCTGGTTCTTTGAAAGTTATTCATGTGAAGATACTGTTAAAATTAACAAGAGTGTTAAATAATTTGAGATGAAGATTTTGAATGGAGGTTACCGTCACAAATAATAATTATTATTATTAAACCTTATTAAACCTGAATATAACATTTAAATATAACTAACCTTCATTGGTTGATTATATCAACACGATTTAAGTAATTATCAACCGGATAAACGTGTGGTTTAATGTATTTCTTGTATAAATAATATAAACAATATTAATATTGTAAATAATTTTGTAAATATCTTTGATAATAATTTGAAATGAAAGGGATTAGTAGAGGCGTGTATAAATTTTTTAATTGTCGTTTGACATTGTTATAAACAATTTATAATTGTTATAAATAATTAATGAGCTTTTATTATTAACATTAAGAGTTTTGTTATTATACTCTAAACAACGCTAATTAAACAAGTGGATTGAACAATTAAACATGATTTGGGATTGTTGGAGTAATCCACTGGTGTTTGAATGGAGCATTTAAAGGATTTGCGTGATAATATTTGAGTTGAGATGTGGACATTTAACGTGTTTTGAAAGGAGAGCCAAGCTCTGATGTAACTCGCATATGCTGGGGTTGAACGGACGGGTGAGTCCACTTTGACGGTTCAGGTGCATTGCAGCTGGCCAGAAAACTGTATGATAGAGGCCAAGGACGTCTCCATAATAGCCATGTGGCTATAAATAAAATGTGAAGTATATAAACACGCAAAACAATTGCTATATGTGTCTCGTCCCAAATCCCGTTTCAATTCCAAGTGCATTATAATTTTTACGCTATTTTGAGCTTGAGAAAGCTGAAACATTGTATGTAGAGTATACAAGTCCTACAGGAGGACATAGTTATGTGGACAATGGCTTCTAATTGCCACGTGGATTTTGTTGTTTCATTTTGTTAAATCATTCTTTATGTGAAATAAATTATTGTGCAGTTTAAAGTTTCTCGTCTTCGTTATGGTTCATTTTAAATATCATGGTGGAGGTTATTGTGAGGGCATACTTTAAGTGATCCAGTTGACAACCCAGTCCCCGAGATAAATTTAAAAGGTAAGTAAAAGGTAAGTATGAACCCCCGTATATTTTGGTGTGTTCCACAATAAATTTCTTGTTAACTATTGTGCTCTAATCTCGATAGTATCTGTCAGTGCCATTTTCATTGATGTAGCTGTGCCGGTGCGTTTGATTATTGGCAATCCGATTGAGGGGGGCGGATATCTGACAGCCTACTATCCGGATATCGGGGACAGTACCATCCCGGCATTTGCCCGAAAACGAAGTGGGAAACCACGGAAAACCACTTCGAGGATGGCTGAGGTGGGAATCGAACACCCTCTACTCATTTGGACCACCCGAGGCTGAGTAGACCCCGTTCCAGTCCTCGTACCACTTTTTAAATTTCGTGGCAGAGCCGGGAATCGAACCCAGGACCTCCGGGGAGGCAGCTAACCATGCTGACCGCTACGCTACGGAGGCGATTGATTTACATAATAATAATAATAATAATAATCAAGTGTGAAGTGAATAAGTTAATAATATTATAAATAATAACGATGCTATTTAAAGTTATAAATAATTAGGGAGTGATAATACCGAACATTAGGAACTAAATTAAATTAATTGTTAATTGTTTTTTGTGATTAAATAATTAATGCATTAAATAAAAATAATAGGAGATGTTAATAATAATCATTTACAGATGAGATTTAAATATTTATTTATTAAAGGAATAGGGCGATAATAATCATTTATGACATTGAGAGATGCCTAAATATTTTTTTGTATTAATAATAATTTGTGGATGAATTTAATTAGTTGGAAGGACTTAAATTAAATAGCTTTGTTTATTTTTGAATAAAAGTTTGGAAGTTTAAATAAATTTAAATGAGTTTATGGATGAAGAGAATGAAGTAAAAGATTTTTGAGCTCAGAATTATTTTTTCCAAAAGCACTTAATAAAATATATATATTCAGATGAAAAGAAAGGAACGGCAGGTATTTAATGTATCAAGTTAGGGAGAATTTATGTAAGTGGGAAGCAAGGAGATATTGACCAGAATTTATTTTATTGGTAAAATAACACTGAAGAACACAGTATAGTAATTAACAGAATATTACAAGAGAAAAAAAATATATGATAAAAAATAAAAAAAATATGATGTTGTGTGCGGAATATTTTGGTAATGATTTTAGTGTGCGTTTGGCGTCACTTAAAGTTGAGGAGACCTTGGGGGTCATCCAAGTGGGTTTTGTAGTTGTGGGCACACAAGGATGTGCGTATGTTTGAAACAGCCTGTTGGCTAAATTTGTAAGAGAAGGATTAGGCAATGTGGACCGCCCCATATTCTTGACAGATTTCACTATTCTGTTAATCCAAATATTTTTTTTTCTGGATCAACTCGAAGTTCCGATGGTATGCTTAAATAAATAAATGAAGAACATGAATTTAGATTTGTTGAACCTGACCGAGAAAAAAAAATAAGATGAAAAGTGCAAATGAATTAAAAATAAATAATTAATTAATTTTTATTTTGAATAATAATAATAATAACAGTGGAAATGAGCAAATAAAATATTTATCACGTGAGAGGTAGAGAAAACTTGTTATAAAAAAGTGAAGGGAAATTATGAAATTAATTAATTAATAATAATAATATTTTTTTATAAAAAAAATTGTGAGATTATATGAAAATTTTGGTGATAGAAAATTTTTGATAACATAAAATTTTGGTGAATAGTTAAATGATTTAATCCGCTGATGGTGGATAGCAATAATTTATATTGTTTACAACAATTTTTGTGTAATGTTAATAACATATGAAAATAATTTAATATTTTTGTGACATTAAAACAAATGAAAGTGAGGAAAGAAGAAAGTTAAAGTTTCAAAATATTATTAAAAGTTTTTGAACAAATTTCTTTTTTTGGAAATTGAAAATCTTTATGAACAATTATTAACATTCGACTTTATGTCAGTCGAGTATTGATATTGTTATGAAACAACGAATCAGTGATATGATAATTTTTCCAAATAAGTCTAATTTTGGAATAACACCGAATGAATCAAGTGACTATTTTTAGCCTATTTTCAATTTTGAAAAAATAGGCTTATGAGATCTACTTTTGTCCGTGTGTGTGTGTGCGTGTGTGTGTGTGTGTGTGTGTGTGTGTGTGTGAGGTTTGTGTGTGTGTCCCACTAATAAAATCTAAACGGCTGGAGCGATTTCAATGAAACTCGGTAAGTTCATAGCGCTATTCCCGGCGACCTCGACCGTGTACTTCAAATTTTGTTACGTCTCACCAATCCAACATGGCGGCTGTGCGAAATATTTCACTAGCATTCAATATCTCCGAAACTATTACAGATATCGCCCTGAAATTGTGTACGGTGATAAAGGGTACTATTAGAAGTTCACCTATGAGACTGTATGGTATCTGTGAGGGATGCCAATACAAATACTAAATCTGGGGGATGAAATTAATCTAAATTGGGGTTGTAGCTTGGCGAATTTGTAAGAGGTAGGGATTGTTTTATGAAAGGAGATCGATTATGTGATCAGCCAGGAGAACTCCCCGAGGTGCTGTTTGACGGGGTAGTTCTAGGTAAAGGGGTAGTTGGTAAGAGCTATTAAGTTGTAAGCCAAAGCGCGAGGCCGGCGCCACGCGGTCTGCAGAGAACTATGAGCACGCGAGCAAGTAGCGAGTTAGCTGTGGTCGGCACGTATCAAGGACACTTGCTGATCAAGAGTAGTGATTAAGCAAATAAACACTAAAGCTATTTCTAAGTCCTACCTAAGTGGAATCTATTAGGGTAGGAACCTACTAACTAAATAAATAAAGGAGTAAGACCAGTGGCTTCTGTTAATTAGAGTTTTAATGGGTATCTCTATTGAGAGATACACTAAAAGAGCTAGCAATTCAAACTAGTAGATAATAATAAATAAAATACAGTCCAAGCACAGGGGAAGGGGAAGTGTGTAGTGTAGTGGTTAGAGTGTGGATCGCTAAGACACTTACCCGACCTGAAGACAGCAGCGTTACGGCACGTCGTTGCACTGAGAGGACTGAGTAATTAATGACCCCAGCACTTGACCTCTATGGTCTTTATAACTTTGGTGTGCACGCTCGGCGAATTCTTACATTCCTCGCGAGTCGTGCACCTATTTCAGGTCGTTGCCTTTAGCATGGGCCTACTTGACTTCCTGAACGTGGTACTTGTGTTCTTCATTTAATTTTGTATGTGGTATTTTATTAAAATCTTATATCAGAAGTCTGTAGTTTTATGAATTTGTATATTTTCCTTAAGGGATGGTATAGCGTACCCTAGGGGTACAACAACCCCCTTTGTAGGGTTAGTTATCGACCTCGATAACTGGACGAAGACGTGGGGGTGGTTTTTGAAAATATAAGACATCATCTTCTCTCTTGATAATCTTCTGTCTTCTGCTCTTCTCTTCTTTTCTTCTTTTAATTTAGGTCCTTTTCGTGTGGTTGGTGTCGTAGGGGGTGGATTGGTGGCCTCGTAGAAGATAGGGGTAAGTTAGGGGGTAAATATAAATCTAGTGCTATACTTTTAGTTATCGAATTTTGAGAGCTGAATAATTGTGCCTTCTATTAATTGGGTGTCCGGGTGTGCTTAGCGACCAAGTGTAATTGTCTGTTGTGAGGGGAACAATATTTCTTTACAATTCGTTTCTTAAAAATCAACAGTGGGGTGTGAAGCTTACTATTTTTCATCTTTGCGTATACTTGATGGGATGTCAATTGGATCCCTTATGGCGTGTTTGATGTACAAACATAATGAACATAATAACTTGGTAAACAAATCATGACATATTATAAAATTTTCACTTGTAACATGGTAAATTAAGGGGTGCAGGAACACACGAGAGGAAAAAACATCCGAGGGTTAAATGGGGAGGTCATGGATACAGATATATAATTACTTGCCTTTTATGGGGATGAAAAACTGCTCTCGCGTGCCCTGTATGTGTGTAAACGGGATAGAGTAGAGAGATAGAAAAATAAGTGTCGCAAGGTGTAATTAAAGGTTTAAATTGCAAAGTGTTTTATTGCGTGGGGAGAAATGCGACACTTTTACAATGTGAAATTTAGAAGAGTGGAAAGGAAAAAAAATAATGTGTATTACAAAGTGATCATATTTCGGTTACATATCAACAAGAAAAAATTAGTCCTCATACTGTGTAGCATCATTATAACCATTAAAACCTGAAATAAAAATCCTATTATTCATATCAATATAGCAACATAATTCATTTCTCTTATTCACATCGATCTTCAATAAAAATAAAACCAAATACCTTTAACTGTGTTGTCTTTCTGGACTAGTAAAACTAACCTTTCTTATTTATGTTATCCTTCTGTATCAACAAATAAACCAATTTCTCATAATTATTTATACTCCTTTTGTGATCACTGTAGTTGCGCAACTATACTCCTTCGAATACTGTATTCAACATCTTTTACCTTTCCTTCGATTGTATTTCTTAACTTATTATGTACTTATAGTCTATTATCTATTATCTATTACCTCTTATTTATTATCTATTATCTACGACCTGCAGGTGATATACTAGTTGTTTACAGAATCTTTTATTTTATGGCTTGCTCCCTGTGGGCGAGCGAAGTCATCTTGGCTGCACAGCTCGTCCTTTACAGAGATAGGCGCGAGTTGTGTGGCCGTAATGCACCTCTCATTTTAGGTGCTAATTTGATTCGTCTATCCGACCTTCAGTGGAGGATATCCCACAGGTATATCTCTACTGTGGTCTGGATATGTACCTGAAAATGGATATTGTGTGCTAGAGGGGGGGGGGCTGTTTTATGGGGCATTTGTGTGTACGCTTTTGGGGGTGGGGCAGTTGTGTAACACAATAAAAATTACATGGTTAGTGCATAAAAAATCTTTGTTATAATTGTTGTGGATCCATAATATAAAAATGATTATTCCAGAGGGCATTTTCCCTCGTCCTTTGCGGAGTTAATCCTGTGGAAACATATATAAAAACATTATTTGTAGTTAATAAATTATCCTGTGATCATTATTATTGTCTGTGGAAGCATATATAAAAACATTATTTGTAGTTAATAAATCACCCTTTATCATGATCATTGTTATTGTCGGTGAGCGGCCCAAAATGGAGCCACTCCCGATACATGTTTTCAAATTGTGCACCATCCTGTGTACTTCGTCTGGGATCAGCGCCTCAGGTTTTCAACCTGCGCTGAAATGGAAATACATGTTTATTATCATAATATCTAGATTCTTAAATGCTATTGGCCATGTTTTATTAACTCTTTGTTTACCTTTGTATTTACTTAACCACCTTTAACTTTCTCCTAGATCTCTGTATTATTTCAACCTTTATCTCTTACTGGGTATGTATTCACACTTTATTTACTCCTTCTTATTCACTATCCTTTGTAACTTCACTGTACTTTGCTTCTACTTATTTCTGTTGTACATCCTTGCTCTACCATCATCTTCCTTTATTATTGTATATACCTTTATCTTTCTTTATTCTTTCTTACCCTTTGTTTCCTATTATTTCACTATACTTTACTCCTACTTATTTCTGTTTCACTTCATTGCTCTATCATTATCTTCCTTTATTATTGTATCTACCTTTATCTTTCTTTATTCTTTCTTACCCTTTGTTTCCTATTATTTCACTATACTTTACTCTTACTTATTTCTGTTTCACATCATTGCTCTATCATTATCTTCCTTTATTATTGTATCTACCTTTATCTTTCTTTATTCTTTCTTACCCTTCGTTTCCTATTATTTCACTATACTTTACTCCTACTTATTTCTGTTTCACATCATTGCTCTATCATTATCTTCCTTTATTATTGTATTTGCCTTTTGTGTAATATCAATATCCTTCTTCCTGGGGCACAATGTCTGTTACCTCGGCCAGGGAAAAAGAATCGTAGTTTCATTATATTTGCTGAATATTCTCCTTCCTGGGGTACATTTATGTATGTTACCTCGGCCAGGGAAAAAGAATCGTAGTTTCATTATGTGTTTGCTGCTTGTGCGCTTTGTTCATCGGGGGTATGAGCAAAGAGGTCATCGGTGCTGCATACCTCGGCCCGGAATATAATTGTTCATTATTTCATTGGTTCATTATTTCATTTCATTTCTTCTGTTATTATTCCCTTATTACTCTGTATTCTTTCCTTGTCACCTTTTGTTACTGTTTCCTTACTTCCTTGTTACCTTATACCCTTAATTCCTTATCATATTCTCTTACAATTTCCTTCTTTCCTTATCTCCTTATACACTTATCACATTCTTCCCTTTTCTCAATACTCATCTTATTCCTATATACCTGCCGCTGCAGGCGTTTGCTCCTATTGTAGAGCATCTACTTAACTCTATTTACTGACTAATGTTTAGTCCTAGGGGTCGTCTTGGGAAGGAGAAAGTATAATTCCTCCGTCCGCAGGTATAGTTTAGACGACGTTAGGGAAAAAAAAAACGGTATAACGGACCCTGCATTGAGAGGAGGCAGGCTAGGCACTTCCTCACAACACAGGCGCTTGCCCTCCCTAACGCGTCATCACTATAACCTCTCGTCGATCGTCACCGTCGACGTCCTGTCATGTCATGTCAAGGGTACAATTTATTGACACCTTAATATATATTTTCGCCTGGAAAATATTTTTCAATATATATTTTCAACTGGAAAACATATTTCACATCCTTCCAAGCGCATCGCCGTGCGTAAACCATGAAGAATAAGTGTCTAGCGTTTCAATGTTGTTTTGTGGTGTTGTAGTTATACGGGGGGGGGGGGACAATTGTGGTGGCACGGTGCATTATCATTGCGCCTGGTTAATCGGATTTCCAGCTAATATCAGCCGCGTGTATTTCCTTCTCACATGTTAGTAGGTAAGTGAGGGATTTGGACTGGTATTCCCATGTTATTGGGTAATTGTATGTATGTTAAAAAGTTGTTAATTACTGGTAACGGGATGGTAATAAAGGTTCACGGAATCTTGGTCCTATGGGGATTTATGGATACGTTAATGGGTAGGAACTCTCGACTGGTTTAGGTGGGGATTTCATTGTGTAGGATCTGGGTATTCAGTCTTGGTTGTTAGTGACCGTGCTGAAGGATGTGGATTAGCATTGTATGCTTTTAGTTAATATGCAGGGTGAAAACATTGGTGAAAAAAATTTATCATTGCATGCACTAGTAATAGAGGGTTAAGCCTGGAACGCTAGCTGTTAGCTTTAAGGTTCCGAGTGTTCAATAACATCCAACCATGAGCGATAAGGCATGGTATACACCCTGGTATTTGCATAATAACCATAGTGCCTCGCATGGATAGGGGAAGAAGTGTGTCTGTGTTATTTGTATATTGTTTAATGTGTATCATGGGAGGTAAATGTTCTCTGTGGCATGGACATACTATGGATAATATATGGCGCCTATCGCCATAATAATATGTGACTGCTTTTTACTCTCGTATGATATTTATTAGACTTATAGTCTATAAAGTCTATCTTAAAAAAACTGGTCATCTGTTATTATTATATATAGTAGAGTACCTTAACTAGAGGTATTGTCCAGTGGTGTTATCTAGGTATACTATCTAGTGCTATTGCTGATAGATATTTGCTATAAACTCCGTATATATTTACTGTCTATAGATGCCGTGTGTAATTTGTATCTAGGTGTGCTGTCTAGCTATATTATCTAGAGCCATCGGCTATAGATTACATCTATTGATATTGTCTATGGATTTTTATTAGAGATCCTATGTATAGGTATCTTAAACCAGGCTATACTGCAGCGCATTATATGTGTCGTAATTCCCTCCTCTGATGGGGTTGATCGCTGCAAAAAAAATATAACACGCTATCCACCCTATGAAAATGGGGGGGGGGGGTACGTAAGTATTTATTGCCATCCTCCGAACTGGAATAATGGTATATATAAATGCCATCTATCTATTAAACTATGTTCATAAATATCCCTAAGTGTGGATTTTTAATTATGTGTTTCAAAACGGGGACAATCTATGGTGGTTATATGGACATGCTGTCACCTGGAACAACTCTGTCGGTCTACTCTGAAAGATAATGTTTTAAATAATATCGCCGTATTCCAAAATAAAATAAATTATAACCTCCTACGGGGAAAGTGGATTTGTCTACCTATTTGGTGACGGATATATGTTCATTTTTGTGCTATATTTGCTGGCGTGTTTAGATAAAATTGTATCTGAGGGCAAAAATGTATCAAAAGTTCGCTAGGATATAAAATGTGGCGTATTTATTGTAAAGCTCGGCGCGGTGTAAATATCCCCGAGAATAGTAGTTTCTGGCCGTTAAATATGTTATCCCGGTGTAAAGGGTTGAGGGATGATAGGGGTAAACTAAAATAAAATCATTTGGTTACCCTATTGTTTGAATTACATTGTAATAACTACCTGTCTGTCATCTAGTGCCGTTTAAATTTGGCGCGCCTTATGCGACTTAAATCCATTATGGCCGTTTGCAAGTTATCTATCTCGTGGGAGGCGTGTTCGTAGATAACGCTTGTGTATGTGAGATATCACCTGTCGTCAGTGTGAGGCGTGATCTGTAGCCTGTAATTGGCTGTCCGACTGGAGCAAGTCGTGTTTATCATGTCCGTACTCTGATTGGATGCGAGTGACAAGAGTGGGTTGGTACCATTAAGGCTTTGTTATCGCTCCGCGAAGGAACTGTCAAGCGCACGTGGTACGCATTTAATGTATTGTTTACCCACGGTTTGGATTGTATAACTGGCGTGTTATACACCCTGGGTAAAGGTCATTAGCTATGCATCTGTATTCTGGGAATCTATATATGTCCTCCTTAGGCTAAATCCTAATGGGACTATTTTGTCATTATATCGTGCCGAGATGTGATAAGTACTATGTATATTAGTAATGTGTTTGCTATCTAGTATACACGTGGTATGCTGGAGTGTATTTTGTATGTTCGTAATCATATGTCGCACCTATGGGTATAAAAATTCTCTATAATAATGTGGAGAAACGTGTGTCAGTGGTTTTCACTGTCTACTCCAGGAAAATATATGTAGTATTCTAGATTGTGTTTTTACATGTTTGGAAGCATATGTCGCATTCCTATGGCTGTAACAATTCTATGTAAAATTGTGTAGGAAAGTGTATCAGTGGTTTGCATTCTCCACTCCTTGAAAATGAAAAAATATGGCGGGGTGTAGCAATATGTGTATGCACAGCTAATACTGCGTTCCGCATGGTAGATTGCTCGTGGGGAAATATAATGGGCTACCTTTATTGGGTATTCTGCTATATAGCAGTGAAAATTACGCATTATACCTTCCCGACCGGATGTATTTGTCTTAAGGATAGTGTATTCCGTATTCTGTATGTTCTTGTCTGTGTAATCAGGTGTATATTTACTTGCTATGTGTTAAAGATAATCCTCGGGCCTTTACGAAATATTATCTATAAAATTCGGCATTAATATGTTTATGCTCGATACTTATTCCTTACCGTCATCCCCGGAGGGTAGGCAAACACCTGCTCTGGACTTATGGATCGCCGTGAGATAACGTAGAATAGCTATGGACCATATAACGTATTTATTGCCGAATATATTTACATCTGTATACTCATGGCTGATATCTATCCTTCAGTGTTTTGACCTAGGAAGGTAGGCATACACCTGCTTTGGACTTATGGATCGCCTGAGGTCTACTGTAGGACATCTATGGGCCATGGCGTTATTGTGTTACTAATGGACATACATCTGTATGTGCCATGTCGTACCACGTTGCCTCAAACGGAAATTATGGAAATTATACTGGCCAACCGACGATTGTACTGTTATCTGTTGCTCTGTTGTGTATATGCAAACTAGAGGGGATCTCTGCAAGGATTTGTGGTTCTTAATGAGCCATGTGGCTGTTATGAAAATGCTGAGTTAATTTTGTTAGGATGACGACTATCGTTTCGTCATTAAGTAGACAATTACGAACAGTGTGTACTCGGCGTTTGGATGATAGATGAGAAACTATTTAGATCGTTAGAGGAATACCCCAATCGCCTAGATTAACTAGTCGTCCGATCTGCCGTAGGCTATGTAATGTGATGATTGCTACTTGTAATCGTACTTCAAATGATTTCCCTAATCGTTGGCTAAGTGAGAATATTGTGCTTTGTATGAAAACTGTTCATTATATCTGTCTTATATGACGTTATTTGGTGGTCAGATCCACTTTAATCTAGAAAGCAGAGCTATCTAAAAAGATCCCCTATGTGGGTAAAAATATGTGGAACAGATTCTGTGTTAACGCCGGAAGCGCTGTGCTCACCACGTGAGTCGCGGTCTACTATCGTCTCCGGTGTCGTTAATCTGTATACGCATGCAGCCGCCTTATCTGCATATCATGATTCAGTGTTTGTGTGGAGACTGCCTTAGCAAGAAGTCTGTGTGAGGCAAATTAACATTTATGATTGAAAACCTCTTGTGGATTATAATTTATTGGATTACTTGTACTACGCGTAAGTATTTGTCAACTCCTTTCCTCGTGTATCCTACTTGTGTGTTTATCGGAACTGTATATGGTGTTCGCTGTGATATTCTAACAACCTGTGTTATTGTATCACTTCCTATTGATTGTGGTATTAATAATTTACCTGTGTATTGTCGCAATACTGAGCGTAATGATATCAATGCTTGCTATATACTATTGCAAGTGCTACTCTGCCTTTGTAGTGGAATTCGCTAACCTGTGTTATTGTGTGTCTACCTTTAACCGTGTGTGGCATGTCGTTCATCTGCACGAGTGTAGAAGTATTACGTTTGCTCCCATAAATGCCGTCAATCTGTGTTTGTCGTGTTTATGCACTGCGGCTAACGTGTGTTATTGTACTGTATGTATTTTCGCTATTACGGTTGTAAGGGCGTTTGTTAGAGAAATCGTAGCAATGTGTCGTTATATAGTATATTAGGTCCTATGTGTTATCATGTTAGTCTATTCTGTGGCCCTGTATTGTATCGGCCTGTTATCCCTCCTTAATATGGGGTAACTGTTGGAATCCGTGCACTTTCTTAATTGTTCAAAAAAATGTGTGTTAATCTCTTATAGGTTTTCATTATCTATGGAGTTGTTCTTTCCCAAATCGTTATTGGAAATTTATAGAGTCGCTATTATTTATAATATCTATCGGGATGTAGCCTATGTGTAAATAATGAATTTTTATAGTATGGTAATCGAACTGTGTTCTGATATTGTATGTTTATAGGACAAGGGTCCGTTATTTTACATTTCCTTACGATAGGTAATGAGATCTTTGCTCGCTCACTTAAGTTTTGCGATTATGTCTGTATGTGAATCTAAATGCGAGTAGTTTCATAAAAATGTGCGCCATTATTAATTTTTATTTATAGAAAGTGTCTAGGCATTTCCCTATAATAAAGAAATCCTGCTATTGTCTGCCATATGGCCCACATATGGGTAACTGACCCCATGCTTCGCACGGCTATGTGTGAGTGTGGCATTTTTACGTGACTTTGCGTAAATCCCTGTTGCTATGTACTGAGCGTATTCCGCTGATCGCGCGCTTCGTGTCTTGTTACTTCCGCCTGCTACGGCAGAGTCGTGACCTCGCTTTCTGCACGCTGTAGACGACATGTGTATTATTCTATCTACCATGTATTGTCTATGAAAATTTTCGTGCACCTATCATATTATAAATGTATAATTATTATCAACCTTACTCTGTCAGTACGTCCTATGGGGATTGTTATGCTGAAAGTCGAGTTATGTTGTTTGACCAACTAAAACTTGGTGGTGACTCCTGTCTCTGAGTATGGTTACTATATGCCACCTTCTACTTGGCGCCCTTGCCAAGGTTGTATGGCGTATTTGAGCTATGGGAAAATGTAGGGCCTAAGTAGTATTGAATATGTGTCTATCCATGCGCTATTTGCAGCTAGTTTGTGTGAACAAAATTCATCAATTTAACATAATATAGTACACATGTAATATAACCTGGTATATTTTTATTATACCTCTTACAATTAAACATGCAACCTATAATTAATTCTCGTCCCATGGAGTGTGAGGAATTTCCATTGAGTGTCGGTTGCGATCCTGGCTACTAAGTGCCATAGCGCGTGGCGCGCTTGTTTCAATTTACCTTTCACTGGAAAATATGTTTTTCTCCCTTACGCTAATAGCTTTGCGCTTGCGTTTCTTAGCCGCGGGAGGGTGAGGTGTGGGGGTGGTTTTCCGTGAATAGTATGGTTTCATACGCCGTACATGAATCGTGTCTTTAATAATTTTGTGATTGTGCCGAATGTTGACAAGGTAGTTTAGGTCCGAAATTTTTCTCTGGATTCTAAACGGACCTGTCCATTTCGGGATTAGGAATTCGGACACATTTTTAATGCGAGTAGGTGACCATACCATAATGAGCTGTCCGGGTTTGTATTCCTGGTGTTTGTGAGCTTTATCATATGTTTTTTTCTGTTTGTTTTGTGATGTACGGATATTTTGTCGCGCGGTGTTACGGGCTGTGCATAAATACAGCAATCTTTCAACGTTGCTAGGGAGTGTATCCTGTGGGATGTAAATATTGTCGATCGGACTGCGCGGGTGATATCCGTGTAACAAAAAATGCGGGATGTGTTTGGTCGCCTGTGACACGGATGTGTTGTAACTAAATGTTACCGCTGGGAGGTAATTATCCCAGTCCGTGCCGTCGTCGTTAGTAAATCGAGCTATCGCGCTGCCAAGGATTTTGTTCATAGCCTCAGTTAATCCATTCGTCTGAGGACTGAAACTAGTGGTGGTGTATGCTCTAATTTGAAGTAATTTGAGAAGCTGTGAGATAACATTTGATGTGAAAACTGTTCCTCTGTCGGATAATAATGTGCGGAAAGTACCGTATTTGGTAATTATTTCCATGAGGAACTCTGCAATTTGCTGTGCGCTAGCTTTTGGGACCGCTTTAGTAATGATGTATCGGGTGAGATACTCGGTTGCTACTAATATGTATTTATTACCTTTGTCTCATGTTGTAATTGGACCTTTTACGTCAATACCTATGCGGTGGAAAAGTTCACCTACAGGGATGGGGTGGAGTAACCCATGTGGTTTACCAGGGCGGTGTTTGTATCTCTGGCATGTGTGACAAGTTTTAATGAATTCTGTAATATCATTTTTCATATTCTCCCAGTAATATTTATTGCGAATGCGTAAATATGTTTTATGAACTCCAAAGTGTGCGCCATTAATTGGTGGACAATGGTATTCTGTCATCACGTGGTTGCGGAGTGTAGTTGGAAGGGCAATGGGTGTGACGTCATGTGTGGCCGTGGGTTTGCACCTAAGGATATCGTCCTTATCAAGAAAAAATCTACGTGATAAGCGGGCAGTTTTACTATCTACCTGGTCGCGATCCTGTAGAGCAATTCTAATTTGTCCCAACTGGGGATCGTCTATTGGCTCCTGTTTTGTATTAATTTGAGTGACCGCAAATGTGGGTAAAGAATCCCAGACATGATTATTATCCTCTTCAGGAGGTTCGAGTACGGGTAGTCTAGAGAGACCGTCTGCATCAAGGTGCGCTTTTCCTTTCTTGTGTTTAACTTCAAACGTATAGTCGTATAATTTAAATATGAATCTGTTAAGCCGTGAATTAGGATTTTTAAATTTATCCCAGTAGAGAAGGCTGGCGTGATTCGTAACTACCGTAAAGTGTATACCATACAGGTATGTTCGGAAGTAGTTTACGGCCCACGAAAATGCAAGCATTTCTCTTTCGGTAGCGGAGTATCTAGTTTCCACCGGTGTAAGTTTGCGGCTAGCGTATGTAATCGGGTGTTGTTTTCCATCATCGGCCTCTTGTAATAGGGCTGCTCCGATGCCAAATTGGCTTGCATCCACGTGTACAAAGGTGGGCCTACCTTCTTGAAAATGCTGGAGCAGGGGCGGTGTAGTGAGTAAATGTTTGAGTTTCTCAAAGGTCTCTCTATGTATCTTTGTAATTATAAATGGTGTTATTTCGTGTGTAAGCTCAGTGAGAGGGTTAGCTATCTGTGCAAACCCATGAATGAATCGACGATAATAACTTGCTAGTCCCATAAAAGAACGTAACTGTTTAATGTTTTCCGGCATTGGAATTTCGGTAATTGCGGCGATTTTGGCAGGGTCAGGTGTGATACCTTCGCGGCTGACAATGTGGCCGAGAATATGGACCTTCGTTTTCGCAAATTGACATTTGGATGGTTTTAGCTTTAATTTAGCGTGCCTAATCCTGTCAAAAGCTTCGGTTAAGTGTATAATGTGCTGTTCGAAGGTTTGTGAAAAGACTGTTATGTCGTCTATGTAAGTTAATACCGAGCGGTATTTGAGGCCTGCGAATGCCTTGTCTACCAATTTTTGGAATGTTTGACTAGCATTCTTTAAACCCATGGGGAGGACCGCGTAACTGTAGAGGCCGTTTTCGGTGACAAATGCCAACTTGTGCCTATCGGGTTTATATACAGGGATTGAGTAAAATCCGGAATAACAATCCATTATCGAAAAGTACTTTGCCCCGCTCAGGGTCTCTAGGTAAGTGTCTGTTCGCGGTAACGGGTAATTGTCACTCTTAATGAGTCTAATAAGGCGTCGATAATCGGTACAAAACCTATGGGAACCATCCGGTTTTCGGGTAAGGAGTACCGGGGCGCTATAATTGGACACGATTGGGTGAATTATACCGGCTTGGAGCATCTCCTGAATTTGTGTTTCTATAGCTTGTCTCTCTTTGGCGCTAACTTTGTAAGGTGCCTGGTGAACGGGAGTATCACTGGTTAATTCCACACGGTGGTGAATTAAGTCGGTTACCTCTAAATCTGCAAGGGAATGGGCAAGAATATCCTTATATTCTCGTAATAGGTTTTCAAGTTTTATAGTCTGCTCCGGGGTTAGTAACTGTGTTTCCCCAGTAGCGGGCGTGTTTGTGTCAGCACTTGTGTTCGTCGTCTGAATTTCTTCCCTCGGACTCTCCTTTCTCTCTTGTCAGCTTGCTTGCGAATTTTCTACAGTGCTTGAACATCTCTGAGTTGTCTAATAGGTTCTATTTCCGGTGGTATGGAAATGATCCTATCCCATGGTCTTATGGGTTTATTGCCATGATGAAATATCATCGGTATCTGACTTGTACTCTCGTGTACTCTAGAGTTAATGAAGTGTGATGCAATGGGTAACACATCCATCCACTTCCAATGTTCAGCAGAACAAACGACAAAAAATTCGCTATCTCAGGCATAATTCTTTCAGCTGGGTTGCTTTCAGGATGGCGTATTGAACATTGGATCTGCTTAATATCCATTACTTCCATAGCATTTCTAAATTTGTAAGATGTGAACTGTGATCCATGATCGGTTAAGGGGTATTCAGGTTTCCCTGCTTCAAGTATCACACTCTCTCTAATCCTCTTCAAGATGTAGCGTGTATTAGCTTTCTGGATGGGGTGTAACATTGGGAATTTAGAAAAAACATCAATGGTTACCAAAATGTATCTATTTCCCCTCTTCGACTTGTTCTGCTTCTTCTCCTTCAATATTATGAATAAACTGTGACCATCGGATATTTCCCTCGATGAATTTCTCTTCGTCACCCTCAAAATCTTCCTCTTCAGTATGATGAAAACGTAGGTCTCTGATTTCATATCGATTATAGCTTTGTACTTAGTCATAAAATCATTTCCAAGGATCATATCATGGATAATGTCCTTCATCACCACGGAAATGTGCTCAAAATAGCATTCTCCAATATTTAGCTTTAGATATAACTCTACTTTGCATGTAGTCAGCTTGTTAGGTATAATTCCTTGTATCATAATACATGACACAGGAATTTCCTCCAAACTTTCTGTGATCTTCCACAAAGCATAGAGCTTCACACTAACTACACAAAGCATAGCTCCAGTATCTATAAGTGTATGAATCTTCGTACCATAGGCTTCACACTCTATAATAGGCAATTTCGATCTTTTCTCAAGTCCAATTCTCTCTCATTTTACATCTATCAAGTCTTCATCCTCTGCTTGCCATTTAACAATCTTCGAAATGTAACTACTTATTAATTTTTCGGCGTTTTTTTCATCACCTGTAGACTTCTGCAACCCGGAAGTACTAGGTTTATTGTGTTGCTCATCTAGGTATTGCTTGCTATCCTGATGCCTTCTGTCAAGATCTTCCCTAGCCTGTTGCTTGCTTTCCTCCTTCCCTCGTTGTTCCTCTCTTCTATTTTGTTGTTGATTTCCATACTGTTGCTGTGGCCTATTATATGGTTTTGATTGAAACCCTGGTTTTCTCCACTGATTCCATCTATTTTGGTATTGGTATGGCCTCACATATGGTCTATTCTGATATGGAGTGTCTCTCGTGTTGCTTCATTCCATATTTTCAATCTGGTTCTGAGGTTTGTTCCATTGTTGATTTGTTTGGCTGTGACGATCAGTCACTACAGTATTTATCGCATGGTTTTCAGTTTTGTTATTACCTCTTAAGTGAAAAAATTGTGCATTGGCCTGATCTAATATTTGTAGCACCTCATCGAATTCCTCCATGTTTCCGTTGTTCGCTGCAATCAGTGTTCTTTGCACCTCGATTGGAAATTGACGTATGAGCGCAGATATCATTTCAAAATCTGGCATTGGTGGTACGAGAAATTGCAATTTAGATAATTGTTGCGTGAAATAAGCCGAGTACTTTGTTGGCTGTGATGTTGAATATCTCTTTGCATACAATTCCACCCTGATCAGTTGTTGAGTTTTCGGCGACCAAAATTTTCTCATCAGCCCCCTGGAAAATTCATCGAAATTGTGGAAACTGGATCTAAAAGCTCTGAACCAAACCAGTGCAGGTCCATCCAAAAATCTGCTCACCACTCTCATCTCTCTCTCCTTTGAAATTTTTGAATCCCGGATGTAATCCCTGACTTCTCTCAAAAATTCGGCCGGTGGGACACTTCCTGTTCCTGAAAACTTTCCTGGTTTATCATCCTTATCCTTGTATATAGCGATAGGAATAGAATTTGCCATAATTTTCTGATCCTCCATCTCTTTCGATATTTCTCTCTTTTTATCCTGCTCAAAAATTGGTATTTCTTCCACATTTCATTGCTTCCTTTGAGATTCATATAAAGTCATTTTCTCTTCTAGTGTTTTCAATGTCTTCTTCAGTCCAGAATCCTCTGTCTTCTTTTCTATCTCCTCTGATCTCTTCTATGGTCGTCTCAACAAATTCTTTACTTACAGGATCGATTCCTTTCTTTCTCAAGTCTTGATTCGTGTCCTGAATATCTTTTACTAATTTCTCAATTATAGTTTCATGAGTCTTCACTAAATTAGTCACCTTAGACACATCTCTCTGAAATTTTCCTACATCTTCCGATATTACTTTGATGTCTGTCTGTTAGGTAGTCAGCCCGAAGGCAGGTTGGATCCTCAAAAAGCACCGCCGTTACGTTATGTGAGTAGATAGCCACAAAAACCCAAGGCAGCGCTATTTTGAGGCGTTCTAGGCAAGAATAGGAGTGAGGTAGTTTGCCGTTGCTATCCTCACATTACTTTGATATGCGTAGAAAACGAATTCCTTAATTCCTGAACGTTTTCTTTAGCCTCCTCTAGTACTGAACTTCTGACCTCCGTAAGAGCTATCTCCTTCACATTTTTACTAAGTTCCTGGATTAGCTTGTCCTCTTTCAGCTGTTCTAGAATAGTCCCCTGGAAATATGTTGCCACTTTCTGCAGCACCTGCCTTGCAGTAACATTACACTCTTCCATAATTTTGATCTCCAAGTATACCAAGTCTTCAGCCACCCTTCTAGAATGTTTATCAAAATTTTCTTTCATGTCTTTCAATTTATCATGCGATTTTTCGATTTTGTCCTCTAAGTTTTTCATGCTGTCTTTAATTTTGGTTTCCAGTGAAACTTTGTTTTCTTCTAGCCTAGTTTCTACGATCTTGGATTTTTCAAATAAATCGCTAAGTTTTCCCCAACAAATTTTGGACTTTTCCGCGAATTGTTTCCCCACACTTTCTGATAAGCGATGTTCTAACAGTTTAGAATTATCAGCCAAATCTAACCTTAGCGTTTCTGAATTTTCAATGATTTTTAAATCCATTATGCGGGAATTTTCAGTCAACCTATCAAGAGCTTTAGAATGTTCAGCAACCTTCTCTCCCAAAGTTTCCCTTACAGATTCTGTGCTATCACTTAATCTGTCCTCAAAATGTTTAGAATTTTCGGATAGTTTACTGTCAATATCTGACTTAAGTGAATTAGAACTCTCTATCAACTTTTCAGATAGTTTAGATTCAAATGATTGATTTAATGTGGATTCTTCTTGTTTCTCTTGTAACATTCTATGAATTACTAGACTGTGTTCTTCAGTTTTATTTTACCAATGAAATAAATTCTGGTCAATATCTCCTTGCCTCCCACTTACATAAATTCTCCCTAACTTGATACATTAAATACCTGCCGTTCCTTTCTTTTCATATGAATATATATTATTTAAGTGCTTTTGGAAAAAATATTGCTGAGCTCAAAAATCTTACTACTTCATTCTCTTCATCCATAAACTCATTTAAATTTATTTAAACTTCCAAACTTTAATTCAAAATAAAAAAATGTTTAATTTAAGTCCTTCCAACTAATTAAATTCATCCACAAATTATTATTATTACAAAAAATATATTTAGGCGTCTCTCAATGTCATAAATGATTATTATCGCCCTATTCATTTAATAAATAAATATTTAAAACTCATCTGTAAATGATTATTATTAACATCTCCTATTATTTTTATTTAATGCATTAATTATTTAATCACAAAAAACAATTAACAATTAATTTAATTTAGTTCCTAATGTTCGGCATTATCACTCCCTAATTATTTATAAATTTAAATAGAATCGTTAATATTTATAATATTATTAACTTATTCACTTCACACTTGATTATTATTATTATTATTATGTAAATCAAATTATTTAAAAAATCCAAGCCGCAATTACTTTTGCTCACATAATAAGAATTAAAGAACAAATACTTCTATCCCTTGGAATATCGAAATATTTCATGTCGGAACATGAACTAATGCCTGTCCTGACAAAAATCGTTGATCGAAAAATAAATTGTCAGACAGCAGTTCCATTTGCCATCCAGACAAATTCAATCGAAAATCTAGCTACGGTGAAACATGTGTGTTGATTTCTGATCGTGACTGTTCAAAATATGGAATTCTATAATACTGCAGGTTAGTGGATAGTACATGAATAGTTGTCTTACTTCATTCTCGATGTAGAGGAAGTTCCATCTCTTAAGGTACAGAATACAAAATTTGGTTGATGTCCAATGGATAGCAGGGACGTTACATGCAGTTAAACATTGGATCTAACAGCGCGCGTAAAATCATGTTGGCAACAATGGCATACAGGTATTGGTCAGAAATAATCTGAAATAATATGATCTATTCTTGTACCAATTTTGAATGAAATCCATTAGTTAGTATAGAAGTTACATGCATTTACAAATTGGACCTATCAGCAGGCTTAGAATCATGTTGGCAGCACTGACGTATATTAGTTACTCCAAATTAATCTAGAATGCCAGGTACTATACGCGTGCAAAGTTTAGAGCTATTGGCTTGCATACTTTCTATATATTGATATTAGGGTAACAAAAATAGAGACAGTATTTATTAATAGTTGGCAGCCCTGGTTAGTATTAAGAATCAGCATAGTCATATCTGTTATGGTACACATAGCACACACGAAATTTGGTTGAAATCCAAATGATAGTATAGAAGTTACATGCATTTAAATTTGGACTCTCAGCAGGCTTAGAATCATGTTGGTAGCCCTGACGTATATAAGTTACTCCAAATTAATATAGAATGGCAGGTACTATACGTGTGCATAGTTTAAAGCTGTCGGCTTGCATACTTTCTGATATATGGGTATTTGGATAAAAAAATAGAGAGCATTTTTTAACAGTTAGCAGCCTTGGTGGCTCTTAAGAGTACGCTCAGTCATATCTGATTATGTACACATAGCACATACGAAAATTGGTTGAAATCCAATTGATAGTGTAGAAGTTATATGCATTAAAATTTGGATCTATCAGCTGGCTTATAATAATTTTGGCAACACTGCCATCTATGGCCTCCTGGAAATTATACTGCAATATTATTATCTATACGTGTGCCAGTTTTGAAATAGCTGCCATTTATACCTTCCAAGATATCGAACATGGAGCTCAAATTTCAATTGCGATTTTTCAGCAGTAGGTAGCACTGACATCATTTTGAAATATGGCCGTTAGATATTCAGGTATAGATCTTTACTCCCACCAAATTTTGTTTCGATTGATGCAGCCACTTAGGAGTTGATAGGGGGGACACACCCACAGCCAGACTGACAGACAGACTGAAGGACAGACAGACAGATGGACACATATTTGACCGATCTCATAAGTCTACTTTTTCCTCATTTTTGCAAAATGTGAAAAGTAGGCTAACAAGAAGTTCCGTGACGAACTAACGAGCCTACTTTTCTTAAAATTTAAGAGTCATGCCAATGATTAATCTATATGGATCTATCTAGAATAATGACGAAATTAAGTTGGTAATATCGTAATTTCTAGTTAGTTTGAAATACTGTATACCTGGCATAATATAGCCGAATAGAGAACTACAGTTGGCAGCCCTGGTGTCTGAATATATTCTTAGTTCCATCTCCTACAGAATACAAAATTTGGTTGAAGTCCAATGGATATCATGGACGATACATGCAGTTAAGCATTGGATCTAACAGCGCGCGTAAAATCATGTTGGCAACAATGACATACATGTATTGGTCAGAAATAATCTGAAATAATATGATCAAATGTTGTGTCAATTTTAAATGAAATCCATTAGTTCGTCTAGAAGTTACATGCATTTTAAAATTGGACCTATCAGCAGGCTTAGAATCATGTTGGTAGCACTGGTGTAGGCCTATATTAGTTACTTCACATTAATCTAGAATGCCAGGTACTATACGTGTGCAAAGTTTAGAGCTATTGGCTTGCATAATTTCTGATATATTGATATTAGGGTAACAAAAATAGAGACAGTATTTATTAACAGTTGGCAGCCCTGGTAACTATTAAGAATCAGCATAGTCATATCTGTTATGGTACACATAGCACACACGAAATTCGCTAAAAATCCAAGTGATAGTATAAAAGTTACATGTATTTAAAGTTGGACTTCTCAGCCGGCTTAGAATCATGTTGGTAGCACTGACGTATATAAGTTACTCCAAATTAATATAGAATATCAGGTACTATACGTGTGCATAGTTTAAAGCTCTCGGCTTGCATACTTTCTGATATATGGGTATTTGGATTTAAAAACAATTGAGAGCATTTATCAACAGTTGGCAGCTCTGGTGGCTCTTAAGAATACACTCAGTCATATCTGTGTATGTACACATAGCACATACGAAATTTGGTTGAAATCCAATTGATAGTGTAGAAGTTATATGCATTTAAAATTTGGATTTATCAGCAGGCTTATCATCATTTTGGCAACACTGCCATGCATGGCCTCCTGGAAATTTAACTGAAATATTATTGTCTATACGTGTGCCAATTTTGAAATAGCTCCCATTCATACCTTCCAAGATATCCAGCATGGAGCTCAAATTTGGATTGCGATTTTTCAGCAGCTGGTAGCACTGACATCATTATCAAATATCGCCGTGAGATATTCAGGTATAGATCTTTACCCCTACCAAATTTTGTTCAGATTGTTCCAGCCGTTTAGGAGTTGATAGGGGGGGGGGGAACACACACAGCCAGCCAGACAGACAGAAGGACAGACAGACAGACAGACAGAAGGACAGACAGACAGACAGAAACACATTTGCCCGATCTCATCAGTCTACTTTTTCCTCATTTTTGCAAATTGTGAAAAGTAGGCTAAAATATATATATATATATATGATAAAAAAAAACAAGAAGTTCCGTGACGAAATAAAGAGCCTACATTTCTTAAAAATTAAGATTCATGCCAATAATTAATCTATATGGATCTATTTCGAATAATGACAAAATTAAGTTGATAATATCGAAATTTCTAATTAGTTCGAAATACTGTATATGTGGCATAATGTAGCCTAATAAAGAACTACAGTTGGCAGCTCTGGTGACTGAATATATTCTTAGTTCCATCTCTTAAGGCACAGAATACAAAATTTGGTTGAAGTCCAATGGAGAGCATGGACGTTACATGCAGTTGAACATTGGATCGAACAGCGCGCGTAAAATCATGTTGGCAACAATGGCATACATGTATTGGTCAGAAATAATCTGAAATAATATGATCTAATCTTGTGCCAATTTTGAATGAAATCCATTAGTTAGTATAGAAGTTACATGCATTTAAAAATTGGACTTATCAGCAGGCTTAGAATCATGTTGGCAGCACTGACGTATATTAGTTACTCCAAATTAATCTATAATGCCAGGTACTATACGCGTGCAAAGTTTAGAGCTATTGGCTTGCATACTTTCTGATATATTGATATTAGGGTAACAAAAATAGAGACAGTATTTATTAACAGTTGGCAGCCCTGGTTACTATTAAGAATAAGCATAGTCATATCTGTTATGGTACACATAGCACACACGAAATTTGGTTGAAATCCAAATGATAGTATAGAAGTTACATGTATTTAAATTTGGACCTCTCAGCAGGCTTAGAATCATGTTGGTAGCACTGACGTATATAAGTTACTCCAAATTAATATAGAATGTCAGGTACTATACGTGTGCATAGTTTAAAGCTGTCGGCTTGCATACTTTCTGATATATGGGTATTTGGATAAAAAATAGAGAGCATTTTTTAACAGTTGGCAGCCTTGGTGGCTCTTAAGAATACGCTCAGTCATATCTGTTTATGTACACATAGCACATACGAAATTTGGTTGATATCCAATTGATAGTGTAGAAGTTATATGCATTAAAAATTTGGACCTATCAGCATGCTTATAATAATTTTGGCGTCACTGCCATGTATGGCCTCCTGGAAATTAAACTGAAATATTATTATCTATACGTGTGCCAATTTTGAAATAGCTCCCATTTATACCTTCCAAGTTATCGAACATGGAGCTCAAATTTCAATTGCGATTTTTCAGCAGTTGGTAGCACTGACATCATTTTCAAATATGGCCATGAGATATTCAGGTATTGATCATTACTCGCACCAAATTTTGTTTCGATTGCTGCAGCCGTTTAGGAGTTGATAGGGGGGGGGGACACAGCCAGACAGACAGAAGGACAGACAGACAGACACACATTTGCCCGATCTCATAAGTCGACTATCCTCATTTATGCAAAATGTGAAAAGTAGGCTAAAAATATATATAAAATATGAAGTTGTGTGCGGAATATTTTGGTAATGATTTTAGTGTGCGTTTGGCGACACTTTAAGTTGTGGAGACCTTGGGGGTCATCCAAGTGGGTTTTATAGTTGTGGGCACACAAGGATGTGCGTATGTTTGAGAGCCTGTTGGCTAAATTTGTAAAAGAAGGGTTAGGCAATGTGGACCGCCCCATATTCTTGTCAGATTTCACTATTCTGTTAATCCAAATATTAATATTTTTTTTCTGGATCAACTCGAAGTTCCGATGGTATGCCTAAATAAATAATTGAAGAACGTGAATTTAGATTTGTTGAACCTGACCGAGAAAAAAAATAAGATGAAAAGTGCAAATGAATTAAAAATAAATAATTAATTAATTTTTATTTTGGAATAATGATAATAACAGTGGAAATGAGAAAATGAAATATTCATCATGTGAGAGGTTGAGAAAAATTGTTTTAAATAAAGTGAAGGGAAATTTTAAAATTAATTAATATTAATAATATTTTTTTTTTATTAAATTTTTTGTGGGATTATATGAATATGTTGGTGATAGAAAATTTTTGATAACATAAAATTTTGGTGAAGAGTTAAATGATTTAATCCGCTGATGGTGGATAGCAATAATTTATATTATTTACTACAATTTTTGTGTAATGTTAATAACATATAAAAATAATTAAAATTTTTGTGACATTTAAACAAATGAAGGTGAGGAAAGAAGAAAGTTAAATTTTCAAAATGTTATGAAAAGTTTTTGAACAAATTTCTTTTTTTGGAAATTGAAAATCTTTATGAACAATTATTAACATTCGACTTTATGTCAGTCAAGTATTGATATTGTTATGAAACAATGAATCAGTGATATGATAATTTTTCCAAATAAGTCTAATTTTGGAACAACACCGAATTAATCAAATGACTATATTTTTTAGAAATGTTTTGCTACGAATATTTGAAAAATCAAATACAATCTTTCGTAATGTGAACTACGAACATGTAAATATTAGGGATCACTCAGAACTCTTTATTGAACAGTGATTACCAGTGTAAATATTATTTTAGAATTATTTTTTTGGATATCAGAATGGCCTAATTCATTTTTTGATTATCATATCTGCGACATTGTAGTAATATTTTTAGGACTGTTGATTTCTCATGTGTGATTTGTTTTATCTTTGTTGAGGTTCCTGCCATTCGAATCATATTTTTATCTATAAATAAATTGTGATTTTAAGGAATGTGCTAATTCAAAATAACTTCTCACCTTACCTTACTTGTGAATTACCGAGATCAGGGATGCCAGATTAGACCCAAGTATTCACCTAGATAGACCCTGAGATATATTTTCTCGTGCTAATCTGATGTCGGTATTTTACAAAATGTGGTCGTTGGATCTCGGTCTGAACGGGCACAGTATCTCGCGAATTAACTATCCGAGTGCAGTGAAACGTTGCACGTTAAATGCTTATACAAATGTTAATCTTCTGGCATCTAATTTATTTCAATTGTTTGCATAATCACAAGATGGCAGCTGTGCGAAATTTTAAAATCTCTTTTTTATTTCATGTGATTTCATGCGATTGAAGTTTGAATACCACACGTACACAATAATCTTAATGTAATAGTACAAAATGAAAATCCATCCTGGTGACCATCTGAAATGTTTAGACGGTTCTCAATATCTACGAATCTATCACAACCTTCAAACTGAAATTTTGTATACTGATAGAGGCAATTAACATGAGGAGGATATATGAAAATAGGATGTATAATTCTCCATGGAACTACTTGTTACAAAATGTTAAAAGTAGGCCAAAAATGTAAAGTTGGAAAACTAGCATCGAGTCTAATAATTTGCATATCTCTCTACTATTCTCACTGGTCGTTCCATGATTGTTCAGTGAACTCACACTGTCCTAGTTTGTGTTCCACCGAAATGTTGGTAGTATTGTATTATTGACAGTTGTATCACTAAGAATAATATGCCAGGCACCTGCCGGTCTCTCAATCAGAATGAAACATTTTCATTTGGAAGGTTTGATCGTTGGCGAGTGATTTCCCTTGCGGAGCTCAGCCCTCGGGAACATCGCGTCGCTCACCGAATTGCGTCTGTTTGCTGCCGAGATTGATAGAACATCATAGCAGAAAACAAGAAAACAAGACAGACCGGATAGAAATTAGTTCTGCAAGTCGCTCCGTGGAGAAGACTGCATCGAGCTAGATGGAGCCTTGCTAGAGAGAAGATGAATTATTACACAGTAAAGGTTTGTAGCCTTATTTCCCACTGTTTTCTCACGTGGTCAACACGACAACGGGAACACGAGTATATCACCATCATCATATATATTATTTCAGTAGTATAGATCCCTCCTGCGTGCTCATAAGTGACCGATCGTGACAAATGAGCATTCAAATGAAAGGGAATAGACATTAGCAGTGACGAATTGCACTATAATTCCATAAATATCTACAATTTATTTTAAAAAATATTTTGAAAAATGAACGTTGTGTGCGATTTGCATATACTGTTGCTGTAGGAAAATAAGCTTCCATTATTGCTGTCGACATCACATTTTGGCCGCTGTGACGCCTGCGTCATGTCAATTTAACATTCTGAGGTATTTCCTTTATCATTTTGCATGGCTTTCGGAAACAGTAAATCAAAGGAATGAGTACTCACATCGTATAGTTTCATAAATATCGAATAAACGGTGAGTGTTACGATGATCCAATTTTCAGTCATTGCCTTCTTAAGTTAGGGAACGTAGAACTTGGAATTCTTACTGAAATTTAAATGGTGTTTTATAATTATTTGGTTGGAATAAAAACATAACAACCTTTCTCCTTAAGTGTCTCATTATAAACCTATTGGGGAAAGTGAGATTTGTCGCACGGGTCCACTAGTTATTAGTACTTCAGTATTTAGACTAGGTTTCCCCTACAATGAGCTCGGTCCTGTGCAGTACGTTTGATGTCTTGATATCTTCGCAACCCTCCAGGGTCAAGAATGGCCCTAGGCAATGACATTCCTGGTTTTCCTCAATGTCATTTCCCATGTATTTTACACTCTTTCACGTCGATCGTCAGGCCGCCATGTCCTAGTAATGTAAGATGCCTCTTTCTGATGCAGTAAACCACATGTCTCCTCCCAGAACAATTTCTAGCAACTCAGGGTTTGTCTTTCTCTAAACCCATTTGATGTTTAACATTCGACGCCAACACCACGTCAAGCATGCTTCCAGCATCTTGATGACTGTCTTTAGGGGCAGAAGACCTCGCCGTTCCACCCCTTAACCATTTACTAAAATTTTCATTTCACCTCTAATTTTTATTTTGATTTTTAATATTCATTTTTTAAATAATTTTTATTAATTATATATTTATTTATTATTACTGTATTAATTTTATAATCTTAATTTAATTTTTATTTTTAGTGTGATTTATTTTAATTTTTTTTTTTTTTTAGCGTATGGCTTTTAGTGCCGGGAGTGTCCGAGGACATGTTCGGCTCGCCAGTTTTGTAGCTGCTTCGAGACGGACACCCAATGGGTGAGCTACAAGTACCGTTGGGGAGGGAAGGAGGGAAGTTGGAATGTAAGGACGAGGAGTTGGAAGGTAGCGGCTGTGGCCTATAGTTAGGGACCAACCCCGGCATTTGCCTGGAAGGAAGATGGGAAACCACAGAAGACCATCTTCAAGGTTGCCGGCGGGGGGATTCGAACCTCCTCGCCTCCCGGATGTGAGCGACTGCCATCAGTCATGCCGTAACCACCACGGCTAACTCACCCGGTTTTTAATTTGTATACTTATGTTTTATTTTATTGTTTCTTCTTCTTATTTTCGAATCACCTTCTTTAGGGTACGTCAGATCAATCACTTGTTAGATGCTTGTGCTCTCCCAATACTTCTTCATTCTCTCTGATCTCCTCTTTCTTTCCTCTTCTGATATCTGCATCGGTTTTCTGGAGACGGTTCTAGCTTGGCATTTCCTGGTGTTTTCCTTGGTCACGGTTTTGGGTTTAACATTCATCAACAGTAATTTCGAGCTCTCGCAGGTCCTTTTCCACTTCCGTAAACCAATTAGGTTTGATCTTCTTTTTGGAAAAGGGGTCAAAGATTTTCTTGGTTATTCGAGCAGGATTCATCCGGTAGATGAGTCCAAAGAAATCAATTAATTTTATTGTGTAATTTTAATATACTTTATCCAGCACCATCAACCTAGACAGATAGAATCTTTGTAATTAGTCTGAAAGTTTCAACTATTAGCACCTTTTATAATAGCCTACTAGTGTCTTAATTAGCATTATAGGCGAGTTGCATACGACTGTTTATGTTCGACGATAATTATCATACTAATATATAACAAGTAGTTCCGTGAAGAACTATACAGCCTATTTTCTTATATCCTATTTATGTTAATTGCCACTATCAACATACAAAATTTCAGTTTGATTGCTGTAATAGATTCGTAGATATTGAGAACCGACTAAATATTTCGGATGGTCGCCATTACGGATGTATATATGTAGGTCCTAGAGTTATGTACTGTTACATGGAGATTATTGTGTACGTGTAGCATTCAAACTTCAATCGCATGATTAGGACACAAGAAGTAACAAGGAGATTTTAAAAATTTCGCACAGCTTCCATCTTGTGGTTATGGAAACAATTGAAATAAATTAGATGCCAGCGGATTAACATTCGTAAAAGGATTTACTGTACCAAGTTTCACTGCACTCGGATGGTTAAATTGCGAGAAACGTCCATATGAATATTCATACTTCGCGTCGCCACCATGTTGGATTTGTGATCACCAGGTTATTTAAAGTACTATAGGTGAACTTAAGTTCATAGCACCTATGAGCAATAAAAAATTCAGTTTGATTGCTATAATAGATTCGTAGATATTCAGAGCCGTTTAAATATATCGGATCCTCGCCATGTTGGATTGTTAAATGTATAGGCCATAGAGTCATGTACCATTACAGAAGAATTATTGCGTAGGTTCATTATTCAAACTTTTACTTCGATCGCATGATTACGACACAAGAAATAAAAACTTAATTTTCAAATTCGCACAGCCGCCATCTTGAGGTATTGTAAACATTTGAACTAAATTAGATACCGGTGCATTACAAAGTGTATACACATTTCCTGTACCAGATTTATTTGCGTTTGGAACATTAAACAGCGAGAAAGGTCTATTTAAAATTTTCAAATTCGCTTGGTCGCCATGTTCGTTTTGTAGTTAATCGGGTTTTGAAAGTCTTATAGATGAACTTCCAGTAGTACCCTTTATCTCCGTACAAAATTTCAGGGTCGTACGGCTAATAGTTTCAGAGATATAGAATGCCGGTGAAATATTTCGCACATCCGCCATCTTGTGGTTATGTAAAAAATTGATCCAAGTTAGAAGTCGGTGCATTACAATGTGTATAAATATATACTGTACCATGTTTTATTGCGTTTGGTTGGTTAAATCGCGAGTAACTTCTATTTAAAAGTCAAAAATTCGCGTGGCCGCCATGTTGGTTTTGTAGTTACCAGTTTTTCAAAAGTCACATAGGCGAACTTATAGTAGTTCCCTTTATCACCATAATAAATTCCAGGGTGATATTGTAAATAGTTTCGGAGATATTGAATGCTGGTGAAATATTTCGCACAGCCGCCATGTTGGATTGGTGAGACGTAACATAATTTGAAGGGCACGGTCGAGGTCGCCCGGAATAGTGCTATGAACTTACCGAGTTTCATTGAAATCGATCCAGCCGTTTAGATTTTATTAGGGGGGGGGACACACACACACCTCACACACACACACAAACACGCACACACACAACGGACAAAAGGTGATTTCATAAGCCTATTTTTTCAAAATTGAAAATAGGCTAAAAATGAGATGGTGTGTGTCTGTCTGTCTGTCTGTTACTCAATAACTCAAGAACCACTGGTCCGATTTAAATGAAATTTTGCATGGATGTAGATGATTCACCAGGTTTGCATATAGGATACTTTTGATTTCGAAATTTTACACTATTAAAAATGGCGACAATTTTAGTGACGTCATTAGACCCTTTGGTTTCAAAATTTCATACTTCCATATCAAATAAACAGAGAACGGTAGGAAATAGCAAACTTTTGATGGGACATACGAGCTTTGAAATTTAATTTCCTATCCGAAAGTTCCTTATTA
Source organism: Meconema thalassinum (assembly GCA_946902985.2). Taxonomy (NCBI): domain Eukaryota; kingdom Metazoa; phylum Arthropoda; class Insecta; order Orthoptera; family Tettigoniidae; genus Meconema; species Meconema thalassinum. The sequence goes on along the minus strand of OX336396.1, from coordinate 300,465,834 downwards.
CTTTTCGTGTATCTCCAACAGTTAACGACTAAAACCGGCATTTGTGACGTCACTACACACTTTGGTTTCAAAAATTTCATATTTCCTTTTCAAATAAAAGAGAACGCTAAGAAATAGCAAAATTTGATGGTATACATGAGCTATAACATTTAATTTTCTATCCGAAAGGTCCTTATCACTTTTCGTATATCTCCAACGGTTAGCGAGTAAAACCAGAATCTGTGCAATAAAACACGGTCAACACCGAGCGGTGCAGTATATATCTCTATATATAACAAGATGTTCAGTAAAGAATATATAGCCTACTTTCTCCTAAATGTCTGAGTATAGTTATAACTCGTTGTTATTATCAAAGAGTATAATAGAACTATTCTTTGTTGAAGACCTTAGAAACGATTTACCTCTACCAAACGCCACAACCTAGATAAAAACTGCTACCATCATTGAAGAAAGAAAGAAAGAAAGAAAGAAAGAAAGAAAGAAGGATAAGAAGTATATCAAGAATGTTATGGATCTCGAGACATAAACGACCAGACTGGCTGCCAGGCTCAGCGGTAACGTTCTCGCTTGCTGGGCCTTAGGTTGCAGGTTCGTATCCTGGCGCAGTCAGCTGGCATTTGAGGGTGCACAAATGCGAGGGAGCCGTGTCAGTACATTTACTGGCACGTTAAAGATCCCCTTCGGGCCAAAATTCCGGCACCCCGGTGTCTCTAAAAGCAGCAGTAGTTAAAAGGGATGTAAAACCAATAACATTATTATTATTATTATTATTATTATTACATATACGACCTGCCGTGGGCAACATCCAACTTTGAGTTGAGGCATGTCTTTACACGTCTGGTTGTGCATGGCTTTCACAACCCTAATTGAATTAACAAATCTTTCCATGACCCTACAGAGACGTGTGTATACAAACTATGTGGATATTTCCGATTGCTATTTGCCTGAAATAAAAGTAGTAATTAATAACTTGAACTAACACCAACGGCTTGAATTCAGTTACTATGTGAAATCGTTTTGTTCTTTACTTCAAATAACATTTTCAAGTAACGCAAAATAGGCTGTTACAAACCCTTTTAAATAAAAAGTAAAAATGTATCGTAGTATCATCTTGTCATTCTTCAAATTCGATGCGCATAGAATGCCAATGGTATAGTAATCAATGGAGTGCCACGTAGACTAGTCGTGACATCTAGTGGTGAAATATCGAACAATATAATCCTAACAGAGCGAGTGCATTCTAGCGGCCAGAAGAAGAAACTTTTCAATAAAATCTGGAAGTTAATAAGTAGGTCGGCGTGCAGTTACCTTTTTGACAGCTAGATGTCTCGAGTAAATCTGCTGGCGAATTATGTTTTAATTAAATATATATTTTACACCATAATATGCACAATATAACGCTTAATTTTAAAACATCTGAGTCATTACAAAACAATAAACATATAACATTTCAAGCAAAAAACCTAGCTCTGATCGGGTTTGAACCATAGGCATTTGACCGATAGGCTAACGCTCTACCACTTTTTTTTATTAGCTCTTTACAGAATTACAGAATTTTCAGATATAATAAATACCATACTATTACATCACAAGAAAATCCAGATAGTGTCCATATTTATCGTACAATTGTCCACTTTCACTAAGCTTCCAACGCTCTTTCTGCAGGTGATACCTGAGATCCAGGAACGAGAAATGTTGATCATTGTCCATCACGAAGTGCACATATTGGCCCATTATCCACACAATGGCAGTCTGTTTAATTTGGGGGAAGGCGGTCACCGACAAGCGAATCAACTTCCTGTCATCAAGGTCATCCGTGGGCACATTTAATAGTTGACATACTTTTCCCTTACACCACAGCCACGTGGAGGCAACTCGCGTGCATGATGTGAAGCGGTGTATCGCCGTATCAGTTTGACCACATATAGTACACCAAGGGTAAGCTTCAAGACGGATGGTATATCGCCGTAGAGCGGTTGGGATGAGAACGTTGAGGAAGATAAAAACCCGGGAGTGTACAGCAGAAGAAACGGTCATAGCCCCAAAATTGTTCCAAACAGTGGGCCAATGGACGTAGAGGGGGGTGGCCTCGATTCGCGGTTTGGAGTGTACCACTTGCCGCAACATGTTATAAATACTTTTCGTCGTTGGAACAGTCCCTGAAGCATTTGGCGAACAGTTTCCAGAAGGTGCTGTTGATGGTCCCTAAATATCTTCGGCAAAGCTCTCTCACAACCACGGGCTGTGTTTCGAATATCTTTGTATAGCGCTTTCGTAAAAGTGTCATGTTGGGAAAGAATGGTGATATCGTTCTTGCAGAGGAGTGCACGGCATTTCATGACATGAGCGGTTAGCCCTAGCCCGCCTTGCCGGGATGGGAGATACAACTGTTCCCGTTGTACTCGGAAGAAAAATCCTTGCCATAGAAACCAACCTGTATATTTTGCCAATTGCCTCTCAAACATTTTGGGAAGTGGGAAAAGTTGTGCGACATACCATATTTTAGAGAGCGCAAACACGTTGAGGACTATGACCCGTTGCACTATATTGAGGTTTCTTTGACCAAATTGGATCAGCACTCCCCTACCTTTGGCAATGACCTTAGTCCAGTTTGCATGCACTGTGTCCAGAAGCGATTGCTTCCAGGTAATGCCAAGAATTTTCACCTCATTTACTATCCGGAACCAGGGCTGTTGGGTAATCGCTGAGTAATTATTGAGCGGAAGCAAATCAGTTTTCTGGGGGTTCGATTGTGCTCCAGAGGCGATATGGTAGAGCTGAAGGACGCTATCGATGTGGGAGATGTCTTCATTATTGCGGATCAATATGGATACGTCATCAGCATAGGCGCACATGCCAAAAATATGTGTGGACAGTTTGTAACCCTGTAGCTTCACCTGGGTAGTCCGAATGAACGGTTCAAGGCCAATGACAAAACGTAGCATGGAGAGGGGACATCCTTGCCTAACTGATCGATGTATTGGAATCAGAGGGGAAAGAAAACCGTTGACGAGCACTCGAGACGTAGCATTACAATTTATCATACGAATGTAGTCAATAAGGATTGCAGGAAATTCAAAGTGCTGCAAGACCATGTACAAGTATTCATGACTGATGCAATCGAAAACTTTATCAAGATCCAAGGTGAGAAAACTCATTGGCTCAGTGGGGAGCATTTCGGCTTTTAGGTGTAGGTCCCGTAGTATCGCTAAGTTTGTTAACAGATTTCTTCCAGGAATACTGCAACATTGTTCATCACCAATGATATCATGTAGAACAGTCTTCAATCGGCATGCAAGTACTTTGGTAAGGACTTTATAATCACTGCAGAGCAGAGTAACTGGTCGGAAGTCACCAACTGCCATGGGAGAGGATGTTTTTGGTATGAGGACTATGGTACCCTCGTGATGTGATTGGCAAAGAGCACGACGTTGGAGAATGGTACGCAGGACATGACAAAATTCTTTGCCAATGAGAGGCCAGAAGTGTTTATACATTTCATATGGCAGTCCTTCAATGCCAGGTGAGCGGTTGTTTGGGAGGTGCTTAACCACAGAGTGAATCTCTTCATCCGTAATATCCGCGCTGAGCCGAGTTTTGTTGTCCGGAGATAGATGGGTACTGCAAGATGAAAGCAATAGGGTCACCTGCTGTGGATCAGTTGGAGCCTGAGCTAGAACCGTTGATAAAATAGTGATATTTCACTACGTATAGCGTCAGGGGAGGTGACGACACTTCCAGTACTGGTGCGGAGGCGGTGGATATATTTACGTTGCCGCTCACATTGTCCTTTGGCGATATGGTATACACTTGCACTTTCGTCTGGGAGCACTGTGCGATCTTTTAAAGCCACGTTTATATGAGCGAGCGTTCGTTGCTGTTGAGACAGGAGCTTGGTTTTATCTTCCCGAATCTGGTCATATATACGCTCCCCAGCATCAGATCTTTGCTGGAGCTGGCGAAGAACTCGAGAGTAAAATTCAACTGTATCCCGTCTTTCCCGACCTCGTTGGTAGGATATGTTTTTAAAGACGCGGCGGATCCCTGGTTTAACCAAAATATCCCACCAGTCTGCGCAGTCGCGAAATTTGCATTTTTGTTGGACCCATCGAGTCCAGTGTTGTCTGAAAATATCTTGGCATTCCTAATCCAGTAACAGCGAGCAATTCAGTTTCCAATAACCTCTTCCTATGTGAAATATGGGATGGGGGTAAGAGATTGTACATACGACAGCATGATGGTTAGTGAAACTGGCAGGTATCACTTCATATCGTCTAGGCTGGATAAGTTCCTGTGAAAAGTAGATGCGGTCAATTCGTGATGAGGAGTTGTGACTTATACAGTCGTAATGGGGCAGGGGCACCCTTAAACTATCCACAGCATCAATGAGGTGTAGGGAGGTAAGAAGGGTCCTGAGAGCCGGGTTGACACCTTTGTATGGACTAGTGGAATCCTCTGGGCGTTGAATACAATTGAAATCCCCTGCAAGAATAAGTTTTTCCTTAACGTCGTGCAGATGAGGCAGTATACTCTGTTGAAAGTACATTTTCCGTTCCACACGTTTATTGGACCCGGATGGGGCATATACATTTATCAGGGTGGTATTGTTTATGTGTCCAGATATTATGCGTCCTGATGGATGACATAGCACACCTTCGAATGGGATATCATGTCTTATGAGGAATCCGGTCCCTCTATTCGTATTTCCGGTATTGATGTATTGTTTGTAGAAGGCAGATATGGGTAAACACGGTATAGCAACTTCTTGAATGAAGGCAATGTCAATGTCTGCATTTCGAAGGAATCTCTCCATCAGTTGAAATTTCAGAGGGCATTCTATTACATTGTTATTCACAGTGGCCACAGTGAGAAATTGCGCCATTAACAGAAGTATAAAAGCTGTGCTAGACATACTGGAAGGTGGACTCGAAAGAAGACACAGGTGAGAATTATCCTGGTGCACTATGTCAAATTAGGTTGAGATAGTTCCTTATGACTGCCATTCATAGGCCGGCTGTCAGCGTTTGAGAGCGTTCGTGGGTCCCTAGATGACGTAGAATGAATATTTTGTTTCTTTTTCACAGCTGCGGGAACGTTTGTAGAGCCAGTTTGATTCTTCTGGGCTGGTACGGCAATCGAGGCATTTGTTTTAATCTTCTTAGATACGTTCTCGGATCCCCGATCAACCTGCATAAGTGAGTCGGTAGGTACCAGAGAAGGTGGGGGCAGTGAAGACAAAATTTCTGTGGCAGCCTGTAGTGACGGCATAATTGGTTCTAAGGCTGCGATACAGGTTGCCGATAGCACAGGGGCACTCTGGGGCTCGCTGAGCTGTTCAGTGTAAGGTACCAGTTCTGCGTCATGTGTATCCGAGGCCACTTCTGGTGTTGTCCCAGCTGACTGATCAATAAGCATGTTTTCATGTGACATTTGCTGTGTCACAACTTCCGAGTATTGGACACGTCGTTGTTGTGTAGGAGTTATACCGAGAGGAATCATTTTCTGTGGGCAGTTGATACGTAGATGTGTGTTAGCATTGCAAATTAAACAGGTCTGTTTCTGTCCATTATAAGATATGTAGCCAGAATGGCCACCAAAAGTCTCAGTGGAGGGGATATCTTGTTTGATTTCCATAGTGACTGCGCGTATTCCATTATACACCGGGAACTGATAAGCAGAAGACCATTGTTCTTTCCTGACTTCACTCACAGTGCCATATTTCGACATGACGGATTTGAAAATTTCAGGGGGAACTTCAAGTGGGACATTAAAAATACGCACTGTGGTAAAATTGGAATCCGCTGTGGAGAGCTTAACATTAGTCATTTCGCCTGAGTCATACTGAAATTTAATAGGATCTGCAAAATTATTTAACAATTTCTGATAAGTAGATATGCTGATTACCTTGATGTACATGTTTTTTTCTTGCGCATTTAACTGGATGGCTTCTACTTGGTCGACAGTCAACCGGAGAGTATCGCTAATCCAGCGGTGAATTTCTCCTGGTATGGCGCGAGAACTCTGCCTGTCCCATTGGCAGCGTACGGTGTTTTTCCTCTGGTATCCGGACATGATTTTTAGTGGGGTTTTCTGGGGTTCTGGTTTTGTTGTCCTATCTGGAACACTACTTGAAAAAGTATTGTCTGAATGACACACGGAAGGTCAGTTCACCCGTGGAACTATCGGAAGCACCGGTATTAGGAAACGTACACTCTTCCAATGAGGTCACACAGCGCGCACACACGCACCTCACTCGGCCACGACTAGTGACCAACTGTACCACTGAGCTAATTGTGTCAACGAATATCGTTCTATATAAAATGACTTACATAGAACTTGTTAGCAAATAATGATTTATACTAAACGATTTCATCACTGGAGTATATTATTTATATATAAAGCATTTCATACAAAGTTTATTTATTTTGTATCAGTACGCTATATTGCATGCAATACTCAAATTAGTGAAAGATAAGTCAGGCACAAGATATCCGCTGCCATCTTGTCTTATTACTGAATCGGCTCAGCTTTTTAAAATCACGTCTGCACTATAGTATTACAAAAAAAACTTTTAATTTCGAACGTGCCTCTTCCTTTAGAACAGTTAAAACGATTCTCGGCTCGATAATCGGAACTGGTGGGTCCCATGATATGGATTATAAAGTTTGCATAATTCGCACGGCCGCCATCCTGAAATGGTATGGCGGACGACCATGTAGTTTGGTCACAAGACGCATCCTATACGAAGGTATGTTGTTACCAAATTTGGTAGAGATCGGATGATTTAGTTAGTCGTTATTTGATTTTAAGTTTTGAAAGTTTGAGTGGCCGCCATTCAGTTTTAGTAAAGATGGCGGCGATATAAAACATGACACTGAGGTGTCCTTTGCTAGTGCTACCTTTGTACCAAATTTCGTTCAATTCGCATTCACCGTGTTTGAATTGATAGGGGGGGACAGACATTCAGAGTACACACACTCACACACACACACACAGACACATACACACACGCAGACTCACACACACATACACACACACACACAGACACACACACACACACACATACACACACACAGACAGACACACTTTTTTCGCCCTGTGTTGATCTCATAAGTCTACTTTCATTTTTTGCAAAAATCGAAAGTAGGCTAAAAGTGAAAATTTGTGTGTTTTTCTCTGAATTTCTACGGAAATTTGAGTTGTTTACACGTTTCAGACTGTTTTATGATGGTTGCACGCGATTTTTTTTTTATCTGTCAGTCTGTTTGTTTGTTTGTTTATTTGTTTGTCTGTGGACAAATTTGTTCCCTTATAACTCGAGAACGGCTCGGTGTATCAACGTAAAATTTGGTACAGATATCCATCAGAGGCACGACACTAATCATTGATGTAACTCCTCTCCGTACCTCTCATAAAAAGGGGCCTACCCCCTTAAAAAACATGCTGAAATAGGCGTAGAAGGACGAGACAAAACTCATCTACAGCCCCTCAATGTGAGAGACAAAACTCGGGTACCCGAAAATAACATTTCAAGGACCGAAGACCAACCGTTTTTGAGATATTCCCAGAAAACTAATTTAATTCAATAAACTAATGAACGAATGCAAGCCAGTAACCAGTCCAACGGATTCTCAGAGGTCCATCTATTGCTGTTAGACGCAATGCAATTCCATTAATTACATTAGTGTGAAAGTTTGCAAACGGCTAGAAGGTTATCACGGAACCAAATTAAGCCGTAAAATTCATCAATACGTATAATGCGCTTAAGGGGATCAAGGAGTACTCTAGAATATTTTCACGCGATTTACACCTCCGGGTGTGGTACGGCAGGTCTATTATATTCCTATACCCATATTATTCATTCATTCATTCATTTCGTATAGGCCATCTATGGACCGCGTCATTCCAACCGTCTCCTACTGGCTTTGATGTTTGCCCTGTACGCGCGCATTCGTTCTCGGTGGACTTCCTTCCGTTCCTGGGTCCAAATCTTTCCCGTTTTCAGCTTCGGTTTTTCTTGGAAACCTTTACAAGCTTGAAGTTTCCCTTTGAGTGGGACGCGCTCCTGAATGTCTGTTGGTGTAATCCCCACTTCTTTCAGATCTTTATCCAGTTCAATGCACCAGGCCCATTTTGTTTTCCTCTCCTGAAAGGAAGTTATGTTGCGGTTGGTCAGTCTCGCTGGGCTCATTCGTTTCACATGCCCAAAAAATGCTAACCTTCTCTTCCGGATGACGTTGCTTATCTTCTCCAAATGAGTATATAGGTCATGGTTATGCCGTCTTCTGTATTCCCCATTGTCTTTGATGGAACCCAATATCTTTCTCAAAATGTTCCTTTCTTTGGCCTCCAGTTTCTCGACCAAGCCTTTTTTGTTCATCGTGAGGCATTCAGAAGCATGCAAGACCTCCGGACGGATGACACTGCAGTAATGTTTTAGTTTTGCGTTGAAGGATATTGACCTTTTCTTATAGATGCCCTTAGTTAAATGGTAGGCCATTTCCATTTTGCTCATGCGTGATGTGAATGCTTCTTTCTCTGATAATATCCCTTCCCTGACCCGTCCTGAAAAGAAATGTACATGGCCATTGGCTGAATTAAAAATAAAATAAAAATAGGTGTTATAATTTCTCCCTATATTATATTATTATTAGTATTATATTATGGCGTACAACGACGAGACAAATCCCCTCGGTGCCAGCAACAAAACTCGGGGGCCCTAAAGGATCCTCGAAAACTACATTATAAGGCTCTAAATCCAACAGTTTCTAAAATATTCCCAGAAAACTAATTTAATTTAATGAGCCTCCGTGGCTTAGGCGGTAGCACGTCGGCCTCTCACCGCTGGGTCCGTGGTTCAAATCCCGGTCACTCCATGTGAGATCTGTGCTGGACAAAACGGAGGCAGACAGGTTTTTCTCCGGGTACTCCGGTTTTCCCTGTCACAATTTCATTCCAGCAACACTCTCCACTATCATTTCATTTCATCTGTCATTCATTTAATCATTGCCCCAGAGTAGTGCGTCAGGCCTCGGCAGCCGGCACATTTCATATCCTCGCCGCAAGATGGGGGCTTCATTCATTCCATTCCTGACCCGGTCGGAGACTGGAAGCAGGCTGTGGATTTTCATTTTTCATTAACAAACTAATGAAGGAATGCAAATCGGTAACCATGAGAACATTATCTCAAGGGGTGGCATACAACTTTCCATCTATTTCTGTAAGAAGCAATGTCACTCCATTTATTACATTTCTGTGAATGTTTTCAAATGGCTATAAGGTTATCACGGAACTAACGTAGACCGTATAATTCATCAATGCAATTAAGGGGGTGAAGGGGTAACCTAGAATTTTTTCATGCAATTTTCACGTTCGACATATAGTACAGAAGGTCTATTATATCTCCAAACAGCAACATTATTTTCAAAAATTCCTGACTTGAACCAGCATTTTTGCGGCTTTTAGGAATTTGGGCAATTTGAGGCTAAAGAACCTGCATTTTCATGCACCACAAGCCTTTATAATTTATGAAAGGGGTCTTCCTGTGTATGGGCACCTAGCACAACGTAGAGGGTCAGTTATTATGTGACGTGTATTGCGTTTCGTCTACAAGGCTTTCAATTGTATTTCACGTCAGGAAGTACACGTTAGGTGAATTTAGTCTGAGAGAACATTTTAACTTTTATTTTTGTCGACATACGGGTTCATCGTAAGGATGATTTTATTTGATACTGTGTGGTAGATATACCCATATTTGGATATCTGGGTAATATGTTGTAGACAATAGAATTGGCTGTCTGTCTTTCTGTGTATCTTTATGTAAGCCTATACCCCGTGTTCGGATGCTTGTTGCATCGTAAAATTAGGTATGGTAACCATGAGAGTCAATACACCAATCATTTTTAAAACTCTTCACCGTACTTTTCATACAGTAGAAGGGTGGATATAGAGAAAAACTTCTCAATCTATGCTAGAATAGGCGAAATATAAAAATTAACCTAGAAGGACGACTAAAGCATATGTTGCGCTTCTCAATGTGAGACACAAAATTCGGGAATCTATAAAGGGTCTCCGAAAACTACATTTTAAGGGCCTTAAATTAACAGTGTGTATGATATTCCCAGTAAACTAACTTCGTTCTGATAAACTTGAAGGAATGACAAACCGCTAACCATTGCAACAGTAGCTCAATTGATAATGTCTGGTGTTAACAACGAACACCGTTCGAAGAACGGGTACTTCTGCTAGTTATAACTATTTTATGTACGAACATAAATATTCATAAATATCTGTCGAGATTTCGCCAGTTTTATGTACTGAACAGAGTACATGAGACGCAGAGAATGCCTTGTATTTGACCATGGCCTCCTCGATTACCCTACTATGACACTAGGCAACGCAGTGAAATTTAAATTTGAAGGCCGTGGAACAGAGCGCAGGTGCGATGCTATCGTTATCTAATTGGTCAAACAACTGTTTATTGAGCTGTGATTGGTGGGAGAAACTGCTTCATAATGAAAAATAGTGTTATAATGACCATCATTATGATACAGTTTCCTGACATATAATAGTCAGGGTCGAACATAAAAACTATTTATATAGCAGGTGTTTAATATATAGACTACTATCCGATAAAGGGTAAAGCAACTGTTGTCTAACATACAGCTACCCGCTATTAACCAAACCTATGGCATTACGAATAGAAATAAACAGTGTCATCACTCCGCTACTTAAGCATTGTAGTTCATGGTCCAGCCAGTGTGTGGCGCGGAAGTCGCGACGAACCATAAGCACGTATAACAGTCACCCACGAGGTTAGTACTGTAATATCCTGTGCGCGAGAAGTCATATTATTCGAGGGAATTTGTTTCTTTGTAATAATTTACGAATGTCTGTGCAGTGCTTTGTGTGTGCAAACAACTAAGTTTTCTGTTGTTTCGGGAAAATGTCGTAAAGTTTTGTTCCTGGAAGTAAATCGGGTTACGAAGAAAATCTGATGGTAGACATTTTTCACACCGCCAAAAGAAACAAATCTGTTTTCGAAATGGGCGAGAGTTTTTCCGTGGAAGGATAAGCAATTGTCGATCAAAAATAGAATCTGTGACGAACGTTTTTCGGAAGATTTAATTATTATAAAGGCGGACTCTTTCGTAGTGAACTATGAGAACGTGAAACTTCCTCGCGTGAAGTGGAAATTAAAACCAGGATCAGTACCTCAAATTTTTCAAAATTTACCGAAATATCTATCCTCTGATGTAAAATCACGAAAGCCGCCCAGTAGGATACGGAATGAAGGCAGCCTTCCATGGTTACTTGTTCTATTTCGTGCCATCCTTACCTAAAACGGAAAAAAATCCGTCTTAATAATAATAGGCCTAAAATAATAATAGTTGTTGATTCTTTAGGGACTTAACGACATCGTGGTCACGTATCCCCGTGTGTTTGGGTTTGTTTAGAATTCGTCTGATAACCTGTGTCATTATGATGTCTGTAGTAGTGTGTGTATTTGGAATTGAGGTCGGATTTGGGTAGGAAGCGACCGTGTCCTTCAGTTAGGTACCATCCTGGCATTTGCCTGGAGGAGAAGTGGGAAACCACGGAAATCCACTTCCAGGATAGCTGAGGTAGGAATCGAACGCGCCTCTTAACATTTTTGCCTCATGAGGCTGAGTGAACACCGTTCCAGCCCTCAGACCAGTATTAAATTTATTGGCAGAGTTGGGAATCGAACCCGGACTTCCGTGGTGATAGCCAAGTGGCCAAGAATGAGTCGGACATATAATAATGGCCAACCTGCCAATAAAATAAACGGTCATCCAATTCTTCGCTTCCGTTACCGTCCTCCTGATCTTCGGATCTTGTTTCAACTTTGTCTTCAGTATCAGAGTCACAAATTCCTTTGAAATTACTGAATCATGAACTAGCTATTCGTTATCTTTCAGCAGAAGGTGACACGCTTCATCTGCATCCTTAGTTTTTCGTAAGGCGCAGTATCCTTACTGATATTAACTAAGGCAACATACTAAGCCAAATAATCGTTATAACAGCACACCTGCCAATCACTAACAGAATGTAACATCATTGGGAGCGCTGGTACTATCAATATCACGCTGACAAAGTGTTACAGGTGATAAAGTTATTTTTAGGCACGCTATTTCACAACTCCAGAAAAATGCTTGCTATGGTTTGGTGTAAGATGTCACGAGACGATAAGATCAAACTTGAACTGTTGGCTTGATATTAAAACTAATATAACGAACCATGGAGCTGTCAGACCAATGCGCGACTAACGGAGGGTTTTAAACGATAGTTCTACATGGGGGCAGAGAATATTAATGCTAACTTTTTGACAGTATTATTCATAAGTCAAAACACACAATTTGTTGTAATCAGCGTAACCGCAGCCTCCGTAAACAGGTTTACGTAGCCCAGCGCGTATCCCACTATTGAACAGCTGTCTGTGTAGCGTTGGGGATCAGCGCCGCTAGCGCTAGCAGAGCGGGGCGCGGTTGAACTCGGTGAGTGATAACACTATTTATTTCTATTCGTCATGCATATGGCATCACGTTCCGTTTTCGTAATCTGGGAGACATTGCACTTTGTCAAGGGGAGAGTTTTATAATAGGCTGGTTCACTTTTCTCTATAAATGCCAATTTAACAATTCTAGCGGCATTTTGGGTAACATTTGGCCAAATGATTTTTTCTTACTAATTCAGACCTGCTGAACACGAATTTCGATGTTGGCACTCCAAAATTTTGACCGGAAGCTCAGAATTCAATATGGCGTCCAAGATGGCGGACGTTTACTTACTTGTCCGATATTTTCACTCCCGGGACCGATTTGTATTATCTAAATGCCTTTTTCAGCGTTATTTTTGTCGTAGAATGCAAAAATGATTGTCTTAGACTGTTAGAAACAATTATATAACCGTTTCTAGTATTAACAAACTCCATAAAACAAATTATCCTGGGAGGAAAATACATATTGTGCGTGATTTTTGTTGTTGTTGTTGTAATATTTTGTTGTTTATTGATAATACTGTAGTGACATCTTTTAAATACGCTCTAAGATGCTCAAATACGAGTCTAAGGGGCCGTGAGTCGTGAGCGCAGCATGCGCAGGAGTCACGCCACCTGACTGCGCGACCCCTTCCCCAGAGCGCGCGCCTGTCTAGACAAGTTTGAGTGCGACGTCTCTGCGCTGTTTTCTATGTGTTGTGGGCATCTTGTCGCAGTTTAGAAAATTGATAAGTTGTTTGTGTTTGGTGCAATAACTGTTCTTCAATATTTTTTTAGTGGAACTGTGTCGGAAAGTGGTAACGGTATGTGTTTATAAGCAGTTGTTTTATCGTCTGAGCAAGAATACGCAAGTGTACCATTCTTTGAGGTTATGGTCTCGTGTGTTTTAGATGGAACCTCAAGTAAATCTACATGGTGATGGTGGCAGTCGAAGTAATTTGTGCATTCTTTGTTCGAAATCCAAGAAAAAAAGGAGTATTTACGTTGAAAAAAGGAACAGTAGCGCGTTATGGGAAACTGAAGTCATGTGCGGAAGAACGAAAGGATCTGTATGACAAAATTTACAGTTTTGCTATAGACAGTTTTTTGGAGTTGCCAAGTAAAGACGTCTCTTTTTCCTATCACAGACAATGTTACTCTGATTTTACCAACAAAACGAAAATAGAGCGTTTGAGGAAAAAGAGACACAGAGAGGAGGTTAATCAAAATGCCTCCACCTCAAAAGACTCTCATGACAAGCACGATAAAAAGCGCTCTGGAAATAGAGTCAAACCAGATTAGAAGAAGTGTATATTTTGTCAGGATGATTCGAAAAAGGAACCCGTGCGGCAAGTGCAAACTAAAGCCATGCAGGCAACTATAAACGAACTAAAGTCTACTGATTATAACCTTAATTTGAGATTATCGGGCATAGAAGATTTAATTGCGTACGAGGCCAGATACCACTCTGTCTGCCTGTTAAAATGTAAAAAAAAAAAAAAATGCAGAAGAAATTGCGTTCCCAGTTAGGTGGAGGGCAAGATGGTGGTGACGGGTCCCTATATAACTCTGGCAGTTTGTTTCAAACCTCGCCTTTCCTTCAAACTTGCAGAGAGTTGTGGGTCACTTCTTCAAAGGAACAGCCATTTCTTTATCATTTCTTTCTTTCCACTATATTTAACCATTAATGGGGAGCCATGTTAAATTATAATCAAACTCCGTTCGGCTTCCAGCAGGAAATATCAAGTTGGTACCTTAGTAAAAAAAAAAGCTACATTGGTTTGACTCAATAGTAGCTAAATAATATTTTATCGCTTTGTAGAAGCAATTTTGATTTCAAAAATTTATTTTTGGAAAAGAAGTAAAAAGTATGTACATTTACGCTTACGCACATAAAGAACAGCCCCCCCCCCCCTTTTGAATCAGATAAACGTTTGTTTTCTTGTTATTTTTGTTTCTTTATTGCTTTTGTTGGAGGAAATTTGGTGTTTTCTTTATGTTTTCCTTTCCTTTATTACGGGTACGTTCTTTTCCTTTTCCAGGTGTTAAAACTTTGCGATGTGTGGACGAGGTTTTCTAACCTCTCAGACGCCTTAGGCACACCTCTTCCTTTTTCCTTCGTTTCACGTCGAGTCACGTTCAAAACAAGAATTTCCGTGAAGAACTATACAGCCTACTTTTCATGCCAATGATTATTCTACGGTATATGAACCTATCTAGAATAATGACGAAATTAAGTAGGTAATATCGAAATATCTAATTAGTTCAAAATATACCTGGTATAATGTAGCCTAATAGAGCACTACAGTTGGCAGCCCTGGTGACTGAATAAATTCTTAGTTCCACCGCATAAGGTACAGAATACAAAATTTGGTTGAAGTCCAATGGTCGTTACATGCAGTTAGACACTGAATCTATCAGCACGCGTAAAAGCATGTTGCCAACAATACCATGCCATGTGCTGGTCAGAAATAATCTGAATTATTATGATATCTTGTTGTGCCAATTTTGGATGAAAACCATTTGTTAGTATAGGAGTTACATGTATTTTAAAATTGGACATATCAGCAGGCATAGAATCATGTTGGCAGCACTGCCTTGTATTAATTACTCCAAATTAATCTAGAATGTCAGGTGCTATACGTGTGCAAAGTATAGAGCTGTTGGCTTGCATACTTTCTGATATATTGATATTAGGGTAAAAAGAATATAGACAGCATTTATTAACAGTGGGCAGCCCTGATTGCTCTTAACAATACTTATAGTCATATCTGTTACGGTACACATAGCACATACGAAATTTGGTTGAAATCCAACTGATAGTATAGAAGTTACATGTATTAAAAAATTGGTACTATCAGCAGGCCTATAATCATGTTGGTAGAACGGACGTATATAAGTTACTCCAAGTTAATCTAAAATGTCAGAATATACGTGTGCATAGTTTAAAGCTGTTGGCTTGCATACTTTCTGATATATTGGTATTTGGATTTTAAAAAAATGGAGAGAGCAATTATTAACAGTTGGCAGCCCTGGTGACTCTTAAGAATACGCTCAGTCATATCTGATCTGTTTATGTACAGATATTACATACAAAATTTGGTTGAAATCCAATCGATAGTGTAGAAGTTATATGCATTTAAACATTGGACCTATCAGAAGGCTTAAAATTATTTTGGCAACACTGTCATGATTGGCCTCTTGAAAATTAAACTGAAATAGTTTTATCTACATGTGTGCCAATTTTGGAATAGCTCCCATGCATACCTTGCAGGATATCCAACATGGAGCTAAAATTTCTAGTGCGTCTTTTCAGCAGTTGGTAGCACTGACATCATTTTCAAATATGGACGTGAGCTATTCCGGTGCACATCTTTACTCATACAAAATTTGGTTTTGATTGCTGCAGCCGTTTAGGAGTTGATAGGGGGACACACACACACAGCCAGACAGACAGACAGACAGAAGGACAGACAGACAGACAGAAGGACAGACAGACAGACACACATTTTCCCGGATCGATCTCAAGTCTACTTTTTCCTCATTTTTGCAAAATGTGAAAAGTAGGCTAAAAATACGAGAAGTTGTCTGTGATGTCTATGAATTCTACCAGCCGTTAGATAGGGTTATCGAGAAACGTCAGACGTTGTTAATACCCACCGCCTTCCAGCAGAAGCTCACCGCTTCTTCCGTTCTTTGTACAGATGACGACAATCCCAGTAACATCCCTAGTCAAGACACTCGCTCAGATTTTAACTCAATTGTCTACGTAGCGCTCAAAATACGTCATGATTTTGGAGAGTTAGATGGTCACACCTCATTGAACGTGTCAAATGAAAACATTGGCGATATTGTTCCAGATAGTTTATTTTTATTCTTAAGCATACTGACCAAAGGGCATGATGCAATCGAAAAATTTTCTTGTGAATACCTCGAAGATCCGGGTGATAATCAAAGCGACGACTCAGAATCAGATTCAGAAATACTCGAAGCTTCATCTGCAAATACAAGCTCAGATAATGTCACCCATTCAATTGCGCAAGATATTATATATGCAGTCAGCAAAGGAAAGAAACTTACGCCAAAACACATAGGCTTAGGCCTTGCTTTGCATCAAGGTACCCGCTCGAAAAAACTAGTCACTGTATTTCACAAAGCTGGCCATTGTGGAAGTTACCGACAGGTACTGCAAGCGGATTCCACGCTAGCAAGTCTGATACTCAAGTCTCTTGATGAAGCTTCCGGTACTGTTATTCCACAAAACCTACAGCAAACAAATAATCAGCAAGAGCCACTAGTCCACCTGATTGCCGATAATATCGACATAATTACAGATACTTTAAACGTTGCGCGTCATGCCTTGTTTGGTAAGGTAAAAAAACAGAATCTCTTCCGCCGACCAGCGCTGCGCTTTTGGAACATATTAAACGAAATCGCTACGAAACTTCAGTGTGGGAGAACGGTCACCTACCTGTCCCCGTCCTGTCACCAATCACAGACTGCGGATGGAAGGAAGAAACAGACGACTACATCCCCATTCTCACCACGCTTGAACCCATTCCAAAGGCTGCTATCGATATTGTTCTTTGCGGTTGCAAAAAAGATTGTTCTACAACGCTTTGTAAATGCCGCAGGGCTAAGTTAATTTGTATCTCAATGTGTTTTGGTTCCGGATCTCGTACAAACTCGAAAAAATATGATGAGGATGATGATTAAATGATTAATGTAATTTTCAAAAGTCTAGTATAATTACTATAAATATGCCATTCGTCATTGCCTTCGGGAAGCGTGGTTTACTTAGGCTATTCATGCGACACATGTATTTTATTGCATTTAACCACAAAGTAATAAATAGCCTCAACAACCTTGTGTCACTCATTAAACGCCAAACTAAAAGCCAAAACAGACATATCATCAAAAATATACAATAAAAAGAACAAGTAGTTCCGTGAAGAACTATACAGCCTATTTTCATATATCCTACTCATGTTAATTGCCTCTATCAACATACAAAATTTCAGTTTAATTGCTGTAACAGATTCGTAGATATTGAGAACCGTCTAAATATTTCAGATGGTCGCCAGGTTGGAATTTTATTTTTGTACTATTACATTAAGATTATTGTGTACGTGTGGTATACAAACTTCAATCGCATGATTAGAACACAAGAAGTAAAAACGAGATTTTAAAATTACGCACAGCAGCCATCTTGTGATTATGCAAACAATTGAAATAAATTAGATGCCAGTGGATCAACATTTGTATAAGCATTTAACGTGCAACGTTTCACGGCACTCGGATAGTTAATTCGCGAGAAAGGTCCATTTAAATATTTATACTTCGTGTCGCCGCCATGTTGGATTAGTGCTCACCAGGTTACCGAAAGTCCTATAGGTTAACATATGTTCATAGTCTCTATGAACATTAAAAAAATCAGTTTGGTTGCTGTAAAAGATTCATAGATATTGAGAACCGTCTAAATATTTCGGAAGCTCGCCATTTAGGATTGTTATATGTATAGGCCATGGAGTTATGTACCATTCAAGGACAATTATTGCCTAGGTTCATTATTCAAACTTTCACTTCGATCGCATGATTACGACACAAGAAATAAAAACTTAATTTTAAAATTTCGCACAGCCGCCATCTTGCGGTTATATAAACAATCGAATTAAATTAGATGGCACTGCATTACAAACTGCAAAATCATTTACTGTACCACATTTCACTGCGCTCAGAGAGTAAAATCACGAGAAAAGTCTATTAAAATATTTCGAATTCGCTTGGTCGCCATGTTCGTTTTGAACTTTACAGGTTTATGAAATATACATAGGTAAACTTGTATCAGTACCCTTTATCACCGTACAAAAGTGCAGGGTGATATCTGTAATAGTTTCGGAGATATAGAATGTCAGTGAAATATTTCGCACAGCCGCCATTTTGAGGTTATGTAAACAATTGAACTAAATTAGACTCCAGTGCTTTACAATGTGTATAAAAAATTGCTGCACCAAGTTTCATTACGTTTGGAGAGTTAAATCGCGAGAAAAGTCTATTTAAAAGTCTCAACTTCGCTTGGCCGCCATGTTGGTTTCGTAGTCACCATGTTTTCGAAAGTCGCATAGGTGAACTTCTAGTAGTGCCCTTTATCACAGTACACAATTTCAGGGCGATATACGTAATAGTTTCGGAGATATTGAATGCTAGTGAAATATTTCGCACAGCCGCCATGTTGGATTGGTGAGACGTAACAAAATTTGAAGGGCACGGTCGAGGTCGCCGGGAATAGCGCTATGAACATACCGAGTTTCATTGAAATCGCTCCAGCCGTTTAGATTTTATTAGGGGACACACACACACACCTCACACACACACACACACGCACACACACACGGAAAAAAGGTGATCTCATAAGCCTATTTTTTTTAAAATTGAAAATAGGCTAAAAATAATGGCTATGCAATATCAAATCAAGACATGAACTTTGCCAAATGCAAGGTCAATCCACTCAAAATAATTTCATGTCAGTATTTTTTCGTTCTAAAACGGTCAACTCGTTGCTTTAACACTCGGTAACAATTAGAATAGTATTATTATACACAAATAACCAGATTAACCTTCTTGAAATGTAAATAGTCGGCCCCGAGTCGTGAAGTTGAGAAAATGTCCACCATCTTCGACACCATCTTGAATTCTGAGCTTCCAGCCAAGGCTAAACAATTGCTTGCACAATCTGTTACAATTACTATCGCAATTCTAATCCACAAATAACCCTAAAATGGTCTTTAGATGAGTGGAAATATCGTACTAGTAAGAAAACGTCCACCATCTTGGGCGCCATCTTGAATTATGAGTTTCCGGTCGAAATTCGGGAGTGCCAGCATCGAAATTCGTGTTCAGCAGGTCCGAATTAGTATTAAGAACACATTTGGCAAAATGTTACCCAAAATGCCGCTAGAATTGCAACCGGTTGAAAAGTGTACCAGTCTATAAGCCACAGATATTTAAAATAGTTTTCCTCTGCATCCCTTTGTTGTGTTATTATGAAATTTTGTACTATTCTAGTACTAACCTTTATCGTTAGTTTTCAACTTGACTATTAGCAATTAACTTTCCCTAGTTATTAAAGAAAATCAAAAGATTGGAGTAATTTATACATTGATCATGCTTTTCCTTGATATTGTTTACAGCCTGTCGTCAAGCTCTATAGCATTCACTAATATTGCCACCGAAGTCGTTTGAAGCAATGCGCTATGTAGAAATTGGCATTGGGGATATTAAGGTACAGTGCTATTTCTTGTCTCATATTGGCCAGTTTATTTACGCGAACATATGGACCACTTTCCGTGTCGGTAATTTATATAGACATGTTGGATTTTGAGCGCATGCGCGAAGGTATCCTTACATAATTGGCCACACAACTGTTTCTTGAGCTCTGATTGGTGAGAGAAACTGTTTCATAATTATTATTATTCTCGAGTCAGAAAACATCAAATAAACACAGATACAAATACTATGACTACAAATATTATATAGTATTTGACCAAAACTTGGCCACTTCCACTGCATTCTGTGATGCTTCATAAAGTTCATCTTCTGTGCAGGAGGTCGGGCACAGTCTACACTGTAGCATATGTTTCACAGTCTGATTTTGTCCACAGCCACACTGTATGTCATCTTCCTTAATGTAGCCCCACTTTGCAAGATTGATCTTAGATCTGCCCACTCCTGATCTTAATCTATTCAAGGATTTCCATGTTACCCAATCTTGATCATGACCAGGAGGTAAAGTTTCGGCTATCCTTTTCCAGCCCAGGAGAGGAGATTTCTTAGCTTTCCATAATTCTAGCCTGGCTTTTTCACATGTAGTCTTCAATTCTTTGGATGTTCTTAGGAAACTCTTCCTAGACTTCAGCCTCAGAGCAACTGTTTCATAATGAAAAATAGTGTTATAATGAGCCTCATTATGATACAGTTTTCTGACACATAATGGTTACATTTCGACACCGTCCAACATAAACATATTTTACACATTATTATGACACAAAAGATACTTGTGAATACAAAATTTCATCAAAATATATTAAGGACTTTTCCTCCCATTGGTATGTTTAACACTAGTTCCCCAAACTTTATTTTTTTCTTTTGTTTTCCTTGATAACTCAAATAGTGTGTGAGATATTTTGATGAAATTTTGTGTTCTCATGTATCTTTTGTGTCTTACGAATATGAACTAGAACATATTGTTTTTGTATTTTCGGAGTAAACACTACACTGTGTAGTGTATGTCTGCCCCTTATTATTTCCGTTTTCCAACGGGGCCAGGGATGAGATACGATGGAGGTATTTGTGGTGGTTGGTTTTTACGGCCGGATGCCCTTCCTGACGCCAACCTCATGAGAGGAGTTAATGAGAGATGAAATGAATGACGGTGAATGAAACTGGGCAAGGATGTGGAAGGAAGCGGCCGTGGCCTGTCAGAAGGTACCGTCCCAGCATTATTTGGCTGGAGTTGAAAATGGGGAACCACGGATGGCCGACGGTGGGACTCGAACCCACACGTCTACCGAGTCAGCAGAGGGCATGGCTCCAGGACCTAACGCTGCGCTTTAGCATCCGAGCATGTGCCTGGAGTACAAATCGAAAGCCACGGAAAACCTCTTTCAGGATGTCTAAGGTAGGAATCGAAACCGCCTATTCTCAGTTCTGCCTCACGAGGCTGACTGTACCCCTTCCAGCCCTCACACCAGAAATGAATTTCGTGGTAGAGCCGGGAATCAAACCCAGCCCTCCGTGGTGACAACAACGAATGGTAGCTACTACGCAATGAGGCGGACCCATATATTTATCGACTAACAAAATGGAGATGGTTTTTGAATAATTTTGTTTTTTTATTTTTATTTTTATTTTTGTATTTTGTCTAGTTTTTTATGTTGTAGTTTTTGTATTTTTGAGTAGGTTCTCAGTAACTTTGACTAATTGTGATTGTATTTGTTGATATTTGTCTAATTTGATTCTTTGTGATTTTGTGGACTTTTTGAGTTTTTAGCTCATTTTAATTGTTGTGTTTTTTTAGACTTTAGTTTTTTTAAACTTTGTGAGCTTTTTGAAAACTTTTGACTCATTTTCATTTTTGGGGGGTCTTATGGACGAACGCTACCATTTTGGGGTTAAAGATCCTCTTTGGGTCAAAAGTCTGGCAACCTGGCGTCACTAAAGTCGCAGTAGTTAAAAGGGACATAAAACAATTAACATTATTATTATTATTATTATTATTATTAATATTATTATTATTATTATTATTATATCTACCGGAGCCTCCGTGGCTTAGGCGGCAGCACGCCGGCCTCTCACCGCTGAGTCCGTGGTTCAAATCCCGGTCACTCCATGTGAGATCTGTGCTGGACAGAACGGAGGCAGACAGGTTTTTCTCCGGGTACTCCGGTTTTCCCTGTCAAAATTGCATTCCAGCAACACTCTCCACTATCATTTCATTTCATCTGTCATTCATTTAATCATTGCCCCAGAGGAGTGCGTCAGGCCTCGGCAGCCGGCACAGTTCATATCCTCGCCGCTAGATAGGGGCTTCATTCATTCCATTCCTGACCCGGTCGGAGACTGGAAGCAGGCTGTGGATTTCATTTTCATTATATCTACCAAGCATGACTCGTAGACAGGTTGATAGGGGAGTGTCAAATGTCGGAACGGGCCCTAGCCTAAGGTCATGATTGCTACCTTCTAATCCATAGCCCAAAATTCAAAATATACTCTCTACTACTGTCATCACAATGACACATGTTAGCATACACCGCGCACAGTGGGTCAAAATCGAAATCTAGGGGGACAAAATTATGTTTACGTTTTAATCATGAATTCAGAATGAAAGCAACGTATATAATTTGTTTACTTCATAATAAACATTAGTTAAGACCTTTTTAAGCTACGTCTACACATGCAAAAATGTCTATGACTCGGAGTTGGATAGAGCATTCAGTTATCTCTTCAGAACAATTTTCTACCCCTAATTTACTTTTAACAAAGTCACAAAGTCCCACTTTTGACATAATCGTCGAACCCAGTGCTTCAAACAGTTGTAAACATGTGAGAACTGGTTGCGCGGCATCTTCTAAAACGTAAAATAACTAAGTAAGTTGCAAAAAGATGCAAATATCTTATAACAGGCGTAAACTACAAGACTTTATCTACATTTCAATATTAAGTACAAAGTGACGCAGAGTGACGCGACATACTAAAAATCTGAGTGAAAATATAATTTTAAAAATAGTAGTTAAATATTATATAATGCAAATATAGCTAAAATTACGTAGCAATTACGCCCATTAATAACTGAACCACGTTACGAAGATCATACCTTCAGCTGCATGTTCCATCTTAAAGCATCACACTAACCACAAAGACAACCAAACCACGGCCACTTACATTCACCCTCGAATTCAGACTGCTCGAACAGTGGTGACATATTTACACTAAGATGCGTTTATATCCCAGAATAGTGAGCGGTAATTGTATGATAATGCTGTAGAAGTAATACATTTTGATTTTTTATTTATGAAAATAAATAATTTTGTCCTCCTAGATTTCGATTTCGACCCACTGTACTGCGGTCTTCTTCTGTGTGCATTGATTCCTGAAGTGGCAGATTAGTCAGACTCTTTATCTGGTCAAGGGGCGCGACCCCTCAGCCGTTTACCGTCAACCTTAGCCTGGATGATACACTTCTCAATGCTGTCTCGTCGCATGACATTTGCGTGCTTTAGGAGCAATCCTTAGCTCCTTCAAAATCAATTAATTTGTTCTTCTTGCTACCAACGACATTCATAGCATTCTTCGATAACACTTCATCTCGAAGGCATCGATTCTCCTAGGGCATGCAGCATTTATGGTAAGGGACTCAGTGCCATACGTCGCTTCTTTGTTTCCTTGGTAATAATGATATCGTAAGGCCCCGGGTCCTGGGTGCAAGCTTTGTTATTTGACGGCCAGAGGGCAGCTTGCATGTCAAATTTAGTCGTTCCTTGGAACTCTATGAATGTCAAGGAGGTTAGATATCTAAGTTCCTTGACACTATAGCGCTTTCTAGTCGAGAAAAAAGGAATTTTAGTGTTGGCGGAAAATCCCGAGATTAATTTTGTCATTATGTACACTGATTACTGAATTCAAATGGTTTCGTTAACATGCCTACAACGTTTGACATGCGTGCCGTAATTATTGTCGCCTTTCAAAAATCACTTACCACGGCCAGGAGCGAACTTACAAGCTTGGGGTTGGTAGTCCGACACGATAACCACTCACCCACCGTGGGAAGCCGTTTCGTTGGTAATATGATGATCTTTCCATATTCTTGTTAGACTAGATAGTGCTTTCCCAGACATACCTTCACTTCTTTCAATTTTATCCTTGTCAGTTTCCCTTAGTGGAAATGTGAACTCCTAGATAGACACGGGGCTAATGACCACCATCACTTGATATTCCTTTGTATCTTCCCCGAAACGAGTAACAATAGGACGTAATCGCCTCTAAGACTTTGACTTACTATCCCCACTGTTACCTGTGTAGAGTCAATTCTTCATGAGATCGTTTGCTGCGTAAGATATAACCCCGCAGGGAATACTCGTGCGTGTCTTTGCTACATTACTCACATGCTGATCAGTATTCTGTGTTGAGGGCAACCACAAGCTATCTATTGAAGTATCTTTCGCACCAGCTTCGGCTTAACCTCGCATCCAGACTCATTTAGAGGAGAAAGAAATCGAGAAACACACCAAAACATCATTATATTATTTCAGTAGTATAGATCCCTCCTGCGGCGCTCACAAGTGACCGATCGTGAAAAATGAGCATCCAAATGAAAGAGAATAGACGCTAGCGGTGACGAATTGCACTCTAATTTCATAAATATCTATAATATCTTAAAACAAGTAGTTCCGTGAAGAATTATACAGCCTATTTTCATATATCCTACTTAAGTTAATTGCCTCTATCTACATACAAAATTTCTGTTTGATTGCTGTAATAGATTCGTAGATATTGAGAACAAACTAAATATTTTGGATGGTAGCCATGTTGGATTTTATATATGTAGATCCTGAAGTTATGTACTGTTGCATGAAGATTATTGTGTACGTGTAGCATTCAAACTTCAATCGCATGATAAGGACACAAGACGTAACAAGGAGATTTTAAAATTTCGCACAGCTGCCATCTTGTGGTTATGGAAACAATTGAAATAAATTAGATGCCAGTGGATTAACATTCGTATAAGGATTTACTGTACCAAGTTTCACTGCATTCGGATGGTTAAATTGCGAGAAACGTCCATGTGAATATTTATACTTCGCGTCGCCGCCATGTTGGATTTGTGATCACCAGGTTATTTAAAGTCCTATAGGTGAACTTAAGTTCATAGCCCCTATGAACATAAAAAATCAGTTTGATTGCTATAATAGATTCGTAGATATTCGGAGCCGTCTAAATATTTCGGATGGCCGCCATGTTGGATTGTTAAATGTATAGGCCATAGAGGCATGTACCATTAAAGGAAAATTATTGCGTCGGTTCATTATTCAAACTTTCACATCGATCGCATGATTACCACACAAGAAATAAAAACTTAATTTTAAAATTCGCAAAGCCGCCATCTTGAGATTATGTAAACAATTGAACTAAATTAGATTCCAGAGTATTACAATGTGTATAAACATTTCCTGTACCAGATTTCATTGCGGTTGGAACATTAAATCGCGAGAAAGGTCTATTTAAAGTTTTCAAATTCGCTTGGCCGCCATGTTCGTTTTGTAGTTAACCGGTTTTTGAAAGTCTTATAGATGAACTTCCTGTAGTGCCCTTTATCTCCGTACAAGATTTCACGGTGATACCGCTAATAGTTTCAGAGATATAGAATGCCGGTAAAATATTTCTCACTGCCGCCATCTTGAGGTTATGTAAACAATTGAACGAAGTTAGATATTCGTGCATTACAATGTGTAAAACATATACTGTACCAAGCTTAATTGCGTTTGGATGGTTAAATCGCGAGAAACGTCTATTTAAAAGTCGCAACTTCGCTTGGCCGCCATGTTGATTTTGTGGTTACCAGGTTTTCAAATGTCACATTGGTGAACTTCTAGTAGTTCCCTTCATCACCGTAAAATTTTCCAGGGTGATATCGGTAATAGGTTCGGAGATATTGAAACTGGTGAAATATTTAGCTCAGCCGCCATGTTGGATTGGAGAGACGGAACAAAATTTCAAGGGCACGGTCGAGGTCGTGTTGAATAGTGCTATGAACTTACCGAGTTTCATTGAAATCACTCCAGCCGTTTAGAATTTATTAGGGGGACACACACACTCACCTCACACACACACACACACACGCACACACACACACACGGACAAAAGGTGATCTCATAAGCCTATTTTTTCAAAATTGAAAATAGGCTAAAAATGATTTAAAAGTAATGTACGAAGTGTGTGATTTGCAGATACTTTTGCTGTAGGAAAATACGCTCCATAATTGCTGTCCACTTCACATTTTGGCCGCTCTGACGCATGTTTCTTGTCATTTTAACATTCTGAGGTCTTTCGTTTATCATTTTGCATGGATTTCAGAAACAGTAAATCAGAGGAATTAGTACTCAAATCTTATAATTTCATAAATATCGAATAACCGGTGAGTGTTATGATGATCCAATTTTCAGTGACTGCCTTCTTAAGCTAGGGGACGTAGAACTTGGAATTCTAACTGAAATGTAAATAGTGTTCTATAATCATTTGGTTGAAATAAAAATACAACAAGCCTCCGTGGCTTAGGCGGCAGCATGCCGGCCTCTCACCGCTGAGTCCGTGGTTCAAATCCCGGTCACTCCATGTGAGATCTGTGCTGGACAGAACGGAGGCAGACAGGTTTTTCTCCGGGTACTCCGGTTTTCCCTGTCAAAATTTCATTCCAGCAACACTCTCCACTATCATTTCATTTCATCTGTCATTCATTTAATCATTGCCCCGGAGGAGTGCGTCAGGCCTCGGCAGCCGGCACAGTTCATATCCTCGCCGCTAGATAGGGGCTTCATTCATTCCATTCCTGACCCGGTCGGAGACTGGAAGCAGGCTGTGGATTTTCATTTTCAAAAATACAACAACCTTTCTCCTTAAGTCTCCCATTATAAACCTATTGGGGAAAGTGTGGTTTATGAACATGCGAGACTTCTCGCACGGGTCCACCAGTTAAAAAAAAAAAAACGATCTACTTCTCTCTTTACTTACCATTTATGTCAGGTTATTACAACCTTTGCCAAGAACGTTCCAGGACAGAAGTTGGGGGGGGGGGGGGGGTTGCACTTATCAAGTAATGATCCGAACTCCTTTAGGAGTAGTCCCCTTGGCCATTTATACACAACTGCCAACATTTCTGGAGATCTTGGAAGCAAGCAGGGAAATAATCAACTGCGATGCTTGTAAACTAATTTGTCACAGCCCGTTGGATGTCTGAGATATCTTGATGAATATTTCCTTTCAGTCGCCTTTTCACCCGCGTATACAAGGAAAAATCGCAAGGGGAGAGGTCGGGGGAATATGGTGGTTATGGGATTCAATAACAGAATGTCGGTTCAGATACTTGGTAACAGATAAAGCTGATTGGGGTCGTGCATTGTCATGCAGTAAGTACCAGTTCTGAGAATGCTACAAATCAGGGCGGCGACGTCAAATTGCTTGCCGCAGATGATTCAAGACTTTGATGTAAAGAGTTTTGTTCACTGTTTGACCAACCTCTGTCCTCGAACAGTAGGGGAGTGATGATGGTTCTAACCCCCCCCACCACTACTCCCAATGCGAGCCGATAACTCCCGAACCCGTGGTCGGAGATTCACGAATGAAGTGTCGTTGGACTCGGGCTGACGGGGGCTTTGCTATGGACCACTCATTTCAACCCCTAAATAAAACCTACCCCTACTAGGGGGTGAAATTGTAATTTTTAGTGAAAGTCTCTTTTCAAATACGACATGTATAAGGTGCGCTGCTAAAATGAACTTAAACGTGGTTGCTCATATCGCGCATGCGTTTTTCTGGCTGCCGCTATGGATGAACATTTTTGTTTTTGTTTTTTACGCATGCGCACTTGGGATTTTTGTAAGAGGGCGAGCTCTTTGAAAAATATGATTGATAAGAAGGGGTTTTGGTGGTGAGGAGAGAGCCAGATAGTCGCCTACTTTCCTACGACGTTTGCCGATATCTCTCAAACGCAAGGTCGGATTTGGACGTGTGACGTGTCAAATCGCTTGTCTCAAAGCCCTATATATGTTATTAATAGGTTAAAGTTTTGAGAATGAGGGAAACAGGCGTTTTGGGGTAAAATTATGATTTTAGACTTTTTCTGATATTTCACGAATGCCTGGTCGGATTTGGTCCTATGACGTGTCAAATGGCTTGTCTCGAAACCCTCTTTATTTTGGTAATAGGTTAAAGTTTTTGAGAATGAGGGAAACAGAATTTTTTGTTGTAAAACCGTGATTTTAGACTTTTTGTTATATCTCACAAACCAATAACGCCAGAGACGTATACGAGGGGTCGTAGGACTCGGGGTGACGCCCCTCCCCTATCTCTCTTTCGAATATAGTATTTATGATTAAAAAAATGCGAAAGAGCCTAACGACACTTATGTTGAAAACATTTCAGTTTTTAAAACTTTTCTTAAATTTGTCTAAAATGTTCATGACGGGTGGTTGTAGATAGAAAGAGACGATACCACTGGACACGTGTTTCAACGAAGCTATTACTGGCCACGGTGGTGATATACCAATACAGTATTCGCTATTTCGATGAGACGGCGGGTCGAGGGTTCGTTTTCTGATTTTTCCTATGATGGAATTCCTAATTCCTAAACCCCCTGAAGGGGGTCTTTAACGTGTAAACGATTATGAGTGACATGACAAATGATAATTCCTTGATTCGATGAAGCTGGCTTTAGATAGAACAAACAGAACGTGGTTATATGTTGCTTGAAGTGAGTATAGAAAACAAACTTGCTGGGGCAGACTGACAGGATGTGGATGTTATTTGAGCTTACTGGAATGCATTGACCTGACAGGGCAATGAAAAAAGCACAGAGATGCTGAGGACACTTGAAGGTCAAACGACATGGCAACCATGGTGGGAGGGGGAAGCGAGGATGATGTCGCCGATCATGTTCAAGGGATGAATTTATATTTTGCGAAGCATTGTTCGGAGAGGGTCATGGGACGACTTGTTTTAAGGGTATTTATTTTTTCGATGTTTCCTATGGTGGACTCATTGATTGAAATAATCCAAAACTGCTAGGGCATGGCCTTGAGATTTTATAAACCGATAATGGGATTTTGACATACAAGATCCACTCAGAACTTGACATGATGTCATTCTTTTTATGGCTTATGAATTTCCCCAAAAAAGACCCAAAACAACAAGATCATGGACTTTTGCTTTTCTTAATATATTGCAAACCCATAATGTAAGATGTTTACTGTGAGTGACGAAATCTAGCTAGGAAAAGAAAGAATTATTGTAGGCTACATGTATGGTGACTGACACGTCTTTGACCATTGGAACTTGTTTTCAGATCTGACTGTAGTACATAGGGAGTATAGGTTGTAGGCATGGATTGACAAACGGTGCACACAAAATTCAATTTATCGATTCAAGAATTAAGAGTAGACTATCATTAATTAATTGGTTAAAGAGTGTAGCTAAAAATAAAAAAATGGTGACTACATTAAACTAAACTGAACCAAGTCGAATCAAACCCAACCGAACCAAACCAAGCCTAAAGCAAACAAAAACCTAATCAAGAACAAGCCAAGGGCTTAAGTGTAAAACTTGTGGGGGAATGCAGTCATTGGCAATGTCAAAAGAAAGGGATAACGCTTTATCTTTAGAGGGTAAGGTAAAGCTAGCGCATGGTGCTAATGCATATTCCCAAGTACATGAATCACACACACACAACTATCCTATGCTGTTTTTATAAGTTGACTGTTAAAACTTACTCAGTGGTTACTGAGCAAGATGGTCGCTACACACAACAAGCTTTAAATACTTGAGGCTAATAATCTATAGACACACACACACACACTCGCTTGTTCTAAATTAACTGTCTTGCTGGCAGTGCTCACACAGTAGGCAAATGACAGAAATGCTTGGCTAACAGAAATACAATCATTTTCGATTGTCTAATGTTACCAGCTAACCATTACGTGCTATAGTGGTGAGCACATGTGCCTCTTGCACTGGAGATCGTAACTCGATTTCTAGCTCTAAGGCCTAGAATGAATCAAACTAAGAAAGAAGGGTATGGTGACGCAGTGGTTAAACTGTTAGCCTTTCACTAAGGTAGACTAGGGTTTGATTTTAGGTTAATATACATGTCATAAACAAACAAACAAACAAACAAACAAACAAACAAACAAAAAAAGCAGAGATAATGTTTAAAACTGATTACACTTGTCTCTTTTCAAATTATTACTTAGATTGCAAATACAAAGGTGGACTGGGTTTGATATTCAGTTAATGCTGCCTATCGCATACTAGCCTGTAAGAAAGCCAAACAAGCAAAAGGCGTAGGTAGAGCAGTGGTAAAATCGCTATGTGTAGAGAACTACCTAACGGTTTTATGAACTGGCAATGGTATGTCGCATAAACAGTGCAGGATACAATCCAGCAACCATAATTTGTATCTTGTGGAGCAGAGAAAACATATATATAGAGAAAGATATAGAAAGCTAGTGTATGTATGGGTAGCATTGATAATTTGACCAGAGAAAATACGATGAGGTAGGGTGGGGAGAGGGAGAATTAACACTTATATATGAATGAATGGTAAATAGTATTTTAGTTTTTTTCCCCCAATAGTTTTGTTTTTTAAATGCAGTGGTAGATAGTCGTTATTTTGTAAAACATTCTTACTTGCAGTAGTAATAAGACTCTATGGTTTCGCAAACACATAGATAGACTGTATTATTGCCATGGTCAAGCACTCACATTAAGATCATTTACAAAATCATAAAATGAAAAATAAAAAATCTTGTTTTGGAAATATCGTTTTTCAACATACACAAAATAAATATATAAAAAATTTGTAAACAGCAAAATGGAAAATCCATGGTCAAGCACTCACATTAAGATCATTTACAAAATCATAAAATGAAAAATAAAAATCTTGTTTTGGAAATATCGATTTTTTTCAACATACACAAAATAAATATATAAAAAATTTGTAAACAGCAAAATGGAAAATCCATGTTTCCATATAGACAAAATTTAAAAACCTTAAACGGACATTTAAGAAAATATATATAAATGGGAAATTGACAAATGTGTAAATATGAAAATGGAAAAATCCATGTTTCCATATCATGAAATTGAAAAACATCAAACTGTCATTTTAAAAAATGCAAATGGAAAATTGACAAATTGCAATGTGTGAAATGTGAAATTGAACAAATGGCTATCATTATTTAAAAAAAAAAAGAACATGGTGCTCTATGGTTGAGGTGTGAATCAAACCCTTTCTACTTATTTGGACCACCCGAGACTGAGTAGACTAGTTTAAGTTGTCATACCACTTTTAAAAGTTTGTGTTAAATCTAGGAATTGAACCCAAGAGCTTGTAGGGGAGATCAAAGGTTATAATATGTTAAACAGATAGCCTTGAATGAAGGGTGTGGTAGCTATATAGAGATGAGACGTTTCGCTCGGGGCAGGGAGGCATGGAGATCTGCATCAAACCAGTCAAAGGACTAAAGACTCAAACAACAACATGTACGTTCACCAAAATAATGTTGTGTAACGGTAAATGTTAGTCAACGAACAGTAATGCATTACTAAAACCCATGACACGATACCTAAGAGCTTTTCTAAAATGATTTTAAAATGCCTTTAACCCTATATTGAACACCCAGTTCACAAGACTCATAACTGCAATGTTATGGTAAAACAAAACAAAATCTATATTTCAAAACAAACAAGTGGTTTAGTCAATGTATACTGGAAAAAGTTTTGTAAACACTCAAGTCCTCAAGACCAATTAAATTAGTAACTGTCAGGTTGGCCGAGTGGTTAAGGTGTTTGACTTAAGATCAAATTTCTGTATAAGGAAGCAAGGGTTCGAATCCCTTACCTGACATAACTATTGCCTTAACATGGCTTGGCCACACTGTATTATTATGATACTCAGTACACAAACCATAGATATAGTGTATTGTTTAAGGCCACTCTCTTTCTGAACATAGTCAGAGACTGTTGATGGTTAACAATTGTATTAATAGTGGGACATGGGGATAGCAATTAAGAAAAAACAGCCAATACCCATACAATATTTTTATTCATTTTAGTTTTTTTTTACAATAGTTACACACTGAATACAACTTTTTATCTCTTTACCATTGTTTGATATAGATTTTAAACACAACGCTTGTTGTAGATCCTTTTACAACTTTCTCTAGGTACTCTTGTTCTTAAAAACTGGGGAAGCCGCAATGGTTTTATAGACATTAAACCCTCATTCTCTTCTTTTTCATCATTATCATCATCATTATTATAAATATTATCTTTATAATTATTATAGTCATTGTCACCATCATTATCATCATCATTATCATCCTCAACATCACTAGAACTATCCAATTCCATTTTTTCCTTTTCAAAAGGGATCTCTTGAAGAGTCTGTGTTGCTTTTGATAGTGTTACGGGTTTATTGAACGTTGACAACTGTCCTAACATGACTTTTTGAGGAGATAAATGTTTTTTCATAAGGAAGTCACTATGTTGAGTAACACTATGTTTTTGTCGGACTTGCTTTTTCTTGTTCTTTTGATTATGTTTTGTTAACACTAACGGTGTTTCATTTGGTATACCACATTGATGAGTACCCACACTTAAGACCTCACCATGTTTACTTTTTAGATGACCTAGACATTTTGTTGTTCTTTGTTTTGAGCACTGCCAAAATATGATGCCATTCGCATTTTCTCGCTTATAGTTATAAGAGTACCCATGATACAGGGCACGTGGTTTACCTTTATTGGTTATAGTATATTCCATAGTAGTCACTGACTTGTATAGTCGATCCGCCTACTACAAAGGTCTGAACACTTGTGGTGAAAGAATGATGTTGTGTTGACGTTTTATGCAGGATAATGTTGGTGGCATATGTGGGTGGCTTATGTTGATGACATGTGTTGTTGGCTGATTTTGGTGGCTTATGTTGATGGTTTATGGTGGTGGCTTATGTTGATGGCTTATGTTGGTGGCTTATGTTGATGACATATGTTGGTGACTTATGTTGATAGCTTATGTTGGTGGCTAATGTTGATGACATATGTTGTTGGCTTATGGTGGTGGCTTATGTTGATGGTATATGTTGCTGGCCTATGTTGATGGTTTATGTTAATGGCTTAGGTTAATATCTTAGGTTGATGGCATAAGTTGATGGCTTATGTTGGTGGCTTATGGTGGTGGCTTATGCTGGTGGCTTATGCTAGTGGCTTATGGTGGTGGTTTATGGTGGTGGCTTATGTTGATGACATATGTTGGTGGCTTAAGTTGGTGGCTTATGTTGGTGGCTTATGGTGGTGGCTTATGGTGGTGGGTTATGGTGGTGGATTATGGTGGCTTATAGTGGTGGCTTATGGTGGTGGTTTATGGTGGTGGCTTATGTTGATGACATATGTTGGTGGCTTATGGTGGCTTATGGTGGTGATTTATAGTGGTGGCCTATGTTGGTGGCTTATTTTTGGTGGTTTACGTTAATACCTTATTTGTAATGGCTTATTTGACAAGTTATTGTTGTCAATGTATTTAGAGGATTTTTCTCTTGGTTTTGGAAAGTATCTCAACTCTTTTTTATGGTAGCATAATGCTTACCGCCATGTTTGTAAGCAACAACAACACACTAAAATTCCAAGAATCCAAAGTACTCTAAGTTTAATGATTGTCTCTCAACTCCATTCAACGTCTAGTCAAAAAACATTATATATTTTTCACATTTTACAAAAAAGGTGAATTGGGAAAGTAAGCTATATGTTTAAACTGAAAATCATATCAAATCATATGCTAACTCCAACACCTACGTCTACCCCAATCTCAGTCAAAAAAATTTAATATTCTTCAAATTTTTCCAAAACAGTATTTGGAAAGTAGGCCATATTTTGAAAACTAATCATCCTATAAAGTCATATATATATATACTGAAACCAATGGCTTTTATATCCTTAATCTTAAGAACAAAATATGGAATTTTTGACATTTTTTCCAAAAATGTTCATTTTAAAACGGGGCTATATTTTGGAAACTAGGAATTTTACAAGAAAGTTTGTTTAACGTAAATGGCAGGTATTTACCCCCACTACCCGCAAACCAAGTCCCAGGTCTCTGGGGAAAAATCCAAAAAAAGTTCAATTTGGAAAGTAGGCAATATTTTGAAAACTAATCATCCTAAAAAGTCATATATAGACTCAAACCAATGGCTTTTATGTCCTTAATTGGTAGAACAAAACTTAACATTTTTTCAGTTTTTCCAAAAAAGTCCAATTTTCAAAAATTGTCTATATTTTGGG
This sequence comes from Meconema thalassinum, assembly GCA_946902985.2. Classification (NCBI taxonomy): domain Eukaryota; kingdom Metazoa; phylum Arthropoda; class Insecta; order Orthoptera; family Tettigoniidae; genus Meconema; species Meconema thalassinum. The sequence continues at coordinate 300,431,733 of OX336396.1, read as the reverse complement.
AACTAAGAATTTTACAAAAAAGTTTGTTTAACGAAAATGAAAGGTCTTTACCCCCCTCTACCCAAAACATAAATTTCAGGTCCCTAGGACAAAAACTGTGCAGTATATATATATATATTTTTTTGGGGGAGGGGGTCTATATTCACTTTACCTCCCCACTTCACAAGATGGCGGCCATAGCTTAACTTAACCTAGCCTAACCTAACCTGACCTACGAGGTGTGATCAAAAAGTTCCAAAAATGTGGCTGCAACTTAACCAAACCTAGCCTAGCCTAACCTAACCTCCCTGTTGACTAGCCCCCTTTGGACGGGTCCTTTTTGAAGGGAGTCATTTTTTTACGTGTCCCGGAGGACGGGTCCTTGTTGACGGGTCCCTGTGGCGGGTCCTTTGGACTGATCCCTATGGACTGGCCTTGCATTTTATCCAAATTATGTCAAAGGGGACCCGCCACTGGGACCCGTCAACAAGGACCCGTCCTCCGGGACACGTAAAAAAAATGACTCCCTTCAAAAAGGACCCGTCCAAAGGGGGCTAGTCAACAGGGAGGTTAGGTTAGGCTAGGCTAGGTTTGGTTAAGTTGCAGCCACATTTTTGGAACTTTTTGATCACACCTCGTAGGTCAGGTTAGGTTAGGCTAGGTTAAGTTAAGCTATGGCCGCCATCTTGTGAAGTGGGGAGGTAAAGTGAATATAGACCCCCTCCCCAAAAAAAATATATATATATATACTGCACAGTTTTTGTCCTAGGGACCTGAAATTTATGTTTTGGGTAGAGGGGGGTAAAGACCTTTCATTTTCGTTAAACAAACTTTTTTGTAAAATTCTTAGTTCCCAAAATATAGACAATTTTTGAAAATTGGACTTTTTTGGAAAAACTGAAAAAATGTTAAGTTTTGTTCTACCAATTAAGGACATAAAAGCCATTGGTTTGAGTCTATATATGACTTTTTAGGATGATTAGTTTTCAAAATATTGCCTACTTTCCAAATTGAACTTTTTTTGGATTTTTCCCCAGAGACCTGGGACTTGGTTTGCGGGTAGTGGGGGTAAATACCTGCCATTTACGTTAAACAAACTTTCTTGTAAAATTCCTAGTTTCCAAAATATAGCCCCGTTTTAAAATGAACATTTTTGGAAAAAATGTCAAAAATTCCATATTTTGTTCTTAAGATTAAGGATATAAAAGCCATTGGTTTCAGTATATATATATATGACTTTATAGGATGATTAGTTTTCAAAATATGGCCTACTTTCCAAATACTGTTTTGGAAAAATTTGAAGAATATTAAATTTTTTTGACTGAGATTGGGGTAGACGTAGGTGTTGGAGTTAGCATATGATTTGATATGATTTTCAGTTTAAACATATAGCTTACTTTCCCAATTCACCTTTTTTGTAAAATGTGAAAAATATATAATGTTTTTTGACTAGACGTTGAATGGAGTTGAGAGACAATCATTAAACTTAGAGTACTTTGGATTCTTGGAATTTTAGTGTGTTGTTGTTGCTTACAAACATGGCGGTAAGCATTATGCTACCATAAAAAAGAGTTGAGATACTTTCCAAAACCAAGAGAAAAATCCTCTAAATACATTGACAACAATAACTTGTCAAATAAGCCATTACAAATAAGGTATTAACGTAAACCACCAAAAATAAGCCACCAACATAGGCCACCACTATAAATCACCACCATAAGCCACCATAAGCCACCAACATATGTCATCAACATAAGCCACCACCATAAACCACCACCATAAGCCACCACTATAAGCCACCATAATCCACCACCATAACCCACCACCATAAGCCACCACCATAAGCCACCAACATAAGCCACCAACTTAAGCCACCAACATATGTCATCAACATAAGCCACCACCATAAACCACCACCATAAGCCACTAGCATAAGCCACCAGCATAAGCCACCACCATAAGCCACCAACATAAGCCATCAACTTATGCCATCAACCTAAGATATTAACCTAAGCCATTAACATAAACCATCAACATAGGCCAGCAACATATACCATCAACATAAGCCACCACCATAAGCCAACAACATATGTCATCAACATTAGCCACCAACATAAGCTATCAACATAAGTCACCAACATATGTCATCAACATAAGCCACCAACATAAGCCATCAACATAAGCCACCACCATAAACCATCAACATAAGCCACCAAAATCAGCCAACAACACATGTCATCAACATAAGCCACCCACATATGCCACCAACATTATCCTGCATAAAACGTCAACACAACATCATTCTTTCACCACAAGTGTTCAGACCTTTGTAGTAGGCGGATCGACTATACAAGTCAGTGACTACTATGGAATATACTATAACCAATAAAGGTAAACCACGTGCCCTGTATCATGGGTACTCTTATAACTATAAGCGAGAAAATGCGAATGGCATCATATTTTGGCAGTGTTCAAAACAAAGAACAACAAAATGTCTAGGTCATCTAAAAAGTAAACATGGTGAGGTCTTAAGTGTGGGTACTCATCAATGTGGTATACCAAATGAAACACCGTTAGTGTTAACAAAACATAATCAAAAGAACAAGAAAAAGCAAGTCCGACAAAAACATAGTGTTACTCAACATAGTGACTTCCTTATGAAAAAACATTTATCTCCTCAAAAAGTCATGTTAGGACAGTTGTCAACGTTCAATAAACCCGTAACACTATCAAAAGCAACACAGACTCTTCAAGAGATCCCTTTTGAAAAGGAAAAAATGGAATTGGATAGTTCTAGTGATGTTGAGGATGATAATGATGATGATAATGATGGTGACAATGACTATAATAATTATAAAGATAATATTTATAATAATGATGATGATAATGATGAAAAAGAAGAGAATGAGGGTTTAATGTCTATAAAACCATTGCGGCTTCCCCAGTTTTTAAGAACAAGAGTACCTAGAGAAAGTTGTAAAAGGATCTACAACAAGCGTTGTGTTTAAAATCTATATCAAACAATGGTAAAGAGATAAAAAGTTGTATTCAGTGTGTAACTATTGTAAAAAAAAACTAAAATGAATAAAAATATTGTATGGGTATTGGCTGTTTTTTCTTAATTGCTATCCCCATGTCCCACTATTAATACAATTGTTAACCATCAACAGTCTCTGACTATGTTCAGAAAGAGAGTGGCCTTAAACAATACACTATATCTATGGTTTGTGTACTGAGTATCATAATAATACAGTGTGGCCAAGCCATGTTAAGGCAATAGTTATGTCAGGTAAGGGATTCGAACCCTTGCTTCCTTATACAGAAATTTGATCTTAAGTCAAACACCTTAACCACTCGGCCAACCTGACAGTTACTAATTTAATTGGTCTTGAGGACTTGAGTGTTTACAAAACTTTTTCCAGTATACATTGACTAAACCACTTGTTTGTTTTGAAATATAGATTTTGTTTTGTTTTACCATAACATTGCAGTTATGAGTCTTGTGAACTGGGTGTTCAATATAGGGTTAAAGGCATTTTAAAATCATTTTAGAAAAGCTCTTAGGTATCGTGTCATGGGTTTTAGTAATGCATTACTGTTCGTTGACTAACATTTACCGTTACACAACATTATTTTGGTGAACGTACATGTTGTTGTTTGAGTCTTTAGTCCTTTGACTGGTTTGATGCAGATCTCCATGCCTCCCTGCCCCGAGCGAAACGTCTCATCTCTATATAGCTACCACACCCTTCATTCAAGGCTATCTGTTTAACATATTATAACCTTTGATCTCCCCTACAAGCTCTTGGGTTCAATTCCTAGATTTAACACAAACTTTTAAAAGTGGTATGACAACTTAAACTAGTCTACTCAGTCTCGGGTGGTCCAAATAAGTAGAAAGGGTTTGATTCACACCTCAACCATAGAGCACCATGTTCTTTTTTTTTTTAAATAATGATAGCCATTTGTTCAATTTCACATTTCACACATTGCAATTTGTCAATTTTCCATTTGCATTTTTTAAAATGACAGTTTGATGTTTTTCAATTTCATGATATGGAAACATGGATTTTTCCATTTTCATATTTACACATTTGTCAATTTCCCATTTATATATATTTTCTTAAATGTCCGTTTAAGGTTTTTAAATTTTGTCTATATGGAAACATGGATTTTCCATTTTGCTGTTTACAAATTTTTTATATATTTATTTTGTGTATGTTGAAAAAAATCGATATTTCCAAAACAAGATTTTTATTTTTCATTTTATGATTTTGTAAATGATCTTAATGTGAGTGCTTGACCATGGATTTTCCATTTTGCTGTTTACAAATTTTTTATATATTTATTTTGTGTATGTTGAAAAACGATATTTCCAAAACAAGATTTTTTATTTTTCATTTTATGATTTTGTAAATGATCTTAATGTGAGTGCTTGACCATGGCAATAATACAGTCTATCTATGTGTTTGCGAAACCATAGAGTCTTATTACTACTGCAAGTAAGAATGTTTTACAAAATAACGACTATCTACCACTGCATTTAAAAAACAAAACTATTGGGGGAAAAAAACTAAAATACTATTTACCATTCATTCATATATAAGTGTTAATTCTCCCTCTCCCCACCCTACCTCATCGTATTTTCTCTGGTCAAATTATCAATGCTACCCATACATACACTAGCTTTCTATATCTTTCTCTATATATATGTTTTCTCTGCTCCACAAGATACAAATTATGGTTGCTGGATTGTATCCTGCACTGTTTATGCGACATACCATTGCCAGTTCATAAAACCGTTAGGTAGTTCTCTACACATAGCGATTTTACCACTGCTCTACCTACGCCTTTTGCTTGTTTGGCTTTCTTACAGGCTAGTATGCGATAGGCAGCATTAACTGAATATCAAACCCAGTCCACCTTTGTATTTGCAATCTAAGTAATAATTTGAAAAGAGACAAGTGTAATCAGTTTTAAACATTATCTCTGCTTTTTTTGTTTGTTTGTTTGTTTGTTTGTTTGTTTGTTTATGACATGTATATTAACCTAAAATCAAACCCTAGTCTACCTTAGTGAAAGGCTAACAGTTTAACCACTGCGTCACCATACCCTTCTTTCTTAGTTTGATTCATTCTAGGCCTTAGAGCTAGAAATCGAGTTACGATCTCCAGTGCAAGAGGCACATGTGCTCACCACTATAGCACGTAATGGTTAGCTGGTAACATTAGACAATCGAAAATGATTGTATTTCTGTTAGCCAAGCATTTCTGTCATTTGCCTACTGTGTGAGCACTGCCAGCAAGACAGTTAATTTAGAACAAGCGAGTGTGTGTGTGTGTGTCTATAGATTATTAGCCTCAAGTATTTAAAGCTTGTTGTGTGTAGCGACCATCTTGCTCAGTAACCACTGAGTAAGTTTTAACAGTCAACTTATAAAAACAGCATAGGATAGTTGTGTGTGTGTGATTCATGTACTTGGGAATATGCATTAGCACCATGCGCTAGCTTTACCTTACCCTCTAAAGATAAAGCGTTATCCCTTTCTTTTGACATTGCCAATGACTGCATTCCCCCACAAGTTTTACACTTAAGCCCTTGGCTTGTTCTTGATTAGGTTTTTGTTTGCTTTAGGCTTGGTTTGGTTCGGTTGGGTTTGATTCGACTTGGTTCAGTTTAGTTTAATGTAGTCACCATTTTTTTATTTTTAGCTACACTCTTTAACCAATTAATTAATGATAGTCTACTCTTAATTCTTGAATCGATAAATTGAATTTTGTGTGCACCGTTTGTCAATCCATGCCTACAACCTATACTCCCTATGTACTACAGTCAGATCTGAAAACAAGTTCCAATGGTCAAAGACGTGTCAGTCACCATACATGTAGCCTACAATAATTCTTTCTTTTCCTAGCTAGATTTCGTCACTCACAGTAAACATCTTACATTATGGGTTTGCAATATATTAAGAAAAGCAAAAGTCCATGATCTTGTTGTTTTGGGTCTTTTTTGGGGAAATTCATAAGCCATAAAAAGAATGACATCATGTCAAGTTCTGAGTGGATCTTGTATGTCAAAATCCCATTATCGGTTTATAAAATCTCAAGGCCATGCCCTAGCAGTTTTGGATTATTTCAATCAATGAGTCCACCATAGGAAACATCGAAAAAATAAATACCCTTAAAACAAGTCGTCCCATGACCCTCTCCGAACAATGCTTCGCAAAATATAAATTCATCCCTTGAACATGATCGGCGACATCATCCTCGCTTCCCCCTCCCACCATGGTTGCCATGTCGTTTGACCTTCAAGTGTCCTCAGCATCTCTGTGCTTTTTTCATTGCCCTGTCAGGTCAATGCATTCCAGTAAGCTCAAATAACATCCACATCCTGTCAGTCTGCCCCAGCAAGTTTGTTTTCTATACTCACTTCAAGCAACATATAACCACGTTCTGTTTGTTCTATCTAAAGCCAGCTTCATCGAATCAAGGAATTATCATTTGTCATGTCACTCATAATCGTTTACACGTTAAAGACCCCCTTCAGGGGGTTTAGGAATTAGGAATTCCATCATAGGAAAAATCAGAAAACGAACCCTCGACCCGCCGTCTCATCGAAATAGCGAATACTGTATTGGTATATCACCACCGTGGCCAGTAATAGCTTCGTTGAAACACGTGTCCAGTGGTATCGTCTCTTTCTATCTACAACCACTCGTCATGAACATTTTAGACAAATTTAAGAAAAGTTTTAAAAACTGAAATGTTTTCAACATAAGTGTCGTTAGGCTCTTTCGCATTTTTTTAAACATAAATACTATATTCGAAAGAGAGATAGGGGAGGGGCGTCACCCCGAGTCCTACGACCCCTCGTATACGTCTCTGGCGTTATTGGTTTGTGAGATATAACAAAAAGTCTAAAATCACGGTTTTACAACAAAAAATTCTGTTTCCCTCATTCTCAAAAACTTTAACCTATTACCAAAATAAAGAGGGTTTCGAGACAAGCCATTTGACACGTCATAGGACCAAATCCGACCAGGCATTCGTGAAATATCAGAAAAAGTCTAAAATCATAATTTTACCCCAAAACGCCTGTTTCCCTCATTCTCAAAACTTTAACCTATTAATAACATATATAGGGCTTTGAGACAAGCGATTTGACACGTCACACGTCCAAATCCGACCTTGCGTTTGAGAGATATCGGCAAACGTCGTAGGAAAGTAGGCGACTATCTGGCTCTCTCCTCACCACCAAAACCCCTTCTTATCAATCATATTTTTCAAAGAGCTCGCCCTCTTACAAAAATCCCAAGTGCGCATGCGTAAAAAACAAAAACAAAAATGTTCATCCATAGCGGCAGCCAGAAAAACGCATGCGCGATATGAGCAACCACGTTTAAGTTCATTTTAGCAGCGCACCTTATACATGTCGTATTTGAAAAGAGACTTTCACTAAAAATTACAATTTCACCCCCTAGTAGGGGTAGGTTTTATTTAGGGGTTGAAATGAGTGGTCCATAGCAAAGCCCCCGTCAGCCCGAGTCCAACGACACTTCATTCGTGAATCTCCGACCACGGGTTCGGGAGTTATCGGCTCGCATTGGGAGTAGTGGTGGGGGGGGTTAGAACCATCATCACTCCCCTACTTCGAACGTTTGTGACAAAGGTTGTATTGTTATATACGGTATATAACAAGCTGTACCCGGCATGCAATGCGTTGCAACGCCAATCAAAGAAAGTGTAAGCGTTGTAATTTTGATTGTTGAAGTGCTTTTCGAAACACAATATTCTTAGCCTATTATCATTTTATGGAAACATAGGCTTATGAGATCACCTTTTGTCCGTGTGTGTGCGTGTGCGATGGTGTGTGTGTGTCCCTAATAACTTCTAAACAGCTGTAGTGATTTCAATGAAACTCGGTAAGATCATAGCACCATTCTGGCCGACCCCGACTGTGCCCTTCGAATTTTAATGTGTCTCACCAATCCAACATGGCGGATGTGCGAAATATTTCACCAGCATTCAGTATCTCCGAAACTATTGCAGATATCACCCTGAAACTGTGTAGGGTGATAAAGGAAACTACTAGAAGTTCACCTATGAGACTTTCAAAAACCTGGTAACTACAAAACCAACATGGTGGCCAAGTGAAGTTGAGACATTTAAATAGACTTTTCTCGCGATTTAACCCTCCAAGAGTAATAAAACATGGTACAGCAAATGTTTATACATATTGTAATGCGCTGGCGTCTAATTTAGTGCAATTGTTTACATAACCTCAAAATGGCGACTGTACGAAATATTTCACTGGCATTTAATATCTCCGAAACCATTTATGATATCACCCTGAAATTTTGCACGGTGATAAAGGGCAATGTTGCAAGTTTTTCTATGTAACTTTCAAAAACCTGTAAAGTACGAAACGAACATGGCGGCCAAGCGAAGTTGAAACATTTTAATAGACTTTTCTGGTGAATTAACCTTCTGAGCGCCGTGAAATGTGGTACAGTAAATGACTATACATATTGTAATGCACTGGCATCTAATTTAGATCAATTGTTTATATAATTTCAAGATGGCGGCTGTGCCCAATTTTAAAATTAAGTTTTTATTTCTTGTGTTGTAATCATGCGATCGAAGTGAAAGTTTGAATAATGAAGCTACGCAATAATTTTCCTTTAATGGTACATAACTATATGGCCTATACATATAACAATCCAAACTGGCGAGCATCAGAAATATTTTGACGGTTCTCAATATCTACGAATCATTACTGCAATCTAACTGAATTTTTTAATGTTCGTAGGGGCTATGAACATAAGTTCACCTATAGGATTTTCAGTAACCTGGTGAGCACAAATCCAACATGGCGGCGACTCGAAGTATAAATATTTAAATGGACGTTTGTCGTGATTTAACCATCGGAGTGCAGTGAAACTTTGCACGTTAAATGCTTCTACAAATGTTAATCACTGACATCTAATTTATTTAAAAATGTTTTCATAACCACAAGATGGCTGCTGTGCGAAATTTTAAAATTTCGTTTTTACTTTTTGTGTCCTAATCATGCGATTGAACTTTGAATACCACACGTACACAATAATCTTCATGTAATAGTACATAAATAAATATCCAACCTGGCTACCATCCGAAATATTTAGACGGTTCACAATATCTACGAATCTATCACAACAATCAAACTGAAATTTTGTAAGTTGATAGAGGCAATTAAAATGAGTAGGATATAATAAAATAGGCTGTATAGTTCTTCACGGAACTACTTGTTTCTTTTTCCGTTACCTGCCTCCAACCTATTGTAAAATAGATTTACTAATTCAGAAACATTCGTGGGATCGTGAACAACAACTCACCAAAGTTTCAACGCTATCGGAGATATGGTATATGAACGCATACATACAGAGAGACTATCACGCAACATTCATGTTTAGCCGATTTTCATTTTATGAAAAAAGAAAACGACTTATGACATCATCTTTTGACCGTGTGTATGTGTGTGTGTATGTGAGCGTATGTGTTTGTGTGTGTGTGTGTCCCCTCTAATAACTTCTAAACGGCTCGAGTGATTTCAATGAAACTCGGTAAGGTCATACCACCATTCCGGCCAACCCCAACCAAGCCCTTCAGATTTTATTACGTCTCACAAGTCCAACATGGAGGTTGTGCGAATATATTTCACCCAGCATTCATTATCTCCGAAACTATTTCCGATATCCTCCTGAAATTTTGTACGCTGATAAAGGGCACTACTGGAAGCTTCACCTATGAGACTTTCAAAACCCTGCTAACTACAAAACTAATATGGCGGCCAAGCGAAGTTGAGACTTTTGAATAGACTTTTCTCGCGATTTAACCAGCCAATCGCAATGAAACCTGTACAGTAAATTGTAATGCACTAAGATAAAATTTAGTTCAATTGTTTACATAACCTGTGGCTGTGCTAATTATTGCACCGGCATTCTATATCTCCGAAATTATTACTGACATCATCCTGAAATTGTGTACTGTGATAAAGAGCACTACTAAAGGTTTAGCTATGTAACTATCAAAATTTATTTATCGTATGGCTTTTAGTGCCGGGAGTGTCCGAGGACATGTTCGGCTCGCCTGAGTCTGTAGCTGCTTCCAGCGGACACCCTAAATGGTGAGCTACGAGTTCCGTTCAATTTCAAGTAGTTCCAACTTTCGCCACCAGATATCAATGATACCTTGAGGTGAACGTTGGAACTTTGATAGAGCGTTCTGACGAAATATAACCTAACAATTTTGCTTTACACAAGTTTAGTCTGTGAAAGGATCTTTTACATGCCATAAATCTATGACATGGGACCGCCGGCTTTACTTCCCCTCCGAAGGAAGGCATACTGAAGGATTTTTAACGCTCTTAAAAAATCCGACGACTTCGGCCGGGTTTGAACCCGCTATCTTGGGCATAGCAGTTCAGCATGCTACCGACTACGCCACCGAAGCCGACAACTATCAAAAATTTGTAAAGTACAAAATGAACATGGTGACAAAGTGAATTTGAAATATTTTAATATACTTTTTTCGCGATTTAACCATCTGAGCGCAGTTAAATATGGTACAGTAAATTTTTATACATATTGTAGTGCACTAGAATCTAATTTAGTTCAATTGTTTACATAACCTCAAGATGGCGGCTGTGCGAAATTTTTAAATTAAGTTTTCATTTCTTGTGGCGTAATCACGCGATTGAAGTGAAAGTTTGATCAATGAACCTACGCAATTATTCTCCTTTAATGCCACATAACTCTATGGCCTATACATATAACAATCCAACATGGCGACCGTCCGAAATATTTTTGCGGTCCTCAATAACTACGAATTTTTTACAGCAATCAAACTGAAACTTTTAATGTTCATAGAGGCAATGAACATAAGTTCACCTATAGACTTTTATTAACATGGAGAGCACAAATCCAACATGGGGGAGACGCGAAGTATAAATATTTAAATGGACGTTTCTCGCGATTTAACCATCCAAGTGCAGTGAAACATTTTACGGTGAATGCTTATACAAATATTAATCACTGGCATCTAATTTATTTCAATTGTTTTCATAACCACAAGATGGCAGCTGTGCAAAATATTAAAATCTCGTTTTTACTTCTTGTGTGCTAATCATGCGATTGAAGTGTGAATACCACACGTACAGAATAATCTTCATGTAATAGTACATAAATAAAAATGCAACATGGTGACCATCTGAAATATTTAGACGTTCCTCAATAACTACGATTCTATTACAACAATCAAACTGAAATTTTGTATGTTGATAGAGGTAATTAACATAGGTAGAATATGTGAAAATAGGCTGTATAATTCTTCACGGAACTACTTGTTATATATAGAGATTCCCTAGGGCCATCTAGAACCACGTTAATGCTTGTAACAGATAATAATAATAGTTTATTTTAAATAACAAGATATTTATATTTTACCAAATGTCAGCTGTATCGTTATTGCTATTTCTTGGAACCAATAAGCTCAATGCTAATAACAATCATTAAGATGTAATTGGTTAATGTTGAACTAAACCATGGCACATGATACGATGTGAGTATTATTTTCCTTATAAATATCTTCATATACCGCGGAGGATCTCGCCGGAAGCTATCCATTAAGGCGCGCCTCGGGTACAGCGCTATCTGTGAGATAAGCCACGAACATGCAACAAGCCCCGGCATGAGATCGCATTCTAAATGAGTCGCCAATCTACTCCATGTTTACAAGGCTGTGCAGTCTTTTGAAGTGAACCGTTTGATTCTCCAGGCACTCAACATTAAGTGGGGCCTACCAACAAGCCTCTGCAGTCCTATAAAGTGAACCGTTTGATTCTCCAGACACTCAACATTAAGAGGGGCCTACCTACAAGGCTGTGCAGTCTTTTGAAATGAACCGCTTGATTCTCCAGACACTCCACATTAAGTGAGGCCTCCCAACAAGGCTCTGTATTCTTATGGAGTGAATTGTTTGATTCTCCAGGCACTGAACATTAAGTGGGGCCTTCCAACAAGGCTCAAAGGCTCTTGAAGTGAACCGTTTGATTCACCAGATACTCCACATCAAGTGGGGCATACCCACAAGGCTCTGTATTCTTATGGAGTGAACCGTTTGATTCACCAGATACTCCACATCAAGTGGGGCATACCCACAAGGCTCTGTATTCTTATGGAGTGAACTGTTTGATTCTCCAGACACTCCACATCAAGTGGAGCCTACCAAAAAGGCTCTGCAGGTGAACCGTTTGATTCTCCAGATACTCCACATCAAGTGGGGCCTACCAACAAGGCTCTGTATTCTTATGGAGTGAAATGTTTGATTATCCAGGCACCCAACATTAAGTGGGGCCTACCAACAAGGCTCTGTATTCTTATGGAGTGAACTGTTTGATTCTCCAGACACTCCACATTAAGAGGGGCCTACCAACAAGGCTCTGCACTCTTTTGTAGTGAACCGATTGATTCTCCAGATACTCCACATCAAGTGGGGCCTACCCACAAGGCTCTGTATTCTTATGGAGTGAACTGTTTGATTCTCCAGGCACTCCACATCAAGTGGGGCCTACCAAAAAGGCTCTGCAGGTGAACCGTTTGATTCTCCAGGCACTCCACATTAAGTGGGGCCTACCAACAAGGGTCTGCAGTTCATTAAAGTGAAACGTTTGATTTTCCAGACACTCCACATTAAGTGGGGCCTACCAAGAAGACTCTACAGTCCTTTAATGTGAACCGCTTGATTCTCCAGAGACTTCACATTAAGTGGGGCCTACCAACAAGGCTCTGTAGTCCTTTAAAGTGAATTGTTTGATTCTCCAGACACTCCACATTAAGTGGGGCCTACCAACAAGGCTCTGTAGGCCTTTAAAGTGAATTGTTTGAATCTCCAGACACTCCACAATAAGGGGGGGGGGGCTACCAACAAGGCTCTACAGTCCTTTAAAGTGAACCGTTTGATTCTCCAGACACTCCACATTAAGTGGGGATCGACATACAAACCCTGCAGTCTCATGAAATAAACACTGTATAGGAAACCATTTGCTCCTCCAGACACTTCACATTAAGTGTAGTCCATAAACAAGACACTGTAGTCTTAAGGTATGTTAGGTTATGTAACAAGCTGATATTTAGGTCTCTAGTGTGGCTTGCTCTGAGCTACTGAACTTATTGCTCCACACGGTTGTGGTGAATACTGATTGATATTTACTTGAGCTGAATTGAAATTGCATTTACGTACTTAAATAGGAATTCATTGATTTCGTTGATAGGCGCCACTCAAAATAAAAATGAGAAAATTCACGACTTTCTTGATGGGTTGTTTCATCGCACATTCTTCATGGCACTGGCGTAATTTGTAGTAATAAATATGTTATACAGCCTATTTCATTCTGCTCTGACGTACAGAACGAACAGAAGTACAGTACACAGTCTAAAATTTTAAGTTAAAGCCAACGGCTTGGTCATGTTGAAACACGGGATCCCATGAGACCTCCGCAGTTAAGCTGCATCGGGCATGGTTGGACCTTGGATGGAATGCCGGTTCAGTGGGACCACGCGCTGGTGGTGGGGAGAGGAGGAGCGGAAAGTCCCCGACCACCCTACCGCACATAAACTCCGGCAGAGTATAGCTTCTTCGGGGGCACGAACCTGCCGTCGGGCAGAAAACCAATAATAATACTAATAATAATTTTATGTAGGCAGCAGTGAAATTAAATTTGTATAATGATGTGAAATTTGAGCGATAACTGTTATTCGTGCGTGGCTTGGCTTTTCGTGGAACAAGCCAGAACTTAGGATTATTGCAAAATGGAAACATTGTAGTGCCGCTAGAGATAATTTGATCCATTTTTGGCAGGTCATTTTACGGAAATTGTTAAAAATGAAAATCTTCTTTCCTGAGGACCTTATTCCAATGATGGCTCACGAGGACCACTTTGTCTCGTTTTTAACACATATCGACCAGTCAAGTAAAATATATAAGCTTACAGTTTACCCTTTCACTAGACGTTTGCAAGAAGTTTCAGAACCTATCGTTCTTCCCCGGAGATATTCCGTGGTTTACCGGAATGCTCATGATTCTCCTTCTACTTAATATTACTATGCTATTATTATTATTATTGTTATTGTTATTTCTTTGATTTTGACCTATTTTGGACTACGGGAAACAATTGATTGCTGATTAGTCCTTTTTCTTCTTATTTTTTCTTTATACTTCTACATCTTTTCGCTGTGGTTCCTCTTCTTCTCTTCCAACGAGATATTCGTGGCTTTTCTACTTTGTTTTTCCTGGAACCCCTTGAATGTATCAAAATAATAATAATAATAATAATAATAACCCCTGGCACTACAGCCCATGAAGGGCCTAGGTCTACCAAGCGACCGCCGCCCAGCCATTTGGCATGCTGATATTGGGGTGACGCGTGGTCAGCGCATAGGGTCCCCTCGGCCGTTCATTTTTTGGTTTCCGTGACCGGGGCACTGACTCACTGTCAGACAGCTACTCAATTGTCCTCATGAAGCTAAGTGCATTCCGTTCCAGCCCTCACGTCAATTTCTAAAAAATCCCTGTCGGAGCCGGGAACCGAACCCTGGGCCTCTAGGTGAAAGGCAGGTGCGCTACCTCAACAACACGGGGCCGGCTTGTATTTATCAATCGTAGCTCGAAACACCTCGCTATTCCAGGTCTCTTTTAGACTGACCCGAACTTTCCCCCTATTTTGTAGTTGCTTTTATCTTGGTGATATAATTCAAGATTTTCTTCGTTAGTCAACTCTCGCTTATTGTCGTTAGGTGTCCATAAAACGTTATTCTTCTCTTCCGTATGGTATCTGTGATTTTCTCTGCCTGTCTTTATAAATATTCGTTTCTCCTCTTCCACCATGCACCATCGTTTCTATTGTCGGATCCTAAGTTATTTTTCAAAAATATTCTTTATTTCTTATCCATCTCCATTTCCCCTTTCTTGTTCAGTATCAGACATTCTGAACTATAGAGTATAGTGTCTTATTTTTGCCCTGTATGATATCGCTCTCTTGTTGTATAATTATATTCTGCACTTAAATTTTTGCTACCTCCATCTCCGTGATACAGGGGCGTGGAGGTACCACAGTCAAGCTATTTGCCTCTCACCAAGGTGGACCGGGTTCGATACTCGAGGCTATGCATGTGAGATTTTTGAAAGGAAATGCCATGCCCTGTGGTTCGGATTCTACGTAATGGAGTGGACGCGTGGCTCATGCTCACAAGATTAACGATCACGTAAAACCACAAGTTTTTTTCTCTCTGATCGTCCCTTTATTTCCTATCGATATTTAAACTTATCCGATTTCCTGATCTTCCCATACTTTGTTACTTTTCATTATTATGTTTGTATCCCATGTCCTCTGCTTATTATTGTTATTATTATGGTTTATTGTTTGACAACATTATCACGGCAAATACCGGCTACATTTTCTGTTACAGCCTGGTTCGGCCTTAGCAAGGAACCATCTGTACTGAGATAATTACGATTACACTGTTCAGAGACTTCACATCCATGTCGTGCCCGCAGTCTTCACGAGTCTCCTTCATTTGTAGGATGAGCTAAATTCCCATCTGGATTATTATTATTATTATTATTATTATTATTATTATTATTATTATTACGAACGAATGTGTGAAAGCAGATCTGATAGGAACGGCTGTCTCCCATTTTAGTCGGGCACGCGCTGACTAGAAGGGCTCTTGGAGATGGGTGTTTTGACGGGCGTCGTAGAAATAGGCTGTCATTATGTAAACACAGCTGGGGGAATCATTGACAATACAGTGACCCGCGGCGGTCATTGAATAAGTCTGGTGCATTCCAACAGCCATCGATCGGCCAACACACTTGCTGTCTGCATTGGGCTCTTCGTTCCTTCAGCCAATAAGAGAGCAAAACGAAACAAAACAATGATACAAATACAAACATAATACAAAAATAAAAAAAGTGTAAACAACAAAAACAATATGCGTAAACAACAAAACCTAAAGGGTGAGCAACAAAACCTAAAGGCGTAAACAACAAAAACAAAAAGTGTAAACAAAAAAAACATAAAGGGTGAGCAACAAAAAGAAAATGCGTAAACAACAAAGAGAAAAAGCGTAAACACAAAAACAAAAAGTGTTAACAACAAAAGCAAATAAATAAATTTGAGACGTAAATAAAGACTAAAATTGCTAACAACAAAAACAAAAAGCGTAATCAAAAAGACAAAAAGCGGAAACAACAAAAAGCAAAAGCTTAAACAACAAGAACTAAAAGCGAAAACAATAACTTAAATTTGAAACGTAATTAAATATAAACCGAAAATCCAACAAAAACACCCAGAGGCGTGATGGTTCCAGAATCCTAAAGCGCTATATTACAGGAAGTTCTGTAGTCGTTCGCAACGTGGTGCAGTGTAATCTTGGCTGAAACGATATAACAAATGAATGACAATTAGACCCTTAAAGAAAATAATAATAATAATAGTAATAATAATTAATAATTAGTCGACGATGTCGTAATGTAAATATTAGGCCTATGTGCCAGAAAACTGTAAGCTATCTTAATGAGAGTCATTAAAGTACTACTTTTCATTATGATACCGTTTCTCCAACAAATCAGAGCTCATGATTTTCATTCATTGACCAATTAGGTAAGGATAGCCTCTCATGAAAAATCCACAGCCTGCTTCCAGTCTCCGACCGGGTCAGGAATGGAATGAATGAAGCCTCCATCTAGCGGCGAGGATATGAACTGTGCCGGCTGCCGAGGCCTGACGCACTCCTCTGGGGCATTGATTAAATGAATGACAGATGAAATGAAATGATAGTGGAGAGTGTTTCTGGAATGAAATTTTGACAGGGAAAACCGGAGTACCCGGAGAAAAACCTGTCTGCCTCCGTTTTGTCCAACACAGATCTCACAAGGAGTGACCGGGATTTGGACCACGGACCAAGCTGTGAGTGGCCGTCGTGCTGCCGCCTATGCCACGGAGGCTTCGATAGCCTCTAATATACGCTCAAAATGCAACATGTCGGACACGAATTACATGATTTGAAAGTTGACAATGTAAAGGTTACCGGTATTGGATCAACCATTCTAGTTACACTCCCAAACTCAAAGACAAAATCAGCAGAAACCTATACGGTAACAAGAAAATACAATGAAATATGCGAGGAAGTTAGGAATCTACGTCCAGAAGTTTGCAACACACCATCCTTCTACCCTAGCTTATATCAATTACCGACATGGAAAGTATGCACTGTCCGTAATGTTTGCATAAACAAACTGGGCAACATTGCAAGATAAAAAGCACTGTACCTTAATATCCGTAACTTCAATTTCTACACAGGACATTGCATTAATACGATTTCGCCGAAAATTTTAATGAATGCTGCTGTTGATATAAACACACTAGAACGTCATGGACACAGCAAGCATATGCCATTTGATCCACGGAAATTATAACCCAACTCTCTGTTAAGTAAAGGGATTTCTTATGCGAAACTTTTTCACCAGATGTCATGACTGTTCAATTTGGGGCTCCATTGATTTTCGTTCCGTTGACATTCTATACGCATCGAATTGGAAGAATAACAAGTTGATAATACGATACAATTTAAATTTTAAACGTTTCTAACAGCCTACTTTGTGTTATTTGACCAAAATAAAACATGATCCAACATAGTACCTGTGCGCTATGTGTTGGTGCTACTTCAGGATAAACAATTCTTCAAAGCTTTAGAATTTGTTATTGGTTAGAGAGAAATGCTGAGACAACACAAATGCCAAGAAGAATAAGTTAACCGACAGAATCTTGACAGATATTATCAATATTTATGTTAGAACATAATATAATAAAGTTATAATTATCGTCGAGCATAGACAGTTGTGGTACTCTCATATCAGTTATCTTAAGCTTATGCATGAGATGTTCCGAATCCACTTAGATTTCACTCCCATACAGCAAGGCTGGTCTGATTACTGTGGGATGTAGGGAGAGTTCCGTCTCAACACTAACTTCTTTTTTTCAGACAGTAACTGAGAACTCACCTCATTCGCCTAACAGACACTATCTCCATCCTATAGTATGATCGATGCCTGTGGTCTCATCATCATCATCATCATAGCAAACACTCGTATCGAGTAGGTTGGCCTTCCAATCCAGAATGCCTCTTCATCGGTGAGTTCGGAGAGGACTAGACAGCCCAATGCGGGAAGCACACAGTGATGACAGGTGGTTCCAGGAGGGACGTCCGCGTTCCTTCCTTTTCTTCCAGTGAGCTCCCTATCCTGTCTGCGCTGCCTCTTATCTTCTACCGTTCTTCGGCGGTTTCCTTCAAAAAGTATTGCCCCATGATGAACAAGTGATCTTCAGGAAGAGCGACCATGGACTAAGTTCTCCCAGTTCTTTTTGAGGTGTAACATCTTTCCACTCGGTATCTGGATATTTTTGTGGCACTCGGTAGCTGGACATTTTTGTGGGAGTGATTTTGGAAAAGAGACGGAAGTGGATGGGACGGAAGTGCATGGGACGGAAATAATGAGCGCGCGCGGTGGCGGAGATCGGTACAACGACGTACTGTAAGCCATGTGACTATGTGGATTGTAAATCGCATAAGGTTTACCTCAAGGTTTGGAGGTCCCATTAAAGAAATTGCTTCAATAAATCATCTTTAAATTGTCGTTCTTTGGTGTGAAAATATTATATCATATTTGCTGATACGATTTATTAAATCTTCATACTTTTGCTGAATTCGTATTTATCAGCCAACACTCCAAACAACGTAGGAATTCAGTATATTAACACCGACTACTAACAATAATTGAAACTTCGTTGGTCCAAATAGCTTCATCACTTAATCACTTTGTATTTTGTAATGAAAACACCCATACATAGGCCTAGCCCAAAAGATACACTTCTAACATGTGCAGATAAACTTGCCAGCTGATTGAAATCGAGTTCGCAGTTGTCTGCGCGAACCGCTAGATGGCACGCATAATCGGTGTCGCCAGTTTCTCATGGGAGTTTCCACTATTATCATATTAAGCCATTTGGTTGGTCTAAACGTATCACTGGGAGAAACGCCTTTAATATACCTACTGCACACCTAATTTTTAATCGCGCCTATACTTGGCAGTGTGTTATATCGGCAATAAGAGGCCATCTTCAATAACACCGCTGGCATGGGTTCACTAACTGGCCGGTATAAAGCGCAGCTCGCATCAAATAGGCAGTGGATTGCTCCCGCATACAGTTGCAGGTATATGTCACTACTGCAGATGCATTGGAGAATCCTTTCATGTTTGCTGGCACAAGGTAGCACTATGAGTTCATTCTTTAAAAAATGTGAGTAAGTAATATGGAATTATTCGAATAACATGTCAGATGTTACACATCATATGCGACTACTGTAATGCTCGTATTTTTTTCTTTCTAGCGTACGGCTTTTAGTGCCGGGAGTGTCCGAGGACATGCTCGGCTCGCCAGAGTTTGTAGCTACTTCTATGCGGACACACATGGGGTGAGCTACAAGTACCGTCGCGTGTGGAGTGTTGTCTGGGGAGGAATGTGTGAATATAAGGACGAGGGATTGGAAGGCAGCGGCAGTGGCCTATAGTTAGGGACCAACCCCAGCATTTGCCTGGAAGGAATATGGGAAACCACAGAAGGCCATCTTCAAGCTTGCCGGCGCGGCGGTGGGATTAAAACCTCCTCGCCTCCCGGATCTGAGCAACTGCCTGCAGCCACGCCGTAACGACCACAGCTAACTCACCCGGTTCCCAGTTCTTAATATCAATGCGACACATTTCCATATTAGCTTTTAGTTAGCTTCCGCTAACCTCCCAAACAGCGTTTACCCCCTGTTAATTCAGAGCCAAACCGCTTTGCGAATGTGATTATTGGGCATGCGGATTACGTATCCTGTCCATCTCAGCTGACGTTTTATAATCATGGCTTCAATACTAGTTGTCTGCGCTTCTTCAAGAATGCTGGTGTTTGTACGCCTGTTTTGCCATGTTACATGAAGAATTCTCCTCATGCACCGCTGATGATATTGCTCGAGCTGATTGCGTTTTGTCGTTTTTAGCATGTGCAAGATTCAGATCCGAAAAGTAAGGTGGGAACTACAATTGAGTTGTACACAAGGATCTTCGTTGCAGCATCGACGTCATGGTAGTCAAAAGCTCTAGACCTTAGTATTGCAAAAGATGCCCCAGCACGGTTAATCCTGTGTTGAATTTCAGAATCTATATTAGCACTTGATGAGAGGGTGCTGCCAAGCTAAGGGAAGGACCTTTGGTCTATTCTAGACCTGAATCCATTTGTATTAAGTTTGGGTACGCACAGTATATGCGTAAGTAGGCTCAGCCCCTATCGTATTGAATTATTTAGAGAGGTGACAAGCGCAGTCCCGATTGACGAAACGTATCTTCATATCTTCAGTATATTCGACTCAAAATCAAAAACGACAATGCCATGGTACGTTAACGTCCAGAATGATCTGAAGGAAATGGGGATACGAGCTGAAGATGCACAAGACCGAAACCTTTATAGAGCAGCCATGAAGACGTTTGGGACTTTCCGGGACGAAAAACGGACAACTGGTGCGAAATGGACAGAGGAACGTTGTGCTAAACACAGTGCGCTCATGAAGACAATGTGGATCAAGCGAAAAATTAACAAATGCCACAATGTAAAATGAGGCTTATCGTGGTCCCTAGTTGGCCGATTAGCGAAATATATATAATAATAATAACCCCTGACGCTACAGTCCATGAGGAGCCTAGGCCGACAAAGCGACCTCTGCCAAGCCATTTGGCCTGCAGATATTGGGGTGACACGTGATCAGGGCATCGGGTCCCCTCGGCCGATAATCTTGGATTTCGTGAACGGGCCGCTGTCTCACTGTAAGACAGCTACTCAATTGTCCTCACGAGGCTGAGTGCACCCCGTTCCAGCCCTCACATCAGTTTCTAAAATCCATGATGGAGCCACAAATCGAACCCGGGGCCTCCGCGTGAGAGGCAGGCGCGCTACACCAACCTCACGGATGGTAGAGCTTACCATGGTAAACTTTTAGCAACTTTGAACATTTTCTTTTCTTGAAATCACAATACTCACAACATTTGTGCATATGAAACATTGACCTACATGCAAACAGCTTTACCAGTGACTTAAAAACGTAATTAGCATATTTCTCAAAATTAAAATTGGTGGTAGTTTATCCTGCAAGGCTGAGGTGGTTTTAGGTATACTCCACCAATTTTTAACTTTTGTAGATTGTTTTGGTATTATTGTATTGATAATATTCCCTTCAACAAATTCGTACACTTTCAGTAACATACCCGAAGAAATAGTACAGTGAGATTCTTTTGCTGGGGCGAGACCGGCGGCAGGCTGCTGGGCGCGCGCGCCTTCCGCCAGCCAACCGAGCTCGTTCCGCGGGGTTGCGTGAGGCGAGCTAACCAGGGCCATTAAAGTCCATTAAGTCACTAAACTTTCATCAACGAGGGTGTGTAGTGTCAGCGCACTGATAAGAAGGTAGCATAAACAACAGCTGCAAGATTTAATTGATGAAGCACAGATGTTCTTTTATTTCTAGGGAATCTGGATGACCTCACGTCACCAGTTAAAGGTTAGAACTTACATTTTCACAGAAGATACTAAAAATGTTCTCCTTCAGCTGACAGACAGACATCGTTACATTATGTCGCTACTCCTGCACCACCCCCCCCCCCCTCCCCCTTCCCCACACCCCCACCTGCGTTGTTCCTGTTATTAATCGAAGCATGGACCTAAGCCCGTTTGTTGTTCAATTGTGGGGTAATTTAATATTCAAAGTGTAAAGATCAATTACCCACACTCTAGTGGAGCTGGAGAACAATATACGGCAGCAGATATCTCTCACAACAGAAGGGAATCACAACGTGTAAACGCTAATTTATTTACACGGTACAACGCCTGTCTGATAGTTTAAGGAGAACATTTTCAGCATCTTCTGTGAAAAGGTAAGTTCTTTAGTCATGATTTGATGGTGAATTTACCACTAATTAATGAACTTTGTTACGGTTTCCACCTGCGCACTATCCGCCGTGCGAACCCGGTTGGCTGGCGGAAGGCGCGCGCATCCGGCAGTCGGTTGCCCGTCCCGCTCCAGCAAAAGAATCAGCCTGTATTCTTATTCATTTTGTATTGAATAGAAAAAAAACAATTGTATAATATTCTTGCCACAATTTATTGTTTTTTTTTAGGAAGAAACTAACCAAGAGAAAGACATATATTTGCATCATTTTGTACGTAGAAACACACCCAAAAGATTTCAACACTGTATGTCAATTAGTTTTTTAGTTATCACTAAGATGAATGTTAAAAAACAACTTTCGGAAGACGAGCGATAAACATAAGTGCATAAATATTACAAACCACACTGAAAGGAAGAAAAGTGGGTGCAAGTCTTTGCCTTTTAAATCGTTACTCAAAAACTGTTGCTCTTAATGACACTTTTTTCACCAAAAGGATAGGTTGGTTCCTTAATTTATGGGATGCGATCATGTAGAATCTGTCTGCTAACCGGTGTTAACTGTGATGACTGTATTAGTGTGTGTTATCTGTAATTCAAGTAAGGACTGCAGACAGTAATTTCAAGTAGTTCCTACTTTTGCTACCAAATGCTACCGTCCACGACACCTAGCTTGCCGACTTGCCTGCCAGATGGCATCGCAGTCAGCACCTGGCGGCGAACGTTGGAACTAATAGAGCGTTATCAATTCTAATCTGAAAATTTAGCTTCACACAAGTGTAGTTAGTGGAAGGTTCTTTTTCATGCCATTAATCTATGACATGGGACCGCCGGCTTTACTTCCTCTCCGAAGAAAGGCATACTGAGGGATTTTAACGCTCTTAAAAAATCGACGACGTCGGCCGGGTTTGAACCCGTGACCTTGGGCATAGAAGCTCAGCATGCCACCAACTACGTCACCGAAGCCGCCCACCAAACGGACAGGAGCATCAAATAGAAAATAAATTGAAAAACAAGAAGTTCCGTGATGAACTAAAGAGCCCACTTTTCTTACAATTTAAGAATTAATACAAATTATTATGATCTATTATTGTGCCAATTTTGGATGAATTCCATTCGTTAGTATAGAAGTTGCATGCGCTTAAAAATTGGACATATCAACAAGCTTAGAATCACGTTGGCAGCACTGACATATACTAGGTAGCCTGCTCCAAATTAATGTAAAAGGTCATGTACTATAGGTGTGCTAAGTTTCGAGCTCTCGTTTGGAATACTTTCTGATATATTGGTATTAGGATAACAAAATAGCGATAGCATTTATTTAACAGTTGGCTGCCCTGGAGGCTCTTAATAATATGCAAAGTCATATCTGTTATTGTACACATAGTACATACGAACTTTGGTTGAAATCTAATTGATAGTGTAGAAATTACAAGCATTTAAAAATTGGACCTATCAGCGGGCTTAGAATCATGTTGGCAACACTGCCATGTATGGCCCCCTGAAAATTAAACTGAAATATTATTATTTATATGTGTGCCAATTTTGGAATAGCACCCGTGCATACCTTCCAAGATATCCAAAATGGAGCTGAAATTTCATTTGCGATTTTTCAGCTGTTGGTAGCACTGTCGTCATTTTCAAATATAGCTTTGAGATATTCAGATATAGATCTTTACTCCTACTAAATTTGGTTCCGATAGCTGCAGCCGTTTAGGAGTTGATAGGGGGGGGGGGGGCAGAAGGACAGACAGACATACATTTTTCCGGATCGATCTCATAAGTCTATTATTTCCTCATTTTTAGCCTATTTTCAATTTTGAAACAAGTAGTTCCGTGAAGAACTATACAGCCTATTTTCAGGCCCCGGGCTATAGACGGGCATACTGGGCATTTGTCCAGGGCGCCAAATATTAGGGGGCGCCGAAATTTAGGTGACGCTGGACGCAGAAAAAGGTCGACCCAACAATCCCTACATTAAAAATAAGTATGACATGGAACTCTTTAAAAAGTAGGATAAAATAACTGTAATTTACGCGAATATAAAATAAAAGTAATATTATATATCACATACATTCGTAGTATTTATATTTAATTATGATTATATTATAATACAGTACGGTATGATAACTCTTTCAGACAGCAATCTAAATTCTCTATTGTTGTTGTGTTGTGAAAAAGACGTAACCCTTAGCACAGACTTTTCTAACATCATAAATAAATTTGCAAAGTTATAATCCGGAAAAAAACCTTTGATTTGAAATGTTTCTGTATATTGTACTTTTAAAATGTAACTTTTGAACTTTCAATCCCGGGTTTTATTGTGATTAATGTATCAATAAATGGCTGCACAATTGTATGAACGACTTACTTTTCTTATTATTTGATGTGATACAATATTAGTAACGTAGTTGTTTGAAGAAAAAAAACTATTATGCTATTTTTATAACACATTAATAAGAAACAAGAAGTTCCGTGAAGAACTATACAGCCTACTTTTCATGCCAATGATTATTCTACAGAATATGAACCTATCTAGAATAATGACGAAATTAAGTTGCTAATATCGAAATTTCCAATTAGTTCGAAATACTGTATACCTGGCATAATGTATCCTAATAGAGCACTACAGTTGGCAGCCCTGATGACTGAATATATTCTTAGTTCCGTCTCTTAAGGTACAAAATACAAAATTTGGTTGAAGTCCAATGAATAGCATGGACGTTACATGCAGTTAAACATTGGATCTAACAGCGCGCGTAAAATCATGTTGGCAACAATATCATGCATGTATTGGTCAGAAATAATCTGAAACAATATGATCTATTGTTGTGCCAATTTTGAATGAAATCCATTAGTTAGTATAGAAGTTACATGCATTTTAAAATTGGACCTATCAGCAGGCTTAGAAACATGTTGGCAGCACTGACGTATATTAGTTACTCCAAATTCGTCTAGAATGCCAGGTACTATACGTGTGCACAGCTTAGAGCTATTGGCTTGCATACTTTCTGATATATTGATATTAGGGTAACAAAAATAGGGACAGCACATATTAACAGTTGGCAGCACTGGTTGCTCCTTAGAATACGCATAGTCATATCTGTTATGGTACACATAGCACATACGAAATTTGGTTGAAATCCAAATGATAGTATGGAAGTTACATGTATTTAAAGTTGGACCTGTCAGCAGGCTTAGAATCATGTTGGTAGCACTGACGTATATAAGTTATTCCAAATTAATATAGAATGTCAGGGACTATACGTGTGCACAGTTTAAAGCTGTCGACTTGCATACTTTCTGATATATTGGTATTTGGATAAAATAAATTAGGAGCATTTATTAACAGTTGGCAGCCCTGGTAGGTCTGAAGAATACGCTCAGTCATATCTGGTTATGTACACATACAACATACGAAATTTGGTTGAATTCCAATTGATTGTATAGAAGTTATATGCATTTAAAAATTGGACCTATCAGGAGGCTTATTATCATTTTGGCAACACTGCCATGTTTAGCCTCCTGGAAATTAAACTGAAATATTATGATCTGTACGTGTGCCAATTTTGAAATAGCTCCCATTCATACTTTCCAAGATATCCAACATGGAGCTCAAATTTCAATTGCGATTTTTTAGCAGTTGGTAGCACTGACATCATTTTCAAATATGGCCGTAAGATATTCAGGTATAGATCTTTACTCCTACCAAATTTTGTTTCGATTGCTGCAGCCGTTTAGGAGTTGATAGTGGGGGACACACACACAGCTAGACAGACAGACAGACAGAAGGACAGACAGACAGACAGACAGAGACAGACAGACAGACACACATTTGCCCGATCTCATAAGTCTACGTTTTCCTCATTTTTGCAAAATGTGAAAAGTAGGCTAAAAAGGGCACCAGTAGACCATTTGCCCAGGGCGTATATCACCTTAGCCCGGGGCCTGCCTATTTTCATATATCCTACCTATATTAACTGCCACTATCACATTCAAAATTTCAGTTTGATTGTCGTAATAGATTCGTAGATATTGAGTACCGACTAAATATTTCGGATGGTCGCCATGTTGGATTTTATAGATGTAGGTCCTAGAGTTATGTAATGTTGCATGAAGATTATTGTGTACGTGTAGCATTCAAACTTCAATCGCATGATTAGGACACAAGAAGTAATAAGGAGACTTTAAAATTTCGCACAGCTGCCATCTTGTGGCTATGGAAACTATTGAAATAAATTAGATGCCAGTGGATTAACATTCTTAAAAGGATTTACTGTACCAAGTTTCACTGCACTCGGATGGTCAAATTGCGAGAAACGTCCATGTGAATATTTATATTCGCGTCGCCGCCATGTTGAATTTGTGATCACCAGGTTATTTAAAGTCCTATAGATGAACTTAAGTTCATAGCCCCTATGAACATAAAACATCAGTTTGATTGCTATAATAGATTCGTAGATATTCAGAGTCGTCTGAATAATTCGGATGGTCGCCATGTTGGATTGTTAAATGCATAGGCCATAGAGTCATGTACCATTGAAGGAAAATTATTGCGTAGGCTCATTATTCAAACTTTCACTTCGATCGCTTGATTACGACACAAGAAATAAAAACTTAATTTTAAAATTCGCACAGCCGCCATCTTGAGGTTATGTAAACAATTGAACTAAAATAGATACCAGTGCATTACAATGTGTATAAACATTTCCTGTACCAGATTTCATTGCGTTGGGAACATTAAATCGCGAGAAAGGTCTATTTAAAATTTTCAAATTCGCTTGGCCGCCATGTTCGTTATGTAATAAACCGCTTTTTGAAAGTCTTATAGGTGAACTTCCAGTAGTGCCCTTTATCTCCGTATAAAATTTCAGGGTGATACAGCTAATAGTTTCAGAGATATAGAATGCTGGTGAAATATTTCGCTCATCCGCCATCTTGTGGTTATATAAACAATTAAACCAAGTAAGATGTCGGTGCATTACAATGTGTATAAGCATATACTGAACCAAGTTTTATTAGTTTGGTTGGTTAAATCGCGAGAAACGTCTATTTAAATGTCGCAAATTCGCGTGGCCGCCATGTTGGTTTTGTAGTTACCAGTTTTTCAAAAGTCTCATAGGTGAACTTCTAGTAGTTTCCTTTATCACCAAAAAACATTCCAGGGTGATATCGGGAATAGTTTCGGAGATATTGAATGCTGGTGAAATATTTCGCACAGCCGCCATGTTGGATTGGTGAGAAGTAACAAAATTTGAAGGGCACGGTCGAGGTCGCCATTTGCGACATTTAAATAGACCAACCAAACGCAATAAAACTTGGTACAGTATATGGTTATACACATTGTAATGCACCGACATCAAACTTCGTTCAATTGTTTACACAACCACAAGATGGCGGATGTGCGAAATATTTCACCGGTATTCTATATCTCTGAAACTACTAGCGGTATCACCCTGAAATTTTGTACGGAGATAAAGGGCACTAATGGAAGTTCATCTATATGGCTTTCAAAAACCGGTTAACTACAAAACGAACATGGCGGCCAAGCGAATTAAAAATTTTAATAGACCTTTCTCGCGATGTAATGTTCCAAACGCAATGAAATCTGGTACAGGAAATGTTTATACACATTGCAATGCACTGGTATCCAATTTAGTTCAATTATTTACATAACCTCAAAATGGCGGCTGTGCGAATTTTAACATTAAGTATTTATTTCTTGTGTCGAAATCATGTGATAGAAGTGAAAGTTTGAATAATGAACCTACGCAATAATTTTCCTTTAATGGTACATGACTCTATGATCTATACATTTAACAATCCTACATGGCGACCATCCGAAATATTTAGACGGCTCTGAATATCTACGAATCTATTATAGCAATCGAAGTGAATTTCTTTATGTTCTTAGGGGCTATGAACATAAGTTCACCTATAGGACTTTAAATAACCTGGTGATCACAAATACAACATGGCGGCGACGCGAACTATAAATATTCACATGGACATTTCTCGCAATTTAACCATCCGAGTGCAGTGAAACTTGGTACAGTAAATCATTATACAAATGTTAATCCACTGGCATCTAATTTATTTCAATTGTTTCCATAACCACAAGATGGCTGCTGTGCGAAATTTTAAAATCACCTTGTTACTTCTTGTGTCCTAATCATGCGATTGAAATTTGAATGCTAGACGTACACAATAATCTTCATGTAACAGTAGGACATACATATACAAAATCCAACATGGCGACCATCCGAAATATTTAGTCGGTTCTCAATATCTACGAATCTATTACAGCAATCAAACTGAAATTTTGTATGTTGATAGTGGCAGTTAACATAAGTAGGATATATGAAAATAGGCTGTATAGTTCTTCACTTAACTACTTGTTACAAAATGTGAAAAGTAGGCTAAAAATGATTATTTGAAGGTGGTGAGCTGTATCAGTACCCTTAGTGGTTCAGTTTGCACAAGGATTGGTAAACCCTCCCCTTTCACTCGAAAAGTTACAGATTTTCGCATCACATTATTGGTGCCTAGACATGATGAACATATTCCAAATTAGCATGCTTTAACCACAGAATACAGGGAACACGTGCGTGTATTCCGAAAGCTCGTCAGCGCGCCAATTGTTCCATATCATTGCCTGGAACTTTAACAAAACGCACACAAATAGTTGACTACAATGTGCACAGCCTGAATAAACCCAATTAACGAGTCACAACTCTCAACCAGGGTTACAGCTGTCCTACTTCCGGTGCATTCCTTCCGGGCGGGAATTATCGCGGATAACTGTACCTGTGAATCCATGGTAGTGCATAAAGTAACTGTTTGAAGGGACATCCATTCTTTCATTTTCATTCGGTACTGTACTCCGTTTTGAAACTCAACATAGGGAAAACTGAATACTTGCAATGTGGTACACAGACCAACGGGACCATCAGCATTGAAGAGCATCATCTCACTAAAACTACACACTTTAATACCTCGGTTCCCTTATCACTTCAGATGCCGAAACGTTTCTTGATGCTCGTACACGAGTTAACACTGCGTGGATGAAGTGGCGCTAAATCACAGGAGTGATGTGCGATAAGAAAGTACCTATGCCCTTGAAAGGGAAAGTTTACAAGTCCATGATACGACCAGTGGCACTTTACGGCACAGAATGTTGCCCAGCTTCAACCAAGCATGAACAAGCCCTGCATGGAATGGAGATGAAAATGTTACGTTGGTCCATGTGTGTTACACGGCTTGATCAGGTCAGGAATGAACATATCCGGAAACAGATGGGAGTTGAAGCCATTACCGATAAAATGAGAGAAGCACGGCTTCGGTGGTATGGGCATGTCACTAGAAGTGATGAGAACTCTGTGGCAAAATCCAGGAGAAAATCAAACCCGCGGACGTCCAAAGAAAAGACGGCTGGACAGAATCAAGGAAGACTTGGTGATGTGTGGACTTAAACCTGAAGATGCCCTTGACAGGAAAAAGTAGCGAACAGCAACCAAACAAGCGAACCCTGCACCATCGCGGGATACACGCTAGGAAAGAAGAAGAACTGTTTTTCGTTTCAACGTTGGTCCTCCTATTTTTTAAGTAGTTTTATTGTTTGATTTCAATAGATTATACAGAATCAAAAGATGAATATTCAAAAAATGGCTTCTAAAAGACTGAGTGAATGACATTATGAAAAATTGTGAAGAACAAAAGAATAATTAAATATAATAGCATATTTCTCATCACATCTGTCAATTTTTAGATTCCGTGGTACATTTGATTTGAAGCAGCATCCCAGGAAACGTCATAAATGAATCCTACCAGGCGACTGATGAAGACTGTTATATGAGAGGAATAGGAGAAGAAGAGAAGACCTATTGAGTTGCCCATTATAAACATTAAGGTAGAGGAGGAGACCTGTCAAACGCTGAATTATACGGGTTTAATGATTTCTATCTTGACTGAGGATTGCGTAATGGCTAGCACTCTTGGCTGTTATCTCGGGGGCCCGGATTTGATTCGTGGCTCTGCGAAGAAACTTAATTTTGATCTGTGGGCTGGAACGGGGTACACTTAGCCTCGTGAGGGAAATCTGAGAAAAGAGCAGAGTTCTATTCCCACCTCAGCCATCCTGGGAGTGGTTTTCCGTGGTTTCCTCACTTTCACACCATGCAAATGCCGGGATTATTCCTAAATTACGGCCATGGCCTAGGAATGATAACCTCCTCCTTTTCATGCCTTCTGAGATCTTGTCAAGATTTTGTAGACTTTATTGTTATCCCGAAGTTTCCGATTGGAATTAAGTACAGGGATAGGAAGGTGATTTACAATCTATACAGAAACCAGACAGCAGTCATTCGAGCTGAAGGACATGAGAGAAAGGTGTAAGGCAAGGCTGCAACTTATAACCCTTAATTTTCAATCTTTACTTTGAACAAGCAATGAAGGAAAATGGAGAACAATTTAAAGTGGGAGTAAAGATTCAAGGAGAAAAAATGTCAACACGGAGATTTTCTGATGACATCTTCATCTTGGCTGACACACCTGAGGATTTGAATGAGTTTTTGAATGGTATGGACTCAGTCTTGAGGAAGAATTCATGATGAAAATCAATAAATGTAAAATAAAAATAAAAAAAGATTTGGAATGCAGACGAAATAAACTAGAAACACCTACGGACATGAAATTGGCAGGTGAAAAGCTAAAGGAAGCAAAGAGGATATAAAAAGTAGGTTGGGTCAGGCAAGGAAAGCATTTCTACAGAAAAGGAATCTGTTGACGTCGAATATAAATTTAGGTACTGGGAAGTCATTTCTGAAGGCCTTTGTCTGGAGCGTGGCGCTCTATGGAAGTGAAACTTTGACTATTGGTGCAGCAGAAAACAGGAGAATTGAAGCGCTTGAAATGTGGTGTTACAGGAGAATGATGAAGATCAGATGGGTAGATAGGGTAACAAATGAAGAGGTATTAAGAGGAATAGGATAGGAGAGATGTTTCTTGAGACTTCTAATGAAGAGAAGAGATAGATTGGTAGGACACATACTAAGACACCCAGGAATAGCAAGCTTAGTTATGGAAGGAAGGGTCGAGGACAAGAACTGTAGTGGTAGACCGTGGTTAGAATATGTTAAACATATTGCCTCGGATGTAGGGTGTGATAACTATGTAGAGATGAACGATTACCTCAGGACAGGGAGGCATGGAGAATTGCATCAAACGAGTCAAACGACAGAAGTAGACTGGACCCATGATTTTCCGAAGTATTCTTCTTTCTAGAATCTCCAGCTGCACCAACTGGTAGTTCATTGAGAGGCATTCGCTGGCATAAACACTCTTTTTTAACCACAGTGTTATGGTTATAAATTGGGGCACTGTGATCACAGGGGTGATGCAATGAGGAATAATGACGATAGCCCCTTGCACAACCGTATCCTGTCAAACCCGCGTAACATCAGAGTAAAGCTGTTCGGCTCGAATGAGGCTGACTAGAATGGAAATCAATAATGTTATGTAGCTAGGGCACGGGATAACTTCTATTTTATGCTGATAAATTCAACGGAAGTAGTTGGGCTCATAACGACTGCTCTGAAAATAGTGAAAATTTGCGGAAGTTATATTAGTTGGCATGACACAGGAAAGACCATATTTATTCGAAATTATTGGCGTGAGGATGTGGAAGCATTTCACGACACAAGAAAAGTGCTGGAACTGCTCTGATAAGGTGTATTTTGAAGAAAAATTATATACAGTGTGGTCCGCCAGCCCCTTATTTATTTGGAGGAAGGCAACCCAACTAACGCGTATATCACAGTCATCCTAAAAATATTAGTATCTGTTCCTTTACGTCCATTGTACAACTTTACCGTGGAGTACATCCTCGCGAATATAGTAGAAATTAATAGTGGCAGTTTTTTTTCAATGACCTCAAATATAATGCATGATTGAAACGATTAGAGCTCCGAATAACACATGCTTACGTTTTGACAGGAAGTGTCTACGAATAGATTCAATGCGTGCCAGCAATATACCATGGTTCTCGGTAGCTATGGTGGCTAAATCAAGAGTATCGTCAACGAAGTCGCATTGTGGAAGGTTCGAATCTTGAACTAGTACTTTTTTTGCTTAATGTCGTTTATTGTGGATGTATTATGGACGCATATCTATCTGTTCCAACGAGTGATTTTTTATTTGGTCCTCAAAAGGACCGTACTTATCCGATGGTACGCAGCCAGATTGGACGACGACATAATGATCTGTAGAACGAAAGCAAGGTATCCTGTATATTCAAGGTAGCAAGTATTCGAAATTTTGACCACCTTTGTTTAAAGGAAAACTCCAACTCACTCAGACGACCCACATAACAAATAAATAAATACATCAGACCGAAACTATAATTTCTTTCAACGGCGTCTGTGCGAAAAGGGCTTGCTATACACTTACAGTAATATTTAGTTAGTTAGTGAGGTTTTAAGGGGCGGAACTACGAGCTCATCTGCCCCAAACCTACAGTAAATACAGATAATTATGACATTATTGGTTTTACGTCCCTTTTAACTGCTCTGGCTTTTAGATACGCCGGGGTGCTGGAATTTTGCTCGTAAGGGGATCTTCAACGTGCCAGTAAATCTACTGACACGGCTCCCTCGCATTTGCGCACCCTCAAATGCCAGCTGACTGCGCCAGGATACGTACCTGCAACCATAGGCACAGCAAGCGAGAACGTTACCGCTGAGCCTCGCAGCAAGCCAGTAATTACAGAACGTGTCATATTATTATAAATATTGAACTATTAAAATTCTAATTATCACGAATAGAGTCGCCTCCGTTGCGTAGTAGTCAGCCTGATTAGCTGCCACCCCGGATGTCCTGGGTTCGATTCCCGGCTTTGCCATGAAATTTGAAAAGTGGTATGAGGACTGAGACGGGGTCTACTCAGTCTCGGGTGGTCCAAATAAATATAGGGGGTTCGATTCCCACCTCAGCCATCCTCATAGTGGTTTTACGTGGTTTCCCACTTCGCCTTCGGGCAAATGCCGGGATGTTACCTACCGTATGGCCACGGCCGCCTCATTACCTCTTCCTTGCCTATCCCTCCCTATCCTCCCCACCTTTCCCATCCCTCAAGATGTCCCTGTTCGCTTTGCAGGTGAGGCCACCTGGGCGAGGTGCTGATCCCACCTCCCCAGTTGTATCCCCAAACGAGATGTTTCAAGCTCCGGGTCACTGCCCGTAGAGGCGGTAATGATGGGATCCCTCGCTGAGTCCGTGGGAAAACCTAACCTGGAGGGTAAAATCGACTAAAAAAATATTAATTATAACGAACAAGCTGTACCCGGCATGCGTTGCAATGCCAATCAAAGAAAGTGTTGGCGTTGAAATTCTGTTTCTTGAAGTGCTTTTGGATACACAACATGTTAACTGCCTCTGTTTGTTTGAGTCTTCAGTCTTTTGACTGGTTTGATGCAGCTCTCCATTCCTCCCTGTCCTGAGCTAATCGTTTCATCCCTACATAGCTCCGACACCCTACATCGGAGGCAATCTGTTTAACATATTCTAACCTTGGTCTACCCCTACAGTTTTTGTCCTCGACCCTTCCTTCCATAACTAAGCTTGCTATTCCTGGGTGTCTTAGTATGTGTCCTAACAACCTATCTCTTCTCTTCATTAGCAGTCGCCAGAAACATCTCTCCTCTCCCACTCGTCTTAATACCTCTTTGTTTGTAACCCTATCTACCCATCTGATCTTCATCATTCTCCTGTAACACCACATTTCAAATGCTTCAATTCTCCTCTTTTCTGCTGCACCAATAGTCCAAGTTTCACTTCCATAGAGCGCCACGCTCCAGACAAAGGCTTTCAAAAATGACTTCCTAATACCTAAATCTATATTCGATGTCAGCAGATTCCTTTTTTGTAGAAATGCTTTCTTTGCCTGAGCCAACCTACTTTTAATATCCTCTTTGCTTCGTCCATCACTGGTTATTCTGCTTCCTATGTAACAGAAGTCTCCTACTTCCTTCAGCTTTTCACCTGCCAATTTGATCTCCATAGAGGTTTCTGATTTATTTCGGCTGCATTCCAGTATTTTTGTTTTACATTTATTAATTTTCATCATGAATTCTTTCTGTAAGACGGAGTCCATACCATTCAAAAACGCATTCAAATCCTCAGGCTTGTCGGCCAAGATGACTATGTCATCAGCAAATCTCAGAGTTGAAATTATTTCTCCTTGAATCTTCACCCCCACTTTAAATTTTTCCCTAATTTCCTTCATTGCTTGTTCAATGTAAAGATTGAAAAGTATGGGTCATAAGTGCAGCCTTGCCTTACACCTTTCTGAATACCAGCTTCTCTCTCATGTCCTTCAACTCGAATGACTGCTGTCTGGTTTCTGTACAGATTGTATATCACCCTCCTATCCCTGTACTTTATTCCAATTGATTTCAAAATGTCAAACAATTTAGTCCAATCAACGTTATCAAAAGCCTTTTCTAAGTCCACAAAAGCCATGAACGTTCTCGTATCTTTCCTTATTCTACCTTCTAAAATCAGCCTAAGACTTAGTACAGCTTCCCTTGTTCCTACATTTCTCCTGAAACCAAACTGGTCTTCACCCAACTCCGTTTCTATCTGGCCTTCAATTCTCTTGTAAATTATTCTAGACAGGATCTTTGAAGCATGAGTAATCAAGCTGATTGTACGGTAATCTTCACATCTGTCAGCTCCCACTTTCTTTGGTATAGGGATGATTACATTCTTCTTGAAATCAGGGGGTACCTCACCTGTCTCATAAATCCTACACACCAAGTGAAATAACCTGATCAGACCTTCATCTCCTATGCAGCGTAGCAACTCAATCGGTATATCATCTATGCCTGGTGCTTTGTTCCTGCTTAAGTCTTCCAAAGCTCTATCAAATTCTGATCTCAATATTAAATCTCCTTTCGCATCCTCATCAATTTCCTCCTCCCTTTCCATTACATGATTCTCAATCTCCTTTCCCTTATACAAACTCTCTATGTAAGCTTTCCATCTCTCAACCTTTTCTTCCCTATCTGTTAGAGGCTTTCCATTTGTGTCCTTAATATTACAGCACTTAGTCTTCTTTTCCCCAAAAGTATTCTTAATCCTTCGATAAGCTGTGTCTACTTTTCCTAATTTCAGACAATTTTCTATACCTGTACATTTTTCTTTCAACCATTCTTCTTTCGCTTCCTTGCACTTCTTGTTAACCTCATTTCTCAGACGTCTGTATTCTGCTTTCCCCTTTTCATCTCTTAGATTCTTGTGTTTCCGCCTTTCATCCATCAATTCTAGTATATCCTGAGTGATCCACGGTTTTCTACCTATTCTTTCTTTCCTACCAATGTTTTCTTCTTCGGATTTTGTTATTTCATTCTTCAAAAGTGCCCATTCGTCTGCAATTGAAGTTTGTTTAGGGTTTTTCATTAGTCCTTCCTTTATACTCTTCTTGAATCTTTCGTTTACATCCTTCTCTTTCAGTCTGTCTATTGCCCACCTTTTTGGCTTTTGACTTTTCTTCAGTTTCTTCAACTTTAATCTGCATTTCATTACAACCAGATTGTGATCAGAGTTTATGTCAGCACCAGGATATGTTTTACAATCCAAAATCTGGTTTCGAAACCTCTGCTTGACCATAATGAAGTCGATTTGGTAACGCCCTGTATCTCCTGGTCTCATCCATGTGTATATTCTTCTATTGTGGTTATTGAATAAGGTGTTAGCTATGACCAATTCATGCTCGGTGCAGAATTCTACCAGCCTGCTTCCTCGATCATTCCTTTCACCTAATCCGAAATCTCCTACTATCCTCCCTTCTCTCCCTTTTCCTACCTCAGCATTCCAATCTCCCATTACTATAACATTTTCATCACCCTTGATATACCTCAGAATTTCGTCTATTTCTTCGTAGACCTTTTCAACATCCTCATCATCAGCTTGACTGGTAGGCATATAGACTTGTACCACTGTAGTGCAGGTAGGTTTTGTATTGATTTTTGCTACAATAATCCGTTCACTATATTGCTCATAATATTCCACCCGCTGTCCAAGTTTCCTACTCAATATGAGGCCAACCCCTGCTTGGCCATTGTTTGATTTAGTGCTAATGACCCTATAGTCTCCTGACCAAAAGTCCTGTTCTTCCTGCCAGCGCATTTCACTAATCCCAACCAAATCCAACCTCAACCTATCCATTTCCCTTTCTAAGTTTTCTAACCTTCCACTTCCTAGCAGACTTCTAACATTCCACGCTCCGATCCGTAGAATGTCAGATTTCCTCTTTGTCACTTCTGTGATGTTAACCCCCTCTCGAGTAGTCCCCACCCGGAGATCCGAACGGGGGACTAGTTTACCTCCGGATTGAAATTTTACAAGGGAGGAGGCCATCATCACATGTAATTATGCATAGAGAGGTGCATATCCTCGGGAATAGCATACGGCTGTAGTTTCCCGTTGCTTTCAGCCGTGCAGCAGGACGCAGTGTAGCCATTATTGGCTTATATTATCAATATCTTAACCGTCTATAAGACTAGTAAAGAATTGATTTATTCTGAACGGCTGCTACTCCCTTTCAGAATAAGTAAAGAGCAATTCTACTAACAAAAATACTAACCTTCTACCGTACTAACAATTAAATACCAAAACTCTACTAACAAAAAACATAAGTTCCACCAACAACAAATACTACCACTAAAACATTCTGTCAACAGGCACACTCACATGCACCCTCACACAACACAGTCTACTGAAACAATGAACTATAACTAATAAACAATGCAACTGCTACCAGACACACTCACACACCACAGCATAATAGAACAATGACATATATCTAATAGACAAACTAACTACCTACTTACAACTAAAACTAACTACATACTTACTGTACTTTTATTTGAATTGACAATATTTACAAAATGCAATTTAGATAGAAAATACTTACAAAATGTAATTTAGATTCAAAATTGTCACAAAATGCAATTTAAGGGGGACGTATGCAAAATTGCACTAAGTGAGAAATGGTTTCATTTCGGCTGTATTAAGGTAAATAAGGAGGATTGTGTAGTCGGGAATTGGTTTTTGACGTTTGCAACAGTGTTTTATACAAGTGTATTCATAAGAGAATCTGCGTCTGATACTAGATCGTTCAGTCCATAACATTTCGTATACTGGCGAGGCGAGCAGCAAATTTATAAAATGCCGCGAAATTTAAAAGAAAAGTGCCACGTTTTTCTTTTTATGACGTTTGTTGGCAAACTATCATGAATATCACAGACAAGTCATCTATAAAAGTTGTTGGCAACAAAATAAGCTTTCATTTGATGTATTCATAATTGATTTGCAATTAATAGTTGCCGAGCTACAGAGATTTAAACAATGGCGCGTGACCTGAATCTGCCTGTGTTTGCGTTGTTTCTCAGCGGCCACTGACGCGTTCGCCCACAACATTGATGTGTCGAATTGGTGGAGCTTCTTGTTTTCATAGCGGGAATCCTGCCCGTGTTGGACCAAAACATATGTCTAAGTTTTCCAATCTTCCAAACAATATTCATTATAAAAATCATTCATATTATTACAAGAGAAATAACTGCCTCTAAGCTATCATAAAATGGATTTTCTAATTTAGAACCATTCGTGGGAGCGTGCACAACAACTTTCAAAAAGTTTCATCGCTGTCACTCATTTGTTGAATCTAATCGTACGCTACCTATTGTGAAATGGATTTACTAAGTCGAAACCCTTCCCTGGCGTGTACACAATGACACATCAATGATTCATCGCAATCGTATGAATGGTATATGCACGTATAGGGGTTTTTGTTTAAACGATTCGTGCGCTGTCACTCATTTGTTGAATCTACTCGTGCGCTACCTATTGAGAAATGTATTATTAAGTCGAAGCCCTTCCCTGGCGTGTACACAATAACTCATCAAGGTTTCATCGCAATCGAAGAATGTTATATGAACGCAATAGGGAATTTTGTTGAAACGCTTCGCGCGTCGTAACCCATTTGTTGCATCTACTCTTGCGCTACTTATTGTGAAATGGATTTACTAAGTCCCCTTCCCTGGCGGGTACAAAATAACTGATCAATGTTTCATCGCAATCGGATGAATAGTATATGAACGCATACCTGATTTTGTTTAAACGATTCGCACTCCGTCACACATTTGTTGAATCTACTCGTGCGCTACCTACTGTAAAATGTATTTACTAAGTTAGAAACCGTCACGTTAGTGTCCACAACATCTCACCCAAGTTTCATCGCTATCGTCGTTCATTTGTCGAATCTACTCGTGTGCTACCTACTGTGAAATGTATTTACCAAGCCAGAAACCTTCCTTGGAGTGTCAACCATATTTCACCCAAGTTTCACCGCTAACGGCAGAATGGTATATGACCTTATACGGGACTTTGTTGAAACGCTTCGCGCGTCGTCCCTCATTTGTTGAATCAACTTGTGCGCTGCATATTGTATAGGGGATCTACTAAGCCAGAAATTTTCCATGACGTGTACACAACATCTCACCCAAGTTTCATAGCTACGAACGAATGGTACATGAATGCATACGGGACTTGGTTGAAACGCTTCGCGTGTCGTCGCTCATTTGTTGATTCTACTCTTGCGCTACATATTGTAATATGGATGTACTCTGCCAGAAACCTTCCCTGGAGTGTACACAACATCTCACCCAAGTTTCATCGCAATCGGATGAATGGTATGTGAACGTATACGGGACGTTGTCGAAACGCTTCGCGCGTAGTCACTCATTTGTTGAACATAAACGTGCACTTCGTATTGTAAAATGGATTTACTTAGCCAGAAACCTTTCCTGGAGTGTACACAACAATTCACCAAACATTTATCACTATCAGACGAATGGTATATGACTTTATACGGGACTTTGTTGAAACGCTTCGCGCGTCGTTGCTCATTTGTTGATTCTACTCGTGCTCTACCTATTTTTAAAGGGATTTACTAAGCTAGAAACCTTCCCTGGAGTGCACACAAAATCTCAGCCTAGTTTCATCGCTATCGGACGAATGGTATATGAACGCAAACGTGACTTTGTTGAAATGCTTCGCGCGTCGTAGCTCATTTGTTGAATCTAATCGTGCGCTGCCTATTGTAAAGTGGATGTACTAAGCCAGAAAATTTCCCTGCAGTGTACACAACATTTTACGCAAGTTTCATAGCTATCGGACGAATGGTATATGAATGCATACGAGACTTTGTTGAAATGCTTCGCGCATCGTCGCTCATTTGTTGAATCTACGCGTGCGCTACCTATTGTAAAATGGATTTACTAAGTCAGAAACCTTCCATGGAGTGTACTCAACATCTCACCCAAGTTTCATCGCTATCGGACGAATGGTATATGAACACATACGGGACCTTGTTGAAATGCTTCGCGCATCGTCGCTCATTTGTTGAATCTACGCGTGCGTTACCTATTGTAAAATGGATTTACTAAGTCAGAAACCTTCCTTGGAGTGTACTCAACATCTCACCCAAGTTTCATCGCAATCGGACGAATGGTATATGAACGCATAGCAGACATACATACCCACCCACAGACAAACTATCACGTTACATTGATTTTTATATATATAGAAGATAGATAGTATCCATCCATGGTTTAGAACAGTTTTATTTTATTTTATTTAGTCAATTTACCCTCTAGGTTGGTGGTTCCCACGGACTCAGAATCATGTTGGTAGCACTGACGTATATAAGTTACTCCAAATTAATATAGAATGTCAGGTATTATACGTGTGCATAGTTTAAAGATGTCGGCTTGCATGCTTTCTGATATATGGGTATTTGAATAAAAAAATTGAGAGCATTTATTAACAGTTGGCAGCCCTGGTGGCTCTTAAGAATACGCTCAGTTATATCTGTTTATGTACACATAGCACATACGACATTTGGTTGGAATCCAATTGATAGTTTAGAAGTTATATGCATTTAAAATTTGGACCTATCAGCGGGCTTATAATCATTTCGGCAACACTGCCATGTATGACCTCCTGGAAATTAAACTACAATATTATTATCTATACGTGTGCCAATTTTGAAACAGCTCCCTTTCATACCTGCCATGATATCCAACATGGAGCTCAAATTTCAATTGCGATTTTTCAGCAGTTGGTAGCACTGACATCATTTTCAAACATGGCCGTGAGGTATTCAGGTATAGATCTTTACTCCTACCAAAGTTTGTTTTGATTGCTGCAGCCATTGAGGAGTTGATAGGGGGACACACACACACAGCCAGACAGACAGACAGACAGACAGACAGACAGACACACATTTGCCCGATCTCATAAGTCTACTTTTTCCTCATTTTTGCAAAATGTGAAAAGTAGGCTGTAAATGGACCCCAAATGACGAGAAGTTTACCGTCCCCTTAAGACAATAACATGTTTAAATAAAATATGCATAAAATGACGAAAAACAAAGTTAATTAAGCTCAAATTATAAAATACTTTCTCGCAATGAACGAGGTCTGATCCTTCTACGGAAACCTGCATATTCTGGCAATTTTTGCCTATCCCCAAGTTTGCCCGGTGAAATCTACCTCCGCCTTCCGGCGTGCCGAGAGGATTTTTAGCCTACTTTTCACATTTTGCAAAAATGAGGAAAAAGTAGACTTATGAGATCGGGCAAATGTGTGTCTGTCTGTCTGTCCGTCTGTCTGTCCTTCTGTCTGTCTGTCTGTCTGTCTTGCTGTGTGTGTGTGTCCCCCTATCAACTCCTAAACGGCTGCAGTAATCGAAACAAAATTTGGTAGGAGTAAAGATCTATACCTGAATATCTCACGTCCATATTTGAAAATGATGTCAGTGCTACCAACTGCTGAAAAATCGCAATTGAAATTTGAGCTCCATGTTGGATATCTTGGAAGGTATGAATGGGAGCTATTTAAAAATTGGCACACGTATAGATAATAATATAGCAGTTATATTTCCAGGAGGCCATTTATGTCAGTGTTGCCAAAATGATTGTAAGCCTGGTGATAGGTCCAAATTTTAAATGCATATAACTTCTACACTATCAATTGGATTTCAACCAAATTTCGTATGTGCTATTTGTACAAAAACATATATTACTGTGCGTATTCTTAAGAGCCACCAGGGCTGCCAACTGTTAGTAAATGCTCTCAATTTTTTAAATCCAAATACCCATATATCAGAAAGTATGACAGCCGACAACTTTAAGCTATGTACACGTATAGTACCTGACATTCTATATTAATTTGGAGTAACTTATATACGTCAGTGCTACCAACATGATTCTGAGCCTACTGAGAGGTCCAAATTTAAATACATGTAACTTCTATACTATCATTTGGATTTCAACCAAATTGTGTGTGTGCTATGTGTACCATAACAGATATGACTATGCCGATTCTTAAGAGTAACCAGGGCTGCCAACTGTTAATAAATACTGTCTCTATTTTTGTTACCCTAATATCAATATATCAGAAAGTATGCAAGCCAATAGCTCTAAAGTTTGCACACGTATAGTACCTGGCATTCTAGATTAACTTTGTGCAACAAATATAGGCCTACGCCAGTGCTGCCAACATGATTCTAAGCCTGCTGATAGGTCGAATTTTAAAATGCATGTAACTTCTATACTAACTAATGGATTTCATTCAAAATTAACACAACAATCGATCATATTATTTCAGATTATTTCTGACCAATACATGTATGCCATTGTTGCCAACATGATTTTACGCGCGCTGTTAGATCCAATGTTTAACTGCATGTAACCTCCATGCTATCCATTGGACTTCAACCAAATTTTGTATTCTGTACCTTAAGAGATGGAACTAAGAATATATTCAGCCACCAGGGCTGCCAACTGTAGTTCTCTATTAGGCTACATTATGCCAGGTATACAGTATTTTGAACTAATTAGAAACTTCGATATTACCAACTTAATTTCGTCATTATTCTAGATAGATCCATAATATAGATTAATCATTGGCATGATTCTTAAATTTTAAGAAAAGTAGGCTCTTTAGTTCGTTACGGAACTTCTTGTTTATTTTCATGATATCTACAGCCTTCTGAACAGGGCCCTCAAGGGGAGGAAACGGACCCAGCTCAGGAATCCGTCGGGGTTGCCAACTCCCGAACTCACCAGCCGTGAGCCTCTGAGGGTGTAGCAATTTGCAGGGTGCACCAGAAGTGTTTGGGCTATATACACCCGGCCTCATTGACGGGCTTGAGCAGAAGGCAGGAAATAACATGAAAAGAAAAAGAAGGCTGATCCCTCGAAGAATGAGGGATGAGGAAATATGACAGAAGGACCAATTAAGGCAGGAAAGGAAGAAACTCCCTAGTCCTTAGATACCGTAATTCCGTCGTGGTCGGAAGAGAACAAGAGTTGACCAAGAGAGGTCGACAGGAAACAAGACGGAGAGGAGCCCAGCAGAAGTAAGTGGAAGCGATGCCGAACTCAGCTGGGATCCCGTAGTCGCCAACCCACGTCCCACAAGTTGTTAGCCCTTGGAGGGAGACTGAGTTAGAAATGAACACGTTACATGAAGCTGATCGTATCAGCTGACTCAGATAGTGGGGTTAAGATTGGGAACGGGAGAGGAGAAATTACCTGAGAGGTTAATGAACTCAGCTGTTGAGGGTAAGAGAAGTAAAGGTAGACTTAGAGGGGTGATAGATTCAAAGTGAGAGATGTACTGTAGAAGCAGGGCAGGACCCAGTGTTGACTGCTAATAGTGGATCAGTGAAGTCACTCGGTCACAAACAGAGGTTTGCAGACTGGACGCTGAAAGACAAAACAGTCCCAAATGTAAATGAATTGCATGAATGATTTTTTCTAGTTATTTTATAATTATTATTAACCGACAGTGGTAGCTACGCTCGCTAACGTGCAGCTCTAGGCCATGGGGCCAAGCTTTCTGTGGAGTCGGTAGACGTGGGTTCGATCTCCACCGTGAACCGTCCTTGAAATGGATGTCCGTGGTTTCCAATTTTCAACTCCAGGCAAATGCTGGGACGGTACCTACTGAAAGGCCACGGCCGCTTCCTTCCACATCCTTGCCTAGTTTCATTTCACCTCTCATTAACTCCTGTCATGAGGTTAGCGTCAGGAAGGGCATCCGGCCGTAAAATCAATCGTCCACAAAGCCTTTCATCGCATCTCATCCCCGACCCTGTTGGAAAACAGGAATAATAAGGGGCAGACATACAATTTTATCATTATTATTAATAATAATAATATTATGCATGCAGTAGTACCTTCCTTCGGTGGGGAAGTAAAGCCGGCGGTCCCATGTCATAGATTTATGGCATGTAAAAGAACCTTCCACTAACTACACTTGTGTGAAGCTAAATTTCTGGGTTAGATTTATTTGAAACGCTCTATTAAAGTTCCAACGTTCACCACTAGGTGTCAGTGACATCTGGTAGCGAAAGTTGGAACTACTTGAAATTGAACGGAACGTGTAGCTCACCCTATGGGTGTCCGCATTGAAGCAGCTACAGCCTCTGGCGAGCCGAACATGTCCTCGGACACTCCCGGCACTAAAATCCATACGATAAATAAATAAATAAATAAATAAATAATAAATTATGCATAGTGTTGTTTAGAGACTTTGAAATCAGGGTTTGTGGAATTAATTGAATGGCACTTTTGGGGACGTCTGATCACCTCATTATCAAGGTTGGAAATGAAAAGAAGACAGGAGGTAATGTTACTTGTTCTATG
The DNA here is from genome assembly GCA_946902985.2 of Meconema thalassinum. Classification (NCBI taxonomy): domain Eukaryota; kingdom Metazoa; phylum Arthropoda; class Insecta; order Orthoptera; family Tettigoniidae; genus Meconema; species Meconema thalassinum. The sequence goes on along the minus strand of OX336396.1, from coordinate 300,387,913 downwards.
GAAGCTACATCAATTCTTAGCTTCTTCTTATTCTACTTCTCTTTTCATTTCTAACTTTGCTACCGGACCAGGCAGTTGTGCGATATGTGTCGGTGCATTATGTCCACCTAACTACCTCAACAACGACAGTAGGAATTACAATGTTTATGAATGTTTACGCGAGGCTATTTTCATTCTCCCTGGTTGGGCTATAGAGTAAGTTGAAATGTTAGTAGTCCCGAGGGGGGGGGGGGGTAACTCCCCGCCTGTTATTTCGCAGCCTGTCTTGTTGCTGTTGATTGAGATGGATTGAGCAATCAGCAGGAGAGACGGGAAAACTAAGCACTTGTAATAGTAATTAATTTAGAAACACAGATCTAGTAACTTCAACGGCTGTCACACTTGATGAACGTAACTCCAGGATACAATTTAGTTTCACCATTGCAACTCTCCTGGATTACAAGCGACGTGACGAAACTCACTCCAATTATTCAAGCAAGAAGTTCGATTTTACCTCAATCTCTAAACAATCTTATCTGAAGAAATTCACTTCTAACCACCACCACCACCACCACCACCACCACTACCTCCACCATCCCTCTCCCCTTGGGTGTGACGTCACGTACAGCGCTCCCTCTGACGCCCTGCGCCGTGGCCAGTAGGACGCTGCCTTCAGCCACTTTTGCCATCGCTTTTGACGCCTGCGCCCTGGGCTAGGAGAGTCGGCAGTTCGGGCCTGAGCGAGGATCAGTCGAGTGACGTGACAGCGATGCAGCCGGTTGCTTGACTCAGCGGCACGCGTTTGGCAGGGCACTCATATTCACCAGTGACGTCTACTTGGCGCTATTTACTTCACCTCTTATTAAAATCACCATAAAATTATATGGCATTAAAATCTTATTCTAAACACACTGAAATGAATTTAGGAAGTGCTTAAGCTGTATGATTTATTAACAACGCAAAATTTACGAAGAAAGGTCGGTGTTTCCTTCTGCTTAAATTTAATGGATTTTAAATGAACCCTTTGAACTTGAGAAAAGAAATCATGTTCTCATTCCATATCGAGTGTTATTTTACGTCTAAGTCGACACCGGAGTTTGAAACTTACAACAGAAACGTTCAGAAAAATACAATGACATCCGTTTGAATTACATTTTCATAATATAATATTACTGTTTCTCATTTTCTATGAGTTTGTAGATATCACTTGCCAACATTTTGACCTCTTTCTAGAGCATACATTCACGGGGTAAATTTCAACAGTCAAATTTGAAGAGAATTTTTTAGAAAAAGAAGTGACGATATCCTGCTCTTTATCTCTATCTCCCATGAAAGTACGAGTACTGTAAATGATCCAGGATTATACGCTGCAATTTTAAAAGTGTTCCCTTGAAATAATAATTGAACAACATATGATATGACCTACCCCTATTCAATCAATTATATGAGCTCTCAGTGTTTCTTGAATGTGTCATAGCTTGTGAAATATTTGTGTAGTACGTCATAAAAATAGCATACTCATAACCGTTGTAAAATATTAATGTATTTGTAATAGACAAAGCCATAGTGGAAACAGCTTCCCATTTGCAACACGACCACAATAGTTCAAACACACATATAAATGTTTGAATGTTATTCATCGGAAACCTCTAGCTTCAGTGACTGCTTGGAGCCATCAGAATCAAACAGTGTGAATATTTAGAAAACTATTTGTCTGTTTAAAATTATTGGTGTATTAAGCTTACTAAAGTGTTTTTAACTTATTCAATCTGTGGCTGTTTTTGCGTGTGTATTAAAGGCGTTAGAAAGGCGACCTTCAGTGCGTTACGGAAAACTATTGAACTGACAGTGATTTGAATAGTCGAGTGTTTGATACAACAAGCAGTGCTGGAATTGGAGACTCTTCTAACGGTGAGTACACTGTAATCTGAAGAGCGATACAGGTCATACTGTTACGACTGACAAACGGTTTATAGCCTATTACTTTAATGAGGTGTTATAATATTTTCATACACTTAGTAACATAGGGTGACTGCACCTATGGTTCAACGATTGCCAGTGAATGAACAGTATCAATTTAGGTAAAGTTGATAAGATTCAGTAGGAAGGAAAACCTGAACATGAAACGGGCCTTGTGCCAAGACATGTCCTGTAGTTAAAGGTCCTTTTTAGGTCGAAATTCTGGTACCCCGGCGTCTCTGAAAGCCCCCAGTAGTTAAAGGGGACGTAGAACCAACAACATTATTATATAATTCGCTGGGACCATCAAGAGACCCCCCCTCCCCCCAGGGGCTCACATCTAGTGAGAGGTGGGTTGGCGACCACGGGACCCCAACTGAGTCCGGCATTGCTTCCACTTACTTGTGCCGGCTCCTCAGCGGCTTCTTTCCTGTGGACCTCACTTGTTCAACGCTTGTTCTTTTCCGACCCCGACGGTATTAGGGTATCCGAGGCCTAGGGAGTCTCTTCCTTTCCCGCCTTAATTGGCCCTTGTCTCATCATTCCTGATACCCTTCTTCTGCGAGGGGGGTCAGCCTTCTATTACTTTTCATGTTATCTCCTGCCTTCTGCTCAAGGCCCTCAAGGAGTCAGGGTGTCTGTAGCCCAACCACTTCTGGTGCACCCTAGATATTGCTACACACTCAAGGGCTTACGGCTCGTGAGTTCGGGAGTTGGCGACCCCAGGGGATTCCTGAGCTGGGTCCGTTTATTCCCATTTTTCCACTGACTTAGGGGCGAGCCCTCAACCCTTTCCCTTTCCTATCTACCTTTCATTGCTCTCCTTCCTTCCAAGTCCTCAATCCTCATTCTTGGGGGGTTGGGGGCATCTCTTTTCTTCCTGTCCTTCATTTGTCTTATCCTTGATTTGTTTGCCAATTCATCTTTTAATATATAAGTCTGTAGTTAGCATTTGTTATATTTTTCATTTTCATGTCATCTTTCACTATCACCCAAACCATTAGGGCCCGATAACCTAGATGTTAGGCCCCTTAAGACAACAATTACCATCATCATCATCCATCAAGGACCACGTTAAGTCTTGTTGCATTTGGCACTGAACTTGGCTTTCTTCAGAGCCCAGATTTCCCAAATTTTTTGTGAGTGGGCCTGCTTACGCTTTTGCGGAAGGTATCTCAGTTATGGGCGTCTTCAGCTGAGATATGTAGCATTTGCAGGTCTTCTTTGGTATTTCTAAACCACGGAATTGTAGCTTTGTGGTTTGAATCACTTAAGTGAAAGATCTCTTTAGTTAACTTTCTTCCGTCCATTATTTTCAGGTGACCGTAAAATCGTGCCCGTCGTTTTCGGATTGTGTCGGTAATTTTCTCTATTTTGCTATTGACTTCCTCATTGAATCTCTTTTGATGGATTCCATTTTTGTATTTTGATCCCAAGATTCCTCTCGCAATTATGCGCCCTGTTTTCTCCAGTTCTTCAAGGAGTCCTTTGTTGGCATTTAGAGACCCATTATTACTACTGTAAAACCTGCCTAAACCGGACACTTTATATACCGGAAACCTGGACAAATGGAAAACAACATTCGGAATGGAGGTAATTCCTATGTAAGATGGCACTGTAAACCGGAAAACAGCCTAACGCGGAAACGGAAAGAAATTTCGGAACTCTAGGCGCAAATAACCTGACTAAAACGGATTATCTTAATAACAATAATACTAAGTTATATACTAAATTTTGAGCGCAACTGTACTTGCACCAAAGTCCTAGGAAACATTAACTCTATATTTTCCCTCAAGGACGCACCAGGTATGTTACATTTCACATTTGTACCATTACACCCTCCAACCCTCTTGTGATACACACAGTTTCCTCCTGACAAATGAGAGTAGAAGTACGAGTAGATGAAAACAGTGAACTGGAGTAATCTTTAAAGGTGTACTTTTTACTGTGCACTGCATTTATTTACATACTGTAATTCGGTGACAATGACTTCTAAACATAAGACACTTACACTGGAGGAGAAAATTATAGTTATTGAAGAACACGAGAAGAACAAACGTCCGGCTAAAGAATTGTGTTTTCTTAAGTTGGAAAATCTCAAATTAATTCATAGTAATCCTATGCGATAATACTGTGTTTCTTTGTAGTGTATATTGTCTTATTAAAACTCAACCCTCTGTAGAACGGAAACCAGCGAAAATTGTAAAATAAATCCGGAACTATTGCGTTTTGTTTTAAGCAGGTATTGCTGTATTGTTATTATTATTAAGGAAGATCTGCGTTTAGTAGAATCGAGCTAAGTGCTGTACTTCGTTTGATAGATCTACCAAGCTTCAAATCTCAACACAGCGTCTTCGATCCCGAAACAGAGGTAAGAGTGTAAGAATATTTCCCGCCTCGTTAGAGAGAACCTTGCGGGAAGAATTCTATTCCGCCGATGTCTCGAAATCCACAGCAGTTACAAGGGACGTCAAGTCCATACTATTATCAATCATCATAATCCATTGTGGCCAATAAAGGACCAGTAAATAACTCTTCATGATTTCAGTTTTCTTTGGCTCCTGCATTCCTTCATTCTCTTGGTCACAGCTTCTTTCCTTTCAGCTGTCCAATGTTGTTTCTTCTTGACCGCTGTTTCTGGCTCTAGGAGCCTCTCAAATGTGTGTATCTTATTTCTTAAAGTGGTTCTATTGCGGATATTTTTATCAGTGATGTTTTTTTTTTGTAGATCCTTCTTGGTGTTAGCTAACCATTTTTAATAAGAGTTGCCTTTTCTATTGGGCTTGTTGAAGTGGTTAAAAAAATTCTTTTTGAGTCTGTCGTCAGGCATTCTTCAAATATGTCCAAAGAATGTAATCCTTCGTTCTTGTATGGTATCTGAGATTCTGCTGCATGATTTATATACCCCTTTGTTACTGTGAATTCGGTATGTGTCAGCACAATTGTTTGGTCCAAGAATTTTCCTTAAAATATTTCGTTCCTTTTTTCAATTTCTTTTTTAGTTGTTACTCCCTGGCATTCCGAAGTATACAGGCACTCTGGTTGAATTACCGTTTGATAGTGTCGTTATTATTATTATTAGTATTATTATTATTATTATTATTATTATTATTATTATTATTATTATTATTATTATTATTATTATATTCTTTTTACACGCGATTGGACCACTTAGGATCACGTTACAACTTCATTTGTTTTTCTTGGTGCGAAGTTTTCTCTGCACCCAATACTCCTTCATGCGTTCGCTGATCTGTTTACGCTGTTCGTCCGTCCAGGCTCTTCCGGTCTTCTTAGGTCTTCTTGCGGCATGAATCCCTTCCAAATTACTCAGTGTGTTCCTAAATTTATTTCTGTCTAACAGTTGGTCTTCACAGATGTTCAATCTTTCCATATCCGCATTTGTTTCCTTAATCCATGCTGTTGTGGTCTTCTTTCTCCAGAAGTAATCAAATATCCGTTTGGTGAGTTTCTTTTGGTCCAAAAAAATAGTACAGGCTATCAGTTATTTTTCCCAGACGGTTACCGAGCACGCTGAGTCACGAAGAGCTACTGAAAGTCCAAAGGTTCAAACCCCGGCACCGATAGTGGCCTTCTAGTGTGTTGGTCTTCCCCCACTAGTCTTGCTAAATGTGGCTTCGGTGCCGTAGTTGGTAGCATGCTGAACTGCTGTGCCCAAGATCGCAGGTTTTAACTCAGCCGAAGTCGGAGTTGTTAAGTGCGTTAAAATTCTTCAGTATGCCTTCCTTGAGATTGGAAGTAAAGCCGGTGGGCCCATGTCATAGATTTATGGCGTATAACATAACTTAATTGGTAGTGTGTAGCTATATTTATGGGTTATTTGATTAAAAACGCTTTATCAAGCCCCAACGTTATCCACTAGGTGTCAGTGACAGTGGCATTTCTGGTAAACAAAGTTGGAACTACTTGAAATTGAACGTGATGGCGACCTACGGGCGTTCAATTAAAATATCCCGCTATGGCTATTGGCTGCAATTCATATTATACTTAATCTGACTGATGGAATTTTAAATTAATATTAGGGGTACATCTCGTCACATAAACGGTATGAAAGTTAAACTTCACACTAAGAGTAACTTATACCCATCAAAAAGAAATCTAATGGCTTACGGTGACTTGCGGTAGAATTGTCCACTTGATTTTGGGGCTTTATTCGTTGCAAATTTGCGGTTCGAATCCCAGTGCGTACATCAGTAATCCCGAGTTTTGTTATTCCATATTCGCTCGATAGATTCCATAGATTTAGGTATTAGGAAGTCATTTGTGAAGGCATTTGTCTGTAGCGTAGCGCTCTATGGAATGAAACTTGGACTGTTGGAGCAGCAGAAAAGAGGAGAATTGAAGCGTTTGAAATGCGGTGTTACAGAAGAATGATGAAGATCAGATAGGGTTACAAATGAAGAGGTATTAAGACGAGTGAGAGAGGATAGATGTGTCTGGCGACTGCTAATGAAGAGAAGAGATAGGTTGGTACGACACATACTAAGAAACCCTGGAATAGCAAAATTAGTTATAGAAGGAAGGGTCGAGGATAAGAACTGTAGGGGGAGACCAAGGCTAGAATATGTTAAACAGAATGACTCGGATGTAGGGTGTGGTAGCTATGTAGAGATGAAACGGTTAGCTCAGGACAGGGAAGCATGGAGGCCTGCATCAAACCAGTCGAAAGACTGAAGACTCAAACAACAACAACATGTTCGCTCCAGGAAAATATTAGTTATTCTACCGCAGACTCACACTGAAGACATGAAAATAGTACAGGCTATCAGTTATTTTTCACAGACGGTTACCGAGCACGCTGAGTCACGAAGAGCTACTGAAAGTCCAAAGGTTCAAACCCTGGCACCGATAGTGGCCTTCTAGTGTGTTGGTCTTCCCCCACTACTCTTGCTGTCATTCGGTCCAAAGCCACCTGTCTCAGACATAAGTTATACATACAGGGCACCCATTTCAAAGTTTCGTGGTGGAGCACCGAGAATTAGCAAACAGGGAAGCGGAGACGGTGAGCGCAGAGCCCGCAATGGCAAGCAAAAACGAGCGGACGTAATTAGCTGAAATGTACAGCATTATCGCGCCTGCAGAAACTAAATGAAACTGGTACTCACCAGCAATACACGGGCTCTAAACAGATAATTACAAAATAAATAACAAGATAAATAAACATACATATATATAAATTACAACTAACTAAATAAATAAACAAATACATTATTTAATAAATAAAAATAAGAACAAATAAATAATTTAAAAATATAACAAAATTTATTTATTAATTAAATAAATAAACATATATAAAAATTAATTAATTTTTAAATAAATCAATCAATAAAACATTTTTAAAAATAAATGAACAAGCTAATAAATAAATAATTAAAAGTAAACAAATATATATATATATGTTAATTTAAAAAATAATTTATTAAGTAAACATAATATATTTAAATTAATAATTAATAACTAACAAAATAATTAAATAAATAAATAAATAACAATTCGACTATGTAATTTACTAAATAAATAAATAAATTATATATTAATACTGATTAAATACATTAATTAATGAATTAACATAAAGATAATCGGTGGAGAGTATTATTAGAAAACGGAACCTGGATTGGAACACCGTGTCGGAAGAGGAATGGTGGAACGACAGAACAATAGATGGAATAAAATTCATTTTACACATCCTTGTCGGGATTGGCTCAGATCTTGTGCCGTAATCTTCATTAAATTGAGCTCTAACAGTAAATAATGCTACTTAGATGGATCAGAAAAGCTCATTTTAAGCGCCCCAGAGTCCGAAATTAAACTCTGCAGTATTTCCACTGTTGTTTATCTCCATATATATACACCGCGGACAGGCCAAAAAGGACCACGCAAATATCACTTCTTTATAGGTCTAGTTTCCATCTTTCTCTTCCAGAAGTCTTTCATCCTGGTCGACTGTGCAATTCTTCTTTCAGCAGTCCATTCTCCTCTGTTGAGATTTTTCTTCTCCCCGACAAGAATTTTGAGACCAAATTTATTTTTCTGTACTCTATTCGATTTAGACAATCTTCTTCAGTAATTTTGAATTTTTGAAGTTCTTCTTTCTTTTGTTTTACATAGCCTCCTTGTCCTTTATAGCTCCAGATTTTATCAAAAATTTGTTTGTTTAACCTTGAGCAATCCATGCGGACCATATGTCCGTAGAACTGAAGTCGCCGTTTTCTGATCATCACTTCAAGGTTGTCGATTTTACTATAAATTTCTGCATTCGATCTCAGTCTATAACCTTCCTGTGTTTTCCTAGGGCCATAAATCCTTCTTAAAATTCTTCTTTCTATCTTGAGCAAATTCTCCATTCCGGTTATATTTGTAGTTTCCATGCCGTACAAGATGATTGGTCTAACAACAGTATTAAAATGTCGTAATTTTGCATTGATAGACAGGTTCTTTTTATTGTATATATTTTTTGTACAGAAATTTAATCTTTCCAATTTCCCTTTTTTTGTTCTCGATTGCCAATTTATCCGTCCCATTGCTACTTATTATTTCTCCAAGATATTTAAATCGGTCAGTGACCCTGATGCTCCCATAATTTGTTTTTATCATTTTCTTAGTGTATTTCTGATCACTTGTCATCATCTCTGTTTTTACCAACGAAATCTGTAAGCCCGCTTTTTCCGCCGTTTCTTTTAACTGATCAATTTGGTTAATAGCTTCTTGTTCTGATTCAGCAAACAACGCTACGTCGTCAGCAAATGCTAAACCTTTGACTTTGAGGTTCTTATTCTTTGTACCAATTTTAGCACTTGAATCGTTCTTCTCCCAAAACGTCCTCATGACTTTATCCAAGACCAAATTGAAAAGCAGTGGTGATAGACTGTCCCCTTGTCTTAGCCCAGTTTTTACCTCGAAGGACTCGCTAACTTCATTTAAAAATTTGACTCTGGAAATCGTATTAGTTAATGTAAGTTTTATTAAATTTATGGTTTTTTGATCAACTTGGTATTCCTTCAATGTGTCAAAAACAGTATCCCTATCCACTGAATCATACGCTTTCTGAAAATCAACGAATGAGATAAAGATATTCTTTGGCCTGTTGTTGTAATATTTTAATATCAATTTTAAACTAAGAATTTGTTCTGCACACGATCTATTCCTTCTGAAACCTCCTTGGAACTCGCCAAGCTGTGGTTCGATCTGTGGTTCAAGTCTGTTTAAAAGTAATTTGGCAAATATTTTATATGTGACAGACAACAATGACATCCCCCTATAACTATAGACATCAATTTTTGAGCCTTTTTTATGTAGTGGATGAATTAAGGCGATTAACCAGTCTTCTGGAATTGCTTCCTCAATCCAAATTTTCTGGAATAGATTTGTCGTCGCTATTAAAAATTCATCATCTACAAGCTTCCACATTTCTGCAATTATTCCATCCTTGCCTGAGGCTTTATTATTTTTAAGTGAGTTGATAATACATTTAACTTCATTTACATCTGGGGGCGTAGAGTCAAAATTTTGTGTTGTAAATTTGAAACTCAACTTGTCTGTCGGCTTTGGACAGTTTAACAACTTCTCAAAATACGCAGCCAAGATATCACAATTTTCCTTGTTGTTTAATGCTAGCGTACCGTCTTCCCTTTTGAAATTTAAACTCGGCGCTGAATATCCAGTAATTTCATCTTAAATGCTCTATAAAACAATCGGGTGTCATTTTTCTTAAAATTGTCGTCCATTTCCATTATTTGGTCCTTCATATATTTTCTTCGAATCGTTCTTAAAGTCTGGTGGGCCATTTTCCTTAATCTTTGTACTTCCTCTAAATTTTCTGGAGTCTTGTTCCCGTTCCACTTGTGCCAAGCACAATGTCTTTCTTTGATCACTCTTTCACATTGTTCATTCCACCAAGCATGTTTCCTATAAAAGTTCAACGGTGCAATTTCCTGAGCTGGTTCAAGAAGGTTATTAGTAACATCATTCCAATTGGTTGGTATTTTAAGTTTTCCTTGAAATTCTATCCTTTTTTCATTTGTAAGAACCTCTCTATTAATTTTCGGAATTTTAATTCTAGTTGTATTTTGTTTGCGTGTAAAAGGTATGAAATTCATCTTGATTTGAGAAAGGTAATGATCTGAAGTTACATTAATGGATTTTCTGACCTTGACATTTTGAATTTCTTTGAAACAATTTCGAGAGATAGCTACATGATCTAGTTGAAACTCACCCAGCAACGCATTTGGGGATACCCATGTTTTCTTTTTACTTGGTTTTGCTTTAAAATGTGTGGACATAATCTTTAAGTTTAGATGTTCACAGAGTATAACCAATCTCTCACCATTCCTGTTGGTTCTATTGTGAGCGGGATATTTACCTATTATATCAGAAAATTTTCTCTCAGATCCAAGCTGAGCATTGAAATCTCCAAGTAAAATTTTTACATGATTAGAAGGAATTTTGAGAATTTCGGCTTCTAACTCGTCCCAAAACTCATCAACTTTCTCTGGATTCGTTTTATTATCCTTATTTATAGGAGCATGGGCGTTGATTAGCGTGTATCTCTTATTGAGAGATTTTATAGTTAGAAAAGATAGTCTGGCATTCACACTTCTAAAAGCGATAACTGCGTCCAAAAAGTTCTTGTTGACCATAAAAGCTGTTCCAAGATGTGGCATGTTCTTCATCACTCTCTTCCCAACTTTTCCTTTGAAAATTCGGAAGCTGTCAGATTCAAAGGTGTCCTCATCCAAGAACCTGGTCTCTTGAAGGGCTAATATTGTAATGTGATATCTATGAAGTTCTGTTGTTAGTTGTTTTAATTTTCCAACCTGAATTAAGGAATTCACATTGTATGTTCCAAAAAAATATTTTCTCATTTTCTTGAATCTTGAACTGTTCTTGTGGTGCTCCGATTCACCATAATGTAACCCTAAACTGCTAGGCACCCTGGAATCCGATTTACGCCTTGCATTGTCATCAGGGTAATCATGACCATTAGAAGCTAAATCCATTTTATCTCCATATATACTCTATACTTATAAATCAGAAACTCCTATGGACATCAAATTGGCAAGCAGGAAACATCTCTCCTCTCCCACTCGTCGTAAAACGTCTTCATTTGTCATTCTATCTACCAATCATTCTCCTGAAATACCACACTACAAACGGTTATATTCTCCTCTTATCTGCTGCAACAACAGTGCAAGTTTCACTTCCATAGAGCGCCACTCTCCAGACAAAGGCTTTCAAAATTATTTTCTAATACCTACATATATAGCCTCCGTGGCTTAGGCGGCAGCACGCCGGCCTCTCACCGCTGGGTCCGTGGTTCAAATCCCGGTCACTCCATGTGAGATTTGTGCTGGACAAAACGGAGGCAGACAGGTTTTTCTCCGGGTACTCCGGTTTTCCCTGTCAAAATTTCATTCCAGCAACACTCTCCACTATCATTTCATTTCATCTGTCATTCATTTAATCATTGCCCCAGAGGAGTGCGTCAGGCCTCGGCAGCCGGCACAGTTCATATCCTCGCCGCTAGATGGGGGCTTCATTCATTCCATTCCTGACCCGGTCGGAGACTGGAAACAGGCTGTGGAATTTCAGTTCACCTACATCTATATTTCATGTCAACAGATTTCTTTTCTGTAGAAATGCTTTCCTTGCCTGAGCCAACCTACTTTTTATATCCTCTTTGCTTCGTCCATCACTGGTTATTTTGCTTCCTAAATAGAAAAAGCTCTTACTTCCTTTAGCCTTTCACCTGCCAATTCGACGCCAAGGGTTTCCTGATTTCTTTCGACTGCATTTGAATATTTTTGTTTTAAATTTATTGATTTTCATCATGAATTCTTTCCCCAGGACGGACCCCATACTATTTGAAAACTCATTCAAATCATCAGGTGAATCTGAATTATCTCCTCCGATGAAATGTTCGTCAAAAAGGGGGTCCGTTTTAAAAATAAATCTTACCATATCCCTAACTTAAGGCATTAAGGCTATAGGTTCAGCCTCTATCTAGACTTGGAAGACGAATGGTTTCGTACGGTATCCTATTTTCAAGCTTATTTAAATGCCACGGGCATATAGGCCTACTGTATATTTTCATTCATCTTGCCCATTCTATTCTTCATTTTATCAGAGGTTTAAATGAAATGTTCGTCAGAAAGGGCGTCCAATCGTAAATTCAATCTCACCATATACCAACCTAAAGTGGTAGAATAGACTACAAATGCTTTTAATAAGTTTCGTCATTAACATAATTCTGTTTCGCATCAAGTGTTTCTTTGTGTTCAGTAAAAGATGTTGGAATGCTGCATTTAGCAAAGTAGTTCCACATTAACAGCGAGCTATATATTTTCCATTAGACCGCTCCTATGCTGACCGCCATTGTATTTTAACAGCACCTTACCCAGCACGACGCCTGCGGTGTTGGCTGAAAGTGAAACGCGGCTGTAGTACGGGTTGTGTGCTTAACACGCCATTACTCTAGTCATGTTCGTATTGCTCTGTTTATCTTTCATAGAATGTATGCTCTGAGAGGGTTAACTCTTACTGCCTTACCCTGCCAGGATCCATGGTTAAGTCAATTGGACGCTGGCATTTGGTCTGCAGAGCCCCGGGTTTGATTTCTGGATAACAAAATCTGATTTGTAATATTAAAGGTTGGTTCGTCAGTTTAGGGGCTGCGACAACACGGTCATGTAGTCCCGTGAACTTGGGGTGTGTGTAGAATCTGTCTGATAACCGGTGTTAATTGTGATGGCTGTATTAGTGTGTCTTAAGGACTGCAGACATTCAATATTCGAGTAGTTCCTACTTTTGCTACCAAACGCCACCGTCAAAGACAACTAGTTCTGAACTTCATTACTAGATGCCACCACATTTGGCTCCTGGCAACCAACGTTGGAACCTAGTTATATTTGTTAGTTATTGTTGTTTTAAGGGGCGAGGTCTTAGAGCGTTATTGAAATCTAACTTATAATTTAGCTTCACACAACTAAAATTAGGGGAAGGTTCTTTCACATGCCATAAATCTACGACATGGGACCGCCGGCTTTACTTCCCCTCCAAAGGAAGGTATACTGAGGGATTTTTAACGCCAATAATAATAAAGGAACTGCCCACAAATGTGCATTGTATTTTGGAGTATTCCAATAAGGAAAGTGTTCTCTTAGAGTATTCCCTAAAATGGTATCGACCACACCGTTTAGCACACAATACTCACACACACTGTACAGAAGCCGTTTTCAGCAAGTCCATTCAAAGCACTCCTCATTTCATTGTCAGGTTCAGTCACATTTCTATTAGACATAACTTCAGTCCCATAGAATTCCAGGTCAATTTCCGCTCGCTTTCTTTGTCTCATCCTCAGGAATTCCTGTTCTTATCTTCTAGAAGACGATATTAATCAAATTCTTGAATCTCCAATAAGAGATGTTTCTCCAGCTAGTTCATATGTAGAACCCTGCACGGGTAAACAGAACGTTATCGGCATCCGCCTCTCATCCCCACGACTTTTCTCCGCATTCGCAAGTTTCTTATCTAAAACTACTGGCATTATCATAATAATCTTAATTAGATAAAGCATACATTACTAAACCCACATACTTAGACGTTTGAGGAAAAAGTCGTTCCCTTTGGCTATTGCACGTCATGTGCTATGTTTAAAATGAATGTAATACAGCCATAATTGTAACCCTTTCCTGTTCGGAGTGTTAATTATGCTTAATTACATAATTAGAATGAGATTATCGTAAATCATCTTACATTTGTCATGAAAAAGAACATAACGGAAACATATGATACGTCATAAACATCTGGGTGCTAGTAATGATATCAAACAGGTTCGAATTGCATTTTAGAAACTATCTGCAAACATTATCCGCAGCTTATCCACTGCCATGCAAACTATATCCGCATTCGCTTTATTCATATGTTAGCCTGATAGATGTCATTTTTAAGTTCCCCAAAGTTCTTTTCAAGAATATCGCGTTGACATTTTCTACAACTCTGAGGTTGGATAGTGTTAGGTAATCCCATAATAGTTCCAACCCATAACTCAGGGATGGAATAACTTTTACATAGAATAGCTCCAATTCTGTTCAGATTTTGGAAGGAGAGAAAATATCCATGACGCTATGAGTACCCACTAAGGTACACATGGGCAATACAACATACTATAGGCGGGCAGAAGTAAAACAACACATGTTACAAATAGGTTATAAACTTTTATTTATGAATGTTAAATAAAACAAAACTTATAGGCTACAATTATTGTAGAAACTTAGGAAACAATAACACACCTTCTTCTTGGTTCGTTGAGGCCACTTGGTTCCCAACTCAGGCGAGCTTTTTTGTATTCCACTATGAACACACCTTCATTATTTGGTACAATTCATTGTTACATTTACTGATACTGATAATTTAAAAAAATTCATAATCTGGTTGAAACTGGGATCAGATGATTCTTACAGTAGTAGAGCAGCTAAATGGTGGTCTGTCAATCTATTTCTGAAGCTAATTTTTTGCGAACCTTCATTGCAGAAAACACCTGTTCACAGATATAGGTTGATGCGAACATGGCAGTTATCTTCTGAGCATGAGATTTCAAGTTTGGGAAACTTGATTTTGGTAGGGTCTTGTAGAACTCAATTTTCGAATCGTTGCATCAATTCGTTGTTACATTGTTACTCAATCAGTTCTGGCTGCAACTCTCTTACACAAAACGTATTAATACAATAAGATTGAAACAGTTTTTCACTTATAGGTATGTTGTTGTTTGAGTCGTCAGTTTTTGACTGGTTTGATGAAGCGCTTCATGCCTCCCTGTCCTGAGCTAATCGTTTCATCTCTAGATAGCTACCACCCCCTACATCCGAGGCAATCTGTTTAACATATTCTAACCTTGGTCTACCCCTACAATTCTTGTCCTTGACCCTTCCTTCCATAACTAAGCTTGCTATTCCTGGGTGTCTTAGTATGTGTCCTAACAACCAATCTCGACTCTTCATTAGCAGTTGCCAAAAACATCTTTCCTCTCCCACTCATCTTAATACCTTTTCGTTTTTTAACTCTATCTACCCATCCGATCTTCATCATTCTCCTGTAACACCACATTTCAAACGCTCCAATTCTCCTCTTTTCTGCTGCACCAATAGTCCAAGTTTCGCTTCCATAGAGTGCCATGCTCCAGATAAAGGCCTTCAAAAATGACTTCATCATACCTGAATCTATATTCGATGTCAACAAATTCCTTTTTTGTAGAAATGCTTTCCTTGCCTGAGCCAACCTACTTTTTATATCCTCTTTGCTTCGTCCATTACTGGTTATTTTGCTTCCTAAGTAACAGAAGTCTCGTACTTCCTTCAGCTTTTCACCTGCCAATTTCATGTCCATAGAGGTATACTGAACAGAAGACATGACCTATGTGTAACTTAATTGTAGGCAGTATAATTCTAAACCTTGTCGTGGGCCGGATTAGACTAGCTCAAGGGCCGCGCATGGCCCGTGGGCCCTACTTTGCCCAACACTGCACTAAGGGCTTTCCAAGTCTCAGGTCAGGATTCAAACGCGTATTACAAGAATTAAAGGACTATGTTTTTCCCTACATGTGACCACCATTCTATGTTCCTTTGTGTGTTTCAAATCTCGTGGGTTGAGAGCAGTTATCCTCTCCTCATGTTTACTCATGGCAGCAAATGATGGGGGCCAGGCTTTGATCGATATTGTTGTTGCATTGACTTGTGAACCCAATGTGTTGTGATACTACGATGAATAGTCCCATCAAAACTAAACCGCTAACTGTAGCTCAGCACTAGGCCATGATCTGAGAGAGGTCCTCAGTACAATATTGCAAAGAATGCAAAATGCTTGCTTGCGGTTTGTTGTGAATGTACCAAGAGTCACATATAACTCCATTGTACGTCCAGATTGGGTGGCTAAAGTTAATAGAACGAAGACAGTATGCCATGGCTCTCACTGTGATAATAATTCTAAAATTCAAAACTCCGTCTTATATTTACTGCACACTAACTGCCATGCAATCAGTGCATAACCGTGCGAATAGACACACTGCACAAATGCTCCAGATACCTCATCATAGAACGGAAAATTGCAAAGGTTCATTCCGTATTTCAGCTAGTATTCTCTGGGATAAATATAATTTGCACCAGTATTCAGGACTTCCCATCAGAGCGATGAAACACTCCCTTCATGGTAATCTATCAGCTATACAATTATCATGATCAAGGTGAACAGATGTAATAACAAGAACTTCTATTGTCAACTGTATGTTTAGGTTAAGTATTTTTTTTATTTCTTCATTTATTCTATTATATTTAACCGCCCACTGAATGAAGAGAGCTGCATATAGAGGTTTTGTAGCCTCAATGGCTTGTATAAGAGATATAATAAATTCAAGTTCAAATTCTATCTATTTGCATACTCGGCAGGCGAGGTTTCGAACCACACCGTCGGCCGTCCTTGAAATGGTTCTCCGTGGGGCGACAGCTTCTGATAGGCCACGGCCACTTACATTCATCCCCCATTAACTGCTCATATGAGGATGGCTTCAGGAAGGACATCTGGCTGTAAAAACACCCGTTATGATATGGCATCCCCAACCCCATATAAAACAGGAGTAATACATAATAAAATGCCTACGCTGTTCAATGTGGTTCTAGATATCATTATGAAGACAATAAATCTCAATAATTTTTCTAGGTTTGTGCCGTATCTTGTGTGGGGTTTTGCCTAGGACACCAAGCTGGCTCATCAGCGGGCCCTTGGTGTCCCCACTCGGACCCCCACAGGACTAGCGAACTGCGTGCTACTTCCCTTATGAAGCGCACCTGCGCTTTTTGGAAGTCATCATAGGGAGGTTATAGCTGCTTGAGCTTTTAGTTCTCGCAGTAAAGAGGCTCAGGTGCGCTTCATAAAAAGTGAGATAGCGCGCAGTTCACTACTCCTGTGGGGGTCAGGGCGGGGTCACCAAGAATCCGCTGATGAGCCACCTTGGTGTCCTAGGCAAATCCCCACACAAGATACGGCACAAACTTAGAAACATTTCTGAGTGTTAATTCATTGGCCGTGAAGGCCAAAATACCATTTTCATTAAGACATTGTCTAAAAGCAATAACTCCGAGGCTCTACTTAGAAGTAAATATTAAAACATCAAACCCCAATGTTTGGCCTTCGTGGAAGATCTGGCACTCCTGGATGAACCGGAATGGGAGGGAATAACACAGATAAATGATCTAAAATAGATAGATGAGAAACCAGGGCTACCAATCACCTTCACAAAAACGGAGATGATGAGCACGTACAAGAACTACATGAAGAAAACAGTGAAGACGAAATATGGGCGGGTCAAGGTCACGAAACAGTAATTAGTGATGGATGAAGCTTAGGGGATAGGCCTATATAAAAATTAGTTTGGATCAGGCAAGGAAAGTATTTCTACAGAAAAGGAATTTGTTGGCGTAATATATAGATTTCGGTATTAGGAAGTCAATATTAAAGCCTTTGTTTGGAGCGTGGAAGTGGACTATCGGTGCAGCAGAAATGTGGTGTTACAAGAGAATGATAAAGATCAGATGAGCAGATTGACAAATTAAGAGGTTTTAGGACGAGTGGGAGAGGAGAGATGCATCTGGTGACTGCTAATGAAGAGAAGAGTTAGATTGGTTGATTCCTTATTTTAGAGGCTATGACAACGCGGTCATGCAGCCCCGTGTACTTTGGGTGTGTGTAGAATCTGTCTGATAACCGGTGTTAATTGTGATGACTGTATTAGTGTGTGTTATCTGTTTTTTTGTAATTCAAGTAAGGACTGCAGCCGGTAATTTCAAGTAGTTCCAACTTTCGCTACCAAATGCTACCGTCCTCGACACCCAGCTGTGAGCTTGGTTATTACTAGATGCCATCGCAACCAGTGCCTGGCGACGAACGTTGGAACATCTAGAGCATTAATCAATCACAAACTACAATTTTTGCTTCACACAAATTTAGTTAGTGGAAGGTTCTCTTACACTCCATAAATCTTAGGCAAGGGTCCACCAGCTTCACTTCCCCTCCGAAGGGAGATTCATAGGACACATTAAGACACCCGGGAAAAGCAAACTGACTTATGCAAAGAAAGGTCAAGGACAAGAACTGAAGGGGTAGACCAAGGTTAGAAAATGGTATGCAGATTGGCTAGGATGTAAGGTGTGCTACATGTAGAGATGAAACGATCAGTCAGGAGAGAGAGCCATGGAGAGCTGCATCAGAGCACACAAACACACGCGATATATGTCACATTGTCAAGAACATATGATGAAATGCATTTCCAACGCATGCTTGTAATGAAATCAATTTAAAGGTGCATAAAAATAACCATTCATCGTTTTTAGGCATTCTATGTGAATAAAAGAAATTCAAAAGTGGTGGTCTTTTATAGAAATGAGTTGGTTATGCGCTGGTCTATGTTACCTAGTATTTTGCGTCATCAATTTATATTTTCAGCCATATTCATGAACTTTTTTCCTTAGCGTATGGCTTTTAGTGCCGGGAGTGTCCGAGGAAATGTTCGTCTGGCCAGAGTTTGTAGCTGCTTCTATGCGGACACCCAATGGGTGAGCTACACGTACCGTCGCGTGTGTAGTGTTGTCTGGGGAGGAAAGTTTGAATGTAAGGACGAGGAGTTGGAAGGCAGCGGCTGTGGCCTATAGTTATGGACCAACCCTGGCATTTGCCTGGAAGGAAAATGTGAAACCACAGAAGACCATCTTCAAGGTTGCCGGCGGGGGGATTCGAACCTACTCGCCTCCCGGATGTGAATAACTGCCTGCAACTACGCCATAACGACAACGGCTAACTCACCCGGTACTCGGGAACTGTTGACGTAGAACTTGAGTTAATCTATGAATATTCTACGAGCTTCTCCATGGTCTCTTCAGTCTACTTGATTACTCTCTCAAGATCAGCTGTTCTTACGGACTGCATCAGGTGGTTGGCTAACCATAGTTTATCTTCCCTCTTCACTCGTACTGGACTCAGCAGACCTTAATACGGTGATGGAGTTCTCTCGATGTTATTTCTCCATGATGTAAGTCAGACATGGGCAAGCATTTTGAGGAGAGGACAGATGCTATACAGAATAATCTAGTCGTGCCGAAAGTAAGACAACAGATGTTTACAAATTATAAACGTTTTAATTCTTAGTTTTAAACACTTATAGGCTACAATGGTTGAAATCTTAGGAAAATAGAACACACCTTCTTCTTGGTTCGTTGAGGCCCCTTGGACCACGTGGTTCTTAATTCTGACGAGCGTTCTTCTTGGCCCAGTATTCCTTCATCTTTGGACTATGAGCTCACCTTCATTATTTGTTAGTAGAGGAAGGAGTCTGTGACAAGTGAAACTGTAACTGTTCTTCTAATAGTTTTTCATAATCTGGTTGAAACTGGGATGAGCTGATTCTTGGTAGCGCAACTAAATGGTGGTCTGTCAATCTATTTCTGACACTATTTTTCCGAACCTTCATTGTAGAAAACACCTGTTCACAGATATAGTAAGATGCGAACATGGCAGTTAACTTCTGTGCGTGAGATTTCAAGTTTGGGAAGCTTGATTTTGGCTGGGCCTTGTAGAACTCAATTTTCAAAACCTTGAGGAATAGTTGCTTTAGTTCATTGTTACAATGTAACTCAATCAGTTCTGGCTGTAACACAAAACGTATGAACGCAATGAGATTGAAACAGTTTTTTTACTTCTAGGTATACTGAACAGGAAATGTGACCTATATGTAATTTATTAATTGGTATTCTGCCCGAAGGCAGGTCCGAGCCTCCGAAGAGGCTACCCCCAGCCGGAGTTTACTTGCGGTAGAGTGGCCAGGGCCTTTCCGCTCCTCCTTATGTTGGCCAACAGCGCGCAGTGCCTAGAACCGGCATACCATCCAAGTTCCGACTGCGCCCAATGTTGCTTAACTGCGGAGTTCTCATGGGATCCGGTGTTTCAACACGGCTAGGCCGTTGGCTATATGTAACTGTAAATAATATAATTGGAAACCATGTCGCGGGCCGGATTAGATAGCTCAAGGACCGCACTTGGCCCGCGGGCCTCACATTGCCCGTGACTGGTGTAAGTAGACACAGGCTCGTAGCTTGTGTATACATCCTGCGGTTGTTGCTCATTGGTCTCTATCCGTAGTGTGCATGATCCCTGTGATCATCAATGGCTAGTGCTTCCACCTGAAGCTAAGCAATGAACTCTTTTGTAATCCCCCACAGGGTCTCACATCTAGTTGGAAGTGGGTTGGCAACTACGGGGCCCCAGCTGAGCCCAGCATTGCTTCCACTTACTTGTGCCGGGCTCCTACTGTCACCTTTTCTTTCGGCCTCCCTTGGCCAACTCTTGTTCTCTTCCGACCCCGACGGTATTAGGACATTCGAGGCCTAGGGAGTCTATCACTTTCCCGCCTTAATTGGCCCTTCTCTAATCATTCCTGATCCCTCAGTCTTCAAGGGGTCAGGCTTCCTTTTCTTTTCATGATATCTCCTGCCTTCTGCTCAAGGCCCTAAATGAGGCAGGGTGTGTGTAGCCCCACCACTTCTGGTGCACCCTGGATAGTGCTACACCCTCAATGGCTCACGGCTGGTGAGTTCGTGATTTGGAGACCCCGAGGGATTCCTGAGCTGGGTCAAATTTTCCACCCTTTTTCCATTGCCATTGGGGCGGAGCCTCTCCTTTTTCCCTTTCCTTTCTGTATTTCTTGGCTCTCCTTCCTTCCAGTTCCCTCAGCTCTCATTCTTTGAGGGCATTTCCTTTTCTCCTGTCTTTTATTTACATTCTTCTCCTTTCTGTTTCCCATTTCCCCTTCTAGTTTTAGTTGTAAGTTTCATTTGATCATCTTTCATTTTCATTATCACCCAAGCCATTAGAGGCCGATAACCTAGATGTTAGGCTCCTTTAAACAACAATTATCATCATCATCATCATTTTTATTTAAAAAAAAACAGCCAGTGTCACTGAAGACACTACTCTGAAAACTCGAGAAAAATGCAAGAACCTGTTCACTTCAAAAACAAGGAAGCGTGTGAATTTAATTGGACTTTGACACATCAATTATAGGTCAAGGTACCGACACTGTTCGAGGAATCTGCCCGCTCGAGGTACCAATTCACTTTTAAAATTGTTGTTGAAGTTCCTTCTGTATCACTTTGCTACAGCTATGGGCCGTAGCGCAAGGGCGCTACCCTAACGGGATCTAGGCAGGGTGTACCATTGCCTCGCGAAAGACAAGACGATTTGCTGGAGCCGTATAAATATTATAGTGTTCTTATTGTTAGTAACAGAGATAGCTCTGATACATAGGGATAGGCTTTACCAACTTCATATTTAATAAATACGGTAATTAATTAATTCAAGAATTAAATGTTTCATGATTTGAATCAAATATGTCTCAACATCTAGGTTGTGCAACCTAAATAAATAAATTGGTACATAATAAATTAGTGAATCAATCAATCAATCAATCAATAAATAAACATATAATTAAATAAATCACTAAATGAATGAATTAATGAATAAATAAAAGAATTTCTTCAATCGTATGGTGAATTATATACAAAATTTACATTATACAACATTATCCACATTCTGCAACCAAGATATGACATTTGAGGTGCCTAGAATCAAAACCCTCCAAATCCATTCCTTCACTTTTTTGGCAAAGTGGCAAAAACTGTCACAAAAGAACCAATACCCAAAACGAAATACTTTTTTCACTAAAAAATTATTTAATTATGTTTAAAAACAGTGACAAAGTACGAAGCTGATCCCCGAAATAGTTAAAAATGTATGTAGAAAAATATAAAGCAATAATTCGGATTTGTCGGGGTTTGTTACTAAGAATTGGATTTGGCAGGTTTTGATAACAAAGAGCCCTAATACATTTGAAGTTGCGAAGAGATTGTAGAAACTGCGTAAGCTTTATTCAGAAATTAATATTTTGAATGAAAGTTAACTAAATTTCGGTTATAAAATTTAAAAAATCGTATAATTTTTGTGTTTTTTTGTTGTTGTAGTTATTGTTGTTTTAAGGGAGGTTTTTGTGTTTCATTAGAATAAACAGAAAAAGAATAAAACTAATATTACCCATTCAAGATTTGATTGCCGCTGAGCGTGGGTGTGCCAGCGTTTATGTTTATTGTAGCATGAGCTCTGCGGGGCGAAGCGGAGGACACAGCGATGATAGAGTGCAATCTGCACATAGGTCACGCTGCATTGCGTCAGATAAGCGTCACAGGAGCTCATGTCACCATGGACAGTTAAATGATGACTGGGCGTACTGGAGCTGAGTCATATCCTACACGCGCAACTCTACCTGTCAACGAAGCTGGCTGACGTGTAACACAAGTACATAAACAGTAGTTCCCATCTCCACCGCCGGTAATCGATTCCTGAAAGGGTAATAATGCTGTACAGTAAATAACCCCTGGCATTACAGCCCGTTAAGGGCCTAATCCCCAGCCATTTGGCCTGCAGATATTGGGGTGACGCATGACCAGCGCATCGGGTCCCCTTTGCCGTTAATCTTGGTTTTCATGATCGGGGCGCTGCCTCACTGTCAGTTACTAAATTCTCCTCATGAGGCTGAGTGCACCCCGTTCCAGCCCTCATGTCAGTTTCCAAAATCCCTGACGGAGCCGGAAATCGAACCCGGGGCGTCCGGGTGAGAGGCAGGCGCCCTACACCAACACCACGGGGCCGGCAATACTGTAGCCTACAGTACTGAACAATAACAACAAGGAAAAACGTCAAATTAAATTCATATTCAATTACTATGGTCCAGGCCTTTAGAGACAAAACTATCGTCATTCAACTATTAAATCACATTCTATACTGGAAGTTATAGCCACACAATTTCTGTTTCTACCTCATCCTCAATAGTAGTTTTTCAATCATCATCATTCTCTTCGTGTTCGCCACGACTTTCCAGATTGCAATAAAACTCCAGTTCTTCATTTTCCCTCCATCTCTCTCCAAAATGCTTCGAAAGCAGTCTCGAACCATCTTTCACTTCTTGTGCCTGAAGGACAATCCCTCTGTTTATGTCTTCGGGCTTTTCGTGAGTCTTATCAAAATCAGGTTTCGTGACACGTTTATATTCGCAAATGTCAGTTCTGTGGAAAAAATCACCCAGACCAAAATGTTATTCTTCTTCTTGTTCTTTGTCAAAATTATCCAAAACAAATTATTTTTATCAGAAAATATAACAACATAAACCATTCTGATCACGTCAGGCAGGGATACATTCTCTGACTAATGCTCGTAGGTAAAGACTAAACACTTCGCAAAGCATCATGGAAGGTAAAATGGCGGAACTGGGTGCTCCTATTGGCTGATGTGGATGTGGCGGGTTTTGTGACCAAAAATGCCGAAACTGTCGTTGGACTTGGCGGACATTGCAACTAAGCCTCAACTTTGACTTCGTTTTACAGTAGGATGTAGCGGGTTTTGTAACAAAATAATAGTTTTAATGAATTCAGCGCCGCAAAAACTATATGAAACAATGCTTATCTCAATTTTCATAAAATATGGATTTGGCGGGTTTTGATTCTAGGCGCTTCATTTGGAGTGACATGAAAGAGTTCAGCAGAATTCCCAGGGAACGAGAACAGAGGGCAGCGTCGGAGCAGATGATCCATTGTCTGCTCCTCTTGATCACAGTCGCACATTGCTGAATTGGTCCGGCCCCATCTGTGTTGAAAGAATTTACAGCAGCCAAGGCCGGTTCTGTATCTGTTAAGACGGCACCACAGTTTCCTTGGGAGGTCAGAACCTTTCAGTTCCTTTGTAGGATCAAGAGAATGGGCACTTGTCCCCGCTGTTTTAGTTGACCACTCGTTTCTCCAACTTAGGTTTAAATTAAACCCATCCACATATAGCATTTCTGCAGTAACACATGATGGCCTCCTAGACCGTAGTCGCTGTTGTGAGGGATGGCAAAATTCATGGTATAGTGGTAAAGTAGGTAAAGACCTGATCTTCTTAGCCTCTCTCAACAATGCTTGTTTCCTTCTTAGGTGTGATGGAGGAATGTGGCTCAGCACAGGCACTCAATGGCAAGGCGTTGACTTAATAGTACCAGTGATGCATCGCATTGTATCATTTATTCTTGAGTTTACTTTATGCATATGTGCACTTTCCAACCACACGGGTGCACAGTATTCTGCTGTTGAATAGACAAGGCTAATGCCAAGGCGTAAGCAGTCGGCAGAGGCTCCCCAGGAAGTACCACTAAGTTTATGTAGGATGTTGTTTCTTGCAGCTATTTTATGGGAGAGCTTGGTGAGATGCTCTTTGTAGGTCAGGGTTCTATTCAAAGTCATTCCAAGATAAGTAGGAAGGGTATTGTATCTAAGTTGTTGTCCGTCAAGCAAAATATTTGGTTTGTAATTAGAAAACTGATGTGCAAGGTGGAAGCAAGATACTTCTGTTTTATTCAGGCTCGGAATCAATCTCCAGGACTGAAGGAAAGCTGACATTCTCTTAAGGTCTTCAGTAAGGGTGTTTTCTGCATCTTCAAAATTCCTGCTCTGGGTTACAAGCGCAATATCGTCAGCATAAATGAACTTTCTTGCCGTAGTATTTGGCAAGTCATGAATATACAGGTTGAAAAGGATTGGGGCCAAAACAGATCCTTGTGGGAGTCCATAAAAGAAAGAAAAGAATAAATGAATAAAGAAATGAATCAACAAATAATTCAATAAGTGAATAAGTGAACAAATAAATCAATGAATAAATGAATAAATACATAAATAAATGAATAAATAAATAAATAAATGATTCAATACATGAATAAATGAACAATAAATCAATCAATAAATGATTGAATAAATAAATAACTAAATGAAGAAATGAATAAATGAACACATGACCACATGAACAAATGCATAAATGAACACATGACCACATGAACAAATGAATAAATGAACACATGACCACATGAACAAATGAATAAATGAACACATGACCACATGAACAAATGAATAAATGAACACATGACCACATGAACAAATGAATAAATGAACACATGACCACATGAACAAATGAATAAATGAATAAATGAATAAATGAATAAATGAATAATAAATAAATAAATAAATAAATAAATGAAAGAATAAGAGAATAAATAAATAAATAAAAGAATAAATAAATAAATAAATAAATAAATAAATAAGAGAATAAATAAATAAATAAATAAATAAAAGAATAAGAGAATAAATAAATAAATAAATAAAAGAATAAGAGAATAAATAAATAAATAAATAAATAAAAGAATAAGAGAATAAATAAATAAATAAATAAATAAATAAATAAATAAATAAAAGAATAAGAGAATAAATAATAAATAAATAAATAAATAAATAAATAAATAAATAAATAAAAGAATAAGAGAATAAATAAATAAATAAATAAAAGAATAAGAGAATAAATAAATAAATAAAAGAATAAGAGAATAAATAAGTAAATAAATAAAATAATAAGAGAATAAATAAATACATTTGTAGGTCTATATACTTTAATTAAAATTTTAAAATAAATAAAAAACTAGTAAATGAATACATAGATAAATGAAAATGAAAATCCACAGCCTGCTTCCAGTCTCCGACCGGGTCAGGAATGGAATGAATGAAGCCCCATCTAGCGGCGAGGATATGAACTGTGCCGGCTGCCGAGGCCTGACGCACTCCTCTGGGGCAATGATTAAATGATTGACAGATGAAATGAAATGATAGTGGAGAGTGTTGCTGTAATGGAATTTTGACAGGGAAAACCGGTGTGCTCGGAGAAAAACCTGTCTGCCTCCGTTTTGTCCAGCACAGATCTCACATGGAGTGACCGGGATTTGAACCACGGACCCAGCGGTGAGAGGCCGGCGTGCTGCCGCCTAAGCCACGGAGGCTCTCCTCATAGATAAATATTAAACGAAATTAATGCTTTTTAATCAGTCAACAGGATTCTACCAAATGTAATGGGTGTTTTTCCTAAACATGTAAAACAATAGGGCGTATATGAGATTTATAAATAAATAAATATAACGCGATACCTCGTGTCTCGCTAGCATCGGGAGAGCGTGGGTTCGATTCCTACCCCCCACCATCCGGAAAAATGTTTTCGTTGATTATCATTTTCACCACCATCGAAATGCCGGGACGGTTGCTTTCAATTGGCCCAGGGCAATTTCCTTCCAAAATCCCCTCCCTGACTCGCTTTCAAAATAAAATAAGTGGGCATTCGCTGCATTAATAAAAATATTAATAAATTCACTTGGATGACCAGTTTCAATCATCAAGCGATCGTTGTCCGGTCCTTTACACTGAGACTATGTCTACAAGTATGTGGGTTATGGTATTTACAATGTGTACACTTACAGCAGTTATTATGAACTTGTAAACATTTGCTAGTTATAGGCCTATGTGACTTTTCGTGAAGATATTGATAGTTGCTATTGCCCTTGAAGTTTGCTTGTTTTGTGTGATATTTGTGATTGTTAGTGAATGGTATTACCGAATACTTCCCTTGTAAGGTATAATAAATATACTATACTCATCGGTATTCATTTTAATAATTCCGCCTGCCTGGTTTGGTATAACTCAACTCATGCTAAATAGGTAGACATACTGTAGCTCGCAATGAAACGTGTACAGTAGAACTATAACTGGATGCTTAAGATCAACACCAACAGAGTGCCTTCACCAGCTCGCAGGAATAGCTCCACCCTGTATTCGACGAGAAATATCTGCAAACAAGGAAAGGAAGAACGTTATCCAGGAAGCAACCCATCCTCTACATGGGCATGAACTACATGCTCAGAGGCTGAAGTCTAGGAAGAGTTCCTAAGAACATCCAAAGAATTGAAGACTACATGTGGAAAAGCCAGGCTAGAATTAAGGAAAGAATCCCTCACATAATTTTGTACTAATGATGGATTGTAAGAACCACGTTCATGCTCATTGTGCGCAATAAAGTATTTATTATTATTATTATTTTGAACTTCTGTTAAGATTAGGCAACTCCTGCGACCAACTAAGGACAGTTTGCCTAAATTGCAACCATCGGGTATCTACAGAGTTCCCTGTACTTGTGGCAAGGTTTACATCGGGCAGACTTCGAGAACAATATGCACTCGCATTAAGGAACATAATAGATGTATCAGGCTCATTCAACCTGATAAATCAGCTGTTGCCGATCATGCTTTAACACCTGGCCATGATGTCATGTTCCAAGGGGTGGATGTTCTTGCCCGTATAAAGCAATATCGTCCCAGAATCATCAGGGAGGCGGTTGAAATACGTAAACACCCAGATAATTTCAACCGCGACACCGGCTACAATCTCAGTGAATCCTGGCTACCTATTATCAGAACCCTGAGAAAGTAATTCACTGCTGCTTTCCGTTGTCCCTAACATGGGGCTATAATGGCGTCCATCTTTGGGCACCTTCTATATGTTCTTTGTTGGTTTCTCTTAGCAAATTTTTGTCGTATTTAAGATTATTCCTGACGATGAAAGACATGGTTTCTTTAGAAACGCGTCGAATTTTAATATAATAATACACGGCATAAGCCCAAAATTCAACATTATGAATAAAGTATTTATTAATTATGGAAAGCTAAAGTATCTCCTCTCCTGGGCTGGAAAACAATAGCCGAAACTTTATCTCCTGGTCATGACCAAGACTGGATAACATGGAAATCCTTGAATAGATTAAGATCAGGAGTGGGCATATCTAAGATCAATCTTGCAAAGTGGGGCTACATTAAGGAAGATAGCATTCATTGTGACTGTGGGGAAGATCAGACTGTGAAACATATGCTTCAGAGTAGACTGTGCCCGACCACTTGCACAGAAGATGTCAAGCATCACAGAATGCAGAGGAAGTGGCCAAGTTTTGGTCAAATATTATATAATGTCTGTAGTCATAGTATTTGTATCTGTTTTCTTTGATGTTATCTGACTCGAGAATAATAATCAATCCTATGTAGATATCCTTCAGGTTGACTAGTTTGATGCAGCCGCCATGCCTCCCTGTACTGAGCTAATCGTTTCATCTCTACATAGCTACCCCACCCTACATCCGAGGCAATCTGTTTAACATATTCTAACCTTGGTCTACCCCTGCAGTTCTTGTCCTCGATCCTTCCTTCCATAAATAAGCTTGTTATTCCTGGGTGTCTTAGTATGTGTCCTACCAAACTACCTATATCTTCTCTTCATTAGCATTCGCCAGAAACATCTCTCCTCTCCCACTCGTCTTAATACCTCTTCATTTGTTACCCTATCTACCCATCTGATCTTCATCATTCTCCTGTAATACTACAATTCAAATGCTTCAATTCTCTTCTTTTCTGCTGCACCAATAGCACAAGTTTCACTTCCATAGAGCGCCTCACTCCAGACAAAGGCTTTCAAAATAGACTTCCTAATACCTAAATCTATATTCTATGTGAACAGTTTCCTTTTCTGTAGAAAAGCTTTCCTTGCCTGAACGAACCTACTTTTTATATCCTCTTTGCTTCGTCCATCACTGGTTATTTTGCTTCCTAAGTAGCAGAAGTCTCCTACTTCGTTTAGCTTGGTTGAAATTTCTGATTCCGTTCTTGAAGTAAATTGCCATCGTAATGATGATCACCTTGGGCCAGGGACTTAGGAATGCGAGGGAGACGGCTGAGTGGAATTTGTAATCACTGGTCTGAGAATTGACAGGGCTCGATAGCTGTGCTGGCAGGTGGAATGTGTTGCTGCCTCCTCAGCGGACAGGGGGCTTCCCCTAATGTCACGTGTGACACTGACACGCACGACAATTAGACTCACTCAATCTCAGTCGTCCACACTTACACGTGCGACTGACAATGCCACTAATACCCTGTCATTCTTCCCCAGGATTTGATCCAGCATTAGCTAATCCAGGGCAGCCAACTTCATTCTTCGTAAAGTTGCTTTTCAGTGTGGCCCAGTTGTATTAACCCTTCCAGGCTCGCTGAAATAGGTTGTACTATACCTTGAGTGTTGTTGTTTGAGTCTTCATGCTTTTGACTGGTTTGATGCAGTACTCCATGCCTCCCTGTCCGGAGCTAATCGTTTCATCTCTACATAGCTACCACACCCTACATCCGAGGCAATCTGTTTAACATATTCTAACCTTGGTCTATCCCTACAGTTCTTATCCTCGACCCTTCCTTCCATAACTAAGCTTGTTATTCCTGGGTGTCTTAGTATGTGTCCTACCAACCAATCTCGACTCTTCATTAGCAGTCGCCAGAAACATCTCTCCTCTCCCACTCGTCTTAATACCTCTTCGTTTGTTACCCTATCTACCCATCTGATCTTCATCATTTTCCTGTAACACCACATTACAAACTCTTCAATTCTCCTCTTTTCTGCTGCGTCCAAGTTTCACTTCCATATAATACCACGCTCCAGACAAGTGCTTTCAAAAATGACTTCCTAATTCCTAAATCTATATTCAATGTCAACAAATTCCTTTTCTGCAGAAAAAAAACCTTGAGTGTTCATATTCCTAAAGAATTTTTTCAAGACATGCTTATTATGTTTACTTTTTTATATTGTTTAGAAAACTTTTAATAAGGGGAAAACATACAAAACCTGAATCAGTTTTTTGGGGGGAATGGAATATACATCGTGGAAAGGAAAAAGGCATACCTTGGAATAGGCCTACTGCACTTTTATCTGCAACGACTGCTGTAATCTCCACCACTTTCATTGTTACTTGTTGATAAATCCTCTATCTCTTCAACGCTGTATTCACTGCCCGATTCATCCAAATACCATCAAATCATTGCCAGATTTTTATTGTCTGAGCTCGCCGTTACAATTAAACGATTACTGCAAACTCAAGTATTTAGCGGCTTCGGAGGCGTAGTTGATAGCATGCTGAGCTTCTATGCCCAGGATCGCGGGTTCAAACTCGGCCGAAGTCGTCGGATTTTTAAGAGCGTTAAAAATCCCTCAGTATGCCTTCCATCGGAGGGGAAGTAAAGCCGGCGGTGCCATGTCATAGATTTATGGCATGAAAAAGAACCTTCCACTAATTTCACTTGTGGAAGCTAAATTTGTAGGTTAGTTTGATGCCGCTCTGTTAGTACCAACGGTCGCCACCGGGTGCTGACTGCGATGGCATTTAATAGCCACATCCACAGCTAGGTGTCGTGGATGGTAGCATTTGGTGGCAAAACTAGGAACTACTTGCAAAAATTAATCGTCTGCAGTCCTTCTACCTGAATCACGGATAACACACACTAATACAGCCAACACTATTAACACCGGTTATCAGAAAGAATCTACACTCACCCAAAATACACGGGGCTATATGACCGCGTTGTCGCAGACCCCAAACTGAGGAACCAACCAACCAAACTCATGTATCTATTTCATCAAACCTAAAAAATGTATATGAAATGATTCACGTGATCATTTCCTATTTTAGATGCGTTCGTAAGGTTGTCTAATACTTCTCTGTCACCAACCGCAATGAATTGTAAACTAAAGATAACCTGCGGAATATTCCGTACGCGACCCGCAAGGCAAATGTATTAGCGAGGAATGTTCGGGTTAAGACACGGTAAGGGCAACACAAATTGTGTCAAAACTGAAAGATGTAAGATATTACATAAGATATTACAGAAGATTTCACAAAATAACACGCGTTAATGTACATTTGTACATTATGACGTTATAACCTCATACAATAGGCCACCAGTTTAAATGAGAACACTCTAAAAACAACCCTATGTTCAGTAAAGAACATATAGCCTACTTTCTCCTAAATGCATGGGTATTGTTATAACTCTTTGTCCTTTTCAAGGAGTATAATTGAATGTTGATTGTAGTAGCCTGTTGAAATACTATAGGGATATTAAACATGTATATATGAGGTGCCCTTTGCTAGTGCTACCTCTGTAAAAAAATTCATTCAATTCGGTTTCACCGTATTTGAATTGATCTGGGGAATGGATTTGCACACATACATGGCCGCTATTTGCAAACTATTGGGCTGATGACCTTGTAGTCAGTCATAAGATGCTTTCCACATAAAGGCATGTTGTTGCAAAATCCGGTAGAGATCAAATTATTAGGATGGTCGAAATTTGATTTAAGCTTTTAACATTTGGGTGGCCGTCATTCCGTTTCCGTCAAGATGGCAGCGATATAAAACATGACACTGAGGTGCCTTTTTGCTAGTGCTACCTCTGTACCAAATTTCGTTCAATTCGGTTTCACCGTGTTTGAATTGATAGGGGGAATCGATTTGCACACATACTTGGCCACCATCTGCAAACTATTGGGCTGATGATCTAGCAGTTTGGTCAGAATATAAAGATTTGTTGTTGCAAAATTTGGTAGAGACTAGATTATTAGGTTGGTCGTAATTACATTTTAGCCTTTAACATTTGGGTGGCCACGATTACGTTTCCGTCAAGATGGCGGTGATATAAAACATGACACTGAGGTGGCTTTTCCAGTGCTACCTCTGTACCAAATTTCGTTCCATTCGGTTTCACCGTGTTCGAATTAATAGGGGGAATCGATTTTCACACAAAGATGGCCGCCATCCGCAAAATATTAGGCTAATGACCTATTAGTTTGGTCAAAGGATGCTCCCTCCATAATGGTATGTTGATGCAAAATTTGGTAGAGATCGGATGATTAGGTTAATCGTAATTTGATTTAAGCTTTGAATATTTGTGTGGCCGCCATTACGTTTCCGTCAAGATGGCGGCAATATAAAACATGACACTGAGGTGCCCTTTGCTAGTGCTACCTCTGTACCAAATTTCATTCCATTCGGTTTCACCGAGTTCGAATTAATAGGGGTAATTGATTTTGACACAAAGATGGCCGCCATCCGCAAATTATTAGGCTAATGACCTATTAGATTTGTCAAAGGATGCTTCCTTCATAAAGGTATGTTGTTGAAAAATTTGGTAGAGATCGGATGTTTTGGTTAGTCGTAATTTGATTTAAGCTTTGAACATTTGTGTGGCCGCCATTACGTTTCCGTCAAGATGGCGGCGATATAAAACATGACACTGAGGTGTCCTTTGCTAGTGCTACCTTTGTGCCAAATTTCGTTCAATTTGCGCTCACCGTGTTCGAATTGATAGGGGGGGACAGACATTCAGAGTACACACACTCACACACACACACAGACTCACACACACACATACACACACACAGACAGACACACTTTTTTTCGCCCTGTAGTGATCTCATAAGTCTACTTTCATTTTTTGCAAAAATCGAAAGTAGGCTAAAAACACGTTTTTACCTCAAAATCCAGTTTCCAAATTCTACCTATTAAAAAAATAATCTCGCCATCAGATAGATCGGAAAAAATACCATTAAAACGACCCCTCACTCAACCCTCTAACCCTATTCCCTATTCCAGGGACTCACATCTAGTAGGACGTGGCATGGTTTACACGGGACCCCAGCTGAGTTCAGCATTGCTTCCTCTTACTTGTGCCTGGCTCCTTCCAGTTATCTTTCCTATCGACCTCCCTTGGTCAACTCTGGTTCTCTTCCGACCCCGACGGTATTAGGGTATCTGAGGCCAATGGAGTCTTTTACTTTCCCGCCTTAATAGGCCCTTGTCTCATCTTTCCTGATACCCTCATTCTTTGAGGAGTCAGACTTCTTCTTTCTCCTGCCTTCTGCTCAAGGTCCTAAAGGAGGCAGGGTGTATGTAGGCCCACCACTTCTGGTGCACCCTAAATAGTGCTGCACCCTCAGGGGCTCACGTCTGGAGAGGTTTCCCTTTTCCCATTGGCTTTGGGGCGGGCCCTCTCCTCCCTCCCCCTTCCTATCTGCCTTTCGTAGCTCTCCTTCCTTCCAAGTCCCTTAATTCTCATTTTTCGAGGTTTGAGGGCATTTCCTTTCGTCCTATCTTTTGTTTTCCTTATTCTTATTTGTGTTTTCCAATTCATCTTCTGGTATGTACTGTGGTTAGGTGTAGGTTTAATTTCATTTCATTTATATATTCACTATCACCCAAACCCAGTGGTTCCCAACCTTTGTCAGCTGACGCCCCGCCCCCTTTTCAGATACGGGAGAGTTCATCACACCCCCCTCTCCCCTCCCCCACCGCACCACTCATCACTTCTATAACCTCTTCGATTGACGGAGAATATAGACCTAACCTAATAACACTACATAATGAAATAGGCCTATAAATTACATAACTTACTAACTTCATTTTAGCACAATACAAAGAACACACTTTTACAAAAAATCCTTAAATTAGTCAAGAAATGTCAGTGAGAGGATTGACACTGTTTTCTCTTGGTAAGATTCGGTATGTTTGGTTTGATATTTGGCAGAGCACAGCGGAGATCACTTGCAACATCAAGCCGGCAGCACTGCTTTGTTTCTATGACACTCAGCGTTGAAAATCCTGATTCGCATAAATATGTCATTGAAAATGGGACAATGACGCGCAATGCAACTTTGAAAATTACAGGATACACTGCAAGACAGTTTACCCAAAAGTCACCCAGTCCTAATATTTTAGAATCATTTTTAGCCTATTTTCAATTTTGAAAAAATAGGCTTATGAGATCACCTTTTGTCCGTGTGTGTGTGCGTGTGTGTGTGTGTGTGTGAGGTGTGTGTGTGTCTCCCCCCCCCCCTAATAAAATCTAAACCGCTGGAGCGATTTCAATGAAACTCGCTAAGTTCATAGCACTATTCCCGGCGGCCTCGACCGTGCCCTTCAAATTTTGTTACGTCTTACCAATCCAACATGGCGGCTGTGCGAAATATTTCACTAGCATTCAATATCTCCGAAACTATTACCGATATCGCCCTGAAATTGTGTACGGTGATAAAGGGCACTACTAGAAGTTCACCTATGAGACTTTCAAAAACCTGGTTACTACAAAACCAACATGGCGGTCAAGCGAAATTGAGACTTTAAATAGACATTTCTCGCGATTTAACTATCCAAACGTAATGAAACTTGGTACAGCAAATGTTTATACTCATTGTAATGCACTAGAGTCTAATTTAGTTCAAATGTTTACATAGCCTCAAGATGGCGGCTGTGCAAAATATTTCACTGACATTCTATATCTCCGAAACTATTACAGATATCATCATGCAATTTTGTACGGTGATAAAGGGTACTGATACAAGTTTACCTATGTATATTTCATAAACCTCTAAAGTACAAAACGAACATGGCGACCAAGCGAATTTGAAATACTTTAATAGACTTTTCTCGTGATTTAACTCTCTGAGCGCAGTGAAATGTGCTACAGTAAATGAATTTGCAGATTGTAATGCACTGCCATCTAATTTAATTCAATAGTTTACATAACCTCAAGATGGCGGTTGTGCGAAATTTTAAAATTAAGTTTTTATTCTTGTGTCGTAATCATGCGATCGAAGTGAAAGTTTGAATAATGAAGCTAGGCAATAATTGTCCTTGAATGGTACATAACTCTATGGCCTATACATATAACAATCCTAAATGGCGAGCTACCGAAATATTTAGACGGTTCTCAATATCTATGAATCTTTTACAACAACCAAACTGATGTTTTTAATGTTCATAGTGTGCCCTTGCAGCAAGAAATATGCAAATCACAGTATGCCAGCATTGCTCAATTCGGGATTTTTCGGGGCTGCGGTAAGTTCTCCCACTCTGTGACTTACATATTTTGGATTAAATAGAGGATACACTTGCAAAAATAACAACAAAATCAACTCCTATTTTAACACATTTAATTAATCAAAAATTATGGCGCTACAAACAAATAAACACATAAACTACTGACCAATATCATTCTACTTGTCCAAAGTGAACAAGGAATAGCATAAAAATAAAACAAATAATAGATTAAAACACATGGTTTTCTTTAAAACCAACAATTCACGATTATTTTCACTTCCATAAAGTACTCATCTTAAAGTTCCAAATAACTACGAGCTTCTTTGGCTCGATACTTTCCCATAATAATGGTGTCATATTTTTGTACACCTCAAGAATTATTTTTATCTTTTCTTATCATCAAAACAAATATATAATTACATTTAAACTTACATGTTAATTATTCACTTCAATATTTGGGCATATCACATGTTCTCCATATTTACTATCTCTCTCAAGTTTTGCAAATTCACTACGGTGATCGGGAAAACTATTTGTGTACTCCAGAGTTATAAAGATTACTTGACAAAGTCAAAAACTATGATCACTCCCGAAACCTAGTTATCTTCACAAAACTCGTGGATTCCTTCTTTTCCATACAATATTACAATAGGGATTTTATTTAATTCATTTGTCTTATAAGACCATTATCACGTAAGAAAAATACGATCTGAATTGGCAAGCGATAGTATCAATCTACAAGGACCTCGGTTCAACACCCGGGTCATTAACAACTTTAAACACTCACGGTGTATTTAACACATCTTACAAGACGGTTTTTACCCACCCTCGCTCGATGAGGGTCAGGCCATTATACTCGGGCGTGATTTATGACAAGGAAAGCGACTCTCTGCCTAACCTACGGTGGCAGCTCTCTTCAATGCTTTAAAACAAACCTTCACATTATTCTCAGTTCTGTGGAGAGACCTGGCTTTTACTTCACTTATCTCCATTCAACAATATTCTTTGGCTCATAAACCACATTCGTAACCTTGGCATTGATTAATTATGAGAGGGTCCTCATTGATTGGGAAGATTAATACACATTCTACGACGAATAATTAGGGGCTTTAACAACAAAAGGATTCTAGGTTCGAATCTCTTAACATGCCTCGGGAACATTTCCACCTCAGAGGACTTATACAAAACGCGATTTAGGGTCAAGCCGTAGCTTACAGGACCTACGCTCAATAATACCATACATTAGCTCCCTTTTAAATAATACACACATGGCCTCGTGATCCACGTCACAATTTAGAGGACTTACAACATATCTCAATTCACTGCAATCAACTACCCTCCATAAGTAACTTACCAAGTACTTTAACTTTTACGCGTTCCTAGCGTGACTTTTTATTTAATTGCGTTCCATTACGCTACACATTACTTTACGGCCGAATGTCTTCCAAAGAACTGATAAATTTCATAGTAACAATTGATACATATCTTAATTCTTATATTAATATTTTCCGTTGACAATAAATCGCTCCCTTTTTAAGAACATGCATTCACATCATGTCTTATACATTTGTTAAGGCTTCAACGCTCTATATTTTTATATCATTCAATTTAATCTTTATTTAGATTTCTTTACCTTGTTATTCACATCATGTTTTCATTCCTTACAAAAGCTCAAAAGCTATTTCTTTCATATAATTCAAATTTACCTTTATGTAAATATCTTTGTTATAATTATTATTATCACGCTTGCTTTTATAACATTCATTAAATACTGACATTTTATTCCATGCATTTCCTCTACAGGATTTATTATTTCACATAATTATTTATTATTTCTTAAAACTTTATTTTCGTTCAGATCGCGTTCTTATTTAGTTATTATTCATTTAAAAACATCCCTTCTACTCAAAACTCCGGTGGAATTGTACAGAAAATTTTTCCCGACACCAACATAATGAAAATCTTTACTTACAGGTTTAAGGTCGCTTTCTGACCTTTATTCTCGTTTGATGTGACATTTTGGCCCACCTTCTTGAACTACTCCATATTGTACAATCTCATCTTATGTACAGAAATTTCTTGACACATAGTCACTATATTTAACACTGACAACATTTTTTTATACACTGGTGTATCCTTTTTGAACACACATTAAAACACTAAAAAATATTACTCTGGTACATATTATAACACATATCACTGTGCATAAAACGCTTTCATTTTACCTAAAACACTTAAAATGACACTTATTTCTTTTCTTACAATATTTACACTTCACTCCTATCACACGGGCGTATCTCAACGATTTTTTACAATTTCTGTCGGCTGTTGATGATCCCTGATGTGAATCCTATCGACCTGCATTGGACGTGTGATTTTACTCGTTCAAAGTTGCTCTCTCCTACAATGGAAACTACTGGTTTCAGTCTCTCAAAACCGCTTCTATTGTCTATTACTCGGCTTTACTTTATCTGCTTTAACTAGGCGATAAATGTCTTTTCTTTGCCGTCACCTCTATTTATATATGGTGGTCTATCGTACCCTATAGTTTCTATATCTTGGCCTCCCTTCGAGGACCGTATACTGTCTATCGTACCCTATAGTTTCTATATCTTGGCCTCCCTTCGAGGACCGTATACTGTCTATCGTATATTTTTGACGTTTTCTCACTAGAGTACGTTTCCCTCTGGTTTCGAAGCTAAGTTCCTAAGTTCCTTTTCGCTTGAACTTCTATCTTTCGCGATCGTAATTACTGTTTATTCTTGTCCTTTACAGGACTTAATGTCTTTAACAATGTCTTTACTAGACGTAACGCCGTTTATTTGTTGGAGTTCTTATAACTTCGTAACTGTATTGAACTAGTGTTCTTCTGGAACTCGAAGTTCCCTACTGATCGCTGTATCTTACTTTGGCGATATTGCTTTAAAGTCCGTATATTTAATGTTCTTTATAATTTAGGACTCTTCAAAGTCTCGAACTGCTAACCCTCAGCGTAGCGTACTTATATCGTAACTGGTCTACACTCGGTGAACTTGTAACATAGCCTCCCACAGGCTCTGGATCAATGTCTGATACAGCTTAACGTCCCCCTCACGGGCTCTTGAATACTGCGTATACGATGTGGTGCAGCACTTCCGCTCACGGAATGCTCGTAGACTGATGATTATGATGCTCCAGCGTAACGCCCCCCTGGACGGACTAATACTGCATGTACTGATACAGCGTGACGTTCCCCTCACGGGCTCTCGTAGACTGCATGCACTGATGCAGAGTAACACCCCCTCACGGGCTGTCAGAATAACTGCATGATTGGCTTGGTGAGGCCAGGAGTTTTATACCTTTCAGCCAAAAAAAGATAAAACTCTAGTCCTTTTCGTGACCAACTTTTGAACTAATTGTCGCACAATTATAAAAATTATATATCCAGAAAGCTCGTCTTCCAAACGTAAAATAATCTTCCTGTGCATGGAAATCGATCGTGCATTTCCGAGATATTAATTAATTTCTCGTCCTCAACTGTGTGGGTGGTGCTGTTCTTTTTTTATTCTCCCACTCCTTGGGTCTCGGTGAACCCCCAATGACGTCTACTTGCGTTTGCAGTTTTTTCCTGTGCAATTTTTACAAGGTTTATCTTTACACAAAAATCTCTAATCCAAAATGATTCACCGTACTGTATCTGTTTACTTATTTTTATACTCGTAAACGGGTTAAGTTTAATTATTCCTGTTCTGACTCAGCAGCGAGGTTGCCATATTCCTGCAACGTAAGAGCAATTTCCGAGTCCAGCTTCTTCGTCTTACAGTCAAAACTTTCCACTCGTTCTAATAATATCCATGACTGGCTCCTTATAAATGTCAAGAGGCATGAGCTCATCTAAGGAACACCTGGCCCTAGCGCTTGCACAATGTTAGGCTGTAATCCTGGCTTGAAATCTCTCTCCGTTCCCTTAGAAACTGTATGATTCTTTCATTCCTTTCTCAAAGTACATGGATTTGACTCTCTTTGAGGCCATGGTACATGGGTTCATCTCACCCCTCCTTAGGTTAATAAATTTTCGAAAAATTTTGAGGAAATTTATTTCAATTATTTATAAACATCTTATTTTTCCTTTAATAGTCGAAGCCATTATAACGTTCTCCGTCCTTTTTGTTTCTTTATTCCTAAAAAATCCCACGATAATTTGATTTCTTTCATCTTTTTAAGTCATATCCGGTAATTGTGTCGGTTGGGTACGCTCTGTCCCTACCCTTTCTTTCTCCTTTTTATTTGTCTGGATATCAGGTTTCCAGAACCTCATTCTTCTTTACGGGTGTGGTCTATCCCTACCCGTTCCCTTATTTCATCATTCTCCTTCCTTAAATTGAAATTTTCTTCTTCAATAAAATCAATTATTTCTTTAAAGTTCCCTTCCTCTCTGGTTTATATTTGTATGGGTCTTTCTTAAAGGTCCCATTCATTCATTCATTCCCCTAGTGGACGTCTACACTTCAGGGTCATAAATTTCTTGTCACGTTCGGGTGTTTTGTTAGTCTTCCTCTAGTCTGGTGTGCACCCTCCAGGCTTGCGTCAAACAGTTTGTTTCTTTTCTTCTTTTATAAGACGGACATCCTGCCGGTCTGTTTCTCTTTCCACATTACATATTATCAACTTAATGACCTTCTTTAAATTACCTTGCGGGTGCATTTAGCTTTACCCGTAACATCATCATTATTATTGTCAGACTCCTCAAGTCTGTAAAATTTCATTTTAATTCTTAAGAGCTCGGTCTAACCTCACCTGACTCTTTTCGGTTTTCTACCACCTTCCTCATCTCTTTTTGCGATGGTATTTCAAACAAAATTAATTTTATTCTTCTTATTATTTAATGGTTGCATAGGGCTTTACCCGTTGGTTCCAATGGAATAATTCTTTTCTTATCCTTTATGCCTCCACCTTACGTCTCCAACTGTTATTACTCCTCCTTGTTCTTCTTCCTCATTCTCTTCTTCTTCTTCAGAGTCTTCCTCATTTTCTTCCTCGAGCATATCTCCCATTTCCATAACTTCTTCTCCTCCTGCTCTTAAATCTTCTATCATTTCATTTTCCCATTTTATAAGCAACTCTTGAGCTCGTATATTCACATCCCCTCCTTGTTCGTGAATACTTTCAACTGTCTCTACAACATTTGTTTCTATTAACTGTCGAACAGTTATGGGTAAATGTTTTAACATGCTTAGGCAATATAACAAAACATTTTCATTCCCCATACACCTTTCAATGGCTTTCTGATAATAAATGATGGTATTTGTCAATTCCATACTTTCATATCCTACCATCTCTTGTTCTTCGTCTTCTTCTTCGTCTTCTTCATCTTCTTCTCGTTTTTACTTCTTGTGTTCTAATCATGCGATTGAAGTTTGAATACCACACGTACACTATAATCTTAATGTAATAGTACAAAAATAAAAATCCATCCTGGCGACCATATGAAATATTTAGACGGTTCTCAATATCTACGAATCTGTTACAGCAATTAAACTGAAATTTTGTATGTTGATAGAGACAATTAACATGAGCAGGATATATGAAAATAGGCTGTATAGTTCTTCACGGAACTA
This sequence comes from Meconema thalassinum, assembly GCA_946902985.2. NCBI lineage: Eukaryota > Metazoa > Arthropoda > Insecta > Orthoptera > Tettigoniidae > Meconema > Meconema thalassinum. Next base: position 300,347,690 of record OX336396.1, on the reverse strand, counting down.
CTTGTTTAGCTTTGATTCACACTTCAAATCTATGGCTTCTTCTTCCAGATGTGCGGGCAGTGGTTCAATGTCAATGGCAAGCGAATTTCTTGTTAACATCCAGGACCATTCTGCCGACGAGATAATATCAGGAAAGTAGAAGTTGAATTCTTGTGCCAGGGAATCCAACTGTGACTGAATTTTCACCTAAGTTTATTACGATCACGTTCATTTTCCGGCAAAATTTCATTGAGGCGGTGAAAGGATGAGAAGTTGTTCAACTGAAGCGGGCGTTTCCATAACTGTATTTTATCCAGGAATGTATAATATTGCAGTTTTTGCCTTGGAGCTATAAACTGTTCAAAGCTCCAAAGAAATCACAAAGGTTTGCCAACGAGACGATAAAATTGGCATGATTTTGCTCCTTACAACACAGCTAATTCCTTATTTCACCTCCAACCTCGCGGCTCCGCAGAGGTTTGTGCCGACAGTTGGCAATTATCAGAGCTTTTGAGAGATTAGAAAAAATGTTTATTATACAAAATTGTAATATTCGAGTAAAAAAAAAGATAAGAGCCTTAAAGTAGTCGCATATGATGTGTAACATCTGACATGTTGTCGTACCTTGAAGTTGTTACTGTTTTCATTATCCTTGACATTCATCAACACACAACATATCTTTTTATATTTTACACTCTCGTAATACATAACAATTCCAACACTCTCTCTTTTTTTCTCCACTGCCTACTTGATATTTCAACTCTCGCACTGCCTTCTTGATACTCTCCTGCCAGTAACTAAGTTACGTTAACAGAGGCTGACTTTTTTTTCTTCACTGCCTACTTTATATTTCTACTCTCACACTGCCTTCTTGATACTCTGCTGTTACAAAGTAATCCGTATGTGATAAACATTCCACATGGGACCACTGCTAGCTGGATCACATCCCTTCTGGCTGCTTTAACAGGGATGCAATCCAACTGGCAGTGCGTCTTACACAATTCCGTCTGATCCACTTCCGTCCCATTTTTCAAAATCACTCTCACAAAAATATCCAGCAACCGAGTGGAAAGATGTTACACAACAAAAACGTTAAATCGGAAATCACTTTGCGCCCCCCTTGATAAAGTCCCACGCCCCCAAGTTTGGGAACCCCTGCCCAAACCATCAAAGGCCCATAACCCAGATGTTATCCCCCAAAACAACATTTATCATCATCATCATCATATAAATAAGATCTGTTGATTTAGAACATAAATATCAACATCATTCCTGAAGTTAGTAACAATAATAATAATTCAAGAGATCACATACTTACACTACATTAATAATAATAATAACAATAACCACCCCACCATTTTTGTGTACCTTTCTGTGCTATTTGTGATAAATATCCAATGTAATACTAGCAACCAACCCCGGCTTCGCCCGGGAACAGTTATGGATGCATTACGTGATAAGCACTTTTCTTTCAATGTCAATGAACTACGACCAATATCCGTTTTACGTCTCGGCATGATGGGCTAAATCACTGACTGGACTATTAATTATATTATCATGGAGATGCATGTGCAACGAATTCTTGTCAAACGTAATGTTGAGGTGCATGAAACACAAATCCTCCTTCCGTCCAATCTTAACTTAAACTGCGTATTTTGCGGAACGAAAAGTTCACAGGCGAAGTGAAGAAAAGCCGAGTTGCAATTCCAGGGAAACTCCAAACACAACCAGTCTTCTCTGAAGTCTTAACTCAACACCACTTGACAGTTTGCTGCTGGCTGTATCTGGGGAATAGGCTCGCACGCTAGCTAGGCTGTAACTGGGGTGATAGTCTAGCTCGTAAACTGTCACCTCAGTAATTGAATGGAGATTGTTGGAAGAAATGAAAACGTAACAAGAAGTTCCGTGACGAACTAACGAGCCTACTTTTCTTAAAATTTAAGATTCATGCCAATGATTAATCTATATGGATCTATATAGAATAATGACGATATTAAGTTGGTGATAATAGAGAACTACAGTTGGCAGCCCTGGTGGCTGAATATATTCTTAATTCCATCTCTTAAGGTACAGAATACAAAATTTAGTTGAAGTCCAATTGATAGCATGGACGTTACATGCAGTTAAACATTTGATCTAACAGCGCGCGTAAAATCATGTTGGCAACAATGACATACATGTATTGATCAGAAATAATCTGAAATAATATGATCTGTTGTTGTGTCAATTTTGAATGAAATCCATCAGTTAGTATAGAAGTTACATGCATTTTAAAATTGGACCTATCAGCAGGCTTAGAATCATGTTGGCAGCTCTGACATATATCAGTTACACCAAATTAATCTAGAATGCCAGGTACTATACGTGTGCAAAGTTTAGAGCTATTGGCTTGCATACTTTCTGATATATTGATATTAGGATAACAAAAATAGAGACAGTATTTATTAACAGTTGGCAGCCCTGGTGGCTCTTAAGAATACGCTCAGTCATATCCACTTATGTACACATAGCACATACGAAATTTGGTTGAAATCCAATTGATAATGTAGAAGTTATATGCATTTAAATTTTGAACCTATCAGCAGGCTTATAATCATTTTGGCAACACTGCCATGTATGGCCTCCTTGAAATTAAACTGCAATATTACTATCTAATCGTGTGCAAATTTTGAAATAGCTCCCATTCATACCTTCCAAGATATCCAACATTGAGCTCAAATTTCAATAGCACTGACATCATTTTCAAATATGGCCGTGAGATATTCAGGTATAAATCTTTACTCCTACCAAATTTTATTTCGATTGCTGCAAGCGTTTAGGAGTTGATAGGGGGGGGGGGACACACACAGCTAGATAGACAGACAGACAGACAGTCAGACACACATTTGCCCGATCTCATAAGTCTACTTTTTCCTCATTTTTGCAAAATATGAAAAGTAGGCTAAAAACAATTATAGTGGACGTTGTATTGAAGATAGAGGTATGCTCTCGTGGATTTCTTGTTTGTAAAACTTTTCACGCTGAACAATTCTTACACTCATAGTATATTGATATTTTTAACAGTTTGCACAGCGTAAGCTTAAAAAGTGCACGGACGCCAGGTTTATTATTCGACTATTTTACTGAAATCGTTACTGCTTGTCTTCCTTTGATCATAAGTAAGTTATTTCCTAAAGAATCCTCCCTCGTGATATCCTTTATCGAATGGTGAAAACCACATCAAAATCCATCCAGTGGTCATCGAGGTTATCCGTGACATCCAAAAATCGGGGACTACGGTAAGTAGAGATTCCATTTTTCTGCCTAATGTAATTCGATGTTACAAGTGCCTTGGTATTGGACATTTTTCCTCTAGCTGTGATAAACAACAGTGCTGCTCCGAGTGTTCAGATGCTCATAATATCAGTGAGTGTCCGAAAACCAGGATTGAATGTGCTAATTGCAAAGTACAAAATCAACGAAATATCGTGAGATGCCTTCCGGATAATCTAAATACTCAACATCCTGCTACTTCAACTGCCTGTCCGATATTCAAGAAAATATATGATATTGTTAAATCGAAAATTAACTATGGCTGATCAGTGCATTTATCAAGAAATCTTGCATAAATCTAATGTACCTACGCAGGAACTTCTCTTAAACTACGATCTTAATGAAAGATCCATTTTATGTTCTGTATACGATAACCCAATCCTAGAAATAACAAAGTAGTAGGCTTTGGACAAGTTTTTCACATTTATTCCAGAAGAAAATATGTGCCTGGAGAGCGAATTCGTGCAGCTGTTTTATCCAAATCAGATAAATTCATGTTGTTATCTCAGTAATCTAGAATTTTATGAACCATTGTGTGAAGTTTTCAAGAAACCTTGTTGTTATAGGCAATTCTTAACATCCATTCAGCACATCTATAGTAAATAGCGCAATTAATCTTTCTTTTTAAAATATGCTTATTAACTACAGCCCTAATGTACTTAGGTAAAATAGGGCTCCATGCTGTACTGGACATTCAATAATAATAATAATAATAATGTAATTGGACACAATTTGTGTTGTCCCACTACAAAGCTTTTTAAAACTACACTATTTCATATTCACAAACCATAATGTGTAACTATGCGGATAAAATTGTCTTTGAGGAAGGATATTTGTCTAGATGCAAACTTCATTAGAGGGATTAATGAGAGGATAATGGAGTTGAAAATGGGAAGCCAGATACTAACGTCCACGACACCTAGCTGTGAACTTGGCTACTACTAGATGCCATCGCGACCAGCGCCTGGTGATGAACGTTCGATCTTAAGAGCATTAATCAAAACTAAGCTACAAATTTTGCTTCACACAAGCTTAGTCAGTGGAAGGTTCTTCTACATCCCGTAAATGTATGATATAGGTTCGCCGGCTTTACTTCCCCTCCTAAGGAAGGCACACGGAGGGATTTTTAACGCTCTTAAAAATCCGATGACTTTGGCCGGGGTTGAATCTGCGACCTTGGGCATCGAAGCTCAGGATGCTACCAACTACGCCACCGAAGCCGCCTAAACTTGTCGAGATATGAAGCTGGAAGGTTGGTACAACGGGTTCAGTTTGAATGGTAGCATTGCTACACGTGTTCCGGTCAAGCATTACAATGGCAGCAGTTATCATGCCAACAGATGTATTCCGCAATAGAATTAACTGTAAATATGTGTGTATATTGAAATGAGAGTCCATAATTGCAATGTTAACATCATTTCTCTTGTATCAATAATTATAGAATTAAATGTTAATGATCCATTTAACTTCCCATCATCCTACTCTATTCAATTTTGATGCTACATATCAAAAATACCAAATCAGACCTTTATAATCTGTTTGTAAAATATCATATATGATTAATGCAGATAGTAAATTAAATTATGCTCTAGAATGAGTTTCAAACCATATGCAGCGAAATGCACAATAATTATACTAAATTTGGAATGTTGTTGGAAGTTTTGAAGGCATTATTTCATTGTTGCCTATTAAAAAAAATGGTATTCCCCCCCAGGGGTTCATAACTTGTGGGACGCCAGTGAGTCCAGCATTGCTTCCACTTACTTGTGCCGGGATCCTCTCAGTCTTCCTTCCTCTCGACCTCCCTTAGTCAATTCTTGTTCTTTTCCGACCCCGACGGTATTAGGGTATCTGGGGCGTAGGGAATCTTTCACTTTCCCGCCTTAATTGGCCCTTGTCTCATCTTTCCTGATTCCTCCATCTTTTCATTGTATCTCTTGCCTGCTGCTCAAGGCCCTCAAGTAGGCAGGGTGTATGTAGCCCCACCACTTATGGTGCACTCTATATAGTGCTACACCCTCAAGGGCTCACGGCTGGTGAGTTTAGGAGTTGGTGACCCCGAGGGATTCCTGAGCTGGGTCCGTTTTTTCCCCTTTTTCCTCTGACCTTGGGGCGGGCCCATTCCTCTTCCCTTTCCTATCTGCCTTTCATGGCTCTCCTTCCTTCCAAGTTCCTCAATCCTCATTCTTCAAGGGTTGAGGGCATTTCTTTTCTTCCTGTCCTTTATTTGACTTAACCTTTATTTGTTTACTAGTTCTTCTTCTAGTAAATACATCTGTAGTTAGTATTAGTTATAGTTTTCATTCTAGTAGTGGCTACGCGGGCTAAAGCGCAGCGTTAGGTCAAGGCGCCAAGCTCTCTGCTGACTCGGTAGACGCGTGGGTTCGAGCCCCACCGTCGGCTGTCCTTGAATTGGTTTTCCGTGGTTTCCCATTTTCAACACCAGGCAAATGCTGGGACAGTACCTTCGGACAGGCCACGGCCGCTTCCTTCCACATCCTTGCCCAGTTTCATTCATCTTCATCCATACCATCTCTCATCCCGACGCGCAGGTCGCCCACGGGCGTCGACTAGAAAGACCTGCACTCGGCCTCTCAGGAGGCTACACGACAAAAAAAAGTTTTCATTCTCATCTCATCATTCACTATCACCCAAACCATTAGAGGCCGATAATCTAGATGTTAGGCCCCTTAAAACAATCATCATAATCATCATTGGCACACCCTCAAATGCCAACCGACTGCACCAGGATTAGATCCAGCAACCTTGGGCATAGCAATCGAGAACCTTGCCGCTGAGCCACGCAGCCAGCCAGGTTAGAAAGAGGGGCCAGTGTTTCTCAGAAGAACATAAACGTGACGGGTTGCATAAAATTAGATCACGAGGAGCAGATGGACCACCCGGTCGGTAGCCTATATGTGTGGTATTATTTGGCATTGTCCCTATGGATTGAATAGCATTTTTCTCTATGTCACCTGGAAGTGATGAAAACAATAAAAGTGACTACGGCGTGTCCATAGCAGTTGACTAGAGTTATTGTCGTGGAATATCTAGGTCATCAGACCCTGTATAGCGCTGTGGAAGTGAGTGAATGGACGGTGTCGGCTCTCATCACAGTTTACTCGAGTTAATGTCACGGAACTGTGTGCGTGCGTGCTTTGTGTTGTGGAAAATGAAAAAGTGGACGTAGCAAAATGTACACTTTAGTGGTCACATGAGGAGATGAAGGATGGGATAAATCTCTCAGGTTTATTGCGCGCCTGTCCCTCACATTCAGCCGTTACACATTCAACTGCGAGTTCTCTTTTATTTATCTATTTGTTTGATGATGATGATGATGATGATGATGATGCTAATTGTTCTAAGGGGACTAACATCCTGGTTAACGTTCCCTAATGTTTTTTTTAGCGTATGGCTTTTATTGCCGGGAGTGTCCGAAGAGATGTTCGGCTGGCCAGTTTTTGTAGCTGCTTCGAGGCGGACACCCGATGGGTGAGCTACAAGTACCATCGCGTGTGGATTGTTGTCTGGGGAGGAAAGTGCGATTGTAAGGACGAGGAATTGGAAGGTAGCGGCTGTGGCCTATAGTTAGGGACCAACCCCGGCATTTGCCTGGAAGGAAGATGGGAAACCACAGAAGACCATCTTCAAGGTTGCCGGCGGGGGGATTCGAACAACCGCGCCTCCCGGATGTGAGCGACTGCCAGCAGTCATGCCGTAACGACCACTTCTAACTCACCCATTATGGTTTGGGTGATAGTGAAAGATGAGATGGGAATAAGAACTATAACTAATACTAACTACAGACTTACAAACTAGAGGAAGAAATGGTAAACAAATAAAGGATAAGGCAAATAAAAGACAGGAAGGAAAGAAATGCCCTCAACCCTCGAAGAATGAGGATTGAGGGACTTTGAAGAAAGGAGAGCCATGAAAGGCAGAGAGGAATGAGGAGAGGGTCTGCCCCAAAGTCAGTGGAAAAAAAAGACCCAGCTCAGGAATCCACCGAGATCGCCAACTCCCGAACTCACAAGCCGTGAGCCCCTGAGGGTGTAGCAATATCCAGGGTGCACCAGAAGTGTTGGTGCTACTCATACCCTGCCTCCTTGAGAACCTTGTGCAGAAGGCAGGAGATATCATGAAAAGAAGAAGAAAGCTGACCCCTTGCAGAAGGAGGGTATCAGGGAAGATGAGGCAAGGGCCAATTAAGGCGGGAAAGGAAGAGACTCCCTAGGCCTCGGATACCCTAATACCGTCGGGGTGGGAAGTGAACAATAGTTGACCAAGAGAGTTCGACAGGAAAGAAGACGGAGAGGAGCCCGGCACAAGTAAGTGGAAGCAATGCCGGACTCAGCTGGCGTCCCGTGGTCGCAAACTCACGTCCTACTAGATGTGAACCCCTGGGGGAATTATTTATTTATTCCTTTGTTTATTTATTTATTTTTTATTTATTGACTAGCAACCCAAGCCGGCTTCGCCCGGTATCTTTAACGGTTTACCCAGCGTAAGCTAAAAAGGCGCACGGGCGGCAGGTCCCAGACACAATTCAGAAAAGCCGAGGTGAACAGCGAAACTCCAAAGACAAATACTCTTCTTGGAAGTCTTAATTCGACGCGACTCGACAGTTTGTTGCTGGCCGAAGCTGGGGTGATAATCTCACCACTCGCTAGCTCGTGAACTCGCTCCGAAGCTAGTAATTTAAATTTTCGTTGAATGGAGTTTGTTAGAAGTAATGAAAACGTAAAACATTTACAGTGGGTGATGTATCAAAGATAGACATATCCTGTCCCGGCATTTTTGTAGAACTTTTCATACTGAATAATTCTTGCACTTATAGGATATAGATATTTTTGACGCTTTACCCAGGGTAAGCGTAAAAAGCGCACAGATAGCAGGTTTTTCTTCGACTTGATTCACTGAAATCATTACTGCTCTGCTTTCTTTGGTCATAAATGAATGTTCTTCTACAGAAACCATCCTCAAGATATACTTTATAGAATGGTGAAAAGCGCATCAAATCCATCCAGTGGTTCTCGAGATTACCCGTTACATCCAGCAATCGGGTCTTGGTTTTATACCAGGCAGAGATGTACTTATTCATTTCAAATGACATAAAAATGACCACGAGAGCCCGATTCCTTATTGACTATGTAATAATAATAATAGTCGCCTCCGTAGCGTAGCGGTCAGCATGGTTAGCTGCCGCCCCGGAGGTCCTGGGTTCGATTCCCGGCTCTGCCACGAAATTTGAAAATAAAGTGGTATGAGGACTGGAACGGGGTCTACTCAGCCTCGGGTGGTCCAAATGAGTAGAGGGGGTTCGATTCCCACCTCAGCCATCCTCGAAGTGGTTTTCCGTGGTTTCCCACTTCTTCTTCGGGCAAATGCCGGGATGGTACTGCCCCCGTAATTGAATTATGGAGACCACGGTGGCTATATTTGAAATTATAAGGAGAGTTATGGCTGTCATAGTTATGACGTGGGTAGTCATGACGTAAGCACGGATGACGCGAATTGTTATGCCAGCAAGCTACTTGAGCTGAGATTCTCAGTGACGTCAGCATTTAGTCGAGAATGTTCCAAGATGTACGACGCAGTCGCAGGAAACGAGGAATTCGGCTGAGGAAGAAACTATGCTATTGGAGGAGAGGCATGAACCAATGAACGATAGTTTAAAGGAAGACGGAGATTGCTAAAACTATGGTATTTTTATTACTTTTGGAATGCAGAATTGTGGAAATCCATTTGCAGTAAAAGCATTGATTTGGAATTTTGGTGAAATTTATTTTCAGTTTTTGAATTTTGAAAATCCGTCATGTATTAACGAAGTTGGAAGTTTTAGCGATGACGCAGTATCACGCTTTGGAAGGGATGGAAACGCCCCTCGTGAAGTTAATAAAAGGGCTTGCGCAGAAGAGAGGAGCTCCCTTTCGTTCTCTGATCATTCTGAGATCTCATTCTCAGAGCATCGAAATACATTTGTGAAAGTTCTTTTCTTATACATTCATTATAGTGAGACGTCGAAGTGAACAGCAGTGAAAAGAATCGTCTTTATAACGCGTGGCGAGGCCACTATATTAACGAGATACAAGTCAAACTAGGTGAAGTTGAAACGGACCTTAGAAAGCTTCTACAAGTTTAGCTTCGAACAGTTAGCGGTCTCCGATAAGCTAATTGCATTGTGCAGTGCTACATGCAGTTATAGAGAAAGGCTGAACAATTTCGACCGATTAGTTCGAAAGATATTAGCAGTTTTATACGACTGAGAAAAGTGATTATCTCGCCACAAGAGAAGCACTTTTGTATAAGCCAGAATCAACGCAACGGCTGACGCTGCGAGTGGAATAGAAATACTTCAGATTGCTTGGTTACACAACGCTACCAGTATAATGGAGCAAGTTAATACGGCAGTTTGTTCTTCTAACACTACAACCGAAGAGCAGATGGAAGGCTAAGGGCTTATTGCAATTGGGACATACTTCAACGGAGTAAGATAGCGACATGGAACTTCGCTAATTGCTATTCCACACAAGCGAACATGCGGTGAATACCATCTACACCCATGTTTCGTAATTAACGGCTGAATACCATCGAACAGCCATAAAAACAATTTCATACTCTGTATATGAATAATTTCTTCGGAAATTTCTACAAAACTTCATGGCGATTGTCTACTGGAACTTCAGGGAATTTTTCAAGAGAGGTCAGGGATATCCCGACGCACAAAGAAGATTATTGCCGGAAGGATGTCTATTCGTCTTCGAGGAGCAGAGCGATTCACGGAGAAGGAAGCAGTTCGATTCTCTGAGGGTGCTATTTCCTATTTCGAGGATGGAGCTCAACTTTAACGTGGTGAAATGGATCCATCAGCAGTCTTCTTTGGGGAATTTTCCTCTGGAACGTCAATCGGCAGATAAGGTAGTCGTGAACGTTTATTGTATTTGAGTATATTAATGATGTTTGAGCAACCATTTTTCCCATATTTTTATCCTCATGTATTTTTGCCCTATTTTCTTGATGAGATTCTTATTCTCAGTACACCTTGATGAGTTTTGCATTTTTCGACGATTTATTAAGACATTGTTATGTCATGGGCATAGTTAACGATTTTGGATCAGTTGAGACTGATATTTAGAATTTTCAGTAATTAATATTTTTTGTAGTCACGATTTGACTGTAAGTTAATGATTTTTAATGGCAGATTTAAATTCAGACAGCGTGTCACTTTATTAAAGTAATTCTACCCCAGTTTAATTACTTTGACCAATTTTCTGTCATCATCAAAAAGGAAGAACATTTAAATGATTTTAGAGCGTTAAAATCTCTTACGTTGTCGACGATCTTGGAAATACTAGTCGTTATTTGTATTGATTGCAACACAGACATTTATCGTCAGTTATGAATGAACATTGCATTATAGACACTTTTGTGAAAGATTAACTTTAATAATGAATTTTTGAATGCATTAAAGTCAAGTACTTTTGTTAGGAGTTTTTCTCAATTAGAGATTTATAGAACGATGTTTGCATTCCCCAGTCTAATTGGATTCTATTCGACTACTTTGCATTTTTGTCGCACTTTATTTGAAGATAGTATTTTCATACTACATTTCTTTTAAAATGGTAATCTTAAATTTTGATAGACCAGACAGGCGTATATAAGCGTATTCACTATTAAATTTGTTTGTGATTGGCAAGTTTTGACTTCATTTCGGTTCATGAATGAAATTCACGAAGGTTATAGAAAGACAGTTTTGAAACAATTAATGATTATAAAAATTTTTAAGTGGAACTATGAATGTATAATCGCTAGTGCAGCGCGTGTTGAAAGTCGCTGAGATATAATGCCCTTGAATATGAAGGAAGTTCCCACAGGAATAAATGTTAAAGAATTATTTGTGGAAGTTTTGTAAGTTATGTGGAAGTTGAATACCATATAGATTAATATATGATGATTTTGGGCATATTTTTAATGCAGTTTGTGCATTAACTTGTTAGCGAAGGATTTTCCGCTGGAGTAAGATTGTCATAGTTCGTTGAAAATAAATCAAGTGAATTACTGTTATAATTAACACGAGTTTTGAAAGAATTTGAGATAAGATTTTGAATGAAGGTTGCCGTCACAAATCATTATTAAAACCTTTATTAAACCAGATTGTGACATTAACATGTATAACTAACCTTCATTGGTCGATTATATAAATCACGATTATGAAAATTACCAACCGAATGGACATGTGGTTAATGTATTTATTAAATTAATAATTTAAACAATTTAAATGTTAATATTGTAAATAAGTGCTGTAAATATTTTTGAAAATAATGTGAAACGAGAGTGATGTTAAAGACGTGCTTATAATATTTTTATTGTCTTTGACATATATTATAAACAATTTCTAATTGTTATAAATAATTTATGTGATTTGTTATAAACATTTAAGAGCTAATTAAACAATTGGATGAGAAGTTAACAAGTTTAAGGAATTAACAGAATGATTCAATAGGATGTGAGCAAAGTACTTGAAAGATTTGCGTAAATATAATGTGATCTGTCTTGTAGACATTTAAAAGCTTGAGAGAGCAAGCTATACTCTTACGTAACAGCACGTGAGAAGGGAATGCATTTGACCAGTATGCAACAGGTTCGAGGTTAGCTCGCAGCTGGGCCAACATCTGGTTCACTGAGAGTGAGGTCGTACACACTTCGGCCTTGCGACTATAAATACCATTCTCATGTTTATTAAAAGGAAACCAAATGCTTTATATATGTCACACCCTGACGTCCTTTTCCAATCCAATAGTGTTATGAATATTACGTTATTTGGAGCTCTTGGGAGCTAAAATGTTTTATATTATGTTGTATAATAATTTTTGCAAGTCCTACTGAGGACGTAGTCAGATTGACTTGGGCTACTGATAGCCACGTTGATTTTGTTGTGTTAGTAAAATCATACCCTTTATTAGAAATAAAGCTTTTGTACAGTTCAAAGTTCTCGTCTTCGTTCTTGGTTCATTTTTAAATGTCATGGTGGAGGTTATTGTGTGAACAGACTTTAGTGATCCTGTTGTCAACTCAAACCCCGAGATAATTAAGAGGTAAGTAACGGTAAGTATGAACCCCCGTCTATTTTGGTGTGTTCCACAATGATTTCCTGTGAACTTCTGTGCTCTTATCTCGATAGTATCTGTCAGTGCCATTTTCATTGATGTAACTGTGCCGGTGCGACTGATAATTGGCAATCCGATTGAGGGGGCGGATATCTGACAGCCTTCTATCCAGGTAAACGGGGACAGTACCTACTGTAAGGCCACGGCCGCCTCCTTCCCTCTTCCTAGCCTATCCATCCCTATCTTCCATCCCTTCCCCTCCCTCATGAGGCCCCTGTTCGCTTTGCAGGTGAGGCCGCCTGGGCGAAGTGCTGATCACACCTCCCCAGTTGTATCCATCCCGACCAGATGTTCCAATCTCCAGGACACTGCCCATAGAGGCGTTAGTGGTGAGTTCCCTCGCTGAGTACGTGGGAACCATCAACCTAGAGGGTAAATTGACTAAATAAAAAAAATATATAATAATAATAATAACTTATATTTTTAATATTTTTCTTGCTTAACACATTTTGTAACATATCTATTGTTTTTTGTTAATTTTAATGTGTGTGCTCTTGGAAGAAGAATATTTTTAAGCCTACTTTCGATTTTTGCAAAAAATGAAAGTAGACTTATGACATCTACACAGGGCCAAAAATTGTGTGTGTGTGTGTGAGTGTGTGTACTCTGAATGTCTGCCCCCCCCCCCCCCCCCCCCTATCAATTCAAACACGGTGAAACCGAATTGAACGAAATTTGGTACAGATCTAGAACTAGCAAAGGGCACCTCAGTGTCAGGTTTTATATCGCCGCCATCTTTACCAAAACTGAATGGCGGCCACTCAAATGTTCAAAACGTAAAATCAAAAAACAACTAACCAAATTTTCCCATCTCTACCAAATTTGGTAACAACATACCTTCGTATAGGACGCGTCTTGTGACCAAGCTACAAGGTCATCCGCCGGACCATTACAGGATGGCGGCCGTGCGAATTATGCAAACTTTATAATCCATATCATGGGACCCACCAGGTCCGATTATAGAGCCGATAATCGTTTTAACTGTTCTAAAGGAAGAGGCACGTTCGAAATTAAAAGTTTATTTTGTAATATTACAGTGGAGAAGTGATTTTAAAAAGCTGAGCCTTCTCAGTTAGAAGGCAAGATGGCAATGGATATCATGTTCCTGACTTATATTTCACCTATTTAAGTATTGCATGCAATATAGCGAACTGATAAAAAAAATGTATGAAATGCTTTATACATAAATAATATATTCCACTGATGAAATCGTTTATTCTAAATCATTATATGCTACTACGTTCTATGTAACTCATTTGATATCGGACTATTTTCGTTGGCGCGCTTGGCGTTAGTCTATCAATCTTATGGCAATGGTTCAAACCCCATTAGAGGTAGCTTTTTTGCTTGAAATTTGTCATATTTATTGTTTTGTAATGACTCAGAGGTTTTAAAATTAAGCGTTATATTGTGCATATTACGATGGAAAATATATATTTAATTAAAACAAAATTCGCCAGCAGATTTGCACGAGACATCTAGCGGCAAAAAAGTGAATTATCATGTCCAACAGCGGCGAAATGCACGCCGGCCGACAGATTAACTTACAGATTTTATTGAAAAGTTTATTTTTATGGCCGCTAGAATGCACTCGCCCTGTTAGGATTATCTTGTTCGATACTTCTCCACTAGATGTCACGACTGGTCTACGTGGGACTCCATTTATTAGTATACCATTAGCATTATATGCGCATCGAATTTTAAGAGTGACAAGAAGATACTATGATACATTTTTACTTTTTATTTGCTTGCCACGGTGGGTGAGTGGTCAACGTGTCGGTCTACTAACCCCAAACTTGCAGGTTCGCCCCTGGCCGTGGTAAGTGATTTTTGAAAGGCGGCAAAAATTGCAACACCATGTCATGCGATGTTGGCATGTCAAGGAACCCATTTGAATGCAGTCGGCCGGGTTCATAGTGGCAAAATTATTCTCGGGAGTTACCGTCAACACAAAGTTCCTCATTTCTCTACTAGAAAGCGCTATAGTGTTCAAGGAGCTTAGATATCTAACCTCCTTGACTTGAATAGTGCTTCACGGAGCAACGAAATTCGACATGAAAGCTACCCAATGGGTGTCAGATAACAAAGCTTGCATCCGGCACCCGAGGCCATACGATATTATTGTTATTATTATTATTATTATTATTATACTTTTTATTTTAAAGGGTTTGTAACAGCCTATTGTGCGTTATTTGAAAATGTTATATGAAGTAAAGAACAAAACGATTTCACATAGTACCTGACCTCTAGCCGTTGGTGCTAGTTCAGGTTCTACTTTTATTGCAGCCAGATAGCAATCGAAAATATCCACATAGTTGGTATACACACGTCACTGTAGGGTCATGGAAAGATTTGTTAATACAATTAGGGTTGTGAAAGCCATGCACAACCAGACGTGTAAAGCCATGCCTCAAGTAAATGTTGGATGTTGCCCACGTCAGGTCGATTATCTAATAATAATAATAATAATAATAATAATAATAATAATAATAATAATAATAATAATAATAATAATAATAATAATGTTATTGGTTTTACGTCCCTTTTAACTACTGTTGCTTTTAGAGACGCCAGGGTGCCAGAATTTTGCCCCGAAGGGAATCTTTAACGTGCCAGTAAATCTACTGTCACGGCTCCTTCGCATTTGTGCACCCACAAATGCCTGCTGACTGCGCCAGGATACGAACCTCCAACCTAGGGTCTAGCAAGCGAGAACGTTACCTCTGAGCCACGCAGCCAGTCCGGTCGATTATGTCTCCAGATCCATAACATTCTTGAGAAACTTCTTATCTTTCTTTCTTCAATCATCGTAGCAGTTTTTTTCGAGGTTGTGTGTTTGGTAGAGGTAAATAGTTTCTAAGGTCTTCAACCAAGATATGATTCTATTATACTCTTTGATAAAAACAACGAGTTATAACTATACTCATACATGTAGGAGAAAGTAGGCTATATGTTCTTTACTGAACATCTTGTTTAATTTATGAAAACATCCTAGGTTATGGCAAATTTATATTATGTGTACGTTCTTGCACCTTTTCATGTCCTAAATTACGCTGACTGAAACTTATGGTTACATTATAGTACATTATGCAACGAGCCTATAATGGCAATAATTAAGACACGAGTATGTTCATAAAACGAGGGAAGCGAATTTTATAATTTCCATACGAGTGTCTTAATTACCATTATAGGGGAGTTGCATACGACTGTTTTATGTTCGAACATAAATATTCATAAATATCTGTCGAGATTTCGCCAGTTTTATGTACTGAACAGAGCGTATGGGACGCAGAGAATGCCTTGTATTTGACCATGGCCTCCTTGAATACCCCACTATGTCACTATTGTAGTCTAGTAGTGAAAGTGGAAATCAGCGCAGGTGCGATGCTATCCTTACCTGAATGGCCACACCACTGTTTCTTGAGCTCTGATTGGTGGAAGAAACCGTACCTTAATGAAAACTTGTACTATTATATAATGAGCCTCATTATAGTACAGTTTTCTAACATATAATATTTGCATTTCGCCATGGTCGAACATATATATTATTATAATTATTAATTTCATTTATTTATTTATTCAGAATCGTTTCAACCTCTTACGGGTTACCATCACACGACTTCCTTAACTGTTAATGTTCTTTCTTTTTACGGCAATATTCCTACATTCACTGGCTTGCTCTTGCTCGTTCCCCTCTCTTCTTGTTCTCCTGGGTTTCTCGACGAACAGATCCGTCGACTCCACAATTTTCTTTCTGAACACTGTTCCGTTTGCAATATCTCTCTCCGCAATGCCACATTTGTTAAAATCCTGATGAACTTCTTTCAACCATGGTACTTCAGTCTTTCTCCTTTCATAGAAGATATGAGGAACATATTTGCCAGGCGTTCCGATCCCATTCTTCTCATACGTCCATACAAATTCAATCGTCTTTTTGTCACTAAAATTGAAATGTTCTCGCATTTTTCATACAGCTCTTGAATTGATCTCAAACAGAACGTAAACTCTGTTGTCGTTGCTTTCTTCCTTCATTCATTTATATTTTAAAAAATCTTTTAATGTTTTATATTTTTTATTTATTTATTTACTTATGTATTGATGAAAGTATCATGTACAGTATTTATTTGTTTATTCCTTTCTTAACTTATTTATTAATTTATTTTAACATTCATTTATTCCTTAAAATTATATTAAAATTTCATTTATTTATTCTTCTATTTATTTACTTATTTATTGATTTATTTGTTTCGTTATTTATTCATGTTTTATTTTATTTATTTATTTATTTATCGTATGGCTAGCAACTAGGTGAATATTACAATATAATAAATGTATATATATACATAAGTTAATCATATGTACAATATATACATCACAAGAACATTGGTTGCGTTTGCATTCATAACGAGATATCCAGTTGTTGAAGTCAGTCCAGAAAGAGAGGTGCAGCAAAAATGACATCTGGTGGTGATCCAGCATACTTCCTCAGCGGACATTCTTGAACAATATGCTCTACGGTTTGAAGAGGAGCTCCGCAGTCGCAAGCAGGAGAATCATGAAATCTCCATTCATGTAGCATGGCGTTACATCTGGCGTGACCTGTTCTTAGGCGATTTATTTTTACCCACTGGTTTCTCTTCAGGTTAAATCCCGGAAGTCTTATAGTAAGATCTAGAATACCTTGATGTTTCACATGAGTAGTCTTTCAGTTATTTGATTAGTTATTTTATTATTTATTTAGTTAATTATTTATTATTTATTTATTGAGTTAGTTAGTTAGTTACTTAGTTATTTAGTTATCTATTTATTAGACCACTTCACTCAATTTATAAAAAAGAGTTTTTGATTTTTGAATCGATCCAGTACTTCTCCATTCAGTCGGGTCGCAGTCTACTGTACTTTCTTCGTCTGAAATCACCCTTCCTATAGTTCGTTTGTTGATCCTAGTTTATCCTGGAGTTCCTTAATTTTGTCTATTTTGTTTTTAAAATCCTCAATAATAATTAGTAATTCTCTTATATCTTCTTTAATCTACATAGTATTAGTAGTATTTTTTACAAGTAAATTGAGCACTTAGGTTCACGCAACAACTTCGTTATCTTTTCCTCGAGCAGA
The DNA here is from genome assembly GCA_946902985.2 of Meconema thalassinum. NCBI lineage: Eukaryota > Metazoa > Arthropoda > Insecta > Orthoptera > Tettigoniidae > Meconema > Meconema thalassinum. Next base: position 300,330,117 of record OX336396.1, on the reverse strand, counting down.
GTATTCCCTGTGCCCATTAATCCTTCATGCGTTCGCTGGTCTGCTTCCGTTGTTCTTATGTCCAGCCTCTTTCGGTCTTCTTAGTTCTTTCTGCAGCTGGAACCCTTCCAAATTTTTCGTTATCTCCAACAATTGGACCGTTGAGATGTTTATCCTTTCCATATCCTTCTTTTATGATCAAATACCTCTATCCTCAATTTATGAGTTACACACACCACCATAACCATAAAAAAAATACATTTTATCAGACAAATATCAGACACATACAAGTATACACAGAGCTTGTAATCACGCTGTCCTTAGGTCCTAAACGACTGTATTTATAAGTCAAATTGCTGTTTCCACTCGCAGATTATGTTGCTGTAGCGATACGTTATTTACCAGGAAAAAGTAGCTACCCTTTTGCAGCAATTTGCTCCACCCTCAGTGCCGTTCTTCCACAAATTGCCCTCACTATGTATCTTGTGAATATCTTTGAAGGTATTTCCATCGTGAATGCGCCGCGAAGGGAGAGATTGAATAGGGGCGAACAAAAAGCCAGGTCGTAACAAGATTACTTCAATTCCGGATGTTCCTCCACAAGTGCATCCACGCGCACATTTTAATCCGGGACACATTACGTGTGACAATCGAGATACTTCCTGTACTTAAAAATCAACCAAAACACATTCTCTCCTCTAAAGAAATTGCAGTGCGGAATATTGACGCAGAATACAGGATGTCACAAAATGCGCGGCACAAATTGCAGGACACCTTCCTCACTTGTAAACGAAGAAATTACGTACTATAAACATGGGTCCGGATACGCTTTGTTTCCATGATACACCTCATTGTCTCCAACCCATTAATCATGGGAAACACGCAAGAACAGAACGTTCGAATCATGGGGAACATTCACTGCTGGTTACGTCTGGTTACGTTGTCATAATCGAAGTTGCACCGCCAGTGTTTTGTTTTGCGACTTACGGCATTGTTTGTTTACAGCTGTGTGACAAAACAAGTACAATGGAGCACCTCCTCATTTTAGTGTTAATGTCCGTTGGCTTCTAAATAACAGATTCGGTGACTGATGGATAGGTAGAGGTGGAATAATTGCCTGGCCTCCACGCTCTCCGGACCTAAACCCACTAGACTTTTACTTGTGGGGTCATTTGAAAGCTCTTGTGTATCGAACCCCAGTACAAGATATTCAGAGTCTCTGTGCGCGTATTATGGAAGGCTGAGAAACCTTACGCAATACTCTAGGGATGCATCAGCAAATCCGAGATTCACTACGACGGTGCGGTGGGTTGTGCATGTATCAATGCGCATGGAGGGCATATTGAACATCTCCTGTGAGGAACAGTTGCTTGTGGTATGCTGGTACGCTCTGATCTTGTATGTTTCGCATGATTAATGAGTTATACCATGGAAACAAAGCATTTCTGGACCCAAGTTCATATAACATCATTTCTTCGTCTACATGTGAGGAATGTGTCCTCCAATTTGTGCCTACCTTTTTGTGACACCCTGTATAGGATGGTTTACCCTCGACATGTTGGATCCGGGAGTGTAAACAGGCAGGATATCCGGCACTGCCCCACACGAGCTGCGTGAGAAGCCGTTTGGCAACATCGTCCTTAATTACATTGAAGGACCGCAATGAGTGTCTCGTTACTATGTGTTGTTGTTTCATTTGAGGGGCTTCAACATCGACGTCATTTAGCCCCGTGTACTTGAGTGTGTGTTAATCTGTGTCACTGTGGTATTTATAATTTCCGATAAGGATTGGGATGGAGGCGCCCGGGCAAATACCGGGGATGACACCTAACTTTCCGCCACGACCGCTTCCTACACAAATTCTACCTCGAATACAAGTAGGCTACTGACATCACAGTGACATCGGTTATCAGACAACTTCTATAAACTCCTAAGTACACGGGGCTACATGACTACGATGTCGCAAAGTGCCTAAAGAATCAACAACAACAACAATAGCCTAATAGGGAGATTGTAGTTTTAGTGACTTTTCATACGAGCCCCGCACCGTAGCTGTGAACAAACGAGACCATCCTGAATTTGGATTCTGCACACATTCCCCCTATGCTAAGGCTCGGACAGCACCTCAGGGTACCTACCTTATTCCTGAGCCTAAATATTACGTGCTGGTGTTGCTATCTCATATTAAGGGCTTGGGAAATTTATTTTCATGGGCCCGTGTACTTGGGTGTGTGTCCAATTTCACTTAGATATCACTCGTTGAAGGTGGCTTCGGTGGCGTAGTTGGTAGTATGCTGAGCCTCTGTGCCCAAGGTCACGGGTTCAAACCCGGCCGAAGTCGTCGGATTTTTTAAGAGCGTTAAAATTTCCTCAGTATGCCTTCCTTCGGAGGAGAAGTAAAGCTGGCGGTCGGCCATGTCATAGATATATGGCATGAAAAATAACCTTCCACCAACTACACTTGTGTGAAGCCAAAATTTGTGGGTTAGAATTGATGACGCTCTATTAGTTCGAACGTTCGCCGCCAGGTGCTGACTGCGATGCCGTCTAGTAGCCAAGTCCGCAAGCTAGGTGGCGTGGACGGTAGCATTTGGTAGCAAAAGTAGAAACTACTGGAAATTATTGTCCGCACACCTTACTTGAATTAAAACAGATAACACACATTAATACAGCAATCACAATTAACACCGGTTATCAGACAGAATCTACACACACACACAAAGTACAGGGGACTACATGACCGCGTTGTCGCAGCCCCTAAACTGAGGAACCAACCTACCAAATGCAATAACCGGGGATGATACCTAACTTTCTGCCACAGGCGCTTCCAATACTAATCCTACCTCGAATACAAGTACATACCCTAGTACTGACATCACATTGACCTAGGTTATCAGACACCTTCTACACACAGCTAAGTACACGGGGCTACATGACCACGATGTCACAAAATGCTTAAAGAATAATCAACAACAACAGCAATAACCTAATAGGGAGACTGTAGATTTAGTGACTTTTCGTACGAGCCCCGCGCCGTAGCTGTGAACAAAAGAGACCATCCTGATTTTCTGCACATACCCCCCCCCCCCCCCCCCCATGTAAACGCTCGGTTAGCCCCACCTATGGGCGCCTACCTTATTCCCGAGCCTAAAAATTATGTGCAGGTGTTTTTATTTCATATTGGGGGCTCGGGACATTTATTTTCAATAGCCCCGTGTACTTGGGGGTGTATCCAATTTCACTTAGATATCACTCGTTGAAGCCTGTTTCATTGACAAATGTTCGACAGCCAGTTACCATGGCAACTAGTGCAAGCGCACTTAGATCGACTTGTTGAAGCGTGCGCGATATAAATAGACGAGTAAAATCGTATCTATGATCATATGTTGTGGTTCTGCTACACCATTAAATGGAGGGAGGCCAGCAGCTTGACCGCTGCGCCACCACGTCGTCTGGCCATAGATTTATTAAGGTATGATTAATTAAAACACAGCTGTCGTGTTGTTAGGTTGTGAGTGACAGGATGTCGTCCCTTCACTGTTTGCTCCGCTCCAACTTCCAGGCGTGTTTGAATTTCATTAATGAGAAGCTTTATCGACGATAGATCTCGTCACGGGTATTAGCGGACTGTCAATCATACACACTCTCGAGGTTCGAGCCTCGCCAAGCGGAAAATAGCTAGACTCTGTGAAGACATTGTCAGTCTCCTCATCGCTCAGCGAGCCGCATGATACGAGCATGTGGCTTCCTCAGATCCAAGTTTTGCGGTTTCGATTCACGGCTGAGGAAGCTGAGTTTAAGAAAGGTAAGAAAAATATTCACGGCACGTACATTACCTCTCGCATCATATTTGGTGATTATGAAATGAAAATCCACAGCCTGTTCCAGTCGACATACTGGGTCAGGGATGGAATGAATGAAGCCCCCCATCTAGCGGCGAGGATATGAACTGTGCCGGCTGCCGAAACCTGTCGCACTCCTCGGAGGCAACGATTAAATGAATGACAGATGAAATGATATGATAGTGGAGAGCATTGCTGGAATGAAATTTTGACAGGGAAAACCGGAGTACCCGGTGAAAAACCTGTCTGCATCCGGTTTTCCAGCACAAATCTCACATGGAGTGACCGGGATTTGAACTACGGACCCAGCTGTGAGAGGCCGGCGTGCTGTCGCCTAAGCCACGGAGGCTCTTGGTGACTATGAGCAAAACGTAATTTAATCTCAGCCAATGGGATTCAGGCTTCACTGCTAGGGGCAGGGAAATTGGAACATAGATAGTTTAGGGTTGATTGCCAAGCATCTACTGTAGATACCTGAGTTCATACGATTGTCATATATATTATTTCAGTAGTATAGATCCCTCCTGCGGCGCTCACAAGCGACCTATGTGACAAATGAGCATTCAAATGAAAGAGAATAGACATTAGCAGTGACGAATTGCACTCTAATTTCATAAATATCTAAGATTTCTTAAAAAAAATGACTTTAAAAATGTACGAAGTGTGCGATTTGCAGATACTCTTGCTGTAGGAAAATACGCTCCATAATTGATGTCCACTTCACATTTTGGCCGCTCTGACGCATGTTTCTTGTCATTTTAACATTCTGAGGTCTTTCCTTTATCATTTTGCATGGATTTCAGAAACAGTAAATCAAAGGAATTAGTACTCAAATCGTATAATTCCATAAATATCGAATAACCGGTGAGTGTTATGATGATCCAATTTTCAATGATTGCCTTCTTAAGCTAGGGAACGTAGAACTTGGATTCCTAACTGAAATGTAAATAGTGGTCTGTAATCATTTGGTTGAAATAAAAACATAATAAACTTTCTCCTTAAATCTCTCAGTATAAACCTATTGGGGAAAGTGTGGTTTATGAACATGCGAGATTTCTCGCACGGGTCAGCTAATTATTATTATTATTATTATTATTATTATTATTATTATTATTATTATTATTATTATTATTATTATTATTATTATTATTATTATTATTCACTGTTAGTTTTCCTTCAACCCAAAAATACTCTACTCCTCCACAAATTTCGGTCTTCAGCTTCTCCTTACACCGTCCTTCCATTGTTCCCTTGGTTTACCCCGTTTCCGTTTGCATTCAGCTTGCCAATGTAATATTAAATTTGGAATTCTACTATTCTGCATCCTTTTCACATGTCCAAACCATTGTTATCTACTTTCTTCAACCTCCTCTAGTACATTTTTATTTCCTGCATAATTTTTTGATTCACGTATTTCTAATTTTATCCAATCTTGATTTTCTTGCCGCCCTCCTCCAATAATCCATCTCTGTTACTAATAATTTGTGTGCTTGCTGTCTGTTTAACGTCCAAGTTTCTGCTCAATGTAACAAAATACTTTGTACCAATGTACGGTAAATAAGTTTCTTAGAGGCGGCTTCGGTGGTGTAGTCGGTAGCATGCTGAGCTTCTATGCCCAAGATAGCGGGTTCAAACCCGGCTGAAGCCGTCGGATTTTCGAAGAGCGTTAAAAATCCCTCGGTATGCCTTCCTTCGGAGGGGAAGTAAAGCCGGCGGTCTCATGTCTTAGAGTTATGGCATGTTAAAGAACCTTCCACTAATTACACCTGTGTGAAGCTAAATTGTATAGGTTAGGAATGTAAACAACGCTCTTAGATTCCTACGTTCGTTGCCAAGAGCCGACGGCGGTGGCGTCTAGTAGCTAAGTTCTCAACTAGACCTAGTAGTCGTTGACGGTGGCGTTTGGCGGCAAAAGTAGGAACTATTTGAAAAATTCAAAGTTGCAGTCCTTACTTGAATTAAAAAACAGATACACACACTAATACAGCCATCACAATTAACACCGATTATCAGACAGATTCTACACACCCCTCAAGTACACGGGGCTACATGACCGCGTTGTCGCAGCCCCTAAACTGAGGAACCAACTAACCAACTAAGTTTCTTAGATTTGTTTAAAATATTTCTGCTCTAAAAAGGAATTTATTATTATTTATTTTGCACATGCGCATAATCAATTTCAGCATATTTCCAGGATACATCATAAGGAGCAAATTCTTCAATCACTATGTGACTGTCTTCTGTTGTAGCATTACTCTTTTCCCCGATTCCTTCAGGCCTGATTAACCAAGAACGACCTTACTATGCGACACCTCGAAAATTTGACTGTCTTCTGAATAAGCTTAAAAGGGGTTGGTTCTTACTTCGGTTGGTTGGTTCCTCAGTTTAGAGGCTGCGACAACGCGGTCATGTAGCCCCGTGTACTTGAGGGGTGTGTAGAATCTGTCTGATAACCGGTGTTAATTGTGATGGCTGTATTAGTGTGTGTTATCTGTGATTCAGGTAAGGACTGCAGACGATCAATTTCAAGTAGTTCCTACTTTTGCTACCAAATGCTACCGTCAACAAGACCTAGCTGTGAACATGGCTACTAGATGCCACCATAACTGGCACCAGGTGGTTAACGTTGGAACTTGATAAAGCGATAATCAAATCTAACCTACAAATAATTTAGCTTCACACAATTGTAGTTAGAGGGACGTTGTTTTAGATTCCATAAATCTCTGACTTGGGCCCGCTGGCTATACTTCCTCTTCGAAGGAAGGCATCATGTGGGATTTTTAACGCTCTTAAAATATCCAACGCCTTTGGCCAGGTTTGAATGCTAGATCTTGGGCATAGAAGCTCAGCATGCTATCACCTACGCCACCGAAGTCGCTGTTCAAATTTGAACCCCGTGTGAGATTCCATTAAGGTGGTCGGAATCACGCCAGTGCTGGAGATGATAATAGGAACTATCCTGACGTGTGCCATTGCTTCCTTACCAATTCTGAAAGCTCTGAGTATTTCGACAGATTTTCAACATTCCTTCCATATACGAATTATGGATATACACACTCGCAATGTGAATTGGTGTCTAGGCATGACCAACAATCACAGTAATCACAATACTCACTAAACGTGCAACACTAACGTCTGAGCTTTGCAGATACACGTTCATCTCTGTCTGTTAGATAGTCGGCCCGAAGGCTGGATGGATCCTCTAAAAATACCGCCATTAGGTTATGTGGGTAGATACCCACAAAAACCCAAGGCAGCGCTATATTGAGGCGTACTAGGCAAGATGAGGAGTGAGGTAGGTTACTCTTGCTTTCCTCACTGAGTCAGAACAGCAGCACTACCCCTATGAGTAGAACCTTTCACAGCATCCACAGGCATTGACTGTGCCCTGACTGTCATTACTAAACACCACCCATACCTCAGTAGCTTCCATATAATCACAGCCATGAGTGAGACTGAGACATCGGTGAAAAGCCACATTTTACTCTAGCCTGTGCCAACAGACAAATGCAAATATACTGCATTCATCAAGTGATGACAAACAGGCCATATGAATTAAAAAACACGTGTGAACTAACGATATGAGACAGCGGAGCGAGGTATTGCGAGGTCCACTCGCTCCGCACCTGGACAGCCAAATGACGCCATAGGTTGCTGTAATTACCGGGGCGCACAAAGATAATGATCCTGTATTAGTAGTAGTTATTTTATTCATGTTGCGGGACACCACACCCGATCATATTAAAAACAAGAAGTTGCGTGACGAACTAAAGAGCCTACTTTTCTTACAATTTAAGATTCATGACAATCTATATAGACCTATCTAGAATAATGACGAAATGAAGTTGGTAATACTAACAATTCTAAGTACTGCAGTTTGAAATACACTTGATGTAGTGTAGCCTGATAGATTAACTTACTACAGTTGGCAACCCTGGTGACTCTGAATATATTCTTATTTCCATCTCTTAAGGTATAGAATGCACATACAAAATTTGGCTGAAGTCTAAAGGATAGTATGGATGTAACATGCTGTTTGATATTGGATTTATCAGTGTGCGTAAAATCATATTGGGAACAATGTCACGTATGTGATGCTCAGAATTAATCTGAAATATTATGATCTATTATACTGCCAATTTTGGATAAAATCCATTTGTTAGTATAGAAGATACATGTAATTAAAATTGAAACTATCAGAAAGCTTAGAATCATGTTGGCAGCACAGAGGTATATAAGTTACTCCAAATCAATCCAGAATGTCTGGTACTATACGTGTGCAAAGTTTAGAGATAACTTGCATACTTTCTGATATATTAATATGAGGATTAAACAAATAGAGAGAGCATTTATTAAAAGTTGGCAGTCCTGCTTGTTCTTACGAATACGCATAGTCATGTTGTGGCACACAAAGCACATACGAAATTTGGTTGAAATCCATTTGTTAGTATAGAAGTTATATGCATTTAAAAACTGGACCTATCAGCAGGCTATGAATCGTGTTGGCAGAACTGATGTATAAAAGTTAGTGCAAACTAAGGAACAATGTTAGGTACTACACATGTGCAAACTTTAGAGCCGTTGGCTTGCATACTTTCTGATAATTATATTGATATTAGGGTTAAAACATAGAGAGAGCATTTATTAACAGTTGGCAGCCTTGGTGGCTCTTTAGAATACGCACAGTCATATCTGTTGTAGTAAACATAGTACATACGAAAGTTGGTTGAAATTCAATCGATAATATAGAAGTTACATGCATTCAGAAATTGGTCCTATCGGCAGGCTTAGAATCATGTTGCCAACACGGGCATGTATGGACTTCTGAAAATTAATCTGGAATGTTAATATATATGTGTGTGCCAATTTTGGAATAGTTCGCATGCACAAATTCTGAGATTTCCAACATAGAGCTCAAATTTTAATTGCGTTTTTTTCAGCATTTGGTAGCACTGAGGTCAATTTCAAATATGGCCGTGAGATATTCAGGTATAGATCTTTACTCTTACCAAATGTGGTTTCGATAGCTGAAGCCGTTTAAGAGTTGATTAGGGGATGGGGGGCTGGAGGGAGGGTTAGGGGGGAGGGGGGGGGGAGGGGGACACACACACACACAAACAGACACACACACATTTTCCCGGATTCGATCTCATAAGTCTATTTTTTTCTCTTTTTTTTTTTTTTGCAAAATGAGAAAGGTAGGCTAATAAATTGAGTTACCACACAAACATCGGTTGTCTCAGTAATTCATCATACATCCAAGTTCATGGAGCTGATGACCTAGATATTCCAATCCTCTGAACAACGAAACAATAATTTAAGTTACCGATCCACAATATTGTGTTATAAACCTGCGTAGTGAATAGCATTGTGGCTGTTCGATATCCACCTCTGGCAAGAAAGGAAATGCTGGTCTGTGGGCTGGTGCGGGGTACACTCAGCCTCGTGAGGCACAATTGAGTGAACCTAGAAGTGATCACCCATTGTTTTCCCATTCCTATTCCAGGCTGACTTGTTGTGTGGTGGCTCAGCGGTTATGTTCTCGCCTGCTGTGCCCAAAATTTCAGGATCAAATTCTAGGGCAGGGTGCGCAAATGTGAGAGAGTCAGTAGATTTATTGGCACGTTAAAGATTCCCTCCGGGGCAACATTCCTACATCCCGGTTTCTCTAAAAGCCACAGTAGTTGAAAGGGTCGTAAAACCAATAACATTATTATTAGTATTCCAGGCAAATGCCGGGATGGTTCCTAAATTAAACCCACGGCAGCCACGTGCTAACCAAATTCAAGCCCCAGTTAAAGCGCGCACTCTAGTACAGCCATTACAATGTCACAGGTTATCGGGCACATCCAAGTACACGGGGCTACAAGTTCCTAAATGAACCAAAAACAACAACAGTTCTCTCTTCTGTTGCACTGTATTTCCTTTGAAACAGAATTTCACAAAACAGTTCAGCAGAGTAATTAAGGAAGTAATTGAAATGGGTTCTGTGAAGCTGAAGAACAATTATAATGGCTCTCATATCCCAAGTGCAGTGAATCGAGATTGTTCTCCCGCATGTATCGACAAGATCTCACTTCATGTTCGATTACTTGTCCGGAATAACGCTAATGATGCATGAAGAATCCAATTTTTAATGACATTCAGGCGGAGCAAATCCCAGTGTAGGATTAAGCTGATCGATTATAGCAGTTCGTTGGGTCGGCTGATATCTCTGCTGCAATGTTATTCCACACAAGATTAAAAAAACAGTCAGTTACGTGACAGATAAATTCACCAATTACTGTACACTGCTATTAGTTCGTATCTTTCTTATTAAGGTATATTATATATGTAATTACGAGTATGTTTATGTTCAACCCTGGTGAAATGTAAATATTATATGTTAGAAAACTGCACTATAATGAGGCTCATTATACTACAAGTTTCCATTATGATACAGTTTCTGCCACCGATCAGAGCTCAAGAAGCAGTTGTGGGAAAAATTAGGTAAAGATAGCTTCGCGCATGCGCTCAAAATCCAACATATCGGACATGGATTGCATGATTTGAAAGTTCAAATTGGATATTGGATCAACCATTGTAGTTACAATCCCAACACAAAGACAAAATCAGCACGAACCTTTACGGTAATAAGAAAATACTACAGTGATTCCGGGAATGTTCTCCGCAGGGCCTACATGCGTCTGCGAGAGCTAGCTACAGCAGTTACGTTGGCAGCACGGCTGCCACTTGCATCATAACAAACAGTCAACTTTGTACTCACCACAGCCATTCATAACAGATGCTGCAACCAATCACAGTACATCACTCTTTTTCCGTAATCAGTCTGTTTTAATTCTTGAACCACGGTAACTTTATAAGGGAACAACTGAAGCTTGTCTCTTACAGCTTTATGTGCTGTCGACTAAGAGATTCCTGTTTGTTGAGCTAATTTTCGTGTTGATTTACTTGAACTACGCAGCATTATATCGGAGATTTAATCAAGATTTTCGTCTGTTAAAAGCGTAGGCCTGCCGGTTCCCGGTACATCGTGAACTGAGCCAGTCACACGAAATTTACTTACCAAATCCCGAACGGTATCACGGTTTGAACACTTTGAATTAGGAAACAGCGCCTGAAATCTTAATTTTACATTTTCTGTAAACCGATCGCCTTCGCGAAAAACGTATTCCACCAAAAAAAAAAATCTCTCTTCAGTAGTAAACATTACCGCCTGTATACTGTTGCACTCTTCCAATAATCTATCTGAACGCTCGCTTACTGCGATACACACTGAAGATATGCAGGCTCGCTCACTTATCGCAATACACACTAACAGCCCACACGCGGGAGTCCCACTTCCAAGGACACTGTGCAGCCCACTAAACTTATGACTCAACCACTCGCAACTACACGTACCCACTGCGGGGAACATTCTCGGGCGCCCTGTATGACATATGCAAGAAAATTATGAATCTACGTCCAGAAGTTAGCAACACAGCATCCTTCTAAATAAATTACCTACATGGATAGTGCACCATCCATTTGTTCGCGTAAATAAACTGGCAAATATGAGACAAGAAATAGCACTGTACCTTACTATCCCCAACGCCAATTTCTACACAGTGCATTGCTTTCAAACGCCTTCGGTGACAATATTAGTGAATGCTAGAGCTGGACGGCACTAGTCATCATGCAGGCTGTAAACAATAGCATTGCCAAGCCAAGTAAATGGTCTCTGCTTTCGAAGATCTTTGACCCACGCATGCGCTCTATTCAGTCAGCAAAGCCAGCGCGCCATGTTCACTAACTGAAGTAACTGAATCCCGCAGATATTTTTGAATATTTATGTTAAAACATATAATAAAGTTATAATTATCGTCGAACATAAACAGTCGTATGCAACTCGCCTATAATGGTAATTAAGACACTCGTATGGAAATTATAAACATACTCGTGTCTTAATTATTGCCATAATAGGCTCGTTGCATAATGTACTATTATTTTCGACGATGTCGAAATGCAAATATTATATGTCAGAAAACTGTATCATAATGGGGGTCATTAAAGTACTACTTTTCACTATGATAGAGATTCTTCAACCAATCAGAGCTCATTCATTGGCCAATTGGGTATGGATAGCTTCGCACATACGCTCAAACTCCAACATGTCGGACATCAATTACATGAGTTGAAAGTTGACAATGTATATGGGATTGTAGTTACAATCCCAAACACAAAGGCAAAATCACCACGAACCTTTAAGGTAACAGTAAAATACTATGAAATATGCATGAAATTTAGGAATCTACGTCCAGAAGATTATAACTCACCATCCTTGTACCCTAGCCTATACCGACATGGAGAGTGTGAACCATCCGTAATTTGTGCATAACCAAACTGCAGAATATTGCAAAATAAATAGCACTGTACTATATACTATACAAGATGGCGGACGAGATAGAATTGCGTCTTGACGGTTCTCTTAAAAGTTTGCAAATTATCGTGGATGTAGGTGGATACCTAAAGAAAGACACAAAGGACGACATACTAAAAGCGGTAAGTGTCATCAAGAAATGTTTTATGGCACTGAAGACTACTCAAGTATGTAAAAGTATGGAAAAGGAAACGTATCGATAAGAGGTTACTGAAGGTCAAATACCAGACATGCACAGAGAAGACAGCAATTTCGCGGGACAAGTGGAGACATCTGTCGGCAGAACACATGACCCTGAAGTCGGCAAACAGATACTACCGACATCCAGTGGTCCAACGTCGGAAGCGGAGGAAAACGAGGCTGAAATGGCTAGAGAATGCATGCTACAAGCGACATCTGATGATCTAGTGTGCAACTTGTTTATAGATGCAGAATTGGAAGCAAAAATAGAAGATAAGATCTCACTTCAAATGCAATCTGTGAGGGAAAACTTATCAAATCAAATTAAAACAATGATCTAAGAGGAAATTCTCATCACATTTCCGCAAATACATGAACTTTCCCACGGGGTTACAACAATGAATATAGCAAATCAATATGAGAAGAGTACAAGTAGCGCTCAAGGTCATGGAGCAAATATACTTACTCCCAGGAAAGAGATTACAATACAGACTGCAGCAAAAGAGCATGATCAGAGTATAAGTAGCGCTCAAGGTCAAAGAGCAAATGAACTTACTCCCAGGAAAGAGATTAGAATACTGAATGGACATCGTAAGAGTTATTCTGATTTGGTGAACAGACAACAACGATCAAATGAGCATAATGTTGTGATAGGCACCATGGATCCCTCAAAATCAGATCTACAAGCAGGGGAAAGGCGTGCTTGGTTATATGTGGGAAAAGCACATCAGGAAACCACAAACGAGAAAATCATAAGGCATATGCAGGAGAAAGGGATCACGTGTGACATACAATGTGAAGATATGCAAATTAAAGGATACTTTAAAACCTTCAAAATTGGGATACCGTTCAACGAATTGCGACGGGTAAGCACACCTCAGTTTTGGCCTTCTGGAATACAGATCAAACAATATCGTTTTCGGAGGGGAAGAACAACGGGAGCCAGATTCGACCATCATAATTCACTCTGCTGCCATCAACAACCATACCACTGACTGCACGACTCAAACAACACTACTATGGAATATAGAAGGAGCACAAAAACAAAACAAACGGAGTCAAAACGGAAAGGTGGCAGCAGGACACCTAAAAATCATGTTATGGAACGTAGAGTGAATAAAAAGTGCAATAAACATGACCCCAGAAAACTTCCTAAAAGGGTATGACATAGCAATATTAACGGAAACGTTCTTAACCGCCAACTGGCAGCCCCCAGAGTTCTACGGAACACATCTCTTGGCTAGAAAAGGCGAAAAAGGTAGACCATCTGGCGGGATAACTATCCTCCTAAGACCACACCTGAGGCCAATTTTGGCAACCAAGCAACAGGAACACAAACTCCTAATAGAAACGAAGCAGCATATTTCCAACCGAACACAACAGCAATCGATATAATGGATGAAATAGGCCAAATAATCACCCAAAATAAGCAGAATAAACCAATGATCATCGCGGGAGACCTAAACTGCAGACTAGACACACAAAACTACAAAGCAAAGCTAGTGATGAAATATCTGCACGAAGAAGGAAGGATTCATTTTATTAAATAACCCTACGATACCTACATACATCTCTCACAACGGCAAGAGCACAATAGACGTCGCACTCACAAAAGGACCTATAAAGGGAAGTATAACCACACTTTGGAACGCAAACCACGCAACAACGAGGAAACACATACCCCTAGGAATAAATATTAACGGTGACTGGGAGAAGAAACAAGAAGAGACAACACAACTCCTCTCAAGGAAGATAGATGTCGGGAAAGTAGAGGCCAAGATAGTTGCGAACACGCATATTGAAACACTTATAGAAAATGCAAAACTAGAAGAAGCTACTCAAAACCTAGGAGAAATGCTAAGAAAAGCTGCCAACCCCCGATTCAAAAGAAGATCAAAACCCTGGTTCGATAGCGAGTGTTACAAGCTAAGAAGAGACACCCTAAACATCCTGCAGCAGGTGAGACAGAACGAGGTAAACGACACTCTCCTGCTCACATACGCTGAAAAGAGGAAGCACTACAAGAGAATCATAAAAGAAAAGAAATGCGCCTTCCTGGAGGAAGAGAGCAGGCTGCTAGCGGAGGAAGCCAAAAATGATCCATATTTGGCACTTCGCCTAAAGAAACAAGCCCAAACAAACTACATAGACATGGACAGATGGAAATCACATTTCAGCAACTTACTCAACAAAGAGGGAACAACAGACAACAGAAAGAAATCCCAAGAAGTCGTATCACCAATAGCTACAGGCTGGATTCCTCTAACCACAGAGGAAGTCGGACATGCCATCCAAAACACCAAAAACAAGAAAGCAGCGGGACCGGACTAAATATACAATGAATTCATAAAAGACACTGCACACCTTCTAAACCAGATTTGGACCAAACTATACAACAGGTGCATAGAGACAGCCACCATCCCCGATCAATGGAGAAAATCAATTGTCAAGATATTATATAAAGGGAAAGGAGACCCCAATGACCCAAACCAATATAGAGGCATCGCATTGGAAATCTGCCCCTTTAAAATCTTCACCAAAATAATAACAGGAAGATTAAGTGAGGAATTAGACGATCACCTGCCAGAAAATCAATTGGGGTTCAGAAAGGGAAGATCAACCCTGCAGGCAATCGAAATCTTACTGAAACACATTTGGGAAGCCCTAGAGGAAAAACAAAAATTTTATACTGTCTTCATAGACTTCACGAAAGCCTTCGACCTACTAAGCAGGCAACTAGTGATAGAAAAACTCAAAGAAACACTAGGGGAAAACAACATATGTTCGAACCTCATTAACACACTGCTGAGCTGGAACGAAATATGCGTCTCAGATAACCTTGCCATGTCAGAACCGATCATACAAACAAATGGAGTACTACTGGGCGACCCACTTAGCCCTCTGCTGTTCATACTAGCAATCGAAGAAATCCTTGGAATTACCCGCAAAGAGGGAATCTTCTCGTGCGCATACGCTGATGACATCGTAATTGGCTCCAAAGACATAACAAACTCCAGGCAACAATAAACGAGGTGGATAAATGGTGCTCCAAGAATAACTTGGTCATAAATATATCTAAGACGAACACAATGATCTTTAGAAACGGAGGAAGAGCCCCCGCATCAGCTAGGATACACATAAGGGAAAGAAAACTGAAAATAGTATCAGAAATCAAGTATTTAGGAATTACTCTACAAACGACCGCAAAATGCTTCACAAAACACATAACAGAAAAGGCAACTAAAGCGATAATGACAATGCACGAAATAAGAAACATTCGATCCCTCAGCCTAGAGACTGCGATGCTGCTATTCCGGGTAAAGATTTTACCAATACTGACGTATGGCATAGAAATCATCTGGTCACACCTAACATTGAAGAATCTATCTACGTTGGAAGGAGTGAAGGCAAGATACATAAAGAAAGCGTTAGGAGTGTCAAAAATGACGCACTCAAGATACACATATCTGCTGGCGAAGGAAACTTTCCTCATCGAAGATCTCAGGACAAGCATACTCCTACCTAACACGTGCGCCTCACAGAACCTGCTAGCAACACTGAATAGGAAAAGAGAGGAAATTCATCCGACATTCTACAGCACAGGAGCCATGGTAGACCGTGCGTGGACAAAGGAAAACGTCGAAATCAGACACGTCATCACTAGGTTGGCAGTCCATGGATTCCTCCACCTGATATGCAAGAACACAAACTTCCACGAACCAAATATAGACTGTGAATGTAGGCTGTGTGAAACGGCATGCGATCGTTATCACATCGAAATATGCACAAAAAGGACAAAGTCATTATCTGAATATGCAAACATGTAAAATTTCTATTTCATCTTGGCTATTTGGCCGCAATAAATATTTATTAATAGCACTGTACCTTAATACCCACAACTCCAATTTCTAGACAGGGCATTGCATTCGTATGATTTCATCGACAAGTTTAGTAAATGCTGCTGTTAATATAAATACATTAGAGCTTCATGGTGCAGATCGGCAGGCTGTAAACATATGGCATTGCCAAGCATACAGAGCGCATGCGTGGGTCAGAGAACTTGTAAAGCACAGACAGTCAACTCAGCGCTTCCACTCCGATCACTAAATTCAAGTGACTGGTTCTCGACAGATATTTATGAATATTTCTTTTCGAACATAAAATAAAGTTATAATTATCGTCGAACATTAACAGTCGTATGCAACTCGCCTATAATGGTAACTAAGACGCACGTTTGGAAATTATAAAACTGGCTTCGGTCGTTTCATAAACATACTCGTGTCTTAATTATTGCCATTATACTGTAGGCTCGTTGCATAACGTACTCATTGTATACAGGAAATATGCGCAGGCCACAGGTTTTGTGCGCCGCAGAGACCCTCCTGATGAACACAAAAGGTACCATGGTTGGTCTGGAGAAGGTCGAAAGACGTACCCTCAGGAAAATTAATTGGCCGCGATTGCTGCCAGATGGAACCTACTGACTGGAAGCAAACTCCGAAGAGTATCGACAGTTGGAAACGGCCAATACCAACATGAGGCGTAGGCTGCTGAAATTCTACGGGCACTTTCTACGAATGGACAGCAAGAGACTTACCAAGCGGATCGTGTCCTGGGTTAATAGCTACAAGACTGGAAGTCTGTGGCTCAATGAAGTCCAAAGAGATTTGTATTCCAGTGAGATTTCTGACCATGATGTCCAACATCGCTCCAAATTTGGTGATATGGTTAACTATTGGTCCCCAACACCGAAAGTGTCTCAGTGTAAGAATGCCCTCTCACCGGAGAGAAAGTAAAATGATGATGATGATGATATTTTTTATTTTAAGGGGCGTAACATCTAGGTTATCGGCCCCTAATGGTTTTTGTGGCAGAGAAAGGTGATATGACAATGAAAAACTATAACTAATACTAACTACAGACTTACATACTAGAAGAAGAAATGGTAAACAAATAAAGGATAAGGCAAATAAGGGACAGGAAGAAAATAAATGCCCTCAACCCTCGAAGAATGAGGATTGAGGGACTTGGAAGGAAGGAGAGCCTTAAAAGGCAGATAGGAATGGGAAAGAGGAGAGGGCCCGCCCCAAGGTCAGAGGAAAAAGGGGACAAAACGGACCCAGCTCAGGAATCCCTCGGGGTCGCCAACTCCCAAACTCACCAGCCGTGAGCCCTTGAATGTGTAGCATTATCCAAGGTGCACCAGAAGTGGTGCGGCTACAGACACCCTGCCTCCTTGAGGGTCTTGAGCAGAAGGCAGGAGATAACATGAAAAGAAAACAAGAGGTCGGACCCCTCGAAGAATGAGGGTATCAGGAAACATCAGACAAGGGCCAATTAAGGTGGGAAAGTGAAAGGCTCCCTAGGCCTCGGATACCCTAATACCGTCGGGGTCGGAAGAGAACAAAGTTGACCAAAAGGGGTCGACAGGTAAGAAGACGGAGAGGAGCCCGGCACAAGTAAGTGGGAGCAATGCTGGACTCAGCTGGAGTCCCTTGGTTGCCAACACACGTCCCACTAGATATGAGCCCCTGGGGGAGAGAAAGGAAAAACTAGCAGCTGGGCTCAAGAGATATTGGGAACGGAAGAGAGCATCGAGGAAGAGCTAGTCATAAGCGCTCCTTAGTGTGATTAAAGCAATAATGATAATAATCAGAATAAGAGTGACGTCACGAAATACGAAACTACGGCACTACCAGACAGTTGTTCTTCCGGAAGCATTGTACGCCTACGAAACTATATCTCTAGGAGGCCACTCTCAAATTGGTGAAATCGAAAACAAAGAACGTAAAATTCTCAGGAAAATATATGACCCCGATTATGTTAATGGTATATGGATTAAAAGAAACACCACAGACTTGTACACAGTAATCAGTAAGTTCACTGATAAAGTGCGTAAGAGACGATTGGAATTCCATGGTCATATCTGCAGAATGGACAACACCAAATATGGAAAAAAAACCTGCTTGATATAATACATTCAAAGAAGGTCAAAATCAGTTGGTTAGAAGAAATCAAACAGGACTTAAAATAAATAAAAATTACAGAAGATATCATCATGAATCGCAAGGCTTTTGGAACTCTAGTTACAAATCACTCCTTCACCGAAAAAGCTACCGACAGCGGTGGCTAAGCTCGCTAAAGCGCAGCTCTCTGCTGACTCGGTAGACGCGTGGGTTCGATCCCCACCGTCGGCAGTCCTTGAAATGGGTTTGCCTGGTTTCCCCATTTTCAACACCAGGCAAATGCTGGGAAGGTACCTTCTGACAGACCACGGCTGCTTCCTTCCACGTCCTTGCCCAGTTTCATTCATCTTCATCCATTCCATCTCTCATCCCGGCACGCTGATCACTCACGGGAGTCGACTAGAAATATCTGCACTCAGCCTCTCAAGTGGTCACACGACAAAAAAAAGCTAAAAAGACCACTAAAAAACAAGGTCGTAAGAACGTAAGATGGGGCATAGCGAGTTAATGAGGAGATTTTGGGAGGAAAAGAAGACGAAAACACCATCAACCCGAGGCAACAAGTTCAAACGCGCTCCCTAAGTGGGAAAAATGAAGAAAGAATGAAGAAGATATTTCCTGTATAAGGCTGCATTTCTATATCTTGTGAAGTGGCCTAACCTAGCAGTACACAGCTCTTGATCCTCCAATCGACCTCTATTATCATATGAAATGAGGTTATGTCGAATTCATTTGATACACGCTAGACCTTGCAATGAATTCTTTATTGAGCTTTCCTTTGTAGGAATCCAAATAGCTTTAGAATGTGATCAATGTGTAATACCCACCAGCACAGGGACTTTCCTCGACACAGTCCAAACTACAACTCCTAATTTACTTGATGCGCTCAGCGTACAAAGGACCACCCCTTGATGTAATGGATACAATTCATGGCTGCCACCATTGTCGTCTGGATTACTTACTTACTTACTTACTTACTAGGTTGGACACACAAACCATGGTCGGTCTTTGGCCTCGCCAATCAGCCTCCTCCACCATCTTCGGTCCATGTATTCTTCTCCGGTTAGTCCCATCCTGTTCATGTCCCCTCTGACCCCATCTATCCATCTCAGCCTTGGTCTTCCCTTTGGTCTTTTGCCTCTGATGTCTTCTTCCTCCGCCTGCCTCGTTATCTGGCCTTCTCGACGCATTACGTGTCCATACCACTTCTTCCTCCTCACTTTAATCACTGCCACAATGTCCAGCGATTTGTACAATTCCTGAAGTTCTAGGTTTTTCCTTTTCTTCCACTCTCCTTCATCCTTCGCTGGCCCAAAAATCTGTCTCAGCACAGCATTCTCAAATGTCAGGAGTTCTCTTTCTGTCTTTTGGGTCAGAGTCCAGGTCTCTGCTCCGTATAGGACTACAGGTTGTATTACAGTCATATAGATCCTTATCTTCATGTGTCTTGATAGAAGCCGGGACTTGAGCAGCTTTCCAACTGCAAACCTCAACCGGTTTCCTGCTTGAATTCTAGCAATTATTTCCTGGTCTATCTCATTCCTTTCACTGAGTACTGCCCCCAGATATTTAAATTATTTTACCCTTTCAAAGATTTCTTCATCCACACCTAAGGGTCTGTGATTGTTCTCTCTGCACACTACAAGGTATTTTGTCTATTCCATGTTCATCTTTAAGCCTACACTAATTGCTTCTTCCATTAAAACTCTTGCCATTTTAATCAGATCTTGCTCATTTCGTGTTATCAAGAAATTATTTGAAATTGTCGTTCGATTTGCCATTTTCAACTCGACGCAAATGCTGGGACGGTACCTTCCAAAAGGCCACGGCCATTTCCTTCCTACCCATTCGTATCACATGGGCGTATATACAATTTTTTCCGGGAGGGGGCTGACTATTCTGGAAAATTGTGAGTATTCACCGCAAAATACCCAGAAATATCAACCCATATATTAGAGCATATAAGTTTGTGAAATTATTTTAGATAAGAGATAATTGTAAAATTCTACGTTTATCATCATCAACATCATCTTCATTTCCCCTTTTCCAGTTGACACTGGGTGGGGGCAAATATGGTTCCTCTCCACTTTGTTCTGTCGTTCCACCATTCCTCTTCCGACACAGTGTTCCAATCCAGATTCTGTTTCCTAATACTATTCTCCACCGAGTCCATCCAACGCATTCTTGGTCTTCCTCGTCCTCTCTTCCCTGTCATCCGTCGTTCCAGTGCTCGTCTTGGTAGCCTTACTTCATTCATCCATTTGACATGTCCAAACCATCTCAATCTGTTTTGCTCCAGTTTGTCATTTAGCTTCTGTACTTCCAGTTCTTTCCGTATATCTTAATTTCTCACTCTGTCTCTCCTCATTTTCTGGACCATACTTCTCAAGAATCTCATCTCAGCTGCCTGTACTCTGCTCTCATCCCTCTTAGTCATTGTCCAAGTTTCTGCTGCATATGTCATTATAGGAACATAATATAGCCTACAATTAGCGGCAATACAAAAAAAGTAAAATACAACACAACACAAAATAAAATGCTATCCTTTCTATTATGGCCTATGGAGTATGAATGGCAAATACTGTATTGTAAATTTGGTTGTACCCAAATCTTAACTTATTGGCTAAGTTATAAACAATATTAAGATTGAAATTAGACTACCTCGTGGTATACCTCAATGTATTAAAAGGTAAACTTTTTTTTTTTTCAAATTGATAATTTATTTCTGAAGAGTACCGTAGGCCTACTGTGGAATTCTCAGTTTTGTCTCACAAGGCTGAGTGTATCCCGTTCCAACCCTTAGACCAGAATTAAAATTTCTTGGCAGAGCCGGGAATCGAATTCGGACCTCTGGTCCAGCAGCCAAGAATGCTAGCCACTATACCACGAGGTAGTCTAATTTCAATCTTAATATTGTTTATAACTTAGCCAATAAGTTAAGATTTGGGTACAACCAAATTTACAATTATCTTATGCTTTTACCAAAAAACAACATTTTCTTAATTTTTATTGTTCTTTTCGGAGGGTGAGGGGCTGTAGCCCCCCACCCTTATATACGCCCCTGTCGTATCATCTCTCCACTGTACACTTGGGCACGGGTGGATCTGACCTTTTAGAGTCCTGGGCTGACCTGAAGGAAGTTCAACCAGCCGTGAAAGTCTACACACGCAGGGCCGTATTTCTAAATAGGCTAAGTAGGCTGCAGCCAAGAGCGGCAACTTTTCAGGGGCGGCAGTTTGGCAATTTATTCAAAAGTTAAAATGAAGTATTCCAGTCGTTATTTCCGTACAAATTTAAAAATACATGTTACTTAAAAATATGTTTTAATCCTTCTCCAAGAACAAATTAATTAATTAATTAAGTTCGAAACCCATTTCATTTTTAACGAATCTTAAGTAAGTAAAACGTAAGTAAAAAAAGTAGATAACTAATTTCGTTATACAATATATTATGGTAACTATTAAAATTTTAGTTTTATTTAAACTAAATGAACTTAGTGATCAAATGAACTCTATCCTGTTGTTGTATAAACAAGTAGTTCCGTGAAGAACTATACAGCCTATTTTCATATATCCTACTTATGTTAATTGCCACTATCAACATACAAAATTTCAGTTTGATTGCTGTAATTGATTCGTAGATATTGAGAACCGACTAAATATTTCGGATGGTCGCCATGTTGGATTTTACATATGTAGGTCCTAGAGTTATGTACTGTTACATGCAGATTATTGTGTACGTGTAGTATTCAAACTTCAATCGCATAATTAGGACACAAGAAGTAACAAGGAGATTTTAAAATATCGCACAGCTGCCATCTTGAGGTTATGGAAACAATTGAAATACATTAGATGCCAGTGGATTACCATTCGTATAAGGATTTACTGTACCTAGTTTCACTGCACTCGGATGGTTAAATTGCGACAAACGTCCATGTGAATATTTATACTTCGCGTCGCTGCCATGTTGGATTTGTGATCACCAGGTTATTTAAAGTCCTATAGGTGAACTTAAGTTCATAGCCCCTATGAACATAAAAAATTCAGTTTGATTGCTATAATAGACTCGTAGATATTCTGAGCCGTCTAAATATTTCGGTTGGCCGCCATATTGGATTGTTAAATGTATAGGCCATAGAGTCATGTACTATAAAAAGGAAAATTATTGCGTAGGTTCATTATTCAAAGTTTCACTTCGATCGCATAACTACATCACAATAAATAAACACTTAATTTTAAAATTCGCACAGCCGCCATCT
The DNA here is from genome assembly GCA_946902985.2 of Meconema thalassinum. Taxonomy (NCBI): domain Eukaryota; kingdom Metazoa; phylum Arthropoda; class Insecta; order Orthoptera; family Tettigoniidae; genus Meconema; species Meconema thalassinum. The sequence goes on along the minus strand of OX336396.1, from coordinate 300,307,473 downwards.
TGAGGTTATGTAAACAATTGAACTAAATTATATACCAGTAGATTACAATGTGTATAAATATTTCCTGTACCAGATTTCATTGCGTTTGGAACATTAAATCGCGAGAAAGGACTATTTAAAATTTTCAAATTCGCTTGGCCGCCATATTTGTCTTGTAGTTAACCGGTTTTTGAAAGTCTTATAGATGGACTTCCAGTAGTGCCCTTTATCTCCGTACAAAATTTCAGGGAGATACCGGTAATAGTTTCAGAGATATAGAATGCCGGTGAAATATTTCGCACATCCGCCATCTTGTGGTTATGTAAACAATTGAACGAAGTTAGATGTCGGTGCATTACAATTTATATAAACATATACTGTACCATGTTTCATTGCGTTTGGTTGGTTAAATCGCGAGAAACGTCTATTTAAAAGTCGCAACTTCGCTAGGCCGCCATGTTGGTTTTGTAGTTACCAAGTTTTCAAAGGTCACATAAGTGAACTTATAGTAGTTCCCTTTATCACCACACAAAATGTCAGGGTAATGTCGCTAATAGCTTCGGAGATATTGAATGCTGGTGAAATATTTCGCACAGCCGCCATGTTGGATTGGTGAGTCGTAACAATATTTGAAGGGCACGGTCGGGGTCGCCCGGAATAGTGCTATGACCTTACCGAGTTTCATTGAAATCGCTCCAGCCGTTTAGATTTTATTAGGGGGGGACACACACACGAATCACACACACACACACGCACACACACACGGACAAAAGGTGATCTCATAAGCCTACTTTTCAAAATTGAAAATAGGCTAAAAATGTATTAATCAAATATGAACTATTGAGGGGGCGGCAAATGGACTTTAGCCTACAGGCGGCATACTCTTAAATCCGGCCCTGTACACACGTGCATTATTATTATGATAACTATCCATGGAACTTTTAACTGTAGCGTGGCCAAATATCCATGGATCATACATTTATAACGAGATAATATCCATGGTACTTACAGCAATAGCATGTCATACTATCCATGGAACACACATCAATAACATAGCAAAATATCCATGGAACTTATAGTTGCAGCGTAGACTAGTATCCATGGAACTTGTAGCTATAACTTGGCACAATATGCATGGAACTTATAGCTGTGACATGGCGTAGCGACATGTGTTATAGCTATTAAATGGCACGACATGCATGGAACTTATAGCTGTAACATGGCATAGCATCCATGGAGCGTCTGGCTATAAACCCATGGAACATATACAGTAGCTATAACATGGCATAAGATATATGGAACGTAGCATAGCATCCATGGAACGTCTGGCTATAAACCCATGGAAGGTGTAGCTATAATATGACACAATATGCATGGAGCTTATTTCTGTTACATGGCATAGCATCCATGGAGCGTCTGGCTATAAACCCATGGAACCTATAGCTGTGACATGGCACAATATGCATGGAACTTATAGCTGTGACATGGCACAATATGCATGGAACTTATAGCTGTGACATGGCACAATATGCATGGAACTATAGCTGTGACAGCATCCCCGGAACGCCTGGCGACAACATAGATAAGTGCCATGTTCACCGAGTGTGTGTTTCCCCAGCTAAGTGGTCCTAATGGTTTTGGCCGGTGTCTCTCAGGATCAATTCTATTTAAGTGGAGTTTGTGGTCAACGAGTCGCCTGAGGTACTGCACGCAATCTTTCTCCCGGCCCCATTGGAACTCTGGCGCATCGCCAAACTTTACTCATCATCTCTGAGTTGCTTTACTGGACTGCTATATGGAAGAGATTGGACGTAAATCAACATGTTTCGAAATTTTGACCAATTTTAATTTTGTCTCACTCAGATATTGACCTTGCCTATTTTGAGGTGAATTTCTCTGCTTCTAATAAAGGTTATTATGAGTTTTAGAAACCATCATCATCATCACACTCCACACTTTATTTGTTTGTGTCCATTGGCTGCCACAAAGAAGATGCCTGGAAGCTGAGCAAGGAGAACTGACACAAGACAACATCGTTTATGTTATGCTGAAAAATCAAGAATCCTGGGAACAAGGAGCAGTGTATGTGGAAAGTAATTTGCGGCAAAAGAAGGGGGACTTAGATGCTTATGAGCAATAATAAAGAAGAATTGTAGGAAGATGATGAAGAAGAAGAAGAAGAAGAAGAAGAAGAAGAAGCATAAGAGGCTTCATGTACCACGCTGCCCCGAAGTAATGCGAGAGCGGTTTCGGGGCGGAGACACACTTCGTGGGAGAAGGATGTGTGTTTTTTAGAGGGTAAGAATCCCACACCCTTGTGGAGCGTGGACGTCCACAGGGTCTTGGGCAAGATTTTCCACATTTCCTGGTAACAAACAAAAAATCATCATTATCACCACTTTCATCATCATTATCACTATCTTCACCATCATCATAATCATCATTAACATAATTTAGTTAAATATCAAAACAAATATTCTCATCATCCTAAACTCCAAGTACCAGTTGTCTGCTCATAAGAATGGGCCGGCTGACTTGACCAATGAGGTGTAAGGCCATGGGAAGACAAGTGCGGAATGAGGGCGCAACCTAGGCTGCGCTTAGATCCCCGAGTTAGGTAAATAGTGTTCATACTGAAGAACAATATTGAGCTGCAGCCATCATGGTAAACCCTAATGAGGCTGGAGCACTGTTGCGATCAGGAGGGCACCGCGCTCTATCCGAGTGTGTTGTGGAGACTTCTGCTTTTACAAGAGTTGGTGAAACTTCTATAGGCTATATACGATACAGAATTATGTGAAAATGATGCAAAAAAGGGACGGGCAACTTCATTTCAATACACCTGGTGAAAAAAGTCCAAATCCAACCCATTTACTTTCAGATTATCAATTACGCCATCTCTTTTCAACAAGGAAAGCTCATAATTACAGTATATACACCTGTTACTTTAGAATTGCATTCAGTGCTGCAAAAGGACAATAGTCACTTCTCTGTTATAGTTTAGCGTGTTGGTAGGCTATTAATGGCCAGTACTCAAAACTTGGGCGTAGAGATGTCACACATCGGTGGTTTCGTAAGACTATTATTATTATTAAATTTGAATTGAGCTGCTATGGACTGTGTGTTTGTGCGTATGTGTGCCCTTCAAATTTTATTTCGTCTCACCATTCCAACATGGTGGCTGTGCTAAATATTTCACCGGCATTCTATATCTCCGAAATTATTACTGATATCACCTTGAAGTTTTGTACGGTGATAATGGCCACTGCTAGAAGTTCACCTATGTAACATTCAAAAGAGAATTTGAAACATTTAAATAGACTTTTCTCCTGATGTAACCATCTGAGGGCAGTGAAACTTGGTACAGCAAATGTTCATACATAATGTAATGGAATGAAACCTAATGAAGTTCAATTGTTTACATACCTCAAGAAGGCGGCTGAGAGAAATTTTAAAATTAAGTTTTATTTCTTGTGTCCTAATCATACGATCGATGTCAACGTTTGAATAATGAACCTACGCAATTATCGTTATCTCAAAGAACATAACTCTATGGCCTACATATATGCGAATCCAACATGGCGACCATCCGCAATATTTAGAGGGTTCTCAACATCTACTAATATATGACTGCAGTAAAAACAGAAATTTTGTATCTTGGTAAAGGCTATGAACTTAAGTTCACCTATTGGACTTTGGACGTTTCTCGCGATTTAACCATCCGAGCGCAGTGATACATGGTACATAAATGTTAATCCACTGACATCTAATTTACTGCAATTGTTTTCATAACCATAAGATGGTGGCTGTGCGAATTTTAAAAATCTCCTTTTTATAGCTGGTGTCCTAGTCATGCGTTTGAAGTTTCAATACACCTACGCAAATATTCATGTAATAGTACATAACACTATGGCCTACATATATAAAAATCCAAAATGGCGACCATCTGAAATATTTAGACAGTTCTCAATATCTACAAATCTATTACAATCAAACTGAAATTTTGTATGTTGATAGAGGCAATTAACATAAGTTGGATATATGAAAATAGGCTGTATAGTTCTTCTCGGAACTACTTGTTATATATATAGATTAGCTGAACCCGCCATGCGTTGCAATGCCAAGCATAGAAAGAAAGAAAGAAAGAAAGAAAGAAAGAAAGATAGAAAGAAAGAAAGAAAGAAAGAAAGAAAGAAAGAAAGAAAGAGAGAAAGAAAGATGAATGAATGAATGAATGAATGAATGAATGAATGAATGAATGGAAAGAAGATGGAAAGAAGGACGGAGGGACAGAAGGACAGAAGAAGAAGAGGGAAAGAAGGGAAGAAGGAAAGAAGGAGAAGAAGGTCAGAAGGAGAAGAAGGGAAGAAGGAAAGATGGAGAAGAAGGAAAGGAGTGAAGGAGGAAAGAAGGGAAGAAGGAAAGGAGAAGAAGGGAAGAAGGACAAGAAGGGAAGAAGGAGAAGGGAAGAGGGAAAGAAGGAGAAGAAGGAAAGGAGTGAAGGAGGAAAGAAGGGAAGAAGGAAAGAAGGATAAGAAGGGAAGAAGGACAAGAAGGGAAGAAGGGAAGAAGGGAAGAAGGAGAAGAAGGGAAGAAGGAGAAGAAGGAAAGAAGGACAAGAAGGGAAGATGGACAAGAAGGGAAGTAGGAGAAGAAGGGAAGAAGGAGAAAAAGGGAAGGAGAGAAGGAGGAAAGAAGGGAAGAAGGAGAAGAAGGAAAGAAGGACAAGAAGGGAAGAAGGACAAGAAGGGAAGTAGGAGAAGAAGGGAAGGAGTGAAGGAGGAAAGAAGGGAAGAAGGAAAGAAGGAAAGGGAAGAAGGGAAGGAGTGAAGAAGGAAAGAAGGGAAGAAGGAGAAGAAGGAAAGAAGGACAAGAAGGGAAGAAGGACAAGAAGGGAAGTAGAAGAAGGTCAGAAGGAAAGAAGGAAAGAAGGAGAAGAAGGGATAAGGTGTATGTGTTGTAATTTTGTTTATTGAAGTGCTTTTGAACACACTATATTATTTGTTTTTTTCCGTCTGGTGCGAACATGAATAAGCCAGAAGACTTTCCGACTCATGAGCAGGCCACAAACAACTGTCCATGAGAGAAGCATGGATTTTTCAGATGTAATCCATACACTTGTAGAGTTTGTCCCTGCGCTTTGTTGATGGTCACACCGGAAACTGCAAACGTTTGGAAATACATAAACTGCCACTAAAATGTATGAAATATACTAATCTCCTGAAACAACTCGTGACCCACCTATTGTGAAACGGATTTACTAGGACAGAAACATTCGCCGCCGTGCACACGACAACTAAACAAATTTAATTTTTTGAAACAATTTGCGCGCTAATACCCATTTATTGAAACGACTCGTGACCCACCAATTATGAAATGGTTTTAATAATTCAGAAACCTTCGCGGGAGTGCGCACAACTCACCAAGGTTTCACCGAAATCGGATGAATGGTATAAGAACGCATACGGGACTTTTTTGAAAAGATTCGCACGCCATCACTCATTTGTTGAAACTACTCGTGCACCACCTTTTGTAAAATGGATTTAATAATCAAGAAACCTTTGCGGGAGTGTGTATAATAACTCCCCCAAGTTTCATCGCAATATTATGCATGGTATATTGACGCATACGAGACTTCGTTAGAACGATTCGGGCACCATCACTATGAATCAAATATCCTGCTAAACAATGACGTTTCTACTAAGCAGTTGTTTTCGAGTGTGAACGGCGATGTTCATAAACAAATAAGATTGAAGAAATTATGGCTAAGAGACGAGAGAAAATTGCTAAATCTATGTCTGTTCTCGAAGGAGACAATGGGTAAATGCAAATTCCGAGATCCCAGGCTGAAACATGGCCATCCTTTGTGTCTTCCCTGCGTTTTCCATTACTCACTGGGGGGAAATGCTGGGATGCATTAACAAAAGCTGATAATTATAGTTACACTCACGGAAGTGCACCGGGCTCATGACGAAATATGTCCCTGTCCAATAAATGAAGCAACGTTGTTGTTTGAGTCTTCAGTCATTTGACTGCTTTGAAGCATCCCTCCATGCCTGCCCGTTCTGAGCTAATCGTTTCATCTCTACATAGCTACCACACCCTATATCCGAGACAATCTGTTTATCATATTCTAACCTTGGTCTACCCCTACGGTTCTTGTCCTCGACCCTTCCTTCCTTAACTAAGCTCGCTATTCCTGGGTATCTTAATAAGAGACCTACTAACCTATCTCTTCTCTTTATTAGTAGTCGCCAGAATCATCTCTCCTCTCCCACTCGTTTAATACCTCTTCATTTGTTACACTATCTACCCATCTGATCTACATCATTCTCCTGGAACTCCACATTTCAAACGCTTCAATTCTCCTCTTTTCTGCTGCACCAACAGTCAAAGTTTCACTTTCATATACTTGCCACGGTGGGTGAGTGCTTAACGTGTCGGATTACTAACCCCAAGCTTGCAGGTTTGGTCCTGGCCGTGGTAAGTGATTTTTGGAAGGCTGCAAAAATCACGATACGCATGTTATACGATGTTGGCATGTTAAAGAGCCTATTTGAATTCACTAGGCCGTAGGCCAAATCTCGGGATTTTTCGCCAGCACAAAGTTCCTCATTTCTCTACTAGAAAGCGCTATCATGTCAAGGAGCTTAGATATCTGCTTCAAGGAACAACAGAATTCGACATGCAAGCTAGCCTCTGGGTGTCAAATAACAAAACTTGCACCCGGCATCAAAGGCCATACGATATTATTATTACTTCCATAAATAGCGCCATGCTCCAGACGAAGGCTTTCATAAATGACTTCCTAATACCTGAATCTATATTCGATGTCAACGACAACAGAAGTGCCGTATTTCAAGCACAAGTCTGAACAGAAATGTTCATTAGACGAAGCGTATTAGGCAGAAATCCAATGCAGCGGTAATGGAACAAGCAGGCAGATGTTTTGTTTCCTCGCTTGTAATTGCTGTGAGGACTGAGGACTGGTAATCTCAGTTTTAAAACTCGGCGAGTGATGAAGGTCGAGTCTCATTGTTTGGAGGGCCAGGCTTATCCGCGACCCTCCAACCGCTATTAAACTGTCAACAAGCCAGGGAGGTGACTGTGTGCGTGAATTATCATAAACGATGCCAAACCTCCTCCAAGTTTGCCTTTAACACTTAGCCAACTATTCGGTCACGGAATGGAATCAATTAACGTGTATTATTACCAGGAGAGGCAATACGCATACCGCGGCGCGGGCGGGCTTAGTGAAGTTCTCCAGTCAAAGGATTAACATGTTCCAGATAAATGTTTCCGAACAAGAGCTCTCGAATATTGCGAGCGACCATCATCCCCCTTCATTACGTAGGCGTCTCCACCTTGCTAACAAGAAGCAATCAAACAAAACACAGGAACCAAACAATCATACGAACCAAGCAAATCAAATATACCAACAAACCAAACCGAGAAGATATAGCCAACAAAACAGGTTTAAGAATTTCTGTAAAAAAATGACAAATAAAAAAGAAGTTCCATTACGAACTAAAGAGCCTACTTTTCTTAAAATTTCAGATCCATGCCAATGATTAATCTGTATGGACCTATCTAGAATTATGACGAAATAAATTTGGTAATATCGAAATTTCTAATTAGTTTGAAATATACCTGGCATAATGTAGACTAATAGAGCACTATAGTTGGCAGCCCTGGTGGTTATATTTATATTCTAAGTTCCATCTCTTAAGGAACAGATTACCTAATTTGGTTGAAGTCCAATGGAAAGCATGGACGTTACATTCAGTTAGACATCAGCGCGCGTAAAAAAATGTTGGCAACAATATCATGCATGTGTTGGTTAGAAATAATCTGAAATATTATGATCTATGTTGTGCCAGTTTTGGATGAAATCCTTTTATTAGCATAGAAATTACATGTATTTTAAAATTGGACTTATCAGCAGGCTTAGAATCATGTAGGCAGCACTGACATACATTAGTTGCCCCAAATTAATCTAGAATGTCAGGCACTATACGTGTGCAAAGTTTAAAGCTGTTGTTGGCTTGCATACTTTCTGATATATTGGTATTTGGATAAAAAAAATAGAGAGAGCATTTATTAACAGTTGGCAGCTCTGGTGGCTCTTAAGAATATGCTCAGTCATATCTGTTTATATACACATAGTACATACGAAATTTAGTTGAAATCCAATTGATAGTGTAGGAGTTATATGCATTTAAATATTGGAGCTATCAGTAGGCTTAGAATCATTTCGACAACACTGTCATGTATGGCCTCCTGGAAATTAAACTGAAGTATTATTATCTATAAGTGTGCCAATTTTGGAATAATTCCCATGTATACCTTCTAAGATATTTAACATGGAGCTCAAATTTCAATTACAATTTTTCAGCAGTTGGTAGCACTGACGTCATTTCCAAGTATGACATTGAGATGTTCCGGTATAGGTCTTTACTCATACCAAATTTGGTTTCGATTGCTGAAGCCGTTTAGGAGTTGATAGGGACACACACACACACACACACACACACACACAGACAGACAGACAGACAGACAGACAGACAGAAAGACACACATTTTCGTGGATCGATCTCCTAAGTTTACTTTTTCCTCATTTTTGCAAAATGTGAAAAGTAGGCTGAAAAAAAAATAGGCATTGAGAAATATTTGGAAAGAAGGTTTGGAATTATCAAAACACGAAATTTCAAATATCTTGGTGAATGGATTCAACCTAATGGCTTTCATAAGGAAACCAATAAGGTCAGAGCTCGTAAGATGGAAACTGCATATCGATTAACGCAGAATAGGTAAAACGAGAAAGCCATATTCTTCAGAGCAAAGTTACGACATTATGCCGCTGTGATTAAACCGGAAGCTCTTTATAGTTCTGAATGCCTTATTTTAAACAAAGAGGAGAAACAGAGGAGTTAGAAAAGAAAGAACGAAGAATATTGGGACCAGTGCAGAGAGCAGATGGCTTATGGAGGAGACGGAGGAATAGTGACTTGTACAACCAGGCGGAAAAACTTACGGACAGGATGCGTAAGAGAAGGATTACATTTTATGGTCACCTCACACGGATGAGCCACAATGGGGTAACAAATAGATTAGCAAATTTAAGTCTACCACAAAATGGGTTGAGGAAACACGAGCAAATCTCAAAGAAGTTGGCATCACTCAAGAAGATATTCTCAACAAATCACTGTTTCGAAGGAAGACTGATAAATTTAGAGGAAAATCCTAGCTCAAAATCCAAGGTCATCTGGTCTGAAGAAAGAAGGAAGAGAATTAGCGAACGCATGAAGAAATTCTGGGAGGAGAAGAAGAGATTGGCAAGTCGGCCGATTGTTCAACGCGGTCCACAGTAGGCCAAAATCGACAGAAGAAAAATACAAAAAATGCTCCAGAAATCCTAGTAACAGAAATTGGTCAAATAAAGCGGGTGAGGAAGTTCAAATATTTGGGAGAAATTATTCAAGACAATGGTTTGGAAAAATTTGCTGTATAAGAAAGAATACGAAAGATGGAACGAGCGTATGGTATAACTAGGAATACCTACAACAAAAAGTGTTTGTCAACAGATCTTAACACATGACTACAACAATGTAGTCAAACCGGAATGCCTGTATGTGAGTGAATGTCTAGTACTGAATTACAAATTGGATAAATTAGAAGTAGGCTAGTAGAAAGAAGAATTACACACAAAATTCTCGAATTCTGGAAATTAAGAAGTAATGATGAAATACTGTATATCGAAAAATAGAAAACATATCAGAAACAATACGGAAGAGGAGATTGCTACAGGATGGATGACAGTAGGTTAACACATTCCTGTGGAACAACAAGTCAACAACAACCTGGGTATAAGAAGTCAAAAAGGATTTGGAAAGAAACAATATCAGAGAAGAAAATACACCACAGAGATATATTTTTAGGCAAACAGAAAAATTGCCTGAAGAGTGGACTATTGCAATTATACACCCCATTCACAAAAAGGGCGATAGATCAGATACTAGCAATTATCGAGGAATATCGTTGCTGGATGTCACGTATAAGATTTTTTCCAAGATTTTATATTCCAGAATTCACGAACAACTTGATAATGAACTTTGTGAATATCAGGGCGGTTTCCGTCCAGGACGAAGCTGTCCAGATCAAATTATCAGTCTCAAATGGATTATAAAACATCATAGGATTAGGAGCAAAGATTTAGTGATCACAAACGTTGATTTGCAAAAAGCTTATGATAGTATCCATCGCGAATCTCTATTGAATGTCCTTACTGAATTTGGTTTACATCGAAAACTTGTTAACCTTATTGCGGTCACTCTTAAGAATACTAAATCTAGAGTTAGGTTTAGAAGTGAAACCTCTGAGTCATTTGAAATCCATACTGGTCTTCGGCAGGGAGATGGATTATCTCCATTGTTGTTTAATTGTGTGCTGGAAAAAGATATGCGTCAATGGAATAAGGTTTGTCCACCGAATGTTAAGATTGAAAAATATGCTCGACTAAATTGTCTCGCCTTTGCAGATGATCTAGCATTATTAGCAACTAGTATCGAAGAAGCTAAATTTCAGGTAGAGGAATTGGAACGATTAGCAGCAAAGGTTGGGTAGAATATTTCTTTTGGGAAAACAGAAATGATGCCATCTTTTCAAGTTCGCACATCACATATTTTACTGCATAATGCCAATAAAATCAGGATTGTGAAAAAAAAATATCTTGGTGAGATCATCACTTGGAATGCCAATGAAAGAGCATCAATAGATAGTAGGACACTAAAATTGCGACGAGCACAACAGATTACATGGCCAATCGATCAATGCTAAACACCGACATTATTTCTCCGTCGTTAAGCCAGAAGCAACATATGCAAGTGAAACTTTACTAAACTAAACACCCGATCAACAACTGACAAACTACAGAAGGTTGATAGACGGATTCTTCGGACAATACTCAATAAAAACACCAGGTTGAGGGCCAGTGGAGACTTTTGCCCAATTCAATACTTTACAAGGAAAATGAATCTATCATTGACACGATGCGAAAACGAAGGATTGTGTTTTTTGGACACATATCCCGCTTGACAAATACTAGATTCCTGAAACAACTTTTTGACTTCTTTTGGAACAATAAAGGAAAATCTCATGGTTTAAAGAAACACAAATGGATTTAGACGAATTGAAAATTACTAAGCATAATATTGAACATAGAGAAGAGAAACGACTTCTGAATAACAAATACACTCGACTAACATTCAAAATTTCACAGCGTAAGCAGTATGTTATATCAGCAGAAGACCGAGCTGCAAGATCTTCCAGAATGAAGAAATATTGGGAAAGAAAAAAAATATCAAGAATTAAGAACTGAACTTATTATTTGAAGATTTTTGTATACAGTATAAGGTTTGATTTTTGGTGTTCCAATGTGGGCGTAAACATTGTAAATAAATTAATTCATATTTCGAACATTTTTTACCATTAGGTCATATTTTGAGCATTTTTGGGTAAGAACGCCATATTTCGGTATTTAACGGTAGCTGTAGGTGAGCAATCATCCTCAACGTGCTGAACGGGAACTAGTTTTGACAGAAATAGTCACTTAAACATGTATATTCACAAAATTAATATGAAAATGGGAAAAAAGAATGTAGTTAACAATTTAATCTCGAAGGGATTGTCGCTTGGATTTATAATAAACAAGGTGTTCAGTAAAGAACTTATAGCCTACTTTCTCCTAAATCCATAGGTATTGTTATAACTCTTTGTCCTTTTCAAAGAGTATAATTGAATGTTGGTTGTAGCAGCTTGTACAAATACAACGTGTTATACGGATATTAAATATGAATATGAGGTGCCCTTTGCTAGTGCTACATCTGTACAAAATTTCATTCACTTCAGTTTCACCGTGTTTATATTGATATGGTGAATCGATTTGCACACATACATGGCCGCTATCTGAAAACTATTGGGCTAAGAACCTTTCACTTCAGTCAAAAGATGGTTCCACACAAAAAGGTATGTTATTGCAAAATTTGGTAGGGATCAAATAATTCGGTTGGTCATAATTTGATTTAAGCTTTTAACATTTCGGTGGCCGCCATTACGTTTTCGTCAAGATATAAAAGCTGACACTGAGGTGCCCTTTGCAAGTGCTACCTCTGTACCAAATGTCGTTCCGTTCGGTTTAACCGTGTTTGAATTAATAGGGGGAATCGATTTGCACACAAACATAGCGGCCATCCACAAACTATTCGGTTGATGACCTTGTAGTTTGGTTAAAGGATGCCCACCACATAAAGGTGTGTTATTGCAAAATTTGGTAGAGAGCGAAAGATTAGATTACTCGTAATTTGGTTTAAGCTTTGAACATTTGGGTGGCCGCCATTACGTTTCCATCAAGATGGCGGCAATATAAAACATGACACTGAGGTGCCCTTTGCTAGTGCTACCTCTGTACCAAATTTCGTTCAATTCGGTTTCGGGGGCGACAGACATTCAGAGTACTCACACTCACACACCCACACACACACAGACTCACACACACACAGACAGACACACAATTTTTCGCCCTGTGTTGATCTCATAAGTCTACTTTAATTTTTTGCAAAAATCGAAGATTGGCTAAAAACGGCCTTATTTAAATCAGTAATTTTTAGGTCGTATTTTGTCATTTTTAAGGTCATATTTGCTTCCATATTTGGGCTAAAACTAGGACTTAAGCATCCGACTCGGATGATCCGAGCCCTAGTTATCACTGCCCGTCAGGAGAACAACTACAGTCACAACAATAACATGTTTATTCTCTGACTCTCTACAATTCTGCTCATCCTGTAGCAAAGGTATGCTGTCCATATATCTTAGTCTCCATTACCCTACCCGCTCTTCTTCATACACAACCTGCGATGAATTATTCCGGTGTGACCTCTCCTCACACGTGATATTACCGCACACACCTGCGGTGGAACAGCTCACATTTTATTCCCCTCTCCAAGTTTCATCTCGCCTCTCCCGTGTCTTTGTAACACTTAGAGACATTCTTTCGTTTTCTCCGACAATAGGCTACAGTAAACTACAGTTTGAATAATTGAATCGATTATTTCAGAAACCCCGGGTACTCCGGTTTTCCCTGTCAAAATTTCATTCCAGCAACACTCTCCACTATCATTTCAATACATCTGTCATTCATTTAATCATTGCCCCAGAGGAGTGCGTCAGGCCTCGGCAGCCGGCACAGTTCATATCCTCGCCGCTAGATAGGGGCTTCATTCATTCCATTCCTGACCCGGTCGGAGACTGGAAGCAGGCTGTGGATTTTCATTTTCATTTCAGAAACCAGTCAACCTCTAAGTCTGTCAATTGTGGGAAAATGAAAAAAAAAAAAGATTAAATGTTTTGGTAGTGGTTTTAATATTTTAGCTTGAAAGTATTATATCTTTGAATACTTTTTATCGAAGGAAAAATGTTTTGTGCTAACTTTATTGTAAAAAAGTACGAAACATTTTCACTTAAGTGTTTTCTGCAATAAACGAGTGTTGAAAACATATTTTTATGGGATAATTCTCGAATTTTGGAAGGATTTCATCATAAACACACACATTTGTGGAAAAATAAAATATATTAATTAGTCAATTGATAGAGTGGAGGGAAACACGGTAGACACTCAGCAGTTGTCGAACGCAGTTAATAGAGATAGAATAACGTAGGTCTTAGACCAACAGTGTATAGAAATATGCACACATCAAAAAAAGTTTTGCATCACCTCGGTTCCCAGATCTCCGGCATATAGACGTTGACTGTGTATATTGTATCCAAGATACAGTCCCTTTGACTGTTCATAGATGTCACTAAAACTGCTCAAAGATGTAAACAACCATGCATGAGCAGGGCCTATTAGACGGAGGGGGTACGACAGCCGATCAGTTCCAGTCATTCCACCAGGACGAAGGTACGCTGCTCATGTTGTCTGTAGTTCTACCATGCCTAGAAGGTCAATACCGCAGTTCGATCGCGTCCGCATTGTTACTTTGTGTCAAGAAGGGCTCTCAACAAGGGAAGTTTCCAGGCGTCTCAGAGTGAACCAAAGCGATGTTGTTCGGACATGGAGGAGGTACAGAGATACAGGAACTGTCGATGACAGGCCTCGCTCAGGCCGCCCAAGGGCTACTACTGTAGTGGATGACCGCTACTTACGGATTGCCGCTCGGAGGAACCCTGACAGCAATGCCACCATGTTGAATAATGCGTTTCGTTCAGCCACAGGACGTCGTGTTTCAACTCAAACTGTGCGCAATAGGCTGCATGATGCGCAACTTCACTCCCGACGTCCATGGCGAGGTCCAGCTTTGCAACCCCGACACCATGCAGCGCGGTACAGATGGGCCCAACAACATGCTGAATGGACCCCACGGAATTGGCATCACGTTCTCTTCACCGATGAGTGTCGCATATGCCTTCAACCAGACAATCGTCGGAGACGTGTTTGGAGGCACCCTGGTCAGGGTGAACGTCTTAGACACACTGTCCAGCGAGTGCAGCAAGGTGGTGGTTCCCTGATGTTTTGGGGTGGCATTATGTGGGGCCGACGTACGCCACTGGTGGTCATGGAAGGCTCCGAAACGGCTTTACGATACCTGAATGACATCCTCCGACCCATAGTGCAACCATATCGGCAGAATATTGGAGAGGCATTTGTCTTCATGGACGACAATTCTCGACCTCATCGTGCACATCTTGTGAATGCGTTCCTTCAAGATAACGACATCGCTCGACTACAGTGGCCAGCATGTTCGCCAGACATGAACCCTATCGAACATGCCTGGGATATGTTGAAAAGGGCTGTTTATGGACGTCTTGACCCACCAACCACTCTGAGAGATTTACGCCGAATTGTCGTTGAGGAGTGGGACAATTTGGACCAACAGTGTCTTGATGAACTTGTGGATAGTATGCCACGGCGAATACAGGCATGCATCAATGCAAGAGGACGTGCTACTGGGTATTAGAGGTAGTGGTGTGTACTGCAATCTGGACCACAAATGCTGAAAGTCTAGCTGTATGATGGTACAACATGCAATGTGTGGGTCTCATGAGCAATAAAACGAGCTGAAATGTTGTTTGTGTTGATCTCTATTCCCTTTGTATTTAACGGTTCCGGAACTCTTGGAACCGAGGTGATGCAAAACTTTTTTTGATGTGTGTATATTAGCCTACTTTCGATTTTTGCAACAATGAAAGTAGACTTGTGAGATCTACACAGGGCCAAAAATTGTGTGTCTGTGCGTGTGTCTGTGTGTGAGTGTGTGTGTGTGTAAGTGTGTGCACTCTGAATGTCCGTCCCCCCTATCAATTCGAACACGGTGAAACGGAATTGAACAAAATTTGGTACAGAGGTAGAACTAGCAAAGGGCACCTCAGTGTCATGTTTTATATCGCCGCCATCTTGACGGAAACGGAATGGCGGTCACCAAAATGTTAAAATCTTAAATCAAATTACGACCAACCTAATCATTTGATATCTACCAAATTTTGTAACAACAAACCTTTTTGTTGGAAGCATATTTTGACTGAACTACAAGGTTATCAGACCAATAGTGTGCAGATAGCGAGCATGTATGTGTGCAAATAGATTCCCCATATCAATTCAAACACGGTGAAGTCGAATTGAATGAAATTTTTTACAGAGGTAGCACTAGCAAAGGGCACCTCAAATTCAAGTTTAATATCCGTATAGCACGTTGTATATCAACAAGCTACTACAACCAACATTCAATTATACTCCTTGAAAAGGACAAAGTGTTATAACAATACCCATGCATTTAGGAGAAAGTAGGCTGTATGCTCTTTACTGAACATCTTGTTTTTTAGAATTTTTATACGCTTTTAAATCAGAGAATATTGCTACATGTAACTCAAACTAATAATTTGGTAAGTATGCCTAATAAATCATATTTATAAACTTACTTTACCTGAAGGGTAGGCCATCTGGGTGGGTAAATCAGTAGAAATGTCTCTTTTCAGTAGCGGTTCTGGATTCAGAGCAGCAGCGCCAACCGACAAGGTGCGGCGCATCACAAAATGGACCAGCAGTTTACAGCAGAAACCAGCCAAGCGGTCTCATTTTACTGGTTTCTGAACTAAATACGAAATTCAGCGTAATGCCTAACCATTATAGGAGGACGTTTCACGCCCGGTTTCAGCACTAAAATGTGCACCTACCCTCCTAGTAACATATTCTGCCATTAACTGGTTTTTTTCTTCATTTTTTTGGCACTTGACAGCTTTCTAAAATAATCGATTCAATTTAGTTATTGGTATATTGGTTTCACGGCCAGTGAATTAAAACCCAGCAATTTTTCTAAGTTTGTGCCGTGTCTTGTGTGGGGTTTCGCCTAGGACACCAAGCTGGTTCATCAGCGGGCTGCTTGAGCGTTAAGCTCTCGCAGTTAAGAGGCGTACGTGCGCTTCATAAGAAGAGAGGTATTGTACAGTTCGCTACTCTTGTGGGGGTCCAGCCGTGGACACCAAGAGCCCGCTGATGAACCAGTTTGGTGTTTCTAGGCCAAACCCCACACATGACATGGCATAAACCTGAAAAAATTGCTGAGTTTTAGTTTAGTTAACATTTACCGGATTGTCATAAGTGAAGATGCTCGACTTGGTTTGACACCCTAAGATCAACTACAGCAGAAGGAAGCCGAATGTAGGGTTTATACTTCACACTTCTTTGCATCGATGCCGCTAGATGTCTCACAAGTAGCACAGCCCTGCAGTAACTTATTTCCACCAAAAGAAGGGATTTTCAAGAAAGCGCTAGTGTCGCTTAACAGTCGATTATTGTTATTTGAGAGAGGCCTTTTCTATGGTAACACGGGTTAGGTTGCCAATACTGACGCTTTTGTGTTCGGTGGTTCTTTTGCTATTTTTACGTAATCCTTTTGTAAAATGTTGAGGCTAGAATGCAGATCTATCACCCGACTCAGGAGTGTTTGTGTGAGCATTATTCATTTACTCATTCATTAATTGATTTATATTATATTTATGTATTTATATTTATAAAATACTTTCATTCATTATGCATATTATAGTAAGTAATGAATGAATGCATTAATTAATACAATTAATTGTGAGGTTTGAAGCCATTTTTCAGTTTTGTCTAAGTAAACAAAAGTTGGTGCTTTTCAGTCGGTCAACACGAAAGCACCAAACTTTTGTTTAATACAATTAACTAATTATTAGTCTATGCTTAATATAATTAACAAATTTCTCATTTATTTACTTATTTAGTAATTAATTAATTCATTCATTCATTAATTAATTTATTTATTTATTCCTTTCTTACTTTTTCATTAATATAGTTAATTGTTTTATTCTACATTAATTAACTAATTTATATATTTAATTATTTATTTATATATAATTATTTATTACTGTGTTTCAAGCCATTTTTCAGTGTTGCCTTTGTAATCGAATTTTTTTTTTTTTTTAGACGGTCAACACGATTGGACGTTTCCCAGAACAATTGGTTACAATCTTGTGAACCGACTGAAACAATAATTTCGATTATATATTAATATTTATTTACTTATTTATTTCTTTTTTTATTTTATTTTTTAAATTTATTTATTTTTTACTCTATTTTTTATTTTTTTATTTATTTATTATCCTTTTATTTATTTATTTATTTATTTATTTATTATATTTTATTTTTTATTTATTTATGATCTTTGTATGTATTTATAATTCTTTTATAAATTTATTTATTATCTTTGTATCGATTTACTTATTATCTTTTTTAATTATTTATTTGCTATCTTTATATTTATTTATGTAGCCTACTTATTCAGTGAATGACCTGGCACACATACAAGATATAAGGGTACTTACACTATGCATTTTACAAATTTGCACTTAGACTCTCGAGCCTATATCGGAAATTAATGAAGGATTAGCATCCTGCAGGCCCATAAAATTTCCCTGACAGGACACTGGTCGACTAAATATTGAAATGTTTGTATTGGGGCACCGCAGCTACAATTTGGGGAGGAAAGTTTGCCTAATTTAAAAAGAGAGCCCGCGCACTTGCCGTGACGTGTCCTGATCTGGTTGAGGGTTCACCAGGTCTTGCGGCGTAGATCAAATCCCTGTGGTTGCCTTTTAATGTAGGGAAAGTTGTGATACTCTGTCCATTCTAGCAACCATTTCTATTGTAAGTTGAAATTATCTACAAGTTTCTGGTCAGTCCTAGTCCTAGCAGTCTGGATGGAATGTGGCTGCGTAACCATGCGGTAACATTCTCATCTGCTGTGTCCAAGGTTGCAGGATCAAATCCTGCCGCAGTCAGCTGGCATTTGAGGGTGCGCGAATACGAGGGAGCCTTGCGAGTACTTTAACTGACACGATAAAGATCCCCTTCGGGGAAAAATTCCGATACCCTTTCGCCTATAAAAGCCGCAGTAGTAAAAAGGGGGTATAAAACCAATAACATTCTTATTATTTTAGTTAATTCACCCTAAGGAGATCATTAAAACACAGTCATTTTTAGCCTATTTTCAATTTTGAAAAAAAAAAAAAAAACATAGGCTTATGAGATCACATTTTGTCCGTGTGTGTGTCCCCCTAATAACCTCCAAACGGCCGGAGCGATTTCAATGAAACTCGGTAAGTTCATAGCACTATTCCGGACAACCCCGACCGTGCCCTCCAAATTTTGTTACGTCTCACCAATCCAACATGGCGGCTGTGCGAAATATTTCTACAGCATTCAATATCTCCGAAACAATTCCCGATATCAGCCTGCAATTTTTTACGGTGATAAAGGAAACTACTAGAAGTTCACCTATGTGACTTTTGAAAAACTGATAACTACAAAACCAACATGGCGGCCTCGCAAATTTGCGACTTTTAAATAGAGGTTTCTCGCGATTTAACCAACCAAACGCAATAAAACTTGGTACAGTATATGTTTATACACATTGTAATGCACCGACATCTAAACTTCGTTCAATTGTTTACATAAACACAAGATGGCGGATGTGCGAAATATTTCACCGGCATTCTATATCTCTGAAACTATTAGTGGTATCACCCTGAAATTTTGTACGGAGATAAAGGGCACTACTGGAAGTTCATCTATAAGACTTTCAAACACCGGTTAACTACAAAACGAACATGGCGGCCAAGAGAATTTCAACATTTTAAATAGACTTTACTCGCAATTTAATGTTCCAAACGCAATGAAATCAGGTACAGGAAATGTTTATACACATTGTAATGCACTGGTATCTAATTTAGTTCAATTGTTTACATAATCTCAATGTTCTCCTGTGTGAATTTTAAAATTAATTTTTATTTCTTGTGTCGCAATCATGCGATCGGAGTGAAAGTTTGAATAATGAACCTACGCAATAATTTTCCTTTAATGGTACATGACTCAATGCCTATACATTTAACAATCCAACATGGCGACCATCCGAAATATTTAGACGGGTTAGAATATCTACGAATCTATTATAGCAATCAAACTGATTTTTTTAATGTTCATAGGGGCTATGAACTTAAGTTCTCCTATAGGACTTGAAATAACCTGGTGATCACAAATCCAACATGGCGGCGACGCGAATTATAATTATTCACATGGACGTTTCTCGCAATTTAACCATCCGAGTGCAGTGAAACTTGGTATAGTAAATCCATATACGAACGTCAATCCACTGGCATATAATTTATTTCAATTGTTTCCATAACCACAAGATGGCAGCTGTGCGAAATTTTAAAATCTCCTTGTTACTTCTTGTGTCCTAATCATGCGATTGAAGTTTGAATGCTACACGTACACAATGATCTTCATGTAACTGTACATAACTCTAGGACCTACATATATAAAATCCAACATGGCGACCATCTGAAAAATTTAGTCAGTTCTCAATATCTACGAATCTATTACAGCAATCAAACTGACATTTTGTATGTTGATAGTGGCAGTTAATATAAGTAGGATATATGAAAATAGGCTGTATAGTTCTTCACGGAACTACTTGTTTTAAATGTTTCTTTCTGTTCGTTTCTTCTTTCACCCCAAAACCTTTCATATATTCACTGTGTTTCCTCATTCTCTCTTCTGTCCAGTTTTTCCCCCCTGTATTTTCCTCTTTGGGCGTTTGCTCAAATTTCTATTTTCTGATGTTTTGTCGGTATATTGTCCTGTCTGTCATGTCTTCTGTTGAGATGTTAAGTTTCTTGTGGTCTTCCACGGTTTCATTGTTCCAATCGCTTTCCAATGTACAATAACATTATTGTTATTAGGGAACAAATGTCTCCACGTATTGGCAGATGTACAGTGTTAGGTATTATCTCTGTCACGTGATATTATTAGCGGTAGATTGTGACCAAGTATCAAAATTGGCTTCAGCGAAAGAGGCAGGGTGTGGCAACACTAAGTTTTGAACACGTGACGTCATAAGATACTCGAACTATCCTTGGACTCTGATCAAGGCCCTGCGTAGCTAGTGCCTGTAGAATGTTCTATCCTGCTGCACCCTTACGGACAGTCTAAGAAGTGAGCTACAAGCGCTTGACGTCATGACTTTGACTCTCCCCACCTGCAGGCTGTGTATAGTATGGTGTGGTCCATGCGAGCCAGGCAAGTGCTTTTAGGGCCGCATGACCAAGTCGCACACTGTCAGCCCTGTCTATGCTGGAACTCTTCAGTTTTGGCGCGCGCGGCCAGCCTATCCCGACAGGGTTTCTTAAAGTCGTTCTTCTCTTCTTTTCATATTATTATTATTTTTATTGACTGTTATTATTAGCAACAAAATGTTTTTGGGTACCAATAAACTGCGTCTCATTATGTTCCCGAGTACATTGAAGATGAATTCTCTATTATTGAATGGATTCATTGATAGCAAAATTAGGTCATTTATACTTGGGCATACCCAAACTTGAGAAGTGATTAAAAATGTTGATGTTGTTCCTCTCGCTTATTCCACATTCGTTCCTGCACAGATCACTTATACATATCTCATCCGGGTCATGTAATGCATTTCGTGAGCAGACCTTATGGTGGAACCCATGGACTGTGAGTCTCGTCACGACGTGTCTCATTTCGGATAGGGGTTACATCCATCTTTTGTCCACCATGGCATCAGTCGCGTAGAATTCCTTCGGAATATCAAGCCTTTTTTTCTGCAGACCATGGAGTAATTTTCTCGTATTTAAGATATTTGATTTTCATTGCATTCTAACTTCTGGGCATAGGAAAACCTCAAAGCTAATTTTCCAATTTTCGGTGAATGAACTTCCAAAGTATGGTATTCATCATGTAGGGAGACTGTGCCACATATATACAGAGAGTGCAAGAATTACTTGAATGCATGGTGACACGAAATGCCCCAACAGAACTTTTTTCAATAGCGGCTTATAGTAAGGACTAGAATTGAATCATAGTATCTAGTAAGTGCACATACCTCTAATATGGCCACCTGGCTGCAATAAAGGCTGTTATTGGAAGGAAACAGTCAGTCTGAAAGACTGGACTTTATATCATTTTAAATGCTACAAATGCTGTAAAATGCTAGAAAGGCTGGAGGATTCTCGCTTCGCTCGAAGCCAAAGACTCTTCACATTTTAGATGATCAAGAAACAATCAGAACGCTAGAAAGTTACAAGTCACGAGGGAGCTGGAGTGCGCGGTGAAAGGATGACGTCACGCTCGCCGTGTCGTTGCCGTCTCGTAACGCCAGAGATCACCAGTGAACTCAGTACACATGCACCAAGCAGTACTATGACGTCACACACCTCAGTGCATTCTCGGTACATTTCGTGACGTCGCCGTTACGTAACGACGAAGTAGACTAGAACATTTAAAATGATAATACGATATGTTGATTAGGCTGCATACATTATACATATGCAATTGGATTAACTCACGAGGGCTTTTTGTAGCATAGGCATTTGAGAATATTTTACGGAAGCATTTCTAACAACTCTGCGAAGTAATATGCTCTCATTGCAGAATAAGAATGTAGAAAAATGGAAACTCGTGCCCACTGGCCTGGTGCAAGTCCTCGAAATGAACACCGCTTGGATGACTTACGTATTATCGATACCATTTCAGTACCTCAAACCGAAATTAAATTGCTTGGCAGGGCAGGGAATCAAACCGGACCTCTGGGGCGGCAGCCAAGAATGTTAGCCGCTGCACCACAAGGTGATCTCTTTCATTGTCAACGCAATCAATTGCACGATACCATGTAATTTCTACACTGCGCCAACTATAATAGTACACATTTCTTAGTTTTGGCATTACATAGCCACTGGTAAGTTAGGAAGATGGTTCATGGTATGTAGAGTCGAATAATTCCAAAATAGTACATTATACAACGAGCCTATAATGGCTATAATTAAGACACGAGTATTTTTTTATAAAACGAGCGTATGCAAGTTTTATAATTTCCATACGAGTGTCTTAATTACCATTATAGGCGAGTTGCATACGACTGTTTATGTTCGACGATAATTATAACTTTATTATATGTTTTAACGTAAATATTCATAAATATCTGTTGAGAGTCAGCTACTGGAATTTTGTGATCGGAGAGCGAGCGTTGGGTGTTATATCTCTGCCTTTCAAGAGCTTTGAACGACCGACGCATGCGCTCTGTGTGTTTGCAATGCCATATGCAAACCATATGTTTACATCTGCCGTCCCTCAGTAATATTGTCACCGGTGTCAGTTGAAGACAATGCGCTGTGTAGAAATTAGTGTTGGTGATTTTAAGGTACAGTGCTATTTCTTGTCTCATATTCGCCAGTTTATTTACGCGAACATATGGACGGTGGGTATTCAATGTCGGTAATTTATTATAGTTCGATGTTGTGTTTATGTCCGACATGTTGGATTTTGAGCGCATGCGCGAAGTTATCGTTACCTAATTGGTCAATGAACGAGCTCTGATTGGCTGGAGAAACTGTATCATAATGGAAAACAGTGTTATAATGACCATCATTATGATACAGTTTTCTGACACATAATAGTGAGGGTCGAATATAATAGTACATTATGCAACGAGCCTATAATGGCAATAATTAAGACACGAGTATCTTTATAAAACGAGCGTTTGCGAGTTTTATAATTTCCATACGAGTGTCTTAATTACCATTATAGGCGAGTTGCATACGACTGTTTATGTTCGACGATAATTATAAATTTATTACATGTTTTAACATACATATTCATAAATATCTGTTGAGATTGTCACTAGAATTTTGTGATCGGGTGCTGCGCAGGGTAGGACATCTCTGATTTCCAAGCTCTCTGACCGACCGATGCATGCGCTCTGTGTGCTTCAATGCCATATGTGCAGATTGAGCACCAGTATTCAGTAAAAATGTCACCGAAATCGTTTGAAAACAACCCGCTGTGTAGAAATTGGATTTGGGGATATTAAGGTACAGTGTCTCATATTCACCAGTTTATTTACGCGAACATATGGACGGTGCACTTTCGGTAATTTATATAGACATGTTGGATTTTGAGCGCATGCGCGAAGGTATCCCTATCCAATTGGTCAAACAACTGTTTCTTGAGCTGTGATTGGTGGGAGAAACTGTTTCATAATGAAAAATAATGTTATAATGACCATCATTATGATACAGTTTTCAGACATATAATTGTCAGGGACGAACATAAACGAACAAACAAAACAGTTTTAAGCTTTCCACCAAAAGAAATACCAACAAGATGGTAGAAAGACAGACAACATATTTTGTAATTTTCAGAGCAAAATTGTTTTACCATAAATAGCACTCTTGGTCTCCATACTGTTGAAATAATGAAAATTGTCCTAAAACTTCAAAAGTTAGAAGGATTTCATGTCAACTTGCTTATTTTGCCGTATATCTTATGCGCAGGTAAATTCCATGAGGTATTGTTTCAGGCGATGTTGAAAATAAGAATGTAAGATACCCAAGATTGCGACGGAATATTTTTCATGTTAAAATCCTGATAAATTTACTAACGCATGTTTCACGAACTCACATATCCATGAACAGCATCAATCTAGTCAGTAGGTAAATTCAGAATCTTGTTATTGAAATACAGGTTTATAGTCCTAATGTAGTGTTTTTTATTCCGGATGCTATGAGATACGGGATGTGGTGAGACAGTTTCCTTGTGGTAATGATTTTACGGATAGATGCCCTTCATGACACCAATCTCATGAGAGGGGTTAATGACAAATGAAATTAATGAAGTAAGGTATGAATTGGCTGTGTGTGGTCTTTCGAGTTCGGAGTAGTCTGACCATGCACGATAACGTGGTTAGCTACTTCAGTTGGTTTGTGACATTATGTCAACTAATTAAACAAGTAGTTCCGTGAAGAACTATACAGCCTATTTTCATATATCCTGCTCATATTAATTGCCTCTGTCAACACACAAAATTTCAGTTTAATTGCTGTAACAGATTCGTAGAAATTGAGAACCGTCTAAATATTTCAGATGGTCGCCAGGTTGGATTTTTATTTTTGTACTATTATATTAAGATTATTGTGTACGTGTGGTATTCAAACTTAAATCGCATGATTAGAACACAAGAAGTAGAAACTAGATTTTAAAATTACGCACAGCAGCCATCTTGTGATTATGCAAACAATTGAAATAAATTAGATGCCAGTGGATCAACATTTATGTAAGCATTTAACGTGCAACGTTTCACGGCACTCGGATAGTTAATTCGCGAGAAACGTCCATTTAAATATTTATACTTCGCGTCGCCGCCATGTTGGATTCGTGCTCACCAGGTTACTGAAAGTCCTATAGGTGAACATATGTTCATAGTCTCTATGAACATAAAAAATTCAGTTTGGTTGCTATAAAAGATTCATAGATATTGAGAACCGTCTAAATATTTCGGAAGCTCGCCATTTAGGATTGTTATAGCCTATGTATAGGCCATAGAGTTATGTACCATTCAAGGACACTTATTGGCTAGGTTCATTAATCAAACTTTCACTTCGATCGCATGGTTACGACACAAGAAATAAAAACTTAATTTTAAAATTTCGCACAGCCGCCATCTTGAGGTTATGTAAACAATTGAATTAAATTAGATGGCAGTACATTACAATCTGCAAAATCATTTACTGTACCACATTTCACGGCGCTCAGAGAGTTAACTCACGAGAAAAGTCTATTAAAATATTTCAAATTCGCTTGGTCGCCATGTTCGTTTTGTACCATACAGGTTTATGAATTATACATAGGTAAACTTGTATCAGTACCCTTTATCACCGTACAAAATTGCAGGGTGATATCTGTAATAGTTTCGGAGATATAGAATGCCAGTTAAATATTTCGCACAGCCGCCATTTTGAGGTTATGTAAACAATTGAACTAAATTAGACTCCAGTGCATTGCAATGTGTATAAACATTTGCTGTACCACGTTTCATTACGTTAGGATAGTTAAATCGCGAGAAAAGTCTATTTAAAAGTCTCAACTTCGCTTGGCCGCCATGTTGGTTTTGTAGTCACCAGGTTTTTGAAAGTCTCATAGGTGAACTTCTAGTAGTGCCCTTTAATACCGTACACAATTTCAGGGCGATATCGGTAATAGTTTCGGAGATATTGAATGCTAGTGAAATATTTCGCACAACCGCCATTTTGGATTGGTGAGACGTAACAAAATTTGAAGGGCACGGTCGAGGTCGCCGGGAATAGTGCTATGAACTTGCCGAGTTTCACTGAAATCGCTCAAGCCGTTTAGATTTTATTAGGGGGGAGACACACACACACCTCACACACACACACACACACACACGCACACGCACACACACACGGACAAAAAGTGATCTCATAAGCCTATTTTTTCAAAATTGAAAATAAGCTAAAAATGTATTTTAACTCTCCTGATCCATACCATACCTGTTACTGTCACATGCATGATTCCATGTTTAGGATTATTACATCTCGCTGTATCTGCTGCATCACCCAAAAAGTATGCAGATTCCTGTATCCTTGTTGTACATCTGGTCATGTGTGTCAAATATCATGTTTTATACGTCTTCGGTGTGTTTCATTAGTGTGTGACTCTCCCACTATGCTATTTTTGTCCTCCCCATGCACAAAAGACGTTATGAGCACGGCAGACCAAACCCATATGACAAAATGTTGGCTCTAATGCGCCTAGTGTCCAGGCTCTGGGCTCAGTACTAAACATACTGCATAACCCGGTCAAATGGACAGTGCTTGTGTGACTAAGCGCTGCAGTGCTAGTGTGCTGTCGTTCCGCACTGCTTAGAAATGGGCAGGGTAGGGCAGCGCTTCGCCGGAACGAGTAAATTTCTCGCTAG
Organism: Meconema thalassinum; assembly: GCA_946902985.2. NCBI lineage: Eukaryota > Metazoa > Arthropoda > Insecta > Orthoptera > Tettigoniidae > Meconema > Meconema thalassinum. The sequence continues at coordinate 300,281,137 of OX336396.1, read as the reverse complement.
CACGACTTCACAGTGGCCATTGCACGGCCCTGGACTCTGTTGCTGCGATATGCAGTCTCAACAATAAACCAATAATCCAACAAAACTTCAAGAAGACTGGGGTAAGACCAAGATATCGGTAGTTGTGCGAAATCAGAATAGAATATTTTGAACACGGCATCAGTCTTGCATTGACTACAAGGTAGTCAACCATATGGTCATAAAATACGGGTTCAAATTAGAGTTTATTTTTGTGGTGGAACTCAGAATGCCAGAGTTAATGATGTGGTTACCTCAAGAATGAATGATATAACATGTATTCTATAAATCTGTCATGCATTAAGACTAGATTGCACCTCGCGCTCTGCTGCCTCCAATCCACATCACTAATTGGAGTCTTCTGCGCTCTCTGAGGTACAAGTTAACTCTGCCAATTTGTACTCAGATGAGAGGGATACGGTGCGAGCAGAGTTGAACTCAAGGAATCATTTGATACCAACATTGATTACTCGTCTTTGAGAAGGAAAAATTAAAGTAAAATTCAAACTCAGCAAATTTTCTAGATATTTGCTTTGTTCGTTGAGGTGTTTCACCAAGTCATCTGACCTCTAACCTACTGAGGTGATAAGCCTGGATTAGGTTGCCGGACTTACTTAGAGCTTCTATAATTATTACCTTGAAACCTAGGGCACAGGTGCAAAATCTAGAACACCAATATTTGTTAATCAACAGTTGCCCACCTCCGAATATAATTTTACCACGAAACGGTGATCTTTAAATAACTCACACCTTAGGACTTTTTATTTCAAAACACCAGACAACACATTTTACCGGACAGCATCCTTTACAGGACATCTTCCCATACAGCATCAATACCCGGACATCTTCCCGTACATCATCCTGCCCTAAACATTCCCCGGACAACACCCATCCTCGGACGTTCCCCGGACCACACCCATCTCCAGACATTCCTCGGAGAACACCCATCCCCAGATAACACCCATCCCCGGACAACACCCATCCCCGGACAACAGCCATTCCCGGACAACATCCATCCCCAGACAACCCCCATCCCCGGACATTCTCCGGACAACACCCGTCCCCAGACAACACCCATTGCCGGACATTCCTCGGACAACCCCCATCGCCGGACATTCCTCGGACAACACCCATCCCCAGACAACACCCATCCCCGGAATTCTCCGGACAACACCCATCCTTGGACATTCCCTGGACAACAACCATCCCCGGACATCACCCATCCCCGGACAACACACATCCCCGGACATTCTCCGGACAACACCCGTTCCCAGACAACACCCATCCCCGGACATTCCCCGGACAACACCCGTCCCCAGACAACACCCATCGCCGGACATTCCCAGGACAACACCCGTCCCCAGACAACACCCATTGCCGGACATTCCCCGGACAACACCCGTCCCCAGTCAACACCCATCGCCGGACATTCCCCGGGCAACACCCGTCCCCAGACAACGCCCATCCCCGAACATTCCCCACACAACACCCATCCTTGGACATTCCCCGGACAACACCCATCCTCGGACATCACCCATCCCCGGACAACACCCATCCCGGGACATTCCCCGGACTGGACCCTTATCATGACATTTTCCCGTACGACAGTAAAGATCTAAGACGAATGGAAGACTTACCAGCAATCACTGAAGTGATTGATTTCTACCTTGCGTGTACCTGCGCTTTTGGGCGAATGGCGCTGCTTCGTACTGAACCTTGTCCACGGCCGCCTCCTTCGTGTGTACCGCTCATTTTAAATGAGTTACTTCTTGGAAACTTCCGCTAACATTATTCATCTCTGAGATATTTTATGTGTATTGTTGATAGAATGTCCATCATTTCGAGGTACAGGTCTGACCTCCGTGATGTAGAGCTTACCCTGCATCCACTCATCGCACTACTAGAGACTGCTCTTTCTACTTCAGCCATACCACATCACACCCAATTCACACTGGGCCAAGTATTTACAATTGCCATGTCTTGGCAGTGGTTCAGCTATATATTTGGCATAAAAAGTACAAGTTACCTTCAAATTATTTCAAATCAAAATTTAAAGCCTGCTTTCAAATCGGAATTCTGAGATTTTAGCCTAGGGGAGTCGAGATATTTGCGCCATAAGCATATGCTTGTGCAAGCTTTTAGTGTACTCGGCAAGGGATTGGTCAAAGTGTAACCAAATACGTCAATCATCAAGCGATCCAGATAGTCTACAAAAGTAGCTAATCGCTAGGGGTAACATACTTTACCATCTGTCTACAATTCAAGGGACGATGGCCCTGACTTCCCTGATTAGTACTTGAAACTCAATCAATAAATGTAAAACAAAAATATTAGAATTCAGTGGAAATAAATCAGAAACACCTATGGAAGTAAAATTGGCAGATGAAAAGCTAAGGGAAGAAAGAGACTTCTGTTGCGTAGTAAGCAAAACAACCAGTGATGGACGAAGCAAAGAGGATATAAAAATTTGGTTGGCTCAGACAAGGAAAGCATTTCAACAGAAAAGGAATCTGTTGACAAAAAATATTGATTTAGGTAATCTTTTATCTGGGGCATAGCGCTCTATGGAAGTGAAACTTGGACTGTTGGCGCAGCAGAAAAGAGGAGAATTGAAGCATTTGAAATGTGGTGTTACAGGAGAATAATGAAGATCAGAAGGGTAGATAGAGTAACAAATGAAGAGGTATTAAACCAAGTGGGAGAGGAGAGATGTCTCTGGCGACTGCTAAAGATGTTTACCCTATTTTCACTTTTGAAAAAAAAAATAGGCTTATGAGATCACCTTTTGTCCGTGTGTCTGTCTGTGTGTGAGCATTTTTGTGTGTCTCCCCCTAATAACTTCTAAACGGATGAGCGATTTCAATGAAACTCGGTAAGTTCATAGTACTATTCCGCGCGACCCCGACGTGTCACCAATCCAACATGACGGCTGTGCGAAATATTTCACCAGCATTCAATATCTCCGAAAATATTACCGATATCACCCTAGAATTCTGTATGGTGATCAAGGGAACTACTAGAAGTTCAACAATGTGACTTTTGATAACCTGGTAGCTACAAAACCAACATGGCGGCCAAGCGAAGTTGCGACTTTTAAATAGACGTTTCTCGCCATTCAACCAACCAAACGCAATAAAACTTGGTACAGTATATGTTAATACACATTGTAATGCTCCGACATCTAACTTTGTTCAATTGTTTACATAACCTTAAGATGGCGGCTGTGTGAAATATTTCACCGGCATTTTATATCTCTTAAACTATTGCCGGTATCACCATTAAAGTTTGTAAGGGAGATAAAGGGCACTACTGGAAGTTCACCTATGGGTCTTTCAAAAACCGGCTAACTACAAAACGAACATGGCGGCCAAGCGAAGTTGAAAGTTTTAAATAGACTTTTCTCACGACTTAATATTCGAAACGCAATGAAACTTCGTTCAGCACATGTTTATACAAATTGTAATGCACTGGTATCTAATTTAGTTCAATTGTTTATATAACCTCAATATGGCGGCTGTGCGAATTTCGAAAATTAAGTTTTAATTTCTTGTGTTCTAATTATGCGATCGAAATCAACATTCGCATAATGAACGTACACAATAATCATCATCTAATAGTACACAACCCTATAGCCTACATATATTAAAATCCAACATGGCGACCATCCGAAATATTTAGACGGTTCTCAATATCTATTAATCTACTACAGCAATCAAATTGAAATTTTGTAAGTGTATAGAGGCTATAAGCATAAGTTCACTTATGGGACGTTCAATAACCTGGCGAGCACAAATCCAACATGGCGGCGACGCGAAATTTAAATATTCAAATGGACGTTTCTTGCGTTTTAACCATCCGAGCGCAGTGAAACTTAATACGGTATACCCTTATACAAATTTTTATCAACCGGCATCTAATTCATTAAATTATTTTCATAACCACAAGATGGCGGCTGAGCGAAATTTTAAAATCCCGCTTTTATTTCTTGTCTCCTAATCATGCGATTGAAGTTAGAATAAAATACCTACACAATAAGCCTCATATAATAGTAGATAAATCTAAGGTTTATAATATAAAAATCCAACATGGTGACCAACCAGAACATTTAGACGGTTCTCAATATCAACGAATCTATTACAGCAATCAATTTGACAATTTGTATGTTGATAGAGGCAATTAATATTAGTGGGATACATGAAAATAGGCTGTATAGTTCTTCACGGAACTACTTGTTTATTTATCGTATGGCTTAGAGCCGGGAGTGTCCGAGGACATGTTCGACTCGCCTGAGGCTGTAACTGATTCAAGAGGACACCCATGGGGTGAGCTACAAGTTCCGTTCAATTTCAAGTAGTTCCAACTTTCGCTACGAGATGCCACTGAAACCTAGTAGTGAACGTTGGAACGTCGATAGAGCGTTCCAACGAAATCTAACCTAGAAAATTAGCTTCACACAAGTTTAGTCTGTGGAAGGCTCTTTTGCATGCCACAAATCTTTGACATGGGGCCGCCGCCCGGCTTTACTTCCCCTCCGAAGGAAGGTACACTGAAGGATTTTAACGCTCTTAAAAAGTCCGACGACTTCAGCCACGTTTGAACTCACTATCTTGGGCACAGTAGTTCAGCATGTTACCAACTACGCCACCGAAGCCGTTTACTAATGGAGAGAAGAGATTACGGTAGTTGGTGGAATACGTACAGGGTGGCGCACGAAATGTCATACATCGAAAATGGTTTATAAAATGTGTAAATCCGGGCTCACAACCATGTCGTTTCGTGAACAGAAACCTTATTTCATGCGTGATTCGACTGAGAGCAGCACATGTCGCGCATGGGTACCGGCTTCCTGTTATACAGCCTGCCGAACAAAGTGAGGATGACGTGCGAACAGTAGGTGAAAACAGTGTTGATTTATGCGGAAACAAAGAGTGTAAATCGGACACAGGAAAGGTTTTGTGTTCATTTCCGCACCCATTGGGCTCCCTACCGGCAGACGGTGTATAGACTGGACACCCAATTTGAAGCAGAAGGAGGGAAAACGAACCTGTCTTAAGCCAGTCCGCTCACCGGAGAATATTGTTGCTGTGAGAGCGGCTGAGGCTCGGAGCCCCTCCAAAACCACCAGAACTGCCTGTACTCAAATGGGCATCTATCGTCGGTCAATTCAGAGAATACTGCAGTCTGAGCTTGATCTATTCCCATACAAAATGACAATATGTCATAAACCAACGGCACTTGGCAGTCTACGGTGAGTACAGTTTGCTGCGTGGGCTATTGCAGAATGTGATCCCGTACTGCACAACACATGGTTCAGTGAAGAGGCATACGTTTATCTCAACGGTGCTGTGAGCAAACAGAATGTCCGATTATGGGCGAAAGAACGGCCTGCTATTGTGTACAAGGTTGAAAGTCATGGTGTGAAAGTGTGTGTATGGACTGCAATTTCCAATCATGGAATTATTGGGCCAATCTTTATCAATGACACAGTCAACAGTGCGTGTTACATGGTCATGTTGCAAAACAGTTTCCTTCCACAATTCTTTGCATCACGACTACCAATGATTCATGCAAAATGGAGCTCGTCCGCACACAGCAAATGTTGTTCTGGACTTGCTGCTTGAACATTTCGGGCCCCGTGTGATGTCCCATCGATATCCCGAACGTTTTCTGAGCGGGTCAATCTGGCCACCACATAGCCCCGATCTGAATCCCTGCGACTTCTTCCTGTGGGGATATTTGAAGGAGACAATCTATCGCCAGAAACTAGAAAAGCAGCCATTGTGACCTTCTTCCGAGGGTTGAGTGAGGACATGTGTAGTAGAGTGGTGGCTGTTGTACGCCGACAAGGTGGGCATATTTAATATGACCTGCATACTGACAAATCATGCACATTTCAGTGAATGTCGTAATGCCAGTTTTTATTAAATATGTTGTATATTAAATATTCTATAAACAATTTCCAGTGTATCCCATTTCGTGCGCCACCCTGTACTAAGACACCGAGGATTAGCAAACGTCGTTATGGGAAGAAGGGTCGAGGACAAGAACTGTATTTGTAGACCAAGATTAAAATATATCAAACAGATTGTCTCGGATGTAAGGTATGCTAGCTGTAACGCTTAGCTCTGCACAGGGAGGCATGGAGGGCTGCATCAAATTAGTCAAAAGACTGTAGACTCAAACAACAACAAAAACTACAAGGCGATATTCATTGATGACAAATATCTCGTCTATTGTAGTTCTGTAATGATCTAATCGATTCCGGAAATATTTGCAACTGTTACTGTCCAAACCAACGCCCCAATCAATAGCAACTTGTTTTCCGAGCCATAAACACTCGATTACGAAGAGTTGAATCCCCTCGTTACTTGGGTGAACTGCGCTAATTCATCCCGTCATTTGTTTAAAACTCTCACCATTTGTTGGTGACCACTGCAATGGCTATTATCAATTTTAATTCACTCCTGTGGTTTGTATCTAAATTAAACTCGCTCAACTTCTTCATTAACGAGTTAGTTGGTAAAAAAAACTCTCTGTGCTTTTGTTTAATTTAAAACAATTATAATATAGGAATTTATTTATATAATGCGATTTGAACACATTCAAACACTCTGGAGCTCATCACAGTGATAAACTATACGATGCACCGAAACATTACTCGGATTTAAACTAGGGTTACCCAACACCGTTTGCTAATTTTTAGCCTACTTTTCACATTTTGCAAAAATAAGGAAAAAGTAGATTTATGAGATCGGGAAAATGTGTGTGTGTCAGTCTCTCTGTCTGTCCTTCTGTCTGTCTGTCTGTCTGTCTGTCTGTCTGTCTGGCTGGCTGGCTGGCTGTGTGTGTCCCCCCCTATCAACTCCTAAACGGCTGGAGCAATCGAAACAAAATTTGGTAGGAGTAAAGATGTATACCTGAATATCTCACGGGCATATTTGAAAATGATGTCAGTGCAACCAACTGCTGAAAAATCACAATTCAAATTTGAGCTCCATGTTGGAAATCTTGGAAGGTATGAATGGGAGCTATTTCAAAATTGGCACACGTATAGATAATAATATTATAGTTTAATTTCCAGGAGGCCATACATGGCAGTGTTGCCAAAATGATTATAAGCCTGCTGGTAGGTCCAAACTTTAAATGCATATAACTTCTACACTATCAATTGGAATTCAACCAAATTCTGTATGTGCTATATGTACATAAACAGATATGACTGAGCGTATTCTTAAGAGCCACCAGGGCTGCCAACTGTTAATATGTGCTCTCATTTTTATATCCAAATACCCATATATCAGAAAGTATGCAAGCCGACAGTTTTAAACTATGCACACGTATAGTACCTGACATTCTATAATTTGGAGTAACTTATATACGTCAGTGCTACCAACATGATTCTAAGCCTGCTGAGAGGTCCAACTTTAAATACATGTAACTTCTATGCTATCATTTGGATTTCAACCAAATTTCGTGTGTGCTATGTGTACCATAACATATATGACTATGCCGATTCATAAGAGTAACCAGGGCTGCCAACTGTTAATAAATGTTGACTCTATTTTTGTTACCCTAATATAAATGTATCAGAAAGTATGCAAGCCAATAGCTCTAAACTTTGCACACGTATAGTACCTGGCATTCTAGATTAATTTGGAGTAATTATAGGCCTTTGCCAGTGCTGCCAACATGATTCTAAGCCTGCTGATAGGTCGAATTTTAAAATGCATGTAACTTCTATACTAACGAATGGAGTTCATTCAAAATTGACACAACAATAGATCATATTATTTCAGATTATTTCTGACCAAAACATGTATGTCATTGTTGCCAACATGATTTTACGCGCGCAGTTAGATCCAATGTTTAACTGCATGTAACGTTCATGCTATCCATTGGATTTCAACCAAATTCTGTATTCTGTACCTTAAGAGATGTAACTAAGAATATATTGTCTCCAGAGCTGCCAACTGTAGTTCTCTATTAGGCTACATTATGCCAGGTATACAGTATTTCGAACTAATTAGAAATTTCGATATTACCAACTTAATTTCGTCATTATTCTAGATAGATCCATATAGATTAATCATTGGCATGTATCTTAAATTTCAAGAAATGTCGGCTCTTTAGTTCGTCACGGAACTTCTTGTTGTTACTTCATTTAGGAGCTTTGCGATATAGTGATCACTTAATCCCTGGAATTTTGTGCGTTCGGAATTTGTCTAATAACCTGTCATAGTAGTGTGTGAGTCCAGGATTAGAAGGAGGTCACCGTAGCCAATTATTCCGGAATATGCAGGAGTAAAAGTGGAGACGCGCATTATCGTGTAGCATGACAGGAATGTTCTCTGGTCGCAGATTATGCTCCAAATTCTAAGGAAATATAAGAAAATGCGTGCGCATTAAAGGAACACCCTGCAGTCTATCTGTACGGTTGCTGGTGTTGGAAAATGCTTTTGCAACCGCCGTATTCACCAGATATAAGCCCCTGTGATCCTTCAGTGGCATAACATGCACTGCTACAGAAATTCTGCAGGCAATGGATCGCTCCATCAGAGATATCAACAGAACAGGCGCTGCTACAGAGATTCTGCAGGCAGGAGATCGATCCTTCAGAGACATCAACAGAACAGGGGCTTCTACAGAGATTCTGGAGGCTGTGTATCATTCCTTCAGAGACATCAACATATCAGTCGCTGCTACGGGGATTCTGCAGGCTGTGGATCGCTCCTTCAGCGTTATCAACAGAACACAATTAAAAGAATATTGTTGTTCAGTGCACACACAGTAAATAATTATTTTAGTAATTATTACAATAATTTATGATTGATAGCATTTGAGATGAATGTTACATTTTTCCAAGCCTTGTCAAACCTTATGTAACTGAGTTTATGAGGACTACGAAGATTGATAGAAAGAGTAATTTTATGGATCCAAGAATTTTTGACGGGTCGTTCCCAGAAAGTGAAAGTCGAAGGCATATTCTCGGATGAAATTACCTTAACGTCGGGTATCCCTCAGGGCAGCGTAATCGGAACTCTGTTATTTTTGGCGTTTATAAATGACTTACCAAATGGGATTCGCAGTGACTGTCGATTGTTTGTGGATGATTGTGTAATATATCGAAAGATACCTGACTCACAAGACAATGCAGTGCTTCAAGAGGACCTGAACCTGGTCTATAAGTGGGCGATTGTAAATAAAATGAAAATAAACACAAGAAAATGTAGTCTCTTAAAAATAGGGAAAGTGCAAAGGCAGGATTTTCAATATAACATTGGCTCGGAAATACTTGTTGAAGAAGATTCTTGCAAATATTTGGGTGTTCACGTAAGGAATGATATGAAATGGAGTAGTCATGTAGGATGTGTAGTTTCAAAAGCTTACAAATCCCTGCACTTTGTAATGAGGGTATTAAAAGGAAGTAGTACCTCTGCTAAAGAATTAGGCTATTTGTCACTTGTAAGACCTATTCTGGAATATGCCTCGGCGGTTTGGGATCCATATCAAGTAGGGCTCATCAATGAGTTGGAAATGGTACAAAGAAAGGCCGCTAGATTTGTGCTCAGTGACTTTAATCCCAGGAGCAGTGTGAGCCGTATGTTAAAGAAACTTGGGTGGGAATCACTGGAGGCTAGGTGGATGAAATCTAGACTCTGCGCTATGTACAACACGTATACAAATCAACCAGCATGGGGTGTGCTTAGCAAACGATTGGGAAAGCCCACTTACATGGGTAGGGGCGATCATCCTTTCAAAGTTTAGGGCCGACCACAGCGAACAAATTATGGTAAATATTCTTTTGTAAACCGTGCCATTGTTAACTGGAACTCTCTACCTGCCGCAGTCTTAGAGCCTTTTCCCAAACATATAGGTGTGTTTAAGAAAAGACTGACTATTTTTGTAAGTACTCCAGTTTAATTGTTGTATAATTGTTATTGAATTGTTATGTATAATTATTTATTTGTTATGTATATCCAATTTGCCACCGGGGGACACACCCCCCATTGCAAATAAATGAATGAATGAATAAATGAACGAATAGGATCTGGATGCACTTAATGCCAAGAGTACCAACTAAACAACTGGATAGCGCCCTAAACGCTAAAAAGCACAAACTCTAGTAATGATAATAAAAGTAAATAAATATAAAGGTAATCAAATACTTGTAATTTAATACTGTCATTGAACCAGAGAAAGTGCTGCCACTCTACTCGTAACCAGTTGAAAGCGTAAAAGCTTCATTGACAGATGAATTATTGAACAACAGAAGGATAACAGGCCAATGGTGCTCAATTGATGTTTCAGTGCGCTGTTCTGATGAAGTACAAGTGCACGTAGGTGTGATAAAACTAAAACATGGAAATTGTGACGATAGATAGCTGTGATTGGTCATTTCACAATGATTCGTGATATAATAATAATAATGATAATAATAATAATAATAATAATAATACTTTTTTTCGGAGGAGAAGAAATGCACAGTGTCGGACTCCTGAGTGGCCGACTACCGACTATAACTCCCCCTGTGACGCTCGGACCATATATTAGGACACTTGTCCTCAACCATTTTTAATTCGTGACTGTCCAGATCTTTTTTTTTTCTTCGTTCGAAGAATTTCTTCAGAGTAATGAGCTGCATTGCTCCAGTATGACTCATCTTGAAGTATCATTTCCACGATGTTGTCTGGGAAGATCTGATGTCTTATCTCCTTTTAATATAATTCCCTCTTATCAATATCACCTCTTGCAGGAGAAAAAGGTATGTTGCTCATCATCAATAGCTTCCGAGCAATAACTTATTTAAATAATTGCTATTTAGGCTAGTACCTTGTTCTTCGTCAATGTACTGTACTTGCGCTAATACAGCTCGACAAGGGCTACCAACGTCAGTTCACACAGACTGTGAGATTATACGAGTGGTTGTAGTGGGGAAGGGAGCGAGTGGCTCAGTGATATATTACAGCGGCTTTGAGGAAATAAAAGAGAATTTATTGAATTACCGAGACGGCATCTGGTGCAGCCTTTACAGCGAGCTCGGAATCTATTTCATTTCATATTACACTGAAATTATTTTAAAATCAGAACAATTCGAATGAAAGTCAAATTTGAATTTCTTGAAACTTTTCAGAACATATATTTCGTGTGGAATAACTGTTGCGTAAGATTTGAAATTATGTCTGGAATCGGTAATCAAACCAGAGTATCGAGTTGTTCGGGCCGCTGAACCAATTGCAACAACATATTCCGCTCGCCGTATAGAACTCGGGCGAAACAGGACACCTGGAAGTAATGGCCAAAACCCAAAGGAAGAGCGGGCTGCTGGTTTTCAACTACCTTACCAGACGTGGAAAATTTTGAACAGACTGCGATCTGGAGTGACGTGGTGTAAACAAAATTTGAAGCGGTGTGGCTACATTACTGAAGATGCAACCTTCAAATGTGGAGAAATTCAAGATGTTGAACACCTCTTGGTCTGCCCGAAATTTCCTGAAGCCTGCACGCTGGATGACCTGGTTTCAGCAAGACTGCCGAATTCTGGGTCACAAAATCAATTTGATATGTAAAAAATCTGTGTGTGTATTGTAAATATGTTTTAAATCTGTAAATAACTGTATTGTACTGTCCTGGATACGAAAATACATATAATGGTGATCTTCAAATATTTAAAATAACTTTTCTAGTGACCTAACCACTCGAGTGCATGAAACTTGGCTCAGCGAACCATTATTCAGAGCTTAGCGTAGAGACATCTAATGATGTTCAATATTGTTTTCCAAAATTTTAGGTCCATCAGTTCGAAGTATAACCTTATTCTTTATTTCTCGTATCTTATTCAGGCGATTGGAAGGATGATTCGTATGATGGGCTCTGATTACAATCCTTATCTAATGGCACTACATTCTGTAGTTTACTTTTTGTAAATCACAGAAGCCGCGCATTCAACTTTTCTAAAATATAATTCCCGCGGTTCATTACAGAAAGATGCCATCTCGCGGGAGGAGACTTATCACCGATATTCGAGCACATGACATACCATTGTAAACATATTTTTTTTCGAGGGAGGGGGATGCAGGGGGGGGGAGGAGGGGTGACTATTGTCACCGCAAATTACCCAGAAATATCAACCAATATCTTAGAGGATATAACTTTGTGTAACTATTTTAGATAAGAGGTAATTGTAAAATTCCAAGTATACATAACCTACAATTAGTGCCAATAAAAAAGTTGTAAATTTTCTATTATGGACTGTGGAGTATAAATGGCAAATATCTAAATATTTGTCAATTTATGTAGCAGAAAGATAAACAGTTTCTGTTTTTACAAATTGATAATTTATTTCTCAAAAGCGTCGTATTGTGGAATTCTCAGTTTTGCCTCACAAGGCTGAGTGTACCCCGTTCCAGCCCTCAGACCAGAATTAAAATTTCTTGGCAGAGCCAGGATTCGAATGCGTACCTCCGAGGCAGCAGACAAGAATGCTAGCCACTACACCTCGAGAGAGTCTAATTTCAATCTTAATATTGTTTATAACTTAGCCAATAAGTTAGGATTAGGATACAATCAAATTCACAATTATTTCATGCTTTTACCAAAGCAACACTTATTTAATTTTTATTGGCTTTTTTCGAAGAGGGGGGGGGGGGGGGCTGGAGCCCCCTCACCACCCCCTTATATACGCCCCTGTTGTAAAGGTGATGATGAAGACATACAAATGGTATGAATAAGGTGAGTTCAAAAAATAACGAGCCGGAGGCATAATTAGAGAAACCAGTACCTGTTTGTTAGAAGTATTGGCCCTGGCTGTTGAGGCACTTGTCCTACTGTGACACGAGGCGGTGAATGACTGTCTCATAAAATTCCCTGGGCTGCGATGTGAACCAGTTCCGCACGTACAGCTGGACGTCGACGTCCGAGGTGAATCGTTGGCCCCGCAGAGCCCTTTTCAGGGAACCAAACATGGCGTAATTACAGGGAGAGAGGTTTGGACTGTATGGAGGATGGCCGAGAACCTCCCATTTGAATTTCTGCAGGAGTGCCGCGACTGTGTTGGCCGTATGAGGTCGTGTATTGTCGTGGAGCGACCACAGCGGCTATGGCGTTCACTGTCAGTCGGCAGTCCTGGGTAATAAGTGCATCAAACAGCTGGACGTTGTCATCGGTAATACAGGGGGGGGGGGGGGTGGGGGTACCCCAGACCGGGCATCATCGGCTAACGATACCCGTCCTTCCCTGAAGCGCTTGTGCCACGGCTTAACCCTTCCAAGGGACATGCAGTGTTCGCCGTACTCTTGTGACATTCGGCGATGAATGTCCGTTTCCCCTACTCCTTTCGCTGTCAGAATATGAACAACAACACCTCTTTGCTCTTCGGTTGACGCATCCATGTCACTGTTTGCAATGCGACTGGCAGCGTTGGACAATTGATGCATGCTGCTGCTCGTTTTGTATCGTCGCGTGACGTGCACGCGTGCCCTCTAGCGACGGGCTGTGACCTTCCACGCTTTGGTCGGAACCACACCTCGTTACACACGCCACGATTAGCCGATTCCAGCCTCCAGCTCGTTACTTTTGAACGCACCTTATAGTATACCACATGGGAAAATCCTGTTAATAGGCAGGAGAGTTCAAATGTATAGTACCAGTTGGATATATAATAATAATTATAATATCGTATGGCCTCGGGTGCCTGGTGCAAGCTTTGCTATTTGACACCCAGAGGGTAGCTTGCATGTCGAATTTCGTAGTTCCTTGACTATGAAAGTCAAGGAGGTTAGATGTTAGATATCTAATCTCCTTGAACACAACAGCGCTTTCTAGTAGAGAAATGAGGAACTTTGTGCTGGCGGAAACTCCCGAGATTAATTTTGCCATTATGAACTCGGCCTACTGAATTCAAATGGGTTCTTTGACATGCCAACATCGTATGACATGCGTATCGTATTTTTGCCGCCTTTCAAAAATCACTTACCACGGTCAGGGGCGAACCAGCAATCTTGGGGTTAGGAGACCGACACGCTATCCACTCACCCACCGTGGCAAGCTAGTTGGATATATGAAAATAGGATATCTATTTCCTCACGGAACTACTTCTTAGGTCAGGAATTAGTTCAATATTGAAATTGTTCCAGTTATTGCTGTTAAGCGGGAGGTTTTAAGGTCCATTAATACTTGCTGGGAATATGGGACTTCCACAGTAACATCGTGATTAAAATGAAATTGTAGCGAACTATACTTAGCACTGTTAGGACAGTCACCCTCCAATAATAATAGATAGTATTCCCTTTGAGACCAGGCATGTTTTCACAGAGCCATGTGCCGGTAATTAAAGCACACAATCGATCTTAAAGCAGATGTTCCCATATCGATTGTGACACGCAACAAACCGAGGGGATGAGGAACATTAAAAGGAACTACTGTATGTATTCCATCCACCCCCGCTGCAGTGTAACCCCTCGTGTGGGGTGGGTACGTTCATAAAGAGGATCGTGAATTATACAATCATTCCTAAGAGTTTACGGTGTGGAAATGTCTTTATTTCCGGACATCACCCACTTTAGTGAGATGAAGGACACTTGCAGCGGTGCGACATAGCGTGGATATTATGTCAGAGTTTATTCATTTTTAATGTTAACCCTCCGTTAGTCGAGTTAGGTATGACAGTGGGCGGCCTCGATGGCGTAGTTGGTAGCTTACTGAGCTTCTATGCCCAAGGTCGCGGGTTCAAACCCAGACGAAGGCCTAGGATTTTTTAAGAGGGTAAAAAAAACTCAGTATGCCTTCCTTCGGAGGGGAAGTAAAGCCGGCAGAGATTTAGGGTATGTAAAAGAACCTTCCACTAATCACACTTGTGGAAAGTTATTTATAGGTTAGATTTGACTAACGCTCTTAAGTTCCAACGTTCGTCGCCAGGAGCCAACTGAGGTGGCATCTAGTAACCAAGTCCAGACCTGGTTGCCGTTGACGGTGGCGTTTGGTAGCAAAAGTAGGAAATACATGACAATTGAATGCCTGCAGACCTTACTTGAATTAAAAAACAGAAAAAACTCACTAATACAGCCATCACAATTAACACCGGTTATGAGACAGATTCTACACACATCCAAAGTACACGGGGCTATATGACCGCGTTGTCGCATCCCCTAAATTAGGGAACCAACTAACTAGGTCTGACAGCCTGATTGGTTTGTTTGCTTGTAATATCTTGTTAACAAATGAACTAGAATAGATATTGACGTTTGGAGCTTTTTCAGTGTTGTTTAGTTACAGAAATTCGATGCTTTTCAGTCGGTCTACACGATTGTACCCAATTGTGAAGGGTTATTCCTTAATCCTGAAAAAAATACAAGCGATTAATTTATTTAGCGTATGACGTTACACATGAAACACAATAATAATAATAATAATAATAATCTTATATATAACAAGAAGTTCCGTGACGAACTAAAGAGCCTACTTTTATTAAAATTAATATTCATGCCAATGATTAATCTACAGTATATGAATCTATCCAGAATAATGACGAAATTAAGTTGGTAATATCGAAATGTCTAATTAGATCGAAATATACCTGGTATAATGTAGCCTAATAGAGCAGTACAGTTGGCTGCCCTGGTGACAGAATATATACTTAGTTCTAACTCCTAAGGTACAGAATACAAAATTTGGTTAAGTCCAATGGACGTTGCATGCAGTTAGACATTGGATCTATCAGCACGCGTAAAAACTTGTTGGCAACAATGTCATGCGTGTGCTAGTCAGAAATAATCTGAAATATTATATATTGTTGTGCTAATTTTGGATGGAATCCATTTGTTAGTAGAGAAGTTGCATGCATCTTAAAATTGGACCTATCAGCAGGCATAGAATCATGTTGGCAGCACTTACATACATTAATTACTCCAAATTAATCTAGAATGTCAGGTGCTGTACGTGTGCTAAGTATAGAGCTGTTGACTTGCATACTTTCTGATATATTGATATTAGGGTAAGAAAATATACGATGCATTTATTAACAGTTGGCAGCCCTGATTGCCCTTAAGAATACTTATTGTCATATATGTTATGTTGCACATTGCACATACGAAATTTGGTTGAAATCCAACTGATGGTATAGAAGTTACATGCATTTAAAATTGTTCCTATCAGCAGGCATGGAATAATGTTGGAGGAACTGAAGTATATAAGTTACTCCAAATTAATCTTAAATGTCAGAATATACGTGTGCAGAGTTTAAACTGTCGGCTTGCATACTTTCAGATATATTGGTATTTGGATGGAGAAAATAGAGAGAACAATTATTAACATTTGGCAGCCATGGTGGCTCTTAAGAATACACTCAGTCATATCTGTTTATGTATACATACAGTATTACACACAAAATTTGTTTGAAATCAAATTAATAGTGTAGAAGTTATATGCATTTAAAAATTGGACCTATCAGAAGGCTTAAAATTATTTTGGCATCACTGTCATGTATGGCCTACTGGAATTTCTAGTGCGTTTTTTCAGCAGTTGGTAGCACTGACATACTTTTCAAATATGGGCTTGAGATATTCCGGTATACATCTTTACTCATACTAAATTTGGTCTCGATTGCTGTAGCCGTTTATGAGTTGATAGGGGAGGGGGACACACACACACACACACACACACAGCCAGACAGACAGAAGGACAGACAGACAGACGGACAGACACACATTTTCCCGCATCGATCTCATAAGTCTACTTTTTCCTCATTTTTGCAAAATGTGAAAAGTAGGCTAAAAATGAAACTGTTTATATGGGTATGAATGTAGGGTGGGTGGGTATGTTCTGTATACAAATCTACACCGTTCCACCAATCTTGACCAAATATTGCATACACATACAGTAGTTCAGGACGCAGAAGAAACCGCTGGCCACATGGATTTTCTATAGTCTTTCTCATTCTCCTGATTTCGGCCTTTTGGCACTCAAGCATAGGCAAGTAAAGTCAGTAATTAAACTGATGATAGAATGGCAGGGCTGGTCGTTTCCTTGGCAACAGTAGCTCAAGACGTAAACACCACGTTTCCATCTATCTCTGTAAAAAGACATGCCACGCCATTTTCACAGTGAGTTAATATTGCACTTGAGTATCATCAGAGTCGAGGAGAACTATGCTCTAAACTCACTTAGGAGAAAAGTGAATATACCCTGCCAAATATATTGCCACTTATCTTTCTTTAACATATAAAGACGCCTCTCGGGCAACGCCGGGTACAACAGCTAGTAATAATATAAAGTACATACTAGCACGGATATCAACCTAATTACAACCTTATATCCAGTCCAGGCTCGATGGTGTAGCACTGAAAATTTATAACTATCACCTAGGTACGCTCTTAGTTTGCAATCTTCGACAATGTGCCTGATGGCCTGGTTTGATGGACCGCAATCACAGCAGGGGTCTGGTCGCTTCACCCATTTGTGCAGGTTGTATTCACAAACTCCGATGTCCCGTATGGATACGGTAAATTGTCTTCTATATGTGTCGCGGTTGTTCAAATCCCTTGGTGTTCTTTACGGGATCAATTGGGGTCACGTACTTCGGGTGGGGCATTTCTACTCCATGTTTCAAGCCATTTAGCTGCAATGTTGAAATTACTATCTGCAAGCTGTTGAGCCAGTCGCAGGGGTGGATTCATGGACCGGTGCCGGTTTAATGCCAAAGCGGGGATGTCGTCATGGATTGAAAGTGCAGGGTGGTTCATTATTTTAGAATACTCCTTCGTCAGTGCATCTTGTCTTCTTATCACCAGAGAAAATCCTGCCGTCTGTGCACCTTTTAAGCTTAGACTGAGTGTAAGAATTGTTCAGCATGAAAGGTTTTACAATGAATTCCCGAAAATTCAAGCCGCACTTGAAAAGGTATTTTGTGTAAATAAACGTACGCCTATGTATGAGTGATTGTCTCACTGAATGAATGAGTATCTGAATGGAATGAATGAATGAATGTATGGAGTGATTGAGGTTATGAAAGTGCGTGCGTGAGAGACAACAGGAAAAATGTACGAGCCTATGCAATATTCTAAATAATGTAAATACTGCAAATATCTTTGTAAAACATGTAAATATTTTTAAAACAAATGTAGATGTAAACTGTGCCTGTGAAGCATGAAATATGTATGTGGGGCTTGCCCTTTTTCATTAGGCCTTCCATACTTTTTGTACGATTTATGGTAAATAAACAATAATAATAATAATAATAATAATAGTAATAATAATAATAATAATAATAATAATAATAATAGCATATCTATATCTTTAATACATCGCACACTGTATGTGTTTTAAAATGTTTATTTATTCCAACTATCTTCATTCAGAACAAAAATTTAAATTACTTATTTCGGAGCGAGTTTACCAGCATCAAACTGCCGAGTCTTGTCGAGTTAAGACTTCAGAGAAGAGTCCATGTGTATGGAGTTTCGCTGTTCACCTACGGTTTTCTAAATTGTGTCTGCGACCTGCCGCCTTTTAAGCTTATATCGTTAAGGATACCGGCCGAAGCCGGGGTGGGTTGCTAGTTGCTAGTTGCTAGTTTTATCATATGATGAAAATAGGCTAAAATGACTTCCAACACGATAATGTTCACAGGGTAAATTTTAAAAGAATATTTAACAAATTGAGCAGGAAGAATAGTACATTATGCAACGACTATAATTTCCATACGAGTGTCTTAATTACCATTATAAGCGAGTTGCATACGACTGTTTATGTTCGACGATAATTATTATAACTATTTTATGTTCGAAAATAAATGTTCATATCTGTCGAGATTTCGCCAGTTTTATGTACTGAACAGAGTGCATGTGACGCAGAGAATGCCTTGTATTGGACGATTGCCTCCTCGATTACCCCACTATGACACTAGGCAACTCAGTGAAATTTAAATTAGAAGGCCTTGGAAATCAGTGCAGGTGCGATGATATCCTTATCTAATTGGTCAAACAACTGTTTCTTGAGCTGTGATTGGTGCGAGAAACTGTTTCATAATGAAAAATAGTGTTATAATGACCATAATTAATTATGATACAGTTTTCTGACATATAATAGTCAGGGTCGAACATAAAATTACATAAACAAACTCACAGATTCCTGAATGTCACGGGTAATCTCGAGAACCACTGGATGGATTTTGATGCGGTTTTCACCATTCTGTAAAGGATATCTCGAGAAAAATTTCTGTAGAAAATATCTTATTTATGATCAAAGGAAACCAAGCAGTAAGGATTTTAGTGAAAACCTCTATAATAGAAACTGGCATCCGTGCACTTTTTAAGCTTACGTTGGGCAAACCGTTAAAAATATCAATATACGACGATTGTTAGAATTGTTCAGCATGAATAGTTCTACAAAAAAGGTCAGTGAGAGCATATCTCTATCTTCAATACATCGCCCACTATAAGTGATTTTCGTTTTAATATCATCCACCAATTTCCATTTAATTACTGAGGTGACAGTTTACGAGCTAGCACGAAATGCAATCATACTGTTCAGGTTATTTAAAGTCCTATAGGTGAACTTAAGTTCATAGCCCCTATCAACACAAATAAATTCAGTTTGATTGCTATAATAGATTCGTAGATATTCAGAGCCGTCTAAATATTTCGGATGGTCGCCATGTTGGATTGTTAAATGTATAGGTCATAGAGGCATGTACCATTAAAGGAAAATTATTGCTTAGGTTCATTATTCAAACTTTCACTTCGATCGTATGATTAAGACACAAGAAATAAAAACTTAATTTTAAAATTCGCAAAGCCGCCATCTTGAGATTATGTAAACAATTGAACTAAATTAGATACCAGTGCATTACAATGTGTATAAACATTTCCTGTACCAGATTTCATTGCGTTTGGAACAACAAAATCGCGAGAAAGTTCTATTTAAAATTTTCAAATTGGCTTGGCCGCCATGTTCGTTTTGTAGTTAACCGGTTTTTGAAAGTCTCATAGATGAACTTCCAGTAGTGCTCTTTATCTCCGTACAACAATTCAGGGTGATGCCGCTAATAGTTTCAGAGATATAGAATAGCGGTGAAATATTACGCACATCTGCCATCTTATGGTTATGTAAACAATTGAACCAAGTTAGATGTCGGTGAATTACAATGTGTATAAACATATACTCTACCAAGTTTTATTGCGTTTGGTTGGTTAAATCGCGAGAAACGTCTATTAAAAGTCGAAAATTCGCGTGGCCGCCGTGTTGGTTTTGTAGTTACCAGTTTTTCAATAGTCACATAGGTAAACTTCTAGTAGTTCCCTTTATCACCGTGAAAATTTCCAGGCTGATATCGGGAATAGTTTCGGAGATATTGAATGCTGGTGAAATATTTCGCACAGCCGCCATGTTGGATTGGTGAGACGTAACAAAATTTGAAGTACACGTACGGGATCGGCCGGAATAGCGCTGTGAACTTACCGAGTTTCATTGAAATCGCTCAAGCCGTTTAGAAGTTATTAGGGGACACACACAAACACACGCACATAAGCCTATTTTTTTTTAAATTGAAAATAGGCTAAAAATGAATATCTAATTATGTTTACCTTTCCGGTCCCCCTGATAGTATTTAAGAAGGCAATGGAAGAGCGACGCTGATATGATCTCTCAAGCTCCTTACTTGCAGAGTTTACCAGAAGTTAGCATATTTCCGCGGGAGGAACAAACTGATGAAGACGCTAATATTTAGATGAAAGTTCTACCTTATCAGAAACGCTGATGCCGACTCAAAGCGCATGTAAGATTGTAAACAGATCTCGTGAGGTATTTGAGTTGAACAAACACGAGTTCAGACATCGTATATTATGCTAAACAGTCTTCCAATTTACAAATCGCACACAGCATGAGCAATCTTCATTAATATGCTGTACTAGAAAGTGTAACTGAGTTAGAAGCGAGATGAGACCTTCCAATTAGCAAACATAGAACGCGGGAAATTGAAGCTAAAGTTCTGTCTTAATGCAATCATTTCCAGATATCAGAATTGAGAGAGGAGAAGGAACTATGAGGGGTGCTCAAATGAAAAGGTACAAACGATATTGTGGGTACAATTTATTCGTTATTCTAAAGTAATCACCACAGGCCTGTGCACAGGTGTCCCATTGCTTCACTACCTGCAGGATTCCCTGTTCCCAGAAGTCTTGAGGTTGTGACAGGAGCCAATCCTCAACAAGGGAAGTTTCCAGGCGTCTCAGAGTGAACCAAAGCGATGTTGTTCGGACATGGAGGAGGTACAGAGATACAGGAACTGTCGATGACAGGCCTCGCTCAGGCCGCCCAAGGGCTACTACTGTAGTGGATGACCGCTACTTACGGATTGCCGCTCGGAGGAACCCTGACAGCAATGCCACCATGTTGAATAATGCGTTTCGTTCAGCCACAGGACGTCGTGTTTCAACTCAAACTGTGCGCAATAGGCTGCATGATGCGCAACTTCACTCCCGACGTCCATGGCGAGGTCCAGCTTTGCAACCCCGACACCATGCAGCGCGGTACAGATGGGCCCAACAACATGCTGAATGGACCCCACGGAATTGGCATCACGTTCTCTTCACCGATGAGTGTCGCATATGCCTTCAACCAGACAATCGTCGGAGACGTGTTTGGAGGCACCCTGGTCAGGCTGAACGTCTTAGACACACTGTCCAGCGAGTGCAGCAAGGTGGTGGTTCCCTGATGTTTTGGGGTGGCATTATGTGGGGCCGACGTACGCCACTGGTGGTCATGGAAGGCTCCGAAACGGCTTTACGATACCTGAATGACATCCTGCGACCCATAGTGCAACCATATCGGCAGAATATTGGAGAGGCATTTGTCTTCATGGACGACAATTCTCGACCTCATCGTGCACATCTTGTGAATGCGTTCCTTCAAGATAACGACATCGCTCGACTACAGTGGCCAGCATGTTCGCCAGACATGAACCCTATCGAACATGCCTGGGATATGTTGAAAAGGGCTGTTTATGGACGTCTTGACCCACCAACCACTCTGAGAGATTTACGCCGAATTGTCGTTGAGGAGTGGGACAATTTGGACCAACAGTGTCTTGATGAACTTGTGGATAGTATGCCACGGCGAATACAGGCATGCATCAATGCAAGAGGACGTGCTACTGGGTATTAGAGGTAGTGGTGTGTACTGCAATCTGGACCACAAATGCTGAAAGTCTAGCTGTATGATGGTACAACATGCAATGTGTGGGTCTCATGAGCAATAAAACGAGCTGAAATGTTGTTTGTGTTGATCTCTATTCCCTTTGTATTTAACGGTTCCGGAACTCTTGGAACCGAGGTGATGCAAAACTTTTTTTGATGTGTGTATATTAATTTGGAGTAACTTACGTACGTCAGTGCTACCAACATGATTTTAAGCCTGCTGATAGGACCAATATATAAATACATGTAACTTCTATACTATCAATTGGATTTCAACCAAATTTGCTATGTGTACCATAACAGATAGGACTATGCTTATTCTTAAGAGCAACCAGGGCTGCCAAGTGTTAATAAATGCCGTCTCTATTTTTTACCATAATATTAAAATATCTCAAAGTATGTAAGCCAACGGCATTAAAATTTGCACACGTATAGTATCTGACATTCTAGATTAATTTGGAGAAACTAATATACGTCAGTGCTGCCAACATGACTCTAAGCCTGCTGATAGGTCAACTTTTAAAATACTTGGAACTTATATACTAACAAATGGATTTCATCCAAAATTGGCACAGCAAGAGATCATAATATTTCAGACTATTTCTGACCAACACATTCATGGTATTGTTGCCAACATGATTTTACGCGCGCTGATAGATCCAATGTCTTACTGCATGTAATGTCCATGCTATCCACTGTACTTCAACCAAATTCTGTATTCCGTACCTTAAGAGATGGAACTAACAATATATTCAGTCACCAGGGCTGCCAACTCTAGTACTCTATTAGGCTACATTATACCAGGTATGTTTCGAACTAATTAGAAATGTTGATATTGAGACCGTCGGTGGAGCTGTCAGGATAGCCAACAACCGCAATGACTTCCCTAACATCTCATCCGTCGGACATAATTGCCGTGAGGATCAGGTAAACTTCCTAATAGGCCAAAGCGGCACGATAATCTGTAGTCCACAGGGATCGTGGTACATGGTGACGATGGTCATAGGCTGCCTAAGAAAAGGATCACCTTAAAAACTGGACTGATAAAATAAACATCCAGACTTATGTAAAACACCGTGAAAATTTATTGTTAAAATTCACAAGCACCTAGCCTAGTTCGGAGGGTTTCAATCGGCTAATCCGCAAGCTAATAAACAAACAAACATAAAGAGCAGGTCCCTACCTGAGAAGTTACGGAAAACCCCCACGAAAGATCTATCTCACAATAATAAAGCAACAACAGCAACACTAGGAAAATGGCACGACGCAAGTCCCTAGGTCAAGTTACAAGATCAAGCTAATATCAGAATTTACATTTAACAGGGTAGCAAAACAAATCTAAGTTAGGATGATACCATCTCCACATTTACATTTAACGTTAATTCATCTAGCTAAGTCCTATCAATTAATAACAAAATTTACGGCAATGACGTCCGTAACAGAAAACAATTACATTCAAAGCTAAGTGAACAGCCATATAAAAAAAACATTTAATTATTGTTAGGAACTAGGTGCTAACAGCACACAAGAAGGTAACATGTAGGATTCATACACTTTCACATCATAAATAATTAATGAGAGACAACAGTTTTATTAAAATGCCTGCCTGCACCTTGGTTTACTCTTTGTAAGCCATAGCCATCTAATGTGTGTAGTCACGGTGACGACTGCGTAGTTAAGACTACGTCTAACATCGCATGGCCTGCGCTCCACAAGCTACGAACTCAAGGTTCGAACAAGCTTCAAGTCGCTACAAAAGTGTCAGCTGTCCTAGTCATTTCCTCAAAAGGAAATAACTTCATTAGCACGGCCATGTCAGCAGGTTCCAAATGCAAAAGAACAAAGTAAGATAGAAAGAATTCGTTAGTTAGCTTTTGTTTTACCATAATTATGCGTTTTATTATTAAGATGTCGGTTTAGGTTTATCGTTGGTTTATGGCGAATAATACTGACAATAGCCTGGGCACGGAGTGTCTCCACTGAGATCAATCTCCACCAAAAGCCTCGACTCAAAAGTCGGAATACAATCAACGAGCAATAACAACTCGGACACACAATAACACAAGTTGCCAGCGGCGCACAGCTCGCGTTCAATAACTCTGGGATGGGTCTGCACACTCAGTCACCCTCCAATAACATCTGGTCAACGGGAACAATCCCGGACAAGGTATACACAAATACCTTCATACAATAAATATCTCCTTTAACAGGGTCGCCTACAACGTACTATAGAAAACCTGACATAACTGTACACGTCAAACGACGGTACTCGCAAGAGTGCGTTTAACTAACACAAAACAATCTATAAAAACATGTGATCAGATACAAGGATGGACACTGGGTTCCATGAGCTAAATTTCAATGAAAGGAAAAGCTAATAGAACAAGCATTCTGTCCTTCGTCAAAGTAATTCTGTCTCATAATACAAGCGTGCTCTCAAGGGCACTGGGTCACAAACCAGTCTGTGTCGCTGCAAGCTACAACATTCCTGCGCGGGTGACACAACACACTAACTATCAAGGCCGGCGATTTAAGCAAAATAAAACAGTACAACTGGCCTCTCAATAAAAACTTTACCATAGGTTATAAACCTCGAAGAATACGTGTATAAAAACACGCTATAAATCTGAATTCAATAATATAATTCCGCCTTTCAAACCAAAGACATCTAAATGGTAGCAATGTCACATTGCTGGAGCTATTTGCTCTCAAAGATATAATACTTCAGTAGTTACTTGTACAACATCAAATTAATACGTGTCTTCACATGACACTAACAAAATAATAATTGTGAGGCAGATTCCACAGTCTGGATCTGCTTAATGATACGTTGGGAACTGGGTTCGATGCTAGACAACGAAACGTCCCTTTTACTTATAAGGTCCACACTTGACCAGATGGCTTCTGAGCAACATCTCAAAAGAAATATAATGCAGTTACAAAACTGGTAATTACAGTCGATTACCTAACTGATACGACTGCTCTAACGAAGTCAGGGGTGTAACAACGACTGGCTGCAAAGAATGCAGTTAAAGAAATATAACCATGGCATCTGATTGCCATAACTAAAGTCAGCAAAGACATGGAAAATCACCCCAAATAGGGTTAAACAAAGTAGCCTCAAATGACTACGGTCACGTTTAGCAAAAGATAGGCATTGACGTTCTACGACGTCCATCAAGCTGCACCAGGGTTGACCAAAGTGTCTGACCCAAGGGTGACTCACTCTAACTGAAATAAATGACATCTAATTAGACTAGTTACATTTCCTACCTATAAAAATGGCTGACACTGAGTTCGGTTGGTTCATAAACTACATTAAACCTACTATACCACCAGAAACTAGAACGAGAATGGGTGTACAAAAACTCACGAAATGGAGGAGCTCTCACTCAGCCCTCTGTTCAACGACAAGGGTTGAACAAATTCACCACTGGCTTTCCGGAACGGCATTGTCCCCATCAGGACTCCCATCTGGACTCTTCCAAAGACCAGGGTTCGATCTGTCCCTGTCGATAACTTCGTGGATGTACTGGATCTGCCTGGGAAAGGCATCCTGGGTTCCTTCCTCTCGTTCGCTGTTCTGGAAGCTCCACCATCATGCTGGTTCCAATAGATACATCACCATCATACCATAGCGGTATTAAACCATGATGTCGGTCTCAAACATGGTGTAGAATAATTTGATCACGTGGGTGGTGGAATAAATCGTGTAGCAGTTCATTCTTTCACTTCAAAATCACAATGTTCGTTGAAAATGTTACAGGCTTTAATACAGTTGATAACACAGCCTTAACTTCGCAGATATTGAATAATGCGTGATCAAGCACTGTTCTGTGGTTCTTCACGTGTGCTGACGCCACTTTTACATCACGTAGCATCCGTGAAATGTGCGTCGTTTTGTAATTGAAAAATTCACTGTGGCAATTCAAATATACAGTACTTTCATAATCACACTTATATAAAGTAATTATAACACGTTTACCTCTATATTTTTCACCAGGCTCTCGGCCCTCCACAAACACGTGGGTACAAAAATGTGGTGTTACGGTAATGTTAGAATTTTCACTATACTTGCCAATTATTTCACAATATGCTTCTTGTTGTTCACTGTGCATAAATAACAGTGATTTGCAGTATATTCGTGCACGATGGCACCTGATAATAACTTCCACGCTAAACAGCGGATATTTTTCCAGGTCTGATACGACGGATACAACTTCACGCCTACACGGGGCGGATTCTCCAGACGTAGTGCAAGGCACAGGGTCACTCGAGGAAGTAGGTCGTCAAACCAAAGTCGTTGAGCGACTACTTACATTCCTGTTTGCGTATCTGCAAGGGTATTACCTTACCTTAAGCGAAAATAACATTCTCCAAAATGTTTTAATAATGCTGCATGACGAAATGGAATATTCTGAGTCTCGTGGAAAGATAAAATTGATTAATAAGACCTCAGATAAATAATTAGCTGACTTCACCAAAGTCAAAAGTGCGATTCACCACTACTTCTAAGAGTATAGCGTGAGCTCTCAGCTCCACGTGGCTTTCTGGGTGTGTTCAAAGGTACTACATCCCATCATAAATGTGCTGTTATAAAAAAATATCACACGAACCTTAGCCCAGCGGGTTCATCTGCCTCTCCGTCGTTTCAAATAAAATGTTGGGGCGACATTTTTATTTGACTTAAAGTTCATTCATAAGTGATATTTTTTTCAGATTAGCTGCATTGAAGTTTCCAATGCGCTCTCCTGTCCTAATGTCTTCTATCACATACCTTCCATTGTTCAAAGGCTGTCGGATACGACTACTTGATTGTGCCTGCTGCTTCCATCTCATGGATCTTCTTAGCAGCTTCCTCGCGATGTTTCTCTGCGATAGGATCTTCTTCTGGAATGGGGAATCATCCAGTAGTACAAGATCGTACTCGTAGTCCAATATCTCACCAGGTGTGGTGTCGAATATATCCCTGTATTCGCTCAATATTGCTTCAAGTTTCTCTCGTATGGGTGCTGATAATGATTCCGCCTCTTCGTCGGCATCTTGTGTCTCCTCAATTTCCTTGCCATTTAATTTTTCTACAACGTCGACTTCGGATAGGAATTCCGGTTCTTCTTCAACTAAGTTCATCTGAATGGGTTCGTTCGGCTTAAACTCTACCGTATTACGTCCCATATCAATGATTCCGTCATACTTCCTAATGAAGTCTGCACCTAATATGGCATCATGATTCAAGCCTTTCTTCACAAGAAATTCGTGCAAGTACACGTGGCTCGAAATCTTCAAAGTGCATAGAATCTGGATTTTGCAGGTTACAACACGGTCAGGTATGACTCCTCTGACTCTTACAGCAGAAACTGGCAGCTCTGTCTCCTCAGAGTTTGCTTTCAGTCTGGCATGGCAATCGGTGGAAATGACACTAATAATCGCCCCAGTATCGATGAGAATGACTACGTTGCATCCATTCAGGGTAGCTACAATCTTCGGTAGACGCGTCAATTCGTAGTTGTGGTTCGTCGTTCGTCGTTCGTCTAACAGGTCTTCCTGGATTGGCTCCCAGAGTAAAATGGTGGCAGTTACTCTGTGCTCAACCGGGCTAGAATCTATTGATTTTTCGGCGTTTTTTTCTGTCCTGGCGAGAAGTACTGGGCTGGTTTTGCTCTGTCTCCTGCGCCGAATTCCTAGTTTCCCTCGAAGTCGGGTTCTGTTCTCCCTCTTCTCGGATTTGGAGTTCTCTGAGTTGTTGAAGATACTCACGGCTCTCCCGTGCTCTTCCTCTCCAATCTCTATCTGGCTGGTTTCTAGGGTCTCGATCTCTGTTATACCCTCTACTGTAACGGTAGTTCCTACGGATACTTCCGTGCTGTGGGTGTCGACCATTATTCCCTCGGCGGTCGTTTTCGTGACGACGGTCGTCGTTCGTCCCACGGTCGAAGCGCCGGTTCCAGTGACTACGACGGTCATCTCACTGGTCTCGAGCATATGGAGTGTTGTTCCATTCTCTTCTACCATAGTTATAATTATTACGTTGCCCAGAGCTCTCTTGGGTTTGAGTCTGCTGTGGCGTCTGGCTCACTTTGTCGACAGTAGTTAAGTTGGCATGTCTCTCTTCACGCCTGTCAGCCTTCTGCTGACGGTGTGTCGGGAACTGTTCAGTGTTTGCATCCAATCGTCGCAGGATTTGGTCACACTGCTGAAAAGTGGAGGCCCTGCAGCAGTCAATACACGTTGCACGTCTGCAGGGTATTGCCAAACGATGGTGTTTACTAGGTCTTGCTCAGACAATGGGGGTTGATGACAACGAAGTTTCGCAAGCTGGATTGCGAAGTAGTTCACATAACGCGTTGGAATATTAGAGCTATATCAGCGAGTATACATCTCAGCTCTGATGCTCTGCTGGATGTCACTCGACCAGTACGTTCTTAACAAGGCCTCTTTGAAATCCTGGTAGCCTATAAACGAGTATCTGAAGGCTCTAAACCAGGTGCTGGATTGCCCCTCAAACAAACGCTCAATAACTCGGAGCTCCCTCTCCGGAGTTACCATAGTGTCTCTCAAGTAGCTTTCTACGTTGGCCAGAAATTCAACTGGAGTGATGCCACTTCCAGTGCCAGAGAAGCGAGATGGTTGCTCCTCTCTCGAACGGATTATAGTTACATTTCCCGGCGTATGCGCGGGTCTAAATGAATTCTGCATGTAGTTATGCGTGGGTGTATTCGTTTCATGACAAAGTCGATTGGGTGCTGGTTGAAAAGGATGGGCGTCAAATTTCAAGGTTTGACTTTGCGCTGAACCAGTGAATTGGGATGGTTGCGGTTCTATGGGTGCGCTGGGTTGGAAATGAGTAGGCATCATCCCTGCGGATTGAGATACTGGTGTTTCCTGAAGTCTCCCATCTGTGAGGGTGTGTCTCTCTCTAGGAAGCGTCTCAAGTCTTTCGAGACGTCTTTCTATAACCTCGAGTCCTGGGATGGTTCTAGCTGTGACTTTGTTACCTATGTCGTTAAGTTGTAGCTCGATCCTCTCGACTTTCCCTTTGAGGTTCGTGTCAACTTCGCGTATTGCCGTCCTGAGGTTATAGCTGAGGTCTAACCTCTCGGTTACCGCGACTTCCTCGAATCGTTTCTGTAAGGAATCGATTTCTCCTTCGACTTTCGACACGTTGTCTTGGATCTTTCCAACATCATCTCTGACCTCGGCTACCTTAGCCTCCATTGTGGTCTTGTGTTCGTTGAGGTCACCCCTCAATAACAAGAGATCGATTTTATGTTCCTCACGATGAACGTCAACTGTTTCACGCAGGCTTGCTACGGTTTCTGTCAACTCCGTAATATTCCTCCTATTGGTGTTTAATTCGTCCTTGACTTTTATCATGCCGTCGACGATCGTATTGACGTTGTTATTCATAGCATTTGCTGCACCTCTCATCAAAATCAGTCCAATATTCATGGTTGCCATGTCCTTTTCCACAGTGTCCATAAATCCCTCGACGTGAGTCAATCGAGTCCCAAATTCTTCTCGAGTGTGCTCCAGGTTGGCTCTCATATCTATCTGGACTCTGTTTATGGTCGTTTGAATTTGAGCTGTGTGCTCCTCCAATCGGGTCTGCACATCCTCCCTAGCTCTATTCATCTGGTCGGTTAAGCAATCTATACGCTGGTTAGCCTCCTGAAGGTGTCGTATGACATCAATCCTAACAGCCACTAAACCTGCCGTAAGATCATTCCTAGCTTCGACTATATATGCGTCCATGTCAGCCCTGACCTGAGTTAGATCAGCCCTAACATTATTGATCGACTCTGTGACTTGGTCTACATGACCACTTACAATATTTATAGATTGAGTGTTAACCTCTAAATCATGTCTGACATTGTTAACTGACTGGGTGTTAACTTCTAAGTCCTGTCTGACATTGTTTATGGATCGGGTGTTAACCTCTAAGTCCTGCCTAACTTGGTCCACATGACCACTCACAGTGTTGACAGCTTGGGTATTCTGACCTAAGCCACCTCTTACATCAACTAAATCAGTCCTTACAGTACCTAATTCAGCAGTAATCTGCTGGAGGTTGGCATTAACACCTGCCATCATCTCCCCAAACACACGACGAATAGTTTCCTCATCCATTGACAAGAAATATATATGAGAAAGTGAGGGATCAATATCTAATGGAACTTACAGCTATGATTAGTTACTAGGTGGTATAAAGCTTGTTTCATTTAAATAAATGTCACGAGTACAGCTGGAGTATGCAAACTAAGTGCTTCTACATTTACAAAGACAACGGGGAGCAAAGCAAAGTATTACATTTACTCGGGATGAGGCATCATCAAAGAAAATCCTATCCTCCATTTATCTAACACTAAAGCCTCTCCCCGTGGACTTCTATCAAACATGAATGCCATGCGGTCAATTGATCTGCAGTACGACTTTCTAAGTTCGTCCCAGTCCTGTCAATTTACCATTAATCAACATTAAGATCCTCCTAAATGACATGGAACTGACGGTCACCACGTTAACGTCGGCACATGAGTTGGGCGCCATTTTATGAGACCGTCGGTGGAGCTGTCAGGATAGCCAACAACCGCAATGACTTCCCTAACATCTCATCCGTCGGACATAATTGCCGCGAGGACCAGGTGAACTTCCTAATAGGCCAAAGTGGCACGAGAATCTGTAGTACACAGGGATCGTGGTACATGGTGACGATGGTCATAGACTGCCTAAGGAAAGGTTCACCTTAAAAACTAGACTGAGAAATTAAACATCCAGACTTATGTAAAACACCGTGAAAATTTATTGTTAAAATTCACAAGCCCCTAGCCTAGTTCGGAGGGTTTCAATCGGCTAATCCGCAAGCTAATAAACAAACAAAAATAAAGAGCAGGTCCCTACCTGAGAAGTTACGGAAAACCCTCGCGAAAGATCTATCTCACAATAATAAAGCAACAACAGCAACACTAGGAAAATGGTACGACGCAAGTCCCTAGGTCAAGTTACAAGATCAAGCTAATATCAGAATTTACATTTAACAGGGTAGCAAAACAAATCTAAGTTAGGATGATACCATCTCCACATTTACATTTAACGTTAATTCGTCTAGCTAAGTCCTATTGTTAGGAACTAGGTGCTAACAGCACACAAGAAGGTAACATGTAGCATTCATACACTTTCACATCATAAATAATTAATGAGAGACAACAGTTTTATTAAAATGCCTGCCTGCACCTTGGTTTACTCTTTGTAAGCCATAGCCATCTAATGTGTGTAGTTACGGTGACGACTGCGTAGTTAAGACTACGTCTAACATCGCATCGCCTGCGCTCCACAAGCTACGAACTCAAGGTTCGAACAAGCTTCAAGTCGCTACAAAAGTGTCAGCTGTCCTAGTCATTTCCCCAAAAGGAAATACCTTCATTAGCACGGCCATGTCAGCAGGTTCCAAATGCAAAAGAACAAAGTTAGGTAGAAAGATTTCGTTAGTTAGCTTTTGTTTTACCAAAATTATGCGTTTTATTATTAAGATGTCGGTTTAGGTTTATCGTTGGTATATGGCGAATAATACTGACAATAGCCTGGGCACGGAGTGTCTCCACTGAGATCAATCTCCACCAAAAGCCTCGACTCAAAAGTCGGAATACAATCAACGAGCAATTACAACTCGGACACACAATAACACAAGTTACCAGTGGCGCACAGCTCGCGTTCAATAACTCTGGGATGGGCTTGCAACTCAGTCACCCTCCAATAACATTTGGTCAACGGGAACAATCCCGGACAAGGTACACACAAATACCTTCATACAATAAATATCTCCTTTAACAAGGTCGCCTACAAAGTACTATAGAAAACCTGACATAACTGTACACGTGAAACGACGGTACTCGCAAGAGTGCGTTTAACTAACACAAAACAATCTATAAAAACTTGTGATCAGATACAAGGATGGACACTGGGTTCCATGAGCTAAATTGCAATGAAAGGAAAAGCGAATACAACAAGCATTCTGTCCTTCGTCAAAGTAATTCTGTCTCATAATGCAAGCGTGCTCTCTAGGGCACTGGGTCACAAAGCAGTTTGTGCCGCTGCAAGCTACAACATTCCTGCGCAGCTGACACAACACACTAACTATCAAGGCCGGCGATTTAAGCAAAATAAAACAGTACAACTGGCCTCTCAATAAAAACTTTACCATAGGTTATAAACCTCGAAGAATACGTGTTTAAAAAACACGCTATAAATCTGAATACAATAATATAATTCCGTCTTTCAAAACAAAGACATCTAAATGGTAGCAATGTCAAATTGCTGGAGCTCTTTGCTCTCAAAGATATAATACTTCAGTAGTTACTTGTACAACATCAAATAAATACGTGTCTTCACATGACACTAACAAAATAATAATTGTGACGCAGATTCCACACTCTGGATCTGCTTAATGATACGTTGAGAACTGGG
This sequence comes from Meconema thalassinum, assembly GCA_946902985.2. Taxonomy (NCBI): domain Eukaryota; kingdom Metazoa; phylum Arthropoda; class Insecta; order Orthoptera; family Tettigoniidae; genus Meconema; species Meconema thalassinum. The sequence continues at coordinate 300,248,474 of OX336396.1, read as the reverse complement.
TTCGATGCTAGACAACGAAACATCCCTTTTACTTATAAGGTCCACACTTGACCAGATGGCTTCTGAGCAACATCTCAAATGAAATATAATGCAGTTACAAAACTGGTAATTACAGTCGATTACCTAACTGATACGACTGCTCTAATGAAGTCAGGGGTGTAACAAAGACTGGCTGCAAAGAATGCAGTTAAAGAAATATAACCATGGCATCTGATTGCCATAACTAAAGTCAGAAAAGACTTGGAAAATCACCCCAAATAGGGTTAAACAAAGTAGCCTCAAATGACTACGGTCACGTTTAGCAAAAGTTAGGCATTGACGTTCTACGACGTCCATCAAGCTGCACCAGGGTTGACCAAAATATCTGACCCAAGGGTGACTCACTCTAACTGAAATACATGACATCTAATTAGTCTAGTTCAACCAGGTGGAAGCAGTTGTCGGGTCAGAGGAACGTGCGGTGATGAGTCAACAGAGAGCAGCGACCTCCAAGTCCAACACGGAAGTGGCGCGAGCAGGAACGACTAACGTCAGCGCCAGGATCACCGGACAAGTGCGTGGTTTGCAGAAAGGTGAGACTGGCAAACAACGAGTTACTAGTCTAAAAGAACTTTGGGGCAAGAAAACCTTGGCAGAGCAGTTTAATGTGGAGAAGGAGGTCATTTCTTCTCCAGGTGGTAGTATACTAGAGTTAGAGAAAGCTAGAGTTACTAGAAGTAAAGCTACCGCCAGCGAGGAGGGTAGGGGTAAAAAATAACTAAACTGGAATATTGCTAGCGTAAATATAGAGGGTTTTTTAAATAAGAGAGGCAACGATGTAGTTTTGACCCTAATAGAAGATATGCAGATTGTAGGATTTGTTGAGAGTTGGCTCCCTGTAGGTTGCGAGGTTAAATTAGATGGCTTCAATATATATACAAAACCTAAGATTAGGAAAGCTCGCACCGGTAGTTTCCCAGCGGGTATTGTTGTTTTAATTAAAGAAGAGGTGAGGGAATTATCAGAATTTATTAGTTCAGAACTGGAAGAGGTAGTGTGGGTAAAAGCAGATATTAGGGGGAGGGGGAAAGGAACGGTATGTTTCGGCTTTGTCTACAACCCTCCGGAGAATTCCCCGTATGCAAGAGAAAGCTTTTTCGATGAGTTAGCTATTGAAATAAACAGAATTCGAAATATATATGAAGAGGCAGAGATTGTGCTGTTAGGGGACTTCAATGCGAGGGTTGCAGACAGAAAGCCCCTTTACAGCAAGGGGGTTGCCGAGGCCGTATGTGGTGATAGGCACAGCAAAGACAAGGAATGTAACAAGAACGGAGAAAAGATTTTGGAACTATGTGGTGCAGAAGAGCTATATATATTAAATGGTGTCTGTGTGGGGGATGAAGAAGGTAACCTGACATATATAACAGAGATTGGAGGAAGTGTAATAGATTTAGCAATATGTTCCAGAGGAGCACTACCCCTAATTAAGAGGTTCACTGTTGAAGAATGGGGGGAATCACACCACCTACCAATTGTCGTCAACATGCAGGGAGCGGTGACAAAATCAAAAGGGAACCCACAAGTTAAAGCTATAGAGAGAAAAGTGAATAGATTCAGATGGAGGGAGGAAAACTGCAGAGAGTTCCAGAACTACTTCCAGGGAGAAAATTTTGAGCTGATAAAGGTAGGAATAAGTTTAATGATCAGTAATGATGAAATTGAAGGGGTAATACGTATGATTGAGAATGCAATTATGATGGCAGGGCGGAAAATGCGCGTGAAGGCTAGGGGAAAATTAGGGAGAATTAAAGGATGGTACGATGAATCTTGTAGAAGGAAGAAAACCGAAGTTATTAGGGCACTGAAGTTATACAAGAGAGGAGGGGATGATACGATGAGAGTAGAATTTTGTCGTCTAAGGAAAGAATATAGGGAACTGCTCAGTAAAATGAAAGATGAATGGCAGGGTAAGGAAGCAACAGCACTAAATAAGGATTCTAAAGCTAACGACTGTAGCAAAGTGTGGAGCAGGATAAAGTCTTACTGTAGGGGGAGCAGAAGTGGTGGGGGGAGCTCTATAAGTGATGAAATATGGATTGCATATTATGAGAATCTGTTAAATGTTGAAGATAATTGGAGGAAGAGGGATGAGTTTGGCGTCCCGAGGGGGCTGGGGGTCACTCTGCCTATGCTGGACCAACTCATATCGATAGAGGAAATTAAGGAAGTAATGACAAAAAGTAAAGGAGGGAAGTCAGGTGCTATTTCGGGGATAACAAATGAATTTTTGGCAAGAGTTGAGTAGCAATAGGTTCATGATGGACAGCTTGGTAAAAATCTTTAACAAAATCTTTGACGGAGGTAGATTTTCAAGGGCGTGGCAGGAGGGGATAATTTGTCCAATATATAAGAGGCGTGGGGACAAACTAGACCCAGGCAACTATAGAGGCATAACTTTGCTTGATAATTTGAGCAAAATGTACACCGGGGTCTTATCCAAGCGTTTAATAGCATGGGCAGAGGGCTGTTCGGTGTTCTCGAGACTCCAGACAGGGTTCAGAAAAGGAAGGAGGACCAGTGACAATATAATGGTGGTTAAAACGGTGATGGACAAGTACATAAGAAGGAAAAGAGGTAAGCTGTATATCACAGCTATTGATTTGGAGAAGGCGTTTGATTCAGTGAGCAGGGGAGCTGTCATGGCTAAACTGGGAAAAATCGGGGTGTCACATAAAATGATACGAGCAATTGAGAATGTGTATTCCGAAGTGAAATGTGCAATTAAAACTAAAGATGATGTAATTGTAGGAGAGATAACGTCTAATATAGGTCTAAAACAGGGATGCAAATTATCCCCGGTGCTTTTTTTGCTATTTATCAACGATATTTTCGAGTCAAAGGGCTTTGAGCAACGGTCCAACCCTTGCTTGGACAATTATGATATCCCGGGCCTAGCTTTCGCTGATGACATCCTTCTGCTTGCTCTAACACCCTATAATATGCAATATAGTATTGACGAGATTGTGAGATACTGTGAGGACTGGAACTTAAAAATTAACCCGAGTAAGACCAAAGTTATGGTCTGCAAAAAGGGAGTTAAACTGGCTAAGAATGAAAAGTGGGTCATGTATGGGTCTCAGTTAGAGACGGTGAAAAAACTTGAGTATCTAGGGATGATAATGGCGAGTAATGGTAAATGGACCGAACAAATTAAAAGGGCAAAATCGAAAGGGCTAGCGGCATTGGCGAATGTTAAAGTGTTAGAGCGTAGGTTACCGAATCTTGACTATAAAGTGTATAAGAATGTGTTCAACGCACTCATCGTTTCAAGAGCACTCTATGGAGTGGAAGTATGGGGTTTAGAGGAAGGAACGAAAACCCTGGACAGTATTGTAAGTAGGTTTGCCAAGATAATTTTGGGGCTACCTAGTTGCACGGCGAATTGTGGAGCGAGAATGTTGTGTGAGGATGTAAGCATTAGACAACATATCATAAAAAGGGTCATAAAGTCTTGGATCCGTTTAAAAGCAGGTGGAGGGGGGGAAATGCTTAAGGTAGCCTACCTGCACCAAATGAAGCATCAGCAAGAGGGCTACTGGGTGGACGGGGTAAGAAGTGTACTGGAAAGATTAGGAATGGGCTATCTATGGGATAGGGACTTACAAAGAGAGGAAGGTAGGGTGTGTAAAAAAGTGTGCAGAAGGGTTAATGACGTAGAGTTGCAGGTGCTAAGGGAAGAGTGCACCAGTAGGAGAACCTTAACGGAGTTCTGCGAAATAAGGAACTTTATGAGCATAAAGCCTCAATGCCTAATGAAAAGAGAAATGAGAGGGATAATTTGGTGGTTAATGGGGGTGTATAAAAACAAAGCGTTGAGAGAAGTAGGAAAAGAGGACATTTGCCTGTTTTGTGGGAAGGTTATGGGTGCGGCGCACCTGATCAGGGAATGCAATGAAATTAAAATGATAAGAGCAAGGTTTGTAGACAAAGCAGATATAAACAGAATAGAAAATGAAAATGAGTATCACACTTTAATTAAATTACTAAAAAGGGAATGGGGGAAAGCAGGTCAATTAGCAAAATATTTTAATACCATCAGGGCAATGTGGAATAAGAAAGCGTCGGATGAGATTCAGAACAAAGATGCATGTAAATTAAGCATTCAAGTACAGGAGATGGCTTCCTAAGCTATAAATCTTGTTAAAGCCTAGGAGAGCCTATCTGTACATATTGCTGTCTGTAGATTTTTTCTGTAAATTTATGTTATCTATGTGTTTATTGTCTGTAGGTCACGATATGACTCTCTGAGTTAAAGTGACAATTAACAAGTAGACTTGGTTTAAATAAATAATCTTCTTCTGATTAATTAGACTAGTTACATTTCCTACCTATAAAAATGGCTGACACTGAGTTTGGTTGGTTCACAAACTACATTAAACCTAGTATACCACCAGAAACTAGAACGAGAAAGGGTGTACAAAAACTCACGAAATGGAGGAGCTCTCACTCAGCCCTCTGTTCAACGACAAGGGTTGAACAAATTCATCACTGGCTTTCCGGAACGGCATTGTCCTCATCAGGACTCCCTTCTGGACTCTTCCAAAGACCAGGGTTCGATCTGTCCCTGTCGATAACTTCGTGGATATACTGGACCTGCCTGGGAAAGGCATCCCGGGTTCCTTCCTCCTCGTTCGCTGTTCTGGAAGCTCCACCATCATGCTGGTTCCTATAGATACATCACCATCATACCATAGCGGTATTAGCCCATGATGTCGGTCTCAAACATGGTGTAGAATAATTTGATCACGTGGGTGGTGGAATAAATCGTGTAGCAGTTCATTCTTTCACTTCAAAATCACAATGTTCGTTGAAAATATTACAGGCTTTAATACAGTTGATAACACAGCCTTTACTTCGCAGATATTGAATAATGCGTGATCAAGCACTGTTCTGTGGTTCTTCACGTGTGCTGACGCCACTTTTACATCACGTAGCATCCGTGAAATATGCGTCGTTTTGTAATTGAAAAACACTGTGGCAATTCAAATATACAGTACTTTCATAATCACACTTATATAAAGTAATTATAACACGTTTACCTCTATATTTTTCACCAGGCTCTCGGCCCTCCACAAACACGTGGGTACAAAAATGTGGTGTTACGGTAATGTTAGAATTTTCACTATACTTGCCAATTATTTCACAATATGCTTCTTGTTGTTCACTGTGCATAAATAACAGTGATTTGCAGTATATTCGTGCACGATGGCACCTGATAATAACTTCCACGCTAAACAGCGGATATTTTTCCCTGCTGATACGACGGATACAACTTCACGCCTACACGGGGCGGATTCTCCAGACGTAGTGCAAGGCACAGGGTCACTCGAGGAAGTAGGTCGTCAAACCAAAGTCGTTGAGCGACTACTTACATTCCTGTTTGCGTATCTGCAAGGGTATTAACTTACCTTAAGCGAAAATAACATTCTCCAAAATGTTTTAATAATGCTGCATGACGAAATGGAATATTCTGAGTCTCGTGGAAAGATAAAATTGATTAATAAGACCTCAGATAAATAATTAGCACTCTTCACCAAAGTCAAAAGTGCAATTCACCGCTACTTCAAAGAGTATAGCGTGAGCTCTCAGCTCCACGTGGCTTTCTGGGTGTGTTCAAAGGTAATACATCCCATCATAAATGTGCTGTTATAAAAAATATCACATGAACCTTAGCTCAGCGGGTTCAATATTACCAACTTAATTTCGTCATTATTCTACATAGGTCATTATAGACGGGCATACAACTGAAATGTTAAGGAAAGTAGGCTCTTTAGTTCGTCACGGAACTTCTTATATTACTATGTGATTGTGGATAGCTTCTCATAAAATATAGCTTACTCAGTGTTGCCTTATTGACAGTTAATATTGTAACTTTCAGTCTGTCAATAGTTCCAGTTACTGGAATATAGTAGCAGTCGTGCTCTCGGGCCTTTTGGGGGCGATGTAATTTAGAAATAGAGACTGATGTTCTTTTATTTTATGTTATTTATTTTCTTCTTTTTCTTTTTTTTTCTTTTCGAATCACCCACTTTGGGGTACGTCATATCAATCACTTCTTAGATGGGGCTACATGACCGCGTTGTCGCAGCCTCTAAACTTAAGAACCAACCAATCACTTCTTAGATGCTTGTGCTCTCCTTTTCTTCCAATACTTCTTCATTCTATCTGATCTCCTCTTTCTTTCCTCTTGTGATATCTGCTTCGGTTTTCTGGGGACGGCTCTGGCTTGGAACTTCTTGGTGTTGACTTTGGTCACGGTTTGGCTGTACCATTCATCAACATGATTTCAGTAATCTGGAGCTCTCGCAGGTCCTTTTCCACTTCCATAAACCAATTAGGTTTGATTTTCGATTTGGAAAAGAAATCTATCAATGTTAAAACGTTCACCATTAGGTATCATTGATATCTGGTGGTGAAAGTAGGAACTACAGATTTTCTTGGTTATTCAGGCAGGATTCATCCGGTAGATGTGTCAATAGAAATCAATCCTCCTTTTCCTGATGGTATCTGAAAGACTCTCTGACTTCACATACAGCGTGTCGTTCCTATAGAAAACTTGTTCGTTATTTTTGAATTTAGGACCTATGATCTTCTTCAAAATTTTTATCTCTTTTATTTCCATTTTTTCCATTTGCCCTTGTCTCCTCAAGACTAGAGTTTCTGCTGCAAAGAGAGCCTCTGGTTTAATTACGGTGTTATAATGCCTAATTTTGGTGTTCCAGGAGAGGGTTTTCTTATTGTATGTATTTTTGGTTTTCTGGAAGACCAGTTCCATTTTGATTCTCCTCGCCTGCATTGTTTTTCCTTCAAGGTTATTCCAGTCGACCAATTCTCCTAAGTATTTGAAACTATTAACCACCTCGGTTTTATTAGCTCCTACTGTAACTATCTTGGGCACATCCAAATATTTGACATAATTTTCGTTTTTATTTTTCAAAGGAAATCTTAATTAAGTCCTATTTTCCCCGCCATCTTATCGACTTATTTTGTCATTGGGCTAAAAATGTTTATTCTCCCATTTCATTATTTATAATGATTTTTGGGAGAAAATTGTAGTCATTGGAGATAATTTAATTCATTTAGTGGTTTTTAATTGTTTTCGTTTTGAGTGGTTCGGGGGGTTTGAAAATACTATTACTTCCATTCATTGTGTTATGCTGCTCCATTTTGGATTAGGGCCTAAAAGCATGGCAAGTGGCCTCCATTTTTGGAGCTACGATATCTTCTTCTTCTTCTTCTTCCTAGTGTTGTCCCACTGGTGCAGGGTCTGGTTTTTTTGGTCATGGACCTCTATTTTGTCCGGTTTCGTGCGTCAGCTGGATTTAGGCCGGTAATTTTAAAGTCACCATTCATAGTGTCTTGCCAACGCTGGGGCGTAGGCCTTCAACCTCAAAATGAAGGACAGAGTTATTAACAGTATCAGGCGCTGCACGCAGAACATGTCCATACCATCGGAGATGTTTCTCTCTCATTTTGTCCACAATTGGGGCGACACCCATTTGCTCTCGAATTGTGTCGTTTCTGACATGGTCAATAAGGGAGATGCCCATTGTCCAACGAAGCATTCTCATTCCCATGGCGTGCAGGCGACGTTCTGAAATTTTGTCGGATGGTTGACATTCAACTCCATACAGTGCAACTGGCCGTACCACTGTCCGATATATCTTCGATTTGAGACGAAGTGGCATTTTCTTGTCGCAAAGCACAGCCGTGACCTCCTTCCACCACAGCCAGTTTGCGTTTACCCTGACTCTTACTTCATCATTGAAGTTGCCATCACTCTGAAGACGAGATCCAAGGTACCTGAAGCATTCTGTCTTGACTAGATTTTGTCCAGAGACTTGAATGGTACCGTCGCTTGGCTTTAACTCCAGATACTCCGTCTATTTCACATTCAGACATAGGCCGTACTGGGAGAGGTGGATTCTCCAGTCTTCAAGTTGACATTGGAGTTTTTCTCGGGTGTCATCTGCTACCATTATATCATCTGCACACACAAGGGTCCAAGGAACATTCCGTTGCAGGTCACGAGTGATGGTGTCCATCACAAGAACAAAAAGTCCTCTCAGCACGCCGGAAGGCGGAGGTAGATTTCATCGGGCAAACTTGGGGATAGGCGAAAATGGCAGAATATGCACGTTTTCGTAGAAGGGTCAGACCTCATTTATTGTGAGAAAGTATTTTATAATTGGAGGTTAATTAACTATGTTTTTCGTCATTTTATGCATATTTTAAACCTTTTATTGTCTTATGGGGACGGTAACCTTCTTGTCATTTGGGGTACATTTTTATACTTGTAGTCACACTGTCCTTATGCAAGGTTTCGACACTGATGTGTATCTATGTAACGGTCTGTTACTTCTTCACGCAAAATTATATCTCTCGCAGATATTTTGGTTGGTTCCTCAGTTTAGGGACTGCGACAACGCGGTCATGTAGCCCCGTGTACTTTGGGTGAGTGTAGAATCTGTATGATAAACAGTGTGAATTGTGATGGTTGTATTAGTCTATAATTCAGGTAAGGACTGCAGACGGTAAATTTCAACCAGTAGTTCCTAATGTTGCTACCAGATACTACAGTCAACGACACCTAGCTGGCTACGAGATGCCACCGCAACCAGCAACTCGCAACAAACGTTGGATCTTCTCCTCCAAAGGAAAGCATACTGAGGGATTTTTATCGCTCTTAGAAAATCCGACGACTTCGACCGGCTTTGAACCCACGAACTTGGGCATAGACATTCAGCATGCTTGCTACCAGTTACGTCACCGAGGCCACTTCTCACTTAGTCAGATGGAAAACTAAATGTGATCTCGTGCAAGTGCGTTGTCATGGCAACGTCTGATGGCTCATCCCTCATCAATTTAGTAGTGTTGTCATGGCATCCTTTGATAGCTCTTGGCATTTTCTTATAATTCCGAAATCATTTTTCTCATCCCTTGGCGTAATGGTGGGTCATATCAAAAATTCTCAGACAAAAGTTTTAGGTAATTATTAGGGGAATATTGTCCATTTTGTACGGTTTTGATATTGTGCCTATTAAGAGAGATATGATTAATGTTTCCCGAAAAACCCACTTTTTCCAACCCTTTGGTCAATGGTTTGTGCTATCAAAAAACTCTTCAAACATAAATTTTTGGGCCTTATTTGACACAGGGTATGAACTTTAAATGGATTCTATATTTCAAATATTAAGAGAGTTATAGCGATATTTCACTTTTTCGAAAAAAGACCCCCATTTTCACCCCCGTCGACCGATTGTGCCCATTAACGAACTCGACCGAGATTCAATAAGGATACATATTATGTAAAAAAATCAAATTAATTGGTGCAAAATTGCGGTAGTTATCGTGTCCACAAGAAAGTGATATATGTATATATACATATATATACATATATATATACATAAATTATATATAAACTTTTTAACTGACGGTGGTTTTGGGGTCTAGGGGATGTGAAACGTGAAGATATGTCGAAATTTTCCGGAAGTCGAAACATAGTACCCATTGCAATAGTTAGCTTTCTAATGAAATCTACCTAAAAGGGACGGTGATAGTGCTGAGCCTTGGCGGACGCCGACATTTACAGGAAATTTTTCCGAGGTGCCAACAGCACAACGTACTCTACTGCTGGTGTTCGTGTATAATATCTTGACCACGATATGGTTGTTCTTTATGGCAGCTGCTTCGTCAGTTTTTGTGGATGCGATTGAGTAATTTTAATGTCGATTGTGGTCCTTTCGTTTGGATGCTAAATGGGCCAATAGATATTACTTTTAGCTGTAGGTACTGACCCATTGTTTAAGTGGAGAAGTTGGGTTGGGTTTTTGTTCAATGGGGTGCCCTTATCAGGTGTTTGTTGTCAGTAGGTGTATACTCTTGTTCTGTTTCCTTATATCCATCCCTCCGTCCTTTCCTAAGTCTCAATGTCCGCACCTCCTTTACCTTCTCCTTCCTTACTACTCTTTCCGCCGTTCTAATTAATATGGCGCGTTGTTGTACCAAGGTCCATACAGTAGCTTCTGGCAGCTATCTGGTGATGAACAGAGGAACTTCTTTAGTTTTTGTCCTGGTTCTTGTAAGCTCATTGGCACACATTCTTTGGACACATTGTCTTGATTCTATTGAATATATGGGCATTTAATTTTTTTATTATTTCACACATAATCCCAAAAATATGGATATATGTATTGTTATGGACTATTGAAGAGGGAGATAACTAAGCGATGACATGTTTCGCTCGAAAGCGACCATCATCAGATCCAAATCTGTAAGACAAATAAATAGCTCTACAAACCTCTACCAAACGTGCAGTGATATAAGTCTTTCTATCAACCGTTAAACATTGTGTTTGCTCAGGTTAAAAATGAAATAATAACACTTAATTAATTAATGATATGGAAATGTGTGAGATTCTTTTTACAGCTGAAAATTTAACACCCACTTTAATAAAAAAATGAACAGTACAAACATTCCAATAAACATGGGAGATATGAGGGAAACGGCGAAGTACAGCACAAAGCGAGAACCAAATTTTGAGAAATAGATAAAAATGGTTACGACTTGGAAAATTTAGAATTTTGCTTATAATAGCAAAATATGAGTGTTTCCTTAGAAATGTATATAATTGTTGTACAAGATCTAGGACAGGCACAGCAGTAGTTCACAAAAAGCCGTGTTTCTTTCAAATGAGTCACTAATGTCTGCACTAATGTTCGTTCAATCCCCTGAATGATGTAGCCCTTTAACCCTTATAGTCACGTTATATCGGTCAAGGTGGCTTATACTGTAGAAATGTTTTATTATTATTACTTCCCCTGATGTTGTGTAATTGAGTCTTCAGTCTTTCGACTTGTTTGATGCAGCGCTCTATATCTCCCTGTCCTGAGCTAATCGTTTCATCTCTACATAGCTACCATAGCATACATCCGAGGCAATCTGTTAAACATATTCTAACACCGGTCTTCCCCTACAGTTATTGTCCTCATCCCTTCCTTCTATACCTAAGTTTGCTATTCCCGGTTGTTTCAGTATGTGTCATACCAACCTATCTCTTCTCTTCATTAACAGTCGCCAGAAACATCTCTCCTCTCCCACTCGTCTTAATAATTCATCACTTATTACCATCTGATCTTCATAATTCTCCTGTAACACCACATTTCAAGCGCTTCTATTCTCCTCCTTTCTGCTGCGCCAACAGTCCAAGTTTCACCCCCATAGAGCGCCACACTTCATACCAAGGCTTTCAGAAATCACTTCTTATAACCTAAATCTATACAGGGTATCCCGAAAAAAGGTTCCAATATTTACGGAGGTTGTAGCATGCAACAAAGGAAGAAAAAAAATTCCTCTCGGCACGCCGGAAGGCGGAGGTAGATTTCACCGGACAAACTTGGAGATAGGCGAAAATAGGCAGGATATGCAGGTTTTCGTAGAAGGATCAGACCTCATTTATCGCGTGAAAGTATTTTATAATTGGAGATTAATTAACTTTGTATTTCTTCATTTTAAACATATTTTAAACATTTTATTGTCTTATGGGGACGGTAACCTTCTTGTCATTTGGAGTCCATTTTTAGCCTATTTTCAATTTTGAAAAAATAGGCTTATGAAATCACCTTTTGTCCGTGTGTGTGAGCGTGTGTGTGTGTGTGTGTGTGTGTGAGGTGTGTGTGTGTCCCCCCTAATAAAATCTAAACGGCTGGAGCGATTTCAGTGAAACTCGGTAAGTTCATAGCACTAATCCCGGCGACCTCGACCGTGCCCATCGAATTTTGTTACGTCTCACCAATCCAACATGGCGACTGTGCGAAATATTTCACTAGCATTCAGTATCTCTGAAACTAACACGGATATCGCCCTGAAATTGTGTACGATGTTAAAGGGTACTACTAGTAGTTCACCTATGAGACTTTCAAAAACCTGGTTACTACATAACCAACATGGCGGCCAAGCGAAGTGGAGACTTTTAAATAGACTTTTCTCGCGATTTAACTATCCAAAGGTAATGAAACTTGGTACAGCAAATGTTTATACACATTGCAATGCACTGGAGTCTAATTTAGTTCAATTGTTTACATAACCTCAAAATGGCGGCTGTGCGAAATATTCCACTGATATTCTATATCCCCGAAACTATTACAGATATCACCCTGCAATTTTGTACGGTGATAAAGGGTACTGATACAAGTTTACCTATGTATAATTCATAAACCTGTAAAGTACAAAACGAACATGGCGACCAAGCGAATTTGAAATATTTTAATAGACTTTTCTCGTGAGTTAACTCTCTGAGCGCAGTGAAATGTGGTACAGTAAATGATTTTGCAGATTGTAATGTACTGCCATCTAATTTAATTGAATTGTTTACATAACCTCAAGATGGCGGCTGTGCGAAATTTTAAAATTAAGTTTTTATTTCTTGTGTCGTAATCATGCGATCGAAGTGAAAGTTTGAATAATGAACCTAGGCAATAAGTGTCCTTGAATGGTACATAACTATATGGCCTATACGTATAACAATCCTAAATGGCAAACTTCCGTAATATTTAGACGGTGCTCAATATCTATGAATCTTTCACAGCAACCAAACTGAAATTTTTATGTTCATAGAGACTATGAACATATGTTCACCTATAGGACTTTCAGTAACCTGGTGAGCACGAATCCAACATGGCGGCGACGCGAAGTATAAATATTTAAATGGACGTTTCTCGCGAATTAACTATCCGAGTGCCGTGAAACGTTGCACGTTAAATGCTTACATAAATGTTGATCCACTGGCATCTAATTTATTTCAATTGTTTGCATAATCACAAGATGGCTGGTGTGCGTACATTTAAAATCTCGTTTTTACTTCTTGAGTTCTAATCATGCGATTGAAGTTTGAATACCACACGTACACAATAATCTTAATATAATAGTACAAAAATAAAAATCCAACCTGGCGACCATCTGAAATATTTAGACGGTTCTCAATATCTACGAATCTGTTACAGCAAATAAACTGAAATTTTGTGTGTTGATAGAGGCAATTAACATGAGCAGGATATATGAAAATAGGCTGTACAGTTCTTCACGGAACTACTTGTTACACTTGTGGTCACACTGTCCTTATGCAAGGTTTCGACACTGATGTGTAACTATGTAACGGTCTGTTACTTCTTCACGCATAATTATATCTCCCGCAGAGATGTTGGTTGGTTCCTCAGTTTAGGTGCTGCGACAACGCGGTCATATAACCCCGTGTACTTTGGGTGAGTGTAGAATCTGTCTGATAAACGGTGTGAATTGTGATGGCTGTATTAGTCTGTAATTCAGGTAAGGAATGCAGACGCTAAATTTCAAGCAGTAGTTCCTAATGTTGCTACCAGATACTAACGTCAACGCCACCTAGCTGTGAACTTGGCTACTAGATGCCACCTCAATCAGCAACTCGCAACGAACGTTGGAACTTCCCCTCCAAAGGAAAGCTTACTGAGGGATTTTTAGCGCTCTTAGAAAATCCGACGACTTTGGCCGGCTTTGAACCCGCGACCTTGGGTATAGAAGTTCAGCATGCTACCAGTTACGTCACCGAAGCCGCTTCACACTTAGTCAGATGGAAATCTGAATCTGATCTCGCGCAAGTGCGTTGTCATGGCAACGTCTGATGGCTCATCCCTCATCAATTTAGTAGTGTTGCCATGTCAACCACTGATAGCTCTTGGCATTTTCTTATAATTCCGAAATCATTTTTCTCATCCCTTGGCGCAATGGTGGCTCATATCGAAAATTCTTTCAGACAAACGTTTTAGGTAATTATTAGGGGAATATTGTCCATTTTGTACGGTTTTGATATTTTGCCTATTAACAGAGATATGATTAATGTTTCCCGAAAAAAACACTTTTTCCCACCCCTTTGGTCAATGGTTGGTGCAATCAAAAAACGTTTCAAACATAAATTTCTGAGTTTTATCCGACACATAGTATGAACTTTGAACGGATTCGATATTTCACATATTAAGAGAGTTATAGCAATATTTCATTTTTTTTCGAAAAAAAAAGTCCCCCATGTTCATCCCCTTCGACCGATTTAGCCCAGTAACGAACTCGTCCGAGATTTTATGGGTATACATATTCGGTAAAAAGGTCAAAGTGATTGGTGCAAAATTACGGCAGTTATCGTGTCCACAAGAAACTGATATACATATATACATATATTACATAAATTATATATATAAACTTTTGAACTGACGGTGGTTTTGGGGTCTGGGGGATGTGAAACGCGAAGATATGTCGAAATTTTCCGGAAATCGAAACATGGTACCCATTGCAATAGTTAGCTTTCTAATGAAATCTACCTAAAATACTACCGTCAACGACACCTAGCTGTGAACTTGGCTACTAGATGCCACCTCAATCAGCAACTCGCAACGAACGTTGGAACTTCCCCTCCGAAGGAAAGCAAACTCAGGTTTTTTAGCGCTCTTAGTAAATCCGACGACTTCAGCCGGGTTTGAACCCGCGACCTTGGGCATAGAAGTTCAGCATGCTACCAGTTCCGATATCGAAGTCGCTTCCCACAGACATATGAAAACTGAATGTGATCTCGTGCAATGGCGTTGTCATAGCAACTGCTAATGGCTCATCCCTTATCAATTAAAAGTAAAGTTGTCATGGCAACCTCTCTTGGCACTTGGCATTTTCTTATAATTTAAATCATTTTGTTCACCCCGTGGCGTAATGGTGGGTCATATCAAAAATTCTTTCAGACAAAAGTTTTAGGTAATTATTGGAGGAATATTGTCCATTTTGTGCGGTTTTGATATTGTGCCTATTAACAGAGATATGATTAATGTTTCCCGAAAAACCCACTTTTTCCCACTCCTTTGGTCAATGGTTGGTGCTATCAAAAAACTTATTTGACATAAATTGTTGGCACTTATCCGACACATATTATGAACTTTGAAGGGATTCGATATTTCATGTATTAAGAGAGTTATAGCGATATTTCACTTTTTCGAAAAAAGCCCCCCATTTTCACCCCCTTTGACCGATTTTGCCCATTAACGAACTCGACCGAGATTTTATAGGGATACATATTATGTAAAAAATTCAAAGTGATTGGTGTAAAATTACGGCAGTTATCGTGTCCACAAGAAACTGATATATATATATATATATATATAGATAGATAGATACATATATACATAAATTATATATAAACTTTTGAACTGACGGTGGTTTTGGGGTCTGGGGGATGTGAAACGCGAAGATATGTCGAAATTTTCCGGAAGTCGAAACATGGGACCCATTGCAATAGTTAGCTTTGTAATTAAATCTACCTAAAAGGTCCTATCAACATTGGTCATAATCTTCATATTTTTGGAGATACAATCCTCTATCCCGGCTGTCAATGATCACGATGTCTCTGATGTACTCTTCACAACATGTGCTCGATGTGCAAGCCATCCATTGCAATGCAGCCTTCCACCCTACGCCGCAGGGAATCTCGCGTTCTTTGGAATACCCCTGGTCGCTGCCAGACAGCATCACTTTTCGTCGTAGTGTCTGCACATCATTGATGGGGACTGCATACACCAGGGTCTTTACATGTCCCCACAGCTTAAAATCGAGAGGATTTAGGTCAGGAGAACGGGCAGGCCAAGGTATTGGCCCTCCCCGACCAATCCATCGCCCAGGAAAGACTCGATTTAGGTGTCGCCTAACCCGAAGATGAAAATGGGCAGGTGCCCCATCATGCATGTACCACATTTGCATTAGTTACTGTATTGGCACATTCTCTAGCAACATATGTATTAGGTTCCGAAGGAAGTTGCGGTACATAGCAACATTCCATCCGTTGTTTAGCACATAATCTGTCCCTGTGAATGCCTACCCAAACGTTGATACAACATTTGTGCTGGTGGCTTCTCTCGTGAAGTGCATGCGGGTCTTCAACAGCCCATACGTGTGTATTATGAAAATTTACGACACCGTCCCTTGTGAAACCCGCCTCATCTGTAAACAGAAACTTCGATGTGAAATTCAGGTCCTGAGCACACATTTGGAGAATCCACTGGCAGAATTTCACTCTAGCGGGCCGATCGTGCTTGACCTCGCTGCACGTGGTAGGGATAGAGCAACTGTTCATGGAGAACTCTCCAAACACCAGATTTAACATCACCTTCAGCTGCAGTTATTCTTCGGACACTCGTTGTAGAATTGTCTTCCAAATGTTCTAATGCCCGCTGCTCCACATCAGGTGTGCGCATTGTTCGAGGTCTGCCACGATCCCGTGTTCTTGGTGCAAAGGATCCAGTTTCCGAACGTCGCCGGAAGAGGGTACTAAACATCTTTACAGATGGTGTACGGCGAGAGGATACTGTGCCCCTAGGTTGCTTCCATTTGCGTTCCCGTAGCAGAATATCATATCTGCCATCTCCCGTGTTGAATAGTAGGCCTCCATTGTGCTGTAAGTCCAGACAAAGACAGCAAAACAACGTACTGTAATGCAGCGTCGAAAATGCCCCATTTGAACACTAAGGGTACACCAGACGACAATAACATTCCTGACTACTCGAGCAACGTTCGTACTGTGGTGTGGTCTCGAGTCGACTACGATTGATACACATGCAACCACAATGTGCTGCCGAGCATTACGTAGTACCGGACGTCTACCATAGCGCCGAAGATATTACGTTTACGACCAATGTGCATTGGAACTTTATTTCTTTTTTCTTACCTTCGTAAATATTGGAACCTTTTTTCGGGACACCCTGTATTTCATGTCAAAAATTTCTCTTCTGTAGACATGCTTTCCTATCCTCAGCTACTTTCTGTTTATATCCTCTTTGCTTCGTCCATCACTAGTAATGCTTCAGAAGTCTCCCTCTTCCTTTATCTTCACTATTACAATTCACCACGTTATAGCGTTATTGTGCAAAACATTCTGGCTCTACTCGACACAAATGCTTCCTTGCCGGTACGGTAGGGTGCAGGGGGATGGTTAGACCTGGCACTTGCTGACTAGCTCCATGCGTTCTTACAGATAGTTCAGTTTTCTCACGTACATTTTTTAGGAGCATTAGGTTGGAAGCAGCGCTGATAAGTAGTGCGGAATGAGGCGGTAATGAGAAATTCGTCGTGACTCCATGTAGCGGAGGATAATATTTCTTTTGATCTCGAGCCTGTATTTAGCAATGTTTGCTGGCATTCAAGAAGAGTATCAACCCTAAAATTAATCCTTTGGAAGCGGAGACACTTGATTATTTTCTTAATTGCTGAGCTATTTACATTTTATGGGACTTCTTAACGTGCCTGCAGTTTTATTCACCAAATTAATGAAGGTACTTAGAATATCTTCTTCTCAGACTTAACGAATCGAGGATTTAAATGAGTTTCTGGTCCAAAGAGAGGACGTTTTATTATTGTCACAGCGATTCTCACTTTTATTTCAGACATCTCCAGGGAGTAATTAACGAAGGTAATCATTGCCTACAAACAGAACATCTCTTCCATAGTGGGAGCAGATCTTTATGTCTCTCTGTAAACTTATTCATAATTTATTTAGTTAGCGCAACTCTTCGAGTATTTTTGATTGCCAGCTATGACAAAACATATCCTGATTAATCAAATTAGAACTTTGTCTGCACTCTTCTCGGAATTAATGGTGCTTTGCGACATCCTGGTCATGTAGCCCCGTTCACTTAAGTGTATAGTAGCAAGGTTATTGGTTTTACGTTCCTCTTATACTGCGTCTCTTAGAAATGTCGGGGTGCCGAAAAATTGACCCGAAGAAGATCTTTAACGTGTAAATCTACTGACACAGCTCCCTTACATTTAAATAAAATAAATAAATAAATAAATAGCCTTAAAAATCCCATAAGGGCTATGGCCTCCTGCTTTGAAGGGAATTGCTCAGTTTTAACTCATCAGGTGAGCAAGTCCTGAGGAGCATTCGGGGTTATTCTTCTGATTGGGCCTTCTATGTAGATGTTCACCTGATTAAAGATTAAGTAAATTATATTACGCTGGTATAACATTCGCTACAACAATCTTCATTTCTGAGTCTGGCGATATCAAGGCCTCAAATATCCATTAGTATTACGAAAATCATAATAGCCATCAACCAATATCTGGGAGCTACCCATTGCCACTAAGCACAAAGCTTACCCTGTCTAAGCACTTGAACAGTATCATAAACTGCCAAGTCTTCACTCTTCAGTAAAATCTACGTATATTGCACCGTTTCAAATAGAAGGTCTTTTTAAAATGCAATACAAAACCTTACCGGTGGAGTTTTAACATCTAGTTTGGATGCAGATATCTATACACGTTCTTTAACATCCCACAAATCATTCACTATGTTGTGCACCTGTGGTCCCGGAACGAATTAACAAGTGTTTCGCAAGATAGTCGAACCTTTTGAATTCCTTGTAACAGGTGATGCAGTAAGGTTATTTCTTCCCTAGTGAACACGATGATGTTTCCTCAAATTAAGAGCACGAGCTGAATCGCTTTGGGCGCAACAAACAGACAATACAGTCTCTTCCTTGAGTGAACGACAAAATGTTCCATTAGCTCTGTCCGCCGTGCAAATGACTTCCCACAAGTGCTACACGTGTATTCCTTCACTCCAGTATGAACAACGCTGTGCTTCTTGAGGTCACCGCTCTGTGAGAAGCCTTTATTGCACACCAGAGATACGTACCGCTTTGCTGCATGTCCACTGAACGGTGTCTTTCTAGTTGATGCATTGTTTTATTGGTCACTGCATGCGAGTCTCCCTAGGTCTCTCCACTCCTGCCTCATCTTCGCTGTTCTTGTCCATTGTTTTCCTCCCCATTTTACGAACCAGTCTGCCCATCTGATTCTTTGTCTCCCAACGTTTCGTTTTCCTGTTCTTGGGTCCCACATCGTCATTTTGTATTCCATCGGTTAGGATCTGATTTCGCTACATGTCCACCCCATTTCCATTTGAGCTGGTCTGATGATGTCATAGTGTCTTTCATGCCGGTTCTCCTTCTTAAATCTTCGTTCCGTATTCAATCTCTCAATGAGACATGAAGTATCTTCCTTTCCATTTTCCGTTGACACATCTGGATCATTTGTCTTTGTTTCGATGTTAATGCCCAAGTTTGGCAACCATATAGTAACACCGGTATCACGCATTTTTCCAGAACTTCAGCCTTTAAAGTGAGTTTTTGGGTCTTGTCCGCCAGTATAAACTTTAGGGACCAAAAGCTCTTCCATGCTTGTCCTATTCTTCGTTTGACCTCTTTCTCTGAACGACTTGCAAATGACATGTTCTGACCGGTGTTCTTTTCCTACCCCGACGGTATTAGGGTATCCGAGGCCTAGGGAGTCTTTCACTTTCCCGCCTTAGTTGGCCCTGGTCTAATCTTTCCTGATACCCTCATTTTTTGAGGGGTCAGCCTTATTTTCCTTTTCTCTTTAAAGATTCCTGTACTTTTTTTTATTAATTGGCTTCTCGTGTATCTAAATTCCCTTTAGGGATTTTTTTCATCTACACTCCATTTTGTATATATTTTCAATCTACGTTGCATTTTGTAAGTTTTTTGATCTAAGTTAAATTTAGCGTGTGTTTTCATCCTCAATTGCATTTTGTAAGGATTGACAATCTAAATTGCTTTTTAGTAAGTCTTTCAATAATGTCGGGAGTCCTGAGATCAGATTGTGACTGTTTTGAATTTCAATTGCAATTTGTAAGTATTTTTAACCTAAATCTTTTTTTCAAGTAATTTCAATCTAAATTGAATTTTGTAGGGTGAGCATTTTCCAAGTATTTTGATTCTCAATTGCATTTAGTGGGTATCTTGAATCTACATTACGTTTTGTAAGTATTTTAAATATAAATTGCATTTTGTAAGTATTGTCCATCCAAATGAGAAGTTTGAATCTACCGTACATTTTGTAAGCATTTTCAATCTCAATTGCATTTTGTAAGCATTTTGAATTTCAATTTCACTTTGTGAGTATTTTGGATCTGAAAAGGGATTTTTTTCAATCAGAATTGCATTGTGTATTTTCAATTTCAATTGCATTTTGTAAGTATTTTGAACCTCAATTGCATTTTGTACGTAATTCGAATATCAATTGCATTTTGTAGGTATTTCGACTCGACATTGCATTTTCAACGTATTCTGAACCTACCGTACATTTTGTGCGTATCTTTTCAATCTATTCCTTTTGTGAGTATTTTCATTCTAAATTCCCTTTTGTAAGTATTACCGCTCTCCAATTTGTGTTCATTAATATGAGTTAAGAGGGGCAGGTGACCTCGTAGTTCTGTCCCTTAAAACAACAATAACTAACTAACTAACTCCCCTACATTTGGGTATGATGGAGTGTCTCTTTTCGTGTATAGAACTAATCTGTGTTAGTAGCAAAACATTTATATGCAGCAAATTTTGGGATAAGGATTTCACAGATTTTCTGTGAAATTTTGTACATTAACAATTATTTTTCATTAAAAATCCCTCAGTATGCCTTCCATCGGAGGGAAAGACAGCCGGTGGTCCCATGTCATACATTTATGGTATGATAAAGAACCTTCCACTAATTACACTTGTGTGAAGCTATTTATTATTATCGAATTTGGCCAACTATGGACACCAAGGAACTCAAGACTTATTGGCTTTCTTTCTCTTCTTATCCCAGAACTTCTTCATCCCGTCAATTCTTTGTTTTCTCTCCTCCTCGGGAATGATCCGTTTGGGCCTCCTGCTTGGTGGTTTCTCCTGAAATGATTTTACTCCGTCAACTCGACTGTGGAACACGCTTCTATCGTGGGCCATCGGTGGAGTAATTCCCACTTCCGCTGCATCTCTCTTCACCTCATCTACCCATTTAGATGTGACCTTTAACCCCATGATATAGCTGATGATACATTTGTGATGCTAAATTATAGGTTACTAGCAGACCCGTGCGAGAAATCTCGCATGTTCTAACCACACTTTCCCCAATATGTTTATAATGAGTGATTTAAGGAGAAAGGTTATGTTCTTATTT
Source organism: Meconema thalassinum (assembly GCA_946902985.2). NCBI lineage: Eukaryota > Metazoa > Arthropoda > Insecta > Orthoptera > Tettigoniidae > Meconema > Meconema thalassinum. Next base: position 300,227,414 of record OX336396.1, on the reverse strand, counting down.
CAACCAAATGATTATAGAACTATATTTACATTTCATTTAGAATTCCAAGTTCTTCGTTCCCTAACTTAAGAAGGCAATCACTGAAAATTGGATCATCATAACACTCACCGGTTATTCGATATTATTATGAAATTATACGATTTGAGTACTCATTCCTTTGATTTACTGTCTCTGATATCCATGCAAAATGATAAATGAAAGACCTCAGAATATTAAAACTGGCGTCACAGCGGCCAAAATGTGAAGTGGACAGCAATTATGGAGCGTATTTTCCTACAGCAAAAGTATCTGCAAATCGCACACTTCGTACATTTTTTAAAAGTAATTGTTTAAAAAAATTATAGATATTTATGAAATTAGAGTACAATTCGTCACTGCTAATGTCTATTCTCTTTCATTTGAATGTCATTTGTCACGATCGGTCACTTGTGAGCACCGTAAGAGGGATCTATACTACTGAAATAATATATACTAGATGAAACCCGTCAAAACATGACGGACAATGGAAAACAAAATTACTGAAGAAGCTTCTTATATAAGTTACATTCTTTGTACGATTACTTTTTAGCACTATTGCAACTTTAAGGGCGTCAAAAGATAGCACTCTCAGCATTGCAATATATTGCTGATCATGACTGAAAACGTGATGAGGTCATCATCATCTTGCACAGTTTCCAGCCACTGGCCGGGTCTGTATGGAACACAAGCCTCTCCAACGACTTCTGTCTTCCCACCATCTCTCAGCCTCCACCCTTGTCCAGTCTTCTCCTCTCTTCTTCACGCTTTCTTCCACCCCCTTCAGCCACCTGTCTCTCGGTGTCCCTCTTGGTCGCTTTCCTTCCCACTTCGTCTCGTGTATCCTACTGGGTATCCTCTTCTCCTCCATTTGTTTTACATGTCCATACCATCTAAGTCTAGATTTCTCTATACCATCCTGTAATGGTTCCTCCTTCATTAATTCTTTGGTCCTCTCATTTCTTATTCTGTCCCTCTTTGTAGCTCCAATACTGCTTCTCAAGAACCTCATCTCACTGGCCTGTATTTTGCTCTTCTCCCTTCCTTTCACAGCCCAGGTCTCCGAGGCATACGTCAGGATAGGGACATAGTACGTCCGATATATGATCCTTTTTCTGTTCTGAGGGACATCCTTGCTCCATAACATGCTTCTCACACTCCTCAGGAATGCTTCTGCCTATCTCCCCCGCTCATTTACTTCTCTATCGTTTCTTCCATTATCTTGTATCAGGCTTCCCAGATATTTGAAACTCTCCACTTTCATCAGCTGTTCCCCACCAATTGTTATTCCCGTTGAGGTTCTTTCCTCTTCATCGTTGTGATCACCATCTCACTCTTATTTATGCCAAATTTCATCCCATATCCTTGTATTATTCCTTCCCACACGACAAACTGTTCCTGTACCTCCTCCTTCTTGTTTCCCCAAATCATCAAATCATTCGCTAACACCATTGCTTTCATCTTTCCTTCCCCAATTACTTGTGCCACTCAGATCATTATGTCATCCATCACCACAATGAAAAGTAACGGTGCCAGTGCACTTCCTTGTTTCAGGCCATTTCTCTGTTCCACCCAGTCCGATCTCTCTCCTCCCACTTTCACACTGCTCACGCTTCCCTTGTACATCTCCTTTATCCTCCTTATAGTCCATTTTCTACTCTTCTATCCTCCAGGGACTTCCATACTTTGTTTCTGCATACACTGTCATATGCTTTCTCAATGTCCAGGAAGGCCATCAGCAGATCTGTTCCTTACTCATAGTGCTGTTCTTGTAACTGCCTTACAGCAAAAATCAAATCCACTGTGGACCTTCCTGCTCTGAAGCCATGTTGTTCTTCCCTCATCCCTCCTTCTATCCTTGTCCTAATTCTCCTTTCCAAAACTTTCTCAAACATCTTTGCACAATGACTCATCAGTGTTATTCCCCGATAGTTTCTGCATTCTGTTCTACTACCTTTCTTGAAGATCGGGACAATTATTCCCTTTTTCTAGTCCTCTGGGGCCTTCATTTCCTTCCATGCTGTCTTCATCACTCGGTACAACCATTGTATCCCCACCTCTCCTGCTGCTCTCACCATCTCCACACTCAACTCATCCACACCCGGTGCCTTCCCTCCTTTCATCTTCCTCACTGCATCTTCCACTTCTTTCCATGTTAAGTCCTTTTCTGTTAGCAGTTCATCTATTGTACCTCTTCCCCGATTTCTTCTTCCTCGCCGTGGTTTCCATTTGGGTTCAGGAGTTCTTCAAAATATTCTTTCCACATTTTCTTCAGTTCTTCCCTATTTTCTATCTCTTGTCCCCTTTTGTTCACCGTTCTAACTTAATCCGTAGGATCCTTCCGCCTCTTATTCTTTACCATCCCATTCAGGACCTTTTTTGTACCTTCACTATCCTGCTGGTCATGACTGAAAACGTGATGAGGTAAATAGCCCAATACGTTCATTACTGCACCTATTATATCCGAATCCAAGCAATTTCTTACATATTTCTTACAATTAATATATTACCATATATGAGTCCTTGGGAAACGTTCAGATTTCTAAGGAGCATAACTATGGCTCAAACGTTCGGAGTATGTGGAGGCGAATCACTAATTCCAAGGAATTGAAAAATTCAATAATAGGGAAATGAAGTAGCTGGCTTTCATCTTCAGTAACCAATCTGTTAACGCTGATGTATGTGTTTGAACTACTGGAGATGAGTTCAATGACTTTTAAATTAATATCATTACATTGTTGCAGCTTGGCAAATATTTTATATTCCAACAGATCAATTTTACCCTCACAAGAGCAAAGACCATAGTAACCACGCATAGATTTTACGCAAGAGAAATACAATATAGAACAATGTTTACATTTGATCGTCAAAGACCTTACAGTACACTGTACTGCATAATATCTGGAATTGTTTCTGAAATGTCCTATTTATATTGGATTTTCAATGTGGCTTCGTATTATTCGATAACACTATAGTGTCCTGCAATAACGGAGCCGCTAAATATTAAATGGCAAATAATACTTCCATTGTCGAAATCAACTGCGTAGTTAGACTCAGACAAATAATCATTAAACAATTGTCTTATACAATGAAGTTCAACATGACCGTCCAGAGACTTTCATACTCAAGTTGGTTGGTGAGGAGAATGCGATGAGACTGATCGCTTAAAATAAATTCCATATAATTGTTCCTGCCAGCGAAAATTTTTGCAATAGCTTGAAAACGCAGCTCAGAATGACGCTCCTCATTTTGTTATTAACAGTACGAAACTGCTCTAAATAAGCAATTTCCATCACCTGTTATAGGTTATGGCAGTACATTTTGCAGGGGAACATAGAATCACTTCGCCAACTACTGGAATGACCATAGTCCTATACTCAATACTCACTTCGGCAGTCACCCTAATGGAGGCTGTTTTTGAATTCTATGTCCCGTGCATGTCAAAAACCGTATTAACACATGGTGGCCCACCTATTCTTTTCTATCGCCCCGGAGACCCGGGTTATATTTCCTGCTCTGCCAAGAAATTTAATTCTGGTCTGAGGGCAATAACGGGGCACATTCAGTCTCTTGAGGTATAACTAAGAAGAGGAAGGTTTAATTCCCACCTCGACAATCTTGGATGTGGTTTTCCGTGGTTTCCCACGTCCACTTAAGGCAAATACCGGGATGGTTCCTAACTTAAGGTCTTGGCCGTCTCCTTGCCATTTACCACCTTAATTACAAAATAATACACACAGTAATGCAGCCATCACAATAACACAGGTTATCAGAGAAAATTTCACACATACACACCCAAGTACACGGGGCTGAGTGACCACGATGTCGGAGCCCTTCAAACGAATTATATTTGCCAAGTGTCTCTCATGGCGAAAGCAATTGTGGACACGCGCGAGTGCCTGGAAAACTACTTTTTTCTTTAATAATTTAAGAGTATATCGACGATGCATAATTATAAGTTTTAGTCTAGGACGCTAATAACTTGACCACCGAAGCATTGGGAAGAAATTGCAATATTAAGGTACATAAACAACTTAGCCTACACATTCAACTGTTGTTTTTTTTTTTTATTTAGTCAATTTACCCTCTAGGTTGGTGGTTCCCACGGACTCAGCGAGGGAACTCACCACTACCGCCTCTATGGGCAGTGTCCTGGAGCTTGGAACATCTGGTCGGGGTGAATACAACTGGGGAGGTGTGATCAGCCCTTCGCCCAGGCGGCCTCACCTGCAAAGCGAACAGGGGCCTCATGAGGGATGGGAAGGGGTGGAAGATTGGGATGGATAGGCTAGGAAGAGTGAAGGAGGCGGCCATGGCCGTAGAGTAGGTACCATCCCGGCATTTGCCCGAAGACGAAGTGGGAAACCACGGAAAACCACTTCGAAGATGGCTGAGGTGGGAATCGAACCCCCTCTACTCATTTGGGCCACCCGAGGCTGAGTAGACCCCGTTCCAGTCCTCATACCACTTTTCAAATTTCATGGCAAAGCCGGGAATCGAACCCAGGACCTCCGGGGCGGCAGCTAACCGTGCTGACCGCTACCCTACGGAGGCGACTGTCGGTTAATATTCCTCAAAATTTCCCTTCTTAAATATTCCCCTCCTTTATAATTCTCCATCGCGTGAAATCGTGCCATGTCTTGTGTTTTAAATATATTGATGCAATGGTGCTGCCATCTGCTGTCAGTTACTGGAACTATATGGGCGATGTACTGCCATCTGTTGTCAGTTATAGAAACTGATTGCAGATATTTAAACGGCGCGGCGTACTGAGGACAACAGTTTGTCTTTTGATCACATGCTGTAATGCAATGGTAAAATGGAAATAAAACGTATTGAGAGGGAATGTAGAAATATGTATCTTTAACAGACATAAAACCTTACTAATACTCCTTGATTAAACAATATATCAGTGGTAAAAAAAATGACGAAGGCTAGGATCGAACCGGTGTACATGGGAACCACAGTCAGTCGCCTTAACCACATAGCTACTCGCGAACTTTTGCTCAGCAGCAGACGCAGCCGTTCATTATCTTCAAAAGTCACTGTTTGAAGGAAATAATCCATTTCATTATCCAAATAAATCAATGTTGCACATTCGTATACGTTCATACTGTTATTATAATGTATTGTCAGAACTTGGTTAATGTATGTTTTCAATTACATGGAAGCTTATTAAATAACTTACATTTTAATGGACTTCTCACCGCCATTTTGTCATGACGCCAGGCGGATGGTGCGCATGCGTGAGGGGAAAGAATTCTGCTATTTTCTATGTTAATTCAAAAATATACCGTAATATATTTGTTTATTTTAGAGACACTCTGCAAATCTACAGGCCAAGAGCTTTCGTTAGAGTGCTCTACGAAGTAAATCGGATCTCTCGTTCTCACAATCTCGTGGTAACAAAAATCACCTTACTGTTTTAAATATATAGATGATATTTGACTAACGCTCTGAGGTTGCAACGTTCGTCGCCAGGAGCCGACTGTGGTGGCATCTAGTAACCAAGTTCAGAACTAGTTGGTCGTTGATGGTGGCGTTTGGTAGCAAAGTTTGGAACTATTTGAAAATCGAATGTCTACAGTCCTTACTTGAATTAAAAACATAACACACACTAATACAGCCATCAAAATTAACACCGGCTATCAGACAGATTCTACAAACACCCCAAGTGCACGGGGCTACATGACCGCGTTGTCGAAGCCCCGAAACTGAGCAACCAACCAATTATTTTTCAAGAAAAATTCTTTCGTAAGCATCATATTAAAATTCCGTTCAGGAGTTGATAGGGGGTACACACACACAGACAGACACACATTTTCCCGGATGGATAAGTCTATTTTTTCCTTATTTTAGCAAAATGAGAAAAGTAGGCTAAAAATAATTGAGATATACTTGGAAAATTACACAAAAACTGTTCAGTTTTTGAAAGACAAAATTAATATTTAAAAAAAGTGAAAGTCTGTATGTATGTATGTATGTATGTATGTGGGTGGGTTTGTTCCGTATACAAATCTACACCGTTCCACTAATCTCAACCAAATTTTGCATACACATAGTTTAGGACCCAGAAGGAACCGCTGGCTACATGAATTTTCGATAGTCTTTCTCATTCTTCTGATTTCGGCCCTTTTGCACTCGAGCAAAGGCTAATAAATTCACAAAATATACTCATGAAGGAATGGCAAGGCAGATAGTTTCCATGGCAACATAGCTCAAGTCGAGACACGGCCGTCTGGATGCCAGTTGCGCTCTGCACTATCCGTATAGAAAATGAGGATCTTTACTTGAAATCCCGTTAGTTACTCACCTACTCACAGAGCACTGTCAACCGAGTTTAGCATAACAAAGACTTGACACTATATTCTACTATATATTTGTCAAATACCACTCACTCACTCACTCACTCATTCATTCATCACGAAATCTCAGAAACCACCCAACGTGTTGGAATGAAATTTGGTATGCAGCTTCCTCAAGGGCCGCAAACGCCCACTAAGAAAGGATTTTTGGATATTAACGTTCTAAAGAGGTGTTAAGGGGGTAGACCTACATTTCATTGAATAGCAATATCTCCCGATTGGTTTCATTGGGGGATGTGATACTCGGCATATAAACTCATCATAAAAAATAAGAAGACATGTGTCTGAGGGGTTTTCGATGTGGTGTATATTATGAGGTGAAAGGGGTGAAAAGTGGGGTTGAAGGATTCCTAATGGAGTCTGTATCTCTTAAACGACATAGGCGAGGAGTTTGAAACTCAGCGGAAAATAATCAGCATAATAAATAAGTAAATAGGTGTTTGACCGTTTTTTCATAAATCCAATTTAAGGGGCCCATGGGGAGGGTGAAATTCTGTGGGAAAAAAAACAGGAAAGAAAGTGTCCTAACCGATTGACTCACTCGCTCTTCAAACACAGGGGGAAAAACTGCTTAAAAGTAAGTAAATATGTGTTCGACATTTTTTTTATAAATCAAATTTAAGGAGTTCATCGGGAGGGGTGAATTTCTGAAGAAAATAATGAAAGAATATGTCCTGACTCACTCATCATCGCCCAACCAAAAATATTGAAGTTGGAAACATGGCATTTTCGAGATATATTCGTTGTATGTCAAAACCATACAATAAGGGAGGATTTTTGAATATTCTTTTTTAAAGGAGTCTTAAGGGGGTTAAACCTGCATTTCATTGAATAACAATATCTCACGAGTGGTTTCATTTGTGGATGTGATACACGGCATATAAACTAATCATAAAAAATAAGCAGACATATGTCTAAGGGTTCTTCGATGTGGTGTATTATTATGAGGTGAAAGGGGTGAAAAGAGGGGGTTGAAGGATTCCTAACGAAGCGTGTAGGCCTATCTCTTAAACGACATAGGCGCGAAATTTGAAACTCAGCGAAAAAATCACCATAAAAAGTAAGTAAATCGGTGTTCCACCGTTTTTTCATAAATTAATTTAAGAGGCCAATGGGGTGGGGTGAAATTCTGGGAGGAAAAAAAGGAGAGAAAGTGTCCTAACTGACTGACTAACTCACTCACTCATCAAACTCAGGGGAAAAAGACAGATTAAAAAAATAAGTTAATAGGTGTTCAAGCGTTTTTTCATCAATCCAATTTAAGGGGCTCATGGGGAGGGGTGAAATTCTGGGGAAAGAAGTCCACTAAGGAAGGATTTTTGGATATTCACTCATCATCCCCCAGCAAACATATTGCAGTTAGAAACTTGAAATTTTGGTATTATGTTCGTTGTATGTCTAAAAAGTCCACTAAGGATGGATTTTTGAATATTCATGTTCTGAAGGGGTGTTAAGGGGGTTAAACTTGCATTTCATTGAATAACAATATCTCACGAGTTGTTTCATTTGGTGATGTGATATTCGGCATATAAACTAATCATTCAATATAAGCAGACATATGTCTAAGGGTTTATCGATATGGTGTATATTATGAGGTGAGAGGGGAGAAAATTGGGGGTTGAAGGATTCTTAACGGATTCTTAACTGTATCTATTATTCAACATAGGCGATAAGTTTGAAATTCAGCGGAAAAAAGCAGCTTTAAAATAAGTAAATAGGTGTTCGACCATTTCTTCATAAATCCAATTTAAGGGGCCCATGAGGAGGGGTGAAAATCGGGGGAAAAACAGGAAAGAAAGTGTCCTAACTGATTGACTCACTTACTCACGAAACTCAGGGGGAAAAACAGCTTCAAATAAGTAAATAGGTGTTCAACCGTTCTTTTTTTCATAAATCCAATTTAAGGGGTTCATGGGGAGGGGTGAAATTCTCAAAAATAAATGAAAGAAAATGTCCTGACTGACTTACTCATCATCGCCCAGCCAAAATTATTGAAGTTAGAAACATGACATTTTGGGGATATGTTCGTTGTATGTCGAAAACGTCCACTAAGGAAAGAGTTTTGGATATTCAGGTTCTAAAGAGGTGTTAAGGGGGTAAACTTGCATTTCATTGAATAACAATATCTCACGAGTGGTTTCATTTGGGGATGTGATACTTGGCCATAAATAAAAGGTTACACTGGGGTGAGCACGTTGAGAGCGTTGCTAATAAGGCACAAACGTCATTATACTTTGTTATGAGAAACATGAAGGGTAGCAGTGTTCAGGCCAAAGAATTGGCTTACAAATGTCTTGTTTATTATAACGGACTCTTTCGTTCAGTTATATAGACATGATTGTGCTGTCTTACTACCAGAAGTAGTATGTGACATATTACTGCAGATTAAAAAGCTGGCGTTGACCACTTGCCTTCGAATTTGACAACATTTGAGTGCTTTGAATGCCAACAATACCGTTGTAACACCTCCAACCTGTGTTAAGTACTTTTATTGTCAACTGAATGTTTAGGTGAGGTGTTTCAACTTCATTTCCTCCATTGTACTTAACAGCCCTCAGAGAGCTGCTTAAAGAGGCTTTGTAGTCTCAGTTGCCTGTAAAAGAGAAAAAATGAATTCAAAATCAAATTCAACCAACAATGGGTGCCAACAATGCTAACCACTACAAAACGAGACGTTTATTGTTGCAAACGAAGGACTGAATAAAAAAAAAGAAACTTCATGCTCTCTTCAAAAAATGGGATAAACCCGTGTCTTCTCAAACCTCATGATTCTTAAACCTCACGAGTCTCAAAAATCACGAATTTCAAGATGAGGGTTAGTAAAAGCAGATTCTAACCGTTTTCTGAACCTGAGCCAGTCTCAAAACTCACAAGCCAAGCCACTTCGTCTTTAAGTGGGAAAAGGTCCATTGTTAGCACCAACCAGAACTGCGGCAAAATTCCGGCACCCCGGCGTCTCTAAAAACCGTAGTTAAAAGGGACGTAAAACCCATAACATTATTATTATTAGTCTAATTATTGTCTAATAAGCCGCTATTCATTTGTTTCTGTACAGGTCCAACACAATGACACCTGAGTCACTTGATAGGGTTGGCAGATATTAGCATCCCACGTGCTTACTAGGCGCCTTTCAACTGTTTTGCTAATGGACATTTGCTGTCACTTTGTATCTAAACACAAAATTACGACCTCCATGATCCCAATGAAGTTTCTAAGGCCTGCTTAATGACGCCAAGCAGAATGACTGAGCAAAATTCAATGTTAAACTTGGATAATTTGGTCTGTGGTAGGTTGATAATTCCTGTTAATACAATACAAACGAAATCCCATTCTAGAACTGAATGGACAAACATGGGTTGAAAGGCAGTACGAGTCACCGTACAGCTCATACTTGCTCTCCGGAGTCGTGAGTTTTTGTATTATTTGTTAATATTTATAGCTCGTGAGTTTTGAGACGTAACCGATAAACCAGTGTACCCCATTATTGCACTCGAGTGCTCGAATAACTTTGAATTGGCACCACAAGAGGCCTTTGATTAAATAAGGTTATGTTATTAAAACTAAACAAGAAGGCGCTATATTTTAAACTAGGCGCACTAATGGGATATATCATGAGAAACACTTGTAGGGTAATGCAGCCGTTATATGGGGCACCAGACACATCATCTCTCTTCTTTCCCTCTCTCACGGCTGCCACCATAACAGTATTTCTCTATTTCTTGTGCCGATGAGACATTCATGGAATGTTCGGCAGTATCTTTTGTCTCCTCACAACGGCGCGGAGGGGAAAAAATTAATCTGCCGACCACATGAAAGTTGATGTCAACAGTGTAATAATACATCGATTTCTCTTCTCTCATAATAAGTATGTCGCCCCTAGCCCGACGGAAGGTGCTATTGTTTTGTTTGATGGCACCCGACGGGGGCATAAAAGAGTACATTTTATCTCCTAGCTGTTGCTGCTTTTATGAGCAAACTTTAGCCACTGGAGGCTACTGTAGTGTAACTACACTTGAAAATGTCCCCGTGAAATGTCGTGCCGCTGACAACGACATCTAACCCGTCTCAACTCAACTATCCTCCAACTGTACGACCTTCATTATGCACGTTCCAACTCCTCGCTATTTTACTAACAGTTTGTCTAGGGGCAGGCCTTAGGAACTCTAATGCGCACAAAGCGTGCGTTAATTCTGTATTTTTTTGCCAGTGATTTGTGATGATGAGGATGATTGTTGTTTTAAGGGGCCTAATATCTCGGTTATCGGCCCCTAATGGTTTGGGTGATCGTGAAGTTGATAATGAATTGACTCGTCCAGTTGCAAAACTCGTTTAATCCACTTGAGAATAAGGATCATGTCGTAAAATTATGTATTTAATTTAATTTAATTTAATTTAATTTAATCTAATTTTATTTTATTTTATTTTATTTTATTTTACTTTATTTTATTTTATTTTGTTTTTCATTGTTTAATTTAATTTAATTTTGTTTTGTTTTTTGATTTTGTTCTGTTTTATTTTAAATTGTTTTGTTTATTTTGTTTTATTTTATTTTGCTTTTATTTTGATTTTGTTTTGTTTATTTTATTTTGTTTTGTTTTATTTTGATTTTCTCGAAAACAAACACAAAAAGCAAACTTCAAAAGCAAAAGCAGAAAACAAAAAACAAGGATCACAAAGCAAAAAGCAAAATTCTAAAAATGCAAAAGCAGAAAACAAACACAAAACCAAAACTCAGAAAGAAAGCAAAAGGTAAAATTCAAAAGCAAAAGCACAAAGCAAACACAAAACCAAAAACACAAAGCAAAAAGTAGAAAACAACAAACACAAAATATACGCGAGGCAAAGTCCAGAGAAACGTTTCTTATCAAAATGATTCGTATTCACAAGTGGATTAAACGAGTTTTGCAACTCTACGACTCAAATGTAAACTATAACTAAAACTAACTACTAACTTATATAATAGAAGGAAGAATGGACAAATAAAAGGAGAATAAGGCAAATAAAGGACAGGAGGAAAAAATTGCCCACAACGCTCGAAGAATGTGGATTGAGAGACTTGGAAGGAAGGGGAGCCATCAAAGGCAGATAGGAAAGTGGAAGAGGAGAGGGCCCGCGTCGCCAACTCCCAAACTCACCAGCCGTGAGCTCCTGAGGGCGTAGCAATATCCAGAGTGCACCGGAAGTGGTGGGGCTACATACACCCTGCCTCCTTGAGGGCCTTGAGCAGAAGGCAGGAGATAACAGGAAAAGAAAAATAAGGCAGACCTCTCGCAGAATGAGGGTATCAGAAAAGATGAGACAAGGGCCAATTAAGGCGGGAAAGGAAGAGACTCCCTAGGCTTCGGATACCTTAATACCGTCGGGGTCGGAAGAGAACAAGAGTTGACCAAGTGAGGTCAACAGGAAAGAAGACGGAGAGGAGCCCGGCACAACTAAGTGGAAGCAATGCCGTACTCAGCTGGGGCCCCGTGGTCGCCATCCTACTAAATGTGAGCCCATGGGGGGTAGTTATTTGTGTTAGGGCCTGAACTTAAGAATAACATTTACAAAGCAAAAGTACGTGGAGGCTCATGATTGCTAACCATATCAAGTGACTTTAGTGTTTATTGTGTTGGCCCTGCACATAAACAAATGACTAGCGACTTGAACGACAATAATTTAGAGAATCTCATCTCGTAATGTGCAGTAGTCGTAGTTCTGTTCCCAATAACCTAATTCTTATTATTCAAATGAGGTATTTGTGTGTGTAGCCAGTTGAGGGTTTATACGGTATTTGATTGTATTGTTCATATTAATCAGAATGTTTTGCTGATGAATGCAATCAACATCCCATTGGCCGTGCTATGTATTAACCTTTGAGAACTGGCGTGAAATAAATATAACACGAGGACCGGCGCCGGGTCATTTTGAACCATAGTGTTTTGTGTTTTGTCGCAGTCATAGGTAGGGTATTTTGATGAAGTAATTTTACACCTGGTTTCTTCCTATGAACTATTCCCAGTATAAAATGAGGTTTATTTATATTTTTCAAATTGAACATACAAAAAAAAACAATTAATATGGCAAAGCAGTCATCTTAATATTTTTGAACAAATGAGCTGATGACCAATGTGTCCCTAGACCCTAAACATGGATGAACAAGAACATGAGCTATGTGATTGTGCTGCACCAAAATATGTGGATTTTCTCCCTTATTCTTTACAGATTGTCCCGTCTAACGTTATCCGAAATTTGTCACACGAGGCCTGGCGCCATTGGGAAGTCTGACCCGCCCGTAAATAACTTGAGTGTTCCAAAAGCTATGGACATGTTTTCTTTTGCAGGGAGAAGTTCAAGGCTAGGAAGAAAGGTACAGTAGTCATGTACCCCGTCTAGCGACCCCCTTAATATTCATGACCAGCATGCATCTCCCACTAATTTTGGGTTTTAAATGTCATTTTGTTATTATTATTATTATTATTATTATTATTGTGGTTATTCTAAGGAAGGTGCACGTGAGTTTTGCAGCTGCAAAATAGCTTCGGAGAGTGAGTTTGAATTGTGAAGTGACTTAGTACAGTTCTTTAACCTCCATTGTGTGGTAGATGTGTTAGTTTTCAATTGGAAAGACATAATATCGTGTGCAGTATTAAAAATCTTGTGGTGAAATAACCTTGGTGTGAACAGCCATCTTGTCAAATATGAAATCACACCGAAGATAGATAGACGATCATTTCCTTTTGCAAGCGCTCCTATCGCTAACCAAATACCTCATTCTCTCGATTCGAGTCACGGCCTACTAGACCCCACCATCGGTATGACGGAAGAAACAAAGATTCAGCGTGATACAGTGGAGTTGACGGGAGCATCAAAGGAGAGCATCCAAAATGGCGAAGAGGGTAGGCGTAGTGACTTAAACCAGATTGATGATATCGGTCGGCAGATAAGAGAGAATCAACATGAAGAAGAGATGCATCTTGAGACTGCCAGAACACTACTAAAGAAGATTATGGCTATTCCTCTTAAGAACTTAAAAATGGATATAAAAAACGGTCTCATGAAGTTGGAAGAAGCTTTAGATGCTGGAGCAACATGTAGGATGTCATGGAAGAAATCAGCAGAAGAACTGAAGAAGGAAATAACTATCATGGAGAACAAAGAATTGACCAGGACATCATTAGAAACAAATGAATTGGTGGACGATCCAGGAAATTGGGAAAAGGTTCTACCTAAGAAGAAGAGAAAGAAGAAGAGTGAGGAGAGGAAGCCTGATGATATTCCAATGGAGCAGGTCAAAAACGATCTTAAAGATACAGCGGTTAGCGAGAGTGGAAAACGACCTTATTCTAAATTAAGGAGTCGTTCAGAAGCCGTAATCATCATGCCAATGAAGGGTAAGACTTTCGCTGATGTTCTGAAGGATATCAGGAATAAGGTGAAGCCGGAAGACAATGGAGCAGACATTCGATCTATCCGTAAAACTAGACATGGGGCTGTTCTTCTTCAGTTCAAGAAAACAACGCAGATTGAAAACAGGGAGAAATTCAGTAAATCTTTGAGAGATGCTCTTGGACAAGATGGTGATGTAAAGTCTTTAATTCCCCGAACTACACTGGAGATTCGGGACTTGGATGGTATCACTACCGTTGCAGATGTGGAGGAAGCTGTAAGACGGGATTCTGGCAATACTCATGGAGAGCTGAAAATTTTGGTAACTAAACCAAACAGTTGGGGGCAGAAACTTGCCATTCTTGAAACTAAAGATGAGGATGCTCAGAAACTTCTGGAAGCAGGAAGAATTAAGATATGATGGCTATACTGCAGGGTACGTGTTAGAACCATTTTACCTCGCTGCTTTCGATGCCTGTCATATGGGCATTTGGCCCGGAAATGCGAAGGCCCTGACAGAAGTAAACTTTGTTTTATGTGTGGAGAAGCTAGTCACAAAGCAGTAGACTGTAAAAAGAATAATCCGCGATGCATGCTTTGTACAGATAAAGGTGTCAATGAAGTTAAACGAAATCATGCTCCTGGATCAGGTGCATGCACAGTTTTTCGTGAAGCTCTTGAAAAGGCCAAAAATACCAGCAAATGATGCGAAACCTTCAAGCAAATATGCACAGGAGTCAAAAAGCTAACGACGTTCTGACACAGCTGATTTATGAGGTGGAAGCAGACATCATTATTATTAGTGAACAATATCAAGAGAGGGACCATCCTGGGTGATTTACGGATAATCTTGGAACAGCAGCAATTTGGATACTGTACCCGTTCGTCCTGGGGATGCGATGACCCATCTGCTATTACATCGCAATCCTGGATTTCCAGGACAGAGCGGAGTTAAATGAACACCTAGTCAAATAAGGAATGTGTCGGAAATTCAGTTGAAATATCTCAAAAGCAGAGGGTAACACGAGATAAAGTATCTCCAGGGTCGTTACGGGTTTAAATTTAATTTAAAAAAATACAAATATCAATGGGCGCCATCAACTGAATCCCTAGCAAACCACATCCTTCCTGGTTAAGCCTTAATTAAGACAAGGAAAGAAGTAGGAAAATCACATCATCATCAGATCACAACTAAGATAAAAACAAATTTATTCAACTTTGATAGTCAGACAGACATATTAAACACTCATCCTACCTAATAGCATGGTCGAATGCCAACGTTAAATTGTCATTGTCCAGAAAATCGAACCATCTCCATTCTACTCAAAGTGTATTTAATCCCCATAAAATAGGAAAAATTTCTAAAGTTCTCTTGGGTTCTCAGGATCACCGTAGCACTATGTCTTTGCGTCACTGACATTCGTGATAACTGAGACCTAATTTCTCTTTAAATTAACATCATGAATGTGGATGTAAAAAATATTATTAATCTGTCTAAACACACATATTATAAACACATATTTAAATATCACATAATTTATGGCTTGCATGGCATTATTCAAATGCTGAATATGTTAGTAAAATGCTCCTAAACATCGAATAACTAATTTACACTATTTACACTGTCAATAATCATTGCTTATTTGTGAATCACAGAAAATCCACTATTCATTGGTTATAATTATCATCATCATCATCAAAATTAATTGTTTAATTCATCAACACAAGTTGCAATTCTTCAAATCATATCTCAAATAAATTTATTTAAATTCATATTTATTCAATCTTTAATTCATCCATTTATTTAATTCATTGATTTATTCCAAAATTTTATTTATCAACTTATTTAAATTTTATTCATCTGGTTATTTAGATTTTTATTATTTCATCTAGTCATTCTGATTTTTATTTCATTAGGTCAGATCATTAATATGCTTAAATTTCAGATTATTATTTCATTAATTATTATTATTATCAGAAAATCTTGTATTATCAACATTATTTATTTGTTTAATTTCCTAACAAATTGTTTAATATGGTTTATAGAACGTTGTCTTACAGTTTTATCACTTACAAGTTATATCTCGTATTTAATTATCATACCAAAAAATATTATTGCCTTCACAAATTCACGTTGGATCTCACTATCCACAACTACATTATATATTCTCACTTTATCAAATATCACATTTGAATACCACAATTATTCCACAAACTCCATAAATATTCAGCGCATAGCATGAGTCTTCAAAAATTATGCTAGACTGGGTTCGACAACCTCATGTCTGCTTCAAAATACATTAGCAATATTGCAACTTCCACTTGGCAACTTCCACAAAATGCCTATCACAAACTTCACTTAATCACGTTGCATGATCTACAAAAATACATAACTGGCTTCAACTTATCAACGCACACAATCTCCAATAACTGTAATTAATTTGATCACATCTAGACAACTTCTTAAACAATTAGGAAAAATATTACCTTAGTAATCGTAATCAAATTCAAGATCTGCTTTCAAATAGCATAAATTCTCTTTAAAATTCTCATAATTCACTTCACAGAAAAACACCAATGTGCTATAATCTCTCACATCGAAATATGCAATATTGATCTGCCTTAAAATAAATCTGACCATTACTGATTCATCTTATAAGATTCAATTACTTTAAATCCTTCTCAAAGGTATCAAATTCAATCATAAAAATTATCAAAAGCATCAGCTGTATCAGCTGTTAAATTGAAAGTACTCTCAAAAGTGTATAGCAACAAAATATTGGATTGGCAAACAAGAATTACAAAATGTAACCCTGCTGACATATATTTTTGATTTATTTAACAAAATTCGACTGATATGTGACTAGTAGTTCCTTGTTTGATCCTCTTATAATCTCAAGTACACTCGGATGATATAAATGAGTTCCTCAATGGCAAGTAAGATGAGTAACCACCACACGATCGTATAAATACGAAAGGTCTTGCCCCGTCGTCTAACATGTTAATGCCCTGAACGATGGGTAAAGATGTGTACCACCACGCAATCGTATAAATACGAAAGGCCCCATCTCGTCGTCTCATGAGTGAATGTACCAGATTGGAATCAACAAGTCTCTAGTTGTCATATAAAAGCGATATTCATTCACTTGAGTGAATAACATCTTAATATCTCCAAACAATCCAATGGAAAAATCGCTACTGATGAATAATACACACTCGCTAGTATGCAATGAACTGACGAAGTGATTTAAATAATCCAATTGCAGATCACGAGTCCGAAATACTCGTCCCAAAAATATAACTCTCCAGGAAAACTATCCTTACTGGAAAATGTCTAAAAGACGAAACATCTGCTTAATAAAGCCAACCAATGGTGAGAATTTCGTATAATGGTGCCTGCCATATCATATGGTAACGCCATATTCTAGCAATACTCGGAGTAAATAATGTTTAAGCCATGTCTAAATAATTGTAGAACTCCTACTAGAAAAATATATACATGTATGCCCAGTGTTCATGAAAATATCATATTAGAAAGTCAAAACTCTTACAGTACCTTCTCATATCAGCTATTATTATATTTCCAAGATCGTCGATTATTCTTGTGTGTAATAAATTTCTCGAAAGATCGACGTGAATATCGTTTCACCCACGCAATAACGATCGCCTTCATATCCCAAGTGAATCAGCTGTTAGACCTCCTCTTCCTCAGGAATCGAATCCATCGCTCCGTGGTGCCATCGCGTCTTTGCCTTCGTTTACTCCGACATGATGAACTGCATGTTATCCATAATGGATACTGTCCAAAATCTTACGTAAAAGTTCATAAAAGCAGTGTACCCCATATTCCTCTTCTATGTTACGCCACTGTCCAATATAATGTTCGGTTTGCTTGTTAAAAGTTCAATCTCCACAGCGGTTAAGTCTCACTTGTTGAAAATAAATTTTATTTATGAGAGTGTATAAGTTTTTGAAACACCCTGTAGCTGTGTTCGAACTCGGTATTTTATGATAATTCATGAAAAAGAATTCTATTAATGCACGTGCCAATGTTCATAAGTGCATTTAATTGTAACATTTCGTTTGCTTAAAAGCGTTAATGTTGTTTGGACCCCATGGTCGCTCTACATATTCCGTTATGAAATGCATAGTCATAATGTAATTTGAATATCTAAGTTCATAATTGCAGTATATTGTAACTATCTGCATGCACAATTCTATTACTGAATACAAGTCCCAACTCAATGTTGTAACTGAATGTTGAAATGAAGTTCAGCTTCTTTAATGTTGCCTGCGTACAAAAGTCGGAACTAGCCCGCTCTGATCTACTGCACTGTTCCAGAATGAACTATGCTTAAAGCCGGCCTCGCCATGCCGCTTTGCTATACTGTTCTGCTTTATAAAATGCAGCTCGAAATAAAGTTCTCAAACTCGTATTACAATGCTGTTCTGAACCCCGGCTTGCCTCCTCCGTACACGGCCCGCATAGCTTGCATCGGAACCGGTCTTCTCGCCGTCTGCCCTGCGTTGCTCGCCTTGGCTCAATGACCTACTTCCTGCTCTCTGCTTGGTTAAGTAATACTGCCGCCTTCGCTTTACGTAACAAGTGCTGTTCACCGCTCGACTTTACCGTACGATCTGCGCATGTGTACCACTTCAGCTCGCTGGCTGAACTCGACTGATGTCTCTAAACTGCATTGAACAGCTCCTACCTGGCGCGGTCACGTGATTCTCTCCCACTTTCTGCTGTCGTGCGTCATAAATATAATCTCGACCACCTTCATCTCGGCTATTTAGTTATACAATAACTCAAGGGATTATCTGTCTTTCTTCAAGTTATTATCATATATAATGCTTGTTATCTCTTCTCTTCTGAGATGATTAAATACTATGTTCCATAAAGATCTTAATAACACTTTAATATTCCTCCCATAATTCCATCTACTTGACTGGCAGTGCCTTCTTGATCCTTGGCCTTCTACGTCATTTCCTGATATTCTCGTCTACTCGATGTGAGCGCTATCTTTACAACTTTTCCCATAAATCTCAACTACGGCTTAATGTCAGCTGGCGTAGCCGATAGCCTCAACTAGGTATCGGGTACAATACCAGATCTAAGAAAATTCTCAGTCGCAGAGCATAGATGTGAAAATGGTTTTGTCTGGGTGCAGATTGGGGGAATCACTATTGTAAGCTGTTATTTTACGCCAAATGAATCTGTCCAAAACTTTCAAATGAAACTTGATGGCCTTGAGGATGCATTGCGTGGAATGGACAAAAGACTAGTGGTCACTGGTGATTTTAATGCTCAAGCGTTGGAATGGGGCATGCCGCAAATAGACTCCAGAGGAAGACGCATAATGGAAATGGCAGCTAGAACAGGTTTAGTGGTCAATAACATTGGAAATGTACCAACATTCCGACGGCCAGGATGTCAGGGAACAATACCGGATGTAACATTCTCAACGGAGGATATCGCGCCTAAGATTATTGGATGGCAAGTTATTGAGGACTATACAGGGAGTGATCACCAGTATATCATCTTTCGTTTACTTCAGGAAGTTCCTCAAGCAAGAAACATAATGCGCAGGCCAGCACGGTGGAATATAGCCAGCATTGACAAGGAAACGTTTCTTGATGTAATACAAAATGGAATGGAGAACATAGCAGAAAAATGTTCTTGCTGTAGAGGAAACGAAGCAGCTGGTGTACGTGTTGAACTCACCATGCAGCTAATCCAGCAAGCATGCAATACATCAATGTCCCGAAAGAGACCAGGAACTAGCAGACGTACAGCGTATTGGTGGACCGAAGAAATTGCAGAATTGAGAAGAAACTGTCTGCGACTTCGACGCATGGCCCAGAGGACGAGAGGCAGAGAAGTGAATACCTCAGTCACAACGGAGTATAAGTCAGCAAAGAAGGAACTCGGCAAAGCAATTAAGAAGAGTAAAGCTGATAAATGGTGGGCTTTGGCTAAGGAAGTGGAAGATGATCCATGGGGTCTGGGTTATAAGATTGTAATGAAGAAACTTGGAAAATTCTCAAACCCGAGCATGGATTCACAAACCATTAAAAAAATTGTGGACACACTATTTCCCGACCATCCAGAGAGGACTGATTGTGGCGATGAAAGTGAACTGAATGATATACTGCCCCCGTAAATTGAATTATATTGAGACCACGGTGGCTGTATTGGCTAATATGAATTAAGTTATGGCTGTCATAGTTGTGACGTGGATATTCATGACGTAAGCACGGATGACGCAGACTTCACGCAAGTAGGCTGCTTGAGCTGAGATTCTTGGTGACGTCATGAGTTTGTTCGAGAAAGATCTGAGATTTACGACGCAGTCGCAGGGAAACATGGAATTGTGCTGAGGAAGAAGTTACGCGATTGGAGGAAAGACTCGAACCAATGAACGATAGTTTGGAGGGAGACGGAGATTACTGAAACTATCATATTTAATTACTTTTGGAATGCAGAATTGTGGAAATCTATTTTCAGTTATGGCATTGATTTGGAATTTTGAAGAAATTATTTTTGAGTTTTTGAAATTTGAAAATCCGTCAAGTATAGCCAAAGTTAGAACTTCTAGCGATGACGGAGAAACAAGCTGTGGAAGGGATGGATACGCCCCTTAAGAAGTTGATAAAAGGTCTTGCACAGCAGAGAGAAGCTCTCATATCGCAGATATATCTCATACCGCATATATATTTCTGATGTTATAGTCGTTTTCGAGTGAATAAGTGAAACAAGTCGTCTTTAGCGCGTGTGGAAAAGCCCACCGCATCGAACGAGCTTCGAGCGTGCCGCAGTTCCATTTTACGGTGTTTGAAACTAGGCGAAGTTGAAACGCACACATTTTCAAGTCTACAAGATAATATATCAAGAGTCGACTAATGCCTTTAAGCTACTTCTATTGTGCAGTACTATATTAAAGTGTGTAGAAAGGTTGAACATTTTCAAGATTATAATTCGAAAGATATTGGCATTTTAAGACGGCAGACAAAAGTGATTTTCTCGCCACCTGAGAAGCACTTTTATAACATCACATTTTACGCTACGGCTGACACTGGTATTGCAACCGTGATACTACATATTGCTTTTGGTGATACAACGCTGCATTCTAACATGGAACAGTATAATATCGCAGTTCTTTCAACTATTATAACAGAAATGGAGATGGAAGGCTAAGGACTTTAATGCAATTGGGACATATATAGATGGAGTGAAATAGCAGCATGGAACTTCGCTAATCGTCTTTCTACAAAAGCGAGCATGTAGTGAACATCCAACTACACTCATGCCTCGTAGTCCAACGCTGAATTATTTCAAATGGCAGTGGAAACGTATTCATACTCCACAAATATGAATATTTCTACGGAAATAACTGCAATAAACTTCATGGCGAATTTCTACCAGAACTTCAGGGAACTATCAAGAGTGGCCAGGGTAGACCCGGCTCACAAAGAAGAGTTTTGCCAGAAGGATGTCTATCGTATACAAGGAGCAGTGCAATTTCCGGAGGAGGAAGCAGTTCTATTCTCCGAGGGCGCTGGTTCCAGGTTCGAGGACGGAGCACATCTTTTTGGTGAAATGGAACCATCACCAGTCTTCTTTGGAAGATTTTCCTCTAGAACTTCAATCAACAGATAAGGTAGTCGTGAACGTTTCTTGTTTTATTTGAGCCATTTAGCGATGTCTGATCAACCATTTTTCTCATATTTTCTGTCCTATATTTTGCCCCATATTCTTGCTTGATAATTCTGTACTCAGTACACTTCGATGATTTATGCCTTTTTCTACGATTTATATGACATTGTTATGTCTTTGGCATATTTAAATAATTTTGGATCAGTTGAAACTGATAATATATTCTTTCAGTAATTTGCATATTTTTGTAGTCACGATTTGACTGTAAAGTTAATGATTTTCTATGGCAGATTTGAATTCAGACAGCGTGTCATTTTATTAAAGTAATTCTATTCAGTAAATTACTTTGACCAATTTTCTGTCATCCACAAGAAAGAATAATTAAAAGATTTTAGAGCGTTAAAATCTATTTCTGTATCGACGATCTTGGAAATACTAGTCGTTTTGTGAACATGATTGCAACATAGACATTTATCGTCAGTTATGAAATTACCATTGCATTATAGACAATTTTATGAAATATGAACTTTGATTACAATTTATTGAATACACTATAGTAATGAACATTTGATAGGAATTTTTCTCAATTCTAGATTCGAACAATAATGTTTGCATTCCACAATCTAATTGTATTCTATTCGATTATTTATGCAGTTTTGATGAACTTTGTTTGAAGATAGTATTTTTATACTGCATTACTTAGGAGATATTAATCTCAATTTTGATAGACCAGAGAGGCGTGTCTAATCGTATTTGCTATTAAATTTATTTGTGATTGGCAAATTTTTACTTCATATCGATTCATGAATGAAACCCACGAAGGTTAAATAAATAACAGTTTTGAAACAATTAATGAATATAAGAATTTTTGAAGTGGAACTATGGATGTATAATCGTTAGTTCAGTGGACATGTAAAAGTCGCTGATGAATAATGCCCTTGAATAAGTGAAGGAGATTCCCACAGTAATATTAATGAAGTTGATGAGATTATAAGTGGAGGTTTTGTGTATGGATTGTGGAAGATTTTTATGCCATATATATGGAAATATATGATGAATTCTGGGCCTATTTTATGCAATTTGTGCATTTGAGCGAAGTATTTTTCCGCTGAGTTTATTGTCCAGGTCCTTTGAAAATTAATCATGTGAAATTACTGTTAAAATTAACAAGAGTGTTTGAATAATTTGAGATAACGATTTTGAATGGAGGTTACGGTCACAAATAATAATAATAATTATTAAAACTTATTAAACCTGAATATAAGCTTAAATATAACTAACCTTCATTGGTCGATTATATTAACCTGATTTGAGTAATTATCAACCGGATAAACGTGTGGTTTAATGTATTTCTAAAATAAATAATATTAATATTGTAAATAATTGTGTAAATATCTTTAACAATAATGTGAAATGAAAGGAATTAATAGAGGCGTGTATAGATTTTTGAATTGTCATTTGACAATATTATAAACAATTTATAATTGTTATAAACAATTAATGAGTATTTGTTATAAACATTAAGAGTTTTGTTAATATACTCTACAGAACGCTAATTATACAAGTGGATTATACCATTAAACAAGTTTTGGGATTATTAGAGTAATCCAGTAATATTTGAATGGAGCATTTAAAAGATTTGCGTGATAATATTTGAGTTGAGTTGAGGACATTTAAAGCGTTTGAAAAGGAGCTAGGCTCTGAGGTTACGAGCATATGCTAATGTTGACTGGACAGGTGGGTCCATTTAACGACGTAGGCATGCGACATGTTGTAAGGTGGATCGCAGCTGGCCTGACAACTGTATGTTAGAGGCCAAGGTCGACCACACAACAGGCTTGCAGTTATAAATAAAGTGTGATGTTTATGAAAGAGGAAAACAATTGCTACATGTCTCGCCCCAACTTCCTCATCCATTCCAAGTGTATTACTATTATTACGTTCTTTCTAAGCAAGTGAAAGATAAAATTTTGTATGTAACGTCTACAAGTCCTACAGGAGGACATGATTATATTGACAATGGCTTCTGATTGCCACGTGTATTTTGTTGAGTTTTTGTTAATGTCATTCCCTTTATGTGAAATAAATTATTGTACAGTTTAAAGTTTCTTGTTTCCGTCTTGGTTCATTTTAAGTATCATGGTGGAGGTTATTGTGTGGGCATACTTTAAGTGATCCAGTTGACAACCCATACCCGAGATTATTTTGAAGAGGTAAGTAAAGGTAAGTATGAACCCCCGTATATTTTGGTGTGTTCCACAATAATTTTCTTGTTAACTGCTGTGCTCTAATCTCGGTAGTATCTGTCAGTGCCATTTTCATTGATGTAGCTGTGCCGGTGCGTTTGATTTTTGGCAATCCGATTGAGGGGGCGGATATCTGACAGCCTACTATCCGGATTTACGGGGACAATACCTCTCTTCACTGTAGAAGAACTGAATACAGCTTTTAGCACCCTTAGAAACAAGAAGGCTCCAGGACCAGATCATATACCTGCAGAAGTGCTAAAGATAATATCAGAACTTTGTCCAGAACTGTTGTTGAATATGTACAATCATTGCCTGCAAGCGGGTGTTTTTAATGCCCGATGGAAAATGGCTCGATTTGTTTTGATCAGCAAAGGCAAATCTGCTGGTTATAGACCTTTATGTATGCTGGACACAGCTGGAAAAGGCCTAGAGAATCTTCTGCAGCCAAGAATTCTTTCAGCAGTTCAGATAGCAGGGGATTTATCTGTTCATCAGCATGGATTTCGCAGAGGACATTCTACTATTGATGCAATATGGGAGGTGGTGAGCACAGTAGAAAGTGCGCAAACGGGCAATCATCATTCTCGTAAAGTGACACTTCTTGTGACCCTGGATGTAAAGAATGCTTTTAATTCGGCAAGTTGGAATGACATGTTGGAAGCTCTTGAAGAGACTTTCAAAGTACCACAGTATCTTATGCGCATAATGAGAGTCTACATCAGGGATCGCACTCTGCTGTATGATACGGAATATGGACAAAGGGCAAAACGACTGACGACTGGAACAGCACAGGGATCGATCCTTGGTCCAGATCTCTGGAACATCATGTATGATGGCATGTTACGTCTGGAGATGCCAGAGTATACGAATCTAGTGGGCTACGCTGATGATGTGGCTGCCTTGATAGTGGCCCGCAATGTTGAGATGGCTCAAATCAAATTGAACCAGGTGATGCGGCGCATAAAAAACTGGATGACGAGTCACAGACTAACATTAGCAGAACATAAAACGGAGATAGTTCTTCTGACAAGGAACAGGATTGAGACTCTTGTACCAATGACTGTTGGAGATACAGTGATTGAAACACCTACGAGTACAAAATATTTAGGAGTGACACTTGACTCCAAGCTCACATTCTGGAACCATATTCAGAGTGTGACAGATAAGGCAGTAAAATACATGACAGCACTTAGTAGGCTGATGGGCAATAATAATGGCCCAAAATCAAGTAAAAGACGCCTCCTCATGACGACGGTTCAGTCAGTGCTCCTGTATGGCTCCGAAGTTTGGGCCGAATCCTTGAGATTTGCATGGTATCGGAGAAAGATAGCTACGTACAACGGAGAGCAGCTTTACGTATTGTATGTGCATACCGCACGGTTTCTGAACCTGCAATCCTCACGGTGGCAGCAATAGCCCCAATATATCTACTTGCATTGGAGCGACAAGAAATCTGGCGTACCCAAGGAGAGCTGGGAAAGAAATGTGCAAAGAAGCGTGCCTTTAACCAACGGATGAGGCGATGGCAACTCAGATGGGAAAGTGACCCTCGTGATAAATGGACCAAGCGATTGATACCACGCCTGGATACCTAGGTCGAAAGAGTCCATGGTGGAGTCAATTATTACCTCACACAACTTCTAACAGGACACGGATATGTCCGTAAATTCCTGCATAGAGTAGGCGGAGCGAGTGGTGCAACATGCATATATTGTGACGACATCGATGATGTACTTCACACCTTCTTCGTGTGCGGCCATTGGATAATAAAGAGAGAATATGTGGAAACTTAATTGGGAGAACTGACACCAGATAATATTATTTCTGTGATGTTACGGAACCAGCAATCATGGGATCATGTAGCAATGTATGTGGAGGATGTCCTTCGCCAGAAAAAGCGAGATCTGGAAGCGTACGAACGCCCTTAAGAAGAAATGAAGAAAGAAGAAGTCTGAAAGGCTAAGTAAGCACGAAAGGAGCCTCCCCGAAGATTGTGACAGAAGAGCAATCGGGCGTACCCTGGGCAACGTCAGAAAATGATTAAAAATAAACTGACGGCTGATCCTTTCACTACCAAATCAATTAAAACCAGTGGGCCTTTATCAAGGCCAGCACTCACAGTTATGTCCATAAACATCGAGGGATTATCCAGCCAGAAAGAATATCTACTAGCAGATCTGTGCAGCCAATGTAACTGCGATGTCATTGCTGTACAAGAAACTCATAGAGGACCATCGGGACGAAGACCGAAAATCAAAGGAATGAGACTTATTCTGGAACGTCCACACGATAATTATGGTAGTGCAATATTCTGTAAGAGCGGATTAAATATCACGTCTGTTGCTTTGTCTGAGGAAAATAACATCGAAATCCTCACTATCGAAACAGCGCAGTTCTCTGTAACATCTGTTTACAAGCCACCCGAAGAGAGCTTTGTGTTTAAGGAACCTATCAATTTCAAATATAGTAACGTCAACTTAATACTTGGTGATTTCAACTGTCATGGAACTACATGGGGGTATACATCTACAGATGAAAATGGCGCAGAGCTAGAAAAGTGGTCTGAAAATAATGCACTCAGTCTAGTTCACGACCCAAAACAACCACCATCGTTTAACAGCGGCCGATGGAGAAGAGGATATAATCCTGATCTAATTTTTATTACCAACAAATTAGCTGAGCAGTGCACCAAAATTGTTGGTAAGGCTATTCCCCGCTCACAGCATCGACCCTTACTATGCAGAATCGAACCAATTGTTAAACCAGAAAATGCACCTTTCCAACGTAGGTTCAACTTCAAGAAGGCGAACTGGCCTAAGTTCAGGTGTGAACTTGATGTAGCCATAGGGGAAGTGGAACCACAACCAGAAAACTATGACACCTTTATTTCTGTAGTGAAAAACGTCTCGCGGAAGAACATACCAAGAGGATGCAGAACAGAATATATCCCAGGTCTTTCTGATCAGAATATATCTCTTTTGGATAACTACCGCAACTTGTATGATATGGACCCCTTCTCTGAGGAAACAATGGAAGCTGGGCATGCACTGATGATTTCTCTCGGTCAGACACGCACAGACAGATGGAATAGCTTGGTTTCTAAAATCGATATGAAACAGAATAGTAGACAAGCATGGCGTCTTCTTAAGAACCTCAGTGGAGATCCGACTAGCCCGCCTTTTAACTTTACTCAAGTAACTGCTAATCAGATAGCACACCAACTGATCTTAAATGGAAAGACTTCAAAATCTAAGTCAAATACAGAGAAACTTGAACGGTGTATTGAAGAAGAGACTGATTTCCTTAAGGACTTGTTTACGATGGAAGAACTTATGAAAGCAATCGACGGTCTGAAATCGAACAAGGCAGCTGGGTTGGATGATCTCAGAGCGGAGCAAATAAAACAATTTGGACCAGCAACACTGCAATGGTTGCTTTCATTGATGAACAACTGTGCATCCAGACTGAAGATTCCTAAGGTATGGAGAAAAGCTCGCATAGTTGCGATCCTAAAACCTGGGAAGACTCCTGATAGCCCAAAGAACTTTCGGCCAGTTTCACTTCTGTGTCACACCTATAAGTTGCTGGAGAGAATGATTCTTAATAGAATATCTGATTCTATAGATAGCAAACTGATTTCTGAACAGGCAGGCTTTAGACCTGGCAGGTCATGCTGTGGACAAATTCTGAACCTTACTCAGCACATAGAGAATGGATTTGAGGAAAAGTGCATTACTGGTGTAGCCTTCATAGATTTAACTGCTGCTTACGACACTGTTAATCATAACACACTACTTCGTAAGATTTATGAACTGACAAAGGACTACAGGCTGACCTCACTGCTAAGAACTTTCCTTGAGAACAGAAGATTTTACGTGTCTCTCCTTGGGAAAAATAGTCGTTGGCGCCTCCAGAAGAATGGACTACCTCAAGGTAGCGTCTTAGCACCACTGCTTTACAATGTATACACCAATGACCAGCCCAGAACAGAAGGCACCAGGCGATTTATCTACGCAGATGACACTGCAGTAGCCGTGCAAGGTCGTAGCTTTGAAGAAGTAGAACATTCTTTGTCCTGTGCCTTGGAAGAACTTGGTCGATACTATCACAGAAATAATTTGAAGCCAAATCCAGCCAAAACGCAAGTTTGTGCTTTCCACTTGCGAAATAAAGAAGCAAAGAGGACATTGAACATTAAGTGGCAAGGTGAAACAATCCTTCATTGTTTTACACCAAAATATCTTGGTGTCACCCTCGATCGAACTCTGTCTTTCAAGCAACATTGCTTGAACACCAAAAGTAAAGTATCTGCTCGAAATAACATACTAAGATGCCTAACAGGAAGGACATGGGGTGCTCACCCCACCACTCTCAGAACTTCAGCCCTTGGACTGAGCTTCTCAGCTGCTGAATATGCAGCACCAGTTTGGCTTTCTTCTCCACATTCCAAAGAGGTGGATATAGCTCTGAATGAGACTTCCAGGATTGTATCTGGGTGTCTTAGACCAACACCACTTCAGAAGATCTACCCTCTTATAGGAATTTCTCCACCTCATGTCCGAAGAATGGTAGCAGCAGCATCTGAGAAGAAACGGCAAGAAACCGATTCAAGGCATCCACTTTTCGGCCAACAACCAGCCCGACAGAGACTTAAGTCTAGAAACAGCTTTTTGAGGGAAGTAACAGCCCTCGAAGGCTCACAAGAAGCTGCCCGTGTGAAGATATGGAAGACAGAGATCACAGACCCAATTATTCCTCTATCAGAAAAAATGGCACCTGGTCACAACTTGCCATATGGAATTTGGAAATCATTGAACAGGCTGAGGACGGGGGTTTCACGCTGCAAGAACAATCTCAAGAAATGGAACATGCTCGTCAACAATGATGAGTTCTGTGACTGCAGCATTTTACAAGACCCAGAACACCTGCTGATCTGCCCCTTGATGGAGGACATATGTTCAAAAGACGATCTTTTGGCTGCAAATGTTAATGCTATAACTGTTGCTACTTACTGGCAAAAACTAATTTGATTTGGACACGGAAAATAAATAAATACCCTGAAGTAATGCGAGAGCGGTTCCGGGGTGATGAACGCATCGTGGGAAAAGGGATGTGGTTTTTAGTGGGTAAAAATCCCCCACTACTGTGGAGTGCGGACCCTTCACAAGTGTCTTTTGAAGATTTTCCACAGTCCCTCGTAAAAAAAAAAATATTATTATTATTATTATTTGCAGGAAACGCAAAACTTCTGTTAAAACTTCCAACATACGGAAGACAGTTCCTTGAGCAATTACTAGTCTCGCCCGACCCAAGCAGGTAGTCGGCCAAGCCCAGAGTTTGTCATAACCCCCTTGAGAGTAAAATCTCGTAGCTCACTTCAAGTGAACACATTTTGCCACTTCCATAACACAGATTTGATAGCGAGTTCTCAGAAAGTAAGAACGTCGCCATCAATGACTAACATTTTAAGAAAGGTTAGTCCTACTCTTTGGCGCATGATTTCTTAGAAAACTAATGTGGCGCTGCTAAAACACGCCCACAGCCAGCGCCCAAAAAACATATTGACTTTGGCTGTTGTTCTCTCCCCCCACAGCCTTACTACCTACTGGTTAATAACTATTTAAATGTATCCCTTATTGGTGAATCTCATTCAGTTGACCGAATCTACTTCGACTATCCTCGGCCCTCCTCCCCACCAAACTAACTTAATATTTGAGCTAATGAAATGGTCATTTTAGCTCTCTTCACAAACTGACAGCTAGCCATGTAGATAATGTGTACGCTTTGCCCAAGGCAAGCAAGGTAGGCTTCGTGCCAATGTATTAGTTATGTAAATATAGTTTGTTGGTAATTCTAAATAAACAACGTTTTCAAAGTCTTCAGTTCATGCTTTGGAATATTTAATAACTCAGACGCGAGGAGAACCTGTGTGGAATTGCAACAAGTAGATTCTCACTCAAGTATCTTAGAAATACATATAAATTTGATAAGTTGATCATTCTTCACCTAGACAACCGGCTGGAGATCTACAAACTTATCTCTGTAAGTGACAGGAAATAAGGGCCAACTAGAACGGATATACAGCGCATTATTTAAGCCTAGGGTCAAACATACTCAGGTGTCAGTCCTGGCGTGTGAAATTGATGCTCTGATGAGCCCTTCTTGGTTCATTGTACCTCAGAAAGCAACTTAACTGCCTTGGAATATGATATTGCTCCCAAATATACGCAATGCAAGACAAAAAACAAACCCTACTGATTATCTTGGCAGAAAGGTTGGTGGGGGAGTGGTGGGAAATCTTGAGGTTATGGTAACATAATGTTACGAATAGCTGCATAGTTCACATTTTATTATTAAAACAAAGTTCAGACGTTAAAAAAAACTGATTCTCCTGTACTCCCACATTCTCTATGACTTAAAAAGAGGCAAATAAAACCACGACTCATCCACCTAAATCAGCAATTTCACCAACATTGTGGAACAAAACTAGTGAACAATCTTAATTTCGACAGGCGCATTGCCTCCTAACATTCCAGATTCTGTATTTCTACGTTATAATACAATCAATAATGATCTATGTCCGTGAAAACTCTCGTTGACTTTCATTGCATAAGTTGGTACTTACAGTCGTCAAAACCCTCCTAGATATTTTGGTCAGTTCTATTCTTTTGTTTCCATGATAGTCAGTTAGTGCACCTCAGTGGCGTTGGAATTTGCCATGTGCGTTAAGTTCGAGCCTATACAATCACCCTGCATGTAACCAATCGCAGATTTACCTAAGAGTCCATACTGTGTTATTATATGCTCCTTGTCTAGGTGGACGCAAGGAGTAAGTTATTGTTCGTCTACGTTATATATAGAGCAGGGGCGTACCCAGAGGGGGAGGCTGATGGGGCTCCCGATTGCACAAAATGTACAAGGTTTTCAAATTTCATTTTACAACATATTGAGCGTGGCCTTCTAACGGTACCTTTTAGGTAGATTTCATTAGAAAGCTAACTATTGCAATGGGTCCCATGTTTCGACATCCGGAAAATTTCGACATATTTTCGCGTTTCACATCCCCCAGACCCCAAAACCACCGTCAGTTCAAAAGTTTATATATATAATTTATGTATGCATATATATATATATATATATATATATAAAAATGAGATGGTGTGTGTCTGTCTTTCTGTCTGTCTGTCTGTTACTCAATAACGCAAGAACCACTGGTCTGATTTAAATGAAATTTTGCATGGATGAAGCTGATTTACAATGTTTACATATAGGATACTTTTAATTTCGATATCTTGCACTATTAAAATATGGCGACCATTTTAGTGACGTCACTACACCCTTTGGTTTCAAAATTTCATAATTCCATATCAAATAAAAAGAGAACGCTAAGAAATAGAAAACTTTTGATGGCATATACGAGCTTCAAAATTGAATTTCCTATCTGAAAGGTCCTTATCACTTTTCGTGTATCTCCAACGGTTAGCGAGTAAAACCCACATATGTGACGTCACTACACCCTTTGGTTTCAAAATTTCATAGTTCCATTTCAAATAATAAGAGAACGCTAAGAAATAGCAAACTTTTGATGCATACACGAGATTTAACATTTAATTTTCTATCCAAAAGGTCCTTATCACTTCTCGTGTATCTCCAACGGTTAGCGAATAAAACCTAAATTTGTGCAATAAAACACGGTCAACACAGAGCGGTGGAGTATATCTCTACGTACATAAAAAGTAAAGTTTGTATGGTTTTTTTTCGCAATTTCTACGGAAATTTGAGTTATTTACGCGTTTCAGACTGTTTTATTATGGATGCGCGCGAAAATAATTTTTTGGTCTGTCTGTAGGTTTGTTTGTTTGTCTGTGGACAACTTTGTTCCCTTATAACTCGAGAACGACTGGGTGTATCAACGTAAAATTTGGCACAGATATCCATCCGAGGCACGACACTAATCATTGATGTAACCCTTCTCCGTACCTCTCATAAAAGAGGGCCTACCCCCTTAAAATACATGCTGAAATGGGAGGAGAAGGACGAGACAAAGATCATTTTCAGCCCCTCAATGTGAGAGGCAAAACTCGGGGGCCCCAAAGGGTCCCCGAAATCCACATTTTAAGGCCCTATAACCAACCATTTTTGAGATATTCCCAGAAAACTAATTTCATTTAATAAACGAATAAGTCTACTTTCATTTTTTGCAAAAATCGAAAGTAGGCTAATGAACGAATACAAGCCGGTAACCATGGCAACAGATCCTCAGAGGTCCATCTATTGCTGTAAGACGCAATGCAATTCCATTAATTACATTGGTGTGAATGTTTGCAAACGGCTAGAAGGTTATCACGGAACCAAATTGAGCTGTAAAATTCATCAATACGTATAATGCGCTTAAGGGGGTCAAGGGGTACACTAGAATTTATTCACGCGATTTACCCCTGCTGGTGTGGTACGGCAGGTCTATTATATTCCTATCCCTATATTTTATTATTATTATTATTATTAGTATTATATTATGGCGTACAACGAGGAGACATAGCCCCTCGGTGCCAGAAACAAAACTTGGGGGCCTCGAAAACTACATTATAAGGCTCTAAAACCAACAGTATCTGAAATATTCCCAGAAAACTAATTTAATTTAATTTAAGAAACTAATGAAGGAATGGAAATCGGTAACCATGACAACATTATCTCAAGTGGTGGCATCCAACTTTCCATCTATTTCTGTAAGAAGCAATATCACTCCATTTATACCTTGCCACGGTGGGTGAGTGGATAGCGTGTCGGTCTACTAACCCCAAGATTGCAGGTTCACTCCTGGCCGTGGTACAGGCCGGACGTTTGTTTTAGACGAGTGAAAAATCTTAATGGAAGCCTGGAGGCGAGTTACTACAGTACCTGTGTTGTTATCAGCTGCCCCAAGCGTTCCGATGATTGATAAAGCTGTTTCACACTATTGCTGAAGTATAGTCACTGGCAAATATAATGACGTTCTGTTCGTAACTACGTAACGTGCACTTCCGTGTCACACAATACTTCGACGTGGACTGTACTGTCTGCTCAAGTCAGGAATTCCATTACATCAGATCCGTGGTGACAAATGTGAAGTGATAGGGTGAGAGAGTGACTGTGTACAGGCTAACCCTCAGGCTTAAAGTTCAAGGGCAATCGTCTAAAACAAACGTCCGGCCTGTACGTGATTTTTGAAAGGCGGCAAAAATACGACTCGCATGTCATACGATGTTGGCATGTCAAAGAACCCATTTGAATTCAGTAGGCCGTGTTCATAATGGCAAAATTAACCTCAGGAGTTTCCGCCAACACAAAGTTCCTCATTTCTCTACTAGAAAGCGCTATAGTGTTCAAGGAGCTTAGATATCTACCCTCCTGACTTTCATAGTGATTCAAGGAACAAAGAAATTTCAACATGCAAGCTACCCTCTGGGTGTCAAATTACGAAGCTTGCACCCGGCATCCGAGGCCATACGATATTATTATTAGGCTACTCCATTTATTACATTTCTGTGAAAGTTTGCAAATGGCTATAAGGTTATCACGGAGCCAATGTAGACTGTATAATTCGTCAATGTAATTAAGGGGGTCAAGGGGTAACCTAGAATTTTTCATGCAATTTCACGTGCGACATATAGTACAGAAAGTCTATTATATCTACAAACAGAAACATTATTTTCAAAAATTCCTGAATTGAATCAGCATTTTTTGCGGCTTTTAGGAATTTGGGCCATTTGAGGCTAAAGAACCTGAATTTTCTTGCCCCACAAGCCTTTATAATTTATGAAAGAGTTCTTCCTGTGTATGGGGACCTAACACAACGTAGAGGGCCATTTTTTATGTGAGGTGCATTGCGTTTCGTCTACAAGGCTTTCAAATCTATTTCACGTCAGGAAGTACACGTTAGGTGAATTTAGTTTGAGAGAACATTTTAACTAATCTTCTTTTTTGTTGTTGTTGTCGACATACGGGTTCATCGTAAGGCTGATTTTGTTTGATACGTATGGTAGATATACCCATATTTGGATATCTGGGTGATATGTTGTAGACAATAGAATTGTCTGTCTGTCTTTCTGTGTATCTTTATGTACGCCTATAAATCGTCTTCGGATGCTTGGTGCATCGTAAAATTAGGTATGGTAAACAAGAGTCAATACACCAATCCTTTATAAAACTCCTCACCGTACTTTTCATGCAGTAGAAGGGTGGATATAGAGAAAAACTTCTCAAAATACATGCTAAAATAGGCGAAATATAAAAATTATCCTAGAAGGACGGTCAAAGCTTATGTTGCTTCTCATTGTGAGACACAAAAATCGCGAGTCTATAAGGGGTCTCCGAAAACCACATTTTAAGGCCCTTACATTATCAGTGTGTGTGATATTCCCAGAAATAATAATATCGTATGGCCTCGGGTGCCTGGTGCAAGCTTTGTTAATTGACACCCAGAGGGTAGCTTGCATGTCGAATTTCGTCGTTCCTTTGAACGCTATGACAGTCAAGGAGGTTAGATATCTAAACTCCTTGACACTACAGCGCTTTCAAGTAGAGAATGGAGGAACTTTGTGTTGGCGGAAAGTCCCGAGATTAATTTTGCCATTGAACACGGCCTACTGAATTCAAATGGGTTCTTTAACATGCCAACAACGTATGACATGAGTGTCGTGATTTTTGTCGCCTTCGTTCTGATAAACTTATAAAGGAATGACAAACCGCTAACCATTGCAACAGTAGCTCAATTGATAATGTCTGGTGTTAATATATAACACCGTTCGAAGAACGGGTACTTCTGCTAGTATATATATGTATATCAGTTTCTTGTGGACACGATAACTGCCGCAATTTTGCACCAATCACTTTGAATTTTTTACATAATATGTATCCCCTTGAAATCTCGGTCGAGTTCTTTAATGAGCAAAACCGGTCAAAGGGGGTGAAAATGGGAGGCTTTTTTCTAAAAAGTGAAATATCGCTATAACTCTCTTAATATCTGAAATATTGAATCCATTCAAAGTTCATACTATGTGTCGGACAAGGCCCTAAAATTAATGTTTGAAAAGTTTTTTGATAGCACCAACCATTGACCAAAGGGGTGGGAAAAAGTGGGTTTTTCGGGAAACATTAATCGTATCTCTGTTAATAGGCACAATATCAAAACCGTACAAAATGGACAATATTCCTCCAATAATTACCTAAAACTTTTGTCTGAAAGAATTTTTGATATGACCCACCATTACGCCACGGGGTGAGCAAAATGATTTAAATTATAAGAAAATGCCAAGTGCCAAGAGAGGTTGCCATGACAACTTTACTTTTAATTGATAAGGGATGAGCCATCAGCAGTTGCTATGACAACGCCACTGCACGAGATAACATTCAGTTTTCCATCTGTCTGTGGGAGGCGAATTCGGTATCGGAACTGGTAGCATGCTGAACTTCTATGCCCAAGGTCGCGGGTTCAAACCCGGTTGAAGTCGTCGGATTTACTAAGAGCGCTAAAAATCCCTGAGTTTGCTTTCCTTCGGAGGGGAAGTTCCAACGTTCGTTGCGAGTTGATGGTTCCGGTGGAATCTAGTAGCCAAGTTCACAGCTAGGTGTCGTTTATGGTAATATTTTAGGTAGATTTCATTAGAAAGCTAACTATTGCAATGGGTACCATGTTTCGATTTCCGGAAAATTTCGAAATATCTTCGCGTTTCACATCCCCCAGACCCAAAAACCACCGTCAGTTCAAAAGTTTATATATAATTTATGTATGTATATATATATATATATGTATCTTCTTCTTCTTCTTCTTCTTCTTAGGGTCATCCCGTAGGAACGGGGTCCGCTTTTTGGATCAATGCACGCCATTTCTTGCGATCTAATGCTTCGCGTGATTTCAAGTTTCTTGATCGTAAATCGGCGTTAATGGTGTCGAGCCACCGCAATTTTGGTCTCCCACGCTGTCTCTGGCCGTCGACCGTTAGATGGTAGGCCGAGCCGATGACTGAACTTTGTGGTGCCTTACCAACGGAGTCTCCATTCCTGCATTTTCTCATTGATCGGAGCCACGCCAGCTGTATGTCGAATCGTTGTGTTGGGGATATGGTCGAGCAGAGAAATGTCTAATGATCTTCGCAGCATCCGCATTTCCATGACATGAAGCGAGTGCTCAGCACTTCTAAGTGCTGGCCAACACTCGGTACCATATAATGCAACTGGTCTCAACATTGTGCGGTATATCTTTGATTTTAGGCGGATAGGCATCTTCTTATCACAAAGAACACCGGTGACATCTCTGAATCGCATCCAAGTCGCATTGATTCGTGCTCGCACATCTTCATTCACAGAGCTGTCGCCATTCAATCGTGAGCCTAGGTATCGGAATGTATTTACCTTGGTAAGAGGAGCTCCATTAATACCTATAGTTCCAGGGGATGGAATCGTTTCGAGGTATTCAGTCTTGTGGATGTTCAAACGAAGACCAAATCCTTGCAGACGATCAAGCCATGTCTGCACTTAGGTTTCAAGATCCTTCCTGGAGTCTGCCACAAGCATCACATCATCAGCGTATAGCAATGTCAATGGGACACACTTCTGCAAGTCTCGCGTTATGGAATTCATGACGATAACAAAGAGCAGGGAAGACAGAGCTGAGCCTTGATGAACCCCATATGTTACAGGGAAGCTGTCAGTGAGTCCTGCAGGGCATCGCACGTGCTTTTGGTGTTGTTGTATAGCATTTTTATCCAGTTTATATACATTTCTGGAACTTGATGATCTCGGAGAGCGTACCAAATCATCTGGTGTGGTACTCGATCAAATGCCTTCTCGAGGTCATGGAATGCAAGATGTAGTGGCCTCCTCTTCTCTCGGAATTTCTCCATCAGCTGGCGCACAGCAAAGGTTGCGTCTATCGTGCCACATCCCTTGACACATCCACATTGATTTGCTGAGAGCTGTACGATGTTCCTCAGCCTATTGTCTAGGATACGTTCGAATATTTTCATAGTGTGGGAGAGAAGTCTATTTGGACGGTAATTGGTACATTCAGCTGGGTCACCCTTACCCTTATAAATAGGTACTGTGATACTAGTTGACCAATCTGTAGGTATTTGACCACAGAGAATAATTGAATTGAAGAACTCTGTCAGCCAGGTGGTCGCGTTGTCAGTAAGTTCCTCTATTTTCCAGATGAATGCAGGAAGGTCATCTAGCCCTGGGGCCTTTCCATTTTTCATGCTACGAATGGCAACTTTGACTTCATCTTCAGTGATACAAGGTACTGGTCCAGCTGTAACATAGATGTCTGGTATTTGTGGGTGAGGGAATTCAGTGTTGAATACTTCACTAAAATACTCTCGCCAACGGTGCAGAATCATCTTGCTATCGTGAAGTCGTCGACCATTCTTATCCTTCACACACATATAGTGGAGCATACGCTGAAAATATATGTATACGGCGAGTTGGGGTGTCGATAACTGCTGACATGAGACGATCGGAGTAGCGATGTACAGCTTATACTTGGTTGCGAAGTTCATTCACTACAATAGCGGCTCCCTGGCTATTAGTCGTACCATGATAAATCAACTTATACCCTTCTCCAATATTTCTAGATTTCTGCCCTTTCCACCGTGTCTCTTGTAGACAAGCCAGATCTACGCAACGAGATTTTAGGATTGCTGCCAATTCGCGACTGCGACCTGTCAATGTCCCAATGTTCCAGGAAGCTATATACAGTGTGGTCCGCCAGCCCCTTATTTTTTTTGGAGGAAGGCAACCCAACTAACGCGTATATCACAGTCATCCTAAAAACATTAGTACCTGTTCCTTTACGTCCATTGTACAACTTTACCGTTGAGTACATCCTCGCGAATATAGTAGAAATTAATAGTGGCAGTTTTCTTTCAATGACCTCAAATATAATGCATGATTGAAACGATTAGAGCTCCGAATAACACATGCTTCCGTTTTGACAGGAAGTGTCTACGAATAGATTCAATGCGTGCCAGCAATACACCAT
This sequence comes from Meconema thalassinum, assembly GCA_946902985.2. Lineage (NCBI taxonomy): Eukaryota > Metazoa > Arthropoda > Insecta > Orthoptera > Tettigoniidae > Meconema > Meconema thalassinum. Next base: position 300,189,743 of record OX336396.1, on the reverse strand, counting down.
GGTTCTCGGTGGCTATGGTGGCTAAATCAAGATTAGCGTCAACGAAGTCGCATTGTAGTAGGTTCGAATCTTGAACTACTACTTTTTTTTTTTGCTTAATGTCGTTTATTGTGGATGTATTATGGACGCATATCTATCTGTTCCAACGAGTGATTTTTTATTTGGTCCTCAAAAGGACCGTACTTATCCGATGATACGCAGCCAGATTGGACGACGACATAATGATCTGTAGAACGAAAGCAAGGTATCCTGTATATTCAAGGTAGCAAGTGTTCGAAATTTTGACCACCTTTGTTTAAAGGAAAACTCCGACTCACTCAGACGACCCACATAACAAATAAATAAATACATCAGAACGAAACTATAATTTCTTTCAACGGCGTCTGAGCGAAAAGCGCTTGCTATACACTTATAGTAATAGTTAGTGAGGTTTTAAGGGGCGGAACTACGAGGTCATCTGTCCCAAACCTACAGTAAATACAGATAATTATGACATTATTGGTTTTACGTCCCTTTTAACTGCTCTGGCTTTTAGATACGCCGGGGTGCTGGAATTTTGCTCGGAAGGGGATCTTCAACGTGCCAGCAAATCTACTGACACGGCTCCCTCGCATTTGCGCACCCTCAAATGCCAGCTGACTGCGCCAGGATACGAACCTGCAACCTTAGGCACAGCAAGCGAGAACGTTACCGCTGAGCCTCGCAGCAAGCCAGTAATTACAGAACGTGTCATATTATTATAAATATTGAACTATTAAAATTCTAATTATCACGAATAGAGTCGCCTCCGTTGCGTAGTAGTCAGCGTGATTAGCTGCCTCCCCGGACGTCCTGGGTTCGATTCCCGGCTTTGCCATGAAATTTGAAAAGTGGTATGAGGACTGGGACGGGGTCTACTCAGTCTCGGGTGGTCCAAATAAATAGAGGGGGTTCGATTTCCACCTCAGCCATCCTCAAAGTGGTTTTCCGTGGTTTCCCACTTCGCCTTCGGTTAAATGCCGGGATGTTACCTACCGTACGGCCACGTCCGCCTCATTACCTCTTCCTTGCCTATCCCTCCCTATCCTCCCCACCTTTCCCATCCCTCAAGATGTCCCTGTTCGCTTTTCAGGTGAGGCCACCTGGGCGAGGTGCTGATCCCACCTCCCCAGTTGTATCCCCAGACGAGATGTTTCAAGCTCCAGGTCACTGCCCGTAGAGGCGGTAATGATGGGATCCCTCGCTGAGTCCGTGAGAAAACCTAACCTGGAGGGTAAAATCGACTAAAAAAATATTAATTATAACGAATAGTATCCATCCATGGTTTAGAACAGTTTTTTTTAATTTTATATAGTCAATTTACCCTCTAGGTTGGTGGTTCCCACGGACTCAGCGAGGGAACTCACCACTACCGCCTCGATGGGCAGTGTCCTGGAGCTTGGAACATCTGGTCGGGAGGAATACAACTGGAGAGGTGTGATCAGCACTTCGCCCAGGCGGCCTCACCTGCAAAGCGAACAGGGGCCTCATGAGGGATGGGAAGGGATGGAAGATTGGGATGGTTAGGCTAGGAAGAGGGAAGGAGGTGGCCGTGGCCTTACAGTAGGTACTGCCCCCGTAATTGAATTATGTAGAGACCACGGTGGCTATATTTGAAATTATAAGGAAAGTTATGGCTGTCATAGTTATGACGTGGGTAGTCATGACGTAAGCACGGATGACGTAAATGTTATGCCAGCAGGCTACTTGAGCTGAGATTCTCAGTGACGTCAGCATTTAGTCGAGAATGTTCCAAGATTTACGACGCAGTCGCAGGAAACGAGGAATTCTGCTGAGGAAGAAACTATGCTATTGGAGGAGAGGCATGAACCAATCAACGATAGTTTAAAGGAAGACGGAGATTGCTAAAACTATGGTATTTTTATTACTTTTGGAATGCAGAATTGTGGAAATCCATCTGCAGTAAAAGCATTGATTTGGAATTTTGGTGAAATTTATTTTCAGTTTTTGAATTTTGAAAATCCGTCATGTATTAACGAAGTTGGAAGTTCTAGCGATGACGCAGTATCACGCTTTGGAAGGGATGGTAACGCCCCTCGTGAAGTTAATAAAAGGGCTTGCGCAGAAGAGAGGAGCTCTCCTTTCGTTCTCTGATCATTCTGAGATCTCGTTCTCAGAGCATCGAAGTATAATTGTGAAAGTTCTTTTCTTATACATTCATTATAGTGAGACGTCGAAGTGAACAGCAGTGAAAAGAATCGTCTTTATAACGCGTGGCGAGGCCACTATATTAACGAGATCCAAGTCAAACTAGGTGAAGTTGAAACGGACCTTAGAAAGCTTCTACAAGTTTAGCTTCGAACAGTTAGCGGTCACCGATAAGCTAATTGTATTGTGCAGTGCTACATGCAGTTATAGAGAAAAGCTGAACAATTTCGACCGATTAGTGCGAAAGATATTAGCAGTTTTATACGACTGAGAAAAGTGATTATCTCGCCACAAGAGAAGCACTTTTGTATAGCCAGAAGCAACGCAACGGCTGACGCTGCGAGTGGAATAGAAAGACTTCAGAGTGCTTTGTTACAGAACGATACAGTATAATGTAGCAATTGAATACGGCAGTTTGTTCTTCTAACACTACAACCGAAGAGCAGATGGAAGGCTAAGGCGCTTATTGCAATTGGGACATACTTCAACGGAGTAAGATAGCGACATGGAACTTCGCTAATTGCTATTCCACACAAGCGAGCATGCGGTGAATACCATCTACACCCATGTTTCGTAATTAAAGGCTGAATACCATCGAACAGCCATAGAAACAATTTCATACTCTGAATATGAATAATTTCTTCGGAAATTTCTACAAAACTTCATGACGATTGTCTACTGGAACTTCAGGGAAATTTTCAAGAGAGGTCAGGGTGGACCCGACTCACAAAGAAGATTATTGCCGGAAGGATGTCTATTCGTCTTCGAGGAGCAGAGCGATTCACGGAGAAGGAAGCAGTTCGATTCTCCGAGGGTGCTATTTCCTATTTCGAGGATGGAGCTCAACTTTAACGTGGTGAAATGGATCCATCAGCAGTCTTCTTTGGGGAATTTTCCTCTGGAACGTCAATCGGCAGATAAGGTAGTCGTGAACGTTTATTGTATTTGAGTATATTAATGATGTTTGAGCAACCATTTTTCCCATATTTTTATCCTCATGTTTTGCCCTATTTTCTTGTTGAGATTCTGATTCTCAGTACACCTTGATGAGTTTCGCATTTTTCGACGATTTATTAAGACATTGTTATGTCATGGGCATAGTTAATGATTTTGGATCAGTTGAGACTGATATTTAGAATTTTCAGTAATTAATATTTTTGTAGTCACGATTTGACTGTAAATTAATGATTTTTATGGCAGATTTAAATTCAGACAGCGTGTCATTTTATTAAAGTAATTCTACCCCAGTTTAATTACTTTGAACAATTTTCTGTCATCATCAAGAAGGAAGAACATTTAAATGATTTTAGAGCGTTAAAATCTCTTACGTTGTCGACGATCTTGGAAATACTAGTCGTTATTTGTATTGATTGCAACACAGACATTTATCGTCATTTATGAATGAACATTGCATCATAGACACTTTTGTGAAAGATTAACTTTAATAAGGAATTATTGAATGCATTAAAGTCAAGAACTTTTGTTAGGAGTTTTTCTCAATTAGAGAATTATATAATGATGTTTGCATTCACCAGTCTAATTGGATTCTATTCGACTACTTTGCATTTTAGTTGCACTTTATTTGAAGATAGTATTTTTATACTACACATTTCTTTTAAGATGTTAATCTTAAATTTTGATAGACCAGACAGGCGTATATAAGCGTATTCACTATTAAATTTGTTTGTGATTGGCAAGTTTTGACTTCATTTCGGTTCATGAATGAAATCCACGAAGGTTAAATAGAAAAACAGTTTTGAAACAATTAATGATTATAAAATTTTTTAAGTGGAACTATGAATGTATAATCGATAGTGCAGCGCGTGTTGAAAGTCGCTGAGGTATAATGCCCTTGAATATGAAGGAAGTTCCCACAGGAATAAATGTTAAAGAATTATTTGTGGAAGTTTTGTAAGTTATGTGGAAGTTTAATACCATATAGATTAATATATGATGATTTTGGGCTTATTTTTTTTAATGCAGTTTGTGCATTAACTTGTTAGCGAAGGATTTTCCGCTGGAGTAAGATTGTCATAGTTCGTTGAAAATAAATCAAGTGAATTACTGTTATAATTAACACGAGTTTTGAAAGAATTTGAGAAAAGATTTTGAATGAAGGTTGCCGTCACAAATCATTATTAAAACCTTTATTAAACCAGATTGTGACATTAACATGTATAACTAACCTTCATTGGTCGATTATATTAAACACGATTATGAAAATTATCAACCGAATGGACATGTGGTCAATGTATTTATTAAATTAATAATTTAAACAATTTAAAATGTTAATATTGTAAATAATTGCTGTAAATAATTTTTGAAAATAATGTAAAACGAGAGTGATGTTAAAGACGTGCTTATAATATTTTTATTGTCTTTGACAAATATGATAAACAATTACTAATTGTTATAAATAATTTATGTGATTTTGTTATAAACATTTAAGAGCTAATTAAACATTTGGATTGAACTTAACAAGTTTAAGGAATTAACATAATGATTCATTAGGATGTGAGCAAAGTACTTGAAAGATTTGCGTAAATATAATGTGAGTTGTCTTGTAGACAGATAAAAGTTTGAGAGAGCAAGCTGTATGTTACGTAACACAGCAGGTGAGAAGGGAGTCCATTCAACCAGTATGCAACAGGTTCGAGGGCAGCTCGCAGCTGGGCCAACATCTGGTTCACAGAGAGTGAGGTCGTACACACGCCGGCCTTGCGACTATAAATACCATTCTCATGTTTATTAAAAGGAAACCAAATGCTCTATATATGTCACACCCTGATGTCCTTTTCCAATCCAATAGTGTTATGAATATTACGTTATTTGGAGCTCTTGGGAGCTAAAATGTTTTATATCATGTTGTATGATAATTTTTGCAAGTCCTACTGAGGACGTAGTCAGATTGACTTGGGCTACTGATAGCCACGTTTATTTTGTTGTGTTAGTAAAATCATTCCCTTTATTAGAAATAAAGCTTTTGTACAGTTCAAAGTTCTCGTCTTCGTTTCTGGCTCATTTTTAAATGTCATGGTGGAGGTTATTGTGTGAACAGACTTTTAGTGATCCTGTTGTCAACTCAAACCCCGAGATAATTAAGAGGTAAGTAACGGTAAGTATGAACCCCCGTCTATTTTGGTGTGTTCCACAATGATTTCCTGTGAACTTCTGTGCTCTTATCTCGATAGTATCTGTCAGTGCCATTTTCATTGATGTAGCTGTGCCGGTGCAATTGATAATTGGCAATCCGATTGAGGGGGCGGATATCTGACAGCCTACTATCCAGGTAAACGGGGACAGTACCATCCCGGCAATTGCCCGAAGACAAAGTGGGAAACCACGAAAAACCACTTCCAGGATGGCTGAGGTGGGAATCGAACCCCCTCTATTCATTTGGGCCACCCGAGGCTGAGTAGACCCCGTTCCAGTCCTCATACCACTTTTCAAATTTCGTGGCAGAGCCGGGAATGGAACCCAGGAGCTCCGGGGCGGCAGCTAACCATGCTGACCGCTACGCTACTGAGGCGACATGGTTTAGAACAGTATTTAGGGAAAATAACCATTTAAATGAGACAAGAAAATAACTTTCCCTATCGTCTTCGTAGATAATGTGAACAAAACCAAGTTGAAATCTTGCTGTACGTGATAGGGAGGGTATAATAAAATAGTTAAAAAGAATTTAAACAATCTGCCGTTGGATGGTCTTGAACCCGGGATCTTCGAAAGAGCGAGCGGGCGCAATAACACTTGCACACATTTCCAACACACTCTGGAGGTTTTTGTTGCGCTTCTTATTAACGCGTATGGTAAAATATTCAATTATTAAAGTTAGATCTTAAATATTCATTGGAATGTATTCGTTCAGTACCTGGCAGTTTTTCTAATTTACTTAAAGCAATTTTCGCGATCGCTTTGCGTTAATAAGGCGAAAGAACAGCAACTAATACCCTCAAACGACAGCCCTTCGGTTTTATTTCATACAACTTAGCGTCCAAAATGCTAGCGTGTGATACACTTCGGTCATACAAGCAGGTGTACTGACGAAGAGAACAGAATTATACAGGATTTTGTACCAGCGATCACACCAGCTTCCTTGCCAGCGAGTGTCGTGTGATACGGGCCTAAAGATATGCTAAGACTTTTTGTTAAAATTTAATAACAAAACAAGATGTTCGGTAAAGAACGTATAGCCTACTTTCTCCTAAATACATGGGTATGGTTATAACCCTTGGTCCTTTTCAAGGAGTATAATTGAATGTTGGTTGTAGTAGCTTCTTGAAATACAACGTGCTTTACGGATATTATACATGAATATGATGTGCTCTTTGCTAGTGCTACCTCTGTAAAAAAAAAAACATTCAATTCGGTTTCACCGTGATTGAATTGGTAGGGGGAATCGATTTGCACACAAACATGGCCGCTATCTGCACATTATTGGTCTGATGACCTTGTAGTGTGGTCAACAGATTCTCTATACATAAAGGTATGTTGTTGCAAAATTTGGTAGGGATCAGATTATTAGGTTGGTCATAATTTGATTCAAGCTCTTAACATTAGGATGGCCGCCATTACGTTTTCGTCAATATGGCGGCGATACAAAACATGGCACTGGAGTGCCCTTTGCTAGTGCTACCTCTGTACCAAATTTCGTTCAATTCGGTTACACCGTGTTTAATTGATAGGGGGAATCAATTTGCACACATACATGACCGCCATTTGCAAACTAATGGGCTGATGACCTTGTAGTTCAGTCAAATGATGCTCGTCATACAAGTATACGTTATTGCAAAATTTGGTAGAGATAGGATGATTAAGTTAGTCGTAATTTGATTTAAGCTTTGAACATTTGGCTGGCCACCATTACGTTTCCGACAAGATGGTAGCGATATAAAACATGACACTGAGGTGTTCTGCGCTAGTGCTACCTCTGTACCCAATTTCGTTCAATTCGGTTTCACCGTCTTTGAATTGATAGGGGGAATCGATTTGCATACATACTTGGCCGTCATATGCAAACTGTTGGGCCGATGATCTTGTAGTTTGGTCAAAATATGCTTCCCACATAAAGGTATTTTGCTGCAAGATTTGGTAGAGATCAGATTATTAGGTTGGTCGTAATTTGATTCAAGCTCTTAACAATAGGATGGCCGCCATTACGTTTTCGTCAAGATGGCGGCGATATAAAACATTACACTGAGGTGTCCTTTACTAGTGTTACCTCTGTACCAAATATCGTTCAATTCGGTATCACCGTGTTTGAATTGATAGGGGGAATCGATTTGCACACATACATGGCCGCCATCTGCAAACTATTGGTCTGATTACCTTGTCGTGTAGTCAAAAGACGCTCGCCATATAAATATATGTTGTTGCAAAATTTGGTAGAGATCGGATGATTAGTTTATTCGTAATTTGATTTAAGCTTTGAACATTTGGGTGGCCGCCATTACGTTTCCGTCAAGATGGCTGCGATATAAAACATGACACTGAGGTGCCCTTTGCTAGTTCTACCTCTGTACCAAATTTCGTTCAATTCGGTTTCACCGTGTTCGAATTGATAGGGGGGGGCTGACATTCAGAGTACACACACTCACACACACACACGTCACACACACAGAGGCAGACACACGATTTTTTGCTAATAATACAATGGGAATTTCTACGGAATACGTATACTTCGATGCAAGCACTGGCGATCAGGATATCCTTCGATATGTTGTTGTTTTGTTTCATTTGAGGCCCTAGAATATTTAGCCATGTTTACTTGTGTGTGTGTGTAGAATTTGTCTGATAACCTGAGTTATTGCGGGCTTGTAATGATGTGTGTATTTGCAATTAAGGATTGGGAAGGAGGCGGCCGTGGCCTTAAGATAGAATCCGTCCCGGAATTTGGAAACCACGGAAAACCATTTCCAGGGTGGCTGAGGTGGGAATCGAACCCACTTCTTCTTATATTTGCTCCACGAGGCTATGTGTACCCAATTTCAGCCCTCAGACAAGTATTACATTTCTTGGCAGAGCTGGGAATCGAACCCGGACTTCCGGAGCAACACTTCGAGATGTTATGTTAATAGGCTATTCATGCCAGTTTTTAAATTTTCTGCCATAACAGGTCACGTAGCATAACGTACCAATTCGATCGTGTTCTCTTTATAAATCATCAAAATTCAACGAACTCTTCACAAAAATTCGTCGTAAGGCAATAAATGTGGCAATGTAGTTACATCCCGACTAAAATGGAATGTGGGCTTTCGTTCAAAAAAAGTATGCCTACGACTGGATTCGAAGCAGCATTCTACCCGCTCGCGCCCACCAAGTACGGTAAGGCTTTAAACCTCGCAGCCACCAAGACATGGTTAACACCGCAAGCTAAACGTGCTTTAGTTACTGTAGCCATCCCATCTCAAACGTTTAAGTCCATCTCAAAGTCTTCAATCACGGTTTGTGGTGTTGATTTAACTTTCTACTATTACAGATCACGTGGCGTAAGCTATTAATTCGATCGTATTACGTGTATGTGTGTTATTTCAAGGAGCAGAAAGTCATATGTTAGTAGAATGGGCCGTAGTATTTGGCGGGGAAAAGTTTAAGGTCGGTTTTTCTTTGCTAGACCCATGACCCAATTACATTGCTGTCACACAGTCAGAGCGCAGAGCAATATCGACCATCGGAAGAAATGCTATGTTAGTTGGGTTTCATAAAACTAAATAATAAGGGGCGGGTGGACCACACTGTATATGTATATCAGTTTCTTGTGGACACGATAACTGCCGTAATTTTGCACCAATCACTTTGAATTTTTTTACCGAATATATATACCCATAAAATCTCGGTCGAGTTTGTTACTGGGCTAAATCAGTCGAAGGGGATGAAAAAGGGGGACTTTTTTCGAAAAATGAAATATTGCTATCTATATATTTAAAACACTAAGCTGTTTTTTGTACACACGAGATTGTGAAAACGACTTAACCGATTGGCTTCGTAAGACATTCTAACGAAAGCTCTTGGCATGCAGATTTGCAGAGTTTCTTTAAAAGGAAAATATATGTTACGGTATATTTTTAAATGATTAAAGAAATATGTAATATTTGTCACTCCCGCGCATGCGCACAATGGCCTTTCTCAACAAGGAAAATGGCGATTCCGGTCGCGTCTAACTGAGATCTTTGTTCATGAGAATTAAAAAGGATCTCCAATAATGTTAGTTATGTTATTACAATGTGCATTGAAATAGAATTATATTAAATAAACCACGAATTGAAAGACATAAACTGCAGGTTGAGTGTGTATACTGGTTAGATAGCTTAATACTGGAGTGAAACATAGTTGTCTGGATGGCTAAGGGGATAAGGTTACTGGCCTGAAATTTGTATTATGCATGATCGAGAGGGTTCGATTCCCACCTCGGATATGTTTTTTTATTTTCATTTTCTTCCTTCCTACGATTGGTATTGCATTGTAGAAAGCTCTTGGCATGCAGATTTGCAGAGTTTCTTTAAAAGGAAAATATATGTTACGGTATATTTTTAAATGATTAAAGAAATATGTAATATTTGACACTCTCGCGCATGCGCACAATGGCCTTTCTCAACAAGGAAAATGGCGATTCCGGTCGCGTCTAACTGAGATCTTTGTTTATGAGAATTAAAAAGGGTCTCCAATAATGTTAGTTATGTTTTTACAATATGCATTGAAATAGAATTATATTAAATAAACCACGAATTGAAGGACATAAAGTGCAGGTTGAGTGTGTATACTGGTTAGATAACTTAATACTGCAGTGTCACATAGTTGTCTGGTTGGCCGAGGGGATAAGGTTACTGGCCAGAAATTTGTATTATGCATGATCGAGAGGGTTCGATCCCACTTCGGATATGTTTTTTTATTTTCGTTTTCTTCCTTCCTACGATTGGTATTGCATAGTAGAAACATATTTCACTTTTATCATTCCCGTCAAGTAACGAATTCTCTGTTCCCATCGAGAGGGTTCGATTCCCACCTCGGTTATGTTTTTTTATTTTCGTTTTCTTCCTTCCTACGATTGGTATTACATTGTAGAAACATATTTCACTTTTATCATTCCCGTAAAGTAACGAATTCTCTGTTGCCATCCTTTGCATGGTCGAGAGGGTTCGATTCCCACCTCGGATACGTTTATTTATTTTCATTTTCTTCCTTCCTACGATTGGTATTACATTGTAGAGATATATTTCACTTTTTCATTCCCGTAAAGTAACGAATTCTCTGTTGCCATCCTTTGCATGGTCGAGAGGGTTCGATTCCCACCTCGGATATGTTTTTTTTTTGTTTTCTTCCTTCCTACGATTGGTATTAGAGTGTAGAAACATATTTCACTTTTATCATTCCTGTAAAGTAACGAATTCTCTGTTGCCATCTATATATTTAAAACAGTAAGGTGATTTTTGTTATCACGAGATTGAGAGAACGACAGAACCGATTTACTTCGTAGAGCACTCTAACGAAAGCTCTTGGTCTGTAGTTTTGCAGAGTGTCTCTAAAATAAACACATATATATCCGTATATTTTAAAATTAATATAGAAAATAGCAGAATTCTAACCCCTCACGCATGCGCACAATCCGCCTGGGCTCATGACAAAATGGCGGTGAGAAGTCCATTAAAATGTAAGTTATTTAATAAGCTTCCATGTAATTGAAATCATACATTAGCCAAGTTATGACTATAAAATATAATAACAGTATGAACGTATACGAATGTGCAACATTGATTTTTTTTTATAACGAAATGGATTATTTCCCTCAGACAGCGGCTTTTGAATGTAATGAATGCTTTTGTCTACTGAACGAGAGTGCGCGAGTAGCTATGTGGTTAAGGCGACTGACTGTGGTTCCAAGGAGCACAGGTTCGATCCCATCACTCGCCAGTTTTTTTTTACCACTGAAATATTGTTTAATCAAGGAGTATTAGTAAGGTTTTATGTCTGTTGAAAAATGAAAATCCACAGCCTGCTTCCAGTCTACGACCGGGTCAGGAATGGAATGAATGAAGCCCCCATCTAGCGGCGAGGATATGAACTGTGCCGGCTGCCGAGGCCTGACGCACTCCTCTGGGGCAATGATTAAATGAATGACAGATGAAATGAAATGATAGTGGAGAGTGTTGCTGGAATGAAATGTTGACAGGGAAAACCGGAGTACCCGGAGAAAAACCTGTCTGCCTCCGTTTTGTCCAGCACAGATCTCACATGGAGTGACCGGGATTTGAACCACGGACCCAGCGGTGAGAGGCCGGCGTGCTGCCGCCTAAGCCACGGATGCTTAAAGATACATATTTCTACATTCCCTCTCAATATGTTTTATTTCCGTTTTTTACCATTGCATTACAGCATGTGATCAAGAGAGCTTACTGTTGTCCTCAATACGCCGTTCGAATATCTGCAATCAGTTCCAGTAACTGACAACAGATGGCACTACCTCGCCCATATATTTCCTGTAACTGACAACAGATGGCAGCACCATTGCATCGCCATGTTTAAAACACAAGACATGGCGCGTTTTCACGTGATGGAGAATTATAAAGGAGGGGAATATTTAAGAAGGGAAATGTTGAAGAACATTAACTGACAGTTGATTGTGTAGGCTATGTTGTTTATGTACCTCAATATTGAAATTCTTCCCAATGCTTCGGAGGTCAAGTTATTGGCGTCCTAGACTAAAAGTTATAATTATGCATCGTTGATATACTCTTAAATTATTAAAGAAAAAAGAAGTTTTCCAGGCACTCGCGCGTGTCCACAATTGCTTTCGCCACGAGAGACACTTGACACACATAATTCGTTTGAAGGGCTCCGACATCGTGGTCACTCAGCCCCGTGTATTTTGGTGTGTATGTGTAAAATTTTCTCTGATAACCTGCGTTATTGTGAAGGCTGCATTAATGTGTGTATTTGTAATTATGGTGGGAAATGGCAAAGAGACGGCCAAGGCCTTAAGTAAGGAACCATCCCGGTATTTGCCTTGAGTGGAAGTGGGAAACCACGAAAAATCACATCCAAGATTGTCGAGGTGGGAATCAAACCTTCCTCTTCTTAGTTATACCTCAAGAGACTGAATGTGCCCCGTTTTTGCCCTCAGACCCGAATTAAATTTCTTGGCAGAGCAGGAAATGTAACCCGGGTCTCCGAGGCGATAGCCAAGAATGGGTGGGCTTCCATGTGTTAATACGATTTTTGACATGCACGGGACATAGAATTCAAAAACTGCCTCCATTAGGGTGACTGCCGAAGTGAGTATTGAGTATAGGCCTATGGTCATTCCAGTAGTTGGCGAAGTGATTCTATGTTCCCCTGCAAAATGTACCGCCATAACCTATAACAGGTGATGGAAATTGCTTATTTAGAGCAGTTTTGTACTGTTTATAACAAAATGAAGAACGTCATTCTGAGCTGCGTTTTCAAGCTATTGCAAAAAATTTCGTTGGCAGGAACAATTATCAGGAATTTTTTTTAAGCGATCAGTCTCATCGCATTCTCCTCACCAACCAACTTGAGTATGAAAGTCTCTGGACGGTCATCTTGAACTTCATTGTATAAGACAATTGTTTAATGATTATTTGTTTAGAGTACTGAGTCTAACTACGTAGTTGATTTCGGCAATGGAAGTAGTATTTGCCATTTAATATTTAGCGGCTCCGTTATTGCAGGACACTATAGTGTTATCGAATAATACGAAGCCACATTTAAAATCCAATATAAATAGGCCATTTCAGAAACAATTCCAGATATTATGCAGTACAGTGTAAGGTCTTTGACGATCATATGTAAACATTGTTCTAAATTGTATTTCTCTTGCGTAAAATCTACGCGTGGTTATTTTGGCCTTTACTGTTGTGATGGTAAAATCGATATGCTGGAATATACAGTATAATACATGTATTTGCCAATTTGCAACAATGTATTGATATTAATTTAAAAGTCATTGAACGTATGTCCAGTAGTTCAAACACATACATCAGCGTTAACAAATTGGATACTGAAGATGAAAGCCAGCTACTTCATTTCCCTATTATAGAATTCTTCAATTCCTTGGAATTAAGTGATTCGCTTCCACATACTCCGAACGTTTGAGCCATAGTTATGCTCCTTAGAAATCTGAATGTTTCCGAAGGACTCATATATGTAAATATATAAATTGTAAGAAATTGCTTGGATTCGGATATAATAGGTGCAGTAATATTAGGCAGAGAGCTCAAATCCTACGACTTGATTTAACACCTTCCGATAAAACACTTGCAGGTACAGTACATTTTCTTTTAATAGGCAACAATGTCTTATTCGCTCGGCCTACTTTATCACAATCAATCAAGCTCAAGGAGAAACTCTGGAACGTATTGGGCTCTTTACCTCATCACGTTTTCAGTCATGACCAGCATTATGTTGCAATGTTGAGAGTGCTATCCTTTGACGCCCTTTAAGTTGCAATAGTGCTTAAAAGTAATCGTACAAAGAATGTAACTTATATAAGAAGCTTCTTCAGTAAATATATATTTCCATTGTCCGTCATGTTTTGACGGGTTTCATCTAGTAACTCTCTTAATATGTGAAATATCGAATCCGTTCAAAGTTCATACTATGTGCCGGATAAATCTCAAAAATTTGTGTTTGAAACGTTTCTTGATAGCACCAACCATTGACCAAAGGGGTGGGAAAAAGTGGGTTTTTCGGGATACATTAATCATATCTCTGTTAGTAGGCACAATATCAAAACCGTACAAAATGGACAATATTTCCCTAATAATTACCTAAAATTTTGTCTGAAAGAATTTTTGATATGAGCCACCAATACGCCAAGGGATGAGAAAAATTATTTCGGAATTATAAGAAAATGCCAAGTGCTATCAATGGTTGCCATTCCAACACTACTAAATTGATGAGGGATGAGCCATCAGACGTTGCCATGACAACGCACTTGCGCGAGATCAGATTCAGATTTCCATCTGACTACGTGTGAAGCAGCTTCGGTGACGTAACTGGTAGCATGCTGAACTTCTATGCCCGAGGTCGCGGGTTCAAAGCCGGCCAAAGTCGTCAGATTTTCTAAGAGCGCTAAAAATCCCTCAGTATGCTTTCCTTTGGAGGGGAAGTTCCAACGTTCGTTGCGAGTTGCTGATTGCGGTGGCATCTAGTAGCCAAGTTCACAGCTAGGTGTCGTTGACGGTAGTATCTGGTAGCAACATTAGGAACTACTGCTTGAAATTCAGCGTCTGCATTCCTTACCTGAATTGCAGACTAATACAGCCATCACAAATCACACCGTTTATCAGACAGATTCTACACTCACCCAAAGTACACGGGGTTACATTACCGCGTTGTCGCAGCCCCTAAACTGAGGAACCTACCAACATCTCTGCGGGAGATATAATTTTGCGTGAAGAAGTAACAGGCCGTTACATAGTTACACATCAGTGTCGAAACCTTGCATAAGGAGAGTGTGACCACAAATATAACAAGTAGTTCCGTGAAGAACTATACAGCCTATTTTCATATATCCTACTTATGTTAATTGCCACTATCAACATACACAATTTCAGTTTGATTGCTGTAATAGATTCGTAGATATTGAGAACCGACTAAATATTTCGGATGGTCGCCATGTTGGATTTTATATATGTAGGTCCTAGAGTTATGTACTGTTACATGCAGATTATTGTGAACGTGTAGTATTCAAACTTCAATCGCATAGTTAGGACACAAGAAAAAAACAAGGAGATTTTAAATTTTTTCACAGCTGCCATCTTGAGGTTATGGAAACAATTGAAATAAATTAGATGCCAGTGGATTAACATTCGTATAAGGATTTACTGTACCAAGTTTCACTGCACGCGGATGGTTAAATTGCGAGAAACGTCCATGTGAATATTTATACTTCGCGTCACCGCCATGTTGGATTTGTGATCACCAGGTTATTTAAAGTCCTATAGGTGAACTTAAGTTCATAGCCCCTATGAACATTAAAAAATGCAGTTTGATTGCTAAAATAGATTCGTAGATATTCAGTATCGTCTAAATATTTCAGATGGTCGCCATGTTGGATTGTTAGGCCATAGAGTCATGTATCATTAAAGGAAAATTATTGCGTAGGTTCATTATTCAAACTTTCACTTCGATCGCATGACTACATCACAATAAATAAAATCTTAATTTTAAAATTCGCACTGCCGCCATCTTGAGGTTATATAAACAATTGAACTAAATTAGATACCAGTGGATTACAATGTGTATAAATATTTTCTGTGCCAGGTTTCAGTGCGCTTGGAACATTAAATCGCGAGAAAGGTCTATTTAAAAGTTTCAAATTCGCTTGGCCGCCATGTTCGTTTTGTAGTTAACCAGTTTTTGAAAGTCTTATAGATGGACTTCCAGTAGTGCTCTTTATCTCCGTACAAAATTTCAGGGTTTTACCGCTAATAGTTTCAGAGATATAGAATCCCGGTGAAATATTTCGCACATCCGCCATCTTGTGATTATGTAAACAATTGAACGAAGTTAGATGTCGGTGCATTACAATGTATATAAACATATACTGTACCAAGTTTCATTGCGTTTGGTTGGTCAAATCGCGAGAAACGTCTATTTAAATGTCGCAAATTCGCTTGGCCGCCATGTTGGTTTTGTAGTTACCAGGTTTTCAAAAGTCACATAAGTGAACTTATAGTAGTTCCCTCTATCACCATAGAAAATGTCAGAGTAATATCGGTAATAGTTTCGGAGATATTGAATGATGGTGAAATATTTCTCACAGCCGCCATGTTGGATTGGTGAGTCGTAACAAAATTTGAAGGGCACGGTCGAGGTCGCCGGGAATAGTGCTATGAACTTTCCGAGTTTCATTGAAATCGCTTCAGCCGTTTAGATTTTATTAGGGGGACACACACACACGAATCACACACACACACACCCACACACACGGACAAAAGGTGATCTCATAAGCCTATTTTTTCAAAATTGAAAATAGGCTAAAAATTGACTCCAAATGACAAGAAGGTTACCGTCATCATAAGACAATAGAATGTTTAAAATATGAATAAAATGACGAAAAACCAAGTTAATTACTCTCCAATTATAAAATGCTTTCACGCAGTAAATGAGGTCTGATGAAGTCAAAATTGCCATTCGTAGCATGAAAAATGGAAAAGCCTCAGGGCTAGATGACCTTCCTGCAGACATCTGGAAAATTGAGCAACTTACTGACAACGCGACCACCTGGCTGACAGAGTTCTTCAATTCAATTATTCTCTGTGGTCAAATACCTACAGATTGGTCAACTAGTATCACAGTACCTATTTATAAGGGTAAGGGTGACCCAGCTGAATGTACCAATTACCATCCAATTAGACTTCTCTCCCACACTATGAAAATATTCGAACGTATCCTAGACAATAGGCTGAGGAACATCGTACAGCTCTCAGCAAATCAATGTGGGTTTGTCAAGGGATGTGGCACGATAGACGCAATCTTTGCTGTGCGCCAGCTGATGGAGAAATTCCGAGAGAAGAGGAGGCCACTGCATCTTGCTTTCCTTGACCTCGAGAAGGCATTTGATCGGGTACCACACCAGATGATTTGGTACGCTCTCCGAGATCATCAAGTTCCAGAAATGTATATAAACTGAATAAAAATGCTGTACAACAACACCAAAAGCACGTGCGATGCCCTGCAGGACTGACTGACAGCTTCCCTATGACAGTTGGGGTTCATCAAGGCTCAGCTCTGTCTCCCTTGCTCTTTGTTATCGTCATGAATTCCATAATGCGACGAGACCTGCAGAAGTGTGTCCCATGGACATTGCTATACGCTGATGATGTGATGCTTGCGGCAGACTCCAGGAAGGATCTTGAAACCCAAGTGCAGACATGGCATGATCGTCTGCAAGGATTTGGTCTTCGTTTGAACATCCACAAGACTGAATACCTCGAAACGATACCATCCCCTGGAACTATAGGTACTAAAGGAGCTCCTCTTACCAAGGTAAATACATTCCGATACCTAGGCTCACGATTGAATGGCGACAGCTCTGTGAATGAAGATGTGCGAGCACGAATCAATGCGACTTGGATGCGATTCAGAGATGTCACCGGTGTTCTTTGTGATAAGAAGCTGCCTATCCGCCTAAAATCAAAAATATACCGCACAATGGTGAGACCAGTTGCATTATATGGTACCGAGTGTTGGCCAGTACCTAGAAGTGCTGAGCACTCACTTCATGTCATGGAAATGCGGATGCTGCGAAGATCATTAGACATTTCTCTGCTCGACCATATCCCCAACACAACGATTCGACATACAGCTGGCGTGGCTTCAATCAATGAGAAAATGCAGGAATGGAGACTCCGTTGGTAAGGCACCACAAAGTTCAGTCATCGGCTCGGCCTACCATCTAACGGTCGACGGCCAGAGACAGCGTGGGAGACCAAAATTGCGGTGGCTCGACACCATTAACGCCGATTTACGATCAAGAAACTTGAAATCACGCGTAGCATTAGATCGCAAGAAATGGCGTGCATTGATCCAAAAAGCGGACCCCGTTCCTACGGGATGACGCTAAGAAGAAGAAGAAGAAGAAGAAGAAGATGTAGATGAAGAAGAAGAAGAAGAAGAAGAAGAAATGAGGTCTGATCCTTCTACGAAAACCTGCATATTCTGCCTATTTTCGCCTATCCCCAAGTTTGTCCGGTGAAATCTACCTCCGCCTTCCGGCGTGCCGAGAGGACTTTTTTCCTTATGCTAACGGTACATTATTCCTTATGCTTCCCCACAATCGTGTGTTCTATTGGTAAACTCTCAATTTTTAATTGTTCTCTATTCATCCCCAATTTTATCTCAAGATTGTTGGTTTCCTCTCTATTAGACAATTTACAGTGCTTGCAGACAGTTTAGGGACAGATCTAAATTTTGTTTGATTCACATTTATCCCTAAAGTAACAGCATTTAAGTCATTGTTTTACAAGATTGGTTGGTTGATTGGTTCCTCAGTTTAGGGGCTGCGATAACGCGGTCATGTAGCCCCGTGTATTTTGGATGTGTGTAGAATCTTTCTGATGACCGGTGTTAATAGTGATGGCTGTATTAGTGTGGGTTATCTGTTTTAATTCTAGTAAGGACTGAACACAAACGTTTTCAGGGAGTTCCTACTTTGCTAACAAATGCTACCGCCCACGACAGCCAGCTTGCGGACTTGGCCACTATATGGCATCGCAGTCAGCACCTGTCGGCGAACGTTGGTACTAATGGAGCGATATCAATTCTATCCTACAAATTTTGGTATCACACAAGTGTAGTTAGTGGAAGGTTTTTTTCATGGCATAAATCTATGACATGGGGCCACTGGCTTGATTTCCCCTCCAAAGGAAGGCACACTGAGGGATTTTTAACGCTCTTTAAAAATCCGACGATTTCGGCCGGGTTTGATCCCGCTATCTTGGGCATAGAAGCTCAGCATGCTACCAACTACGCCACCGAAGCCAAAAGGTTTTGCATGATGTTATTAGACATCTATATGAGGGTTTTTAATTTAAAATTTTGCTGCTTTTGCTCTAATACTTTTGGTGATGGCATGTTTTACCTTTTTTAAACAAGGCTCAAAACCCCTTTATTTCCTACTAAAATGTTTTTTTTTTCTCTCAAAAATTGCTAGTCCTTCGGCTTTGAAATTTTGCATGCAGTTTTACTACAAAATATCAATCATAAAAATAAATACTCATTTGGTCGCCTCTCAAACAAACTTTCTTCCCCGGTAATTTTGGCGGCCAAATTCGTCAATTTCGTTTCGCGATAACTTCCGACTGGTAACACTTAAGAAAAAGCACCCACAGTGGATCCATCACAAACAAGACATGAAGAAAACAACTGCGCAGTTAGTGTTGCCAATCGGAAGTTATCAGAGAACGAAATTGACCGATTTTGCCGTCAAAATTACCGGGGAAGAACATTTGTTTGAGAGGCGACCAAATGAGTAGTATTTTTCCCCCAGGTTGTATTTTTACTTTTATCATTGATATGTTGTAGTAAAACTGCAGTAAAAATGTCATAGCTGTAGGACTAGACATTTTGAGAAAAAAACATTTAAGTAGGAAAAGCAGGGGATTTCATAGCTCTGTTTAAAAAGGTAAAACATACCATCCCAAAAAGTATTAGCGCTAAAGCAGCGATTTTTTATGAAAACCCCTCTTATAGATGTCTAATAACATCATGTAAATCAATGAAGAAAATGCTGCTAATTGAGGAACAAATGTGCATCAAATGAAATTTACACCTGTCCCTAAACTTTATGCAAGCGCTGTACTTTAAAAAATCCCTCTCGGCATGCCGGAAGGCGGAGGTAGATTTCACCAGGCAAAGAAGATATTTCAAATTCACTAAATTTGCCATTGTTGTAAACCTACAAACATTATAAATGTTTAACATACCAGCAGCTGACCAGCCGGATAGGAGTTGGAGATAACGCCATCTTTGGCTCATCTGTAGAACTACACGGCTGTCAAAACATCAGTATTGCTTTGATGACCTCCGTAGTTCCGTCAGCAATACTTTGTGATGCCTATCATCGGCTTAGCTCTTCCCTCATCAACTTGGCATCGTCATCGGGAATATTTTGCTCATCCCTTGGCATAAGAGTGGGTCATATCAAAAAATATTTTAGACAATTTTTTAGGCAATCTTTAGAGGAATATTCTAAAACCGACAGATTACAGAATATCGAAAGGCGAATTGGAAGAACTTGTTTCAATAAAGGATATAAAAAATATGGTCTATAACAACCTAGAACCCATTACTGATATCATGCGAAAGAAAAGACTAGGATTTTTTGGGCACATCGTGAGAATGCCAGATTCACGTCTTCTAAAACAACTAGTACAGTACAATCTTGCTTCAAAAACAGAACTGGATGCCGATGGTTAAAAGAAATCAGAGAGAAGTTAAAATAAATTGGCCTAACAACAGAAGATGCTGCAAATAAAACGAGGTTAACTACAGCACTTATTGACTTTTCATTTTCCACTCACAAGAAAGGAAATTCCAACAAAAATATTTTCCGTCCAAGAAAGGGCAAGACGATCAATACGCATGAAGAAGTACTGGGAGGACCGCAAGGCTCGTACAGTCGACGAATTAATGGTTGGTTAAAGTGATCCTATGTGGTCTAAAAAGGCGAAGAAGATGGAGAAGAAGAGGAAGAAGAGGAATATTAACTATTTTTAACGGTTTTGATATTGGGCCTATCAAGGGAGGTACTGTATAATATGTTTCTACAAAAACTCATTTTGTTCCACCCCTTTGGTCAATCGTTGTTGCTATCAAAATCCTTTACTGAAATATGTTTTTGGCCCCTATGTGAAGAATAGTATGAACTATGAATGCATTCGATTTTTTACATATTAAGCAAGTTATAGTGATATTTAAATTGTTCGTAAACCCCCCCCCCCCCCATTACCGCCCCCCCCTGGTCCGATTTTGCCCATTAACGAACTAGACCGAGATTTTATGATTTGATATTTTCTATATATACAGTTCACTTGAAAGGGATCGGCGAAAAATGGCGGTAGTTATCCTGTGCACAAAAACGTGATAGAAAGATAGATGTTCAAAGTTTAAATTATACGCCAATCAGTACTTACACAAATATATCTACTATATTATATATTGTACATGTTTCGACCTGATATTGAGGTCTTCTTCCGCTCAATTAAGAATAAAATCAATTAAGAATAAAAATAATAGTACATTATGCAACGAGCCTATAATGGCTATAATTAAGACAACAGTATGTTTATAAAACGAGCGTATGCGAGTTTTATAATTTCCATACGAGTGTCTTAATTACCATTATAGGCGTGTTGCATACGACTGTTTATGTTCGACGATAATTATTATAACTATTTTATGTTCGAACATAAATATTCATAAATATCTGTCGAGATTTCGGTAGTTTTATGTACTGAAGAGAGCGCATGGGACGCAGACAATGCCTTGTATTTGACCATGGCCTCCTCGATTACCCTACTATGACACTAGGCCACGCAGTGAAATTAAAATTAGAAGGCTTTGGAACTCGGCGCAGGTGCGATGCTATCCTAATCTAATTGGTCCAACAACTGTTTCTTGAGCTCTGATTGCTGGGAGGAACTGTTTCATAATGAAAAATAGTGTTATAATGAGCCTCATTATAGTACAGTTTTCTGAAATATAATAGTCAGGGTCGAACATAAAATACTATTATGTACTTAAGTCTATTGTTTGTTTGATATGAAAAATGTTTATGAGATAAATTGTAATTAAAAGAATGAAATGCAACTCCTGGTGCGTAGCAAACAATATACGGTCGTGTATGAATCTTCTTTAACAAAACATGTGTAAATGTTTATAATCTATCTCTTGTCAAATGAGTACCGATCAATTAGGTTCAATATACACACGGTCGGCTGGTTTTTCTTCGAATTAATTCACTGAAATCGTTACTGCTCGGTCTCTTTTGGACATAAATGAATATTTTTCTACAGAAACCTTTCTCGAGAAATCATTTACAGAATGGTGAAAACCGCATCACAATACAAACAGTGATTCTCGAGTTTACCCATGACTTCCAAGAATCGGGGATTTTGTTTTATACTAAGTAGATATGAGAGTTGTTGTATGGCTCCGCTAGTATTCCATTATTTTACACGTCGTCCGGAATATACCGGTGAACAAAGTAATCATACTAATATATAAAAATGAGATGGTGTGTGTCTGTCTGTCTGTTACTCAATAACTCAAGAACCACTGGTCCGATTTAAATGAAATTTTGCATGGATGTAGCTGATTTACCAGGTTTACATATAGGATACTTTTGATTTCGAAATTTTGCACTATTAAAAAATGGCGACTATTTTAGTGACGTCATTAGACCCTTTGGTTTCAAAATTTCATATTTCCATATCAAATAAAAAGAGAACGGTAGGAAATAGCAAACTTTTGATGGTACATGCGAGCTTTCAAATTTAATTTCCTATCCGAAATGTACTTATCACTTTTCGTGTATCTCCAACAGTTAGCGAGTAAAACCGACATTTGTGACGTCACTACACACTTTGGTTTCAAAATTTCATATTTCCTTTTCATTTAAAAAGAGAACGCTAAGAAATAGAAAACTTTTGATGGTATCAGACAGATTCTACACACACCCAAAGTACACGGGGCTACATGACCGCGTTGTCGCAGCCCCTAAACTAAGGAACCAACCAACCATACATGAGCTTTAACATTTAATCTTCTATCCGAAAGGTCCTTATCACTTTTCGTATATCTCCAACGGTTAGCGAGTAAAACCAGAATCTGTGCAATAAAACACGGTCAACACCGAGCGGTGCAGTATATCTCTCTATATATAAAAATGAAAATTTGTGTGTTTATCTCTGAATTTCTACGGAAATTTGAGATGTTTACACGTTTCAGACTGTTTTATGATGGATGCGCGCGAAAATAATTTTGTTGTTTGTCTGTCTGTTTGTTTGTCTGTGGACAAATTTGTTCCCTTATAACTCGAGAACGGCTGGGTGTATCAACGTAAAATTTGGTACAGATATCCATCAGAGGCACGACACTAATGATTGATGTAACTCTTCTCCGTACCTCTCATAAAAGGGGGCCTACCCCCTTAAAATACATGCTGACATAGGCGTAGAAGGACGAGACAAAACTCATTTTCAGCCCCTCAATGTGAGAGACAAAACTCGGGTCCCCGAAAACCACATTTTAAGGACCGAAGACCAACCGTTTTTTAGATATTCCCAGAAAACTAATTTAATTTAATAAACTAATGAACGAATGCAAGCCAGTAACCATGCCAACGGATTCTCAGAGGTCCATCTATTGCTGTAAGACGCAATGCAATTCCATTAATTACATTAGTGTGAAAGTTTGCAAACGGCTAGAAGGTTATCACGGAACCAAATTAAGCCGTAAAATTCATAAATACGTATAATGCGCTTAAGGGGATCAAGGAGTACTCTAGATTTTTTTCACGCGATTTACACCTGCCGGTTTGGTACGGCAGGTCTATTATATTCCTATACCCATATTATTCATTCATTCATTCATTTCGTATAGGCCATCTATGGACCGCGTCATTCCAACCGTCACCTACAGGCTTTGATGTTTGCCCTGTACGCCCGCATTCGTTCTCGGTGGACTTCCTTCCGTTCCTGGGTCCAAATCTTTCCCGTTATCAGCTTCGGTTTTTCTTGGAAACCTTTACGAGCTTGAAGTTTCCCTTTGAGTGGGGCGCGCTCCTGAATGTCTGTTGGTGTAATCCCCACTTCTTTCAGATCTTTATTCAGTTCAATGAACCAGGCCCATTTTGTTTTCCTCTCCTAAAAGTAAGTTATGTTGCGATTGGTCAGTCTCGCTGGGCTCGTTCGTTTCACATGCCCAAAAAATGGTAACCTTCTCTTCCGGATGACGTTGCTTATCTTCTCCACATGAGTATATAGGTCATGGTTATGCCGTCTTCTGTATTCCCCACTGTCTTTGATGGAACCCAATATCTTTCTCAACATTTTCGTTTCTTTGGCCTCCAGTTTCTCGACCAAGCCTTTTTTGTTCATCGTGAGGCATTCAGAAGCATGCAAGACTTCCGGACGGATGACACTGGAGTAATGTTTTAGTTTTGCGTTGAAGGATATTGACCTTTTCTTATAGATGCCCTTAGTTAAATGGTAGGCCATTTCCATTTTGCTCATGCGTGATGTGAATGCTTCTTTCTCTGATAATATCCCTTCCCTGACCCGTCCTGAAAAGATAAGTACATGGCCATTGGCTGAATTAAAAATAAAAATAAAATAGGTGTTATAATTTCTCCCTATATTATATTATTATTAGTATTATATTATGGCGTACAACGACGAGACAAATCCCCTCGGTGCCAGCAACAAAACTCGGGGGCCCTAAAGGGTCCTCGAAAACTACATCATAAGGCTCTAAATCCAACAGTTTCTGAAATATTCCCAGAAAACTAATTTAATTTAATTTAACAAACTAATGAAGGAATGCAAATCGGTAACCATGAGAACATTATCTCAAGGGGTGTCATACAACTTACCATCTATTTCTGTAAGAAGCAATGTCACTCCATTTATTACATTTCTGTGAAAGTTTGCAAATGGCTATAAGGTTATCACGGAACTAACGTAGACCGTATAATTCATCAATGCAATTAAAGGGGTGAAGGGGTAACCTAGAATTTTTTCATGCAATTTTCACGTTCGACATATAGTACAGAAGGTCTATTATATCTCCAGACAGCAACATTATTTTCAAAAATTCCTGAATTGAACCAGCATTTTTTGCGGCTTTTAGTAATTTGGGCAATTTGAGGCTAAAGAACCTGAATTTTCGTGCAGCACAAGCCTTTATAATTTATGAAAGGGGTCTTCGTGTGTATGGGCTCCTAGCACAACGTAGAGGGTCAGATTTTATGTGACGTGTATTGCGGTTCATCTACAAGGCTTTCAAGTGTATTTCACGTCAAGAAGTACACGTTAGGTGAATTTAGTTTGAGAGCACATTTTAACTTTTATTTTTTGTCGACATACGGGTTCACCGTAAGGATGATTTTATTTGATACTGTTTGCTAGATCTACCCATATTTGGATACCTGGGTAATATGTTGTAGACAATAGAATTGCCTGTCTGTCTTTCTGTGTATCTTTATGTACGCCTATACCTCGTGTTCGGATGCTTGGAGCATCGTAAAATTAGGTATGGTAACCATGAGAGTCAATACACCAATCATTTATAAAACTCTTCACCGTACTTTTCATACTGTAGAAGGGTGGATAGAGAGAAAAACTTCTCAATACATGCTGAAATAGGCGATATATAAAAATTATCCTAGAAGGACGACCGAAGCATATGTTGCGCTTCTCAATGTGAGACACAAAATTCGGGAATCTATAAAGGGTATCCGAAAACTACATTTTAAGGGCCTTAAATTAACAGTGTGTGTGATATTCCCAGTAAACTAACTTCGTTCTGATAAACTTGAAGGAATGACAAACCGCTAACCATTGCAACAGTAGCTCAATTAATAACGTCTGGTGTTAACAACGAACACCGTTCAAAGAACGGGTACTTCTGCTAGTAACTATATAATAATAAAAGAGACAGGCAGCCTGAAAGACTGGAATTTATATCATTTTAAATGCTACAAATGCTGAAAGATGCTAGAAAGGCTGGAGGCGTCTCGCTTTGCTCGAAGCCAATGACTCTTGACATGTTAGATGATCAAGAAACAATCAGAACGCTAGAAAGTTACAAGTCATGAGGGAGCTGGAGTGCGCGGTGAAACGAGGGAGCTGGCTTGATGATGTCACGCTGGCCGTGTCGTTGCCGTCTCGTAACGCCAGAGCTCACCAGTGAACTCAGTACACTTGCACCAAGCGGTACTATGACGTCACACACGTCAGTGCATTCTCGGCACATTTCGTGACGTCGCCGTAACGTAACGACGAAGTCGACTGGATCATTTAAAATGATAATAATAATAAAAATAATAATATCGTATGGCTTCGGGTGCTTAGTTATTTGACACCCAGAGGGCAGCTTGCATGTCGAATTGTTGTTTTTTCCTTGGAACGCTATGAAAGTCAAGAAGGTTAGATAACTAAGCTATTATGAACACGACCTACTGAATTCAAATGGGTCATTTGACATGCTAATAACGTATGACATGCGTGTCGTGATTTTTGTCGCCTTTCAAAAATGACTTACCATGGCCAGGAGCGAACCTGCAAGATTAGGATTGGCAGTCCAACACTATAACCACTCACCCACCGTGGCAAGCAACGTAATTACTGAAAACTCAATACTTTCAGGAGCCAAATCTCCTAACACTGAATATTGTTTCCATGGGAGCCCTCGAAGTCAAATGAGGGAAGTACTGAGGCATTAAATATTGAACAGAAGGTTTATTACTACGCCCCTTCTCACCAAGTATAAGTTTGTAGTGTTAACGGAACTTGTTCTTTGACTTGAGTAACTCCTCATTTTTCCAATAATCTTACTTCAGTGAATATTGGAATTTAATTGAAGTCAATAAAGCAAAAGAAATCCCCTTTTTGAATACATTTGCATTGGAAGCAGGCGGAAAGTTAATATTTGATTAAGGCGGTGTGGGGGAGAGATGTCATCGCCTTGCTATTATCTAACTTCTGCCTGCCTTCTGTTTAAATAAGGTTCAAGAAGAAAGGAGATCTCGGCTCCAGATTGGGTTTGATCTATTTTAGTGGTCTCAACCAGCATTGCGTGCCGGGTCTACCCTCGCCACAGCTCTAGAATACCAACTGTTTAAATCAGGGGTATGGAAATCTCTAGCTGTAGCCAGACCTCACTCAGTCTAGGGGCAAACTTATTCAACGTGCATCTCTTGATGACTGCAGTACGTTTGCATTTGTCTGTTGGCACAGGCTAGAGTAAAATGTGGGTTTTAACCGATGTCTCAGTCTCATTTATGTCCAAGATAGCGGGTTCAAACCCGGCCGAAGCCGTCGGATTTTTAAGAGCGTTAAAAATCTCTCAGTATGCCTTCCTTCGGAGGGGAAGTAAAGCCGGCGGTCCCATGTCATAGATTATGGCATGTTAAATAACCTTCCACTAATTACACCTGTGTGAAGCTAAATTGGATAGGTTAGGAATGTAAACAATGCTCTTAGGTTCCTACGTTCGTTGCCAAGAGCCGACTACGGTGGCGTCTAGTATCTAAGTTCTGAACTAGGCCTAGTAGTCGTTGACGGTGGCGTTTGGCGGCAAAAGTAGGAACTATTTGAAAAATTCACAGTTGCATTCCTTACTTGAATTAAAAAACAGATACACTAATACAGCCGTCACAATTAACACCGGTTATCAGACAGATTCTACACACACCCAAAGTACACGGGGCTACATGAGCCCGTTGTCGCAGCCCCTAAACTGTGGAACCAACCATCAGTCTCACTCATGGCCGTGATTATATGGAAGCTACTGAGGTATGGGTGGTGCTTAGTAATGACATTCTGGGCACAGTCAGTGTCTGTGGATATTGTGAAAGGTTCTGCTCATAGGGTTAGTACTGCTGTTCTGACTCAGTGAGGAAAGCAATGGCAAACTACCACATTCCTCACCTAGCCTAGTATGCCTCACCATAGTGCTGCCTCGGTTTCGTGGGTTTCTACCACATAAACTAGGGTGGTGCTATTTGAGGATCCAACCAACCTCCAGGCTGACTACCTAATATACAGACAAATAACCACCAGGCCCGGCCAGTTGTGTGATACTGATTGATCAATCTGAATAGTTAAGTCTCAATACTACTTGTATTCATTCTTTTCAAGAACAACCTCTGGCTGATATTGGTAATCTCCCTATCAGTAGATCTGTCCACAGACAGGTTTTAACTGGACGCCCTCAATTTCTCTCCGTCCTGAGAATCTTCTTTCATTTTCTTGTAACTTCTTCCCTTCTTCACATCTGTTAACATTCCAAACCGTCTTCTTCCTCTCTCTCTTATTCTTTCTACTTTTCTTTCCATGATTCTTTGTAGAAGACAATTTCTACCTAGTATGTGATTTCTTCCTCTTCTGTATCATCCTCGTACCCTCCTTAGCACCTCCTCATTTCTCAATCGATCCATTTCGCTTTCTCTATTCGTCTCCATAACCTCATTTCAAAACTTCCTAAATATTTTTGTTCTTCTGTCTGACTGTCCATGTTTCCGAACCATAAGACACCACACTCCAAACAAAACATTTTGTAAACCTCTTCCTAAGTTTGATCGGTATGAAACTCAGCAATTCTTCTAGGTTTGTCCCGTGTCTTGTGTGGGGTTTCGCCTAGGACACCAAGTTGGCTCATCGGCGGGCTCTTGGTGTCCCCACCCGGACCCCCACTGGAGTAGCGAACTGTGTTCAGATAGATTATTGGAAGTGTGCAACATTATACAGGCGGTAATTTTTACTACTGAAGAAAGAGGTTTTTTTGGTGGAATACGTTTTTCGCGAAGGCGATCGGTTTACAGAAAATGTAAAATTAATATATCAGGCGCGGTTTCCTAATTCAAAGTGTCCAAACCGTGATGCCGTTCGGGATTTGGTAAGTAAATTTCATGTGACTGGCTCAGTTCACGATGTACCGGGAATAGGCAGGCCTACGCTTTTAACAGACGAAAAACTTGATGAAATCTCTGATATAATGCTGCGTAGTCCAAGTAAATCAACACGAAAATTATCTCAACAAACAGGAATCTCTAAGTCGACAGCACATAAAGCTGTAAGCGACAAGCTTCAGTTGTTCCCTTATAAAGTTACCGTGGTTCAAGAATTAAAACAGACTGATTACGGAAAAAGAGTGATGCACTGTGAATGGTTCCAGCATCTGTTATGAATGGCTGTGGTGAGTACAAAGTTTACTGTTTATTTGTTATGATGCAAGCGGCAGCCGTGCTACCAACGTAACTGCTGTAGCTAGCTCTGGCAGACGCATGTATCCCCGGACTCACTGTACTATTTTACACCAAAGAACGACAACTTGAAGATGATTTATTGTAGAAATATTTGTAATGGCGCCTCAAACCTCGAAGGAAACCATATGTGATATACATTCCACATCGTACCACTGCCAGCTGGATCGCATCCCTCCTGGCTGCTTTAACAGCCACGAGCGATGATCCAGCCCGCAGTGCGTCTTACACACTTCCGTCCGATCCACTTCCGTCCCATTTTTCAAAATCACTCCCACAAAAATATCCAGCAACCGAGTGGAAAGATGTTACACATCAAAAAGTTATTTTGTTTCAATGTATTAAAATAACGAAAGAACTGTAATTCTATTTGCATAGAATCACTCTTGTAACATACTGGACTGAAACGCGCGGTTTTCTGTTCCAAATGTTTATAAACCCTAGCTTAACAATCTGAACAAGGATCATTTTTCCCCCTTACCATTGCCGAAGAAAGAACTCGATTTAGTTGCGAGCGAGCAATCCCTGAGGTAGATGAAAGTTTTCGGACCACAAAATTGATTGATTTACTTTGAAGCAAGAGCAGATGTTACTTTTGAGTGAGCAGAAGCACCTTGCATTATCCCTTTGTAAGACGGCCTCGCACAATAGACTCAAGATTTACAGCATGCATTCTTTTTTTCTCCTCTTGTGAGATACAAGTGCGTGCTATAAAGGAAGCTTGCGATATTGTTCCAGCGTGTAACTACAGCCATGTTCTTTAATGTGGGCTTGGGTTCATTTCTCACTGAATAATTGATCGGCTGCCAGCATCGCGGTATAGGAGAACAGTTAATTCAAACTTTCGCCACAAGGGCGTATACTCAGCCGGTCATTGCTGCTTGTGGTATGAATATCCAGGCCCCACTGCAGTATTATTAGCATATGATGCAAACAAAACAGTAATTAATATATATATATATTTACAAAATAGACAATTTTCAGCATTAGGATCTATCATATATGGGCACACGTATAGTACCTAGCATTCTAGATTAATTTTGAGTAACTGATATTGGCCTACGCCAGTGCTGCCAACATGATTCTAAGCTTGCTGATAGGTCCAATTTTAAAATGCATGTAATTTCTATACTAACTAATGGATTTCATTCAAAATTGACACAACAATAGATCAGATTATTTCAGATTATTTCTGACCAATACATGTATGTCATTGTTGCCAACATGATTTTACGCGCGCTGTTACATCAAATGTTTAACTGCATGTAACGTCCATGCTATCCATTGGATTTCAACCAAATTTTGTATTCTGTACCTTAAGAGATGGAACTAAGAATATATTCAGTCATCAGGGCTGTCAACTGTAGTTCTCTATTGGGCTACATTATGCCAGGTATACAGTATTTCGAACTAATTAGAAATTTCGATATTACCAACTTGATGTCGGCATTATTCTAGATAGATCCATATAGATTTATCATTGGCATGAATCTTAAATTTTAAGAAAAGTAGGCTCTTTAGTTCTTCACGGAACTTCTTCTTGCAAAATGTGAAAAGTAGGCTAAAATTAGACTTCACTCCATGCGCCGGAGGACCGCAAGTTTCTTTGCGCTGCATCACTTTTCCCGTTTTCCCGCCAGACGAGCATGGAAAGTGCAAGGAGCGAACTCTACCGACTAGGTCGAATACTTGATATGAGAATAGGTTTGACAATCATCTTCATGAATTGCGGGCAATAGTTTCGAAATTATTCATTGATACTTTCAAGTAACTAATATAGAATAACCCTGGGGCATTCCTGCACGATGGTTTGATGGTTTGCACTTCATATCCACATTCACAACAAGGCGAGTCTATCCAACCCCACTGATGTAGGACTGCTCTAGTTCGATCAGTGCCACGTCGAATTCTGTTGAGACGGGACCAGACAGCTCGAGGGAGATGGAATCCAGGTAGTTTGATGGTAAGATCAAGTACTTTAATTAGGCCACCAGGTGGAAAGGTATAGGCCTACCATTTAACTTTACATGTATTTCGGGGGTTGAATGGAGCTGAAGTAAGTTCCATAGCCGTGATTTCAACCTGGTTGTAGAAGGTTGATTGACGTCTTGGTGGATTGGGGGAACTTCATTATCCAAAATTCTGCGCCACAGGCGGCAAATAGCTTGCTGTCTCCTGATGGGAGGAGGAACAATATTACACAGTACAGGTAGCCACTGTGAGGGAGTGCAATGTAGAGTGCCAGAGATAATCTGCATTGTGTGGCGGAGTTGAATATCAACCAGCTGGCACTGGGAGCTGTTCAACCATACACCTGCACAGAATTCAGCTCGAGAGTAAACGATAGCCAAAGCAGTAGTCCTGAGAGTTTTGGCATCAGCGCTTCATGATGTTCCAGTATGTTATTACGGTTTTTTAATGTTGCCACCGTTTTTGCAATAGCCTATGCTGTCTAAAAGATATCACTCCTAAATACTTAGGGGAGCTGTTGTACTTCAGATAATAGTTCTCGAACTTCACTCTAGGTTGGTAGTTTGCCTGTAGGTTGTTAAGGTTAAATGTGGTTACCTCAGGTTTAGAAGGGATTGGTCGATATAAACATTCATCTTCTTAAGGTCTTCACTCAGCAAATCCTCTGTTCATCAAAAGTGGCGCACTATTATACAGAAATGACAACAGGACCTTTTGTATCCAAGAGCAACTAGAGAATATTGCATTATTAACCTACGTTCGATTTTTGCGAAAAAAATGAAAGTAGACTTATGAGATCTACATGGGCTCAAAAGTTGACAGTCTGTGTGTAAGTGTGTATATCTGCCTCCCCCCCCCCCCCTTATCAATTAAAACATGATGGAACTAAACAGAACGAAATTTCGTACAGAGGTAGCCCAAGCAAAGGGCACCTCAGTGGCATGTTTATATCGCCACCATCTTGACGGAAACGTAATGGCGGCCACCCAAATGTTCAAAGCTTAAGTCAAATTACGACTAACCTAATCATCCGATCTCTACCAAATTTTTCACAATATACCTTCATGTGGGAAGCGTGTTTTGACCAGACTAAAAGGTCATCATCCAAATAGTTTGAAGATGGTGGTCGTGTATGTGCTCAAAATGTTTCCCCCTATAAATTCAAACACAACGAAACCAAATTTCACCAAGAAAGGCCAACTCGGTGGCATGTTGTATATCGCCACCATCATAACGAAAAAGAAATGGCACCCACCCAAATGTTCTGAGCTTAAATCGAATTATGACTAACCTAGTCACCAGATCTCTACCAAAATTTGCAACAATGTACCTTAATGTAGGAAGCATCTTTTGCCCACATTACAAGGTCATCAGACAAATAGTTTCATGATGCCGGGCGTATGAATCATGCATTCAACGAGCCCAGTCCAACCAAATCCGGTTATCGTGCGGAGGGTGGTTTAAACTGTTCTCAAGGCGGTGACCGGTAATATATTTTCATTTTATTTTAGAATAATACACCGCAGTTCAGGCTGGCCGTGCGGTATCGTGCTGAGCCGTGCCGTCCCGTTGGGTCAATATGGAGGCTATTGTTTTGCTCGCGAAACCATATTTCAGTAAATTGATATCCTTTTACGAATGTACCAAACAAAATAATACAAATTTAGTATGAAATGGTTTATATGGTTTATTGGGCGTGTGTAGCGAGAAGGTTCGTGGTTCAAATCCAAGTGATATCAATTTTTTTACTTATTGTCTTGTATTAATTGATTTTTAACTACAGTACTTCCACGTTACAATGTTAAGCATACATAGTGTGTATTTGCAATCGAAAATGTTATATAGCCTATACTTATGTATGTCTACCCCTTATTATTCCCGTTTTCCAACGGGGTCGGGGATGAGATGCGATGGAAGTCTTTGTGGCGATGATTTTTACGGCCGGATGCCCTTCCTGACGCCAACCTCATGAGAGGAGTTAATGAGAGATGAAATGAATGATGGTGAATGAAACTGGGCAAGGATGTGGAAGGAAGCGGCCGTGGCCTGTCAGAAGGTACTGTCCCAGCATTTGCTTGGTGTTGAAAATGGGGGAAACCACGGAAAACCATTTCATGGACGGCCGAAGGTGGGGCTCAAACCCACGCGTCTACCGTGTCAGCAGACAGCTTGGCCCCATGACCTAATGCTGAGCTTTAGCCAGCGTAGCTACTACTGTCGGTATATAGCCTATACTTATATCACCACTTATTTCAACACTCGACTACGGCGGTTAAAAACCGTTGTCCTTGATCCGCGATAGAGTCTGTTGTTGTTGCTGCTGAATCTTTAGGGGCTTAGCGGCATCATGGTCATGTAGACCCATGTACTTGGGTGCGCATGGAAGTTGTCTGATAACCTGTGTCTCTGTGTACTGTGTGCACTTTTAAACGATGAAGGATGTGGGTAAGAAGCTATTGTTGTTGTTGTTGTTTCATTTGAGAGGCTTTTACATCATGGTAATTTAGCCCCATGTACTTGGGTGTGTTTTGGATTTTGTCTGATCTTTTTCTTTCTCTTTACATCATTCCCACTCCTATGTGGGGTCGATGTTTCTGACAGCTCTCCTCCATTTGACCCGGTCATGCCTATCCTCTTCTGACAACTGTTTTTCTCTGAGGTCCTCCCGTACACAATCCATCCATCTTCGTTTAGGTCTGCCTCGCATTCTCAATCCCTGTATTTGCATGTCTAGCATCTTCCTCCCCAAGTAGGATTCCTCCCTTCTTCTCACATGCCCGTACCATTGAAGTCGCTTTTCCTGTATCTACTTAGATATTTCCACAACCTTCAATGTTCCTCTTATTTTGACATTTTCCACTCTATCACGCTTAGTCACTCCACTCATCCACCTGAGCATTTTCATTTCCGTGACGTCAAGCCTGTTTGTGTGCGTTTTGCGTGCAGGCCATGTTTCAGAGCCATACAGCAATGCAGGTCTTACGACAGTTTTATATATTTTCCCCTTAACCTTAGGCTTGATCCTGCGGTCACA
Organism: Meconema thalassinum; assembly: GCA_946902985.2. Lineage (NCBI taxonomy): Eukaryota > Metazoa > Arthropoda > Insecta > Orthoptera > Tettigoniidae > Meconema > Meconema thalassinum. Next base: position 300,156,042 of record OX336396.1, on the reverse strand, counting down.
GTGCACTCCTGACATTTTTCTCCTGTTGAATCCTTCCTAGCTGAATCCTGTGTAACACTTCCACAACTAGATTTCCATCTCCAGTCACCACCGAACCCAAGTATTTGAACTCATCCACTCTATTTAACGTTTCTCCTTGCATTCTGATCTCACGGTTTTGATCTGTATTTGTCTGATAACCTGTGTTATTATGATGAATGTATTAGTGTGTGTATTCATAATTCAGGTGAGGATTCAATCAATCAACATATAATATAGTTGTTGTATTTTGACAAGTTACAACAGGCAACATTCAATTATACTCCTTGAGTATAACTATGAGTTATAACTATACCCACGCATTTAGCAGAAGGTAGGCTATTATGTTCTTTACTGAAAATCTTGTTTTAAAACGTTTTGGTGTTTTGGTGTTTAAAAGAATGCTTGAGTCTTATTACAATGATTGTTTGATTTGTGAATGATATTCAAGGATTCCAACGAAAAATATAACGTGGTGAATTTGTTTAATAACTTGTGTTTAATGATGTTGATTTTGGAGGCAAGAACAGAGTGAGTTTCAGTTTTCCTTATTTCAGATTATATTCGTGAATTTCATTCAAGGGAACCTCGATTCGCTTGTAAGTTAAATATCGGAAGTGAAGTGCTACTCTTTTCCTCAAAGACGTGGTTCTCAAGACGGAAGATCGGCGAAATGAAACAAGAATAAAAGAGGAAGGCTGTAAAAGTAAGTAGAGCGAGGGAGGGAAGGACATAAAGTGAGGCTATGCGTGGAATATCTTCCAACAATGTCACGCGTCTCCCTTATGAGGCTGTCATCACTCCGCATGGCGCCACTTGTTCTAACAATGAGTGTGCAAGTGTTCCTGAGGGCCGTCACATACAACAGCCCTTCCCAATAACAATACTTTTTTATAAATTCTATGATAAATATATATATTTATCATAAACTAGCAACCCATCCCGGCTTCGCCCGGTAACAGTTATGAGTGCATTACGTGATAAGCGCTTTATTTTCGATGTCAATGAACTACGACCAATATCTGTTTTACGTCTCGGTATGATGGGTTAAAATCACTGACTGGACTATTAATTATATTATCATGGAGATGCATGTGCAACGAATTCTTGTAATTTAAGAATGGCGAGGTGCATGAAACACAAATCCCCCTTCCGTCCAATCTTAACTGAACTGTGTATTTTGCGGAACGAAGCGTTCACAGGCGAAAAGAAGAAAAGCAGAGCTGCGCTTCCAGGGAAAATCCAAACACAACCACTCTTCTCTGAAGTCTTAACTCAACACGACTCGACAGTTTACTGCTGGCTGTAACTGGGGTGATAGCCTCACCCTTATCTTGCTCGTAAACTGTCGCCTTAGTAATTGAATCGAGATTGTTGGAACAAATGAAAACGTAAAAAAACACTTATAGTGGGTGATGTATTGAAGATAGAGATATGCTCTCGTGGACTTATTTGTAGAACATTTCATGCTGAACAATTCTTACACTCATAGTATATTGATATTTTTAACGGTTTGCCCAGCGTTAGATTAAAAAGCGCATTGACGCCAGGTAGTTTTTTTTTCGACTTTTTCACTGCTGGGCTTCCTTTGACCATATGAATAAATTATTTTCAACAGAAATCTTCCTATAGAAATTCTTTACAGAATGGTGAAAACCGCATCAAAATCCATCCAGTGGTTCTCGATATTACCCGTGACATCTAAGAATCGAGGACTTTGTTTTATATTAAGTAGAGATTTAATTTATTTGATGAATAGCGGCCTTGCCAATACTAACAAGAAGTTCCGTGAAGAACTATACAGCCTACTTTTCATGCCAATGATTATTCTACAGTATATGAACCTATCTAGAATAATGACGAAATTAAGTTGGTAATATCGAAATATTTAATTAGTTCAAAATATACCTGGTATAATGTAGCCTAATAGAGCACTACTGTTGGCAGCCCTGGTGACTGAATATATTCTTAGTTCCACCTCTTAAGGTTGTACCCGATACCTATTTTAGGCTATCGGCTACGCCAGCTGACATTAAGCTATAGTTGAGGTTTTGGAAAGCAAGCCGACAAGATAGCGCATCGATCGCGTCAAGAAGAAAGCCAAGATGACGTAGGAGGTCGAGAATCAAGGAGGCATTGAAATCTGTGAGAAGATAGAATTATTAATAAAGATGTGAAACTTTATTGAAATATATATGGGATTATAATAAGTTAAAACAACTTAGAAGAGTATATATGACATGCATAATATGTGGAAATAATTTTATGGAAATAAGTTATTGTATAACAGAACAGCCGAGAGGATTCGGGTTCGAGACTATGTTCATGACGCAGGAGCACTGTGGTGGGGGAGAATTAGCCACGTGCCGCACGGAGCTCATAAGCTGGAACACAGCGCTAGGCAGTTCAGTTGGGCTCTATGAGAGGAGCAGTACAGAGCAGCTCCATAGCACAGCGAGACGGGCATTGAAGGTCACGCAACACACGTAAACCGTCACGGCAAGTGTAGGCGACATTTCTCGCATCACCGAGCAACAGAGGCCGCGCGGGTCGTTGATACAGGCGACCTAGCCGAGAATACAATTGTAGATAGCCGGGGTATTTCAAAACCACACTGATCGCATATGAAGACTTTATTTCAAGCTTCATTTCGACGTTGTTCGAACACAGGCTTTCACATACAACCTTATAACCATGCTGTTATATAATACATTCAAAGCGACTTTTTACTATTCCAAGTAAACTGAATGTTTGGCATAGGCTCTGATGAACATTACAGCGTGCATTTATAAGAATTTTATCTTATGCCATTTTCATGGATTACAAATTATAGACAGATACAGGGTGTATCGTAATCTTGAACACTATCTAGTAAAATTTTTATTTTACTCAAGTAGAACTTTGCAGTAAGTTGAGAGAGGACTTACAATTCTCAAACTGAACATTTATCGGAACAGTGGCGTATATTAGAAGAAGAGTAGGGGGTCCGCTGTTTCCATGAACTTTTCGAGAAGGAGTTGGACGATATCCGCTATGGGTAATTCGAGGTTCAACATGATCGAGTAAACGTGAATAGAGACAAGATGGCACCACAGAGCGATGGATTCGGTTCCTGACGAGAGGAGTCCAACAGCTGATTCGCTTGGGATTTCGAAGGAAAGCGTCATTTCATGGATGAAATGATATTCACGCCGATCTTACGAGAAATCTTTAGGTAGGGAAAATCGACGATCTTGGAAATTATATTACAACTGATAATGAAAGGTATTGTAAGAGTTCTATCTACCTGATACGATTATTTTCATGAATACTGGGCACACATGTATATTTTTCTAATAGGAGTGATTTGATTATTAAGACATGGTTTGAATTTATATACTTCGAATTTGCTAGAATATGGAGTGACCATATGATATGGCAGGCATCATTATTCGATATTCTCACCGTTGTTTGGCTTTGTTAAGAAGATGTTTGGTCTTATAGACATTTTTCCAGCTAGGATATTTTTCATGAATAGTTTTTTTTGAGTAACGAGTATTTCGAACTCGTGATCTGCAATTGATTATCAGAAACTACTTCGTCAGTTCATTGCATACTAGCGAGTGTGTATTATTCATCAGTAGGGATTTTTTTTCATTGGATTGTTTGGAGATATTAAGAAGTTATTCACTTTAGTGAATGAACGTCGCTTTTATATGACAACTAGAAACTTGTTGATTCCTTTCTGGTACATTCACTCATATAGCCTACGAGGTGGGGTCCTTCGTATTTATACGATTGTATGGTGGCTACTCACCTTACCCACCGTTCAGGGAACTATCATCCAAGTCGACGGGGCGAGGTCCTTTGTATTTATACGATTGCACGGTGGTTACACATCTTACTCGCCATTGAGGTACTCATTTTATCATCCGAATGTACACGAGATGTAAGTGAATTAAACAAGGAACTACTAGTCACATATCAGTCGAAATTTTGTTAAATAAAGTAACGATAAATGTCAACAGGATTGCATTTAGTAATTCTAGTTTGCCAATCCAATATTTTGTTGCTATACTCTTTTGAGAGTAATTTCAGTTTAACAGCTTTTACAGCTGATGCTTTGATGATTTTTATAATTGTGTTTGATACCTTTGAGAAGGATTTAAAGTAATTTAATCTTATAAGATTAATCATTAATGGTCATAATTATTTTAAGGCAGATCAGTATTGCAGATTTTGATGTGAGAGATTATAGCACATTGGTGTTTTTCTACGATGTGAATTATGAAACTTGTGAAAGAGAATTTATGCTATTTGAAAGCAAATATTAAATTACTGAAGTAATGTTTTTCCAATTGTTTAAGAAGTTGTCTAGATATGATCAGAGTAATTACAGTCATTGGAGATTATGTGCGTTAATAATTTGAAGCCATTTATATATTTTTGTAGATCATGCAACGTGGTTAAATGAAGTTTGTGATAGGCATTTTGTGGAATTTGCCATTTGATAGTTGCAACGTTGATAATGTATTTTGAAGCGGACATGAGGTCGTCGTACCCAGTCTAGCGTTATTGTTGAAATTCATGCTGTATGTGCTGAATATTTATGGAGTTTTTGTAGTAATTCTTATATTCAAATGTGATATTTGGAATATTGAAGAAATATAATGTCGTTGTGGATAGTTAGATCCAACGTGATGTCGTGGAGACAATAATATTTTTGGCATGATAATTAAATACGAGATATAACTTGGAAGTAATAGAACTGTAAGACAACGTTCTATAAACCTTATTAAACAATTTGTTAGGAAATTAAACAAATAAATGAAGTTGATAATACAAGATTTTCTGAAAATAATAATTAATGAAATAATAATCTGAGATTTAAGCATATTAACGATCTGACCTAATGAAATAAAAATCAGAATGACTAGATGAAATAATAAAATTAAATAACCAGATGATTGAAATTTAAATAAGTTGATAAATTAAATTTTGAAATAAATCGATGATTTAAATAAGTTGATAAATTAAATTTTGAAATAAATCGATGAATTAAATAAGTGGATGAATTAAAGATTGAATTAATTAAACTGATTGAAATGAATTATTAGACGATTGTAATGATGATGAATAACTGAATTAGAAGGTGATGATTAATTAAAGAAGCTGATGATTAATGAATTTATATGCAATTAAATAAATTTAATTGAGAGATAATTCGAAGGAATTGCAACTTGAAATGTGAATTTAAATGATGTTATGGTGATGAATTAACGATTCTGACAGGAATATTTGGAATTTTGAAGTGAGAATTAATGTGAGAAATATTTAATTTTGATAATAATGATGAGGATGACCAATGAGAATTTGAATTTTCTGTAATTCACAGATAAGAGATTAATGACGATGTAAATAATGTAAATTAATTATTCAATGTTTAGGAACATTTGATTAACATGTTCTACGTTCAAATTATACCATGCAAACCATAATTTATGTGATATTTAACATGAGTGATTATTATATGTGTATGTTTAGGCAGATTAGTAACTTAATTAAATCCACATTGATGTTAAATTAAAGAGAATTAGGTCTCAGGTTTCACAAATGTCAGTGACGAAAGACATAGTGCGACAGTGATCCTGAGAACCCAAGAGAACTTTATACATTTTTCTTGATAAGTGGATTGAAATAATTTTGCATTAGAAAGGAGATGGTTCGATTTTTTGGACAATGACAATTTAACTTTGCATTCGACCATACTCTTAGGTAGGAATTATATTTAAAATGTCTGTCTGACTTTCAAAGTAAAATAAATTTGTTTTTATCTTAGTTGTGATCTGATGATGGTGTGATGTTCCTTTTTCTTTCCTTGTCTTGAGTAAGGCTTATCCGGAAAGGAAGTGGTTTTGCTAGGAATTCAGTTGATGGCGCCCATTTATATTTGAATTATTTTTATTAACTTAAGCCCGTAACGACCCTAGAGATACTTTGTCTCGTGAAACCCACTGCTTTTTCACGAACTCAGCTGAATTTCCGACACATTCCTTATTTGACTAGAGGTTCATTTAACTCCGCTCTGTCCTGGAACTCCAGGGATGTGATGTTATAGCAGATGGGTCATCGCATCCCCAGGACGAACGGGTACAAGGTACAGAATACAAAATTTGGTTGTAGTCCAATGGACGGTACATGCACTTAGACACTGGATCTATCAGCACGCGTAAAAGCATGTTGCCAACAATACCATGCGTGTGCTGGTCAGAAATAATCTGAATTATTATGATATCTTGTTGTGCCAATTTTGGATGAAATCCATTTGTTAATATAGAAGTTACATGTTTTTAAAATTGAACATATCAGCAGGCATAGAATCATGTTGGCAGCACCGCCTTGTATTAATTACTCCAAATTAATCTAGAATGTCAGGTGCTATATGTGTGCAAAGTATAGAGCTGTTGGCTTGCATACTTTCTGATATATTGATATTAGGGTAAAAAGAATATAGACAGCATTTATTAACAGTTGGCAGCCCTGATTGCTCTTAACAATACTTATAGTCATATCTGTTATGGTACACATTGCACATACGAAATTTGGTTGAAATCCTACTGATAGTATAGAAGTTACATGTATTTAAAAATTGGTACAATCAGCAGGCTTATAATCATGTTGGTAGAACTGACGTATATAAGTTACTCCAAATTAATCTAAAATGTCAGAATATACGTGTGCATAGTTTAAAGCTGTTGGCCTCCATACTTTCTGATATATTGGTATTTAGATTTAAAAAAATAGAGAGAGCAATTATTAACAGTTGGCAGCCCTGGTGGCTCTTAATAATACGCTCAGTCGTATCTGTTTATGTACAGATATTACATACAAAATTTGGTTGAAATCCAGTTGATAGTGTAGATGTTATATGCATTTAAACATTGGACCTATCGGAAGGCTTAAAATTATTTTGGCAGCACTGTCATGGTTGGCCTCCAGGAAATTAAACTGAAACAGTATTATCTACATGTGTGCCAAAATTGGAATAGCTCCCATGCATACCTTGCAAGATATCCAACATGGAGCTCAAATTTCTAGTGCGTTTTTTCAGCAGTTGGTAGCACTGACATCATTTTCAAATATGGACGTGAGCTATTCCGGTGCACATCTTTACTCATACTAAATTTGGTTTTGATTGCTGCAGCCGTTTAGAAGTTGATAGAGGGGACACACACACAGCCAGTCAGACAGACAGACAGACAGAAGAACAGACAGACAGACAGACAGACACACATTTTCCCGGATCGATCTCATAAGACTACTTTTTCCTCATTTTTGCAAAATGTGAAAAGTAGGCTAAAAATACTATAAATTTGTAATAAATGACGTAGATGTTTCCGTATAACAATGATACCTTCCTTAGCGTCGTAAATGTGTTGACCCCTTTTGGTCCGAAATACCGTGGGACTGGGAACCATGACAGTCGCCGCGAGACTCCCTTCCAAACAGATCACATAGCTAGAGGACCAGCACGAGAGTACGGTTCGGGGAGAAGGATTTGATTTGAAACCAGCCAGAGATGCATATCCACAGGAAGATGTAAAACTACAAAGTAATAGTCCGGGCTTAAGTAAAATTCGCTCAAATGTATTGAATACTGAGATCCCTATCCTACTCTTTTGGGGATCTTATGGCTAGTCCATATTCTAATCTGTCTTTAAGCGAGTAGTTCCGTGAAGAATTACACAGCCTATTTTCTTATATCCTATTTATGTTAATTGCCTCTATCAACATACATGCGTGTTAATGCACTTTTCTAAGCCTAGCTCTAGTTACAAGCCCCTGGACAGTGAGCTACCCTGAACAATGGAGAGCAGAAGGCCGGGGTCGGAATCTATGTGAGAGTCTTCCTCATTTCCTCCAATTAATTGGAGGTAAGGCGTCCTTCTCTAACCCCTCTCCCATAATTATACACACAACTATGTTGAGGTCATCAGACACGGGGCTGATGGCCAAGATATCCCATCCCCTAAACAGAATTAACATATTCTTTTTCGTTATATGTATATATTCATTTTATAATTTATTATTTAATTAAAGTAAGCTTCCGTGGCTTAGGCGGCAGCACGCCGGCCTCTCACCGCTGGGTCCGTGGTTCAAATCCCGGTCACTCCATGTGACATCTGTGCTGGACAAAACGGAGGCAGACAGGTTTTTCTACGGGTACTCCGGTTTTCCCTGTCAAAATTTCATTCCAGCAACACTCTCCACTATCATTTCATTTCATCTGTCATTCATTTAATCATTGCCCCAGAGGAGTGCGTCAGGCCTCGGCAGCCGGCACAGTTCATATCCCCGCCGCTAGATGGGGGCTTCATTCATTCCATTCCTGACGCGGTCGGAGACTAGAAGCAGGCTGTGGATTTTCATTTCATTATTTAATAAATTAATTAATTTATTATTTTGTTTTTGTTTGCTTTTTGATGATTTGTTTTGTTTTTTTGTTTGTATGTTTTTTGTTTTTTGTTTGTGTTTTGTTTCTATTTGTGTGTGGGTTTTGTTGTTTTTTGTTTGTTTCTTTGTTTGTTTTTGATTTTTTGTTTTTTTGTTTTTGTTGCTTGTTTGATTTTTGGTGTTTTCTTGATTGTTTTTTGTTTGTTTGTTTGTTTGTATGTCTGGTTGTTTTTTTGCTTGCTTGTTTGTGTGTTTGTTTGTTTGCTTGCTTGTTTGATGTCTTTAGTAGTGGCGAAGTTATGGCTCATGTCCCTCTCATCCACTTAACCACCTTCTAGTATGTGAGTAATGTTTAAAGTAGCGTTAGGAGCTGAGAGCCTCGATATTCCACACCTATAAACAGGGGTAGAAGAGCTCCACACGGCTATGGATGTAGGTCATACATTAGCAGTGTCGACATGGACATGACCTGGCGCTCACCACCACCAATCATTTCCCTCCTGTCAACCGTAATATCATTTTTAATCAAGCCCATACAGCTGCCAGGAGAGCACTCGACCGCAATACGCCGCAGCTTCGTGGGTAGTCTAACATGACGGCGAGGCGGGGATTGCCCTTTTCAGCCTCACCTGTCGAACAGGGGATAGAGATATGAATACAGCGGGAGAAAATAACTTGGAGAGGACGCGTAATGTGATCAAATACGCTGTTTAATATATGCTGCATACGTATTGGTTGGATTGGTTGCATTCCAGCAGGGGTTCTCAACATTTTAGACACTGCGACCCCCTTTTTAGGATGAGTATTTAGGCCAATCCCCCAAGTTTTAACGTTTAAACAATTATTAAAAAATTACAATAATTGTTAAGCTTCATTTATAAAAACACTCGTAACTAAGATTAATGAACATTGATTCAAAAACTGGTTAGTTCCAAACAAGGTCAAGTTTCTCAATAATAGGACGTAAAATGTGAGTGTATTCTTCTTTAATAAAAAACTACAGCAATAATTCATTTGTTTTTGTGTAACATCTTTCCACTCGGCAGCTGGATATTTTATGTGGGAGGGATTTTGAAAAGGGGACGGAAATGGGACGGAAATGGAACGGCAACAATGAACCCGCGCGGTGGCGGAGATTGGAACCACGACGTACTGTCAGCCATGTAGCTATGTGGAAAGTATATCGCATACGGTTTACTTCAAGGTTTGGAGTACCCAATAAAGATAATCCTACAATAAATCATAGGCACTGGAGTTTTACAAGTAATTACTCCCCGCGCATTGTCATCTTCATCTTCGGGATGAGATCATAGTCCCAGGGACTGACGTCGGGAAAATATGGGGGGTGATAGAGGACCTCCCAGTCCCAGCGATCCAACAATGCCGACACAACGCCTGCTGTGTGTTCCCTAGCATTATCATGCAGAACGATGGGCGGTGTAACAATGTGGTGGCGCCGTTTCCTTCTCAGAGCTCCTCGGAGATGGTCTTGCAGAAACGAACAATAGTACGCCGCATTAACGGTTTGCCCTCGGGGAACAGTATGGTGAATGATCAAACCATCTCAATCATAGGCAAGAATCAACATTACCTTCACATTGCTGGGGGTTGGTCTAACTGTTTGTTTCCGTGGTGATCCGTGGTGCCGCCACTCGTTCGATTGGCGTTTTAATTGTGGCTCATAAGATCTGACCCACGTCTTGTCAATGGTTATGATACGCCGTAAGAAGGCCTCATTACGCTGCAAGTGCATACGACAAGCGTCATATCGCAGCCATTTGTGCATGTCGGTTAAGTCATGCGGAACCCATTTGGACGCAATCTTCCTCATTTTCAGTAAGTCCTTCAGGATGTGGAGGACAGTTGAATGCGCCAGTCCGGTATCTTGCTCTAATTGACGAATCGTTACGTCCCGATCCACCTCTACTAATGCGGACACCATCTGTATATTGTCATCACTTACTGGTGGGTGACCAGATCGAGGCATGTGCTCTACACGTTCGCGCCCATCTCGAATACCGTTCTGAACGGTAACGCAGCTGCACCGCACGCTTCCTGCAATCCTCGGTGACTTTGCTTAGCACTGCGACCCCTAGCACAGTGAAATTTATCCACGTTCTCTGCTCCTGCTTGGAAAACATTGCGACTGTCTTTCGCGAGCGCTGGTCTCACACTACTCATCTAACAGGCGCGATTGCGCACGAGCGGTGGTGAGGACGGGCAAGGTCATGTGCTCTGAGGGAGGGGATGCAGGGCAGCAACCGTCGGTAAAAGTGGCAGCGCCCAACATTGTTGCAACTTGGCACTGAAGCATTGGTGCCAAAACTAAAAAAACAACCCATGTATTTCAATGACCATAGTAGGACACATAGTAGGATAACATGTCACATGTTACACATCATATGCAACTACTGTAGGGCTCGTTTTTTTTTACTGTTTCTCCGTATCTCGCGACCCCCAAGACACATCCTGCGACCCCCAGTCTGTCGCGACCCACCTGTTGAGAACCCCTGCATTAGAGTAAACGTTGTGAGTTGTTGAAATTTTGGGGGCTTTACGACATCGTAGTTATACATCCCCATGTACTTGGGTGTGCGTGTAGAAGTTGTCTTATAACCTGTGTCACTGTGATATCTCTGCTAGTGTGTGTTTTTGTAATTTATTGAAGTAGGATTTGGGTAGTTCTTATGTTGGGTTCCATTCCTGCATTTGCATGAAGTAGAAGTGGGAAACCACGGAACACAAATTCCAGGATTGCTGAGGTAGAAATCCAACCCGTCTCTTCTCAGTTTTGCCTCAATGTTTACAGTAGTCCAATGCCACAGACAGACACTAACCATCTAAGAGGCGTACAAGTTTCAAAATCTGGAAAAGTAAGAATACATTATTCCTTCTATCTTTAGCCACTCTTCGGTGGCGTATTCGGTGGCATGCTGGACTTCTATGCCCAAGATCGCGGATTCAAACCCTGCCAAAGTTGGCGGATATTTAAGAGCGTTAAATCCTTCAGTATGCCTTCATTCGGAAGGAAGGTAAAGCCGGCGGGCACTTGTCATAGATTTATGGCTAGTAAAAGAACCTACCACTACAATTGGTAGTGTGTAGCAAAATTTTTAGATTATATTTGGATATATAGAAATGCTCTATCCAGTTCCAACGCTCGCCGCTGTGTGCACTGCTCAACAAAAGTTTGGAACATATATATTTTACTACAATGACTTTTAACAGTAAAACCTTTGAGGTATATACAATAACTTATTAACAAACTAAACATCAGTCCTTCTGAATACAATCCTCATCACCTTCATTTCCCGGTTCCAGTCGGGTTGTGAATGAAGGACCTCCATCTTTGCCTGTCCCTCCACCACTCCTTTCCTACTTGCAGTACATCTTCTGGGTTTCCTCCCTTTTCCTGTACACACTCCTTCACTGAATCCATCCATCTTTTTCGTGGTCTCTTTCCTGCTAACTTTTCCTAAAATATTCTTTGTGGTACTCTCTCCTCACTCATTCTGATCATGTGTCCATAGCACTTCAGTTTGGTTGTTTCTATTCTACCCTGGAGTTTCCAGATTCGTGTCCTCTTTCTAATTTCCTCATTCCTTACTCTATCTGTCCTTCGATGCTTCTTAGAAACCTCATCTCTGCTGCCTGTATCCTGCTCTCGTCCATGTCCCAGCTGCATATGAACCCATAATAGGTTGTGTATAGAACACTTTTACTCTTCTTCGGGACGTCCCGTTTCCACACAATACCACTCACACTGAATACAATAACAATAACAATCGTGGTTAGATAACAATGAAACGTTGAAAAACAAAGCGAACTCGCTTCTAAGTGTCCCTTTTGAAAACAAAAACAAAATTGATAATCTGTATCTCATGATCATCAGTGCTAGTCCCCGCACACGGAGGAGGAATGCTCTGAATGTGACCATCAAGTTTATCTTGGGGAGAGAGGTCCCACTCCTCTATGGCAAGGCGTAGTGGGTAGCATGCTGAGCTTCCATGCCCAAGGTCACGGCTTCAAACCCGGCCGAAGTCGTCGCATTCTTTAAGAGCGTTAAAAAAACTCAGTATGCCTTCCTTCGGAGGGAAAGTAAAGCCAGCGGCCCCATGCCATACATTTATGACATGAAAAATAACCTTCAACTAACTGCAGTTGTTAGAAGCCTAAATTTGTAGGTTAGAATTGATAACTCCTTATTAATTCCAACGTTCGTCACATCTAGAACCCATGTCCGCAAGCTAGGTGTCGTGGACGGTAGCATAGGGTAGCAAAAGTAGGAACTACTTGAAATTATCGTCTACAGACCTTACTTGAATTAAAACAGATAACACACACTAATTCAGTCATCACAATTAACACCGGTTATCAGAAGATTCTAGCGGCTTCGGCGGCGAAGTCGGTAACATGTTGAGCTTCTATGCCCAAGATAGCGGGTTCAAACCCGGCCGAAGCCGTCGGATTTTTTAAGAACGTTAAAAATCCCTCTGTATTCCTTCTTTCGGAGGGGAAGTAAAGCCGGCGGTCCCATGTCATACATTTATGGCATGTTAAAGAACCTTACACTAATTACACCTGCGTGAAGCTAAATTGGATAGGTTTCTACGCTCGTTGTCAAGAGCCGACTGTGGTGACGTCTAGTAGCTATGTTCTGAACTTGGCCTAGTAGTCGTTGACGGTGGCGCTTGGCGGCAAAAGTAGGAACTATTTGAAAAATGCTAAGTTGCAGTCTGTACTTAAATTTAAAAAAAAAAACAGATAACACACACTAATACCGTCATCACAATTAACATATGTTATCAGACAGATTCTACGCACACACAAAGTACACGGGATAATGACCGCGTTGTCGCGGCCCCTGAACTAAGGAACCAGCCAAACCAACCTCTATGGCAGCGTCAGCATACAATCGATGGAGGAAGTCCAACTTTTTGTTGAGCAGAGTATTAGGGAGAGTAGCATAAGGTATCCAAAGCCCTCGGCTGTTCAATCAAACAGGCCCACGTATGACCATTTGGCTGCAATTTTGTATATAATACTATTGACATCTGGGAGTAAAATCCAGCACATTTTATAGTTTAAAGGTTCTGTAGAATATGATAATTCCTTCATAATACATGTAAAAGTTTCAGATCACCATATATCATGAATTAGGGGCAATGTGACCCTGAATATGACTAAGTTAAAATTATAGTGATATTGGTGGCGTTAAATTGGAGAACATCCCGGGAAAACAGAGGCTTGAAAATCAGCAGGAAGAAAAGAGTGTACTTGTGCCTTGGAGGCGATGGGAATGAATTGGTGGAGACGGATGGAACAAGCTTAAGGTCAGTGGGTAACTTCAAGAATTTAGGTTCATTGGTGTCGGACGATGGCAACATAAATGCGGAAATCAACCTCAGAGTACAGTCGGCCTATTGAACTGGAAAAGGATTTCTGGAATTCTGTGTGACAAGAGACTCGGCATAAAAGTCAAAAGAAATGCCTACAAGACAGCAGTAAGGCCAGCCATGTTATACGGAGCAGACACGTGGGCTACAACAGTCACAATGTAATAAACTGGATGTGGTGGAGATGAAGATGCTTAGATGGAAGAGTGGTGTCACTAAGAAGGACTGCATCAAACATGAGAAAATCAGAGTAACTATTAAAGTGATAGCAGCATCAAACAAAATCCAGGAGAAAAGACTGTTGTGCCATATTATGCGAAAGAACGAAAGCTATGTAGGGAGAAGAGTAATGGATGTGGTCGTAGATGGAACAAGAAATAGGGGCAGACCCAGAAGAAGATGGACTGACAATATCCGAGAAGACCTAAAGGGAAAAAAGTTAGAGGAAGATGATGTGTGGGACAGGAAAAAGTGGAAAAGAATGGCCAGAAACATTGTCCCCGTTTGAAGCGGGATAAGATGAGGAAGAAGAAGAAGAAGAAGACGAAGAAGAAGAAGAATAAGAATAATAAGGAGAAGAAGAAGAAGTGCTAGTTGTGGCGTTGTCGCCTTCAATGCGGCATCCAACAATACTAGTCACTACGCCAAGATGACTCTCATATTTTGGCCAGCAGAGAATTTAATGTGGGACAGTGTGAGTTAGCAGGAGTTGACTGACTTCGCCTGATCCCCGAGATCGTATAAATGAAGTCATATAAGAGTTGAGAAGAAGTAACTTAATGATGGGCCGTGGGATGGAGCTGTGACTGGTCTGGGGACAATAGACTTTAAAGACATCGTCAAGAAACTGGCGCCCAACTCCTTGACTCGAGAGCTTCCTTTCACCGGGATTATTAAGGAAATGGGTCCATAAGGAACCGTTCCTTATCGTGACTTAATGGCTGCCGTTATGTCTTGACACCCAAATTATCCGATCAGAGGGAGACAGAGGACATCAACTTTTCAGGAACGAAGCAATCACGCTGTATTTCAAATTGATTCCGCTCTTTAAATGGCGCGGTATATTTACTACAGCAAAGATGCTGAATGGATTGCCTGAAGTAACTCACTGGTTCGAACTGAATTATCCTCACGAGGCTGAATGTGCCTTATTATAACCCTTATAGTAGATTTTAATTATCTGGAGAGAATCGAGGATAATCTGAAGGCATGGTGCCTCAACATCAAGGGAACGGCGCTTGACAGATATATTTAGTAGAAATAATCAACAGTACCGCTATTAGGCTCGGGCAATTCTTTGGCTTGAGACGTCCAATAAATTGTTGGAATACGGTGACGTTCGTCAAAAAGTGTTACAGTGAAAGGTGATGATATCGTTTTATCTCTCTTCTGCTGCAACGCTCTCTCCCTCTCTCTTCTGTTGCTGCGCTCGAGTGTCGCTACTGCCGATTTTGGATGTCACGGGTGAACCTCCGGATGGATTTTGATGAGGTTTTCACCATTCTGTAAAGGATATCTGAGGAAGATTTGTGTAGAAAATTATTTGTTTATGATGGAAGGAGGCCGAGCACTAACGATTTCAGTGAATAAATAAATGCGTTTTTAAGCGTACGCTGGGCAAACCGTTAAAAATATCTATATACTATAAGAATTGTTCAGAATGAAAAGTTCTACAAAATACTACGGGAGAGCAAATCTCTATCTTCAATACATCGCTCACTGTAAGTTTTTTTTACGTTTTCATTTCATCCAACAATCTCCATTCAATTACTGAGGCGGCAGTTTACCGGCTGGCTAGGGACGAGTCTCCCGGTTATAGCCTAGCTAGGGGGCAAACATATTACCCCCAGATACAGCCAGCAGCAAACTGTCGAGTCGTGTTGAGTGAAGACTTCAGAGAAGAGTGGTTGTGTTTGGAGTTTCCCTTGAAGTGCAACTCGGCTTTTCTTCATTTCGCCTGTGAACTTTTCTTTCCACAAAATACATAATTAAAATATATACGAAGCTGACATTTCGCAAGGGCGACAGTTTAAACAAATCAGTCCGAAAATACGTTGTCTCGTTCAAATATCGTCGGGCATCGTAGTTGCACACAACTATTATTATTTTTTAAACTTTTAACCACCTCTGGTGTAGTGTCGCCACAGAGGTCCAGGTTCGATTCCCGGCTCTGCCAAGAAATTGATTTCTGGTCTGAGGAGAGCAACAAAACTAAGAAGGTTGGTGTTCGTTTTCCACGTCAGTCATCCTGGAAGTGGTTTTTCATGCTTTTCCACTTCTCCTCGAGTAAATGCCTGGATAGTTCTTAACTTAAGGTCATGACCGCCACCTTCCCAATCCCTACCTACATACACACACTAATACAGCCATGACAATAACAAGGGGTATCAATCAAATTTCCCTTATTTACCCAAGTACACGGGGCTAAATTACTTCGATGTCCAAACAACAACTCTTATTCAGCCAGTAACTTGCAATGCATGTCTTGAGTAGGGAAGTTTATGTTCTTAAAATTGTAATTTTAAGTTTTCTAAAACAGAAAATAGTTTATGTTCGAACCTGACTATTATATGTCAGAAAACTGTATCATAATGATGGTCATTATAACACTATTTTTCATTATGAAACAGTTTCTCCCATCAATCACAGCTCAAGAAACAGTTGTTTGACCAATTAGGCGAGGATAGCAACGCATCTGCGCTAAGGTCCAGGGCCTTCTAATTTAAATTTCACTGTTTGGCCTAGTGTCATATTAGGGTAATCGAGGAGGCCATGGTCAAATACAAGGTATTCTGTGCGTCCCATACGCTCTGTTCAGTACATAAAACTGGCGAAATCTCGACAGATATTTATGAGATGACTATTTATGTTCGAACATAAAATAATTATAATAATTATCGTCGAACATAAACAGTCGTATGCAACTCGCCTATATGGTAATTAAGACACTGGTATGGAAATTATAAAACTCGCATACACTCGTTTTATAAACATACTCGTGTATTAATTATTGCCTTTATAGGCTCGTTGCATAATGTACTATTCTTTTTAGGTTCTTAATATGTAGAATAGGGGATTTAATATATTTTTATTTTTTTAAGTTGACAAAAACTGCACAAATCTACTGCGTAGTTGTTAGTAGGAAATCTGATTGCAACGATAGTGTAAATATTTTACATAATGATACGGCTTTTATCAAATTATCACGAATAATTTCACACTATTTGACAATATTTGTTCTCTTTAAATATGTTAATTATTCAAATTCAATAAAACCAAAGATATCAGAGGTGATTTTCACACTCTAACCCGTTTAATTAACTTTGTTTATTTATAATATAGGATTCTTGGAAATAATAAGAGATTTAGCCTCACATTTCTTGAATACAGTAAATAATTGTGCATAGGTTCTCTACTGTAAAGTTCTTCCTTTTGTCCCTTGCAGAGGTGTGCAATTTATTAGAATCAAGAAATTGAATTTAAATCAGACACAATTTTGTATTCAGAATCAATTTATTGGCCATTTACTGATATACTCGTATTTCAATACCCAACTTCGTAGACTTATAGACTTTCCCATAAGAAATTGCGTCCGGAAATCTTCGGAACTGGTGATCCAGAGCTGGGTCCGCTTTCTCTTTTTTCATTGACTTTGGAATGTGCCCTCAAAATCAAGTGATTTCAATCCATCGTCTACGGATCGTTGAATAGGTTAAGGGTGGACTTCAGTAATGAATGAATTTTCAATCCCTCGGCTTTAAATGTACACAAAAGTTAGAATAAAGTAATTGAAACAAAACGTGTGATATTTTTGCGTTAGGAAAACTCCTCTTCGGGTGGAAATTCTAAACAATCATTCTAACATCCATTTATTAAAAGAAAATGTAAATATCACTATTGTTTAAACACTTGGAAAAATGTCAGCGCTTTGCAAACATTTTTACTGCAGTAAGTCATGAAAAGTAAATAAATATAAGTTGCAAAACTGACTTCGAGTCTAACAATTTGCACAACTGTGTAGAATGTGTTTGGAAGTAGAAAATGTTCCTTCAACCTCACATGAGATCGTAGGTGCAAATGTCATCGAAGCCACTGCAACAGGCCCCTATGTAAGCTGGTGATTTCAATGTTGCTCTCGTTCGAGAATGGAGCGCACTGTTTTCATCTGTTGAAATCCTGGGTTCCTCTGAGGAACAAGTAGGATTCCATTCTCATTCAACTAGAGCTAGGAATAAACACTGTCTGGATGTTTACTTTAAAAGATTGTGGTTTAAAAATTCAAGCATACTAGAATAAATCGAACGAAACTGCATTTATGTTTCTTAGGTTCCACAGAATTCATGAATAAGGTTCTTTTGAGTGAGATTTGGAAAAGTATAAAAGTATTTTTATAGTTAGACGAAAGGAAAAAATGGTAAGAACCTAAGCATCCGTTCCATAGTCATTAACTTATTTTCATCATATGAAAAAATAGGCTTATGAGATCGGCCATTGTTCATGTGTGCGTGTGTGTATGTGCGTGTATGTGGGTGATCTGTGCGTGGGGGAGGGTGCCCCCATTCATATAATTTGAACGGTTGAAGCGATTTGAGTGAAACTCGGTAAAAACATTGAACTATTTTGTCCAACCCCGACTGTGCCTTGCAAAATTTAATAAATTTTACCAATCCAACATGGTGGCCCCGCGAATTATTTGGCCAGCATTCTAAGTATATCTCCTAAACCATTACAGATATAATTCTGAAATTGTGTATGGTGATAGAAAATACTAATGTAAGTCCAATTATGTGATGATTAGAAACCTGTTACCAAAAAAACAACAACATGGTGCCCAAGCGAAGTTAAGATATTTGAATGTCATTTCGTCGAGACTTAATCAGTGGAATTATGATCTGTTTGTAATATTTCCCCTCAAATGTGACATAGAATTGTTTTGTACTGCACAGGAGATTGAAAAACGAGTTATTTAAGTATGAGATTTAAATCAAAATCGAGGTTTTAATTTTTTGGCTGGTTCGTTGGTTGGTTGCTTGCTTGCTTGGTTCCTTAGTATAGGGGCTTCGACAACGCGGTCATGTAGCCCCGTGTACTTTGGGTGTGTGTAGAATCTGTCTGATAACCAGTGTCAATTGTGATGACTGTATTAGTGTGTGTTATCCGTTTTTAATTCAAGTGAAAACTGCAGACTTTTAATTTCAAGTAGTTCGTACTTTTTGCTGCAAAACGCCACCGTCAACGACTAATAGTTCAGAACTTAGCTACCAGACGCCACCGCAGTCGGCTCTTGGCAACGAACGTAGGAACCTAAGAGCGTTGTTTACATTCTTAACCTATACAATTTAGCTTCACACTGGTGTAATTAGTGGAAGGTTCTTTAACATGCCATAAATCTATGACAAGGGACCTCCGGCTTTACTTCCCCTCCGAAGGAAGGCATACTGAGGGATTTTTAACGCTCTTACAAATCCAACGACTTCGGCCGGAATTGAACCCGCGATCTTGGGCATAGAAGCTCAGCATGCTACCAACTAGGCCACCGAAGCCGCCTTTTTTTTTTTTTTTGGCCAATAATTTTCAATTTGTGGGTTAGATCTTTATTCGGGGTAACCAGTCAATTACAGAAGCCGTGCATTTGACTTTTTTTTTTAAAATTAACCCTGAGGTTCGTTACAGAAAGTTGCTATCTCATCGAAGGAAACCTAATCACTGATATTCTATCACATATTGTAATGGTGTTAGTGAAGACATAGGTTGTGAAGTCCTATTAATAGGTGGAAAGTTTTAATAGGAAAGACCGTGGGATACGAGAAAATAGGCTGTTTAGTTCCTCACAGAACTACTTGCTTATAATCATATGAATTTTTCCGCATGTATTATATTGTATTGACCCACTGAATATCAAATACAGTTTATGTACATTTTGTAAAATATAACATCATTATAACAAACCTTGTTTTTCATTTCAGGTAAGTTCCTGTGACGTTCTACACAAGCTCAGTTGTCGTTGCGGTAAGTCTTTGTACTTCATTACAATTGTCCACGCAGTTACTGTAAGCAGCTGTACCCGTCATTCTTGAGGAGTACA
This sequence comes from Meconema thalassinum, assembly GCA_946902985.2. Classification (NCBI taxonomy): domain Eukaryota; kingdom Metazoa; phylum Arthropoda; class Insecta; order Orthoptera; family Tettigoniidae; genus Meconema; species Meconema thalassinum. The sequence continues at coordinate 300,136,110 of OX336396.1, read as the reverse complement.
TCTCCCATCAATGGCAATTGAGGATAGCAGTCCACAGCAGCAAACAACTCAATGTTTTCGACAAGACCTTTGTTGGTGCATTTGTAATTATCTTTCGTTCTTGTCTCCACTTTTCTCAAATGTAAAGGACACGCTGAATATTTCATACGAAATGCTGCGACGATGACACGTGGTAGACTGATGATTGTTCGCAGGGGACTCAACTATAAGGTGCGTTTAAAAAGTCACGAGCCGGAGGCTGGAATGTGCAAACCGGTGACGACATCGGCTAATCGTGGCGTGTGTAACAAGGTGTGGTTCTGACCAGAGCGTGGAAGGTCACAGCCCGTCGCTAGAGGGCACGCGTGCACGTCACGTGACGATAAAAAGCGAGCAGCAGCATGCATCAATCGTCCAACGCTGCCAGTAATGCTGACGTTCTTCTTTGACCAAGATGGCCCCTTCTGAAACACTTGATGCCGCACGGGACAACAGTGAATGCCCAGCGTTACTCGCAAACCTTGACTACCCTTCGCCAAGCGATCAAAACAAAACAACCAGGAAATCTCACCCGTGGGGTCATTATGCTCCACGACCATGCACGACCTCATGCGGCCAACACAGTCGCAGCACTCCTGCAGAAATTCAAATGGGAGGTTCTCGGCCACCCTCCATACAGTCCAGACCTCTCTCCGTGTGATTACGACATGTTTGGTCCCCTGAAAAGGGCTCTGCGGGGCCAACGATTCACCTCGGACACCGACGTCCAGCTATACGTGCGGAACTGGTTCACATCGCAGCCCAGGGAATTTTATGAGACAGCCATTCACCGCCTCGTGTCACAGTGGGACAAGTGTCTCAACAGCCAGGGCCAATACTTCTAACATACAGGTACTGGTTTCTGTAATTATGCCTCCGGCTCGTTACTTTTTGAACACACATTGTATATCCCGTCGATTAGATTAGCAGTTTACCTTTTCTAGCACAACGAGTGCTAGTGCTAGTCAATGCAAGGTTTAACATAACCCCTTATAACTAGTCTACTTTCGATGTCAAGATTTAAAAAAAAAAACAATGCCTAAGGGTATTGAACCACGGAACACATTAAGGAAATAATTATGTGAAAATGAAAATCCACAGCCTGCTTCCAGTCTCCGACCGGGTCAGGAATGGAATGAATGAAGCCCCCATCCAGCGACGAGGATATGAACTGTGCCGGCTGCCGAGGCCTGACGCACTCCTCTGGGGCAATGATTAAATGAATGACAGATGAAATGATAGTGGTGAGTGTTGCTGGAATGAAATTTTGACAGGGAAAACCGGAGTACCCGGAGAAAAACCTGTCTGCCTCCGTTTTGTCCAGCACAGATGTCACATGGAGTGACCGGGATTTGAACCACGGACCCAGCGGTGAGAGGCCGGCGTGCTGCCGCCTAAGCCACGGGGGCTTTAAGGAAAGAATTATGTAAATAAGTGAATTTGGCTGGTACAGTATTTGAATTAAAAGGAAAACAAGTAAAGAAACAAGTGATTTTAGGGTGCTTTTTCGGCACTGAATTTAGGCCGAGAGTTATGTTCGAAATTTGTTTTTCTTAGCTTCATTCCCCGCCCCACCCAGGGGCTCACATCTAGTGGGACGTGGGTTGGTGATCACGGGACCCCCGTTGAGTCCGCTGTGCCGGGCTCCTCTCTGTTATCTTTCCTGTCGGCCTCCCTTGGTCAACTCTTGTTCTCTTTCGACCCTGACGGTGTTAGGGTGTCGAAGGCCCGGTGAGTCTCTTCCTTTCCCGCCTTAATTGACCCTACTCTCATCTTTCATGATGCCTCATTTTTCTAAGGATCAGCCATCTTTTTCTTTTCATCACAGTTCCTTTTCTCTTTAATATTCCCCCCTTCATTTTATGAATTAGCTCCCCGTGTCTCTCAATTACATTTTGTGAGTATTTTGAATCTCAACCGCTTTTTGGAAGGATTTTCAACCTACATTGCATTTTGTAAGTACTTTCGATCTAAACCCCATTTCGTAAGTATTTTCAATCTAAATTGCATTTTGTCAGTACAGTAACTACAGTATTTTGAACCTATTTTGGAAGTCACTCGGCGCTAAATCGGGACTGTACGGTGGGTGGTCAAGAACGTCCCACCTACTGTAAATTCCTGCAGACGTTGTTGGGTGACATGAGCACTCTGAGGAAGAGTGACTTCCACCTCTTCCCTGGACTGAAAAAGTGGTTGGGAGGCCAGAGGTTCGAGGATGATGAAGATCTTCAATCCAACGTTCGGGCCTATCTGAACTCACTGGCGGCAACATACTGTGCAGAGGGGATCGAAAAGCTTGTCCACATGTATCACTAATGCCTCAACCTTCATGGTGATTATGTTGAAAAGTAACCACATTTGTAATTAACTTTTGGTAATAATTTCATTTCGATATATGCACTAGTCTTTCATTTATGACCCTCCGGAGGTTGAAAGAAAAAAAACAACCCTCGTATCTTCAATATTAAATATGTAAAAATTACAAATATGAAGATTTTTATTGGCATCATGCAATATTTCAGATAATCACCACCAGAATTGAGAATTGGACAATGAGAAAAAGGAAACAAACACTTAGAAAGTTTTGAAATGTGGTATTTATTTATTTATCGTATTGCTTTTAGTGCCGGGAGTGTCCGAGGAGTCTGTAGCTACTTCCAGCGGACACCCTTAGGGTGAGCTACAAGTTCCGTTCAATTTCAAGTAGTTCCAACTTTCGCTACCAGATATCAATGATACCCAGTGGTGAACGTTAGAACTTTGATACAGCGTTCTGACGAAATCTAACCTAACAATTTGGCTTCACACAAGTTTAGTCTGTGGAAGGATCTTTTACATGCCATCAATCTATGAAATGAGACCGCCAGCTTTACTTCCCCTCCGAAGGAAGGCATACTGAAGGATTTTTAAAAAATACGATGACTTCAGCCGGGTTTGAACCCGCTATCTTGGGCACAGCAGTTTAGCATGCTACCAACTACCCCACCGAAGCCACTTTGAAACGTGGTGCTGGAGGAGAATAGAGAAGATCAAGTGGACAGATTGGGTGACCAAACGATGCTGTACTGAGAAGAGTAGGTGAGAAGAAATCTTTTCTGAGTACAATTCTTCAGAGGAAGGCCAACTGGGTCAGGCACATACTTAGACATGAGGGGCTCATGCACGACGTAATTGAAGGAAAGATCAAAGGAACGACAGGACGGGGAAGAAGAAGAATCCAACATCTGGATGATATGAAAGATGGAAGGAGTTGTGCAGACTGAAAGAACACGCATTGGCATCAGAAATTCTCTGTACAATGACATGGACCTGCCACTAGGCACAATAATGTATAATAATAATATAGAATTGAGACACCTATCATATTGTGGGATCAACGTTTGTATTCCATGGGAATGAAACCAGTGCCTTCAGCTCTTCGTCAGTTTGAAAATACTTACCGGAGGACAGGAATTTCTTGCAGTGCAAGAAAAGAAGAAATTCGTTGGGAGAGAAAACTAAGAATCTAGAGAGAAATCTAATGAAACAAGAAGTTCCGTGACGAACTAAAGAGCCTACTTTTCTTAAAACTTAAGATTTATGGCAATGATTAACCAATATAGAACTATGTAGAATAATGAAGAAATTAGGTTGGCAATACTGACATTCCTAATTAGTTCGAAATGTACCTGAAATAGTGTAGCCTAACAGAGCACTCCAGTTGGCAGCCCAGGTGACTCTGAATATATTCCTAGTTATATCTCTTAAGGAATAGAATGCACATAAAAACGTTGTTGTTCCCTATTTGACCTTAGTGCTTCTGGATGTTATTCTGTGAACAATAAACCAGAATAAGTTTGGTGGATAAGAAACGCGTAAGTATGATCAACACACACGTATGACTCACGGGTCTCTTATCCACCAAATTTATTCTGGTTTATTGTTCACAGAATAACATCCAGGAGCCTAAGGTCAAATAGGGAATAACAAACATGGAACAACGCATCTAAGATCATCGTAACGTTTTTTAATCTGTTCTTAAAAAACTATTTAAAACTTTAAATTTTTTTATCATCCATCTTTTCAGTGTCATTTTCATTCCCATAAAAACAGTATTTTAATAGGTTTTTATAGTTTTGTAATGACGTTCACCAAAATGGTGGATGCACTAGACTAAGATTTTGCTGAACCGGGCTGAAGAAGGACCGTTAGAGATCTGAAACATGCACCCGAAGAGGACGTAAAGCCTCAAACAAAGTAAGTTGTGTTGCATAGTGGAAAGAAAAAGATTTATTGCATTGAAAATTCAAAACCTTCGATTCATCACGTTACGTTTAAAAGCTAGTTAACTGGTGTTAATAACTGCGATAGAACCATGCTGTTACCTCGGAGACAAACTATAGTATCGCACGGGGTCTTGGCTGACATCTTGTGATGTATTGTGGAGGCCGTATGAATAGTAACACTACAACAATATTTAACCATGCTCTATTAATCAAGCCTGTAATGGATGTTCCGGCGTCAACGAGCCACTGTACAGTCCATTGGAATTAATTGAAAAGCGTGAGGCGCTCTCCTTTGAAGATGTACCCAGACAATCCAGTAATGAATATTGATGATAATATAAATACAGCAGACTTCACAATATTCGGGTGTAGAATACAGTGGCGGGTGGGCTCATAAGGAGGCCGCCATTTCTCACAGAAACTTGCTACATACGATCACTTCAGTGATGGCATTTTATCACGTGATTCATTTTGACAATCTGAAACTCATTAAGTCGCAATTGTTGTCACATTAAACAAAACTCAAAATTTACAAGACCTTGATCAGACCAGTGTTAACGTATGGCTCAGAAACATGGAATATGTTGGTTCAGGATTGCAATAAACTTTGGGCGTTTGAGAGGAAAATACTACGGAGAATTTATGGTGCTGTATTGGATAGAGGAGAATGGAGGATACGAACTAATAGGTAAATAGATGAAATCCTCAAAAGCGAAGACAATGTTCGATACATAAAAACACAAAGGCTGGGCCACATTGAAAGTATGGAATATAAAATAACACCAAAGATTATATATAAATCTAGAATGGAAAGAACACGACGCGACGGACTGCTAGACCAAACGAATCGATGGAAGGATGAAGTGGAGGTGGACTTGCAAACAATGAACGTACGACCCTGGAGAACAGCTGTCCAAGATCGAGATCGATGGAAATCTGTGGTTGGGGAGGCCAAAGCTCGGGATGGTCGAACTCCGCTAATTAGGTTAAACCCAAACAGTCTTGTCAGCTCACACTAATGGGTTTGGGAGGAGGGTGGGGGTAGGGAAGCTCTCCTGAAATTTTGGTCAAGCCATGAGTTGACTGACAGCAACGTACACCTGGACCCCCTGGTGTTCCCGTAGATATAGCAAACATGTTATCAATGAAAAGTCATAGAAGTGCACGATTGCGAATTATAGGAAACTGTTTGAGTTGTCACAACGGGGCCAAAAGTGGAGGTGTTCCAACAAGGAATCATTTACGAATGCACCTTATTTTGTAGCCGAATACATACAGTATAAGCATTTTGGTTCCCAAGATATCGTTTTAAAGCTCATAATGCAGGCTATAACTTGCATGTTGACGAAGCCACAACATAATAGTACATTATGCAACGAGCCTATAATGGCTATAATTAAGACACGAGTATTTTTATAAAACGAGCGTATGCGAGTTTTATAATTTCCATACGAGTGTCTTAATTACCATTATAGGCGAGTTGCATACGACTCTTTATGTTCGACGATAATAACTTTATTATATGTTTTAACATAAATATTCATTAATATCTGTTGAGAGTCAGCCACTTGTATTTTGTGATCGAAGAGCGAGCGCTGGGTTATCTCTGTCTTTCAAGATCTCTGAACGACCGACGCATGAGCTCTGTGTGCTTGCAATGCCATATGCAGGCCATATGTTTACATCTGCCGTCCCTCAGTAATATTGTCACCGGAGTAGTTTGAAGGCTATGCGCTGTGTGGAAATTAGTGTTGGTGATATTAAGGTACAGTGCTATTTCTTGTCTCATGTTCGCCAGTTTATTTACGTGAACATATGGACGGTGAGTATTCCATGTCGGTAATTTATTATAGTTCGATGTTGTGTTTATGTCCGACATGTTGGATTTTGAGTGCATGCGTAAAGGTATCGTTACTTAATTGGTCAATGAACGAGCTCGGATTGGCTGGATAAACTGTATCATAATGAAAAACAGTGTTATAATGACCCAGGGGGGTGCCAATGCGGGTGGTCCTCTGCCTAGCCGCTCTTGGGTCACGTGAAGCCATGACGTAGTTAGTATGGCAAGTGTCGTGGTAGATACAAGCTAGCCACAGTGAATGTCAGTAGCCGTAGCGAAACAAGTGCTTTATTTCTTGTGTGTGACCTTTGTCTTGTTCCTAGTTTCATTTACATGTTTTATAGGTGGTATATTGTGTATTGAATGTACTCCCCTTCAGTATGTACAATCGTCTGTGCGCTAGTTGAAGCAGAATAAACTCATGTACGTTCCCTTACAATGGAATGTGCTATTGCCAAATGCCGGAACTATTAGAGGAAATCAAAAGACCACATTGATATTGTGTATAATTGCTTCCCAAAAGATACAATTCTTGTGAAAGCTTGGCTGGCAAAATGTAAACGAGGGGATAAAGTAAATACATCCTAGTCAAAGCAAAAGTTTGCTCCGTCCATTTTACGAGCGATGTTTACTATTGTGATTTAGAGTATGAATTATTGGGCCTGCCACTAAGGAATAAAAGACGTCTCACGACGGATGCTGTGCCATCTCTTCATCTTCCCTTCGCCAGTGTTCAAGAGCCCTACTCGGACATTAAGAACAGCCCTGATAATTAGAATGACGGGTCTCCACCGCTCTTTCAGATAAGAATAAAAATGAAGATTAGCATGCAAATCTTTTCAACTCCTGAGCGTGTAGTGTAGGTCGTTATTTCTCAAGTCAGTATATACATATTATTCTACGAGTTCTGAAATCAGTGGCGTAGCAAAACAACGTAATTCAGATGAGGATTGGGAAGGAGGCGGCCGTGGCCTTAATTAATTTGGGAACCATCCTGGCATTCGCCTGGAGTAGAAGTGGGAAACCACGGAAGACCACTTCCGGGATGGCTGAGGTGGAAATCGAACCCTCCTCTTCTCGGTTTTGCCTTACGAGGCGCAGTGTACCTCGTTCCAGCCGCCAGACCAGAATTTAATTTCTTGGCAGAGCCGGTAATCGAAACTGGGCCTCCGCGGTGACAGCCAAGAGTGCTAGCCATTTCGCGAAGAGACGGTTCAAAATAATAGGGGTTCCCATGTAGGTTGAAATTATATAAATTAATACCTGCTTTTCCAACAACAACAACAACAACAACAACAAAGTGAATTATTAGCAGTCATATGAACCCAGAATTTTGGTTTCATTGACCAATTCGGCAATAGCAGCAAAATATAGGGGTGGATGACCTCGATGTTCCACTTTTTAAGACAATCACCACGACCAACAACAAAATAAATATAAATGAGCTGCAATTCAATTGGAGGGATCGTAGCAAATGTTTGAGGTATTCTTTAGTTTACAATCAATCAATGCTTTTTAGGTAGGTTAGACAAGTGTAACAACATCTCTCACTTTACTGGTCATTAATTTTTTAAAGTACCTGAGTCGTAATCTATTAAAATACCAAATGTGATATAACTGTGAAAGAAGAATGATAAAACAATAAAGGATAAGAAAAATAAAGGACAGGAGGAAAAGAAATGCCCTCAACCCTCGAACAATGAGGATTGAGGGACTTGGAAGGAAGGAGAGCCATGAAAGGCAGATATGAAAGGAAAATAGGGGAGGACCCGCCCCAAGGTAAGACGAAAAAGGGGACAAAACGGACCCAGCTCAGGAATCCCTCGGGGTCGCCAACTCCCAAACTCACCAGTTGTGAGCCCTTGAGGGTGTAGCATTATCCAGGGTGCACCAGAAGTGGTGGGGCTACATACACCCTGCCCCCTGGAGGGCCTTGAGCAGTAGGCAGGAGGTTGCATGAAAAGAAAAAGAAGGCTGACCCCTCAATTAATGAGGTTATCAGGAAAGATGAGACAAGGGCCAATTAAGGCGGGAAAGTGAAAGACTCCCTAGGTTTCGGATACCCTAATACCGTCGGGGTCGAAAGGGTACATGAGTTGACCAAGAGAGGTCGACAGGAAAGAAGACGGAGAGGAGCCCGGCACAAGTGAACGGAAACAATGCCGGACTTGGCAGGAGTCCCGTGGTCGCCAACCCATGAACATTTTGAGACAATTTTTCAATATTTTCGCGGAAATGAATTGAAAAGGGGTCAACGAATAATGCATACGCTTGCATTAGTATTGCAACAGAAGTTCCCGTTCACTAATGAGAATGCTATTCGGCTGTATGTAATAACGAGGACATTATTAGAATGCGCTTCCTCAATGCCCTTAAGTCTCTCAGAGAGGCTGAAAGAAGTTCAACAAGCAAACGCCTGAAATCGGCGAAATCAGCCTTGTAGAATCCCTGTGTTGGTGATGCCATGTACTTGTGATATTGTATTATATTGTATATGAATTTCCTTGTACTGTGTGATTGTCATGTGATATATAAATAATTAAAATAACCTCACGGAAATCTCTCATTCCATATACTGTTCCCTTCACTCACTACCTCCCAACCGCTGCTTGACATAGTAGCTACGTCACAGCTGCCAGCCAATTGCCGCGCGCTCCCCGACTTGGCCCAACCTTAGTATTTAAGTAACCTTGATAATGACCATCATTATGATACAGTTTTCTGACACATAATAGTGAGGGTCGAACATAAAAATTAAAATGTGCAGATCTGAATAGTAACTGTGAACACACAAAGAAAATAACCGAAACTTATCTTTATCAAGTTCAAGGCTAAAGAAAACCAGGAATGTGGAGATAATACCAAATGTTGCTAATGTATCGAATACGTATTTGAGATAACAAGAGTAGATAGTGGCTAACACCGTAAAGATCAGGGCAGGTTGACACATTCCAAAATATATTTACCTTGACGTCCAGTTTGGAGTGGGGGACAGTGAAACACGCCTCAGGCAACTTCCCCTGTTAGGATTTTCCTAGTTGACCCCCATGTAGAGAACTCATTAGCGGAGCTCGGTATCACCCCCAAAGCTCACACCGGGCTGTAGTGCCAGATGAAGAAGGAGATTCATTCTGATCATCCCTAGATGGGGAGAAATAGTACATGTCTAAATATCCAAGTGTGGCTTCAAGCTGCCCAGACCTCCGACTAATCGCACTACTACAACTCTTTCTCTCAGTCACTTTTCATTAATTAATTAATTCATTCATTCATTCATTCGTTCATTTATTTGCAACTAGGAACCTGTCCTGGCTTCGCCAAGTATCGCAAATGGTTTAACCAGCGTAAGCTTAAAAGGCGCACGGACAGCAGGTCCCAGACGGAATTCAGAAAATTATTTAATTATTTATTTATAGTGCTTCTAACAGGTTACAACCTAATTATGAGAAACACATATCAAAATAATATATACTGAATAATTTCCTTATACTAAAACAATAATGATAAGAACAGTAATATACAGAATTTTATTATTTCTGGGGCAGATGACTTCGCTGTTCCGCCCCTTAAAACCTCAATAACTAATTTTTCTTTCATCTGATCTCTCGAAGAGGTTGAATCTTAATTCTATTAAGGAATGCTTTCCAGTCGGTCAACGCAAATTGTGTCCAATTATCTTATTCGGGAAAGAAGTATTTACATGCCCTAACATGACAAAGCCATAGAAAGTCATTTAGCTAAAATAAACAACCCAGACAATCTAAAGGAACACACATTCTTGCAGGGCTCATCGCTATTAACACTATTAGGCAACATGGGTAACATGCTAAGTGGGAAGGATGTACATTGTACCATATTCTCAACAAACCAAGGTTTAAGTTAGACAGTATTTAACAGGCTCAAGAAACCCCAATTGACCTGAAGCGCTTAAAGAGGACTCATTATTCTATGTGAGTCGGGGTAATGATTGGTCGTTAATAGTTGAGATCGTCCTTTAAAATTGGCATACATCATCACAGGTTAGGGCATTGCCGGCTCATGACACAAAACCAATTAAACCAAGCAAGGATTTAAGGAGCAAAATCAGATGGCGCGGACAACACTAAGGCGTAGCGCTTAGTAACATAGTCTACAGAACTACAAGTAGGCAGCAGCACCATAGAGCGCGGAAGCTAACAAATCTGACAGATTTCAGTCCGAGATGAACAGTGAACAATAGTGGACGCCATATATTATTTATTTATCTATTTATTTATTGGTGCCTTTATTGTGGCGAAGTTAGGACTCAAGGCCCTCTCTTACACTTAACCACACACAATGCAACTTACATGAATCTATACTAATATTATTAAGCTGAAGAGTTATTGTGTCTGGGTGTTTAAACGCGCTAATCTCTGGAACTACCAGTCGGATTCGAAAAAATCTTTTTGTATATGATCGCCAGATTCAAGAGGAATAGTTTAGACTATGTTAAATTTCGGACAGGCCACTCCATTCCTTGCATTTAGGCCCTTTGGCACAAATCTATACCGTTTCACCGATCTGAACCAAATTTGTATACTTACCCGTTGGAACCCTGCGAGTAACACTGCCTACATGAAATATATGACAGACCACTCCATTCCCTGCATTTAGGCCCTTTGGCACAAATCCACACCATTTCACCGATCTGAGCCAAAATGTGTATACTTACCCTTTGGAACACTGCGAGTAACACTGTTTACATGAAATTTCGGACAGACCACTCCATTCCCTGCATTTAGGTCCTTTGGCACAAATCTACACCGTTTCACCGATCTGAACGGCATTTTGTACACTTACCCTTTTGAACCCTGCGGGTGACACTGTCCACTTTAAATTTCGGACAGACCACTCCATTCCATGCATTTAGGCCCTTTATCACAAATCTACGGTCCTCGTAATTGCACCAAATTTTACATACACTTTGAAACCCTGCTGGTAACCCTGTTCACTTGATATTTTGGACAACACTCCCCATTCCCTACATTTGGAATAACAGACAAAATGAACTTTAAAACTGCGTATTAAGACCTTAGAACCATTCATGTCCGTAGTAGTGTAACTGTAAGAGTATTATAATACGTCTATTCTTGACTGGCAATTCGGGTTGCATCACGTCGCCCCTATCAGTGTTCTGGTGCAGAATAGCGAAAATGTTAAATCTTGCGCTGCTTATAAATTGCAGTCACGGGGAGTAATTAGTGCAAAAAGATTTCATAGGCCCCTTAAAACAGTTATCATCATGAACATATTACGCCTCTGTGTAAGTGCAATGGTGTTGGTGCAATACATTGAGGTTATCAGCTGCAATAAGCGTTGGTGCTTTCAAATTTACCTTAATTTATTGCGAAACTTGTCGTTGAGCGCTATGTGGCGATAAATGATACTATTGCTACCTTAAGAGCTCGGGACAGCCGAAGTTTTCCAAAGTGTTCTGATTATTTTCCTACGGTGCTATGCGACAAAATACGACACTAATGGTCTCTACATTTCTAACAGCCAATGAGATACAGGACTTAGGCCGAGTCTTTTATTTCACTTACAAGTCTTTCTAATAATTTTTAGCCTATTTTCAATTTTGAAAAAATAGATCACCTTTGTCCGTGTGTGTGTGCGTGTGTGTGTGTGTGTGTGTGTGAGATGTGTGTGTGTCCCCCCTTAATAAAATCTAAACGGCTGGAGCGATTTCAATGAAACTCGGTAAGTTCATAGAACTATTCCGGGCGACCTCGACCGTGCCCTTCAAATTTTGTTACGTCTCACTAATCCAACATGGCGGCTGTGCGAAATATTTCACCAGCATTCAATATCTCCGAAACTATTCCCGATATCACCATGGAATTTTGTAGGGTGATAAATGGAACTACTAGAAGTACACCTATGTAACTTTTGAAAAACTGATAACTACAAAACCAACATGGCGGCCAGGCGAATTTGAGACTTTTAAATAGAAGTTTCTCGCGATTTAACCAACCAAACGCAATAAAACTTGGTACAGTATATGTTTATACACATTGTAATGCACCGACATCTAACATCGTTCAATTGTTTACATAACCACAAGATGGCGGATGTGAGAAATATATCACCGGCATTCTATATCTCTGAAACTATCAGAGTTATCACCCTGAAATTTTATACGGAGATAAAGGGCACTCACTACTGGAAGTTCATCTATAACACTTTCAAAAACCGGTTAACTACAAAACTAACATGGCGGCCAAGCGAATTTAAAAAATTTAAATAGACATTTCTCCTGATTTAATGTTCTAAACGCAATGAAATCTGGTACAGGAAATGTTTATACACAGTTAAATGCACTGGTTTCTAATTTAGTTCAATTGTTTACATAACCTCAAGATGGCGGCTGTGCGAATTTTAAAATTAAGTTTTTATTTCTTGTGTCGTAATCATGCGATCGAAGTGAAAGTTTGAATAATGAACCTACGCAATAATTTTCCTTTAATGGTACATGACACTATGGCCTATACATTTAACAATCCAACATGGTGACCATCCGAAATATTTAGACGGCTCTGAATATCTACGAATCTATTATAGCAATCAAACTGATGTTTTATGTTCATAAGGGTTATGTACATGAGTTCACCTATAGGACTTTCAATAACCTGGTGATCACAAATCCAAAATGGCGGCAATGCGAAATATAAATATTCACATGGACGTTTGTCGCAATTTTACCATCCGAGTGCAGTGAAACTTGGTGCAGTAAATCCTTATACGAATGTTAATCCACTGGCATCTAATTTATTTCAATTGTTTCCATAACCACAAGATGGCAGCTGTGCGAAATTTTAAGATCTCTTTGTTACTTCTTGTGTCCTAATCATGTGATTGAAGTTTGAATGCTACACGTACACAATAATCTTCATATAACAGTACATAACTCTAGGACCTACATATATAAAATCCAACATGGTGACCATGCGAAATATTTAGCCGGTTCTCAATATCTACGAATCTATTACAACAACCAAACTGAAATTGTGTATGTTGATAGAGGCAATTAACATAAGTAGGATGTATGAAAATAGGCTGTATAGTTCTTCACGGAACTACTTGTTTAAAATTTGTTTGTAAATTACATGTTTCAGTGCTGTAGTTAGTAAATATCCATTATACTCTACTGTTTATCACCCCCACTACAACCACCACCACCACCATCACAAAAAGTTATATTTAAAAAGTATTTCTTTTCTGGTAGTTTAAGTGTCATGTGCCAGTTCTGTAGTAGTATTCATTACCATCCATAAAACAAATAAATCCACCAGGCGAAGCCGGGCACTACTGCTAGTCCAAGAATAATCCTGACATTTTGAGCTGTAGGCTAGCATAAATTGGCTGCTTGTGACTAGTACTCACATAAAACCTACCAAACCCAAATACTAGGAATACTTAAATACGCAAATTAAAGTGGCAAGTGCGTGATATTAACTAAGCTATACAAATTACTTACAGTAATAACAATACATGGAGTTTTACTCTGGTCATTCACTCACACATTCATACACAAATTGTTCTAGTTGGCCTACGAATTCAAGAGGAAATCTTTAAATGAACGTTTGAAAGTTCTTAGGGATGTATAATTTCTAACGTCACAAGGACAATTATTCCAAATTCTAGTTCCCGCCACGAGGAAGTAGTTATTGAAGGCATATGAATGATATAGAGGAATTGCAATTATAGATTCAGATCGCGTGTGACGATCATGAAAGGAAGGAAAAAACGAAAATTACAAGAGAGATAGTGAGGTGTACTTTCATTGAGAAGTCGGTAGATGAGGGTACATATGTGCAGGTTTCTTCGTTGTTCTACTTTTAACCAGGAAAGTAGATCATAAAAAGGTGACACGAGTGAGGAAAAATCTAAGGAGAAAATAAACCTAATGCAGGAATTTAAAGCCCTCTGAAGTTTCTTGTTTTGTTCTCCGGTAGCATCTACTAAAACAACATCACAGTAGTTAAAAAAAGTGACAGTCTGTCTGAAAGACTAGATTTTGTATCATTTTAAATGCTACAAATGCTGAAAAATGCTAGAAAGGCTGGAGGCTTCTCGCAACGCTCGAAGCCAAAGACTCTTGCTTGACATGTTAGAAAATTATCTGCATAATACTTATCTTGGTTATCTTGTTTCAAATTACTCGCGAACGGCAAGTGCAAACCAAGGGCAAAGCAAGGTCTAGCGCGCGGGATGCCGCACGCTCACCAGAGCGCGCGGGGACTTGCCCCTTCCATCCAGTCTAAAAACACTTATAGTGGGCGATGTATTGCAGATAGAGATATGCTCTCGCGGACATTTTAGTAGAACTTTTCATGCTGACCAATTCTTACGCTCATAGTATATTGATATTTTTAACGGTTTGACCAGCGTAAGCTTAAGAAGCGCACGGGCGCCAGGTTTGTTTTTGACTTTTTCACTGAAATCGTTACTGCTTGGCTTCCTTTGATCATATATAAATTATTTTCTACAGAATCTTTCCTCGAGATATCCTTGACAGAATGGTGAAAACCGCATCAAAATCCATCCAGTGGTTCTCGAGATTACCCGTGACACCCAAGAATCGGGGATTTTTGTCTTATACTAACGAAGTAGAGATTGTCGGGGAACACATGCACCAAGCGGTACTATGACGTCACACACCTCAGTGCATCTGGGTACATTTCGTCCCGTCACCGTAACGTAACGCCAGACCCCAGCGTAACGACGAAGTCGACAAGATCATTTAAAATGATAATATAAGCAGTATCAAGGTTTGGACGAGTCTTATTTTCAAGTTACGGGTATAATAACAGGTAAGTTTAAATAACCTTATACAATTCTAGTGCAGTGTATCTTTTGTGTACACACCACATTGACATTACAGTATAACCACATAAAAGGCCACCAGTATAAATACTAACGGTTGATTCAGAACATAACAAAATAGTGTAGACATCATCTCTGAATTAGGTCCAAATAATAATTCGATAGATCGCAGGTTAACATATTTAAACTACATTAACAATAACGCAACAACCACAGTAGTAAGCAATAACATCTGTAAATAAGATTGACGAGTTACCCAAGATTTTAAGAACTTATATAACTAAATCTATACATTGTAAATACGAGTATATTTCTACATTCGTGTAATTCATAAACATCGTATCTAAGTGAACCCGATCTGAAGATGATCAGTTGGCGATCGAAAAATGTCATCCAATTAAGTACCCCCCATTTTTAGCCTATTTTCATTCATGAAGAAAAAAGTCTCATGAGATCGCCTTTTGTCCGTGTGTGTGTGCATTTGTTTGTGCGTCCGTGTCCCTCCCCCCCCCCCCAATTACTTCTAAATGGCTGGAGCAATTTCAATGAAACTCGGTAAGGTCATAGTACTATTTGGGCCAACCCCGACCGTGCCCTTCAAATTATATCAAGTCGCACCAATCCAACATGGCGGCTGTGCGAAATATTTCACCGGCATTCTATATCTCCAAAACTATTACTCATATCACCCTCAAATTGTGTACGGTGATAAAGGGCACTACACATGTGTGACTTTCAGAAACCTGTTAATTACACAACGAACATGGCGGCCAAGCAAATTTGAAATATTTAAATAGACTTTTCTCGCGATTTAACATTCCGAACGTAATGAAACTTGGTACAGCAAATGAC
The DNA here is from genome assembly GCA_946902985.2 of Meconema thalassinum. Classification (NCBI taxonomy): domain Eukaryota; kingdom Metazoa; phylum Arthropoda; class Insecta; order Orthoptera; family Tettigoniidae; genus Meconema; species Meconema thalassinum. Next base: position 300,120,288 of record OX336396.1, on the reverse strand, counting down.
TATACAAATTACAATGCTTTGATTTCCAATTTAGTTCAATTGTTTACATCACCTCAAAATGGCGGCTGAGAGATATTTCAAAATTATGTTTTTTTCTTGTGTTCTAATCATGCGATGGAAATCAACGTTTGAATAATCCTCATCTAATAATACATAACTCTATGGCCTACATATATTAAAATCCAACAAGGCGGCCATTGGAAATATTTAGACGGTTCTCAATATCTATTAATCTATGACATGAATCAAACTGAAATTTAGCATGTGTATAAAGGCTTTAAACATAAGTTCGCCTATGGTACGTTCAATTTCCTGGCGAGTACAAATACAACATGGCGGCGACGCGGAATTTAAATATTCAAATGGACGTTTTTCGCGATTTAATCATCCAAGCACAGTGAAACTTAATACGGTAGGCCTATATACTTATACAAATTTTAATCGACTGGCATCTAATTCATTTCAATTATTTTCATTACCACACGATGGTGGCTGAACGAAATTTTAAAATCACGTTTTTATTTATTGTGTCCTAATCATGCGATTGGAGTTTGAATAAAACACCTACACAATAATCTTCATGTAATAGTACAAAACTCTAAGGACTATATATAAAAATCCAACATGGTGACCATACGAAATATTTAGACGGTTCTATGAATCTATTACAGGAATAAAACTGAAAATTTGTGTGTAGATTAAGGCAATTATCATAAGTAGGATATATGAAAATAGGCTGCACAGTTATTCACGGAACTACATGTAAAAAAACTTTATGAGCCTTACAGTAGTCGCATATGATGTGTAACATCTGACAAAGAAGAAACCTCACGTGAAATTGTTGATACACCGGTATTTTATAATATTACTAGCTGAAGTACCCGTGCTTCGCTACGCGTCATAAATAAATTAAAATGTGAAGGTGACAGTTAAACAGAGGATAGGCGAGGTGCTGCGCAGAGGGAGATTAAGGATGGAACATTTTGTCCAACTACAACGCTCGGCGTTGACCGTGTTTTATAGCACAAATTTAGATTTTACTCGCTAACCGTTGGAGATACCTTTCGGATAGAAAATGTAATTTTAAACCTCGTATATGACATCAAAATTTTGCTATTTCTTAGCGTTCTCTTTTTATTTCAAATGGAAATATGAGTTTGAAACCAAAGGGTGTAGGGACGTCACTAAAATGGTCGCCATCTTTAAATAGTGCAAAGTATTGTAATCAAAAGTAACCTATATGTTAACCAGGTAAATCAGCTACTTCCATGTAAAATTCACGTATATCGGACCAGTGGTACTTGCGTGATTGAGTAATACACAGACACACACCATCTCATTTTTAGCCTTGCTTCGCTCGCGTCATTACTTACATTACTTACATGGGTAGGAGCGATCATCCTTTCAAAGTTAAGGGCCGACCACAGCGAACAAATTATGGTAAATATTCTTTTGTAAACCGTGCCATTGATAACTGGAACTCTCTACCTGCCGCAGTCTTAGAGCCTTTTCCCAAACATATAGGTGTGTTTAAGAAAAGACTGACTATTTGTGTAAATACTCCAGTTTAATTGTTGTATAATTGTTATTGAATTGTTATGTGTAATTATTTATTTGTTATGTATATCCAATTTGCCTCCGGGGGCCACACCCTCCATTGCAAATAAATGAATGAATGAACGAATGAGTGTCATATTGTTATATAATGAAATGCAGTTTTAACCCCGTTAACACCCCTTTAGAACCTGAATATCCAAAAATCCCTCCTTAGTAGACGTTTTCGACACACAACGAACATATCCCCAAAATGTAATTCTTCTAACTTCAATAGTTTTGGTTGGTCGATGAGAGTGAACATCCAAAAATCATTCCTTAGTGGACGTTTTTCTTCCAAAATTTCACCCCTCCCCATAGGCACCTTAAATTGCATTTATGAAAAAACGGTCGAACACCTATTTATTTTATTTATTTATTTATTTATTTTTAAGCTGATTGATTTCCTCCGAGTTTCAAACTCCTCGCCTATGTCTTTTAAGTGATACACGCTCCGGTAGGAATCTTTCAACCCCCACTTTTCATTCCTTTAACCACATAACATACACTACATGGAAAAACCATTAGACATGTGTCAGCTTATTTTTAATGATTAGTATATATGCCAAGTATCACATCCCCAAATGAAACCACTCGTCAGATATTGTTATTCAATGAAATGCACGTTTACCCCCTTAACTCCTCTTTAGAACCTGAATATCCAAAACTCTTTCCTTAGTGGACGTTTTCGACATACAATGAACATATCCCCAACATTTCATGTTTCTAATTTTAATAATTTTGGCTGGGCGATGATGAGTGAGTGAGTCAGTCAGGACATTTTTTCATTTATTTTTGATAATTTCACCCCTCCCCATGAACCCCTTAAATTGGATTTATGAAACAAACGGTCGAACGCCTATTTACTTATTTAAAGCTGTTTTCCCCCTGAGTTTGATGAGTGACTAAGTGAGTCAATCATTTAGGACACTTTCTTTCCTGTTTTCCCCCCCAGAATTTCTCCCCTCTCCAAGGGCTCCTGAAATTGGATTTATGAAAAAACGGTCGAACACCTATTTACTTGTATTTTAAGCTGTTTTTCCCGCCGAATTTAAATTTTTTCGCCTATGTCGTTCAGAGATACACGCTCCGTTAAGAATCCCTCAACCCCCAATTTTCACCCCTTTCACCTCATAATATACATCACATCGACAAACCCTTAGACATATGTCTGATTATTTTTAATGATTAGTTTCTATACCGAATATCACATCCCCAAAGAAACAAATCATGTGATATCGTTATTCAATGAAATGCACCTTTACCCCCTTAACACCTCTTTAAATCCCGAATAAACAAAAATCATTCCTTAGTTGACGTTTTCGACATACAACGAACATATTCCCAAAATTTCATGTTTCCAACATTAATAGTTTTCGCTGGGCGTGATGAGTGAGTGAGTCAGACAGGACATTTTCTTTCAATCATTTTTACCAGAATTTCACCCTTCCCCATGGGCCCCTTAAATTGGATTGATGAAAAAACTCTTGAACACCTATTAACTTATTTTTAAGCTGTCTTTTTTCCCTGAGTATGATGAGTGAGTGAGTCAGTCAGTCAGTTAGGACAATTTCTCTCCTTTTTTCCCCCAGAATTTCACCCCACCCCATTGGCCCCTTAAATTAATTTATTAAAAAGAAAATGGTCGAACACCGATTTACTTATTTATTTAGCTGATTTTCTTTCTCTGAGTTTCAAATTTCTCACCTATGTCGTTTAAGAGATAGGCCTTCACGCTCCATTAGGAATCCTTCAACCCCCATTTTTCACCCCTTGCACCTCATAATAATACACCATATCGAAAAACCCTTAGACACCTGTCTGCTTATTTTTAATGATTAGTTTATATGCCGAGTATCACATCCACAAATTTTTTTTTTGTCGTGTAGCCTCCTGAGAGGCCGAGTGCAGGTCTTTCTAGTCGACGCCCGTGGGCGACCTGCGCGTCGGGATGAGAGATGGAATGGATGAAGATGAATGAAACTGGGCAAGGATGTGGAAGGAAGCGGCCGTGGCCTGTCAGAAGGTACTGTCCCAGCATTTGCCTGGTGTTGAAAATGGGAAACCACGGAAAACCATTTCAAGGACAGCCGATGGTGGGGCTCGAACCCACGCGTCTACCGAGTCACAGAGAGCTTGGCCCCTTGACCTAACGCTGCGCTTTAGCCCGCGTAGCCACTTCTGTCGGTACATCCACAAATGAAACCACTCTTGAGATATTGTTATTCAATGAAATGCAGGTTTAACCCCCTTAAGACCCCTTTAGAGCCTGAATATCCAAAAATCCTCCCTTAGTGTACGGTTTTGACATACAACGAACATATCTCCAAAATGCCATGTTTCCAACTTCAAAATTTTTGGCTGGGCGATGATGAGTGAGTGAATGAGTCAGGACATTTTCTTTCATTTGTTTTTCTTCAGAATTTCACCCCTCCCGATGAACCCCTTCAATTTGATTTATCCAAAAAAAAACTGTCGAACAGCTATTTACTTACTTTAAAGCAGTTTTTCCCCCTGAGTTTGATGAGTGAGTCAGTCAGTCAATCGGTTAGGACACTTTCTTTCCAGTTTTTTTTCCTGAATTTCTCCCCTCCCCATGGGCTCCTTAAATTGGATTTATGAAAAAACGGTCAAACAAATATTTATTTATTTTGTATGCTGATTTCTTTCCGCTGAGTTTCAAACTCCTCGCCTATGTCGTTTAAGAGATACACGCTCCGTTAGGAATCTTTCAATCCCTACTTTTCACCCCTTTCACCTCATAATATACACCACATCGAAAAACCATCAGACACGTGTCTTCTTACTTTTTAATGATGAGTTTATATGCCGTGAATCACATCCCCCAATGAAACCATTCGAGAGATATTGTTATTCAATGAAATGCAGGTTTAACCCCCTTAAGACCCCTTTAGAACCTGAATATCCGAAAATCCTCCCTTTGTAGACTGTTTTGACATACAATGAACATATCCCAAAACGGTCATGTTTCTAACTTCAATAATTTTGGCAGGGCGATGATGATGAGTGAGTGAGTGAGTGAGTGAGTCAGGACATTTTCTTTCAATTTTCTTTTTTCAGAATTTCACCCCTCCCCATGAACCCCTTAAATTTGATTTATGAAAAAAAAAACCAGTCGAACAGCTATTTACTTACTTTAAAGCAGTTTTCCCCCTTGAGTTTGATGAGTGAGTCAGTCAGTCAATCAGTTAGGACACTTTCTTTCCTGTCCCCCCCACCAGAATTTCACCCTTCCCCATGGGCCCCTTAAATTGGATTTGTAAAAAAAACGGTCAAACACATATTTACTTATTTTTTATGCTGATTTTTTTTCGCTGAGTTTCAAACTCCTCGCCTTTGTCGTTTAAGAGATACACGCTCATTTAGGAATATTTCAATCCCCACTTTTCACCCCTTTCACCTCATAATATACACCACATCGAAAAACCCTGAGACTCGTGTCTTCTTATTTTTAATGATGGGTTTATGTGCCGAGTATCACAACCCCCAATGAAAACAATCGGGAGATATTGCTAGTCAATGAAATGCAGGTCTACCCCCTTAACACCCCTTTAGAACATGAATATACAAAAATCCTTTCTTAGTGGGCATTTGCGGTCCTTGGGGAAGCTGCATACCAAATTTCATTCCAATCCGTTCGCTGGTTTCTGAGATTTCGTGATGAATGAATGAGTGAGTGAGTGGTATTTGACAAATATATAGTAGAAGATAGTGTCAAGTCTTTGTTATGCTATACTCGGTTGACAGTGCTGTATGAGCAGTTGAGTAACTAACGGGATTTCAAGTAAAGATCCTCTTTTTCTATACCGGTAGTGCACAGCGCAAATGGCATCCAGACGGCCGTGTCTCGACTTGAGCTATGTTGCCATGGAAACTATCTGCCTTGCCATTCCTTCATGAGTATATTTTATGATTTGATTAGCCTGTGCTTGAGTCCAAAAGGGCCTAAATCAAAAGAATGGGAAAGACTATCGAAAATTCATGTAGCCAGCGGTTCCTTCAGGGTCCTAAACTATGTGTATGCAAAATTTGGTTGAGATTGGTGGAACGGTGTGGATTTGTATACGGAACAGACCCACATACCCACATACCCACATACCCACATACCCACATAGAGACTTTCACTTTTATATATTAGATTGGCACAAATATTAATCTATTGTAAAAGGGAGTGTTTTATTGTAGTTTATAATACGGAACTCATTTTATTAGATGATTTGTAGCTTCCAGCAGCACTAGCCTAAATAAAGAATACGATATGGATCAACTAGATTAATAGACGCGACACCGCTCATAACCTTAAATTCCTTATAAATAGGCCTACTTGCGAGTAAATGCAATGTGCACAGCAGTAGTACCCGGACCTCTTGATTCCCAGACCAACACGTAATTTCATATGGATTCTGTTAAAATGAGTCATATTGATTTGATTAGCAGCAGAGTATCAATAAGGCAGTGCGAAAACAATCAAGAAGGCAGTTAAGAAAAAAAAAGAGAGTCTTGGAATTGTTATTATTAGTGTGTAAATAAAAAAGATTTGTGTGTGTTGATGAATGTCCAGGAGGGATACGATCCAGCTGGCAGTGTGTCTTACACACTTCCGTCCGATCCACTTCCGTCCCATTTTTCAAAATTACTCCCACAGAAATATCCAGCAACCGAGTGGAAAGATGATACACATCAATGAAAGTGTAATATTTCTCAGGTTAAGACATATAAATACTTGTTCCCCGCCTAATGCAATTGGCCACAACTTGTATTGGCTGGCTGGAAAGCTGACTGTAATACATCCGATCTCTTTCACAGCGGCTGTTTCTTCAATTACGTAATTTCCTCTTGCAGTCACATTTGAACTCGGTTCTAATTCATCAAGAGTCGTGCCACTGCTCAGTGAAATGGACCCGACGCAGACCAACCGTACACGTTTCTTCAGAGAGAAAGGCTGTAGAAACCTGCCTTGACGTACATTATAGCCGTCCTTCTTTTAGAAACCACCCAGGGGGAGAGTAGGAAGAAAACGCTGTGATCCTGAATGTCCTCAAGCTATCGCACTCCTTCAGCATTGAATCTACAGCGAGTGATTAATATTACTGATATTATCAACTGATGGTGCTTGATTGAATTGCAACACTATAATATAGCCTGTAGTTCCAATAAGTAGTGGTTAAAATATCTATTGAATCTACCGTCACATGGGCTAATTTCGGATGCTTTTGAATGTTTTTCCTCCATCACATTTTAGTGATGAGAGTCCCCCTTAATATTTAATTTTTCTGGATAACTGCGTGCGTAATAAACGCAAGGAACGTTGAAATAACCTAATACTTTACGTTCCAATAAATTAAAAATTCTACATCAATTAAAACCCCTACAATTAAGATTAAAGGACTTTCTAAGCTAGCCAGTACTTCATAGCCATTCAAATAAAAAATAAATTTTGTCTGGAGTTACCCCAGGTTGGGGTAATTTTGGACAGTGATCAGTCTTTTATTTTTGCCCACGTTTACCCCATCTATGGGGTTATTTCGGACACGTATTTATAAAAATGTTATGTATTAAATAACCTTGGCGTCATATATTTACATTATAAAAATGTTCATGAATACATTGACATTGCAAGAGCCTCCGTGGCTTAGGCGGCAGCACGCCAGCCTCTCACAGCTGGGTCTGCGGTTCAAATCCCGGTCACTTCATGTGAGATTTGTGCTGGACAAAGCGGAGGCAGACAGATTTTTCTCCGGGTACTCCGGTTTTCCCTGTCACAATTTAATTCCAGCAACACTCTCCACTATCATTTCATTTCATCTGTCATTCATTTAATCATTGCCCTTGGGGAGTGCGACAGGCTTCGGCACCGTTCATATCCTCGCCGCTAGATGGGGGCTTCATTTATTCCATTTCCTGACCCAGTCGGTCGACTGGAAGCAGCCTGTGGATTTTCATTTCACATTGACAAATAATGCTAAATTAAGGAAGACTTAAATTTGCACTGGGAGAGGTATTTCATAGAACGTCTTTATCCGAGATGAATATTCCTCTTTTCTCCTTTGGTTTTGGCAGAATTTCGTCAATCTGATCCTTCTTTGCTCTGTACTCGTCCTCAACAACCGGAAATGCAAACATGTTCTTGCATCCACAGTGAGAGTGGAGGAATTTTACGGTGAGGTTCCGCGCTCTTACGTGATCTACCGCGCCAATGTACTGTCAAATTAGTTTATTATTTCATGAATTGTAGTCGTAATTTACTATGACGAAACATTCCAGTCCAAGTGTAGGAATTTGTGAATGGTCTCCTGATATTTGTGGAAGTGTTTCGTCACTCTCTACAGCAACTTCATTATCGCGGAAATGACTACCGACAATATATTCTACCGGGGGGACATTTAGTTTACAAAAGCGAGCTGAAATATTATGAGCTAGAATATAAAGCTTTTACTATTGGTGATTAAGACTCCTCCCGTGAGTTCGAATCTTTTTGCAATACGGGCATATATGCTTAGAAAAGTTGGATGCACGGCTTCTATGCTTTATGAAAAGTAAGCCACAAAATTTAGTTGTTGTTGTTGTTTGAGTCTTCAGTCTTTCGACTGGTTTGATTCAACTCTCCATGCTTCACTGTCCTGAGATAATCGTGTCATCTCTACATAGCTACCACAACCTACATTCAAGGCAATCTGTTTAACATATTCTAATCTTGGTCTGGCCCTACAGTTCCTGTCCTCAACCCTTCCTTCCATAACTAAGCTTGCTATTCCTGGGTATCTGAGCACGTATCCTACCAGCCTATCTCTTCTCTTTATTAGCAGTTGCCAGAAACATCTCTCCTCTCCCACTAGTCTTCATCTGAAGAATATTTCCCAGTAGAAAATAGGAGCCATTTATTCTAAAAAGAACCTTTCTATTAGTATAAGATTAACATTGTATTCGCACTTTCAAATTTTACCCAGACACCTCATTACCTACCATTATATAACACCTCAAGTACCACCAGACAACAACTCAAGTACCACCAGACCCCTCAAGTAACACCAACAACACCTCAAGCGCCATCGGAAAACGTGTCTTGCATCACTGGGTTTTAAACTCTACTATAAAGTTGAGCGTTTCCCATGGCCGTCATTCGTTCTAGACGTAGGCTAAGTGTTGAAACTGATAGCCTACTATTTTCGGTACGCATCGCACAGGAATACTCATTTCCACACCACCATGAGGTAGAGTACATGGCGCGTTTTTTTACGTGGTTTCCCCAGTAGGCCTAGTCCACGGTTACTGTGGCATTTGAGATTGTCAACATTGAAATTCGGGTTCGTTTCCTTCTGAAACTGCGTACGTTCCGCTGTAAACTGCTCGTAACGTTTGGTTATGTTTGTAGGAGATAACGAGCCGTCCAAGAAGCTATAATCACGTGCGTTGTTACTTTATTTTCTAAATACTTCAGTTGAGTGTATTTATTCTTCACTCTTGTATGTATTCTGGGTTATTCCCTCTTCATGTAATTTCCACTTGTGTTTATATTTCTCTCTCTCTCTCTCTCTCTCTCTTTCTCTCCCTCCATCTTCTTGTTCTTATTTAAATGTGACTCAGAGTTGATGTTTAACTGCTAGCTGACACATGTGACAATTCTCCGGTGTATTCATTCAACCTTAACCCATTCAGTTGAGATCGAACTATTGTACACTAGGGTATTTTTTACAGTAATACACACACAATAAGCCCATAACCATTGTGATTGTACATTATCATTTAACTAATTCCATTGCGGTAGATTTGTTATGAACGATGTTTACCCTGTTAGACCATCGGTGCCGCCCAACCTCTTTCCAAAAGCAATGCCTGTTCTTGCGACCAAAGGTCAAAACAGAACTTCAAAACACACAAACTGCCCACTAGGGAATTGAAGAATACAGCAGTCTCACAGCCAAGGGGGGGGGGGGGGTCCAATTACGGGAACATAACCTCATATCTTACATGGCGCCGTGTAGCGACATACCGAGACTACTGTATGGCACACACACACTCACATGAGATCTGTTAATAAACTAGACCCTTAGCCTACCGATTCTCAAAACACTTAGTGATCCTTTGTTGGAAAGTTACCCCACAAAAATACTTACGACTTGCTTTCTTATTGGGGCAGATGACCTCGCTATTCCACCCCTTAAAACTAAACTCGCTTTCTTGATGCTTGCAGATGGTGATGTAGTTCACTGAAATATTGAATCTGACAGGCACATAGGCCAGCTGGTTCTTGTAGACCAATAAAATATTCCAAATGACACTAAAACATATCGGGAACGGCCATACGACTGGTTTGAAGCTCTTTTGACCATTGGCCGCATGAACAGGCATTGTTTTTGTAAAGAGGTTAGACGGCATCGATAGTCTCTCAGGGTAAACATCGTTCATAACAAATCTACCGCAATGGAATTAGTTAAATTGTAATGCAGCATCACTATGGTTATGGGCATATTGTTAAACGCATGGTTTGTTGCGTTCGTTTCATGGTCCACTGAGATAACACTAATAGAGTGATCAAATAGCCATCTTATTAGCTATTTGGAGTGATTACCTAGGCTCTATGGCTGAGGAAGCTTGCGACTTTGTAGCCACGTCAGAAATGCCACGGCACGGTTACCTTAGTACGTTACATTGATTCAAATATAGGTGGCCATGCTTGGTCGACATGGCCACAAAGACGCAGCGGAGAGCGTTTTCTCGGCGCAACGAAAACGATGCTCTGTGTAGTTTCTTATCGATGTGGCCATGCTAGCACGACACTGGGTGCATATACAGGGTGTCTCTTATTATTAACGTTTAAAATTCTCTATAGCCACGTAGATGGCATTGAGACAAGAAATTTGATATAGGTCCCTTAGGGTCGCAAGTGTCCGGAAATACCTTAAAAGTGAACCACAACTGTTAAACATATGCGTGCATAAGAGAGCACGGGCCTGACCGCTCTAGCTTAGCCGTCGCCTGATAACGTCATATGTTTAACAGTTGCGGTTCACTTTTAAGGTATTTCCGGACATTTGCAACCCTAAGTTTCCTATATCAAATTACTCGTCTCATAGCCACCTACGTCGCTATAGAGAGTTTTATACGTTAATAACAGACAAATATAAATAGCACACTTTAAAAGGTACGCTAAAAATTCTAGACTGTTTATAGCTATGAAAATAATATTAATGTGCGAAAAAATGTGGATGCAGTAGTGTAAACAACTCAAAAGGGAAGTTTACCAACATATATGGCATATTTCAATAAGACCTTGAAAAATTAAACAATTTTCAAAAAAGTGTTGAGAGGTAACAAGAAGCCTAATACCAAAATAAAATAAAAATGTGATTCATTTCATTCAACAGGTCACATTTTTACCTGTAATGTTATCGCAGACACAGCATTAGTTCATGGTGTGCTCAGAACCATCTGTCCTTTAACCACTGAGGGAATAATGCATGTGTTCACGTTAGCTAGTCCACAATGTAAATTGGTTTCCTTCATGATGCATCACGGGTCAGACGACTTTCCGGACAGAATTTCTCTTCGTTCTTTTCCCCCAGGGGCTCACTTCCATTGGGACGTGGGTTGGCGACCACGGGACCCCAGCTGAGTCTGGCATTGCTTCCACTTACTAGTGCCGGGATCCTCTCTTTCTTCTTTCCTGTCGACTTCTCTTGGTCAACTCTTGTTCTCTTCCGACCCCGACGGTATTAGGGTATCCGAGGCCTCGGAAGTCTCTTCCTTTCCCGCCTTCATTGGCCCTTCTCTCATCTTTCCTGATCCCTCAGTCTTCAACCTTCTTTTCATTATAGTTCCTTTTCTCGTTAATATTCCCGCCCTGTTTTTATGAATTTGCTCCCGGTGTCTCTAAATTACATTGTGTGAGTTTTTTTTACTCAAAAACATTTTGAAAGTTTTTTCAATCTTCATTGCACTTTGTAAGTATTTTCGATCGAAACTTCATTTTGTAAGTATTTTCAATCTCAATTGCATTTTGTCAGTATTTTGAATTTCAATTGCACTTTGGGAGTATTTTGAATCTGAACCAGCCTTTTTCAATCTCACTTACATTGTGTATTTTCAATTCCAATTGCATTTTGTAAGTATTTTGAACCTCAATTGCATTTTGTAAATATTTTCAATTTCAATTGCATTTTGTAAGTATTTTGAATTTCAATTGCACTTTGGGAGTATTTTGAATCTGAACCGGCCTTTTTCAATCTCACTTGCATTGTGTATTTTCAATTCCAATTGCGTTTTGTAAGTATTTTGAACCTCAATTGCATTTTGTACGTATTTTCAATTTCAATTGCATTTTGTAAATATTTTGAATTTCAATTGCATTTTGTACGTATTTTCAATTTCAATTGCATTTTGTAAATATTTTGAATCTCAATTGCATTTTGTACGTATTTTCAATTTCAATTGCATTTTGTAAATATTTTGAACCTCAATTGCATTTTGTACGTATTTTCAATTTCAATTGCATTTTGTAAATATTTTGAATTTCAATTGCATTTTGTACGTATTTTCAATTTCAATTGCATTTTGTAAATATTTTGAATTTCAATTGCATTTTGTTGAGTATTTCGATTCTACATTGCATTTTGTAAGTAATTTGAAACTACATTTTGTCCGCATTTTTCAATCTAAATTTATTCCTTTTATAATTATTTCCGCTCTCCATTTTGGGAGTCATTTCAATCTGAGTTCCATTTTGTAAGTATTTTCAGTCCAGCTTAATTTTCGTTATGGTTTCCATTTCATTGTCATTTCCGCTATCACCCAGACCATTAGGGGCCGATAACCTAGATGTTAGGCCCCTTAAAACAACAATTATCATCATCATCTTCGCTCTTCCTTACCACCATTGTTTGACATTTTCCCGCAGAGATTACTTATAAGACTACCAATAATACTTGTACAGTTATCGATTATTCTCCGTTTGAATGGAGAAACTACAGCTGTTCCTCGTGAATTATTAACCGAATAGGAACTCAATTGGACCTTCGAATGGACTGAGTCACGCAAATCATTGCTCCGTTCCTTAAACACCCCACTTACAGGACAATTGCCCTTTCATCATACTGCTCGACATGTAACTACTAGAAGTAAACTCCCAGGCCACTATTACTCAGAGCCATCCAGTTGTGAATAAGGATCATGTCGTAACATTATTTATTTGATTATTTTATTTTATTTTACTTATTTAATTTAATTTGATTTTGTTTTATTTTGTTTTAAATTGTTTTTTATTTAGTCAATTTACCCTCTAGGTTGGTGGTTCCCACGGACTCAACGAGGGAACTCACCACTACCGTCTCTATGGGCAGTGTCCTGAAGCTTGGAACATCTGGTCGGGTTGGATACAACTGGGGAGGTGTGATCAGCACTTCGCCCAGGCGGCCACACCTGCAAAGCGAACAGGGGCCTCATGAGGGATGAAAAGGGATGGAAGATTGGGATGGATAGGCTAGGAAGAGGGAAGGAGGCGGCCGTGGCCTTACAGTAGGTATCATCCCGGCATTTGCCCGAAGACGAAGTGGGAAACCACGGAAAACCACTTCGAGGATTGCTGAGGTGGGAATCGAACCCCCTCCACTCATTTGGACCACCCGAGGCTGAGTAGACCCCGTTCCAGTCCTCATACCACTTTTCAAATTTCGAGGTAGAGCCGGGAATCGAACCCAGGACCTCCGGGGCGGCAGCTAACCATGCTGACCGCTACGATACAGAGGCGATTTTTTTTTACTTTTTTTAAATTTGTTTTATTTTATTTTGTTTTATTTTTATTTTGTTTTGTTTAATTTCTTTTGTTTTATTTTATTTTGTTTTGTTTTATTTTGATTTTACAGAAAACTTATACAAAACAAAAAAACAGAAAACACGAAGCAAAACCCAAAATTCAAAAACAAAAGCAAATACAGATCACAAAAAACAAGAAATACAAAGCAAAAAGAAAAATTCAATATAAACAAAAGCACAAAGCAAACACAAAACCAAAAACACTACCCAAAAAAGTAGAAAACAACAAACACTAAAGATACGCGAGGCGAAGTCCAGAGAAACGTTTCTCATGAAAATGATTCTTATTCACAAGTGGATTAAACGAGTTTTGTAACTGGACGACCCAATTGCTCTTCCATTATTCGCTGAAATAACAGTACGACATGTAACAACTAGAAGTTAACTCCCAGGGCACTATTACTCAATAGCTTGCCACGGTGGGTAAGTGGTTATCGTGTCGGACTACCAACCGCAAGCGTGCAGGTTCGTTCCTGGCCGTGGTAAGTGTTTTTTGAAAAGACGACAAAAATCAAGGTACGTATGTATGGCTGTCAAGGAACCCATATGAATTCAGTAGGCCGTGTTCATAATGGCAAAATTAATCTCGGGATTTTCCGCCATCACGAAGTTCCTCCATTCTCTACTAGAAAGCACTATAGTGTCAAGGAACTTAGATATCTAACCTCTTTGACTTTCATAGCGCTCCAAGGAACGACGAAATTCGAGATGAAAGCTGCTCTCTGGGTGTTAAATAAAAAAGCTTTCACCCGGCTACAGAGGCCATACGAAATTATTATTATTATTATTATTATTATTATTATTATTATTATTATTATTATTATTATTATTATTACTCAATACATCTTGGGGGCATAGTGACGCAGCGTTCAAGCTATTTGTCTCTCGCCAAGGTGTACCGGGTTCGATTCCCGGTCAATGCATGTGAGATTTTCGAAGTGAAATGCCATGTCCTGTGGTTCAGATTCCACGTAAAAAGGAGGTCCCGTGGCTCACGATCACATGATTAACGGTCACATAAATCTACAAACTTCCTCCCGTTTCTCAATACATCTTAACAGAGCGTACGGTATTGCTATATATCTTGTTTTTGTTTGAGTCTTCAGATCTTGGACGGGTTTCATGCTTCCCTGTCCTGAGCTAATCGTTTCATCTCTACATAGCTACCACACCCTACAGTTTGGTTGGCTGCGTGGCTCAGCGGTAACGTTCCTGCCTGCTGTTCCCGAAGTTTCAGGATCGAATCCTAGCGCAGCCAGCTGACATTTGGGGGTGTGCAAATGTGAGGGAGACGTGTCAGTAGATTTTCTGACACGTTAGAGATCCCCTTTGGGGATAAAAGATACAGTCAGTCTGAAATACTAGACTTTATATCATTTCAAATGGCGCATGATACAAATACTAGACATGTTAGAAAGGCAGGAGGGCTTCTCGCTTCGCTCGAAGCCCCAGGACTCTTTCAACAGACTACATTACCCATTAACTTATACTTCCCGCGCGGGGAACGGAGAGCGGGAGGTACACTCTGCTGCATGATGTCATGCGCTTTCCGTCTCCGTATCGCATAACGCCATAGCCCAGGAGTAAACTCAGACTCGGTGCATATGCACTGAACAACGTGATGACGTCATACGCTCTCCGTCTCCGTATTGCATAACGCCATAGCCCAGGAGTAAACACAGACTCGGTGCATATGCACTGAACAATATGATGACGTCATACGCTCTCCGTCTGCGTATCGCATAACGCCATAGCCCAGGAGTAAATTCAGACTCGGTGCATATGTACTGAACAACATGATGACGTCATACGCTCAAGTGCAACCTTAGTACATTTCCTCTCCGTAACCGTAACGCATAACGGTAGACCAAAGTATAACGATGAAGTCGACAGGATCATTTAAAATGATAGAAATTCTGGCACCCCGGCGTCCTTAAAGCGGGAGCTGTTAAAAGGGACGTAAAACCATTATTATTATTATTATTATTGTTATTATTATTATTATTCTTTCTTTCTTTCTTTCTTTCTTTCTTTCTTTCTTTCTTCGATTCGGACAACTAGGGACCACGTCAGTTCAACTGTCTCTTCTTCCGAGCTCTAACTACCGCTCAGTGTTCCCGCATTCGTCTCCGGTGTTGTTCTTTTCTCTCTTGGGACCACATCTTCCCAGTCTTCAGCTTCGGCTTTTCCTGGAAACCTTTGTGCGTACGTAGTTTTCGGTGAAGTGGAACACGCTCCTGGATATCTTTAGGGGAAATTTCCATTTCACGTAGATCTTTCTCAACTTCAGTGAACCATGCCCCTTTGGTTTTCTTGTCCTGAAAGTACGTCAATATCCGTTTTGATATCCTGCCTGGTATCATTCGAGTCACATGGCTTTAAAAGGCAATCCTTCTTTTTCGAATCGTGTGACTGATCTTCTCCACGTGCTTGTATAATTCGTGGTTGTGACGCCTTCTGTACTCGCTGTTTTCTTTGATAGGACCCAGGATTTTCCTCAAAATCTTCCTTTCTTTCGCCTCTAGTTTTTCCATTAGACCTTTCTTGTTCATTATTAGAGTCTCTGCCGCATTATTATTATTATTATTATTATTATTATTATTATTATTATTATTAACGCTTTCAAGTCCAGGATTACTATTAAAATTATTCATGCTTTTGGGATATTGCCGTGTGGAAATAACATTTAAAATTCTAAACGTTTGCCTTGCCTAGCGTTGCCTAGCGTTGCCTAGCGTTGCCTAGCGTTGCCTTGCGTTGCCTAGCGTTGCCTTGCGTTGCCTAGCGTTGCCGTGCGTTGCCTTGCGTTGCCTAGCGTTGCCTAGCTTTGCCTTGCGTTGCCTAGCGTTGCCTAGCGTTGCCTTGCGTTGCCTTGCGTTGCCTAGCGTTGCCTAGCGTTGCCTAGCGTTGCCTTGCGTTGCCTAGCGTTGCCGTGCGTTGCCGTGCGTTGCCTTGCGTTGCCTAGCGTTGCCTAGCTTTGCCTTGCGTTGCCTAGCGTTGCCTAGCGTTGCCTTGCGTTGCCTTGCGTTGCCTAGCGTTGCCTAGCGTTGCCTTGCGTTGCCTAGCGTTGCCTAGCGTTGCCTAGCGTTGCATAGCGTTGCCTAGCATTCTACCACAGGGGCATCCCAAATTTAGTGCTGCGATGGGACAATTCCAGAACAAATGTGGAGACTATGCGGAACAATTGTTTGTATATCCAACTTATATTAATTGCTTCTATCATCATACAAATTTTCAAATTGTTTGCTGTAATAGATTCATAGATATTGAGAACCGAAACAAAAGTTTCGTGCTTTTCAGTCGGTCAACACGAATGTACGCAAAAAAGGGCTGGGTTTTGTTCAAATCCTGAAATAAATTACATGAGATGAATAAATACATTAGGATGACCAGTTTCGATCGTCAAGCGATCATCATCAGATCCATTACACTTAGGCTATAACATCTATGTTGAGAATACAGGTGAAAAATATTTACAATATGAACAATTATTTAGTTGCAGTATTGGTAATGCAACTGTCGGTGTATGCTAAATGTAGTATATATGATGTTAGGTGAAATTCTAAAATGTTGATAGAAATCCGGAGTATGTCTGTTTGGGGTGGCTATATGGTTGTAAACAGTCAACTATGGTTATACTGTAATATTACAGGCTACGACTTATCTGGTTGGGTTTCTTCCGCGCTGGAGCTTAGAGCAGTTTGTGTTCACTCTTGCGCCAGTTGTGGTCGACTGAACCGGGCTGTTAACTCAACGAAGCTGCTTTTTCCTTTCTCTCCCCCCTTGTTCCTATGTGCTGTCTGAGGTCAGTGCAATGTGTATTTGTGTTATGTTGCCAAATCTAGATAAGATGTGTGTTATTGAATACAGGAAGGTCTACGACTATTAAAGACCATGGAACTGTCTTCGCCACGCGTGGACTCTTTTTTTGGGTACATTCGTGTTGAACGACTGAAAAGCACCAAGCTTTTGTTTACTTAGGCAACACTGAAAAAATGGCTTCAAACCCCACAAAATTGAGAACCGTCTAAATATTGACTGGTCGAGCGTCTTTAGATCACACAGAGAGAAGAGCTGATAATACAGCATTGAGTTAGACGTGGGTTCACGAATGAGCTGAATTTTGGAACACTGCATAGCGATATTAGCTCAGAAATGGTAGTTAAGTTGCCTTCTTCCGCTCCGCGTCGAAAGTCTGGAGGAAAGCTGCGCTGGCAGAGAACTTCAAGTTACGGAGCGGATGTTGACTCAAGCTACTGCCGATCGAACAGGGGGTGAGATAAACTGAGGCACTGCTCTGTTCCTAAACGCATTAAACCTGCCCGAATAACAATAGACCTAGACCTACATGTATAGTACAATAACACTAATGCACGTGATATCACTGATTCTAGTTCATATTTCTGCCGAAAATAAGTTAACGAATATTTTTAGCCTACTTTTCACATTTTGCAAATATGAGGAAAAAGTAGACTTATGAGATCGGGCAGATGTGTGTCTGTCTGCCTGTCCTTCTGTCTGTCTGTCTGTCTGTCTGTCCTTCTGTCTGTCTGTCTGTCTGTCTGGCTGTATGATTGTCCCCCCCCCCTATCAACTCCTAAACGGCTACAGCAATCGAAACAAAATTTGGTAGGAGTAAAGATCTATACCTGAATATCTCACGGCCATATTTGAAATTGATGTCAGTGCTACCAACTGCTGAAAAATCGCACATGAAATTTGAGCTCCATGTTGGATATCTTGGAAGGTATGAATGGGAGCTATTTCAAAATTGGCACACGTATAGACAATAATATTGCAGTTTAATTTCCAGGATGCCATACATGACCGTGTTGCCAAAATGATTATAAGCCTGCTGAAAGGTCCAAATTTTAAATGCATATAACTTCTACACTATGAATTGGATTTCAACCAAATTTCGTATGTGCTATATGTACATAAACAGATATGACTGAGCGTATTCTTAAGAGCCACCAGGGCTGCCAACTGTTAATTAATGCTCTCAATGTTTTTATCCAAATACCTATATATCAGAGAGTATGCAAGCCGAGAGCTTTAAACTATGCACACGTATAGTACCTGACATTCTAAATTAATTTGGAGTAACGTATATACGTCAGTGCTACCAACATGATTCTAAGCCTGCTGAGAGGTCCAACTTTAAATACATGTAACTTCTATACTATCATTTGGATTTCAACCAAATTTCGTGTGTGCTATGTGTACCAAAGCAGGTATGATTATGCCGATTCCTAAGAGTAACCAGGGCTGCCAACTGTTAATAAACACTGTCTCTATTTTTTTACCCTAATATCAATATATCAGAAAGTATGCAAGCCAATAGCTCTGAACCAAAGCAGATATGACTATGCCGATTCCTAAGAGTAACCAGGGCTGCCAACTGTTAATAAATACTGTCTCTATTTTTGTTACCCTAATATCAATATATAAGAAAGTAATCAAGCCAATAGCTCTGAACTTAGCACACGTATAGTACCTGGCATTCTAGATTAATTTGGAGTCAGTGCTGCCAACATGATTCTAAGCCTGCTGATAGGTCCAATATTAAAATGCATGTAACTTATATACTAACTAATGGATTTCATTCAAAATTGTCACAACAATAGATCATATTATTTCAGATTATTTCTGTCCAATACATGTATGTCATTGTTGCCAACATGATTTTACGCGCGCTGTTAGATCCAATGTTTAACTGCATGTAACGTCCATGCTATCCATTGGACTTCAACCAAATTGTGTATTCTGTACCTTAAGAGATGGAACTAAGATCAGTCACCAGGGCTGCCAACTGTAGTTCTCTATTAGGATACATTATGCCAGCTATACAGTATTTCGAACTAATTAGAAATTTTGATATTACCAACTTAAGTTCGTCATTATTCTAGATAGATCCATATTGATTAATCACTGGCATGAATCTTACATTTTAAGAAATGTAGGCTCTTTAGTTCGTCACGGAACTTCTTGTCTTTAATCTTCTATAACATTGAAAGTTAAGGGAACTGGGAAGTGTGAATCAGCTTCCCATATTGGCAGTGTATATCATATAGTAATTTAGATATTTCCCTAAAAAATTCCTGAAATGTAAATTCCACTTCTGCACTTATATGTACTGGTACAGGGTTTCAGTTTGCTGTATCTAGTAATCGTCTACAAGTTGTTCCGTGAAGAACTAAATAGCCTATTTTCATATCTCCAACTTATGTTAATTGCCTCTATCAACATACGAATTTTCAGATTGATTGCTGTAATAGATTCTTAGATATTGATAACCGTGTAAGTATTTCGGATGGTCACAATGTAAACAATTGTACTAAATTAGATGTCAGGGCATTGCAATTCGTATAGTCATTTGCTGAACCAGGTGTCACTGAGTTCGGATGATTAAATCGCGAGAAAATTCTATTTAAATGTTTCAAATTCGATTGGCCACCATGTTGGTTTTGTAGTTAACAGATTTTTGAGAATCACATAGGTGAACGTCCAGTAGTGCCCCTTATAACCGTTCCAAATTTCAGGGTGATATGAGTGATAGTTTCTGAGATATAGAATGCCGGTGTAATATTCCACACGGTAATATCCCAAAAATATGAGTAATTTTAATAAGAATTATACCTTTCGTCTTTTATATACATTTGTCCAGTAGTAGTTCTGATTTTTTAGCCTATTTTCAATTTTGAAAAAATAGGCTTATGAGATCACCTTTTGTCCGTGTGTGTGTGCGCGTGTGTGTGTGTGTGTGTGTGATTCGTGTGTGTGTGTCCCCCCCCCCTAATAAAATCTAAACGGCAGGAGCGATTTCAATGAAACTCGGAAAGTTCATAGCACTATTTCCGGCGACTTCGACCGTGCCCTTCAAATTTTGTTACGACACACCAATCCAACATGGCGGCTGTGCGAAATATTTCACCAGCATTCAATATCTCCGAAATTATTACCGATATTACCCTGACATTTTCTATGGTGATAGAGGGAACTACTATAAGTTCACTTATGTGACTTTTGAAAACCTGGTTACTACAAAACCAACATGGCGGCCAAGCGAATTTGGGACTTTTAAATAGACGTTTCTCGCGATTTGACCAACCAAACGCAATGAAACTTGGTACAGTATATATTTATATACATTGTAATGCACCGACATCTAACTTTGTTCAATTGTTTACATAATCACAAGATGGCGGATGTGCGAAATATTTCACCGGCATTCTATATCTCTGAAACTATTAGCGGTATCTCCATAAAATTTTGTACGGAGATAAAGGGCACTACTGGAATTCCATCTATAAGATTTTCAAAAACCGGTTAACTACAAAACGAACATGGCGGCCAAGCGAATTTGAACATTTTAAATAGACCTTTCTCGCGATTTAATGTTCCAAGCGCACTGAAACCTGGTACAGGAAATATTTATACACATTGTAATCCACTGGTATCTAATTTAGCTCAATTGTTTACATAACCTCAAGATGGCGGCAGTGCGAATTTTAAAATTATTTTTTTATTTCTTGTGATGTAGTCATGCGATCGAAGTGAAAGTTTGAATAATGAACCTACGCAATAATTTTCCTTTAATGGTTCATGACTCTATGGCCTATACATTTAACAATCCAACATGGCGACCAACCGAAATATTTAGACGATACTGAATATCTACGAATCTATTTTAGCAATCAAACTGCATTTTTTAATGTTCATAGGGGCTATGAACTTAAGTTCACCTATAGGACTTTAAATAACCTGGTGAACACAAATCCAACATGGCGGTGACGCGAATTATAAATATTCGCATGGACATTTCTCGCAATTTAACCATCCGCGTGCAGGGAAACTTGGTACAGTAAATCTTTATCCGAATGTTAATCCACTGGCATCTAATTTATTTCAATCGTTTCCATAACCTCAAGATGGTAGCTGTGAAAAATTTTTAAATCTCCTTGTTTTTTCTTGTGTCTTAATTATGCGATTGAAGTTTGAATACTACACGTTCACAATAATCTGCATGTAACAGTAAACTCTAGGACCTACATATATAAAATCCAACATTGCGACCATCCGAAATATTTGGTCGGTTCTCAATATCTACGAATCTATTACAGCAATCAAACTGAAATTGTGTATGTTGATAGTGGCAATTAACATAAGTAGGATATATGAAAATAGGCTGTATAGTTCTTCACGGAACTACTTGTTTAAGATGTTATGTGTGTTTAGCTTTAAGACAACTAGGCCTAGTATTGTCTAGAAATAATTTTCATAACAACCTTTGAATCGAAAAATGTTTGAATGTGAGACTTATATTTGGCCGCTTAGGATGATCACAATGTGGCCGAAGCCGGTAGACTACTGTAATTACACTGGTCAAAGAACGATTTGCATATTCCATTTTCATTGCTGTATGGCGACATTTCGTTCTTTTTTTGAACATTGGCTCATGTGTTAACTCTAAGATAACATGTTGGTTTGTTTCTACCGCGCTCGGCTTTCGGAAATGGAGTTTTTGCATACAACGTGCACAAATGGGGGAAGCGGCCAAACCCGGGCTGTGTTTGTGGTACATTGAACCAGACCATCAGGCACATTGTGGAAGATGGCAAACTAAGAGCATACCTAGATGACCCTAAAGACATATTCAGTGCTACACCATCGAGCCTGGACTGGAGAAAACAGACTGGACATAAGGTTATAATAAGGTTGATATCTGCGCTAGTATGTATTTGTTATTTTTAGCCTATTTTCATGTAATGAAAAAATAGGCTTATGAGATCACCGTTTGTCCGTGTGTATGTGTGTGCGTGTTTGTGTGATTCGTGTGTATGTCGCCCCTAATAACTTCTAAACGGCTGTAGCGATTTCAATGAAACGCTGTAGGATCATAGCACCATTCTGGCCGACCCCGACTGTGACCTTCAAATGTTATTGTGTCTCACCAATCCAACATAGCGGCTGTGCGAAATATTTCACCATTATTCAGTACCTCCGAAACTATTACAGATATCACCCTGAAATTCTGTACGGTGATAAAGGGCACTACTAGACGTTCACCTATGAGACT
This sequence comes from Meconema thalassinum, assembly GCA_946902985.2. Lineage (NCBI taxonomy): Eukaryota > Metazoa > Arthropoda > Insecta > Orthoptera > Tettigoniidae > Meconema > Meconema thalassinum. The sequence continues at coordinate 300,097,787 of OX336396.1, read as the reverse complement.
TTCAAAAACCTGGTAACTACAAAACCAACATGGCGGCCAAGCGAAGTTGAGACTTTTAAATAGACATTTCTCGCGAATTAACCATCCAAACGTAATGAAACATGGTAAAGCAAATGTTTATACACATTGTAACGCACTGACGTCTAATTTAGTTTAATTGTTTACATAACCTCAAAATGGCGGCTGTGCGAAATATTTCACTGGCATTCTATATCTCCGAAACTATTACAGATATCACCGTGAATTTTTTACGGCGTTAAAGGACACTGCTACAAGTTAATCTATGTAACATTCAAACACCTGCAAAGTACAAAACGAACATGGCGGCCAAGCAAATTGAAACATTTTAATAGACTTTTCTCGTGATTTAACCATCTGAGCGCAGTGAAATATGGTACAGTAAATAATTATACATATTGTAATGCACTGGCATCTAATCTAGTTCAACTGTTTACATAATCTCAAGATGGCGGCTGTGCGAAATTTTAAAATTAAGTTTTTATTTCTTGTGTCGTAATCATGTGATCAAAGTGAAAGTTTGAATAATGAAGCTACGCAATAATTTTCCTTTAATGGCACATAACTCTATGGCCTATACATTCAACGGTCCAAAATGGCGAGCATCCAAATATTTTGACGGTTCTCAATATCTACGAATATTTTACAGCAATCAAACTGATATTTTATCATTTCGAATAATATTGTCGACTTCATCGTTATGCTTGGGTCTAACGTTATGCGATACGGAGACGGCGAGTGCGTGACGTCATACAGGAATACAGGGTGACTCCTAAAGAAGTGTGCAAGATGTCAGACAGGAATACAGGGTGACTCCTAAAGAGATGTACACGATGTCAGATAAGAATACCGGATGACCCTTAATGAGGTGTACAAGATGTCAGACAAGAATACAGGGTGACTCCTAAAGAGATATACAAGACGTCAGGTAAGAATACAGGGTGACTCCTAAAGAGATGTAGAAGATGCCAGATAAGAATACAGGGTGACTCCTAAAGAGATATACAAGAATTCAGATAAGAATACAAGGTGACTCTTAAAGAGGTGTACAAGATGGCAGAGAAGAATACTCGGTGACTCCTAAAGAGGTGGACAAGATGTCAGACAATAATAATGGGTGACTCCTGAAGAGGTGTACAAGAAGTCAGTCAAGAATACAGGGTGACTCCTAAAGAGGTGTACAAGATGTCACACAAGAATACAGGGTGACTTCTAAAGAGATATACAAGATGCCAGATAAGAATACAGGGTGCCTCTAAAGATGTGTGCAGGATGTCAGAGCAAAATACAGGATGACACTTAACGAGGTGTACAGTATGTTAGATTCAATTCACATACCGGCTGACCCATAAAGAGGTTTGCAAGATATCAGATTCAAACAAGATGTTCAGTAAAGAACATATAGCCTACTTTCTCCTAAATGTATGAGTATAGTTATAACTCGTTGTTATTATCAAAGAGTATAATAGAACTATTCTTTGTTGAAGACCTTAGAAACGATTTACCTCTACCAAGCGCCACGACCTAGATAAAAACTGCTACCATCATTGAAGAAAGAAAGAAAGAAAGAAAGAAAGATAAGAAGTATATCAAGAATGTTATGGATCTGGAGACATAATCGACCGGACTGGCGGCGTGGCTCAGCGGTAACGTTCTCGCTTGCTGGGCCCTAGGTTGCAGGTTCGTATCCTGGCGCAGTCAGCTGGCATTTGAGGGTGCACAAATGCGAGGGAGCCGTGTCAGTACATTTACTGGCACGTTAAAGATCCCCTTCGGGCCAAAATTCCGGCACCCCGGTGTCTCTAAAAGCAGGAGTAGTTAAAAGGGATGTAAAACCAATAACATTATTATTATTATTATTACGACCTGCCGTGGGCAACATCCAACTTTGAGTTGAGGCATGTCTTTACACGTCTGGTTGTGCATGGCTTTCACAACCCTAATTGAATTAACAAATCTTTCCATGACCCTACAGAGACGTGTGTATACAAACTATGTGGATATTTTCGATAATATAATCCTAACAGAGCGAGTGCATTCTAGCGGCCAGAATAAGAAACTTTTCAATAAAATCTGGAAGTTACCTTTTTGGCAGCTAGATGTCTCGAGTAAATCTGCTGGCGAATTATGTTTTAATTAAATATATATTTTACACCATAATTTGGACAATATAACGCTTAATAACATTTTCAAGTAACGCAAAATAGGCTGTTACAAACCCTTTAAAATAAAAAGTTAAAATGTATCGTAGTATCAACTTGTCATTCTTCAAATTCGATGCGCATAGAATGATAATGGTATAGTAATCAATGGATCCCCACGTAGACTAGTCGGGACATCTAGTGGTGAAATATCGAACAATATAATCCTAACAGAGCGAGTGCATTCTAGCGGCCAGAAGAAGAAACTTTTCAATAAAATCTGGAAGTTACCTTTTTGGCAGCTAGATGTCTCGAGTAAATCTGCTGGCGAATTATGTTTTAATTAAATATATATTTTACACCATAATTTGCACAATATAACGCTTAATTTTAAAACATCTGAGTCATTACAAAACAATAAACATATAACATTTCAAGCAAAAAAACTAGCTCTGATCGGGTTTGAACCATAGGCATCTGAGCGACAGGCTATCGCTCTACCACTGAGCTAATTGCGTCAACGAATATCGTTCTATTTAAAATGACTTACATAGAACTTGTTAGCAAATAATGATTTATACTAAACGATTTCATCACTGGAGTATATTATTTATATATAAAGCATTTCATACAAAGTTTATTTATTTTTTATCAGTACGCTATATTGCATTCAATACTCAAATTAGTGAAATATAAGTCAGGCACAAGATATCCGCTGCCATCTTGTCTTATTACTGAATCAGTTCAGCTTTTTAAAATCACGTCTGCACTATAGTATTACAAAATAAACTTTTAATTTCGAACGTGCCTCTTCCTTTAGAACAGTTAAAACGATTCTCGGCTCGATAATCGGAACTGGTGGGTCCCATGATATGGATTATAAAGTTTGCATAATTCGCACGGCCGCCATCCTGAAATGGTATGGCGGACGACCTTGTAGTTTGGTCACAAGACGCATCCTATACGAAGGTATGTTGTTACCAAATTTGGTAGAGATCGGATGATTTGGTTAGTCGTTATTTGATTTTACGTATTGAACGTTTGAGTGGCCGCCATTCAGTTTTAGTAAAGATGGCGGCGATATAAAACATGACACTGAGGTGTCCTTTGCTAGTGCTACCTTTGTACCAAATTTCGTTCAATTCGCATTCACCGTGTTCGAATTGATAGGGGGGGACAGACATTCAGAGTACACACACTCACACACACACAGACACACACACACACACACACACACACACAGACTCACACACACACATACACACACACACACACACAGACTCACACACACACATACACACACACAGACAGACACACTTTTTTCGCCCTGTGTTGATCTCATAAGTCTACTTTCATTTTTTGCAAAAATCGAAAGTAGGCTAAAAATGGGTGACCCTAAAAGAGTTGTAAAATATGTCAGACTCAAATAGACTACAGGGTGACCCTTAAAGAGGTGCCCGCGCGGGAAGCCTAAGTTAATGGATAATGGAGTCTGTTGAAAGAGTCCTGGGGCTTCGAGCGAAGCGATATAATGTCTAGCCTCTCACACTGACTGTATCTTTTTACGTTCATAGATGCTATGAACATAAGTTTACCTATAGGACTTTCAGTAACCTGGTGAGCACAAATCCAACATGGCGGTGACGCGAAGTATCAATCTTTAAATGGACGTTTCTCGCGATAAATAACATAAATAACAAGAAGTTCCGTGGAGAACTATACAGCCTATTTTCATATATCCTATTCATGTTAATTGCTTCTATCAACTTGCAAAATTTCAGTATGATTGTTGTGATAGATACGTAGATATTGAGAACAGATTGTCGTCAGGTTTGATGTTTATTTATGTACTATTACATGTAGATTATTGTGTACGTGTGGTATTCAAACTTCAATCTCATGATTAGGACACAAGAAATAAAAACGAGATTGAAAAAATTCGCACAGCTGCCATCTTGTGGTTATGAAAACAATTGAAATAAATTAGATCCCAGTGGATTAACATTTTTATAAGCATTTAACGTGCAAAGTTTCACTGCACTCGGATGGTTAAATCGCGAGGAACGTCCATAAAATATTTCAGTTTGATTGGTGTAAAAGATTCGTAGATATTGAGAACCGTCTAAATATTTCGGATGTTCGCCATTTTGGATTGTTATATGTATAGGCCATAGAGTTATGTACCATTAAAGGAAAATTATTGCGTAGCTTCATTATTCAAACTTTCATTTCGATCGCATCATTGCGACGCAAGGAATAAAAACTTAATTTTAAAATTTCGCTTAGTCGTAATTTTGAGGTTATGTAAACAATTGAACTAAATTCGATGCTAGTGCTTTACAATATGTATAATAATTTACTGTACCACATTTCACTGCGCTCAGATGGTTAAATCACGAGAAAAGTATATTAAAATGTTTCAACTTCACTTGGCTGCCATGTTCGTTTTGTACTTTACAGGTTTTTGAATGTGACATAGATAAATTTATAGCGGATTCTTTTATCACCGTAAAAAATGTCAAGGTGACATCTGTAATAGTTTCGGAGATATAGAATGCCAGTGAAATATTTTGCACAGCCGCCATTTTGAGGTTATGAACACAATTGAACTAAGTTAACATCATTGCATTTAAATGAGTATAAACATTTGCTGTACCAAGTTTCATTACGTTTGGATGGTTAAATCGCGAGAAAAGTTTATTTAAAAGTCTCAACTTAGCTTGGCCGCCATGTTGGTTTTATAGTTACCAGGTTTTTGAAAGTCTCAAGGGTGAACTTCTAGCAGTGCCTTACATCGCCGTACAAAATTTGAGGGTGATATCGGTATTAGTTTCGGAGATACTGAATGCTGGTGAAATATTTCGCTCAGCCACCATGTTGGATTGGTAAGACACAATATAATTTGAAGGGCACGGTTGGGGTCGGCCTGAATGGTGCTATGATCTTACCGAGTTTCATTGAAATCGCTCCATCCTTTTAGATGTTATTAGGTGGGGACACACACACAGACACATACGAATCACACACGCACACACAGACACACGGACAATATGTGATCTCATAAGCCTATTTTTTTTTTTCATAAATTGAAAATAGGCTAAAAATCCAATCTGGCGACCATCTGAAGTATTTAGACGGTTCTCGATATCTACGAATCTATCACAAAAATCAAACTGAAATTTTGTATGTTGATACAGGCAATTAACATGAGTAGGATATATGAAAATAGGCTGTATAGTTCTTCACGGAACTACTTATTATTATTATTATTATTATTATTGTTCATGTGTAATGCCATTAGCTGCTCTCTCTCGTACTCCTGGTTGGTGGGTAGCATGACTGTCTTCATCCAACGATCTTCTAGCTTGAGCCAACTGCTTGATTAGTTGATATGGACGTCGCTCCTTAATGCCATCGAGGAACCCTTCTCTTGGTCGTCCTCTTCTAGCCTTCCCTTCCAGTTTCCCTTCAAACAGTGTGGTGTTCCATGATGAATGTCAGGGTAACTGACCAATCCAACTATATCTCCCTTTCGTGATTGTTTCTTCAGCTCTCTTGAGGACTTATTCATTTGTTAGTCTGTCACTCCAGGGAACTCGTAACATTTGGTGCCAGCACCACATTTTAAATGCATTTATTTTTTCTTATCAGCCTTTAATAGAGTCCAGGTTTCAGAGCCATGGGTCGCAATGCTCCAAATGAAGCTCTTAATGAAATGCCAGCTTGAAGGTCAATAAGCCTTGGCTATTCGAGAACGGACGTCCTTGTCACATCTTCCATTACATGTGATGATGCTTCCCTAATAACTGAACTGATTTGCTTGAGCCAATATTTCTCCTTCCAATCAAACGTTTACCATCCGGAGTACATTTCATTACCTTGATGTTTGTTTTGTTAACCGTCATGTTACATTTTAGTATTAATAGATCGTTCAATTTCTTTAATGAAGTCTTTATCTCTTTCTGAGTTTCAACTATGAGAGCCAAATAATCAGCGAGACGTATAAATAAATAACAAGTAGTTCGGTGAACAACTATACAGCCTATTTTTATAAATCCTACTTATGTTAATTGCCACTATCAACATACAAAATTTCACTATGATTGCTGTAATAGATTCGTATATATCGAGAAACGACTAAATATTGCGGATGGTCGCCATGTTGGATTTTTATATACAGTATGTGCAGTAGGTCTTAGAGTTATGTACTGTTGTTGTTGTTTGAGTCTTCAGTCTTTTGACTGGTTTGATGCAGCTCTCCATGCCTCCCTGTCCTGAGCTAATCGTTTCATCTCTACATAGCTACCACACCCTACATCCGAGGCAATCTGTTTAACATATTCTAACCTTGGTCTACCCCTACAGTTCTTGTCCTCGACCCTTCCTTCCATAACTAAGCTTGCTATTCCTGGGTGTCTTAGTATGTGTCCTACCAACCTATCTCTTCTCTTCATTAGCAGTCGCCAGAAACATCTCTCCTCTCCCACTCGTCTTAATACCTCTTTGTTTGTAACCCTATCTACCCATCTGATCTTCATCATTCTCCTGTAACACCACATTTCAAATGCTTCAATTCTCCTCTTTTCTGCTGCACCAATAGTCCAAGTTTCACTTCCATAGAGCGCCACGCTCCAGACAAAGGCTTTCAAAAATGACTTCCTAATACCTAAATCTATATTCGATGTCAGCAGATTCCTTTTTTGTAGAAATGCTTTTCTTGCCTGAGCCAACCTACTTTTTATATCCTCTTTGCTTCGTCCATCACTGGTTATTCTGCTTCCTAAGTAACAGAAGTCTCCTACTTCCTTCAGCTTTTCACCTGTACTGTTACATGAAGATTATTGTGTACGTGTAGTATTCAAATTTCAATCGCATGATTAGGACACAAGACGTAAAAACGAGATTTTAAAATTTCGCACTGCTGCCATCTTGTGGTTATGGAAACAATTGAAAAATTAGATGCCAGTGGATTAACATTTGTATAAGGATTTACTGTACTAAGTGACACTACACACGGATGGTTAAATTGCGAGAAACGACCATGTTGGATTTGTAATCACCAGGTTATTGAAAGTCCTATAAGTGAACTTATGTTCATAGCCCCTATAAACATTAGGAAATTCAGTTCGATTGCTGTAATACATTCGTAGATATTGAGATCCATCTGAATATTTCGGATGATCGCCATGTTGGATTGTTATATGTATAGGTCTTAGAGCCATGTACTATCAAATAATTTTTTGGGGCGTAGGTTCATTATTCAAACTTTCACTTCGATCCCATGATTACGACACAAGAAATCAATACTTAATTTTAAAATTCGCACAGCCGCCATCTTTAGGTTATGTAAACAATTGAACTAAATTAGATACCAGTGCATTACAATGTGTATAAACATTTGCTGTACCAAGTTTCAATGGGGTTACATCATTAAATCGCGAGAAAGGTCTATTTAATATTTTCAACTTCGCTTGGCCGCCATATTCGTTTTGTAGTTAACCGATTTTTGAAAGTCTTATAGATGAACTTCCAGTAGTGCCCTTTATCTCCGTTCAAATTTCAGGGTGATACCCCTAATTGTTTCAGAGATATAGAATGCCGGTGAAATAATTCGCACAGCCGCCATCTTGAGGTTATGTAAACAATTGAACGAAGTTAGATGTCGGTGCATTTCATTGTGTATAAACCTATACTGTACCAAGTTTTATTGCGTTTGGTTGGTTAAATCGAGAGAAACGTGTATTTAAAAGTCGCAACTTCTCTTGGCCGCCATTTTGGTTTTGTAGTTAACGAGGTTTTCAAATGTCTCATAGGTGAATTTCTAGTAGTTCCTTTTATCACTGTAAAATATTCCATGGTGATATCGGTAATGGTTTCGGAGATATTGAATGCTGGTGAAATATTTCGCACAGCCGCCATGTTGGATTGGTGAGACGTAACAAAATTTGAAGGACACGGTCGGGGTCGTCCGGAATAGTGCTATGAACTTTCTGAGTTTCATTGAAATATGTCCAGCCGTTTAGAAGTTCTTAGGGGGGACACACACCATCACACACGCACACACAGAATGACACACGGACAAAAGGTGATCTAATAAGCCTACTTTTTCATAAACGAAAATAGGCTAAAAACAGTTATTTGGTCTACAAATACATAAGCTTCAGATATGCAAAACGTTTTTTGACAAGTGTAAATGTACAATGTACAACTTATTATTGACTTGGGGTATTCATTTTTTGAATTGTCAATATGGCAACACTGAAAAATAATTTTAAAGCAGTCATTTTCATACATATTCTGTCACACACGCTCTAACTGACTGTGGTGTCATAGAGTCCCCTATTGAATCACCAGCAGGTGGATGTCACTTGTTTTCGCCGGTATTGTTCCTGCTGCCAATCATCGTGCACCAATTGGTTCGTAGATTGTCGGAAAGTATTAAAAATGTATTATAGGAGTCAATTCACCAATTGGTGTAAGCACGTACGTAGCCTATCTAGTGTACTGTATTGTGGTCCTATACTGACTACACCTTTTATCCCCGGCAACCTTTGTTCCAAGATGAAAGTGAATGACATCTATTCAGTCAGAGCTACAATTTGTGTCAATGATTTGTATTCCGAGAACAAATGTTTTTCTGTTTGCATAGTTCCATCCTCTGACATAATGGCCCCTGTTTGTCAGCGATAACAAATACTGTTGGAGAACGAGTGCAAAGTACACAGCACATTTTGTGAAGATAATGTCAGCGGTTCCTAGTTTACAAGCCCCACTGCCAATAACTGTTCATCCGCTACCTATTCTCTTGATTGCATCAGCAATGTTGCCGTCTCTATCGATGTTTCATTCAGTCGACCTTTCGACAACTGTGATGCAGCAGGGCTGTTTCTTATTTAGAGTGTTTCAAGACAATATCCTGTCACTATAAACACACAACCTGTAACATGCGTTTCTTTGAAGCCAGGTTACATCTATACGACGGGCAAATATTTGAGTGATCTTGGCCATTCAAAACATTACCTCGTAACAGTTATTCCAATGTTTTCATTCCATATTTCTCCATTACTTCGCAAATACAGTACTTACCAAACTATCAGACCTAACCTAGCTATTTCCACGTATATAGTTTCACATCCACATCGCCCCTATTCCACGCTGATTTCATCAAGACTTATATTTTTCATGTTTTTCTTACTTAACACATGTTGTAACAGATCATTTTTAGCCTACCTTTCACATTTTGCAAAAATGAGGAAAAAGTAGACTTATGAGATCGATCCGGGAAAATGTGTGTCTGTCTGCCTGTCTTCTGTCTGTATGTCTGTCCTTCTGTCTGTCTGGCTGGCTGTGTGTGTCCCCCCCCCTCCCCCTATCAACTCTTAAACGGCTGCAGCAATCGAAACCAAATTTAGTATGAGTAAAGATGTATACCGGAATATCTCAAGCCCATATTTGAAAACGATGTCAGTGCTACTAACAGCTGAAAAAACGCAATAGTTATTTGAGCTCCATGTTAGATATCTTGGAAGGTATGCATGGGAGCTATTCCAAAATTGGCACACATGTAGATAATACTATTTCAGTTTAATTTCCAGGAGGCCGTATATGACAGTGTTGCCAAAATAATGTTAAGCCTTTTGATAGGTCCGATCTTTAAATGCATATAATTTCTACACTAATAATTGGATTTCAACCAAATTTTGTGTGTACTATGTGTACATAAACAGATATGACTGAGTGAATCCTTATGAGGCACCAGGGCTGCCAACTGTTAATAATTGCTCTCTCTATTTTCTTCATCCAAATACCAATATATCTGAAAGTATGCAAGCCGACAGGTTTAAACTATGCACACGTATAGTACCTGACATTTTAGATTAATTTGGAGTAACGTGTATACTTCAGATCTACAAACATGATTTTAAGCCTGCTGATAGGACCAATTTTTTAATACATGTAACTCCTATACTATCAGTTGAATTTCAACCAAATTTCGTATGTGCTATATGTAACATAACAGATATGACTATAAGTATTCTTAAGAGCAATCAAGGCTGCCAACTGTTGATAAATGCTGTCTATATTTTTTACCCTAATATCAATATATCAGAAAGTATGTGAGCCAGCAGCTCTATACTTTTCACACGTATAGCACCTGACACTCTAGATTAATTTGGAGCAATTAATATAAGTCAGTGATGCCAACATGATTCTATGCTTGCTGATAAGTCCAATTTTGAAATACATGTAACTTCTAATTAATTAATGTATTTGTTTATTTATTAATTAATTTTATATTTATTTATTTATTTATTTATTTAATAATCGATTTCTTTATTTATTTACTTATTTATTCATTAATTTTATATTTATTGACTTATTTATTTATTTATTCTTCTGTGGTCGTTTGGCCCACCTATGAACCACGGTGCTCGTTTGTCTGCCACTTCTGATGTTTTTGATGGATTGTTTGCCGGCTGCTTTTGTGCTGAAATTTTGAGCCTTTCTATTGGACCAGTATTTTTTCATTACCTTTCTGAACTCTCTTATACGTTCCTCGGACCATTTCCTGGTGAACTTCTGTAATGGATGTGAGAAAAGGTCAGATGGTAGTGACTCCTGTCATTTATTGAGTCTTGCTGAATATTACGTTCAATAAGGTCCTTCTCAACTTGTTTGATCCACAATGACCCGGTGGCTTTACTCTGCTTGGCTACCTTGAAGATCTCATAGGACAGCCTGTGGTGGTCCATTCTCTACAGGTGGCTGTGGAAAGCCACGCGTCTCCTTCTGATGGCATCGGTGAGGTTTTCCTGGTGTTTTGTAGAGTTCGCAATTTGGTTTGTACCATCGTCTTCCATCTGGTAAGATCCTTGGTCCCACTATTTTTTGCAAGAATTTCCTTTCCTGTACCTCGAGGGCCCTTCAGGAGGGGGAGGGTCTTCTTAGTTAGAAACAGGCACTCAGCGGCGTAGAGGATTGATGGTCTGACTACTGCATTATAGTGTCTTAGTTTGACATTCATCGACAGTTGTTTCGAGGCGTACAGTTTTCTGCACGCATAGTCTAGTTTGATCCTCCTTTTTTCGAGAACCATTATTTCATTTGTTCATTTTATTATTTAATTATTCATTTTTTATTGATGTGTACCATCTTTCCACTCGGTTGCTAGATATTTTGGTGGGAGTGATTTTGAAAAATGGGACGGGAGTGGATCGGACGGAAGTGTGTAAGAGGCAAGCTGCCAGAAGGGATATGATCCAGCTGGCAGTGGCACCATGTGGAATGTTTATCACATACGGATTACTTTGTAACAGCAGAGTATCAAGAAGGCCGTGCGAGAGTAGAAATATCAACTAGGCAGTGAAGAAAAAAAGTCAGTCTCTGTTAACGTAACATAGTTACTGGCAGGAGAGTGATGTAACAGCAGAGTATCAAGAAGGCAGTGCGACAGAAGAAATATCAAGTAGGCAGTGAAGAATAAAAAGAGAGCCTTGGAATTGTCATGTATTATGAGAGTGTAAAAAATAAAAAAGATTTTTTGTGTGTTGATGAATGTCAAGGATAATAAAAACGGTAACAACTTCAAGGTAGGACAACATGTCAGATGTTACACATTATATGCGACTACTGTAAGGCTCGCATCTTTATTTATTTATTTATTTATTTATTTATTTATTTATTTATTTATTTGACTGGTTGCATGGAGCATCAGTACCTTCTTGCCTGCTGTGTCAATGGTTGCAGGATCGAATCCTGACACATCCAGTAGGTGTTTGAGGATACGAAAATCAGAGGGAGCCGTGTTAGTAGATTTCTTATATTTATTAATGCAGCCAATGGCCATGCAATTTTCTTTTCAGGACGGGTCAGGGAAGGGATATTTGAAGGAACCGTCCCGGCATTTGCCTGGTGGTGAAAATGGGAAACCACAAAAACTATTTTCAGGGCGGTCGAGGTGGGATTCGATCCCACGTTCTGCCGATGCCAGCGAGGCACGAGGTAGCACGTTAGCGCTCTCGGCCACCGCGGCCGATTGTAGATTAATAGTAGATTTACTGGCACGTTAAAGATCCCCTTCGGAGTAAAATCGGGACATCGGCGTAACTAAAAGCCGCAGTAGTTAAAAGGGCGTAAAACGAATAAGATTATTATTATTATTGATTTATTCATTTATTTTTTCTTTTATTTATTTATTTATTTATTTATTTATTCACTTTTTATTTATTAATTAATTAACTTTCTTAGTTATTTAACATATTAGTAGCGACGTGGGGGCACATGTCCCTCTCTTTCACGTAAGTGCACAAAAAGGATGTAGGCTACTTATAACTAACAACAACAGTAGCCTACAATTTAAATATTTTTAAAATACCGTCGATTAAAAACAAAAGTATAATAATAATTAGTTAGAAAAATATTATTATTATTATTATTATTATTATTAATGTGACTGCCATTTGGTCCGTTTACATTATTTTCAGTGGCTTCGTGGCGTAGTTGGTAGCATGCTGAGCTGGCGAGTTCAAACCCGGCCGAAGTCGTCGTATTATTTAAGAGCTTTAAAATCCCTCAGTATGCCTTCCTTCGGAGGGGAGGTAAAGCCGGCGGTTCCATGTGATACATTTATGGCATACAAAGAACCTTCCACTAACTACACTTGTTATAAGTTAGGTTGATAATGCTATGTTTGTTCCAACGTTCGCCGCCAGGTGCTGACTGCGATGGCATTTAGTAGCCACATCAGCAGCTAGGTGTCGTGGACGGTAGCATTTGGTAGCAAAAGTAGGAACTACTTGAAAAATCACAAATAACACACACTAATACAGACATCACAATTAACACCGGTTGTCAGACAAATGCTACACACACCCAAAGCACATGACCGCATTGTATCAGCCCCTAAACTAAGGAACGAACCAACCAACCAACCAAATTATTTTAGGTCACGAGACTTAAAGCTCCATTTCGGACTATCAGAATGTGTGGAATCTCTGGATTATACTATATCACGGTTGGTGTCTGAAATTATATACTGTAGTTTGATATAGACTGTGCAACACTTCCCATGAGAAAGAAAGTGGAAAGTTGTATAAAATATTAAATTTGTGAAGCCCGCTCCGTAATATTCCAGGCACCTGGTGTGTCAGATGACAAGCTGTCGCCAAGTTAAGATCAACAGTGAAGACGCCTCTCTGCTCTACCAGTTTATTAGTCAGCTTGCGCATGCGCTCAGACAGCCATCAATTTTAACTGAACCCCCCACAAATAGATGACATCCATTCCTGTGACACGGACTCCTCAATGACTGTCTTGAATAACCCTTTCTCTGATTAAGTTGGCCCATCTCAAAGTTATCAGCCCATTAGTTTCACGCCCCTCCAAGACAGTTGCTTCATTGCGCAGACAATTCTCCCGCGAGTTCTTGCTTCTCTCAATTATTCAGCTGATACTATCTGCTCCAAAATTCAACTCTCAACCGGTGTTGTGGAGATATTGGATACGAGGTAGGGTTGAAAAAAATACCACAAAATGTGTGAACACAAAAAGTTATTCTTACATTTTCTTCTTATTCTCTCGAATTTACTTAAGACCACGTTTATTATTGCCATGGTTGTTCTGTGCAGTGTGAGGTCTCGTATTGTCCTGCTACAAGATAACTCTATTTCGGTTAACTAATGCTGTGTCTCTGTCTCAAAATTTCATGAACTCGTTCCAGCTACTGAGAATAATGATCCGAATCGAATCGAGCCCAGCGCGCAAAGTCAGCTGAGCTGCCTGACTGCACGCCCCTTTAGAACAAATTCCAGGTGAATCACGTCTTCAAAATTCCTCCAGACACACAACATCACTTTGGTGCCAAATCGATCCATTTTAACGATCCCCCAGTGGCTCACGTTTAGTGGGACGTGGGTTGGCGACCACGGGACCCCAACTGAGTCCGGCATTGCTTCCACTTACTTATGCCGGGCTCCTCTCCGTCTTCTTTCATGTCGACTTCCCTTGGTCAACTCTTGTTCTTTTCCAAACCCGACGGTATTAGGGTATCCGGGGCCTAGGGAGTCTCTCACTTTCCCGCCGTAATTGGCCCTTGTCTCATCTTTCGTGATCCCCCTTTCTTCGAGGGATCAGACCTCTTGTTTTCTTTTCATTATATTTCCTTTTCTCTTTAAGATTCCCGCACTGTTTTTGTTAATTGGCTCCCGTGTAGCCTATCTAAATTCTCTTTAGAGAATTTTTGGCCTCTACACCCCATTTTGTAGTTATTTTCAATCTACGTCGCATTTTGCAAGTCTTTTCGATCTATATTGCATTTTGCGAGTATTTTCAACCTCATTGCATTTTGTAAGCATTGACAATCTAAATTTCTTTTTAGTAAGTCTTTCAATATAGGCTCTGGGACTTTTGTGAGTATTTTGAATTTCAATTGCATTTTGTAAGTATTTCAACCTAAACCGCTTTTTGAAAGTATTTTCAATCTAAATTGCATTTTGTATGGTGGGCATTTTGCAAGTATTTTTATTCTCAATTGCATTGTGGGGTATTTTGAATCTAAATTAAATTTTGTAAGTATTTTCTATCTAAATTGCATTTTGTAAATATTGTTCATCCAAATGAGTAGTTTGAATCTACCATACATTTTGTAGGTGTTTTCAGTTTCATTGCATTTTGTAAGCGTTTTGAATTTCAATTGCACTTTGTGAGTATTTTGGACCTGAAATGTGCGTTTTTCAATCTAAATTGCATTGTGTATTTTCAATTTCAATTGCATTTTGTAAGTATTTTGAACCTCAATTGCATTTTGTAGGTATTTTCAATCTCATTTGCATTTTGTAAGTATTTTGAGTTTCAATTACCTTTTGTAAGTATCAACATTCTCCATTTTGTGAGTCATTTCAATCTGAGTTCCGTCTTGTCAGTATTTTCCGTCTCACTTAATTTTCGTTCTGGTTTCCATTTCATTGTCATTTCCGCTATCACCCAGACCATTAGAGGTCGATAACCTAGATGTTAGGCCCCTTAAAACAACAATTATCATCATCATTTTAACGATGACTTTGCCAGGTTGACGGGGCGTCAGCGTTGCTGCAATAGTCCCATTTTTAATCCCCTGTGACAATTTCCTTGATAAATCTATCGTCCATGGGGTTACCGAGAAGCTGACGACAGATATCCACACTACGTTGAGCTGATTCAGGGGTTAATTCATGAGGTACAGATCTACAGCTTCTGTTGGATTTCTGAAGTTTCTTAATCTAGCGATGATTTTTTCTAGCGTATGGCTTTTAGTGTCGGGAGTGTCCGAGGACATGTTCGGCTCGCCAGTTGTGTAGCTGCTTAGGGACGGACAGCCAATTGGTGAGCTACAAGTACCGTTGGGGAGGGAAGTTGGAGTGTAAGGACGAGGAGTTGGAAGGTAGAGGCTGTGGCCTATAGTTAGGGACCAACCCCGGCATTTGCCTGGAAGGAAGATGGGAAAACACATAAGACCATCTTCAAGGTTGCCGGCGGGGGATTCGAACCTCCTTGCCTCCCGGATGTGAGCGACTGCCAGCAGTCATGCCGTAACGACCAAGGCTAACTCATCCGGTAGCGATGTAGTATATTTTGATGGTACATTGCCGCAATATAGACTACGCAATTCTAGTCATGGCCTCCTATAAATTGCATTGGTGAACCAAAGAAAACCAATTTTATCTTGTAAAACAAACTTAAAAAGCAACTTTACTTATGAAACATCCTAATAGTTATGTTTTAATTATACTCGTACACCTCATCAGTGATAAAAACGAAGTTTGAGCCGAATATTCAGATTGTTCGGACGGGAAGCGTACTGTGTTTATATGGATAATAGATGATGCGGAAAGTTCGATGCGGTATTTGAAAAAGTAGCTAAATCAACTGATGAACGAGTTGTTAATTCACTCTTCCTTTGTCCAGTGCTCTGCAATTCGGCCCGAGGTAGCTTTTAATTATGTGGTAAAGTTTTGTAAAGCTCTGCTCGGAACTGAACTTTCCCCTGCCGTTCACATTATCCACTTGGCGGCTTCAACACTTTCAAACATCTTCACATTTAAATAGGAGTAATCTGATTTCCAACTTAATTTCCAACTATCTGCTACTTTCAAGCGACACGTACAGGAAATCACAACAAAAGGAGACTATTCCCACTCAGAGGAAGACGCCCTCAGGTCGATGTTCCACTTATGACGAGAAAGTACTGTACGTCGCAAATGTGCGAGCTGTGTGATGGCGACTTTCTAAGTAAGCTTTAGGACGGCTTAAAGAGAACTCTGAAGTTGGGGTGGATTTGTGAAGGCATACGATAGATTTTAATGATAGAATATTTCAATTTACGGCCTAGTTATAGCAAAGAGTTGCTCTGATGTGTAAAAACTGTGCACTGTCCCGGCAAAGCAGGAGGACATTGCCCTTATAGGATTTGTAAGGATGTTTTTTTTATTAATTTATCTAACTATATACTTATTTTTATTTAATTATATATTCATTTAATTATTTAATTATTAATTAATTAATGAAATTATTTATGTATTTATGTATTTATTTATTTATTAATGTTATATATTTTGATTTATTTATTATTAAATTATTTCTTTCTTTCTTTCTTTCTTTCTTTCTTTCTTTCTTTCTTCGTTTTGCCCACTTAGGGAGCGCGCTTGAACTTGTTGACTCGGGTTGATGGAGCTTTCCTCTTCTTCTCTTCCCAAAATCTCCTCATGAACTCGCTATGCCCCTTCTTACGTTCCTCCGTCCATTTTTTTCCAGTGGTCTTTTTACCTTTTTCGGTGAAAGTGTGATTTGTAACTCGGGTTCCAAAAGTCTTGCGATTCATGATGCTATCTTCTGTAACGTTTATTTCCTTTAAGCCCTGTTTGATTTCTTCTAACCAACTGATTTTGACCTTCTTTGAATTAATTATATCAAGCAGTTGTTTTGCATATCAGGTGATGTCCATTCTGCAGATGTGACCATAAAATTTCAATCGTCTCTTACGCACGGTATAAGTGAACTTATTGATTACTGTGTACAAGTCTGTGGTTTTCCTTTTAATCCATATACCATTAACATAAACGGGGCCATATATTTTCCTGAAAATTTTACGTTCCTGGATTTCGATTTCACCAATTTGAGAGTGGCCTCCTAGAGATATAGTTTCGGAGGCGTACAATGCTTCCGGAAGAACAACTGTCTGGTAGTGCCGTAGTTTTGCATTTCGTGACATCACTCTTTTATTATAGTGATTCCATGTTATTCGGTATGCTTTCTGAAGTTCGGTAGCTCTTTCTAAATTAGCTTTCCTGTCCAATCCAGACGGTACAATAATTTATCCTAAATATTTGAAGGAAGGTACGTGTCTAATTATTCCATAGTTGGTCAGTAGTGGAGATCTCGGGATATTCTGGTCTCCATTTACTATGAAATGCGTCTTCTCATACGATATTTGGAGTCCTGTCTTTGATGCTAACTCATGTAACTTCTCTATGGCATACTTGGTTTCTTCACTAGTCTTGGTAAAGATAGCTAGATCATCAGCAAAAGCTAGGCATTTTACTTTTATTTTCTGTTCCAGAGTACCAATGCTTATGCCTTTGATGTTGTTTTCACACTCCCTGATGCCTTTGTCTAACACTAAGTTAAAAAGCAGTGGGGAGAGGCCGTCACCTTGTCGAACTCCGGTATGTAATTCGAAAGGCTCTGATAGTTCACCTAGAAACTTCACTTGAGATGTTGTGTCAGTGAGAGTCTGGCGGATTAAGTCCCTGGTTTTCCTGTCAACTCTGAGCTCTTCTAGGGTGTTCAGAACAGTTTGTCTGTCAATAGAATCATACGCCTTCTTAAAATCCACGAAGGTGACAAATGTGTTGGTACTGCGGCGTATCCTTAATATCGTCTTTATGCTCCAAATCTGCTCCGAACACGATCTACCTTTCCTAAAGCCGGCCTGGTATTCACCAATCAAATGATCAGTTTGTTGTTCTACTCTGTTTAAGAGTGCTTTAGATAGTACCTTGTATATAATTGGTAAAAGTGATATACCTCTGTAGTTGTTGGGGTCCGCTCGGTCGCCCTTTTTATGCAACGGATGGATAATGGCATTCTTCCAGTCCTTCGGAATTATTTCGCTCTCCCATATTTCTGCTAGGAGTGTATGAATTCTCCTTATGCGGTCATCTCCTCCTATTTTCAACATCTCAGCAGTTATTCCATCGTTCCCAGGGGCTTTGTTATTTTTGAGCGATTGGATTATCTCTTTTATTTCTTGAGTTGTTGGGGGAAGTGAGTCTGGGTTTGGTACAGGTTTTTCAAACTGCAGTCTTTCCACTGGAGGATCACAGTTCAGTAGAGTTTGGAAATAATCAGCCAGTATCTTGCAGTTCTCCTTACTGTTAGTTTCTAGTCGTCCATTACGTCGACGGAAACTTAATATTGGTGGTTTGTACCCGGACAAGTCCTCACGGAATGTCTTGTAAAAATTTCGAGTGTTCTTGTTCTGGAAATCCTGTTCTAACCCTTCGAGTCTGATTTTGTTGTAGGCACGTTTTTCGCGCCGGATTGTTTTAGAGGTCAGTTTTTGAGTTTTTAGGAAGTTCTCCCATCTTTCCACTGTTCGATGTCCATTCCACTGATGCCATGCTTTGACTCGGTCATTGACGGCTTCATCGCACGTTGTGTTCCACCATCTGTGCTTTCTTTTCCTAGGTGGTTGTCCTAATTTCATGGCTGATGACTGTAATGTTTTGCGAAGGTCTGGCCACTCCCTAGGATTTTCTTCCTGTAAATCTCGTACGAAAACCTCGGCATTCTTCCTCAAGCAGTCCGGATCAACTCTTGGAAACCGGTTGCCTTTAGGTTTGGATCTGTTTGGTTGAAACCGAACCTTGATTTGCGTGAGGTAGTGATCCGAATCTACCACTCCCTTCCGTACCTTAACATTCTGAATCTCCAGCATATTCTGTGCGGAAATAGCCACATGATCTATCTGAAATTCCCCTAATAACGGGTTAGGTGATCTCCAGGTTTTCTTTTTGCGTAATGGTCTCATAAAGTGCGTGGACATGAGTCTCAGCATGAATAATGTACAAAAGTTTATTAGACGCTCTCCATTCTTATTAGTCCGCCGATGTGCGGGATGGAGTCCTACTATTGATCTGTATATCTTCTCTCTGCCAACCTGTGCATTGAAATCCACTAATAAGATTTTCACGTGATGTTTGGGGATTTTACTTGTAGTTTCCTCTAGTAATTCCCAAAAGTCTTCTACATTCAGTGGATTTCTCTTATTGTCTATGTTAGTGGGAGCATGGGCATTTATCAAGGCATATGCCTTGTTACTTGATTTTACTGTAAGCACCGAAATCCTTTCGCATGGCGATGTGAAGTCGATAACTGAATCTAAGATAGGTTTCCTCACTGCAAAAGCCGTCCCAAACATTAATAAATTGCCTGTGATATTAATGGCTGGTTTACCCTTAAATATCCTGAAGTTTTCAGAGTCGAAATGGTTCTCATCTTGGAATCGTGTTTCCTGAATTGCTAGGATTTGAATATCAAATTTGTCCAGGACGTCAGTCAGTTGTTTGAGCTTTCCAGTTTTCAACAGGGTATTGATGTTAATAGTACCCAAGAAGTTCTTTTTCTTGGGGCGAAGAGATTTCGAAAAGCTCCGACCCTTCTCTGAAGCATGATTTCGTTCCCGATCCCCCAGAATCCGATGATCGGGAGAGACCGGACGTGTGTCCGGGGCCTGGGGTAGTTGCGTTAGTAGTGTGTGTTCCATCATGCCTTAGTTACAAGTTGAATATACAACTAGTGGTGATCTTAAGATAAGATCACGAAATTACTACTCGATTGTTGAGATCGAGAGGTGCCTCTAGGTGTTCTCTGACTTAAGTGTGTTTGGTCCGCGAGAGCTATTTTATTTCGCTCAAGTCCGCCGGCAAGCCGGTGAGGACCCCCCTATCCGCCACCTGGGACGCGCCACGTCGGAGTATCACCTCTCCGCCTGCTACGACAGCGTAGTAGGTTCGTGGTAAATTATTTATATATTTATTCATTTATTAATATTTTAATTTATTTATTTAATAATTAAATTATTTATTTATTAATTAATTTCATATTTAATTAATTAATTAACTCATTTATGTTTTTTTTATTATTGAATTTGGCCAACTATGGACCGCATGGAACTCAGGACTTATTGGCTTTCTTTCTCTTCTCTTCCCAGAACTTCTTCATCCTGTCACTTCTTTGTTTTCTCTCCTCCTCGGAAATGATCCGTTTGGGCCTCGTGCTTGGTGGTTTCTCTTGAAATGATTTTACTCCGTCAACTCAACTTCGGAACTCTCTTCTATCGTGGGCCATCGGTGGAGTAATTCCAACTTCCGCTGCACCCCTCTTCACCTCATCTACCCATTTAGATGTGACCTTTAACCCCATGATGTAGCTGAAGATCCTTTTGGTCAGCCTGCCTTCATCCATTCGTAGTAAATGTCCGTAGAGCTTTAGCCTCCGCTTCTTCGTTACGTGGGGATCTTTTCAGTACACTTGTAAAGTTCTTCATTTTTCCTCTTCTTCCATGTCCCATCAGTAGTCTTCTGTGGTCCAAGTATTTTTCTCAGAATCTTCCTTTTTTCTTTCTTTCTTTTTTCTTTCTTTCTTTCTTTCTTTCTTTTCAAGTACTTGCAATTCTCCCTTTTTACTTAAAATAAGGCACTCTGAAGCGTACAATCCTGCAGGTTGTGCTACCGATTTGTAGTGTCTGATTTTGGCCTTGTTAAGGCACGTTTGTTGTATTTATTCTGGGTTAGTTTGCAGGCCTGGTCCAGTTTTCTGGTTCTTCCTTTGATTGCTTCCTTATCCAGTCCGTTGGGTTGGATCCATTCCCCCAGGTGTTTAAACTTCTCTGTCCTCTTAATCTTCCCATGATTTACTTCCATATATTTCTCATTTTGGTGTCTGCATTCCATATATTCCGTTTTTTTTTTTTTTTCATAGGAGATTTGAAGACCTGTTCTTCGAGCTATTTCATGAAGACCGTCAAGCTTCTTTTGAGCATCTTCTCGGTTGTTGGCTAAGAGAGCAAGGTCATCAGCAAAAGCTAAACACTTGACTTCAAGATTCTGTTTTCCCCTCCCCAAGTGTATTCCTACAATTCCTCTCATATTCAAATCCTCTTCCCAAGTTCTCATTATTCTTTCCAAGAGAATTTATTAATTAATTAATTTATAAATGCATTAATTTACTTGATTAATTAATTTACGTATTTATTTATTTATTTATTTATTTATTTGTAACTAGCTGTACCCGGCATGCTTTGCATTGCCAATCAAAGAAAGAAAGAAAGAAAGAAAGAAAGAAAGAAAGAAAGAAACAATCAAACAAACAAACAAACTAACTAACAAAGTGTTTGTGATGTAATTTTGCTTATGTACGACGATGTCGAAATGTAAATATTATATGTCAGAAACCTCTACGGTACTAGTTTTCATTATGATACAGTTCCTCCACCAATCAGAGTTCAAGATTTTTATTATGAAACAGTTGTGTGACCAATTAGGTAAGGATAGCTTCGCACATGCAAACAAAATCCAACATGTCGGACATAAAGAACATGATTTGAAAGTTGACAGTGTAAAGTATATACGATCCCGAATGTTTGCATAAATAAACTGGGGAATATGGGAAAATATATAGCACGGTACCTTAATATCCCCAACTCCAATTTCTACACAGGTCATTGCTTTCGTCCAATTTCGGCGACAATTTTAGTGTATGCTGCTGTCGATATAACCACGTCATAGAGACTGCTGACACATGACATTTGATCCACGGAAATCAATAACCCAGCTCTCTGATCAGTAAAGGAATTTTTATGCGAAATTTTTCCGCCAGATGTCATGAGTATTCATTGTGGGACTCCATTGACTTTCCTTCCGTTGACATTCTATACGCAGCGAATTTGAAGAACAACTAGCCTAGATGATAGCACGATACATCTTAATTTTAAAGCGTTTGTTACAGTCTAATGATGATGATTACAAATACCCACACTAGTACAACCATTCCATTGACATAGGTTATCAGACAGATTTCACAAACACTGGTGGAGTATGTTCAGACAGATCTTTATTACTTCTCACTTTCTTCCTTGGTCACAACATCGCAAAGTCCCTAAATTGATATACAACAAAAACCAACAGGTTATTGATGTGTTTCATTTGCAGGCTTTCACCCAGGTGTTTAACCTTGGACTTATCAGCGGGCTTTGGGTAGGCCCTTCCTGTTGATATTGCAACACCCTTTATATCCATATTTTGTTTCCAATCATCCAGATTTGATGTTAACAAACGGCTGCCCGTTAAACCGGATCCTTCTGTTCCTGTCAACTTGCTGTTACTGCAGTCGTCCCCCTAGGACACGAGCTGCCTGTAAATCAGATCTCTGGAGAGATCAAGCCATCACCCGTATTAGTATTGGTTGCTCTACCCCGGGGCCCATCTTGGTAATTACATGTGTCATGCTCAGTGCTGCCAACCACACACTTCGGTTGAAATCTCATCAAACTCATCATTTACATTTTATAACCTTCATTATTGCGACTCTTCAGTCGGTCAACCTAATGTAATCCCAATTGCTGGGACATGCGAAAAATAACCGGAAAGAAATTACATGTTATTAATGTATACGAGAGTGGATCGAAAAGTCTAGTGGGGCATGGGTTGGCGACCACGGGAACCCAGCTGAGTCTGGCATACCTTCCACTTACTTGTGCCGGTCTCCCCTCTGTCTTCTTTCCTGTCGACCTCTCTTGGTCAACTCTTGTTCTTTCCTACCCCGACAATAAAAGGGTATCCTAAGCCTAGGGAGTCTTTCACATTTCCGCATTAATTGGCCCTTCTCCCATCTTTCCTGATACCCTCATTCTTCGAGGGAGCAGCCATCTTTTTTCTTTTCATGTTATCTCCTGTCTTCTGCTCAAGGCCCTCAAAGAGGCAGGGTGTATGTAGCCGCACCACATCTGGAGCATCCTGGATATTGCTAACCCGCAAAGGCTCACGGCTAGTGAGTTTGAAAGTCGGCGACCTCGTGGGATTCCTCAGCTGGGTCCGTTTTCTCCCTTTTTTTTCCTCTGAGCTTGGGGCGGGTCCTCTCCTCCTTCCCTTTCTCGTCTGCCTTTCATCGTTCTCCTTCCTTCCAAGTCCCTCAATCCTCATTATTCGAGGT
The DNA here is from genome assembly GCA_946902985.2 of Meconema thalassinum. NCBI lineage: Eukaryota > Metazoa > Arthropoda > Insecta > Orthoptera > Tettigoniidae > Meconema > Meconema thalassinum. The sequence goes on along the minus strand of OX336396.1, from coordinate 300,074,382 downwards.
TTGAGTGCATTTCTTTATTTCATGTCCTCTATTTGCCTTATCCTTTATTTCTCTCCAATTTCTTCTTCTAGTTTGTAAGTCTGTAGTTAGTATTAGTAATAGTTTACATTCTCATCTCACCTTTCACTATCACCCAAACTATTAGGGGCCGATAACCTAGATAACAACTATCATCATCATCGATACGTCTTTGCCCCTATGTTTTTGCCAAAGAAAAATACATAGGCTACAGCTAATTAAACATACGTACTCACCTACGCACCTCACACTAATTTTCCACATAGTATTTACACTTGTTTAGACATTTGTCCCCTAACAGCAGTACATTTGAGATGTCCTGGTAGTAGAATTGAGCCGACTGACTGTGGAACCATCGTCAGACTGCTGACTTGGCGTCATCGTTGCACGTGAATCGCTGTCCTGCCAGAAACTTCTTTAGTGGACCATGACAATGCTAAACCACATGTGGCAACCAGAACCGCCAACAAGCTACGGTGATTTGACTTGGAGAGTCTGGACTATCCACCATACAGTCTGGACCTCTCCCCTAGTGATTTACACGATTTTGATCACATAGGTGGACTTCTAGTAGTGCCTTTTATCATCGTTTATCATTGTTTTTTTAATGTTATTTGTCGTATTGTAGTCACATGATACAGTCTGGTGCTACGTCAGAGCAGAGACTACTGTCGTACAGTATTAGAGAACAAAAAAAAAAGATTTTGCCCAAGCCTGGAATCGAACCCGGGACTACCGGCGTTTTGCACCTCAACGCTATCCATTACGCGAGTGCCACATGGTGAAATGAATCTTGCCAAGAGTTAAAGGATTGAGAAAGGTAATAGAGGCTTGGTTCGGTAGCCTAACTTACAGGGTGGAGGGTCTGAATCAACCCTTATTTTAGGGGTTAAGGAGGCCGCTCCGACCCCAAGTTCCCTATCTCAAATTACTTCTATACCCGTCCCCTACGCGACCTATCATTCTCGAAAGGTACATAAAATACTCCCTGTATAACGTATATCCGTGGCCACCATGTTGGATTGTGATACACTTTAAACTTTGAAGAGCCATGGTTGAGGTCAGCTGAGGTATCAGCAAGTTGATAACAAGTTACGCTGAAATCGTTCCAGCCATATAGATTTTATTAGGGGCACTCACATGGACAGAAGGTTAGCTCATAAGCCTTACTCCTGCTCTTGGGATGACCCAAGTTAATAGGAGAATGAATTACCACAGATATTCTCCTTGTGGCCTGTCCGAATTGTCTGCGTCCCACTTGGTACACATCTGCGGCCGGCAGACGAGGAATTATTCTGCGGTCGTTATGTGGGACATAAGGAGACACGGTTGTGCCAAGAGAAAAGAGGAAAATCAGTCAGGTTAACGCGACAGTAGCTCGTGTTTAAATGCCCTATAAAGTCGAGCTCGCTAATTGAATCGCCAGAAGAACACAGGCGAGTGTAAATAACATTAGGAGCAAGGAACGTGGAGGACGTGGTGGAAATAGAAAGGAGAAACGGGAGCGAACATGTTATAACGTTCAGGTACGAAATTAAATGTCTCGCTTTAATGCAACGAAATGAGAATGGTGCCGCAATATCATGTGGGTGATAAATACTTCCTATCTTCTTATCATTATGGCTGCACATATTTTTGAAACAAAAGAAGTTGCCGGAAACCTGAATCCGTATTATATTACCAACTTGCGGGCTCTCGAAAACATCTGGTTATATCAAGAGCAGTATGGATCGTGATAACTAAAACTACAAAATTCCCTTAGACAATAAATGGTGACCCCCAAGACGTAATGGAAGATATTAAAAGTTATAAAAATGCATACATGTTAAATACTATGTGTTAATAAGGTCTTTCATACAAACACAAATCTAACCTGGGAGTAACGCCCCAGAACCCCTTGCTTTCGGTACAAGAAGTAGTTTTCGTCCCGACAGTCGACAAACCTAGAAGCGGCCAGAGGATTCGCCCAGACCGTCGTATGACCTAGTATCGACCAATGGTATTGTCCAGACAGTCGTCTTCCCTAGTGGCGAACACCGGTTTTGTCCAGATAGTCGTCTGACCTAGTATCGACCAATGGTATTGCCCAGACAGTCGTCTAACCAAGTAGTGACCAATGGTATTGCCCAGACAGTCGTCTAACCAAGTAGAGACCAATGGTATTGAACAGATAGTCGTCTAACCTAGTAGAGACCAATGGTATTGTCCAGACAGTCGTCTAATCTAGTAGCGACCAATGGTATTGCCCAGACAGTCGTCTAACCTAGTAGCGACCAATGGTATCTTCCAGGCAGCCGTCTAACCTAGTAGCGACCAATGGTATTGCCCAGATAGCCGACTGACCTAGTAGAGACCAATGGTATTGTCCAGACAGTCGTCTAATCTAGTAGCGACCAATGGTATTGCCCAGACAGTCGTCTACCCTAGTAGCGACCAATGGTATCTTCCAGGCAGTCGTCTAACATAGTAGCGAACAATGGTATTGTCCAGGCAGTCGTCTAACCTAGTAGCGACCAATGGTATTGTCCAGGCAGTCGTCTAACCTAGTAGCGAACAATGGTATTGTCCAGGCAGTCGTCTAACCTAGTAGCGACCAATGGTATAGTCCAGACAGTCGTCTAACCTAGTAGCGACCAATGGTATTGTCCAGGCAGTCGTTTAACCTAGTAGCGACCAATTGTATCTTCCAGGCAGTCGTCTAACCTAGTAGCGAACAATGGTATTGTCCAGACAGTCATCTAACCTAGTAGCGACCAATGGTATTGTCCAGACAGTCGTCTAACCTAGTAGCGACCAATGGTATCAGCCAGGCAGTCGTCTAACCTAGTAGCGACCAATGGTATTGTCCAGACAGTCGTCTAACCTAGTAGTGACCAATGGCATTGTCCAGACAGTCGTCTAACCTAGTAGCGATCAAAGGTATTGACCAGACAGTCGTCTAACCAAGTAGTGACCAATGGTATTGTCCAGACAGTCGTCTAACCAAGTAAGAGCAATGATATTGCCCAGATAGTCGTCTAACCTAGTAGAGACCAATGGTATTGTCCAGACAGTCGTCTAACCTAGTAGAGACCAATGGTATTGTCCAGACCGAAGTCTAACCAAGTAGCGACCAATGATATTGCCCAGATAGTCGTGTAACCTAGTAGTGACCAATGGTTTGGTCCAGACAGCCGTCTAACCTAGTAGCGACCAATGGTATTGCCCAGACAGTCGTCTAACCAAGTAGTGACCAATGGTATTGCCCAGACAGTCGTCTATCCAAGTAGCACCAATGGTACTGTCCAGGCAGTCGTCTAACCTAGTAGCGACCAATGGTATTGTCCAGACAGTCGTCTCACCTAGTAGAGACCAATGGTACTGTCCAGACTGTCGTCTAACCTAGTAGAGACCAATGGTATTGCCCAGATAGTCGTCTAACCTAGTAGAGATGAATGGTATTGTCCAGACAGTCGTCTAACCTAGTAGAGAACAATGGTATTGTCCAGACCGAAGTCTAACCAAGTAGTGACCAATGATATTGCCCAGATAGTCGTGTAACCTAGTAGTGACCAATGGTTTGGTCCAGACAGCCGTCTAACCTAGTAGCGACCAATGGTATTGCCCAGACAGTCGTCTAACCAAGTAGTGACCAATGGTATTGCCCAGACAGTCGTCTAACCAAGTAGAGACCAATGGTATTGAACAGATAGTCGTCTAACCTAGTAGAGACCAATGTTATTGTCCAGACAGTCGTCTAATCTAGTAGCGACCAATGGTATTGCCCAAACAGTCGTCTAACCTAATAGCGACCAATGGTATCTTCCAGGCAGTCGTCTAACCTAGTAGCGAACAATGGTATTGTCCAGGCAGTCGTCTAACCTAGTAGCGACCAATGGTATTGCCCAGATAGTCGTCTGACCTAGTAGAGACCAATGGTATTGTCCAGACAGTCGTCTAATCTAGTAGCGACCAATGGTATTGCCCAGACAGTCGGCTAACCTAGTAGCGACCAATGGTATCTTCCAGGCAGTCGTCTAACATAGTAGCGAACAATGGTATTGTCCAGGCAGTCGTCTAACCTAGTAGCGATTAATGGTATTGTCCAGTTAGTCGTCTAACCTAGTAGCGAACAATGGTATTGTCCAGGCAGTCGTCTAACCTAGTAGCGACCAATGGTATAGTCCAAACAGTCGTCTAACCTAGTAGCGACCAATGGTTTTGTCTAGGCAGTCGTCTAACCTAGTAGCGACCAATGGTATCTTCCAGGCAGTCGTCTTACCTAGTAGCGAACAATGGTATTGTCCAGACAGTCATCTAACCTAGTAGCGACCAATGGTATTGTCCAGACAGTCGTCTAACCTAGTAGGGACCAATGGTATCAGCCAGGCAGTCGTCTAACCTAGTAGCGACCAATGGTATTGTCCAGACAGTCGTCTAACCTAGTAGTGACCAATGGCATTGTCCAGACAGTCGTCTAACCTAGTAGCGATCAAAGGTATTGACCAGACAGTCGTCTAACCAAGTAGTGACCAATGGAATTGTCCAGACAGTCGTCTAACCAAGTAAGAGCAATGATATTGCCCAGATAGTCGTCTAACCTAGTAGAGACCAATGGTATTGTCCAGACAGTCGTCTAACCTAGTAGAGACCAATGGTATTGTCCAGACCGAAGTCTAACCAAGTAGCGACCAATGATATTGCCCAGATAGTCGTGTAACCTAGTAGTGACCAATGGTTTGGTCCAGACAGCCGTCTAACCTAGTAGCGACCAATGGTATTGCCCAGACAGTCGTCTAACCAAGAAGTGACCAATGGTATTGCCCAGACAGTCGTCTATCCAAGTAGCACCAATGGTACTGTCCAGGCAGTCGTCTAACCTAGTAGCGACCAATGGTATTGTCCAGACAGTCGTCTCACCTAGTAGAGACCAATGGTACTGTCCAGACTGTCGTCTAACCTAGTAGAGACCAATGGTATTGTCCAGACAGTCGTCTAACCTAGTAGCGACCAATGGTATTGTCCAGAACGTCGTCTAACAAAGTAGCGGCCAATGGTATTGCCCAGACAGTCGTCTATCCTAGTAGCGACCAATGGTATTGTCCAGAGAGTCGTCTAACCTAGTAGTGACCTATGGTATTGTCCAGACAGTCGTCTAACCTAGTAGTGACCAATGGCATTGTCCAGACAGTCGTCTAACCTAGTAGAGAGCAATGGTATTGCCCAGATAGTCGTCTAACCAAGTAGAGACCAATGGTATTGTCCAGACAGTCGTCTAACCTAGTAGAGACCAATGGTATTGTCCAGACCGTCGTCTAACCAAGTAGCGACCAATGATATTGCCCAGATAGTCGTCTAACCTAGTAGTGACCAATGGTATTGTCCAGACAAAAGTCTAACCTAGTAGCGACCAATGATATTTCCCAGACAGTCGTCTAACCTAGTAGCGACCAAGGGTATCAGCCAGGCAGTCGTCTAACCTAGTAGCGACCAATGGTATTGTCCAGACAGTCGTCTAACCTAGTAGTGACCAATGGCATTGTCCAGACAGTCGTCTAACCTAGTAGCGACCAAAGGTATTGACCAGACAGTCGTCTAACCAAGTAGTGACCAATGGTATTGTCCAGACAGTCGTCTAACCAAGTAGAGACCAATGGTATTGCCCAGATAGTCGTCTAACCTAGTAGAGATGAATGGTATTGTCCAGACAGTCGTCTAACCTAGTAGAGAACAATGGTTTTGTCCAGACTGAAGTCTAACCAAGTAGTGACCAATGATATTGCCCAGATAGTCGTGTAACCTAGTAGTGACCAATGGTTTGGTCCAGACAGCCGTCTAACCTAGTAGCGACCAATGGTAATGCCCAGACAGTCGTCTAACCAAGTAGTGACCAATGGTATTGCCCAGACAGTCGTCTAACCAAATAGAGACCAATGGTATTGAACAGATAGTCGTCTAACCTAGTAGAGACCAATGGTATTGTCCAGACAGTCGTCTAATCTAGTAGCGACCAATGGTATTGCCCAAACAGTCGTCTAACCTAATAGCGACCAATGGTATCTTCCAGGCAGTCGTCTAACCTAGTAGCGAACAATGGTATTGTACAGGCAGTCGTCTAACCTAGTAGCGACCAATGGTATTGCCCAGATAGTCGTCTGACCTAGTAGAGACCAATGGTATTGTCCAGACAGTCGTCTAATCTAGTAGCGACCAATGGTATTGCCCAGACAGTCGTCTAACCTAGTAGCGACCAATGGTATCTTCCAGGCAGTCGTCTAACATAGTAGCGAACAATGGTATTGTCCAGGCAGTCGTCTATCCTAGTAGCGATTAATGGTATTGTCCAGGCAGTCGTCTAACCCAGTAGCGAACAATGGTATTGTCCAGGCAGTCGTCTAACCTAGTAGCGACCAATGGCATAGTCCAGACAGTCGTCTAACCTAGTAGCGACCAATGGTTTTGTCCAGGCAGTCGTCTAACCTAGTAGCGAACAATGGTATCTTCCAGGCAGTCGTCTAACCAAGTAGCGAACAATGGTATTGTCCAGACAGTCATCTAACCTAGTAGCGACCAATGGTATTGTCCAGATAGTCGTCTAACCTAGTAGCGACCAATGGTATTTTCCAGGCAGTCGTCTAAACATGTAGCACCAATGGTATTGTCCTGGCAGTCGTCAAACCTAGTAGCGACCAATGGTATTGTCCAGATAGTCGTCTCACCTAGTAGAGACCAATGGTACTGTCCAGACAGTCGTCTAACCAAGTAGAGACCAATGGTATTGTCCAGACAGTCGTCTAACCTAGTAGCGACCAATGGTATTGTACAGGTAGTCGTCTAACCTAGTAGAGACAAATGGTATTGTCCAGACAGTCGTCTAACCTAGTAGCGACCAATGGAATTGTCCAGAAAGTCGTGTAACCAAGTAGCGGCCAATGGTATTGCCCAGACAGTCGTCTATCCTAGTAGTGAACAATGGTATTGTCCAGAGAGTCGTCTAACCTAGTAGTGACCTATGGTATTGTCCAGACAGTCGTCTAACCTAGTAGTGACCAATGGCATTGTCCAGACCGTCGTCTAGCCTAGTAGCGACCAAAGGTATTGACCAGACAGTCGTCTAATCAAGTAGTGACCAATGGTATTGTCCAGACAGTCGTCTAACCAAGTAGAGAGCAATGGTATTGCCAAGATAGTCGTCTAACCTAGTTGAGACCAATGGTATTGTCCAGACAGTCGTCTAACCTAGTAGAGACCAATGGTATTGTCCAGACCGTCGTCTAACCAAGTAGCGACCAATGATATTGCCCAGATAGTCGCCTAACCTAGTAGTGACCAATGGTATTGTCCAGACAAAAGTCTAACCTAGTAGCGACCAATGGCATTGCCCAGACAGTCGTCTAACCTAGTAGCGACCAATGGTATAATTCAGGCAGTCGTCTAACCTAGTAGCGAACAATGGTATTGTCCAGGCAGTCGTCTAACCTAGTAGCGACCAATGGTATAGTCCAGACAGTCATCTAAGCTAGTAGTGACCAATGGTATTGTCCTGACAGTCGTCTAACCTATTAGCGACCAATGGTGTTTTCCAGGCAGTCGTCTAACCTAGTAGTGACCGATGGTATTGACCAGGCAGTCGTCTAACCTAGTAGCGACCAATGGTATTGTCCAGACAGTCGTCTAAACTAGTAGCGACAAATGGTATTGTCCAGGCAGTCGTCTAACCTGTTAGCGACCAATGGTATTTTCCAGGCAGTCGTCTAATTTTGTAGCGACCAATGGTATTGTCCAGCCAGTCGTCTAACCTAGTAGCGACCAATGGTATTGTCCAGACAGTCGTCTAATTTAGTAGCGACTAATGGTGTTGTCCAGACCGTCGTCTATCCTAGTAGTGACCAATGGTATTGTCCAGACAGTCGTCTAATTTATTAGCGACCAATGGTATTGTCCAGGCAGTCGTCTAACCTACTAGCGACCAATGGTATTTTCCAGACAATCGTCTAACCTAGTAGCTACCAATGGTTTTGTCCAGACAGTCGTCTAACCCAGTAGCGACCAATGGTATTATCCAGACAGTCGTCTAACCTAGTAGTGACCAATGGTATTGTCCAGATAGTCGTCTAACCTAGTAGTGACCAATGGTATTGTCCAGACCGTCGTCTAACCTCGTAGTGACCAATTGTATCTTCCAGGCAGTCGTCTAACCAAGTAGTGACCAATGGTATTGTCCAGACAGTCGTCTAACCCAGTAGCGACCAATGGTATTGTCCAGACAGTCGTCTAACCAAGTAGTGACCTATGGTCCTGCCCAGACAGTCGTCTAACCAAGTAGTGATCAATGGTATTGCCAGACAGTCGTCTAACCTAGTAGTGACCAATGGTATTGTCCAGACCGTCGTCTAACCTCGTAGTGACTAATGGTATTGTCCAGACCGTCGTCTAACCTCGTAGTGACCAATGGTATTGTCCAGACAGTCGTCTAACCCAGTAGCGACCTATGGTATTGTCCAGACAGTCGTCTAACCAAGTAGTGACCAATGGTCTTGCCCAGACAGTCCTCTAACCAAGTAGTGATCAATGGTATTGCCAGACAGTCGTCCAACCTAGTAGCGACCAATGGTATTGCCCAGACAGTCGTCTAACCCAGTAGTGACCAATGGTATTGCCCAGACATTCGTCTAACCTAGTAGCGACCAATGGTATTGTCCATACAGTCGTCTAACCTAGTATCGACCAATGGTATTGTCCAGACAGTCGTCTTCCCTAGTGGCGAACACCGGTTTTGTCCAGATAGTCGTCTGACCTAGTATCGACCAATGGTATTGCCCAGACAGTCGTCTAACCAAGTAGTGACCAATGGTATTGCCCAGACAGTCGTCTAACCAAGTAGAGACCAATGGTATTGAACAGATAGTCGTCTAACCTAGTAGAGACCAATGGTATTGTCCAGACAGTCGTCTAATCTAGTAGCGACCAATGGTATTGCCCAGACAGTCGTCTAACCTAGTAGCGACCAATGGTATCTTCCAGGCAGCCGTCTAACCTAGTAGCGACCAATGGTATTGCCCAGATAGCCGACTGACCTAGTAGAGACCAATGGTATTGTCCAGACAGTCGTCTAATCTAGTAGCGACCAATGGTATTGCCCAGACAGTCGTCTACCCTAGTAGCGACCAATGGTATCTTCCAGGCAGTCGTCTAACATAGTAGCGAACAATGGTATTGTCCAGGCAGTCGTCTAACCTAGTAGCGACCAATGGTATTGTCCAGGCAGTCGTCTAACCTAGTAGCGAACAATGGTATTGTCCAGGCAGTCGTCTAACCTAGTAGCGACCAATGGTATAGTCCAGACAGTCGTCTAACCTAGTAGCGACCAATGGTATTGTCCAGGCAGTCGTTTAACCTAGTAGCGACCAATTGTATCTTCCAGGCAGTCGTCTAACCTAGTAGCGAACAATGGTATTGTCCAGACAGTCATCTAACCTAGTAGCGACCAATGGTATTGTCCAGACAGTCGTCTAACCTAGTAGCGACCTATGGTATCAGCCAGGCAGTCGTCTAACCTAGTAGCGACCAATGGTATTGTCCAGACAGTCGTCTAACCTAGTAGTGACCAATGGCATTGTCCAGACAGTCGTCTAACCTAGTAGCGATCAAAGGTATTGACCAGACAGTCGTCTAACCAAGTAGTGACCAATGGTATTGTCCAGACAGTCGTCTAACCAAGTAAGAGCAATGATATTGCCCAGATAGTCGTCTAACCTAGTAGAGACCAATGGTATTGTCCAGACAGTCGTCTAACCTAGTAGAGACCAATGGTATTGTCCAGACCGAAGTCTAACCAAGTAGCGACCAATGATATTGCCCAGATAGTCGTGTAACCTAGTAGTGACCAATGGTTTGGTCCAGACAGCCGTCTAACCTAGTAGCGACCAATGGTATTGCCCAGACAGTCGTCTAACCAAGTAGTGACCAATGGTATTGCCCAGACAGTCGTCTATCCAAGTAGCACCAATGGTACTGTCCAGGCAGTCGTCTAACCTAGTAGCGACCAATGGTATTGTCCAGACAGTCGTCTCACCTAGTAGAGACCAATGGTACTGTCCAGACTGTCGTCTAACCCAGTAGAGACCAATGGTATTGCCCAGATAGTCGTCTAACCTAGTAGAGATGAATGGTATTGTCCAGACAGTCGTCTAACCTAGTAGAGAACAATGGTATTGTCCAGACCGAAGTCTAACCAAGTAGTGACCAATGATATTGCCCAGATAGTCGTGTAACCTAGTAGTGACCAATGGTTTGGTCCAGACAGCCGTCTAACCTAGTAGCGACCAATGGTATTGCCCAGACAGTCGTCTAACCAAGTAGTGACCAATGGTATTGCCCAGACAGTCGTCTAACCAAGTAGAGACCAATGGTATTGAACAGATAGTCGTCTAACCTAGTAGAGACCAATGTTATTGTCCAGACAGTCGTCTAATCTAGTAGCGACCAATGGTATTGCCCAAACAGTCGTCTAACCTAATAGCGACCAATGGTATCTTCCAGGCAGTCGTCTAACCTAGTAGCGACCAATGGTATTGCCCAGACAGTCGTCTAACCAAGTAGTGACCAATGGTATTGCCCAGACAGTCGTCTAACCAAGTAGAGACCAATGGTATTGAACAGATAGTCGTCTAACCTAGTAGAGACCAATGTTATTGTCCAGACAGTCGTCTAATCTAGTAGCGACCAATGGTATTGCCCAAACAGTCGTCTAACCTAATAGCGACCAATGGTATCTTCCAGGCAGTCGTCTAACCTAGTAGCGAACAATGGTATTGTCCAGGCAGTCGTCTAACCTAGTAGCGAACAATGGTATTGCCCAGATAGTCGTCTGACCTAGTAGAGACCAATGGTATTGTCCAGACAGTCGTCTAATCTAGTAGCGACCAATGGTATTGCCCAGACAGTCGGCTAACCTAGTAGCGACCAATGGTATCTTCCAGGCAGTCGTCTAACATAGTAGCGAACAATGGTATTGTCCAGGCAGTCGTCTAACCTAGTAGCGATTAATGGTATTGTCCAGTTAGTCGTCTAACCTAGTAGCGAACAATGGTATTGTCCAGGCAGTCGTCTAACCTAGTAGCGACCAATGGTATAGTCCAAACAGTCGTCTAACCTAGTAGCGACCAATGGTTTTGTCTAGGCAGTCGTCTAACCTAGTAGCGACCAATGGTATCTTCCAGGCAGTCGTCTAACCTAGTAGCGAACAATGGTATTGTCCAGACAGTCATCTAACCTAGTAGCGACCAATGGTATTGTCCAGACAGTCGTCTAACCTAGTAGGGACCAATGGTATCAGCCAGGCAGTCGTCTAACCTAGTAGCGACCAATGGTATTGTCCAGACAGTCGTCTAACCTAGTAGTGACCAATGGCATTGTCCAGACAGTCGTCTAACCTAGTAGCGATCAAAGGTATTGACCAGACAGTCGTCTAACCAAGTAGTGACCAATGGAATTGTCCAGACAGTCGTCTAACCAAGTAAGAGCAATGATATTGCCCAGATAGTCGTCTAACCTAGTAGAGACCAATGGTATTGTCCAGACAGTCGTCTAACCTAGTAGAGACCAATGGTATTGTCCAGACCGAAGTCTAACCAAGTAGCGACCAATGATATTGCCCAGATAGTCGTGTAACCTAGTAGTGACCAATGGTTTGGTCCAGACAGCCGTCTAACCTAGTAGCGACCAATGGTATTGCCCAGACAGTCGTCTAACCAAGAAGTGACCAATGGTATTGCCCAGACAGTCGTCTATCCAAGTAGCACCAATGGTACTGTCCAGGCAGTCGTCTAACCTAGTAGCGACCAATGGTATTGTCCAGACAGTCGTCTCACCTAGTAGAGACCAATGGTACTGTCCAGACTGTCGTCTAACCTAGTAGAGACCAATGGTATTGTCCAGACAGTCGTCTAACCTAGTAGCGACCAATGGTATTGTCCAGATCGTCGTCTAACAAAGTAGCGGCCAATGGTATTGCCCAGACAGTCGTCTATCCTAGTAGCGACCAATGGTATTGTCCAGAGAGTCGTCTAACCTAGTAGTGACCTATGGTATTGTCCAGACAGTCGTCTAACCTAGTTGTGACCAATGGCATTGTCCAGACAGTCGTCTAACCTAGTAGAGAGCAATGGTATTGCCCAGATAGTCGTCTAACCAAGTAGCGACCAATGATATTGCCCAGATAGTCGTCTAACCTAGTAGTGACCAATGGTATTGTCCAGACAAAAGTCTAACCTAGTAGCGACCAATGATATTTCCCAGACAGTCGTCTAACCTAGTAGCGACCAAGGGTATCAGCCAGGCAGTCGTCTAACCTAGTAGCGACCAATGGTATTGTCCAGACAGTCGTCTAACCTAGTAGTGACCAATGGCATTGTCCAGACAGTCGTCTAACCTAGTAGCGACCAAAGGTATTGACCAGACAGTCGTCTAACCAAGTAGTGACCAATGGTATTGTCCAGACAGTCGTCTAACCAAGTAGAGACCAATGGTATTGCCCAGATAGTCGTCTAACCTAGTAGAGATGAATGGTATTGTCCAGACAGTCGTCTAACCTAGTAGAGAACAATGGTTTTGTCCAGACTGAAGTCTAACCAAGTAGTGACCAATGATATTGCCCAGATAGTCGTGTAACCTAGTAGTGACCAATGGTTTGGTCCAGACAGCCGTCTAACCTAGTAGCGACCAATGGTATTGCCCAGACCGTCGTCTAACCAAGTAGTGACCAATGGTATTACCCAGACAGTCGTCTAACCAAATAGAGACCAGTGGTATTGAACAGATAGTCGTCTAACCTAGTAGAGACCAATGGTATTGTCCAGACAGTCGTCTAATCTAGTAGCGACCAATGGTATTGCCCAAACAGTCGTCTAACCTAATAGCGACCAATGGTATCTTCCAGGCAGTCGTCTAACCTAGTAGCGAACAATGGTATTGTCCAGGCAGTCGTCTAACCTAGTAGCGACCAATGGTATTGCCCAGATAGTCGTCTGACCTAGTAGAGACCAATGGTATTGTCCAGACAGTCGTCTAATCTAGTAGCGACCAATGGTATTGCCCAGACAGTCGTCTAACCTAGTAGCGACCAATGGTATCTTCCAGGCAGTCGTCTAACATAGTAGCGAACAATGGTATTGTCCAGGCAGTCGTCTATCCTAGTAGCGATTAATGGTATTGTCCAGGCAGTCGTCTAACCCAGTAGCGAACAATGGTATTGTCCAGGCAGTAGTCTAACCTAGTAGCGACCAATGGCATAGTCCAGACAGTCGTCTAACCTAGTAGCGACCAATGGTTTTGTCCAGGCAGTCGTCTAACCTAGTAGCGAACAATGGTATCTTCCAGGCAGTCGTCTAACCAAGTAGCGAACAATGGTATTGTCCAGACAGTCATCTAACCTAGTAGCGACCAATGGTATTGTCCAGATAGTCGTCTAACCTAGTAGCGACCAATGGTATTTTCCAGGCAGTCGTCTAAACAAGTAGCACCAATGGTATTGTCCAGGCAGTCGTCAAACCTAGTAGCGACCAATGGTATTGTCCAGATAGTCGTCTCACCTAGTAGAGACCAATGGTACTGTCCAGACAGTCGTCTAACCAAGTAGAGACCAATGGTATTGTCCAGACAGTCGTCTAACCTAGTAGCGACCAATGGTATTGTACAGGTAGTCGTCTAACCTAGTAGAGACTAATGGTATTGTCCAGACAGTCGTCTAACCTAGTAGCGACCAATGGAATTGTCCAGAAAGTCGTGTAACCAAGTAGCGGCCAATGGTATTGCCCAGACAGTCGTCTATCCTAGTAGTGAACAATGGTATTGTCCAGAGAGTCGTCTAACCTAGTAGTGACCTATGGTATTGTCCAGACAGTCGTCTAACCTAGTAGTGACCATAGGCATTGTCCAGACCGTCGTCTAACCTAGTAGCGACCAAAGGTATTGACCAGACAGTCGTCTAATCAAGTAGTGACCAATGGTATTGTCCAGACAGTCGTCTAACCAAGTAGAGAGCAATGGTATTGCCAAGATAGTCGTCTAACCTAGTTGAGACCAATGGTATTGTCCAGACAGTCGTCTAACCTAGTAGAGACCAATGGTATTGTCCAGACCGTCGTCTAACCAAGTAGCGACCAATGATATTGCCCAGATAGTCGCCTAACCTAGTAGTGACCAATGGTATTGTCCAGACAAAAGTCTAACCTAGTAGCGACCAATGGCATTGCCCAGACAGTCGTCTAACCTAGTAGCGACCAATGGTATAATTCAGGCAGTCGTCTAACCTAGTAGCGAACAATGGTATTGTCCAGGCAGTCGTCTAACCTAGTAGCGACCAATGGTATAGTCCAGACAGTCATCTAAGCTAGTAGTGAACAATGGTATTGTCCTGACAGTCGTCTAACCTATTAGCGACCAATGGTGTTTTCCAGGCAGTCGTCTAACCTAGTAGTGACCGATGGTATTGATCAGGCAGTCGTCTAACCTAGTAGCGACCAATGGTATTGTCCAGACAGTCGTCTAAACTAGTAGCGACAAATGGTATTGTCCAGGCAGTCGTCTAACCTGTTAGCGACCAATGGTATTTTCCAGGCAGTCGTCTAATTTTGTAGCGACCAATGGTATTGTCCAGCCAGTCGTCTAACCTAGTAGCGACCAATGGTATTGTCCAGACAGTCGTCTAATTTAGTAGCGACTAATGGTGTTGTCCAGACCGTCGTCTATCCTAGTAGCTACCAATGGTATTGTCCATACAGTCGTCTAACCCAGTAGCGACCAATGGTATTATCCAGACAGTCGTCTAACCTAGTAGTGACAAATGGTATTGTCCAGATAGTCGTCTAACCTAGTAGTGACCAATGGTATTGTCCAGACAGTCGTCTAACCTCGTAGTGACCAATTGTATCTTCCAGGCAGTCGTCTAACCAAGTAGTGACCAATGGTATTGTCCAGACAGTCGTCTAACCCAGTAGCGACCAATGGTATTGTCCAGACAGTCGTCTAACCAAGTAGTGACCTATGGTCCTGCCCAGACAGTCGTCTAACCAAGTAGTGATCAATGGTATTGCCAGACAGTCGTCTAACCTAGTAGTGACCAATGGTATTGTCCAGACCGTCGTCTAACCTCGTAGTGACTAATGGTATTGTCCAGACCGTCGTCTAACCTCGTAGTGACCAATGGTATTGTCCAGACAGTCGTCTAACCCAGTAGCGACCTATGGTATTGTCCAGACAGTCGTCTAACCAAGTAGTGACCAATGGTCTTGCCCAGACAGTCCTCTAACCAAGTAGTGATCAATGGTATTGCCAGACAGTCGTCCAACCTAGTATCGACCAATGGTATTGCCCAGACAGTCGTCTAACCCAGTAGTGACCAATGGTATTGCCCAGACATTCGTCTAACCTAGTAGCGACCAATGGTATTGTCCATACAGTCGTCTAACCTAGTAGCGACCAATGGTATTGTCCATACAGTCGTCTAACCTAGTTGCGACCAATGGTATTGTCCAGACAGTCGTCTAACCTGTTAGCGACCAATGGTATTGTCCAGACAAAAGTCTAACCTCGTAGTGACCAATAGTATTGTCCAGACCGTCGTCTAACCTCGTAGTGACCAATGGTATTGTCCAGACCGTCGTCTAACCAAGTAGTGACCAATGGTATTGTCCAGACCGTTGTCTAACCGTGTAGTGACCAATGGTATTGTCCAGACAGTCGTCTATCCTATTAGCGACCAATGGTATTGTCCAGACAGTCGTCTAACCTAGTAGAGACCAATGGTATTTTCCAGAGAGTCGTCTAACCAAGTAGCGACCTATGGTATTGTCCAGACAGTCGTCTAACCTAGTAGCGACCAATGGTATTTTCCATAGAGTCGTCTAACCATGTAGCGACCAATGGTATTGTCCATACAGTCGTCTACCCAAGTAGCGACCAATGGTATTGTCCATACAGTCGTCTAACCTAGTAGCGACCAATGGTATTGTCCAGGCAATCGTTTAACCTAGTAGCGACCAATTGTATCTTCCAGGCAGTCGTCTAACCTAGTAGCGAACAATGGTATTGTCCAGACAGTCATCTAACCTAGTAGCGACCAATGGTATTGTCCAGACAGTCGTCTAACCTAGTAGCGACCAATGGTATCAGCCAGGCAGTCGTCTAACCTAGTAGCGACCAATGGTATTGTCCAGACAGTCGTCTAACCTAGTAGTGACCAATGGCATTGTCCAGACAGTCGTCTAACCTAGTAGCGATCAAAGGTATTGACCAGACAGTCGTCTAACCAAGTAGTGACCAATGGTATTGTCCTGACAGTCGTCTAACCAAGTAAGAGCAATGATATTGCCCAGATAGTCGTCTAACCTAGTAGAGACCAATGGTATTGTCCAGACAGTCGTCTAACCTAGTAGAGACCAATGGTATTGTCCAGACCGAAGTCTAACCAAGTAGCGACCAATGATATTGCCCAGATAGTCGTGTAACCTAGTAGTGACCAATGGTTTGGTCCAGACAGCCGTCTAACCTAGTAGCGACCAATGGTATTGCCCAGACAGTCGTCTAACCAAGTAGTGACCAATGGTATTGCCCAGACAGTCGTCTATCCAAGTAGCACCAATGGTACTGTCCAGGCAGTCGTCTAACCTAGTAGCGACCAATGGTATTGTCCAGACAGTCGTCCCACCTAGTAGAGACCAATGGTACTGTCCAGACTGTCGTCTAACCTAGTAGCGGCCAATGGTATTGCCCAGACAGTCGTCTATCCTAGTAGCGACCAATGGTATTGTCCAGAGAGTCGTCAAACCTAGTAGTGACCTATGGTATTGTCCAGACAGTCGTCTAACCTAGTAGTGACCAATGGCAATGTCCAGACAGTCGTCTAACCTAGTAGCGACCAAAGGTATTGACCAGACAGTCGTCTAACCAAGTAGTGACCAATGTTATTGTCCAGACAGTCGTCTAACCAAGTAGAGAGCAATGGTATTGCCCAGATAGTCGTCTAACCTAGTAGAGACCAATGGTATTGTCCAGACAGTCGTCTAACCTAGTAGAGACCAATGGTATTGTCCAGACCGTCGTCTAACCAAGTAGCGACCAATGATATTGCCCAGATAGTCGTCTAACCTAGTAGTGACCAATGGTATTGTCCAGACAAAAGTCTAACCTAGTAGCGACCAATGGCATTTCCCAGACAGTCGTCTAACCTAGTAGCGACCAAGGGTATCAGCCAGGCAGTCGTCTAACCTAGTAGCGACCAATGGTATTGTCCAGACAGTCGTCTAACCTAGTAGTGACCAATGGCATTGTCCAGACAGTCGTCTAACTTAGTAGCGACCAAAGGTATTGACCAGACAGTCGTCTAACCAAGTAGTGACCAATGGTATTGCCCAGACAGTCGTCTAACCAAGTAGAGACCAATGGTATTGCCCAGATAGTCGTCTAACCTAGTAGAGATGAATGGTATTGTCCAGACAGTCGTCTAACCTAGTAGAGAACAATGGTATTGTCCAGACCGAAGTCTAACCAAGTAGTGACCAATGATATTGCCCAGATAGTCGTGTAACCTAGTAGTGACCAATGGTTTGGTCCAGACAGCCGTCTAACCTAGTAGCGACCAATGGTATTGCCTAGACAGTCGTCTAACCAAGTAGTGACCAATGGTATTGCCCAGACAGTCGTCTAACCAAGTAGAGACCAATGGTATTGAACAGATAGTCGTCTAACCTAGTAGAGACCAATGGTATTGTCCAGACAGTCGTCTAATCTAGTAGCGACCAATGGTATTGCCCAAACAGTCGTCTAACCTAATAGCGACCAATGGTATCTTCCAGGCAGTCGTCTAACCTAGTAGCGAACAATGGTATTGTCCAGGCAGTCGTCTAACCTAGTAGCGACCAATGGTATTGCCCAGATAGTCGTCTGACCTAGTAGAGACCAATGGTATTGTCCAGACAGTCGTCTAATCTAGTAGCGACCAATGGTATTGCCCAGACAGTCGTCTAACCTAGTAGCGACCAATGGTATCTTCCAGGCAGTCGTCTAACATAGTAGCGAACAATGGTATTGTCCAGGCAGTCGTCTAACCTAGTAGCGATTAATGGTATTGTCCAGTCAGTCGTCTAACCTAGTAGCGAACAATGGTATTGTCCAGGCAGTCGTCTAACCTAGTAGCGACCAATGGTATAGTCCAAACAGTCGTCTAACCTAGTAGCGACCAATGGTTTTGTCCAGGCAGTCGTCTAACCTAGTAGCGACCAATGGTATCTTCCAGGCAGTCGTCTAACCTAGTAGCGAACAATGGTATTGTCCAGACAGTCATCTAACCTAGTAGCGACCAATGGTATTGTCCAGACAGTCGTCTAACCTAGTAGGGACCAATGGTATTAGCCAGGCAGTCGTCTAACCTAGTAGCGACCAATGGTATTGTCCAGACAGTCGTCTAACCTAGTAGTGACCAATGGCATTGTCCAGACAGTCGTCTAACCTAGTAGCGATCAAAGGTATTGACCAGACAGTCGTCTAACCAAGTAGTGACCAATGGAATTGTCCAGACAGTCGTCTAACCAAGTAAGAGCAATGATATTGCCCAGATAGTCGTCTAACCTAGTAGAGACCAATGGTATTGTCCAGACAGCCGTCTAACCAGTAGAGACCAATGGTATTGTCCAGACCGAAGTCTAACCAAGTAGCGACCAATGATATTGCCCAGATAGTCGTGTAACCTAGTAGTGACCAATGGTTTGGTCCAGACAGCCGTCTAACCTAGTAGCGACCAATGGTATTGCCCAGACAGTCGTCTAACCAAGAAGTGACCAATGGTATTGCCCAGACAGTCGTCTATCCAAGTAGCACCAATGGTACTGTCCAGGCAGTCGTCTAACCTAGTAGCGACCAATGGTATTGTCCAGACAGTCGTCTCACCTAGTAGAGACCAATGGTACTGTCCAGACTGTCGTCTAACCTAGTAGAGACCAATGGTATTGTCCAGACATTCGTCTAACCTAGTAGCGACCAATGGTATTGTCCAGAACGTCGTCTAACAAAGTAGCGGCCAATGGTATTGCCCAGACTGTCGTCTATCCTAGTAGCGACCAATGGTATTGTCCAGAGAGTCGTCTAACCTAGTAGTGACCTATGGTATTGTCCAGACAGTCGTCTAACCTAGTAGTGACCAATGGCATTGTCCAGACAGTCGTCTAACCTAGTAGCGACCAAAGGTATTGACCAGACAGTCGTCTAACCAAGTAGTGACCAATGTTATTGTCCAGACAGTCGTCTAACCAAGTAGAGAGCAATGGTATTGCCCAGATAGTCGTCTAACCTAGTAGAGACCAATGGTATTGTCCAGACAGTCGTCTAACCTAGTAGAGACCAATGGTATTGTCCAGACCGTCGTCTAACCAAGTAGCGACCAATGATATTGCCCAGATAGTCGTCTAACCTAGTAGTGACCAATGGTATTGTCCAGACAAAAGTCTAACCTAGTAGCGACCAATGATCTTTCCCAGACAGTCGTCTAACCTAGTAGCGACCAAGGGTATCAGCCAGGCAGTCGTCTAACCTAGTAGCGACCAATGGTATTGTCCAGACAGTCGTCTAACCTAGTAGTGACCAATGGCATTGTCCAGACAGTCGTCTAACCTACTAGCGACCAAAGGTATTGACCAGACAGTCGTCTAACCAAGTAGTGACCAATGGTATTGTCCAGACAGTCGTCTAACCAAGTAGAGACCAATGGTATTGCCAAGATAGTCGTCTAACCTAGTAGAGAACAATGGTTTTGTCCAGACCGAAGTCTAACCAAGTAGTAACCAATGATATTGCCCAGATAGTCGTGTAACCTAGTAGTGACCAATGGTTTGGTCCAGACAGCCGTCTAACCTAGTAGCGACCAATGGTATTGCCCAGACAGTCGTCTAACCAAGTAGTGACCAATGGTATTGCCCAGACAGTCGTCTAACCAAATAGAGACCAATGGTATTGAACAGATAGTCGTCTAACCTAGTAGAGACCAATGGTATTGTCCAGACAGTCGTCTAAACTAGTAGCGACCAATGGTATTGCCCAAACAGTCGTCTAACCTAATAGCGACCAATGGTATCTTCCAGGCAGTCGTCTAACCTAGTAGCGAACAATGGTATTGTCCAGGCAGTCGTCTATCCTAGTAGCGACCAATGGTATTGCCCAGATAGTCGTCTGACCTAGTAGAGACCAATGGTATTGTCCAGACAGTCGTCTAATCTAGTAGCGACCAATGGTATTGCCCAGACAGTCGTCTAACCTAGTAGCGACCAATGGTATCTTCCAGGCAGTCCTCTAACATAGTAGCGAACAATGGTATTGTCCAGGCAGTCGTCTATCCTAGTAGCGATTAATGGTATTGTCCAGGCAGTCGTCTAACCTAGTAGCGAACAATGGTATTGTCCAGGCAGTCGTCTAACCTAGTAGCGACCAATGGTATTGTCCAGACAGTCATCTAACCTAGTAGCGACCAATGGTATTGTCCAGATAGTCGTCTAACCTAGTAGCGACCAATGGTATTTTCCAGGCAGTCGTCTAAACAAGTAGCACCAATGGTATTGTCCAGGCAGTCGTCTAACCTAGTAGCGACCAATGGTATTGTCCAGATAGTCGTCTCACCTAGTAGAGACCAATGGTACTGTCCAGACAGTCGTCTAACCAAGTAGAGACCAATGGTATTGTCCAGACAGTCGTCTAACCTAGTAGCGACCAATGGTATTGTACAGGTAGTCGTCTAACCTAGTAGAGACTAATGGTATTGTCCAGACAGTCGTCTAACCTAGTAGCGACCAATGGAATTGTCCAGAAAGTCGTGTAACCAAGTAGCGGCCAATGGTATTGTCCAGACAGTCGTCTATCCTAGTAGCGAACAATGGTATTGTCCAGAGAGTCGTCTAACCTAGTAGTGACCTATGGTATTGTCCAGACAGTCGTCTAAGTAGTGACCAATGGCATTGTCCAGACCGTCGTCTAACCTAGTAGCGACCAAAGGTATTGACCAGACAGTCGTCTAACCAAGTAGTGACCAATGGTATTGTCCAGACAGTCGTCTAACCAAGTAGAGAGCAATGGTATTGCCAAGATAGTCGTCTAACCTAGTTGAGACCAATAGTATTGTCCAGACAGTCGTCTAACCTAGTAGAGACCAATGGTATTGTCCAGACCGTCGTCTAACCAAGTAGCGACCAATGATATTGCCCAGATAGTCGTCTAACCTAGTAGCGACCAATGGTATAATTCAGGCAGTCGTCTAACCTAGTAGCGAACAATGGTATTGTCCAGGCAGTCGTCTAACCTAGTAGCGACCAATGGTATAGTCCAGACAGTCATCTAAGCTAGTAGTGACCAATGGTATTGTCCTGACAGTCGTCTAACCTATTAGCGACCAATGGTGATTTCCAGGCAGTCGTCTAACCTAGTAGTGACCGATGGTATTGACCAGGCAGTCGTCTAACCTAGTAGCGACCAATGGTATTGTCCAGACAGTCGTCTAAACTAGTAGCGACAAATGGTATTGTCCAGGCAGTCGTCTAACCTGTTAGCGACCAATGGTATTTTCCAGGCAGTCGTCTAATTTTGTAGCGACCAATGGTATTGTCCAGCCAGTCGTCTAACCTAGTAGCGACCAATGGTATTGTCCAGACAGTCGTCTAATTTAGTAGCGACTAATGGTGTTGTCCAGACCGTCGTCTATCCTAGTAGTGACCAATGGTATTGTCCAGACAGTCGTCTAATTTATTAGCGACCAATGGTATTGTCCAGGCAGTCGTCTAACCTACTAGCGACCAATGGTATTTTCCAGACAATCGTCTAACCTAGTAGCTACCAATGGTATTGTCCAGACAGTCGTCTAACCCAGTAGCGACCAATGGTATTATCCAGACAGTCGTCTAACCTAGTAGTGACCAATGGTATTGTCCAGATAGTCGTCTAACCTAGTAGTGACCAATGGTATTGTCCAGACCGTCGTCTAACCTCGTAGTGACCAATTGTATCTTCCAGGCAGTCGTCTAACCAAGTAGTGACCAATGGTATTGTCCAGACAGTCGTCTAACCCAGTAGCGACCAATGGTATTGTCCAGACAGTCGTCTAACCAAGTAGTGACCAATGGTCCTGCCCAGACAGTCGTCTAACCAAGTAGTGATCAATGGTATTGCCAGACAGTCGTCTAACCTAGTAGCGACCAATGGTATTGTCCAGACAGTCGTCTAAACTAGTAGCGACAAATGGTATTGTCCAGGCAGTCGTCTAACCTGTTAGCGACCAATGGTATTTTCCAGGCAGTCGTCTAATTTTGTAGCGACCAATGGTATTGTCCAGCCACTCGTCTAACCTAGTAGCGACCAATGGTATTGTCCAGACAGTCGTCTAATTTAGTAGCGACTAATGGTGTTGTCCAGACCGTCGTCTATCCTAGTAGTGACCAATGGTATTGTCCAGACAGTCGTCTAATTTATTAGCGACCAATGGTATTGTCCAGGCAGTCGTCTAACCTACTAGTGACCAATGGTATTTTCCAGACAATCGTCTAACCTAGTAGCTACCAATGGTATTGTCCAGACAGTCGTCTAACCCAGTAGCGACCAATGGTATTATCCAGACAGTCGTCTAACCTAGTAGTGACCAATGGTATTGTCCAGATAGTCGTCTAACCTAGTAGTGACCAATGGTATTGTCCAGACCGTCGTCTAACCTCGTAGTGACCAATTGTATCTTCCAGGCAGTCGTCTAACCAAGTAGTGACCAATGGTATTGTCCAGACAGTCGTCTAACCCAGTAGCGACCAATGGTATTGTCCAGACAGTCGTCTAACCAAGTAGTGACCAATGGTCCTGCCCAGACAGTCGTCTAACCAAGTAGTGATCAATGGTATTGCCAGACAGTCGTCTAACCTAGTAGTGACCAATGGTATTGTCCAGACCGTCGTCTAACCTCGTAGTGACCAATGGTATTGTCCAGACCGTCGTCTAACCTCGTAGTGACCAATGGTATTGTCCAGACAGTCGTCTAACCCAGTAGCGACCTATGGTATTGTCCAGACAGTCGTCTAACCAAGTAGTGACCAATGGTCTTGCCCAGACAGTCGTCTAACCAAGTAGTGATCAATGGTATTGCCAGACAGTCGTCCAACCTAGTAGCGACCAATGGTATTGCCCAGACAGTCGTCTAACCCAGTAGTGACCAATGGTATTGCCCAGACATTCGTCTAACCTAGTAGCGACCAATGGTATTGTCCATACAGTTGTCTAACCTAGTAGCGACCAATGGTATTGTCCATACAGTCGTCTAACCTAGTAGCGACCAATGGTATTGTCCAGACAGTCGTCTAACCTGTTAGCGACCAATGGTATTGTCCAGACAAAAGTCTAACCTCGTAGTGACCAATGGTATTGTCCAGACCGTCGTCTAACCTCGTAGTGACCAATGGTATTGTCCAGACCGTCGTCTAACCAAGTAGTGACCAATGGTATTGTCCAGACCGTTGTCTAACCGTGTAGTGACCAATGGTATTGTCCAGACAGTCGTCTATCCTATTAGCGACCAATGGTATTGTCCAGACAGTCGTCTAACCTAGTAGAGACCAATGGTATTTTCCAGAGAGTCGTCTAACCAAGTAGCGACCAATGGTATTGTCCAGACAGTCGTCTAACCTAGTAGCGACCAATGGTATTTTCCATAGAGTCGTCTAACCATGTAGCGACCAATGGTATTGTCCATACAGTCGTCTAACCAAGTAGCGACCAATGGTATTGTCCATACAGTCGTCTAACATAGTAGCGACCAATGGTATTGTCCAGAGAGTCGTCTAACCAAGTAGCGACCAATGGTATTGGCCAGACTGTCGTCTAACCTAGTAGCGACCAATGGTATTGTCCAGACAGTCGTCTAACCTAGTAGCGAACAATGGTATTGTCCAGACAGACGTCTAACCTATTAGTGGCAGAGTATAGTACAACTTTTTAATGAAAAAGAACAACTAAAAGCAATTTATGAGCATTCCTAAGTCACTACCGAACCTCAAACATAAACATATCTGACTGCTTCCGTATGTTATGTCGCACTGTTTGAATCATCATAGAGCTGAGTAATATGGCAGCAATTGAAGCGACACCTCAAATAAACGAACATCAGCGCCCGCACATCATCTGTGACGTCATCGACTGCACTAAACATTTCCCCAAGACACGTACGTTTTTCAGTATATACTTGAACCGATAAATCTAACAAAGGGTGGGGTACATTTACTTTTTCTGATATCGGTAGTCAATTAGTAACCGGTACTTCAAAACCATATGACATTTTTCTTCCGCCTACTAAATACTTTATGGTAATATAATTCAAATTTTCTACATTTCCTGGCCCTTCTTCAGCCCTAACATCTGCATGGGCAAACACTATTCCAACATCGACACGTAACAAAATCTATAAAATGTCATTATACAAGCAGTAAAATGGAATATTTAAATAATATATGGGCATGCAAACTTATGTGCCTTGAACACAGTAGATTTTTGTAGATTCTTATGTGATATACGGTATTAATTACCTTAAAATTATTTCTTACTAGCTGAAGTACCCGTGCTTCGCTACGCGTCATAAATAAATTAAAATGTGAAGGTGACAGTTAAAACAGGGGATAGGCGAGGTGCTGCGCAGAGGGAGATTAAGGATGGAAAATTTTGTCCAACTACACCGCTCGGCGTTGACCATGTTTTATAGCACAAATTTAGGTTTTACTCGCTAACAGTTGCAGATACATTTCGGATAGAAAATGTAATTTTAAACCTCGTAGCCTATATGCCATCAAAAGTTTGCTATTTCTTAGCGTTCTCTTTTTATTTGAAATGGAAATATGAAAGTTTGAAACCAAAGGGTGTAGTGACGTCACTAAAATGGTCGCCATCTTTAAATACTGCAAATTATTGAAATCAAAAGTAACCTATACGTTAACCAGGTAAATCAGCTACTTCCATGTAAAATTCATGTAAATCGGACCAGTGGTATGCGTGATTGAGTAATACACACACACCATCTCATTTTTAGCCTCGCTTCGCTCGCGTCATAGTCGTGTCATATTGTTAATCAATGAAATGCAGGTTTAACCCCGTTAACACCCCTTTTGAACCTGAATATCCAAAAATCCCTCCTTAGTAGACATTTTTGACACACAACAAACATATCCCCAAAATATCATTCTTCTAACTTGAATAGTTTTGGTTGGTCGATGAGAGTGAACATCCAAAAATCCTTCCTTAGTGGACGTTTTTCTTCCAGAATTTCACCCCTCCCCATAGGCCCCTTAAATTGTATTTATGAAAAAACGGTCGAACACCTATTTTTATTATTTATTTATTTATTTATTTATTTATTTATTTATTTATTTATTTACTTATTTACTTATTTATTTATTTATTTATTTATTTATTTTTAAGCTGATTGATTTCCTCCGAGTTTGAAACACCTCGCTTATGTCGTTTAAGAGATACACGCTCCGTTAGGAATCTTTCAAACCCCACTTTCATCCCTTTCACCTTATAATATACACTACATCGAAAAACCATTAGACATGTGTCAGCTTATTTTAATGATTAGAATATATGCCAAGTATCACATCCCCAAATGAAACCACTCGTGAGATATTGTTATTCAATGAAATGCACATTTACCCCTTAACACCTCATTAGAACCTGAATATTCAAAACTCTTTCCTTAGTGGACGTTTTCGACATACAACGAACATATCCCCAAAATTTCATGTATCTAACTTCAATAATTTTGGTTGGGCGATGATTAGTGAGAGAGTCAGTCAGGATATTTTCTTTCATTTATTTTTGGTAATTTCGCCCGTCCCAATGAACCCCTTAAATTGGATTTATGAAACAAACGGTCAAACACCTATTTACTTATTTAAAGCTGTTTTCCCCCTGAGTTTGATGAGTGAGTAAGTGAGTCAATCAGTTAGGACACTTTCTTTCCTGTTTTTTTTTCCCCAGAATTTCACCCCTCTCCAAGGGCCCCTTAAATTGGATTTATGAAAAAACGTTCGAACACCTATTTACTTGTATTTTAAGCTGTTTTTTCCCACCGAATTTCAAACTTCACGCCTATGTCGTTTCAGAGATACACGCTCCGTCAAGAATCCCTCAACCCCCAATTTTCACCCCTTTCACCTCATAATATACACCACATCGATAAACCCTTAGACATGTCTGATTATTGTTAATGATTATTTTATATACCGAATATCACATCCCCAAACAAACAACTCATGAGATATCGTTATTCAATGAAATGCACGTTTACCCCCTTGACTCGTCTCTAAAACCCGAATAAACAAAAATCATCCTTAGTTAACGTTTTCGACATACAGCGAACATATTCCCAAAATTTCATGTTTCCAACTTTAATAGTTTTCGCTGGGCGTGATGAGTGAGTCAGACAGGACATTTTCTTTCATTTATTTTACCAGAATTTCACCCCTCCCCATGGGCCCCTTAAATTGGATTGATGAAAAAACGCTTGAACACCTATTAACTTATTTCTTAAGCTGTCTTTTTCCCCTGATTCAGTCGGTTAGGACACTTTCTCTCCGTTTTTCCCCAGAATTTCACCCCACCCCATTGGCCCCTTAAATTAATGTATGAAAAAAAACAGTCGAAAACCGATTTACTTACTTTTTAAGCTGATTTTTTTTCGCTGAGTTTCAAATTTCCCGCCTATGTCGTTTAAGAGATAGGCCTACACGCTCCATTAGGAATCCTTCAACCCCCGCTTTTCAGCCCTTTCACCTCATAATAATACACCACATCGAAAAACGCTTAGACACATGTCTGCGTATTTTTAATGATTAGTTAATATGCCGAGTATCACATCCACAAATGAAACCACTCGTGAGATATTGATATTCAATGAAATGCAGGTTTAACCCCCTTAAGACCCCTTTAGAACCCGAATATCCAAAAAAAAAAACTCCCTTAGTGTACGGTTTTGACATACAACGAACATATCCCCGAAATGTCATGTTTCCAACTTCAATATTTTTGTCTGGGCGATGATGAGTGAGTGAATGAGTCAGGACATTTCCTTTCAATTTTTTTTTCTTCAGAATTTCACCTCTCCCGATGAACCCCTTCAATTTGATTGAAAAACAAACTGCTTACTTTAAAGCAGTTTTTTCCCCCTGAGTTTGATGAGT
Source organism: Meconema thalassinum (assembly GCA_946902985.2). NCBI lineage: Eukaryota > Metazoa > Arthropoda > Insecta > Orthoptera > Tettigoniidae > Meconema > Meconema thalassinum. The sequence goes on along the minus strand of OX336396.1, from coordinate 300,047,143 downwards.
GAGTCAGTCAGTCAATCAGTTAGGACACTTTCTTTCCTGTCCCCCCGCCCCCCCCCCCGAATTTCACCCCTCCCCATGGGCCCCTTAAATTGGATTTATGGAAAAGCGGCCAAACACACATTTACTTATTTTTATGCTGTTTTTTTCCGCTGAGTTTCAAACTCCTCACCTATGTCGTTTAAGAGATACACGCTCCGTTAGGAATCTTTCAATCCCCACTTTTCACCCCTTTAACCTCATAAACACATCGAAAAACCCTCAGACACGTGTCTTGTTACTTTTTAATGATAAGTTTATATGCCGTGTATCACATCCCCCAATGAAACCAATCGGGAGATATTGTTATTCAATGAAATGCAGGTTTAACCCCCTTAAGACCCCTTTAGAACCTGAATATCCAAAAATCCTCCCTCAGTAGACTGTTTGGACATACAATGAACATATCCCCAAACTGTCATGTTTCTAACTTCAATAATTTTGGCTAGGCGATGATGAGTGTGTGAGTCTGGACATTTTCTTTCAATTTTCTTTTTTCAGAATTTCACCCCTCCCCATGAACCCCTTAAATTTGATTTATGAAAAAAAAACTGTCGAACAGCTATTTACTTACTTTAAAGCAGTTTTTTCCCCCTGAGTTTGATGAGTGAGCCAGTCAGTCAATCAGTTAGGACACTTTCTTTCCTGTTCCCCCCAGAATTTCATCTCTCCCCATGGGCCCCTTAAATTGGATTTATGAAAAAACTGTCAAACACATATTTACTTCTTTTTTATGTTGATTTTTTTTTCGCTGTATTTCAAACTCCTCGCCTATGTCGTTTAAGAGACACACGCTCCGTTAAGAATCTTTTAATCCCCACTTTTCACCCCTTTCACCTCATAATATACACCACATCGAAAAACCCTCAGACACATGTCTTCTTATTTTTAATGATGAGTTTATATGCCGAGTATCACATCCCCCCATGAAACCAATCGGGAGATATTGCTATTCAATTAAATGCAGGCCTACCCCCTTAACACCCCTTTAGAACCTGAATAGCCAAAATTTCTCTCTTAGTGGGCATTTGCGGCCCTTGAGGAAGCTGCATACCAGACTTCATTCCAATCCGTTCGGTGGTTTCTGAGATTTCGTGATGAATAAATGAGTGAGTGAGTGAGTGAGTGAGTGAGTGAGTGGTATTTGACAAATATATAGTAGAAAGAAGATAGTGTCAAGTCTTTGTTATGCTAAACTCGGTTGACAGTGCTGTGTGAGCAGTTGAGTAACTAACGGGATTTCAAGTAAAGATCCTCATTTTCTATACCGGTAGTGCTGAGCGCAATTGGCATCAAGTCGGCCGTGTCTCGACTTGAGCTATGTTGCCATGGAAACTATCTGCCTTGCCATTCCTTCATGAGTATATTTTATGATTTGATTAGCCTGTTTTTGAGTGAAAAAGGGCCGAAATCAGAAGAATGAGAAATACTATCGAAAATTCATGTAGCCAGCGGTTCCTTCTGGGTCCTAAACTATGTGTATGCAAAATATGGTTGAGATTGGTGGAACGGTGTAGATTTGTATACGGAACCAACATATATACATACATACATACATACATACATACATACATACATACAGACTTTCACTTTTATATATTAGATTTGTCAAATCAAGACTACTTCACAAGGCTATGTGAATAAATGTTTGTTGTTGTTTGAGTCTTCAGTCTTTTGACTGGTTTGATGCAGTTTCCATGCCCCCTGTCCTGAGCTAATCGTTTCATCTCTACATAGCTACCACACCCTACATCCGAGGCAATCTGTTTAACTTACCATACCTTGGTCTACTCCTACAGTTCTTGTCCTCGACCCTTCCTTCCATAAGTAAGCTTGCTATTCCTGGGTGTCTTAGTATGTGTTCTACCAACCTATCTCTTCTCTTCATTAGCAGTCGCCAGAAACATCTCTCATCTTTCACTCGTCTTAATTCCTCTTCGTTTGTAACCTTATCTACCCATCTGATCTTCATCATTCTCCTGTAACACCAAATTTCAAACGCTTCAATTCTCCTCTTTTCGGCTGCACCAATAGTCCATGTTTCACTTCCATAGAGTGCGACGCTCCAGACAAAGGTTTTCAAAAATGTCTTCCTATTACCTAAATCTATATTCGATGTCAACAGATTCCTTTTCTGTATAAATGCTTTCCTTGCCTGAGCCAACCCACCTTTTATATCCTCTATGCTTCGTCCATCACTGGCTATTTTGCTTCCCTCAGTCCCTCCCCATGATACATGATTTCCTGTTTTGAATATATAAGAATAAAATATTAAAAGAAAAACAAATTAATTTAAAACTATGTCCTTATTAGTTAGTTATTAGCTAGTTATTAGTTAGTTTTTGCTACTTTAAGGGGCAGAACTGCAAGGTTATCTGCCCCAAATATCATACATCGTTAATATAATTTACTCGAATTCTGCTCTGAGAAAGAACTGTTTCGATGATGGTATAAAATAAAGCTAATTGGTCCTGGTTTTGTGCTGATTGAATCTGTGCACTACACGAAAGTCCCCAGAGATCCACAATTACATCATGTCTCCAGGGGTCATTTAGGGTGTGTGCTAGTTACGAATCTCAGGGGGCAACGTTCATCTGGTCATTACCACGTCATTACCGAGCGGTGTGTAGCATTCTCCAGTTATGCTCTTAAACTTTTCATATTGACCACATTATAACAAGTTAGTGAATAGCATCCTTCAGAGCGATCATATCTTTAAAATACGTAGGGAACCACTACTCTTTGCAGATGACCAAGTCATTGTTGCTAAAACTGAAAATGATCTCCAACATGCTATATTTAATCTACAAAATATTGTTTCAAAATTTGGAATGAAATCTCAGCACATAAAACCAAAGTGGCGTAGTTGATAGGAGTCGGAACTGCTGTGCCCAAGATCATGGGTTCAAACCCGCCCGAAGTCGTCGGAATTTTTAAGAGCGTTCAAATCCTTCAGTATGCCTTTCTTCGGTGGGGAAGTAATGGCGGCGGTCCCATGTCATAGATGTATGTCATAAATAAGATCCTTCCACTAACTAAACTAGTGGAAGCTAAATTTCAAGGCTTGATTTCGTTGTAACGCTCTATCAAAGTTCCAACGTTCACCACTAGGTGTCAGTGATATATGATAGTGAAGGTTAGAACTACTTGAAATTGAACGGAACTTGTAGCTCACACCATGGGTGTCCGCATTGAATCAGCTACAGCCTCTGGCGAGCCGAACATGTCCTTGGACACTCCCGGCACTAAAAGCCATACGCTAAATAAAAAAATATATGGAATTCTTGGACAATGGACCAATTCAGAGTGAAATCTGTGTGAAAAACATCAACATTGAACGGGTCAACTCATTTAACTCTCTTGGTTACAACTTATCATTCCTGGATGAAGAGGACGTGGCGGTCAAAATCTCCAAATTTATTAAAATTACAAGAGTAATCTTCAAGTTTTCAAGCCATCTCAGGTAGGTCAGTTGGTTCCTCAGTTTAGGGGCTGCGACAACGCGGTCATGTAGCCCCGTGTACTTGGGGTGTGTGTAGAATCTATCTGATAGCCGGTGTTAATTGTTATGGCTGTATTAGTTTGTGTTATCTGTTTTTAATTCAAGTAAGTACTGCATACACGCAATTTTCAAGTAATTCCTACTTTTGCTACCAAACACCACCGTCAACGACAACTAGTTCTGAACTTCGTTACTAGATGCCACCGCAGTTGGCTCCAGGCGACGAACGTTGGACCCTAAGAACGTTAGTCAAATCTAACCTATACTTATTTAGCTTCACACAAGTGTAATTAGTGGGCGGTTCTTTTACATGGCATAAATCAATGACATGGGACCGCCGGTGGTATCTAGTAACCAAGTTCAGGACTAGTTGTCGTTGACGGTGGTGTTTGGTAGCAAAAGTAGAATATACTTGAAAATTGAATGTCTGCAGTCCTTACTTGAATTAAAAACAGATAACACGCACTAATACAGCCTGGGTAGATTATTAGCTTGGGAATAACCTAACCCCCAAGGGAAGATGATGAAGAAAAATAAGTTTGTTTCGGACTGTAGAAAAAGCATGGAGAAATAATATAATAATGTTATTGGTTTTACGTCCCTTTTAACTACTCTGGCTTTTAGAGACGCCGGGGTGCCGGAATTTTGCCCCGAAGGGGATCTTTAACGTGCCAGTAAATCTACGGGCGCGGCTCCCTCGCATTTGCGCACCCTCAAATGCCAGCTGACTGTGCCAGGATACGAACCTGCAACCTTGGGCCCAGCAAGCGAGAACGTTACCCCTGAGCCACGCAGCCAGCCCATGGAGAAATAGGACGAGAGTCCAACAGAGGTTATAATTTTAACTATAAGTATACTCAAAGGCAGCTGCCATTGCAAATCCGCTTTCCGATACCTAAAGTGGGTAGGGACCTGGGCGAAGCTAACAGGAAACGCAGCTGGAACTTGGGCTATTCGCAAGAAAGCTGCTATAGCGTATTCCCTCTCTAGCATAAATATACCAACTGTAGGGAAGGGTGGTGGTCTGGCAAGACAAAGAGTAACAGATTTATTGTGTATCTGTTCAAAGGAGTTTGTTTCAAAACAAGTATTTTGAAGAATACAAATAATTTGAATCAGCCGTGATATTTTAGTTCTTGAAATTGTAGAATTTCTAAAGAGCGACCGAATGCTTCCAAGAAGGATAGGGATAAAGCAATTATACACTTGGGAATAATTTTGGTAAGAGTACCAATAGTTGCATTTAGAAATGACTAAGCTTTTACCCAGCAAGGCGCCGACTAAAAGTTTAGACAATGAGAAACACTTAAATTTTGAAAAACCATCCGTAAGTACTAGAGAGAATCTCCACAAGCAGGAAGCTGGCGTAGCGAGCTATGCTTGCCTTACTGGCCAGTTAGAATTAGCTATCAAAACTAAGAGAGACTTTAATAAGTTAATAACTAAGAGTTCTTGCTCAAATGCAACAAGTAGTGAAAACCTTATCAATGGATTTATTTTTAATAAAGAGGGCATAAACCTAGGAAGAGTCAGGGAAGACAGGATCTTGCCTAACCGTTATTTCAGAGAAAATATAGAGAAAAAGAACAAATCTTAATTTATTTAACAATGCAAAAAGGTGTAATGAATTTATGACATATATAATTTGAGTTTACAAACAATTGGGGTCGCAGACTTCCGAAATCATTTAAAGTTTGCACCAGGCAATTGACAATTTTTTAGGGTATTAAACCTTTTATATGCTTTAAAATCTTCGTAAGATTTTGAAATAGCTAAGATTAATAAATAGAAAATTTTAAGATAATTAACGTAATTAAGGTTAAACAATAAATCAAGTACAAGGTGTGTACTTTAAGTTTTTCTAGATAGGTATCTTAGAAATATGAACAAATAACAACTTCGAAAGTAACAACAACAACAAAAACAGGAAGAAATGAAATAGAAGTTTCTAGAACTCCTATGTTTAAGTAGGGATCACGAGAAAAATAGGGCAACTTTCCCTTTCGTGAAACCTAGAGATAACTCACTTTTCAGTAAAAAGAATTGGATTCCCTCATTAGAAGGGAGAAACAATATACTTTAAGGCGTGTACTAGACACGAAGTTTCACAGACATTAATTCGTTATACGTGGTGCAAGTAAGGGAGGGCACTTATTGAGAGTGACACCTCATTGAAAAAAAGACCTAAAGTAACAACTTTATTATTATTATTATTTTAGTTTGTTAGTAAAGGATTTGGGAACGATCAAATGGGATTGTGGAAGAGTGTTCATGGCCGTATTTATTGTTCTCGGACGAGCGCGACGCGGATGAAAAAGTTGAACAGGCACTGTTATCTCTATAGTCTGTTGATATAGTTGAAAGTTCACTGTAGTAGTACCAAAACTTTATGGCAAAGAAAGTTATTGCAGTGGTGGGAAATAACTAGTTACACTAGATTTGCGAGAGTCTATTGCTTGAAAAACTTGTAGGTTATAGTTGAATACACCAGAAAAATCCCAACGGAGGAAGAAAAATTAGATATTGATTAGCAGTTAATAAGGAAGATTCCTTAGTTTGAAAAAGTATTACCAAATTTGAGTGGAAAGTACTAGAAGTTTTAACTCGTAGATGAATTGTTCGGCGTGGAAAATTCCAGAACAATCATGACTGAAGAATAGGGCAAAAGTTAGTCCAGCGGTGGAACGAGCTAAGTATTCTATAGACAGTGGGTAATTTAATGGTGTCCCACGTTGTGAGAAAATCTCTCATTTAATAAGCATAAGAAATGCTGCCTCATTTTAAGATTGGCTTAGATAGACAAAAGCCCAACATAGAAAGTCCCGCGAAGGATGATTATTGCCCCACATTTAGAAATCTCACACTGCCTATAAAATGATTATTAAAAAGCATGTAGCTATGTGAAATCAATTAAAATAAGTTGAAGAACGTTGAAGTAGTACTTAGCTCATTTCTGACGAACGGCGAATCCTTAGTGACCGTTAGTCAGGAATTCACAACATGGCGAAGATTTGAAAGTTTGTCTCTCGAGGTGAGGAGACGAGCTTTAGTTAAGCTCCGACTGACTAGTTTGACTTCAGACGCACAAGTGAGGCCAGCTCAACGGAGCGCGGAGAGACAGGGAAGGGAAAAAGTTGGGGGTAGGAGACAAAAGGAATACATATAAGAATAGCCAACTTTGAAATAATAATTTCTCTTGATGAAATGGTCTTCAAAGAGTTGATAGCAGGCGTCACAAGCGCAGCCTGGTGGGTGAAAAAGTAGACGAAGTTCTCTTGATCACGGAGATGATAGCTGGCGATAGCGACGAGATATGGTGGCTAGATTGGTAAGGAAGTCCTCTTGTGCAGGGAGAAATTGAGGAACTTCAGAGATTCGCTGCTAGATGACGCTAGGTGGGTCATGGAAGATATATATCTAGAACAGACTTACAGGTAGTGTAAGAAACATATACCAACAAAGAAAAATCAGGAGATCACTGTTGGTGTTTGCGAAAAAAGGAAGGGATGAACTAAAGCAAAGAGAATCAAAAGCTTACTCTGTCTTACCGTGTATTCCAAAGAATACACCAGAGCCCACAATTAGCACCGGTTGTCAGATAGATTCTACACACACCAAATGTAAACGGGGCTTCACACAAGTGTAATTAGTGGAAAGTTCTTTCACATGGCATAAATCAATGACATGGGACCGCCGGCTTTACTTCCCCTCCGAAGGAAGGCATACTTAGGGACGACTTCGGCTGGGTTTGAAACCGCGACCATCTCAGATACAACGACACACTAGAATGAAATTATATCAAACGCTTGCTAGACCAGTCCTTGCATATGGAAGTGAGACCTCGACCATTAGGAAGGCAGATGAAACATTTAGTTCCGTGGAGAACTATACAGCCTATTTTCGTATATCCTACTTGTAAATTGCCTCTATCAACATACACAATTTCAGGGTGATATGAGTACCATATTCGGTGGTATAGAATGCCGGTGAAATATTTCGCACAGTCGTCATGTTAGATTGGTGAGACGTAAGAAAATTTGAAGGGCACCCTCGGGGTCGATTATAATAGTACTATGACCTTACTGAGTTATATTGACATCGCTCCAGTCGTGTAGAAGTTATTATGGGGGACACACGTGGACACGGACACCCACAGCGCACACACATACTCACACGGACAAACGGTGATCTAGTTAGTTAGTTAGTTAGTCAGTTAGTTATTGAGGTTTCAAGTGGTGGAACTACAAGGTCATCTGCCCTTAAAAGGTGATCTCATAAGCCTATTTTTTTTTCAAAAATGAAAATACCCTAGGCTAAAAAGACTAACAGCAGCAGAAATGAGATTCATGAGACGTACTTCTGGTTACTCCTTAATCGATCATCGGAGGAATGAAGACATCCTGCAAGAACTAACAAGTATTTCCTTGAAGAACTAAGGCCTCTATACATAAATCCTACTTATGTTAATTGTCTCTATCAACATACAAAATATCAGTTTGATTGATGTAATAGATTCGTAGATATTGAGAACCGTCTAAATATTTCGGATGGTCACCATGTTGGATTTTTATATATGTAGGCCGTAGAGTTATGTACTACTAGATGACGATTTTTTCGTAGGCTTATTATTCAAACGTTCACTTCGATCGCATGATTAATACCCAAGAAATGGAAAATTAATTTAAAAATTGCGCACAGTCGCCATCTTGAGCTTATGTGAACAATTGAACTAAATTCGTTGCCAGTGCATTACAATGTGTTTAAACATTTACTGTACCTTATTTCACTTCGCTCATATCGTGAGATAAGTCTATTAAAATGTTTCACCTTCGATTGGTCGCCGTGTTAGTTTTGTAGTCAACAGGGTTTTGAAAGTCTCATTGACAGTCACCGTTTAAAATTTCAGGGTGATATCAGTAATAGTGTCGGAGATATAGAGTGCCGCTGAAATATTTCGCACAGCAACTATGTTGGATTGGTGAGACGTAATAATATGTGATAGAAGGGCACGGTCGGGATCGGCCAAAATGGTGCTATGACCTCACCGAGTTTCATTGAAATCTCTCCAGCCGTTTAGAGTTTATTAGGGGGACACACACACACACACACACATACACACACCCACACACCCACACACGGACAAAAAGTGATTTCTTAAGGCTATTAGCCTACTTTCGATTTTTGCAAATAATGAAATAGACTTATAGTTTCAACACAGGGCGAAAAATTGTGTGTCTGTCTGTGTGTGTGTGTGTGTGTGTGAGTTTGTGTACTCTGAATGTCTGTCTCCCCCTATCAATTCGAACACGGTGAAACCGAATTGAACGAAATTTGGTACAGAGGTAGCACTAGCAAAGGGAACCATAGTGTCATGTTGTATATCACCGCCATCTTGACGAAAACGTAATGGCGGCCACCCAAATGTGAAAAGATTATATCAAGTTACGACCAACCTAATCATCTAATCTCTCCCAATTTTTGAAACTTTATACCTTTTGACCAAACTACTAGGTCATCAGCCCAATAATTTGCGGATGGCGGCCATGTATGTGTGCAAATCGATTCCCCCTATCTATTCAAACACGGTGAAACCGAATTGAACGAAATTTGGTACAGAGGTAACACTTGCAAAAGGCAACTCAGTGTCATGTTTTATATCGTCGCCATCTTGACGGAAACGGAATGGCGCCCACCCAAATGTTAAAAGCTTAAATCTAATTACGTCCAACCTAATCATTTGATCTCTACTAAATTTGCAATAACATACCTTTTTGTTAGAAGCAACATTTGACTGAACTAAAAGGTCTTCAGTCCAATAATTTGCAGATAGCGGCCATGTATGTGTGCAAATCGATTCACCATATCAATTCAAACACGGTGAAACCAAATTGAATGAAATTTTGTATGGAGGTAGCGCTAGCAAAGGGCACCTCATATTCATGTTTAATATCCGTATAGCACGTTGTATTTCAACCAGCTACTACAATGAACATTAAATTATACTACTTGAAAAGGACAAAGAGTTTTAACGATACCCATGCATTTAGGAGAAAGTAGGCTATATGTTCTTTACCGAACATCTTGTTTTTCATAAAATGAACAAGATGTTCAGTAAAGAACATATAGCCTACTTTCTCCTAAATGCATTGGTATTGTAATAACTCTTTATCCTTTTCAAGGAGTATAATTGAATGATGGTTGTAGTAGATTGTTGAAATACAACGTGCTATAGGGATATTAAACATTAATATGAGGTGCCCTTTGCTAGTACTACTTCTGTAAAAAAAAAATCATTCAATTCGGTTTCACCGTGTTTGAATTGATATGGGGAATGGATTTGCACACATACATGGCCGCTATTTGCAAACCATTGGGCTGATGACCTTGTAGTCATTCATAAGATGCATTCCACAAAAAGGCATGTTGTTGCAAAATCTGGTAGAGATCAAATTATTAGGATGGTCGTAATTTGATTTAAGCTTTTAACATTTGGGTGGCATTAATCCGTTTCCGTCAAGATGGTGGCGATATAAAACATGACACTGAGGTGCCCTTTGCTAGTGCTACCTCTGTACCAAATTTCGTTCCATTCGGTTTCACCGTGTTTGAATTAATAGGGGGAATTGATTTAGACGCAAATATGGCCGCCATCCGCAAACTATTAGGCTAATGACCTATTAGGCTGGTCAAAGGATGCTTCCTCCATAAAAGTATGTTGGTGCAAAATTTGGTAGTGATCGGATGATTAGGTTAGTCATAATTTGATTTAAGCTTTGAAAATTTGTGTGGCCGCCATTACGTTTCCGTCAAGATGGCGGCGATATAAAACATGTCACTGAGGTTTCCCTTCATAGTACTACCTCTGTACCAAATTTCGTTCCATTCGGTTTCACCGTGTTTGAATTAATAGGGGAATCGATTTAGACACAAAGATGGCCGCCATCCGCAAACTATTAGGCTAATGACCTATTAATTTGGTCAAAGAATGCTTCCTCCATAAAGGTATGTTGTTGCAAAATTTAGTAGAGATCGGATGATTAGGTTAGTCATAATTTGATTTAAGCTTTGAACATTTGTGTGGCCGCCATTACGTTTCCGTCAAGATGGCGGTGATATAAAGCAAGACACTGAGGTGCCCTTTACTAGTACTACCTCTGTAACAAATTTCGTTCCATTTCGGTTTCACCGTGTTCGAATTAATAGGGGGAATCGATTTCACACAAAGATGGCCACCATCCGCAAACTATTAGGCTGATGACCTATTAGTTTGGTCAAAGGATGCTCCCTCCCATAAAGGTATGTTGTTGCAAAATTTGGTAGAGATCGGATGATTAGGTTAGTCGTAATTTGATTTAAGCTTTGAACATTTGTGTGGCCGCCATTACGTTTCCGTCAAGATGGCGGCGATATAAAACATGACACTGAGGTGTCCTTTGCTAGTGCTACCTTTGTACTTAATTTCGTTCAATTCACGCTCACCGTGTTCGAATTGATAGGGGGGACCGACATTCAGAGTACACACACTCACACACACACACACACACACAGACTCACACACATACACACACACAGACAGACACACTTTTTTCGCCCTGTGTTGATCTCATAAGTCTACTTTCATTTTTTGCAAAAATCGAAAGTCGGCTAAAAATGGAAAGAACATGATTGTGGACAGGATGAACCCTAGCGAGCCCTTAAACAGATTCTTCCGTATGCTCCAAGTGGTCGAAGAAACCCGGGAATAATCCGTAACAGGCCTCTAGGCCTAATACGTGAGAGTTAATAATGAGGTATCATCCCAGTATTTGCCTGGAGCAGACGTGCGTAACCACTGAAAACCAATTCTTAACCTTCTGTCAGGCATGGTATTGTGCGGACGTGATCGGGTGCAGTGTAACGCAAAACACTTAATTAAAATTGTGTTTGGCAATATTTATTAAGCATGCACGTGCAGACACCTGTAATAGGTTTAGTATCATTCAAAGAAATCTATTTTCTTTTCTTTGAACACACGATATCTCAAATTACTGAAGGTTTTTATACGACGAAAATGTATTCAATGTAAACTGACAGAAGCATTACATCAAGTTGATACTTGAATATGAAGGAATGTTAAAACGACTCCAAAAGGAAATAAACTCATTTTACATTGTATCAAATAATTGTTTATTTATCGCATGGCTTTTAGTGCCGGGAGTGCCCGAGAACACGCTCGGCTCGCCAGAGGCTGTAGCTGCCTCCAGAGGACACCCATAGGGTGAGCTACAAGTTCCTTTCAATTTCAAGTAGTTCCAACTTTCGCCATCAGATATCACTAATACCTAGTAGTGAACGTTGGAACTTATGATTGAGCGTTCCAGCGAAATCTAACCCAGAAATTTTGCTTCACACAAGTTTAGTCTGTGGAAGGATCTTTTACATGCCATAAATCTATGACATGGGACCGCCGGCTCTACTTCCCCTCCGAAGGAAGGCATACGGAAGGATTTTAACGCGGGTTTGAACTCGTTATCTTGGGCACAGCAGTTCAGCATGCAACCAACTACGTCACCGAAGCCCCCTTATTGTATCAAATTATTTAGTTAGGAGATATCTTGACAACAGAGCATTCATTCATTCATTCATTCATTCATTCAGTTCTTTATTTCTCCATGGTAAAAGTTAATATACAAATGGGAGTCGTCAAATCATAAAATAAATAATTACAGGGGTACAGGTAAATACAATGATCAATATACAAAAACAAACACTCATATCTCTGTCCACATTGTCTCGAATTCCTCTACGGAATACACTGCCTTGTCTGTGAGCCATTTTTAAAAGTTTAATTTAAATGTCGAAATGGTTATGACATTTCTTATAGTTACAGGCAACAAGTGAAAATATTTGGAGGCAGTATACAAGGGATCTTTTTTCTGAAAGCTCCTATATAATATTGACAGTGAACATTCATTTTGTTCCTAGTGTTGTACGAATGTACATCAGATTTTTTTTTACAATATTAGCATTTCCAGTTTGAATGTGTCTCGTAATATAGCCTACATAGAACAATTGAGTAAGTACAATGATGGTATTCGGAATTTTATCATTTTAAATTTAAATGATTATGTTGACATTATCTGGGGTCTGGCGTTACGTTACGGCGACGGGACGAAATGTACCGAGAACGCACTAAGGTGGGTGACGTTATACACACATCAAAAAAAGTTTTGCATCACCTCGGTTCCAAGAGTTCCGGAACCGTTAAATACAAAGGGAATAGAGATCAACACAAACAACATTTCAGCTCTTTTTATTGCTCATGAGACCCACACATTGCATGTTGTACCATCATACAGCTAGACTTTCAGCATTTGTGGTCCAGATTGCAGTACACACCACTACCTCTAATACCCAGTAGCACGTCCTCTTGCATTGATGCATGCCTGTATTCGCCGTGGCATACTATCCACAAGTTCATCAAGACACTGTTGGTCCAAATTGTCCCACTCCTCAACGACAATTCGCCGTAAATCTCTCAGAGTGGTTGGTGGGTCAAGACGTCCATAAACAGCCCTTTTCAACATATCCCAGGCATGTTCGATAGGGTTCATGTCTGGCGAACATGCTGGCCACTGTAGTCGAGCGATGTCGGTATCTTGAAGGAACGCATTCACAAGATGTGCACGATGAGGTCGAGAATTGTCGTCCATGAAGACAAATGCCTCTCCAATATTCTGCCGATATGGTTGCACTATGGGTCGGAGGATGTCATTCAGGTATCGTAAAGCCGTTTCGGAGCCTTCCATGACCACCAGTGGCGTACGTCGGCCCCACATAATGCCACCCCAAAACATCAGGGAACCACCACCTTGCTGCACTCGCTGGACAGTGTGTCTAAGACGTTCAGCCTGACCAGGGTGCCTCCAAACACGTCTCCGACGATTGTCTGGTTGAAGGCATATGCGACACTCATCGGTGAAGAGAACGTGATGCCAATTCCGTGGGGTCCATTCAGCATGTTGTTGGGCCCATCTGTACCGCGCTGCATGGTGTCGGGGTTGCAAAGCTGGACCTCGCCATGGACGTCGGGAGTGAAGTTGCGCATCATGCAGCCTATTGCGCACAGTTTGAGTTGAAACACGACGTCCTGTGGCTGAACGAAACGCATTATTCAACATGGTGGCATTGCTGTCAGGGTTCCTCCGAGCGGCAATCCGTAAGTAGCGGTCATCCACTACAGTAGTAGCCCTTGGGCGGCCTGAGCGAGGCCTGTCATCGACAGTTCCTGTATCTCTGTACCTCCTCCATGTCCGAACAACATCGCTTTGGTTCACTCTGAGACGCCTGGAAACTTCCCTTGTTGAGAGCCCTTCTTGACACAAAGTAACAATGCGGACGCGATCGAACTGCGGTATTGACCTTCTAGGCATGGTAGAACTACAGACAACATGAGCAGCGTACCTTCGTCCTGGTGGAATGACTGGAACTGATCGGCTGTCGTACCCCCTCCGTCTAATAGGCCCTGCTCATGCATGGTTGTTTACATCTTTGAGCAGTTTTAGTGACATCTATGAACAGTCAAAGGGACTGTATCTTGGATACAATATACACAGTCAACGTCTATATGCCGGAGATCTGGGAACCGAGGTGATGCAAAACTTTTTTTGATGTGTGTAGTACGGTGTAGCAGCCGAGTACCAAGAAGGCAGTGCAAGAACAGACTTTGAAGAAGGCTGTGCGAGAACAATCAAGTAGGCAGTGAAGAAACAAAATAGAATCTTGAAACTCTGTTCTCGCACTGCCTTCTTGGTACTCGGCTGCTAGCATTTAAAATGATATAAAGTCCGGTCTTTCAGACTGACTATCCGTGTCTTTTATTAAAATAGTCCCTACAAGATATTAGAGGGTGTAAACCAATCATAACACGGATTGCTCTCTTCTTCAGGTTAAAAAACATTGCTTTAATCTTCCTTTGTTGCACTGCCATATAGATTTATACCATAAAGGAGGTGGGAGTGAAACGGAGCAAAACATCTTGGAAACAGGAGATTAATGTTAACTTCCTGTCTTAGCTGCTCTAAGGGGATAGGTCCAGCTTAAGAGAGGAATGAAATGTCAATATTAATCCGATTGTTGATCATGCTACAAATATTGTTGACAAATGATAAACATATGACAATAATTATATACTTGTGGCAATCAAAAGCAAATGTTATAATGTCAAAATTCTTATCATGAGAGTTTTTTAGAGAATTTTCAAAATTTTCCTAATTCTTTACCATGCATCATCGTTCCCCTTATATATTCCAAGTTTATAAGACATTTCCTACTTTTCTTTTTTAACATGTGTATTACATGAGCACCTACAATCTGTACCTCATTCAGATCATTAGGATTTATATTCGTTTTTATTTATACTAGCATGTTCAGAAGCCACACTTTCCCCAATGGGTTTATAATAAGAGACTTAAGGAGAAAGGTAATTATGTTTTTATTTAAATCAAATGATTATAGAACACTCTTTACGTTTCAGGCGTCCCTACAGCCAAAATGCGAACTGAACAGCTATGATGTCGCGTATTTTCCTACAGCAACAGTATTTGCAAATCGCACACTTCTTACAAAAATTGATATTTATGAAATTAGAATGCAATTCGTCACTGCTGGTATCATTTGTGTGCCGTGTCCATTGATTGATTGACCAGTTATTCGATATTTATGAAATAATACGATTCGAGTAGTCTACTCATTCCTTGAAATTACTGTTTCTGAAATCCATGCAAAATGATAAAGGAAAGACCTCAGAATGTTAAAATGACATGAAACAGGTTTCACTGCGGCCAAAATGTGAAGTAGACAGCAATTATGGATCGTATCTTCCAGCAGCAACAGTATGTGCAAATCGCACACTTCCTACAGTTTTTTAAAATAATTTTCTAAATAAATAATTGATATTTATGAAATTAAAGTGCAATGCGACATTGGTAATGTATATTCTCTTTCATTCGAATGCTCATTTTTCACGATCAGTCGCTTGTGAGCGCCGCAGGACGGATCTATACTACTGAAATAATATACATGATGATATGGTACCTATTCTTAAAAAAGAACTACTTTCAGCTGCTCTAAATAATAATGCATTCAAAGTACTTAATTTAAAGTTAATGTTAGTGATTGAGGTACAGATGGAGTAGGCCTATACACTTTAAAAAGTCCTCTCGGCACGCCGGAAGGCGGAGGTAGATTTCACCGGACAAACTTGGGGATAGGCGAAAATAGGCAGAATATGCAGGTTTTCGTAGAAGGATCAGACCTCATTTATTGCGAGAAAGTATTTTATAATTGGAGCTTAATTAACTTTGTTTTTCGTCATTTTATGCATATTTTAAACATTTTATTGTCTTATGGGGACGGTAACCTTCTTGTCTTTTGGGGTCCATTTTTATACTTGTGGTCACACTGTCCTTATGCAAGGTTTCGACACTGATGTGTAACTATGAAACGGTCTGTTACTTCTTCACGCAAAATTATATCTCCCGCATAGATTTTCGTTGGTTCCTCAGTTTAGGGGCTGCGACAACGCGGTCATCTAACCCCGTGTACTTTGGGTGAGTGTAGAATCTGTCTGATAAACGGTGTGAATTGTAATGGGTGTATTAATCTTAATTCAGGTAAGGACTGCAGACGGTCAATTTCAAGCAGTAGTTCCTAATGTTGCTACCAGGTACTACCGTCAACGACACCTAGCTGTGAACTTGGCTACTAGATGCCACCCCAACCAGCAACTCGCAACGAACGTTGGAACTTCCCCTCCAAAGGAAAGCATACTGAGGGATTTTAGCGCTCTTAGAAAATCCGACGACTTCGGCCGGTTTGAAACCGCGACCTTGGGCATAGACATTCAGCATGCTACCAGTTACGTCACCGAAGCCACTTCCCACTTAGTCAGATGGAAATACTGAATCTGA
Source organism: Meconema thalassinum (assembly GCA_946902985.2). Taxonomy (NCBI): domain Eukaryota; kingdom Metazoa; phylum Arthropoda; class Insecta; order Orthoptera; family Tettigoniidae; genus Meconema; species Meconema thalassinum. The sequence continues at coordinate 300,030,655 of OX336396.1, read as the reverse complement.
TCTCGTGGAATTGCATTGTCATGGCAACGTCTGATGGCTCATCCCTCATTAATTTAGTAGTGTTGCCATGGCAACCACTGATAGCTCTTGGCATTTTCTTATAATTCCGAAATCATTTTTCTCATCCCTTGGCGTAATGGTGGGTCATATCAAAAATTCTTTCAGACAAAAGTGTTAGGTAATTATTAGGGGAATATTGTCCATTTTGTACGGTTTTGATATTGTGCCTATTAAGAGAGATATGATCAATGTTTCCCGAAAAAACCAATTTTTCCCACCCCTTTGGTCAATGGTTGGTGCTATAAAAGAACTCTTCAAACATAAATTTTTGGGCTTTATCCGACTCATAGTATGAACGTTGAACGGATTCGATATTTCACATATTAAGAGAGTTATAGCAATATTTCACTTTTTCGAAAAAAAAAAGCCCCCCATTTTCACCCCCTTCGACCGATTTTGCCCAGTAACGAACTCGACCGAGATTTTATAGGTATACATATTCGGTAAAAAATTCAAAGTGATTGGTGCAAATTACGGCAGTTATCGTGTCCACAAAAACTGATATACATATACATATATATATTTTAATTAAATTTAATTGGTATTCTGCCCGAAGGCAGGTCCGAGCCTCCGAAGAGGCTACCCCCAGCCGGAGTTTACTTGCGGTAGGGTGGCCATGGCCTTTCCGCTCCTCCTTATGTTGGCCAACAGCGCGCAGTGCCTAGAACCGGCATACCATCCAAGTTCCGACTGCGCCCAATGTTGCTTAACTGCGGAGTTCTCATGGGATCCGGTGTTTCAACACGGCTAGGCCGTTGGCCATATATATATATATATATATACATATATATATACATACATAAATTATATATAAACTTTTGAACTGACGGTGGTTTTTGGGTCTGGGGGATGTGAAACGCGAAGATATGTCGAAATTTTCCGGAAGTCGAAACATGGGACCCATTGCAATAGTTAGCTTTCTAATGAAATCTACCTAAAATCGAAAAGTATAACATTTCTTATACTTGGGATATATAAGGGGAACGATGATGCATGGTAATAAATTTGGTAAATTTAGAAAATTTTCTAATAACCTCTTATAATGTGAATTTTGACATACAAGTTGCTTTTGGTTGCCATTACTGTGATATGAGTACCGGTATAATTTTTTGTCCACAATATTTGTAGAAGGTTCAACTTCTTCTTCTTCTTCTTCTTCTTCTTCTTCGTCTTCTTCTTCTTCTTCTTCTTCTTCTTCGGGTTCCTATCCGTTGCGGATGTTGGCTACCATCTTGACTGTGCTGTTCCTATCACTTTCAGCTCGGAATAATTCAGTAGATATTTTTGAGGTCCAGGATATTCTTCTTCGTCCAACACTTCTCTTCCCTGGTATTTTTCCTTGAAGAATAGACAGTAGGAGATGGTAATTGGCTGTATTCCTCATGATGTGTCCTAGGAATTGGATTTTTCTGATTTTCACGATCGGTAATACTTCCTGTTTTCTTTTTTTCATTTTTTGGAGAACCTCAATATTTGTGACATGGTCTGTCCATGGTATCCGCAATATCCTTCTGTACAGCCACATTTCAGAGGCTTCTAACCGTTTACATAAAGATTCTGTCAGAGTCCATGTCTCAGCACCGTAAAAAAGAGTAGAGAACACATAACAACGCAAAAGCCTGATTTTCGTAGTCATTGTCAGCCTATGATGTTGGAACAAATTCCGCATATTATTGGAAGTTGTCCGGGCTTTTCCAATTCGATACCTCACCTCATCAGAAGGGTCCCATTGATCATGTATGGTAGTGCCAAGGTATATATACTTATGCACTTGCACAATGGGTTTCTGGTCTATATTTAGTTTGAATGCAGAGACTTTGATTTTACTAATGACCATCACGTTTGTCTTCTGAGGGTTTATATCTAAACCATGTTCAACAATCGAATAAATATTGACATTTTATTCCTCTCCTCAGCTGGATCTCCCCCCCCCCCCCCCATAAAACAAATATTGCACTGTTTAATTTAGAGTAGCATTACCCGTCGCGGCTTCGCCCGCGAATATTCTAGTTTGAAAAGAGTATACTTAGTAAAATCTCAATCATGAATGCTATGACTGATTTATCCTTGGTATGAATAATCAGACTTTATCAATTCAGCTACTGGTGCAGTGGTTAGGGGTTTGTTATTCCTTCATAGGTATATCAGAGCGAAATTAGTTTTCTGGGAATATCACAGACACTGTTAATTTAAGGGCCTTTAAATGTGGTTTTCGGAGACCCTTTATAGTCGGGTGAAAAAGACCTTTCGTACCACACTCACACGTGAAAATTGCGTGAAAAAAATCTAGAGTGCCCCTTGACCCCCTTAAGCGCATTATTCTGTATGTATTGATGAATGTTAAGCTTAATTTGGTTCATTGATAACCTTATAACCGTCTGGAAACGTTCACAGTAATGAAATAATTGGAATTGCATTGCGTCTTACAGAAATTCATGGACCTGTGAGATTCTGTTACCATGGTTACCGTGTTGCATTCTTTCATTATTTCATTGTAAATATACATGTTTTAAGGTATTTATTTAATTGTGAGGCATTTAAAGATTAAGTGAGTGCGTTTCGCTTATGCATTGGGTTATGCTGAACTGTACGTACCCCATATGTGTAGGTTGGTGTTAATGGGACCTTATTTTCGGTACAAAACTGGAATGGGACCTTAGCAGAATAATATAGGGAGGGATTGGAGTTTCATTATGTGTTCTTCCCAACTATGATATGTTTCCATTATCACTTTCTGCAGTTTATCATAATGCAGGGGGCTGAGAGACAGGAAGCTATTATCGAGAAGGAACTTTTACTCCCGATTGTCGACAAACAATCGACAGAGAAAGTCAACTTGTACCAATTTGATCAGCCGCGCCCGACGGAAGGTTAAAATATCTCAGTTGGGAATTGATCCCGCCTCTTCTCAGTAAAAGTAGAGATTGGTTGTACCATAATCTCAGACCAGGCCGGCAATGATCACGGAAAGAATCCTATCTCTGAGGTCATTAACCCGTTGTAAGATACGTTGTGTGGTGTGTTAGAAGCTGTTGACAAGAAAAGAGTTCGAGAAGCACTTTAACAAGTAGCATGAAGACTTGGAAACACAGAGGTAACTTGATACAACAAGTTTAAAAGTTTGGAACATTACTGCGGCCAGATACGACTGTTCCACCACAACTTAGACGATTTCATTTTCTTGTGTTGCTTCACACAGTGCAAGTGATTCAGCGTTAGTTGAAAATAAGAACAAGAGCTGCTTCTCATTTAGGCTGCCGTGGGAGGAAAGTCTTATCATCAGTGGCAAATTCTATGAGCTAGTTAGGATAAATCTTGTGGGATTTCTATTTACATTGAACTAGCTTCGCCCGGTTTACCCAGCGTAAGCTTAAAAGGCGGAATTTTTTGATTTCAATGAACTTCGACCTATATCCGTTTTCCGTCTCGGCATGTTGGGTTAAAATCACTGACTGGACTATAAATTATATTATCATGGAGTTAGCATGTGCAACGAATTCTTGTCAGACGTAATTTAAAAATGGCCAGGTGCATGAAGCACAAATCCCCGTTCCGTCCAATATATACTTGACTGTGTATTCTGCGGAACGGAAAGTTCATAGGCGAAATGAAGAAAAGCCGAGTTGCACTTCCAGGGAAACTCCAAACACATCCACTCTTGCCTGAAGTCTGAACTGGACACCTTTGCTCGACACCAAAGAGTATGGGTACATATGCTCGACACGACTCGACAGTTTGCTGCTGGCTGTAACTGGCGTGATAGAATCGCTCGCTCACTAGCTAGCCAGCTCGTAAATTTATTGTCGTGGAAGGTAGTAATTGAATGGAGATTGCTGGAAGAAATGAAAACGTAAAAACACTTACAGTGGGCGATGTGTTGGAGATAGAGATATGCTGTCGCGGACTTTGTTTTTAGAACTTTTAATGCTGAACAATTCTTACACTCATAGTATACTGTATATATATTTTTAACGGTTAACCCATCGTAAGCTTAAAAGGCGCACGGACGGTAGGTTATTTTTTCGACATTTTCACTGTAATCGTTAATGCTCAGCTTCGTTTGGTCATATATAAATAATTTTCTGCAGAAAGTTTCCTCGATAAATCCTTTGTAGAATGGAGAAAATCGCATCAAAATCCATCCAGTGGTTCTCGAGATTACCCGGAACATACAGGAATCAGGGATTTTGTTTTATACTAAGTGGAGATTTTCCATCCGCATTCCATACGTTAGCATAACAATGATTTTAAAAGAAATTGAAGGGAAGTCAGCACGGAGTTAGGGGTAAATTAGGCTTTTTAATAATAATAATAATAATAATAATAATAATAATAATAATAATAATAATATCGTATGGCCTCGGGTGCCGGGTGCAAGCTTTGTTATTTGACACCCAGAGGGTAGCTCGCATGTCGAATTTCGTTGTTCCTTGACTATGAAATTCAAGGAGGTTAGATGTTAGATATCTAAGCTCTTTGAACATGGCGCTTTCTAGTAGAGAAATGAGGAACTTTGTGTTGGCGGAAACTCCCGAGATTAATTTTGCCATTATGAACTCGGCCTACTGAATTGAAACGGGTTCTTTGACATGCCAGCATCGTATGACATGCGTATCGTATTTTTGCCGCTTTTCAAAAATCACTTACCACGGCCAGGACGGAACCTGCAATCTTGGGGTTAGTAGACCGACACGATAACCACTCACCCACCGTGGAAAGCTGGGCTTTTTAATGTTAGTAGTGAAAAAAAAACGGGAAAGAAAGCTCTCTGAGCAAAGTGGTGTATTTTATATCGGTCTATTGTAATTTTAAGGCATTAAGATATGCTTTGAATGCACCGCTTACTGAAAACTCGAATTTTGTTTAAGAAAAGAGCACTTTTTACTTGAAAAAAAATATAGTGTATTTTCAATCTTATTTAGCGTAGTGACCCGTTCACTATGAGTAGGGTTTGGTAGTGTTTGTTCGAGCAATTTTGTCTTTGATGATTGTGGATCTGATGATACTTGCTTGACGGGTGAATTATGGCATCCTCTCAACACACTATTTAGTCACATGTAAATCATTTTCAGGAGAATCATATTAAGCCATATATTGGTGTTGAAAGTTACTATTGAAGTGTTAATAAATAAAGTCCTGTGCGAATAAACTGCGGATAATGTTTAGAGTAAATTTGTGGATAGTGTTTATAATACAATGTTGAACTGGATTTTTTTCAAATAATTTCAGTTTTTGCTAAGATCTGCGTCTTTCTTGTTTCCCTATTTGCTTTCGCTTGGATTTAATGAGAAAAATAGAGAAGTGAGAGTGAAGTGGAAGTATCCTCAATTAGTGTTGACGTACCGGTATGCCAAAAAAAAAAAAAAAAAAGTCCTTTATACCTGCGCTTGCCTGCGTGGATATCTCCGACATCTAGGTAAGTGCTATAATTAACCACTCGCTGTTTCACTCCGCGTTACTCAGAGGGATAAACCCAGTCAACATTGTCTTGCGATTCACACATAGCCTAGGGCAGGGGTGCCTAACCTTTTTTAACTAAGGGCCACATTGAAATAATTGGGGGACCTTGCGGGCCAATAACACTCCGAGGGGTTTGGGGGTTATGGAATTTTTATTTAAATATAGGTGCAATATGGTGAGATTTGTGGCTGTCTGAGCTTATTTCTCTTAGTATTGTTGCCGTTTTCTATATGTATTTGTAGTGGATACAAAATAAAACACTAAAAGTAAATTTACAATGTTTTTAATAAATCCCTTTAAAAGAGAAGTACGATCATAATCAATACACTCATACAGCATGAATGACAAAGAGTGAGTATTTATGTTCATTTGACACAATTATTAATCAAATTATGAAGTAAAGTTCATGATAATCTAGTTAGTGTGACGACTGGAACTGCTTTGGGTTGGGTTGCGCGCGCACCTCTTTGTTTAGTTGTCGGGCCGGAGAAAATCGTCTCGCAGGCAGTAGGTTGGGCAGGCCTGGCCTAGGGGAACGAATTTCTCCTCAAATGTGTTGCTTTAATACTTTACGCTTCATCTAATAAATTAACAAGTAGTTCCGTGAAGAACTAAAGCATATTTTCATATATCCTAGTTATGTTAATTGCCACTATCAACATACACAATTTCAGTTACATTGCTGTAATAGATTCGTAGATATTGAGAACCGTCTAAATATTTCAGATGGTCGCCATGTTGGATTGTTATATGTATAGGCCATAGAGTCATGCACCATTAAAGGAAAATTATTGCGTAGGTTCATTATTCAAACTTTCACTTCGATCGCATGATTACGACACAAGAAATGCTTAAAATTCACACAGCCGCCATCTTGAGGTTATGTAAACAAATGAACTAAATTAGATGCCAGTGCATTACAATCTGTATAAATATTGGCTGTACCAAGTTTCATTGCGTTTGGATCATTAAATCGCGAGAAAAGTCTATTTACATCTTTCAACTTCGCTTGGCCACCATGTTCGTTTTTGAAAGTCTCATAGATGAACTTCCAGAGTGTCCTTTATCTCCGTACAAAATTTCAGATACCGGCAATAGTTTCAGAGCTATAGAATGCCGGTAAAATATTTCGCACAACCGCCATCTCAAGGTTATGTAAACAATTAAACGAAGTTAAACGTCGGTGCATTACAATGTGTATAAACATATACTGTACCAAGTTTCATTGTGTTTGGTTGGTTAAATCACGAGAAACTTCTATTTAAAGTCGCAACTTCGTTGACCGCCATGTTGGTTTTGTAGTTACCAGTGTTTCAAAAGTCACATAGGTGAACTTCTAGTAGTTCCCTTTATCACCGTACAAATTTCCAGGTTGATAACGGTAATAGTTTCGGAGATATGGAATGCTGGTGGAATATTTCGCACAGCCGCCATGTTGGATTGGCGAGACGTAAACAAATTGAAGGGCACGGTCGGCGTCGTCCGGAATAGTGCTATGAACTTACCGAGTTCAAATTTCTTCAGCCGTTCAGATTTTATTAGAGGGGGGTGGGGTGTAACACACACACGCACGCACAGACAGACACACGGACAAAAGGTGATCTCATAAGTCTATTTTTTTTTTCATAAATTAAAATAGGCTAAAAATATTATTGTAGTGTCAGCGGATTCGGTTAACAAACGTGTGGATGCGGATAAAGTTTGGTTTATCCACACAGGCACGTCTCCAAAGCTGCCAATACCTAATGAAATGTCAAAGAGATGTGACCCACAGAATATCTTGTCCCTGTACCAGAAAGGGTGAGTCAACTCCAAAGAAAGAAGAGGAGATATTGACTGCTTTTTGTTCTCGTAGCCAGCAAACTTTTAGCAAGTTGCTAACTCCTGTAGGATTGCTACAACACTCATTATTTTTATATTACGACATAAATCCTCTTCTAAACTTGTGAGTCAGTAAATAAGATGTTCCACGAAGAATATAGAACCTTAGCAGCAATTGAGTTGCTCCTTACTCACAAGCAAAGTTGATTTCGTTGTAGATTCATGTTAGGGACGTAAAACATCTTGGGCATCAGGCCCGTGCACTCTGGTGTGTCCCTCCCCCAGGGGCTCACATCCAGTGGGACGTGGGTTGTCGACCATGGGACCCCATCCAATATTGCTTCCACTTACTTGTGCCGGACTCCTCTCCGTCTTCTTTCCCGTCAACCTCCCTTGGTCAACTCTTGTTCTTTCTCGACCACGACGGTATTAGGGTATCCGAGGTCTAGGGAGTCTTTCACTTTTCCGCCTTAATTGACCCTTGTCTCTTCTTTTCTGATCCCTCCTTCTTCTAGGGGTCAGACCTCTTGTTTTCTTTTCATTATATTTCCTTTTATTTTTAAGATTCCCGCACTGGTTTTGTTAATTGGCTCCCCGTGTATCTAAATTTCCTTGAGTGAATTTTTACCATCTACACTCCATTTTGTGGAAATTTTCATTCTACCTTGCATTTTGTAAGTCTTTTCGATCTAAAATGCATTTTGCGAGTATTTTCACCCTCAATTGCATTTTGTAAGGATTGACAATCTAAATTACTTTTTAGTAAGTCTTTGAATATAGGGCCTGGGAATTTTGTGACTATTTGAAATTTAAATTGCATTTTGTAAGTATTTTCAACCTAGACCACTTATTGCAAGCATTTTCAATCTAAATTGCATTTTTATGGTGGGCATTTTGTAAGTATTTTGATTCTCAATTGCATTTTGTGGGTATTTTGAATCTCAATTACATTTTGTTAGTATTTTCAATCTAAATTGCCTTTTGTAAGTATTGGGCATCCACATGAGTAGTTTTAATCTACTAAATGGGTACATTTTGTAAGCATTTTCAATTTCAATTGCACTTGATAACAAAATAAATAGTAATGTGAAAGAATCATGGATGTTGCCAGAAAACGACGTCTATCATTTTATGGACACGTCTACAGGATGCCTCCTACCAGGTTGAACAACCAGCTCCTCGGTTACTGGCGAAAACGGAAGACTAGGTCACCATGGTTGTGGGAAGTGAGCAAAGATCTGCGAAAACTTGGAGGGATGGAAAGAGACTTAAAATACGGGACATCTCTCAGGAAGATGCTTCAGCAAATGAGGTACCAGGACAAACCACCAATAAAGAAGACAGGTGCTCTCTGGACCCAGGAGAAGAGGGAACAACACAGCCAGAGGATGCGTAACTACTGGGCAAACATCAAAGCCCACTCCAAATGTAACAGTTGCATGTCGTGGTCCTTAGATGGCCTATACGAAACAAGAAGAAGAAGTGATGTGTTAATTGGACAAAATAAAAAGTAAGAGCAGACGACTTCGTATTTCAGCCCCTTTAAACAACAATAACTAACTGACGAATAACAGCCCAAGCAGTCGGGGAACATGACAAAGATATTGCAAGCTTCTACAATGAGGATATACAAATTAGGTTGGCTCAGGAAAGGAAAGCATTCCAACAGAAAATAAAACTGTTGACATCAAATACAATTTAGGTTGTGAGGTTTGAAGTCATTCTTCAGTGTTGCCTAAGTAAACAAAAGTTTGGTGCTTTTCAGTCGGTCAACACGAATGTACCCAAAAAGAGCTGGGTTATGCCCTAATCCTGAAATAAATTTGGCAACGTCACACAAATAAACATTGCACTGACCTCAGAAAGCACATAGGAACAAAGGGGGGAGAAAGGAAAAACCAGTTTCGTCCAGTTAACACCCGGGTTCAGTCGACCAAAACTGGTGCTAGAGTGAACACGAAACTGCTCGAAGTTCCAGCCAGGATGACAACCGGATAAGTATCAGCCTGTATTATTACAGTATAACCATAGTTGCTTTTTATAACCATATAATCACCCCAAACAGGTAAACTCCGGATTTTTATCACCATTTTAGCATTTCACCTAACATTAGATATACTGCATTTAGCATACACCGACAGTTGTATTACCAATACTGCAACTAAATAATTGTACATATTGTAAATATTGTTCACCTGTATTCTCAAACATAGATGTTATAGCCTAAGTGTAATGGATCTGATGATGATCGCTTGACGATCGAAACAGGTCATCCTAGTGTATTTATTAATCTCATGTAATTTATTTCAGGATTAGGGCATAACCCAGCTCTTTTTGGGTACATTCGTGTTGACCGACTGAAAAGCACTAAACTTTTGTTTTGATAGATTTAGGTATTAGAAAGTCATTTTTGAAAGCCTTTGTCTGGAGGGTGGCGCTCTGTGGAAGAGAAACTTAGACTGTTGTTGCAGCTGGAAAGAAGTGAATTGAAGCGTTTGAAATTTGGTGGTACAGGAGAATGATGAAGATCAGATGATGTTGGAGGATACAAGGGAAGGAAAGAGAATTGGAGGAAGACCCCGAGCACGATGGATCGACTTGATTAAATCTACTATAAATAGACGGAATATGCACTGGAACAGACTTCTGGAAGAAGATGAGTGGGGGGACAGAAGAAGGTAGAAGAGAACCAGAAACGCACCGACCAGGCCTTAAACTGGGTATGGGGGAAGGATGATGCTGATGTTTTAATCTATTCCTTGATTCTTTATCTTCAATATCTGGAAAGCAAATTTTTAGTCTGGCTGTGTGTGTGTGTGTGTGTCCCCCTATCAACACCTAAACGGCTGCAACAGCCGAAACTAAATTTAGTATGAGTAAAGATGTATACCGGAATATCTCAAGCTCATATTTGAAAATGATGTCAGTGCTACCAACGCCTGAAAAAACGCACTAGAAATTTGAGCTCCATGTTGGATATCATGGAAGGTATGCATGGGAGCTAATCCAAAATTGGCACACATGTAGATAATACTATTTCAATTTAATTTCCATGAGGCCATACATGACAGTGTTGCCAAAATAATTTTAAGACTTCTGATAGGTCCAATTTTTAAATGCATATAACTTCGACACTAACAATTGGATTTCAACCAAATTTTATACGTAATATGTGTACATAAACAGATATGACTGAGCGTATTCTTAAGAGCCACTAGGGCTGCCAACTGTTGATGATTGCTCTCTCTCTTTTTAAATCCAAATACCAATATATCAGGAAGTATGCAAGTCGACAGCTTTAAAATATTCACAAGTATAGTACCTGACATTTTAGATTAATTTGGAGAAACTTATATACGTCAGCTCTACCAACATGACACTAAGCCTGCTGATAGGACCAATTTTAAATACATGTAACTTCTATACTATCAGTTGGATTTCATCCAAATTTCGTATGTGCTATGTGTAACATAACATATATGACTATAAGTATTCTTAAGGGCAATCATGGCTGACAATTGTTAATAAATGCTGTCTATATTTTTAGCCTATTTTCAATTTTGAAAAAATAGACTTATGAAATCACCTTTTGTCCGTGTGTGTGTGTGTGTGTGTGTGTGTGTGTCCTAATAAAATCTAAACGACTGGAGCGCTTTCTATGAAACTCGGTAAGTACATAGCACTATTACGGGCGACCCCGACCGTGCCCTTCAAATTTTGTTACGTCTCACCAATTCAACATGGCGGCTGTGCGATATATTTCACCAGAATTCAATATCTCCGAAACTATTACCGATATCACCCTGACATTTTGCACGGAGATAAAGGGCACTACTGACGTTCATTTATGAGACTTTAAAAACCGGTTAACTACAAAACGAACATGGCGGCTAAGCGAAGTTGAAAGTTTTAAATAGACTTTTCTCGCGATTTAATGATCCAAACGCAATGAATCTTGGTACAGCAAATGTTTATATACATTGTAATGCCCTGGTATGTAATTTAGTTCAATTATTTACATAACCTCAAGATGGCGGTTGGGCGAATTTTTAAATTAAGTTTTTGTTTCTTGTGTCGTAATCATGCGATCGAAATGAAAGTTTGAATAATGAACATACGCGATAACTTTCCTTTAAAGGTACTGCCCCCGTAAAATGAATTATAAGGGATAAAATGGGAATAATACAATTTTTTTCGAAGCCCATGATAAAGTTTAACCAAGGAATATGATGGCTGGAACTTGGCAGGAGCCAGTCGTGCGGTGACGTTGAGCAGGAGGGAAATTCCGTCACGTGATAGTATTGCGCAATGGAAGTTTCCAGAAGCTTAGAATCGACCTAGCAACACTGAATATTCCCGGGAATTGTTTAAATGTTGTTATAAATTATTCCATTGGATATGAGCTTACAACCAATAGGAAGAAGTTTTAGAGAAGACAGGAGTTCCAGCAACTAAATTTTTATGGATATTTAATTCTTTAAGCTCCTAGAGAGTGAATTTATATATTGGAAAAGAGAAGAATATGATAATAATATATTGGAAATATTTTATAAGTCAATAGCAGGTCGCTATTGGAAGGAATAAGCGATTTGCTAGAGCCCGAGGGAATTTGAGAGGGAACTCATAAAGGCGGCCAGAATCGGTAGACTTGGAGGGGAGATGCCAAGCATCGAGGCTCTTAATTATCTGAATGTCCGAGAGGTCAGACGTGGGTTACTGGAAGAGAGAGGAGTTCCGAGTGTTTCACCGAGCTTGTAGAAGGTGACTCGTGGAGACGAGGCATAAGCGAGGGTAGAGCTAGGAGATTACCGCGCCTTGAAACTAAGTGAAGTTGCGATGAACTTATATGCCGCAATCACTTCAGTCTGATCCATTTTAGAGACATTATTTCAACTACAAATTGTAGCTTGCTATCAGATATTGTATGTTACGAACTTTCAGAAGTTTGAGGAAAGTATTTCAGCAATTATAAGCAGTTTTGTGAAGCGCGAGAAAAGTGTTTCTTTCCAGCGCGATAAGACACTTTGTTCGAGCGACTACAGCGCATGCACCAGCCACAAGTGAGTACGGGTGTATATTAGCATTGCTATTGTGGAACTGTATTACAACACATAGGATGGAGATGTATTCCATAGTGAAGAACAATATTCTGTCTACTATTGTGAAGATTATTATGGACTAAATTAATATGTGCGCCAGGAGTATAAGCAGATAGAAGCAATATAGTCAGCGATGGAGCTTCGTTAGAGGAGTCTGTTCGTGAATGTCTACTTAGTGAGCAAACATGAGACTTGGTGTACAACTCTATTCTAGTGCATTCTTGTCATACATGAGCTCAACATTAACATCAGCGACTACAGTACGATGTTCATATTCCATCTACATGAATGTTCGTTATACGAGTGAGGTCCAAGACTTTCTTTTCGAATGCCTTTCGAAGTGGAAAGCCGAACTTACGACGCTACTCGCTGTTATGATGAGACTGTGCTGTGACGGAGAAAGAAGAAACATCAAGATTATCAAGAGGTCCAGGGTTATCCCGGTCACAAGGAAGATGATGATTGGAGTCCCGCAGTTCGATCCCGGTCGGAGCTTGCTGTTTTCCAGTAGGGGAATTCGTTCCTTTCCTGAGGTCACGAGTTCTTGGAGACGAGCTAGGATCCAGCCCAGATCTTTGGGAGATGTAATAGCCGAGTATTTTATAATACTCTATCTTGATCTTCTAGACCTCGAGACCAGGTAGCAGTGTTCACTAACCTTGTAATTAGAGCTTGTAGTGACATTTTCTGAGCAAATCCTTTATCTATATTTCGACACAATATTTATGTACTCCATGTATGGCCTTTTTATTCTTCGAAATTCATTGTAGTGATCGTCTTGCGACGCTTTTAGCTTCGTTTGTTAGGAATCCAGTTTCTGAACTGAGATTATTTGTCTTGTTCGAGGAACAAGCTTTTGTCATTTCCTTTAAGGAACAGTAATTTATTTCCGACGTTTATGAATTCATTCTGAATGAAGGTGATATACATTTTCGTCTATGTTACCCATTAAATTATTTTTTATTAGTTTAATTTGGGCATTTTATCCGTCGAGAAGAAACGTCTAGAGAAGAAGATCTTGGTAGTGATATATTGTGAAATAACATGACATCTTGTGGAAAAGAAACATTTAACTTGGAAACGATTATTATCGTTAGAACTCATAGACATTTGTTCTGAATGGAGAGAATACGAATATGACTAATTGTATGTTTTATTGAAGAAAGCTATGAACTTTCAGTCATTTAAAATTTATTTGAAGCTAGAATCTTCTTGGTAGATTTATTATCATCCGACGTTAGGGTAGTTATCGTTTGATATCCTAGTCGTGATCGATTCTTGTTGGACACACATATAATGTTGTGATTAAATATTTACGAGGAGTAATATCATGTCACGTTGTAGACATAATATCCCTTCTTCGATAAAGCCGAACCCAGAAGTATGAAGATGAGATGCAGTATTTTTATTAAATGTATGCACGACAGTTTATATTTATCAGAATAACGTTTCAACAGTAATACGTGAGAAGGTTAGTATCGTAAAGTCCAAAGGTCGTTATGATGTATAAATTAATGATTTAACAATTGTTGTTATTGTTCAGGAGACCAGCGATTGTTGGGAAAACGCTGAGGAATTATGCCCTTTTTAAGGATTGCCAGTTTAAAAGAAGTTTAAAAGATAGTGGTTTTATGTGTATGTATTTCCGTAGGTAGTTGGCATACGAAGTTATTGCGAGGGTGTTCCGCATTTTATAGTACAGTCATTGCGTGGGCATGACTAGGTTTGGCAAGGCGCGAAGGTGTGAGTAGAGAGTACTGCTTATTTTGTATACACGACTTTGGATTAGAGAGGACATGAAGGGTCACGGTTGAAATTGAAACGGGAAATAGATAATGACATCTGTTATGTTATACTCTTATCGAGATTATTAAACCCAAATATGTAACGACATATGTTTCACCTTAAGTGGTCGAATGTATTTAAACTATTTTGACACCAGATCAGAGAGGAGAGACTGATGGTGGTTATTTCTGAAGATGTAGAGGATTTTAAGGATCTCAGTTCACTGTATTTGACATAACTGTTAGATCAGAGCTAAAGCTCAAGTGTATATAGACGCTACTTATTTTGAAAGGACTATAGCTGATGCTATAAGCGTCATTGTAGATTCATTTAATGTTAACTTTCTTTATTTGCCAATCGAGTGTATAATATGTTAGGTGTAGGAAGTTTATGGTTTGTTTATCGTAGTGGTTAGAGTATGAATAAGTATGTGACTGTGTGTGGTTTGTTTCTTGTTCAGTGTGAATGGAATTAACTCAATTGGGACGTCACAATGCGAGAGTATGAATGGAAGTGTGTATAGAAGTTTTATCTTAATAGCATATAGGATGTGCGTACAGTTCACGGATTTGTCTGACGTGAATCTCTTTAATTTTAACACAGTTTTTATTGTTATGGAGAAGTGCATTTGTGAACCAGGCGGGAATAGCGAGGGGTTGAGTAAAACTCGTTTCCAGCCAAGGCCACGGCTAGGTCGCACAAATGGAGAGAGTTGTTGCGAACCGCACGGCTTGCACCTTTTTAAACCAGCTAGGACTGGGAATGTAACGGGTTATGTTATGTCATCGGACGCGTGGCGAAGTTCGCGCGCTCTGAGCGCCCAGATGTTTATTGGAACGCACCAAAGGAATGTAAATACACAGGGGTGTGTAATTGTTGTACAGCTTGATGTATTGACACAAGCTACCCCAAATTTTGCCATAGCGTTCATAGAATGCAGTTCTATAAGTGGCGTGAATGTAAAGACGAGAGAATGGGAGTGTGTTTTTATTTTATTGTATGAATGTTTAGCCATAGTTTACATCTTTGTTATTAAATCGTTTAGTTTTATTAGAAGCCGCGTCGTCATGATTTATTTTAGATATAAGGAGATGCAACTGTGAGACCCGTTATAGGTCCAGAGGCTGACAACGAGATCCCCGAGAATAAAGGTAGGTGTTCTACTTCGAGCTAAGTGCATTTTTCATGTAATTCACAGTTGTGCCGTAATTTCCGCCACGTATATTCGCGAGGGTCTTATTGGAAGTAGATCCTTGACTAGTATTTTGCACCTGAGCAGTCAGGGTCTACGAATCCAGCTGTTGCTTCGGATATCCAACAGACCACCTCTAGAATATACGGGGACAGTACATGACTCTAAGGCCTGTATATATAACAATCCAACATGGCGACCATCTGAAATATTTAGACGGTTCTCAATATCTACGAATCTATTACAGCAATCAAACTGAATTTTTTAATGTTCATAGGGGCTATGGACATAAGTTCAATTCTAGGACTTTCAATAACCTGGTGATCACAAATCCAACATGGCGGCGGATCGAAGTATAAATATTCACATGGTCGTTTCTCGCAATTTAACCATCCGAGTGCAGTGACACTTGGTACAGTAAATCCTTATACTAATGTTAATCCACTGGCATCTAATGTTTTTCAATTGTTTCCATAACCACAAGATGGCATTTGTGCGAAATTTTAAAATCTCGTTTTTACTTCTTTTGTACCAATCATGCGATTGAAGTTTGATTACTACACGTACACAATAATCTTCATGTAACAGTACATAACTCTAAGCCCTACATATATAAAAGTCCAACATGGCGACCACCCGAAATATTTAGACGGTTCTCAATATCTACGAATCTATTACAGCAATCAAACTGAAATTTAGTACGTTGATAGGGGCAATTAACATTAGTAGGATACATGAAAATAGGCTGCACAGTTCTTCACGGAACTACTTGTTTAACCTAATATTCTAGATACGTTCATATACTGTAGATTAATCATTGGCATGAATCTTAATTTTAAGAAAAGTAGGCTCTTTAGTTAGTCACCGAACTTATTGTTGAATTTCTAACAAGTAGTTCCGTGAAGAACTATACAGCCTATTTTCATATATCCTACTTATGTTAACTGCCACTATCAACATACACAATTTCAGTTTGATTGCTGTAATAGATTCGTAGATATTGAGAACCGACTAAATATTTCGGATGGTCGCCATGTTGGATTTTATATATGTAGGTCCTAGAGTTATGTACTGTTACATGCAGATTATTGTGAACGTGTAGTATTCAAACTTCAATCGCATAATTAGGACACAAGAAAAAACAAGGAGATTTTAAAATTTTTCACAGCTGCCTTCTTGAGGTTATGGAAACAATTGAAATAAATTAGATGCCAGTGGATTAACATTCGTATAAGGATTTACTGTACCAAGTTTCACAGCACGCGGATGGTTAAATTGCGAGAAACGTCCATGTGAATATTTATAATTCGCGTCACCGCCATGTTGGATTTGTGATCACCAGGTTATGTAAAGACCTATAGGTGAACTTAAGTTCATAGCCCCTATGAACATTAAAAAATGCAGTTTGATTGCTAAAATAGATTCGTAAATATTCAGTATCTTCTAAATATTTCGGATGGTCGCCATGTTGGATTGTTAAATGTATAGGCCATAGAGTCATGTACCATTAAAGGAAAATTATTGCGTAGGTTCATTATTCAAACTTTCACTTCGATCGCATGACTACATCACAATAAATAAAATCTTAATTTTAAAATTCGCACTGCCGCCATCTTGAGGTTATGTAAACAATTGAACTAAATTAGATACCAGTGGATTACAATGTGTATAAATATTTCCTGTGCCAGGTTTCAGTGCGCTTGGAACATTAAATCGCGAGAAAGGTCTATTTAAAATTTTCAAATTCGCTTGGCCGCCATGTTCGTTTTGTAGTTAACCGGTTTTTGAAAGTCTTATAGATGGACTTCCAGTAGTGCCCTTTATCTCCGTACAAAATTTCAGGATTTTACCGCTAATAGTTTCAGAGATATAGAATGCCGGTGAAATATTTCGCACATCCGCCATCTTGTGATTATGTAAACAATTGAACGAAGTTAGATGTCGGTGAATTACAACGTATATAAACATATACTGTACAAAGTTTCATTGCGTTTGGTTGGTCAAATCGTGAGAAACGTCTATTTAAAACTCGCAAATTCGCCTGGCCGCCATGTTGGTTTTGTAGTTACCAGGTTTTCAAAAGTCACATAAGTGAACTTATAGTAGTTCCCTCTATCACCATAGAAAATGTCAGGGTAATATCGGTAATAGTTTCGGAGATATTGAATGCTGGTGAAATATTTCGCACAGCCGCCATGTTAGATTGGTGAGTCGTAACAAAATTTGAAGGGCACGGTCGAGGTCGCCGGGAATAGTGCTATGAACTGTCCGAGTTTCATTGAAATCGCTCCAGCCGTTTAGATTTTATTAGGGGGGGACACACACACGAATCACACACACACGCACACACACACACACACACACACACACACACGCACACACACACGGACAAAAGGTGATCTCATAAGCCTATTTTTTCAAAATTGAAAATAGGCTAAAAACGGTAGTAGACAATTATTTCGAATTTGATTTGAACATTTACGCGTCGACACTAGTGCTCATAGTGATAGATTTAGGCCAAAAGATACAGTCAAATTGTTGGTGTGCATGACATGTCAGTCTAAATGGAAGTAGTTGTTTCGATTTTGATTTGACGTGTATGGGTCAACACTACAGTAATTGCCCGCAGAGCTACAAATGTGGATCTGTTCGTATGTTCCAGCAATTGGGATTATATTCTGAATAGTTGCAATGTCGATTGTCAATGTGGCTTCAAAGCTCTGTGTATACAAGCTACGTTCCAAAGAGATCTTCTTTAACATTTGGTAATGCTTGTGTTTGTTGCTATTAACCTGAATCGTTTAGCTGCGAGATAATGTGGTGTTTGCATATTAATGTTAGGATCACATTCAGCGAGCCACTGTGCAGTGTTATTGCATGTCTCTATCACAGCTTGTTCTGTGTCTAAAGGTACAAAGGTGCACTGCTAACAATTGGGAACTTGTCAGTCTCCCAGTACTTGGTTAGTTAGTTGCTCGGTTGGTTCCTTAGTTTTACAGCTGCGACAACGCAGCCATTAGCTCCGTGTACTTTGGGTGTGTGTAGAATATGCCTCATAATGGTGTTAATTGTGATGATTGCATTAGTGTGTGTTATCTGTTTTTAATTCAAGTAAGGACTGCAGACGATAATTTCAAGTAGATCCTACTTTCGCTACCAAATGCTACCGTCCAAGACACCTAGCTGTGAACTTCGCTGCTACTAGATGCCATCGCAACCAGCGCCCGCTGACGAACATTGGAACTTAAGGGCATTAATCAAACCTAACCTAGAAATTTTGGCTTCACATAAGTGTAGTTAGTGGAATGATCTTTTACTTGCCATAAATCTACGACATGGGGCCGCCGGCGAAGGAAGGCCTACTGAGGGATTTTTAACGCTCTTAAAAATTCGACGACTTCCACCGCGTTTGAACCCGTGACCTTGGACATAGAAGCTCAGCATGCTACCTACTACGCCACCAAAGCCGCCAGTCTCCTAGTAGACAGAAGATTCCAAGAATTGGAAATTCCGGACGGCATTGATGCAAATGATTGGTGTTGATCATTCATTTGAGGAGCTTTGGTGTCGTGCTCATTTAGCCCCGTGTAATTGGGTGTACGTGTATTTTGTAATTCAAGTGCGGTTTGAGGTGTGTGTAGAATCTGTTTGATAACCAGTGTTAATTGTTATGGCTGTATTAGTCTGTGTTATCTATTTTTAATTCATGTAAAAACTGCATACACTTAATTTTCAAGTATTTCCTACTTTTGCTACTGAACACCACCATCAACGACAGTTAGTTCTGAACTTTGTTACTAGATGCCACCGTAGTCGGCTCCTGGCGACGAACGTTGGCCCTAAGAGCGTTAGTCAAATCTAACCTAAAATTAATTAGCTTTAAACAAGTGTAATTAGTGGAAGGTTATTTTACATGGGATAAATCTATGACATGGACCGCTGGTGGGATCTAGTAACAAGTTCAGGACTAGTTGTCGTTGATGGTGGTGTTTGGTAGCAAAAGTAGGAACTACTTGAAAATTGAATGTCTGCAGTCCTTACTTGAATTAAAAACAGATAACACGCACTAATACAGTCATCACAATTAACACCGGTTAACAGACAGATTCTACACACACCCAATGTAAACGGGGCTTTACACAAGTGTAATTAGTGGAAGGTTCTTCTATATGGCATTAATCTATGACGTGGGACCACCGGCTTTACTTCCCCTCCGAAGAAAGGCATACTGAGGGATTGTTAAAGCTCTTAAAAAACCCGACGACTTCGGCCGGGTTTGAACCCGCGATCTTGGGCACAGCAGTTCAGCATGCTACTGACTACGCCACCGAAGCCGCTATCATGACCACTAAGCTATTGTTTAATAAGTTCTTTTATTTACTCGCATTTATTACAATTATTTTCATTTGAGACTGTTTTTCCTTTCAGCGTCCAGTGTAGTCTGCAAGCCTCTGTTTGCTAACAAGTCGCCTGCATGATCCCCTATTAGCAGTTAGCACTGCTTCTACACCTCTCACTTTGAAATCGTTCAACACTGAATCTAACCATCGCCTCCTAGGTCTACCCTTGCTTCTCTTCCCGTCTGCAACCGAACTCATTAGCTTATTAGGTAATCTCTTCTCCTTATTATCTTCACATTTTCATTGATGTAAAAATAGGCTTATGAGATCACCTTTTGTCCGTGTGTGTTTATCCCCTAATACAATCTAAATGGCTGGAGTGATTTCAATGAAACTAAGTGTCCTTCAAATTTTATTACATCTGACCAAACCAACTTGGCGGCTGTGCGAAATATTTCACCGGCATTCCATATCTACGAAACTATTACTGTGATAAAGGGCACTACTAATGGTTCACCTACGTGACTTTCTAAAACTTGTTAAGTACAAAAGGAACATGGTGGCCAAGCTAATTTGAAACATTTCAATAGGGTTTTCTCGCGATTTGAGCATCCGAGCGCAGTGAAACTTGGTACAGCAAATGTTTATAGGCCTACACATTGCAATGCACTGACATCTAATTTAGTTCAATTGTTTACATAACTTCAATATGGCGACTGTACGAAATTTTAGAATAATGTTTTAATTTCTTGTGTCCTAATCATGCGACTAAGTCAACGTTTGAATAATGACCCTACGCAATTATCGTCATAATAGTACACAACTCTATGGCCAACTTATATAAAAATCCAACATGACGACCATCCGAAATATATGTTCTTTATATCTACGAATCTATTACAGCAATCAAACTGAAATTTTGTATGTTTATAGAGGCAATTAACATAAGTAGGATGTATGAAAATAAGTTTTAGTTCTTCACGGAACAACTTGTTTATTTATTTATTTATCGAAATGAAAACATTAACACGCCCATTTGACAAGTACAACCATGTCGATTCACCTGCAACTAGGCCTACATGGCAGTTAGTCGGTCAGCACGATTTGTAGCAAAATTTAAGTTCCAACGTTCGTCACGAGGCGCTGGTTGCAATGGCATCTAGTAGTAGCGAAGTTCACAGCTAGGTGTGGTGGACGTTACCATTTGGTAGCGAAATTAGAAAAAACTTGAAATTATCGTCCACAGTCCTTACTCGAAATAAAAAGAGATAACACACACTAATACAGTCATCAAAATTAACACCGGTTATCAGACAGATTCTACACACACAACCAAAGTACACGGGGCTACATGACCGCGTTTACGCAGCTCCTAAAGTAAGGAACCAACCAACCAACCAGATCACTCAGGCAACACTGACAAACTGGCTTCTAATATTTGAATAGTGTGCAATAGCGCACCCTGTACCGTACAGTGTTTATAACTGGAAGCCTGTGAGCGAGTCTATATTACCGCACCGCTACTGCCATCTGGGGACAGTTAGTTGCACTCACACACAGATGATTGTATATGTATAAAAAATAAAACTATCTTTTGTGTCAGAATAGAATTGAATTTTCGATTGTCTGTCTGCGGTGTATGTTCAGGTTGGCTGAATGGCTCCCTGGAGAGACCATGGGAAGTAAAGTTGAGCGGAATTTCCCACCGGAGCGCAGCATTCATGTGACCGTGATGACGCGGGATCTGGCGCCAGTCTGTGCTATCAAATATCTTCATGTATTCATCATTATTGTATTGAACTGTGCTCGATATCAGTTTTCCAGGGGGTTCGGGAACGATTCTTATTGAGAAATAGACTAAATGAGAAAGGAACCAAACGTTGCGATCAGTTTTCAAGGTATACAATATAAACTGGCCAAATTACTATGGTTCCTCAGTTTAGGGGCTGCGACAACGCGGTCATGTAGCTCCGTGTACTTTGGGTGTGTGTCGAATCTGTCTGATAACCTATGTTAATTGTGATTGCTGTATTAGTGTGTGTTATCTGTTTTTAATTCAAGTACGGACTGCAGACGATAAATTAAAGTAGTTCCTACTTTGGCTACCAAATGCTACTGTCCAGAACACCTAGCTGTGAACTTCGCTACTAGTAGATGCCATCGCAACCAGCGCCCGGTGACGAGCGTTGGAATTTAAGAGCATTAATCATACCTAAACTACAAATTTTGCCTTCACACAAGTTTAGTTAATGGAAGGTTCTTTTTCATGACATACATCTATGACATGGGACCGCTGGCTTTACTCCCCCCCCCCCGAAGGAAGGCATAGTGAGAGATTTTTAACGCTCTTAAAAATCCAACGACTTCGGAGAGGTTTGAGCCAGCAGCCTTAGGCGTTGAAGATCTGCATGCTACCAACTACGCCACCAAAGCCGCCAAAATTACAGTAATTTTAATCAAGAATATTTCAAATCCCCACCACTGCCTCATTTAAGGGGTCTCAAACACCGTCAGTGGGAATTTTTGCATACAGTTACGAATCATATCATAGCTTCACTAATATGTAACATGGAGTTGTGCAAACTGACATATGTATAGTAAATATATAGAGCTTTTATCTAATTTAGAGAGAGGAGCAGTGTATTTCGTGATATATTGAAAGGATAATATTCGTGATATTTTAAACTCCGTGAATCACAAAAAACACGATTTAACAAGAAATACCAGTCTGAATAGAATGATTTTTTTCATGTAAAGTAAACGCATAAATAGCGAGGATGAACCGCCATGAATGTTATATTGTAAATAGTATATATTTTTTAAATATTAAATTTGTCTTTCAAAAAATGAACAGTTTTTTGTTTAATTTTCCAAGTATATCTCAATTATTTTTTAAGATAATTTCATAAATGAGGTTCATCCTCTAGGGATCATATGTTGGAATGTATCTGCCAAGTTTCATCCAGTTTCATCACATAGTTCACGAGATATTGTGTTTTTCCTACCAAAAAAGCAACCTTTCGGGTAAACAGCTTTGAATATTAAACACTCTATTGACAGATAGGCGCATGGTCTCACGTAAAGCGCTATATCTCTGCCAAAATGATGAATTTACTTATAAAACTTAAATTTTGACAACCGGCGGTGTATGAGCCCCCTTGCGGAAAAGTACAAAATTCCTTATTGGTACTTGGTTCATGGAACCTTCAGCAGTGCATAGAATTCCTCTACCATTATGAAGAGATAGTGTATTTGTGACATCCTAACCAGATCAGTCTTGGTCGCCAATTGACCTAACGCGGCAGGAAATCAATAAAATTATTAATAATTTCCAGGCTATGATTTGCTGTCAAATAATGTCTTGTATTTAACGTAGGGCCAACGGCCTAGCCGTGTTGAAACACCGGATCCCATGAGAACTCCGCAGTTAAACAACATTGGGCGCAGTCAGAACTTGGATGGTATGCCGGTTCCAGGCCCTGCGCACTGTTGGCCAACATAAGGAAGAGCGGGAAGACGCTGGCCACCCTACCGCACGTAAACTCCGGCTGGGGGTAGCCTCTTCGGAGGCTCGGGCAGAATACCAATTAATTTATTAATTATTTAACGTAGGAGCCTCTGTGGCTTAGGCGGCAGCACGCTGGCCTCTCACCGCTGGGTCTGTGGTTCAAATCCTAGTCACTCCATGTGAGATTTATGCTGGACACATCGGAGGTAGACAGGTTTCTCTCCGGGTAGCCTACTCCGGGTTTCCCTGTCATAATTTAATTCCAGCAACACTCCCCACTATCATTTAATTTTATATGCCATTCATTTAATCATTGCCCCAGGGGAGTGCGACAGGCTTCGGCAGCCGGCATATTTCATATCCTCGCTTCTAGATGGGGGGTTCGTTCCATTCCTCGACCTGGTCAGTCGACTGGAAGCAGGCTGTGAATTTTCATTTTTATTTCACGTAGGCTATTCGTACGCCATACGTTACTAGTAACTATAGAATAAAAGGTATCTGATTTGTTTTTAGGACAAGGCAAGTTCCGACACGTCACATTATTCTTTTTTTAAAGATTGATCTTTTATATTGTCCATTACAAAATAACAAATTTATCTTCTTCTTCTTCTTCTACCTTATCCGATACGGACGTTGGCTACCACCATGGCTAACACCTTCTTATCCTGTGCAATCCTGAAGAGTTCCGTGGAAGACAGCCCAAACCACGTTTTTAAATTATCCATGCAAGTTATTCGTCTCCTTCCTGGTCCACGCCGTCCTTCAATTTTACCCTGAAGTATAACTTGGAGCAGACGGTATTTTGGATTCCTCACCATGTGTCCCAAGTATTCCAATTTCCTCTTCTTAATTGTGTTTAACAGCTCAGGTTGGCTGCTCACACGCTGAAGAACCTCGGCATTACTCACATATTCTGTCCACGAAATTTTAAGAATCCGCCGGTATATCCACATTTCAAAAGCTCGAATCTTCTTTTCTGTAGCTACGGACAAGGTCCAAGCTTCAACACCATAAAGAAGGGTGGAGACAACATAACACTTCACAATTCTTTTCTTAAGCGTCATACTGAGATCTCGACAGCATAGTAGTTGTTTCATTGTCATAAAGATGGATCTAGCCTTCTCTATACGGCATCTTATTTCAACCGAAGGATCCCAATTCTCATTAATATTCTGTCCTAAATAAACCAAACTCTTGACTCGCTCAATCTGATGTCCATCGACTAAAAGGACTTGTGACAATGCTGGTTTTC
Organism: Meconema thalassinum; assembly: GCA_946902985.2. NCBI lineage: Eukaryota > Metazoa > Arthropoda > Insecta > Orthoptera > Tettigoniidae > Meconema > Meconema thalassinum. The sequence goes on along the minus strand of OX336396.1, from coordinate 300,006,138 downwards.
GCGATATTATCATATATTTTGTTTTCTTAATGTTGAGGTCAAGGCCATATTGTTTACTCTTTTGATACACCATAGTAACAATCTCTTTAAGTCCTTCGAAACTATTTGCAATCAATACAGTATCATCTGCGTACCGTATATTATTAATATAATTACCATTGACCTTAATACCTTGTTGAATGCCATCAAGTGCCTCGGAGAAAATCTGTTCTGCATAGATATTATAAAGAAGTGGTGAAAGAATGCATCCTTGTCTCACACCACGCATTATTTCCACTGATCTCGATATATGTCCATCAATTCTGATACTAGCCTTTTGACCCCAGTATAAATTAATGATGATCCGAATGTCTTTCTCATCTATTCCTGAGTTCTTGAGTGCATTATACAACTTATCATGCTGACAACGGTCAAAGGCTTTTGCATAGTCCAGAAAACATGCATATACATCCTGATTCACCTCACGGCATCTCTGGAAAAGAACTTGAAGCGCAAATAATGCCTCACGAGTTCCTAGACCGTTGCGGAACCCAAACTGCGTGTCACTGATATTCATCTCGCATTTCCTGTATATGCGATTATGGATAACTTTGAGAAATATCTTGAGCACATGACTCATAAGACTGATTGTCCTGAAGTCACTACATGACTTAGCCATCGGTTTCTTCGGAAGAGCAATAAATGTAGACAAGAGCCAGTCTTCTGGTAATATGCCCGTGTCGTATATCTTGTTATATAAATTAGTGAGCGTCACAATGCTATCATCATCCAAGATCTTCAATAATTCCACTGGAATGTCATCTTGACCAGGAGCCTTACCATTTTTCGCTATCCTAATCGCATATTTCACTTCATCCATGGTGATCATGGGTCCAACAACTGAAGGAATTTCGGGTCGGGAAGGACGATGATCATCATTAAAAAGCTCTTGTATATATTTCTCCCAAACCTGTAATTTTTCTTCAACTTCAAATACCGTGTTACCTTGACTATCAACCAAGTTGACTGTGTTTCTTTTCCTGTGTCTACCTGAAACTTCTTTGATTTTCTTATGGACCTGGAAAGTATCATATTTACTATTAAGTTCTTCAATTTCTTTGCACCTATCTGACATCCAAACTTCCTTGGCTTGTCTGATCTTATTTTTTATCAATCTATGAATAAACCAATATTCTTCATTATCTCTTCCTTTGACTTCTCTTCGTTTATCCATTAGATTCAATATTTCGTCCGTCATCCATGCCTTCCTTTTTTTATGTTGTGTCTTGTTCTTAAGAAAATGATCTCCAACCCTCTTCAATGAGGTTTTAAAAGTGTCCCAAAGTTCCAAGGGCTGCATGTCATTTGAATTCAACGTCTTAAGATCAGTGGCAAGAGCAGCAGCCACCTGTGACCTTGTATTTATTTCCCGAAGGGCATCAGTATCATATTTATTTTGTGTTGTTTTTATCGGAATCTTGTTAAGCCGGACACAAATTTTGCTAATGAGAGGATTGTGGTCAGAAGGAACATCTGCTCCTGGATAGGTTTTTGCAAAAATCATGCTGTTTCTAAATCTGTTTTTAATTAGAATGAAATCAATTTGATTTCTTATTATGTTGTCTGGACTATCAGCAGGTGCTTTCCACGTATAAAGTCTCCTGGCAGGAAGCTTAAACCAAGTATTAGCAATGACAAAGTTCTCCTCTCTACAAAACTGCACTAAACGATCCCCTCTGTTGTTTCTTTGTCCGAGACCCCACTGGCCCACAATGTGTTCTTCAGGACCTTTCCCAACCTTTGCATTAAAATCTCCCATAACTAGGGTTACATCATGTTCTTTGGTGTCTTTGAGGACGGTCTGAATTTGGGCATAGAATTCCTCAACATCTTCATCGCTTTTGTCACTAGTAGGGGCATACAAATTTATATATACAGTATATTAGATCAGGTCCAAGAACCAGAGCAAAGATTTCTTCGATCGAGGCCCATTTTCCTCGTAACTCTTTTAACAGTTCTTTGTTCTTGTAACAGTGCTGAAGTGTGCTGCTGATGCATTACCAGTCTTAGGTCCTCTACCAAAAATGTGGTCGCGTGGTTGTTGGCACGTAAATAGTCTCGTCTGACGGTTTCCCTCATCCATTAATTTTTAACCATTTTCATTTACGAAACAACAAGTTCCGTGAAGAACTATACAGCCTACTTTTCATGCCAATGATTATTCTACAGAATATGAACCTATCTAGAATAATGACGAAATTAAGTTGGTAATATCGAAATATCTAATTAGTTCAAAATATACCTGGTATAATGTAGCCTAATAGAGCACTACAGTTGGCAGCCATGGTGACTGAATATATTCTTAGTTCCATCTCTTAAGATACAGAATTCAAAATTTGGTTGAAGTCCAATGGACGTTACATGCAGTTAGACACTGGATCTATCAGCACGCGTAAAAGCATGTTGCCAACAATACCATGCGTGTGCTGGTCAGAAATAATCTGAAATATTATGATATCTTGTTGTGCCAATTTTGGATGAAATCCATTTGTTAGTATACAGAGTGTTACAAAAAGGTACGGCCAAACTTTCAGGAAACATTCCTCACACACAAAGAAATAAAATATGTTATATTGACATGTGTCCGGAAACGCCTAATTTCCATGTTAGAGCTCATTTTAGTTTCGTTAGTATGTAAGCAAGAGTTTAGTGCTTTTCAGTCGGTCAACACGAATGTACCCAAAAGAGATGGGTTAAGCCCTAATCCTGAAATAAATTACATGAGATTAATAAAACACTACGATGACCAGTTTCGATCGTCAAGCGATCATCATCAGATCCATTACACTTAGGCTACAAAATCTATGTTAGAAATACAGGTGAAAATATTTATGGCTTCAAACACCACAATGTTTCGTTAGTATGTACTGTACTTCCTCGATTCACTGCCAGTTGGCCCATTTGAAGGAAGGTGATGTTGACGTAATGTTAGAGCTCATTTTAGTTTCGTTAGTATGTACTGTACTTCCTCGATTCACCGCCAGTTGGCCCATTTGAAGGAAGGTAATGTTGACGTCAGTGCTTGTGTTGACATGCGACTCATTGCTCTACAGTACGAGCATCAAGCTCAAAAGTACGTAGCATCAACTGGTTAGTGTTCATCACGAACGTGGTTTTGCAGTCAGTGCAATGTTTACAAATGCGGAGTTGGCAGATGCCCATTTGATGTTTGGATTAGCACGAGGCAATAGCCGTGGCGCGGTACGTTTGTATCGAGACAGATTTCCAGAACGAAGGTGTCCCGACAGGAAGACGTTCGAAGCAATTGATCGGCGTCTTAGGGAGCATGGAACATTCCAGCCTATGACTCGCGACTGGGGAAGACCTAGAACGACGAGGACACCTGCAATGGACGAGGCAATTCTTCGTGCAGTTGACGATAACCCTCATGTCAGCGTCAGAGAAGTTGCTGCTGTACAAGGTAACGTTGACCAGGTCACTGTATGGAGAGTGCTACGGGAGAACCTGTTGTTCCCGTACCATGTACAGCGTGTGCAGGCACTATCAGCAGCTGATTGGCCTCCACGGGTACACTTCTGCGAATGGTTCATCCAACAATGTGTCAATCCTCATTTCAGTGCAAATGTTCTCTTTACGGATGAGGCGTCATTCCAACGTGATCAAATTGTAAATTTTCACAATCAACATGTGTGGGCTGACGAGAATCCGCACGCAATTGTGCAATCACGTCATCAACACAGATTTTCTGTGCACGTTTGGGCAGGAATTGTTGGTGATGTCTTGATTGGGCCCCATGTTTTTCCACCTACGCTCAATGGAGTACGTTATCATGATTTCATACGGGATACTCTACCTGTGCTGCTAGAACATGTGCCTTTACAAGTACGACACAACATGTGGTTCATGCACGATGGAGCTCCTGCACATTTCAGTCGAAGTGTTCGTACGCTTCTCAACAACAGATTCGGTGACCGATGGATTGGTAGAGGCGGACCGATTCCATGGCCTCCACGCTCTCCTGACCTCAACCCTCTTGACTTTCATTTATGGGGGCATTTGAAAGCTCTTGTCTACGCAACCCCGGTACCATAAGTAGAGACTCTTCGTGCTCGTATTGTGGACGGCTGTGATACAATACGCCATTCCCCAGGGCTGCATCAGCGCATCAGGGATTCTATGCGACGGAGGGTGGATGCATTTATCCCCGCTAACGGAGGACATTTTGAACATTTCCTGTAACAAAGTGTTTGAAGTCACGCTGGTACGTTCTGTTGCTGTGTGTTTCCATTCCATGATTACTGTGATTTGAAGAGAAGTAATAAAATGAGTTCTAACATGGAAATTAAGCGTTTCCGGACACATGTCCACATATCATATTTTCTTTCTTTGTGTGTGAGGAATGTTTCCTGAAAGTTTGGCCGTACCTTTTTGTAACACCCTGTAGAAGTTACATGTATTTTAAAATTGGACATATCAGCAGGCATAGAATCATGTTGGCAGGACTGCCTTGTATTAATTACTCCGAATTAATCTAGAATGTCAGGTGCTATACGTGTGCAAAGTATAGAGCTGTTGGCTTGCATACTTTCTGATATATTGATATTAGGGTAAAAAAATATAGACAGCATTTATTAACAGTTGGCAGCCCTGATTGCTCTTAACAATACTTATAGTCATATCCGTTATGGTACACATAGCACATAACAAATTGGTTGAAATCTAACTGATAGTATAGCAGTTACATGTATTTAAAAATTGGTACTATCACCAGGCTTATAATCATGTTGGTAGAACTGACGTATATAAGTTACTCCAAATTAATCAAAAATGTCAGAATATACGTGTGCATAGTTTAAAGCCGTTGGCTCGCATATTTTCTGATATATTGGTATTTGGATTTAAAAAAATAGAGATAGCAATTATTAACAGTTGGCAGCCCTGGTGGCTCTTAAGAATACGCTCAGTCATAGCTGTTTAGGTACAGATATTACCTACAAAATTTGGTTGAAATCCAATTGATAGTGTAGAAGTTATTGCATTTAAACATTGGACCTATCAGAAGGCTTAAAATTATTTTGGCAACACTGTCATGGTTGACCTCCTGGAAATTAAACTAAAATAGTCTTATCTACAAGTGTGCCAATTTTGGAATAGCTCCAATGCATACCTTGCGAGATATCCAACAAGGAGCTCAAATTTCTAGTGCGTTTTTTCAGCAGTTGGTAGCACTGACATCATTTTCAAATATGGACGTGAGTTATTCCGGTGCTCATCTTTACTCATACTAAATTTGGTTTTAATTGCTGCAGCCGTTTAGGAGTTGATAGGGGGGGCACACACACCGCCAGACAGACAGACAGACAGAAGGACAGACAGACTGACAGAAGGACAGACAGACACACATTTTCCCTCGATCTCATAAGTCTACTTTTTCCTCATTTTTGCAAAATGTGAAAAGTAGGCTAAACATAGGCTTGTGAGATCACCTTCTGTCCGTGTGTGCATGTGTATGTGTCCCGCTAATAAAATCCATACGGCTGGAGCGAATTCAATGAAACTGTAAGGTTTTAGTACTATTTTGACCGACCACGACCGTACCCTTCAAATGTTATTACGTCTCACCAATCCAACATGGTGGCTGTGTGAAATAATTCACCGGTTTTCTGTATTACTGATATCACCCTGGAGTAAAGGGTAGTACTAGAAGACCACCTATGTGTCTTTTGAAAACATGGTAACTACAAAACGAACATGGCGGCCAAGCGAAGGTGAAACATTTCAATACAATTCTCTCGCAATTTAACCATCCGAACGCAGTGAAACTTAGTACAGCAAATGTTTATACACAGTTTAAATCACTGACATCTAATTTAGTTCAATTGTTTACGTAAATTCAAGATGGCGGCTGTGCGAAATAAAAAAAAAGATTTATTTTTTGCGGCCTAAATCATGCGATCGCGGTCAACGTTTGAATAATGAACATACGCAATAATTTTGTATGTTGATAGAGGCTATGAACATAAGTTCACCTATGGGATTTTTAAAAACCTGGTGAGCACAAATCCAACATGGCGGCGACGCGAAATTTAAATATTTAAATGGACATTTCTCTTGATTTAACCATCTGAGCACAGTGAAACTTGGTATAGTAATAAGAAGTGACTCTCTCGCAACACCAAAATGAAGCACTATCAGACAGTAATCTGCTCTGAAGCCGTATATGCCTCTGAATACCTCATCATAAACAGGAAAGGACTCACGGAGAATGTAGAAATCCAAGAGAGGAAGATAATGAAAAAGGGAATGGATACAAAAGGCGACCCAACCAGGAGCTCTATAGATACTCTGAAAGAATTACAGACGTGGCCAGGAATAGACGTCTAGTATTTTATGGACACGTCTCCAGGCTGACCAACCAGATTCTTTCATACTGGTAACGAAGGAAGACCAAGTCACCGTGTCTGGTAATAATAATATCGTATGGCCTCGGGTGCCAGGTGCAAGCTTTGTTATTTGACACCCAAAGGACAGCTTGACAGTAAAATTTTGTCGTTCCTTGGAATCCTATGAAAGTCAAGGAGGTTAGATATTTAAACTCCTTGACACTATAGCGCTTTTTAGCAGAGAAAGGAGGAACTTTGTGTTGGCGGAAAATCCGGAGATTAATTTTGCCATTATGAACACGGCCTACTGAATTCAAATGGGTTCTTTAACATGCCAACAACATATGACATGCGTGTCGTGATTTCTGTCGCCTTTGAAAAATCACTTACCCTGACTAGGTGCGAACCAGCAAGTTTGGGGTTGGTAGTCCGACACGATAACCACTCACCTACTGTGTCAAGTTCCGTGGCTGATAGAAGTGGACAAAAAATCTGCTGGAGCTGGAAGTTACAGAAAATGATATAAAAGATTAAACATCTCAGGAGTAAATCAAAGCAATTGAAGCTCAAGAACAAACTCCCATGGAAGAACACAGATGCCCTCTGGTCAAAGGAGAGAAGGGAACAACACAGCCAGAGGATGCGTGACTACTGAGCCAACTTCAAGGCCCACTCCAAACACAATTCTTGAATGTCTTGGTCCGTAGTTGGCCTATACGGAACAAGAAGAAGAAGAAGAAAAATAGTAGCGATGTGCAAGGGAAAACATAACTTTAGGAGGCCATTTAAAAATTGCACAAATTGAAAAGAAGGACCGACAATTCCAAAAAAAGTGTATTCGACCCTTAACTAGAAAGTGTTTTGTTTTTGTTGCTTATTTTAGGGGCTGCAACTTTGCGAGCATATAACCCCGAGTATTTTTGTGTGTGTGTATGTGTGTGGAATTTGTCTGATAACCTGTGCTATTGTGATGCCTCTGTTAGTGAAGCAAAAATAAATTTTGAAACATCGTGTATTCGTTCATGTTTTAATCAGAAAAAAAAGTCTCTCTCTACATTACAACAAACCCGGCCGAAGTCGTCGGAGTTTTTAAGAGCGTCAAATATCCCTCAGTATGCCTTCCTTCGGAGGGTAAGTAAAGCTGGCGGGCCCATGTCATAGATTATGGCATGAAAAAGAACCTTCCACTAACTAAACTTGTGTGAAGCAAAATTTGTAGGTTAGGTTTGATTAATGCTCTTAATTTCCAACGTTAGTCACCAGGCGCTGGTTGAGATGGCATCTAGTAGTAGCCAAGTTCACAGCTAGGTGTAACGAAATTTTGGTAACGAAATAAGGAACTACTTGAAGTTATCGTTTGCATTCCTTACTTGAATTAAAAACAGATAACACATACTAATTCAGTCATCACAATTAACACCGGTTATCAGACGGATTCTACACACACCCAAAGTACATGGAGCTTCATGACCGCGTTGTCGCAGCCCCTAAACTGAGGAACCAACCAACCTAAATCAAAATATTTATTAAGCGCTTTCACGCCATCTTACTTCGTATTTGGTACGCTCGTGTGAATTTATTTTCTTCTAATAAATGCAACTTTTAATAAAAACACTGAGACGAGTATCTATTGTGTTCCTCCCGAGACTGTACCTTGTCATCACGTCTCAAGAGTTGTTCCTTGAAAGTGCGCTTTGAGTTATTCAAAAAGGAGAAAGAAATGTGTTCGACTGAAGATTTATGGATAATTGGCGAGAAGCTTTACGTCTCTGGCATTATAAAACGCGTCAACTTAACAGATTATTGCTTTAGACAGGACATAAAGGCAACTTGAAGAACATCAATTCTATTGTCTTGCCTTCGATAAGCGCCTTAAATCTTCAAAACGACATTATGGGTCGTAACGTTAGGAGAACCCTAATTGGTACAGTGAAGCAAAGCTTCTTGGGTAAGATAGATAATGTTGATTTCATGGATTTTGTTTTCGAACTATTATGCTGCAGAATGAAGTTCTTATTGCCGACGTTTCACCATCATTATCAGAGAGCTCGATGGATGGATGTAGGCCTACTGTACTATTGTACGAACCCATGTATTTTCTATCGGTTTTGTCGACTCAGGAAGACCGTGATAATTTGGCTTTATGAATGAGCAGTGACTGCGTTGTGAGGGTGTTTATCGTCACCCCAGTGATTCTACACGCATATGTTTCTCAATACAAAATGTATTGTTTTGCAATCGGTCATCACGATTGTACCCAATTGAAACGGGTGGTTTCGTAATTCCGAAAAAAAAAAAGATGGGATTGATAAACACACTTGGATGACCAGTTTTAACCATCAAGCGTTCATCATCAGATCCATTACACTTAGACTACAAATATCCTCTTCAGACCCAGGCAGCACATGTGTACTCTTCGCATTTTAACAATTTTATCAGCAGTAGTTGGTATTCTGTATTTAAACCTGTATTTCTATCCCATTTAGACAGGGACGGGAATGAGTAGAAATTAGTTTTCTATGTGGCAAATGGCTTTTACGGCTCTATGCCCTTACCGATGCCTATCTCAACAAATGGATTTAGAGGGGAAAATAAATGGCCGTAGACGAAACTGGGCAAGAAGTTAGAAGGATAAAGCCGTAGTTTATCATAAAGCACCGTTCCTGTTTCTCTTGAAATTGAAATCGATAAACTATGCACTACCATTTCAAGGACATCCAACTGTGGGGTCCGAACTGATTCGGCTTTCCAGGCCAATCCTGCGCATTACCACGCTTGGCAATTGTGACCTGCAATTTTAATTTGACTTCAAAAATGTGATATTTGGAACATTATGTAATTTGAAACATTGAAACCAAAACTTTCAGCTGAAATGTTTGTCACGGGTCTGCAGAGGATATGGGTAATATTATTTACAATATATACACTTATTTAGTTGCAGGAAGCCTCCGTGGCTTAGGCGACAGCACGCCGGTCTCTCACCGCTGGGTCCGTGGTTCAAATCCCGGTCACTCCATGTGAGATCTATGCTGGACAAAACGGAGGCAGACAGGTTTTTCTCCGGGTACTCCGGTTTTCCCTGTCAAAATTTCATTCCAGCAACACTCTCCACTATAATTTCATTTCATCTGTCATTCATTTAATCATTGCCCCAGAGGAGTGCGTCAGGCCTCGGCAGCCGGCACAGTCCATATCCTCGCCGCTAGTTGGGGGCTTCATTCATTCCATTCCTGACCCGGTCGGAGACTGGAAGCAGGCTGTGGATTTTCATTTTCATTTAGTTGCAGTAGTAGTTAAACCTGCACAACTTGTTATGTTGTATGTGATTTTTTTTGTTAATATACTGAAAGTAGTAATTGACCTGCAAATTTGATTGCTTGGAGTGATTATGTTATTATTGTTAGAGTAGATTGTAAACTTAGCTTCGTAAGTGGTTTGCATTTCTAATGGAAATAGTACTATTTCCTTACCGAGTTTTATTAAAAATAATTGCAGAATATTTCACGAGTATTTTTAAACGAGGGGCGATAAGATGGAAGAATTTGTACTCCAAATAGAGGACAGTCCCAACATATCCCTCTCCCCCCAGTGATTCAAATTACCTTCGTGAATAAAACACTGACTAAGCCGTCTCGGTCAACAATCCTGGCATAGCTGACACGCACGCTATAACTCTCCTGTGCTGTGCAACATAGGATAGCGGAGAAATTTTGAGAATGTTACAAAAGCACTCGCCGATAATATCTGAACACAGCATGTCCGGCGGCTATAAATTTAGTTCTCCCAGGTATAGAATGAGGGCGTGTTAGTTACCACTGCACAGCTTATGTACAGTCTGGTAGCATAACATTGTGCAACTGAACGTGAGTACTTTACTGTAGGCCTATATACAATACTGTGGATCCTCTTTTGACGCTGTTATACACTCAAAACTGAAGTTTGTTGCTTTCATCTAAACAACAAAATAGCTAATAGGGAGCTTAAGGTGTACATGGACAACCAGCAATTGAGACACAATAAACACCCTAAATATCTGGAGGGTCACATTGGATAGAACGCTGTCTTACAAGCAACATCTCCAGAATGCTGCTGCTAAAATAGGATCCCGCAACAACATAATTCATAAGCTATGTGGAACAACTTGGGGATCCTCAGTTGCAACTCTGCGATGCTCAGTTCTAGGTTTGGTGTATTCGACTGCCGAATACTGTGCTCCTGTCTGGCTCAATAGTGCTCACACAAATATTGTAGATACACAACTGAACAGCACAATGCATCTCATCACTGGCACAATCAAATCTACTCCCACACATTGGTTACCAGTGCTAAGTCATATTCCCTTTCCAGATCTTCTAAGAAAATTCAATAAAATAATGAAGAATCCAGGACTGCCGATACATGACGACATCAGCGGTGCAAATACTGATTGCCTGCGCTCCAGAAAACCATCAACACGAGATGCCATGAACTTTCGTTGAGTGGTAGTAGTAGAGACTCAACAACAAATTATGTTGTCCAACAATGCCTCCTGTGAAGAAGACGCCGCCACCTGGTTCCAACGTCCCTCGTAGACTATGGTCCACATTGAACCGGATACGAACCAACCATGGGAACTGTGCAGCCTTCCACTACAAGAGGAACAAAAATTCAACGCCTGAGTGTGACTGTGGTGCTACAAAACAGACGATCCAGCACATCATCACCGAGTGGAGAAAAAGAAAGTACAGTGACTTTGCTCTCATGACTCCAGACTATTGACTATATTCAGAATTTGGAGATACTGTATCTCTAGCCATGTTTGTTGTTTCAGTCTTTTGAATGGTTTGATGCAGTTGTCCATGCCTCCCTGTCCTGAGCTAATCATTCCATCGGCACAGAGCTACCACACCGTACATCCGAGGCAATCTGTTTAACATATTCTAACCTTGGTCTACCTCTACAGTTCCTATCCTCGACCCTTACTTCCATAACTAAGCATGCTATTCCTGGGTGTCTTAGTATGTGTCCTACCAACCTATCTCTTCTCTTCATTAGCAGTCGCCAGAAATATCTCTCCTCTCCCACTAGTCTTAATACTTCTTCGTTTGTAACCCTATCTACCCATCTGATCTTCATCATTCTCCCGTAACACCACATTTCAAATGCTTCAATTCTCCTCTTTTCTGCTGCACCAATAGTCCAAGTTTCACTTCCATAAAGCGCCACGCTACAGTCAAAGGCCTTCAAAAATGACTTCCTAATACCTAAATCCATATTCGATGTCAACAGATTCCTTTTCTGTAGAAATGCTTTCCTTCCCTGAGCTAACCTACTTTTTTTATCCTCTTTGCTTCGTCCTTCACCGATTATTTTGCTTCCTAAGTAACAGAAGTCTCCTACTTCCATTAGTTTTTCACCTGCCAATATAGCAATAAGCTAAATAAGTAAATAAACTGGTCAAAAAGTTGTGCATATTGCATGATGTATATTCATTGCTGTATGACGACATCACATTGGCTCATGTGTTAACTCTAAGATAACATGTTGCTTTCTTTGTACCGTACTCTTTTTTCGGACATGGAGTTTGTGCATACAACCTGCACAATTGGGGGAAGCGGCCACACCCGTGAGACTGGAAATAATGTCGAAATAAGTTGATATCTGTGCTAGTAAGAGCTTGTTATTATTCTTCTTCTTCCTTCGTTTAGGCCAGCTATGGACCACGTCATTTCAACTGCTTCCTTCTTTGGGCCTTGATCTTATCCCAGTGTTCACGCATTCGCTGCCTGTGAAACTCCTTTCTTTCTTCAGACCACTTCTTGCCGGTTTTTAATTTCACTTTTTCTTGGATTTGGTGGTGTGCTCCAAGCTTTTCCTTCAAAAGATCACGTACCATAATGTCTACGTGGGTGATCCCTACTTCGTGTAAATCCTTGTCTACCTCACAAGACCAGGAGCCCTTGGTTTTCTTGTTAAGAAAATAGGTAAATATCCGATTGGCGATTCTCTCGGGTTTCATACGAGTTAAGTGGCCATAGAAAGATATTCTTCTCTTCCGAATTACTTGAGATATCCTTTCTACATGACGGTACAGCTCATTTTTTATGCCGTCTCCTGTATTCACCATCGTCTCTCAACAGCCCTAAGACTTTCCTCAGGATCTTCCTTTCCTTGGCTTCCATTTTCTCAACCAGACCCTTCCTATTCATTGCCAGACATTCTGCTGAGTACAGCGCCTCAGGTCGGATAACTGTACGATAGTGTCTTAGTTTGGCGTTGCGGGACATTGTTCGCTTGTTGTACACTCCTTTCGTTAGCTGTTATTATTATTATTTTTTATTTGTTTCACCCAACTTTGGGGTACATGAAATCAATCACGTTTTATTGTTTTGAGCTTTCTTTTTGACCCAGTATTGCCTCATCCTTTGAGATCTTGCTTCCCTTTCTTCGGCAGAGATGTGGATCGTACGCTTTTGTTATTATTATTATTATTATTATTATTATTATTATTGTGTTTCATGTGTAATGCCATACGCTACATAAATAAATAAAACAGTTATCGGATAAGGCACGTGTATTATATTTATTCCACAAATGCATAAACTTGCAATATGCAAAACCTTTTTGACCAGTGTATATCTGGAGGCAGGGGAGGTGATAGTTCATGATCGTACTACAAGACAGAAAAGTGAGAAATCAACTACAAGATCCTCTCTGAAGCCTTACTCACTAGATGTGAGGAAGAACTAGACTCACAAGTAGGCGAGTACCAGACTGGCTTTAGAAAATCCAGACCATGTGCTGAATCGGAAAATGACTATCGCTTATCAGAAACTGAGAACTAGACCATACCTCATCGTCTTCGTAGACTTTCAGAAGGCTTTCGACTCCATTGACCGAGCAACTCTTCTCCAAGTGCTCCATGAATTTGGTCTCGACAATAAGAGACTAATGATACAACTGATACAACTTCCAAACTAAAGTTCAAATCCAAGATTTCTGAACCCTTCCACATTCAATCAGTTGTTCGACTGGGTGATGGATTATCACCACTGCTTTTCATCTGTGCCCTTGAGATATTCATAAGAGAATGGAGACACGTTATTCAATCTAAAGGATTTTCTAATGGAGTACAAATAGGCAGATTTTGGGATAACATCAATATTGATTGCCTCGCTTTGCTGACGACCTCGGTTTATTTGATTCCTCTCCAGAAATAGCCATTCAATAAGTAAATTACATACATGATTTTTCAACCAAAATAGGACTCACGATATCTTACACTAAAAACCAATTCATCTCTAATATAAAAGAATCTACAACTCATCTTCGAACCACCCACGGCCAGATCTTAAAAGTTCAAAGTTTAAATATCTTGGTGAGTGGATCGGAGAAAAACAATTCTGAAATGTTCGCCATCTCAAGACGAGTCATTAAATTCGAAACAGCCTTCCGCCTCACACACCAACCGTACAATAAAATGTCCATCTCTAGGAATGAATATTTAAGACACTATCAAACTGTGATTAGACCGGAAGTACTGTATGCAGCGGAATGCCTAACAAACCATGCAGCTATCCCGATCGAGAGACTTGAAGTTGAGGAAAGAAAGATCATTATGAAAATTTTTGGTCCTAAGTTCAAAGATGGTGGTTACAAGCTCTGGAGTAATTCAGAAATACACTCCCACACTGAAAAGATCTCAATTGTAATCCGGAAACGGAGAATAACATTCTATGCCCACCTCCTCAGAATGCCAGTCAGTAGATTCTCCAACCGTCCATTATCATTCTTCCGAAGTTTAAAGGTAATGCCTCTTTGGTGGAAGGGGATCAGGACTTGTTAAAGTTTGACATTTCTGAATCAGATATCTTGCTCAGAACCCCATCGAAACAAAAAATCCGTCAGTTTCAACAAGGGGAAGTAAAACCCAGCAGGAGATATGTTCACTCGGATGAATCGAAGAAATCCATTGTTTGGAGTGAATATTCGGTTGTTGTAAATGGTCAATTCAGATTGTATTGTACAGACTACTTATCTGATTGAGTCTTGCGCGGTCCTGTTGAGAGCATTTAACAAGCAAATTCCGGAGGTCAATAACCACTTCCAGTATCTCAACTAATCATCGCATAGACACAACTAACAAACATTGACTAGTTGCATTGCAACTAAATATGTGTATATATTGTAAATATTTTCAGACATAGATTTCATAGCCTAAGTGTAGTGGATCTCATGATGATCGCTTGACGATCGAAACTGGTCATCCAAGTGTATTTATTAATCTCATGTAATTTTTTTCAGTAATATTGAATAACCCATCTCATTAGGATACAATCGGATTTATAGTCATATCCTCGTTAATGTTACATCACTATTAAATTGAATATAGCACTCGATATTCATCTCGATCTTACAACATCTTATTAAATATACAGTTTTAGTACTAGTAACAACCAGTCCCTGAATATTTAGCTTAAATATTATTTACCAGTGGATTGGAATTTATTTGTCGATGTATGTGCAAATTTTCTCTTGTATTCGTTAATGTATTGATTCGAACCCTGGTGTGGTGTTTCTGTACACGCATGCGTGCGTATTCGCTTTGATGTGACAAGAGAGAGCATCTATAATGTATGATACACATTGGTGGTCTGTGTGTTAATTCCCTATCTTGTCGTACATGCCGCGACTAAACCACTCGTACCACTTGCTCCCCCGATGTTACAACAAAAACATACAAAGAAATATGAACACAAAAGGAGATTATATATATCCCTCGACCAAACACAAATAAATAGTCCCCGTGAATGCCAAAGGGTTTAAACATATAAATGCAGACAATATCTGAAGTTACAGAGAGAAAAACATTAAAAAGCGCGGGTATGTTAAAATGTGTCATGGGACAGTGTGTGCCAGTGAAATATTGTAACATTGTTGGCAGGACTGCACAACACCGTGATTCTTGAGAGCAAAGACACAAACTACCTTGTGTGAATCTAATTGAAAAAAAATTAACATATACTGTATGTACTTATCGGTGCATATTATGTCGATTATTACACCTCTTATAATGACGACTACCACTTTATCTGTACATTTATTGAAATTACAGAACATGACTTTCTGCATGGTGTTTCATAAATACCTCGTAATACAAGGGATGTTTTTCTTTTTCAAATTCCGATGAACTGTATAAACATAACAGATTGACAGACCAAACTGCTATTACTACTAAATGTGTGCTTGTTTTATTCTTATGTCTCAACATAATCGCCAAAACTATTGAAACATTTGTCGTATCGTTACACCAGCTTTCCAATGCCCTCGGTAAAAAAAAAATCTGCCGCCACTGAGGAGGGTACGTCTGGAGAGTCTCCTGAAGTTTTTCCTTTTTGGTGAGGAGTTGCCGCCCAACCATACCTTCATTTCTCGAAAAAGGTGAAAAGCATTCACGTCTGTACTGTGCCAACGTTACGATAGACTTTTTCAAAAAAAAATAAGTGTGAAGTTTTGGACCATCTGCCGTTTAGTCCAAACCAGCACTGAATGTCGGATAATACAGAATTACTTTGAAAATTAACTAAAACAAATAGGTAGGTAGGCTATACTGAATTACTGAAACAATGTCATGTTTTACAATACCCTATTAACTGAATTATTAATTCAATATTGTACATGCAGTATTGAACAGAAACCTTCAAAATGCCTTAAGAAAAGAAACTTGTCAACAATGTCTGTGTGCCTGCTGTTTCAAGTTTTCTTGCTGCGAGATCTCGTCATCGACGAAAAATGAACACCTCCGTTGCGCTTTCTTCTGGCTGTTGCTCTAGGTACCTTAATGCCATATCCAATGCCCTTAATACTTCACGGTGTGACATCGTTTAATACTTTTGTTCTGCAATACCTAGTTCTTCTTCTTCTTCTTCCTCACCATCCTCATTTTCGATAACATTCACGAAATCAATAATATCAGGGTCAGGAGGGTGATCTACAATCCATACAGAAACCAGACGGCAGTCATTCGAGCTGAAGGACATGAGAGAGAAGCTGGTATTCAGAAAGGTGGAAGGCAAGGCTGCAACTTATCACCCATAATTTTCAATCGTTACATTGAACAAGCAATGAAGGAAATTGGAGAAAAATTTAAAGTACGAGTGAAGATTCAAGGAGAAATAATTTCAACTCTGAGATTTGCTGATGACATCATCATCTTGGCCGACAAGCCTGAGGATTTAAGTGAGTTTTTGACTGGTATGGACTCCGTCTTACGGAAAGAATTCATGATGAAAATTAATAAATGTAAAACAAAAATACTGGAATGCAGCCGAAATAAATCAGAAACCTCTATGGAGATCAAATTGGCAGGTGAAAAGCTGAAGGAAGTAGGAGACTTCTGTTACTTAGGAAGCAGAATAACCAGTGATGGACGAAGCAAAGAGGACATAAAAAGTAGGTTGGCTCAGGCAAGGAAAGCATTTCTACAAAAAAGGAATCTGTTGACATCGAATATAGATTTAGGTATTAGAAAGTCATTTTTGAAAGCCTTTGTCTGGAGCGTGGCGCTATATGGAAGTGAAACTTGGACTATTGGAGCAGCAGAAAAGAGGAGAATTGAAGCTTTTGAAATGTGGTGTTACAGGAGAATGATGAAGATCAGATGGGTAGATAGGGTTACAAACGAAGAGGTTTTAAGACGAGTGGGAGAGGAGAGATGTTTCTGGCGACTGCTAATGAAGAGAAGGACACATACTAAGACACCCAGGAATAGCAAGCTTAGTTATGGAAGGAAGGGTCGAGGACAAGAACTGTAGGGGTAGACCAAGGTTAGAATATGTTAAACAGATTGCCTCGGATGTAGGGTGTGGTAGCTATGTAGAGATGAAGCGATTAGCTCAGGACAGGTTGGCATGGAGAACTGCATCAAACCAGTCAAAAGACTGAAGACTCAATCATCATCATCATCAGAGTCAGTTTCTTCAGACAGCTGATCTTGTGCACACCACTTACTCACATCTAGAGTCGTAGCATTGTCACAGCGAGGAATGCATTACTGTAAGGAAACAATGTCGATAACCTCTCCACATTAGAAAGAGTAAAAGCAGTATATATTAAGAAAGCAATTGGAGTTTCAAAGACAACAAGATCCAGATTAGTTTATCTCCTGGCAAGAGAATCCATCCTCATAGAAGATTTTATGACACAAATAAATCTACGCAACACAAATGCATCAGAGAACCTATTGACATTACTCATCCAAAAGCGAGAAGACGTATAAATGGAGTTTTTTTTTTGCATCTGGCGCCATGATTGATCGATCATGGACGAAAGCAAACTTTGAAATGCGTCACGTCTATACAAGAATGGCAGTACACGGCTTCCATCACATAATTTGTGATAACAAGACGTATAATGAGCCTTCAATTACATGCAAGTGGCAACTGTGAGGGCACACAAGCGATCACTATGGCCACTTGGAAATCTGTACAAAAAGAACACGGACAATCAGTGATTATGCGAATCAATAGAAATCAAGTTTATATAAATAGTATTTTTGTAAACCTATGGCCATTTTGCTGCATTAAATGTTTACAATGTCGGATAACAGGGAGTGTCGGATAAACGAAGTCCAGAATATGTTTTACCAACTAATTTAATGGTCATCTTTCCGTCAATGGTGGACAACAAAATATATATCACAAGTTATAACCAATATTAAACAAGTGACGAACTAAAGAGCCTACTTTTCTTAAAATTAAGATTCATGCCAATGATTAATCTACAGTATATGAACCTATCTAGAATAATGACGAAATTAAGTTGGTAATATCGAAATGTCTAAAGAGTTCGAAATATTCCAGATATAAAGTAGCCTAATAGAGCACTACAGTTGGCTGCCCTGGTGACTGAATATATTCTTAGATCCATCCCTTAAGGTACAGAACACAAAATTTGGTAGGAGTCCAATGGACGTTACATGCAGTTATACATTGGATCTATCAGCACGCGTAAAAGCATGTTGGCAACAATGTCATGCGTGTGCTGGTTAGAAATAATCGGAAATATTATGATATCTTGTTGTGCCAATTTTGGATGAAATCCATTTGTTAGTATAGAAGTTACATGTATTTTAAAATTGGACCTATCAGCAAGCATAGAATCATGTTGGCAGCACTGACTTATATTAATTACTCCAAATTAATCTAGTGTGTCAGGTGCTATACGTGTGCAAAGTATGGAGCTGTTGGCTTGCATACTTTCTGATATATTGATATTAGGGTAAAGAAAAAATATAGACAGCATTTATTAACAGTTGGCAGCCCTGATTGCTCTTAAGAATACTTATAGTCATATTTTAATGTTACACATAGCACATACGAAATTTGGTTGAAATCCAACTGATAGTATAGAAGTTACATGTATTTAAAAATTGATCCTATCAGCAGGCTTAGAATCATGTTGGTAGAACTGAAGTATATAAGTTACTCCAAATTAACCTAAAATGTCAGGTACTATACGAGTGCATATTTTAAAGCTGTCGGCGTGCATACTTTCTGATATATTGGTATTTGGATTAAAAATAGAGAGAGCAATTATTAACAGTTGGCATCCCTGGTGGCTCTTAAGAATACGCTCAGTCATATCTGTTTATATACTGATATTACATACAACATTTGGTTGCAATCCAATTGATAGTGTAGAAGTTATATGCATTTAAAAATGGGACTTATCAGAAGGCTAAAAATTATTTTGGCAACACTGTCATATATGACCTCCTGGAAATTTACCTGAAATAGTATTATCTACATGTGAGCCAATTTTGGAATAGCTCCCATGCATGCCATCCATGATATCCAACATGGAGCTCAAATTTCTAGAGCGTTTTTTTCTGCTGTTGGTAGCACTGACATCATTTTCAAATATGGGATTGAGCTATTCTGGTATACATCTTTACTCATACTAAATTTGGTTTCGATTGCTGCCGCCGTTTAGGAGTTGATAGGGGGGGGGGCACACACACAGCCAGCCAGCCAGACAGACAGACAGAAGGACAGACAGACACAAGGATCATATAAGTATAAGAGATTCGTCACTTTTGGTTATAGAATTTCCGAGAGAGCACTGCCTGAGGCTATGTACCGCTATACCAAGTCTGGCAACATAAAAAGTAAAAAGCCATATGAATATAGCCTTTATTACACATAATTGAACAGTATGTTCTGCGATGAGTTATTGATTATTGATGAAAATAACACAAACATAACTGCGCCTTTCGCTAGGCTTAGAAATGTAGGTCCAGATAGGAAAATAGTACTCTTTGATATATATCAATGTTGGCAATAGATTTGTCACGAAGGACAGAATTATGCCGTTCTAGAGCTTAATTCACCTTTAGGCTAATTAAACATTGCCCTCCTACTCTACAGAATTGTTGGGATATTCGATGAATATAAAGAAAACTGTCCAAATGCACACACTCTATTGGCATAACCTCACTTTTTGCCTAGCATGCCCGCAACCACCCACCCCTCCCCGTAGCCCCAAACCACAAACAAGAGATGAAATGTACACATTTATTCTCTATATAGGGGATTTTTATTCGAGAGTAGTCCATATTGTCCACTAGTTTTACACATGGTTAACTCCAGGAAGATGAAAATTGCCGAATTGTTCTTACTATCATTATAATTCTTACATCCCGGTGCTTGGCAATTTTTCCTCCCTTGCAGTGGCATGATTGACTCTCAATTCAATTCAAATAAATAATCAAACAAGTAGTTCCGTGAAGAACTATACAGCCTATTTTCATATATCCTACTTATGTTAATTGCCACTATCAACATACACAATTTCAGTTTGATTGCTGTAATAGATTCGTAGATATTGAGAACCGACTAAATATTTCGGATGGTCGCCATGTTGGATTTTATATATGTAGTTCCTAGAGTTATGTAGTGTTACATGCAGATTATTGTGAACGTGTAGTATTCAAACTTCAATCGCATAATTAGGACACAAGAAAAAACAAGGAGATTTTAAAAAATTTCACAGCTGCCATCTTGAGGTTATGGAAACAATTGAAATAAATTAGATGCCAGTGGATTAACATTCGGATAAAGATTTACTGTACCAAGTTTCACTGCACGCGGATGGTTAAATTGCGAGAAACGTCCATGTGAATATTTATAATTCGCGTCACCGCCATGTTGGATTTGTGATCACCAGGTTATTTAAAGTCCTATAGGTGAACTTAAGTTCATAGCCCCTATGAACATTAAAAAATTTAGTTTGATTGCTAAAATAGATTCGTCGATATTCAGTATCGTCTAAATATTTCGGATGGTCGCCATGTTGGATTGTTAAATGTATAGGCCATAGAGTCATGTACCATTAAAGGAAAATTATTGCGTAGGTTCATTATTCAAACTTTCACTTCGATCGCATGACTACATCACAAGAAATAAAAACTTAATTTTAAAATTCGCACTGCCGCCATCTTGAGGTTATGTAAACAATTGAACAAAATTAGATACCAGTGGATTACAATGTGTATAAATATTTCCTGTACCAGGTTTCAGTGCGCTTGGAACATTAAATCGCGAGAAAGGTCTATTTAAAATGTTCAAATTCGCTTGGCCGCCATGTTCGTTTTGTAGTTAACCGGTTTTTGAAAATCTTATAGATGGACTTCCAGTAGTGCCCTTTATCTCCGTACAAAATTTTAGGGAGATACCGCTAATAGTTTCGGAGATATATAATGCCGGTGAAATATTTCGCTCATCCGCCATCTTGTGATTATGTAAACAATTGAACGAAGTTAGATGTCGGTGCATTACAATGTAGATAAACATATACTGTACCATGTTTCATTGCGTTTGGTTGGTCAAATCGCGAGAAACGTCTATTTAAATGTTTCAAATTCGCTTGGCAGCCATGTTGGTTTCGTAGTTACCAGGTTTTCAAAAGTCACATAAGTGAACTTATAGTAGTTCCCTCTATCACCATAGAAAATGTCAGGGTAATATCGGTAATAGTTTCGGAGATATTGAATGCTGGTGATATATTTCGCACAGCCGCTATGTTGGATTGGTGAGTCGTAACAAAATTTGAAGGGCACGGTCGAGGTCGCCGGGAATAGTGCTATGAACTTTCCGAATTTCATTGAAATCGCTCTTGCCGTTTAGATTTTATTAGGGGGGGGACACACACACGAATCACACACACACACACACACACACACACGCACACACACACGGACAAAAGGTGATCTCATGAGCCTATTTTTTCAAAATTGAAAATAGGCTAAGAATACCGAACAAATCAAAACAACCAACACCACCACGAGGAAAATCAATCAAAACAGACTATTCCCGCTTCCGCCAGTCTGTTTGGTGTGAGCGTTGGGTGAGTGCCAACTACGGAAACATAGTACTGAAATTAATTCTTCATTGGTTGGCAGAACATCTATAGCTGAGCTTTATCGAAACCCACACGCTCCCTATGATCTGTCAGCCCCCTGGACAGACACACATTTTCCCGGATCGATCTCATAAGTCTTCTATTTTCTCATTTTTGCAAAATGTGAAAAGTAGGCTAAAAATATCCACAAAAGAACCATATGAAACGAGTTTCTCAGACTAACACGTTTAATATCATCTTTCACGATGATCAAAATCTCAAAACATTGTTCTACCACACTGAATAGTCTTCTGAACTGCATGCTTCGTCATGGCTTCGAGTAACACGTTTATTTCATGTCCAAACAGGGTGACTGTTAGAGTGATTAGTAGGGGGCGGATTTCTGTGTCCTAAAAATGTATGAATTATGTATGCATTTATGACCTAAAAACATAAAAATATGACCTATAAAATTCAAAATATGACTTTAATCTCACACAATTTACAGAATAATATCACTCCATCCGCACTGAATATGTTTCCACCGAACTCACGAACAAAACTTCGTAACTTCCCACAAATTGAGACTTTCGTTTTAGGCATATTGAAAGGAACTGAATGACTGAAGCTCCCTAATGAGTGACCAAGGTCATTCAGTGTGTTGAAGGGGGAAGGGCGAAGGATAGAGATAAGAACGATGACAAATAACTGCGGAATTACCTCTGCTTCACTGTAAACAATAGCCCGGTTTCCAGGAATTGACCCAGCTAGCAAACAATAGCTCTTACCTGTTAGAAACATTCCATACACTACTTTAGAATGGTTCTTCAGTAGTATATTCCAGTCTATCCTGAAGAAAAATTTCTAGAGCTTATTCTGATTTTTATAAAACGAAATTTAAATGAAAATCACCAAAATATGGCGTTTATAATGATATTTTGTTCAAAATATGCCATAAAACTTAAGAAAGCCTAAATATGCATTTATATGCTCAATAAAACCTGTTTAATTTTGATTATCATGCTTGGAAACGTGTTGAAAATAAATGACTATAAGATATAATGTTAAGGGAAAAAAATCACTTGTCATAGAAATCCGCCTCCTAGTAATTAGCTACCCCGTACGTATGGAAGTGATTCCATCTTCTCTTTCAGTTCTAGTCAGTATTGGATTTTGTGAGAGCACTCGGCTGTTGCTCAAATATTCTCTATAGCCATGATTATTTCAAGTATCTAGCAAGCAAGCCCTGTCATTATGCTTCAGAGTGTTTGTGACGAGGACTTGAGAAGTGGACAAAGAGAATGCAAAGTAAAAGGCATTCGGTCCAAATGAGAGGAGGAAGAACGGATAAGCCAGGGATGAAAGCAGACAGTCCAACAAGGTTTAAAGGAGACCAACAACCTCACGCAGGGGAAAGTATTTATCGAGGCTAAGTCTTACTTTCACCACGAGTTAAAATGTTATTACAAATAATAAATTAGTTTTCTTTTCTAGCCCTTGTCAACAATTCACAAAGCTCTTCGTATTTAGAGCGGTCTAAATTCTGAAGCCCGCCCACAATATTTACATCAATTAAATTAGTGGTCTGTTATTCTGTCTTGAAAACGGCTCAACAGGCTTTCGTAAAACTTTGGTAATGGCTTTATATTCACCCAGGGCAGAATTGAGGTATGAATTATTGGAGACAGTAACTGGATTGAATATCCATTTTCAACTTACTTAGTCCTGCTGTTTTACATCTCATAAATCTATTTCAGTTAAATTTAGCCATTTATAAATGAAACTATTTTATAGGAACGATGGGAGGGTGAGTGGTTATAGTGTCGGGCTACCAACCCCTATCTTGCAGGTTCACTCCTGGCCGTGGTAAGTGATTTTTGAAAGGCGACAAATATCACGGCGGCTCGCATTTCATACGATGTTGGCATGTTAAAGAACCCATTTGAATTCAGTAGGCAGTATTCATAATGGCAAAATAAATCTCGGGATTTTCCACCAACACAAAAGTTCCTTCTTTCTCTACTAGAAAATGCTCTAGTGTCATGGAGCATAAATATCTAATCTCCTTGACTTTCATAGCATTCCAAGGAACAACAGAATTAGACATGCAAGCTGCCCTTTCGGCGTCAAATAACAAAGCATGCACCCGGCACCCGAGCCCATAGGATATTATTTTTATTAGCCTACTTTTCACATTTTGCAAAAATGAGGAAAAAGTTGACTTATGAGATCGAGAAAATGTGTGTCTGTCTGTCTGTCTGTCCTTCTGTCTGTCCTTCTGTCTGCCTGACTGTCTGGCTGTGTGTGTGTGTGTGTGTGTGTGTCCCTATCAACTCCTAAACGGCTGCAGCAATCGAAACAAAATTTGGTAGCAGTAAAGATCTATACTTGAATATCTCACGGCCATATTTGAAAATGATGTCAGTACTACCAACTGCTGAAAAATCGGAATTGAAATTTGAGCTCGATGTTGGATATCTTGGAAGTGTTACGGCTGTGAGTTTGTGTCATCGCTCGCCGCTTGAGTCACAACTGCCCCAGGGGCTGGGCTGTGGCTTGCCTCCTGTATTGCGCGCGCCTTATGCAACAGGGCTACTACAGACAAAGGGATAGTCCAGAAGATTCGTGACTGGACCAGCGGTGGAAACCTCGAGAAGCCGTGGACTCTGGATGGATCTAGAACCATTTATTGAGTCACCGGCCTGCTATATAAGAGTGACCCGTGAAGCAGTTGTTGTTGTGTTTTACGAGCTAGTGCGAGCGATTATCTTGTGCGACAGAAGTGTGGTGACGAAGTGCTGTGCGAGTTACGAAATCCTGTGACATTGTTTCTCCCAGCTTGTGGACAGCGAAATAGCCTGCAGCAAGTGATCGTAAGTAATTGTGGTCGGAGAACATAAATGAGAGGAACAGGTAGTTTCTGTCAAGGCCACCGTACTCATTAGGACGGATTAACTTCTGTGGTCTGTTGCAAGTGAAAGGGGCCAAGAGCGCATAAGGAAGAGATTTGAGGAAACTGGAGAAGGCTCCTAATTGCTTGTATTTGCTGAATAGTGTAATTTTCTGGCCACAATAAAGTTAATTATTTCTTTAAGCAGTAATTGGTGTTGTGCTTTGTACCCCACCGTAATCCAGTTAACAAAAGTGCCACTAGGGGGGTGGCACGTAACAACTGGTGTCAGAAGCCGGATTACGAACTCAAGCACAACACCTGACGGTCCTGGTTTCAAAACCCGAGCAGGTCAATTTTTTTAAAAATTTCCTGTGAGTGCATGCCCTTTACACGGCAAACAACTAAAATGGAGGCGCATTTGGCAGCATTGCTAGAAAAGTTAAATGGCATAGAAGACGGCCAGAAGAATTTAACCAAGGAGCTAACTTGCAAATTAGAAGACGGCCAGAAGAAGATGGAAGACGGTCAAAATAAGTTAGCGGAGGACCTGAAGAAGATGGAGGACGGCCAGAAGAAGATGGAGGACGGCCAGAAGAAGTTAGCCGAGGACCTAACTGCTAAATTAGAAGATGGCCAGAAGAATTTAACCAAGGAGCTAACTTGCAAATTAGAAGACGGCCAGAAGAAGATGGAAGACGGTCAAAATAAGTTAGCGGAGGACCTGAAGAAGATGGAGGACGGCCAGAAGAAGATGGAGGACGGCCAGAAGAAGTTAGCCGAGGACCTAACTGCTAAATTAGAAGATGGCCAGAAGAATTTAACCAAGAAGATAGAGGACGGCCAGAAGAAGATGGAAGACGGGCAGAATAAGTTAGCACAGGACTTGAAGAAATTAGAACTGGGTCTGCGTGAGGAAGTCACGGCAGTGGAAAAGAAGTTCGACGCCTTAAAAGAAGAAGTTGCTGAGCTACGCCGACGCCCGCTGACGGGGGTGGAAGAGAGATTTAACGCTCTACAAAAGGAATTTGCTGAGCTGCGCCGACACCCGCCGACAGGGATGGAAGATAGATTCAAAGCCCTACAAGAGGAAGTCGCCGAGCTGCGCCGACGCCCGCCGACCGGGGTGGATGAGAGAGTCAAAGCCCTACAAGAGGAAGTAGCCGAACTGCGCCAACGCCCACTCACGGGGGTGGAAGAGAAAGTCAACGCTCTTCAAGAGGAAGTTGCCGAGCTGCGCCGACGCCCGCCCACAGGTACACCGGGGACACCAGGAACGGGACAGAGCAGAGTGACGCCCCCAACCTTCGACGGAAAGGTCCCGTGGAGCACCTATTTACGTCAGTTCGAGGCAGCCTGTTCCATAAACAACTGGAACAGCACGGAAAAGGCTACAGCTCTCATTGTAGCTCTGAGAGGGGATGCCCTTAACGTCCTTCAGGCCATCCCGACCGGATCCCAGGACTACGCTTCACTGATCGCACATATGGAGTCCAGATATGGGGATAGCCATCTTCAGCAGACCTACCAGATGCAGCTCCGGACCCGGGTACAAAAGAACACGGAAAACCTGCAGGAGTTCGAGATGGACATCGCACGCCTCGTAAGGCTAGCCTACCCAACAGCGCCGGCCGACTTTCTGGAGCAGATTGCGACGCAAACCTTCACCGACGGACTACGGGACTCGGACACTCAACAGGCGCTGCGACTCGCGCGCAATAAGACCCTGGCAGATGCGCTGAGCCACGCACTTGAGTTTGAGACGGCGAAACAGGCATCTAGAATGCACGCGCGGGTGCGTCAAGTGGACGTTGACGAACCAGCAAAACCCAACGAGACCAAGCCCCTGGCCGACGAATTGATGGAGGCGCTAAGCCGTTTCTTCGATAGTCGCGGCACTACCAGCAACGACACAGCCGGAAGACAACCGGAGAGGCGGCCCGGAAGAGGACTACCGACCTGCTGGGCCTGCGGTAAGAAAGGCCACCTGAGCAAGGACTGCGGTGATCGCCGCCGCCGAGGGTATCCGACGGGAAGTCAGTCGTCTGAAAACCGCGCGGCCCAGGGAAACGAGTATTAGCCAGCCTTGGGGGGCAAAGGTTGGCTTGTGACAGTCGTCAAGCCCCGACAGTCCAAGTCCGTGTGACGAAGTTACGGAGGGACAATAGCAGCCTGATGGTCGACGGAGTTATCAACGGAGTGAGCTGGCCCATGCTAATCGACACGGGAGCATCGAGGACCATCGTCAGCCCCACCGTGATCCCGAAGTGGAGAGTGCAACCCACACAAAGGAACCTCCAGCTAATAACCGCGACCGGAGAGACCGCACCGGTACATGGCGAAGCATCACTGGAGTTCGTCATTGGTCGACGGGCGATAAAGCATCCAGTACTTGTGGCTGACGTATCAAATGAAGTGATCATCGGACTGGACTTCCTGGACCAGAACAACATCATCTTGGATCTGAGTACCAACACTCTGCACTTCGGAAGTGAGGAACTTGCTTTGCAACCAGCACACGAGGCCGTCGCCGCACGACGAGTAAGGCTGAGAGAGGACGTCATCGTTCCCGCCAGGACGGAAGTCAGCGCTGCCGTAATTGTCGACGGAACTGCTGAGGGTGTGGCGGCTGTCATCGAGCCAAAATATGAGGACATCCAGACAAAAGGATTGCTAGTTGCCAAGACTCTCATCAACACGACGTCTCGGCCGTACGTCCGCCTGTCCAACCTGAACGACTACGACATTACGGTTCACCGGGATACCAACCTAGGAGTCTGCGAGCCCGTTACCTGGATTGCCCGCATCACAGATACGACGGACGGACACCTGCAGACGGACAACCGAAGAAGACGCGCCCTGCCAGAAGAACTCCAGAAGCTGTACCAAGGATCCCAGGACCATCTAGACGAAGAGCAATCACGCCAACTTCAGGACCTGCTACGCGAATTCCAGGATGTCTTCTCCTTGGGGAGCAAAGACTTCGGCAGGACAAGCTTGGTCCAGCACAGAATCGACGTTGGGGACAGCGCACCGATTAGGGCCCCATTCCGACGTGTCCCGCTCGCCAAGCAAGCCGAAGTCGACCGGATGGTAGAAGAGATGAAGGAGCAAGGGGTGATCGAGCCATCACATAGTCCTTGGAGTTCTCCGGTCGTGCTAGTGAAGAAGAAGGACGGTTCCACCAGGTTCTGCGTGGACTACAGGCGGGTGAACGACGTCACGAAAAAGGACAGCTACCCTCTACCCCGGATCGACGACACGCTGGACACCATATCAGGATCAAGATGGTTCTCCACCTTGGATTTGAAGAGTGGCTACTGGCAGGTGGAGGTCCACCCTAAGGACCGCGAGAAAACGGCGTTCTCTGTGGGCAGCGGGCTCTGGCAGTTCACCGTCATGCCATTCGGTCTGTGCAACGCCCCTGCAACCTTCGAAAGGCTAATGGAGTCCATTCTGAGGGGTCTACACTGGAAGACCTGCCTGGTATACCTAGACGACGTCATCGTTCTGGGGAGGAGCTTCGAGGAGCACTACAGCAACCTGAAGGAGATCTTGTTGAAGCTACGGGCTGCCCAGCTGAAGTTGAGCCCCAAGAAGTGTCAGCTCTTCCAGAAGCGGGTCCAGTACCTTGGGCATATCGTCTCCGAAGAAGGGGTGCGCACCGATCCAGAGAAGACCGCAGCTGTGAGGGAGTGGCCAGTTCCGAAGGACAAGTCGCAACTACGAAGCTTCCTGGGACTCTGCACTTATTATCGTCGCTTCGTGAGAGGATTCGCCGACATCGCCAAACCTTTACATCGACTGACTGAGAAGGACCAACTCTTCACGTGGACAGCAGAATGCCACAGTGCCTTCGAACAACTCAAGCAGGCTCTGTGCACCGCGCCTATTCTGGCCTACCCCAGACCTGGAACAAGGTTCATCGTCGATACCGATGCCAGCGACTTTGGCATAGGGGGGATCCTGTCACAAGTAGTGGACGGCGAGGAGAGAGTAGTGGCCTACTTCAGCAAGGCCTTGTCAAAGCCAGAAAGGAACTACTGCGTCACCAGGAAGGAGCTGCTCGCCATCGTGAAGACCATTGAACACTTCCACAAGTACCTGTACGGGCAAGAATTTCTCATCAGGACCGACCATGCATCTCTGCGGTGGCTCCTGAACTTCAAGCAGCCCGAGGGTCAACTCGCGCGGTGGTTAGAGAGACTTCAACAGTACAACTTTGAGATTCAGCACAGGAAAGGCCAACTGCATTCTAACGCCGACGCCCTGTCACGAAGACCGTGCCCCGAAGACTGCACCTTCTGTGCCCGAAGGGAGGAGAACACCGGGATACTGTGCCGACGGACTACTGTGGAACTTCAAGGGAACTGGAGCCGCGAATCTTTCACGCGGGCACAAGCAGAGGATGATGACCTGGGACTGATAGCCGAATGGAAGAGGGCCTGTGTCCCCAGACCCGGGTGGAACATTGTGAGTGACTGCAGCCCAAAGTTTAAGTCCTACTGGGCACAGTGGGACTCGCTGATTGTAAGGGATGGCCTCATCTGCCGTACCTGGGAGAGCACCGACGGGAAGACATCTCGGGAACAAGTCGTCGTTCCAAAGGCTATGACGGAGGAAGTCCTGAAGGAAGTTCATGGAGGATCATCTGGTGGACACCTAGGGATAAAGAAGACCCTGGAGAAGCTGAGAGAGCGGTTCTACTGGATCGGATGCCGAACAGACGTGGAGAACCACTGCGCGAGGTGCCACGATTGCGCAGCCAGCAAGGGCCCAGGACGAAGACGACGGGGTCCACTGAAGACCTACAACGTGGGCGGCCCCATGGAGAGAGTGGCCATCGATGTTGCTGGGCCATTCCCGTTAAGCGAGGCAGGGAACCGCTACATATTAGTCGTCAGCGACTACTTTACCAAATGGCCGGAGGCGTATGCGCTCCCTAACCAAGAAGCCGCGACGATTGCAGAGACCCTGGTGAAGGAATTCGTCAGCCGGTACGGAGTACCCCTGGAGCTGCACTCCGACCAAGGGAGGAACTTCGAGTCGCAGGTGTTCCAGAACCTATGCCAGCTGCTGGGAATCCGGAAGACAAGGACAACGCCACTACACCCTCAGTCCGACGGGATGGTAGAGCGATTCAATCGCACCATCGAGAACCATCTTCGAATAGTCGTCAGCGAGCACCAGAGGGATTGGGACAAACATCTTCCACTATTTCTCCTGGCCTACCGCGCCGCCGTGCATGAAGCCACCGGGTGCACACCAGCCCGGGCCATGTTTGGGAGGGAGCTCCGTCTACCTGTCGATCTTGCCTTTGGCCGACCTGGGAATGATCCGATCCCGGTAAGCCAGTATTGTCAAGAACTGGTCGACCAACTGGAGGACGTGCACGCGTTCGCGAGGAGGAAACTGCGGATCGAGACCGACAGAATGAAGACCCGATACGACCAGCAGACGGATGCCGGCGGATTCCACGAGGACGACCTGGTCTGGCTCTTCAACCCATTACGGAAGAAAGGCCTGTCACCCAAACTGCAGAAGTCCTGGGAGGGCCCGTACCGAGTCGTGAAACGGATCAACGATGTCGTCTACAGGATCCAGCGGAGCCCGAGGGCGAAGATGAAGATCGTGCATCGAGATCGCCTGGCAGCCTACGGAGGGACACAGACGGACCAATGATTGATCGGGACGATCAGCCTTTTTAGGAAGGGGGTGGTGTTACGGCTGTGAGTTTGTGTCATCGCTCGCCGCTTGAGTCACAACTGCCCCAGGGGCTGGGCTGTGGCTTGCCTCCTGTATTGCGCGCGCCTTATGCAACAGGGCTACTACAGACAAAGGGATAGTCCAGAAGATTCGTGACTGGACCAGCGGTGGAAACCTCGAGAAGCCGTGGACTCTGGATGGATCTAGAACCATTTATTGAGTCACCGGCCTGCTATATAAGAGTGACCCGTGAAGCAGTTGTTGTTGTGTTTTACGAGCTAGTGCGAGCGATTATCTTGTGCGACAGAAGTGTGGTGACGAAGTGCTGTGCGAGTTACGAAATCCTGTGACATTGTTTCTCCCAGCTTGTGGACAGCGAAATAGCCTGCAGCAAGTGATCGTAAGTAATTGTGGTCGGAGAACATAAATGAGAGGAACAGGTAGTTTCTGTCAAGGCCACCGTACTCATTAGGACGGATTAACTTCTGTGGTCTGTTGCAAGTGAAAGGGGCCAAGAGCGCATAAGGAAGAGATTTGAGGAAACTGGAGAAGGCTCCTAATTGCTTGTATTTGCTGAATAGTGTAATTTTCTGGCCACAATAAAGTTAATTATTTCTTTAAGCAGTAATTGGTATTGTGCTTTGTACCCCACCGTAATCCAGTTAACAAAAGTGCCACTAGGGGGGTGGCACGTAACAGAAGGTATGAATGGGAGGTATTTCAAAATTGTCACACGTATATATAATAATATAGCAGTTTAATTTCCAGGAGGCCATACATGGCAGTGTTGCCAAAATGATTATAAGCCAGCTGATAGGTCCAAATTTTAAATGCATATAACTTCTACACTATCAATTGGATTTCAACCAAATTTCGTATGTGCTATGTGTACATAAGTGGATATGACTGAGCGTATTCTTAAGAGCCACCAGGGCTGCCAACTGCTAATAAATGCTCTGATTTTTTATCGTTGGTTGGTTCCTTAGTTTATGGCCTGTGACAACGCGGTCATGTACCCCATGTAATTTGTGTGTGTGTAGAATCTGTCTGATAACAGGTGTAAATTGTGATGGCTGTATTAGTGTGTTATCTGTGATTCAGGTGAGGCAGGCTGTTCCAGGTTATATCAGAAAGTATGCAAGCCGACAGCTTTAAACTCAACACACGTATAGTACCTGACATTCTATATTAGTTTGGAGTAACTTATATACGTCAGTGCTACCAACATGATTCTAAGCCTGCTGAGAGGTCCAACTTTAAATACATGTAACTTCTATACTATAATTTGGATTTCAACCAAATTATGTGTGTGCTATGTGTGCCATAACAGATATGACTATGCCGATTCTTAAGAGTAACCAGGGCTGCCAACTGTTAATAAATACTGTCTCTATTTTTGTTACCCTAATATCAATATATCAGAAAGTATGCGAGCCAATAGCTCTAAACTTTGCACACGTATAGTACCAGGCATTCTAGATTAATTTGAAGTAACTAATATACAGCAGTGCTGCCAACATTATTCTAAGCCTGCTGATAGGTCCAATTTTAAAATGCATGTAACGTCTATACTAATTAATGGATTTCATTCAAAATTGACACAACAATAGATCATATTATTTCAGATTATTTCTGACCAATACATGTATGTCATTGTTGCCAACATGATTTTACGCGCGCTGTTAGATCCAATGTTTAACTGCATGTAACGTCCATGCTATCCATTGGACTTCAGCCATATTTTGTATTCTGTACCTTAAGAGATGGAACTAAGAATATATTCAGTCACCAGGGCTGCCAACTGTAGTTCTCTATTAGGCTACATTATGCCGGGTGTACAGTATTTCGAACTAATTAGAAATTTCGATATTACCAACTTATTTCGTCATTATTCTCAATAGATCCATATAGATTATTCATTGGCATGAATCTTACATTTTAAGAAAAGTAGGCTCTTTAGTTCGTCACGGAACTTCTTGTTATAGGAGTGATGAGAAAAAAGCAAAAACAGAAAACAAACACAAAGCAAATATAACAATGCATGAAAAAAAAAGCAAAAAAAAATCAACTCATTGAACATTGAATTTTAAAATTAAATGTAAAATAACATTAAAATTGATTTTTTTTATTGATGTGTATTAACTTATAGAAACTATGTTGTTTGAAGCCATTTTCAGTGTTGCCTTAGTTAATGAAGTTTGGTGCTTTTCAGTCGGTCAACACGATTGTGCCCGAAGAATTGGGCGAAGTACAAACTATAAATATGTAAACACACTCCTGGAAATAATTACATGTATCAATTAGTTATCACACTTGAATGGGCAGTTTAGGATCACGCGCTTCGAGCCTTAAGTGGCCATCATGCGATCCTGATCACTGTGTTGAGCCTTAGCCTCCAATAATAAAAAGCTTGCCCATTAGCCTCTGGGAGCTGTCCGCCCTGCAGATGCTATTTTTGACGCTAGAGGCGCTGTATACCCCCCCCCCCCCCATCCCCTAAATGATCAGTTCAGTTGGCAATATTTATACACATTTGTGTACGCACGAATCAAGTTATATTACTGAAATACGGCCATTGTATTATGATCGTATACTGTAGCGTGCCGTTTTGTAAACGAGGCTCTAGAAATAATGTTCCTGGAACTAGTTTTCATGAATTTCCTAGTCCAGAGCCAACTACGAAATTATGGATTAAAGCAATAAGACAATGTATGTAGCCTACGCTGAAAATTAGGCGATCTTGTATTATTGCTCCAGTTCTGATGATATTGATACCTGACCTCGTCGTGTAGTGGCTAGAATTCTTGGTTGTCGCCCCTAGAGATCGATGTTAGAATCCAGGCTATGGCAAGAAATTTAATTCTGCTCTGAGGGCTGGAACAGGGTGCACTCAGCCTCATTAGGCAAACCTAAGAAGAGGCGGGTTTGATTCCTATCTCAGCTATTGTGGAAGTGTTTCCCACTTCTACGCCAGTCAAATGCTGGGATGGTACGGTACCTAATTTACGGCCACGGCCATTTCCTACCCAAACTTTACCTCAATTACAAACACACACACTCTTACAGACATAACAGTGACACAGGTTATATGAATAATTCTACACACACCTAAGAACACGGAGCTACATGACCACGATGTTGCAACTCCCCTAAAGAAACAACAACAATAACAACGGGCTGTACACCACAGCCTACCTATATTATTGGAGGCTAAGGTTAAGCCACAGGAGCAATAAGGGGCATGCATGAGTACCCTTGACAACTCTTAAAAAAGTAACATACACGCATGAAGTACTTCAAATGCATATAAAAAGCTATACACCCCGATAAGTATTGAAAAATGCTTAAAAATGGAATTAAAAACCCTAAATAATACCCTATCCCACAAAATTACGGGAAAATGCAAAGAAATGCCTAGTTCAGCACCTCTTAATCTTCGTTGGTTGGTTCCTTAGTTTATGGCCTGTGACAACGCGGTCATGTACCCCATGTAATTTGGGTGTGTGTAGAATCTGTCTGATAACGGGTGTTAATTGTGATGGCTGTATTAGAGTGTGTTATCTGTGATTCTGGTGAGGCAGGCTGTTCCAGCCGAGTTGCTCGCCGCCTTGCGCGAGTAAACCTGCAACATGCAATACAGCTCTGCTGTGGGAGCTGCCTTCACTGCGCGGTGGATACATAAAGACTGGCAGGAAAAGCAAGGACTTGTGCTATGACCTTCGCCCAGTGACGTATTGGCTATCACCCCCAGTTCCTCTCCCACTGTACTCCAAGCATCACACTGAGAAAACGCGTGTACACTTACTCAAACTCGTAGACTTTGGAACAGCCTGGGTAAGGACTGCAGAAGATCGATTTTTTAACTAGTTCCTACTTTTGTAACCAAATGCTACCGTCCACGACACCTAGCTGCAGACTTGGTTACCAGATGCCATCGCAACCAGCACCTGGCGACGAACGATGAAACTAATATAGCGTTAACAATTAATCTAACCTATAAAGTTTGGCTTCACACAAGTGTAGTTAGTGGGAGATTCTTATTCATGCCATAAATCTATGACCTGAGACCTCCAGCTTAACTTCCCACCGAAGTATTGATGGATTTTTAACGCTCTTGAAAATTCCAACGAATCCGGCCGAGTTTGAACCAACGACCTTGGGCATAGATGCTCAGCATGCTACCATCTACGCCATCGAAGCCGCCGACCTTTTACTCTGAAACACATCTATATAAAACGTATTAATTAATTGGGCTTACCAAAAAAAAAAAGAGATTCAAAGTCATCGAAATCGTAGCCTTACTCATATTATTCTTCTTGATGTACTATTTGACAATGATTGCTCTCGGAGTAGGCCCAGCAGGGTGATTTTTAACCCCGGACGACTGTGCTGTTCCATCTGCATCGTGAGCAAATCCGCAGCGTGTGGTATGTGGAAACTTGAACCGGTGAGGAAATGTTCAAACTCTTGTGTGTGACGCACGGATGTTACTCTTGGATGAACTATGCAGTGAAGGTTGAAATCAACTTGAGAGCTCACTTCAGTGCATCATCAATGAACGCCTAGAACATGGTTTCATGTCCGCGTTTTCACAGTTGCAAAACATTCATGTCTGCATTTTAAAAGGCAGGAACATTGAGGTCATCTGCCCTTCGTAACATTGTTATTTTACATTTTGACACAAACGTAGATTTAAATAAATCTGTATGCCGGAATTAAAAAGCATTATGTCTCAAAATAGAAAATTTACAGGAGAGGCATTTCAAGTTTATCTTTTGATGTTTATTAGGGTGCATTACCTCGTCCTTTCCAGCTAATACGATATATCGATCTCAAGAAAGAAATAGTCTACCTGGGAGTTCGCATTTCCACTAAGGGAAGCTCTGAAGGAGTAGGCTAAGAATGCACTGTCTAGTGTAACAAGAATATGGAAAGATCATCATATTACCAAGGAAACAAAGAATCGACTGGTTCAAGCTTTTGTATTTCCTATCGTCGCGTGTGGCTCAGAGTCCTGGACCATAAATGATGCATGTCGTATGAGAAACGAAGCCTTCAAGATGAAGTGTTATCGAAGAATGCTACAAATATCGTGGGTAGCAAGAAGAACAAATGAAACAATTCTGAGCTAAGGATTGCCCCTAAAGCACGCTTACTCCTAAACAACAAAAGGCAAATGTTAAGATTTTTCGGCCATGTCATCCGGCGAGACGGCATTGCGAAGTGTATCATCCAGGGTAAAGTTGACGGATAACGGCTGAGGGGACGTGCCCCTTGACCAGATAAAGAGTCTGACTAATCTGCCACTTAAGGAATTAATGCATATTGCAGAAGACCACAGTGTAAGGTGGGATAATCTTAAAAGAATTGCGTGTAAGGGCACGACGATCGAAATCGAACTACAGCCAAGAGGAAGAAGAAGAAGAAGAAGAAGAAGAAGAAGAAGAAGAAGAAGACGGGTGCAGCATTCTTGTTAATATATATTATTGAAGAAATCCTGTTTTATTCTCTGGATAATGACCTTGAAATTATAACGCTGTATTTTGTAAGGTTCATTTCGTTATATTAGCCTACTTTCGATTTTTGCAAAAAATGAAAGTAGACTTAAGAGATCAACACAGGGCGAAAAAAGTGTGTCTGTCTGTGTGTGTGTATGTGTGTGTGTGAGTCTCTCTGTGTGTGTGTCTGTGTGTGTGTGTGTGTGTGTGTGAGTGTGTGTACTCTGAATGTCTGTCCCCCCCTATCAATTCGAACACGGTGAATGCGAATTGAACGAAATTTGGTACAAAGTTAGCACTAGCAAAGGACACCTCAGTGTCATGTTTTATATCGCCGCCATCTTGACGGAAACGTAATGGCGGCCACACAAATGTTCAAAGCTTAAATCAAATTACGACTAACCTAATCATCCGATCTCTACCAAATTTTGCAACAACATACCTTTATGGGGGGGAGCATCCTTTGACCAAACTAATAAGTCATCAGCGTAATAGTTTGCGGATGGCGGCCATCTTTGTGTGAAAATCGATTCCCCCTATTAATTCGAACACGGTGCAACCGAATGGAACGAAATTTGGTACAGAGGTAGTACTAACAAAAGGCACCTCAGTGTCATGTTTTATATCGCCGCCATCTTGACGGAAACGTAATGGCGGCCACACAAATGTTCAAAGCTTTAATCAAATTACGATTAACATAATCATCCGATCTCTACCAAATTTTGCAACTACATACCTTTATGGAGGGAGCATCCTTTGACCAAATAACTAGGTCATTAGCCTAATAGTTTGCGGATGGCGGCCATCTTTGTGTGAAAATCAATTCCCCCTATTAATTCACACACGGTGAAATCAAATGGAACGAAATTTGGTACAGAGGTAGCACTAGCAAAGGGCACCTCAGTGTCATGTTTTATATCACCGCCATCTTGACAGAAACGTAATGGCGGCCACACGAATGTTCAAAGCTTAAATCAAATTACGATTAACCTAATCATCCGATCTCTACCAAATTTTGCAACTACATACCTTTATGGAGGGAGCATCCTTTGACCAATCTAATAGGTTATTAGCCTAATAGTTTGCGGGTGGCGGCCATCTTTATGTCAAAATTGATTCCCACTATTAATTCGAACACGGTGGAACCGAATGGAACGAAATTTGGTACAGAGGTAGCACTAGCAAAGGGCACCTCAGTGTCATGTTTTATATCGCCACCGTCTTGACTGAAACGTAATGGCGGCCACACGAATGTTCAAAGCTTAAATCAAATTACGATTAACCTAATCATCCGATCTCTACCAAATTTTGCAACTACATACCTTTATGGAGGGAGCATCCTTTGACCAATCTAATAGGTCATTCGCCTAATAGTTTGCGGATGGCGGCCATCTTTGTGTCAAAATCGATTCCCCTTATCAATTCGAACACGGTGAAACCGAATGGAACGAAATTTGGTACAGAGATAGCACTAGCAAAGGGCATCTCAGTGTCATGATTTATATCGCCGCCATATTGACAGAAACGTAATGGCGGCCACACAAATGTTCAAAGCTTAAATCAAATTACGATTAGCCTAATCATCCGATCTCTAGCAAATTTAGCAACAACATACCTTTATGGAGGGAGCATCATTTGACCAAACTAATAGGTCATCAGCCTAATATTTTGCGTATGGCGGCCATCTTTGTGTGAAAATCGATTCCCCTTATCAATTCGAACACGGTGAAACCGAATGGAACGAAATTTGGTACAGAGGTAGCACTAGCAAAGGGCACCTCAATGTCATGTTTTATATCACCGCTATCTTGACGGAAACGTAATCGCGGCCACCCAAATGTTAAAAGCTAAAATGTAATTACGACCAACCTAATAATCTAGTCTCTACCAAATTTTGCAACACCATATCTTTATGTGGGAAACATATTCAGACCAAACTGCAAGAACATCAGCCCAATAGTTTGCAGATGGTGGCCAAGTATGTGTGCAAATCGATTCCCCCTATCAATTCAAACACGGTGAAACCGAATTGAACGAAATTTGGTACAGAGGTAGCACTAGCAAAGGGCACCTCATATTCATGTTTAATATCCCTATAGCACGTTGTATTTCAACAAGCTACTACAACCAACATTCGATCATACTCCTTGAAAAGGACAAAGAGTTATAACAATACCCATGCATTTAGGAGAAAGTAGGCTATATGTTCTTTACTGAACATCTTGTTTTTTTAAATATTTTTTTAAGTAATGCAAATTGGTATTTAATGAATGTATTGCACCTTAGTCAATAATACCGGTAATTAAAATTAATTAATGAAATTTACCAGTTTCGGCTATGTTATGGCCTTCTTCAGCGATGTTGATAGTTATAAATAGGGCTCGGATCTATATGCTTGATAAAATCTCCAGATATACTTGAAAACCAAGTGTTTTATGCTCGATAGATATGCCCGAATAAAAACATTAAATGCTCGAAAAACCCATATTCGGTAAAATATGCAGAATATGCTCTAAGTAGTTAGTTCTTAAACTGTCGCCTCAGTAATTGAATGGAGATTGTTGGAAGAAATGAAAAAGTTAAAACACGTGTAGTGGGCGATGTATTGACGATAAAGATATGCTCACGTGGACTATTTTGTAGTATAGTATACAGATGCTCTTAACGGTTTGCCCGGCCTAAGCCAAAAATGCACACGGACGCCAGGTTTCTTTTTTCGACTTTCCCTGGTGCCCTGTAGAATTCAGCCGGCAGACTGCTGTCTTGGCGTCATCGTTGCACGTGAATCGCTGTCCAGCCAGGAAATTCTTCAGCGTGTAAATCATTAGGGGCGAGGTCTGGACGGTATGGTGGGTGGTCCAAACTCTCCCAGTGAAATGACCGGAGCTTGTTGGTGGTTCTGGTTACCTCATTTGGTCTTGCATTGTCATGGTACATACAGCAGCAGTTGCCCGATCTAAACGCTCTAACCTTACATCTGTACGCTAGTGCTGGGCTCCTGATAGTGTTTAGTGTTGCATAGGCCTGTGTTGTTCTGTTACACTAGCATGCAGTGTGCAAGCACTGGCATGGATCTCCTTGTAAGTATCATTCCTTCAGTTTTGACATAATGGTGTTAAGATGGGAACGATGTGGTATTCAGTCCTGCAATGTAAGAGGGGCGTACTCTATTGGTTTACACTTCATTTTTTTTCTACCCAAATGAAGTACATTACACATCAGTTGTTACGTCCACCTTCTCAACATAATCTCCTTGTAACATTCTGCACTTTTGACATCGATGTGTCAGTCTCTCCAGACATTCCTGAAACCATTTCTTCGGAGTGCTGTGTATCCATGCCTTAACAGCTGTATCGAGTTCTGCAAAATCTGCAAAACGGGGACCATGCAATGGAAGCATAGGGGCAGTCCACCGCCTAAGAAATGTCGAACAATGCCATCAGCTGGCAAGCGAATGGCAACAGTGTTCTGGGACACAAAGGGCATCATCCTCATTGACTGGCTGGAATTGGGGGCCACGATTAACAGTGCAGCAAATGTGGCAACCCTTAAGCTCTTACGTCATGACAAACTAAGCGGCCATGAAAATGGGCTAAAGGTGTGCTCCTGCAACATGACAATGCCCGCCCCCACACTAGCTGAGAGACCACCGCTGCAATTGATCAAATGGGATTCACGGTGCTACCACACCCACCATACTCTCCCGACTTGGCACCAAGTGAGTATCACCTGTTCGGGAACATGAAAAAACCTCTGGACACAGCTGTCAAGGCATCGGTACGCTGCACTACGAGAGAATGGTCTCAGGAATGCATGGAGAGACTGACACATCGATGGCAAAATTATATAAAGTTACAAGGAGATTATGTATTCCTCAGTTACCGTGAGACAAATTTGAACAGAATGGCAGTAATGGTGTCCTTTGCGAATACTCTACCCTGTGCCAACAGGCAAATGAGAGCTTTCTGCAATCATCAAGGGACGAATGTAGATCACTTACATTGAATGATCTAGCATAATACCTAATGATTGTTTCTTTTGTTTTCAGGTGAGTGTAGGATTCGTGTGGCTGCATCTGCACTCTGTGAGTTACATAGACCTGACCTACAATTCAAGAAGATAATGGACACGGTATTTCCTCTCTTTAGATTAAAGAGTAAAACCGGCATACAATTCATATTTGATGTGATGTATGACGTTGTTTAGCGCCTACTGCACCAAAGCAAGAAAACAGTTTTATTTATAACTATCGATAGTCCCCAGCTTCGCCCGGTGGAATGCTGATAATGTCTCAAAGTCTCCTTAACACTCAAAGTGATGAATTATATTTATTTATGTTCGACGATGTCGAAATGTAAATATTATGTCAGAAAATTGTGTCATAACGGGGGTCATTAAAGTACTATTTTTCATTATGATACAGTATCTCTAACCTATCAGAGCTCAATATTTTCATTCATTGCCCAATTAGGTAGGATAGCTTCGCTCATGCACTCAAAATCCAACTTGTCGGACATGAATTGCATGATTTGAAAGATGACTATATAAAGAATATCCGATCAACCATTGTAGTCACAATGCCAAACACAAGGCAAAAGCAGCACGAACCTTCAAGGTAACAGGAAAATACTATAAAATATGCAAGAATTTTAGGAATTTCTTCGAGAAGTTTGCAACACCTACCCTATATATATATATATTACCGACATAGAAAGTGTGCACCGTCCCTAATGTTTGCATTAACTGGGCAATATTGCAAAAGAAATAGTACTGTACCTTAATATTCGCAACTCCAATTTGTACGCAGGGCAAGTGACTTCGGTGGCGTAGTTGGTAGCATGCTAAGCTTCTATGCTCAAGGTCGCGGGTTCAAATCCGGACGAAGTCGTCGGACATTTTTAAGACGTTAATATCCCTCAGTAGTCTATGCCTTCCTTCGCAGGGGAAGTAAAGCCGGCGGTCCCATGTCATAGATTTATGGCATGGTAGAGAACCTTCCACTAATTACACCTGTGTGAAGTTAAATTATAGGTTATCTTTAACTAACGCTCTTAGGTTCCAACGTTCGTCGCCAGGAGCCGACTTCAGTGGCATCTAGTAACAAATTTTAGAACTCGTTGGTCGTTGACGGTGGCGTTTGGTAGCAAAAGTTGGAACTACTTGAAAATCGAATGTATGCAGTCCCTACTTAAATAATGAACCAACCAACCATCTAC
Organism: Meconema thalassinum; assembly: GCA_946902985.2. Classification (NCBI taxonomy): domain Eukaryota; kingdom Metazoa; phylum Arthropoda; class Insecta; order Orthoptera; family Tettigoniidae; genus Meconema; species Meconema thalassinum. Next base: position 299,965,067 of record OX336396.1, on the reverse strand, counting down.
ACAGGGCATTGCATTCGTCAGATTTCGCCGACAATTTTAGTGAATGCCGACGTTGACATAAACACGCCAGATCGTCATAGAGGAAGCAGCCGTATGCCATTATTTCCACGGAAATTATAATCCAGCTCTCTATTTAGAAAATGGATTTCTTATGCGAAACTGTTCCGCCAGGTGTTATAACTGTTTTATTTGGGACTCAATTGATTTGCCTTTGGTTGACATTTTATAAACTTCGAATTAGAATAATAACTAGTTGATAATACGATACATTTTAATTTTATAGCGTTTGTATCAGCTTATTTTGAGTTATTTGTCCAAAATAACAAAATGATCCAACATAGTACCTGCGCGCTGTCTGTTGGTGCTACTTCCGGATAAACAATGTTTCAAAGCTTTGAAATTCGTTATTGGGTAGAGACCAAATGCTGAACCCACACAATTCCCAAGAAGAAGAAGTCAACCGAGAGAATCTCGTCAGATATTTATGAATATTTATGTATCCATTTTATCAAATCCAGTCACAATGTTTATACTAAAGTCATTATGGGAAGGTTCTGTAAAATAATCATTCTCATGCTATTTGTCTTCAGTCCGAGTAGAGATATGTCGTTAGCGGCAACAGAAATCGTGCCACACCAGTCGTGGAAGACTTTATGTGGTGGTGATTAAAAATATAATGGACTTAAAATCTAAGTAATTTGCCTCCAATGACAATGAGGGCGTAACACATTGCTCAGGATGATAGACATATGAAACTTAGAAAATAATAGAAAAAGTCATTTTTAGGAATCACATCTCGGTGAAGACCTGATGTGGTGGGGATTGTGACTATAATGGTCGTAAGTTAACCCCTAGTTAAATTTCCATGTCTTCTACGAGGGATTGTGGAAAATCTTACGTAGGGAATGGAAAGAGCTGTCGAAAGTTCTAGTACGATTGTTTTTAGGGGCTTAAAATGTGGTTCATAGGTCCCTTTGTGACCCACCTAGTTTTTAGATTGTAGTATTTGAATGTTTCATCCTGGTTCCGTATTGATGAAAGAATAAGTATTAATATTTTGCAAAAGTTCCGCATAATCAATACCTTTATTGTATTATATATAAATGATCACTTAGAGGTCATTGGTACATGTTTCTAGGCCTAATTGTTTTGGCCCCTTCATCAGCCGATATAGATAATAGGGTTTTTGAAGGGAATGTTTATTAGTGTTAAGCTATCCAACCACATTTTATCTATATCGGCCAAAATAATTAGGCCTCGAAACATGTACCAATGACCACTAAGTGATCATTTATATAAAATACAATAAAGGTATTGATTAGGCGGAACTTTTGCAAAATATTAATACTACCTAGTTTTGTTTCTTACATTGCGAGGTTTACAGAATATGATATTATCTCGGAAACGGTTATTTCTAGAGTTTTAACGCGTGGTTTTCGAGTCTAGTTAGTCATTGGAGTGGAACAGCGAGGTCATCTGTCACAGTCTAGATTAGCCCTTCAATGACAAATTCTTCTGTATATTTCGACTATGTGCCAAAGGGCAGGGTTATTTGGTTCGGTTCGGTGAAATAATGTCGATGTGTTCTAAAGAGCCTAAATGGAGAGGGCAGTTCAAATTTCAAGTTGTCTAGACAGTGTCACCCGCTGGGTATAGGAAGATGAGTACAACAATTCTAAAATATATCAACTATATACATTTCTATAGATACCAGAAAATCACAGGTTATCGGACATACCCTAGAACACGGAACTCCTACACAAGATGTTCCTAAAGTAAATTAACAACAACAGTAGTTGTATCATAAAGTAGACATGTTTATTTTGAGCACTTATAGATGTCAAATTGGCAGATGAAGAGATAAAGAAGTAGGAGACTGCTGTTATTTAGGACGCAAATTAACATTCATGCACGAAGCAAAGAGGATATAAAAAGTAGGTTGGCTCGAGCAAGGAAAGCTCCAATGATTCTCTTGACATCGAATATAGATTTAGTTACTAGGAAGTCATTTTTGAAGGCTTTTATCTGGAGCGTGGCGCTCTATGGAAGCGTAACTTGGACTGTTGGCGCAGCAGAAAAGATGATGATAGATGCATTTGAAATGTGGTGTTACAGAAGAATAATGATCAGATGGGTAAATAGAGTAACAAATGGAGATTTATTACAACGAGTGGGAGAAGAGAGCTGCTTCTGCCGACTGCTAATGAAGAGAAGATCTAAGTTGGTAGGAATACTAAGACACCCGGGAATAGTAAAGATAGTTATAGCAGGAAGGGTCGAATACAAGATTGTAGGGTTAGACCAAGGTTAAGCAGATTGTCTCGGATGTAGGATGTGTAGAGATAAAACGATTACCTCAGGTCAGAGAGGCATGGAGTACTGCATCAAACCAGTCAAAAGACTGGAAACTCAAATACAAATACACATTCATTTTATAAAATCATCTCTCAAAATTCCAAGGTGGCATAACATTATTGCAGTGGCGAACTATCCCTCGCTGTGAATACACATATCACGGTGAATCCTTGCGTGGGAGGTGCCATCAATAATGTCCAGTGAGTTAGGAGGAGCATTAAAGTCTAATCCTCGCCAGGCCTGACCCTTGTAGACAATTAGCTCGGGCCCAGCCACCTGCAGTATTCATGGTGTCGCCTGCCTCCTTGAAACCACCCCTCTTTGTTAATCAAACAAAACACAACAAATTCATTCCCTAAGTGTTTAAACTGGAAATGTTTAACAGTGTACCTTCAATTAACACTGTTACAGGTCCGCCTTTTTAATAAAGAATGGAATGTTGGCTCTCACGCCGATGGGATCTAATCTTGTAGATTTTTGGCGTGGCGTACCAAGTTACAGTTGTGTGAAATTTTTAGAATCAAATGAAGAATTGAAGTAATACGCTGAGATGTATGTTTCATAAAAGTCAAGCTCCTAAACCAGAGGGAGTTGGAAGGTGTGGTTTGTATCAAAATCTTCCAAATCGTCTCAATAGTACAGGAAAAATCTTGCATTTCTTGAAAAGTCAATGGAAATATATTTATTTATTTATTTATAAAATGCTTTTAAACAAATGAACAAGACGATAGCCCCTGGCAGATGTCGAGTACAGCTCGCATTGCACTAGAGCCGGGCTGGTAGTCTGTATACATGGGGCGCACACAACCAACAGCAGTGTAGAAATGCTCTTTGATTGAAAAAATATCGACACTTTGTTTAAACAAAAGGAACATATTTATAGAAGCCCGCATAACAGTAAAGCCAGGCGGGTGGTTTATACACATGCGAGAGTTCTCGAACGGGTCCGTCGGTATTAATAATTGTCTATGAAGTATATGAAAGAGGGGAAATGAGAATGCGACCTGAGATGATGGTAGAAAGAGAAGAAACTAAGAAAACGAAGAACTTACATTTGTGATATCAACTATCAAGTCCTAAGTTACCTGATTGCAACCACAGAGCTGATTTTTTCATTTGCATGTAAAAACGCTGTAGAAACTGTAATTTTAAACTCATCCGGGGGTTTGTCGGGGGGTCTTAAAATATCTTTAAGTGCAAAACGTCTATTGAAAATCTTATTTTGAGACAAAAATGAAGACTCCACGGAAAGAACGAGGTAAGTCCAATTTTTTCGGAAATGAATTTACGGCACATTCTGGTGTCCAGCTATCGTTACTACAGATCAGTTGAAATTAATTTCAAATAAAGCAGAATGATACCGAGATACAGAGGTTTTCATTTTTAGTGGTAACGGAAAGAACGTCCCAAATCCTCTCACTTTTCATAGTTTAACTTTAGTTGTTATTTGTTTTACAAGCCCTTCCTCTGATTTTAGTAAATGAAAGATCCATGCTGGTTCCGTATTGATGAACTAATTAGTAATAATTGCGGCAAAAGTTCCGCCTAATCATTACAGGAGTGCTGTGCGATAAGAAAGTACCTATCCCTTTGAAAGGGAAAGTTTACAAGTCCATGATACGACCAGTGGCACTTTACGGCACAGAATGTTGGCCAGCTTCAACCAAGCATGAACAAGCCCTACGTGGCATGGAGATGAAAATGCTACGTTGGTCCATGGGTGTTACACGGCTTGATCGTGTAAGGAATGAACAGATCCGGAAACAGATGGGAGTTGCAGCCATTACCGATAAAATGAGAGAATTACGGCTTCGATGGTATGGGCATGTCACTAGAAGTGATGAGAACTCTGTGGCAAGAACAGCTCTCCAATACATTCCAGGAGGAAATCGTCCCCGTGGACGTCCAAAGAAAAGATGGCTGGACAGAATTAAGGAAGGCTTGGTGATGTGTGAACTTATACCTGAAGATGCCCTTGACAGGAAGAAGTGGCGAACAGCAACCAAACAAGCGGACCCTGCACCATCGCGGGATACACGCTAGGAACGAAGAAGAATATCACTTTGTGGTCATTGGGTACATGTTTCTAGGCCTATTTGTTTTGGCCCCTTCATCAGCCGTTATAGGAAGACAGGTGGTTGGAAAGCTTAATATCCTTGATATTATTTTAATCTATATCGGCTGATGAAGGGGCCGAAACAATTAGGCCTGGAAACATGTACCCAATGACCACAAAGTGATAATTTACCAAAATAAATGTATAAGAAATAATAAATAAATTTGGGCAAAAAAAACTATATCAATTGGGGTGATTTAAGTATTTCCTTTTAGTGTTTAAAGTTTAAATTCTCTCTCCCGAAAAATGTACAGAACGTGACTTCTCCCGTTTTTCCCGTGGAGTCTTCATATATTTCTTTTTGTGTCCTCGCTTGCATCATCTTCATTTCAGATAAAGGGCCGAACATGAAATTATTTCCTAAAATCAGTAGGCAAATAGCACATATTGCTCCTTACTAGTACTAAAATGCATATTGATCCAGGTGAAAATAGTTGCTTGTTCTGCCATATTTGTTTAGGCTACATCACAGATGAACACCAGCTGTACAGGACAGTCTTTGGACTTAACAATGCGATGTGTTTGTTACTTCTGAAAGAATAAAGCCGAACTCAAGCAGTACTGCATAATGCCCAACAGATGGCAGGACATGCCAAAGATTGACTCGGCACTTGAGAACGAACCGGGAATTTTAAGAACATAAAATTTCTCGTGTACTGTCTTTAGTCGGGCGTAGCAATTAACGGGTTAATTCCCGGTAAACAGAATGTCTTAGATTTCAATCACAGCCTGCCGAACTGAAAATTTGTCTTTCTTTCCTTTTTCTTTTTTCCCCCCGAATTTTTACAAACATTTGTTTCCTGGTGCTGCATCTGAATGCGAAAGATGTGTTCTTTCATGGTAATATGCATTACCATGAGCTGCAGAACTCCTCTTGTGGAATGGTGGCTGTTCCATGTAATATGCTATGTGACAGGGCACGAGCCATGTATAGTCCATCTTAATGTCCTCGTGCTGGCTCCCAAACAATGTACACCCACCCACGCACTGGTCCAGTACGTCAAACCACGACAACATTACAATCATCGACAGTATTAGTTAGTTTTGTTTATTTAATTACTTGTTTTCCTATTTCTAACTTCTATCTTTCCATGTTTATTTATATATTTGAATTTGTTTCTATATTCATTATTAGCCTACTTTTCACATTTTGCAAAAATGAGGAAAAAGTAGACTTATGAGATCGATCCGGGAAAATGTGTGTCTGTCCTTCTGTCTGTCCTTCTGTCTGTCTGTCTGTCTGTCTGGCTGTGTCCCCCCCCCTATCAACTCCTAAACGGCTGCAGCAATCAAAACCAAATTTAGTATGAGTAAAGATGTGCACCGGAATAGCTCACGTCCATATTTGAAAATGATGTCAGTGCTACCAACTGCTGAAAAAACGCACTAGAAATTTGAGCTCCATGTTGGATATCTTGCAAGGTATGCATGGGAGCTATTCAAAAATTGGCACACATGTAAATAATACTACTGTATTTCAGTTTAATTTCCAGGAGGCCAACCATGACTGTGTTGCTAAAATAATTTTAAGCCTTCTAATAAGTCCAATTTTTAAATGCATATAACTTCTACACTATCAATTGGATTTCAACCAAATTTTGTATGTAATATCTGTACATAAACAGATATGAGTGAGCGTATTATTAAGAGCCACCAGGGATGCCATCTGTTAATAATTGCTCTCTCTATTTTTAATCCAAATACCAATATATCACAAAGTACGCAAGTCAACAGCTTTTAACTATGCACACGTATATTCTGACATTTTAGATTAATTTGGAGTAACTTATATACGTCAGTTCTACCAACATGATTATAAGCCTGCTGATAGTGCCAATTTTTTAATACATGTAACTTCTATACTATCAGTTGGATTTCAACCAAATTTCGTATGAGCTATGTGTACCGTAACAGATATGACTGTAAGTATTGTTAAGAGCAATCAGGGCTGCCTACTGTTAATAAATGCTGTCTGTATTTTTTTACCCTAATATCAATATATCAGAAAGTATGCAAGCCAACAGCTCTATACTTTGCACACGTATAGCACCTGCCATTCTAGATTAACTTGGAGTAATTAATACAAGGCAGTGCTGCCAACATGATTCTATGCCTTCTGATATGTCCAATTTTAAAATACATGTAACTTCTATACTAACAAATGGATTTCAACCAAAATTGGCAAAACAAGATATCATAATATTTCAGATTATTTCTGACCAGCATGGCAACATGGCTGATAGATCCAGTGTCTAACTGCATGTAACGTCCATTGGACTTCAACCAAATTTTGTATTCTGTACCTTAAGAGATGGAACTAAGAATATATTCAGTCACCAGGGCTGCCAACCGTAGTGCTCTAATAGGCTACATTATACCAGGTATATTTTGAACTAATTAGATATTTCGATATTACCAACTTAATTTCGTCATTATTCTAGATAGGATCATATACTGTAGAATACTCATTGGCATGAAAAGTAGGCTGTATAGTTCTTCACGGAACTTCTTGTTAATATAAAAGGAGGGTGTTTTTCAGTCGGTCAACACGAATATACCCAAATGAGTTGGGTTATTCGCTAATCCTGATAAAATTAACATGAAATTAATAATTACACTTGGATGACCAGTTCGATCATCAAGCGATCATCATCAGATCTACTACACTTAGGCAATAAAACCTATGTCTGAAAACCCGGGTGAATAGGTTGACAATATGTACAATTATTTAGTTGCTGTATAGGTAATGCAACTCGTTGGTATTTGTTAGTTGTTGTCTATGTGATGTTTTGGTAAGATGCTGGAAGTGGTCATAGAACTAAAGAATTTACCTGTTTGGAGTGACAATGTGGTTATTGAGAATGGTCAATTCTGATTGTACAGGCTACTTATCTGGGTAGGGGTCTTGTGCAATACGGCCGCGAGCGGTTCACTTGGACACTGGTAACACGTGACAAGTGTAATAGATCTGATGATGACCGATTGACGATCGAAACTGGTCATCCAAGTGTATTTATTAATCTCATGTAATTTTTTCAGGATTAGGGCATAACCTAACTCTTTGGGGTACATTCGTGTTGACCGACTGAAAAGCACCAAACTATGGTTTACTAAGGCAACACTGAAAAATGGCTTCAAACCCCATAATCATTTTAGCCTATTTTCAATTTTGAAAAAATAGGCTTATGAGATCACCTTTTGTCCGTGCGTGTGTGTGTGTCCCTAATAAAATCTAAACGGCTGGAGCGATTTCATTGAAACTCGGTAAGTTCATAGCACTATTCCCAGCGACCTCGACCGTGCCCTTCAAATTTTGTTACGTCTCACCAATCCAACATGGCGGCTGTGCGAAATATTTCAGTAGCATTCAATATCTCCGAAACTATTACCGATATCGCCCTGAAATTGTGTACGGTGATAAAGGGCACTACTAGAAGTTCACCTATGAGAATTTCAAAAACCTGGTGACTACAAAACCAACATGGCGGTCAAGCGAAATCGAGACTTTTAAATATACATTTCTCGCGATTTAACTATCCAAACGTAATGAAACTTGGTACAGCAAATGTTTATACAAATTGTAATGCATTGGAGTCTAATTTAGTTCAATTGTTTACATAACCTCAAAATGGCGGCTGTGCGAAATATTTCACTGACATTCTATATCTCCGAAACTATTACAGATATCACCCTGCAATTTTGTACGGTGATAAAGGGTACTGATACAAGTTTACCTATGTATATTTCATAAACCTGTAAAGTACAAAACGAACATGGCGACCAAGCGAATTTGAAATATTTTAATACACTTTTCTCGTGATTTAACTCTCTGAGCGCAGTGAAATGTGGTACAGTATATGATTTTGCAGATTGTAATGCACTGCCATTTAATTTAATTCAATTGTTTACATAACCTCAAGATGGCGGCTGTGCGAAATTTTAAAATTAAGTTTTTATTCTTGTGTCGTAATCATGCGATCGAAGTGAAAGTTTGAATAATGAAGCTAGGCAATAATTGTCCTCGAATGGTACATAACTCTATGACCTATACATATAACAATCCTAAATGGCGAGCTTCCGAAATATTTAGACGGTTCTCAATATCTATGAATCTTTTACAGCAACCAAACTGATTTTTTTATGTTCATAGAGACTATGAACATATGTTCACCTATAGGACTTTCAGTAACCTGGTGATCACAAATCCAACATGGCGGCGACGCGAAGTATAAATATTTAAATGGACGTTTCTCGCGAATTAACTATCCGAGTGCCGTGAAACGTTGCACGTTAAATGCTTATACAAATGTTGATCCACTAGCATGTAATTTATTTCAATTGTTTGCATAATCACAAGATGGCTGGTGAGCGTACTTTTAAAATCTCGTTTTTACTTCTTGTGTTCTAATCATGCGATTGAAGTTTGAATACCACACGTACACAATAATATTAATGTAATAGTACAAAAATAAAAATCCATCCTGGCGACCATATGAAATATTTAGTCGGTTCTCAGTATCTACGAATCTGTTACAGCAATTAAACTGAAATTTGTATGTTGATAGAGGCAATTAACTTGAGCAGGATATATGAAAATAGGCTCTATAGTTCTTCACGGAACTTATTGTTAATAATTTATTTATTTATTTATTTATTTATTTTATTAGATTTCCATTTTCCTTCCTACCATCATTTCTTTACTTGTTTACTTAGTTTTTCTTTCATTCCTCGGTTATAATTTATTCTGATTTCATTACATATTTATTTGATTATTTATTTAATTACTTAGATATTTATTCATTTATTTATATATTTATTGCTCAATTTATATTTCTCTTATCTTCTTCTTTCTTTCTTTCTTTCTTTCTTTCTTTCTTTCTTTCCTCTTTAAATGTTTTTCTATCTTTCATATTCATTATCTATTAGCCTACTTTCGATTTTTGCAAAAAATGAAAGAAGACTTATGAGATCAACACAGGGCGAAAAATTGGGTGTCTGTCTGTGTGTGTGTGTGAGTCTGTGTGTGTGTGTGTGTGTGTGTGTGTGTGTGTGAGTGTGTGTACTCTGAATGTCTGTCCCCCCCCCCTATCAATTCGAACACGGTGAAACCGAATTGAACGAATTTGGTACAGAGGTAGCACTAGCAAAGGGCACCTCAGTGTCATACTTTATATCGCCGCCATCTTTACCGGAACGGAATGGCGGCCACTCAAACGTTCAAAACCTAAAATCAAATTACGGCTAACCTAATCATCCGATCTCTACCAAATTTGGTGACAACATACCGTTATATAGGACGCGTCTTTCATCCAAAATTCAAGGTCATCGGCCGTGCCATTTCAGGATGGCGGCCGTGTGAATTATGCAACCATTTTAATCAATAGCTTAAGACCCACCAATTTCGATTATTGAGCCTAGGGTGGTTTAAGCTATCCTGAAGGTCGTGATCCGTTATTTATTATAATTTAATATTATAATATTATACTGTATGAGTGGCTTAAAAGAGCTGAGCCGTCTGTGTCACACGACAAGATGGCAGATGTCCTCATGTGCCTGTCTTATATTTCAATAGTTTTAGTATGTTGTATGTGATATACCCTACTGATACAATTATATAAACTTTGTATGAAATTATCTTTAATGAAGATGTGCAGCAGTGAAGAAATCGTTTATTTAAAGTCATTATTTGCCAACAGGTTGTATCTAATATGTCAGTTAAGAACACCATGACGTAAAGGATGGGATTAGCTCTGGGCTAGCGTGTTAGTCTGTCACGCAGTTGACTGGGGTTCGAATACTGCTACAGTTAACTTTTCTTTTCTTGAATTCTTTTACAAATGATGTGCACGAGCTCTTTCCACAGATACTGAATAAGATGTCATTTAGCTCAAAGGAGAGGCTAATGTATACACTCGTTTATTAATAAAATCACAGCCCCAGCATCGCACATAAACAGAAGACATTAGGAAAAGGAGAATAGAAGAACTAGATACACGTTGTCATTAACCACAGCCTTCTTAATGCCTCTGTACGGTGCTGTCCTCTTGTGGATTATGTGGGTAATATTGTTCCAAACATACCACTGTGTAAATACCTGGCCTCCTGATGTATGCCAATTTTGTAATACTGGTAGTTAAACTATTAGCCACGATCGCGCTCCGATTACCTTTAAACACTGTTAGCTGGATCGCCTCCCTCTTGGCTACTTTAAACTGTCTACTCATTCAACACCCATAGGCCACTGCCATCGTAGTACATTACGATGGCAGTGCATAGGCGTACAACATAAAGATTAATTCACTGATAGGTCGCAGCACCAACCTACTGTGATCGGCGCGGATTTTTAAAGGGGAAGATACCCAAAACGAAAGATTCTTAACTTAGCAGGCTGGCTTAATATAGAGATTAACGGACGTGAATGCACTACAATAAGTTAGTAGTTTTGTTATTCAATCATCATAAAGTATATAATATTGATTTTGTCACTTACTGGCTAATTATCAATATAAAAGAAAACAAACAATACATTGTGGTAGAGGTGATTGTGTTAGGGATGAGGACAAATAGTCATAAATATACCCATACATTTAGGAGAAAGTAGGCTATATGTTCTTTCCTGAACATCTTGTTTTTAATTATTTACTTATGTATTTATATGTTTCCTATCTTACTTTATTTCTTTATGTATCTTTTCTTCCCTTCCATCTATTTCCGGTACTATTTAATTTACTTATGCACATATTTTCTCTTTCAATAATTATTGCTAATTTTTATAATAATAATAATAATAATAATAATAATAATAATGAAAGCTTTTCTGTCGGTCAACACGAATTGAGACCAATTACATTAGGCGGGAAACACATAGTTACATACCCTACAATAACACACTCTTTATGTAGAAATGCATTTGATTTTTAGCCTTAGTTATTTGAATCATTTGGCTTCACGATTTGCCCGACTGGCGTTTCTCCATTAGAATTAGAGAACACTGAAAAATGGCTTGTTTATTTGTTTATTTTTTATTTTAATTTATTTACTTATTTTTATTAGTTCATTTCATGTCTCTCCTTATGTATTTACGTTACTTTTATTCCATCCTTATTTACGTTCCCTCTATTCTATTGGAAATCAAAATCTACAGCCTGCTTCCAGTCGACCGATCGGGTCGGGTTGGAATGAATGAAGCCCCCAACTAGCGGCATGGATATGAACTGTGCCGGCTGCCGAAGCCTGTCGCACTCCCCTGGGGCAATGATTAAATGAATGACAGATGAAATGAAATGACAGTGGAGAGTGTAGATGGAATTAAATTCGTGACTGGGAAAACCGGAGTACCCGGAGAAAAACCTGTCTGCCCCTGTTTTTTCCAGAACAAATCTCACATGGAGTGACCGGGATTTGAACCACGGATCCAGCAGTGAGAGGCCGGCGTGCTGCCGCCTAAGCCACGGAGGCTCTAATTATTCATTATTATATTTATTTATTTATTTATACAGAAAGCATTGAAGGACACACGTATTGTTAAATGATGTCCCTGTGGGAAGTTAAAGAAAGATCGCAGACGTTTAGAAACGGCTACCTAGTGACCAATGTGTCAGCATTACGTCCAATAGCAATAACAATCGGGAAATTGGATCACATAGATTTAAATCAGGAAACATGGATGGCCATTGAGGTGGACAAATGGCTTCCTCAGGCGTGAGATGTATCGCCATCACGTCCGTCGCACAACAACGTGTAATCGAGTCGTCAGGTTGTCTGCTGCAGTACGTGCCTCGCCTTGGACCGAACACTAGTTAGGTGGAGCAGTCCCCTCCCTCGCACATCCCGCATTCCCCAGCTACTCAACGAACAGTCACTTCAACTATATTCAGAGTCAAGCATACTCCTGCACATGATACACACAACGTTCACAAAGTTTGGAAGTTTCTTGTTATGGTACACTTCAAATGGCAAACATAATAATTAAATAAATAATAAAAACATTACGAGCCTTACAGTAGTCGCATATGATGTGTAACATCTGACAAGGAAGAAACCTCAAGTGAAATTGTTGATACACCGGTATTTTATACTATTATTGGCACAAATATTAATCTATTGTAAAAGGGAGTGTTTTACAGATATTGTAGTTTATAATACGAAACTCATTTTATTAGATGATTTGTTGCTTCCACCAGCACTAGCCTAAATAAAGAATACGATATGGATCAACTAGATTAATAGACGCGACACCGCTCATAACCTTAAATTCCTTATAAACAGGTCCTGTTCATTCACAGACCAACACGTAATTTCATATGGATTCTGTGAAAATGAGTCATATTGATATGATAAATATCGTTTAAAATGATAATCTGGTAGCAAAAATATCTACCCCGTCCGGGATTCGAACCCAAGATCTCTAGATTCAAAGTCATAAGCAGTAACCCCACGGCTATTTTGACTACGCAAATTTTCTGCACAAGATGGCGACCTAATTCCACGTTCCAATAATACTGCATTACGGAATTAAGTTTCATTTATATTTTGCTTGTTTCGATAATGTTCCTGCCTGAAATTGAGTTTAGGGGGCGTGGTGGCTCAGCGGTCTAGCTGTATGCCTCTCACCAAGGCGGTCCGGGTTCGATTCCCGGTCAATGCATGTGAGATTTTCGAAGTGAAATGCCATGTCCTGTGGTTCGGATTCCACGTAAAAAGGAGGTCCCGTGGCTCATGATCTCAAGATTAACGGTCACGTTAAACTACAAGCTTCCTTTTTGAAATTGAGTTTAAAATGCCTTATGAATAGGCCCTCTTGTGAGTAAAGTGAATGTATTCAGCAATAGTTCTTGAAGGCTTGCTCAATTCTCGTATAACCACAACGATTATATTATATCGATGACTGCATTACCGTTATGTGGGTTAATATCTGAATAGTAATTGTGGAGAAACATAATACCGGCAATGCCGACTGCTTACAATGTTTGATATTAAGGCATTTTATCATTTAAATACTGATACGAAGACTTCGAACATGTGCCATGTGCTTTTTTCAATCATTTGACACCAGAGTACGCAAGAGCATTTACCAATCAGTATATCATATACATTCCACATGGCCGAGAGTAAGTTACGTCATGGTATCAATTTCCTACACCGCGCGCTCATTGTTTCTCTTACCACTGCAAGCTGGATCTTACCACTGCCAGCTGGATCGATCGATCGAGTTGGCAGTGCGTCTTACACTTCCGTTCGATCCACCACTGCCAGTTAGCGCACTTTCGTTCATGCACACATCCGTTCGATCAAACGGAAGTGTGCCAGCTGTTGCCACCTCGATCGTTCCGATCCACTTCCGTCCCAGTTTTCAAAATCACTCCCACAAAAATATCCAGCAACCGAGTGGGAAGATGTTACATATCAAAAAATAAATAAATAAATAAATAATAAATAAAAAGTTCATCTGTTTATTCACCTTGCGCGCCATCCATTGTAAAATGGATATTCTAATTCAGACACCATAGTGGGAGCGCACACAACTCCTCACCAAAGTTCATTTGTTGAAACGATTAGCGCGCCAAATTTCATTTGTTGATACGACTCACGCACCACCTATTGTACAATGGATTTACTAATTCAGAAACATTTGTGGAAGTGCACACAAAAACTCACCTAACTTTCATCGCAATCGGATGAATGGTATATGAACTCAAGACGTACTTTGTTGAGTCTATTCGTGCGACAATACTCATTTACTGAAACTACTCGTGCACCACTTATTTAAAAATAGACTTACTGTCACAGAAACATTTCCGGGAGTGCGCAAAATCACTCACACAAATTTCATCGCAATCCGATGAATGGTACTGTATATTAACGCAAACAGTACTTTGTTGAAACGATTCGTGCGCTACCAATTGTAAAATGGATGTACTAACTCAGAAACCTTTGTGGGAGTGGTCACAAAAATTTACCCACATTTCATCGCAATCAGATGAATGGTACTGGTATATGAACGCAGACGACAAATGAACTATAACGTAATTTTTATTTTTATTTTGTATACAGAGCAAACTATAAACTGAGTATTTCTTTTTTCCTTTCTTTCTTTATCGCTTAGGCCTACTTAGGACCACGGGGCACGTATTTACTCTTCGGTAAAGTTGTTGCTTACTTCTTCTTCCAATAGTCCCTCATTTTCTGACTATGAGTCGATCTTCTTTCTTCTCTATTATTAATTAGATCTTGACATTTTCATGTGGCATAGTTCTTAATATGAATTGCACACCCGCCTGAATCAATACTATGAAGAAAATTAATTATTTAACTTGGTTTTAGTACAATACACAAATCATTTTCTAAATGTAACATTTTCCTAACATCATACACCATATGCTTTGAACTAACCTCTCTTTACCTTGAGATCACTTACCATCACGTCGTGTTACTTGAAGCCGCTTTGATTTGAAAAGGCTTAAACATGGATCTTTAAGAATACAGGCTCTTCATTAATTATAGACCTACACGGATTGGTGAAGTATTGGTATTCCAAATCTACCATTTCAAGCTTCAATACGGAACTACTATGTGGTTGAAGTCCAAAGGACGTTTACATGGAGTTAGACATTGGATCTATTAGTACACGTAAAAGCATGTTGGCAACAATGTCATGCGAGTGCTGGTCAGAAATAATCTGAAATATTATATCTTTTTGTGCCCATATTTGAAAAAGATGTCAGTGCTATCAACTGCTAAAAAAACGCACTAGAAATTTGAGCTCCATGTTGGATATCTTGGAAGGTATACATGGGAGCTATTCTAAAATTGTCACACATGTAGATAATACTATTTCAGTTTAATTTCCATGTGGCCATACATGACAATGTTGCCAAAATAATTATAAGCCTACTGATAGGTCCAATATTTAAATGCATATAACTTCTACACTATCAATTGGATTTCAACCAAATTTTGTATGTAATATGTGTACATAAACAGATATGACTGAGTGTATTCTTAAGAGCCACCAGGGCTGCCAACTGTTAATAATTGCTCTCTATTTTGTATCAAAATACCAATATATCAGAAAGTATGCAAGCCGACAGCTTTAAACTATGCACACGTATATTACCAGACATTATATATTAATTTTGAGTAACTTATATACTTCAGTTCTACCAACATGATTATAAGCCTGCTGATAGGTCCAATTTTAAAATACATGTAATTTCTATACTAACAAATGGATTTCGTCCAAAATTGGCACAAAAAGTTATCATAATATTTCAGATTCGGCTATTTCTGACCAGCACACGCATGACATTGTTGCCAACATGCTTTTACGCGGGCTGATAGATCCAATGTCTAACTGCATGTAACGTCCATTGGACTTCAACCAATTTTTTAATTCTGTACCTTAAGATATGGAACTAAGAATATATTCAGTCACCAGGGCTGCCAACTGTTATGCTCTATTAGGCTACTTTATACCAGGTGTATTTCGAACTAATTAGATATTTCGATATTACCAACTTAATTTCGCTATTTTTCTAGATAGGTTCATATACTGTAGATTAATCATTGGCATGAAACTTAATTTTAAGAAAAGTAGGCTCTTTAGTTCGTTACGGAACATCTTGTTTTGTGTCTGAAAGGGTGGTTGAAAATATTTACAATATGTACACTTCTTTGGTTGTGGTATTAGTTGAGATAGTTCAACTGGTTAATATTTGTTTGCTATAGTCAATGTGATGTTTTGTTAAAATACTTAAAGTGGTGATTGATCTCCAAAGTTGCTTGTTTAGAGTGAATATATGATTGTAGTTAAATAGTCAATTCAGGTTGAATTGTGCAAGCTACGTATCTGATTCTCACCATGGCTTTTTAGCTTATGCGTGGCGAGAATTGAAACCAGGTCTTTAATAGTCTAAGATTATCCTGAATACAGAAACACACACCATATGAGGGGTCTAGATGCAAAACTCACGTTCTCCATTTTTTAAAAATTTGCAGAAACTAAAAAAACTTCTTAAATTTATGTAACTAATGGAATCACTATGAGACTTTGCTTTTGTTGCAGGCTATACTTAATTACACCTTCTTGTATAAACTATGTTTCATTATTTATATTAATTTATCTGAAAAATATGTTTAAGTTTTGGAGAATGTGACTTTTTCATCTAACCATCGGAGACTGTGAGTTTTTTTGTCTGAACAAGTTGCAGAATGTTACTTTTGACACTAAACAAAATTAATTACTTCAGATAAAACAATAGACAAGTTGGCCAAGTTTGTGAAAAATTTAGACAAATGAAACCAATTGCATTGTTGGAATGCACATATTATTTATTTATTATGTAGAGGTTACGAGTTCAACAGACAATAATAATATTGGCTTGCAGCTGTAGAAAGTCACATGACCAGAAGCTATCTTGTGATTGGCCAACAGGGAGAATGTGCTCTTTGCAACTAAACAGTGAAGAATTATAGTTTTGCATCTAAATTGAGTTTTTGGCTTTTGAAAACCACTGGATATTGTGAGTTTGGCTTTTCAGCACTAAGATAGTCGTGTGTAGTTTGGAACGAAGAATAAGAATGCCTTGCTAACTCAATTCCGAACAAAAGTGGAGAATGTGAGTTTTGCATCTAGACCCCTCATATAAGGGAGACGAGACTTGGCCACACACAGTCACATTTGTACGACGAACAAAGAAACTTAGGTATGCGAGAGGGGAAATATCCTGGCCCATCGGAAGCTCCCCCAGTTGAGAGCAGATAGTGACAGAGACAACTGCTCTTACCAGGACACGCAAGACTCAATCAGATAAGTAGCCTGTACAATGCAACCTGAATTGACCATTGAACTACAATCACATATTCACTCTGGTTAGTTCCTCAGATTTAGGGCTGCGACTGCCAACATTGAATTTTCAAGTAGTTCCTACTTTTGCCGCCAAACACCACCGTTAAGAACTACTAGTTCAAACCTTGGTTACTAGACGCCACCGCAGTCGGCTCCTGGCGATGAACGTTGGAACCTATTATTCAAATGTTTAACCTATAATTAAGCTTCACACAGGTGCAATTAGTGGTAGGTTCTTTAACATGCCAGAAATCTATGACATGGGACCGCCGGCTTGACTTACCCTCCGAAAAAAAGGCATACTGAGGGACTTTTAACGGTCTTAAAAGATCCGATGACTTCGCCCGGTTTGGAACCCGCGATCCTGGGCCTAGAAGCTCAGCATGTGATTCGTTTATATAAAAATGATTAGTGTTCTTTGGAGGTGGCGTTGGTGCGCTTGAGTGGATGAAACTTGAACTAATTAACGAGAGTGTCAACTCTGACGATAGCAGAGAGGAGTTTAGACAAAGAGAGTTAAGATACTTTGATAAAAAAATGTGTTATAGGTTATTAGCGCTGATAAAAGAAAGCTATTGATGTAATACATTATTATGAAAGATAAACCTTAAGGAAGTTATAGATTGAATCATTCTGTCTTCTTTATTGCATCGTAATGGTTATATGACGATAGTTTCTAAAATACATTGTTCTAAGAAGGGAAACCAGAATAAAATCAGTATTTGAATGGTGGTATGAAACTGGAAATTGTATCTTGTTGTGACGGCATTATTGATACAATTTAATTATACATCCCTTAAGTCCACAAAATAGTAAGTAGCATTCCAATGATTTATAGTTATGTTGCAGTATATAATTAAGCTGCCTTGTTTACTGAAGTCTCTTGGTTGGTGTCGGAGACATACCACACCTTGAGATGAATGAGTTCTTGTGTCAGTATTAAGATTATATTCATTCGTAGTATTCTATGAATTGGCGCCCTCCCGGAAACTTATATCACACGTAAAGAAACAATTACAAATGACACCTCAAAGTCGGGCACGAGAACCAGGACACATCAGTGTAGGGGTAGGAATGCATATATATTGTGCGAGTGATTTTGGGGCATGTGTTTAGAGGTGTAATTCAGTATGTCGGAGAAAGATATGAAGCTAAGCAGCGGTCTTGATAGTGAAGAGAGCGTAGATGATAATACTATGATGTCAGAGAGTAACTCGAATACTAGTAAAGAGAAAGGAATTTCGGAAGATTCATTTGCTGCGATCATGAGAATGCTGAGTGAAAGATTTGATGAAAGTAAGAAAGAGAATCAGGAGATGCGAGAGGAAATAAGTAGGCGAAATCAGGAGATGCGAGAGGAAATAAGTAGGCAAAGTAAGAAAGATAGGAGATGCGAGAGGAAATAAGTAGGCAAAGTCAGGAGATGCGAGAGGAAATAAGTAGGCAAAGTCAGGAGATGAAAGAGGAAATAAGTAGGCAAAATCAGAAGATGATAGAGACGATAGATAAAAATAATAAGGAAATTCATCAAAGGTTAGACAATGTGGTCAAGAAAAAATGAGGAATTAAATAGGAAGTATGGGACTCTGCAGGAGAGTATTCAGGGGGTGAAACAGGAGATCAGATGTGAAACTAAGAATATGTTAGAAGAAGAAGCTAAAAGTATTATAAAGGAAGAAAAGGCTGTAGGTGAAAGTAGTTTGGAGTTAAAGGAG
Organism: Meconema thalassinum; assembly: GCA_946902985.2. NCBI lineage: Eukaryota > Metazoa > Arthropoda > Insecta > Orthoptera > Tettigoniidae > Meconema > Meconema thalassinum. The sequence goes on along the minus strand of OX336396.1, from coordinate 299,946,034 downwards.
ATGGTAGATGAAAGTAGCATAGAGTTAGAGGCAATTGTGAATGAGAATAGAGTAGATGAGAGGAAGAATTTGTTAGAAGAGACGTTACGCGAAAGTAGCATAGAGTTAGAGGAAATTGTAAGTGAGAATGGAGTAGAGGAGAGGAAGAATTTGTTAGAGGATACGTTACGCGAAAGTAGCATAGAGTTAGAGGAAATTGTAAGTGAGAGTGGAGTAGAGGAGAGGAAGAATTTGTTAGAGGAGACGTTACGCGAATGTAGCATAGAGTTAGAGGAAATTGTAGAGGAGAATAGAGTAGATGAGAGGAAGATAGTTGAGCTTGAAGTAAAGTTACGATATAAGATAAGGCGATGTTGTAAAGGAATATATTGGAGAGGACGTAGTAGGCATCAAAGAGGAATTAGATTTGGAGGTAGACGCCGCGGTTGTATAGGTCGAAATCGCTTAGGTTATAGAGGTAGACGTGGGATGGGCCATAATAGGCAAAGAAGAAAGAAAGGTTGTGGAGGTGGACGTAGAGGTCGCCGCCGACACAGCAGAGGAGGACGCTTTAATGGAAATAGAGGGGATGGATATTGTAGGCGTGATAATGATGAAAATGTTACTGGGGATACGTCTCATTTTAGAATAAATGATACAGATAGGTCTAGAAGAGCAGTAGGAGTTCGCTATATTAGAGGATGGACAAGACATACAGCCCAATGCTATAATGAATCTAATGATGATCATGATGATGAAGATGATAATGAGCCTAAATGTATTGACAATTTTGATAAAGTTGATGTTAAGAAAAGAGTTACGTTGGATGTTAAAGCTGAAAAGAAAATCCATAGAGACACTGAATTAAGGGAACAAGAAGAAATGGAAGAATATTACTTAGATTTGGTTATAGGAAGTTGTCAAGATCATTTCTTATCTGGACGTAAAATTAATGTGTTGGGGGCGCGTCCGCTATTTGTTGTTCTAGTTATGAATTCTGTATTGGAGGCATATACAGTATATGTCACAGTTGCACAATGTATATGTATTCGTTTGTATGCTGTAATGTATATGTTTTTCATTGTGTGTGTTACCTAGTATCTTTCTTAATTTTGAGTTATGCTGCGGATATTTTTCGTTATGTTCTATTTAACCTTTTGTCCATTCATTTTATTGCAGCTTTTGTTTCTTTTACTTGATTTTGTGTAGTAATTCTGAACAATTAAAATATAATTTCCAAGTTTTCTAAGTCATCGAATTAAAGTTGGAACATTGTACAGAATACTTCAAGGAATGTCCTACACTGCATTCTAAAGTGGACAGATGTGACAAGCTTTTGATGGTGGAGCAATATTTACAATCAGCTATAAGTAATTGGGAATTGTATCGTGTGATCTACAGCAACGAACCATGGATCGCCTAAAAATGGATGCTGAACCAATATCAGAGGATATAGTACCAATATATATATATATATTCACTACAAAAATGAACGGCCGACCTATAACCAGTTTTGCAACAGCCTTCTCAGTGTGTACTAGGCTTAGGAAAATGTGGTAGTTACGACAAAGCCACCTTGTGCTAGCGGCAGTGGAGGTGGAGATGGTGATTTGGTATCTTGATATCCAATTGTGGATGTTATTCTTCAAGAACATTTCAAGCTAATCAGGGAGAGCTAGAGGTATGGAGAGGAGACTACAGAATTGGTTGAAGAGGCGGATAACGGTTGGAAGATGGTGTGTTGTGCAGCTTGATTTGGACAAGATAATAGTATCATCACATGAAGAAGAGGGAAGTCCAGATCTCCGTGTCTCACGCTCTTATGTTTTTTTTTTTTGTGTTGCATGTGTATCAGAAAGCCCTTCAATATGACATAGTTGACAGGCTTTCTGGGGGCGATTGTAACGTTTACTGAGACCACATAGGACGTGATTCGTTTATATAAAAATGATTAGTGTTCTTTGGAGGTGGCGTTGGTGCGCTTGAGTGGATGAAACTTGAACTAATTAACGAGAGTGTCAACTCTGACGATAGCAGAGAGGAGTTTAGACAGTGAGAGTTAAGATACTTTGATTAAAAAAAAGTGTTATAGGTTATTAGCGCTGATAAAAGAAAGCTATTGATGTAATACATTATTATGAAAGATAAACGTTAAGGAAGTTATAGATTGAATCATACTGTCTTCTTTACTGCATCGTAATGGTTATATGACGATAGTTTCTAAAATACATTGTTCTAAGAAGGGAAACCAGAATAAAATGAGTTTTTGAATGGTGGTATGAAACTGGAAATTGTATCTTGTTGTGACGGCATTATTGATACAATTTAATTATACATCCCTTAAGTCCACAAAATAGTAAGTAGCATTCCAATGATTTATAGTTATGTTGCAGTATATAATTAAGCTGCCTTGTTTACTGAAGTGTCTTGGATGGTGTCGGAGACATACCACACCTTGAGATGAATGAGTTCTTGTGTCAGTATTAAGATTATATTCATTCGTAGTATTCTATGAATTGGCGCCCTCCCGGAAACGTATATCACACGTAAAGAAACAATTACAGTATTTTAACAAAAATCACATAGACTAGGCTATAATTAACACATATTGACGAGCTGAATTATCTCAACTAATACTGCAACTAAATAAGTGTACATATTGTAAATATTTTACCCGTGCTCTCAGACATAATCAAAAGTGACAGTCAGTCTGAAAGACTAGACTTTGTATCATTTTAAATGCTACAAATGCTGAAAAATGCTAGAAAGGCTGGAGGCTTCTCGCTTCGCTCGAAGCCAAAGACTCTTGACATGTTAGAAAATTATCTGCATAATACTTGTCTTGCTTTATAATACTTTACCTTGTTTCAAATTACTCGCGAACGGCAAGTGCAAACCAAGGGCAAAGCAAGATCAAGCGCGCGGAGGGAGATGGCTGGATGACGTGCCCCTTCCATCCAGTCTAAAAACACTTATAGTGGGCGATGTATTGAAGATAGAGATATGCTCTCATGGCCTTATTTGTAGAACATTTCATGCTGACCAATTCTTACGCTCATAGTATATTGATATTTTTAACGGTTTGCCCAGCGTAAGCTTAAGAAGCGCACGGACGCCAAGTTTGTTTTCGACTTTTTCACTGAAATCGTTACTGCTTGGCTTCCTTTGCTCTTACATAAATTATTTTCTACAGAATCTTTCCTCGAGATATCCTTTACAGAATGGTGAAAACCGATCAAAATCCATCCAGTGGTTCTCGAGATTACCCGTGACACCCAAGAATCGGGGATAGAGATTGTCGGGGTGCCATGCATCTGAGGTCATCTCGTCCCGTCACCGTAACGTAACGCCAGACCCCAGCGTAACGACGAAGTCGTCAAGATCATTTAAAATGATAAAAATTGTAGCCTAAGTGTAGGCCTAATGGATCTGATGATGATCACTTGACGAGCGAAACTGGTCATCCTAGTGTATTTATTAATCTCATGTAAATGTTTTTCAGGATTAGGGAATAACCCATCTCATTCGGGTGCAATCGTGTTGACCGACTGAAAAGCACCAAACTCTCGTTTACTAAGACAACACTGAAAATGGCTTCAAACACCATAATAAACATAACTCACGTGCCTTCTCCTTGAGGCTCCCGGATGTGTGAGTGCACGAAGACTTGGCTCCCATATTCTCCTGCCCATAATTTACCGTGTACCAAATAAAGCACTTGGCTGGAAGATAAGATATTCCACACTGAGGAAATGTTACGACATTTTTGTGCTAATTTAATAAAGTGAAGTGAATTGGACTTGATGAAGTCTGCCGTGTTACTGTTTGGAGACTTCAGACTCCATCTTGTTAGGTGGAGTAACAGATCATTTGTTCCTCTTTTTTTTTTTGACGTGACATCGTCAAAAAAATAAAAAATTGATGGAATACAGTAATGTTCGTGAAAAAGTGTTACAGTGAAAGGTGATGATATCGTTTTATCTCTCTTCTGTTGCTGCGCTCCAGTGTCGCTACTGTCATTTTTGGATGTCACGGGTGAACCTCCGGACAGATCATGATGCGGTTTTCACCATTCTGTAAAGGATATCTCGAGGAATATTTCTGTAGAAAACTATTTATTTAAGATTAAAGGAAGCCAAGCACAAACGATTTCAGTGTAAAAGTCGAGAAAAAAACACATGGCGTCCATGCGCTTTCTAAGCTTACGTTGGGCTAACCGTTAAAGATATCTGTATACTATGAGTGTAAGAATTATTCAGCATGAAAGGCTCTACAAAAATGTTCAGGAGAGCATACCTCTATCTTAAATGCATCGCCCACTATAAGTGTTTATACGTTTTAATTTCTTCCAACAATCTCCATTCAAGTGCTGAGGCGACGCTGTACGCTGTACAGCTTTTCCCGGAGCGGCTAGCTGGGAAATGAATGTATTATACCGGTATGCAGTTTTTATAACCTGTAATTATTGTAGGATTCAGGCAACCAGACACCCACCACTATTCTTAACTTATACCAAATTATAGGCAAATAATTACCGAGATTCCGAGAATTTTCAAATTCGCTTGGCCGCCATATTCGTTTTGTAGTTAACCGGTTTTTGAAAGTCTTATAGATGAACTTCCAGAAGGGCCCTTTATCTCCGTACAAAATTTCTGGGTGATACCGCTGATAGTTTCAGAGATATAGAATGCCTGTGAAATATTTCGCACAGCCGCCATCTTGAGGTTATGTAAACAATTGAACGAAGTTAGATGTCGGTGCATTACAATGTGTATATACATATACTGAACCAAGCTTTATTGCGTTTGGTTGTTTAAATCGCGAGAAACGTCTATTTAAAAGTCGCAACTTCGCTTGGCTGCCATGTTGGTTTTGTAGTTACCAGTTTTTCAAAAGTCACGTAGGTGAACTTCCAGTAGTTCCCTTTATCACCGTAAAATATTCCAGGGTGATATCGATTAACAGTTTCGGAGATATTGATTGCTGGTGAAATACTTCGTACAGCCGCCATATTGGATTGGTGAGACGTAACAAAATTTGAAGGGTACGCTCGGAGTCATCCGGAATAGTGCTATGAACTTACCGAGGTTCATTGAAATCGGTACAGCCATTTAGAAGTTATTAGGGGGGACACACACCATCACACACACGCACACACAGACACACGGACAAAAGGTGATCTCATAGCCTATTTTTTCATGAATGAAAATAGGCTAAAAATATGCGAAGCTGAAGTTTCGCAAGAGCGACAGTTAAAAGAAATCAGTCCGTGAGTAAGTTATCACGCTCAAATATCGTCGCGTATCGTAGTTGCATACACCCAATAACATTTTTTCATCCATCAACACCTCAAGATACCGATCGCGATAACTCAGTTTGTTCGAATGCCTACCAGAGAGGCTGATATTCTGCACTCAGGAAACGAGGTGCTGACCAGTCATGGGGTCACGTAGCTAATAAGACATCACGATATAGCGCCTTCTATTGGATGTTACTTGAACCATGAACCGCAGTCGCGCGATAGTCCAAGGCAGGCATTCTTACTGTTACGCTCGCGAGCACCATGGTGCTTTAAATTGGCATTGTAACTTTCAGTCGGTCAAGAATGCTAGCCACTACACCTCGAGGTGGAGTTAACCATGTTTTACCCTATGTGAAAAAGAAACAAGTAGTTCCGTGTAGAACTATACAGCCTATTTTCATATATCTTACTTACGGTAATTGCCTCTATCAACATACATAATTTCAGTTTGATTGCTGTAATAGATTGGTAGATATTAAGAACCGTCTAAATATTTTGGATGGTTGCCATGTTGGATTCTTATATGCATAGGCCATAGTGTTATGTACCATTAAATGAAAATTGTTGCGTTGGTTCATTATTCAAACTTTCACTTCGATCGCATGATTCCAACACAAGAAATAAAGACTTAATTTTTAAATTTCGCACAGCCGCCATCTTGAGGTTATTATAACAATTGAACTAAATTAGATGCCAGTGCATTACAATGTGTATAAACATGTACTGTACCTTATTTCACAGCGCTCAGATGGTTAAATCGCGAGAAAAGTCTATTTAAATGTTCCATTTCGCTTAGCCACAATGTTCGTTTTGTACTTGACTGGTTTTTGAAAATTACATTGGTGAACTTGCAGTAGTACCATCTATCAGCGTACAAAATTTCAGGTTGATATCTGTAATAGTTTCGGAGATATAGAATGCCGGTGAAGTATTTCACACAGTCGCCATGTTGGATTGGTGAGACGTACCAAAATTTGGAGGGCACGGTCGGGGTTGTCCGATATGGTGCTATAACCTTACCGAGTTTCATTGAAATCGTTCCAGCCGTTTGTAAGTTATTAGGAACACACACACACATACATACGTACACATACACACACGGACAAAAGGTGATCTCATAAGCCTATTTTTTCATAAATGAATATAGGCTCAAAACGACGGAAGCTGTTTGTTTCAAGTTACCGTTAGCTTCATGGTAGTAAACTACGGGAACAACATTTCACGAGGAATCTGAACCACCAGATATTCGATATTTTGCCTTGAAATTCTCGGTAGACTATAGATGGACACCATCTGTGAAGTTTACTGTGCTTGTGCCTCCTACAGGACGTTAAATATTTATGTACAACTTTACCTGGACAGCTCACAACTGCACAGGAGTAAGGGAAAGCTGCTACAGAATATTGGAAACCCCATGAGCACGCTATATTTGAATTTGTTTCCAGTGCTTTGTGGTAACATATTGATTTATGCAGTCTACTCCCACATCCAAAGCAGTGTATTAATAGATTGCTTATCAAAGACAGAGCGTGTTGTATACTTAGCCGTGCGCTTTAAATACTCTACCACGACTGCGATGGGGGGTTGCAGAGAGCCCGGTAATGGATGGTTCGAAATCCGACACTGATGGTGGCCATCCTGAGGTAAGGGTAGTTTGGTGCTTAACCTTTGAGAACTGGCGTGAAAAAATATATCACGAGGACTGGCGTCGGGTCGTTTTGACCCATAGTGTGTCACTCAATTTTTGTCGTAGTCGTAGGGATTTTAACGAAGTAATTTTACACCTGGTGTCTTCCTATGAACTATTCCCAGTATAAAATGAGGTTTATTTATATTTTTTTTAAATTTAACATTCTGAAACATGACAATACTTTTCGTAACAATATAATTGGCCTTGATAATGGCGGCAAAACAGTCATCTGTTTTTTAGAACAAAGGAGGTGATGACCAAGGTGTCCCTAGACCCTAAACACGGAAGAAGAACGTGAGCTATGTGATTGTGCTGCTCCAAAATAGGTGGATTCTCCCTCTTAGTTTTTAGATTGTCCCGGCTAACGTAAGTCGAAAATTGTCACGCGAGGACTGGCGCCATGGGTAAATCTGACCCGACCATAAATAATAAAGAAATAAGTTGATTGTTCCAAAAGCTAACATGTTTGTTTTGCCGGGTGAAGTTCAAGGCTAGGATGGAAGGTTCAGCAAACGACAGGAAAAAAGGGCTGACCAAAATGAAAATATAGAGCATTATTTAAGCCTCGGATGAAAAATACCCAGTCCTCACAGGTTAAAGGGTGTGTATAAGAACAAAGCATTGAGAGAAGTAGGAAAAGAGTGCAGCACACTTGCTCAGAGAATGCCATGAAAACAAGATAACAATAATAAAGTTCGTAGATAACAGAAGTTTAAAATGAATACTGGTATCACACTTTATTAAAATCACAAAATAGGGAATGGGGGAATTAAAGAGCCCGGCACAAAAACCAGACCGCAAACAAATTATGAATTTTTTCTGGAGACACAAAAAACTGAATAAAGTAAACTATATGTCGAAAAAGTACCGTAAATGTTATCTTCGTACACTAGCTAGAAGGTATAGTAACTTACATATTGAATTGGAAATGATAGGTGTTCTTTTTCTCCCAGTTTATTAATACAACCGCTGGAGCTGTCTTGTTTCGTGTCTCGGTAAACTAGCCTATGTTTACTACGGAGAATGCAATAACCAGTACTATATACCTGAGTTATCGCTGTAAATTACTTTATGATCGACGATGTCGAAATGTGAATAATATACGTCAGAAAACGGTATCATAATGATGGTCATTATAGTACTGTTTTCCATTATGATATAGTTTTTCCAGCCAATCAGAGCTCATTCATTGACCAATGAGGTAAGGATAACTTCGCACAAAATCCAACATGTCGAACATGAACACAGTATCTTTTTATATAAATTACCGACATGGAAAGTGCACCGTCCATATGTTCACGTAAATAAACTGGCGAATATGAGACAAGAAGTAGCTCTGTACCTTAATATCCCGAACTCCAATTTCTACACAGCGCATTGCTTTCAAACGACTTCGGTGACAGTTTGACTGAATGTTGCTACTCATCGGTGTTCGGCAGCCTGTAATCATATGACATTGCCAAACAGACAGAGCGCATCCATCGGTCGGTCAGAGAACTTGGAAACCAGAGATATCAAAACCAGCGATGCACTCGAATCACAAAATTCAAGTGACTGAATCTCAACAGATATTTATGAATATTTATGTTAAAACATATAATAAATTTATAATTATCGCCGAACATAAACAGTCGTATGCAACGAGCCTATAAAGACAATAATTAAGACATGAGTATGTTTGTAAAACAAGCGTAAGCCAGTTTTATAATTTCCATACGAGTGTCTTAATTACCATTATTATTATATAGCAGACTTACTGTGAGAGTAAATATTGTTACAAGATTTACTGTGTAGACGAGGGTTGTTATTTTTAGCCTATTTTCAATTTTGAAAAAATAGGCTTATGAGATCACCTTTTGTCCGTGTGTGTGTGCGTGTGTATGTGTGTGTGTATGTGTGTGTGTGTGTGATTCGTGTGTGTGTCCCCCCCTAATAAAATCTAAACGGCTGGAGCGATTTCAATGAAACTCGGTATGTTCATAGCACTATTCCCGGCGACCTCGACCGTGCCCTTCAAATTTTGTTACGTCTCACCAATGCAAAATGGTGGCTGTGCGAAATATTTCACTAGCATTCAATATCTCCGAAACTATTACCGATATCGCCCTGAAATTGTGTACGGTGGTAAAGGGTACTACTAGAAGTTTACCTATGAGACTTTCAAAAACCTGGCGACTACAAAACCAACATGGCGGTCAAGCGAATTTGAGACTTTTAAATAGACTTTTCTCGCGATTTAACTATCCACACGTAATGAAACTTGGTACAGCAAATGTTTATACACATTGTAATGCACTGGAGTCTAATTTAGTTCAATTGTTTACATAACTTCAAAATGGCGGCTGTGCGAAATATTTAACTGACATTCTATATATCCGAAACTATTACAGATATCACCCTGCAATTTAGTACGGTGATAAAGGGTACTGATACAAGTTTACCTATGTATATTTCATAAACTTGTAAAGTAGAAAACGAACATGGCGACCAAGCGAAGTTGACTTTTAAATAGACTTTTCTCACGATTTAACCATCCAATCGTAATGAAACTAGGTACAGCAAGTGTTTATACACATAGTAATGCACTTTAGTCTAATTTAGTTCAATTGTTTACATAACCTCAAAATGGCGGCTGTGCGAAATATTTCACTGACATTCTATATCTCCGAAACTATTACAGATATTACCCTGCAATTTTGTACGGTGATAAAGGGTACTGGTACAAGTTTATCTATGTATATTTCATAAACTTGTAAAGTAAAAAACGAACATGGGGACCAAGCGAATTTGAAATATTTTAATAGACTTTTCTCGTGATTTAACACTCTGAGCGCAGTGAAATGTGGTACAGTAAATGATTTTGCAGATTGTAATGCACTGCCATCTAATTTAAATCAATTGTTTACATAACCTCAATATGGCGGCTGTGCGAAATTTTAAAATTAAGTTTTTATTTCTTGTGTCGTAATCATGCGATCAAAGTGAAAGTTTGAATAATGAACCTAGGCAATAATTGTCCTTGAATGGTACATAATTCTATGGCCTATACATATAACAATCCTAAATGGCGAGCTTCCGAAATATTTAGACGGTTCTCAATATCTATGAATCTTTTACAGCTACCAAACTGATTTTTTTTTATGTTCATAGAGACTATAAACATATGTTCACCTATAGGACTTTCATTAACCTGGTGAGCACAAATCCAACGTGGCGGCGACGCGAAGTATAAATATTTAAATGGACAATTCTCGCGAATTAACTATCCGAGTGCTGTTAAACGTTGCACGTTAAATGCTTATACAAATGTTGATCCACTGGCATCTAATTTATTTCAATTGTTTGCATAATCACAAGATGGCTGCTGTGCGTAATTTTAAAATCTCGTTTTTACTTCTTGTGTTCTAATCATGCGATTGAAGTTTGAATACCACACGTACACAATAGTCTTAATGTAATAGTACAAAAATAAAATTCCAACCTGGCGACAATCTGAAATATTTAGACGGTTCTCAATATCTACGAATCTGTTACAGCAATTAAACTGAAATTTTGTAAGTTGTTAGAAGAAATTAACATGAGTAGGATATATGAAAATAGGCTGTATAGTTCTTCACGGAACTACTTGTTTCAAGTTCCGATGGACTGTATAAAAATTACAGATTGACATTACCAAACTGATTTTACTACCAAATGTTTGTTTGTTCTATTCATAGCCTATGTCTCAACATAATTGCGAAAACGATTGAAACATTTGTCGTATCATTACTCCAGCTATCCAATGCCCTCGGCAAAATATTCTGCCGCCACTGACATGGATACGTCTGGACAATCTCTTGAAGTGTTTCCTTTTTGGAGAGGCGTTGCCGCCCAACCATACCTTCAATTCTCGACAGAGGTGAAAAGCATTCAGTGCTGGTTTGGACTAAACGGCAAATGGTCCAAAACTTCACACTTGAATTCTTTGAAAATATCTATCGTAACGTTGGCACAGTGCGGTCGTGAATGATTTTCACTTTATTCAAGAATTGAAGGTACGGTTGGGCGGCAACGCCTCGCCAAAAGGATAAACTTCAGGAGACTGTATAGACGTACCCACCTCAGTGGCGGCAGAATTATTTGCCGAGGGCATTGGAAAGCTGGTGTAATGATACGACAAATGTTTCAATCGTTTAGGCGATTATGTTGACATAAGAAGAAAACAAACAAACATTTAGTAGTAAAATCAGTTTGGTATGTCAATTTGTTATTTTTATACTGTCTGTCAAAACTTGAAAAAAAAAAAAAAACAGTACAACAAATAAATGATATTCACTGGAAGTTCATCCACACCATCGTCATCACCGGGTGCATCATCGTTCTCAGTGGGAACTATGTGGTTGTAGAACCACAAACCGACCTGTGGAACATAATTCGAAGCTACACCAAGGGACCAAATCTCATGGGAAGGCACGGAATATGATGCTAATAACGAGTAGTTCCTCCGCGATTCCTAAAAACGGCAGCAATACGGTGAGGCATCGACTCGACAAGAAATGGGTTCTTGGCTGTCGAGTTTCTCGCATTTTAATCAAATTATTGTACGGATATCCATTTGTTAGCCTATTTTCATTTTTGAAAAAATAGGCTTATGAGATCACCTTTTGTCCGTGTGTGTGTGCGTGTGTGTGTGTGTTTGTGTGAGGTGTGTGTGTGTCCCCCCCTAATAAAATCTAAACAGCTGGAGCGATTTCGATGAAACTCGGTAAGTTTATAGCACTATTCCCGGCGACCTCGACCGTGCCCTTCAAATTTTGTTACGTCTCACTAATCCAACATGGCGGCTGTGCGAAATATTTCACTAGCATTCAATATCTCCGAAACTATTACCGATATCGCCCTGAAATTTTGTACGGTGATAAAGGGCACTACTGGACGTTCACCTATGAGACATTCAAGAACCTGGTGACAACAAAACCAACATGGCGGTCAAGCGAAATTGAGACTTTTAAATAGACATTTCTCGCGATTTAACTATCCAAACCTAATGAAACTTGGTACAGCAAATGTGTATACACATTGTAATGCACTGGAGTCTAATTTAGTTCAATTGTTTACATAACCTCAAAATGGCGGCTGTGCGAAATATTTCACTGATATTCTATATCTCCGAAACTATTACAGATATCACCCTGAAATTTTGTACGGTGATAAAAGGTACTGATATAAGTTTACCTATGTATATTTCATAAACATGTAAAGTACAAAACGAACATGGCGACCAAGCGAATTTGAAATATTTTAATAGACTTTTCTCGTGATTTAACTCTCTGAGCGCAGTGAAATGTGGTACAGTAAATGAATTTGCAGATTGTAATGCACTGCACTCTAATTTAATTCAATTGTTTACATAACCTCAAGATGGCAGCTGTGCGAAATTTTAAAATTAAGTTTTTATTTCTTGTGTCGTAATCATGCGATCGAAGTGAAAGTTTGAATAATGAACCTAGGCAATAATTGTCCTTGAATGGTAGATAACTCTATAGTCTATACATATAACAATCCTAAATGGCGAGCTTCCGAAATATTTAGACGGTTCTCAATATCTATGAATCTTTTACAGCAACCAAACATTTTTTTTTATGTTCATAGAGGCTATGAACATATGTTCACCTATAGGACTATCAGTAACCTGGTGAGCACAAATCCAACATGGCGGCGACGCGAAATATATATATTTAAATGGACGTTTCTCGCGAATTAACTATCCGAGTGCCGTGAAACGTCACACATTAAATGCTTATACAAATGTTGATCCACTGGCACAATTGTTTGCATAATCACAAGATGGCTGCTGTGCGTAATTTTAAGATCTCGTTTTTACTTCTTGTGTTCTAATCATGCGATTGAAGTTTGAATACTACACCTACACAATAATCTTAATGTAATAGTACAAAAATAAAAATCCAACCTGGCGACCTTCTGAAATAGTTATACTGTTCTCAATATCTACGAATCTGTTATAGCAATTAAACTGAAATTTTGTATGTTGATAGAGGCAATTAACATGAGCAGGATATATGAAAATAGGCTGTATAGTTCTTCACGGAACTACTTGTATTTTATTTCATATTGTTAAACGCTGTAGACGATATCATTGAATATCTAAACATGTTCGTTTAACCCTTGTGTGGAGGCGCGAAAAAAGAAACGTAGCCTATTTGGTCGAGCACGGTCAAAAAGACTGGGTATTATTTAAAGCAGGGTATAGTAGCTGACACTTGTTTTCTTAACGCTTTAGTGCAATACGTAATAACAAATGAGTCAATAAAGCATAGTTTTGAGAATCTTTTATGTAGCCTATAAGAAATCGTTTATGCGGCTTCGGTGGCGTAGTTGGTAGCATGCTGAGCTTCTATGCCCAGGTTCACGGGTTTAAATCCGGACAAAGTCTTCGGATTTTTAAGAGCGTTAAAATCCCTCAGTATGCCTTCCTTCAGAGGGGAAGTAAAGCCGGCGGTCCCATATCATAGATTTATGGCATGATAAAGAACCTTCCACTAATTACACTTGTGTGAAACTAAATTATAGGTTAGATTTGACTGACGCTCTTAGGTTCCAACGTTCGTCGCCACGAGCCGACGGCGGTGGCATCTAGTAGCCATTGGTCATTGACGGTGGAGTATGGTATCAAAAGTTGGAACAACTTGAAAATTGAATGTCGGCAGTCCTCACTTGAATTATAAAAGAAAAAGAAACAAGTAGTTCCGTGAAGAGCTATAGAGCCTGTTTTCATATATCCTACTTATGTTAATTGCCACTGTCAACATACAAAATTTCAGTTTGATTGCTGTAATAGATTCGTAGATATTGAGAACCGACTAAATATTTCGGATGGTCGCCATGTTGGACTTTATATATGTAGGTCCTAGAGTTATGTACTGTTACATGAAGATTATTATGTACGACTTTAAATAACCTGGTGATTACAAATCCAACATGACGGCGACGCAAAGTATAAATATTCACATGGACGTTTCTCGCAATTTAACCATCCGAGTGCAGTGAAACTTGGTACAGTAAATCCTGATACAACGGTTATCAGACAGGTTCTAGATACTCCTAATGTACATGTGGCTATATGACCACGTTGTCGCTGATCTTAACCAAGGAACCAACCAAAATCGCTTATATTTTTAGCCTACTTTCGATTTTTGAAAAAAAATGAAAGTAGACTTATGAGATCACCACAGGGCGAAAAAAAGTTTGTCTGTCTGTGTGTGTGTATGTGTGTGTGTGAGTCTGTGTGTGTGTGTGTGTGTGTGAGTGCGTGTACTCTGAATGTCTGCCCCCCCCCCCCCACAAATCGAACACGGTGAGCGCAAATTGAACGAAATTTGGTGCAAAGGTAGCACTAGCAAAGGGCACCTCAGTGTCATGTTTTATATCACCGCCATCTTGACGGAAACGTAATGGCAGCCACACAAATGTTCAAAGCTTAAATCAAATTACGACTAACCTAATCATCCGATCTCCACCAAATTTTGCAACAACATACCCTTATGGAGGAAGCATCCTTTGACAAATCTAATAGGTCATTACCCTAATAGTTTGCGGATGGCGGCCATCTTTGTGTCAAAATCGATTACCCCTATTAATTCGAACACGGTGAAACCGAATGGAATGAAATTTGTTACAGAGGTAGCACTAGCAAAGGGCACCTCAGTGTCATGTTTTATATCGCCGCCATCTTGACGGAAACGTAATGGCGGCCACACAAATATTCAAAGCTTAAATCAAATTACGATTAACCTAATCATCCGATCTCTACCAAATTTTGCATCAACATACCATTATGGAGGGAGCATTCTTTGACCAAACCAATAAGTCATTAGCCTAATAGTTTGCGGATGGCGGCCATCTTTGTGTCAAAATCGATTACCCCTATTAATTCGAACACGGTGAAACCGAATTGAACGATATTTGGTACAGAGGTAGCACTAGCGAAAGGCAACTCAGTGTCATGTTTTATATCGCCGCCATCTTGACGGAAACGGAATGACGGCCACCCAAATGTTAAAAGCTTAAATCAAATTTCGACCATCCTAATAATTTCATCTCTACCGGATTTTGCAACAACATGCCTTTTTGTGGAAAGCATCTTATGACTGACTTCAAGGTCATCAGCCCAATAGTTTGCAAATAGCGGCCATGTATGTGTGGAATTCCATTCCCCAGATCAATTCAAACACGGTGAAACCGAATTGAATGAATTTTTTTTACAGAGGTAGCACTAGCAAAGGGCACCTCATATTCATGTTTAATATCCCTATAGCACGTTGTATTTCAACAAGCTACTACAACCAACATTCAATTATACTCCTTGAAAAGGACAAAGAGTTATAACAATACCCATGCATTTAGGATAAAGTAGGCTATATGTTCTTTACTGAACATCTTGTTTTAAAATAAGTATGTAACGAAATAATGTAACCCTCTAAAGCTTAAATTACTACACATGATATAATGTGACAATATATCTTCAAAATCTAAGAATTACAGCTAGTCCCAAGAGTATGCATTTATACATCCAACAAAGAACTATTATAATGATCTCCCACTCGATTGTTGAAACAAAGACATGGTCGCGCACGGAGCTTTAGACCGGTTGTCGAAACGTTTGCTTGTTGCAACAGAGCGCGTTGGGTGAAACTGATAAGAGTATCACGGTGTTGCTGGGTGAGGGGTAGGGGGAAGGTACTACAGAGGGAAAAGTCTTGGTGCCAAACCGAGTACGCACAGCACAAATAAACAATAGGTCCAGTCTAAAAGACCGTGGCGCGACTAACAGAGTGTTCAATGATAATGTTAATAATAATAATAATAATAATGATAATAATAATAATAATAATAATAATAATAATAATAAGGGTTGCCTAGGAATTGCTGGTACAGGGTAGGTTAACATTACCACAAATATTCCGTTTAAAATAGTTCAATCTATGCCCTGTATTGTGTGTTTATTACTCCGTTTACTCAATTAGTCCAATTGGGCCCCTATAACAGATATTAATTGTGTAATATCGTTTATTTCGTTAGAAACAAGGGTTAGGATTGAGTTAAATGGCATCAGTTGGATCACATATTTACAAAGAATCTGCGTCGATCAGTCAAAATAACACACTAGCATTCACAGGAGTGTTGTAAACCTTGCCATAGGTATCAAAGGCAATACCCAGGCAATACCTGGCTGAAGGTATAAAAAGCACACAGGAAAGGCAATAATAGTAATTTGCTTTAAGAAATGTCACTGCCTGTGATACGGCAGGTTACCTCTAGAACCACCGCTAGAGGTGACAATACGCAAACCGGTGGCAGTGGGATGACAAGCTGCTGTCCACCCATCAGTAGACCCGAAGAAGCTCCAGCAGCTCAAGACGATATTGGCGGTACACAAAATCTCGAGTCTCACACCGCACCTGACGGCAGTGCCTTTGTAATAAATACAACCACTCTCGCAGGTAAGCCCAGAAAACGCATGAAATGGGAATCTCATATGAATGAATATCGTCTTGAAACAGATATAACAAACTACCGCCAAGCACTGCATGCGGCTTTCAAGCAGCAGTATCCTCTGTTTAGCATCACTGAGCAACGAGTCGCGGATCAAAGAAGAGCAATTGTAAAGAATCATTTAGTTCCCGACCCTGTTCTGGATCGAATCAGACAGGAGATATCTCATGAACTATATCCCTCAGCTGCAAGTGGTGAAACTAGCCAAATAAATACTGATAATGAGGTCTCCCTGAATGAATCGACTCACGTAAATGAACCTCATAATGGGGAAACAAGCCATCATTCCAAGATCCAAGACGAATTTAATTCAACTCTGCTTGAATATGCAGGTACTGACCCTACCCAACGTCCTATACTTCCGAGGCAGCAGTCTTCCCGCAAGTTTGCCATGGTGTTGAAAGAACTGAACGAAACCGTACTTCCCAACTATTTAGAAGAGCACCAATCTTTCATGGAGGTTCATACTGCTATCTATTGTGCAGCACTAGCTGCAGTACGAATTAATGGGGGTAGGCCACGCCCTCCAAACCAACAGTCTGCTGCAAGGAAACCCAGTGATCCACCATGGGCAAAACGTTTAAAACAACGCATTGAACGACTACGCCAGAATGTGAACAGACTGCAACAGTATAAGAATGGAGTGAGAAGTAGACGTCTGAACAACCGCATACGAAGGATCATGATGGACTCCTCACTAGAAGAATTTCAGGTCCCCGAGGACGCAGTGATAACAGAAGTACTTGATACTTATAAACAAAAACTTGCAGCCCTCTC
This sequence comes from Meconema thalassinum, assembly GCA_946902985.2. Taxonomy (NCBI): domain Eukaryota; kingdom Metazoa; phylum Arthropoda; class Insecta; order Orthoptera; family Tettigoniidae; genus Meconema; species Meconema thalassinum. The sequence continues at coordinate 299,928,734 of OX336396.1, read as the reverse complement.
TAAGCGTCTTAAGAGATACCAGAACACTACCGAACGGAAGAAACAGAACAATGACTTCAAGAGAAATGAGAGAAAGTTCTATGAAGACCTGAAAAAGACACCTCAAGTTCAGAATGATTCTCCAGAAGGACCCAGTGCGGAGAGTGTTACCGACTACTGGTCATCAATATGGTCTAGGCCGGAAGAACACAACAATGAAGCTCCGTGGTTGAAGGAAATAGAGAATGCTACCAGACGAATAAATCAAATGGCTCATACAGACGTTGATGTTGAGGAACTACGCCAGGTCATCAGCCGCCTACAGAATTGGAAAGCACCTGGAATTGACCGGATCCATAATTACTACTATAAAAGGCTCACATGCACCCACCGTTTACTGGCTATTCACATACAATGTTTTCTGGAAAATCCTGCAGCATTTCCAGTTTTCCTAGCCAGAGGGTTAACCTATCTCAAGCCAAAGGACTCTAAAATCACAAATCCATCTAAATATCGCCCCATCACCTGCTTGCCAAACTTTTATAAGATCATTACATTCATTATTGCTAACCGAATTCGTGCGCATTGTGAGGAAAACGCCATTCTCGCAGAGGAGCAAAAGGGTTGCAGAAGGAATTCTCAAGGATGTAAGGAACAGCTCACTATTGATGCCGTGGCATTAGAGCAGGCCTGTCGTAGATCACGAAATCTTTATGCCTGCTTCATTGATTACCAAAAAGCTTTCGATTCCGTGCCTCATACATGGCTTATACAGAGCTTGGAGATTTACAAGGTTAACCCTATTATAGTGAACTTCCTGAAGTGCGCAATGGTTTCATGGAGCACTGCCCTCCAACTTACAGTGGGTGGCACTCGTTTAACATCTTCATTAATACCGATTCGCCGAGGAATTTTCCAAGGAGACTCGCTAAGCCCACTCTGGTTTTGTCTGGCATTGAATCCTCTCTCGCAATTCCTGAACAGTAGCAACTACGGATTTAGTATTAAGGGTAATCATGGTGAAGCGTACAGGATGAACCATCTTCTTTACATGGATGACATTAAACTGTATGCATCAACTAAAGTGCACCTACAATATCTTATCTCTATCACTCAGAGCTTTTCTTCAGATATCCATATGCAGTTTGGTTTTGATAAGTGCAGAACACAGACTGTTATTAGAGGCTCGCACTCTGCACAAGGAATACCTGTTGGAGAGGGACAAAGAAGTATTCAGCCGTTGGAGGAAGGCGCATTGTACAAATATCTTGGGTTCGCCCAGAGTACCCGTCTCAGACACAGTGATATCAAGAAGAACATAACTGAGCAGTATACTTCACGGCTTCGCAGTATTCTCTCTTCAAAACTTAGCGCTAAACATATCATTAAGGCAGTTAACTCATTTGCAATGCCCGTAGTTACATACTCCTTTGGTATAATCAGGTGGACTCTAACTGAACTGCACGATCTGCAACGAAAAACATCGGTGCTTTTATCACGCCATCGTATGCACCATCCGAAATCAGCAACAGAGTGCCTGACTCTACCTCGGTCTGAAGGTGGTAGAGGACTGATAGACATCATGAACCTTCATACAAAACAAGTGACAACTCTGCGTGCATATTTCCACAACAAAGGAGAAACATCCCCTCTCCATCACACTGTATCTTCAGCTGATGATAATTACACACCGCTCCATCTGTCATCTTTAGATCCACCAGTAAAAGAAATGAAAACTACTGAACACAAGATCGGGAATTGGAAACAGAAGGCGCTTCATGGGAAGTTTCCACATGAGTTGGACCAGCCTCACATCGACAAGTTAGCGTCGCACGCATGGCTGACCCACTCGGTCTTCTTTCCGGAAACAGAGGGATTTGTTGTAGCTATCCAAGACCAAGTTGTTGCTACTCGAAGCTATAGGAAATTTATAATAAAAGATCCAGCAACAGAGAGTGAGAAATGTCGCCGCTGTGGCAAATGTAGTGAAACCATTCAACACGTCATATCAGGTTGTTCCCACCTTGCCAACACTGACTACAAACATCGACACGACCAAGTTGCCAACATTATGCACCAGAAACTGGCATTGAAGTACAAACTTCTTCAAAGCTCCGTCCCCTATTGGAAATACATACCATCTGCAGTACTCGAAAATGCCACACACAAGCTCTATTGGGACAGAGGAGTTGTGACAGATGTCGCAGTCAGTAACAACCGGCCAGATATCATAGTCATCAATAAAGTACACAAAGAGGCATTACTGATAGATATCGCATGTCCCAACACTCAAAACATCCAAACAACAGCTGCTACTAAAATATCTAAGTACACAGAGCTGGCAATTGAGATAAAGCAGATGTGGAAACTTGATTCGGTGACTACCATCCCAATAATTGTATCGTGTACTGGTGTTATACCGAAAACTCTCCACAGTAGTCAATCAATATTGAATCTGCACCCGCAGATATATATTGAACTTCAGAAGGCAGTTCTGTTAAACACCTGCCATATTGTTAGGAAGTTCCTTGGTGACAATACACTGGCCGAATACTCAGCAAGGCTTGATGATCCAGATGGGAATTTAGCTCATCCTACAAATGAAGGAGACTCGTGAAGACTGCGGGCACGACATGGATGTGAAGTCTCTGAACAGTATAATAGAAATTATCTCAGTATAGATGGTTCCTTGCTAAGCCCGAACCAGGCTGTAACAGAAAATGTAGCCGGTATTTGCCGTGATAATGTTGTTAAACAATAAACTATAATAATAATAATAATAATAATAATGTATATACAGTATTTTAGCGTTGACAAGGTCGATTAACCCTTTAAAGGGCAAAACTTTCTCAAACTTTTATGAGTTTCTACATTTCAATACAGTTTTATTATTTTATTATAAATAATGATTTTTTGTTTATTTTAAGGTTAATATATTTTTAATTCGTTTTCTGTTCTCATAGATATTTATTTTTATTTTACTGAATTTATTAATTAACTAATTTCGAATTGATTCTTACAATTATTTTCATAATTCTTTTTAGTTATGTTTATTATTTTAATTTTTATATTTCTTTTTATTATTGTAATTTTATTTTAATGATTTTAATTTCTATATTTATATTTTATTTTTACAATTAAATTGTTAATTTATTTAGTTTATTTTTTTAAATTTTATCCACCACCTTACGACAAGTAGATACGTATATAATATTTGATTTTTAGAAATACTAGCACTTCGACATGAAAATTTTCCAAAATTTGACTGAAATATTCAACCATCAGCATCTTTGAAAGCATAAACTGTCCTTATGACAGGTGGTTAATATAGATACTGCCATCCCATAAAGGGTTAAAAATATTAAATATTTAGCAGCAGATAAATAAATCTTTCGCGAGCTCCAAATCCAGAAGAGAGATGGGGTTTAAAAAGTGGCGGAGAGTTCCCATCGACGTTTAACGTTTCACAGCTTGGAATATCAGTTAATTGTAAAAGTGTATAAAGTTTCCCTTTGAGAGGGCGGGTTCCTTCCAAAATACCCGTGTGGCTCACCGCGTCCCATAGCTGTTCAGGTGTTAGAAGGACTCTGGTTTGCACAATCGATTCCTTTGAGAGGGTGGTAGCCTCAAGGCAAATGCCACACGCTTGGTGAAGCGCACTATTAACTTCTGCTGCATGGACACACAGGTGGCTACACAGGCGAATAGATTGTCGGTTATTTAACCTTTGAACTGCTATGTATTCCATCCCTGTGCTGAGTTAGTTTCACTCATCGTAGCCACATTCTACATCAATGCCCTAAATCAATTTAACATAATCTTCCTTACAATTTACAAATCAAATATAAACAAATATGGATAAATATACAGTAAATATAAACAATTATATTTGATTTTAACGTATACAAGTTCCGTTTAGTTGTAAAAATTTACACATTTTTTTTTTTTTTTAGAAGATAACTTATATTTTGTATTACTTTGTAACAGATCTCATTTCGATAGTCTGTTTTGGAACATTTGAAGAGAATCTGAAAATGCCCATATAGTTACAATCACTCGCAACTTTACATGTTTTAATATTTTCTTCCGACCACTCAATTTATTTATTTATTTATTTATTTATTTATTTTCATCGTTGTGGCCACTAGGGACCGCGAGATCTCACCACGCCTTCACCCATTGGGAATGGGATTTCTTCTATTCATCCGAGTGAACATATCTCTTGCTGGGTTTTACTTCCTCTTGATGAACCTGACGGAGTTTTCGTTTCAATGGGGTTCTGAGCAAGATATGATTCAGAAATTTCAAACTTTAACAAGTCCTTATCCACTTCCACCAACCAAAGATGCATCACCTTCAAACCTCGGAAGTATAATAATAGTCGGTTGGAGAATCTACTGACTGGCATTCTGAGGAGGTGGGCATAGAATGTTATTACAATTGAGATCTTTTCGGTGTGGGAGTATATTTCTGACTTACTCCAGAGCTTGTAACCACCCTCTCAAAACTTAGGACCAAACATTTTCCTAAATATCTTGCTTTCCTTAACTTCAAGTCTCCCGATCGGGCCACCTGCGTGGTTTGTAAGGTATTCCGCTGCATACAGTGCTTCCGGTCTAATCACAGTTTGATTCTTTGCATTACTACAGATGGACTTTTTACTGTATTTATTTATTTATTTATTTATTTATTTATTTATTTTGCCAAAAGGCCTCCGTGGCTTAGGCGGCAGCACACCGGCCTCTCACCGCTGGGTCCGTGGTTCAAATCCCGGTCACTCCATGTGAGATCTGTGCTGGACAAAACGGAGGCAGACAGGTGTTTCTCCGGGTACTCCGGTTTTCCCTGTCAAAATTTCATTCCAGTAACACTCTCCACTATCATTCCATTTCATCTGTCATTCATTTAATCATTGCCCCAGAGGAGTGCGTCAGGCCTCGGCAGCCGGCACAGTTCATATCCTCGCCGTTAGATGGGGGCTTCATTCATTCCATTCCTGACCCGGTCGGAGACTGGAAGCAGGCTGTGGATTTTCATTTATTTATTTATTTATTTTGCCGGCCACGTGGTGTTGGGATAGCGCGCCTGCCTCTCACCCGGAGGCCCCGGTTTCGATTCCCGGTTCAGTCAGCAATTTTAGAAACTGACACGAGGGCTGGAACCGGGTGCACTCGGCCTCGTGAGGACAATTGAGTAGCTGTCTGACAGTGAGGCAGTGCCCTGGACACGAAAACCATGATTAACGGCTGAGGGCATCCGATGTGCTGACCACGTGTCACCCCAATATCTGCCGTCCAAATAGCTGGGCAGCGGTCGCTTGGTAGGCCTAGGCCCTTCATGGGCTGTTGTGCCCATTTATTTATTTATTTATTCTTTTATTAATTTGTTGATTGATTGATTGATTGATTTATTGAATTATCTAGTTGCTGCTCACGTTTCTCTCATGTCCATTTGCCGTCGATAATTGGTGGCTACGTCTATTGATACACAACAAGGACCAATGCAGATTTGTCCACTGTAGAGGATGGTGGTGTAAAATAGGCAACGTTCAAGCGGCTGTGTATTCATGTGTTCCAGAATAGCCTGATGAAGTTCTCAGGGAGTAGCCGAATATAGTGAAGTCCATTAGGAAGTTCCCGGCAGGTGGGGGTAATGGAGATGTGTGTTCAGTGATCACGGAGACATTGTCGAGTTACTTCGGCGCGAGGCACAGACCACATACATTATCCTGGCCCACAAATAGAATTGTGCAACGCTCTTTACACGGCACGACATTGCGGTGTCCAGCAAACAAGAACAACCACTGCAGTTAGTGGAAGCCTTGAATACAGAGTATCGGACCGGAATGAGATATATCCCAAGTTCGAGTCCTGGTCGCGCCAGGCTCTCTGTTTAATATCATCCGCCTCCTTGCGTAGTGGCTAGGAAATTTTGTCTCGCAAGGGCACACAACTTGTGGGACGTGGGTTGGCGACCACGGGACCCCAGCTGAGTCCGGCATTGCTTCCACTTACTTGTGCCGGGCTTCTCTGCTATCTTTCCTCTCGACCTCCCTTGGTCAACTCTTGTTCTTTTCTAACCCCGACGGTGGTAGGGTATCCGAGGTATAGGGAGTCTTTCACTTTCCCGCTTTAATTGACTCTTGTCTCATCTTTCCTTATCCCTCATTCTTCAGACCTCTTGTTTTCTCTCCATGTTATCTCCTGTCGTCTGCTCAGGGCCCTCAAGGAGGCAGGGTGTGTGTAGCCCCACCACTTAAGGGGCATCCTGGATTGTGCTACACCCTCAAGTGCTCACGGCTGGTGAGTTCGGGATTTGGAGACTCCGAGGGCTTCCTGAGCTGGATCCGGTTTCTCTCCTTCTTACATTGCTTTTGGGCCGGTCCCTCTCTTCTTTACCTTTCCTATCTGCCTTTCATGGCTCTCCTTTCTTACAAGTCCCTTAATTCACATTCTTCGAGGGTTGAGGGAATTTCCTTTCCTGCTGTCTTTTGTTTCCCTTATTCTTATTCTTGTTTTCCATTTCCTCTTTTGGAATGTAAGTGTGTAATTTGTTGTAGGTTTAGTTCCATTTCATTTATATTTTCACATCACCTAAACCATTAGGGGCCGATAACCCAGATGTTTGGCTCCTTAAAACAACAATTATCATTATAATCATCATCATAGCATTCTTGGCCGTTACCACGGAGGCCCGGGTTCGATTCCCGGCGCTGGCAAGAAATATGTTTGTGGTCTGAGGGCTGGAACGGGGTACACTCAGACTCGTGAGGCAAAACTGAGAAGATATGCATTCGATTCCTACCTCAGCCTATCTGGAAGTGGTTTTCCGTGGTCTTCCCACTTCTACTCCAGAAAAATGCTGAGATGGTACCTTACCTAGGGCCATGGCCGCTTGCCCAAATCCTACCGCAATTACAAATAGACATACTTGTACAGACATCACAGTGACACAGGTTATAAGAAAGAATCTGCACACACCCAATTACACGGGATACATGAACACGATGTTGCACAGCCCCTAAATAATCAACAGCAATAAAAACAGGTATTCAATCAGTCGTGAGAAATACAAATTTCCAAAGTAACATCTTAATCGTAAAACTCTATTTAGTTGAGGAAACACTAAATCATTACAAGTAGGCCTACTGGAATATCTGAAAATAACCTGACATAAATTACATGTGATTAAGATTTATATACAGTACATTGTTACGCACTGTTGAATAAAAAGAAAACTAATGTTTGACAATATATTTCGCTATCAAGCAATCATCATCATCATACCGGGTGAGTTAGCCGTGGTCGTTACGGCATGACTGCTGGCAGTCGCTCACAACCGGGAGGCGAGGAGGTTCGAATCCTCCCCCCGCCGGCAACCTTGAAGATGGTCTTCTGTGGTTTCCCATCTTCCTTCCAGGCAAATGCCGGGGTTGGTCCCTAACTATAGGCCACAGCCGCTACCTTCCAACTCCTCGACCTTCCATTCCAACTTTTCTCCCCAACGGTACTTGTAGCTCACCCATTGGGAGTCCGTCTCGAAGCAGCTACAAAACTGGCGAGCCGAACATGTCCTCGGACACTCCCGGCACTAAAAGCCATACGCTAAAAATACAAAAAAACATCATCATCAACGTTTCTTCGCTCCAGCAAACCGGATGCGGTTATATACGAGCCGTCTCCAGTTTGTCCTGTCCACCCATAACTGTTGTTCTTGTATTTGATACCAGTTCTTATCTCTAGCTTAAAGGTCCTTATAAATTTGCTTCTCCCACACATCGTGATGTCTTCCTCTTGGTCTCTTCCCGGGGACAAAGTACACTCGAGGGATCCTGGTCTTCATGTGACCATACATCTCAATCTCTTGAGTTCGAGTGTCTCCAGCAGGCTCTTTTCCAATCCCAATTGTTATCGGATATCCTCATTCCTTATTTTGTCCATTTTAGTCTTTTGGAGGCAAGAACGGAGGAACTTAATTTCTACTGCCTGGAGACGACTGTTTGTTGGTCCAGTAGGCTAAGGGTTGCTGCTTCCAGTCCATATGTTAGTATAGGTATTAAGTATATCTTGAACAAACTAATCTTGGAAGCTTGTGGAAATGTTTCGTCCCAACGTAGCTGATGCACTGCCTGATAGAAATTGGAAGCTTTCTGTATTCTGTTGTTATTCTCTTGATGTATGGTATTGTCCGAGGAAAGAATACTACCTAAATACTGAAATTTGTCTACAACATTTATCTCCTCATCTCCAAGTCTTGGATGGACCGTTGAAGGATTTCTACTCATCACCAAACCAACTGTCTTGTTTTTGCTGATTTTAGACCCATGGTCGCAAATTCATTCTGCCAAGATCTAGTGAAGCTTGCACCTCCTCTTCTGATTCGCCCCGCACCAAGATATCATCGGCGAAAACTAAGGCATTTGTTTCTTGATCCTTGCAAGCATCATCAGATCAGATATGCAAGACAAATAGCTCTACAGAACACTACCAAACTACAGTGACACCCACAGACAGTCTCTGTCCTCCAAATACCAAAAACAAGGAAACCGGTCAGAACATTTAGTAAGTGTGATATATTTATTCGTCGCATGGCTACGAACATCACTAAAATATAAAAATGATTGCAAAATTACAAATTAATGACCAGGCCACGAATATAGTCTATTGATCCCGCCGTCATCACCAGGAACTCTGTTGGGTCGCCAGGGAAGGCTCTGAGGGGACATTCCTGAACCACATGATGAATAGTCTGCTTTTCAGCGCCGCAATCACAACTCTGAGAATCTTTTATCTTCCACTTGGGCAGAGAAACAGCACACCTGCCAGTGTTGGTTCTTATACGGTTAAGAGCTGACCAGATCTTCCGCGGTAATTCAAAGCCAGGTGGCTTGGTCGTTATGCACGGCTTCTTCAGTTGTTCTGGTGTAGCGTTAATGCTTCCACCATTCATTGGTAAAACCTTTAATGATCAACATCCTTGCAGTTTCCAGGGGCGGGTGACGAGAACGAAGCCTTCCTTTATTAATGATTGGGATGTCTTCATGATCAGGGAGGTTAGGATTCTTCTGTAATTTCTTGTATTCAAGGACAAGTGAACTTTCTCGCCGCAGAGATAGAGGTGGTATAGGCATATGGCTAAGTATGGGTAGCCAGAAAGTAGGTGTAGGTCTGATTGTACCAGGGTTAAGGCACATGGTATGGTTGAGCTGAGTGTCAATAAGTCTTGCGTAAGAACTATTCATCCCAGCGGAAGATCAATTTTCCGCAACAGTGTGGTAATTATTATTGATAAATATTAAGGCTTTAAGCACCGAGAAAATAACTATTCCTCCCTATATTATTCTGCTCAGGTCCCATTCCAGTGTTGTACCGAAATTAAGGTCCCATTAACACCAACCTACAGGTTCAGCATACCCCAATGCGTAAGCGAAACGCACTCACTCATTCTTTAAATGCCTTACAATTAAATAAATGCATTAAAACATGTATATTTACAAAGAAATAATGAAAGAATGCAACACGGTAACCATGGTACCAGAATCTCACAGATCCATCTATTTCTGTAAGACGCAATGCAATTCCAATTATTACATTACTGTGAAAGTTTCCAGACGGTTATAAGGTTATCACTGAACCAAATTAAGCTGTAAAATTCATAAATACATACAGTATAATGTGCTTAAGGGGGTCAAGGGGAACTCTAGTATTTTTTCACGCAATTTTTACTTGTATGTGTGGAACGAGAGGTCTATTTCACCCGGCAGGGTCTCCGGAAACCACATTTAAAGGCCCTTAAATTAACTGGGTCTGTGATATTCCCAGAAAACTAACTTCGTTCTGATATGCCTATGAAGGAATGACAAACCCCTAACCACTGCACTAGTAGTTTATTTAATGTTGCAAAACTTAGAAATGACGATCCCATAAACAAAATAGTCTTCCTCCCCCAAACTAATGTATAAAGGTGTAGCTACTGTTGCTGTGAAGCCCTAAACTACAGCAGAATTGTAAACTAATACGCAGAAATTAACTACCAGTGCTATGTTGTGATGATTAATACTGCATTATGCAACGAGTCTATAATGACAACAATTAAGGCACGAGTGTGTTTATAAAACGAGCGAAGCGACCTCTCTAATTTCCATACGAGTGTCTTAATTACCATTATAGGCAAGTTGCATACGACTGTTTATGTTTGACGATAATTATAACTTTATTTTATTTTATGTTCGAACAGAAATATTCATAAATATCTGTCGAGATTCAGTCACTTGAATTTAGTGATCGGAGTGCAAACGCTGGGTTTGCTGTCTGTGCTTTACAAGTTCTCCGACCTACGCATGTGCTGTGTCTGCTTGCCAGTGCCATATGTTTACAGCCGCCCATCTGCACCATGCCGTTCTACTGTGTTTATATTAAGAGCAGCATTCACTAAAATTGTCGGCGAAATCCTCCGAATGCAATGCCCTATGTAGAAATTCGAGTTGCGGATATTAAGGTACAGTGCTATTTATTTTTGCAATATTCTGCAGTTTGTTTAAACAAACATTACGGACGGTTCACACTTTCCATGGTGTGTTGCAAACTTCTGGACGTAGATTCCTAAATTGCATGCATATTTCATAGTATTTCCTGTTACCGTAAATGTTCGTGCTGACTTTTGTAACTACAATGGTTGGTCCAATATACATTGTCAACTTTCAAATCATGTAATTCATTTCCCACATGTTCGATTTTGAGCGCATGTCCGAAGCTATCGTTACCTGATTGGTCAACGAATGAGCTGTGATTGGTTGGAGAAACCGTATCAGAATGAAAAGTAGTACTTTAATGACCCCCATTATGATACAGTTTTACGACATATAATATTTACATTTGGACATCGTCGAACATAATAGTACATTATGCAACGAGCCTATAATGGCTATAATTAAGACACGAGTACCTTTATAAAACGAGCGTAAGCGAGTTTTATAATTTCCATACGAGTGTCTTAATTACCATTATAGGCGAGTTGCATACTACTGTTTATGTTCGACGATAATTATAACTTTATTATATGTTTTAACATAAATATTCATAAATATCTGTCCAGTCACTAGAATTTTGCGATCGGGTGCTTCGCTGGGTAGGATAACTCTATTCTCCAAGCTCTCTGGCCGACCGACGCATGCGCTCTGTGTTCTTCAATGTCATATGTGCAGATTTTGCACCAGTATTCCGTAAAACTGTCACCGAAGTCATCGTTTGAAAACAACGGGCTGTGTACAAATTGAGTTTGAGGATATTAAGGTACAGCGCTATTTCTTGTCTCATATTCACCAGTTTATTTACGCGAGCATATGGACGGTGCACTTTCGGTAATTTATATAGACATGTTGGATTTTGAGCGCATGCGCGAAGGTATCCTTGCCTAATTGGTCACACAACTGTTTCTTGAGCTCTGATTGGTGGGAGAAACTGTTTCATAATGGAAAATAGTGTTATAATTAACCTGATTATGATACAGTTTTCTGAAACATAAAAGTCAGGGTCGAACTTAAAAGTTGTAACTGGAACATAAAACATTGATTGTCTTATGCTAATATGTTCAAAGATCTGATGTTGACGAATGCGTACAAAGTTTCAGAAGTTTGTATGAAAGCCAGTCATACGTTTGGATGAAGAGCCGTCCTTTCTTGCTAGTTTCATTTTACTGATTTCTGTAATGTATGTACTTCCTCCACGAGAAGCTACATATGGTAAAATTATAATCCAAGTGAAGTGGACGTTTGTGAGCGAAAAGGAAAAGCAATTTTAAGTTTTAATGAATCAAAAAAGCATTTAAAAATGTTTCAGTAATGTTGTTGTATACATTTTCTTGTTCTTTGCTCGACGTGTTCCTCTGTGAAGTTGTGCAAGCACAGAAAGCATTGCACTTGACATATTAGAGAGTCATAAATTGTTTCTATTTGCCGAGCAACTCCCACAGAGAGTTGACTTCAGCCTGCCTGCAATTTATACATACTGTACATTGTGGTATCCCGTCTCCTAGAACAGCTTAATGCAGCGAGATTGAGCCAGTAAGTGGGGTTTGTTGACTTTGGCAGATGTCGAGGTTATAAGGCTCAATAGTCACATCAGGTTTTCGTTCTTCACCTCGTTACATCGCGGGTCCATTTGGAATTGGCATCTGTTATAAGTCAGCTAAATAGAGTGTAACTTGGGCAGTTTCATAAGATAGAATTCTTAACTTTCCTATAGCCTATCTTTGTTTTTTACATTTCACTAGAATTTCAATCGCAGTCCCATTTTATTAACAACATTTTTCTTGTGTTAAAATCTAATTCTTATACAGTGTGGTCCACCCGCCCCTTATTATTTAGTTTTATGAAACCCAACTTACATCGCATTTCTCCCGATGGACGATATTGCTCTGCGCTCTGACTGTGTGACAGTAATGTAATTGGGTCATGGGTCTAGCAAAGAAAAACCGACCTTAAACTTTTCCCCGCCAAATACTATGGCCCATTCTACTAACATATGACTTACTGCTCCTTGAAATAACACACATACACGTAATACGATCGAATTAATAGCTTACGCCACGTGATCTGTAATAGTAGAAAGTTAAATAAACACCATAAACCGAGATTGAAGTCTTTGAAATGGACTTAAACGTTTGAGGTGGGTCGGCTACAGTACCTACAGCACGTTTAGCGTGCGGCATCTACCATGTGTTGGTGGCTGAGAGGAGTTGGTCACGAGTCGTGGCCGAGTGAGGTGCGTGTGTGCGAGCTGTGTGATCGCATTGGAAGAGTGTACGTTTCCTAATACCGGTGCTTCCGATAGTTCAACGGGTGTACTGACCTTCCGTGTGTCATTCGGACAATACTTTTTCAAGTAGTGTTCCAGATAGGACAACAAATCCAGAAACCCAGAAAACCCCGCTGAAAATCATGTCCGGATACCAGAGGAAAAACACCGTACGCTGCCAATGAGACAGGCAGAGTTCTCGCCCCCACACCATGAGAAATTCACCGCTGGATTAGCGATACCCTCCGGTTGACTGTCGACCAAGTAGAAGCCATCCAGTTAAATGCGCAAGAAAGAACCATGTACATCAAGGTAATCAGCATATCTACTTATCAGAAATTGCTAAATACTTTTGCAGCTCCTATTAAATTTCAGTATGACTCAACCGAAATGACTAATGTTAAGCTCTCCACAGCGGATTCCAATTTTACCACAGTGCGTATATTTAATGTCCCACTCGAAGTTCCCCCTGAAATTTTCAAATCCGTCCTGTCGAAATATGGCACTGTGAGTGACGTCAGGAAAGAACAAAGGTCTTCTGCTTATCAGTTCCCGGTGTATAATGGAATACGTGCAGTCACTATGGAAATCAAAGAAGATATCCCCTCCACTGAGACTTTTGGTGGCCATTCTGGCTACATATCTTATAATGGACAGAAACAGACCTGTTTAATTTGCAATGCTAACACACATCTACGTATCAACTGTCCAAATAAAACGATTCCCCTCGGTATAACTCCTACACAACAACAACGTGTCCAATACTCGGATGTTGTGACACAGCAAACGCCACATGAAAACATGCTTATTGATCAGTCAGCTGGGACACCAGCAGAAGTGGCCTCTGACACACATGACGCAGAACACGTACCTTGCACTGACCAGATCAGCGAGCTACAGAGTGCCCCTGTGCTATCGGCAACCTGTATCGCAGCCTTAGAGCCAACTCTGCCGTCACTACAGGCTGCCACAGAAATTTTGTCTTCACTGCCCCCACCTTCTCTGGTACCTACCGACTCACTTAAGCAGGTTGATCGGGGATCTGAGAACGTATCTAAGAAGATTAAACCAAATGCCTCGATTGCTGTACCAGCCTCGAAGAATCAAACTCGTTCTACAAACGTTCCCGCAGCTGTGAAAAAGAAACAAAATCTTCATTCTATGTCTTCTAGGGACCCACAAACGCTCTCAAACGCTGACAGCCGGCCTATGAATGGCAGTCATAAGGAACTATCCCACCCTAATTTGACATAGTGCACCAGTATATTTCTCACTCGTGTCTTTTTTTTTTCTCGAGTCCACCTTCCAGTATGTCTAGCACAGCTTTTATACTTCTCTTAATGGCGCAATTTCTAACTGTGGCCACTGTGAATATCAATGTAATAGAATGTCCCCTAAAATTTCAACTGTCAGAGAGATTCCTTCGAGATGCAGACATTGACATTGCTTTCATTCAAGAAGTTGCTATACCCTGTCTTCCCATATCTGCCTTCTACAAACAATACATCAATACCGGTAATACGAATAGAGGGACCGGATTCCTCATAAGACATGATATCCCAGTCGAAGGTGTGCTATGTCATCCATCAGGACGCATAATATCTGGGCACATAAACAATACCACCCTGATAAATGTATATGCCCCATCCGGGTCCAATAAACATGTGGAACGGAAAATGTTCTTTCAACAGAGTATACTGCCTCATCTGCCCGACGTTAAGGAAAAACTTATTCTTGCATGGGATTTCAATTGTATTCAACGCCCAGAGGATTCCACTAGTCCATACCAAGGTGTCAACCCGGCTCTCAGGACCCTCCTTACCTCCCTACACCTCATTGATGCTGTGGATAGTTTAAGGGTGACCCTGCCCCCATTACACCTGTATAAGTCACAACTCCTCCTCACGAATTGACAGCATCTAATTTTCCCAGGAACTTATCCAGCCTAGACGATATGAAGTGATACCTGCCAGTTTCACTAACCATCATGCAGTCGCATGTACAATCTCTTACCCCCATCCCATATTTCACATAGGAAGAGGTTATTGGAAATTGAATTGTTCGCTGTTACTGGAGGAGGAATGCCAAGATATTTTCAGACAACACTGGACTCGATGGGTCCAACAAAAATGCAACTTTCGTGACTGTGCAGACTGGTGGGATATTTTATTTAAACCAGGGATCCGCCGCGTCTTTAAGAACATATCCTACCAAAGAGATCGGGAAAGACGGGATACAGTTGAATTTTACTATCGAGTTCTTCGCCAGCTCCAGCAAAGATCTGAAGCTGGGGAGCGTATGTATGACCAGATTCGGGAAGTTAAAACCAAGCTCCTGTCTCTACAGTAACGAACGCTCGCTCATATAAACGTGGCTTTAAAAATCGTACAGTGCTCCCGGACGAAAGTGCAAGTGTATACCATATCGCGAAAGGACAACGTGAGCGGCAACGTAAATATATCCACCGCCTCCGCACCAGTACTGGAAGTGTCGTCACTTCCCCGGACGCTATACGTAGTGAAATAACCTTATTTTATCAACGGTTCTACGCTAAGGCTCCAATTGATCCACAGCAGGTGACCCTATTGCTTTCATCTTGCAGTACCCAACTATCTCCGGACAACAAAACTCTGCTCAGCGCGGATATTACGGATGAAGAGATTCACTCTGTGGTTAAGCACCTCCCAAATAACCGCTCACCTGGCATTGATGGACTGCCATATGAAATGTATAAACACTTCTGGCCTCTCATTGGCAAATAATTTTGTCACGTCTTGCGTACCATTCTCCAACGTCGTGCTCCTTGTCAATCACATCACGAGGGTACCATAGTCCTCATACCAAAAACATCCTCTCCCATGGCAGTTGGTGACTTCCGACCAGTTACTCTGCTCTGCAGTGATTATAAAGTCCTTACCAAAGTACTTGCATGCCGATTGAAGACTGTTCTACATGATATCATTGGTGATGAACAATGTTGCAGTATTCCTGGAAGAACTCTGTTAACAAACTTAGCGATACTACGGGACCTACACCTAAAAGCCGAAATGCTCCCCACTGAGCCAATTAGTTTTCTCACCTTAGATCTTGATAAAGCTTTCGACCGCATCAGTCATGAATACTTGTACATGGTCTTGCAGCACTTTGAATTTCCTGAAATCCTTATTGACTACATTCGTATGATAAATTGTAATGCTACGTCTCGAGTGCTCGTCAACGGTTTCCTTTCCACTCTGATTACAATACAACGATCAGTTAGGCAAGGATGTCCCCTTTCCACGCTACATTTTGTCATTGGCCTTGAACCGTTCATTCGGACTACCCAGGTGAAGCTACAGGGTTACAAACTGTACACACATGTTTTTGGCATGTGCGCCTATGCTGATGACGTATCCATATTGATCCGCAATAATGAAGACATCTCCCACATCGATAGCGTCCTTCAGCTCTACCATATCGCCTCTGGAGCACAATCGAACCCCAATAAAACTGCTTTGCTTCCGCTCAATACTAACTCAGTGATTACCCAGCAGCCCTGGTTCTGGATAGTAAATGAGGTGAAAATTCTTAGCATTAACTGGAAGCAATCGCTTCTGGACACAGTGCAAGCTAACTGGACTAAGGTCATTGCCAAATTTAGGGGAGTGCTGATCCAATTTGGTCAAAGAAACCTCAATATAGTGCAACGGGTCATGGTCCTCAACGTGTTTGCGCTCTCTAAAATATGGTATGTTGCACAACTTTTCCCACTTCCCAAAATGTTTGAGAGCCAATTGTCAAAATATACAGGTTGGTTTATATGGCAAGGATTTATGTTTCGAGTACAAAGGGAACAGTTGTATCTCCCATCCCGGCAAGGCGGGCTAGGGCTAACAGTTCATGGCATGAAATGCCGTGCACTCCTCTGCAAGAACGATATCACCATCCTTTCCCAACATGACACTTTTACGAAAGCGCTATACAAAGATATTCGAAACACAGCCCGTGGTTGTGATAGAGCTTTGCCGAAGATATTTAGGGACCATCAACAGCATCTTCTGGAAATTGTTCGCCAAATGCCTTCAGGGACTGTTCCAACGACGAAAAGTATTTATAACATGTTGCGGCAAGTGGTACACTCCAAACCGCGAATCGAGGCCACCACCCTCTATGTCCATTGGCCCACTGTTTGGAAACATTTTGGGGCTATGACCATTTCTTCTGCTGTACACTCCCAGGTTTTTATCTTCCTCAACGATCTCATCCCAACGGCTCTACGGCGATATACCATCCGTCTTGAAGCTTACCCATGGTGTACTATATGTGGTCAAACTGATACGGCGATACACCGCTTCACATCATGCACGCGAATTGCCTCCACGTGGCTGTGGTGTAAGGGAAAAGTATGTCAACTATTAAATGTGCCCACGGGTGACCTTGATGACAGGAAGTTGATTCGTTTGTCGGTGACCGCCTTCCCCCAAATTAAACAGACTGCCATTGTGTGGATAATGGGCCATTATGTACAATTCTTGATGGACAATGATCAACATTTCTCGTTCCTGGATCGCATGTATCAACTGCAGAAAGAACGTTGGAAGCTTAGTGAAAGTGGACAATTGTACGATAAATATGGACAACTATCTGGATTTTCTTGTGATGTAATAGTATGGTATTTATCATATCTGAAAATTCTGTAGAGAGCTAATAAAATAAAAATAAAATGAAAAAAAAAGAAAGAGGGTTAAAGCCTGACCGTACGTGGTGGGCACGAGCGGTTAGAACGGTGCTTCGAATCCAGTAGTAGGCATACTTTTTGAACGAAAGCCCACATTCCATTTTAGTCGGGATGTAACTACATAGCCACATTTATTGCCTTACGACGTATTTTTGTGAAGAGTACGTTGAATTTCGATGATTTATAAAGAGAATACGATCGAATTGGTACGTTATGCCACGTGACCTGTAATGGCAGAAAATTAAAAAACTGGCATGAATAATAACATAACATTTCGAAGTGTTGCTCCGGAGGTCCGGGTTTGATTCCCAGCTCTGCCAAGAAATGTAATACTTGCCTGAGGACTGCAATTGGGTACACGTAGTATCGTGAAGCAAATATGAGAAGAAGTGGGTTCGATTCCCACCTCAGCCACCCTGCAAATGGTTTTCCGTGGTTTCCCACTTCTACTCCGGCCAAATTCCTGGACGGATTCTATCTTATGGCCACGGCCGCCTCCTTCCCAATCATTAATTGCAAATACACACATCATTACAAGTCCGCAATAACTCAGGTTATCAGACAAATTCTACACACACTCCCATGTAAACGGGGCTAAATGACCGCGATGTTCTAGCCCCTCAAATGAAACAAAACAACATATCGAAGGATATTCTGCTCGCCAGTGCTTGCATCGAAGTATACGTATTCGTTAGAAATTCCCATGGTATTATTAGCATACTTTCGATTTTTGCAAAAAATGAAAGTAGACTTACAGTACGAGATCTACACAGGAGCAAAAATTGTGTGTCTGTCTGTGTGTGACTGTGTGACTGTGTGTCTGTGTGTGTGTGAGTGTGTACTCTGAATGTCTGTCCCCCCCTCCCCCCTCCTATCAATTCGAACACGGTGAAACCGAATTGAACGAAATTTGGTACAGAGGTAGAACTAGCAAAGGGCACCTCAGAGTTATGTTTTATATCGCCGCCATATTGACGGAAACGTAATGGCGGACACCCAAATGTTCAAAGCTTAAATCAAATTACGAATAACCTAATCATCCGATCTCTACCAAATTATGCAACAACATATATTTATATGGCAAGCGCCCTTTGACTAAAATACAAGGTAATCAGCCTAATAGTTTGCAGATGGCGGCCATGTATGTGTGCAAAAGGATTCCCCCTATCAATTCAAACACGGTTAAACCGAATTGAACGATATTTGGTACAGAGGTAGCACTAGCAAAGGACACCTCAGTGTAATGTTTTATATCGCCGCCATCTTGACGAAAACGTAATGGCGGGCATCCTAATGTTAAAAGCTTGAATCAAATTACGACCAATCTAATAATCTGATCTTTACCAAATTTTGCAACAACATACCTTTATGTATATAGAATCTTTTGACCACACTAAAAGGTCATCAGGCCAATAATGTGCGTATAGCGGCCATGTATGTGTGCAAACCGACTCCCCCTATATTTTCAAACACGGTGAAACCGAATGGAACGAAGTTTGGTACAGAGATAGCACTAGCAAAGACCACCTGAGTGTCATGTTTTATATCACCGCCATCTTGACGGAAACGGAATGGCGGACACCCAAATATTAAAAGCTTAAATCAAATTACGACCAACCTAATCATTTGATATCTACCACATTTTTCAACAACATGCCATTTTGTGGGAAGCATCTTTTGACTGAACTACAAGGTCATCAGCCCAATAGTTTGCAGATTGCGGCCATGTATGTGTGCAAATCGATTCCCCATTTCAATTCAAACACGGTGAAACCGAATTGAATGAAATTTTGTACAGAGGTAGCACTAGCAAAGGGAACATCATATTCATGTATAATATCCGTATAGCACGTTGTATTTCAAGAAGCTACTACAACCAACATTCAATTATACTCCTTGAAAAGGACAAAGAGTTATAGCAATACGCATGCATTTAGGAGAATGTAGGCTATATGTTCTTTACCGAACATCTTGTTTTGTTATTAAATTTTAACAAAAAGTCTTAACATATCTTTAGGCCGGTATCCCACGACACTCGCTGGCAAGGAAGCTGCTGTGACCGCTGGTACAAAATCCTGTATGATTCTGTTCCCTTCGTCAGTACACCTGCATTTATGACCTAAGTGTATTACACACTAGCATTTTTAATGCTAAGTTGTATGAAATAAAACTGAAGGGCTGTCGTTTGAGGGCATTATTTGCAGTTCTCTCGCCTTGATAACGCAAAGCGGTTGCGAAACTTGCTTTAAGTAAATTAGATAACATGCCAGGGACAGAATGAATGCATTCCAATCAATATTTAAGATCTAACTGTAATAATTGAATATTTTACCATACGCGATAATAAGGGGTGCAACAAAAACCTCCAGAGTGTGTTTGAAATGTGTGCAACTGTTATTGCGCCCGCCCGCTCTTTCGAAGATCCCGGGTTCAAGACTATCTAACGGCAGATTTTTAAATTCTTTTTAACTATTTTATTATACCCTCCCTATCTCGTATAGCAAGATTTCAACTTGGTTTTGTTCACATTATGCACGAAGACGATAGGGAAAGTAATTTTCTTGTCTCATTTAAATGGCTATTTTCCCCAATTACTGTTCAAAAACCATGGATGGATACTATTCGTTATAATTATTATTTTTTTGTCGATTTTACCCTCCATGTTAGGTTTCCCACGGACTCAGCGAGGGATCCCATCATTACCCCTCTATGGGCAGTGTCCTGGAGCTTGAAACATCTCGTCTGGGGGATACAACTGGGGAGGTGGGATCAGCACCTCGCCCAGGCGGCCTCACATGCAAAGCGAACAGGGTCCACTTGAGGGATGGGAAGGGAGGGGAAGATCGGGAGGGATAACAAGGAAGAGGGAAGGAGGCGGCCGTGGCCGTACTGTAGGTAACATCCCGGCATTTGCCTGAAGGCGAAGTGGGAAACCACGGAAAACCACTTTGAGGATGGCTGAGGTGGGAATCGAATCCCCTCTACTCATTTGGACCACCCGAGGCCGAGTAGACCCCGTCCCTGTCCTCATACCACTTTTCAAATTTCGTGGCAGAGCCGGGAATCGAACCCAGGACGTCCGGGGTGGCAGCTAGTCACGCTGACTACTACGCAACGGAGGCGACTCTATTCATGATAATTAGAATTTTAATAGTTCAATATTTATAATAATACTAGCAGAAGTACCCGTCATCTGGCATTTGAGAGTGCGCAAATGCGAGGGAGCCGTGTCAGTAGATTTACTGGCACGTTGAAGAGCCCCTTCGGAGCAAAATTCCGGCACTCCGGCGTATCTATAAGCTAGAGCAGTTAAAAGGGACGTAAAACCAATAATGTTATAATTATCTGTATTTACTGAAAGTTTGGGGCAGATGACCTCGTAGTTCCGCCCCTTAAAACATAACTAACTAACAACAATTACTGTAAATGTTTAGCAAGCGCTTTTCGCACAGACGCCGTTGAAAGAAATTATAGTTTCGGTCTGATGTATTTATTCGTGAGCCTACCCACATAACAAATCCATTTGTTATGTGGGTCGTCTGAGTGAGTCAGAGTTTTCCTTTAAACAAAGGTGGTCAAAATTTCGAACACTTGCTACCTTGAATATACAGGATACCTTGCTTTCGTTCTACAGATCATTATGTCGTCGTCCAATCTGGCTGCGTACCATCGGATAAGAACGGTCCTTTTGAGGACCAAATAAAAAATCACTCGTTGGAATATATACAGTAGATATGCGTCCATAATACATCCACAATAAAATACATTAAGCAAAAGAAATGTACTAGTTTAAGGTTCGAACCTACTACAATGCGACTTCGTTGACGCTACTCTAGCAATTCTTGATTTAGCCACCATAGCTACCGAGAACCATGGTATATTGCTGGCACGTATTGAATCTATTCGTAGACACTTCCTGTACAAACGTAAATGAAGGCGTTATTCGGAGCTCTGATCGTTTCAATCATGCATTATATTTGAGGTCATTGAAAGAACACTGCCAGTATTGATTTCTACTATATTCGTGAGGATGTACTCAACGGTAAAGTTGTACAATGGACGTAAAGGAGCAGGTACTAATGTTTTTAGGATGACTGTGATATACGCGTTAGCTGGGTTGCCTTCCTCCAAAAAATAAGGGGCTGGTGGACCACACTGTATATACAGGGTGTATTTGATATGATGGAAGTCCTTTACACTGGTGATAGAAGATGGTATTCTAAGCAAATATCTTCATGAAATTAAGTCGGATCTTAATTAGTGTAGGTGGAATTAAATCACAAAAATCGTCGGTCAATATCTTGGAAACGGGCTTTCACTTCATTCCCCTCAGCAGCAGAGCTGACTTCTCCCCGTCTCCCTCCCCTCCTACGCTGAGGAATGTTGACCAGAGTCTGCAGTTGAGTGACCTCCTCGCCTTGTCTGCCAATGACATTGAAATACACAAACCGAGCCTATGAACAGCTGATTCACACCTTCATGGGGAGTGGCTACATGACTAGTGATGGTGGATCTGTCTTGGATTTTTCCAGCTTCATGAACTATGCATAGAAAATAGAAATCCTAAAGATTTAGTAAATTAATTTAAGGAACTGTTGGTCTATCTTTGTGTGAAGATAGTGCAACAACTGTAATAAACTTATTAATAATACTAATAATAGTAATAGTAGGCTTTTAGACACACTAACTTCTTTTATGTTTCTTTTTGGTATGTCGAGTTGCCAGACTTTAATGTACGTAGGATTTCTTGTATGTGCCATGACATCCATGGAGATGATCTTATTAGATCCCATTCATTTACTACATGACTGAACGTAGATCGCACCCTCGGGAAGGTTAGCACTCTACCACCAGAACTACACATGCTGACTCTTATTATTATTATTATTAGACTATTATTATTATTATTATTATTATTATAACACTGTATTATAACAATGTATTTGTATTTTATTTTCATTTTCGTGTATTTTCATATGTATTTACATTGTTGATGGACCAATAAATCAATCCTCCCCCCCCCCCCTCTCCAGTTAATGGCCACCCGAGGGCTGGAGATGGGATGGGACAATTCACAATATGAACATGTGGTACCATACTAGTATTAAATCTTGGAAGTAGGTTTCCATGGGTTCCCACTTCTACCCCAGGCAAATGTCGGGATTGTTCCTAACTTCAGGCCACGGCCGCCTTCTTTTCAATAATCATAACCGCTGGCAGTGCAGCCCATGAAGGGCCTAGGCCTACCAAGCGACCGCTGTCCAGCCATTTGGCCTGCAGATATTAGGGTGACGCGTGGTCAGTGCATCGGGTCCCCTCGGCCATTAATCTTGATTTTCCTGACTCGGGCACTGCCTCACTGTTAGACAGCTACTTAATTGCCCTCACGAGGCTTAGTGCACTGCGTTACAGCCCTCACGTCAGTTTCTAATATCCCTGATGGAGCCAGGAATCGAACCCAGGGCCTCCAGGTGAGAGGCAGTTGCACTGCCCCAACACCACAGGGCCGGCGCCTTCTTCCGAATCCTCACCTGAATTACAAATACCCACATTACTACAGAAACCACAAAACACAGGTTATCACACAAATTCTACCCACACCCAGCTACATGGGGCTAAATGACCAAAATCGCCAAGCCTCTCAAACAAAACATCAAGTTTTTTACTTCCGTCCTAAATGCCTAGTTCTGAACAGACTGCGGGATGTCGGAATTTTGTCACACTGCATTTCATTAAGAGAATGTTTTTAGTATTTTCAGAAACTAGTCAACAGAAGGTCCGACACGGACGCCAATGATACATCAGGGCTGAGTATCGAAATTATTTTATACATGAACATCAATCAATGAATTCCACACTTACAAAGTAGGCTACACAATACTACCGGTCCTGACGTCCCAAGCCATTGCGTGCGTTGTCAACAACAACAACAAGAACAACGGCAATGCACATTTTCTTACGAGACGGTAGAGCTCAAACAGCTGATAGCCTACCACCCCTCAAGTCAACCGGTAAGGTCAATGCTCCGATTACGTAACAACTTCCCCTTCGCGCGTCGTCACATCGGGCTCCGCCTCGTTTCCCCAGCCTGCCGCACCACTTTCTGCCTGATTAGTTTCTGAAATAACTAAAAACATTGACTTTTTAATGATTAATTATCAATTTCAAGATAGGTGACAAATTTTTTTACCTAGGAAGCTTAGAATAGTCTCTTCTATCACCAGTGTAACGGACTTCCATCATATCAAATACACCCTGTATATATATGTTTTAATTCAAATTTTTAAGTATATCCATTTCATGTTATAATATTAATGTTAAACTAATAACGATGAAGACGATATCATTGCTATATTGAAACATGAAAGTCTATACTATCCTTCAAAGCAATCCCTGTGGCATAGACTCCTGAGGGATAGCCTTCAGTTGGGTCGTCACATTACGTTGGATGTTCGAAATGTCCGAAAATCTCTGGATCTTCAGGGCTTTTTGGCGACGCTGGACCCCGATACTCCATACTTTGTCGCTTGCCTTCGAGGTCGTACCTCAGGCACCAGGTCTCGTCACCCGTGACGATGGTTTTCAGGACCATTCCATTCCACGAAACATTCTCCCTTCTCACTGCCCCCCGTATATCAAATGTGCAAGGCAGGTTGATAAATTCACGCTTCTCTCTTGCTCTCAATTTAGAGTTTTGACGACCCAAACTGAAGGCTATTCCAAAAGAACACTATGCCAGGAGTTTCCAGGACTTGTTCAGTTCTCAGAAGTGCATACGCAACCAAAGGGGATTGCTTCAAAGGACAGTAACGGCTGTTTCAGGTAAGCCAACAATCCGTTCGTAATATAGACCCATTCACCGAACTTTTCAGACAGAGAGTATATAAGTGACATTAGGTCTCTAGGAAATTCTTCCGAGCCAAAGTTCTGCCAACACTTACATATGGGGTAGAAATAATTTGGGAGAAACTAGGCCTATCACGTAGTCATCTAAAACACCTGGAAATCATGAAACCAAGATATCTCAAAAGGATGCTAGGGGTATCACAATATGCCAGATCCCGATACGTTTACTGCAATGTCCTAGCGAGGGAAATCTTTCTGATTGAGGACTTAAGAATGCAAATGCAACTGCAGCAAACTCTGGCTTGCGAGGAACTATTACGAGACTTACAGGAGAAAAGGGAATTCATGGCGCAAAGTTTCTACACTACCGATGCAATGGTATAGGTTATAAGGAGTCGAGGAATGAGGAATACGAGCTGAGGCACTTGATTACACGCTTTGCGATACACGGTTTTCGTCATCGTATCTGTGCCAGGAAATCTTTTCACCAAGCCAATCAAGACTGCATATGTGATCTATGCAATGAAGAGTGCGATATTTAGCACGCGATGAAGTGCAAGGAGAGTATCACTAACTCAATTTTGCTCCTCTTGAGTTACGCATCATGTAATGTACTGACTTTGAACATCGTGCACAATAAATATATTATTAAAACAAGATGTTCAGTAAAGAACATTTTAGCCTAGTTTCTCCTAAATGCATGGGTATTGTTATAACTCTTTGTCCTTTTCAAGGAGTAGACAATTGAATGTTGGTTGTAGTAGCTTGTTGAAATACAACGTGTTATACGGATATTAAACATGAATATTAGGAGTCCTTTGATAGTGCTACCTCTGTACAAAATTTCATTCAATTCGGTTTCACCGTGTTGAATTGATACGGTGAATCGATTTGCACACATACATGGCCACTATCTGCAAACTATTAGGTTGATGACCTTGTAGTTCAGTCAAACGATGCTTCCCACAAAAAGGTATGTTGTTGCAAAACTTGGTAGTGATCAGATGATTAGGTTGGTCGTAATTTGATTTAAACTTTTTACATTCGGGTGGCCGCCATTACGTTTCCGTCAAGATGGCGACGATATAAAACAAGACACTGAGTTGCCTTCTGCGAGTGCTATTTCTGAACCAAATTTCGTTCAATTCGGTTTCACCGTGTTTGAATTGATAGGGGGAATCAATTTGCACACATACATGGCCCCTATGTGCAAACTATTGAGCTGCTGATCTTGTAGTTTGGTCAAATGATGCCTACCACATAAAGGTATGTTGTTGAAAATATTAGTAGAGATCAGATAATTAGGTTGGTCGTAATTTGATTTAAGCTGTTAACATTTGGGTGGCCGCCATTAAGTTTCCGTCAAGATGGCGGCGATATAAAACTTGACACTGAGGAGCCCTATGCTAGTGCTACCTCTATACCAAATTTCGTTAAATTCGGTTTCACCGTGTTTGAATAGATAAGGGAATCAATTTTCACACATACATGGCCGCCATCTGCAAACTAGTGGGCTGATGATCTTGTAGTTTGGTAAAAAATATGCTTCTCACACAAGGTATGTTGTTGCAAAATGTGGTAGAGATCAGATTATTATAGGTTGGTCGTAATTTGATTTAATCTTTTAACATTTGGGTGACCGCCATTACGTTTTCGTCAATATGGCGGCGATATAAAACATGACAATGAGGTGCCCTTTGCAAGTGCTATCTCAGCACCTAATTTTATTCAATTCGGTTTCACCGTGTTTGAATAGTTAGGGGGAATCGATTTGCACACATACATGGCCGCTATCCGTAATGGTCTGATGACCTTGTAGTTTGGTCAAATGATTCTTCATACATAAAGGTATAAAGTTGCAATACTTAGTAGAGATCAGATGATTAAGTTGGTCGTAATTTGAATTTAACTTTTAACTTTTGGGTGGCCGCCATTATGTTTTCTTCAAGATGGCGGCAATATAAAACATTACACTGAGGTGCCCTTTGCTAGTGCTACCTCTGTACCAAATAGTGTTCAATTCAGTTTCACGGTGATTGAATTGATAGGGGGTATCGATTTGCACACAAACCTAGCCGCCTTCCGCAAAGTATCGGGCTGATGACCTTGTAGCTTGGCCAAACAACGCTTCTCACATAAAGGTATGTTGTTGCAAAATTTGGTATAGATCGGATGAACAGGTTAGTCGTAATTTGATTTAAGCTTTGAACATTTGGGTGGCCGCCATTACGTTTCCGTCAAGCTGGCGGCGATATAAAACATGACACTGAGGTGCCCTTCGCTAGGGCTACCTCTGTACCAAATTTTTGTTCAATATGTTATCACCGTTTTCGAATTGATAGGGGGGGGGGGGAGGGGCACAGGCATTCAGAGTACACACACTCACAGACACACAGCCTCACAGACACACACACAAAGAGACAGACACACAATTTTTGGCCCTGTGTAGATTTCATAAGTCTACTTTCATTTTTTGCAAAAATCGAAAGTGGGCTAAAAATTGGCAGAGCCTGGAATCAAATTCGAGTCCTTATGGTTGAGAGCCAACAATGCTATCCACTACGCCATGAAGAGTGTCTAGTACTCAGATAACTAACCATAATTATGATATATTAGCTTTCACGGCCAGTGAATTAAAACTCAGCAATTTTTCTAGGTTTGTGCTGTGTGTTGTGTGGGGTTTCGCCTAGGACACCAAGCTGGCTCATCAGCGTGCTCTTGCTGTCCGCGCCCCGACCTCCACAGGTATAGCGAACTGTGCACTACCTCCCTTTTTATGAAGTGCACCTGCTCCTCTTTACTGCTAAAACTAAATGCTCAAGCAATTTGCTGAGTTTTAATTCACTGGACGAAAAGACAAATAGGCCTATACAATCTTTTTGGAAGCCTTCATAGGGAGGTTATGGCTGCTAGAGCTTTTAGTTCCCACAGTAAGGAGGCGCAGGTGTGCTTTATAAAAAAAGGTGGTAGCGCGCTGTTCGCTACTCCTGTGGAGGTCTGGTCGGGGACGTCAAGGGCCCGCTGATGAGCCAGCTTGGTGTCCTAGGCGAAACCCCACACAAGACACGGCACAAACCTAGAATAAATTGTACCATAATTGTACTTTATTGAAGGTCATATTTTCTGAATCCCATGTGTCAGAAGGTCGCCAGGCTCATTGTCTGGGAGATGGGGATTGTTGGGGTTAGTGTAATGTAATGGTGAATAGAGACTGGACACGATATATGCTACCTCTAAATCTCCGTCGAACATGCACAGACACCTGGTTCACGAATAGCAGGTGCGGTATCGTGCAGAACTGCCCTTCAGATAGTCCTCGGTGAGTAATAGTGAACCTGCAACCATGTAGGTTCAGCAATGTGTGCCTAGCGTACAATAAATGTGCTGGAATCTGGTCGAGCCATTTAAACCCATGTAGCAATTCGCTTTCTTTGTGCTCTGGGGGTCCATATTCTGATATGTTTTATGGTGTACAATCAATGCCTTTTCATTTCCAATATCACGGCGATATTCCACAGCCATAAAAATAAATGAATACACATATTGAATGGGTTGGAAAGAAGAGCAGCGCTATTCAAATTTCTATGTATTTGCAATTTATACAGCAGAGCGGAAAGTGTCAATATTTAAGTCCTAAGAGATTTATCCGAGTTCAAAGCACTCTTACTTAGCTATTCAAAATTAAACAAACATAAAATATATATAAAAATATCCTGTGTCACCTAAAATTCAGCCGAATGGATCGTTCGAAATGAACAAGCCTTTGAAGTCAGCACAAATGAGCACTCGTTTGCTCTGACTGAATGTGGTGGCATTAGTTAATTTGGAAATAGAATATCAGGTAGGGGGAAGTAAATTGGAGCTGGTAGAACATTTTACGATGATAATTGTTGTTTTAAGGGGCCTAACAAGTAGGTTATCGCCCCCGAGTGGTTTGGGTGATAGTGAAGGATGAGATGAGAATGAAAACTTTAACTAATACTAACAAAAACATAGTAGAAGAAGAAATGGTGAACAAAGAATGGATAAGGCAAATAAATGACAGAAATGTCCTCAACCCGCGAAGAATGATGATTGAGGGACTTGGAAGGAAGGAGAGCCTTGAAAGGCAGATAGGAAAGGGAAAGAAGGGAGGACCCACCTGAAAATCAGTGGAAAAAGGGGAAAAACGGACCCAGCTCAGGAATCCCTCGGGGTCGCCAACCCCCAAACTCACCAGCCGTGAGCCCTTGATGGTGTAGCAAGATCCAGGGTGCACCAGAAGTGGTGGGGCTACACACAAGCTGCCTCCTTGAGGGCCTTGAGCAGAAGGCAAGTGATAACATGAAAATAAAAACAAGATGTTCAGTAAAGAACATATAGCCTACTTTCTCCTAAATGCATGGGTATTGTTATAACTCTTTGTCCTTTTCAAGGAGTATGATTGAATGTTGGTTGTAGGAGCTTGTTGAAATACAACGTGCTATAGGGATATTAAACATGAATATGAAGTGCCCTTTGCTAGTGCTACCTCTGTACCAAATTTCGTTCAATTCGGTTTCACCGTGTTTGAATTGATAGGGGGAATCGATTTGCACACATACTTGGCCACCATCTGCAAACTATTGGGCTGATGTTCTTGCAGTTTGGTCAGAATATGTTTCCCAGATAAAGATATGGTGTTGCAAAATTAGGTAGAGACTAGATTATTAGGTTGATCGTAATTACATTTTAGCTTTTAATATTTGGGTGGCCGCGATTACGTTTCCATCAAGATAGCGGTGATATAAAACATGACACTGAGGTGCCCTTTGCTAGTGCTACCTCTGTACCAAATTTCGTTCATTAGGTTCCACCGTGTTCGAAATTATAGGGGGAATCAATTTTGACATAAAGATGGCCGCCATCCGTAAACTATTTGGCTAATGACCTACTAGATTGGTCAAAGGATGCTCCCTCCATAAAGGTATGTTGTTGCAAAGTTTGGTAGAGTTCGGATGGTTATGTTAGTCGTAATTTGATTTAAGCTTTAAACATTCGTGTGGCCGCCATTACGTTTCTGTCAATATGGTGGCGATATTAATCATGACACTGAGATGCTCTTTGCTAGTGCTATCTCTGTACCTAATTTCGTTCCATTCGGTTTCAGCGTGTTTGAATTAATAGGGGGAATCAATTCTGACACAAAGATGGCCGCCATCCGCAAACTATTAGGCGAATGACCTATTATATTGGTCAAAGGATGCTCCCTCCATACAGGTATGTAGTTGCAAAATTTGGTAGAGATCGGATGATTAGGTTAATCGTAATTTGATTTAAGCTTTGAACATTCGTGTGGCCGCCATTACGTTTCAGTCAAGATGGCGGCGATATAAAACATGACACTGAGGTGCCCTTTGCTAGTACTACCTCAGTACCAGATTTCGTTCCATTCGGTTCCACCGTGTTCGAATTAATAGGGGGAATCAATTTTGACATAAAGATGGCCTCCATCCGCAAACTATTAGGTGAATGACCTATTAGATTGGTCAAAGCATGCTCCCTCCATAAAGGTATGTAGTTGCAAAATTTGGTAGAGATCGGATGATTAGGTTAATCGTAATTTGATTTAAGCTTTGAACATTTGTGTGGCCGCCATTACGTTTCCGTCAAGATGGCGGCGATATAAAACATGACACTGAGGTGCCTTTTGTTAGTACTACCTCTGTACCAAATTTCGTTCCATTCGGTTGCACCGTGTTCGAATTAATAGGGGGAATCGATTTTCACACAAAGATGGCCGCCATCCGCAAACTATTACGCTGATGACCTATTGGTTTGGTCAAAGGATGCTCCCCCCATAAAGGTATGTTGCTGCAAAATTTGGTAGAGATCGGATGATTAGGTTGGTCGTAATTTGATTTAAGCTTTGAACATTTGTGTGGCCGCCATTACGTTTCCGTCAAGATGGCGGCGATATAAAACATGACACTGAGGTGCCTTTTGTTAGTACGACCACTGTACCAAATTTCGTTCCATTCGGTTGCACCGTGTTCGAATTAATAGGGGGAATCGATTTTCACACAAAGATGGCCGCCATCCGCAAACTATTACACTGATGACCTATTGGTTTGGTCAAAGGATGCTCCCCCCATAAAGGTATGTCGTTGCAAAATTTGGTAGAGATCGGATGATTAGATTAGTCGTAATTTGATTTAAGCTTTGAACATTTGTGTGGCCGCCATTACGTTTCCGTCAAGATGGCGGCGATATATAACATGACACTGAGGTGTCCTTTGCTAGTGCTACCTTTGTACCAAATTTCGTTTAATTCGCATTCACCGTGTTCGAATTGATAGGGGGGGACAGACATTCAGAGTACACACACTCACACACACACAGACACACAGACACACACACACACAGACTCACACACACACATACACACACACAGACAGACACACTTTTTTCGCCCTGTGTTGATCTCATAAGTCTACTTTCATTTTTTGCAAAAATCGAAAGTAGGCTAATAAGGCTGACCCCTCGCAGAAGGAGGATATCAGGAAAGATGAGACGAGGGCCAATTAAGGCGGGAAAGGAAGAGACTCCCTAGGCCTCGGATATCCTAATACCGTCGGGGTGGGAAGAGAACAAGAATTGAACAGAGAGGTCGACAGGAAAGATGACGGAGAGGAGTCCAGCACGATTAAGTGGAAGCAATGCCGGACATTGCTGGGGTCCCGTGGTCGCCAACCCCCGTCCCACTAGACGTGAGCCCCTGAGGCGGGTAATTTTAAATACATAGACTGTATTCTCTCAGGATGGTTGTATGGGGGAAGAAATTGGGTCGAGGTGTATAAAAGCCAATGCAGTGAGTTCCCACGTTGCGATCTACAGTATTCTGCAAGAAAGAGGTTAGTGCAGTGATGAAACTCTCCCCACATCGCTCAGTATTTAGACTGGCCTTGCTGTATGGAAGTGAAAGCTGGGTAGATTCAGGGTATCTCATACATAAGCTAGAGGCAACTGATATGAGGGTCGCACGAATAGATGCGAGGAGGGTACTCGTAATGATGCGTTAAAGGCTAAATTAGAAATTAACACGCTCATTGTAGCTGTTTGTATGAGTCGATTCAGATGGTGGGGTCATGTGTTGAGAATGGGGACGGAGAGATTACCTAAGACGTTAATAGGTTCGGCTGTAGAGAAACAGATGTTGACTTAGGAGGCAATGGTCGAATTCGGTGATGAACGATCTCAAAGTGAGACGTGTAGAAGCAGAGGAGGCAGCAGGGCTAACTGCCAATAGGGGATCATGGAGGTGACTTGTTCTCAAACAGAGGATCGCAGACTGGATACTGAAAGGTAAAACAGTGTCAAAGGTTGTATTTGGGCCCCTTAGTTCTCAGTTTCCATGTCCCAAATGTTCCAAATGAATGTCCTCAATTGTTTTCTGCTCTGGTTCTTCGTCCTCTGACCAGGTGTTCTTGTCCCTTTTGCATTGATCCTGACTTCTTTTGCGTTTCCTCTACCCATTTTGTTGTCACTTTCATCAGGGTGTAGTTAAAGATTTTTATCATTAGTCAACATTCGCTCTTTCTCGATAGGCGCCTTCTTGTATATAGTGTCTATGAGCGTCTCTCCCTGTGCCTATAAACCTTCAGTACTCTTCTTTCTCATCTTTTTCAGATCCTAGAATCATTCTTAATATTGTTCTTTCTTATCTACCCTCTTCCATATCCCCTTTCTTACCCAAATCTAAAATGTACAGTTCCTATGGATTGACAATCATGGTGTAGTGTCTTGTCTCTGCCCTGTCAGCTATCGCTCTCTTGTTCTTTCTATGCTGTACTAACTTATAGGCCAGCTCCTTATTTCTGGCTCTTTCTTTTCCTCCATTTACTTCCTAATGCAGCGCATTCGGCATTTGTCTCGATAATTGAACTGTATTATTTTTGTTATTCATATGTTCACCATGCCATTGGGTACAATTCGGCATTTATTATTATTATTCTAACAGCTCTATCCCCCTTACCCTTAAAATAACCCAAAATAATAATAATAATAATAATGAAATTAGCATATCAAAATATAATTTAGAAAACACAGAAACTGCCCTAATTTAAGTGACTCGGTGGGTTAGCTGAGTTCACAGTAAAAAACCTAGGAGTGAATGTTCCTATTTTGGTGATATTCAAGAACACCCTGATTTAATTTAGGATAAGAGATCAGGCGGGTCGAAGCTAATTCAAGACAAGCCTGTTGAGAGGAAGTCCTGAGGCGTACCCAGTAGGCCGATAATTTTTAATCTTGCCACACATGGTGAAGGAAATCGGAATAATCTTCCTACTGACTGCCAGCATTAAATAAAAACAACATCCAAATATCAAAGTATAATAAAAATCTAGAAATGATACATATAAATTACAATTAAAACCCTTAACCGCTTAACCTAATATTTAAAAGGCAATACAGAATTTAGTTTCAGACAATACTGTAAATAAAATGAAATCAGTCATTGCCCAGTTGGCAAAATTTCATTTCCCAATCATACGATAAATTTAATTACTGAACAGTGAGTAGTATCATCCGCAAAGATGAAGGAAATATAACAACATGAAATTCAGGCCCGGTGCCATTTCACAAACAAATTGTATAAAGCAACAGACGCGTTCCTTAGCGAACGAAAACTTCCAACAAGCTTCAGGGTCCAGCACTGACTGTCCTTTGGAGCCTATCTGACCAAAGTTAAATCCACGAGGTTCCCACCCACAATGAATAACCCACCCTGCAGTAAACTACATATATAACAGTATGACCAAATTATACAAGCCCTTCCAAAATATTACATACAAATTTACTAAATAACAAGAAGTTCCGTGAAGAACTATACAGCCTACTTTTCATACCAATGATTATTCTACAGAATATGAACCTATCTAGAATAATGACGAAATTAAGTTGCTAATATCGAAATTTCCAATTAGTTCGAAATACTGTATACATGGCATAATGTATCCTAATACAGCACTACAGTTGGCAGCCCTGATGACTGAATATATTCTTAGTTCCATCTCTTAAGGTACAAAATACAAAATTTGGTTGAAGTCCAATGAATAGCATGGACTTTACATGCAGTTAAACATTGGATCTAACAGCGCGCGTAAAATCATGTTGGCAACAATGTCATGCATGTAATGGTCAGAAATAATCTGAAATAATATGATCTATATTTGTGCCAATTTTGAATGAAATCCATTAGTTGGTATAGAAGTTACATGCATTTTAAAATTGGACCTATCAGCAGGCTTAGAATCATGTTGGCAGCACTGACGTATATTAGTTACTCCAAATTCGTCTAGAATGCCAGGTACTATACGTGTGCAAAGTTTAGAGCTATTGGCTTGCATACTTTCTGATATATTGATATTAGGGTAACAAAAATAAGGACAGCACATATTAACAGTTGGCAGCCCTGGTTGTTCCTTAGAATACGCATAGTCATATCTGTTATGGTACACATAGCACATACGAAATTTGGTTGAAATCCAAATGATAGTATGGAAGTTACATGTATTTAATGTTGGACCTGTCAGCAGGCTTAGAATCATGTTGGTAGCACGGACGTATGTAAGTTACTCCAAATTAATATAGAATGTCAGGTACTATACGTGTGCATAGTTTAAAGCTGTCGGCTTGCATACTTTCTTATATATATTGGTATTTGGATAAAATAAATTAGGAGCATTTATTAACAGTTGGCAGCCCTGGTAGGTCTTAAGAATACGCTCAGTCATATCTGGTTATGCACACATACAACATACGAAATTTGGTTGAATTTCAATTGATAGTGTAGAAGTTATATGCATTTAAAAATTGGACCTATCAGGAGGCTTATAATCATTTTGGCAACACTGCCATGTTTGGCCTCCTGGAAATTAAACTAAAATATTATGATCTGTACGTGTGCCAATTTTGAAATAGCTGCCATTCATACTTTCCAAGATATCCAACATGGAGCTCAAATTTCAATTGCGATTTTTTATCAGTTGGTAGCACTGACATCATTTTCAAATATGGCCGTGAGATATTCAGGTATAGATCTTTACTCCTACCAAATTTTGATTCGATTGCTGCAGCCGTTTAGGAGTTGATAGGGGGGGGGACACACACACAGCTAGACAGACAGACAGAAGGACAGACAGACAGACAGACACACATTTGCCCGATCTCATAAGTCTACTTTTTCCTCATTTTTGCAAAATGTGAAAAGTAGGCTAAAAATGTCAGTCTGTATCTAGCTCAAATTATTGTCCTCCGACACATGGCCTTAAAAACACATTACCAAAATATTTTGCAGTCAAAGTTTGTATTCATTAAAGAAAAGTTTATTTCAGTTGCCCCTTGAATTAAGTTAAGATTGTACCACCTGATGTCATCCAGCCCTCCGAGGAAACTGCATTATGAGTTTCCCCGGAGGCAATTGCTTGTGAGTCTAGTTGTCAGCAAGGTCCTTCACACACTGTCTCTCCAGTCACAAACTGCTACCCTCAAGTCTAACGCACCCCCACCACACTACTTCAGTCATACCAACGTGACTAGTGGCGCAAACGTGCCAAAACAAAGCCAGAGTCCAAGGTTTACAATTGGTACCTCGAATTTCACCCCACACAGTTAGTGCGTAGAACTTCCCAGGAGTTGAGATGATTCACAAGGTTCTTGCAAAATATTTTCTTAGAACAAGGGTTTGCAAATCACTTAAGGAATGTTGTAGACAGGGAGTGTTCACATCTCCACTGTTCAGAGATACAAAGCTTTATATATTGTACCCAATTGTCATCATGTGGAACATGTGTTCGTATCCCAGCTAACTCACGGTCTTTCGAGGTATGGGACGTTCCTGCCCACCATACGACCACATGCTCAGGATTTGAGTCTACCAGGTAACGACTCTACATGAAATAAACAACATATTCCTAAAATAAAACATTTACTGGTATAAAATCATGGCTATACAACAAATACAAATAAAGGATAAATTATATTTAATTCCCACAATTAAAATCAGGGTTATTTTGTGAGTCTCTTCTTAATTAGTGCTACACTGCACTCAAATCGATTTCTAGCATCCTATCATTGATACTTTCAGACTTCTACGGGTCTCCATAGTGTTCATCATGTGACACAATTTTACATAACTGGAGTATCACAACACAAAAATCACATATCACATCTAAATGACATTAATACTGTAATAATAAAACATTACTCCTTTTCTTATGGCATTTACTTTGATTAGCATAAATTCATTATTTTATGCCTTAATTAACAAATATTTGTTGTGTCGTGTGGATCATCTTCCTTCTTTTCCATCAATATGAAACGCTTAAAAAGTGGTACGTTTCCCTTCCAAAATAGACATGGATAGAAATGTTAATAGTTTCACCATACACGATTTTCTGGGTCTTGTCGGGATTATTATCGTTACAAACGTGTCATGTTCTTAGAAATCACATACCCGTCTGCATAAATCAGCGTGAACTGGCAAAATGCATTTCAAAAGGATGCCTAACCATTTATTTGGTTCAGTGTTCCTCCTCAGAGAATAACTGGGCCAAATATTATCCGATTTCTTTGATCCAACAATGTATGTGTGTTGAGACACATCATTTAATTCAATTGGCATCATCATAACACTCATATCTTAATTGCATATTGAAATATCGAGATTCTTCAGTGTCCCACTATGACTCTAATCTAAAGGACTGGCGGACCGACGTCCCCTTCCCCTAGCAGGCAATAAAATTAGTTCCGGCCGGCCGCGCAAGATGGCCGCTCGTCTCAATGGGCTACACCACTTCCTCTCATCTGCTATCAAGGTCAACTTTGTTTACAATCGCAGTACAGTAGAGATGCGCTAAGTGTTGTTCTTAAGTAATTGAGTCATTCTAATTATTTAACACCTATATTTATAGTGTATCGGGCTCAACTCGGCTCCTATTAACATTCATGGCTGGGGATGGATTCTGTGATAGTCTTGCCGTTCTGTGGTGAATAATAGTGGCTTGGACGCGCATCATAATGAGAATACAAGATTCTCACCAGCAGCTGTCTCAATAACATAATAAGGAAATCTGCGTTTCCTAAACGACGAATATGATTCTTACCTCTCAGGG
Organism: Meconema thalassinum; assembly: GCA_946902985.2. Classification (NCBI taxonomy): domain Eukaryota; kingdom Metazoa; phylum Arthropoda; class Insecta; order Orthoptera; family Tettigoniidae; genus Meconema; species Meconema thalassinum. The sequence continues at coordinate 299,892,264 of OX336396.1, read as the reverse complement.
TAGATCATTTTTACACATGTGCTCACGGAGTCTCGACGGACATCACTCGTGGCGATAATTCATGCAAGAGATGGATACAGACAGGCTCTGTCCAATTCGCTGCGAATAATAAAAGTATGCACAACGGCGATACTAACTCGTAGATTAGCCAACTTCTCACCTAACGTGCAAGCTATACTAGTTTGGTCCCCGCAATAATTATTTACGTAAATCACTGGATTCTACGTTACTTCTGCACGCTATATGCGGCTCAAACAATACTTCTCATAGATGACTCAATTATTAAGGCACCCGCGTTCTCTCTGTAATTACACTTAAGCCAAAGCTTTAAATAGCTCCTAATAACAAGTATAAATTTACTGACTTACATTACTTTAATGGTCCTCAAATACAATCCTAAGACTTGACCATATCAAATATTCATTCAACACTTCATTGACACTGAAAAACTCCCGTATCTCGCTATATTCCACGTTACTTTCTTACTGTTTACCAAAGTACAGTATCTTTATATTAGACATGACACACTTTGAACATTATTTAGGCCAAAAATGCCTATTACTTTACTGTTGCCGACCCCAGATTATTATTATTATTATTTATCATTTAACGTTACCGTTACATTCATCACTATTTTAGGTCTGACTGGCCCTAAACAAATCACCTTCCAAGACATATTCTATTCAAGACGAGTGGTGAAAACTCGTTCAATAAGTGACTGTTACATCTTAGTCTCAAAGTGATGCGTCGTTGTATGGTGAACCATTTAGTTAGACTAACATTGTAAATTGGTACTCACTTTTTCATTTTCGCTGGATGATACCAGCATTCCAGCTCCGAACCTACCATGACGCTTGATTTAAGCCATCATGCTATATCTTACACGACACTTGATTTCACATATTTCCCACATGATAAACATACTCTTATCAGTGGCTTCTTTCACTTTTACACAATACATATTAATCACAATACACATGAACACTTTTTAAATCACTATAACACAATTTATGTACACTTTTTCACTATTTCACAGGTTGATCCTTAATCGGACTCCTCCTACGCCTGACCTCAGAGATGCGATGCAATCACGCCAACCGCTGGTCTCCGTGAAAGTCTAACTGAGTTTACGGGCGTTCGATCCTCGTCACCTTCAATACCGTTCAGTTCACTGTCAAGATTAATTGGCGATGCCTCCCAGGCTCCCATAATTGTAGTGATCCTGATGATAATATCATATACAACTCTGACAATACCTCCTGGTATATGTAATGTCCAAAAACATTATAAATCACTCTTTCGCTGTAGCGAATTTATATTTGCGTCAGATAATGGATAAATATCTGTATTAAATTAACTTCGACGCACTTCATGATTATACTTATGAAGTTGTATGATGTGCTTCCATTGTTCTTCAACGCTGAGCGTCGATACTGTAACATTTCGCGCGCTTACTGGCAGCGTATTAGTTACGTGTAGACTGGAGAAGAACTTGAGAAAGGACTGAAGACAACTGGCTTGGTCTGCACTGCTCCCCCTTATAAAGGTATCTCGTAAAAACTAGTCCACCGGACATACGGGTGCGACTCCTTCCTTGAAATAATACATTTTCAGCCGAACTGACATATACACCTTGTTTATTTAGGCGTGGAGGTTTCATAAACGTTCGCGTGCCGGCGATCGCTTCGGCCAATTAATTACAATTAATTGCCTTATTCCATTGCGTCAGGACGCCACCATGGTGATTCCCCTCTGACTGGTCACCAAATCACTCCTCTCGAGCGTAGGTTCGGTGTTAACACGCTCATTTAGAGACATAGGCTTTAATTTAGGTGTAAAATCACTCCTAAATTATCTCTCCTTGAATATATTCACCTGGGTGTACATTTCACTCCATTTCAATGCTCCACTAGGCTGTAATTAATTAATTTCCGTGGGCAATCATCCCTACCACAGCTTCCATCGTTGTCAAGCGGTGAATACCCGAGTCATTAATTTTGAGCTGTCTCCTCGTTCCAGACGAAAGTAGTTCCCTCGGCGCCTACAATGTCCACCCACTTGCCAACTCCAATTAGTAAAACGTCAAAATGGCCTGCTCTCGTTCTTGTATGCTTCGAAAACGTATATTTGCTTGCATTTGCTTACTATTCTTTACCTTAAACTGCTATGATATTCACATACTGACCGTGAAATCATGCAACATTATTATATGTCATTATTTAACGCATTGCTCTTCGGGTTCCCTAAAACTGTTCCCCCTCAGAGATCAATGGTTCAATTCTAGTTAGAATCATGTGCCTGGTCTTCTCAGATAAGACCTGAGTTCGATGCCAGTCTGCCTTGACCGATTGGGCACAATATCTCCCTCGACATGTTTCCATTAGTGATAATACTTTAAGTGGCGGGACACACAAAGGGTAGAATTCCTGGCAGAAAAGGGCTTGGCGAACCCACTTCACTAACAGATCATAGTCAGGTGCAGGAAGAAGGGCGAAAGGAATTCCCAGAAGAGGCTTGGTGTACGCTCCCATGATAGTTTGTCCGGTCACACCTGGAGTTCTTACTGCGTCTCGAAGATAAAGATGTATATGTACCGATTTACAAAATCGGTACAATTATTATTATTATTCCTATTTCAGCATGAATAACCATGACATTGGGTATATTTTCTAAGTTTTCTTTCTTCTGTCCACTTAGCTGCTGTAGTCTTCTTACTTGTAAAGGACGTTGGGAAAACGCCCTGTCGGATGGCCTGACGGAACATCAGGCGGTCACGAGTTTGTTTCAGTGGGATATCTAGTTGTTGCATATCTGACTTAACTGACGCAATCCATTTGTTATTAGAAGCCTTGCCTCTTTCTGTTACTGTGAATATCCTGTTGGTGAGTCTTGCAGAATCCAGACGAGCCAAGTGTCCATAAAAGGTCAGGCGTGTTTTCCTTATAGACGTGATGATGTCCTCCTGGTGTTCATACAAGTCATCATTATGCCCCATTCCTCCCTAATTGGACTTAATATCCTCCTCAGGATTTTCCTCTGTTTTAACTCCAGTTTTCTGAGTGGGCCCTTCCTGGTCATTACAAAGCACTCAGAAGCATACAGAACAGCTGGCTTGACGACCGAGTTATAGTGTCTGAGTTTGAGGTTCTTGGAGAAGCACTTAGATGAATAGATACTACGACAGGAATGATGAGCCCTTTCAAGCTTGGTACATCTGGTATCTATTGCTAGGTTCTTGCTCTGATTCGCAGAAATCTATTCTCCTAAGTACTTAACTGCAGGTACCTTTCGTATGGTAGACTAATGTCTGTGAGTAGAATATTAGAAGGGGTCTCTTCGGTATTGGTTTATTAATAAGAATAACGTGTCTCTTGTTTCCTGATATATTTTCTTATTTTATCGTTATTATTATTATTTTCTTCTTCTTCTACTTCTCCTTCTTCTTGCTTCGTTGCCGCCAACTGAGGACCACGTCATGTCAACTGTTTCTTCTGCATTTTAATGTTGGGTCAGTGCTCTTGCATTCGCAATCGATGTTGCACCTTTGTCACCGTCGTCCGCGCCTTCCCGGTTTTTAGTTTCGGCATAAGTTGAAAACTCCGATGTTCTTGAATTTTTCCCTAAGTGGGCCACGCTCCTGGATATCTTCACATGTTATCCCAATCTCCAACAGATCTTTCTCTACTTCACTGAACCAGGCCCCCTTCGTCTTTTTCTCATGTAGAAAAGCAAAAATTCAGTTGGATAGCCATGTTGATTAAATTCGCGTTATATATCCATAGAAAGAAATCCTCCATTTCCTCATAACGTCTGTTATTTTCTCAACGTGTGTGTACAACTCTTGGTTGTGGCGTCTTCGGAACTCGCCGTGTTCTTTGACTGGACCCAGAATTTTCCACAAAATCTTCCTTTCCTTGGTCTTCAGTTTTTCCATTAGGCTATGCCTTTTCTATTCATGGCGAGACATTCCGCTGCATACAAAGCTTCTGGCCGGATGACCGTGCAGTAGTGCTAGAGTTTTGAGAGCAGGGATATACAGAGAGTTTATTTTGTACTTGACGGAGACCCTCGCTTGCCCACTCGCCCGCGCCGCGAGCCTGTCTCCCGCCACGCACTTTGCCGTTAGGCGGCGGCACTGAGTCATTGAGTATAGGAATTTGTACTTACCTAGTTCACAGCTGGTGCTGAAAATGTTCGCCATTCACTGCTACACATCGCTGGCACCTTTTTATGAAACTGGCATTTTCTTTCTGAAGTTCCTCAGCTCCGATTGACTGTATTTCAGCTGTAATATAGTATTTAAGCTGTCTGTTTGAACTTTTTTGCTAGATCTTTTATAGTATTCACGCTAGGCAGGGGTCTGTTTGGAAATTTCTGACGGAATTTCAGTCGTGTTTTCGAACAAGTTTTCCTGTACTTTATAAAGGTATTTACGCACGTTCACGTAATGAAAATCGCATTGGAACAGCACACTGAGCACTAAACACGTGAACAATTGACTAAACTGAACCTCACACTGTTAAAGATCTCAGCAGACTGCAAAGGAGGGTAGCTTGTGGCGCCAAGAAGCGGATTACGGCCAGGTGCTCGGCGGGAAACCGGCTCGTGCCGCGGGCGAACGGGCAAGCGAGGGTCTCCGTCAGATACAAAATAAAATCTCTATAGATCTTTTGTTGTACACATCCTTATATAGATGGTAAGCCATTTCAATTAATTATAATTATTATCATAATTATTCTTTCTTTGTTATGCCCATTCAAAGAGCCTGTTGGAACTTGATGACTTTCGCCTTCTTCTTGTCCCGAAATCTCTTCAGGAACTCACTGTGTTCCTCTGTCCATCTTGTACCAGTCCTTAACCTAAGTGTGTGCTTATTTACAGTGGTTCTGCAGATTTCTCGGATTTTCATTACTTGCTCATCTCATTTAGGTCCCCTCTTGTTTCTTCCAGCCAAGTGTTTTGTATTAATTATATTGAATAATCATTTTGTCAGTCTATTGTTGTCGATTAGAAATGGCAACCGTCTGCTGCGTGCAGTGTTTGTGAAACTGTCTGTGAGATTATAGAGGTCTCTCGTTCGTCTCTTGATCCAAATTCAATTTTGTTGTGTAGGGCTAAATATTTTTCCAAGGATTTTGGGCTTTTCAATGTGTGCAATTTTTGAATTGCCCCCTGAAGTTATGGTTTCTGATGCATATACTGTAGAGCTTCTGGGAGGACAACGGTTTGCATTAAATGACATCACTTTCTATTGTAATGATTCTGATTGCCCTTTGATGTTTTCAGGTTCTTGTTATATTATTAGTATTGCTTGCCACGGCGGGTGAGTGGTTATCGTGTCAGAATACCAACCGCAAGATTGCAGGTTCGCAAGTGATTCGCAGGTGATTTTTGAAAGGTGACAAAAATCACGACTCGCATGTCATACGTTATTGGCATGTTAAAGAACCCATTTGAATTCAATAGGCCGTGTTCATAATGGCAATATTAATCTCGGTACTTTCCACCAACACAAAGTTCCTCCATTCTCTACTAGAAAGCGCTGTAGTGTCAAAGAGCTTAGATATCTAACCTCCTTGACTTTCAAACGACAAAATTTTGTCAAAATTTGACATGCAAGCTGGCCTCTGGGCATCAAATAACAAAGCTTTCACCCAGCATACGAGGCCATACGATATTATTATTACTATTATTATGGATGTATCAATTCGCTTCCAGGGGCTCAGATGTGTTCTATAGCGAACAATCAAGGCGCTATATTGTTTTATTTAGATCTCACAATCCATGTGGCCAATAAAACAAAATGAACACACAATATTGAATGTGTCACAAAGGCGAGCACCTCTGTGTTTGACAAAACATAGTTCACACGCGGAGATTTAAAATATACCGTGTCAACAATAAAGTTCTCTGGGAAAATGAGATTTATATTGGGAGCAATTTATAATAAAATTTCATTGAAACGAGTGGCGCATCCAGAAATTAACTCGGGGGATACGAGTAGTGATTGCCTCTACTGTCATCCACATCCGGCTAAACTCCAGAGAGTTCAGGCTTATGGGTTTTGTAGTTTTGTTTCAAAACTTGAATTTTGCTCTGTTTATGTCGGCTAAGTCACGGATATCAGAGTGCACATTTTATAGTTAAAAAAAAAGGTTTATTTTACCTCCTGAATCAATAATTTATTGAAAACATTATTAACAAATTTGTTCTTGGTACATGTTTCAGGGACAATGTTTGTCCCCTGCAAATGTTATTGAAGCTACCAGTAGTCGGTGCATTATAGTCCCGCTTGAAATTATGTGGCACCACTTGGGGTGCCAATGCAACTACTGATATCGCGCCAGGTGTTGGCAGTTGGGTTTGAACTGCAGATGTCTTCCCGCTCACTGCGTATCGCGCATTCCAAAAACATTAAGTTAGTCACTACTTCTTTCACTCACTCAGCACATTCCTTCTTTCACTGGCTGCGTGTCGTCTGCTGCAATAACAGCGATTGGCATGCGCGAAGTCAATATATTTAAGTTTGGAATATGAGGGCCGCGCATGCGTACTGCAAGATCCCCCGCACCTCGTCGCAGCGTGTTGGACTGCCATCTCCTGCCGCGATATCAGTACTCTCCGTTGCTCAGCTCTAGGTTTAGTTTATTCTGTTGCTGAGTATTGTGCTCCTGTGTGGATAAATAGTCCGCATGTAAGATTAATAGATGTACAATTGAATAACACCATGCGCATGATAACAGGAACAATTATGTCAACTCCTACACAATGGCTTCCTATTCTCAGCCACATCCCACCACCTCATTTGCGGCGATGCAACATTTTGATAAGATAATATAGAAGGATCCAGACCAACAAACAACTACCAATCTATGGAGACATTGGTGATCTACATGTGAAACGATTACGTCCAAGACATCCACCTATCTGCACAGCGGAGAATCTTGCAACTAACAAATTCAACCTGACTGAGAGATGGTCTTCTGAATGGAATCCGTTTGCCCCTCCAGAGAGTATAGTAATGCCATGCATAAATGATCAGGTGCCAGGGTTCACTCAGCCTAGAAAGACCTGGTCAAAATTAAATAGAATCCGGACCAATCACGGTGTATGCGGCGATCTCCTTTACAAGTGGAGGAAAAAATCTTCGTCATGTTGCGAGTGTGGTGCTGAAAGACAGACTGCTCGGCACCTAGTTCAGGAATGCCCACATACATCATACAGTGGTGACTTCAGCGACTTCTTCCTAGGGACACCAACAGGCACTTAATTACGTTTCGGCACTTGATGTCAAATTGTAAATAATTTTCATGTATGCCATACGATAAATAAATAAATAAATAAATAAGTCCCGAAAATCAAACGCACAAGACCAAAATGGTATAAACAAGTAGAAAAGACGTTAATGAATTGGGTTCACCAAATTTACAACATAGAAATATGATCCGGAAAATTGTTCACACAAGGGGATTTGAGGAAGATGAGAAGAAACCACAGCGACGTCCCTGGTCGGAGGAACAGAAATTACAGCAATCAGTGAAAATGAAGAACTATTGCGCAAGGAGGAAAGCTCAGAAAATGCTGATTCCGCGTGGTCCTAAGTGACCCATTCGCGAAGAAGAAGAAGAAGAAGAAGAAATAAGTCCCGCTAGAAGCAATGGTCAATAGCTAGAGACGACAAACGTGGGTTTATAATACAGTACATCATCATTCTGTGGCTTATGGCTTAAAAGATCCAAAAGTCAATCAATAATGGCAGCATGCAACAGAAATACGAAGAGGTGGAAAGGATTTCCTCTTGGCAATGAGGTTAGATCAGTGTACCGGCCTAAAGAGAAGCATGGAAATAAACCAAGGAGAATTATAAATGTGACTCAGGAGAAATTTATTGAGTAAATTACAATAAAATAATTATGAAGTTATATATATTCATATTTAAATGACATTGAGTAAAAATGTAATAAATTTGATGAGATTAGGTCAAAGTTTAGACTGGAAAATGATTTGTCTTGTGTTTAATATTAGCCTATTTCTAACATTTATGACTGAATTCAATGAGGTGGAAACCAAGTAATGTCAGACTCCGTTGAAAGCTTACAAGACAACACGTTAGAACTTGAACAGATATAAAGATCAGCATTTCAAACACGGAGGTATGTCAGTAGGGAAGAAACCCAAGAATGCGAGGTAGGAGGAACTAAAATGGAACATAGGCTGAATATTCAGCGGCTTCGGTGGCGTAGTTAGATGCATGCTGCGCTTCTATGCCCAAGGTTGCGGGTTCAAACCCGGCCAAAATCGTCGGATTTTTTTAAGAGCGTTGAAAATCCCTCAGTATGCCTTTCTTCGGAGGAGAAGTAAAGCCGGCGGTCCCATGTCATAGATTTAGCCTATGGCATATTAAAGAACCTTCCACTAATTACGCTTGTGTGACGCTAAATTATAGGTTAGATTTGACTAACGCTCTTAGGTTCCAGCGTTCGACGCCAGGAGCCGACTGCGGTGGCATCTATTAACCAAGTTCAGAACTTGTTGGCCTTGACGGTGGCGTTTGGTAGCAAAAGTAGGAACTACTTGAAAATTGAATGCCTGCAAGTAGGGGGATGATAGGGGTTCTGCCCCACTTCAGAACCCCGTTATTACCACTACTAAGCCTCAGCCATGTTAAATATCTCTCGAACGCATGGTCCGATTTTGACAAATGGCGTGTCAGTGGACTCGGGCTGACGTTCTCTTTCCTATGGACCATGTATTATATTTTTCAAAAATTCTTTGAATTTTTTTGTTTTGCAACGTTGGTGATAGTTTGAAAACCAAACATGGTAGAACGTTGTGCCATGGCTCAAACGAACGGCCTTTATGACCTTTATTTTTTGTAATAAAACTTTTTTATTTTTTATGTTTTTTTGAAAACACTCGAATTTTGAAAATCCTATATTTTGGAAACTAGGAACTCTACAAAAAAAGTTTGTTTGACGTAAATGAAAGGTCCCTACCCCCTCTACCTCAAAAATAAATTTCAAGTCTCTAGGATGAAAACCTGTAGGTAGTAGTGTGGTAGTGAGAGAGCTGTCTCACTTAGGAAGTTGTGAGCCCCTGCGACCTTGGAATGGAAGGAGCCATGCTAGGAGGGCGTGCTTGGATTCGTTTTTTTCGTCTCGTCGTGCTCTTTACGGGAATGTAGGTGTCGAAAAGGTGAAAATCTGGAAACACGGTCTTTTTGGGGTAAAAACGTGATTTTAGACTTTTTGCTATATCTCGCGAACCAAGTATGCTAGAGACATGAACGAGGGGTCCAAGGACTCGGAGTGACGTCCTCTTTGCTATGGACCACTCGTTATATTTTTTTAAAAAATTTGGAAACGCGATTTTGGGGTAAACACGTGTTTTTTGTGATTTTTGCCGATATCTCACGAACCAATAACGCTAGAGACGTGTACGAGGTGTCCTAGGACTCGGGCTAACGCCCCCTTTCAAATGTGGTAGATATTTTTTTTCCAAAAAGATAATTCACAAAGGGCCTAACGCCATACATGTTGAAATAACGTTTTCTTTTTCTTTGCCTGTTTATAATGTCCATGAAGCGTGGCGGTTGAGAGAGAGACGATACGGCTGGGTGTGTGTGTTTCAACGAACCTGTCGCTGACCACGGTGGCTGTGTTCAATAGATCAATCGCTATTTCGACGGGTCGGTGTATGACAGAGCGAGGGTACGTTTTTTCACACTTTTTACCTTTAACGTGTAAACGGTGATGAGAACTTGGTTCTATGTTGGTCGAAGCGAGTACAGAAAACACACTTACAGGAGGTGAAGGTCATTTGAGCTTATGGGAAGGCGTTGATCTGACTTGACAACAGGTGACGCTTGAAGGTGAAATAATCTGACCATTGTGCTGGCAGGGAAGTGTGAAAGGCGTGCACACATGTGTGAAACCACAGGCACGCTAAACCAGTGACATCCTGTTTTGCTTCGTACGTGACAAAATGCAAGTCCATGTGAAATTTGATCTACCGCAGGTGTTCGCTTGGGTGTTATCTGTCCACGTGCGCGATAACTGTTAACAAGTCACATTCTGTTTTGCTTCGTACGTGACAAAATGCAAGTTCAGGTGAAATTTGATCCGGCACAGGTGTTCAGGTTGGACGTTAGCTGCCCACGTGCACGATAAGAGAATGTTCAAAGCATGGGAAAACAAAAGATTATACATGCAACGTAGCATATATAAAGACATGTCGTTATCATTTCCACGCTCACTTAGGTGACTACCTTTGAACACACTGCGTTGCATGAAACCCCTGGTCTTGTTTATCAGTTTTGGTGTTGGTGGAAAATACTTAACCTTGTTGTGGGGTAGGTATATATTTATTTATTTATATATTTATAGATTTTTATATAAATACATGCAATTATTTATTGATTAGGTAATTAATGATTTTATTTATTTATTTGTTTGCAGATAACGTGTATAGCCTACCTGTCCTGTGTCTGTGGGAAATATATTAAAGAAAGAGGAAGACAGACCGATAGAAGAGGAAACCATTTCCACACTAGCCAACGAGACGGGAATATAGCAAAGCATTACACGTCAAGGTGAGATTTGTTTTATTATATAATATAACCTGTTTGATTTTGTTTTGTTAATGAAATGCATAAACTATATGGAATGGATATACTTATGGTGGTTTATTTTATTTCTTTTTAGAGTGTTGGAAAACGCTTGACCTTTGTTAATAACCAGGAACGTGTGTGTTTGGGACCATTGTCAAGCAGTCTACAGCTGAAAACTCAGGTGAGAGTGTTCTTTCTAAAATAATGTCTTTTACTGCTGCTACCGATAGCCCAACTTGGGAACCTCTAAACAGTTGTTTCAAATCACGTGTGTGCTCTGGCCGCGTGGTCAATGTTAGAAAAAGTTTGATTCCCAAAGAATTTTTACAATCTTGTTTTGAAATTTTTAAAATTGAAATTTGTACAGCACAAAGGTTGCATACGGCTTTAAAGGTGAATACAGAACTGGTGTGCGATTTCATATATAAAAAGAAGGACGTGGAGCATAAAGAGACATTTTATATTTGCAGTAAAATGCAAGAGCTATTCATAGCCCATAATTTGGAACAGTGGTATGAAACCCACGTGGTGAATGCCTTGCTATCAAAATTTGATAAACTGCAACAAGGACCGAGTGGTCTAGCCTTAGACAAAATTCATCATTTGCAAATCAACATTTGTCAATTCAACCCGTTGAATGCTGGGTCTAGCTATATTAAAACACCACCAGCAATAGCTTCGAAAAAGGCTGTGGTGAATATTAAGAATCGTGACAATGATTGCTTTCTGTGGGCTGTGGCTGCGTATTTGCAGCCAGCACAAGACCGTCATATTAACAGACCAGCAAAGTACAAGGCCAAGTTTGTCGAATTGAAACAAACTTTAAATTTAACTCGAGTGTCGTTCCCTATGGACTTAACCGAGATCCATAGGTTTGAACAAAATAACCAGGACTTTTCGTTCATGGTGTATGGCCTTGACGGTGATGTGATTGTGGGTCCTCTTTATGCCACAAAAGAACCGAAACGACATCACATTCATCTTTTATATTTATCTGTAGGAGAAGTGAATCACTATTGCCTGATTAAAAGCTTAAGTAGATTGCTAAGCAGTCAAGTGTCTAAATATAAATGTAAAAAGCATATTTGTGATCGATGCTTGCAATATTTTACAACCCCTACGCTCTTAGAACGTCATAGGGTAGATTGTGTTACTCAGGAAGCGGTGAGATTGATATTGCCACAAGGGGACAAGGCTGTGTTAAAGTTTAAGGACATTCACAAGCGTGACACTGTTCCCTATGTGGTATATGCAGATTTCGAAGCTCTCACCACACCCATGGCGGGATGTGAACCAGATCCCACCATCAGCTCAACCACACCCATTCAAAAACATGAACCCTTTGCCATAGGATTTAATGTGGTGTGTGCCCATGACCCCACACAATCCGTTTACAAATATCGTGAGGGGCCAGATTGTGCCAAATGGTTCTTGGATGAACTTGTCAAGTTGGCCGACCATGTACAGGAATTACTGGACCACCCAGTACCCATGAGCCTATCTCCAGAACAACAGCAGCAGTATGAGCATGCCACGACATGCCATATTTGCGAAAAGCCACTGATCAGTGCTGAAGACACCGTTCGTGATCACTCACACTTTACGGGGCAGTTTCGTGGAGCTGCGCATAGTAAATGCAATTTGAACTTTCCAGCTCCTCGTTTCATCGGTGTCTTTTTCCACAATCTGGCAAATTATGACATTCAGTTTTTGATTCGTGAATTGGGCCATGTCAACAAGGGCTCGTTTACCATTATTCCCCAAAACCATGAGCGTTTTACGGCCCTGACATGGAGGTTGAGCAACTTTAGCATTCGATTTTTGGATTCCTTTAAGTTTATGACGTCCTCGCTAGACAGCCTTGTGAATGGCTTGAATGAGGAGGAATTAAAAAATACTAGAATGCATTTTAATGATCCTGAGCAATTTCAATTGTGCATTCGGAAAGGTATATTCCCGTATGATTTCTGCAATAGCTGGGACGTGTTAAAGCAAAGAAAACTCCCACCACAAGAGAAATTTTACTCGAAACTAACACGCAGTACCGTTTCCGATGAAGACTATGCACATGCATGTCAAGTTTGGCGAGTGTTTGGCATGAAGACGCTAAGTGAATATGCTTTGCATTACCTAAAACTGGATGTATTGCTGCTCACTGATGTGTTTGAAAAATTCCGTGAGTTGTGTCAACACATTTACGGTCTTGACCCGGCTCACTATTATACGAGTCCTGGACTCTCGTTTGATGCTGCTTTGAAATACACTCAAGTGGAATTGGATTTACTCACTGATGTAGACATGGTTCTATTTTTTGAAAAGGGCATTCGTGGCGGCTTTGTGTCGCTTAACCAGCGCCATGCTGAAGCGAACAATGTCTACATGCCTGATTATTCACCAGACAAACCAGAATCGTACTTAATGTACTATGACGTGAATAATTTGTACGGTTACGCCATGAGTCAGCCTTTGCCCTATGAGAAGTTTGCTTGGCTGACAGACAAACAAGTGTCAGAATTTGATGTGATCAAGGCTAGCCAAGAAACAGGCCGTGGATATGTGCTAGAAGTGGATATTGAATATCCCTCATCCCTGTATGATGAACATGCCGATTTCCCATTCTGCCTTGAGCAAATGGTTCCCCCTGACAGTAAAGTGAAAATTGAAAAACTCATGGGCACACTTTACAACAAAAATCGGTATGTGCTACATATCCAAATGTTGGTGCAATGCCTCGCCCAAGGCTTGGTGTTGAAGAAAATCCACAGGGGTATTTCTTTTGCTCAAAAAGCATGGCTTGAGCCATACATGAGACTCAACACAGAGCACCGACAAATGGCAACACAGCAGTTTGAAATTAATTTTTTTAAATTAATGAACAACTGCATCTATGGCAAGTCTATGGAGAATGTCCGCAAATACCGTGACATTAAATTGGTCAATGTCTGGGAGGGGCAGTGGGGTGCCCGGCGGTACATTGCCAAGCCAAATTTCAAATCGATCAAAATTATCGATGAGGATTTGGCTACTATTGAAATGAGTAAGACCAGCGTGACCATGGATAAACCCATTTACTTGGGTCAAGTCATTTTAGACTTTTCTAAATCGGTTATGTATCGATTCCACTATGAGTTTGCCAAACGCCATTTTGAGGACGTCTCTCTTTTGTATATGGACACGGACTCATTCATTTACCACATTCGCCACTGCGACCCCTATGACGTCATGAGGCAACATAGTGACTGGTTCGACACTTCTTGCTATAGTGCTGACAACGTGTTTCAGCTGCCCATAAAAAACAAGAAGGAAATGGGCGTTTTAAAAGATGAATGCGGTGATTCCATTATGACGGAATTCGTAGGTTTGGCTTCGAAAATGTATGCTTACCGCACACTCGATTGTAAGGAAGCCAAGAGAGCAAAAGGTGTAGGTAGGGCAGTGGTAAAATCGCTACGTGTTAATGACTATCTAGCGGTTTTACGCACTGGCAAAGCTATGTCTCATACACAGTGCAGGATACAATCCAGCAACCATCATTTGTATCTTGTGGAACAGAGAAAACGCACCCTCGCCTCCATGGATAACAAGCGTGTGTGGGCTGATGACCTGCTCACCAGCCTGCCCTGGGGTTATGATCGCAAGGAGGAGGAGGTGTGATTTCACTGTTTAATCGTTTATGGGACATGGCTTTATGTAACTTGTAGATTTAGTATTTTGTAAATATTGGTTTCTGTCATTGTAAATAGTGACAACCCACTTGAACCTTTTGCTCTTTAAAAGTTCTATGCAACCTTATTTTTTTTAAATTTTTTGATTGGTAAATAGTCTGATTCTTTTAACGCTGTACAAAGTTGATTTTTTTTTGTAAATATGAAATAAGTAAGATTTTTAGTAACTTTAATAACTAGTATTTAATTATTTTTCGTAATGTAAATGATAAACTAAAAAGTTCTTTTGGGAAGAGTGTGCATGTCGAGAATGTGCTTTTGGGAATAAATAAAGTGGTTGTGTTTGTTCCCAATGACAGGTGTGAATGTATGAGTGGAGAGAGAGAAAACTGGTGTGTATGATTGACCAGAGCAAACACGATGAGGTAGGGTGGGTGGGTGGGGAGGGGGAAAATGGTCACTTATATACTTATTTTGTTTTCAATAGTTTTGTTTTTTCATTGAAATGTGGCAGACAATAGACATTATTTTTGTAAAAAAAACAGTCTTACCTGCAGTAGTCGTAGACCTCGACGTTTCTCCAAACACGCATCAGCACATTGCAGTATTATCAAGGTCAAGCACTCGCATCAACATCATTGTCAAATCTCAACTTTCGACATACACCAAATGGAAAAATGTGAAAACAGCAAAATGGAAAATCCATGTTTCCATATCACCAAAAACGCAAAACTTAAAACGGACATTTTTAAAAACTGGAAATGGCCATGTGTAAAATATGAAAATTCAAAAACTTCAAACGGTCATTGTTTAAAAAGTGTCATCAGCAAAATGGAAAAATCCATATCATCAAAATCGCAAAACTTGAAACGAACATTTTTAAAATCTGTAAATTGCAAAATGACAAATGGCAGTGTGTGAATTCATCATGTGTGAAATGTGTAAAATGAAACATAAGCCATCAACATCACGATTTCTTAAAAATAAAAATAACAAAACATCGTGCTCTGGTAAACCTTTGTTTTTATTTCATAGTTATAGTGAATTGACAAAAGAAATATAGAAGACAAACAAATCCCAATTCCTCACTCCTCAATGTTTATGTCCATGCATCATCAACTTTCCTTTCATAGCACTCATGACAATTAGGGCTGCCATTCTTTCACCCACTGAGGCATCACTGGATGTGAAACGTTGTTTAGCTTTCTTTAATAACAATTTATCTGCCACATGTCTTAAACCAGGATGACTATGGCGATAAGAAAGGTCATGTTCCTTGCATGCTTGATCCAAAAGATTAATGGGTACATCACCACGTTGTAAACGTTTTTCGAGACGAGTTCCAGGGCCGCAAAAACGATAACCTGGAAGATGGATTTCGAAAGGTAGGTATTGAATCACTTTGTCAATGACGCCATTGCCAGTACAGGTCTGGCATATCCTTTTCCATCGATGGTAAAAAGGTTTGGTCTTCCTCCTCCTCTGTGGACGATGTTTGTGTTTGTTGTTGTTGTTGTTGTTGCTTTTTCTCGCCATGACACCCGTGGAATGATTCAACAAAGTCTTTACATGGACTTTTATGACCGTGATACAGTTTCACTAGCTGGCAAGTCGCACACTGACGCATAGACGGTATTTTTGCCATGGCCACTTGCTTATGGTGATCGTAATCCGTACAGGGTTGCAATTCACTCAACACAGGGTCTTGAGTCCATGATTTTGGTACATGTTGCCAGATTTCTTTCACTGCATTGGCGGCCACATAATAAATGAACGACTTGGGCAGCGCCAAGAGTTCCTCTTTGGTAAAACTGTCTAGTTTCTTTTTGCACACAAAGAACTTGCCGATGGCTTTGTCCGTAGCATTGCCTTTCTCCATGGTATCACGTGCTGTAGATGTTTACACGTCGCTTGTAGAAATCTCACTGACGTCATTCACAGGTAAATCTTGAGTTATAATTTTGTTCAACAACTCCCAGCAGGCATGGGTGGTTAACCAATGAAAGAGATGCCACGCATGCGATAGGGCTGTATGGGTAATGTTGCCACAGGAACAAGTATCCATGAGCGTTTGCAGGGAGGGGCAGCCCAACTCCATGAGGTCGATACATTGGCAGTAAGACGCCAAAAATGGTTGCAACCATTGACGTTTTTCATTACCTTTCACAAATACCACATTGGCCGAGGACAAGTGTGCTTTCATAACCACGTCCAAATATTTATAGGAAATGGTTCCCTGATTCCAGTCTAGTTGCCTATGATTTTCAATCCACTGGGTTTGTTTACGGTCTTTTTCACACAACAAATCAAAAGCATGGGGTGGTTTAAATAGCAAATGCGTAGCTTGCGATATCCAAAACGTGGTACAATCGATCATGGCCACTTGTTTAAATATAAATTTGTTGTCACCAATTTTAAACCCTTGGCAATCCACAATGAGTGTGCGCAACATGTTGACGCTTGCCTGGACCAAGTTCAACTGACGACTGACTGACGATCACGTGTGATCATGGCATGGGCTTACCTGCCATGCTAGTTTCAAAAAAGAAGGTTAGGGTAGGACAGAGGGACATGCAAAAATAAGAATTTAAGAATTACATCATTTTATTATCATAACACGTCTTACAGGCTTTTCTCATTTTAGGATAAGGACGATAGCAACTGATACAACAATTTAGTCTCTTGTGTTTGTAACGTCCATAACACCGATGATGTCCCAATGTCTCTAAACTAGGCGTTTTTGATGGTGAGCTGCTCACCGAAGCACCATGGATACCATACGGCCCACATGTATCATAACTTGTATTTTTTTCATCACCCAGAGACACAAGTGGGGGATAGCTTGAATGACAGGGTATATTTCCCACTTTCATTCTGCACAGGTAGGGGCAGGTGGGTGACCAGCGCTGATGTTCCTGCATGGGTTCATCGCCCTCCTGCCATTGGTCTATAATGATGGGACAAAAGGCACATTTCACTTCATCTCTTGTTTTTAAACAGTAGAATCCAGCGGCCGCCAAGTCTTGAGGGTTTATGAAAGGCACTGGCCATGTGGCAAAAGTCTTGAAACGTTGTTCCTCAGAGTTTAAATTCATGGATGTAACGTCTCTTGAGGCTTTAAAGCAAGACATGACTGAGCGGCTTGACGTGGGTTGAGCTGTTATTTATACACTCGTCACTTGGTTGGACAGTGGATAATAGTTGACTTGTTTGTGATGAATAATCAGACAGTAGGCCGTCGTATTGGCTGGTACATTGTCATGCGTTTCAAAATCTAGTCGAATGTCGATATTGGATGGCTTGACAGACTCTTCCAGGTAAGAACAGTCAAAGACAATCAGTGGTGCTCTTGTCTTAAACGCTTGGGGTAGTAGCATGGGGCCGTTCTCTTTTTGATAATACGACCATCGAAATTTAGAAAACAAGTCGTACAGAGGACCAAACTTATTTTTTGAAAAATCCAAATCCAGTCCTTCATAGGGAAACACGGCTCCGTTGAGGAAAAGACGTGCATTTCTCAATTGCAGGTGATCAAATTGCGAGGCATCTTTGGTTTGTTGATACTTGCGATTCGTTTGAAAACCCACGATCAGGTAGAGAGGTCTCTCTGTATAGCGAGCTGTTTTTACAGACCAACTGTGTGTGTTGGTAGTGGGCAATAGCGGATACTCATGGAGGGCCCAGCTTCTAAATTCCATGGGTAGAGGCATATCTCTCTTGACCATCTTGAGTATGTCCAGTTTTTTGCTATCGTTAAGGGTCACATGAGGCACTTTCCATAGCAAGCGTTGTAGTTGAATTTTTGAATCGATGGGGGCATTGTCGGCTCCCTTGAGTGCATTGTTATCACTCCTGTCTCTCACTAGGTAAAGCACTTGCCTTGCATTAACCACAATGCGTTGGTGATCTTCGGCAAAGCCTAGAACCAGTTTAAGAGGTAAATATCCAGTAAAGGTTCCATCGGTGTGTACCATCCAGTCATTGGTCGAGTCAGGACACCAACCTGCCATGCAAAGTGTTTTACCTTCTTCCTCACTATAAGAGGGGTATAGTTTCATGACACTGGAAATGCCCACATTTCGAGTGCTATCCACCACGATATCGTTAATGACATACCGCACTTCAGAAAACAGAAAGGCCAAACCATGGTTGGCCAACTTGGATGTGGTAGGTGTAGAGCCATCGGCTTTGGTGAGCCGACCTTCAATCTGAATGACACTTTCATGCGGTAGGGTGTAAATATCTTGGTTGTTGATAACAAATTGAATTTCATCATTGTTATTGAGTCCAGGTGTTTGAGCTTGATAGGAATGGAGATCAATTCTTACCACTCCTGGTTGCTCCTCGATGCGGTTCGCTATCTCTAGGATAGAATTCATTATGAGGGTTGACGTGGTAACCCAAATGCTGTAAAATCTGCTTGTTCTGAGATGTTAACGTGTATTCACGTGGCAAACAACTAACACCATTCCTAGACGGTGTTGTTGCTTTATACACAAATTTCATAGTGGCTTTAGCACCAACTTGTAAGTCACTGGTGTGGTGGAATCTAGATCAATGAGTTGTTGATCTCTATTGATCAGTCTTAATGTTATATTACTAATACTATCAACAGCCACAGCATGAAAAAGCACCACTGGAGGGTTTTCACGAATAATATACCCATTGGGCGATGTCACAATAAAGTCATAAAGCGAATGCGATGGTTCTTGATTGGTGTACACTTGGCTAATAATATTACACGTCACCGACACATGATGGTCCTCAATGAATTTCACTTCATGGTCCGATTCATGTTTTTTGTTGGGCTCCAACACACGTGGTTTAAATCCGAGTAATGGGCCAATGGAATCGGGGTGTGTTTTAAAGTCAATGTTGAATGAGGAGAAAATACTGCAGCGATGAGTGTTGGTATTTCCTACAAGTTCAAACTTGTGCGTTCCGTCAAGAAATGACTTTAAACCATATTGATTGATCAACACCACATAAATGTGTTCATAAATATCATCGATCGTGTATCCACCAGAGTTCAAGGTGAGCACAGAATCATCATAGTAAAACTTGTTGTTCACATTTTCACGTATGTTGTATATTCGATTGTACGTTTCAAGAGAAACAAGTCCTAAACCATAGGGTTTTTCACTCAATTCGATAGGCGGGTAAAAGTCTAGGCTGACTTCAGGTCCACGTCCATGCACTGTAAACGTTTTACTTTCTGCCGACATACTGGTGGCGTTTTTGCTTATGCTGCGTCTTATATAAAAAAATTAAACACAAACGTCCACACTGTTGGCTGTTAAACGTTTGCTCTCGTTTCACATTATAATATATCTTGATCCTGTTTCCAAAATAGGTCACTAGTTCCATGGGCGGGGGCAAATTCCCAAAACTGTCAAAGTACCATACCGTGGATCCCTCTTTGACATAAGCTACATAATGCGTTCCTGGTCCTCGGTGATCATCCAAATTGACAACAGCACATTCCTGTTTCCAGGGTCGTGGGGGTAATTGGTTTCGCATAAACACACCTCGAAAATGAGAAAGCTTTAGTTGTTTAGCATAGCTTTCCACTTGTTGATGCGTCAGGGCATGTCTCGCTATGGCTGAGGTTACATTTTTTTTTTTTTAATATTTCGAAATGGTGAAATCCCAAATCCTTGTTGATAAAAGGCTGGCTTTAAATTGGCATTTCTAGCCCCCATGGCAATCGCTTCCATCGTTTCATTGTGTCGCTGACTTTCTTTGAGTTGTTGCTTGCCCTGCTGCGCGGCTTTAATGGTTTTCGCCACTGCACTGGCACCGCCCAAAAGTGAACCTAGAGCAGCCAACCCGGCAAATAATGCAGGTAAAAATCCCGCTCGTTTTGGGACGGGAATCACTCGCCCTTGGTTTGAAACCTGTCGCCGACGTTTTGGAATAACCTGTCTCTGTGCTGCTCGAAGGGCTTTCCTTATGGTCAATACATTATTTTTTCTTTTTTTCTTTCGCAAGGGCTTGTCCACGAATGTTGTAAGCCCAGGCTTTGCCAAGGACAAAGTCCTTTTTTTAGTCTTTCTCACTGCATACCTTTGTTTCACCATGATGATAATGACCAACAACCTTTCACAAGAAAGTTTAAATCACAACTAACGTCAGATGGTTATTTCATGGCTGTATATTCCAATTCCACATAAAGTGGGAAATCGTTTATGGTTTTCCCCGCTTGCTTTTCATCCCATGTCAACATGAGATAAAAGGATAATTCGTCCCCTGCATTGACCATTTCATGGTCATGGACCAACATCCTATGACCATTTATCTTTATTTGTAAATGGTTCTCATCAGGTATGGCATATTTGATGTGAATGGTTCCATCATAGTGTAATCGATAGTGGCTTAATCCTGAAGCAAGCACATAGGTCAAGTGCTGATCATGGACTAGCGGTAAATGGTTTCTCTCATTCAAAGGTTTTTCATTTGTCAGATACACTAAAAACACAGATGGGATAAATTTATAAAGCCTTTTCATTTCATGGGTCACGTAACGCTTGGTACAAACATCGTCTTCGTCTTGTGGGTCTTTCACGTGAATAATCCGATGGTGATTAGCGCTATAGCCATTCACCATAAGCTGTGGCACTTTGTCATAAAACTCATACACTTTGTTATCCACATACTTTTTCGTAGTAACGTCTGTAGACACTTGAGGATGTTTTACATGGGTTAACCGCTTTCCCTTAAAGTCATAATCTCCCTGTTTTGTGCGTGGCACTACTGACCTATCCACATAGTGTTTATTAGCAGGATCTGTTTCCTGTTTAGGATCATGTATGGGGACAGGCCTAGCTTTGGCCATCAACGCACGTCCAAAGACATCCATCGTCAACCTGTAGTAGCAGTCTACTGTTTCTATGACAAGGTTCGGTGTCCTGTATATAGACAGCCGGCTAGCCTGTCTAAGCCTTAGTTGACATGAAGATTATTAAGCAGCAAGAGTCATTCCCCGTGGGGGACATGGTTTCCCATCTCTGTCCCACATCACGTGAACAACGCCATGGTTCACTGTTTCCATCTTCCATTCGCTGCATCATTGTGGGGCCTTCCGGCTGTGGAAAGACAAATCTTTTGCTAACGCTCATTACAGCGCCCAATGGTCTGCGTTTTCAAAATATTTATATTTTTGCAAAATCTCTCTACCAACCCCTCTACGTGTTTCTGGATCAAGTCATGTCTGGATTACAAAAAGAGAATATGGGTTATTTTACATTTTCCATGCAAGAAAATGTGATTTCACCGAATGAGGTAAAGCCTGATTCACTCATGATTTTCGATGATGTATCCACTGAACGTCAAGGCATCATTCAAAGCTATTTCAGCATAGGTCGACACAAACATATCGATTGCTTCTATCTTGGGCAAACGTATTCTAAAATGTCCAAACAGTTGATTCGTGACAATGCCAATGTCATTGTTTTATTTCGCCAGGACGAGAGGAACAGTCGTCACATTTATAATGAACATGTGAATCCGGATATGACCTTTCAAATGTTTACAGAATTGTGTGCCAAGTGCTGGAACACTCAACGTCATGCCTGTTTAGTGATTGACAAACAAAGTGAACTCAACCAAGGACGGTATCGCTTAGGGTTTGATCATTTTATTGCTATTTAAGGCCCTGTCTCATTCCCCGGCAAGTCATTTGTCAAGACACCATGGCGTTAGCAGAGATTCAATTGAAAAAGCATATTATTAAAGCAAAACATACTATTCGCCAAAAGTTTCGTCAATTGAAACAATCACGTGCCAATCATGCTTTGTTTATTCAGCAACATTTAGCACCTCCACTAAAAGCCATGTTGAAACCCTCTTTCAAGCCATCTGAAACGCTACCCACCGTTTCACAAGCCACGCAGACGCTGCACGAGGACCCTGAGGAAGAGGAAGAGGAACAGGAAGATTTGACTAGTGTTAGTGAAGTTGAGGATGAGGAGGAACAAGTGTTTACGCCTCAAAAAAAGGCTGCACCCCTTGAAGAGTTTTTGAGAAAAAAGAAATCCTTGGCCATGGTCGAAACACCTTGCCCTTCCAGAGCGTCTCCGTTTTCACAACTCTTGGCCACCCCTCAACATAAAGCTCAACTGAAAACCATTTTAATAAAATATTATGGATCAACATTGGAACCCTATTTCACCGATCTATTTATTGGAAACACAGATACCACGTATGGTGTTCGCTATGAGAATGATAGTTTTAAAATTGGCGATTCATCCATTAAATTTGCTCGTACTAAAGCTGTCATTAAAAACATCAACTATAAATTAACGCCAGGACTGTTAAAGCTGCTCTTTTCTCGGACCCCCTCTTTCCATGATTATACGTCAGAGGACCTTGACAAATATAAATCCATTTTATTGGATACCCATGCTCACAAAAGACAGTATGATCCCACGCAACAAGTGAATGCCAATATATCTCAAAAATATAAAACCATCATTGCAAAAATGTTTCCCACCAGTCAAAGTACTCGTCGTAAAGCATCCGCTTCGGGAGTGACTTTTAAACCATTAAAACCCCTTGTGGATGTTACCTACTGGCACAATCCCAATAAGCTCGTCCAGCGGCTACAGTTGTTGCATGCCTCACGTCAAGCTGGCCATACCGGTCACGATTGGGAAATTCAAGAAATTGAACAAGAACTTCGAAATGCCAAAATTATTGTTTAAGCCCTCACCCATTAAAATGGGTATTGCTCACGAGTTGCATCGCCCAGCTAGACGTCATTATCCACGACTCAAGGTGATTTCACGAGGTGTGGATGAACTTTGGCAGGCTGACTTGGTTGAAATGATACCCTATGCTGGCGTTAACGACGGTGTACGCTATATGTTGACCGTCATTGATGTCTATTCCAAAATGGCCTTTGTTGAACCTGTGCGTCGCAAGTCTGGTCCACTAGTTACCAAGGCCTTTCAACATATTATTCAACACTCCCAACGTCAACCTCAGCTGCTACAAACCGACCAGGGGAAAGAATTTTTCAACAAGGACTTCTCCAGTTTTCTCAAATCTAAGGATATTCACCATTACACCACGTACAGCAATCTCAAAGCCAGTGTGGTCGAGCGGTTCAACCGAACATTGAAAACCCATATGTGGAAAGCGTTTACCGCTCAGGGCAGTTATCGCTGGTTGGACATGTTACCTGAGCTAGTGACACGTTACAATGACACCAAACATAGAACGATTGGGACCAAGCCACGTCTCGTAACTAAAAATATTCAGCGATTGGATAAACTGTTTAACCCCATAAAAACAGCTGATCCTAAACGTCACCGACTGAACATTGGGGATTTTGTTCGTGTGAGCAAATTTAAGTCTGCGTTCAATAAGGGCTACACGCCTCAGTGGGGGACTGAACTATTTCGAATTCGTCGAGTCAACTTGGACACTCCAGTCACCTATTTACTCGAGGACCTCAACCATCAACCCATAAAAGGTAGATTTTATCTCCATGAACTTCAGAAAACAGCATTTCCTCAGCATTATCTTGTGGAAAAAGTGTTGAAACAAAAAGGAAATAAACTCTACGTCAAATGGTTAGGGTTTAACTCTACGTTTAATTCTTGGATCAATAAACTACATGTTGTGTGAACCTGTGTACTTTTTATTTATTCACCCATGTTGTACACCACCTATAGCTCTATGTGTACAGCGCTCCGCGCTTCATGCATGTTCATACATGTTTGTCTTTCCCTTTCCTCCTGTGTTCTCTCATACATCACCCCCTCCCCTCTCCCTCCCTTCACCTCCCACCACTGCTGTTTGCAGCTCTTGCCTATCTATTGGTTGTGACATCATTCCGACAAGTTGCATCATACTTTTTACTGATTCAGCGATTCCCACGCTTTGAACATTCTCTTATCGTGCACGTGGACAGCTAACGTCCCAGGCGAACACTTGTGCCGGATCAAATTTCACCTGAACTTGCATTTTGTCACGTACGCAGCAAAACAGGATGTGACTTGTTAACAGTTATCGCGCATGTGGACAGATAACACCCAAGCGAACACCTGCGATAGATCAAATTTCACGTCAACTTGCATTTTGTCACGTACGAAGCAAGACAGGATGTCACTGGTTTAGCGTGCCTGTGGTTTCACACATGTGTGCACGCCTTTCGCACTTCCCTGCCAGCACAATGGTCAGATTATTTCACCTTCAAGCGTCACCTGTTGTCAAGTCAGATCAACGCCTTCCCATAAGCTCAAATGACCTTCACCTCCTGTAAGTGTGTTTTCTGTACTCGCTTCGACCAACATAGAACCAAGTTCTCATCACCGTTTACACGTTAAAGGTAAAAAGTGTGAAAAAACGTACCCTCGCTCTGTCATACACCGACCCGTCGAAATAGCGATTGATCTATTGAACACAGCCACCGTGGTCAGCGACAGGTTCGTTGAAACACACACACCCAGCCGTATCGTCTCTCTCTCAACCGCCACGCTTCATGGACATTATAAACAGGCAAAGAAAAAGAAAACGTTATTTCAACATGTATGGCGTTAGGCCCTTTGTGAATTATCTTTTTGGAAAAAAAATATCTACCACATTTGAAAGGGGGCGTTAGCCCGAGTCCTAGGACACCTCGTACACGTCTCTAGCGTTATTGGTTCGTGAGATATCGGCAAAAATCACAAAAAACACGTGTTTACCCCAAAATCGCGTTTCCAAATTTTTTAAAAAAATATAACGAGTGGTCCATAGCAAAGAGGACGTCACTCCGAGTCCTTGGACCCCTCGTTCATGTCTCTAGCATACTTGGTTCGCGAGATATAGCAAAAAGTCTAAAATCACGTTTTTACCCCAAAAAGACCGTGTTTCCAGATTTTCACCTTTTCGACACCTACATTCCCGTAAAGAGCACGACGAGACGAAAAAAACGAATCCAAGCACGCCCTCCTAGCATGGCTCCTTCCATTCCAAGGTCGCAGGGGCTCACAACTTCCTAAGTGAGACAGCTCTCTCACTACCACACTACTACCTACAGGTTTTCATCCTAGAGACTTGAAATTTATTTTTGAGGTAGAGGGGGTAGGGACCTTTCATTTACGTCAAACAAACTTTTTTTGTAGAGTTCCTAGTTTCCAAAATATAGGATTTTCAAAATTCGAGTGTTTTCAAAAAAACATAAAAAATAAAAAAGTTTTATTACAAAAAATAAAGGTCATAAAGGCCGTTCGTTTGAGCCATGGCACAACGTTCTACCATGTTTGGTTTTCAAACTATCACCAACGTTGCAAAACAAA
This sequence comes from Meconema thalassinum, assembly GCA_946902985.2. Classification (NCBI taxonomy): domain Eukaryota; kingdom Metazoa; phylum Arthropoda; class Insecta; order Orthoptera; family Tettigoniidae; genus Meconema; species Meconema thalassinum. Next base: position 299,866,705 of record OX336396.1, on the reverse strand, counting down.
AAAATTCAAAGAATTTTTGAAAAATATAATACATGGTCCATAGGAAAGAGAACGTCAGCCCGAGTCCACTGACACGCCATTTGTCAAAATCGGACCATGCGTTCGAGAGATATTTAACATGGCTGAGGCTTAGTAGTGGTAATAACGGGGTTCTGAAGTGGGGCAGAACCCCTATCATCCCCCTACTCCTGCAGTCCTTACTTGAATTAAAAACAGATAACACACACTAATACAGCCATCACAATTAACACCGGTTATCAGACAGATTCTACACACACCCAAAGTACATGGAGCTACATGACCGCGTTGTCGCAGCCCCTAAACTGAGGAACCAACCAACCAGGCTGTCTAATCTCTCAATTTGGTAGTATGGGGTCGAGGTGAATAAAAGCCAATGCAGTGAGTACTCAGTTGCCATCTGCATTATTCTGTAAGAAAGAAGTTAGTGTAGCCAGAAAACTCTCCCTACATCGCTCAGTATTCAGTCCGACCTTACTGTATGGAAGTGAAAGATGGGTACATTCCTGATCTGATACATAATCTGATATGAGGGTAGTACGAATGACAGCTGGGACAAATAGATGGGAAGGCACTCCTAATGAAGAGATAAAGGCTCAGTTAGAAAGGAACACGCTAGATGAAGCTGGTCGTATGAGCCGACTCACATGGTGGCGTTATGTGATGAGAATGAGGGAGGAACGATTACCTAAGAGTTTAGTTCGGCTGTAGAGGGTAAGAGAAGTAGAGGTAGTCGTGGAAGGTGATGGTCACATACAGTGATGAACGTCAGAGGTGTAGAAGCAGAGGAGGCCGCAGTGCTAACTGCTAATAGGGGATCATGGTTGCACCTTGTTCGCAAACAGAAGCTTGCAGACTAGGCCTTGAAAGGCAAATTAGTCTCAAATGAAAATGTATGTATATATGTATGAATAAGTTTGTTAAAAACGACACGGCCTGTTGTTTGAGTCTTGCGTCTTTTGACTGGTTTGATGCAGCCCTTCCTGCCTCCCTGTCTTGAGCTTATCGTTTCATCTCTACATAGCTACCACACCCTACATCCGAAACAATCTGTTTAATATATTCTAACCTAGGTCTACTCCTACAGTGTTTGTCCTCGATCCTTCCTTCCATAACTAAGCTTGCTATTCCTGGGTGTTTTAATATGTGTCCTACCAACCTATCTCTTTTCTTCATTAGCAGTCAGCAGAAACATCTCTCCTCTCCCACTCTTCTTAATACTTCTTCATTTGTTAACGTATTTACCCATTCGATCGTCATCATTCTCCAGTAACACCACATTTCAAACGCTTCATTCTCCTCTTTTCTGCTGAACCAATAGTCCAAGTTTCACTTCCATACAGCGCCACGCAACGCCACGGCCTATATAAATAATACTGTACTGTTACTGGTTTCGCGTCCCTTTTAACAACTGCAGATTTTATAGACGCCAAGTGCCAGAATTTTGCCCAGAAGGGGATCTCTAACGTGCCAGTAAATCTACTGGCACGGTACCCTCGCATTTGCGCACCCTCAAATGCAAACTGACTGCGCCAGGATTCTATCCTGCAACCTTGGGCACAGCAAGCGAAAACGTTACCATTGATCAACAAAACCAGCCGCACGGCCTATTTTCAAAGTACTCCCGTCGATAAATGTTTGCATTATTTACCTCTCGTAGTTGGCTACCCTGGACATCCATCCTACGGTCGTATACGGTTGTTTTTTTGCTGTGGTATTCGTTTCTTGTTGGTTTCATATCGTTGCTTGTACAGTAGTGGAGGCTCTGAGTGCAACTGTGTTTGTTAAAAGTATGTTATATTCTCTTAACTCCCCATGCGCACAGCCCTGATTGATACACACACTGCACAGTCTGAAGTTATCAAACTAATTAAACACATACCCAACTTCACGGGGCTGATGACCAAGATATCCCAAGACCCTGAAATGAATTGAGGGAACCAGGAAGTGAGAAGCGACAGAAAAGTTCAGCTTTCTATATTTGACTGTGTATATCCTAAAGTATTTCAGGTATGTCCTTAAAACATTCCTGAAATGTAAATTACACTAACCTTACTCCGTGGCACTACAGCCCATGAAGGGCGTAGGCCTACCAAGCCACCGCTCCCCAGCCAATTGGCCTGCAGAATTTGGGGTGACGCGTGGTCATCGCGTCGGGTCCCCTCGGCCGTTAATCTTGGTTTTCGTGACCGGGGCACTGTCTCACTGTCAGACAGCCACTCAATTGTCCTCACGAGGCTGAGTGCACCCCGTTGCAACCCTCACGTCAGTTTTAAAATCCCTGACGGAGCCGGGGATCGAACCCGGGGCCTCCGGGTGAGAGGCGGGCGCGCTACCCCAACACCACGGGGCCGGCATGTAAATTACACTATTGGAATTATTCGTAGAGGGTCTCACTGTGCTGTGGCTTCTGGTTGTCAAATAAACAGTAATATGTTTTAAAGAAAGATTGTTTTTTTTAATATACATTATTTTCAGGTACTTTATTTTCTTAAAACGTATTGGGTCAATCTACATGAAACTAGGTATGATGCCTTTTTGTATGTGAAGTATTCAAGTTAATGAGATATATTTATTAGTTGTTGAAAACCAGACTAGAGAACTACAGAGGTGTGCAAATCATTAGAATCAAATAATTTAAATCAATTACAATTCTGAATCAAAATCATTTTATTGACTAACTGCTGGTATCCTTTATTACCCTACTTAGTAATGTTTTCTCCCTTATGGACTTACACTTTTCCCATAATTAATTGGGTCTGAAGACATTTTTAGAATAGGGGATTTCGAGGGATACCTGAGCTGGATTCCGTTTTCTTTCTTTTCATTGGCTTTGGAATGTACCCTCTAAGTCAGGAGATTTCAATCCATGGTTCATAAATCTTTGAATAGTTTGAAAGCGGATCGTCAGTAAAAAGACCCCAAATTCTTTTGCTCTAAATTCACACCAAAAGTAATGTAATAAAAAACGTATGGCTTTTTGCATTAGCAAAGCTCCTCTGTTAGTGGATATTCTAAAACATCACCTTACTTTGAGTTTCTTAAATGAAAATATAATTAAGAATCTTGGTTAACCATTGGAAGTAATTTCACCGCCTTGTAAACATATTTAGTGCATTAAGCCGTGAAAGGTAAAAATGGAATTTTGGAAAACTGGCGTCGAGTCTAATAATTTTCACACCTCTCTACTAATATGTTTACTGAAAATTTCAGAATTAACGATTCACAAAATATTGTTTCCTTCACTTCTAAACATACGAGGGCAACATTTTTAGTGTAATACATTGGCTCAAGATCTGTTACTCCAATATGTGTGTAAAATCTGTTGAATGATTGTCGAGTAGTTTCTGAGAAAAAGGTACATGTATATAAATATATATATGATATGAAAATTGGTACTGTTTTTTGACAACCACTAGATACAGCAAACTGAATCTCTCGACGTATAATTATTGCAGAAGTGTAATTCACATTTCAGGGATGTTTTAAGGTAACATCTGTTATACTTTGGGAAGTACACTTTCAAATTATTATAGGAAGCAGCACGTTTCTGTCACTTTGCACCTCCCGTTTCCCTTAACAAGAAACATAGTGTATTGTTGTAAAAGATCAGAGAGCTGAGTAAGTTGGGCTGTGTACAGTAACAACAACAAACGGTACTTATTTACCCCAGATGTGGATGGGACTAAGAGACCGTTTGAATAATATGATTGAGGTAATAAAAATGGTGTTCAGTATCGTTTGCGCGATATGCTTGCAGTGCATTTGTACTATACGGAATGCAAGTAGAGAAATATTGACCTTCCTGCCAACGCGCGTTAGTTGGGCTGCATAAAACAATAATATTAGGGGCAGCTGATTCACCCGATATTCAGAGATGTTATTGTTATGTCCTACTTCAGATTTGATTTTACGATCATCACTGGATACAAAAATAGAAAAGAAATCTGTTGACATCCAATTTGGATTTCTTCTTCTTAAGACGTCGACTCCGAACGGAGGTTGAAGATCTGGTGTATTCTTTGGAATACACGGTAAGACAGAGTTAGCCTTCGCTGCTCTGCTTAACTTATTTCGTCCCTTTTTTCTCAAACACCAACAGTGATTTCTTAACTTTTCTTTTATGTGCGCACCTTGTTCACTCTGTTTAAAAGATTGTTGTAGATATAACTTCCATGATCAACCTAGCGGCATCTAGCAGCTAACTGCTGAAGTTCCTCAACATCTCTATGCTCAAGAGGACTTCCTTTTCAATCCAGCCACAAGATGTCACCGCTATCTTCAACTAACATCTCCATGCTCAAGAGGACTTCTACAACATGCCCTTCCACCAGGCTTCGCTATTGACGCCTACTATCAACTCCTTGAAGATTACTTTTAGTTTTATATCTAAAGTTGGTATTTCATATGTATGTTCCTTTGTTTTTTTTTTCCACCCCCTTCCCTCCTTGGTACCTCTGTGCTTCGTTGTGCGGTCCCCACTTGTGTGTTAGACTTCAAAGCTCGTAGTCGGAGCCTTACTAAGGCTCGTCTCCTGTTCATGTGAGACATGTTTTCAATAGCTACGCCATGATGTGGATTTAAGCTAACGGTCGCCTGGATCGCCTACTATTCAGAAATTACCTAAGTACTAATCTTAAAAGGTTTTACATGGTTTTAATGGTTTTTAAATAAGATTTTATAGACTGTGTGCGGTATTGCTACCAACAACATAATAACCGCCTTCGAGGGACTTTTCTAGTCATGCTCCATTCATCTAAGCTGACTTTCCAACTTGGAAAATTAGTGCTTCCTGCACAAATTAATTGGGAATGATTTCTCACACCTGGGAGATTTATTAAACTTGCTGTCTATAAAAACTTAGCTCTTTTCCTCCGCGGGATGTTCTGCCCAATTCTACTGTTATCACAACTCTAGAACTTTCTACATCAATTTATCCTTCTACAAGTAAAACCGTCAAGTACTTTCCACCTAAATATGGAAACGCTTGTTCCTCACTGAGGAATTTATGTTGAAAATACTTCTAATCAGCATATAATTTGTCTTCCTTCGTTGAAAATTGTCCGCTGCATTCAACTACCATTTATAAACGTCACAACGCAATACACTTTCTCAAACTAAAATTCAAATAGTGATCTCCACAATTGCAATAATTTTTCGTCTGATAAACTTTCCGTGTTGCAATAGTGAACTTTTCAACGGGCTACAGAGCATATCAGTGCCCATTCAACAACCATCCGTGTCGCGTTCGAACGAAAGCAATAAATACGGCCATAAACTTTCTCCTAAAGTTCCTATTTCCTTTTCCTAAACGCCTTACTAACTTTATCTAATTTAGCTTTAAATTTAAGTCAACTGATGTACCTAGCTGTTTAAACTACAACTTATGTCAATTTCTAAGAGGCCTCGCTTGTTATCAAGTGCCCTCGCAACTTTGCTTCGCGTTTAATAAATTAACTTCTGTTTATCTGTGGCAAGTTCACTTTATAATTATTTTCCTCTTCAATTGGGGAATTCTATTTTCTACTCACAAGTGAGTTTTCTAACTCTCCTTTTCCAGGTTTCACGATAGGGTACTGGCCCCATTTTTCCTCGTGATCCCTGTCTAAATACAAGAAGTTATAGAAACTTCTTTTTATTTTATCTCTCTTTCGAATTGTTATTTGTTCATACTTTTAGAACTTCCATTAGGAATTCTCAAAGTACATATTTAGTACCTGATTTATTGTTAAACTTTAAATTTGCTAATCTCAGCACTATTTTAAAATCTTATGCAGATTTGGTGCTTACAAGAGGTTCCAAACCAGATTTTGTTAATTGCCTAGTGCAAACTTCAACAATTTTAGAGGTCTGAGACCTCGAAGGTTTAAAAATCAAATTGTACATCTTATGTTTGTTAAATTTATCATATTTCTACGCCTTGTTAAATAAATCAAACTATATCCTTTTGCTTCATCATTTTCTATAAAATAACGATTAGGCAGGATCCTACATCCCCTAACTCTACCCAATAGCTCATGCTCGCTTTAAGAAAATCAAGCATCAAATTTAAAAGGTTCCACTATTAGTTGCATTTGAACAAAAACTATCCGCAAAAACTTTTTCAAAGTCGCTCTTAGCTTTTATAGCTAATTCTAACTAGCCAGTAAGGCAAGTATAGCTAGCTCCGCCAGCTTCCTGCTTGTTGAGACTTTCTCTATAACTTATGGTTGGTTTTCCAAATTTAAGTTTTTCTTCTTGTCTAAACTTTTAGTCGGCACTTTGCTGGGTAGAAGCTTAGCCTTTCTTGAATGCAACCATTGGTGTTCTTACCAAAATTTAAAACCAAAACTTTCAAACACAATCAAATTGTTCCCTAAAGCACTATAACTGCTTCATCGCTACCCTTCCTGGAAGCATTCAGTCGCTCTTTGGAAATTCTACAATTCCAAGAACTAAAAATATCACGGCGAATTCAAATTATTTGCGCCTTTCAAAACCTTCGATTAAACCTGACTCCTTTGAAGGGATATACAATAAATCTGTCATTCTTTGTCTTGCCAGACTACCACCCTTCCCCATATTACCCAATTTTAGGCTGGGAAGGGAAAGCACAAACGCCGCTTGTTTGCAATTAGCCCAAGCTCCAGCTGCATTTCCCGTTAGCTACGGCCAGGTCCATACCCACTTTAGGTGTTTCACGGGCTTTGCTGTGACACTCATCACTAACTCATTCAAATTCATTTTGTTTGCTTAGTGTTGGACTCTCTTCCTATTTACCCACATTTGTTCTTCATTCCGAAACCCACTTCCCTTTCCTTTTCTCTTCATCTTCCCTTGGGGGTAGGGTTAATTCCTAGCAAAAACCTACCCAGGATCCACAGACCTAGCTGTGATCTTGACATTGCTGCATGAAAGGCCTCTTCTGATGTGCAACAATGCCATCTTCGCATATCCTTCAGGCAAGACTTTCTTCGTCTTCCAATATACCTGTTTACATGAATTTTTCTCTCAGTAATTAGTTGTAGAAACTGGTATATTTCGCCTCTCATAGCATGACCCAAATGTCTCGTTTCTCGTTGTTTTATTATAATCAGTAGTTCTTTTTGTATTTCCATCCAACGGAGGACCTCATTATCCGAAACTTTCAATATCCATGGTATACGTAGGATACGTCTGTACGGACACATTTCAAATGGCTCAATTCGTTTCTCAGTATATGGGCCCAAAGTCCAACTTTCACACCTGTAAAGGAGGAAAATATTTATTTAGGTATAAAGAAGTCATTTTCGAAAGTCTCGTCTAGAGTGTGGCGCTCTATGGAAGTGAAACTTGGAATGTTGGAGCAGCAGAAAATAGGAGAATTGAAGCGTTTGAAATGTGGTGTTACAGGAGGTTGATGAAGATCTGATGGGTAGATAGGGTTAAAAATGAAGAGGTATTAAGACGATTGGGAGAGGAGAGAAGAGATAGGTTTGTAGGACACATACTAAGACACCCAGTAATAGCAAACGTAGTTATGGAAGGAAGGGTCGAGGATAAGAACTGTAGGGGTAGACCAAGGTTAGAATATGTTAAACAGATTGCCTAGGATGTAAGGTGTGGTAGCTATTGATGAAGCGATTAGCTCAGGGCACGGGAGCGTGGAAAGCCGCATCAAACCTGTCAAAAGACTGAAAACTCAAACAACAACAACAACAACAACAAATGTCATCGTTTGCCCAGTGATATGAGTGACTCGATGCGATAAACGTTCAATAATATTCATGACACTAATTATACTTACCTTCCTAGCGATTGTTTTAGCGACGACTGCGGGTAAATCACCCGGAAAATATAACGGTATTTAACTACATGTAAACAGAGGATTGGTCGTTAATCTCAATCAAGCTAACGGGAGATTGACTGACCCCATGAAGCTTGGCTACAAGTTAGTGCTGGCGCCGATACTAGCAATTGCTGTTCATTACCATATGAACTGATATTAATGGGGCATAAACATGACGGACACTTCTCTTATCAGCATATTGTACTGAATATTATCACAAGTTCTATTTCATCCGACGTGTCTCCTGTTTTGTTAACTAATTTGCGACGTGACGGACGTCCTTCTTAAGCATAATTGTCGGCGTCATAATATACACGATGTCACTGAAAATTGTTCAACAAAACAGCCTAGATCTGGAAGCTAAGCACCTACTAGTGACATCACCAGTAATGATCATGACATTTTATTATTGTTGAATCTGTTACTGTTTGATCTTATTTATTTATTTATTCATTCATTGTTTCATTCATTTGTCTTTTTTATTAATTAATTTTTTATTCTTTTTAAGTTACCGCACCTATTTTTAGCCTACTTTTCTCATTTTGCAAATATGAGGAATAAGTAGACTTGTGAGATCCATCCGGGAAAAAGTGTGTCTGTCAGTCCTTCTGTCTGGCTGGCTGTGTGTGTGTGTGTGTGTGTGTCCCTATCAACTCATAAACGGCTGCAGCTATCGAAACCAAAGTTGCTAGGAGTAAAGATCTACACCTGAATATCTCAAGGCCATATCTGAAACTGACTTCAGTGGCTCCAACTGCTGAAAAATCACAATTGAAATTTTAGCTCTATGTTGGATATCTTAGAAGTTATGCACGCGAACTCTTCCAAAATTGGCACACAATAGACGATAACATTCCAGATTAATTTTCAGAAGCTCACACATGCCAGTGTTGCCAACATGATTCTAAATCTGCCGATAGGTCCATAATATAAATGCATGCAACTTTTATACTATCAATTGAATTTCAAGCACATTCCGTACGTAATATGTGTACTACAACAGATATGACTGTACGTATTCGAATGAGCCGCCAGGGCTGCCAACTGTTGATAAATGCTCTCTCTATGTTTCAGCATTAATATCAATATATCAGAAAGTATGCAAGTCAACGGCTCTAAACTTTGCACACATATAGTACCTGAAATTCTACCTTAGTTTGGCGTAACGTATATACATTGGTGCTGCCAACACGATTCTATGCCTGTTGATAAGTCCAGTCTTTAAATGCATATAACTTCTATACTAACAAATGGATTTCAACCAAATTTCGTATGTGCCTTTTGTACCATAACAGTTATGACTGTACGTATTTGTAAGAAACAGCAGGACTGCCAACTGTTAATAAATGCCCTCTCTAATTGTCCAATCCTAATATCAGTATATCAGAAAGTATGCAAGCCATCAGCTCTAAATTATGCACACGTATAGTACCTGACATTCTAGATTGGAGTAACTAATAACTAATATACCTCAGCGCTGCCAACATGATTCTAAGCTTTCTGATAGTTTCAAATGTTAATTTCATGTATCTTCTATACTAACAAATGGATTTTATCCAAAATTGGCACTGTATTAGATCGTAATATTTCCGTTTAATTCTGAGCATCACATACATGACATTGTTCCCAACATAATTTTGCGCGCACTGATAAATCCAATATCTAACAGCATGTAACGTCCATACTCTCGATTAGACTTCAACTAAATGTTGTATGTGCATTCTATACCTTAAGAGATGGAACTAAGATTATATTCAGAGTCGCCAGGGCTGCCAACTGTAGTAAGTTACTTTATTAGGCTTCACTATTTCAGGTGTATTTAAAACTGTAGTACTTATAAATGTTAGTATTACCAACTTGATTTCGTCATTATTCTAGATAGGTCTATATAGATTGGCATGAATCTTAAAATTTAAGAAAAGTAGTCTCTTTAGTTCGTCACGGAACTACTCGTTTATTTATATTATTGATTTGTTTGTTGTTTGTTTGTTTGTTTGTAATTTTTATAATCGTTTCGGTCTTCTATGGACCACGTTATTTCAACTGCCTTTTCCCTCGTTCTTTCAAATTGGTCCAGTATTCGCGCATTCTTCTTCGGTGAGCTTCCTTCCGTTCTTCGGTCCACTTCTTGCCAGCTTTCAATATAGGTTTTAGGCTGAAAACTCTGTATCTCCCCAAGTTTCTTCTTCAAAGCGTCACGTTCCAAGATGTGCTCATGTGATTCCCTAGTTCTTGTAGGTCCTTTTCCACCTCTGTAAACCAGATCCCTTTGGTTTTCATTCCCACAAAGCAGGCACAGATTCGATTGGACAATCTTCCGGTGCTCATTCGTGTTACATGGGTATAAAAGGAGAGTCTTCCTTTGCGAATGGTGTCCGTTATTTTCCCCACATGTAGATAAAGTTCATCGTTGTGTCGTCTTCTATACTCTCCTCGTTCCTTGACCGGGCCCGAAATCATTTTCAAAATCGTCCATTCTTTAGCTTCGAGTTGTTCTGCCAGGCCTTTCTTATTCATCGCCAGGCATTCTGATGCATATAACGCCTCCGGGCGAATAACGGTAACGTAGTGCCTCAGTTTGACCTTGACGGACATTAATCGTGTTTTGTAAATAACTTTGGTTAAATGGTAAGCCATTTCTATTTTGTTGATCCGTGACTCGAAAGCTTTTTTTCACGAATGTTGGGCTCCATCCATTCACCCAGGTATTTATTTATTCTTTATTTATTACTTAAAATCTATAATGTAATGGCCTATCTAAATCTAAATTCACCAACATATCCAAAAACAACATCGCACGGATGAAAATGAAAAGACCTTAAAAAGAATCAAATCTCAACTGAAAATAAATATGTTAGCACCTAACGTCTCTACGTTATCAGTGCTGTCCTAACAAGGAACGACATAGAAGCTCTCAAGAGCATATAAGCTGGGAAAGCTGCGAGTATTGATAGACTCCCTACGATCAGGTGACATAACACCTTCTTCTTGAAGACATTTTGGGAAATGGTAATCTACAGTAACCATCCAAAGACAAAATAATATTGATTCTCCGGCCGAAGATTGAACACTGCAGCGGGGATACGAGACGGCAGTTCGTAAATTTAAACAAGTAGTTCCGTGAAGAACTATACAGCCTATTTTCATATATCCTACTCATTTTAATTGCCTCTGTCAACATACAAAATTTCAGTTTGAAGGTTGTGATAGATTCGTAGATATTGAGAACCGTCTAAATATTTCAGATGGTCGCCATGTTGGATCTTTATTTATGTACTATTACATGAAGATTATTGTGTACATGTGGTATTCAAACTTCAATCGCATGATTAGAATGCAAGAAGTAAAAACGAGATTTTAAAATTTCGCACAGCTGCCATCTTGTGGTTATAGAAACAATTGAAATAAATTAGATGCCAGTGGATTAACATTTGTATAAGCATTTAACGTGCAAAGTTTCACTGCACTCGGATGGTTAAATCGCGAGAAACGTCCATTTAAAAATTTATATTTCGCGTCACCGCCATGTTGGATTTGTGCTCACCAAGTTATTGAATGTCTTATAGGTGAACTTATGTCCATAGCCCCTATGAACATAAAAATTTCAGTATGATTGCTCTAAATGAATCGTAGATATTGAGAACAGTCTAAATATTTCGGATGCTCGCCATTTTGGATTGTTATATGAATAGGCCATAGAGTTATGTACCATTCATGGAAAAGTATTGCGTAGGTTCATTATTCAAACTTTCACTTCTATCGCATGATTACGACACAAGAAATAAAAACTTACTTTTAAAATTTGGCACAGCCACCATCTTAAGGTTATGTAAACAATTGAACTAAATTAGGTGCCAGTGCATTACAATATGTATTCATTTACTGTACCACATTTCACTGCGCTCAGATGGTTAAATCACGAGAAAAGTCTATTAAAATGTTTCAAATTTTCTTGACCGCCATGTTCGTTTTGTAGTTAACCGGTTTTTGAAAATCTTATAGATGAACTTCCAGTACTGCCCTTTATCACCGTACACAATTTCAGATACTGAATGCTGGTGAAATATTTCGCACAGCCGCCATGTCAGATTGCTAAAACGCAATAAAATTTGAAGGGCACGGTCTGGGTCGGCCAGAATGGTGCTATAATCTTACCGCGTTTCATTGAATGCGCTCCAGCTGTTTAGAAGTTATTAGGGGACACACACACATAATCACACACACACACACACATGGACACACAGACAGACACCTTTTCAAAAGGTGATCTCATAAGCCTATTTTTTTTCATAAAATGAAAATAGGCTATAAAGCACATTAACATGAAAATGATACATTTTAAATTAGTTCCTCGAAGCTCTTATTTCTTTCTTTCCAATTTTCTGTGCATTAATATTAAAGAAAATGCAGTATATATTCTTGGTATCCATTATCACCCAGTTTTGAAATCTATAATTTGCTATTTTTATTATGACGATCAAACATTGGATATGATAAAATAACGAATGCACTACTGATTCAACTACGAGTATTAAATATGCGCTCGGATTCCTTGAAATATTTATTTTCATTTATTGTTGTTTATGGAATTATTAAAACGTTACAGATCAATAGGCCATATCATTATGGATCATAAATTGAGTTTAAATGATGAAGTATGGAAGTCACTCTCCGTTTGAACATAAAAGGTTGTTGATTCATTTGTGGGGTAGGGCATTGTGGTCACTTAGCCCCATGTACTTGGGTGAGTAGGAAATTTTTTCTGCTAACCAGAGGATTTGAATGAGTTATGTGAACTGTTTTGAGGAAAGAATTCATAGTGATCATCAATAAACATTTAAACAAAAATAATGGAATTCAGCCGAAAGACATCAGAAACCCCCATTGACGTCAAATTGGCAGGTGAAAAGCTAAAGGAAGTAGGAGACTGTAGCTACTTACGAAGCAAAATAACCAGTGATGGGCGAAGCAAAAAGTACGCTATATAAAAAGTAGGTTGGCTCAGACAAGAAAAGGAATCTGTTGACACCAAATATAGACGTAGGTATTGGGAAGTCACTTATGAAAGCCTTTGTCGGGAGCGTGGCGCTCTATCGAAGTGAAACTTGGACAGTTGGTGCAGCGGAAAATAGGAGATTATAAGCGTTTGAAATGTTGTGTTTCCAGAGAATGATCATGTTTAGATGGGTAGACAGAATAACAAACGAAGAGGTATTAAGACGAGTGGGAGAGGAGAGAAGTTCCTGGCGATTGCTAATGAAGAGAAGAGATAGGTTGGTAGGGCACATACTAACAAACCCAGGAATAGTGATCTTACTTATAAAAGGAAGGGTCGAGGACGAGAACTGTAGGTATACGCCAAGGTTAGAATATGTTAAACAGATTGCCTCGGATGTAGGATGTGGTAACTATGTAGAGACGAAACGATTAGCTCAAAACAGGGAAGTGTGGAGCGCTGTATCTGAATCCATCAAAATACTGAAGACCCAACAACAACCTGTGTTACTGTGATAGCTGTATTAGTGTGTGTATTTGTAAGTCAGGTGAGAATTGAAATGAGGAGGCCGTGGAGGTTAAATTAGGGGACATCCCAGCATTTGCCTGGGGTAGAAATAGAGAAGGTACGGAGAAGCACTTCCACAATGGCTGAGGTGGATATCGAACCCAGTCTCATGAAGCCGAGTGCTTGGCAGGGCCAGGAATCGAACCCAGACCTCCGGGGTGACAGCCACTACGTCACGAGGTGGTTGAAGAGAAAAGTGTACGCTAGACTCACCAAACCATATCTGTCGAGTAAGATTTGAAGAGAATCCGGTGTGGAGCAAGGAATATGAAGTAGTACACTGCATTATCGATGGAGGCAACAATCATAGGATCGATGTAATTGCCATCACCAGAACGAAGACAAAGGCAGTTTAGAACAACTTTATCTCAGCCAAACGACGATAAAAAGAAAACAAGTATACGAGGAGTGTAAATTAGTTATTGTTTTATTCCAAAACAATTACAAATTCACACCGATTGGAAACCACGGATGAACCTTTTACAGTGACGTGTGTTGTGCGACACTCCGTAGCCTACGGAAGTCCATCAAGAACAAACGGCCAACACTGATCACGAAGGGAGTGATTCTGCTCCATGATAACGCTCGCCCACACGTCTCTAACGTCACACCAGGTGTATTGGCCACGTTCAAGTGGGAGCAACTTGAGGATCCGACCTCAAGCCCAGACTTGTCACACTGCGACTTCCATCTCTTTGGTCCATTAAAGAAACATCTCAAGAGATAACGTTTCCAATCGGACGACGAACTCAAGGACACCGTACAGGATTGGTTCCTGTCACAACCACAAGAATTCTGGGAACAGGGAATCCTGCAGCTAGTGAAGCAATGGGACACCTGTGCACAGACCTGTGGTGATTACTTTTGAATAACGAATAAATTGTACCCACAGTATCGTTTGTACCTTTCCATTTGAACACTCCTCATATGTTAGAACATATATAAGGTGCGTTCGAAAAGTAACGAGCCGGAGGCATAATTACAGAAACCAGTACCTGTGTGTTAGAAGTATTGGCCCTGGCTGTTGAGGCACTTGTCCCACTGTGACATGAGGCGGTGAATGGCTGTCTCATAAAATTCCCTGGGCTGCGATGTGAACCAGTTCCGCACGTACAGCTGGACGTCGGCGTCCGAGGTGAATCGTTGGCCCCGCAGAGCCCTTTTCAGGGGACCAAACATGGCATAATCACAGGGAGAGAGGTCTGGACCGTATGGAGGGTGGCCGAGAACCTCCCATTTGAATTTCTGCAGGAGTGCCGCGACTATGTTGGCCGTATGAGGTTGCGCATTGTCGAGGAGCGCCCACGGCGGCTATTGCGTTCACTGTCACTCGGCGGTCCTGGGTAATGAGTGCATCAACCAGCTGGACGTTGTCATCGGTAATGCAGGGGGTGCCCCAGACCAGGCATCATTGGCTAACGACACCCGTCCTTCCCTGAAACGCTTGTGCCATGCCTTGACCCTTGCAAGGGACATGCAGTGTTCGCCGTACACTTGTGACATTCGGCGATGAATGCCCCTTCCTCCTACTCTTTCCACTGTCAGAAACCGAACAACACCTAATTACTGATCGGTTGACGCCTCCATTTCACTGTTTGCAATGCGACTGGCAGCATTGGGCGATTGATGCTGCTGCTGGCTTTGTATCGTCACGTGACGTGCACGCGTGCCCTCTAGCGACGGGCTGTGACCTTCCACGCTATGGTCGGAACCACCCCTCGTAACACACGCTACGATTAGCCGATGTAGTCACCGGTTTGCGCATTATAGCCTCCGGATCTATATTTTTGAACGCACCCTATAATAAAGTTATAATTATATTCAAACATAAATAGTCGTATACAACTCTCTTATAGTGGTAATTAAGACACTCGCATGGAACTCATACAACTGGTTTCGCTCGTTTTATAAACATAGCCTACTCGTGTCTTTATTATTGCCATTATAGGCTCGTTGCAAAACGTACTATTTTCTGTGCAACATAACTCAGTTAAACTGTCTGTGGATTACGTGTATTGTGTCAGTAATCGCATCCATAACAACTTGGCTCAAAGACGTAGAAATATGCAAATTCTGCATTCTCTGAACTTTGCTTTTCATCTTCATGAGTAATGTACTAGACCATACAATTTATAATTCTAACGAGTATCAATGCGTTTGTATCATTGCTGCTTCCTTCTTTAATCGTAATGCATAATTCATTTCAGTTTTGTAGAGTGTATCATAAATTGTCTCAAGATCGCTGTTCTCAAATGAGAGAACCAAATCCCGGAATCACAATGCTAATCCCCGTTTTGCAGAGCGCGTGCATTGAAGCGTGGGAACATCATCATAATAATCCGAGCGGGCCATTATAAAATGAAAGCCACGATATTTAGAAGCATTATTTTTTATTCAAGAAACGCTCTGGAAATGAAGGAGTGCGCCAGTATTAATAATTCAACTATTAACGATCAAAGTTCCACGATAAAAGCTCTCCAGTGCCGTGGTCTCGACAGCCTTGATTTGACAGCTCCCCCCACCCCCTCTCATGTATGTGGAGGCACATTTACACTCACCGCGAGTCAAGGATTTTGCTTCTCATTTCGTTGATTTGTTGAACCGCATTTTGTCGATCATTATGAACCGAGTAAGTACATTCGGCACTCCCACTTAAGGGTATGTAGTTTTCATCGCACCAAGTCGAGCATTACGTTGCTCCATTCTCTGCAATTCTCAAATCATGTGGAAAACTTTCATTGTACGGGTTCAGAGTGGTTTAGCGAAGTGGTTCAGAACGACTTTTCGGTGAATAATGAAAACTAAGGATATGCTAGCGAGGTTGTTCAGTGAATAGACTTGTTAGAATGGTGAGATTATAATTATTATTTTAGAGTTTATGGTTAAAGAAAATTTACTCTTTGTCGTAACTTTCATCAAAGATAGCTTTGAACGAATTTTTTAGTGTTGCATTATAGACAATTGATTGTAACAATACAAAATAATTCCACTGATTGGAATATATAAAACAAGTAGTTCCGTGAAGAATTATACAGCCTATTTTCATATATCCTACTTATGTTAATTGCCACTATCAACATACACAATTTCTGTTTGATTGCTGTAATAGATTCGTAGATATTAAGAACCGACTAAATATTTCGGAAGGTCGCCATGTTGGATTTTATATATGTAGGTCCTAAAGTTATGTACTGTTACATGCAGATTATTGTGAACGTGTAGTATTCAAACTTCAATCGCATAATTAGGACACAAGAAAAAACAAGGAGATTTTAAAATTTTTCACAGCTGCCATCTTGAGGTTATGGAAAAAATGGAAATAAATTAGATGCCAGTGGATTAACATTCGTATAAGGATTTACTGTACCAAGTTTCACTGCACTCGGATGGTTAAATTGCGAGAAACGTCCATGTGAATATTTATAATACGCGTCACCGCCATGTTGGATTTGTGATCACCAGGTTATTTAAAGTCCTATAGGTGAACTTAAGTTCATAGCCCCTATGAACATTAAAAAATGCAGTTTGATTGATAAAATAGATTCGTAGATATTCAGTATCGTCTAAATATTTCGGATGGTCGCCATGTTGGATTGTTAAATGTATAGGCCATAGAGTCATGTACCATTAAAGGAAAATTATTGCGTAGGTTCATTATTCAAACTTTCACTTCGATCGCATGACTACATCACAAGAAATAAAAGCTTAATTTTAAAATTCGCACTGCCGCCATCTTGAGGTTATGTAAACAATTGAACTAAATTAGATACCAGTGGATTACAATGTGTATAAATATTTCCTGTACCAGGTTTTAGTGCGCTTGGAACATTAAATCGCGAGAAAGGTCTATTTAAAATTTTCAAATTCGCTTGGTCGCCATGTTCGTTTTGTAGTTAATCGGTTTTTGAAAGTCTTATAGATGGACTTCCAGTAGTGCCTTTTATCTTCGTACAAAATTTTAGGGAGATACCGCTAATAGTTTCAGAGATATAGAATGCCGGTGAAATATTTCGCACATCCGCCATCTTGTGATTATGTAAACAATTGAACGAAGTTAGATGTCGGTGCATTACAATGTATATAAACATATACTGTACCAAGTTTCATTGCGTTTGGTTGATCAAATCACAAGAAACGTATATTTGAAAGTCACAAATTCGCTTGGCCTCCATGTTGGTTTTGTAGTTACCAGGTTTTCAAAAGTCACATAAGTGAACTTATAGTAGTTCCCTCTATCACCTTAGAAAATGTCAGGGTAATATCGGTAAGGGTTTCGGAGATATTGAATGCTGGTGAAATATTTCGCACAGCCGCCATGTTGGATTGGTGAGTCGTAACAAAATTTGAAGGGCACGGTCGAGGTCGCCGGGAATAGTGCTATGAACTTTCCGAGTTTCATTGAAATCGCTCCTGCCGTTTAGATTTTATTAGGGGGGGACACACACACGAATCACACACACACACACACACACACACACGCACACACACACGGACAAAAGGTGATCTCATAAGCCTATTGAAAATAGGCTAATAATAATTCAAAAAAATATTGTATGGCCTCGAAAGCCGGGTTCAACCTTTGTTATTTGCGCCCAAAGGGCAGCTTGCATGTCAAATTTTGTTGTTCCTTGGAGCACCATGCAAGTCAAGGAGGTTAGATATCTAAGCTCCTTGACACTATAGCGCTTATAGTAGAGACAGAAGGAACTTTGTGTCGGCGGAAAATCACGAGATCAATTTTGCTATTATGAATACGGCCTACTGAATTCAAATGGGTTCCTTAACAAGCCAACAACGTATATCATGCGTGCAGCTATTTTTGCCGCCTTTCAAAAATCAGTTACCACGGCCAGGAGCGAACGTGCAAGCTTGGGGTTGGTAGTCCGACACTCACCCTCCATGACAAGCATTATAATAATAAGAATAATATTATTGGTTTTATATCGCTTTTAGCTACTGTTTTAGAAACGCCGGAGTACCGAAATGTTTGCCCCGAAGGGGATCTTTAACGTAAATCTACTGACACGGCTCCCTCGCATTTGCGCACCCTCAATTGCTAGCTGGTTGCACCCTTGGGTACAGCAGGCGAGAACGTTACCACTGAGCCACGCATTCAGTCGGAATATAAATGTTTTGGACTATTGAAGATAAAACTAAGGGATGACATGTTCCGCTCGGGAAGCGAACATAACCAGATCAAATGTAGTATTTATTTTATTTAGCGAATGGCTTTTAGTGCCGGGAGTGTCCGAGGACATGTTCGGCTCATCAGAGGCTGTAGCTGCTACAAGCTGCAAGTTCCGTTCAATTTCAAGTAGTTCCAACTTTCGCTACCATATGTCACTAACACCTAGTGATGAACGTTGGAACTCTGATAGAGCGTTTCAACGAAATCTAGCCTAGAAATTAGGCTTCATACAAGTTTAGGTAGTGGAACAGTCTTTGACATGGGCGGCTTCGGTGGCGTAGTTGGTAGCATGCTGAGCTTCTATTCCCAAGATAGCGGGTTCAAACCCGGCCGAAGCCGTCGGATTCTTTAAGACCTTTAAAAATCCCTAAGTATGCCTTCCTTCGGAGGAGAAGTAAAGCCGGCGGTCCCATGTCATAGATTTATGGCATGTTAAAGAACCTTCCACTAATTACACCTGTTAAAACTAAATTGGATAGGTTAAGAATGTACACAACGCCCTTAGGTTTCTACGTTCGTTGCCAAGAGCCGACTGCGGTGGCGTCTAGTAGCTAAGTTTTGAACTAGACCTAGTAGTCGTTGACGGTGGCGTTTCGCGGCTCAAGTTGGAACTATTTGAAAAATTCTAAGTTGCAGTCTGTACTTAAATAAAAAATAAATAAAAAAAAACAGATACACACACTAATACAGCCATCACAATTAATACCGGTTATCAGACAGATTCTACACACACCCAAAGTACACGGGGCTACATGACCACGTTGTCGCAGTCCCTAATCTGAGGAACCAACCAGCCAGTCTTTGACATACCATAAATTTATGACACGGGATCGCCGGCTTTACTTACTTCTCCTCCGAAGGGCATACTGAAGGATTTTAACGCTCTAAGACAATCCAACGACTTCGGCCGGGTTTGAACCCGCTATCATAGGCACAGCAGTTCAGCATGCTACCAACTACGCCACCGAAGTCACTACCAGATCAAAATATAGGCTACAAGAAAAATGGCTCTCTAAAACACTAACAAACCTACAGTGACAGTCTCTGCTCTCCAAAAACAGAAAAGAAAAAACCCCAACGGAAAACTTAATGTGTGGTAATTATTATTGATATATATTAAGAAAAAGGAACCATTTATTTTGTTGTTTGAGTCTTCAGTCTTTTGACTGGTTTGATATAGCCCTCACTGCCTCCTTGCCCTGAGCTAATTGTTTCATCTCTACATAAATACCACGCCCTACATCTGAGGCAATTCGAACCGTGGTCTACCCCTACATTTCTTATCCTTAACTTTTCCTTTCATAACTAACTTTACTATTCTTGAGTGTCTTTGTCTGTGTCCTACCAACCTATCTCTTCTCTTCCTTAGCAGTCTCCAGAAACAACACTCTTCTCTCAATCGTCTACCGCTTTATTTATTACTATATCTACCCATCATTCCCCTGTAACACCACATTTCAAACGCTTCAATTCTACTCTTTTCTGCTGTGCCAACAATCTAAGATTTACTTCCAAAGAATAGCTTTCAAAAGAATGACTTCCTAATTCCTAAATCTATATTTGATGTCAACAGATTCCTTTTTTTTTTTTTTTTTTTTTTTTTTGTAGAAATGCTTTCCTTGCCTGAGCCAACCTAGTTTTTATATCATCATTGCTTCGTCCATCACTGGTTATTTTGCTCCCTAAGTAACAGAAGTATCCTACTTCCTTTCTCCTGCCAATTTGACGTCCATAGGGGTTTCTATTTATTTTAAAGTTGCAAATGTCGATCCCATCTATTGCCTTTTTGATGTACATCATTTTCTTTCAAACTATTATTTTGAAGACTAATTCTTTGAGTGGCTGAGCAGCCAATAGCCATCTCACAATTTCAGATAAGTACACACATCAGACCATTCGACACATTCACAGTAGATGTACACTACAGCAAAGTTCTGACGTATTTTCAATTCTGACCGTGAGATGTCTATCCGTGTGGAGAGTTTTAAAATAATATTCGACTTTCTGGTATATTGAGATTAGGATAGGCGGCTTCGGTGGCGTAGTTGGTAGCATGCTGAGTTTCTATGCCCAAGGTCGCGGTTTCAAACCCAACCGAAGTAGTCGGATTTTTAAGAGCGTAAAAAATCCCTCAGTATGCCTTCATTCGGAGGGGAAGTCAAGCCGGCGGTCCCAGGTCATAGATTGATTGCATGGAAAAGAACCTTCAACTAACTACCCTCCTGTGAAGCCAAAATTTGTTGGTTAGAATTGATAACGCTCTGTTAATTCCAACGTTCGCCGCCAGGTGCTGACTGCGATGCCATCTAGTAGTGAAATCCGCAAGCTATGTGTCGTAAACGGTAGCATTTGGTATCAAGAGTAGGAGCTACTTGAAATTAACCTATCGTCTGCAGTCCTTAGCTGAATTACAGATAACTCACACTAATTCAGCCATCACAATTAACACAGGTTATCAGACAGATTCTACACAAACCCAAAGTACACGGGGCTACATGGACACGGTGTCGCAGCCCCTAAACTAAGGAACCAACTAACCGAGATTAGGATAAAAGAAATATAGAAGAGGTGGTCTCATAAACCTACTTTTAATATGATGGAAAACCAGGGGTGTGCAATTAATTCCTTGTACAGTCCTAACGCATACCTCCTGGGACATCTAACATAGACCTAAAATTTCAATAGTGATTTTTCAGCAGATGGTAGCCCTTCTTGCCAATTCAATCATCCGAATACAGTAGACATTTTGAAAACGTCGACTTGTGAGATCAGCCTGGTAGATCTGTGTGTGTGTGTGTGTGTCTGTCATTCCGTCCGCTCTTCGCATTTTATTTATTCATTGGTGCCTTTATTGTAGCCCTCTCTTACGCTGAACCACACACAATGCAACTTACATGAATACTCATAAATGTTATTTTTAACCTACCAAACTTAAATACTAGGAAACCTTAAATACTAGAATTAACTTAGCAACTGTGTAATATTATCTAAGCTATACAAATTACATGCAGTTATCGCAATACATGGAGTTTTAAGAAAGTTTTACGATGGCCATTCACTCACACATTCATACACAAATTATTCAAGAAGAAATCTTTAGATGCACGTTTGAAAGTTGTTAGGGATGTACAATTTCTAATGTCACGAGAAAATTATTCCAAATTATAGTTCTCGACACGAGGAAAGGGTTACTGAAGGCAGATGAATGATGTGGAGGAACTGCAATTCTAGATCCAGATCGCGTGTGACGAACATGAAAGGAAGAAAGAAAACGAAAATTACAAGAGAGATAGTGAGGTGTATTTTCATTGAGAAGTCGATAGATGAGTGTACATATGTGCAGGTTTCTTTGGTGTTCTACTTCTAACCAGGAAAGTAGAGCAAAGAAAGGGGGCACGTGTGAGGAAAATTGTAAGTAGAAAATAAACCTAATGTAGTAATTCAATGCTCTCTAAAGTTTCTAGTTTTGTTCTCCGGTAGTCTCTACTAATACAACATCTCAGTAGTTAAAGATATGGAGTATCAAGGTTTCACGTTACAGGGTAGAACGGACTGGTGAATCTTTAGTGGGTGAAGTGACGAGTAAACTTCCCCGCATGTATTAGTAACGTGCTCATCCCAATTCAATGTTTCATTTAGTGCGACTCTAAGACTTTTTTACCGATTTAGAGAACGAGATAGCAACACCATTAAGTTGAATCAAGGAAAGTAGTCCACTGTGCAAATGGAACAGCAATTTAGTCTGTCCTATTACGATAGCCTGTGTTTTAATTGGGTTGATGGCAAGAGAATTTTCAGCTGCATAGCGGCTGATACGCTTGAAATTTAGATTTATATTCTCAATTGCCACATCTATGCCATTTACTTTTGTGTGGCAATATATCTGAATGTCGTCTGCATATAAATGATAGTTGCAGTTTTCCAGTTTCGATGAGATGTCGTACAGATATAAAATTAATATAAGGGGACCGAGAATTGAACCCTGAGGTACTCCATTTATTTTCAACTATCACTCATTTCTGTTTTCATTAAGGAGTACACGTTGTATTCGGTTATGAAGATAGGAGGCGAATAATTTGGGATCAAAAGGGCTAAGATGGAAGGATTGCAATTTAGCCATACGTATGTCTGTAGTAATGGTGTCGAATGCACTCCCGATGTCTAGAAAAAAGAGAATAGTCACTTTACGCTCATCCGTTGCTGTATTACGTCATCACTGATCTTAATGAATGCGGTAGATGTGCTATGTCCCTTCTAAAATCCAGATTGAAACGGATCACGTAGTGGGTAATGCGTCAAATACTGGAGCAGTTGTTCATGCATATGTTTTTCTAGTATTTAGGAAATTGAGGAAAGTATGCAGACAGATCTATAGTAGGATGGAGAATTTACAAGTGAATTTTTAGGAACTGGAATAACTAAAGCATCTTTCCATATTGTTGTGAAGAAATCTTCTAAAAGATATGTGTAACTATTATGCGTAATAATTGGCAGTAGGCCCCTACCTCTATCATGTTAACGATAAGGGAAATGGGGATGTCATCTTCTCCGACTGCTTGTGATTGGATAGATAAATTAATTTATTTTCTTACAACAGTTTCATTTATTTCACGAAACTCGAATAACGGTTGGTGAGGTAGTGGGTCACAATACAGTGAATTTATTGTTGTTTTATTAATTGGCGATCAGTAATAATTATTTCTCTAGCAAAGTGAGCATTTAATTCATTGGGATTAATATGATGCGTATTGGAGTTTGTAGTGCGCCTCCCGATACCTACCGGTCTGAGTTGCTACCAGGTGTTCCTAGCATTCAAGTTACCGGCTAGCTGTTGGAAGTAGGCATACTTTTTTTTTTATCTCGAATCATTTGTTTAACTTGATTTCTAAGAACACAATATTTTTCTAAATTGTCACTTGATAAGGTCTGCTTATAACGTCTGCGTAATGCGTCACGTTAGGTCATTGCGGATTTATTGTCGCTCGATAGCTAGGGAACAGCTTTGCGAGTGACCTTAGCTGTTTGCTTAGGTGCATGTTTGACATACTGTATAATTCCAGAAGTATTGTGTTAAATCTGCTCACCTGTTCATCAACGTCCGTCAAATGTATTATATCGTTCCATGGACAGAGAATTGCGTCCAGTGTTAATTCTTGAAGGTTCAAACTTTTCATGTTTCTATATGTTATGTATTTAGGCGCAGATACTTGATATTTTAAAGAATAAGCTAAATAATTTAAGTCGTGTAAAGATATGCCAGGTACCGAAATCTGTATGTGTTTTAATAATTTCTGTGGTTATTTGTGATAAGTAAATCAATTGGAGCACGTGAAGACCCGCGGTGCGTGTGTATGTGGTGAGTAGGGCCGAGTGGAGCGCGTGAAGCCCCGCGGTGCGTGTGTATGTGGTGAGTAGGGCCGAGTGGAGCGCGTGAAGACCCGCGGTGCGTGTGTATGTGGTGAGTAGGGCCGAGTGGAGCGCGTGAAGACCCGCGGTGCGTGTGTATGTGGTGAGTAGGGCCGAGTGGAGCGCGTGAAGACCCGCGGTGCGTGTGTATGTGGTGAGTAGGGCCGAGTGGAGCGCCTGAAGCCCCGCGGTGCGTGTGTATGTGGTGAGTAGGGCCGAGTGGAGCGCGTGAAGACCCGCGGTGCGTGTGTATGTGGTGAGTAGGGCCGAGTGGAGCGCGTGAAGCCCCGCGGTGCGTGTGTATGTGGTGAGTAGGGCCGAGTGGAGCGCGTGAAGACCCGCGGTGCGTGTGTATGTGGTGAGTAGGGCCGAGTGAAGCGCGTGAAGACCCGCGGTGCGTGTGTATGTGGTGAGTAGGGCCGAGTGGAGCGCGTGAAGACCCTCGGTGCGTGTGTATGTGGTGAGTAGGGCCGAGTGGAGTGCGTGAAGCCCCGCGGTGCGTGTGTATGAGGTGAGTAGGGCCGAGTGGAGCGCGTGAAGACCCGCGGTGCGTGTGTATGTGGTGAGTAGGGCCGAGTGGAGCGCGTGAAGCCCCGCGGTGCGTGTGTATGTGGTGAGTAGGGCCGAGTGGAGCGCGTGAAGACCCGCGGTGCGTGTGTATGTGGTGAGCAGGGCCGAGTGGAGCGCGTGAAGCCCCGCGGTGCGTGTGTATGTGGTGAGTAGGGCCGAGTGGAGCGCGTGAAGACCCGCGGTGCGTGTGTATGTGGTGAGTAGGGCCGAGTGGTAATATTGCCATGTGACAAGAGATAAACATGTTCCGTAAACGATTTGCGTCAGTGGAGTCTGATAATATGTTTGTTTTAAAGTCACCATATATAATTACGTGTTCGTAGGTAGGTAACAGTCTTGGTAGAGTTTCTTCAAAATCCGTGGTTTCCTTCTTTTGGTGGTTTATATACACCAATAAGCACTTAAGTCACGTTGTAATGTTTTGCTTTAATTTTTCTTCCGGAGAGGGCGCGAGCTTCCAAATAGTCTTGGAAACAAATATCCAGGGCTGGATTTGTGACAGTACGCACCGGTACTCCGTACCGAAACCTCTTTGAGTCTTTGTTAACTCAAACTGTCTCCTCACTACTTTTCCTGAAGCTGAATGGCCCACCATTCACTCGTTTTGACCCTTCAAAGTACGTGGGGACGGCACTCCATGGAGGCACATACACAACGAAAACTTTTCTGGACTTTGGACAATTTTATAAACTGTGAGGTAAAACAAGTTTAAGTACAATACATTTTAAAATAAATAATTGTTTCAGAAAACTGTCAAGAAAACATTATAAAACAAGAAATATAAGATTGTTGGTGAACATGTGTGTATTTTCAAACCGAATGAAGTTAATTTTTTAAATTAAGTAAAAAATAAAATAAACAAGTAGTTCTGTGAAGAACTATACAGCCTATTTTCATATATCCTGCTCATGTTAAGTGTCCCTATCAACATACAAAATTTCAGTTTAATTGCTGTAACAGATTCGTAGATATTGAGAACCGTCGAAATATTTCAGATGGTCGCCATGTTGGATTTTTATTTTTGTACTATTACATTAAGACTATTGTGTACGCGTGGTATTCAAACTTCAATCGCATGATTAGAACACAAGAAGTAAAAACAAGATTTTAAAATGTCGCATAGCTGCCATCTTGTGATTATGCAAACAATTGAAATAAATTAGATGCAAGTGTATCAACATTTGTGTAAGCATTTAACGTGCAACGTTTCACGGCACTCGGATAGTTAATTCGCGAGAAACGTCCATTTAAATATTTATACTTCGCGTCGCCGCCATGTTGGATTTGTGCTCACCAGGTTAATGAAAGTCCTATAGGTGAACATATGTTCATAGTCTCTATGAACATAAAAAAACAGTTTGGTTGCTGTAAAAGATTCATAGATATGGAGAACCGTCTAAATATTTCGGAAGCTTGCCATTTAGGATTGTTATATGTATAGGCCATAGAGTTATGTACCATTCAAGGACAATTATTTCCTAGCTTCATCATTCAAAATTTCACTTCGATCGCATGATTACGACACAAGAATAAAAACTTAATTTTAAAATTTCGCACAGCGGCCATCTTGAGGTTATGTAAACATTTGAATTAAATTAGATGGCAGTGCATTATAATCTGCAAAATCATTTACTGTACCACATTTCACTGCGCTCGGAGAGTTAAATCACGAGAAAAGTCTATTAAAATATTTCAATTTCGCTTGGTCGCCATGTTCGTTTTGTACTTTACAGGTTTATGAAATACACATCGGTAAACTTGTATCAGTACCCTTTATCACCGTACAAAATTGCAAGATGATATCTGTAATAGTTTCGGAGATATAGAATGTCAGTGAAATATTTCGCACAGGCGCCATTTTGAGGATATGTAAACAATTGAACTAAATTGGACTCCAGTGCATTACAATGTGTATAAACATTTGCTGTAACAAGTTTCATTACGTTTGGATAGTTAAATCGCGAGAAATATCTATTTAAATGTCTCAATTTCGCTTGACCGCCATGTTGGTTTTGTTGTCACCAGGTTTTTGAAAGTCTCATAGGTGAACTTCTAGTAGTGCCCTTTATCACCGTACACAATTTCAGGGCGATATCGGTAATAGTTTAGGAGATATTGAATGCAAGTGAAATATTTCGCACAGCCGCCATGTTGGATTGGTGAGACGTAACAAAATTCAAAGGGTACGGTCGAGGTCGCCGGGAATAGTGCTATGAACTTACCGAGTTTCATTGAAATCGCTCCAGCCGTTTAGATTTTATTAGGGGGACACACACACACACCTCACACACACACACACACACACACACACACACACGGACAAAAGGTGATCTCATAAGCCTATTTTTTCAAAATTGAAAATAGGCTAAAAATGAAATAATGTACATTGTTTGAATGGTAGCCTAGTAGGCCTACATTAAAATTTAATACAGGCCAACGGCTCTGGTAAGAAAAATGTTGCTACAGAAGTCTCAATTTAATTTAAAATTGCAACCAAAATTAGATTGCTACTTTGTCCAGTGATTAATTTTTTGAGGTGTTCAAAAAAGCGTAAAAATATTGTTTTTAGAACTCTATATTTCAATATTTCATGAAGCCCCCTCCCTCCTCCTCCCACCACCATCCGATAGTCCACACAGTACCGGAACCTCTATTTTAACAAATCAAGCACTGTAAATATCCAATGGGCCAAGCGACCGCTGCCCTGCCATTTTGGCCTGCAGATATTGGGGGGACGCGTGGTCAGCGCGTTGGGTCTCCTCCGCCGTTAATCTTGGTTTTCGTGACCAGGGCGCTGCCTCACTGTCAGACAGCTACTCAATTGTCCTCACGAGGCTGAGTGCACCCAGTTCCAGCCCACACGTCAGTTTCTAAAATCCCTGACGGAGCCAGGAATCAAACCCGGGACCTCCGGGTAAGAGGCAGGCACGCTACCCCAACACCACGGGGCCAACCTATATTATAATTAAAAACAAGTAAAATCAAAATTGAATTTATTAAAATTACGCATGAATGATCGATCACAAATGGAAGCTACTTCATAAGTTAAGTTAACATTTTAATTTATATTAAACCAAAATGACCCAGCAAATTATATTGGAGCTCACCAAACTGTTTGAGGCATAGTTGACGTAATGATCATCCCAGGTGGAAACTTATCTCTTCCTTCATCTTTGTAACCTCACAATTCCTCCTCCTTCCTCATACAGGCCGTGAGGATCTCCACTTGCCCATCCTTCAGTCACTCACCCAAATACAGTATAACAGGACAATCCCGAACAATTCGTAGTCATAGAGCCTACTTAATCTTTTTATTTTATTTTATTTTATCAGACGTAGCAATAGTTGAACCTCGACAGATAACCTCTCATTCGGTCCACTGCCTTCTTATCATTTTAATATTCCATGGATCATCATTTCTTTCGTCTGTAGCAATGTGCTCCTTCCTCTCCACGCCAGTAGTGCGATCTATCGGATCAGTCACCTTGTATTGGGTATATGTGAAGCGCTCGACGCGCTTCAAAGTGCCCTATAATAGAACATTATGCAACGAGCCTATAATGGCAATAATTAAGACAAGAGTATGTTTATAAAACGAACGTATGCGAGTTTTCTAATTTCCATACGAGTGTCTTAATTACCATTATAGTCGAGTTGCATATGACTGTTTAAGTTCGGCAATAATTATTATTACTATTTTATGTTCGAACATAAATATTCATAAATATCTGTCGAGATATCACCAGTTTTATGTACTGAACAGAGCGCATGAGACGCAGAGAATGCCTTGTATTTGACCATGTCCTCCTGATCACCCTACTATGACACTAGGCCACGCAGTGAGATTTAAATTAGAAGGCCGTGGAACTCAACGCAGGTGCGATGCTATCCTCATCTAATTGGTCAAACAACTGTTTCTTGAGCTCTGATTGGTGGGAAAAACTGTTTCATAATGGAAAATAGTGCTATAATGAGCCTCATTATAGTACAGTTTTCTGACATATAATATTCAGGGTCGAATATAAATGCCTTCTTCAAATCTAAATAATGAAACGAATGAGAACGTATATGGAATAGATGAAACAACTGACACTAGTGACCCGAAGTACATAGGTTCAGCCCCTTGTAACCAACATGTTACAACGTCAACAATGAGCTCAACAAATATATATTCGGTCAAGGCGTCCGTAGATAGTGTCGAAGTTTTTATTATCTTTGTCGTCAAAAATGTTTTTATAGTATAAAGCTAATCCTCCTCCTCGGCGCTTCAGTCTATTGTGAAAGAGCGCATTGTACCCTTCTACACTTACTGCATAATGTTTAAAGAAACCGAGTCCTTCATCCAGCTTTCACTAATTGCCACAACTTATACCATAGCTTGGAGCTCAGCGTGATGCGCTATTATAGACCGCGCACTGACATGTGGTAATACGAAGAGAGTTATCCAATACTGAAGGCACATTCCCACTCATTGCGAGTGAAGTACTCTCCGTAAAAGTTTATACGTCCCAGTATATATCTTTACTCATACCTGTTGATTTGTTGAAACGCATTTTCTCGATCGTTATTCAGCACTCTCACATATGGGTGTGTGTTCATCATCGCACTGACATGAGCATTACGTTGCTCCATTTTCTGCAATTATGAGTTCTTGTCGAGTTTTCACACACGTTTCCATTAATGAACTAGGGTTGAACATCTCTAGTTAGTTACAGTTAGCTATTGTTGTTTTAAGGGGCGGAACTAGAAGGTCATATGCCCCTTTGAACAACTCTATGACCAGCACTGGAAACCAAGAATACATAACCGTATTTATCGTGTGATCGAAGTTGTAACTATTCGTAGGTAAATAATTATTTTAGATTTTATAGCCAAACAACAGCTATCGATTATCAGAAAGTGAAATTGATATTATTGATTGATACCTTGGGTTCTCAGACGTCAGATTTTGCCTTGCTCCTTCATGAGATACTTAATCATTCATACTCTAACTGACGCCCACAGAACGCTCGAGTATCGTAAGAGACAATTTGGGTGGCGAGCAATCCATACCATCAGGCAACAGATGTTTACTTTTAACCGTAATTTCTACGTTGTATACAATCCAGCTTGCCAACAAAAAAACAGATTTTCATCGCAGCATAATCCAGTGCGGACTATGATTCACTGCTCACGGACTGAAGTAGCAGAAGGTGTGGGGAAGTAATGAGCTACTCGCACAATAGAAGGAGCCTGGAGTGAACCGCACTCGAGCACCCTTGAGGTCACCCCAGGCCTCAGAACTCACCTCCAACTAGACCTCTACTCTGCTTCTAAATCTGCAACTACAGAATACATCCCAGCAAACTGTTCAGTGAACATTCGACCAGAATACCTTCCATTTATCGATGGGATTACCCAAATTCTTCCCAGCAGCCTCAATATATCCTTGTACAGAACCATTGCACGAGGTAGAGAACTCAAGGTTCACCTCCTAGTTAGACGATAAACTGTGTAGCCTGAATACTGTCTCACGCGGTAGAGTACTCAAGGTTTACCTTCTAGTTAGACGATAAACTGTGCAGCCTTGATACTATAACACAAGGTAGAGTACTCAAGGTTTACCTTCTAGTTAGACGATAAACTGTGCAGCCTGGATACTGTCACACGACATAGAGAACTCAAGATTCACCTTCTAGTTAGACGATAAACTGTGCAGCCTGGATGCTGTCACACGACATAGAGAACTCAAGATTCACCTTCTAGTTAGACGATAAACTGCGCTGCTTGGATATTATCGCACACGGTAGAGTACTGAAGGTTTACCTTCTAGTTAGTCCATAGACTGTGTAGCCTGGATACTATCGCAATAGGTAGATAACTCAATGTTTACCTTCTAGTTAGACGATAAACTGTGCAGCCTGGATACTATCGCAATAGGTAGAGAATTCAATGTTTACCTTCTAGTTAGACGATAAACTGAGCAGTTGGGATACTATTGCACCAGGTAGAGAACTCCACGTTTACCTTCTAGTTAGACGATAGAATGTGCAGCTTGGATCTAATCGCACGAGGTAGAGATCTCAAGGTTTACCTTCTAGTTAGACGATAGACTGTGTAGCCTGGATACCATCGCATGAGGTAGAGAACTCAAGCATCACCTCCTAGTTAGACGATAAACTGTGCAGCCAGGATACTATCGCACGAGGTAGAGTTCTCAAGTTTTACCTTCTAGTTAGACGATAAACTGTGTAGCCTGGATACTATCGCAATAGGTAGATAACTCAATGTTTACCTTCTAGTTAGACGATAATCTGTACAGCCTGGAAACTATCGCAATAGGTAGAGAATTCAATATTTACCTTCTAGTTAGACGATAAACTGAGCAGTTGGGATACTTTTGCACGAGGTAGAGAACTCCAAGTTTACCTTCTAGTTAGACAATAAAATGTGCAACCTGGATCTAATCGTACGAGGTAGAGAACTCAATGCTTGCCTTCTAGTTAGACGATAAAATGTGCAACCTGGATCTAATCGTACGAGGAAGAGAACTCAAGGTTTACCTTCTAGTTAGACAATAAACTGTGTAGCCTGGATATTATCGCACGTGGTAGAGAACTCAATGCTTACCTTCTAGTTATACGATAAACTGTATAGCTTGGATACTATCGCACGAGGTACACAACTCAAGGTTCACCTTCTAGTTAGACGATAAACTGAGCAGTTAGGATACTGTTGCACGAGGTAGATAACTTAATGTTTACCTTCTAGTTAGACGATAAACTGAGCAGTTGGGATACTATCGCACGAGGTAGAGAACCCAATGACTACCTTCTAGGTAGACGATAAACTGAGCAGTTGGGATACTATCGCACGAGGTAGAGAACTCAATACCTACCTTCTAGTTAGACGATAAACTGAGCAGTTGGGATACTATCGCACGAGGTAGAGCACTCAAGATTCACCTCCTAGATGGGCGATTAACTGAGCAAGTTAAAGTAAACATTAATGTAAGCATTGCCGAATTACAGTCCCCACTCTTACACTGCCTTTACTGAATTCATAGCAAATTTGTCGTGTAACGCTTTTATCAGCTTAACAAGGCTAATTAAATTGAGATGATCCGCCAAGTTGCAGGCAACTTCCCCAACAAGAACAAAGTAGGTTAGCATTTGCAAAAAGCGCTAAGTCAGATAATGGAACAGAATGGTAAAACAGACATGTCTGCGAGGCAAACTCCTCAAACTTGTGCGTCTCCAGAGTTGGATGTAATCTCAATCGTAATGAAGACGAACACATTGCTGCTGTGTTGAGTGTTCAACTGCAGGCTCGAAGCTATTCAGCTTCAATCGATTTCCCTTACAGAGCATGTTTCAATATAGTCTATGGTACTCGAGAAGAATTTCGTACTTACCTTCCACACTTTATGAATGCAATATTTATTTGTTGGCACAGTGTAGAGCAATATATAGATTTCCTCTGGCGCTTCAGTCCCGTTTAAGGTTGATATTTATGTCATCATCATCTTGCTCAGTTTCCAGCCACTGGCCGGGTCTGTTTGGAACACAAGCCTCTCCAACGTCTTCTGTCTTCCCACCATCTCTCATCCTCCACCCTTGTCCAGTCTTCTCCTCTCTTCCTCACGCTTTCTTCCACCCTCTTCAGCCACCTCTCTCTTGGTCTCTTTCCTTCCCACTTCGTCTCGCATATCCTCCTGGGCCTCCTCTTCTCCTCCTTTCGTTTTACATGTCCATACCATCTAAGTATAGATTTCTCTATACCATCCTGTAATGGTTCCTCCTTCATTAATTCTCTGGTCCTTTCATTTCTTATTCTGTCCATCTTTGTAGCTCCAATACTGCTTCTCAAGAACCTCATCTCACAGGCCTGTATTTTGCTCTTCTCCCGTCCTTTCATAACCCAGGTCTCCGAGGCATACGTCAGGATAAGGACATAGTACGCCCGATATATGATCTTTTTGTTGTTCTGAGGGACATCCTTGCTCCATAACATGCTTCTCACATTCCTCCGGAATGCTTCTGCCTGTCTCCCCCGCTCATTTATTTCTCTATCGTTTCTTCCATTATCTTGTATCAGGCTTCCCAGATACTTGAAACTTTCCACTTTCTTCAGCTGTTCCCCACCAATTGTTATTCCCGTTGTGATTCTTTCCTTCTTCCTTGTTGTGATCACCATCTCACTCTTATTCATGCTAAATTTCATCCCATATCCTTGTATTATTCATTCCCACACGTCCAATTGTTCCTGTACCTCCTCCTCCTTGTTTCCCCAAATCATCTGCAAACTCCATTGCTTTCATATTTCCTTCCCCAATTACTTGTGCCACTCGGGTCATTATGTCATCCATCACCACAATGAAAAGTAACGGTGACAGTGCACTTCCTTGTTTCAGGCCGTTTCTCTGTTCCAACCAATCCGATCTCTCTCCTTCCACTTTCACACAGCTCACGCTTCCCTTGTGCATCTCCTTTACCCTCCTTATAGTCCATTTTTATACTCCTCTATCCTCCAGGGACTTCCATACTTTGTTTCTGCATACACTGTCATATGCTTTCTCAATGTCCAGGAAAGCCATCAGTAGATCTGTTCCATACTCATAGTGCTGTTCTTGTAACTGCCTTACAGCAAAAATTAAAAAAAAAACTGTGGACCTTCCTGCTCTGAAGCCATGTTGTTCTTCCCTCATCCCTCCTTCTATCCTTGTCCTAATTCTGCTTTCCAAAACTTTCTCAAACATCTTTGCACAATGACTCATCAGTGTTATTCCCCGATCGTTTCTGCATTCTGTTCTACTACCTTTCTTGAAGATCGGGACAATTATTCCCTTTCTCCAGTCCTCTGGAATTTATGTATAAAGTATTACTCGTTTGAAGACCATTTACCGTTCTGTAGAATTTTTAAAATGGGAGTCCTTTATTGTCATGAGGTATTTAAGGTACACAAGTGATTGTAGGTGAATTACAATCATTGATGTAGATGAGGATGGCGAGGATAGTGTTTACGAGGGAAAGATCTCCCCCCACCTCGTTACAGGTGTGATGTATGGCAACAATCATTTATCACAGTTATACTACGTAATGTGGAATGTTCATCGTCGGCGTCAATGACAAGAAGGGCACTTGGCACTAACACAAAACACTTAGCCTATGACTCATATGATGCGGGTGAGCTACTGGGCATAGTCCCCCAGCCGGTGATTTCTTGTAGGACAGCGAAGGCTCGTGAGGATACACTTACAGCATGTCGAGTTCTGTAGAGGGTCCCGAAGTTTTCAGCACCCAGAGCTCATAACAACCGAGGAGTAACATTACCGCGATGTTCAGTTGAGGCGGTTGCAGGCTAAATGTGGGGCGGGTCATCCATTTAGGGGTGATGTATGTAGTAGGACAGTTGATGAAGCACTGCAGGATCCGGGTGAAGCGGTTCCAGGTAGATCGAATCGAATCACACTGCGTAAATGGGTGCAGGAATGTATCCAGATGAGAACATGAAGGGCATAAGTCTGTCTTCACCATGTGAATGCGATGGAGTCTGCTGTTTGTTGGTATAAGATCATGGATTACTTTATACCAACTTTCCTTCGCTGCGTTGGGTTGAATGCGATTGCAGACATTCCTCCAGACTCGATTCCAGTTGATGAGGAGTGCATAATTCTGGAAGCAACATACTGTTGTGCCAAGATCGAACGATACAGCTTTCTAGTTGAGATATCTGTAGACCTGATGATGCCTTGTGGCACGTAGCTTAATTCAACTCTTAGATACCGGATATGGGGTGCATGATGGTTGATATCAAAATAAGCTGGTGGGTTCGAGCAGTCATGGGGACTACACCATGTACGAAGGAAGTTATATGACTCATTGGTCCCGAAGCCTGTAAGCAGTTGAAGATTCCGTTTAAGGAATAAAGTTCTAGCTTACTTTTCAATGTCCATAGTGAGTGCGTTGTCTTCTATTTGTCTATCAGCGTATCAAGGCTAGGGCGGAGCAAGACGGAAGGTATGTACAGTCTGTATCAAGCATTATTGGCCCTAGCAGATTTCTTGCTGTTCTACTGAACATGAAGATAATCAATACGATTATGGTGATGATAATAGGCATGATGTTGATGATTATGATGATGATAGATTGTTGTTGTTGTTTTAGGCCGCTGAAGATCGATCTCCTAGAACCACAATTTAAATGCAGTTTATTTAATACTAGCAAACCTCCCCGGCTTCGCCCGGGAAGAGTTATGAAAGCATGACATGATAAGCGCTTTTTATTTAATGTCAATGAACTACGACTATATCCGTTTTATGTCTCGGCGTGATGGATTAAAATCACTGACTGGACTATTAATTATATTATCATGGAGATGCATGTGAAACGAATTCTCGTCAGACGTAATTTAACCTGCCATCGTTATCGATGTTAGGTTGCTCCTAACAAAAACATTCCTTATTAAGAAAAGTTTTTTGTTTTAATACTAAACCTTTTCAAACTCCAGGTATTCTCAAGTAAGTATATGAGTCACATGTTTAGCTTTGTTATGCGATGATTCACGCACAAGTGTCACGTGTGGGAAGGTAGGAAGTCAGTGTCAGAGGCTGTGTTAGGTGGCTTCTAGCCTCGATACCTTTGGCGTTACATTTTTTGTGCGTTCCGTGCTGGTGTAATATTTTTGTGAGAAGTGTCAAAGTGAAGTTTTAAAGGCTAATAGGCCTAGTGAATCTGTTATTTTGAGCTGGATTGAAGAAGAGGACGACGTATTTACACATGTTGACGACCAAGACTGTGCTTCTGACTGTCTAAGTGATGCTCCTAGTGAACCTTCCTTGTATCTAACTGATACTGAGTAATCCAACGATCCAGATAGTTTCTTTTCTTTTTAGCATATGGCTTTTAGTGCCGGGAGTGTTTGGCTCTCCGGAGTTAGTAGCTGCTTCTCACTCCATGGGGTGAGCTACAAGTACCGTCGCGTGTGGAGTGTTGTCTGGGGAAGGAAAGTGTGAATGTAAGGACTAGGAATTGGAAGGTATCGGCTGTGGCCTGTAGTTGGGGACCAACCCCTGCATTTGCCTGGAAAGAAGATGGGAAACAAGAGAAAACCACCTTCAAGGTTGCCGGCGGGAGGATTCGAAACTCCTCGCCTCCCGGATGTGAGCGACTGCCTGCAGCCACGCCGTAACAACCACGGCTAACTCACCCGGTATTCAGATAGTGAAAAGAGTGAACAGGACAATGATAGAAAATAATGTGGTTTACAAATCATGATCAAATTTGTTGTTTAGCAATGTAATGCCAAGGTTTTTTGTTCCTTTGTATAATATTTAGTAATGTTTATGTAGATTTATGTGTATATAAAGGGGTAACATAAAACGAGTCTAATAAAATAAAATTATAATTACCTTCTAAAAGAACGAAAATAATGTAGGAGTCAAAATTGTAGTAGTTAAGTTTTAGGTAATAAACTATTGTGGATATATACAAATATGTAAGTATATACTTACCTAGATATATTAATAAATAACCAAAGACTAGTATAATTTATTCTAAATGCCAAGAAGAGCCCGAATAAGCACTAAATCGTATACCAAGCTGATGTTAGGGAGCGCCTATACACGCTACCTCGCGTAAGTGAGGACAACGCTACCGATGGCGGGTTAAGAATGGCGATGTGCATGAAACACGAATCCCCCTTCCGTCCAGTCTTAACTTGACTGTGTATTTTTCGGGGGAAAATTCACAGGCGAAATTAAAAAAGGAAGCCGAGTGCACTTCCAGAGAAACTCCAAACACAAGCACTCTTCTCTGAAGTCCTAACTCAAGACGACACGACAGTTTGCGGCTGGCTGTATCTGGGGTCATAGGCTCGCCCGCTAGCTAGGCTGTAAGTATTGTTCTAGTTTGTTAATTGATTTAGGGGGTTTGCAATGTCATGTAGCCTCGTGAATTTGGGTGTGAATATATATTTTTTCTGATAACCTGTATTATTGTGATGTATGTATTTGTATTTCATAGGAGGATCGGGAACGAGGTGTCCATGGCCTTAAGTTAGGAACCTTGCCGGCATTTGGCTTGAGTGGAATTGGGAAGCCACGGAAAATAACTTCTTGGAAGGCTGAGACGGATATCAAAACTGGACCTGCAAGGACGAAAACCAAGCATGCCTGCCGTTACATCACGAATTGGTACAATAAAAAACGAATTAGTTCTTTGAATTACATGAGAATTTAGATTGCTCGAAACGGATGACCCAGAGTTTTTATTCTCCGTAAATTAATTTACGACTATCAAATAAAATAAGGATAACGGAGTTGGGATGTATGTGACGTGGGAATCGAACCTGACATTTTCTTTATTTCAGTGATAATAATATCGTATGGCCTCGGTGCCGGGTGAAAGCTTTGTTATTTGACGCCAAAGGGCAGCTTGTATGTCGAATTTTGTTGTTTCTTGGAGCGCTATGAATGTCAAGGACGTTAGATATCTAAGCTCCTCGACACTCAGGCGCTTTCTAGTAGAGAATGGAGGAACATTTGTGTTGGCGGAAAATCCCGAGATTAATTTTGCCATTATGAACACGGCCTACTGAATTCATATGGGTTCTTTAACATGCCAACAACGTATGAAATGCATGTCGTGTTTTTTGTCGCCTTTCAAAGTCACTTACCACGGCCAGGAGCGATCCTACAAGTTTGGGGTTGGTAGTCCGATACGATAACCACTCACCCACCGTGGCAAGCTTTTATTTCAGTTATAAAGCTAGGCCATGTGATACAAATTAACGTCTGGAATAAATTACGCAAAGGAAAAGTAAGGGAGCTTTTAGTTTCACGTGGCCGTTAATCATGCGATCATAAGCCACGGGACCTCCTTTTTACGTGGAATCCGAACCACAGGACATGGCATTTCACTTAAAAAATCTCACATGAATTGACCGGGAATAGAACCCGGTCCACCTTGGTGAGAGACCAACAGCTTGACCCCTGCGCCATCACACGCCCTGGAATAAATTACTGTTTCCAATGAGGACCTCGGCGAATTGGCCTTTCTCCTAACTATTCCACCGTCGGGTCGGAGGCACCGTAATCATTAGGGGGAAGAGAATAAGAAGGAAGAGGACCAGACAGTGCAAAGAAGATAAAGTATGTCGTCTTCTTTCTCCTCGCCAAGTCAACTCCATTTTCTTGTGAGCATCAATTTGGATTTATGGGATCAGGGGCTTACAGGACGCGCGAAGCTAAGTGTTATGGTTATGATCAGATCTCGGCAGTAAAGCCAAGTGCTCGAGATTATCACTGCGGCACTTTCATCCTCCAGACAATTCTCGCAACAGAAACACGCCAGGACTTTCTTCTCTCGACAGACTCATTCCTTTGATGGACAACACATTCACCACCAAATAGGGCAGTACTGACCATTCGATTATTTGATTAATTCAACTACGAATATTCATAAAATGCATAGACATAGACATAATGTGACATTACATTCATTGCTTGTTCCACTTTTGTACAGTGTTTCATGACGTTACTTAATTGAATATCTCATCTTATCATTTCATTACGGTTGGAATATCATTGTCCAAGTATTTCACACATCCAGAGGGGATTCAAAAAATACTCAACCAGTTAGTATTATGGGCAAGTGAAAGGTATCTCGAAATAAATATTCACAAGCCAGTGTCTCTTATATTTCGGAAAGGAGGTAGAACAGCCGTAGATTGTACTTTAAAACTGAATGAAATTCCACTGCCGAAAGTTAACGAGTTCAACTATCTGGGTATAATAATGCAGACACACGGAACCGTTTTCAACAGCTACATTAGAAAGAGAGCAACACAAGCCATAAGAGGAATGCTGGACATAGTACAAAACATAAGCAAGCTCTCACTTGACACAGCGATGAAGCTCTTCAAGGCAAAAATCAACCCCATAATTACATACGGTTTGGAAATAATCCGGGAAAATTTAAACAATACCAACCTGGGGGCACATACAGCTCAAGGAGCCACAACAATAATGATTGTAATATTATAACTGTGACTGCCACAAATCTTGTACAACAATGATGTACATATCCAAGAAAACACACACACCTGGCTATTAGAAGCAAAGTTAAGTATTTTCAAAATGTAAATGATAATTATTTTTATCAATTTTTTCAAAATTGGTTCTTGTTTTGTGCTGACCTTCGCAGTTTCCCTGATATCTCCCGTGTTTATAGGGATTTTTGGAGTTTTCTTTTTTTATGTGGGTGTTAAACCTTCTGCTACAAAATGAATCTCACTCAAAACCGTTGTGACTTTAATTAGTCTTTCTATGAAACTTTAACATTTTTTTTAGTTTGCTCAGAATAAAAATGGAAAAAATGACACTTAATTAATTAATTAATTAATTAATAATGTGAAAATATGCGAGATTCATTTTGTAGCAGAAGGTTTAACACCCACATTAAAAAAGAAAACTCCAAAAATCCCTATAAACACGGGAGATATCAGGGAAACGGTGAAGGTCAGCACAAAACAAGAACCAATTTTGAAAAAATTGATAAAAATAATTATCATTTGAATTTTGAAAATTTTTAACTTTGCTTCTTGTAGCAAGGTGGGTGTGTTTCCTTGGATATGTATATCATTGTTGTACAAGATTTGTGATAGGAACAGTTATAATATTGAAATCGTTATTGTTGTGGCTCCTTGAGCTGTATGTGCCCCCTTAAACAAATAGAAAAGGTCAAGGCACATACCTGAAAAGGATACTCTGTGTCTCCAAATTCTCCCCATCTCGTCTAGCTTATGAGCTCACCAGAGATACTTTCTACATAGAGGACCTGAGCCTCCAGCTACTACTGCCAGCAACAGCACATTATGTGACACTACAGTATTACCTGAACTGGGAAGGAAAAAGTGCCAGGTCTGGGTCGAATTTTACACGATGATGTCACATGATTTGAAGAGGGCATCCTACGATCTCAGGCATGTGACCACGCGCTTGGCAGTACACAGTTTCCACTTCAGGCTAGGCCGAACCAAAGACTACAATGACCCTCATTCTACGTGCATATGTGATCTCTGTGACATATACCATGTTACAAGCGAACAAAGGAAGAAATCGCTAACTCAATTTTGCTGTGAGTGAACATTAAGGGCATTATTTCTATGTATTTCTATGCACATTCGTGAGCAATTCTCTGTTTATAAACATACATTAACCATTTTGAACAGCAGACGGAGATAACCAACAAACAGATTTGATGTCTATGTCCTGAAGCAAACTGTCCCATGTACAACATTTAGTGAAGTGTCTGATATCTCAGGTGGATGTGGTGGAATGTTATCGTTTCATCTATGTCCAAGTATTTCACACATCCTATAATTATTTATTAATTCCTTTTTGTGACTATTAATTTATTTAAATTATTGATGATGATCGTGTTGTCTCCGGAGAGGCCGAATGGAGGTCTATCTAGTTGACGCCCTTGGGCGACCTGGGCGTCGTAATGAGGATGAGCTGATGATGAGGACGTCACATATAACCAGTTCCACGGGAATTAACCCGAGGAGATTCAAATTCCTGGTTGCTTGGCCGGGAATCGAACCCGGTGCATTTCGGGCCAAAGCCTAACACGCTGAAAATTTATCCACGGAGCCGGACATTTAAATTTTTAAAGATATCCATTTTCTTTTTGTTTCTTTAAGCCAGTTTCTAAGATTTTTGACGCTGACAAAGTTACCATTGATATAACGAAACTTGTACTTATTAATTTAATTATTAAACTATTTTCTAGTGTTTGTCAAGGCGGCTTTTATAATTTGAGATTAATTCAAATTTCAATTAAATGATTTAAATACTCGAACAATGCGAATCCGCAAATACTTCGGTTGTTCGAATCATTCAAACATTTGAATATTCAAATCAATGGTACTTCAAACAGTGCATTCAAATTTTGAAATATTTATATTAGTAAAATAAACCAATTTTTTTATGGAATCATTCGAATGTTTGAATAATTGTTATAAACATAGAAACACATAGCATAAGAGGAAACAGATGGAAAGAAAGAGGTAACAATTTATCCTTGTTTTGAATGATATTTATTTCTAAGGATCTTTCAGGGAAGAGGTTAAACACTGTCCGCCCTCTTGGATTCGCCCCAGCATTGAACAACACGTCCACTGGACATATTTTGTTACACAAATTGCTGGTATTTTTGGGTACTTATACTTTGAATATTTGATTAATTTAGTTCAACTATTCGTATGTTGGAATGAAATATTGGTATTATTAAAATTATTCATGGGATATTGCCGTGTGAAATACAACCTTGCCTCCTTTTTCAATAGAATTAAGACAATTTGGCCAAATAATGTGTGTCATGGACCTTGGTAGAAAATCGCGCCAAATTGCTGACGAAATTGCTCCGGAAGATGAGAATGTCCAAATAAGGAGAGAAAGGTGGGGGAAGTCGCATTTTTTCCCCTGCCCCCTTTTCCTTCTCCTTCTTTACTACTATGCCCGCCGTTCTAATTAATATGGCGCGTTTTTCTAGCAAGGTCCATACAGTAGTTTCTGTCTGCTATCTGGTGACGAACAGAGGAATTTCTCTAGTTTTTGTAAGTTCATTGACACACATGCTTTGGCCACATTGTTTTAATTTTATTGAAAAAGGAGCTAAGGTTCCTTTCGAAACGTTTAGAATTTTAAAGTTTATTTTCTCCAGCAATATCCAAAAAGCCATGAAAGCCTTAATCTACATTTTGAAATATTTGTATTCGATTTTATTCAAATATCTTAATTAAAAGTTCGAGTACGTTTGTCTATTCCTTCTTCAATTGTTCTGTCAGGGAATGTATTTTTGGCAAATACACGACAATAATAAAAGTAATATTTTTCTAGTAACATAACTCTAAGAAGGAGA
This sequence comes from Meconema thalassinum, assembly GCA_946902985.2. Taxonomy (NCBI): domain Eukaryota; kingdom Metazoa; phylum Arthropoda; class Insecta; order Orthoptera; family Tettigoniidae; genus Meconema; species Meconema thalassinum. Next base: position 299,825,249 of record OX336396.1, on the reverse strand, counting down.
CCTTCATTTTGATATAAAACACATGGGCATGTATTTCGGTTTTCTCACAATGTTGTGTTTCGCGATAGATTTGTTTTACGTCCTTTTAAACCACTCAGGATTTATGAGACGCCGGGGTGGTGGAATTTTGCCCTGAAAGGGATCTTTAACGGGCCAGTAAACCCTATGACACTACTCCCTCGTATTTACACACCCTCAAATACCAACTGACTCCGCCAGGATTTGATCCTGCAACCATGGGAACAGCAGAAGAGCCCGTTACCACTGAGCCACGCAGCCAGTCTGACTTGTGTTCAAGGTGGGTCGTTGGATTAAATTACCTCTGTTCTTGTTGTTGTCGTTTCGTTTGAGGTGTTTGGACATCGTGATCATTTATCCCTGTGTACAAGGGTGTGTGTAGAGTTTGTCTGCTAACCTGTGTTACCTTGATGGCTGTATTAGTGTGTGCATTTGTAATTGAGTCGAGGATTGGGACGGAGGTGGCCGTGGCCTTAAGTTACAAACCAACCCAGCATGTGTTTGGATTGAAAGTGAGGATCCACAAGAATCCCCGGATGAGTGTATCCCATTCCAACCATCAGAGCTGAATTAAATTTCTTGGCACAGCTAGGAATTAAACATTGACCTCCGTCCCGACAGCTGGTATACCTCCAGATGGTCAGGAAGAGAACTACTAACTTCCGTGCCAGATGTTGGAGACTTGGAATACGAACAACTGTGGTTTAATTGTGTGAATCCTCCTGGCTATAAATAAAGATTACAGTCTCACACGCTACTTTTGTCACCAAAACAGCACAAGGGAGATGCTCCTTGAACAAAATTAGCAATTTCAATTAGCATTTTAATTTATTACATGTATAAAATCAATAGAAATTATACTGAGAGCAGATAAATGCAATTTTGCCTCTTGATACAGAAAAACAGTCCTCATTACAAGGCCCCGATTAACAAGGAACTTGTATACTTGAAAAATACAAAAGGGAATGGTTATATATTTTAGTCGTTAAGCTATGTAAATCCAACTTATTGTTCAAACACGAAGACATTCCGGAAGGGCCGAGCCTTGTCCCCTTAAATAAGAGAATTAGCGCTCCCTTAATTGGGCAAACATTGTCAGTATTGTTTAATGTAATGGAAGAGAAGCCACGCCACTTTTCGGGCCGAGCAGAGGAGATTAATGGGCCTTCGAGTCGAGAGACGTCGCAAATTGATTCAGAAATATGATTACACAGAGATTTCATCCAATAAATGTCCTCTTAATGATGCTAGCATATTATTTGTTTAGCTAAGTTTGCTTGAGAGAGAGAGAGAGATTCTCCTCTGAATGCTTGTTTATTTTACTGGTAAGTAGCAGATACTTGAGACATCTCACGCAGATAAATTGGACAAGAGATAACGTATTTAGGTTGCCTTTTCACTATCGTATCACAGTGTTACCATCATAGCACAGAGTGTCTTTCTTTACAATTCACCTCACTTGGTCAACTCTTGTTCTCTTCCCACCCCGACGGTATTAGGGTATCCAAGGCCTCGGGATTCCCTTCATTTCCCGCCTTAATTGGTCCTTGTCTCATCTTTTCTGATACCCTCCTTCTGCGAGGGGTCAGCCTTCTTTTTCTTTTCATGTTACCTCCTGCCTTGTGCCCAAGGCCCACAAGGAGGCAGGTCGTATGTAGCCCCACCACTTCTGGTGCACTCTCGTTAATGTTACACTCTCAGGGGCTCACGGCTGGTGGGTTCGGGAGTTGGCGACCCCGAGCTGGGTCTGGTTGCCCCCTTTTGTCCCTTACCTGTAGGAAAGAACCTCTCCTCTTTCACTTTCCTATCTGCCTTTCATGGCTCTCCTTCCTTCCAAGTCCCTCAATCCGCATTCTTCGAGGGTTGAGGGCATTTCTTTTCCTCCTGTCCTTTATTTGCCCTATTCTCCTTTTGTTTTCCATTTCTTCTTCTAGGATATAAGTTAGTAGTTAGTTTTAGTTATAAGTTTACATTTCATTTTCATCTTCACGGTCACCCAAACCATTAGGGGCCGATAACCTAGATGATAGGCCCCTTAAATCAACAATTATCATCATCATCATCATCATCATCATCTTTACAATTCGTGCCACTTTCATCAGAAATCTCCATCCATTCTATTCGTCTTTAATATAACTCCGCCTGTTAATTTCCCATCTCATCTAAATAGATGGGTATCAACTTATCTGCTTCTAAGAAAGTATCCCAGGAGTTTCCCGTCTTAGAAAGGTCACAGGTTTAACGCCACCTTGGCTCTCCAATTATCTTTGTGATAAGTCCATTTCTAAATATCGCCAATCTTTAGCCTACTTTTCACAATTTGTAACAGGTAGTTCAGTGACGAACTAAAAACCCTACTTAACATAATATGTAATATTCATGCCAATGATTAATCTATATAGACTTACTTGGAATAATGACAAAATCAAGTTGGTAATACTATCATTTCTAACTAGTTTGAAATACACCTGAAGAAATGTAGTCTAATAAAGCACTACATTTGACAGCCCTAGTGACTCTGAATATAATCTAAGTTCCATCTCTTAAGGTATTGAATGCACATACAAAATTTGGCTGAAGTATAATGGATAGTATGGACGTTTCATGCTGTTAGAAATTGGATCTATCAGTACGCGTAAAATCAAGTTGGCAACAATATCATGTATGTGTAACTCACAATTAATCTGAAATTGTACGATCTATTATAGTGACAATTTTGGATGAAATCCATGCGTTAGTATAGAAATTAAATGTATTTAAGAAATGAAACTATCAGCAGGCTTAGAATCATTTTGGTAGCACTGACGTATATCAGATACTCCAAATTAATCTATAATATCAGGTACTATACGTGTGCAAAATTTAGAGCTGTTGTCTTGCCTACTTTATTATATACTAGCAGAAGTATCCGTTCTTCGAACGGCTTTTAGTACTTGCTGACCTAAATCATTAACATATAATCACACATTCGTAATGTAGTTATGTTATTTCCATGTTACCAACTACATGTGTAGACTACATGCATTTTCACTCACCCAATTATTAATCAGAGGTAGGAAAGTGAAAATCCTCAGCCTGCTTTCAGTCGACCGACCAGGTCAGGAAATGGAATGATTGAAACCCCCATCTAGCAGCGAGGATATGAACTGTGCCGGCTGCTGAGGCCTGTCGTACTCCCCTGGGGCAATGATTAAATGAATGACGCTTGAAATGAAATGATAGTGGAGATTGTTGCTGGATTGAAATTGTGAGAGGGAAAACCGGAGTACCCGGAGAAAAGCCTGTCTGTCTCCGCTTTGTAGGTGAGAAAGTCCGTTTATATATAGAAAATAAATATCAGCTTCTATGTAGTAAAAGTTAAACAACCTGTCTTAAATATTGAACACCTTTCGTTTAACGTCTTCATACTATATTTAAATATATAAACATTATTTTAAAAATACATCAAACTTGATAGCAATTATCATATCCGCAATCAGTAATATTGCGGAAGGTACGTACCTTGTCATGATAAAGAGTATCAGTAACGGAACAAACTTCAATCATCCCAAGTAATAACAACAAAAACAAATTAATCACAGAAACATTTTCAAAGTTTATGTCGTGTCTTGTGCAAGATTACGCCTAGTAACTACAAGATGGTTCATCAGCGGGCTCTTGTGGTCTATTTACGGACTACCAAAGTAGTATGAAACTGCGCGATACCCCAATTCTTATTTAGAAACCTCCGCTACTTTACTGCTAGAGCTAAACGCTAAAACAGTCTTTTACCTCCATATAAAGGCTTCCAAAATGATTGTACATTAAATTTCAGGGCCAAGAAATTAAAACTCAGTAATTTTTTTTAGGTTTACGCCGTGTTTTGTACGTTTTTTTATTGGCTGTGGAAGGCAAAATACCAACTTTATTGAAATAAATTTGCCCAGTTCTGCAGTAATATTAATATGAACACTAAATAAACTAATGTGACAGTCAGTATTCTTCGACACATTCGTCTGTGAATTTGGGTTTTTGATCATGGTGAAAATCGACAAAAAGCATATAAATATTGGCCAAAAGAAATATTCAGTTAACAAAAAACTAATCGATAAAAAGGATGAAAGCATACCGTGCAAAGTAGAAAGCACTATGACATTGTGAAACAGCGTAAAGATCCAAATACTCACATACAATAACCGGCACAAAGAGTATAAAATTAAACTTAAAATCACGTTTCGTTTCGGACCCCACAAACTACCTCTATATATAAAACAGTTCTTGTAGAGACTAACATAGATTAACATCGCTCGGCGTTGACCGTGTTTTATAGCATATATTTTGGTTTTACTCGCAAACCGTTGGAGATACACGCACGAAAAGTGGTAAGCACCTTTCGGACAGAAAATTTTATTTTAAAGCTCGTATGTGCCATCAAATCGTTGCTATTTCTTAGCGTTCTCTTTTTATTTGAAATGGAAATATGAAATTTTGAAACCAAAGGGTGTAGTGACGTCACTAAAATGGTCGCCATTTATAAATGGTGCAAAATATCGAAATCAAAAGTAGCCTATGTGTAAACCTGGTAAATCAGCTACATCCATGCAAAATTTCATTTCAATCGGACCACTGGTACTTGCGTGACTGAGTAACAGGACGACAGTCAGACAGACAGACAGACAGACAAACAGCAGAAGTACCCGCTCTTCGAACGGCCTTCGGTATTAATAACCAGACGTTATCAATTGAGCTACTGTTGCAATGGTTAGGGGCTTGTCATTCCTTCATAAGTTGATCAGGACGAAGTTAGTTTTCTGGGTGTATCACAAACACTGTTAATTTAATGGCCTTAAACTGTGGTTTTCGGAGACACATTATAGACTCCCTAGTTTTGTGTCACACATTGAGAAGCGCAACATATGCTTTGGTCGTCTTTCTAGGATAATTTTTATTTTACGCCTATTTTAACATGTAGTTTGAAAAGTTTTTCCCTATACCAACCCATCTATGAGAAGTACGGTGAAGAGTTTTATAAATGATTGGTGTATTGACTCATGGTTACAATACCTAATTTTACGATGCTCCAAGCACCAGAACACGAGTTATAGGTGGACATAAACATAAATATATATCAACCACTCAGTGTCAAACAAAATCAATTTTACGATGAACCCGTTTGTCGACAGAAATATGATTAGTTAAAATGTGCTCTCAAACTAAATTCACCTAACGTGTACTTCCTGACGTGAAAATAATATTGAAAACCTTGTTGACGAAACGCAATATATGTCAAATGAAAACACCCTCACCGTTGTGGAAAGTCCCAATACCCAGGAAGAATCCTTTAATAAATTATAAAAGCTTGTGGTGCATGAAAATTCCGGATTTTTAGCCTCCAATGGCCCAAATTCCCAAAAGCTGCATGAAACACTATTTCAATTCAGGAATTTTTGAAAATAATGTTGCTGTTTGGAGATATAATAGACCTTCTGTTCAACATATCGCACGTGTAATTTGCGTTAAAAATTCTAGGGTACCTGATGACCCCCTTAAGCGCATTGATGAATTTTACAGTTTATGTTTGTTTCCATGATAACCTCATAGCCATTTGCAAACTTTTACAGAAATTTAATAAATTGAATGGCATTGCTTCTTACAGAAATAGATGGAAAGTTGGAGGTCACCCCTTTAGGTACTGTTGTCATAGTTACCGGCTTGCATTCCTTCATTAGTTTCTTCTTGTTGTTGTTCTTCTACTTTCGGATGGGCCAGCTAAGGACCACGACGTTCAACTTTTCAGCTTGGCGAGGGACTTGATGTTTGCCCAATATTCGCGCATTCTCTGGCTATGTTTCTCATTTCTCTCTTTTGTTCAGATGATGCCGGTTTTCTTACAGGGTGGTCTGTCCTGAAAACTCTTCTGTGAAAGTATCTTTCTGAGATGTGACCGGCTTCTAATATCACTTTCCATTATCTTCAGTTCTTGGATGTCCTTGTTAACTTCTGTTAACCACGGTGTCACGCTCTTTCTATTCTCCCAGTAGTTGAGAAGCCGGTTGGTTAGTCTTGTTGGGTTCATCCTTGAGACATGTGTGTAGAAAGCCAAACGTCTCTTCCTGACCAGTTTATCTATATAGCTCCTGATTTGGTCTTCTTCTGTACTCATCTATTTTTATTACTTTAGTTACTTAGTTATTGTTGTTTTAAGGGGCGGAACTACGAGGTCATCTGCCCCTTTTTATTAGTTTATTAACTGAAATTAGTTTTTTGGGAATATCTCAGAAACGTGGTTTTAGAGCCTTAAAACGGAGTAGCCTCCGAGCCACCGAGGGTCTGAAAATAAATTTTGTCTCGTCCTTGTACGTCATAATATTTTTAATAATATAGGGATAGGGATATAATAATCCTTTAGTACCACACTCGCACGTTCAAATCGCGTGAAGAAATTCAAGAGCACCCCTTGACCCCCTTAAGCTCATTATATACATATTGATGAATTTTACAGCTTATGTTGGTTCCATGATAACCTGATAGCCGTTTGCGAACGTTCACAGTATTGTAGTAAATCGAATGGCATTGCGTCTTACAGAAATAGATGGACTTCTGAGATTGTGTTGCCATGGTTACCGACTTGCATTCTTTCAATAACTTGATAAATGAAATTAGTTTTCTGGGAATATCTCAAAAACAGTTGGTTTTAGGACCTTAAAATGTGGTTTTCTGGGCCCTAGGGGCTCCGAGTATTGTTTCTCAAAATGAGGCGCAGAAAATGGGCTTTGTCTCTTCTTTCTACTCCCATTTCAGCATGCATTTTAAGGGGATAGGCCCACTTTTATGAGAGGTATGGAGAAGAGTTACATCAATGATTACTTTCGTGCCTCTGATGGACATCTGTACCGAATTTTACGTTGATCCACTCAGCCATTCTCGAGTGATGCACGTGAAAAGTTGTACACAGACAAACTAACTGACATACATACATACATACTGAACCCGCTGAGCTATGGTTCATGTGATATTTTTGTGACGGAATAATTATTATGGGATGTAGTATTTTTGAACATACCCAGAATACCACGTGGAGGAGAGAGCTCATGCTATACTCTTTGAAGTAGCGCTCAATTGCATTTTTGACTTTGGAGGTCTTGTTAATCACTTTTATCCTTTCATAAGACTCAGAATATTCTAATTCGTCATTCTGTATTATTGAATCATTTTGGTGAATGATTATTACGTTTTTGGTAAGGTATAACACTTGCAGAAACGCAAGGAGCTATGAAAGTAGTCGCTCAATGACTTCGTTTTGGCGACCTACTTCCGAGTGAAAGTCAGTGACGACACTACATCTGGAGATCTGACGCCAGACGGGCGTGTTTCGAGTATCCGTCCGTCGCGACGTGGACATTATAAATATTTTTGTGCTCAAGTGAGCATCCGACTGCATCGTGTGTTGAAAATAACTATACTAACGTTGTCACACATTGTGGACATATTATTGTTCTACGAAAGGCCATATTAGGCAATATTTTCTAGAAACTGTAATTGGTGCCATACGCCAGATATTTTTCCCACGTGTAAGTGGAAGGGCAAAGTGCCACGCCGAAAATATAAGAGTTATCGTCAGATAATTGTGCCAAGACGACGTGATTATTACTGCCAACGATCACAACTTTATTGCTACGGAAATTCTGAATTGAAAATATCAATTTTATCGCGGATGCCACGTGATTGATAAAACGTGATACAATTGCACGTGCTAACAAGCAAAGCATCGCATCGTGTTGATCTTGAGGATCAACAGGCTGAAAACTACAAAATACTGTGGAGAACACTATTATTTGCATCGTCCACAATAATCACGCCAAAACGCCGAGAGGAACGAGATATTTCGACATTTTCGACATCATGCAAGACATTGAACTTTTCCACGCCATGGTGAAGAAGACGATTATGGGCTAATACCATTCCGGTATGAGGGGGACGTCGTGATGGAGACCACCAGCTTGATGGAACGTCAGGATGCCGAGGACGCAGACGAAGGAACGTGAATGCCGACTTCCAGGCACATTCCAGACCTTTTTGGGAGACCATCATCCGGAGGCGAACGAACCCTGGTTGCTTGGGAGGTCCAGATTGGTGAATCCGTGGAGGACAGGACCATGCTGGAGAGCCTAGCAGAGTTTTTCGCGACCCTGGTCGATGAATGTCTGAGCCGATGTGAGAGCTACCAAAAGTCGTGAGTTTGGGCACCTTTTCTTTTGTAATAGTCCGCGGTGGTATATTTAGATATCGTAGTTTTTTTTGTGAATCAACCGCACTTATGTGTCAGCCATTTGCTAGGTAGGGTTGTAATTAGTATAATTGTTGTTTATCCAGTCATTGTGAGTCACCCTGTGGGGTAGACCAGTTTTGGTTAACCCTGGTGCCGTCCTGATGGACGTCGTACCACGTTATAGCCGACCCACTGCCAAACATGACTGTAATCATTTGCAGCTATTTTGCTCAGCCATGTGTAGGATATTTATCCGTGGTTTCATTCAGATGTCATCGTCACTTTATTTAACTGCAATCTTTGCAACCAGTCTGTTGAGACTTATGACCTCGTTAGATAGGTCGTATCGTTAGGAAACCAACTGTAGTTTCCAGTTTTATAAAAATATGCTGTATTTTCATTTTTGAAAGCGCTCAGAAGCCAATTTATAGTCAAATACTGACAAATTTATTATTTTGGAGAAAGTGTAGATGTCAAGCGTCGAACTAAGTGCACTATCGCATCATTATGCAGGTCTAGAGTTGCAGATCTGTGCCTTATTTATCAATGTGTTACTACTTTGTTTCTGTCATGAGGACACAGGTGTTAATTTTATACTGAGAACTTAATAAGTGTTATATCTTTGATGAGCAAAGAAGCTCGTGAGACATGCTGTTATGTCTGTGATTTACTATTCTTTGAAATGAAGGACTGCGATACTTTATTGTACAGTTAAATTGTAACGTGTTTAGCACACGGATTCTATAAGGTTTTTGAACCAAGCATATGCTAAGAATGACAAGGCCAAATATTACGGTATTATATAATGTTAAAACTAGCCGGCCTTGCCTGTTGAAAAATGTGGTCAGTGAAGGACTGCAATTTGTGAAGTTGTCACCAATAAACTGGTTTGTTGACCCAGTAACCTTGAAAACAAATGCTTGAAAGCGAGACAGAACTACGATAACATAGGACAGAATGTTGATTTCATTCATCTCTTTCTTTCAAAGCAGCTATTAATCATGAAACCCAGTGTTTCTTACTGTATTTTTGTTCATTTGTTTTTCTTGGATTTTCATACTGTTAGTTAGATATTTTGCTGCGAGGAATGTCATTTCGACATGTCCAGGGTTGTCAGGTTTCTTTATGCATTGTTGGCGATCCTCTTGAGAGAGGCAAATTATAATGAAGGCAATTTGGTTATTAAATGCGAGGTTTTTGCCGCAGGTAACCCTTGATATTATGTGCCTTGAGTGAGTAAGACGTGCCATTGTTGTAAGTCGCGCATCTGTTGTTGTTATGAGGCATTATTATGAGAGTTGTTGAAAGCGAGGTATTTACCGCTGATAACTCGTGTTATTGTGAGTCCGAGCCGAGTTTGCTCGTTGAGTTTTCCGACTATTGAGTCGATGTTTTGCTGCGGGAGAATGATCTTTAGAAGACTACTCTTTGTCAGGCCTTTGTCAGAATACGCCATAAACCTACGGAAGGAACATAAACCGACATAATAAACATCATCCGCATAATTGTTTTAAACAAGATCTAACTAACATATTGTTTCCATTTAAACTTTGACATTCTTACATTTGAACCTGCTGACATGGCCGTGCAGATGAAGGGATTTCCTTTATTGGAAACGACGAAGACTGTAGACATTTTTGTTGTGACCTGGCGCACACATGAACCATTAGTTCATAGTGTGTGGAGCGCAGGCCATGTGATTGTCAGACGTGGTTTTAACTACGCTATCACCGACATTACTATCAAGCTAGATGACAATGGTTTACAAAGAGTTAACCATGGGGCAGGAAGGCATTATAATAAAAACTGTGTTGTACTATAATTATTGATGTCATGAAACTGTATTTTTTCCCCATGTTACCTTTATTGCGTGCTATTTAGCACATGATTGTTGATTAGATTAATTGTTTTTAAATGGCTGTACACTTAGCTTTGTATTGTAACTGCTTTGCTATTACGGACGTCACCGCCGTAACTTTGAATGTTAACTGATAGGACTTAGCTAGAAAAGTTAAATGTAAATGTGGAAATGGTACCACCATAACTTAGCTTTGCTTTGCTCCCTCACTTAAATGTAACTTCATATTAGCTTGATCATGTAACTTGTATTAGGGATTTTGCGTCGTACCATTTACCCAGCGTTGTTGCTGTTGCTTACTTATTGTGTATTAGATCTTTCGCGAGGGTTAATGTAACTTCAATGTTAGGGACTTGAACTTTTATTATCATTAACTTTTAGCTTGCGGATTAGCCGAATATAACCCTCCGAACTAGGATAGGGGTTTGTGAAAATCTACAATAAATTTTCACGGTGTTTTACATAAGCCTGGATGTTTAATTTCACAGTCTTGTTTTTGAAGTGAACCTTTCCTTAGGCCGTCTTTGACCATCGCAACCATGTACCACGCTCCCCGTGGTCTATAGAACCTCGTGCCGCATTGGCCTATTGTTAGGAAGTTCACCTGATCCTCACGGCAAACTTTTAAAGGTCCGACGAGGGAGATGTTAGGAGAGTCATCGCGGTTGTTGACTATCCCGACAGCTTTACCGGAGGACTTCTGAAGGTCACTCACAAATATGTGCCGTTGCCACCCGGCTGACGGTCACATAAAATGGCGCCCAACGTGGGGATACGAAGTTGACATGGTGCATGGTGTTAACGTGAAAACCGACGTATAGGTCGCACATAAATTGGCTCCCTATACGTGGGGAGAGACGTTGACATGGTAACACATTGATTGACTCCCTATACATGGAGCCAGATGTCAACATGGTGATCATCAGATGGCGCCCTGTATATTTTCTTATGCCGATATTTAGGAGGATCTTAATATTTGAATAATGGTAAATTGACAGGACTGGGACGAACTTAGAAAGTCGTACTGCAGATCAATAGGCCGCATGGCATTCATATTTGATAGAAGACCATGGGGTGAGGTTTTTATATTGAATAAATGAAAGATAGGGTTTTTCTTAGATGATGCCTCATCCTAAGTAAATGTTATACTTTGCTTTGCTCACCGTTGTATTAGTAAATGTAGAAGCACTTAGTTTGCATACTCCAGCTGTACTCGTGATATTTATTAAGTCGAAACAAGCTTTATACCACCACGTTACTATAATAGCTGTAAGTTTCCATCATGATCGATCCCTCGTTTCTCTCAATATAAATTCTTGTCAAATGGATGAGGATATGATTCGCAGAGTGTTCGCTGAGATGTTGGCAGGTGTCAACGCTAACCTCCAACAACTTACTAGTGACTTGAGTGTGAATACACAAGCCTTAGAGGTTAATTCACAAGCTATTGACAATGTTAGACAGGAAATAGGTGATGTAAATGGTCATGTGGACCAGGTCAGGCAGAACCTCGAGATAAACACTCAGTCTGTTGACAATGTCAGGCAGAACCTTGAGGTAAATACCCAATCAATTAATGAAGTACGTTTAGATTTAGAGATAAACACCCGTACTGTTAAAGACGTTAGGACCGATCTAACGAAGGTCAGGGCCGAAATGGACTCGTACAGGATAGAAGCGAAAAATGACTTAACGGCAGGTTTGGCAGCGGTAAGGATAGACGTGATTTGTCACCACCAGGAGGCAAGCCAGCGCGTAGACACATTAACGGAAGAAATGAATAGGGCAAGACAGGATGTGCAAACCCGACTCGAGGAGCACACGGCTCAAATTCAGACCGCTATAAATAAAGTACAGTTAGACGTCCAAGCTGATATCGAGCACACCAGAGAAGAATTTGGGACTAGGCTGAATCACGTAGAAGGTTTTATGGACAACGTAAAAAAGGATATGGGTACCATGAACCTAGGACTGGTATTAATGAGAGGTGCAGCTAACGCCGTTAATAACAACGTGAAGACCTTCGTGGATAACATGTTTGAGGTTAGGGAGGAACTTAATTCTAACCGGAAAGACATCGCGGAACTAAAAGAAACTGTCACAGGCTTACGTGATACTGTAGATGTGCACAGGGAGGAGCACAAAGTCGACCTGATGATGTTGAGAGGCGAATTCGTGGAGCATAAAACTACAGTCGACGCCAATGTAAATGGAGTCAAGGATGATATCAACCATATCCAGAGTAACGTATCTCAGGTTGAGGGTGAAATTGCAACATTGCAGAAAAAGATTGAGGAAATAACGATTATTGATTGGCTCGAGTTGAGTCGTAACCTCAAATCAGCTATTCGTGAGGTGGACCAAAATCTCAAAGGTAAAGTTGAACGAATCGAGTTGCAACTAAATGATTTAGGGAGCAAAGTCGCCAACAGGAATATACAAGAATTAGAAGTCATCGAGGAGAGGCTCGACAGGTTAGAAGCACTTCCGAGGGGAGTAGATTTGCAACCGCCGATGGGAAATACACGTGAAACGCCGGAATTTTGGACTAGTAATGTACAGTCAAGTGTACATGCCGATACACGACCTTGGCAGTTTAATGCAACAGCGCCAAGCCAGACGTTAAATTACGATGCTAACCCGTTCAGACCAGCTATAAATAGACTGGATCCTGAAACTAACACGCCGTCAAACAACTACATGCAGAATACATACCGTACTGCTAATACTCAGGGTAATGTCACAGTGATAAGGTCAAGGGAAGAGCAACCCGCTAAATTCACTGGCACAGGAAGCGGAGTGACTCCTGTAGAATTTCTCACGAACGTCGAGAGCTATTTACGAGACACACTCGTAACTCCTGAAAGAGAACTTCGAGTTATTGAACGTCTTCTGGATGGACAAGCAGCAACTTGGTATCGGGCTTTTAAATATTCATTCTCCGGGTATCAAGACTTTAAAGAAGCACTACTGAGGACGTATTGGTCGAGTAACGTTCAGCAAAGTATAAGGGCTGAAATGTACACTCGCCGATACAGTTCCAACATGCCAACTCGCTACGCAAATTACTTTGCAACCCAGCTTGCTAAATTGAGAAATCTTCAGCCTCCTTTATCGGAGCAGGATTTAGTGAATACCATAGTATGGCAATACCCAGCCGACGTGCAAAGAGTACTAATCGCTGCAGGGGCGACGACATTTCAACAGTGTGATCAGATATTACGACGTCTTGATGCTAACGCGGAGCAATTTCCAACTCACCGTCAACAGAAGGTTGACAGGCGTGAAGAGCGTCACGTTAACGTCACGACTGTGGACAATGTTAGCCAGACACAAGAAGCATCACAGAACTCTGGGAATCCTCGGCCAGAATACAACAATGAATACCGCCGTAACTGGAGAGAGTGGAGTAATACTCCATATTCAAGGAACCAGAGAGAAGACAATAGAACATATTGGAATCGTAGGTTCGATAATGGGGCGAGCGACAACCGTCGTCACGACAATAACCGTCGTGGGAATCAGGAAGGTCCGTCAGGAAGAGGAAGGATCCGGCGAGACTACAGGTATAACGGAGGTTACCAACGACGACGTGATCCACGTTACCATCCGGACCGTGACTGGGAAGGGAGAGCGCGCGAGAGCCGCGAGTACCTCCAGCAATTGAGAGCGAGCCAAAATAGAGAAGAGGGAGAAAGGAACCCTACATCGAGGGAAGAAAGAAATGTGACGTCAGAGGCAGGACAGAACCAGCCTGGTACCTCTAGTCACAACAAAGGAAAAAAACGCCGAAAAATTAAGACAGTCTAGTTTGGCTGAGCACAGAGTGACGGCAGATATTTTACTCTGGGAGCCCATCCAACAGGATTTACTCGACGAACGACGAACGACGAACCACAGTTATGAGCCAACACGTTTACCCAAAATAGTAGCCACTCTCAATGGATGCAGTGTTATAATTCTGATCGATACTGGCGCAATGATCAGTGTAATCTCTGCAGATTGCTATGCTAAGTTGAAGGCTAACTCTGAGGTGACAGAGCTGCCTGTTTCCGCTATTCGTGTCAGAGGAGTGATACCTGACCGGGTTGTGACGTGCAAGATACAGGTTTTGTGCACATTGAGAATCACAAGCCACGTGTATTTGCACGAATTCTTAGTTATGAAAGGTTTGCATCATGATGTCATACTAGGGGCTGATTTCATGAGGATGTATGACGGTATTATCGACATGGGACGCAATACTGTCGAATTTAAACCGAACGAACCTTTAGAGATGAACCTTGTGGTAGATGAACCGGAATTCCTGTCCGAAGTCGACGTTGTCGAGCAACTTAATAGCAAGGAAACACTTGATGCCGACGGAGAGGCAGGATTAATATCCACAACCATGCAAGAGAATTTGGCTACTACACTAAATGAATATTGGGACATATTCGATACTGCTCCTGGCGAAATTATGAATTATGAATATGACCTCATTTTATTAGACGACTCTCCATTTCAGAAGAAAATTTACCCGATTGCTGAAAAACACCGCGAGGAAGCTGCAAGGAAGATCCATGAGATGGAAGTAGCAGGCACGATTAAGAAGTCACCGACTCCTTTTCTGAATTCAATTATACCTGTGGTTAAGGTTGATGGAAGTTTGAGGCTTTGTCTCGACGCAAGGGCTTTAAACGAACGCCTGGCTCCCGAGCACGACAGACCGCCTAAGATTAGGGACATCCTTAGGAAGTTTAAAGGGAAGAAAATTTTCTCATCATTGGACCTTGTACAATCATATTATCACATCAAACTGTCCGAGCATACTCAGAAGTACACTGGCTTCTTATTTGATCAAACCACCTATGTCTTCTGCAAGTTACCATTTGGTTTGAAGAATGCTGGAGCTGCTTTGATTAGAGCACTAGATGCTAAGTTAGCTCCAGAGGTAAAAGAGAAAGTAATATGTTATGTGGACGACATAATCATCGCTTCTGAAACAGAGGAAGAGCATTTGGCTACCCTACGCCTTGTTTTTGAAAATCTTCGACAGGCCAATTTCAAGGTCAAGTTTGATAAGTGCAGATTTCTCCAAAGAGAAGTAAATTTTGTTGGACATATTATTAATGGAGATGGATATCGACCGAATCCAGCAAAAATCAGAACTGTCGCCGCTTTTCCAACGCCAACCCGTGTGAAGCACGTGAGACAATTTTTGGGAATACTACAATTTTTTGCTGCTCATTGTGAGCGATACTCAGAGACTGTTGCACCACTTCAAAGTCTGCTGAAAAAGAACTGTAGATGGAATTGGAATGATGAGTGTGAGACAGCATTCCAGAAGGCTAAGCAGATGCTAGCGAATTCTATCCAGTTGGAATATCCTGATTATTCACGCAATTTCATTCTTGAAACAGACGCATCAGCCATTGGTATTGGAGCTATATTATTGCAGGAGGACGATGATAAGAAACGTCACTACATCGCTTTCTTGAGCAGACGTTTAAGAGCTCACGAATCTCACTATTTTACAACAGAAATAGAAGCACTAGCCGTCGTCTATGCATTAGAGTACTGGCAGAAACTTTTGATAGGCCAGAAGATTGCCGTAAGAACCGATCACCACGCTTTGACCTTCATCCTACGAACAAGACTGGCAAGTGACAGGATCACTAGGAGGACTCTTTTTCTCCAACAGTTCGATCTGGAGATTGTTTACAAACCAGGCAGAGAGAATGTATTGGCCGACATCCTCAGCCGGAATCCTGAAACTTCTATTAATGCCATTGACATCGAGGGAGAAAGCGAAGAACACCTTCGCCGACTTCGTTATCTACCCGAAGGACAGAGACGTGAAGAGGAACTTAGACACATCATTCGATTTCTTGAACGAAAGATGGATCCTCAAGATGAGCTTTATGCAAGGATTGCTGCCATAGCAGATGACTATCTGATTTACCGTCGCGTTTTGTATAAATTTGTGGACGAAGATCACACCCAACTGCGTGCAGTTATTCCCAGAAAGTACCAGGAATCTGTCATTCTCATGGTACATTTGTCTATTGCTCACGGTGGAACGGACAAGACCATTGCCACCATTAAAGAGTCATTCACCTGGAAAAGGTTAGGAACCACTGTCAGAGAGTGTTTACGGGCTTGTGACGCATGCCAGCGGAACAAATACACGTCACACTTATTGAGAGAACCACCTAGACCTATACTACCAACTCAACCCAGAGAGTTGTACGCACAAGATCTTTACGGTCCTATACCTAAAGCCCGTCGTGGAAATCGTTACATTGTAGTCACCATAGATGTGTTTACAAAATACACAATGCTCCATCCTATTCAGAAGGCTAATGCACATCAAATTATCCAGCGAATAAGACGACGAGTGATACCGGAGGCAGGGAAGCCACAATTCTTATTAACTGACCACGGATCGCAATATACTTATGCAGAATTCGCCAACGCTATGGAGGAACTAGAGATTGGTCATCTTTTGTCATCAATAAGACACCCTGAGAGCAATCCAGCGGAATGCGTTATGTCCACTATTGCAAAATTTTGTCGTTTGTATTGTCAGGAGGAACACTGGCGATGGACTGAAGTCCTTGTTTTGATGGCAAAATGCATTAATTCTACTGTGCATGAAAGCACTGGTCAAATACCTTTGGTCCTGCATTTGAACCAGATGCCACTGAGAGTCTGGAACCGCGTGATTGTAAATCCACCTTGTTTACAACCATCGCATGCCAGCAGACTGTTAGCTGCTAGAGATACTTTAGACAGACAAGCTGCCAAACGCTTGAGGAGAACAAGACGCCAGAGATTCAGAGAACCACTTGAGGAGGGAGACCTTATCCTTATAAGGAGACCCGGAATTTCTAATCCAATTGACCGCGTATACGGGAAATTTCTTTCCTTGTATTACGGCCCTAGTCGTGTTAGACAGCCGTTGAATAATGGGAGTTATGTCATTGAAGACATCAGAACAGGAGAACGTATTGGAACTTTCAACGCCGCCAATCTAAAAAAATATCACACATGAATGAATTATAGAGGCAAATAAAATGTCGTCCCAACATTTTCTTTGAAACGACGGAGAGGCAGATGAACCCGCTGAGCTATGGTTCATGTGATATTTTTGTGACGGAATAATTATTATGGGATGTAGTACTTTTGAACATACCCAGAATACCACGTGGAGCAGAGAGCTCATGCTATACTCTTTGAAGTAGCGCTCAATTGCATTTTTGACTTTGGAGGTCTTGTTAATCACTTTTATCCTTTCATAAGACTCAGAATATTCTAATTCGTCATTCTGTATTATTGAATCATTTTGGTGAATGATTATTACGTTTTTGGTAAGGTATAACACTTGCAGATACGCAAGGAGCTATGAAAGTAGTCGCTCAATGACTTCGTTTTGGCGACCTACTTCCGAGTGAAAATCAGTGACGACACTGCATCTGGAGATCTGACGCCAGACGGGCGTGTTTCGAGTATCCGTCCGTCGCGACGTGGACATTATAAATATTTTTGTGCTCAAGTGAGCATCCGACTGCATCGTGTGTTGAAAATAACTATACTAACGTTGTCACACATTGTGGACATATTATTGTTCTACGAAAGGCCATATTAGGCAATATTTTCTACAAACTGTAATTGGTGCCATACGCCAGATATTTTTCCCACGTGTAAGTGGAAGGGCAAAGTGCCACGCCGAAAATATAAGAGTTATCGTCTGATAATTGTGCCAAGACGACGTGATTATTACTGCCAACGATCACAACATTATTGCTACGGAAATCCTGAATTGAAAATATCAATTTTATCGCGGATGCCACGTGATTGATAAAACGTGATACAATTGCACGTGCTAACAAGCAAAGCATCGCATCGTGTTGAATCTTGAGGATCAACAGGCTGAAAACTACAAAATACTGTGGAGAACACTATTATTTGCATCGTCCAAAATAATCACGCCAAAACGCCGAGAGGAACGAGATATTTCGACATTTTCGACATCATGCAAGACATTGAACTTTTCCACGCCATGGTGAAGATGACGATTATGGGCTAATACCATTCCGGTATGAGGGAGACGTCGTGATGGAGACCACCAGCTTGATGGAACGTCAGGATGCCGAGGACGCAGACGAAGGAACGTGGATGCCGACTTCCAGGCACATTCCAGACCTTTTTGGGAGACCATCATCCGGAGGCGAACGAACCCTGGTTGCTTGGGAGGTCCAGATTGGTGAATCCGTGGAGGACAGGACCATGCTGGAGAGCCAAGCAGAGTTTTTCGCGACCCTGGTCGATGAATGTCTGAGCCGATGTGAGAGCTACCAAAAGTCGTGAGTTTGGGCACCTTTCCTTTTGTAATAGTCCGCGGTGGTATATTTAGATATCGTAGATTTTTTTGTGAATCAACCGCACTTATGTGTCAGCCATTTGCTAGGTAGGGTTGTAATTAGTATAATTGTTGTTTATTTCAGTCATTGTGAGTCACCCTGTGGGGTAGACCAGTTTTGGTTAACCCTGGTGCCGTCCTGATGGACGTCGTACCACGTTATAGCCGACCCACTGCCAAACATGACTGTAATCATTTGCAGCTATTTTGCTCAGCCATGTGTAGGATATTTATCCGTGGTTTCATTCAGATGTCATCGTCACTTTATTTAACTGCAATCTTTGCAACCAGTCTGTTGAGACTTATGACCTCGTTAGATAGGTCGTATTGTTAGGAAACCAACTGTAGTTTCCAGTTTTATAAAAAATATGCTGTATTTTCATTTTTGAAAGCGCTCAGAAGCCAATTTATAGTCAAATACTGACAGATTTATTATTTTGGAGAAAGTGTAGATGTCAAGCATCGAACTAAGTGCACTATCGCATCATTATGCAGGTCTAGAGTTGCAGATCTGTGCCATATTTATCAATTTGTTACTACTTTGTTTCTGTCATGAGGACACAGGTGTTAATGTTATACTGAGAACTTAATAAGTGTTATATCTTTGATGAGCAAAGAAGCTCGTGAGACATGCTGTTATGTCTGTGATTTACTATTCTTTGAAATGAAGGACTGCGATACTTTATTGTACAGTTAAATTGTAACGTGTTTAGCACACGGATTCTATAAGGTTTTTGAACCAAGCATATGCTAAGAATGACAAGGCCAAATATTACGGTATTATATAATGTTAAAACTAGCCGGCCTTGCCTGTTGAAAAATGTGGTCAGTGAAGGACTGCAATTTGTGAAGTTGTCACCAATAAACTGGTTTGTTGACCCAGTAACCTTGAAAACAAATGCTTGAAAGCGAGACAGAACTACGATAACATAGGACAGAATGTTGATTTCATTCATCTCTTTCTTTCAAAGCAGCTATTGCTCATGACACCCAGTGTTTCTTACTGTATTTTTGTTCATTTGTTTTTCTTGGATTTTCATACTGTTAGTTAGATATTTTGCTGCGAGGAATGTCATTTCGACATGTCCAGGGTTGTCAGGTTTCTTTATGCATTGTTGGCGATCCTCTTGAGAGAGGCAAATTATAATGAAGGCAATTTGGTTATTAAATGCGAGGTTTTTGCCGCAGGTAACCCATGATATTATGTGCCTTGAGTGAGTAAGACGTGCCATTGTTGTAAGTCGCGCATCTGTTGTTGTTATGAGGCATTATTATGAGAGTTGTTGAAAGCGAGGTATTTACCACTGATAACTCGTGTTATTGTGAGTCCGAGCCGAGTTTGCTCGTTGAGTTTTCCGACTATTGAGTCGATGTTTTGCTGCGGGAGAATGATCTTTAGAAGACTACTCCTTGTCAGGCCTTTGTTAGAATACGCCATAAACCTACCGAAGGAACATAAACCGACATAATAAACATCATCCGCAAAATTGTTTTAAACAAGATCTAACTAACATATTGTTTCCATTTAAACTTTGACATTCTTACATTTGAACCTGCTGACATGGCCGTGCAGATGAAGGGATTTCCTTTATTGGAAACGACGAAGACTGTAGACATTTTTGTTGTGACCTGGCGCACACATGAACCATTAGTTCATAGTGTGTGGAGCGCAGGCCATGTGATTGTCAGACGTGGTTTTAACTACGCTATCACCGACATTACTATCAAGCTAGATGACAATGGTTTACAAAGAGTTAACCATGGGGCAGGAAGGCATTATAATAAAAACTGTGTTGTACTATAATTATTGATGTCATGAAACTGTATTTTTTCCCCATGTTACCTTTATTGCGTGCTATTTAGCACATGATTGTTGATTAGATTAATTGTTTTTAAGTGGCTGTACACTTAGCTTTGTATTGTAACTGTTTTGCTATTACGGACGTCACCGCCGTAACTTTGAATGTTAACTGATAGGACTTAGCTAGAAAAGTTAAATGTAAATGTGGAAATGGTACCACCATAACTTAGCTTTGCTTTGCTCCTTCACTTAAATGTAACTTCATATTAGCTTGATCATGTAACTTGTATTAGGGATTTTGCGTCGTTCCATTTGCCCAGCGTTGTTGCTGTTGCTTACTTATTGTGTATTAGATCTTTCGCGAGGGTTAATGTAACTTCATTGTTAGGGACTTGAACTTTTATTATCATTAACTTTTATCTTGCGGATTAGCCGAATATAACCCTCCGAACTAGGATAGGGGTTTGTGGAAATCTACAATAAATTTTCACGGTGTTTTACATAAGCCTGGATGTTTAATTTCACAGTCTAGTTTTTGAAGTGAACCTTTCCTTAGGCCGTCTTTGACCATCTCAACCATGTACCACGCTCCCCGTGGTCTATAGAACCTCGTGCCGCATTGGCCTATTGTTAGGAAGTTCACCTGATCCTCACGGCAAACTTTTAAAGGTCCGACGAGGGAGATGTTAGGAGAGTCATCGCGGTTGTTGACTATCCCGACAGCTTTACCGGAGGACTTCTGAAGGTCACTCACAAATATGTGCCGTTGCCACCCGGCTGACGGTCACAATACAGACAGACAGACAGACAAAATATGTTTTTTCGCGCAACCGTCATGAACCAGTTGAAACGCGTTAATAACTCAAATGTCCGTGGAAATTCAGAAAAAAAAAAACAGACAAACTTTCATTTATATATAGAGAGAGAGATTAGGGGTAAAAATAGAGAGAGCATTTATTAACAGTTGACAGCCCTCTTGGCTCCTTAGAATGCGCCACAAAGCACATACGAAGTTTGGATGAAATCCATTTATTGGTATCGAAGTTACAACCGACAATAGTGGCTACGCGGGCTAAAGCGCTGCGTTAGGTCAAGGGGACAAGCTCTCTGCTGGCTCGGTAGACGCGTGGGTTCGAGCCCCACCGTCGGCTGTCCTTGAAATGGTTTTCCGTGGTTTCCCATTTTCAACACCAGGCAAATGCTGGGACAGCACCTTCTGACAGGCCACGGTCGCTTCCTTCCACATCCTTGCCCAGTTTCATTCATCTTCATCCATTCCATCTCTCATCCCGACGCGCAGGTCGCCCACGGGCGTCGACTAGAAAAACCTGCACTCGGCCTCTCAGGAGGCTACACGACAAAAAAAAAATATCGAAGTTACATGCATTTAAAAAATTGGAACTATCAGGAGGCTTAGAATCAGCACTGACATATATCTGGTACTCCAAATTAATCTCAGGTAATATACGTGTGCAACGTTTAGAGCAGTTGGCTTGCCTATTTTCTGATACTGTATATTGATATTAGGGTTACAAAAAGAGAGAGCATTTATTAACAGTTGGCATCCCTGATGCTTATAAGAATACGCACAATCATATCTGTTATGGTACACATAGTTCATACGAATTGGTTGAAATCCAATTGATAGTATATAAGTTCCATGAATTTTAAAATTGGACTTATTGGTAGGCTTAGAATCATGTTGGCAACATTGTCATGTATGGGCTCCTGAAAATCAATTTGGAATATAATCGTCTATATTTGTGCCAATATTGGTACAGTTTGTATGCATAACTTCTGAGATATACGACATAGAGCTCAAATTTTGATTGTGATTTTTCAGCAGTTGGTAGCACTGACATCATTTTCAATTATAGCCGTGAGATATTCAGATATAGATATTTACTCAAACAAAATTTGGTTTCAATAGCTGCAGCCATTAATAAATTGATAGGACAGACAAAAGGACATACAGACAAACATTTTCCCGGGCCCATAAGACTACTTTACTTTTTGCAAAATGTGAAAAGTAGGCTATAATCACATCGTCACTAGTTTAATTACTGCTGCGAAAAAAATTAGTGTGCATATTGCAAATACTCTCACCCATACAAGAAGACATACAGTTTTGTCTGAATATAAAGGATCTGACGATTGAAAATGATCATTCAAGTGTATAAATATCATGTATATTTTTTTCGGGAGTAGGGAAACGCGCATTACAATTGTGTTGGCCGACTGAAACACATTAAATTTCGAAGAGGATTATACAGTACTAGCATTACCCGTCGCGACTTCGCCCGCGAATATTGTAGTAGCAAAATCTCAATCATGAATGCTATGACTGATTTATCATTGCTATGAATAATCAGACTTAATCAATTCGGCTACTGGTGCAGTGGTTAGGGGTTTGTCTTTCCGTCATAGGTATATCAGAGCGAAGTTAGACACTGTCAACTTAAGGGCCTTTAATGTGGTTATCGATGACCCTTTATAGTCGGGTGAAAAAGACCTTTCGTACCCATTCACACGTGAAAATTGCGTGAAAAAATCTAGAGTGCCCCTTGACCCCCTTAAGCGCATTATACTGTATGTATTGATGAATTTAACAGCTTAATTTGGTTCAGTTATAACCTTATAACCGTCTGCAAACTTTCACAGTAATGTAATAATTGGAATTGCATTGCGTCTTACAGCAATAGATTGGACCTGTGAGATTCTGTTACCATGGTTACAGTGTTGCATTCTTTCATTATTTCATTGTAAATATACATGTTTTAAGGTATTTATTTAATTTTGAGGCATTTAAAGAGTAAGTGAGTGCGTTTCACTTACGCATTGGGTTATGCGGAACCTGTAGGTACCCCATATGTGTAGGTTGGTGTTAATGGGACCTTATCTTCGGTACAGAACTGGAATGGGACCTTAGCAGAATAATATAGGGAGGGATTTGTCTTTTGCACTTAATTCAATAATGCTGCAAATGAACCTCGATTAGGTCTTAGATATTATCGAATTTCATCGTAATTCTGCTAAGAACGACTATGTCACGTGATTATGTCACCAGGGAATTACTTCAACGACACCCAGTATGGAATGGCACGCATGCCAACTTCCCTTATAAATGTCCGTTCTTCCAAAATATTGTACTAGAATGAGCCATCAGGTTACGGGAACTCATCCTGTAAAGGCTTCATGTGCAATAGCTTAGCGGATTCGGTGGCATACTTGGTAGCATGATGAGCTGCTGTGCCCAAGGTCGCGGGTTCAAACCCGGCCAAAGTCGTCGGAGTTTTTAAGAGCGTGAAATATCCCTCAGTATGCCTTCCTTCGGAGGGGAAGTGATGATGATGATCGTGTGGTATCCGGAGAGGCCGAGTGAAGGTCTTTCTAGTTGACACCCGTGGGTAACTTGCGCGTCGTAATGAGGGGAAGTAAAGCCCGCAGTCCCATGTAAAAGAACCTTCCACTAATTACACTTGTGTGAAGCTAAATTATAGGTTAGATTTGACTGAAGTTCTCAGGCTCCAACGTTCGTCGTCAGGAGCCGACTGCCGTGGCATCTAGTATCCAAATTAAGAACTAGTAGTCGTTAACGGTGGCGTTTGGCAGCAATTAAAAACAGATAACACACACTAATACAGCCATCACAATTAACACCGGTTATCAGACCGATTCTACACACACCCAAAGTACACGGGGCTACATGACCACGTTGACGCAGCCCCTAAACTGAGGAACCAACCAACAGTAGCTTACCAGGGGAAATAACCTGGAGCATATTTACGTTCAAATGTTGGCAATTCTTGGAATATATTTGACGGTGTAAAGCTCTCATCAGTATTCATGCCGTCCCTTGCTGTAATAAATGCCCAGGAGAAGTCCTGCAGAGAATGGTGGGCTTCATGTTTTCTCTAGCAGTGCTGTCTGTAATCAACTTGGCGCAAGATTAATACTCTGACTCTATGACTGATGATATACTGTAGGTAAAAACTTCACGTGACAACCTAGTGTTTAAATTGCGAACGATAGACAAAACCATCAGAATATGATGATGATAATTGTTCTTTTATGGGGCCTAACATCTAAGTTATCGGCCTCGAATGGTTTGGGTGATCGTGAAACTTGAGAATGCGCCCGGGAATTAGTACAGGACAGCTGCACAGATAAAAAACCTTTTGTTCCAAAAACTGTGCTATGGTTGGCTTTTGTTAATCGTTAGAAAAGCACAAAAAAGCTTAACTCTGAATTTTAGAATAATTTGCACGATCATTTTGTCGGAAAAATAAAAAAAACATTGGAAAGCGTTTTTCTCTGAATCGACGTATTTTAAAGAAAAGTTTTTTTAAACAAAATGTGTACAGCATATTGTCACTTACAAGTCGTATCATTGAGGTCATGTCATACGTTTAGAAATGCAGAAGCTAGGTGGCACCAAAGTTTCGAAAAAAAGGGTTTTTTAACTTTTTGTCCTAGAAAAAATGTTTTGTTCACAAAAGAGCGAATCAAAAATTTGTTCCTTTCAAAATTGTCTACAATATTTACTGAAACATTTTTTTCCTCCGCCTTACCGTTCCAAAGTTATAGTCTGCCGAAGTGTGAAAATTGTACTATTCAGATGGCACAAAGGTTAATATGTGTACAGTTATGATTGATACGTTGCGATTGAAATAGATATGATTGTTTGAGCTAATTAACAAACACAGCCCGCGTCCTGTTTGACCGAGCCTTAGGCAGCTGTCCGACACTGGTCCCTGTCTAAATTATGCCCACCGCTCTCTCCGCAGTAACAATAGTAGCCTTGACTACGCAGCGTTGCATTTGCTGCGCTATAACTTTGGAACGGTAAGTCGGAGGAAACAAACGTTTAAATAAATGTTGCAGACAATTTTGAGAGGAACAAATTTCTGATTCACTCTTTTGTGAAAAAAAAACCTATTTTTTTCTAGGACAAAAAGTGAAAAAACACTTTTTTGGAAACTTTGGCGCCACCTAGCTTCTGCATTTCAAAACGTATGACATGACCTCAATGAGACGAATTTTAGGTGACAATGTCCTCTACATTCTTTGTTTAAAAAACTTTTCTTAAATATACGTTGATTCAGAGAAAAACGCTTTTCAATGTTTTTTTTTTTGAGTTTCCCGACAAAATGATCCTGCAAACTATTCTAAAATTCAGAGTTAAGATTTTTTGTGCTTTTCTAACATTTTACAAAAAGCCAACCATAGCACAGTTTTTGGAACAAAACCATTCCAGCTATACTGTACTAAATGTTGTCCGCAGTGCCTACAAGCTTCTGCGAGAGATTACGTCACTAGTTAGGTTGGCAGCACTGCTGTCGCTTGTATCATAACAAACAGTAAACTTTTTACTCACCAGAGCCATTCATAACTAATGCCGGAAGTACTGATGACACTCATGCTGGTTTATGTCAATACACACTGACGAATTCGACAGCTCACAGCCACACATGTGGCCTTCACCCTATCAAGGACACTGTGCTGCCAACTAAACTGATGACTCAACCACTCGCAGCTGCACGTAGCCACTGCGGGGAACATTCCCGGGCGCTCTGTATAACTAGAACTGACTACACACTTACAGACTAGAAGAAGAAATAGGAAACAAAAGGACAATAAGACAAATATTGGACAGGAAGAAAATATATGCCGTCAACCCTCGAAGAATGAGGGTTGAGGGACTTGGAAGCAAGGATAGCCATGAAAGGCAGATAGGAAAGTGAAAGAGGAGAGGGTCCACCCCAGATGCAATGGGAAAAGGGGGATAAATCGAACTCAGCTCAGGAATCCCTCGAGGTCGCCAACTCCCGAACTCACCAGCCGTGAGCCCTTGAGGTTGTAGCGCTATCGAGGGTGCATCAGAAGTGGCGGGGCTACACACACCCTGCCTCCTTAAGGGCTTTGAGCAGAAGGCAGTAGAATGAGGGATGAGAAAAGATGAGAATAGGGCCTATTAAGGCGGGAAAGTGAAAGACTCCCAAGGACTCGGATACCCTAATACCGTCGGCGTCGGTCGATAGGAAAGATGACAGAGAGGAGCCTGCACAAGTAAGTGGGAGTGATGCCGAACTCAGCTGGGGCCCCGTGGTCACCAACCCACGTCCCACTGGTCGTGAGCCCCTGGGGGGCCATCAGATGAGTGATTCAATAGTGAGAAGATGGGTGCGACAGTCCAATGAAGGACACAGTGAAGTGCACGATGAAGAACGAAGTGGGCGTCCATCTTTGGTTACAGAAGACCTGGTTCACGCGATTGATGACAAGATCCGGGTAACCCGTAGGTTTACAATTAGTGCTCTCGCTATGGGATTTCCCCAAATCTCACGATCACTAATTCATGAAATTGTTACCGAAAAACTGAACTTTCGTAAACTTTGCCGACGTTGGGTACCAAAAATTCTTACGGAGCAACACAAAACAAAACGGATGGGTAGTGCACTTCAGTTTTTGACCCGTTACAATGAAGGCGGCGAAGAATTTTTGACACAGATAGTCACAGGAGATGAAACTTGTGTTTCCTACGACACCCCTGAAAGTAAGCCGCAATCAATGGAATGGAGGCACACTTCATCCCCAGCAAAGGTTAAGCTGAAACAAATCTTGACACCTCGGAAAATGATGTGCACAGTGTTCTGGGACTGGAAAGGCATCTTACTCATTGATTTCTTACCGCGTGGTCGAACAATCAACGCAGATGCTTACTGCGAGACACTCAGGAAATTGCGCCGCGCAATACAGAATAAGCACCGAGGGTGCGGTCAAAAGGTGTTGTTTTTCTTCACGACAACGCACGACCACACACTGCAAATGTGACCAAAACCCTCCTACAGGGATTTGGCTGGGACGTGTTTGACCACCCTCCGTACAGCCCTGACCTCGCTTCTTGTGACTTTCATCTGTTCACACATCTCAAGTCTTTCCTTGGCGGTCAACACTTCAACAATGACGACGAGCTCAAAGAAGATGTTTCCAACTGGTTGAAGACACTGGCGGCAAACTTCTATGAAGAAGGTATCCAAAAACTTGTGCCACGCTATGACAAATGCCTGCAAAAGTTCGGCAGTTATGTGGAAAAGTAGTTTAAGAGGTGTAGAATGTTGTGCAATAAATAATTTTTCTGTATCTGTACACAATTTAATTTTATTACCAAACGGAACTTATTTTCTGGACGTGCCTCGTATGACTTGGGACCGCCGCGCCGGCTTTACTTCCCCTCCGCAGCATGCTGAGCTTCTATGCCCAAGTTCGCGGGTTCAAACCGGGCCGAAGTCGTCGGATGTTTTAAGAGCGTTAAAAAACCTCAGTATGCCTTCCTTCGGAGGGGAAGTAAAGACGGTCGTCCCATGTCATACATTTATGGCATGATAAGCAACCTCCCACTAATTACACTTGTGTGAAGTTAAATTATATGTTAGATTTGACTAACGCTCTTCGGTTCCAACGTTCGTCGCCAGGAACCGACTTGGGTGGCATCTAGTAACCAAGTCCAGAAGTAGTTGATCGTTGACGGTGGTGTTTGGCAGCATAAGTTGTAACTACTTGAAAATCGAATGACTGCAGTCCTTACTTGAATTAAAAAGAGATAACACACACTAATACAGTCATCACATTTAACTGCGGTTATCAGACAGATTCTACACACACCCAAAGTACACGGGGCTTCATGACCGCGTTGTCGCAGACCCTAAACTGAGGAACCAACCAACCAACCAAGGGTTATGACCAAGAAATATACTAACTATACTTATTATTCTGATTTCTGGCACTGGAATGTTAATGTTGATAGCCAAGTGGTGTCCTCGTCGAAGATCTGCATTAGGCCAGTGAGCAATTCATGTTAGCTTTGTCTGGTTTCGTGGCCAAGTGGCTAGAGTGCAAGAATGTAGTACGAGGGGTCTCGGGTTCGATTTTCACTCTGGTCGTTGGCTTTATTAATTAATCTGGTTCAGGGAATGGCTGGTCGGGAAGTCATCATTCATCTCGTCGTTATAACAAACTCTTCTGGGATCACACAGGTACGGAGCTCCAGTGAGAAGAAACGAGCCTTGGGGACAGGAAGTCTCCTCGAATTGTCAGGAGAGGTCTCTCCCATGAAACACGCCAGTCCCTGTGGATCGTCTGCACGAGCACATTTGGTAACATGCGGTACATCGTGTCCGTCTGACAAGGAAGGAAGGTAAGAAGGTACGTAGGAAAGAGCGGAGGATGATAGGAAGGTAAGAAGGAACGTAGGATAGAAGGCAGGATGATAGGAAGGTAAGAAGGTACGTAGGATAGAAGGGAGGATAATAGGAAGGTAAGAAGGTACGTAGGAAAGAAGGGAGGATGATAGGAAGGTAAGAAGGTAAGTAGGAAAGAAGGGAGGATGATAGGAAGGTAAGAAGGAACGTAGGATAGAAGGCAGGATGATAGGAAGGTAAGAAGGTACGTAGGAAAGAAGGGAGGATGATAGGAAGGTAAGAAGGTACGTAGGAAAGAAGGGAGGATGATAGGAAGGTAAGAAGGAACGTAGGATAGAAGGCAGGATGATAGGAAGGTAAGAAGGTACGTAGGATAGAAGGGAGGAAGATAGGAAGGTAAGAAGGAACGTAGGAAAGAAGGGAGGATGATAGGAAGGTAAGAAGGTACGTAGGATAGAAGGGAGGATGATAGGAAGGTAAGAAGGAACGTAGGAAAGAGCGGAGGATGATAGGAAGGTAAGAAGGTACGTAGGATAGAAGGGAGGATGATAGGAAGGTAAGAAGGAACGTAGGAAAGAGCGGAGGATGATAGGAAGGTAAGAAGGTATGTAGGAAAGAAGGGAGGATGATAGGAAGGTAAGAAGGATCGTAGGAATGAGCGGAGGATGATAGGAAGGTAAGAAGGAACGTAGGAAAGAAGGGAGGATGATAGGAAGGTAAGAAGGATCGTAGGAAAGAGGGGAGGATGATAGGAAGGTAAGAAGGAACGTAGGAAAGAGCGGAGGATGATAGGAAGGTAAGAAGGTGCGTAGGATAGAAGGGAGGATGATAGGAAGGTGAGAAGGAACGTAGGAAAGAGCGGAGGATGATAGGAAGGTAAGAAGGTAAGTAGGAAAGAAGGGAGGATGATAGGAAGGTAAGAAGGATCGTAGGAAAGAGGGGAGGATAATAGGAAGGTAAGAAGGAACGTAGGAAAGAAGGGAGGATGATAGGAAGGTAAGAAGGAACGTAGGAAAGAAGGGAGGATGATAGGAAGGTAAGAAGGAACATAGGAAAGAAGGGAGGATGATAGGAAGGTAAGAAGGAACGTAGGAAAGAAGGGAGGATGATAGGAAGGTAAGAAGGAACGTACTAAAGAGCGGAGGATGATAGGAAGGTAAGAAGGAACGTAGGAACGAGCGGACGATGATAGGAAGGTAATAAGGAACATAGGAAAGAAGGGAGGATGATAGGAAGGTAAGAAGGAACGTAGGAAAGAAGGGAGGATGATAGGAAGGTAAGAAGGAACGTAGGAAAGAGCGGAGGATGATAGGAAGGTAAGAAGGTACGTAGGAAAGAAGGGAGGATGATAGGAAGGTAAGAAGGATCGTAGGAAAGAGGGGAGGATGATAGGAAGGTAAGAAGGAACGTAGGAAAGAAGGGTGGATGATAGGAAGGTAAGAAGGTACGTAGAACAGAAGGGTGGATGATAGGAAGGTAAGAAGGAACGTAGGAAAGAAGGGAGGATGATAGGAAGGTAAGAAGGAACGTAGGAAAGAGGGGAGGATAATAGGAAGGTAAGAAGGAACGTAGGATTGAAGGCAGGATGATAGGAAGGTAAGAAGGAACGTAGGAAAGAAGGGAGGATGTTAGGAAGGTAGAAGGAACGTAGGAAAGAAGGGAGGATGATAGGAAGGTAAGAAGGATCGTAGGAAAGAGGGGAGGATGATAGGAAGGTAAGAAGGAACGTAGGATAGAATGGAGGATGATAGGAAGGTAAGAAGGAACGTAGGAAAGAGCGGAGGATGATAGGAAGGTAAGAAGGAACATAGGAAAGAAGGGAGGATGATAGGAAGGTAAGAAGGAACGTAGGAAAGAAGGGAGGATGATAGGAAGGTAAGAAGGAACGTAGAAAACAGCGGAGGATGATAGGAAGGTAAGAAGGTATGCAGGAAAGAAGGGAGGATGATAGGAAGGTAAGAAGGATCGTAGGAAAGAGGGGAGGATGATAGGAAGGTAAGAAGGAACGTAGGAAGGAAGGGAGGATGATAGCAAGGTAAGAAGGAACGTAGGAAAGAAGGGAGGATGATAGGAAGGTAAAAAGGAACATAGGAAAGAAGGGAGGATGATAGGAAGGTAAGAAGGAACGTAGGAAAGAAGGGAGGATGATAGGAAGGTAAGAAGGAACGTAGGAAAGAGCGGAGGATGATAGGAAGGTAAGAAGGTACGTAGGAAAGAAGGGAGGATGATAGGAAGTTAAGAAGGATCGTAGGAAAGAGGGGAGGATGATAGGAAGGTAAGAAGGAACGTAGGAAAGAAGGGAGGATGATAGGAAGGTAAGAAGATACGTAGAAAAGAGCGGAGGATGATAGGAAGGTAAGAAGGTACGTAGGAAAGAAGGGAGGATGATAGGAAGGTAAGAAGGATCGTAGGAAAGAGCGGAGGATGATAGGAAGGTAATAAGTTACGTAGGAAAGAAGGGAGGATGTAGGAAGGTAAGAAGGATGGTAGGAAAGAGGGGAGGATGATAGAAAGGTAAGAAGGAACGTAGGAAAGAAGGGAGGATGATAGGAAGGTAAGAAGGAACGTAGGAAAGAGCGGAGGATGATAGGAAGGTAAGAAGGTACGTAGGAAAGAAGGGAGGATGATAGGAAGGTAAGAAGGATCGTAGGAAAGAGGGGAGGATGATAGGAAGGTAAGAAGGAACGTAGGAATGAGGGGAGGATGATAGGAAGGTAAGAAGGATCGTAGGAAAGAAGGGAGGATGATAGGTAGGAAGGATGGAAGGTAGGAAGGTAAGAAGGAAGGAAGGTAAGAAAGTAAAGACGTACGAAGGTAAGAAGGAAGGAAGGTACGAAGGAATATAAGATGGAGGGAAGTTAAGAAAGAAAGGACGTAAGAAGGTATGAAGAAATGTAGGGTGGCCTCACGAGGCTGAGTGTTTACCGATCCAGGCCTCACACCAGAATTGTATTTCTTACCAGAGCCGAGAAATAGCCTGGACCTCAGCTAGTCACTACACAAAGAAGTGTTTCTAGATAAAGTATGTCTCACTCGTTAGAAACCCTACAGCAATAGTGAGCCTGTCATAAGCAATAGCTACAGCTATATTCACAATGAAATCTATCGTTTAAGGGGGCACATACACCGCAAATGGGAGTTTTCGCACACAGTTAACAATTAATTCATAGC
Organism: Meconema thalassinum; assembly: GCA_946902985.2. NCBI lineage: Eukaryota > Metazoa > Arthropoda > Insecta > Orthoptera > Tettigoniidae > Meconema > Meconema thalassinum. The sequence goes on along the minus strand of OX336396.1, from coordinate 299,793,548 downwards.
TTCACTAATAAGTAATATAGCATGATGAGAACTTACAAAAAACTCAGCAATTCTTCTAGGTTTGTTCCATGTCATGTGTGGGGTTTCGCCTAAGGCACCAAGCTAGCTCATCACCGGGCTCTTGGTGTCCTCACCCGGGTATGTCCCCCCGCGGGTCCGGGCGGAGACACCAAATGCCCGCTGATGAGCTAACTTGGTGTCCTAGGCGAAACCCCACACAAGACACGGCACAAACCTAGAAGAATTGCTGAGTTTTAATTCACTGGCCGTGAAAGCCGATAGATCATATTTTTGGAAGCCTTCATAGAGAGGTTATGGCTGCTTGAGCTTTTAGTTCTCGCAGTAAAGAGGCCCAGGTGCGCTTTATAAGAAGGGAGGTAGCACGCAGTTCGCTACTCCTGTGGCGGTCCGGGTAGGGACATCAAGAGCCTGCTGATGAGGCAGCTTGGTGTCCTAGGCGAAACCCCACCCATGACATGGCACAAACCTAGAAGAATTGCTGAGTTTTAATTCACTGGCCGTCAAGGCCGATATATCAAAACATACAAAGTTATAGTCAATAGAAAGGTTTTTTTCGTATATACAGGCGAACACTATATATATGAAGTGTTGCGTTATTTATTGATAGTAAAATATTTGTGATTTTTATACGCCATAAATCACAAAAAACTCAATTTAACAAGAAACACCAGTCTGAATGGAATTAATTATTTTCCCCGTAAAGAAAACTCATGAATACGGAGGATGAACCTCATCCATGAAATAATATTAAAAAATAATTAAGATATAGTGTACATAGAAAATTTAACAGAAAACTATTACGAAAGACAAATTAATTATTAAAAAAAATATTGACCATATAACATTAATGGTCTTCGGTATTCATGTGCCTTCTTTATATGAAAGAAAAAACATTCCATTGAGACTGGTATTTCTTGTTAAATCGTGTTTTTTTGTGATTCATGACGTTTAGAAAATTACAAATGCTGCCCAATCAATAAATCACGCAATACTTCATATACTGTTCACTTTCATAGATGAAATTCTGAAAGACTCACCAACAGGATATTCACGGTAACAGGAAGAGGCAAAGCTTCTAAGAACAAATGGATTGTGTCAGTTAAGTCAGATATGCAACAACTAGATATTCCATTGGAATAAACTGGTGACCGTCTGATGTTCCGTCAGGTCATCCGACAGGGCGTGTTCCCAACGTCCCTTACAAGTAAGAAGACTACAGGAGCTAAGTGGACAGAAGAAAGAAGACTGCCCCATAGTCAGAAAATGAGGGACCATTGGAAGAAGAAGATGGCAGCAACTTTACAGAAGAGTAGATACGGGCCTCGTGGTCCTAAGTAGGCCTAAACGATAAAGGAAGAAAGTAAGAAAGAATGAAAGAAATAAAAGCCCTATGTATCGACTCTAACTTTGTAAGCTCTCATAATTCTTTGTTACATATTATTCAAGCTGTGATTTAATTATTACTGTGTGCAAATGTTAATGAGGAAAGAGAATCAGATGTCATAATTTGCGGCATGAAATATGAGCGAATAAATTGTGAATTTAATGGTTGCTGTTCCTAATTACGTACATAATTGGAGAGAAACGTGTGTGGCAATAATTAGATGTACCGTGCGTAGTACAATCGCTGCGAAGAACGTTTGAATGATTTAAACGCATTGATTGCACTAATGGTACTACCATGTCCGTGTCTCATGACCATACGTGGAATTGGCTTGGATCCATTAGGTGTTGCAGGGAATTAATTCGTAAAGGCCTGTGTCCTGCGTAATTTATATTGAGTAAACAGAAATAACCCTTTTAACTGGGTTCCTTATGAAATCCAGGGTTTCATAACATTCTACTGACAGAAAACATTAATGAACTTGACGACCCCTGGGGTCTGCTTTCAAGTTAATGAGTGTTAATTTAGGAAATTCTTTGTATCTAGGTGCAGTACATTCTTCTTCTTCTTCTTCTTGCTTAGTTACGACCAACTTAAGACCACGTCATGTCAACTGTTTCTTCTGCATTTTAATGTTGGCCCAGTACTCCTGCATTCGCAATCGATGGTGCACCTTCCGCTCCGTCGTCCACGCCTTCCCGGTTTTTAATTTCGGCTTAGGTTGAAAACTCCGATGTTCTTGAAGTGTTTCCCTAAGTGGGCCACGCTCCTGGATATCTTCGCATGTTATCCCAATCTCCAACAGATCTTTCCCTACTTCACTGAACCAGGCCCCCTTTGTCTTTCACTCATGGAGAAAAGCAAAAATTCGGTTGGATAGCCGTGTTGATTTCATTTGGGTTATATGTCCATAAAAAGAAATCCTCCTTTTCCTCATCACGTCCGTTATTTTCTCTACGTGTGTGTACAACTCAAGGTTGTGGCGTCTTCGGGACTCGCCGTTTTATTTGGACCCAGGCTTCTCTTCAAAATATTCCTTTCCTTGGTCTCCAGTTCTTTCGTTATGCCTTTTTTATTCATGGCGAGACATTCCACTGCGTACAAAGCTTCTGGCCGGATGACCGTGCAATAGTGCTTAAGTTTTGCATTCAGGGATATAAATCTCTTGTTGTACACATTCTTAGTTAGATGATAAGCCATTTCAATTTAATTCAAGCGTGACGCAAAAGCTACGTCTTCGGACACTGTAGTGTGAATCCACTCACAAAGATACTTAAATTTCATAACGCGCTCGATATTCCCACGATCTACTTCTAGGCTATATGTTTTGGAGCCGTTATGATGTTAGTAATAAATTCTGTTTTCTCGAAAGAGATCAGGATGCCCGCCCTTGCAGCTTGTGTTTGAAGCTGGTTGATCTGTTTCCTGGCCGTATCCAATAAGAGGTAAAAACCGCAAGGTCATTTGCAAAAGCAAGACAGACAATTGTTAGGTTTTTATTATTGTGACCTAGTCTGATTACATTTTGGACTCCTAATTTGCGAATAGACCACTGAGGACCACGCCACAATTTCATTTTCTCTTCATCTTAAGCTTCCTCTTCCTCCAGTATTTCGCTACAGCAAGGCGACCGCCCTTTCTAAAAACCATTTGTACTCTTTGACAGATGCAAACACTATTCTTACATTAGGGTTGACTTCCTTTTCCAGGGACCGGGTACCTTGAACATATCGCATATTAATAACATTGATGTTAACATCAATCAGTCAATATGTTATTGATTCAGTACCATTGGGCATGGTTCAATCAAACGTTGGGACCTGAGGTACTGGATGCAGTTATGGACCAAATAAGATTCTGTATCTGTTAATTTCATCTTTAGAAGTGGAACAACCTATTTATCTGAATCTTAGCTACGCTGAATGATAGCCTTACTATAAATGTTAAACACATCGTCCGGTATACATATAATGGTATGGTTGGTTGGTTCCCCAGTTTAGGGGCTGCAACAATGTGGTCATGTAGCCCCGTGTACTTTGGGTGTGTGTACCGTAGAATCTGTCTGATAACCGGTGTTAATTGTGATGGCTGTATTAGTGTTTGTTATCCATAATTCAGGTGGACTGCAGACGATCAATTTCAAGTATTTCCTACTTTTTCTACCAAATGCTACCGTCAACGACACCTAGTTGTGAACTCGGATACTAGATGCCACCGCAAATGGCATCTGGTGGCGAACGTTGGAACTTAATAGAGCGTTAATCCAATATAACCTACAAATTTAGTTTCTCACAATTGTACGTAGATGAATGTTCTATTACATACCAAAAATGTATGATTTGGGCTCGCCAGCTTTACTTCCCCTCCAAAGGAAGGCATACTGAGGGATTTTTGAAAATGAAAATCCACAGCCTGCTTCCAGTCGACCGACCGGGTCAGGGAATGGAATGAATGAAGCCCCCATCTGGCGGCGAGGATATGAACTGTGCCGGCTGTCAAAGGCTGTCGCACTCCTGTAAGGCAATGATTAAATGAATGACAGATGAAATGAAATGAAATGATAGTGGAGAGTGTTGCTGGAATGACATTTTTGACAGGGAAACCCGGAGTACCCGGATAAAGACTTGTCTGCCTCCATTTTGTCCAGCACATATCTCACATGGAGTGACCAGGATTTGAAAAATGGACCCAGTGGTGAGAGGCCGGCGCTCTCCCGCCTAATCCACCTGAGGGAATTTTGACGCACTTAAAGTAACCCGACGACTTCGACCGGGTTTGAACCCGCGATCTTGGGCATAGAAGCTCAGCATGCTACCAACTACGCCACTGAAGTCGCTTACAAAAGTATTAGCTAATAATTGCGGACAGAAAGACAATGGATGGATTAAAGGAAGTTGTTATTCTTGGTACATGTCTCATCTAAGATTCCTAGTCCTCTTATTGCCTTGCTAATGGCTTCCAACTTCCGGGGACTTATCGTACGAGTCTTAGCGAACTTAGAGTGTTCAATTATTAATTCATAAGTCGCTATCTCCATATAGGCTACAAGTACATCAAACTCAGAACTAAATGAGCGACAGATTCAAACTATTCCAGAACTTAATCCACTGGAGCTGAAATATTAACTAGAACCACACAAATTTCAAACAGGTTAAAGGGTAATAAGTAGAGTTGTTACGGACTTGTGAGCTTTTAACATAGGCCTAGTTACTTTTAGGGATATGGATTACACTAACAGCTTATCACAAGCCCATTGAACTACAGGGTATTTCGTAGGCTATAAAGTAAGAACGGCGAGCGGCGGATTTGGTATCCACTGCTGCAGAGGCCTTGGCCGAGCTCGTGGCGCGCCACAGCCCCCTGCTGTAGTATTGAAAGCGCGCGCATAGTACATACAGTACTTCATCTTGCGTGCGGGTGTTCAGTGGCCAGTCTGAACCTCAGATGCTAACATGGTGAGACAGTTATCATTACAACATCCTATTTTTGTATGCAAAACTTATTTTAAGTACGAGTCGGCTCAATAGCACAAATTCACGTAATTTAAAATATTTTTGACACTACTGGCTCAGTGCTCAATAAGAGATATAAAATAAAAGATCAGAAACTTTACAGTGGCAGAACTCACTCGCTTTAGCCAGAATGTGATTATCAGAAACAATGCCTGTATAACCCAGGAAGGACGACACTTCCAGCATCATTTATAATGTAATATTTCATATAGAATTGTACACACGCTTAAAGCAGGGGGCCACGGCGCGCCACAAGCTCTGCCAAGGCTACCGCAGCAGTGGATAACAAAAACGCCCCTCACCGTTCTCACTTTATATGAAAGACCCTGTAGTTGACAATAACAGCAACATGGTAATCTTGGGATTCCCCTACTTTAAATGGTCCTCAACTCGTCTTGGTATTTAACCATAGAATCAGACTGTGGGGTCACTCGCGACCCGGCTATTTTATTATCTCTTATGCGCATGCGCCAAATGCCGTTAGGTTGCTGTTATTTCGTCTACCTTCAGTGTCGGAATAATTATTGATGTGACTACATCGTTTAAGCGTTTGGAATGTTTTGTTGCTGAGTATTGTTATATTAGGGTGACATAGGACCCCACGGTGTGGTTTGTGTAACAAAACTTCCTACAAAGGTACCTTACTTTGTCCTATAATTTAATAATGTCTAGTTGTGAAAAAAAAACCTGTAAACCCTTGTAACCTAAATGGCAAGTTGTATTATTGTATCACCCATATTTTTAGCCTATTTTCAATTTTGAAAAAATAGGCTTATGAGATCACCTTTTGTCCGTGTGTGTGTGTGTGTGTGTGTGTGTGTGTGTGAGTGTGTGTGAGAGAGGTGTGTGTGTGTGTGTCCCCCTAATAAATTCTAAACGGCTGGAGCGATTTCAATGAAACTCGGTTAGTTCATAGAACTATTCCGGGCAACCCCGACCGAGCCTTTCAAATTTTGTTTCGTCTCACCAATCCAACATGGCGGCTGTGCGAATTATTTCTCCATCATTCAATATCTCCGAAACTACTCCCGATATCACCCTGGAATTTATTACAGTGATAAGGGGAACTACTAGAAGTTCACCTATGTGACTTTTGAAAAACTGGTAACTACGAAACCAACATGGCGGCCACGCGAATTTGCGACTTTTAAATAGACGTTTCTCGCGATTTAACCAACCAAACGCAATAAAACTTGGTACAGTATATGTTGATACACATTGCAATGCACCGACATCTAACTTGGTTCAATTGTTTACATAACTAAAAGATAGCGGATGTGCGAAATATTTCACCGGCATTCTATATCTCTGAAACTATTAGCGATATCAGCCTGAAATTTTTCACGGAGATAAAGGGCACTACTGGAAGTTCAACTGTAGGACTTTCAAAAACCGGTTAACTACAAACGAACATGGCGGCCAAGCGAATTTGAAAATTTTAAATAGACCTTTCTCGCGATTTAATGTTCCAAACGCAATGAAATCTGGTACAGGAAATGTTTATACACATTGTAATGCACTGGTATCTAATTTAGTTCAATTGTTTACATAACGTCAAGATGGTGGCTGTGCGAAATTTAAAATTAAATTTTTATTTCTTGTGTCGTAATCATGCGATCGAAGTGAAAGTTTGAATAATGAACCTACGTAATAATTTTCTCTTAATGGTACATGACTCTATGGCCTATACATTTAACAATCCAACATGGCGGCCATCCGAAATATTTAGGCGGCTCTGAATATCTACGAATCTATTATAGCAATCAAACTGATTTTTTTATGTTCATAGGGGCTATGAACTTAAGTTCACCTATAGGACTTTAAATAACCTGGTGATCACAAATCCAACATGGCAGCGACGCGAAGTATAAATATTCACATGGACGTTTCTCGCAATTTAACCATCCGAGTGCAGTGAAACTTGGTACAGTAAAACCTTATACTGTGCCCAACTCTAGGAATGGGTATTCCAAGTTTCAGACACCTAGATATCAAGGGAAAGGCTGTAGCAGCGTTTGAAAGTTCAGATATTTGAATATCGCGCTACATTGCTTCTCGAAGCCATTCGAAGGAAATTACCGATAGTTGGATGGTAAATGACGTAGCGAGTAACAGCAGAGGTGGAGACTATTTATTGATTAAATAGTTAACTATGGAGCAGAGACTTGAGACTGGGATCAGATTACTGGCACGGCCAAATAAAAGAGAATGCAATTAGTATCAAGTAAATCGGACCAGGGATTCAAGAGATATGAGGATTTCTAGATATCAGGCGATGAAGCGTGACCCTGACCGTTTTTGTATAAAAGCAAGCTGGAGCAGGCTTAGTTAGCTCAATTCATCACAAGCACTTGGCGAACAAGTTGCGTCTACGCTGAGCCAAGGCACATGGTTGCCACGTCTACGAAGAAGTACTTTTCAAATCGTGATAGTCACGAGAAGTGCTGCGCAAACGAGTTGGAACTTAGTAAGTTTCTGGTGAGGAGAATCACTGAGGTGATTGTTTTTCTACAGACATTGGTGGAAATATTTATATTTCTTAAAGGACATATGCTAGACTTGGTCTAGAAAATAGTATTTGTCACAGTCCAATAGTAAATTAATACTTGGATGTTTAAATCCATTTAAAGTCAGTTTTCATATTTTGTAACTATTTAACCACTTCGATCCGTCAGTACAGTGAAGAATAGTCTATAACGGTGGCGTTCATTAGTCTACGCAAGGGAAACTGCAAGTTGTCTAGCGCATGGCAGATGGTGATATACAAACCATGCCCAGGGAACGATCTTCAGAACAGCCGTTAACTGCTTAGACTGTCAACGTTTTTCTTGTACTGATGAGATTACAGTGAGTTAGGTTACAACTGACACATTTAAGAAGAGATCGCTTAGATCTGACCCTTTTCAAACAAACTGTTATGGCTTTGTTAGAAGCACATATTAAAATGGAACCACAGTCATTTAAAACGTCGAAAGATACTACCACTATGTCTGACTAGCCGATTTGTGGGTCTACAATGGCGGCCGATACAAGGATTATACGTGCTTGTCCGCTAGGGCATGTCTACGGATAAATCTGGTATAGACCAGGTTTACTACACTTCAAGAACATCAAGAAATGTAAGCCACATTTGAATTATTTTATGCCTAGCTAATTGGAACAAACTATTTTTCTGCAGATGACCAACACATTTTTTTTGTCATATTTAAAGCTTGTAATGATTTACGCAAGACTAGTTAGATTTATTCTGAGCATTTTCAGCACTCAGAACAGTTTAGGATCGATGACCGAGTATTTTGAGCATTTATTTGAATTTTTCATATTTTTGGGAAATCACGGTAATCAGCCGATGTAACTGTAAAAGTTAAATTTATTTTTGTTGAGGAATGGATATTTTTTCCATATTCGAAGGTTCGAACATGTGGATTCTCACATAATGAGATGATAATTAAACATATTTGAAATAATAATAATAATAATAATCCACTAATAATAATAATAATAATTTTCATAATTTTTCTAAATAATTCTTGGATATTATATTTTATAATAATCATATGTATTGAGAAAGAGCCTATGAAGTAGTTGAAGCATTTCTAGTTTGGGACAGGAGATTTTACGAAGGAGAGTGGTTAGCGCAAGCCCGCATTCAACCAACATTTCAGTTCTGGTTGAACAGTTGATATTTGCTATGAGCAAAGTATATGTTTCATATAACACGGAGAGGCATGAAACGGGAAGCAATTGATATTTGTATCAAATAGGATTTTTGTATTTATATAAAATCATGACGTAAATACACTTCGAAAGTGAAATGAAGCTTTTCATAAGTATGGTAAATTCACGGGTTGAACTGAATGGTAAAATAAAATAAACTTGTCAGTTTATTAATCTTCCAGTGTTGATAACAAGCAGAGGCTTGATTTATTGTATAAATTTTGGGAAGATAATTTATGTGTGTGGAGTAGTTGAAATGCCATTCCCAGGTGCGCATGTTAAGTCGCAGGAATGAAGGTTTTTTCGAGCATCAATCAAATAGCAGGTTCGATGGCTCAGGTTTATAGTAGGAGTATTGGAGCCACACATTTCGTCGTATGAATAACCCGAAGGTTATTTCTTTGAAACCATCAGTTCTTATTTCAACCTTGTTTACGAATTCCATTTAGAATTTGATTTTGCTAGAACCCGGATTTGTCATGATAGTAGTTTATTCTTCTTCAGAGGAAGACCTTTGCCGTTGTTGTTGTTGTTATAATATTGTGTTCTTACACAAATAGTAGAATGGGCCACTGCCAATTTAAAATAATTCTTTAACCACGAATAATTTGAAGGATGTTTTCAATCCTAGTGCCATGAACTAAATGAATTCATTATAAGACTACAATTCTAATTTCCGCATTCTGTCGAAGAATTGCAAGTTGTGAAAGTTGCTAGAAATGGCCATAAATATAAATATTTTTTTCATAATAATTCCAAGTGGAAAATCTAATAGTTGAATGGTTCAACCATTTATTGATCAAGCTGATGATTCAGAAATCATATGTTTTGTTTGGAACTTGAAGTTCATAATCGAGTCACTTCTCGAATGTTTAATGTCAGAAGAACAATTAATTGTTGTTGTGCTTCGCACAGTTCTTCAATGCTATGCTCAATGGTCAAATACTTTTCAAATGTTGTTAATATGTGTTAATAATTTGTGTTGCTACGATGATAATAATAGTTTCAACGATATATTTTTGAAAACTGGAAAACAAATGAAAGTCTAAGAAATTCTATAAACATTTATTCTACGAGTGTTAATACCATGTAAATAGTCAAACAGTGATCTACGTTATTTCCAGTATGGACAATTAATTTTGAGCTGGAATAATATTAATAATTTTGGAACACAGTCCACAGGACTAACAATCGGACTTGTGTTTTCAAAAGATTGTCAAATGTGTTTGGAAGATTTCTGTATATTGTGTGTAAATAAGTGTGTGGATCGCCACACGTGGATGATGCTGCTTTGAGCATTATTCTTGCAGTCAGATTTTAACTTTAAATAAACTGAGATAATTTTACCAGATGTGTTTCACCCAATTAAATCTCCTTCTATCCTTATTGTTGCATTGAGCCAAAAATCAGCAAAGCATTTTTATAAATTTGATGTCGTTTTTGCGATTTGCTTTAACCCATCTGGCGCTCCGGGATATTTTGATTCTCGTGCTGACTGATTATTGGTAAAATGCATATGTGGTCGTGCGGACTCCGGTCTAAACGGGCACATAAAATAAGATAGAGAGAGAAATGGCTTCGAACGTGGGTCCCGATTTAGACATGGTCAATCGCATGCCGATTTGAAATTGTGATAATTTTTATAGAAATATTTTGGGAGTTGAGAGATGTCTGGTTTGGATGAATAAATTAGTAGGAAACCCAATTAGTGGGGAAAATTAAGAATTTAACTGGTTAATATTTAGAATGGGTTTGATTATTTTTGATAATGGCTTAACCATTAGGGCGTCAAGTAAATTCAGTAGTAAACGTTCGATGACTGGAGATACACATTATTAGAATCCAGGTGGAGGATATTTGAGAACTAGCATATTTTTCTTGTGATATTATGGTAAATGTAATTCGTAAAAGTAAAGAATTTTGTTTTTCCATCACGTCGATATTAGGACAAATCTCATTTTATTATAGTGTTCCAATTAGCTATTCATATTTCTTGTTCTAGTTATAAGCTTGTGTTTGCCACTGTTGTATACCCCTAAGTTTTGAATAATTGAAATTATGGAAGAAATGATGAGGATGATGAGGAGTTTGGAGGAGAGTTCGAAAGAGGCTGGACGGCGTGTAGCCGCTATTATGAAAGAAAATACTGAGGCTTTAGAAAAGAAACTTAAAGAAAATTCTGATTCTTTAGAAAGTAAACTTAAAGAAAATTCTGATTCTTTAGAGAATAAACTTAGAGAAAATTTGGATTATAAACTTAAAGTAAATTCTGATTCTTTAGAAAATAAACTTAAAGAAAATTTGAATGATAAACTTAAAGAAAATTCTGATTCTTTAGAAAATAAACTTAAAGAAAGTTTGGAAAATAAACTTAAAGAAAATTCTGAGTCTTTGGAAAATAAACTTAAAGAAAGTTCTGATAAACTCAAAGAAAATTCCGATTTGTTAGAAAACAGGTTAAAAGATAACTTAAAGGAAAATTTAAATAGTAAATTTAATTCAATGGAAAGTAAATTTAAAGAGAATTCTGAAATTTTGAAAATGACACTTGAAAGTAAAATGAATAAATTATGCGATAAAACACATGAGCTCGAAACTTCGTTAGCTACTAACGCTAGTTTAATGGACGATAAATTTCGCGATGCCGATCTTCGATCCCAAAGCTTAGCTGATAGGATAGAACATGGTCTTAGGAAAGTTGGTGAAGACATGGTCAACCTGGAAGTCAGAGTGAAGAAGGAGAGTAACGAGATGGGAATTCTAGTTGTTCAGCGTTTAACGGAACAATTCAAGGAACTTGTCATGGGAGAAATAAGAGAAGGAGTGATTCAGGAATTGCAAACTGAGATTAAAACCACAGTTGTCAATGAAATTAAAGACACACTCAAGATGGAGAATCAAGAGGGAATCAAGGAGATTAGGGAATCTTTGTCATCCCACATTGAAGTAATTGTCAAGGATATTCAAGCAACTCAGAAGGACATATCAGATATGACAGGGTCATTGAAAAGTCATGAGGCTGTTATGAACCAGATATCCATTGATGTTAAAGAAAATAGTAAGGAGACTGAAGCAATCAAGAAGATGGCAGAAGAAAACCAGAAGGAACTTGAGGCTATGAAAACTCAAATAAAGGATGAGAAACAGTCTGATCATCTTTTGAAAATGCCGAATGTAAAAGGAAAGGAACAGATACAGATAAATCTAGGAGGAGCTAGAGAGACTGATAGACAGGATGAGGTCAGGACAGTATTTCAATCCAACCCCATAACTGTATTTAAGAATATAGAAGATAAGCCTTCTAAATTTTCAGGGCGAGATTCTGTAACACCCGTGGAATTTTTGAGAGAAGCAGGTGATTATCTGAAAGATTCTAAGATCCCTAAAGAAAGACAGATCAGGGTAATAGGGAAGTTCTTGGAAGGTCCCGCACTTTTGTGGTTTAGAGCATTTAGATCCACTCTAAATACTTTTGAGGAGTTTTCTCGTGGGTTATTGAAGAAGTTTTGGTCCCCTGAAACCCAACAGCAAGTTAGAGCAGAGTTGTATTCGAAGAGATTCTCGACGTCACAACCTACTCGATACTCTACATACTTTTCTGGACAGCTGTCTAAACTCCAACATTTAGATCCGCCAATGCCAGATAACGAGTTGATTACTGCTTTGATACGACAATTTCCAGCAGACGTCCAGAGGACTTTGATCGCTGCTGACATCTACAATATGGAACAGTTTGATGAAGTATTGCAGAAGCTGGATCATACAAACGCTCAATTCTTCCATCAGAAGGGAGTAAAGAGTAATAACGCTGTGTATGCTGTTATGGCTGACAGTTATTCTCAGACACCTCGAGAGATTCGAGAGGAGCGAGAAGAGAAATCGCCGAGGGAAGATTCCAATACGAGAGGATGGAACCAATACCGTAACAGATACAGTTACAAACCATATGCAAGACCGGATGGTGGTAATCGATACAACACTCGATGGAGAAGACCACGAGATACTCAAGGAAGGTACCAGGAAAGAAGATCCTATGGTAATAACTATAATAACAGAGGGAATGTAGATACTCGTCAGTCCAATGAAGAGTTTAACAAGGACACGAGGAAAAACTTGGAAGCAAGACACCAAGATACCTTACAATTTGTGGAGCAGAGGCCCAATGATCCAGGTCCATCGGGAACACAACAATCCCGGGGGAATGGTAAAATTAAGGATTTTGAATATTGTGGAAGTAAACATTAATGGAAGCTATGAAGTAGCTAATACACGAACTGGTAACATCGTGGGAACTTATAATGCTTCGAATTTGAAGATCTATTATTCAAGAACCAGATAATTTAATGTGTAGATAGGAAAAATAAAAATTTTTCAATTTTTATTTTTTGCTAGGTGTGGGGTGGATGTGCCCAACTCTAGGAATGGGTATTCCAAGTTTCAGACACCTAGATATCAAGGGAAAGGCTGTAGCAGCGTTTGAAAGTTCAGATATTTGAATATCGCGCTACATTGCTTCTCGAAGCCATTCGAAGGAAATTACCGATAGTTGGATGGTAAATGACGTAGCGAGTAACAGCAGAGGTGGAGACTATTTATTGATTAAATAGTTAACTATGGAGCAGAGACTTGAGACTGGAATCAGATTACTGGCACGGCCAAATAAAAGAGAATGCAATTAGTATCAAGTAAATCGGACCAGGGATTCAAGAGATATGAGGATTTCTAGATATCAGGCGATGACGCGTGACCCTGACCGTTTTTGTATAAAAGCAAGCTGGAGCAGGCTTAGTTAGCTCAATTCATCACAAGCACTTGGCGAACAAGTTGCGTCTACGCTGAGCCAAGGCACATGGTTGCCACGTCTACGAAGAAGTACTTTTCAAATCGTGATAGTCACGAGAAGTGCTGCGCAAACGAGTTGGAACTTAGTAAGTTTCTGATGAGGAGAATCACTGAGGTGATTGTTTTTCTACAGACATTGGTGGAAATATTTATATTTCTTAAAGGACATATGCTAGACTTGGTCTAGAAAATAGTATTTGTCACAGTCCAATAGTAAATTAATACTTGGATGTTTAAATCCATTTAAAGTCAGTTTTCATATTTTGTAACTATTTAACCACTTCGATCCGTCAGTACAGTGAAGAATAGTCTATAACGGTGGCGTTCATTAGTCTACGCAAGGGAAACTGCAAGTTGTCTAGCGCATGGCAGATGGTGATATACAAACCATGCCCAGGGAACGATCTTCAGAACAGCCGTTAACTGCTTAGACTGTCAACGTTTTTCTTGTACTGATGAGATTACAGTGAGTTAGGTTACAACTGACACATTTAAGAAGAGATCGCTTAGATCTGACCCTTTTCAAACAAACTGTTATGGCTTTGTTAGAAGCACATATTAAAATGGAACCACAGTCATTTACAACGTCGAAAGATACTACCACTATGTCTGACTAGCCGATTTGTGGGTCTACAATGGCGGCCGATACAAGGATTATACGTGCTTGTCCGCTAGGGCATGTCTACGGATAAATCTGGTATAGACCAGGTTTACTACACTTCAAGAACATCAAGAAATGTAAGCCACATTTGAATTATTTTATGCCTAGCTAATTGGAACAAACTATTTTTCTGCAGATGACCAACACATTTTTTTTGTCATATTTAAAGCTTGTAATGATTTACGCAAGACTAGTTAGATTTATTCTGAGCATTTTCAGCACTCAGAACAGTTTAGGATCGATGACCGAGTATTTTGAGCATTTATTTGAATTTTTCATATTTTTGGGAAATCACGGTAATCAGCCGATGTAACTGTAAAAGTTAAATTTATTTTTGTTGAGGAATGGATATTTTTTCCATATTCGAAGGTTCGAACATGTGGATTCTCACATAATGAGATGATAATTAAACATATTTGAAATAATAATAATAATAATAATCCACTAATAATAATAATAATAATTTTCATAATTTTTCTAAATAATTCTTGGATATTATATTTTATAATAATCATATGTATTGAGAAAGAGCCTATGAAGTAGTTGAAGCATTTCTAGTTTGGGACAGGAGATTTTACGAAGGAGAGTGGTTAGCGCAAGCCCGCATTCAACCAACATTTCAGTTCTGGTTGAACAGTTGATATTTGCTATGAGCAAAGTATATGTTTCATATAACACGGAGAGGCATGAAACGGGAAGCAATTGATATTTGTATCAAATAGGATTTTTGTATTTATATAAAATCATGACGTAAATACACTTCGAAAGTGAAATGAAGCTTTTCATAAGTATGGTAAATTCACGGGTTGAACTGAATGGTAAAATAAAATAAACTTGTCAGTTTATTAATCTTCCAGTGTTGATAACAAGCAGAGGCTTGATTTATTGTATAAATTTTGGGAAGATAATTTATGTGTGTGGAGTAGTTGAAATGCCATTCCCAGGTGCGCATGTTAAGTCGCAGGAATGAAGGTTTTTTCGAGCATCAATCAAATAGCAGGTTCGATGGCTCAGGTTTATAGTAGGAGTATTGGAGCCACACATTTCGTCGTATGAATAACCCGAAGGTTATTTCTTTGAAACCATCAGTTCTTATTTCAACCTTGTTTACGAATTCCATTTAGAATTTGATTTTGCTAGAACCCGGATTTGTCATGATAGTAGTTTATTCTTCTTCAGAGGAAGACCTTTGCCGTTGTTGTTGTTGTTATAATATTGTGTTCTTACACAAATAGTAGAATGGGCCACTGCCAATTTAAAATAATTCTTTAACCACGAATAATTTGAAGGATGTTTTCAATCCTAGTGCCATGAACTAAATGAATTCATTATAAGACTACAATTCTAATTTCCGCATTCTGTCGAAGAATTGCAAGTTGTGAAAGTTGCTAGAAATGGCCATAAATATAAATATTTTTTTCATAATAATTCCAAGTGGAAAATCTAATAGTTGAATGGTTCAACCATTTATTGATCAAGCTGATGATTCAGAAATCATATGTTTTGTTTGGAACTTGAAGTTCATAATCGAGTCACTTCTCGAATGTTTAATGTCAGAAGAACAATTAATTGTTGTTGTGCTTCGCACAGTTCTTCAATGCTATGCTCAATGGTCAAATACTTTTCAAATGTTGTTAATATGTGTTAATAATTTGTGTTGCTACGATGATAATAATAGTTTCAACGATATATTTTTGAAAACTGGAAAACAAATGAAAGTCTAAGAAATTCTATAAACATTTATTCTACGAGTGTTAATACCATGTAAATAGTCAAACAGTGATCTACGTTATTTCCAGTATGGACAATTAATTTTGAGCTGGAATAATATTAATAATTTTGGAACACAGTCCACAGGACTAACAATCGGACTTGTGTTTTCAAAAGATTGTCAAATGTGTTTGGAAGATTTCTGTATATTGTGTGTAAATAAGTGTGTGGATCGCCACACGTGGATGATGCTGCTTTGAGCATTATTCTTGCAGTCAGATTTTAACTTTAAATAAACTGAGATAATTTTACCAGATGTGTTTCACCCAATTAAATCTCCTTCTATCCTTATTGTTGCATTGAGCCAAAAATCAGCAAAGCATTTTTATAAATTTGATGTCGTTTTTGCGATTTGCTTTAACCCATCTGGCGCTCCGGGATATTTTGATTCTCGTGCTGACTGATTATTGGTAAAATGCATATGTGGTCGAGCGGACTCCGGTCTAAACGGGCACAATACGATGGCAGTTAACTAAAGTAGGATATATGAAAATAGGCTGTATAGTTCTTCACGGAACTACTCGTTTTTCTTTACATTGAACGAGCAATGAAGGAAATTGGAGAAAAATTTAAAGTGGGTGTGAAGATTTCAAGTCTGAGATTTGCCGTTGACATCGTCATTTTGGCCGACACGCCTGAGGATTTGAATGAGTTTTTGAATGGTATGGACTCTGTCTTGAGGAAAGAATTGATGATGAAAATTAATAAATGTAAAACCAGAATATTGGAATGCAGCCGAAATAAATCAGAAAAGTCTATGGACATCAAATAGGCAGGTGAAAAGCTGAAGGAAGTAGGAGACTTCTGTTAGTTAGGAAGCAAAATAACCAGTGATGCACGAAGCAAGGAGGATATAAAAAGTAGGTTGGCTCAGGCAAGGAAAGCATTTCTACAGAAAATGAATCTGTTGACATCGAATATAGATTTAGGTATTAGGAAGGCATTTTTGAAAGCCTTTGTCTGGAGCGAGGCGCTCTATGGAAGTGAAACTTGGACTATTGGTGCAGCAGAAAAGAAGAAAATTGAGGCGTTTGAAACGTGGTGTTACAGGAGAATGATGAAGATCAAACAAACGAGGAGGTATTGAGACGAGTGGGAGAGGAGAGATGTTTCTGGCGACTGATAATGAAGAGAAGAGATAGGTTGGTAGGACACGTACTAAGACACACAGGAATAGCAAGCTTAGTTATGGAAGGAAGGGTCAAGGACAAGAACTGTAGGGGTAGACCAAGGTTAGAATATGTTAAACAGATTGCCTCGGATGTAGGGTGTGGTTACTATGTACAGATGAAACGATTAGCTCAGGACAGGGAGGAATGGAGGGCTGCATCAAACCAGTCAAAAGACTGAAGACTCAAACAACAACAACATTAATGTCCATACAATTCAGAAAAAGGCAAACAAAGTGTGTGATTTGTTCTTGCAGTCTGTGTGCAGAATACCGAGAAGGGATATGCCTAGAGTGCAAAGATGACAGGGCCTAGATTTTTGCACAATGGCTGAAATGAACAACTGTGTGCTATTTTTGTTAATTCATTTATTATTTTTATTATTATTTAGCGTATGATGCTTACAAGACAGTACTGTAATTAATAAATATAAATTTTCAAATAAACAATTTACAGCATTAGGACCCTTCATATATGGGCTGCTAGGTCTTGAATCCACTCAAGAGCTTGTGGAGTGGTTGCATGGAGCTCTTCTAAGGTCCCAGAGTACATCCAGTATATAGAGGGCATTCCTGCACGATGTGCTTGATGGTTTGCACTTCATATCCACAATCACTGATATAAGGCTGCTCCAGTTCGAGCAGTGTCACATCGAATTCTGTTCAGACGGGACCAGACAGCTCGAGCGAGATAGAATCCAAGTAGTTTGATGGTAGGATCAGGTACGTCAATTAGGCCACGAGGTGGAGGGGTAGACCATTCACTTTCCATGAATTTCGGGGGTTGAATGGAGTTCAATAGCCGTATTGTAGGCTGGTTTTCGTGATTTCAACCTGGATGTAGAAGGTTGATTGACGTCTTGGTGGATTGGGAGAACTTCACTCTTCATAATTCTGCGCCACAGGCGGGAAAGAACTTGCTGTCCCCTGATGTGAGGAGGAACAATATTATTCAGTACAGGTAGCCACTGTGAGGGAGTGCAATGTAGAGTGCCAGAGATAATCCGCATTGTCTGGCGGAGTTGAATATCAACCAGTTGGCAATGGGAGCTGTTAAACCATACACCTGCACAGTATTCAGCTGGAGAGTAATTCATTATCTACGTTTTAAAGTATGTTCCCCTATGCATTAGAATAGCGATAATTAAATTATGACAGTTAAAGGTTTGTGTGCAGTAAATTGTTATTTCTAACAAGGCAATTTTATTATTAATCGATAGAATGTATGTGTGAATGCGTAGAAGCAGGGAAGTACATCAATTCGATTCTCTAGAGCAGGCTGTTCCAGAAGAGCTGCTTGCCCGTGAGCAGCGGAGTACACGCCGCCTTGCGTGAGTAAACCTGCAACATGCAATCCAGCTCTGCTGTGGGGGGGCTGCCGTCATTTCGCGGTGGATACATCAGGACTGGCAGGAAGCGCATGGACTTGTGCTATGACCTTCGCCCAGTGACGTATTGGCAATCACCCCCAGTCCCTCTCCAACCGTGCTCCGAGCATTAATGCTGAGTACTCGCGTGTACGCATACTCAAACTCGTGGATTTGTAACAGCCTGCTTTAGAGTCTAGAGTCTAGGTGACAGAAAACAGGACCAATTAAAATAATGCATTTTAAATGAATTCCTGAGCCTCCGTGGCTTAGGCGGCAGCACGCCGGCCTTTCACCGCTGGGTCCGTGGTTCAAATCCCGGTCACTCCATGTGAGATTTGTGCTGGACAAAACGGAGGCAGACAGGTTTTTCTCCGGGTACTCCAGTTTTCCCTGTCAAAATTTCATTCCAGCAACACTCTCCACTATCATTTCATTTCATCTGTCATTCATTTAATCATTGCCCCAGAGGAGTGCGTAAGGCCTCGGCAGCCGGCACAGTCCATATCCTCGCCGCTAGTTGGGGGCTTCATTCATTCCATTCCTGACCCGTTCGGAGACTGGAAGCAGGCTGTGGATTTTCATTTTAAATGAATTCCTATATCACTATTAAAATTGGGTCACCAGTGACCCCACAGTGTGGTTTATGTCCTGAATGTGTCACAGTGTTGTTCTACGGTTAATACATGTGTTGAAAATAAGATAGCGCCAAAACCAGGCGCAATGTCTGCGCTCGGAATAATGTCCGGACATTATTATTTGCGTACATTCCCCTTTAAGGAGAACGCTAAAAAAACAAAAATCTATATTTTGGTTGTGGCTCTTTTCTTGTTTTTATCTTCCCAGAAATCTTTCATTCGTTCACGATGCGCCTTCTTATCTTCATCAGTCTATTTACGCCTATTTCATTTGGGTTGTGATCTAAATTCAAATTTCTGGTTTTTTGATTTTTTCTCTACAAAAATGAATGTCTTCTATGGGGATATGTAATTCTTGTGAGTCTTCCATAGTTTCTTTGTACCAAGAAGTACCCTATTTCGACGTAGAAATTATGTTGAATATTCTTTTAATGTCGTTCAATCTGGCGATGTGTGTAAAGAACTTCACTCTGCGTTTTCTGATGAGTGTCGTGATAGATTCAGTATTTCTGTATAATTCTTCTGCGGATCATTTTTGCCCGAAATTATCTCTGAAAATGGCGCCGTAAATATTTCTCAGAATGTTCCTTCCTTGTTTTTAAATGTCTTTAATGTTGGCCATTCCCTTGGTGCCTGTGGTTTCTGATGCGTATACGGCTTCCGGAAAGACTGCCGTTTTATAATGTCGTAATTTGGAAGCCAAGGAGATATTTTTTTATTGATTCAATTATTCATTAATTTAATATTAATTAATTAATTAATTTATATATTTATTTTTCTTCTTTCTTCGATTTTGGCCTACTTTTGACCACGGTAAATAATTGGCAAATGACTAACCAGCAAATCAATTGTTTCCCCTCGTCCAGAGTAGGCCAAAATCGATGAATGTAGAAGAATAATAATAAGAAATAGATGAATAAAGATGATGATGATAGTAATAATAATAATAATAATAATGGTAATAATAATGACATGGATTTTAGTGGCAGAGAAAGACGTGTAATCATTTACAATCGATGTCAACCAATGAATATTCTCATTACTTCCGGCCGGCATATTACGGAATGTTGGGACTAATGGGAGTGAGGTGATATCTTGGGTCAGACAGGGTCGTTATGTCTGCTATAAGGCCGTCCACAGACCCACCTTCGTCGCCAGTAATGACCAGAGTCTGGTTGTAAAACAGCACGTCTCCTTGGAAATAGGACAGGTCACTCTGTTGAGACCCAATTCCCTGATCGGACTGTTCTGAGTGATCGGGAGCCATGAGAACAATTCCACCTCAGCCAATCATGGTTTTGCTCTTGTTGTTCACGGAATGGAGTGTTGCTTAGGACAGTGCTCACTGAATAGAGTTAGCAGCAGTGGCGTACATGCCAAGTAAGCCTGGGTGTAGAGCGACACGAATTCTTATTTAAATAAGATAAACTGCACCAAATTCACACTTTTGCAGACGGCACTTACTGGAACAATAGGATGTTTGCCTTAACGCAACAATGACTCCTTTTAGACATCATAACAACAGACATCATACGCTCTGGGTGTCAAATAACAAAGCTTGCACCCGGCACCTGAGGCCATACGATATTATTATTATTATTATTATTAGCAGACATCATAGAAATAATCAGGGACACTTCAGCATAACTTATACTATACACGGACGACATGGTAATTGGCTCAAAGAATAAGGAAGAACTTCAAGAAGTTATAGACAGACTCACGGCAAGGGCAGACAGAAATGAACTAAAAATTAACCAAAGTAAAACCAAACAAATACCTTTATCAGAGGAGGGAAACAATCTCAAGAAACACAATGACACTTCGCAATGATCTTTTAGAAGTAGTCCCTAAGTTCAAATACCTTGGAATTACTTCACCAACACTATCTTCCTTCAACATTCATGTTACAGCGAGAGCAACTGCAGCATTAAAAGCCATTCAACAGCCGCAACAAATTTCACTAATCTCCGCAATAACACTGTTTAAAACGGCCATAGCACTAATTGCAACCTACGGGATCAAATATCCACTGGGACAAACTTACGATCACCAACCTGTCAGCAATTGAAAATGTAAAAACCCGCTACCTAAAACGGATTCTGGGAGTTGGGAAGACAGCACTATCAAGGTCAACATATGTACTAACAAAAGAAACATTCTTCATTGAGGACATTAAAGCACAATTCTGGTTATCAAGTACAAAAGGCTTATGAGAAGACTCTCCACCTACTAAATGAGAAGAAAAAAACCATATCGCCCGAATATTACACAACAGACGCTATTACAACATAAGAATGGAAGTAGCCAAATTACGAACTCCGACATATAAAGACAAGATAGGCAACACACGGTTTTCACCATAAATTATGTCGTAACCAAATATTCCATCAACCAGAAGAAGACTGCGTGTGCAAACTGTGCGACAAACACTGTTTGAGATATCATGTTCAAAATTGCAAAAAGAGGACAATCTCAATAAATAGACTAGGACAAGTAAAACTTAAAGGCATAGCATTAGACTGTTTGGCATTTGCTGATGACATGGCATTAATTGCCCAAAACATCTCTGATGCCCAATACCAACTTGAACTTCTACAAGAACAAGCAAAGAAAATTGGATTGCAAATCTCATTTGATAAAACAAAATTTATGACAGATATAAAGAATGCCCCATCTGAAATTGAAATTGGTACTGACCATATATCTCGTGTGAAGGAATTTAAATATTTGGGTGAATGGATTACCGACAATTGTAATGAGAAGAGGTCCATTACAACAAGAATTCAAAAAATGGAAACTGCTTTTCAGTTAACGAAAAATACTTACAACAAAAAGAGTCTTTCCTGGAAATGCAAAATTCAACATTATACAACAGTGATCGGGCCCGAAGCTCTCTACGCTTCAGAAACTCTCACTCTTCAACATAGAACACTTCGAGATCAGTTGGAAGTGAAGGAACGTAAAATAATGAGGAAAATCTTAGGGCCGAGAATCAAAGATGGTGTTCATCTTCCAAAGCCAAATGCTGAAATATATAAAACCATCTCCAAAATCACAGACAAAATGCGTATGCGACGAATCCAATTCTTGGGGCACCTGGAAAGAATGGACCCAAATAGACTAACTCACAAAATTCACACATACTTGAAAAACAAAACAACTAGATCAAATTGGTACAAACAGACTGAAAAAGACTTGCAAGAATTAGGATCGCCAAATCTCCTAGACCGAAATGTCATCAGAACACTTGCACTCACACGGGGTTTCGAGGAGGAAGAAAGACGGCCATACCACCATATCTGGTCTGCACAACGGAAGCAAACCCATTCGTTGCGTATGAAGGAGTACTGGGCTGCAAGAAAGGCTAACCATTGTTGATTCCGCGTGGTCCTAAGAGACCCATTCGCGACGAAGAAGAAGACTAGGACAAGAATAATTTATATGTCAATATGCACATTGTGCGATTTCATTAAATAACAATGGAAATTTTTACGTGAATTTTCTTTGACAAATAATTATTTTTCCGGAATTCTTTAAAGAAAACCAAAACATACAATAGTACGTGTCAATATACAACAGTTTTTTGTCAAATACAATTTAAGTCAAAAAAAATCCTCTCGGCACGCCGGAAGGCGGAGGTAGATTTCACCGGGCAAACTAGGGGATTGGCTATAATAGGCAAAATATGCAGGTTTTCGTAGGAGGATCAGACCTCATTGATTGAAAGAAAGTATTTTACATTTGGAGGTTAAAAATCAACTTTTTTTCGTTTTTGTATGCATATTTTTTATCATTTTATTGTCTATGGGGATGGTAACCTTCTTGTCATTCGGGGTTCATTTTTATACTTCTGATCACACTGTCCTTATGCAAGGTTTGGAACTGATGTGTAACTATCTGACAGTCTGTTACTTCTTCTCGCAAAATTTTATCTCCGGCAGAGATTTTTGTTGGTTCCTCAGTTTAGGGGCTGCGACAACGTGGTCATGTAACCCCGGGTGTGTAGAATCTGATAAACGGTGTTAATTTTGATGACTGTTTTAGTGTGTAATTCAGGTAAGGTCTGCAGACGGTCAATTTTAAGTAGTAGTTCCTAATTTTGTACCATATCCTAACGTGAACGACACCTAGCTGTGAACTTGGCTACTAGATGCCACCGCAACCAGCAACTTGCAACGAACGTTGGAACTTCTCCTCCAAAGGAAAGAATGCTGAGGGTTTTTTAGCGCTCTTAGAAAATCCGACGACTTTGGACGGCTTTGAACCAGCGACCTTGGGCATATAAGTTCAGCATGCTACCAGTTAGCCACTTCCCACAGTCAGATGGAAAAATGAATGTGATCTCGTGCAATGGCGTTGTCTTGGCAACCTCTGATAGCTCATCCCTCATCAATTTAGAAGCGTTGTCACGGTAACCTCTGATGGCACTTGGCATGTTCTTTAATTCCGAAATCATTTTTCTCATCCCTTGGCGTAATGGTAGGTCAGATCAAAATTCTTTCAGACAAAGTTTTAGGTAATTATTAGGGGAATATTTTCCATTATGTACGGGTTTGATATTGTGCCTATTAAGAGAGATATGATTAATGTTTCCCGAAAAAAAAAAAACTTTTTTCCACCCCTTTGGTCAATGGTTGGTGGTATCAAAAAACCTATTTGACATAAATTTTTGGCACTTATCCGACAAATATTATGAACTTTGAATTGATTCGATATTTCACGTATTAAGAGAGTTATAGCGACATTTCACTTTTTCGAAAAAAAAAGCCCCCCCCCCATTTTCACCCCCTTTAACCGATTTTGCCCATTAACGAACTCGACCGATTTTTTAAGGGGTTACATATTATGTAAAACATAAAAGTGATTGGTGCAAAATTACGGCAGTTATCGTGTCCACAACAAACTGATATATATGCATATATATACACACACATATATATAAACTTTTGAACTGACGGTGGTTTGGGGGATGTGAAACACGAAGATATGTCGAAATTTTCCGGAAGTCGAAACATGGCACCCATTGCAATAGTTAGCTTTCTGATGAAATCTACCTAAAATAGGCTACATAACTTAAAATACTACCATCAACGACACTTAGCTGTGAACTTGGCTACTAGATGCCACCGGAACCATCAACTCGCAACGAACGTTGGAACTTCCCCTCCGAAGGAAAGCATACTCAGGGTTTTTTGGCGCTCTTAGTAAATCCGACGACTTCAGCCGGGTTTGAACCCGCGACCTTGGGCATAGAAGTTCAGCATGCTACCAGTTCCGATACCGAAGTCGCTTCCCACAGACATATGAAAACAGAATGTGATCTCGTGCAGTGGCGTTGTCATAGCAACTGCTGATGGCTCAACCCGTATCAATTAAAAGTAAAGTTGTCATGGCAACCACTCTTGGCACTTGGAATTTTCTTATAATTTAAATCATTTTGCTCACTCCGTGGCGAATGGTGGGTCATATCGAAAATTCTTTCAGACAAAAGTTTTAGGTAATTATTGGAGGAATATTGTCCATTTTGTACGGTTTTGATATTGTGCCTATTAACAGAGATATGATTAACGTTTCCCGAAAAACCCACTTTTTTCCGCCCCTTTGGTCAATGGTTGGTGCTATCAAAAAACTTATTTGACATAAAGTTTTGGCACTTATACGACACATATTATGAACTTTGAATGGATTCGATATTTCACGTATTAAGAGAGTTATAGCGAAATTTCACTTTTTCGAAAAAAAGTCCCCCATTTTCACCCCCTTCGACCGATTTTCCCCATTAACGAACTCGACCGAGATTTTATAGGGATACATGTTATGTAAAAAATTCAAAGTGATTGGTGCACAATTACGGCAGTTATCGTGTCCACAAGAAACTGATATATATATATATAGATAGATAGATAGATACATATATACATAAATTATATATAAACTTTTGAACTGACGGTGGTTTTGGGGTCTGGGGGATGTGAAACGCGAAGATATGTCGAAATTTTCCGGAAGTCGAAACATGGTACCCATTGCAATAGTTAGCTTTCTAATGAAATCTACCTAATTGCCATTGCAGCAGGAAGATACATACAATAACCTACAAATTCCAACCTTTGCTCCAATCCGCAAAGAGCCTATATTCGACTTATGGAGGTTACTTTCTGACGATCAAAGGACATTTTTAAAGGAATTTGTGTTCAGTCTGTTTGTAGTAATGTACAATCACCGACTGTTTAGATACAGCATTTTCACTAAATTATTTTACGGAAAAAGTAGACAGGAGATCGATCCGGGCAAATATGTGTCCGTCCTTCTGTCTGTTTGTCTGTCTGGGTGTGTGTGTCCACATATCAACTCCGAAACGGCTGCAGCTATGTAATCCAAATTTGGTATGAGTAAACATCTATACCTGATTATCTTACGGCCATATTTGAAAATGACATCAGTGCTACTAACTGCTGAAAAATCTCAATTGAAATTTCAGCTCTGTTGGATATCTCAGAAGTTATACATGCAAACTGTTCCAAAACTGGCACACATCAACATTCCAGATCAATTTTCGGGAGCCCATATATGACAGTGTTGCCAACATGAATCTAAGCCTGCTGATAGGTCCAAAATGCATGTCACTTCTAAGTTATCAATTGGATTTTCACCAATTTTCGTATGACTATTGTGTACCATAACAGATATGACAAAGCGTATTCCTGAGAGCCATCAGGGCTGCCAACAGTTAATAAAAA
The DNA here is from genome assembly GCA_946902985.2 of Meconema thalassinum. Classification (NCBI taxonomy): domain Eukaryota; kingdom Metazoa; phylum Arthropoda; class Insecta; order Orthoptera; family Tettigoniidae; genus Meconema; species Meconema thalassinum. Next base: position 299,767,728 of record OX336396.1, on the reverse strand, counting down.
TTATCTCTCTATTTTTATCATAAAACCAATATATCGGAAAGTAGGCAAGCCAACAGCTCGAAACTCTGCACACGTACTGTATAGTAGACCTACCCGACATTCTAGATTAATTTGGAGTAATTAACAGACGTCGATGCTGCCAACATGATTCTAAGCCTGCTGATACGTCCAGTTTTAAATGCATGTAACTTCTATACTAACAAACGCATTTCAACCAAATTTCGTATGTGGTTTGTGTACCATAAGAGATATGACTATGCTCGCAATTAAAATGGATTCAATTTAAAAAGCAGTAACTGAGGAGGGCCATACTGAGGCCGGAACTGGTATAATTAATTAATGTTCAATTCAAGTTTATTGACATAATGTGGAATAAAATCAATAAATTCTCTTTGGTATTTCTGTTAGTTTAAACAGCAATGAGGATACTTTTAAAATGATTGAGTTCATTTCACTACGTAATTTCCTTTTAGTGTTAGAAAACTATCGATGCGAATAATTTGAATTGTATATCACTTTTGGATCAATCGAATGCTCCTTTACAAAAGTAAGAGAGGAAACAGGTCTTTAGAGAAAGATATGATCAAGAGCAGAGATATTTGCTTGAGGAATTCTTGGATGAGAAAGAGGAAGATTAATTATGAAAGTTAAATAATAGTGCTTGTTTTACTGGAAGAAAGAGAGAGAGAGAGAGCGCGCGCTTTAGTGAACTACAGGCCACCAGCCATTGTCTTGCTGCCTTCATTTCCGTTCTGTCTTTTCTAAAACAGCCCAAGAAGAGGGCTCAATATTGTGGGTGGTGTAGACAAGTGTCTGGTGAGACAAACGACAGAGCAGGCTGGCAGCCATCGGCTGGCTTGTGTTTAATAACCGCGCCAGAGAAAGCGGGGAATTGAAGACGTCAAGGGAACTGCCTCAGAAATGAGGATGGCTGTTTCTCTTTTGTCGGAATGTCATCACTTTCTTGCTTTACAATATTGTTACGTTTCAAAATGCAAAATGAAGTCTTGGGAAAAGGAAATGTTTAATAATGTGTCTGTTATTTCATGGTCAGACATTCTCAAGTCAGAAGTAGTGACAACTTGAATATTCCACGCGAAGGCAGCAGCAAATGAAAGAAGACACAGTATATTGTAGTTCTGAAATGTTGTGAAATATGTCAAGGGGAATATTATTGGAACTAGAACGAGGGTAGCTTAAGGTATGTATATACAGTACGTTTGAAATGGCTTTCTTTTATCATTTTATCATTTTAAATGATCTTATCGACTTCGTCGTTACGCTGGGGTCTGGTGTTACTTTACGGTGACGGGACGAAATGTACCCAGATGCACTAAGGTGTGTGACGTCATAGTACCGCATGGTGCACGTGATCCCCGACAATCTCTACTACGTTAGTATAAGACAAAAATCCCCGATTCTTGGATGTCACGGGTAATCTCGAGAACCACTGGATGGATTTTGCTGCGGTTTTCACCATTCTGTAAAGGATATCTCGAGGAAATATTCTGTAGAAAATAATTAATGTATGATCAAAGGAAGCCAAGAAGTAACGATTTCAGTGAAAAAGTCGAAAACAAACCTGGCATCCGTGCGCTTCTTAAGCTTACGCTGAGCAAACCGTTAAAAATATGAATATACTATGAGCGTAAGAATTGGTCAGCATGAAAAGTTCTACAAAAACGTCCGCGAGAGCATATCTCTATCCTCAATACATCGCCCAGTATAAGTGTTTTTAGACTGAATGGAAGGGGCATGTCCCCGCGCACTCTGGTGAGCGTGAAGGCATCCCGCGTGCTAGACCTTGCTTTGCCCTTGGTTTGCACTTGCCATTCGCGAGTAATTTGAAACAAGGTAGCAAGATAAGTATTATGCAGATAATTTTCTAACATGTCAAGAGTCCAGCCTTTCTAGTATTAGTCAGCATTTGTAGCATTTAAAATTATACAAAGTCTAGTCTTTCAGGCAAACTGTCAGTTTTTAATCAAAAAGTCAATTTTTGTTTCTTCATTGTAAATGGAAGCTTCATTTGTCTGCTTGAAATTAACATACTGTATATTTAATTATTTACTTATTTATTTATTTATTTATTTATTTATTTATCGTATGGCTTTTAGTGCCGGGAGTGTCCGAGGACATGTTCGGCTCACCAGAGTAGCCTATGTAGCTGCTTCAAGCGGACACCTCTAGGGTGAGCTACAAGTTCCGTTAATTCCAAGTAGTTCCAACTTTCGCTACCAGATATCAATGATACCTACTGATGAACGCTGGAACTTTAATAGAGCGTTACAACGAAATCAAACCTAGAAATTTAGCTCCACACAAGTTTAGTCTGTGGAAGGATCTTTTACATGCCATAAATCTGTGACATGGGACCGCCGGCTTTACTTCCACTCCTAAGGAAGGCATACTGAAGGATTTTAACGCTCTTAAAAAATCCGACGACTTCGGCTGGGTTTGAATCCACTATCTTGGGCACAACAGTTCAGCGTGCTACCAACTACGCCACCGAAGCCGCTTGTATATTTAATGTCAATTTTCCACCTGTAAGTAGTTGAACTATTTTGATGAAGATGATGATAATTGTTGTTTTCAGGGGCCTAACATCTAGGTTATCGGCCCCTAATGGTTTGGGTGTTACTGAAAGATGAGTTGAGAATGTAAACTATAACTAATACTAACTACAGTCTTACATACTAGAAGAAGAAATGGTAAACAAATAAAGGACAAGAAGAAAAGAAATGCCATCAACACTCGAAGAATCAGGATTGAGGGACTTGGAAGGAAGGAAAGCCATGAAAGGCAGATAGGATCGGGAAAGAGGAGAAGGCCCGCCGCAATGTCAGTGGAAAAAGGGAAAAGCGGACCCACCACAGGAATCGCTCGGGATCGCCAACTCACGAACTCACCCTGCCCCTGAGGGTGTAGCAATATCCAGGGTGCACCAGAAGTGGTGGGGCTACACATACCCTGCCTCCTTGAGGGCCTTGAGCAGAAGGCAGGAGATAACATGAAAAGAAAAGGAAGGCTGACCCCTCGCAGAAGGGGGTTATCAGGTACGATGAGCAAGGGACAATTAAGGCTGGAAAGGAAGAGACTACCTAGGCCTCAGATACCCTAATACCGTCGGGATCGCGAGAGAACAAGATTTGACCAACAGCGGTCGACAGGAAACAAGACGGTGAGGAGCCCGTCACAAGTAAGTGGAAGCAATGCCGGACTCAGCTGGGGTCCCGTGGTCTTAAACTATTTTAAGTGGGCTCGTATTCACATGTCTGGGGGCGTTGCTCGACAGTATCTTACTTGCTTCTTAATATCCCGGAATATCAAATAAGGTATGAACATCTGAAAATGACGTACAGTATTAGCTAAATGCAAATGTAGGATCCAGGTTCATCGCTCCCAAAGAATTACCGTTTTATCATTTTAAATGATCTTGTCGACTTCGTCGTTACGCTGGGGTCTGGCGTTACGTTACGGTGACGGGACGAAATGTATCCAGATGCACTGAGGTGAGTGACTTCATAGTACCGCATGGTGCATGTGTTCCCCGACAATCTCTACTTCGTTAGTATAAGACAAAAATCCCAGATTCTTGGATGTCACGGGTAATCTCGAGAACCACTGGATGGATTTTGATGCGATTTTCACTATTCTGTAAAGGATATCTCGAGGAAAGTTTCTGTAGAAAATAATTTATGTATGATCAAAGGAAGCCAAGCAGTAACGATTTCAGTGAAAAAGTCGAACACGAACTTGGCGTCCGTGTGCTTCTTAAGCTTACGCTGGGCAAACCGTTAAACATATCAATATACTATGAGCGTAAGAATTGGTCAGCATGAAAAGTTCTACAAAAAGGTCCGCGAGAGCATATCTCTATCTTCAATACATCGCCCACTATAAGTGTTTTTAGACTGGATGGAACGGGCACGTCATCCAGCCATCTCCCTCCGCTCGCTTGACCTTGCTTTGCCCTTGGTTTGCACTTGCCGTTCGCGAGTAATTTGAATCAAGGTAAAGTATTATAACGCAAGATAAGTATTATGCAGATAATTTTCTTAGATGTCGAGAGTCTGTGGCTTCGAGCGAAGCGAGAATCCTCCAGCCTTTCTAGCATTTTTCAGCATTTGTAGCATTTAAAATTATACTAAGTCTAGTCTTTCAGTCTGCCTGTCACTTTTTAGTCAAAAAGTCAATTTTTGTTTCTTCATTGTAAATGGAAGCTTCATTTGTCTGCTTGAAATTAACATACTGTATATTTAATTATTTATTTATGTAGCTGCTACAAGCGGACACCACAAGGGTGAGCTACAAGTTCCGTTCAATTTCAAGTAGTTCCAACTTTCGCTATCAGATATCAATGTTACCTACTGATGAACGCTGGATCTTTAATAGAGCGTTACAACGAAATCAAACCTAGAAATTTAGCTCCACACAAGTTTAGTCTGTGGAAGGAACTTTTACATGCCATAAATCTATGACATGGGACCGCCGGCTTTACTTCCCCTCCGATGGAAGGCATACTGAAGGATTTTAACGCTCTTAAAAAATCCGACGACTTCGGCTGGGTTTGAATCCACTACCTTGGGCACAGCAGTTCAGCATGCTACCGACTACGCCACCGAAGCCGCTTGTATATTTAATGTCAATATTCCACCTGTAAGTAGTTGAACTATTTTAATGAAGATGACGATAATTGTTGTTTTAAGGGGCCTAACATCTAGGTTATCGGCCCCTAATGGTTTGGGTGTTAGTGAAAGATGAGATGAGAATGTAAACTATAACTAATACTAACTACAGACTTACAGACTAGAAGATGAAATAGTAAACTAATAAAGGATAGGAAGAAAAAAAATGCCATCAACACTCGAAGAACGAGGATTGAGGGACTTGGAAGGAAGGCGAGCCATGAAAGGCAGATAGGAAAGGGAAAGAGGAGAGGGCCCGTGCCAAAGTCAGTGGAAAATGGGAAAAAGTGGACCCAGGTCAGGGATCCCTCCGGATCCCCAAATCCCGAACTACCCAGACGTGAGCCCCTGAGGGTGTAGCAATATCCAGGGTGCACCAGAAGTGGTGGGGCTACATACACCCTGCCTCGTTGAGGGCCTTGAGCAGAAGGCAGGATATAACATGAAAAGAAAAAGAAGGCTGACCCCTCGCAGAAGGAGGGTATCAGGTACAATGAGGCAAGGGCCAATTAAGGCTGGAAAGGAAGAGACTCCCTAGGCTTCGGATACCCTAATACCGTCGGGGTCGGAAGAGAACAAGAGTTGACCAAGAGAGGTCGACAGGAAAGAAGACGGAGAGAAGCCCGGCACAAGTAAGTGGAAGCAATGTCGGACTCAGCTGGGATCCCGTGGTCTTAAATTATTTTAAGGGGGCTCGTATTCACATGTCTAGGGGGCGTGGCTCCACGGTATTTTACTTGCTAATTAATGTCCCGAAATATCAAATCAGGTATGAAAATCTGAAAATGACGTACAGTATATTAGCTAAGTGCAAGTGTGGGATCCAGGTTCATCACTCCCGACGTATTACCTAGTTTGGTTGGTTGGTTCCTCAGTTTAGGGGCTGCGACAACGCGGTCATGTAGCCCCGTGTACTTTGGGTGTGTGTAGAATCTGTCTGATAACCGGTGTTAATTGTGATGGCTGTATTAGTGTGTGATATCTGTTTTTTAATTCAAGTAAAGATTGCAGACTTTGATTTTTTCAAATTGTTCCTACTTTTGACGCCAAACGCCACCGTCAATGACAACTTGTTCAGAACTTAGCTACTAGACGCCAGCGCAGTCGGCTCCTGGTAACGAACGTAGGATCCTAAGAGCGTTGTTTACATTCTTAACCTATACAATTTAGCTTCACACAGGTGTAATTTAGTGGAAGGTTCTTCAACATGCTATAAATCTATGACATGGGTTCGCCGGCTTTACTTCCCCTCCGAAGGAGGTTTGAACTCGCGATCTTGGGCATGGAATATCAGCATGCTACCAACTAAGCCACCGAATCCGCTAATTACCTAGTTTAATATGTCTAACTTAGTTTATTTATTTGGTCATATCATAAATGAGGAACTTCATCTGCGTTATTCTCAGAAATTTAATCATTATCACTTTAAGCTTTTCAAATTAACAAAATCAACATTAAGATTTGACATAGGAATATTATTGTTACATCAAATTAAAACTAATTAATGTAGGAACGCTGGGAACTAGTGATTTTTGGATACTTCAAAAAGTTTAGATACCTTGTTTATTTTAAGTAATGATATAATTGAAAAGGGAGCTAGGAATTGCAAGAACGTCCCCCTCGAGGCTGGCATATGTCCTAACAAAAGAAACATACTACATCGAAGAGCTCACATTAAGACTACAACTGCCCTCTACCTACCAAGCATCCTCGAGATAAGACATCAGAACCAGAACGAAATCCCGCTCGAATTCTACGCAACAGAACTTAGCCTCCAATAATAGAAACAGAAGAAATGGAGGACAGAAAATGGACAAATGAAAACCTGGAGATGAAACATGTGATAACAAGACTCGCCATCCACGGTTTCCACCACAAGATTTGTAGAAATGTTAAATATCATGAACCGAATGAAGAATGCATATGTTCTCTGTGCAATAACCCCTGCGACAAATACCACACAACATCATGCAGCAAACAGACAAAGATCATAGTTGAATACAGTAAAGATTAGTCTACCTGTAATTATTTGTAAGCACACCTTGTAACTGTCCATTATGGCCACTTGGCTGCAATACATATTTATTAACATTGAATTTCTTTCTTGAAAAATGAAAAGTAACTCCTGCACTCTGTCTGCTGCAGAACATTATACGCGTTAAATAGAAGACCTCAGTAAACTAAATTTGAAAATTAAACTATATTTAGTAATTTTTTGGCATTTTGAAACATTGTCATTTATTATTCTGTTATTCAAAGATTCAGAGAATTAAAAACAGAAGTAGTACATTATGCAACGAGCCTATAATGGCAATAATTAAGACACGATTATGTTTATAAAACGAGCGTATGCGAGTTTTATAATTTCCATACGAGTGTCTTAATTACCATTATAGGCGAGTTGCATACGACTGTTTATGTTCGACGATAATTATTATAATTAATTTATGTTCGAACATAAATATTCATAAATATCTGTCGAGATTTTGCCAGTTTTATGTACTGAACAGAGCGCATGAGACGCCGAGAATGCCTTGTATTTGACCATGACCTCCTCCATTACCCTACTATGACATTAGGCCAGGCAGTGAAATTTAAATTAGATGGCAGTGAAACTCAGCGCATCTAATTATCTAATTGGTCAAACAACTGTTTCTTGAGCTCTGATTGGTGGGAGAAAGTGTTTCATAATGAAACATAGTGTTGTAATGAGCCTCATTATAGTACAGTTTTCTGACATATAATAGTCAGGGTCGAACATAATAGTACATTATAATGGCTATAATTAAGACACGAGTATTTTTGCGAGTTTTATAATTTCCATACGAGTGCCTTAATTACCATTAAAGGCGAGTTGCTTACGACTGTTTATGTTCGACGATAATTATAACTTTATTATACGTTTTAACATAAATATTCATAAATATCTGTTGAGAGTCAGCTACGGTACTTGAATTTTGTGATCGCAGAGCGAGCGTTGGGTGTTATATCTCTGTCTTTCAAGATCTTTGAACGACCGACGCATGCGCTCTGTGTGCTTGCAATGCCATATGCAGCCATATGTTTACATCAGCCGTCCCTCAGTAATATTGTCACCGGTGTCATTTGAAGACAATGCGCTGTGCAGAAATTAGCGTAGGTGATTTTAAGGTACAGTGCTATTGCTTGTCTCATATTCGCCAGTTTATTTACGCGAACATATGGACGGTGCGTATTCCATGTCGGTAATTTATTATAGTTCGATGTTGTGTTTATGTCCGACATGTTGGATTTTGAGCGCATGCGCGAAGGTATCGTTACCTAATTGGTCAATGAACGAGCTCTGATTGGCTGGAGAAACTGTATCATAATGGAAAACAGTGTTATAATGACCATCATTATGATACAGGTTTCTGACACGTAATAGTGAGGGTCGAACATAAACAAAGTTTTTCATTCAAAAAATTGATGGTTGGGTTACATGTGTGATGTGGTAAAAGTTTCAAAGGAATTGGTTCAAAAGTGTGGAATTTCTTCCTAAACGTAGGTTTTGGGCCCTTATCTAATTACACAAGTCAACACAAACTTTTGAGTCTGAGTTCTGTATGTCTCATTTTGATTTGTCATGCCTTATTAATGAAGGAAATACTAGTTTTACCTAGTAATGTTTGATTTTGTAGAAAGAGTTTTGTCGATACATTAAATTATTTCTTGCAGAATACTGTAGATCACAACTGAGAACTCAGTGCATTGGCTATTCCACACCTCGACTCTATTTCCTTCCCCATACAACCATCGTGAGAGAATATACAGTTTGGGAGTTGGCGAAACTGAGGGATTCCTGAGCTGGGTCCGGATTTCCCCTTTCTCCATTGCCTTTCAGACGGGCTCTCTCCTCTTTCCCTTTCCTATCTGCCTTTCATGGCTTCTAAGTCCCTCAATTTCCATTCTTCGAAGGTAGAGGGCATTCATTTCCCCTTTCTTTTATTACCCTTACTCTTCTTTCCTTTTCCTTTTCTGCTTCTAGTTTGTAAACCGTAGTTTGTTTTATACTTATATATATAAGCGGCTTCGGTGGCGTAGTCGGTAGCATGCTGAGCTTCTATGCCCAAGATAGCTGGTTCAATCCCGGCCGAAGCCGTTGGATTTTTAAGAGCGTTAAAAATCCCTCAGTATGCCTTCCTTCGTAGGGGAAGTAAATCCGGCGGTCCCATGTCATAGATTTATGGCATGTTAAAGAACCTTCCACTAATCACACCTGTGTGAAGCTAAATTGGATAGCTTAAGAATGTAAACAACGCTCTTGGGTTTCTACGTTCGTTGCCAAGAGCCGACTGCGGTGGCGTCTAGTAGCTAAGTGCTGAACTTGGCCTAGTAGTCGTTGACGGTGGCGCTTGGTGGCAAAAGTAGGAACTATTTGAAAAATTCTAAGTTGCAGTCTGTACTTAAATTTAAAAAAAAAACAGTTAACACACACTAATACAGTCATCAAAATTAACACCGGTTATCAGACAGATTCTACAAACACCCAAAGTACACGGGATTATATGACCGCGTTGTCGCAGCCCCTAAACTTAAGAGCCAACCAACCAACCATACTTATATATATATATATATATATATATATATATGTTCATTTTCATTTTTCATGATCATTCAATCTATTAGGGGCCGATAACCTAGATGTTAGGCCCCTTAAAACAACAATTTTCATCATCATTATCATCAGAATACACAGCCTAATTACTTAAAATGTTCCAACTGCTCCTTACTGGCATTCTATTTACTCATTTATTTATTTATTTATCTATTCCTTCTGTTCTTTCTTTCTTTCTTTCTTTCTTTCTTTCTTTTTTTCTCTATTTTTTTATTTATTTATTTATAACTCAGTTCAAATGTTTATCATTTCAAATGATCTTGTCGACTTCATCGTTATGCTTTGGTCTACCGTTATGCGTTACGGTTACGGCGTGTATGACGTCATTATGTTGTTCAGTGCATATGCACCGAGTCTGAGTTTACTCCTGGGGTCTAGCGTTATGCGATACGGAGACGGAGAGTGCGTGACGTCATGCAGGAGAGTGAACCTCCCGCTCTCCGTTCCCAGCGCGGGAAGCCTAAGTTAATGGTTTTGTTGTTGTTTTTTTAGCGTATGGCTTTTAGTGCCGGGAGTGTCCGAGGACACGTTCGGCTCGCCAGTTTTGTAGCTGCTTCGAGACGGACACCCGATGGGGGAGCTACAAGTACCGTTGGGGAGGAAAGTTGGAATGGAAGATCGAGGAGTTGGAAGGTAGCGGCTGTGGCCTGTAGTTAGGGACCAACCCCGGCATTCGCCTGGTAGGAAGTTGGGAAACCACAGAAGACCATCTTCAAGGTTGCCGGCGGGGGAGATTCGAACCTCCTCGCCTCCCGGATGTGAGCGACTGCCAGCAGTCATGCCGTAACGACCACGGCTAACTCACCATTTAATGGGTAATGGAGTCTGTTGAAAGAGTCCTGGGGCTTCAAGCGAAGCGAGAAGCCCTCCTGAGCCTTTCTAACATTTGTAGCATGCGTAATTTGAAATGATATTAACTCTAGTCTCTTAGACTGACTGTATCTTTTTTAGCCTACTTTCGATTTTTGCAAAAAATGAAAGTAGACTTATGAGATCACCACAGGGCGAAAAAAAAGTGTGTCTGTCTGTGTGTGTGTGTATGTGTGAGTGTGTGTGCTCTGAATGTCTGTCCCCCCCCTATCAATTCGAACACGGTGAGCGCAAATTGAACGAAATTTGGTACAAAGGTAGCACTAGCAAAGGAAACCTCAGTGTCATGTTTTATATCGCCGCCATCTTGACGGAAACGCAATGGCGGCCACACAAATGTTCAAAGCTTAAATCAAATTACGACTAACCTAATCATCCGATCTCTACCAAATTTTGCAACAACATACCTTTATGGGGCAGCATCATTTGACCAAACCAGTAGGTCATCAGCCTAATAGTTTGCGGATGGCGGCCATCTTTGTGTGAAAATCGATTGCCCCTATTAATTCGAACACGGTGAAACCGAATGGAACGAAATTTGGTACAGAGGTAGTACAAGCAAAGGGCACCCCAGTGTCATATTTTATATCGCCGCCATCTTGACAGAAACGTAATGGCGGCCACACAAATGTTCAAAGCTTAAATCAAATTACGACTAACCTAATCATCCGATCTCTACCAAATTTTGCAACAACATACCTTTATGGAGGAAGCATCCTTTGACAAATCTAATAGGTCATTAGCCTAATAGTTTGCGGATGGCGGCCATCTTTGTGTCAAAATCGATTACCCCTATTAATTCGAACACGGTGAAACCGAATGGAATGAAATTTGGTACAGAGGTAGCACTAGAAAAGGCCACCTCAGTGTCATGTTTTATTTCACCGCCATCTTGACGGAAACGTAATCGCGGCCACCCAAATGTTAAAGGCTAAAATGTAATTACGACCAACCGAATAATCTAGTCTCTACCAAATTTTACAAAAACAAATCTTTATGTGGGAAGCATATTCTGACCAAACTGCTGGATCATCAGCCCAATAGTTTGCAGATGGTGGCCAAGTATGTGTGCAAATCGATTCCCCCTATCAATTCAAACACGGTGAAACCGAATTGAACGAAATTTGGTACAGAGGGTAGCACTAGCAAAAGGCACCTCAGTGTCATGTTTTATATGGCCGCCATCTTGACAGAAACGGAATGACGGCCACCCAAATGTTAAAAGCTTAAATCAAATTTCGACCATCCTAATAATTTGATCTCTACCGGATTTTGCAACAACATGCCTTTTTGTGGAAAGCATCTTATGACTGACTACAAGGTCATTAGCCCAATAGTTTGCAAATAGCGGCCATGTATGTGTGCAAATCCATTCCCCAGATCAATGCAAACACGGTGAAACCGAATTGAATGATTTTTTTTACAGAGGTAGCACTAGCAAAGGGCACCTCATATTCATGTTTAATATCCCTATAGCACGTTGTATTTCAACAAGCTACTACAACTAACATTCAATTATACTCCTTGAAAAGGACAAAGAGTACACATGCATTTAGGAGAAAGTAGGCTATATGTTCTTTACTGAACATCTTGTTTAATCGGTTTTCTTTCAGTTCTTTCAGTTTTGTTTTCTAGGGGTTGTTAGAATATTTGTTGGATTTTGAACCTTGTGATCTACATTATTTTTAAATTTGGACGACTAATTTGAATAAATCAAGGACACTTACGTGTATAATTCAACCTGAGGAGAATTTGGCAATCAGCCGCCAATTGCTACCTAGAATTTACAATTCTACCTACGTACAAGCAAAAGCACAATACTTGATTATGATGTTATGTGAAAATACCCTATTTTTTTCTTTTTTGGAAGCGATTACAAGTTACTATTGAGGTACGTTTCAACAGAAAGGACATAAAAGAAATGGCACTTTAAAAGTGCACCACACGTGCAAAAGAGAAGGTGTGATGTTCTGTCGTGTGTCAGCCCTAATCCCCATATAATGTAATTACTGCAGGTAAGGTTGGCACCGCGCACTTGCGGCCAGACCAAGACGATTAATGCGCTATTTGCGGTCTAGTCTTGGATTCCCAGCATTAAGGTGTCGTCTCGAGCGAGGACTTGAAGGTGGTCGTTAGTGGTTAGTCTTGGGATCAATACCGCTCAGCTTACAACCACCGCGATGTCACCTGAGAGTATCTGCAAAGTAACCACCTCTCGTCAAAAATATAGTTTTTCATTCCATAAAACATCTACTCGACTCAAATATAATATGAATTAACCATTCATTCACTCACGCATTAATTCTTTCCTCCCTTCATTCATAAGTTCCATCCTTCATCCATCAAATCCTTCTTTAATTCATTCTTTCCTTCATTCATTCATTCAATCATTCATTCACTCCTCCATCCATCAGTTCGTTTCTTCATTCATTCCTTCATCCATCAATTCCTTCATTCATTCATTCCTTCATCCATCAATTACTTCCTTAATTCATTCATCAACTCCTTCATTCATTCATTCATTCATTCATTCATTCATTCATTCATTCATTCATTCATTCCTTCAATCATTCATTTCTTTCCTTCATTCATTTAATCCTTCATTCGTCAATTCCTTCCTTCCTTCATTCATTCATCCATTCATACATTCATTCATTCCATCCTTCACCAATTACTTACTTCCTTCCTTCAATCATTCATTTCTTTCCTTCATTCATCAATTACTTCATTCATTCATTCATTCCTTCATTCATTTATACCTTCATTGATCAATTCCTTCCTTCCTTCATTCATTCATACATTCATTCATTCTATCCTTCACCAATTACTTCCTTCCTTCCTTCCTTCATTCATTCATTCATTCATTCATTTATTCCTTCATTCATCAATTCCTTCCTTCCTTCCTTCCTTCATTCATTCATTCCATCCTTCATCAATTCCTTCCTTCCTTCCTTCACTCATTCATTCCATCCTTCATCAATTACTTCGTCCCAACATTCCTTCCTTCATTCATGCATTCATTCCCTCCTTCATGAATTCCTTCCTTCATGCATTCATTCATTCCATCCTTCTTGAATTCCTTAATTCACGCATTCATTCCATCCTTCATGAATTCTTTCTTTCATTCAGGCATTCATTCCATCCTTCATGAATTCCTTCCTTCATTCATGCATTCATTCCATCCTTCATGAATTCCTTCCTTCATTTATTCATTCATTCCATCCTTCATGAATTCCTTCCTTCATTGAGGCATTCATTCCATCCTTCATCAATTCCTTCCATTATTCACGCATTCATTCCATCCTTCATGAATTCCTTCCTTCATTCATTCATTCATTCCATCCTTCATGAATTTCTTCCCTCATTCATTCATTCCATCCTTCATGAATTCCTTCCTTCATTCACGCATTCATTCCATCCGTCATGAATTCCTTCCTCCCTTCATTCATTCATTCATTCATTCAAACCTTCAGAATTCCTTCCCCCATTCACGCATTCATTCCATTCTTCATCAATTCCTTCCTTCATTCACGCATTCATTCCATCCTTCATGAATTCCTTCCTTCATCCATTCCTTCGTTCATTCGTTATTCATTTTATGTTCGACACTGACGATTATATGTCAAAAAACTGTACTATAATGAGGCTCATTATAACACTATTTTTCATTATGAAACAGTTTCTCCCACCAATCAGAGCTCAGGAAACAGTTGTTTGACCAATTAGATAATTAGATGCGCTGAGTTCCACGGCCTTTTAATTTAAATTCCACTGCCTGGCCTAGTGTCATAGTAGGGTAATCGAGGAGGCCATGGTCAAATACAAGGCATTCTCTGCGTCTCATACGCTCTGTTCAGTACATAAAACTGGCGAAATCTCGACAGATATTTATGAATATTTATGTTCGAACATAAAATAGTTATAATAATTATCGTCGAACATAAACAGTCGTACGCAACTCGCCTATAATGGTAATTAAGACACTCGTATGGAAATTATAAAACTCGCGTCCGCTCGTTTTATAAACATACTCGTGTCTTAATTATTGTCATTATAAGCTCGTTGCATAATGTACTATAATCATTCAGTTACATAGCTATTTATTCGTATCCTAATTCATTGATTAAGATTGCTTTAGATCAATTGGCTTCTCTACATTTACCATCACATACATGAAAATAAATTTAGAAATACATTTATAATTTAACTAGAAGCGTGATTCCCCGTGAATATCGAACTGGAACAGCCAGCTTCTGGAGACATTGATAATGTTTAATATTGAAAATATTTCGTAGCAGACAAAGTAAGGACCCCATCTTAGCAGAGACGTAAAATTAAGCAATATCCTCAATTGTGCCAACAGTGAAAGAAAGGGCTAAAGGGCTCGGAAAGGTTTCAAATTGTGAGTCATGGAGAGCTCTATCAAACTAAAAATACAATTTGGGAAATCACAACCGTCCTAGATGCAGTTCCAGAGAAACATAAGCTGGAATTAACAGCAAATACAACACACTTCTAATTACACGAAGCCAGCAGAGTTATGTAATGGCTCTTGCCCAAGCTTGACACACATCCACATGTACACAGAGGCTGCTACAAAACAGCTATTCAGCAACACTGCAGAGTCGGCACTTCAGAAATACTTATAAGGACCACCATTCTGAGGAAGGGGATCCGTTTGACGCCGAAGGCTCTGTCCGACTGTCTGCCGACAGCATACCTCCGGTAAGTGTGATTCTCAGATTCCACACACTCATAAGTTATACATCCGTCCTTTCGCCACCCCTGATTGATTGTACCATTTACACATTGCCACATTATCCCTGAATACGGGGAAACATTCAGTACACTTTGGGTCCAATAAATAAGTGACCATCATTATTACAGATCATTTGTAATCTTTGTTTATTATCACTGTTTTTACAGCTCACCTCCCCACCTTACACCTAGACCTGCCAGTGCATTGTTTCCAAAACCACTGTGACAGCACTAGAAACATTTTCATTGCCAGTAGCCTTGATTTCTTGGTCACGCGCCTGCAGGCCTTAAAAGTGCACCCCATTGGTTTGCAACCCTGATCTAGTAGAGCTCCACCCGATCCGCCAACACACTCTCCAACATTCATTCGGAGTGCTCGCACCTCCGTTAAAAATTCCCCTAATTAAACACCACCCTCTACACACATCTGGAAGGAGGAGAAAATACCAACCGACTGGAAGAAGGGGTTGATCGTCAAGTTACCGAAGAAAGGGGACACCACAAACTGTAACAACTGGAGGGGAATCAACTTGCTGTCCATTCCAAGCAAAGTACTGGCGAGAGTCATCCTGAATCGTATAAAAGACTGCGTAGAAAAAGGCTTCGGAAGGAACAGGCTGGATTTCGACAACATCGCAGCTGTGTGGATCTAATCAACACCCTCCGAATCATCCTGGAGCAGAGTGTGGAGTGGCGGAATACCCTTTACCTCACATTTGTAGACTTCGAGAAAGCTTTCGACTCCGTAAATCAAAGAATCATGTGGAAGACCCTCGAGGAATATAAAATTCCAACAAAGATCATCAGAATCATGGAAGAGATGTACGAAGGGTATGAGTGCCAGGTTCTACACGAAGGCAAATTAACAGAAAAGATAAAGGTCAGTTCCGGAGTGAGACAGGGGTGTGTCCTTTCCCCCACTCTGTTCCTGTTGGTCCTGGATAGTGTGATGAAGAAGGTAATGGGAGGACGGAAGAGGGGTATTCAATGGGGTATAAATTACAGGCTTGAAGATCTGGATTTCGCGGACGACATTTGTCTTATGGCACAACGGTACCGAGACATAGAAGATAAGCTGGGGAGGTTGCAGAGAGAAGCAGAACGTGCCGGACTGATGATTAACAGCAACAAGACCAAAGAGATGAGGATAAATTCTGACGTCACGACTAGCTTGACAGTCAACAGAAATGAAATTGAGCGAGTTGAGTCCTTCATCTACCTTGGGAGTATAGTCACAAATGTTGGGGGAGCAGAGGAAGATGTTCGAAGCCGTATCAGGAAGGCAAATGGTGCCTTTGTTCAGCTTTACCCCATCTGGAGAAATAGAAACATTTCCAGGAAGACCAAGCTCCGCCTTTTCAATAGCAACGTAAAGTCGATTCTTCTCTATGGCTGTGAAATATGGAAAGTCACAAAACCGATCAACAACCAGCTACAGGTGTTCATTAACAGATGTCTGCGTCGCATAATGAATGTGAGGTGGCCGGACATAATCTCAAACGAAGATCTTTGGACCATCACCAATCAACAACCGATGAGCATCCAGATCAAGGAGAGGAAATGGCGCTGGATCGGTCACACACTAAGGAAGCCGGACGGAGCTGTTGAGAGGGCGGCGCTAGACTGGAATCCTCAAGGTGCCAGGAAGCGAGGTCGACCTAAGAAGACCTGGAAGAGGACGATCGAAAATGAAATTGCAGAGGTGGACAAGAACTGGAGTCAAGTGAAGAGAATAGCCAGGAACCGTACTGCGTGGAGAAATTTCGCCAAGGCCCTATGCTCCGGAAGGAGCGGCAGGAATTAAACTAAACTAAAACTCTACACACACCCTCATCCCCCCAGTTCGGCCAACCCCCGTTAAGGGCCTGAACAATATTCTCAGGGATTTTGTGATTTCTTGAATAATCTTCACATCAGAATGAGATAAAAGGGCTTAAGTGAAACTGTACACTGACACACACTAGCACTCGTAGTCGAAGAAAAGGCAAACTACTAATTTAATTGACTGGATATACTTGAATTTCTCTTAATCACACTAGCACTCGTAGTGTTAGAAAAGGGAAACTGCTAATCCAATCAACCACATATGGTTGAGTTTACTGTAAACATTCATCAGTCTACCGCGTGTCATCATCCCGGCACCTCGTAAGAAACGATTCGTGTGTTCTTTACGTTTAAAAATGTGGGGAAAACAATGAAACTTAATTACAAATGAACCAAATAAGGAACACTGTCCATTGAAGTTCTAGTCTATGACATTAAAGGATGTTTTGAACATTGAGTTGCTTGTCTCAAGGGCTGGAGCTCTGGATGTCAAAAATATATTACAGCAGGGGTGCACAACCCGCGGCCCTCAAAGTCAGTTTATGCGGCCTGCGGATAAATATTTTATAGTATTAAAAACGTGAATAGCGGTATATATACAGTGTGGTCCACCCGCCCCTTATTATTATGTTTTATGAAACCCAACTAACACTGCATTTCTCCCGATGGTCGATATTGCTCTGCCCTCTGACTGTGTGACAGCAATGTAATTCGGTCATGGGTCTAGCAAAGAAAAACCGACCTTAAACATTTCCCCGCGAAATACTATGGCCCGTTCTACTAACATATGACTTATCGCTCCTTGAAATAACACACATACACGTAATACGATCGAATTAATAGCTTACGCCACGTGATCTGTAATAGTAGAAAGTTAAATCAACACCATAAACCGTGATTGAAGACTTTGAGATGGACTTAAACGTTTGAGGTGGGAAGGGTACAGTAAGAACTGCAAGTGCATTGGTGGCTGATTCGGTTAAAGCACGGCCTTAGACGGCGGGCGAGAATGGGTAGAACAGTGCATCGAATCCAGTGGTAGGCATACTTTTTTGAATGAAAGCCCACGCTCCATTTTAGTAGGGATGTAACTAGATTGACACATTCATTCCCTTACGATATACTTTTGTGAAGAGTGGGTTGAATTTTGCTGATTTATAAAGAGAATACGACTGAATTGATAGCTTTTGCCACGTGACCTGTAATGGCAGAAAATTAAAAAACTGTCATGGATATTAACATAACAAATCTACGTGTCGCTCCGGAGGTCCAGGTTCGATTCCCAGTTCTGCCAAGAAATGCAATTCTGGTCTGAGGGCTGAAATTGGATACACTCAGCTTCGTGAAGCAAATCTGAGAAGAGGTGAGTTCGATTCCCACCTCAGCCACCCTGGGTGTGGTTCTCTGTGGTTTCCCACTTCTGCTCCAGGCTATTGCCGGTACTGTTTCTAACTTAAGGCCCCGGCCGCCTCCTTCCCCATCCTCACCTTAATTGCTAATACATACAGTACATTATACAGACACCGCTATAGACAGATTATCAGAGGAATTCTACACACACCCAAATAAACGGGGCTAAATGGCCGCGATGTTCTAGCCCCTCTAATGAAACAAGATTCTGATCGCCAATGCTAGCATCGAAGTTTACGTATTCCTTAAAATTTCCCGTGGTATTATTTTGTTCGGGATCTACTCAGCCACGGGTGATCCAAATGAGCATAGAGGGTTCGATTTCCCCTTCAGCCATCCTCGAAGTGGTTTTCCGTGGTTTCCCACTTTGTCTCCTGGCAAATGCCGGGATGCTACCTAACTTAAGGCCACGAACGCCTCCTTCCCTCCTCCTTGCCTATCCCTCCCAATTTTCCCATCCCTTACCATCCCTCATAAGGCCCCATTTCGCTTTGCAGGTGAGGCTGCCAGGTTGAGGTGCTTGTCCCACCTCTCCAGTTGTATTCCCGTCCTATGTTTCAAGCTCCAGGACTCTGCCCTGGAGGCGGTAAAGTTGCGATCCCTCAGTGAGTCCGAGGGAAAAGCTAACCCTGGAGAGTAAACCGACTAAAAAAATATATTTTGTCATTTAATTCTAGCAAGAAGAAGAAAACTCTATTTGACGTTTACATATTAAGATGTTTCGTGTAATACCGAACTCGGAAACAACGTAACGTTCATGGAATCCAACCTGAAAATGCATTTGCTCGCTATATTACTAGAGCCCCATCCTCAATAATTAACTGTGACCTCTTGTATCATTTCTGTCGTAAGACATTGTCGACACAGACGATAAATCGTACCGAAAACAAATTATAAAATTTCCCTCTCTACCAAATATCGAAACCCGAATCCTTCAATCCGCAGTCCAACGCGTTACCCTTTCAGCCACGGTTGCTTAACCCTAGAACACTAGCACTCGTAAATTGTACGAGTCAAGGACACACAATCCCCTCCCCTCCATCTTGTGAGCTGCTAAGCTCCCTCACCCTCCAGGTATGATCTCGCCGGTTAGTTGTGCTTCTACAGCCGTTACGAGAGGTCGCTGCTTGGGGTAAGTCCGCCACAATATACTTTTGTAATGAAACACTACGTCGTAAATTTAACGAGCGTTAGTTGTGCACGACAAACTGTCATCGTAAAATTTACGAACGCTAGTTATGGGAGATCAAGGAATTCTTTTAGAAATCTGAAGTGATATACTGTCTGTGGTTTCCTTTACTATTTCACTTTCTCTGCATGAAGCCTATCTTACTGACGTTGGGATATAGTTCACTGAACATCACCGTTACATGGATTTGGTCTTTTATTATTTTAGGTGTGAAACAATGAGCCACCAGACACTTGCAGAGGATGATATTTTGGACTTGCTTTTATCTGACGACGAAGGAGAAAATGATGTACTTGAAGAGGATTTTGGCCACAGTGATGGATATGACAGCGATAATGACCCTGAATACATGCCAGATCGATCTGATTCAGAGCGCGAGGAAGAGAGTATATTAGTATGCCTTCGTGAAGTGGAAAGTAAGCGAAAAAGAAGAGGAAGACCAAGAAAGCTTCCGACGAGTACGATGGGAAGTCCAGAAAAGGACAGCGATGAAGAAGAAGGGGAGGAGACATTAGTCAGAGGTGAGAACGAAGTTAAAAAGAGGAGAGGGAGAAAGCCAGGTGAAAATGAAAGTGATCAAGAAAACAGTCAAAATGGATTTTCTACTGACAGTCAAATTATCCGCAGGAATAAGGAAGATAACACAAGATTTACACGTGAAAGTAGCGGCGAGCTATCAGCTGAAAGACACATTGATATTGGAGTGGAAGTAGATTGCTCAGCTGGAGATACTACAGGAAAACCTTATGTAATTAAAATGCAAGATAAAGAAGAAATCGCCGGAAAGAATGGTTTTAAGTGGAAAACTAGTGAGTGCGTACCTTTAGGTGGAAAAATTATGCAAAAAAATGTTGTTCACGTCAGGCCAGGTCCCACATCAAATGCAAGTGGTGTCACGGAACCAGTGGACGCTTTCAAGAAATTTTTCACACCTGATTTGCTCGAAGAAATTTTGCTTCACACCAATGAAGAAATTGCGCGCCAGCGGGTTAATTATAAGAAATCGGCTGATGCCAGTCTTCAAGATGTCACGATGAAAGAACTCGAAGCTCTACTCGGATTATTGATATTAACTGCAGCCCTAAAGGATAACCATCTGAACTCAAGAATCATGTTTGACACATCATTTTGCGGTGAAAGATACAAGGCAACAATGTCTGAGAGAAGATTCTGTTTCTTGATTAATTGTTTAAGATTTGATGACAAGGATACGCGGGAACAACGGAAAGAAGGAAACAAACTTGCAGCTATTTCTAAGATTTGGGAAATGTTTGTAACAAATTGTAGAAGCAATTACAAACCTGGCACGTACCTCACAATAGATGAACAGCTAGTAGGCTTTCGGGGGAAATGTCCTTTTAGAATGTATATTCCTTCAAAGCCTAACAAATATGGCATTAAAATTGTTATGATATGTGATAGTGGAACCAAGTACATGATGGATGCTCGACCGTATCTAGGAAAAGGAACTACCCCACCAAATGTAAGTGCTGCTGATTTTTTTGTCGATCAACTCACTGACTGTGTAAAGGGGACCAATAGGAACATCACTATGGACAATTGGTTCACCAGTGTTCCTTTAGTTCAGAACCTACTATCGGAAAAGCAGCTGACTGTAGTAGGTACCATGAAAGGAAACAAGAGAGAACTGCCAAAAGAAGCGACAGACCTTAAGTTTCAAGGTCGAAGAACCGGATCGTCCCTATTTCTCTTCGATGAAGATAAAACGGTGGTTTCATACAAGCCGAAGGATAATAAAACAGTAATCCTCATATCCTCAATGCACCATTCTACTGCTATCGATCCTGCTACGAAGAAACCAGAAATGGTTAAAGTATATAACAACACGAAAGGTGGAGTTGACTGTCTGGATCAAATGAGTCAACACATGGACACATCTAGAAAAACCAAGAGATGGCCACTATGCTACTTCTACAACATGATCAATATTGGGGGCATCAATTCCTTCATTGTCTATGCTCACAATATGTACAGAAGGCAGCAAAAACCATTGACGAGACTAAATTTCATGCTGAAGCTCCAGCAGCAACTTACTGAACCATGGCAACGTGAGCGTCTTCAAATTCCCAGGCTGAACAGTAAACTAAAATCTTCAATCATGGGAGTGTTAGGAGAAAAAGAACAAGCCGCTTTCGACTTTGGCAACCAAGAAGGACCAAGAAAGATGTGCCACTACTGTGGATGGCGTAAAAGAAGGATGACCACTACTTACTGTGCGTGCGGGAAGGCCATCTGCAAAGAGCATCAAAGGAAGACCTGCCTTGATTGTACTAGCTAATGTGCTGACATTGTGACTAGGATGTAAATTCTTCCCAGGAAAGTCACATGAACGAAGTGGTATGTTATCCTAACTCTGAAAATCTTTAGAACATTCAGTTAACGAGCAATTTTGAGTGATGGTCCTTCAGTGTGATTATTAAGATTATTTTGTATTATTATTATTTTTATTATTATTATTATTAATATTATTATTATTATAATTATTATTATTATTATTATTATTATCGAGTGTTTTAAAGAGGCAAATTGATGTTTTAAAGCCTAACAGTAACATTATATTTGTGTCTAGTAAGTAAAATACCTTGTATGACAAGTGAGTACCTAACTCAGTATCTAAATATTAAAATTTGTGGTGTTGGCATATATCTTCAATTACGGATTATTATTAAGAGGGGAGCGTGATGGCGCAGTGGCTTAGCTGCTCGTCTTTCACTCGGACGGCCGGGGTTCGAATCCCGGTGACAGCGGGGTGGAATTTTCACCTGAAAAATCACGTGGCGTCAGGAAGGGCATCCGGCCTTAAATCCCCGGCCAAAACCAAAATGAGCCTGGTTGGCTCCGGCGACCCCAATTAATTGGGACAAGCCGCAGAAAAAGAAGAAGACGGATTATTATTAAGACCTATGATTAATATAGCACATTAACGGCATTACCAAAGGATGTGATGTTTCAAATACTTCCTCAGAAAAAATTTTCCATTAGGAATACTAATTTCCGAAACAAGAAGAAATTCTGACTTTTTAGTGGTTTTCCATTTTTCTCAAAATATTTATACCATCAGTAGAAAGTTGGGTTAGTTATCATTATAAAGCTGTATAAATAAGCAAGAATAACTAAAATTAAAGATGATATGTATAAAACAAGAATATTACTTTGTACACTAGAAAGTAAGTGCATATTTTTTAGCAGCTCGTAAAATTTACGAATGCTAGTAATAAGCGCCATCATAACAACACTACGATTCTAGGGTTAAACTGCAGTTGGTGCAGAATAAACCACAAGGATAGAAAGTGAGAAGTGGGATGCCACGGTAAACCACTTCCTAGATGATTTAGGTTGGCCTTGAGTAGATGATAAAGATTTGATTATCCACAAGCATGCCAACACACGTTATTTTGTTTGCACAAAAAAAATCCTACCTGAGAGTTAATTCAGCAGAAAATTAAATATTCATAAGTAACTGTCGAGTTTCGTTTACTGAACAGTGCACATTGGAAGCTTTCATGGCCTCCTCAAATACGCCACTATGACACTTCCCAGGCAGTGAAATTTAAAATAGGAGGCCTTGGAAATCAGTGCATGTGCGATGCGATCCTTACCTAATTGGTCAAACAGCTGTATCGTAATGAAAATCTTGAGCTCTGATTCTTGGAGAACCTCTATCATAATGAAACTTGAACTATAATGAGCCTCTTTAAGATGCAGTTTTCTAGCATATCATATTTATATTTCGGTATGGTCGAACATAATAGTGCATTATGCAACGAGCCTATAATGGCAATAATTAAGACACGAGTATGTTTATAAAACGAGCGTATGCGAGTTTTATAATTTCCATACGAGTGTCTTAATTACCATTATAGGCGAGTTGCATACGACTGTTTATGTTTGACGATAATTATTATAACTATTTTATGTTCGAACATAAATATTCATAAATATCTGTCGAGATTTTGCCAGTTTTATGTACTGAACAGAGCGCATGTGAAGCAGAGAATGCCTTGTATTTGACCATGGCCTCCTCGACACCCCACTATGACACTAGGCCAGGCAGTGAAATTTAAATTAGAAGGCCTTGGAACTCAGTGCAGGTGCGATGATATCCTTACCTAATTTGCCAAACAACTGTTTCTTGAGCTCTGATTGTTGGGAATAACTGTTTCATAATGAAAACTTGTACTATAATGAGGCTCATTAAAGTACAGTTTTCTGACATATAATAATTACATTTCGACATCGTCGAACATAAAAGTAGTTCCAATATTATCGAGACTCACTCAGCGGAGTGACCTGATCTTGAGTACACTTGGTGGGGGACGATACTGGCCATACGGCAGCTTACGATATCAAACGCAACTGGAACTAATTTTCCTGGCTCTAATACACACCTACCTGTACTAGGTCACGTCGCAGCACGCATTCACTCACGATGTATTCCAGTGACGAGTACGTTGCTATGATGCTAATTTATGGAGAAACATGGAAGAACGCATTGCAGCCTCAACGCCTGTATCATGAGCGCTATCCTGACAGAAGACTACCGACTGCCAATTCGTTTCGCAATCTTGAACGAAGAGCGCGGTCAACTGGGACACTTGGAAAGGTATCTCCTGTTAGAGATGCTCTTGTAACATCTGGTCCAAATGAAGGAGCTGTTTTGGGCACTGTCCTTAATAATCCTCTTATTAGTACACGGAAACTTGCACAACAGACCAACATCAGCCGATCATCTGTCATCCGAATATTGCAAAACAATAGATTTCACCCATATCATCTTCAGTTACACCAGCAAATCCACGAAAGTTATTTCAATGCTAGAGTAACATTTTGTCAATGGGCGTTACGCAGTATGAGCAATAATGCAGCCTTTTTGTCAAATGTTCTCTTTTCAGACGAATCACGATTTCACAACAATGGCCCCTTCAACCGGCATGACATGTACTATTGGAGCGTGGAGAATCCCCATTGGGTAAGACTGGGCGCATTTCAAGTGCAGTGGGGTGTAAATGTAGGATGTGGGATCTTGGGTGACAATCTAATCGGACCTTATTTCTACGACGGCCATCTTACGGAAGCACGCTACCTTCATTTTCTGCAAAATGAACTCCCACAGTTGCTGGAAAACGTGCCACTGCGCGAGCGATTGCGAATGTGGTGGCAACAGGATGGGGCCCCACCTCACGGATCATTAGTCGTCAGGAACCATCTTCATGATACGTATCCAAATAAATGGATAGGAAGAGGAGGACCCGTTCACTGGCCTGCCAGATCACCCGATCTTACGCCACTTGACTTCTTCCTGTGGGGTCACTTAAAGCAGGTAGTATATGCACAGGAGCCTGAAGATCCTGCCACCTTCGGCAACTAATCACCGAGGCATGCCAAGCTGTTACACCTCAGATGTTAAAGCATGCAACACTGTCTGTAATACGTCGTGCTGAAATCTGCATCAACACAGGTGGTCAACATTTCGAACACTTGCTACACTGAATATGCAGAGTACCTTGCCTTATTCCTACATGGGGGTGTGGTGGCGCAGCGGTCAAGCTCTTTGCCTCTCACCAACGCCATGTCCTGTGGTTCAAATTCACGTAAAATGGAGATCCCGTGGCTTATGATCGCGAGATTAACGGTTACGCTGAACTACAAGCTTCCTTCCTTTTCTTCCTAAGTCCATTATGTCATCGTCTAACCTGCCTACGTAGCATCGAATAAAAACTGTCCTTTTCAGGACCAAATAAAAATTCATTCATTGGAACTGGTAGATATGTGTCCGTAGTGCAGCTACTGTAAACGGCATTAAGCGAAAAAAAAAACGTATTTGCTTTGGGATCGAACCTGCTACGTTGCCGCATGGCTGACGTTACAGCAGAGAACCACTATTTAACCATCTTAGCTACCGTGAGCCGTGGTGTGTTACTGTCACGTATTGAGTCTATTTGTGGTCCTCATAAACACTTCATGTCCTTCGTAAGGCAGTGTTGTTCGGATGTGTCGATTTACACATTCGTTATAGTTGATGGCATTGAAATAACACTGCTGCCAATGATTTCGACTATATTCGCGAGCATGAACTCAACCGTAAAGTTGTACTAGGCCGTAAGGAGCAAGTACTAATGTAGGACGACTATGATATACGCGTTAGTTGGGTTGCTTTCCTCCAAAAAAATAAGGGGCTGGTGGACCACACTGTATATTGTGATTGATGAGATTTTCCCCATTATTGTTGGCCCTAGTTGAAATAAGAAAATTATAAAAATGTTTCGTTAAAAATAAATTAAAAAGTAAACAATTATTGGACAGATTTTAAGTTCTGCATAACATTTGATATATTGCCATCTCTTATATTGAACCTGATATTGACAGACTATTGAAAAATAAACAATGCCAAGCATCACATTAGGAGCAATAGGCTACCACAGGGTCTTTCATATAAAGTAAGAACGCCAAGCAGTGGTTTTGTTATCCGATGCTGTGGTGGACTTGGCCGAGCTTGTGGCGCGCCGTGGCCCCCTACTTTAAGCGTGTGTACAATCCTATATGAAATATTACCTTATAAAACATGCTGGAAGTGTCGTCCTTTCTGGATTATACAGGCATTTTATTCTGGCTGATGCGAGTGAGTTCTGCCACTGTGATGTTTCTGATCTTTTATTTTGTGTGTTTTATTGAGCACTGAGCCAGTTGAGTCAAACTTATTTACAATTACGTGAATCTGTGCTAGTGAAGGTGGCACTTCATCAGAAAATTGATGAACAAAATAATGCATCACGTACCCGCTGAGCCGACTCGTATTTATAATAAGTTTTACATACAAAAATACGATGTTGTAATGATAACTGTCTCACCATCTTAGCATCTGAGGTTCAGACTGGAGACTGAACACCTGCACGCTTACTGCAAGGTCAAGTGAATACTATAAGCGCGCTTTCAATACTACAGCAGGGAGCTGTGGCACGCCACAAACTCGGCCAAAGCCACTGCAGGAGTTCATAACAAATCCGCCACTCGCCGTTCTTACTTTATATCAAAGACCCTGTACTTGATTTGATGGTCAGTTTGACGATATATTGATTTTCGTTTGTTATATACTGTGATCTTAAGAATTCTGCTTTTTGTAAAAATATAAATTTTACAACCTTCTGATAGTATTATTTTATTTTATATAGCCCCTAAACCTTTTCGAATTAGGAGTAAGTTGATGGTAAATCAGTAATTTGAAAACTTAATAACGCAATTTGCCAAAAACATCCAAAATGGATCTAAGCCATTCAGAGAACACAAAAAAATTGTATTGAACCACATTTTTTTGTCTGCTGGTAAAATAGGTTATTCAGAAAATAGTAAAAATAGCTTTAGCGGTAGGGTTTGGCAGGTGCCTATGTGGAAAGGTTACTTGCGGTCCGAAACGTATTATGTAAAAATAAACATGACCCCCACTTATTTTAAAACAAGATGTTCAGTAAAGAACATATAGCCTACTTTCTCCTAAATGCATGGGTATTGTTAAAACTCTTTGTCCTTTTCAAGGAGTATGATTGAATGTTGGTTGTAGGAGCTTGTTGAAATACAACGTGCTATAGGGATATTAAACATGAATATGAGGTGCCCTTTGCTAGTGCTACCTCTGTACCAAATTTCGTTCAATTCGGTTTCACCGTGTTTGAATTGATAGGGGGAATCGATTTGCACACATACTTGGCCACCATCTGCAAACTATTGGGCTGATGTTCTTGCAGTTTGGTCAGAATATGTTTCCCACATAAAGATATGGTGTTGCAAAATTAGGTAGACACTAGATTATTAGGTTGGTCGTAATTACATTTTAGCTTTTAACATTTGGGTGGCCGCGATTACGTTTCCATCAAGATAGCGGTGATATAAAACATGACACTGAGGTGCCCTTTGCTAGTGCTACCTCTATACCAAATTTCGTTCCATTTGGTTTCAGCGTGTTTGAATTAATAGGGGGAATCGATTCTGACACAAAGATGGCCGCCATCCGCAAACTATTAGGCGATTGACCTATTAGATTGGTCAAAGGATGCTCCCACCATAAAGGTATGTAGTTGAAAAATTTGGTAGAGATCGGATGATTAGGTTAATCGTAATTTGATTTAAGCTTTGAACATTCGTGTGGCCACCATTACGTTTCAGTCAAGATGGCGGCGATAAAAAAAACATGACACTGAGGTGCCCTTTGCTAGTACTACCTCTGTACCAAATTTCGTTCCATTCGGTTCCACCGTGTTCGAATTAATAGGGGGAATCAATTTTGACATAAAGATGGCCTCCATCCGCAAACTATTAGGTGAATGACCTATTAGATTGGTCAAAGGATGCTCCCTCCATAAAGGTATGTAATTGCAAAATTTGGTAGAGATCGGATGATTAGGTTAATCGTAATTTGATTTAAGCTTTGAACATACGTGTGGCCGCCATAACGTTTCAGTCAAGATTGCGGCGATATAAAACATGACACTGAGGTGCCCTTTGCTAGTGCTACCTCTGTACCAAATTTCGTTCCATTCGGTTCCACCGTGTTCGAATTAATAGGGGGAATCAATTTTGACATAAAGATGGCCGCCATCCGCAAACTATCAGGTGAATTGACCTATTAGATTTGTCAAAGGATGCTCCCTCCATAAAGGTATGTAGTTGCAAAATTTGGTAGAGATCGGATGATTAGCTTAATCGTAATTTGATTTAAGCTTTGAACATTTGTGTGGCCGCCATTACGTTTCCGTCAAGATGGCGGCGATATAAAACATGACACTGAGGTGCCTTTTGATAGTACTACCTCTGTACCAAATTTCGTTCCATTCGGTTGCACCGTGTTCGAATTAATAGGGGGAATCGATTTTCACACAAAGATGGCCGCCATCCGCAAACTATTACGCTGATGACCTATTGGTTAGGTCAAAGGATGCTCCCCCCATAAAGGTATGTCGTTGCAAAATTTGGTAGAGATCGGATGATTAGGTTAGTCGTAATTTGATTTAAGCTTTGAACATTTGTGTGGCCGCCATTACGTTTCCGTCAAGATGGCGGCGATATAAAACATGACACTGAGGTGTCCTTTGCTAGTGCTACCTTTGTACCAAATTTCGTTCAATTCGCATTCACCGTGTTCGAATTGTTAGGGGGGGACAGACATTCAGAGTACACACACTCACACACACACACACAGACACACAGACACACACACACACACAGACTCACACACACACATACACACACACAGACACACACACTTTTTTCGCCCTGTGTTGATCTCATAAGTCTACTTTCATTTTTTGCAAAAATCGAAAGTAGGCTAAAAATGTGCACCCCTGTATTACAGGTATAATTTCCTGCCATCACTTACCTGTTGGTGAAGAGTAATATCCCTAGATTTTGTCGCGGTGTTGGTCACAGCCTGATTATTTGAACTCATAATTTAATCATCTGTCGCTGAGACACGCTACATTGGTCGCGCCACGTCCGTGTCCCTCCAGGGTAAAGGAGTTTCATCGCCGATGCCCTTTGCCTTTCCTCGATAATTGTGGGCGTACTACAATGAGGTAAATATTAACTACCGTGCTTCACATTTCGCCAAGCAATGGTGCATGGTTCTGGCGATAAACTCAATTTGGCAGCCAATGAGGCGTCCATTTCATGGAACACTGCTCAAATATCCAGTGATAAGCACTAACATGTGCAGAAAATATCCTCCGATCGCAAGTTTGAGCGCTAATCACGCCGAGCTACTTTCAATTCTGCGTTAAACCGACCGTGGAGGGATTCCTTTACTGACTCTGATGAATATGACGTCGTGTTTCTAAAACAAGTGTGTTGGGATTTGTATGTTACATACCAAATATAGCTGCATTTCATTCTATTAGAGGCCTTGCGGCATCGTGTCATGTAGCCTATACTTGGTTGTGTGTATAATTTGTCTGGTATGCTGTGTCAGTGTGATGTCTGTACTACAGTAGTCTAGTATTTGAAATTGTGGTAGAATTTGGGTGGGAAGCGGCTATGGCTTTACCTTAGACACCATTCCGGCATTCCTTTGCCTCGATTACAAAATACAAACACAGCGACACAGGTCATCTGACTTTTTTACCACAGACCCAAGTACACGAGCATACATGACCACGATATCGCAATAGCCGTAAAGAATCAACAGC
Organism: Meconema thalassinum; assembly: GCA_946902985.2. NCBI lineage: Eukaryota > Metazoa > Arthropoda > Insecta > Orthoptera > Tettigoniidae > Meconema > Meconema thalassinum. The sequence continues at coordinate 299,738,160 of OX336396.1, read as the reverse complement.
AACACATCTCCAGACAAATGCTTTCAAAAATGACTTTCTATTACCTAAATCTACAGTATATTTGATTTTAACAGATACTTTTTCTGTAGAAATGCTTTCCTTGCCTGAGCCACCCTCCGTTTCATATCCTCTTTGCTTTGTCCATCGCTGATTGTTTGCTTAAGGATACGGGTTTTTGATTTCTCATGGCTACATTTCATTACTTTTGTTTTACATTTATTGAGTTTCTTCTTCTTCTTCTACTTCAATACTCCGTAACAAAATATATATACCAGGTGGCTCATTTGCCCTGTTCAATCTACCTATAATTGTCTCGCATTCACTACCACTGTCTGGTTTGCCTAATAACTGATTTCCACAGGGGTCACACTGCATGTTGACAGATTACGTCAAAATACGAAGGAATTACAACCAGACGGCCACTCGCTACATGTTCTTCACCGCTACTAGTAGATGCGCCCCTTTGCGTAATGAAACCTTGCATTTGAGAGCATTGTGGTAAATTATACGACTGATGCTAGCAAGTTATTGACAATGTCTGGTGTATTCAGCCCAATCTAGTACACGGTCATCATACTAATCTATGGAGAAGCTGGTCGTAATGCCTCCGAAGCTCAAGGTTTCATAACGCAACGGGGCGCATTATACGAGAGCACTGAGCAACATGTAGCGAGCGGCCGACGGGTGTTTTTCTCTTGGCATTCGACTATAACCTGCTTGCATTAAAGGATACCCCTTAGGAACTCTGTCATTAGACCTCTCGTTCATCATTACTACATTCGGGACACCTGAAAGTAATTGTATGTGGCAAATGAGCCACCTGGTCTTAGATATACGTAGTACTCGTTAAATTCGGAGACTTGACGCCTGGAGGATAGGCCACCACATGACCCTATATGTTTGACACGCTGCTGCATTACCCGGCGAACACCTACACAGAACCATATCCACCCTCAAAATAGTCCCCGTTGGCCGTTATGCCAACGTTGATATAGCTGCTGGAAGCACCGCTGAGAGCAGTTGGCAGGAAGGTCCCGAATGGCTTCTCTTGTGGTCGTCATGAGCTCTTCGGACGACCGAAATCTGCGCCCTCGTAGGAGTGCTTTCATGCGAGGAAAGAGAAAAATATTATACGAGCCTTACAGTAGTCGCATGTGATGTGTAACATGTTACATGTTATCCTACTATGTGTGTCCTGGCAGCGCTAATCCCTTGTTGACAGTGAACTCTGTTGGTCATTGAAATAACTACTTGTATAACTCCAGTGCCAAATCCTGACCGTAACGAATCATAATTGTTATTTGCTGTGGCGGAAGCAATCCACTGCCTACTTGATGCGAGTTGCGCTCTATACCGGCCAGTTAGTGAACCCATGCCAGCGATGTTATTGAAAATGGCTTCGTTTAGCCGATATAGCGCACTGCCAAGTATAGGCGCGATAAAAAATTAGGTGTGCGGAAAGTACACACATCAAAAAAAGTTTTGCATCACCTCGGTTCCAAGAGTTCCGGAACCGTTAAATACAAAGGGAATAGAGATCAACACAAACAACATTTCAGCTCGTTTTATTGCTCATGAGACCCACACATTGCATGTTGTACCATCATACAGCTAGACTTTCAGCATTTGTGGTCCAGATTGCAGTACACCTCTAATACCCAGTAGCACGTCCTCTTGCATTGATGCATGCCTGTATTCGCCGTGGCATACTATCCACAAGTTCATCAAGACACTGTTGGTCCAAATTGTCCCACTCCTCAACGACAATTCGGCGTAAATCTCTCAGAGTGGTTGGTGGGTCAAGACGTCCATAAACAGCCCTTTTCAACATATCCCAGGCATGTTCGATAGGGTTCATGTCTGGCGAACATGCTGGCCACTGTAGTCGAGCGATGTCGTTATCTTGAAGGAACGCATTCACAAGATGTGCACGATGAGGTCGAGAATTGTCGTCCATGAAGACAAATGCCTCTCCAATATTCTGCCGATATGGTTGCACTATGGGTCGGAGGATGTCATTCAGGTATCGTAAAGCCGTTTCGGAGCCTTCCATGACCACCAGTGGCGTACGTCGGCCCCACATAATGCCACCCCAAAACATCAGGGAACCACCACCTTGCTGCATTCGCTGGACAGTGTGTCTAAGACGTTCAGCCTGACCAGGGTGCCTCCAAACACGTCTCCGACGATTGTCAGGTTGAAGGCATATGCGACACTCATCGGTGAAGAGAACGTGATGCCAATTCCGTGGGGTCCATTCAGCATGTTGTTGGGCCCATCTGTACCGCGCTGCATGGTGTCGGGGTTGCAAAGCTGGACCTCGCCATGGACGTCGGGAGTGAAGTTGCGCATCATGCAGCCTATTGCGCACAGTTTGAGTTGAAACACGACGTCCTGTGGCTGAACGAAACGCATTATTCAACATGGTGGCATTGCTGTCAGGGTTCCTCCGAGCGGCAATCCGTAAGTAGCGGTCATCCACTACAGTAGTAGCCCTTGGGCGGCCTGAGCGAGGCCTGTCATCGACAGTTCCTGTATCTCTGTACCTCCTCCATGTCCGAACAACATCGCTTTGGTTCACTCTGAGACGCCTGGAAACTTCCCTTGTTGAGAGCCCTTCTTGACACAAAGTAACAAAGCGGACGCGATCGAACTGCGGTATTGACCTTCGAGGCATGGTAGAACTACAGACAACATGAGCAGCGTACCTTCGTCCTGGTGGAATGACTGGAACTGATTGGCTGTCGTACCCCCTCCGTCTAATAGGCCCTGCTCATGCATGGTTGTTTACATCTTTGAGCAGTTTTAGTGACATCTATGAACAGTCAAAGGGACTGTATCTTGGATACAATATACACAGTCAACGTCTATATGCCGGAGATCTGGGAACCGAGGTGATGCAAAACTTTTTTTGATGTGTGTATATTAAATGTGTTTCTCCCAGTGATATGTTTAGACCAACGAAGTTTCAATTATTGTTAGCAGTCGACGTTAATATACTGAATTCCTACGTTGTTTGGAGTGTTTGTTGATGCAATATAGATTCCACATAGCCACATGGCCGACAGTACATCGAGTGCTTACATTAAATAAGAATACAGCAAAAGTATGAAGATTTAATAAATCGTAATTGTTTTCAGCAAATATGATAAAATGAATATTTTCACACCAAATAACGACAACTTGAAGATGATTTACTGTGGGAATATCTTAAATGGGGTCTCCAAACCTTGAACTAAACTCTATGCGATATACATTCCCCATAGCCACACGACCTACAGTACGTCGTTGTACCGATCTCCGCCACCACGCGCGCTTATTGTTTCCGTCCCATGCTCTTCCGTCCCATCCACTTCCGTCCCTTTTCCAAAATCACTCCCACAGACATGTCCAGCTACCGAGCGACACAAAATTATCCAGATACCGAGTGGAAAGATGTTACACATCAAAAACGCATGGTGCGAGATCAGCTGAGTACGGAGGGTGGGGCAAAACTGTCACCTGTCGCCTTGCAAGTTCCTCTTGGACAAGGACAGAGCGATGTGCAGGGGCGTTGTCGTATAGCAACAGCCAATTCTTTGTACGCCAATGCCGAGGTCGCTTACGGCGAATTGCATCGCGTAAATGGCCAAGGATTTCCTTGTACCGGGGTTTGTTTACCATTGCACCGTCTGATAGGAATTCCATGTGAATGAATCAAAAAACAGTTGCAGCATCAACTTGCCTTTTGACCTGTCCTGTCGTGGTGATGATGGAGTTTTCCAGGTGCCTGATTGTCGTTTCATTTGCCGATTGTTAAGGAGACACCATGTTTCGTCTGCCGTTATTATCCGTTTGAGAAACCTCGGATCATCGTCAGATCTGACAGGCGCATTCAAATCACCGTCACAACAACGACCGTACGTCTGCTGCCAGTGCATGCACTGAACTGTTTCTTACAGGGACGAGAGACTAACTGACATGGTACCATACCACTGCACCACCTATGTGCTATAGTGTCCCACAACGCCGTCATTCAGTCAGTCTCAGAACTTAATGACTGTACCACGTATTTAAATAATGTAAGTGAATCATTTTTTTTTCACTAATTCACAGACCCTTCTTATGCCTTATGCTTCTTCCTACCTGGGAATGGCCCCCATGTATACCAATATCGCAGAGATAATGTAGCACGTCTTCCTTTACCATTCTCTGTTAGAGTGCACTGCACGTTTCTCCTTTAGGCATCACTGTTCCGTAAACAGATTTCGTCGCAAGATGCATTTCTTTTCGAGCTAGATCTCTTTCACTTTGCATTGAGAAGGGAATGTCTGCGTTTCATATTTCGTAACGACGTTTTCAGCTTTGTTCCTTGACCGTGAGTATGTCGGACGTGTCGGCTTGGAGAAATCCAATATAGGCTTCAGACTGGATCTTGCACATAAAAGACAGGCACCTGTGGAATTTCTGGCGCTGCATTCCGACGTCCAGCGTCCTGATTGCCTGGTGTACGTGGCTGGGACTCGGCACGTCACGGGGTTACTGAAAACGATGGACTGTTCCTTGCTCCCTCCAGGAATTGAGACATATTTCAACACTGACAACCAACTCGTATATGATTGCTGAAGAATGCTATCGTCCCACTTTCAATGGGCTTCATTCGTCTTCATACTACCCCCCAGGGGCTCACATCTAGTGTCTACTAATCAATTAATTGATTCTTCGGTAAGCCTATTAAGCGATTGATTGGTCAGTCATTTAATCCATTCATCATTTTCACTTATTTGCAATTGCACAAAGCATACTAAAACATATGTCAGGCGCGTGAATTTCAGCACTTGATTGACATCATCATCCATTTTGAAACTCGTGTTGTATGAGTAACTTGCTTCTTAGAGAAGGTTTAATAATTATTTATTTACAAGAGTAATTGTACATAACTAGCAGACCCGTGCGAGAACTCTCGCATAATGGGTTGTGTGCGCCCCATGTGTACAGACTACCCGCCCGGCTCTAGTGCTATGTGGGTGTACGCGCCACAGTTCTGCCAGGGGCTATCGTCTTGTTTATTTGTTTAAAAGCACTTTATAAACACTTACATATATTTCCATTGACTTTTCAAGAAATGCACGATGTTTCCTGTACTATTGAGACGATTTGGAAGATTTTGGTACAAACCACACCTTCTAACTCCCTCTGGTTTAGGAGCTTCAGTTTTGTGAAACATACACCTTAGCGTATTGTATAATAAGATATAATAAGATTGTATCATATAATTTTTAGCCTACTTTTCACATTTTGCAAAAATGAGGAAAAAGTAGTCTTATGAGATCGATCCGTGAAAATGTGTGTCTGTCTGTCTGTCTGTCTGTCTGGCTGGCTGGCTGTGTGTGTGTCCCCCCCTATCAACTCCTAAACGGCTGCAGCAATCAAAACCAAATTTAGTATGAGTAAAGATGTGCACCGGGATAGCTCACGTCCATATTTGAAAATGATGTCAGTGCTACCAACTCCTGAAAAAACGCACTAGAAATTTGATTCCATGTTGGATATCTTGCAAGGTATGCATGGGAGGTATTCCAAAATTAGCACACATGTAGATAATACCATTTCAGTTTAATTTCCAGGAGGCCAACCATGACAGTGTTGCCAAAATAATTTTAAGCCTTCTGATAGGTCCAATGTTTAAATGCATATAACTTCTACACTATCAACTGGATTTCAACCAAATTTTGTATGTAATATCTGTACATAAACATATATGACTGAGCGTATTCTTAAGAGCCACCAGGGCTGCCAACTGTTAATAATTGCTCTCTCTCTATTTTTTTAAATCCAAATACCAATATATCAGAAAGTGTGCAAGCCAACAGCATTAAACTATGCACACGTATATTCTGACAATTTAGATTAATTTGGAGTAACTTATATACGTCAGTTCTACCAACATGATTATAAGCCTGCTGATAGTATCAATTTTTAAATACTTGTAACTTCTATACTATCAGTTGGATTTCAACCAAATTTCGTATGTGCAATGTGTACCATAACAGATATGACTATACGTATTGTTAAGAGCAATCGGGCTGCCAACTGTTAATAAATGCTGTCTATATTCTTTTTAACCTAATATCAATATATCAGAAAGTATGCAAGCCAACAGCTCGTATACTTTGCACACGTATAGCACCTGACATTCTAGATTGATTTGGAGTAATTAATACAAGGCGGTGCTGCCAACATGATTCTATGCCTGCTGATATGTCCAATTTTAAAATACATGTAACTTCTACACTAACAAATGGATTTCATCCAAAATTGGCACAACAAGATATCATAATAATTCAGATTATTTCTGATCAGCACACGCATGGTATTGTTGGCAACATGCTTTTACGCGTGCTGATAGATCCAGTGTCTAACTGCATGTAACGTCCATTGGACTTCAACCAAATTTTGTATTCTGTAACTTAAGAGGTGGAACTAAGAATATATTCAGTCACCAGGGCTGCCAACTGTAGTGCTCTATTAGGCTACATTATACCAGGTATATTTTGAACTAATTAGATATTTCGATATTACCAACTTAATTTCGTCATTGTTCTAGATAGGTTCATATACTGTAGAATAATCATTGGCATGAAAAGTAGGCTGCATAGTTCTTCACGGAACTTCTTGTTAATAATGTTACCATCTTTGTTAAAACTAGGCAAAGGCAAAGGAAAACATTTTTTTCCCTTCCTAAATTGTAACCATTGAAAAGAAATTCAAAATCTTTGCTGAAAACTCTTAGTTTTCCTTCTTCGGGACCCTTTGTTCGTTTTTTATCCTTCCACGGTCACTTACTCTTATTTGGTTATTGTTAACATCAACCAGGAAGGACACTTTGTATATTCAGACAAAAAGTAACTTTTATACTTTCCTATACATAATTCCGAAAACTCAACGTTAGCGATGACCTCTAATTTATCCTTCTTTTCTTATATTGTGTCTACTAATCAATTAGTTTGTAGATTATGCGAATGATTGGTCAGTCATTTAATCCATTAATCATTTTCACTCATTTGCAATTCCACAAATGATACTTAAAGATACATTAAGTGCGTGCAATTCAGCAACGGGTATTGGCGCATGGATGACCTCTGTCATCCATTTTGTAACTCATGCTGTACGAGTAACTAGAGAAGGTTTAATACTTATTTATTAACAACAGCAATTGTACCTAATAGCAGAAAGTGTTTATTTTCATACAACGTATTTGATCGTCTATAAAATATAATCTCTTAGTATAAAACAAAGTCCCCGATTCTTGAATGTCACGAGTAATCTCGAGAACCACTGGATGGATTGTAATGCGGTTTTCACCAGGCACCCGAGGCCATACGATATTATTATTATTATACCATTTTGTAAAGGCTATCTCGAGGAAGGTTTCTGTAGGAAATAATTTATTTATGATCAATGGAAGCCAAGCAGTAACAATTTCAGTGAAAAAAATCGAAAAGAAATCCTGGCGTTCGTGCACTTCTTAAGCTTACGCTGGTCAAACCGTAAAAAAAAAAAATCAGTATACTATGAGTGTAAGATTTGTTCAGCATGAAAATTTATACAAAAAAGTCACGGAGAGCATATCTATATTTTCAATCGACCAATATAGGTGGTTTTAGGTTTTCATTTCTTCCAACAATCTCCATTAAATTACTGAGGCCACTGTTTACATTTTGTTCTTATCCTAAAACCACAGCATAACACGTTTAGTAGTATTGCGTGGCATATTATCCTGCTGAAATACTAAGGAATCTCCGTTTGTACTCAAGACGGCAATGGATAGCAATAGCTTCTTTTCGAGAATCTCCTGGACTCTGTTCATTTATTTCCAAAATTATGGCCACCAGTGTGTAATAATCATAATACTACTACTACTAATAATACCATAATTGCCAATGTATTGCAATATAATATGAATGTAATCCAGAAATGATCTACTACTGTTCACTCCAGTTCCACAAATCTTATGAAAGGTCACGCTTATCATAATTTATCCAAGTTCCGTTACACAGTTGATTCAAAAGGAACGCGACCACCTGAGAAATGTTTCCTAAATATAAGGTCAAGAGTCTAGAATTATTTAATACGCCAATTTCCAGACAGAAGTCCTTTGCAAATGACATTTCAAGCATGTCATGAAAGAATTACAGAGATGAGAAAACGACATTCTCTCGGGAAGATTAGTGAAGTTTATCATTTAATGAGAAGGAGCAAAATAGTCTCATCTTGGAAGTGTTTTATAATGAGATATACTCCCACAGGCTTTATGCATCTCACTCAAGAGATGAATGAAATGGCTTCGGCTACCTTACTAGTTTCCCATTTTCATTAGCCTATTTTTATTTATGAAAAAAATAGGCTTATGAGATCACCTTTTGTCCGTGTGTCTGTGTGTGCGTGTGTGTGTGATTCGTGTGTGTGTGTGTGTGCCCCCCCCCCCCTAAAAATTCTAAACGGCAGGAGCGATTTCAATGAAACTCGGTAAGATCACGGCACCGTTCTGGCCGACCCTGACAGTGCCCTTCAAATTTTATTCTGTCGCACCAGTCCAACATGGCGGCTGTGCGAAATATTTCACCAGCATTCAGTATCTCCGAAACTATCACCGATATCACCCTGAAATTTTGTACCGTGATAAACGGCACTAATAGAAGTTTAACTATGAGATTTTCAAAATCCTGGTAAATACAAACCCAACATGGCGGCCAAGCGAATTTGAGACTTATAAATAGACTAAAGACACGATTTAACCGTCCAAACGTAATGAAACTTGGTACAGCAAATGTTTATACACATTGTAATGCACTGGTGTCTTATTTAGTTCAATTGTTTACATAACCTCAAAATGGCGCTTGTGCGAAATATTTCACTGGCATTCTATATCTCCGAAACCATTACAGATATCACCCTGAAATTTTGTACGGTGATAAAAGGCACTGCTACAAGTTTATCTATGTAACTTTCAAAAACCTTTCATGTACAAAACGAACATGGCGGCCAAGCGAATTTGAAACATTTTAATAGACTTTTCTCTGAGCGCAATGCGATGTGGCACAGTAAATGATTATACATATTGTAATGCAATGGCAACTCATTTCGTTCAATTGTTTGCATAACCTCAAGATGGAGGCTGTGCGAAAATTTTAAATTAAGTTTTTATTTCTTGTGTCGTAATCATGCGATCGAAGTGAAAGTTTGAATAATGAATCCACGCAATAATTTTCCTTACATAACTCTATGGCCTATACATATAACAATCCAAAATGGAGAGCATCCGAAATATTTTGACGGTTCTCAATATCTACGAATCTTTTACAGCAATCAAACAAATTTTTTATGTTCATAGAGGCTATGCACATACGTTCACCTATAGGTCTTTCAGTAACCTGAAGAGCACAAATCCAACATGGCGGTGACGCGAAATGAAAGTATTTTAATTGAAGTTTCTCGTGATTTAACCAGCCGAGTGCAGTGAAATTTTGCACGTTAAATGCTTATGCAAATGTTAATCCACTGACATCTAATTTATTTAAATTGTCTTCATAACCACAAGATGGCAGCTGTGCGAAATTTTAAAATCTCGTTTATACTTCTTGTGTCCTAATCATGCGATTTAAGTTTGAATACCGCACGTGCACAATAATCTTCATGTAATAGTACATAAATAAATATCCAACCTGGCGACCATCTGAAATATTTAGACGGTTCTCAATATCTACGAATCTATCACAACCTTCAAACTGAAATTTTGTATGTTGATAGAGGCAATTAACATGAGTAGGATAGGCCTATATGAAAATAGGCTGTATAGTTCTTCACGGAACTACTTGTATTATTTACGGGGTTTCGTCCAACTTAAGTTATTTTGCACTGGAATTTTTGCTCTATGTATATGACTTTCCAATCTTCTTCTTGCTTTTATTGTTAGCCTACTTTTCTCTAGAATTATGTGATCGATCCAGAAAAATGTGTGTGTGTCTGTCTGACTGTGTGTGTGTTTGTGCCCCCCCCCCTCCTATCAACTCCTGCAGATAGGTCCATATTTAAATGCATATAACTTCTATACTAACAAATGGATATCAACCAAATTTCGTATGTGCTTTGTGTTCAATAAACGTTATGACTATTCGTATTCGAAAGAACCAGCAGGGATGCCAACTGTTAATAAATGCTCTCTCTATTTGTTTTATCCTAATAGTAATATATCAGAAAGTATGAAAGCCATCACCTCTAAACATTGCACACGTATGGTACCTGACAATCTAGATTAATTTAGAGTAAATAATATACCTCAGTGCCGCCAACATAATTCTAAGCTTTCTAATAGTTTCAATTTTTAATTACATGAACTTCTATACTAACAAATGGATTTTATCAAAAATTGGTATTATAATAGATCGTAATATTTCAGATTGATTCAGAGCATCACATACATGACATTGTTCCCAACATGATTTTACGCGCACTGATAAATCCAATATCAAACAGCATGTAACATCCATACTATCCATTAGACTTCAACCAAATTTTGCATATGCATTTATATATCTTAAGAGATAGTACTAAGAAGATATTCAGAGTCATCAGGGCTGCCAGCTGTAGTAAGTTACATTATTAGGCTACACTATTTCATGTGTATATCAAACTGCAGTACTTAGAAATGTTGGTATTGCCAACTTGATTTCGTCATTATTTAAGATAAGTCTGAATCTTACATGTTAAGAAATGTAGGCTCCTTAGTTCGACACGGAAATACTTATCACTCACATGTCATGTTTGGTCAGTTGGACATTGACGATCGCATTGGCAAAAGTTCCTTGCATTGGTATGCAGTGCATCATACCTCATAGAAGTTATCCGTATTGGCATATACATAAAATACCTATAAATAGATAAAATTAGGTTTATGATCAACCATACCGAAATATACATAAATATTATATGCCAAAAAACTGCATCATTAAGAGGCTCATTATAGTTCATGTTTCATTATGATACAGATTCTCTATCAATCAGAGCTCAAGATTTTCATTACGATACAGCTATTTGACCAATTAGGTAAGGATAGCATCGCACCTGCGCTGACTTCCACGACCCCAAATTTAAAATTTCACTCCGTGGCTAGTGTCATAGTGGGGTATTCGAGGAGGCCGTGGTCGAATACAAGGTATTCTCTGTGTTAGTTATTGTTGTTTTAAGGAGCGGAACTACAGGGTCATCTGCCCCACGCTCTGTTCGGTGAACGAAACTGACGGAATATCGACAGACATGTATGAATATTTATGTTCGGATATAAAATAAAGTTATAATTATCGTCGAACATAAACAGGCGTATGCAACTCGCCTGTAATGGTAATTAAGGCACTCGTATGGAAATTATAAAATTTTCTTGCTCAATTTATAAACATACTCGTGTCATAGTTATTGCCATTATAGGCTTGTTGCATAATGTACGAATATTCCATCTACGCCAATACTATATTGAAACTAAATAACATACAATTATGGTACTATTAATATTAAATTATTTCCATGATCACTTGAATACGTACACTGGGGGCCATAATTTTGGAAATAAATAAATCCCAAATGGAAATGACGTATTATTCCAGTAGGATGATGTGCCACGCAATACTGCCAAACGTATTATTCCAGTAGGATGATGTGCCACGCAATACTGCCAAACGTATTATTCCAGTAGGATGATGTGCCACGCAATACTGCCAAACGTATTATTCCAGTAGGATGATGTGCCATGCAATACTGCCAAACGTATTATTCCAGTAGGATGGTGTGCCACGCAATACTGCCAAACGTATTATTCCAGTAGAATGATGTGCCACGCAATACTGCCAAACGTATTATTCCAGTAGGATGATGTGCCACGCAATACTGCCAAACGTATTATTCCAGTAGGATGATGTGCCACGCAATACTGCCAAACGTATTATTCCAGTAGGATGATGTGCCACGCAATACTGCCAAACGTATTATTCCAGTAGGATGATGTGCCACGCAATAAAGCCAAACGTATTATTCCAGTAGGATGATGTGCCACGCAATACTGCCAAACGTATTATTCCAGTAGGATGATGTGCCACGCAATACTGCCAAACGTATTATTCCAGTAGTATGATGTGCCACGCAATACTCCCAAACGTATTATTCCAGTAGGATGGTGTGCCACGCAATACTGCCAAACGTATTATTCCAGTAGGATGATGTGCCACGCAATACTGCCAAACGTATTATTCCAGTAGGATGATGTGCCACGCAATACTGCCAAACGTATTATTCCAGTAGGATGATGTGCCACGCAATACTGCCAAACGTATTATTCCAGTAGGATGATGTGCCACGCAATACTGCCAAACGTATTATTCCAGTAGGATGATGTGCCACGCAATACTGCCAAACGTATTATTCCAGTAGGATGATGTGCCACGCAATACTGCCAAACGTATTATTCCAGTAGTATGATGTGCCACGCAATACTCCCAAACGTATTATTCCAGTAGGATGGTGTGCCACGCAATACTGCCAAACGTATTATTCCAGTAGGATGATGTGCCACGCAATACTGCCAAACGTATTATTCCAGTAGGATGATGTGCCACGCAATACTGCCAAACGTATTATTCCAGTAGGATGATGTGCCACGCAATACTGCCAAACGTATTATTCCAGTAGAATGATGTGCCACGCAATACTGCCAAACGTATTATTCCAGTAGGATGATGTGCCACGCAATACTGCCAAACTTATTATTCCAGTAGGATGATGTGCCACGCAATACTGCCAAACGTATTATTCCAGTAGAATGATGTGCCACGCAATACTGCCAAACGTATTATTCCAGTAGGATGATGTGTCACGCAATACTGCCAAACGTATTATTCTAGTAGGATGATGTGCCACGCAATACTGCCAAACGTATTATTCCAGTAGGATGATGTGCCACGCAATACTGCCAAACGTATTATTCCAGTAGTATGATGTGCCACGCAATACTGCCAAACGTATTATTCCAGTAGGATGATGTGCCACGCAATACTGCCAAACGTATTATTCCAGTAGGATGATGTGCCATGCAATACTGCCAAACGTATTATTCCAGTAGGATGATGTGCCACGCAATACTGCCAAACGTATTATTCCAGTAGCATGATGTGCCACGCAATACTGCCAAACGTATTATTCCAGTAGGATGATGTGCCACGCAATACTGCCAAACGTATTATTCCAGTAGTATGATGTGCCACGCAATACTGCCAAACGTATTATTCCAGTAGGATGATGTGCCACGCAATACTGCCAAACGTATTATTCCAGTAGGATGATGTGCCACGCAATACTGCCAAACGTATTATTCCAGTAGGATGATGTGCCACGCAATACTGCCAAACGTATTATTCCAGTAGGATGATGTGTCACGCAATACTGCCAAACGTATTATTCCAGTAGTATGATGTGCCACGCAATACTGCCAAACGTATTATTCCAGTAGGATGATGTGCCACGCAATATTGCCAAACGTATTATTCCAGTAGGATGGTGTGCCACGCAATACTGCCGAACGTATTATTCCAGTAGGATGATGTGCCACGCAATATTGCCAAACGTATTATTCCAGTAGGATGATGTGCCACGCAATATTGCCAAACGTATTATTCCAGTAGGATGATGTGCCACGCAATACTGCCAAACGTATTATGCCAGTAGGATGATGTGCCATGCAATACTGCCAAACGTATTATTCCAGTAGGATGATGTGCCACACAATACTGCCAAACGTATTATGCCGTGGTTTTAGGATAAGAACAAAACGGTTTAAAAGTGCATGGAAATAGCCCGGATCCTAATCCGATCGATAATTCCATGCTCAAAATTGATGATTTTAGTGTCGAAAGGAAATCCAAGCAACAAAATTTAGTTGATTTGACCCATTGTCAACTACTGGTTTCCTGTTGTAACAAGAAGGTCTGTAACGTCTTGCAGACTCTATGCCCTGACGAATTGATGCTGTGCTTGATCTAGAGGGCTGTCAAAACTTACTTAACATTACATATATTTTCACTATAATGCGTTCAAAAGATTCTTTTTTTATATAATAATGAATAATATTTCAGAATACTTCACTTTATGTCTATTTAATTGATTTTGTGCTATTGCAAATAGATGTCTATAAATTGTGTGCTTAGAAAATTAAAATTACTATACTGCATTTCTTAGAAAGTTTACAGAATTAAGGCCACCAGTGTTTGAAATTTAGACGCACACCTAAATACACAAGGGACGATTACTGCTGTTTTCTACTTCCATAGCCACACTCTCCATTTGGTCTATCTTTAAACGAGGCTTATAGGCATAAATTACCATAATCAACACTGACAATTCCAATTGGATGAAGTGTAACGGATGTTTCGAATTGAAAAACCTCTCTCAATTACAATTTGGTGCAGAATGTATCAAGATCGTTATACAACACACTTCAAAAGCTTGACGTCAATAGAAATATGTTGCATGATATTCAAGTAACTTACTTTAATTCAATTTATTGACAATAAAACAATGAATAACAGTTTTACAATAACAGCAGATAGTATTTCATTAGTTTTTGAACTCAAGGATTTAATTATCAAACCGTATTAGACCACTGGCAGAAGATATTCTACCTGAAACCCAATGTGGATTTAGGTCAAACAGAAGCACGGCGGATATGATCTTCACAGAACGACAACTACAAGAGAAATGTCATGAACAGAGCAAACCTCTGTACGTGGCTTTTATAGATCTTGTGAAGGCGTTTGAATCTGTAGACCGTGCAACTCTTTGGGAAATCTTTGCCCTACATGGTTGTCCATCAAAGTTCATAACGATTTTAGGACTATTACATGACAGTATGACGGCTACAGTGTTCACAAACGGAAGTACAGGAGAACCTTTCGAAGTTAGGACTAGTATGAAACAGGGCTGCGTGATAGCGCCAACTCTCATCTCCATCTACATATCCAGAATTCTGCAGCTAGTAGAAGGACACATTCCACCTGGTATACAAATCACATATCGGATGGATGACAAGCTATTCAATCCATCCAGGCTCAAAGTTAGAACAAGACCATCAATAACATCCGTTGCAGATGATAATGCCATATTTTCACAATCAGAGGAAGATCTCAATTAAAGACATTTGGGAGGCCACAAGCCAGAGCCTTGTAGAAGAAAATGGAAGTGGATCGGCTACAGCCTGAGAAGACCTCAAGATACCACAGCAAGGCAGGCATTAAATTTGAATCCACAAGGCAATCGCAGACAAGGCAGACCAAAGATCACATGGAAGAGAACGATAGAGAAGGAGATAGCTGGAGTCAACAAGCCATGGAGTGAGATGAAAATTCTGGCAGGGGATGGAAGACGCTGGAGAAATTTCGTCGAGGCCCATGTTCCACCTAGGACTTACAGAGGTGTGGAAGTTATTATAATCAAATAATAAAGAATTTAAACCAGGCTGAAATTGTTATTCTTTTGACCAACTGCTGGCATCCTTTGTTACCCTACTTAGTAATGTTTTCTCCCCCGTGGACTTACATCTTTTCCCATAAGGAATTGCGTCTAAAAATTTTAGAATAGGGGATTCTGGGGGATATCTGTGCTGGGTCTCTTTTCTATGTATCCTTTACTTTGGAATATACCCTCTAATTCAGATGATTCCACTCAATGTTCCATGAATCTTTGAATATTTCAAGAACGGATAATCAGTTTAAAAATGACTGCAAATCTCTCTGCTCTAAATTCACACGAAAAGTAGAGCGAAGTAATCAAAACAAAACGTGTGGCATGTCGGTTAATAGAAATTTAAAAAAATGAGTTTCTTAAAAGAAGTGTGAATGCCAGACTATCTTTTCTAACTATAAAATCTCTCAATAAGAGATACACGCTAATCAACGCCCATGCTCCTATAAATAAGGATAATAAAACGAATCCAGAGAAAGTTGATGAATTTTGGGACGAGTTAGAAGCCGAAATTCTCAAAATTCCTTCTAATCATGTAAAAATTTTACTTGGAGATTTCAATGCTCAGCTTGGATCTGAGAGAAAATTTTCTGATATAATAGGTAAATATCCCGCTCACAATAGAACCAACAGGAATGGTGAGAGATTGGTTAAACTCTGTGAACATCTAAACTTAAAGATTATGTCCACACATTTTAAAGCAAAACCAAGTAAAAAGAAAACATGGGTCTCCCCAAATGCGTTGCTGGGTGAGTTTCAACTAGATCATGTAGCTATCTCTCGAAATTGTTTCAAAGAAATTCAAAATGTCAAGGTCAGAAAATCCATTAATGTAACTTCAGATCATTACCTTTCTCAAATCAAGATGAATTTCATACCTTTTACACGCAAACAAAATACAACTAGAATTAAAATTCCGAAAATTAATAGAGAGGTTCTTACAAATGAAAAAAGGATAGAATTTCAAGGAAAACTTAAAATACCAACCAATTGGAATGATGTTACTAATAACCTTCTTGAACCAGCTCAGGAAATTGCACCGTTGAACTTTTATAGGAAACATGCTTGGTGGAATGAACAATGTGAAAGAGTGATTAAAGAAAGACATTGTGCTTGGCACAAGTGGAACGGGAACAAGACTCCAGAAAATTTAGAGGAAGTACAAAGATTAAGGAAAATGGCCCACCAGACTTTAAGAACGATTCGAAGAAAATATATGAAGGACCAAATAATGGAAATGGACGACAATTTTAAGAAAAATGACACCCGATTGTTTTATAGAGCATTTAAGAATGAAATCACTGGATATTCAGCGCCGAGTTTAAATTTCAAAAGGGAAGATGGTACGCTAGCATTAAACAACAAGGAAAATTGTGATATCTTGGCTGCGTATTTTGAGAAGTTGTTAAATTGTCCAAAACCGACAGACAAGTTGAGTTTCAAATTTACAACACAAAATTTTGACTCTACGCCCCCAGATGTAAATGAAGTTAAATGTATTATCAACTCACTTAAAAACAATAAAGCCTCAGGCAAAGATGGAATAATTGCAGAAATGTGGAAGCTTGTAGATGATGAATTTTTAATAGCGACGACAAATCTATTCCAGAAAATTTGGATTGAGGAAGCAATTCCAGAAGACTGGTTAATCGCCTTAATTCATCCACTACATAAAAAAGGCTCAAAAATTGATGTCAATAGTTATAGGGGGATCTCATTGTTGTCTGTCACATATAAAAT
Organism: Meconema thalassinum; assembly: GCA_946902985.2. Taxonomy (NCBI): domain Eukaryota; kingdom Metazoa; phylum Arthropoda; class Insecta; order Orthoptera; family Tettigoniidae; genus Meconema; species Meconema thalassinum. The sequence continues at coordinate 299,720,880 of OX336396.1, read as the reverse complement.
ATTTGCCAAACTACTTTTAAACAGACTTGAACCACAGATCGAACCACAGCTTGACGAGTTCCAAGGAGGTTTCAGAAGGAATAGATCGTGTGCAGAACAAATTCTTAGTTTAAAATTGATATTAAAATATTACAACAACAGGCCAAAGAATATCTTTATCTCATTCGTTGATTTTCAGAAAGCGTATGATTCAGTGGATAGGGATACTGTTTTTGACACATTGAAGGAATACCAAGTTGATCAAAAAACCATAAATTTAATAAAACTTACATTAACTAATACGATTTCCAGAGTCAAATTTTTAAATGAAGTTAGCGAGCCCTTCGAGGTAAAAACTGGGCTAAGACAAGGGGACAGTCTATCACCACTGCTTTTCAATTTGGTCTTGGATAAAGTCATGAGGACGTTTTGGGAGAAGAACGATTCAAGTGCTAAAATTGGTACAAAGAATAAGAACCTCAGAGTCAAAGGTTTAGCATTTGCTGACGACGTAGCGTTGTTTGCTGAATCAGAACAAGAAGCTATTAACCAAATTGATCAGTTAAAAGAAACGGCGGAAAAAGCGGGCTTACAGATTTCGTTGGTAAAAACAGAGATGATGACAAGTGATCAGAAATACACTAAGAAAATGATAAAAACAAATTATGGGAGCACCAGGGTCACTGACCGATTTAAATATCTTGGAGAAATAATTAGTAGCAATGGGACGGATAAATTGGCAATCGAGAACAAAAAAGGGAAATTGGAAAGATTAAATTTTTGTACAAAAAATATATACAATAAAAAGAACCTGTCTATCAATGCAAAATTACGACATTTTAATACTGTTGTTAGACCAGTCATCTTGTACGGCATGGAAACTACAAATATAACCGGAATGGAGAATTTGCTCAAGATAGAAAGAAGAATTTTAAGAAGGATTTATGGTCCTAGGAAAACACAGGAAGGTTATAGACTGAGATCGAATGCAGAAATTTATAGTAAAATCGACAACCTTGAAGTGATGATCAGAAAACGGCGACTTCAGTTCTACGGACATATGGTCCGCATGGATTGCTCAAGGTTAAACAAACAAATTTTTGATAAAATCTGGAACTATAAAGGACAAGGAGGCTATGTAAAACAAATGAAAGAAGAACTTCAAAAATTCAAAATTACTGAAGAAGATTGTCTAAATCGAATAGAGTACAGAAAAAAAATTTTTGGTCTCAAAATTCTTGTCGGGGAGAAGAAAAATCTCAACAGAGGAGAATGGACTGCTGAAAGAAGAGCTGCACAGTCGACCAGGATGAAAGACTTCTGGAAGAGAAAGAAGGAAACTAGACCTATAAAGAAGTGATATTTGCGTGGTCCTTGTTGGCCTGTCCGCGGTGTATATATAAAAGAAAATATAAATAAGATTCTTGGTTAAACTTTTGAAATGAACTCAACTTGTTGCAAACATATTTAGTGCATTAAGCCGTGAAAAGGATAAAAGGAATCTTGTCAAACTGCCGTCAGGTCTAATAATTTGCACACCTCTGGAAAGTAACTAGGTAAAAAACAACAACCCCTGGCACTATACAGCTCATGACGGGCTAAGGCCGACCAAGCGACCGCTGCCCAGCCATTTGGTCTGCAGATATTGGGGTGACGCGTGATCAGCGCGTTGGGTCCCCTCGGCCGTTAATCTTGGTATTCGTGATCGGGGCGCTGTCTCACTGTCAGACAGCTACTCAATTGTCCTCACGAGGCTGAGCGCACCCCGTTCCAACCCTCACGTCTGTTTTAAAATCCCTGACGGAGCCGGGGATCGAACCCGGGGCCTCCGGGTGAGAGGTAGGCGCGCTACCCCAACACCACGGGGCCGGCTAGTAACTAGGTAAGTCAAGTCAAAACTCCGCACCTACCGCTGAGCTCTCAAGGTCAAGGTCATAGCTAAACGCTGGTAATTGTGCTCCCCAAAGCAAGAAGTCTGGGGAAATTAAGTCTGGTGACCTTGATGGGCACTGGAGGTTACCAATTTGGGAATTCAAAATAGCGGCAAAATGCTCTCTGTACAATGATTAGAGATACACTGGGGATCATGCACTACAGCTTAAGGAGCCAAAACAATAATAGTTTCATTATTCTAACTGTGCCTGCTGTAAACAACAATTATTTACATTTCCACACATCTTGAAATTCATATCTTAACTAATTGTATCCATTGTTCAAAATTTGGTTCTTGCCTTGTGCTGACCATCATCGTTTCCCTCACATCTCCCATGTTAATAGGAATTTTTAGCCCACTTTCCACATTTTGAACAAGTAGTTCCGTGAAGAACTATTCAGCCTATTTTCATATATCTTACTTATGTTAACTGCCACTATCAACATTAAAATATCAGTTTGATTGCTGTAATGTATTCGTAGATATTGAGAACCGACTAAATATTTCGGATGGTCGCCATGTTGGATTTTATATATGTAGGTTCTAGAGTTATGTACTGTTATATGAAGATTATTGTGTACGTGTAGCATTCAAACTACAATAGCATGATTAGGACACAAGAAGTAAAAAACGAGATTTTAAAATTTCGCACAGCTGCCATCTTATGGTTATGGAAACAATTGAAATAAATTAGACGCCAGTGGATTAACATTCGTATAAGTACTTACTGTTTCAAATTTCACTGCACTCGGATGGTTAAATTGCGAGAAACGTCCATGTGAATATTTATTCTTCGCGTCGCCGCCAAGTTGGATTTGTGATCACGAGGTTATTTAATATCCTATTGGTGAACTTAAGTTCATGGCCCCTATGAACATAAAAAATTCAGTTTGAATGCTATAATAGATTCGTAGATATTCAGAGCCGTCTAAATATTTCGGATGGTCGCCATGTTGGATTGTTAAATGTATATGACATAGAGTCATGTACCATTAAAGGAAAATTATTGCGTAGGTTCATTATTCATACTTTCACTTCGATTGTATGATTACGACACAAGAAATAAAATCTTAATTTTAAAATTCGCACAGCCGCCATCTTGAGGTTATGTAAACAATTGAACTAAATTAGATACCAGTGCATTACAATGTGTATAAACATTTCCTGTACCAGATTTCATTGCGTTTGGAACATTAAATCGCGAGAAAGGTCTATTTAAAATTTTCAAATTCACTTGGCCGCCATGTTCCTTTTGTAGTTAACCGGTTTTTGAAAGTCTTACAGATGAACTTCCAGTAGTGCCCTTTATCTCTGTACAAAATTTCAGGGTGATACCGTTATAAGTTTCCGAGATATAGAATGCCGGTGAAATATTTCGCACATCCGCCATCTTGTGGTTATGTAAACAATTCAACAAAGTTAGATGTCGGTGCATTACAATGTGTATAAACATATACTGTACCAAGTTTTATTGCGTTTGGTTGGTTAAATCGCGTGAAACTTCTATTTAAATGTCGCAAATTCGCATGGCCGCCATGTTGGTTTTGTAGTTATCAGTTTTTCAAAAGTCACATAGGTGATCTTCTAGTAGTCCCCTTATCACCGTAAAAAATTCCAGGGTGATATCCGGAATAGTTTCGGAAATACTGAATGCTGGTGAAATATTTCGCACAGCCGCCATGTTGGATAGGTGATACGTAACAAAATTTGAAGGGCACGGCCAGGGTCGCCCGGAATAGTGCTATGAACTTACCGTGTTTCATTGAAATCGCTCCAGCCGTTTAGAAGTTATTAGGGGGGGACACACACCTCACACACGCACGCACGCACACACACACACACACACGCACGCACACACAGACACTCGGACAAAAGGTGATCTCATAAGCCTATTTTTTCAAAATTGAAAATAGGCTAAAAATGAGGAAAAAGTAGACTTATGAGTTCGGGCAAATATGTGTCTGTCTGTCTGTCTGTCCTTCCGTCGGTCTGGCTGGCTGTGTGTGGGTGTCCCCCTATCAACTCCTAAACGGCTGCAGCAATCGAAACAAAATTTGGTAGGCGTAAAGATCTATACCTGAATATCTCACAGCCATATTTGAAATTGATGTCAGTGCTACCAACTGCTGCAAAATCGCAATTGAAATTTGAGCTCCATGTTGGATATCTTGGAAGGTATGAATGGGAGCTATTTCAAAATTGGCACACATATAGATAATAAAATTGCAGTTTAATTTCCAGGAGGCCTTACCTGACAGTGTTGCCAAAATGATTATAAGCCTGCTGATAGGTCCAAGTTCTAAATTCATATAACTTCTACACTATCAATTGGATTTCAACCAAATTTCGTATGTGCTATGTGTACATAAACAGTTATGACTGAGCGTATTCTTATGAGCCACCATGGCTGCCAACTGTTAATAAATGCTCTCAATTTTTAAAAATCCAAATACCCATATATCAGAAAGTATGCAAGCCGACAGCTTTAAACTATGCACACGTCTAGTACCTGACATTCTATATTAATTTGGAGTAACTTTTATACGTCAGTGCTACCAACATGATTCTAAGCCTGCTGAGAAGTCCAAACTTAAATACATGTAACGTCTATACTATCATTTGGATTTCAACCAAATTTCGTGTGTGCTATATGTACCATAACAGATATGACTATGCCGATTCTTAAGAGTAACCAGGGCTGCCAACTGTTAATACATACTGCCTCTATTTCTGTTACCCTAATATCAATATATCAGAAAGAATGCAAGCCAATAGCTCTAAACTTTGCACACGTATAGTACCTGGCATTCTAGATTAATTTAGAGTAACTAATATAGGCCTACACCAGTGCAGCCAACAAGATTCTAAGCCTGCCGATAGGTCCAATTTTAAAATGCATGTAACTTCTATACTAACTAATGGATTTCATTCAAAATTGACACAACAATAGATCATATTATTTCAGATTATTTCTGACCAATACATGTATGTTATTGTTGCCAACATGATTTTACGCACGCTGTTAGGTCCAATGTCTAACTGCATGTAACGTCCATGCTATCCATTGGACTTCAACCAAATTTTGTATTCTGTACCTTAAGAGAATGAACTAAGAATATATTCAGTCACTAGGGCTGCCAACTGTAGTCCTCTATTAGGCTACCTTATGCCAGGTATACAGTATTTCGAACTAATTAGAAATTTCGATATTACCAATTTAATTTCGTCATTATTCTAGATAGATCCATATAGATTAATCATTGGCATGAATCTTAAATTTTAAGAAAACTAGGCTCTTTAGTTCGTCACGGAACTTCTTGTTGAACTTTTCTTTCTTCAACCCTGGAAACCTACACTTGTTTATTAGGGACACTAAACCTACACTGGGGCACTCAGTGCCACAAGAATAATAACACTGATTTACACATTACAAACCAATATTTATTGAATTTAATATAACAACTGTTTAGTTTGGTTTGATTACACTCACGGTAATGATATTTAACATTCTATACTAAAAATAAAATAATATTAAAAAACGTACACTTTTTGTAACATTTTGCAACACCTCACATTTTAGAGTGTTTTACTGAATGTCATCTCTACAATTGACACGAACAGATAAGATATAACCTTTGCATACAAACATCATACACTCTGCACACTTCATAGTGGTTTTGGTGTCCTTGGTTCGCGGAAAGTACACAACAAGAAATGTAACACTAACCCTACACTGGGGTACTCAGTGCCCCAAAACCGGTCTATAGCAAAGAAGCGATGCGTTACAACTGTGACTAATATGGCAACTGAAAGACTGTCAAGGACAAAGAGAAATCACGACGGCTGCAGGCTGTAAGGGATGCCATCACAAACCCAGTGCAAAACGAAAATTCTCTGGGGCAGCCAGTGCCTCAGTGTAGGGTTCAAGCGTTAAAATGGGTGTTAAATCTTCAGCTATAAAATGAATTTCCCTCATTTACACATAATGAATTAATGAAGGATTTTATTGTCATTCCCATTTTGAGCAAACTAAAAAAATAGATTTTACGTCTAATAGAAAGACTAATTAATTCCATATATGTTAGAGTGAGATTCGTTTCGTAGCGGACGGTTTTTAACATCCACTTTGAAAACAAGAAAAGTTCAAAAATTCCTATAAATATGGGAAATATGAGGGAAATGGTGAAGATGAGCACACGGCAAGGCCAAAATTTTAAAAATTGAAAAAAAAAATAACAATTTTTCTAGGTTTTTGCCGTGTCTTGAGTGGGGTTTCACCTAGGAACACCAAGCTGGCTCATCAGCGGGCTCTTAGTGTCCGCGCCCGGACCCCCAAAGGAGTATCGAACTGTTCATTATGTCCCTTCTTATGAAACGCACGTGTGTTTCTTAACTGCGAGAGCTGGAAGCTCAAGCAGCCTTTCACCTCCCTATAAGGACATCCAAATAGATGGTATATTGGCTTTCACGGCCCCTGAGTTAATACTTAGCAACATTTATAGGTTTATGCCGTGTGTTGTGTGCTGATGAGCCAGCTTGGTGTCCTAGGGGATACCCCACACAACACACGGCATAAACCTAGAAATGTTGCTAAGTATTAATTCACGGGCCGTGAAAGCCAATACACCATCTTTTTGAATAAAAATAGTTACCATTTGAAATTCGAAAGTTTTAAACGTTATTTCTAATAGCAAGGTGAGTGTGTTTCCATGGAAATGTTGTACAAGATTTATGACAGGCACTGTTTGAATAATTATTAATATCCTTACACGTAGTTCCGCCCCTTGAAACACCAATAACTAATATCGTTATTGTTTTGGCTCCTTAAGCTATGTGTTCCCCCTTAAACTTATGGGATAGTTGAGCCACAACAGCAGTGCATCCTGTAGCATCAAGGGTATATGGGTGAAGGAAGGCATACAGTATGAAATAATATCTATATTTTAATTTTAAAAAATACACGAACTTATGATAGTATCATCTCTGTTTAGCCCTTGAGAACTGGGGTGAACAAATATAACACGAGGACCCACAGTGTCTCACTCCCTTTTTGTCGTAGTCGTACGGATTTTAATGAAGCAATTCAACACCTGCTGTCTTCCTATGAACTATTCCCAATATAAAATGAGATAGCCTATATTTATATTTTTCAGATTTAACAGGCAGAAAAATGGCAAATTTCGTAACAGCATAATTGACCTTGATAGTAGCGGCAAAGAAGTCATCTGTTTTTTTTAGCAAAGGAGCTGATGACCAAGGTGTCCTCAGACCCTAAACTTGGATCAACATGAATGTGAGCTGTGTGATTGTGCTTCACCAAAAATTGTTGGTTCCCCCATATTTTTTACAGATTGTCCCGACTAACGTAAGCCGAGAATTGTCACGTGAGGACTGGCACCGTGGTTAAATCTGACCCGACCGTAAATAATATAGAAATAACTTGAGTGTTCCAAAATCTATGGACATGTCTCTTTTACAAGGTGAAGTTCAAGGCTAGGGAGGAAGGTACAGTAAGCGACAGGAAATAGTCCAAGGGCTGACCAAAACCAAAATACAGAGCATTAATTAAGCCTCGGGTCAGAGATACACATGGGCCAGTCCTCGCGGGTTAAAGAAGAGAGATATTGTATAAGTGGGCTGATCTTTCTTGGCCGGTACATATTACAGTCTCCACGCACAGTGAACCTTCATACCTTTGTGATAAATGCAAATAAAGTGCGCAATGTGTCCTCGACAGCACATGTGTATATTCTCTGGTCTCAGTATTCTACTCGGGCTTTAAGAACAATTCACACGCATTTACGGATGACCAGCTCAGCCACAAACAAAAGTAGGAGCGGCTTCCGAGGCGTAGTTGGTAGCATCCTGAGCTTCTATGACCAAGATCGTCGGTTCAAACCCGGTCGAAGTCGGTTGGATTTTTAAGAGCGTTAAAAATCCCTCAGTATGCCTTTCTTCGGAGGGGAAGTTAAGCCGGCGGTCCCATGTCATTGATTTATGACATGTCAAAGACCCTTCCACTAATTACACCTCTGTCAAACCGACAACAGTGGCTACTCTGGCTAAAGGGCAGCGTTAGGTCATGGGACCAAACTCTCTGCTGACTCGGTAGGCGCGTGGGTTCGAGCCCCACCGTTGGCCGTCCTTGAAATGGTTTCCCATTTTCAACACCAGGCAAATGCTGGGACGGTACCTTCTGATAGGCCACGGCCGCCTCCTTCCACATCCTTGCCCAGTTTCATTCATATCCATCCATTCCATCTCTCATCCCGACGCGCAGGTCGCCCACGGGTGTCGAATAGAAAGACCTGCACTCAACCTCTGAGGAGACCGCACGACAAAAAAAAAAAAAAAACCTCTGTCAAGCTAAATTATAGTTCAACATTTGACAAACGCTCTTAGGTTCCTATGTTTGTCGCCAGCACCCGACTGCGATGGCGTCTGGTAACAAAGTTCTGAACTAGTAGTCTTTGACGGTGGCGTTTGGCGGCAAAAGTAGGAACTACTTGAAAAATTCAATGTCTGCAGTCCTTACTACTGTACACTACCAGGGAATTGTTATCGCTAGCTGTGGAGCGCAGCTGTTGTGTATACATTACGTCATCTCGCCTCTTTAGGGCTGAGCGATCGGTTCCGGGGCAAGAGGAGAAAGCATGTAATGCTCGGTTCCAAGCTCTGTGAACTTGCGGGATGAATAGCAGAGGCAGGATAGGAGCAGGCGAGAATTGAGAAGCCTGTCGACAGCCCGCCGTGTTACCTGACATTGTCATCTATTCCAATACTGCTAACATAGGGTCTTTTCTGAAACCAGTGTGGCGTTGGGAATGAGTGACTGAGTCACCGACTAATGTATTTGCTTCTGTTACTACGCAAGGACCGAGAAACCGCATCACTCGTCACCATCACTACTAATAGTCTGTGAAGCACATTCCTCTCAGGTCCACGCAGCTTAGACTCGAACAGTACAGGCATACAATGAGAACACACCGCACAGCGCACGGGCCAGCATGAATCATGCACACAAGTGACATGTGATGAGGTTTCGCTGGCGACATTGCACGTCTATCGCAGACATGTGGTCGGGCGGAGCGCATTAGTTCCGATTTCCGCGACCGGTATCAATTCGCTGGTAGGGTAGTACTTGCATTGAAAACAGAAACACACACTAATACAGCAACCACAATTAACACCGCTTATCAGACAGATTCTACACACACCCAAACTACACTGGGCTACATGACCGCGTTGTCGCAGCCACTAAACTAAGGAAGCAACCAACCAAACAAAATTAGCTCTCAAGAGCAAAGACTGGACATTGCGGAGTAGAAATGAAATGGAGCCTACAGAAACAGACAGTAATGATGATTGCCAGTGTTACTCGAGATTATGTTTCCTTCACTCTACGGTATAAAGGGTACGTATTGGCAGCAACTGATGGGTCTGATAAGAAAATAACAATGTCCCAGGTTAAGCCCTGGGGAATTGGAGAGCAGCGACTCAATTTGCTAGCACCGAGCCTTTATGTAAAGCGATCCACATAAACTGCGTAGGGGAACAAGTGAATATGTTACTCTGTTCTTCTTCAAGTGATGAATATCTCAGAAGCATCCAGTCCATCAGAATCGAAGTTTTTCTTGTAAATTATCTAAAACTCACGAACGTTGTCTATCAAAGTTAAAAAAATAATGATCAATCAGCCTCCTAAAGGAGTCGCTATGTATTTACATCTGAGAGATTTAATCCTGGACATAAAATACTAGTTTTGGAATTTCTTTTATGAACATTGTTTTTGCTTTGAGCTGACATTTGCCATGGATGATTGTATGAAATAAAGCATAAAGAAAATATCTAGCATGGTGGATCAATGAAGAGACCCAATATTGAGGCTCACCCAACAGGGGATATACTCCTGATCCGTCAGTGAGATTTGAGCAGCATTAACACAAAGCCAAGGACGAAAAGCTAGAAACTATATATGATAGCAACCATGCATAGGTTACATGCAAGAGAAATTTATAATATTAAACTGGAAAATCACTGAATTACTCTTCGGGGGAAAACTAATTACAAATCCTTTTTTATTTTATTTGTATATTTCGACTTTCCAAATTGACAACTTTGCTTTACTTCAAACACATCTCTAAGTGGTTAAAATCTACATTTAAATGTCCTATTTCACTCTTTTATACCTAATAAAATGTTCTCCAGCTTGTATCCAATGAATATGCTTGGGAAATTTCGTATTCTTTTGTTGGTAGCACATTCCTGTTCTTTGCTTTTCATGCTGCATTGTGTTTGTGGTAAGGTATGTGGTTAGCAGTTGGTCACAACATTCACCTATTATGAGTAGATCGCAGGGAAATCCAAGGGAGGGCCGAGAAGAGAAACATTTCATCCAGTGGATGTTTATAACGAATGTGAAGATTAGGTGACACTATTACTCCAACAACTAATGGTAGTGATGAAAGTAGGTGCATTGCATCAAGATGAAAGCTCAGATGAGACGTAAATAATTCAAGTGACAGTATATTTGGTTCATGAAATTTTAAGATTTTACAAATGTTGTGAAGGAAGACGCACACAGCGGTTCTTGTTACCACATGTCTTAGCTCCGTCTCCATCGTCAGTCGGTCATTGCTCCAGTAACGAAAATATCTAATCAGTAGGTCTTGCCGCTTCAGGCGTCTCAGTTAAAGCACCTTCTCCATTTGTGGGGTGGATGGCAGATGCATTTGGAATCAGACATCTTCAATATAGGTCTCATTTGATATAGTTTATAGATTAACCTGGAAGGGGACGTTCTTGCCACACGTAGTGCTCTCTTGAGGAATCTTGCTTTCACATTTTCTATTGTATTGAGATCTTGTGTGAATAACTTTTCCCATGTTAGCCCTAAACCGTATGAAATAGTGGGAATTTCTTTTGGCGTGGAAAAGAGTCATGGAAGTTCTTAATGCGAGTTTTGTTATATTCTTCAGATCATTGAGGTGAATCAGCTGCCCCCAATAATATGGTTTTACGCAGCCCAACTAACGCGAGTTGTCAGGAAGGTCGATATTTCTCTGCATACATTCCGTATGGTGCTAATGTACTGCAAGCATATCGCGCAAACGATACTGAACGTTATTATCTTTTCCACTTATTATGATGATGATAATTGTTGTTTTAAGGGGCCTAACATCTAGGTTATCGGTTTCCAATGGTTTGGGTGATCGTGAAGAAGATAATGAAATGTAAACTATAATAAAAACTAACTACTAACTTATATACTAGAAGAAGAAATTGAAAACAAAAGGAGAATAAGGCAAATAAAGGACAAGAGGAAATTAAATGCCCCCAACCCTCGAAGAATGCGGATTGAGGGACTTGGAAGGAAGGAGAGCCATAAAAGGCAGATGGGAAAGTGAAAGAGGAGAGGGTCTGCCCCAGAAGTAATGGATAAACGGGGGAAAACCGGACCCAGCTCAGGAATCTCTCGGGGTCGCCAACTCCCGAACTCACCAGTCGTGAGACCCTGAGGGTGTAGCAATATCTAGGGTGCACCAGAAGTGGTGGGGCTACATACACCCTGCCTCCTTGAGGGCCTTGAGCAGAAGGCAGGAGATATCATGAAAATAAAAAGAAGGCTGACCCCTCGCAGAAGGAGGGAATCAGAAAAGATGAGAGAAGGGCCAATTAAGGCGGAAACGAAGTGACTCCCTAGGCCTTGGATAACCTAATACCGTCGGGGTCGGAAGAGAACAAGAGTTGGCCAAGTGAGGTCGACAGGAAAGAAGACGGAGAGGAGCCCGGCACAAGTAAGTGGAAGCAATGCCGGACTCAGCTGGGGCCCCGTGGTCGCCAACCCACGTCCCTCTTATTGGTCTGTAGTCACATCGTGGGAACATTAATAGTGTTCAGTATCGTTTGCGCGATATGCTTGAAGTGCTTTGTAGGCTACCATACGGTGTGCAAGCAGGGAAATATCGACCTTCCTGATAACAACGCTAGTTGGGCTGCATAAAACAATATTAGCAGGGGGAGTTGATTCACCTGGTATAGCCGCTGCTGCTCTTTCCTATATATGATACTCACTCACTCACTCACTCACTCACTCCGTTGGCTTCTCTGGGACGTGACGATCCCGTGCCGCTCTCACTATCTGCCTCCATTTCCTCCTATCCAGCGCAGTATTCTCCCATCCAGTAATACCCATCTGTCTGCAGTCTGAGGTCACCTCATCTTGCCATCTACTCCTAGGTCTTCCAGGGGGTCTCGAGACTTTGATCTTCTTCTCATACACCTGGCGAACTATTCTGGCAGCGTCCATTCTGATGACATGCCCTGCCCATTGCAGCCGTTTCGCTTCCATGACGTCCACTGCCCTGGGTAGATTGGCTAACTTGTACAGCTCATGATTTGATATGAGAACCCATCTTTGTGTTTCCTGGTCAAAAATGGCGCCGAAAATTTTTCTATATATCTAGTTTTCGAAGACTGTAATTTGGTGTTCCTCCCTGTTGGTCACACTCCATATTTCGGCTCCGTATATCAGTACCGGCCTGATGATCGTGTTGAATAGTTTTAGTTTTGTTTTCCTGGTAAAAATTTGGAGGAAAAGAATTTATGAAGGGAAAAGTAAACTTTGTTTGCATTCCGTAATCTAATTTGGTGTTCAACTTATCTTCTATTGCAGTCATTTATATTTACCCCAAGGTATTTGAAGTTTGGCATGTTCTTAAAGGGAAAATTGCCTATATGAAGGTTGTTGCGTTGGTCGGTAGTCATGTTTTCTCTCTGTATGATCATGTATTCTGTCTTCTCTTCATTAATCTTTAGACCTATTTTAGCAGCAGTTTCATTAAATTTCCTAAATAAAGCATCAATTTCTCCTCCATTATTTCCTCCATTGAAAATCCACAACCTGCTTCCAGTCTCCGACCGGGTCAGGAATGGAATAAATGAAGCCCCCATCTAGCGGCGAGGATATGAACTGTGCCGGCTGCCGAGGCCTGACGTACTCCTCTGGGGCAATGATTAAATGCATGACAGATGAAATGAAATGATAGTGGAGAGTGTTGCTGGAATGAAATTGTGACAGGGAAAACCGGAGTACCCGGAGAAAAACCTGTCTGTCTCCGTTTTGTCCAGCACAGATCTCACATGGAGTGACCGGGATTTGAACCTCGGACCCAGCGGTGAGAGGCCGGCGTGCTGCCGCCTAAGCCACGGAGCTCATTTCCTCCATTATTTCCTATTAATACAATGTCATCTGCATATGCCAGGATGTTGTGTTTATTATCTGCTAGGAGTCCAGCTGCAGCTTCTTTGGTTTCCCGAGTTACTTTTTCCAGAACGATGTTGAAGAGAAGTGGGGAGAGCGCATCACCTTGTTCTGTTTTCAAATCCGTCTGATACGGATCCATAGTGTGTCTGTCACTTTGCTCACTGTCTCCTCCATACACATTTTGACCAGGCCGATGAGTTTCTGTGAGATTCCGTATTCTGCCATAATTTCCCACGCCGTTTCTCTGTGGACTGAGTCATAGGCCTTTTGGAAGTCAATAAATAGGTAATGGACGTTTTTGTTATATTCCCAAACTTTTTCATTGATTGTCTTAATACAAAATATATTGTCTGTTGCTGATCTGGAACTCCTTTATATGATGTCTGAACTATTTCATTTTCCTTGATATTTGATACGCTGTCCTTTGGGAAACAGTTTCAGTTCGATACATTGAGAAGTGAAGCAGCTGAATCCACTCATGTACCGAAGTCAGTGAGGCGAACAGGAATAATGAACTAATCTGCAATCACGCAATGAACCGGGAAGGTGAGGTGGGTAGGCTACATATGTCAATCAAGGCGCATTCCGACATCTCTGGCTTACGGTAATCGTGTCCGGGTGGACACATAGAAAGCCTGATATGGTCCATTAGCCTCATTGATTGAGTGGTGCCATTTGACTGAATTAGCTCGCTGTGTTCTCCCCCAAGGCCATCGGGCTAATCACTTAAGGTGGCCTAAACAAACCCGGGACAAGTAGGCAAAGCTGCCAACTTCAGCCGCAAGCTGCTAGCACAAGCCAATGTTCACAAACTTTCGGAAGCATATTGTTATGACCCAGTGTTATTTCAACATAGTGCAGCAGCATGGTTGCCAAAACTAAGAAACCAACCCTTCTATAAAGCTAAATGTCGGTTTGTTTGTTTGTTTGACTGTCTGTCTGTCTGTTATTTATACAAATATACACCGTTTCACCAAACTGAACCAAACATTATTTACATGGCTTTCAGAACTTTGTGGATAATACTGTCTGGTTGAAATTTCTGACAGCCTACTCCATTCTTTATATTTAGCCCCTTTGGCTCAAATCTACATCATTTCATCGATCTGAACCAAATTTACGTATTTACCTTCTGGAACGTCGCCTCCGTAGCGTAGCGGTCAGCATGGTTAGCTGCCGCCCCGGAGGTCCTGGGTTGGATTCCCGGCTCTGCCACGAAATTTGAAAAGTGGTACGAGGACTGGAACGGGGTCTACTCAGCCTCGGGTGGCCCAAATGAGTAGAGGGGGTTCGATTCCCCCTCAGCCATCCTCGAAGTGGTTTTCCGTGGTTTCCCACTTCGTCTTCGGGCAAATGCCGGGATGGTACCTTCTTCAAGGCCATGGCCGCCTCCTTCCCACTTCCTTGCCTCTCCATCCTAACCATCCCTTACCTTCCCTCATGAGGCCTCTGTTCGCTTTGCAGGTGAGGCCGCCTGGGCGAGGTGCCAATCACACCTCACCAGTTGTATCCCTTCCGATTCGATGTTTCCCGCTCTAGGACACTGCCCGTAGAGGCGGTAGTGGTGAGTTCCCTCGCTGAGTCCGCGGGTTCCACCAACCTGGAGGGTAAACGATAAAAATAAAAAATAATATAAAAACAAGAAGTTCCGTGACGAACTAAAGAGCCTACTTTTCTTAAAATTTAAGATTCATGCCAATGATTAATCGATATGGATCTATCTAGAATAATGACGAAATCAAGTTGGTAATATCGAAATTTCTAATTAGTTCGAAATACTGTATACCTGGCATAATGTAGCCTAATAGAGCACTACAGTTGGCAGCCCTGGTGACTGAATATATTCTTAGTTCCATCTCTTAAGGTACAGAATACAAAATTTGGTTGGAGTCCAATGAATAGCATGGACGTTACATGCAGTTAAACATTGGATCTAACAGCGCGCGTAAAATCATGTTGGCAACAGTGTCATGCATGTATTGGTCAGAAATAATCTGAAATAATATGATCTATTGTTGTGACAATTTAGAATGAAATCCATTAGTTAGTATAGAAGTTACATGCATTTTAAAAGTGGACCGATCAGCAGGCATATAATCATGTTGGCAGCACTGACGTATATTAGTTACTCCAAAGTAATCTAGAATGCCAGGTACTATACGTGTGCAAAGTTTAGAGCTATTGGCTTGCATTCTTTCTGATATATTGATATTAGGGTAACAAATATAGAGACAGCATTTATTAACAGTTGGCAGCCCTGGTTGCTCTTAAGAATACGCATAGTCATAGCTGTTATGGTACACATAGCACATACGAAATTTGGTTGAAATCCAAATGATAGTATGGAAGTTACATGTATTTAAAGTTGGACCTCTCAGCAGGCTTAGAATCATGTTGGTAGCACTGACGTATATACGTTACTCCAAATTAATATAGAATGTCATGTACTATACGTGTGCATAGTTTAAAGCTGTCGGCTTGCGTACTTTCTCATATATATTGGTATTTGGATAAAAGAAATTAAGAGCATTTTTTAACAGTTGGCAGCACTGGCGGTTCATAAGAATACGTTCAGTCATATCTGGTTATGTACACATACAACATACGAAATTTGGTTGAATTCCAATTGATAGTGTAGAAGTTATATGCATTTAAATATTGGACCTATCAGTAGGCTTATAATCATTTTGGCAACACTGCCATGTATGGCCTTCTGGAAATTAAACTGCAATATTATTATCTATAGGTGTGCCGATTTTGAAATAGCTCCCATTCATACCTTCCATGATATCCGACATGGAGCTCAAATTTCAATTGCGATTTTTCATCAGTTGGTAGCACTGACATTATTTTCAAATATGGCCGTGAGATATTCAGGTATAGATCTTTACTCCTACCAAATTTTGTTTCGATTGCTGCGGCCGTTTAGGAGTTGATAGGGGGGGCACACACACAGCCAGACAGACAGACAGACAGACAGAAGGACAGACAGACATTTTCCCGGATCGATCTCATAAGACTACTTTTTCCTCATTTTTGCAAAAGTGTGATAAGTAGGCTAATAAAACCTTCTGGAACACCTTGGTTAACACTACAGCCCTCTTCATTCCCTGGGATTAGGCCGATTGGCATATGGACGAAGTATTGAACAGCGCTATGAGGCGGAAAATGTCACTGTTGCTCGCCGAGGATATCGGGACAACCAAAGTTTTGCTGAGTGCTCCTCTTACCATCCTACAGCGCTATACGACAAAAGACAACACTATTGATGACTACTTGTCTAACACCCAATGAGATATAGGCAGCGTCTTTAATTTCTCTTACTCCTTCTTCTAATCACTTTTTTTTTTCAATTCGTTAGTGGATTACATGTATCAGTAATAAATTTAGTAAATAGCCGTTTAAATTTCATGATTATCTTTTTTTTAGCGTATGGCTCTTAGTGCCGGGAGTGTCCGAGGACATGTTCGGCTCGCCAGTTTTGTAGATGCTTCGAGACGGACACCCAATGGGTGACCTACAAGTACCGTTGGGGAGGAAAGTTGGAATGGAAGTTTGCAGCTGTGGCTATAGTTAGGGACCAACCCCGGCATGTGCCTGGAAGGAAGATGGGAAACCACAGAAGACCATCTTCAAGGTTGCCGGCGGGGGGATTCGAACCTCTTCGCCTCCCGGATGTGAGCGACTGCCAGCAGTCATGCCGTAACGACCACGGCTAACTCACCCGGTATGATTATCATTATCATTACGGGAATATTACCAAGATGTTACGTCCATTATCACCATCACATATTATTAGTTTTTGATGTGTAAAATATTTCCACTCGGTTGCTGGATATTTTTGTAGGAAGGATTTTGAAAAATTAGACGGAAGTGGATCGGACGGAAGTGTGTAAGACTCACTGCCAGCTGGATCGCATCCCTCCAGCTGGCAGTGGTACCATGTGGAATGTATATAACATATGGATTACTACAAGGTTTGCAGGCGCCATTACAGACATTCCTGCAATAAATCATCTTCAAGTTGTCGTTCTTTGGTGTAAAAATATTCATTATATCATATTTGCTGAAAACAATTATGATTTATTAAGAGACTGTGTTTCAATCTCTGGATAAAAGTGATGGGCATCCACTCCCTGAGTAACTTTACTCAACACCTTCATACTGAACGGTAAACGCTCATGCGAAATCTGGTGTCAACTGATTGAAACACAAACTACATATAAAAAGTCTTCGTATCAGTATTTAAATGATGATATGCTTTAATTTGAAGCATTGTAACTTGTCGGCAAATCCAGTAGTATGTTTCTGCACAATGGCTTATCAGATATTAACCCACATTGCGGTAATGCAGTGATCAATGTAATATATAACGATGTTTTCATACGGTAACTGAGCTAGCCTTTCATTGACCACTGTAGGAATTACCTTTACTGTCAAGTAGGCGTATTCATAACTAATTTAAAACTCAATTCCACGGAGGAACATTATCGAAAATAAAGCAAAATATTAATGGAGTATTAAAAATACTTCCTTATTATTACCAGCACGTGAACATAAGTACCTGTCTTGTACTCTAAATTTGTGTGGTTGTAATGGCTGCGTATATAGCATCTTCGTCTGCGAATCATGAGGTCTCAGGTTCGAACCCCAGTCCCAGCAATTATTTTTGCTACCGGATTATCGAATTGAACGATATCTGTCAAAACATTATGCGTCATTTTAACAGAATCTACATGAAATTACGTTTTATCTAATTTTAATTACAATAGTTTGCACCAAGCAAGAGTTGGGAAAGTTGATTGTATTGAACATTAATTCTAGTAGTCTATAGATAAGCTATAGACTATGGTTTCATTCCTCCTCTTAATTTACAATATAATATGTGATGTTTGTTCAAAAAGGTGTGACAGTAGCATATCTCCAATTCAATCTATACATACATCATAGTACCAGTATGAAAACGGAGCGTAAATCAACATTTGAAGAATGTCCAAGCTGTGTAGTATACGAGTAGCATAACATGTCACATGACTTCACATACATTTCATCTCAATTTCATAGTAGGTTAACATGTTACAAATCATATGCGACTACTGTAAGGCTCGTATTTTGAACCTATTTTCATTTTTGAAAAAATAAGCTTATAGATCACCTTTGCCCGTGTGTCTGTCTGTGTGTGTGCGTGTGTGTGTGTGAGAGAGAGAGAGAATTTTTGTATGTCCCCCTAATAACTTCTAAACGGCTATAGCGATTTCAATGAAACTCGGTAAGTTCATAGTACTATTCCGCGCAACCCCGACCGTGCCCTTCAAATTTTGTTACGTCTCACCAATCCAACATGGTGGCTGTGCGAAATATTTCACCAGCATTCAACATCTCCGAAACTATTACCGATATCACCCTGGAATTCTGTACGGTGATAAAAGAAACTACTAGAAGTTCACCTATGTGACTTTTGAAAACCTGGTAACTACAAAACGAACATGGCGGCCAAGCGAAATTGCGACTTTTAAATAGACGTTTCTCGCCATTCAACCAACCAATCGCAATAAAACTTGGTACAGTATATGTTCATACACATTGTAATGCACCGACATCTAACTTCGTTCAATTGTTTACATAACCTTAAGATGGCCGGTATTACCATGACATTTTGTACGGAGATAAAGTGCACTACTGGAAGTTCATCTATGAGTCTTTCAAAAATCGGTTAACTACAAAACGAACATGGCGGCCAAACAAATTTGAATGTTTTAAATAGACCTTTCTCGCGATTTAATGATTCAAACGCAATGAAACTTGGTACAGCAAATGTTTATACACATTGTAATGCACTGGTATCTAACTTAGTTCAATTGTTTATGTAACCTCAATGTGGCGGCTGTGCGAATTTCGAAAGTTAAGTTTTTATTTCTTGTGTTCTAATCATGCGATCGAAATCTACATTTGCACAATGAACGTACAGAATAATCATCATCTAATAGTACATAACTCTATGTCCTACATATATCAAAATCCAACATGGCGACCATCTGAATTATTTAGACGGTTCTCAATATCTAACAATCTACTACAGCAATCAAACTGACATTTTGTAAGTGTATAGATGCTATAAGCATAAGTTCACCTATGGGACGTTCAAAAACCTGGCGAGCACAAATCCAACATGGCGGCGACGCAAAATTTAAATATTCAAATGGACGTTTCTTGCGTTTTAACCATCCGAGCGCAGTGAAACTCGATACGGTATATCCTTTTACAAATTTTAATCGACCGGCATCTAATTCATTAAATTATTTTCATAACCACAAGATGGCGGCTGAGCGAAATTTTTAAATCCCGCTTTTATTTCTTGTGTCCTAATCATTCGATTGAAGTTAGAATAAAACACCTACACAATAATCTTCATCTAATAGTACATACATCTAAGGCCTATAATATAAAAATCCAACATGGTAGCCATCCAGAATATTTAGACGGTTCTCAATATCTACGAATCTATTACAGCAATCAAACTTTCAATTTGTATGTTGATAGTGGCAGTTAAAATAAGTAGGATATATGAAAATAGGCTATTTAGTTCTTCACGGAACTATAAAGCCTGTTTGACATCCCTTGATGAATGCAGTACATTTGCATTTGTCTGTTGGCACAGACTAGAGTAAAAGGTGGCTTTTCACCGATGTCTCAGTCTCACTCATGGCTGTGATTATATGGAAGCTACTGAGGTATGGGTGGTGCTTAGTAATGACATTCAGGGCACAGTATGTGCCTGTGGATGTTGTGAAAGGTTCTACTCATAGGGTTAGTACTACTGTTCTGACTCAGTGAGGAAAGCAATGGCAAACTACCTCACTCCTCTTTTTGCCTAGTACGCCTCAATATAGCGCTGCCTTGGGTTTTTGTGGGTATCTACTCACATAACCTAATGGCGGTACTGTTTGAGGATCCAACCAGCCTTCTGGCTGACTACCTAACAGACAGACTTGTTATATTTAAAATATTTTTTCTATTAGTTTGTAAGATTGATGAGTCAGTTCAATAGTAGCATTCATTATCATCCATAAAACAAATAATTAAATCCTCGAGGTGAAACTGGTTCTTACTGTTAATTTCTTATAAAACAAAAGCACGCCTATCAACTGGTGACTTATTTTCATCTAAAAATATGGTATAATGGCTTCCACGGCCAGTGAATTAAAACTCAGTAAATTTTCTAGGTTTGTGCCGTGTCTTGTGTCTTGCCCGCTGATGAGCCAGCTTGGTGTCCTAGGCGAAAACCCACGCAAGACACGGAACAAGCCTAGAAAAATTGCTGAGTTTTTATTCTCATCTAGCTTGACAAAAAGTATTTATTGTACTCTCAAGCAGAGAGGTTATGTGCACGTTCTTTCTTGTGAATGGGCTCTTCCAGTTCGCTGTTGGAATATTCAGAGTAACGTATTCACCCTCTTGGAGTCAACTACTTTGATCCCTTCTCCTTACAGCAAGGACTTCTTTAACAGGGATAGCATCATACTCTAGAGACATTGTCGTTTCATCTAACGATAAGCCTTGTTGTGAGTTCTCGACCATTCACAGGCCTCTCCGAGCTCAAGTGCCTCCCTTGGCGACTCATTCACAACTGGTTTTGATCCACGCAGATAAGAACAGAAATTCCTTCAGAATGTACTTGCAAGATTAGATTTAATCTAAAATCTCTTTAATATTTTCTAATGATCATGCGAAATATAGGCTAACATAATTTACCTTTTACAACGATTGGGTGAATTATTACTGCATATTTATTGTTTTATTGTTCTTCATATTCTTCTTCTTATTATCATTTTGTTATTTATCAGAAAAATAGGTTTGTTTTAAAGGAAGAACTTAGGTGCGGCAAATGGAATATGAAATCTGGCAGCTGATTTTCCTCACATTCTCCTCTTATAATACAACGATTGCGTCCACAAACTTTCAAGATAGGTTTCGACCTGTCTTACCTCATCCTTCCCTTGTAACATATAACAAAAGTTATAAGAAGTGCGGTAACACTCCAGGATTTACCTTATGCTTTTCCCGGACACAGGATATTCGGCTTCAAATACTGACTGTGGTTACATCTTCAAGGCTTATTCAATAGTTCAGAGGATAGGGCAGTTTAAATCCGTGGTCAGCAAGTCACATAGGTGTTGCCAACACCCACGCTGTATGGACTCGTCCAAGGGAACAAACTGTTTAATTATAAAATTAGCCAGCATTGTCTAAACTTTGCTTTGTTTGTGCTGAAAGCGAGCTGCTTAAAGCCACCGCTGACCAGTACACAAACCAACATATATTTCATCATACTGTCAAAAAATACTGCGAATCAATATGTTAGGAAATTAGTTGGACAGGCGAGTGTTATTTACGGCAGTGGTGATCAGAGGCGAACTGGCTTGCCAATGCTCTCAGCTGATGTCTGTCTGTCTGTCACCCGTGGCCATAAGCGCCTGCAGCCTGTTTTAATCGCGTGCTGTGCATCAGGGAGCAGATTCACAAGCACTGTTTTTTTAATCCATCTTCTGACTTTTACCATTCTGCGTCATAATAGGGTTACTCAGACTGACATCACCTAATGGAATAGTTTATTACAACATCCATATTTCGAGTGCAAATGAAATAAGCGTTATCTTTTTTATTAAAACTAGCAACCCACCCCGGCTTCGCCCGGGTACAGTTATGAATGCATTACGTGAAAAGCACTTTTTTTTTCGATGTCAATGAACTACGACCTATATCCATTTAACGTCTCGGCATGATGGGTTAAAATCACTGACTGGTTCATTAATTACATTATCATGGAGATGCGTGTGCAACGAATTCTTGTCAGACGGAATTTAAGAATGGCGATGTGCATGAAACACAAATCCCCCTTCCGTCCAATCTAAACTTGACGGTGTATTCTGCGGAACGGAAAGTTCACGGGCGAAATGAAGAAAAACCGAGTTGCACTACCAGGGAAACACCAAACACAACCACCCTTCTCTGAAGTCTTCTCAACACGACTCGAGAGTTTGCTGCTGGCTGTATCTGGGATAATAGGCTCGCCCGCTGGCTAGGCTGTAACTGGGGTGATAGGCTCAGCCCAAGCTAGCTCGTAAACTGTCGCCTCAGTAATTGTTGGAAGAAATGAACACGTAAAATCACTTATAGTGGGCGATGTATTGAAGATAGAGATATGCTCTCGTGGACTTGATTGTAGAATTTTTCATGCAGAAAAATTCTAACACTCATTGCATATTGATATTTTTAACGGTTTGCTCAGCGTAAGCTTAAAAAGCGCACGGACGCCATTTTTTCGACTTTTTCACTGAAATCATTACTGATTGGCGTTCTTTGATCATAAATAAATTATTTACTACAGAAACCTTTCACGATATATCCTTTACAAAATGGTGAAAACCGTATCGAAATCCATCCAGTGGATCTCGAGATTACCTGTGACATCCAAAAATCGGGGACTTTGTTATATACTATGTAGAAACTAGTGGACCCGGTAGACGTTGACCTGCCCGAATATATAAAGTGGATTCAGCAAACATATTTGAATTTTCGTAGAACTATATACTAAGTGACATTTGACATTAATTTTTGAAAAAGAAAAAAGAAAAGAAAACTCAAATCATGTCTCTGGAAGCCTACATCAAATACCAAGAATTCGACCTCACCGCCTATGGTACAAAATTATAACTATGAATTATTCTCAGAAAGTCAATAATTCATGAACTCCTCAAAAAAATCCACTGCCAAGGGAACGGGCTTGGAAGAATTAGTGGGGAAAGCTTGATAAAAAAAGATAATGAAAAATGTCTTGAACCTGATCGCAATGCCACCTAACGGGTCCAATTGTGAACGTAACCCATACAGGGACCCACTCAAACAAAATTACATGTTGTTTATTCTCGATGAGCCTTTTTTTAAATTGTCAGAACAACGCCAAGCTATGATGCAAGTGAATTGCGCACGTTTGAAGCCTACGTCAAATACCAAGAATTCAACATCACCGCCACCTATGGTACAAAAACATAACTATGATTCATTTTCAGAAGGCCAATTATTCATCAACTTTTCATAATATACCATTGCCAAAGGTTTCGGGGTTGGGATAATTAGTGGGGGAAAGAAGACACTGTTGAGTTTGACAAAATAATAATCAAAACATTTCCAGAACCCGATCGCTATGCCACCTACCGGATCCAATTGTGAATCCAAACCGTACAGGGACCCACTCTAACATTTTAAAAAATCATCAAAATCTATCCAGCCGTTTAGGAGGAATTTAGAAACATACACACGTACAGAAGAATTATATATATATATATATATATATATATATATATATATATAGATGTAATTGGGAAGAAATTTGACCTTTGCGGAATCTATATTCTTCTGTTGACATCGCAATACTAAGTGTGAGAACGGCTTGCAGGTGCATGTCCGAATATGAAAAATCGAACTCGTTACAGGTAATAAAAAACAACCTTCTGTACCTTCATAATAATACAGCGGCTTCGGTGGCGTAGTTCGTAGCATGCTGAGTTTCTATGCCAAAGATTGCTGGTTCAAACCCAGCCGAAGTCGTCAGATTTCTTAAGAGCGTTTACATCCCTCAGTATGCCTTCCTTTGGAGGGGAAATAACGCCAGCGGGCTCATGTCATAAACTTATGACATGTAAAAGAACCTACCACTAACTACTGGGAGTGATGCTAAATTTGCAGGTTAGATTTGATTAACACTCTATTACGTTCCAACGTTCACCGCCAGGTGCCGGTTGCGGTGGTATCTAATGGCCAAGTTCGCAGCTAGGTGTCGCTGACGGTAGCATTTGGTAGACAGGGTAGGAACTACTTGAAATTGATCGTCTGCAGTCCTTACCTGAATTCCAGATAACACACACTAATACAGCCATCACAATTAACACTGGTTATTAGACATTCTGCACACACCCAAAGTACATGGGGCTATATGACTGCGTGTCGCAGCCCCTAAACTGTGGAACCAAACAATGGAAATTAATTGTCAATCTCCGCCCAAACTAATTGTACAAACTCTTGTTGAACGATTTAAAAGCGATTTTACTTTACTGGATGAACTAAGAGATCCCTCCTGATCAGTCCAACTTGGTGTGCTAGGGCGATATATCGTGCGCTTGTTGAACATACTGAGGTATGGATGGTGCCAGTGCAGTGAATGCTGCAACTCATACAGTCCCTAAGGCAAAGGAGTAGGGGGGTAAGGCGGTTTCCAACTCACTTCAGAACCCTCCTCGACCCACTACTAAGCCTCAGCCATGTTAGATATCTCTCGAACGCATGGTCCGATTTTGACAAATGAGGTGTCGTTGGACTCGCGCTGACGTCCTAGTTGCTATGGACTACTCGTTTTGATTTTTTTCTTGATTTTTTTCGTTTTCGAAAATAGGCGATAGTTCGAAAACCAAACATGATATAACGTTGTGCCATAGCTCAAACGAATGGTCTTTATGACGTTTATTTTTTGTAATAAAACTTTTTTATTTTTTATGATTTTTTGAAAACACTCGAATTTTGAAAATTCTATAGTTTGGAAACTAGGAAGTTTACAAAACAGTTTGTTTGACATAAATGAAATGTCCCTACCCTCTCTACCGACAAAATAAATTTCAAGTCTCTAGGATGAAAACCTGTAGTAGTGTGGTAGTGGGGGAGCTGCTTCCAAAAGCAAGTGGTGAGCCCCTGCGACATTGGAATGGAAGGAGCCATGCTAGGAGGGCGTGCTTGGATTCGTTTTTTTGTCTCGTTGCGCTCTTTACGGAAATGTAGGTGTCAAAAAAGTGAAAATCTGGAAACACGGTTTTTTGGGGGGGAAAAACGTGATTTTAAACTTTTTGCTATATCTCGCGAACCAATCATGCTAGAGGCGTGTACGACGGGTCCAAGGACTTGGAGTGACGTCCTCTTTGCTATGCACCATTTGTTATAATTTAAAAAAAAATTGGAAAATCGATTTTGGGGTAAACACGTGTTTTTGTGATTTTTGCCGATATCTCACGAACCAATTATGATAGAGGCATGTACGAGGGGTCCAAGGACTCGGGCTGACGTCCTCTTTGCTATGGACCAATCGTTATATTTTTAAAAAAATTGGAAACTCGATTTTGGGGTAAACGCGTGTTTTTTATGATTTTTACTGATATCTCACGGACCAATAACGCTAGAGACGTGTAGGAGGTGTCCTAGGACTCGGGCTAACGCCCCCTTTCAAATGTGGTAGATATGTTTTCCAAAAAATAATTCACAAAGGGCCTAACGCCATACATGTTGAAAAAAACTGTTTTTATTTCTTTACCTGTTTATAATGTCCATGAAGCTTGGTGGTTGAGAGATACGATACTGCTGGGTGTGTGTTTGAACGAACCTGTCGCTAACCACAGTGGCTGTGCTCAATAGATCAATCGCTATTTCGACGGGTCGGTTTATGACAGAGCGAGGGTGCTTTTTTCTGATATTTTACCCCCGAAGATTATCTTTAACTTGTAAAAGGTGATGAGAACTTGGTTCTATGTTGGTCGAAGCGAGTACAGAAAACAAACTTGCAGACGAGCAGGAGGTGAATGTCATTTGAGCTTATTGAAAGGCGCTGATCTGACTTGACAACAGGTGCAATGGAAAAATGACCATGACGCTTGAAGGTGAAATAATCTGACCATCGTGGTGGCAGGGAAGTGCGAAAGGCATGTGAACACATGTGAAACCACATGTACGCTAAACCAGTTACATCCTGTTTGCTTCGTACGTGACAAAATGCAAGTTCAGGTGAAATTTGACCCGGCACAGGTGTTCACCTCGGGCGTTGGCTGTCCACGTGTTTGATAACAGGATGTTCAAAGCGTGGGAAATCAAATGATTATACATGCAAAGTAACATATATAAAGACATGTCGTTATCATTTCCTCTCTCACTTAGGTGACTATCTTTGAACACATTACGTTGCGTGAAACCCCTGGTCTTGTTTAACAGTTTTTGTGTTGGTGGAAAATACTTAACCTTGTTGTGAGGTAGGTATATATTTATTCATTTATATATTTATTGATTTATATATATTTACAAGCAATTATTTATTGATTAGGTAATTAATGATTTTATTTATTTATTTATTTGTTTGCAGATAACTGGTATACCTTACATGTCTAAGAGAGAAGAAACCATTGCACTTTTGAGCTCACTAGAAGGAAACAGTAACAAGCCACTGCAAGTAAAGGTGAAATGATTTTTTTAAACTAACTTGTTTCATTGTGGTGTTTGAAGCCATATTTTCAGTGTTGCCTTAGTAAACAAGAGTTTAGTGCTTTTCAGTCGGTCAACACGAATGTACCCAAAAGAGATGGGTTATGCCCTAATCCTGAAATAAATTACATGAGATTAATAAAACACTAGCAATTTATTTCAGGATTAGGGCATAACCCATCTATTTTGGGTACATTCGTGTTGACCGACTGAAAAGCACTAAACTCTTGTTAACTTGTTTCATTTTTTGTTTTATATTTTATTTTATGAAATGCATGTATTATCCTGAATTTAGGTATTTATAACGGTTTATTTTATTTATTTTTAGAAACATGGAAAGAAAAGCCTTACCGCCGTAGCAGTCGCTGAAAACCCTAGACACAGTAAAGTGCAATCATTGTTTCCAGGCAGTGAACTATTTAAAACTCAGGTAAGCCTAACATAAAATGCTATTCCATTTTACCACTACTGAAAACTCGTAGACAAAAATTTCATTACCTGTACATGACTAGGACGATGATTGCTTTCTTGATTAATGACTATGTATTGGCAACCGGTACAAGACCATATTGGTTGTTTACCGGGTAAGTACAAGGCCATATTGGATTTTGTAAAAAACAAAAATTTTAATTTAACTGACATGTCGTCCCTATAATAATAATAATAATAATAATAATAATAATAATAATAATAATAATAATAATATCGTATGGCTTCGGGTGCCGGGTGCAAGCTTTGTTATTTGACACACAGAGGGTAGCTTGCATGTCGTATTTAGTTGTTCCTTGACTATGAAAGTCATGGAGGTTACATGTTAGATATCTAATATCTTTAAACTCTATAGCGCTTTCTAGTAGAAAAATGAGGAACTTTGTACCCTATGAACTCAATGAATATTCACAGGTTTGAACATGATAATGTGAACAAAAGGACATGACATTATTATTTTTTGTTTATGTATTTGTTAAAGGGGAATGTAAATGACTGCAGTTTTTTATAAAGAAAATAAGTACATGGGTTACTGTTAGTGCCGACATACAGTTTATTATAATTTTTATGGTGTTTTGATATATTAATGCCAATTAACGTTAAAGTTTTATTTACAAGTATTGATTGATTAATTGAGTGATTGGTTATTTTGTTTGCTCTTAGGTGTCGTCATGCGCCATTAACGTCATGAACAGACAGTGAACATGCATACATTGTGCTTTAAAGTACACTGTGCAACGTTAATAACTTACAATAAGAAAACGTTTTATTATAACACATGGCGTTAGTACCAAATACAACAAGTGAGCAAGTTGGTTTACCACGTGGATTAAATTTAAAATCAGAACATGACCGTTGGTTAACATTTGAATCCTGGCCTGTAGGCTTTTTGTCGACACATGAACTTGTAAAAGCAGTTTTTTTTACTTGAACCGAGAAGATGTGGTGCGCTGTGTGTTTAGTCGTATTGAACTTTCACACTGGGAAGAAGGGAATGATCCCTTTAGAGACCATTTGCGATGGTCACAAATAAATAAATAAATAAATAAATAATAATAATATTGATGTATTACCAGCCAACGGTAGTGTCGATATATGTGGTCCATATGCCATAGACAGTGTTGAATTGGCGTGTGCTTTTGAAAAATTGGGAGTTTGCAAGACTAAAGCACTAGCACACTTAGAGTACAGCTCTGTTGAAAAACGTTTAGAATCTTATAAAAATGTTTGGCCATTAATATTAAAACACCTTACCAAACAGCTAAGAGAAGCTGGATTTTTTATACTGGTGAAGGGGATAAAACAATATGTTTTTATTGTGGATTTGCTTTAAAGGATTGGCAAATGACTGATGACCCTTTTGTGCAACTTCACAAGTGTCACATGCAACACGCAAAGTATGTTTCCGCTACCTAGCGGTAAATATGAGCACTACCTGTACTACTAATAGCATGCTACCTAGCGGAGGATATGAACACTTGCTAGTAATATCCAAAGTGAGCTGAGGTTAGGTTAGGTTAGGTAAATTTAAGTTAGCCATCAAAATAAGTTACCAAAATAAGCCATCAAAAATAATTGGACTTTTACCCCTGAGGTCTTGGGTTCCAACTCGACTATGCACAGTATTTAATTAACATCTGAGAGTTGAAAGGTTAGGTTAGGCTAGGGAAAGTTAGGTTAGGTGAAGTTAGGTTAGGTATGCTTAGGTTAGGTTAGTGAGCTGAGGTTAAGTCTTTAAATATTCCCTCTCTTTCAACTACTTTCCAACACCAAGAAAAAAAATCTACTAAATACATTCACACAAATAACTTGTCAAATAAGCCAATACAAAAGCAAATACTAAAGCCAACACAAAAAGCCAACACAAAAAGACAACACAAAAGCCAACACAAAAAAGCCAACACAAAAAGCTAACACAAAAAGCCAACACAAAAGCCAACGCAAAAAACCAACACGAAAAGCCAACACTAAAAGCCAACACAAAAAGCCAACACGAAAAGCCAACACAAAAAGCCAACACAAAAGCCAACACAAAAAGCCAACACAAAAAGCCAACACATAAGCCAATATATATAAGCTTATGGTAGGTCACTCCATCAGCAAAACAGTTGTAACCTTTGTAGTGTGTACATCGTACTGACAGGACAGTTACTACTATGGAAATTATTACAACCAACAAAGGTAGGCTACGTGCACTCTATCAAGTCTACTCTTATAACTATAATCGCCAGAATGTGAATGGAATAATATTCTGGCGATGCTCAAAAGAGAGGTCAACAAAATGTCGAGGCAATCTGAAAAGTAAAAATGGAAAAGTTTTAAGTGTGAGTGTTCATCAATGTAGTGCTCTAAACGAACCACGCTTGCTGTTTACAAACAATTATCAAAATGCTAAAAAGAAAGTTCAAGAAAACGATATTGCGGCTAAAGATATTGCAGTGTTTGTTCAAAAGGACTTATCATGTCCTCAAAACGTCATGTTGGGACAGTTGTCAACGTCCAAGAAACCTTCAGCACTATCAAAATCAACTCAGACTATAAATGAAGTGTTATTGCAAGAGGATCAAAAAGGACTATATAGTAACAGTGATGATGGTCATGATGATAATGGTGATCATGATGATGATAATGATGATGATGATGATAATGATCATGATAATGGTAATGCTTTGTTTACACCTAAAAATCCATTTGTTAAATTTGTATACTGGATCAAACCCAGTAAGCTAATTCAACGGCTTCGACAATTGCATGCTTTACAACAAGCTGGGCATACCGGTCACGATTGGGAAATCAAAGAAATTGAACAAGAGCTTCGTCGTGCTGAAATTATTGTGTAATGGATCTACCACTTTGTGACCACTTTTACCCCTACTCTTGTTTCAAATATTTGCTTATTTGCTTTCACTTTTACCTGAACCCTTTGGATCCATATTTGCTCTCACATTAAACTATTATTCTTATTACTAAGTTGACATTACTAGAGCTTAGTCTATGCTTGACAGTTGATATGGAAGTATCAGTGACTAGGTATGGTAAGCCTTACGCATACTATAAAAGGATATTCATATATTGTGAAACGAACCAATAAAAATGGAACTGTTATTTGGCGTTGTTCAAAGCAACGTTCCAAACATTGTCGTGGTGACCTAAAAAGTAAAAATAGTGAGGTTTTAAGTGTCAGTGATCATCAATGTAGTGTACTGCATGAAACACAGTTGCCGTCGACAAAAAATCAAGAAAACCATATTGCTACTCAAAATAGTGCATTGTTTAATGATCAACGTTTAACCTCTGTTCTAAAAGTTATTTTTAATCCTTCTTCCACGTCGCAAGAGCCATCAACATCACAAACTATGCAAGAGGTAGTTTTGTTGTTGTCGTTTTAAAGAGTGGAACAACTAGGTCATCTGCTCTTGATATGCAAGGGGATCAAAGTGACTAAATAGTAATAACAATAAGGTTTTTATGCCTATACAACCATTGCGGCTTCCCCACTTTTCGAAAACAACATTGAATGGTCATTGCTATAAAATGATCTACAACAAGCCTTGTGTTTAAAACTATAACAGACTATTGTGAAGTGAGAAAGGCTTGTATTCAGTGTGCATTTATTGTCATAATCATGTATACTCTGCAATGTTAAATATACTAACTTTGTATAAAATAAAACAGCATTGTAACATCATTTTGCATTTATTTACAAACTTTATATATATATTTTTTGTTTCATCATAATATTTTTAAAGACAACACTAAACACTAAAACATTACTATTCTATACACATATTTTCTTTCTTTTTCAGTATATTGTCATTACTTATATTTTCCATTATTATTTCACATTATTTATTTATTTAATTAAAACGAACCATGCACCTATTGTTTTTAAAACCTTCATAAATTAAGTGTACAGGTTGCACAGCATTATTGACTTCATCAAAACACTCTCCGACATATCATTAAACCGTATAGGCAGAAATGTCTCAAAGTTTTCACATACACAAAGTACACGATCACCATATGCTGTTTTCAATTTCCGAATCTTGATAATGCGGAATGGAATATTCGTTGGCAATTCGCTGAGCTTCTTTGTCTCTAAGCCACACGATTGTCCCACAGCATTCAAAACATTCATTGTAGTAGTCTATAAACAAAACAAAAGCATATCTATTACACTCTAAAACAGCTTTAATAATATTGAGCAATTAGGGATTTTGCACTATGCATGGCGAATAAATTATACTGGTTATGCAAGAAATGCCCTAACTGTAGCAGATACTACTTTTCTGCATATAGCACAAGTGTTAAGTTCTAATGCACACTTGACACAGGCTATCATGTGTCCACAGGGTAAAAATACAACACCTAGTTAATCTTGATAACAAATTTTACATAATTGTTGGTCACACTTTTGTATCTGTTCGTAACACAAGTCTTTTCTTTCAGCCTTATGTATTTGCTCCGCGTGTTCTAACTCTAAAGGCACTTTTATGTCTTGTGCTGCAATCACGTTTTCTTTACGAATAGTGTTCACAAATTCTTGACCTTTAAGCAACACCATGTATTTACAGTTTGGTAACCAACGAGCGTGTTGCACAAAAGGGTCATCAGTCATTTGCCAATCCTTTAAAGCAAATCCACAATAAAAACATATTGTTTTATCCCCTTCACCAGTATAAAAAAAATCCAGCTTCACTTAGCTGTTTGGTAAGGTGTTTTAATATTAATTGCCAAACATTTTTATAAGATTCTAAACGTTTTTCAACAGAGCTGTACTCTAAATGTGCTAGTGCTTTAGTCTTGCAAACTCCCAATTTTTCAAAAGCATACGCCAATTCAACACTGTATGGCATATGGACCACATATATCGACACTACCGTTGGCTGATAATACATCATTATTATTATTATTATTTATTTGTGATTCAGCAACGTAAGTAGCGGCCAATGGTCTTGTGGTTCGGTAAAATGAATACACAGGTTGGTTACCCACTTGTTTTCCAAACATATAAGGACAACAAGGAGACCATCGCAAATGGTCTCTAAAGGGATCATCCCCTTCTTCCCAGTGTGAAAGTTCAATACGACAAAACACACAGCGCACCACATCTTCTCGGTTCAAGTAAAAAAACCTGCTTTTACAAGTTCATGTGTCGACAAAAAGCCTACAGGCCAGGATTCAAATGTTAACCAACGGTCATGTTCTAATTTTAAATTTAATCCACGTGGTAAACCAACTTGCTCACTTGTTGTATTTGGTACTAACGCCATGTGTTATAATAAAACTTTTTCTTATTGTAAGTTATTAACGTTGCACAGAGTACTTTAAAGCACAATGTATGCTTGTTCACTGTGTGTTCATTACATTAATGGCGCATGACGACACCTAAAAGCAAACAAAATAACCAATCACTCAATCAATCAATCAATACTTGTAAATAAAACATTAACGTAAATTGGCATTAATATATCAAAACATCATAAAAATTATAATAAACTGTATGTCGGCACTAACAGTAACCCATGTACTTATTTTCTTTATAAAAAACTGCAGTCATTTACATTCCCCTTTAACAAATACATAAACAAAAAATAATAATGTCACGTCCTTTTGGTCACATTATCATGTTCAAACCTGTGAATATTCATTGAGTTCATAGGGTACAAAGTTCCTCATTTTTCTACTAGAAAGCGCTATAGAGTTTAAAGATATTAGATATCTAACATGTAACCTCCATGACTTTCATAGTCAAGGAACAACTAAATTCGACATGCAAGCTACCCTCTGTGTGTCAAATAACAAAGCTTGCACCCGGCACCCGAGGCCAAACGATATTATTATTATTATTATTATTATTATTATTATTATTATTATTATAGGGACGACATGTCAGTTAAATTAAAATTTTTGTTTTTTACAAAATCCAATATGGCCTTGTACTTACCCGGTAAACAACCAATATGGTCTTGTACCGGTTGCCAATACATAGTCATTAATCAAGAAAGCAATCATCGTCCTAGTCATGTACAGGTAATGAAATTTTTGTGTACGAGTTTTCAGTAGTGGTAAAATGGAATAGCATTTTATATTAGGCTTACCTGAGTTTTAAAGAGTTCACTGCCTGGAAACAATGATTGTACTTTACTGCGTCTAGGGTTTTCAGCGACTGCTACGGCGGTAAGTCTTTTCTTTCCAAGTTTCTAAAAATAAATAAAATAAACCGTTATAAATACCTAAATTCAGGTTAATACATGCATTTCATAAAATAAAATATAAAACATAAAAATGAAACAAGTTAGTTTAAAAAAATCATTTCACCTTTACTTGCAGTGGCTTGTTACTGTTTCCTTCTAGTGAGCTCAAAAGTGCAATGGTTTCTTCTCTCTTAGACATGTAAGGTATACCAGTTATCTGCAAACAAATAAATAAATAAAATCATTAATTACCTAATCAATAAATAATTGCTTGTAAATATATATAAATCAATAAATATATAAATGAATAAATATATACCTACCTCACAACAAGGTTAAGTATTTTCCACCAACACAAAAACTGTTAAACAAGACCAGGGGTTTCACGCAACGTAATGTGTTCAAAGGTAGTCACCTAAGTGAGAGAGGAAATGATAACGACATGTCTTTATATATGTTACGTTGCATGTATAATCATTTGTTTTCCCACGCTGTGAACATCCTGTTATCAAACACGTGGACAGCCAACGCCCGAGGTGAACACCTGAGCCGGGTCAAATTTCACCTGAACTTGCATTTTGTCACGTACGAAGCAAACAGGATGTAACTGGTCTAGCGTACATGTGGTTTCACATGTGTTCACATGCCTTTCGCACTTCCCTGCCACCACGATGGTCAGATTATTTCACCTTCAAGCGTCATGGTCATTTTTCCATTGCACCTGTTGTCAAGTCAGATCAGCGCCTTTCAATAAGCTCAAATGACATTCACCTCCTGCTCGTCTGCAAGTTTGTTTACTGTACTCGCTTCGACCAACATAGAACCAAGTTCTCATCACCGTTTACACGTTAAAGATCATCTTCGGGGGTTAAATATCAGAAAAAAGCACCCTCGCTCTGTCATAAACCGACTCGTCGAAATAGCGATTGATCTATTGAGCACAGCCACTGTGGTTAGCGACAGGTTCGTTCAAACAAACACCCATCAGTATCGTATCTCTCAACCACCACGCTTCATGGACATTATAAACAGGTAAAGAAAAAAAACCAGTTTTTTTCAACAAGTATGGCGTTAGGCCCTTTGTGAATAATTTTTTGGAAAACATATCTACCACATTTGAAAGCGGGCGTTAGCCCGAGTCCTAGGACACCTCGTACACGTCTCTTGCGTTATTGGTCCGTGAGATATCAGTAAAAATCATAAAAAACACGTGTTTACCCCAAAATCGAGTTTCCAATTTTTTTAAATATATAACGATTGGTCCATAGCAAAGAGGACGTCAGCCCGAGTCCTTGGACGCCTCGTACATGCCTCTATCATAATTGGTTCGTGAGATATCGGCAAAAATCACAAAAACACGTTTTTACCCCAACATCGAGATTCCAATTTCTTTATAAATTATAACGAATGGTCCATAGCAAAGAGGACTTCACTTCGAGTCCTTGGACCCGTCGTACACGCCTCTAGCATGATTGGTTCGCGAGATATAGCAAAAAGTTTAAAATCACGTTTCCCCCCCCCCCCCAAAAAAAAAAACCGTGTTTCCCGATTTTGACTTTTGCGACACCTACATTTCCGTAAAGAGCGCAACGAGACAAAGAAAAAACGAATCCAAGCACGCCCTCCTAGCATGGCTCCTTCCATTCCAAGGTCGCAGGGGCTCACCACTTGCTTTTGGAAGCAGCTCCCACTACTACAGGTTTTCATCCTAGAGACTTGAAATTTATTTTGTCGGTAGAGGGGGTAAGGACATTTCATTTATGTCAAACAAACTGTTTTGTAAACTGCCTAGTTTCCAAAATATAGAATTTTCAAAATTCGAGTGTTTTCAAAAAAACATAAAAAATAAAGAAAATTTATTACAAAAACTAAACGTCATAAAGACCATTCGTTTGCGCTATGGCACAACGTTCTATCATGTTTGGTTTTCAAACTATCGTCTATTTTCGAGAACGAAAAATTTCAAAAAAAAATTGAAAAATATAATACATGGTCCATAGCAATGCCCCCATCAGCCTGAGTCCAATGACACCTCATTTGTCAAAATCAGACCATGGGTTAGCGAGATATGAATAAGCAAAACGTGTGTACTAACTTTTTGAGCACCTTGTGCGTTAGAACACCTACCATCCCCCTACTCAAAGGAATAGAAATACCTCACTCCACATCTCTCTAGGTATGCCTACTTTAGGATCCAACCTGGCTGTATCCCCAGGGGGCCGGGTTCTATTCTCGATACTGCCGTCTTCTTCTTCTAGGTCGTAGTTCGATTTCGAACGTCGTAACCCTTCACGCAATCCTTTTAACAATACCCCGCCATACACCGCGGTCTTCTTCTGTGTGCATTAATTTCTGAAGTGGCAAATTAGTCAGACTCTTTATCTGGTCAAGGGGCACGTCCCCTCAGCCGTTTACCGTCAACTTTACCCTGGATGATACACTTCGCAATGCCATCTCGCCGGATTACATGGCCGAAAAATGCCAACATTTGCCTTTGGATGTTTAGGAGTAAGCGTGCTTTAGGGGCAATCCTTAGCTCCTTCCGAATAGATTAATTTGTTCTTCTTACTGCCCACGATATTCGTAGCATTCTTCGATAACTTGTAATCTCAAAGGCTTCAATTCTCCTACGGCATGCAGCGTTTATGGTCCAGGACTCAGAGCCATACGTGACGATAGGAAGCTTGAACCAGTCGCTTATCGCTTGTTGTTTCCTTGGTAACATGATGATCTTTCCATATTCTTGTTAGACTAGACAGTGCTTTCTTAGCTATACCTATTCTTCTCCTAATTTCTCCTTCACAATTTCCCTTAGTGGAAATGCGAACTTCTAGATAGACTATTTCTTCCTTGAGATCGATAATCATACTGCCAAGAAGTTTAAATTATGACTAGTTGAAACCCGTCAAAAATGACGGTCAATAGAAAAATATTTACTGAAGAATTTTCTTATGTAGCCCTACTGTATATTCTTTGTACGATTATTTTTTGGCTCTATTGAAACTATAAGGGCGTCAAAAGATTGCACTCTCAACATTGCAAAATTCTGCTGGCCATGACTGAAAAATTGATGAGGCAAATTGAGACCTATACGTTCCAGAGTTTTCCCTTGAGCTTCATTGATTGTGACAGAGTATGCCAAATTAATTGGAAAATATTGCCTCTTAAAACAAAATGATAATGTTTTATCGGATGCTGTTAAATCAAGTAGAAGGATTAGTCTTCTCTGCCTAATTTTAACTGCACTTATTATTTCCAAATCCAAGCAATATAGTTGCATTTAGGAGCCCTTGGGAAACGTTCAGATTTCTAAGCAGCATAACGGTTCAAGCGTTTGGAATAAGTGGAGGCAAGTCATTTAGTTCCAAGGAATTCAAGAACTCTGAGGAGTCTAATAAAACTGGCCGCAAACCGTCACATATAATTTTGGAATATAACGAAGAAATGCGATGATGTGCACCTCCTTACATCTTAAAACAATGTGGACCGTATGGGTGTGGCACAGTAACATTCGCACCAAATGAAACGAAGGACATAGCATTGTACTGCCGATTAGTCTCTCTGAAATTCCTTGAGATATCATCTCCAGTGAAAAATAATTGTTGCAGCATGTCAAATATTTTATATTTAGTAAGATTAATTTTACCATTACAACAGCAAAGGTCAAAGTAACCAAGTGTAGATTTCTCTCAAGATAAATACACTGCAGAACAATGTTTACATTTGTTCGTCAAGGACCCTACACTGTAACGGTATAGTATCTGGAATTGTATCTGAAATGCCGTATTCATATTGGAGTTTAAAAGTGGCTTCGTATTTTTCTCCGATTTCCCACTTGTTTGCGGCTAATGTTCTATTTCGTAAAATGGGTTTATTTATAGCAGCATTTCTCCCCAAATTAACGTCATCTATATATTTAAAACACTAAGCTGTTTTTTGTACACACGAGATTGTGAAAACGACTTAACCGATTGGCTTCGTAAGACATTCTAACGAAAGCTCTTGGCATGCAGATTTGCAGAGTGTCTCTAAAATAAACAAATATATTACGGTATATTTTTAAATTAATATAGAAAATAGCAGAATTCTAGGCCCTCACGCATGCGCACAATCCGCCTGGGGGTCATGACAAAATGGCGGTGAGAAGTCCATTAAAATGTAAGTTATTTAATAAGCTTGCATGTAATTGAAAACATACATTAACCAAGTTCTGACAGTAAAATATAATAACAGTATGAACGTATACGAATGTGCAACATTGATTTATTTGGATAATGAAATGGATTATTTTCTTCAGACAGCGGCTTTTAATGATAAAGAACGGCTGCGTCTGCAGGTGACCAAGAGTGCGCGTGTAGCTATGTGGTTAAGGCGACAGACTGTGGTTCCAAGGTTCACCGGTTCGATCCCGGCCCTCGCCGATATATATTTTTTTTTTACCACTGAAATATTGTTTAATCAAGGAGTATTAGTAAGGTTTTATGTCTGTTAAAGATACATATTTCTACATTCCCTCTCGGTATATTTTTGAATTAATATAGAAAATAGCAGAATTCTTGGCCCTCACGCATGCGCACAATCCGCCTGAGGTCATGACAAAATGGCGGTGAGAATCCCATTAAAATGTAAGTTATTTAATAAGCTTCCATGTAATTGAAAACATACATTAACCAAGTTCTGACAATAAAGTATAATAACAGTATGAACGTATACGAATGTGCAACATTGATTTATTTGGATAATGAAATTGATTATTTCCTTCAAACAGCGGCTTTTGAATATAATGAATGGCTGCGTCTGCTACTATACATGAGTGCGTGAGTAGCCATGTGGTTAAGGCGACTGACTGTGGTTCCATGAAGCGCCGGTTCGATCCTAGCCCTCGCCAGTTTTTTTTTTTTACCACTGAAATATTGTTTAATCAAGGAGTAACAGTAAGGTTTTATGTCTGTTAAAGATACTTATTTCTACATTCCCTCTAAATACGTTTTATTTTCGTTTTACCATTGCATTGCAGCATGTAATCAAAAGAGCAAACTGTTGTCCGCAGTACGCCGTTTAAATATCTGCAATCAGTTCCTATAACTGACAACAGATGGCAGTAATTCGCCCATATAGTTCCATTAACTGACAGCAGATGGCAACACCATTGCATCGATATATTTAAAACACAAGACATGGCATGTTTTCACGTGACGGAAAATTATAAAGGAGGGGAATATTTAAGAAGGGAAATGTTGAGGAACATTAACTGACAGTTGAATGTGTAGGCTAGGTTGTTTATGTACCTTAATATTGCAATTTCTTCCCAATGCTTCGGTGGTCAAGTTATTAGCGTCCTAGACTAAAAGTTATAATTATGCATCGTCGATATTAAAGAAAAAAGTAGTTTTCCAGGCACACGCGCGTCTCCACAATTGCTTTCGCCATGAGAGACACTTGGCAAATATAATTCGTTTGAAGGACTCCGACATCTTGGTCACTCAGCCCCGTGTACTTGGGTGTGTATGTGTGAAACTTTCTTCTGATAACCTGTGTTATTGTGATGGCTGCATTACTGTGTGTATTTGTAATTAAGGTGGTAAATGGCAAGGAGACGGCCAAGGCCTTAAGTTAGGAACCATCCCGGTATTTGCCTTAAGTGGAAGTGGGAAACCACGGAAAACCACATCCAAGATTGTCGAGGTGGGAATTAAACCTTCCTCTTCTTAGTTATACCTCAAGAGACTGAATGTACCCCGATTTTGCCCTGAGACCAGAATTAAATTTCTTGGCAGAGCAGGAAATGTAACCCGGGTCTCCGGGGCGATAGACAAGAATAGGTGGGCCTCCATGTGTTAATACGATTTTTGACATGCAGGGACATAGAATTCAAAAACTGCCTCCATTAGGGTGACTATCGAAGTGAGTATTGAGTATAGGCCTATGGTCATTCCAGTAGTTGGTGAAGTGATTCTATGTTCCCCTGCAAAATATACTGCCATAACCTATAACAGGTGATGGAAATTGCTTATTTAGAGCAGTTTCGTACTGTTTATAACAAAATGAAGAACGTCATTCTGAGCTGCGTTTTCAAGCTATCGCAAAAAGTTTCGCTGGCAGGAACAATTATAAGGAATTTATTTTAAGCGATCAGTCTCATCGCATTCTCCTCACCAACCAACTTGAGTTAGAAAGTCTCTGGACGGTCATGTTGAACTTCATTGTATAAGACAATTGTTTAATGATTATTTGTTTAGAGTACGGAGTCTAACTACGTAGTTGATTTCGGCAATGGAAGTATTATTTGCCATTTAATATTTAGCGGCTCCGTTATTGCAGGACACTATAGTGTTATCGAATAATAC
The DNA here is from genome assembly GCA_946902985.2 of Meconema thalassinum. Taxonomy (NCBI): domain Eukaryota; kingdom Metazoa; phylum Arthropoda; class Insecta; order Orthoptera; family Tettigoniidae; genus Meconema; species Meconema thalassinum. The sequence goes on along the minus strand of OX336396.1, from coordinate 299,681,376 downwards.
GAAGCCACATTTAAAATCCAATATAAATAGGCCATTTCAGAAACAATTCCAGATATTATGCAATACAGTGTACTGTAAGGTCCTTGACGATCAAATGTAAACATTTTTCTACATTGTATTTCTCTTGCGTAAAATCTATGCGTGGTTACTTTGGTCTTTACTGTTGTGAGGGTAAAATTGATCTACTGGAATATAAAATATTTGCCAAGCTGCAACAATGTAATGATATTAATTTAAAAGTCATTGAACTTATATCCAGCAGTTCAAACACATACATCAGCGTTAACAGATTGGATACTGAAGATGAAAGCCAGCTACTTCATTTCCCTATTATTGAATTTTTCAATTCCTTGGAATTAAGAGATTCGCCTCCACATACTTCGAACGTTTAAGCCGTAGATATGCTTCTTAGAAATCTGAACGTTTCCCATGGACTCATATATGGTAATATATTAATTGTAAGAAATCGCTTGGATTCGGATATAATAGGTGCAGTAATAATAGGCAGAGAGCTCAAATCCTACGACTTGATTTAACACCTTACGATAAAACACTTACAGGTAGCCTACAGTACATTTTCTTTTAATAGGCAACAATTTCCTATTCGCTCGGCCTACTTTATCAAAATCAATCAAGCTCAAGGAGAAACTCTTGAACGTATTGGGCTATTTACCTCATCACGTTTTCAGTCATGACCAGCAGGATAGTGAAGGTGCAAAAAAGGTCCTGTTTGGGATGGTAAAGATAAGAGGCGGAAGGATCCTACGGATTATGTTAGAATTGTGAACAAAAGGGGACAAGAGATAGAAAATAGGGAAGAACTGAAGAAAATGTGGAAATAATATTTTGAAGAACTCCTGAACCCAAATGGAAACCACGGCGAGGAGGAAGAAATCGGGGAAGAGGTACAGTAGATGAACTGCAAATAGAAAAGGACTTAACATGGAAAGAAGTGGAAGATGCAGTGAGGAAGATGAAAAGAGGGAAGGCACCGGGTGTGGATGAGTTGAGTGTGGAGATGGTGAGAGCAGCAGGAGAGGTGGGGATACAATGGTTGTACCGAGTGATGAAGACAGCATGGAAGGAAAGGAAGACCCCAGAGGACTGGAAAAAGGGAATAATTGTCCCGATCTTCAAGAAAGGTAGTAGAACAGAATGCAGAAACTATCGGGGAATAACACTGATGAGTCATTGTGCAAAGTTGTTTGAGAAAGTTTTGGAAAGGAGAATTAGGACAAGGATAGAAGGAGGGATGAGGGAAGAACAACATGGCTTCAGATCAGGAAGGTCCACAGTGGATTTGATTTTTGCTGTAAGGCAGTTACAAGAACAGCACTATGAGTATGGAACAGATCTACTGATGACCTTTCTGGACATTGAGAAAGCATATGACAGTGTATGCAGAAACAAAGTATGGAAGTCCCTGGAGGATAGAGGAATATAAAAATGGACTATAAGGAAGATAAAGGAGATGTACAAGGGAAGCGTGAGCTGTGTGAAAGTGGGAGGAGAGAGATCGGACTGGTTGGAACAGAGAAACGGCCTGAAACAAGGAAGTGCACTGTCACCGTTACTTTTCATTGTGGTGATGGATGACATAATGACCCGAGTGGCACAAGTAATTGGGGAAGGAAAGATGAAAGCAATGGTGCTTGCAGATGATTTGATGATTTGGGGAAACAAGGAGGAGGAGGTACAGGAACAGTTGGACGTGTGGGAAGGAATAATACAAGGTTATGGGATGAAATTTAGCATAAATAAGAGTGAGATGGTGATCACACAAGGAAGAAGGAAAGAACCACAACGGAAATAACAATTGGTGGGGAACAGCCGAAGGAATTGGAGAGTTTCAAGTATCTGGGAAGCCTGATACAAGAGAATGGAAGAAACGATAGAGAAATAAATGAGCGGGGGAGACAGGCAGAAGCATTTCGGAGGAGTGTGAGAAGCATGTTATGGAGCAAGAATGTCCCTCAGAACAGCAAACAGATCATATATCGGACGTACAATGTCCCTATCCTGACGTATGCCTCGGAGACCTGGGTTATGAAAGGAAGGGAGAAGAGCAAAATACAGGCCAGTGAGATGAGGTTCTTGAGAAGCAGTATTGGAGCTACAAAGATGGACAGAATAAGAAATGAGAGGACCGGAGAATTAATGAAGGATGAACCATTACAGACTGGTATAGAGAAATCTAGACTTAGATGGTATGGACATGTAAAACGAATGGAGGAGAAGAGGATACCCAGCAGGATACACGAGACGAAGTGGGAAGGAAAGAGACCAAGAGGGAGACCGAGAGACAGGTGGCTGAAGGGGGAGGAAGAAATCGTGAAGAAGAGAGGAGAAGACTGGACAAGGGTGGAGGCTGAGAGATGGTGGGAAGACAGAAGACGTTGGAGAGACTTGTGTTCCAAACAGACCCGGCCAGTGGCTGGAAACTGTGCAAGATGATGATGACCTAATCACGTTTTCAGTCATGACCAGCAATATATTGCAATGCTGAGAGTGCTATCTTTTGACGCCCTTAAAGTTGCAATAGTGCTAAAAAGTAATCGTACAAAGAATGTAACTTATATAAGAAGCTTCTTCAGTAATTTTGTTTTCCATTGTCCGTCATGTTTTGACGGGTTTCATCTAGTGTATATTTAAAACACTAAGGTATTTTTTGTACACACGAGATTTTGAAAACGACTTAACCGATTGGCTTCGTATGGCATTCTAACGAAAGCTCTTGGCATGCAGATTTGCAGTGTGTCTTTCAAAGGAAAATATATGTTACGGTATATTTTTATATGTTTAAAGAAAAAGGTAATATTATGTGGCAATTGCGCGTTGCCACAATGGCGTTTCTTCATGAGAGAAATGGCGGATAAAAGATCCACCGTATCGTAGTGTGATCTTTGTTTATGAGAATTGAAAAGGGAAATATCGCTTATGTTGTATCCCGATATATACTGGAATAGAATCATGAAATAAGGGAAATAATGATGAACTGTAACTGGCAGTTGAGTGCGTTTGTTGTTTACGTCACTTAATATTGCACTCTAATTTCGTTGTCTGGGTGGCTCAGCGGCTAACATTGTGGACAACGAAATTGATTATGCATCGTCGAAGGAGTTTGATTCCCACCTCAGACATGTAATTTTATTTCCCAATTATTCTATCTTGCAATTGGTATTACATTGTCTAAACATATGTTACGTTTATTATTCCAGTAAAGTAAGAAATTCTCCATGATTTACGTTGCCAGATACTTTTAAATTATTAAATAAAAATCGGCACAATCGCTTCGCCTTGAGAGAAAATTGTCGAACATAATTCATTTGATGGACTCAGACATCGTGGTCACTCAGCCCCGTCTACTTTGGTGTGTGAGTGTAAACCTTTCTCTGATAACCTGTGTTAATGTGATGGCTGTATTGATGTGTGCATTTGTAATTAGTATGGGGAATGGAGAGTTGACGACTGAGGCTTTACGTTAGGAACTATCCCGGTATTTGCCTGGAGTGGAAGTGGGAAACCACGGAAAACCACATCCAAGATTGTTGAGATGGGAATCAAATTTTGCTCTTCTTAGGTTTGCCTCAAGAGTGCGCCCCGTTCCAGCCCTCAGACCAGAATTAAATTTCTTGGCAGAGCAGGGATCGAACCTGGAATCTGGGGCGATAGCTCAGAATGTAGCCTTAAGAGTGGGCTTCCCTGTGTTAATACGATCTTTGAAAAACACTGAACATATAATTCTAAAACTCCCTCCATTACGGTGGCTAGCGAAGTGAGTCCATGCTCATTCCAGTAGTGGCGAAGTGATTCTATGCTCCCTTGCATAATTTACTGTCATGGAAATGCAAAGTATTGTACCTTCAACAGGTGATGGAAATTGATTATTTAGAGCAGTTTCATTCTGTTTATTTCAAAATGAAGTTCGTCATCCTGAGTTGCGTTTGCAAGCAAATTGCAAAAATTGCAAGGATTTTATTATTGGCGATCAGTCTCATCGCATTCTCATCAGCAACCAACTTGAGAATGGAAGTCTCTGAACTTAGTTGTATAAGTGAATATTGTTGTTTATTGATTATTTTTTTAGAGTACATAACAATGAGTCTAACCACGCAGTTGATTTTGGCAATGGAAGTAAGTTATTATTTGCTATTTAATATTTGGCAGCTGCCTTGATGCAGGCCACTATAGTGTTATTTAATAAGGTATGACGTTAATTTGGGGAGAAATGCTGCTATAAATAAACCCATTTTACGAAATAGAACATTAGCCGCAAACAAGTGGGAAATCGGAGAAAAATACGAAGCCACTTTTAAACTCCAATATGAATACGGCATTTCAGATACAATTCCAGATACTATACCGTTACAGTGTAGGGTCCTTGACGAACAAATTTAAACATTGTTCTGCACTGTATTTCTCTTGAGAGAAATCTTCACTTGGTTACTTTGACCTTTGCTGTTGTAATGTAAAATTAATCTGACTAAATATAAAACATTTGACATGCTGCAACAATTATTTTTCACTGGAGATGATATCTCAAGGAATTTCAGAGAGACTAATCGGCAGTACAATGCTATGTCCTTCGTTTCATTTGGTGCCAATGTTACTGTGCCACACCCATTCGGTCCACATTGTTTTAAGATGTATGGAGGTGCACATCATCGCATTTCTTTGTTATATTCCAAAATTATATGTGACGGTTTGCGGCCAGTTTTATTAGACTCCTCAAAGTTCTTGAGTTCCTTGGAACTAAATGACTTGCCTCCACATATTCCAAACGCTTGAACCGTTAGGCTGGTTAGAAATCTGAACGTTTCCCAAGGGCTCCTAAATGCAACCATATTGCTTGGATTTGGAAATAATAAGTGCAGTTAAAATTAGGCAGAGAGGTCTAATCCTTCTACTTGATTTAACAGCATCCGATAAAACACTATCATTTTGTTTTAAGAGGCAATATATTCCAATTTATTTGGCATACTCTGTCACAATCAATGAAGCTCAAGGGAAAACTCTGGAACGTATAGATCTCAATTTGCCTCATCGATTTTTCAGTCATGGCCAGCAGTATTTTGCAATGTTGAGAGTGCAATTCTTTGACGCCCTTATAGTTTCAATAGAGCCAAAAAATAATCGTACAAAGAATATACAGTAGGCCTACATAAGAAAATTCTTCAGTAAATATTTTTCTATTGACCGTCATTTTTGACGGGTTTCAACTAGTATTAAATAATACTATAGTGGCCTGCATCAACGCTGCAGCCAAATATTAAATAGCAAATAATAACTTACTTCCATTGCCAAAATCAACTGCGTGGTTAGACTCATTGTTATGTACTCTAAAAAAATAATCAATAAACAATAATATTCACTTATACAACTAAGTTCAGAGACTTCCATTATCAAGTTGGTTGCTGATGAGAATGCGATGAGACTGATCGCCAATAATAAAATCCTTGCAATTTTTGCAATTTGCTTGCAAACGCAACTCAGGATGACGAACTTCATTTTGAAATAAACAGAATGAAACTGCTCTAAATAATCAATTTCCATCACCTGTTGAAGGTACAATACTTTGCATTTCCATGACAGTAAATTATGCAAGGGAGCATAGAATCACTTCGCCACTACTGGAATGAGCATGGACTCACTTCGCCAGCCACCGTAATGGAGGGAGTTTTAGAATTATATGTTCAGTGTTTTTCAAAGATCGTATTAACACAGGGAAGCCCAGTCTTAAGGCTACATTCTGAGCTATCGCCCCAGATTCCAGGTTCGATCCCTGCTCTGCCAAGAAATTTAATTCTGGTCTGAGGGCTGGAACGGGGCGCACTCTTGAGGCAAACCTAAGAAGAGCAAAATTTGATTCCCATCTCAACAATCTTGGATGTGGTTTTCCGTGGTTTCCCACTTCCACTCCAGGCAAATACCGGGATAGTTCCTAACTTAAAGCCTCAGTCGTCAACTCTCCATTCCCCATACTAATTACAAATGCACACATCAATACAGCCATCACATTAACACAGGTTATCAGAGAAAGGTTTACACTCACACACCAAAGTAGACGGCGCTGAGTGACCACGATGTCTGAGTCCATCAAATGAATTATGTTCGACAATTTTCTCTCAAGGCGAAGCGATTGTGCCGATTTCTATTTAATAATTTAAAAGTATCTGGCAACGTAAATCATGGAGAATTCCTTACCTTACGGGAATAATAAACGTAACATATGTTTAGACAATGTGATACCAATTGCAAGATAGAATAATTGGGAAATAAAATTACATGTCTGAGGTGGGAATCAAACTCCTCCGATGATGCATAATCAATTTCGTTGTCCACAATGTTAGCCGCTGAGCCACCCAGACAACGAAATTAGAGTGCAATATTAAGTGACGTAAACAACAAACGCACTCAACTGCCAGTTATAGTTCATCAATATTTCCCTTATTTCATGATTCTATTCCAGTATATATCGGGATACAACATAAGTGATATTTCCCTTTTCAATTCTCATAAACAAAGATCACACTACGATACGGTGGATCGTTTATCCGCCATTTCTCTCATGAAGAAACGCCATTGTGGCAACGCGCAATATATTACATTTTTCTTTAAACATATAAAAATATACCGTAACATATATTTTCCTTTTAAAGACACACTGCAAATCTGCATGCCAAGAGCTTTCGTTAGAATGCCATACGAAGCCAATCGGTTAAGTCGTTTTCAAAATCTCGTGTGTACAAAAAATACCTTAGTGTTTTAAATATATACTAGTTGAAACCCGTCAAAAATGACGGTCAATAGAAAAATATTTACTGAAGAATTTTCTTATGTAGCCCTACTGTATATTCTTTGTACGATTATTTTTTGGCTCTATTGAAACTATAAGGGCGTCAAAAGATTGCACTCTCAACATTGCAAAATACTGCTGGCCATGACTGAAAAATTGATGAGGCAAATTGAGACCTATACGTTCCAGAGTTTTCCCTTGAACTTCATTGATTGTGACAGAGTGTGCCAAATAAATTGGAAAATATTGCCTCTTAAAACAAAATGATAGTGTTTTATCGGATGCTGTTAAATCAAGTAGAAGGATTAGACCTCTCTGCCTAATTTTAACTGCACTTATTATTTCCAAATCCAAGCAATATGGTTGCATGTAGGAGCCCCTGGGAAACGTTCAGATTTCTAAGCAGCATAACGGTTCAAGCGTTTGGAATATGTGGAGGAAAGTCATTTAGTTCCAAGGAATTCAAGAACTCTGAGGAGTCTAATAAAACTGGCCGCAAACCGTCACATATAATTTTGGAATTAAACGAAGAAATGCGATGATGTGCACCTCCATACATCTTAAAACAATGTGGACCGTATGGGTGTGGCACAGTAACATTGGCACCAAATGAAACGAAGGATATAGCATTGTACTGCCGATTAGTCTCTCTGAAATTCCTTGAGATATCATCTCCAGTGAAAAATAATTGTTGCAACATGTCAAATATTTTATATTTAGTCAGATTAATTTTACCATTACAAAAGGAAAGGTCAAAGTCACCAAGTGTAGATTTCTCTCAAGAGAAATACAGTGCAGAACAATGTTTACATTTGTTCGTCAAGGACCCTACACTGTAACGGTATAGTATCTGGAATTGTATCTGAAATGCCGTATTCATATTGGAGTTTAAAAGTGGCTTCGTATTTTTCTCCGATTTCCCACTTGTTTGCGGCTAAAATTCTATTTCGTAAATTGGGTTTATTTATAGCAGCATTTCTCCCCAAATTAACGTCATATTAAATAACACTATAGTGGCCTGCATCAACGCAGCTGCCAAATATTAAATAGCAAATAATAACTTACTTCCATTGCCAAAATCAACTGCGTGGTTAGACTCACTGTTATGTACTCTAAAAAAATAATCAATGAACAATACTATTCACTTATACAACTAAGTTCAGAGACTTCCATTCTCAAGTTGGTTGCTGATGAGAATGCGATGAGACTGATCGCCAATAATAAAATCGTTGCAATTTTTTGCAATTTGCTTGCAAACGCAACTCAGGATGACGAACTTCATTTTGAAATAAACAGAATGAAACTGCTCTAAATAATCAATTTCCATCACCTGTTGAGGGTACAATACTTTGCATTTCCATGACAGTAAATTATGCAAGGGAGCATAGAATCACTTCGCCACTACTGGTATGAGCATGGACTCACTTCGCCAGCCACCGTAATGGAGGGAGTTTTAGAATTATATGTTCAGTGTTTTTCAAAGATCGTATTAACTCAGGGAAGCCCAGTCTTAAGGCTACATTCTGAGCTATCGCCCCAGATTCCAGGTTCGATCCCTGCACTGCCAAGAAATTTAATTATGGTCTGAGGGCTGGAACGGGGCGCACTCTTGAGGCAAACCTAAGAAGAGCAAAATTTGATTCCCATCTCAACAATCTTGGATGTGGTTTTCTGTAGTTTCCCACTTCCACTCCAGGCAAATGCCGGGATAGTTCCTAACTTAAAGCCTCAGTCGTCAACTCTCCATTCCCCATACTAATTACAAATGCACACATCAATACAGCCATCACATTAACACAGGTTATCAGAGAAAGGTTTACACTCACACACTAAAGTAGACGGGGCTGAGTGACCACGATGTCTGAGTCCATCAAATGAATTATGTTCGACAATTTTCTCTCAAGGCGAAGCGATTGTGCCGATTTTTATTTAATAATTTAAAAGTATCTGGCAACGTAAATCATGGAGAATTCCTTACCTTACGGGAATAATAAACGTAACATATGTTTAGACAATGTAATTCCAATTGCAAGATAGAATAATTGGGAATTAAAATTACATGTCTGAGGTGGGAATCAAACTCCTTCGACGATGCATAGTCAATTTCGTTGTCCACAGTGTTAGCCGCTGAGCCACCCAGACAACGAAATTAGAGTGCAATATTAAGTGACGTAAACAACAAACGCACTCAACTGCCAGTTATAGTTCATCAATATTTCCCTTATTTCATGATTCTATTCCAGTTTATATCGGGATACAACATAAGCGATATTTCCCTTTTCAATTCTTATAAACAAAGATCACACTACGATACGGTGGATCTTTTATCCGCCATTTCTCTCATGAAAGAACGCCATTGTGGCAACACGCAATTGCCACATATATTACATTTTTCTTTAAGCATATAAAAATATACCGTAACATATATTTTCCTTTTAAAGACACACTGCAAATCTGCATGCCACGAGCTTTCGTTAGAATGCCATACGAAGCCAATCGGTTAAGTCGTTTTCAAAATCTCGAGTGTACAAAAAATACCTTAGTGTTTTAAATATATACTAGTTGAAACCCGTCAAAAATGACGGTCAATAGAAAAATATTTACTGAAGAATTTTCTTATGTAGCCCTACTGTATATTCTTTGTACGATTATTTTTTGGCTCTATTGAAACTATAAGGGCGTCAAAAGATTGCACTCTCAACATTGCAAAATACTGCTGGCCATGACTGAAAAATTGATGAGGCAAATTGAGACCTATACGTTCCAGAGTTTTCCCTTGAACTTCATTGATTGTGACAGAGTGTGCCAAATAAATTGGAAAATATTGCCTCTTAAAACAAAATGATAGTGTTTTATCGGATGCTGTTAAATCAAGTAGAAGGATTAGACCTCTCTGCCTAATTTTAACTGCACTTATTATTTCCAAATCCAAGCAATATGGTTGCATGTAGGAGCCCCTGGGAAACGTTCAGATTTCTAAGCAGCATAACGGTTCAAGCGTTTGGAATATGTGGAGGAAAGTCATTTAGTTCCAAGGAATTCAAGAACTCTGAGGAGTCTAATAAAACTGGCCGCAAACCGTCACATATAATTTTGGAATTAAACGAAGAAATGCGATGATGTGCACCTCCATACATCTTAAAACAATGTGGACCGTATGGGTGTGGCACAGTAACATTGGCACCAAATGAAACGAAGGATATAGCATTGTACTGCCGATTAGTCTCTCTGAAATTCCTTGAGATATCATCTCCAGTGAAAAATAATTGTTGCAACATGTCAAATATTTTATATTTAGTCAGATTAATTTTACCATTACAAAAGCAAAGGTCAAAGTCACCAAGTGTAGATTTCTCTCAAGAGAAATACAGTGCAGAACAATGTTTACATTTGTTCGTCAAGGACCCTACACTGTAACGGTATAGTATCTGGAATTGTATCTGAAATGCCGTATTCATATTGGAGTTTAAAAGTGGCTTCGTATTTTTCTCCGATTTCCCACTTGTTTGCGGCTAATATTCTATTTCGTAAATTGGGTTTATTTATAGCAGCATTTCTCCCCAAATTAACGTCATATTAAATAACACTATAGTGGCCTGCATCAACGCAGCTGCCAAATATTAAATAGCAAATAATAACTTACTTCCATTGCCAAAATCAACTGCGTGGTTAGACTCACTGTTATGTACTCTAAAAAAATAATCAATGAACAATACTATTCACTTATACAACTAAGTTCAGAGACTTCCATTCTCAAGTTGGTTGCTGATGAGAATGCGATGAGACTGATCGCCAATAATAAAATCGTTGCAATTTTTTGCAATTTGCTTGCAAACGCAACTCAGGATGACGAACTTCATTTTGAAATAAACAGAATGAAACTGCTCTAAATAATCAATTTCCATCACCTGTTGAGGGTACAATACTTTGCATTTCCATGACAGTAAATTATGCAAGGGAGCATAGAATCACTTCGCCACTACTGGAATGAGCATGGACTCACTTCGCCAGCCACCGTAATGGAGGGAGTTTTAGAATTATATGTTCAGTGTTTTTCAAAGATCGTATTAACTCAGGGAAGCCCAGTCTTAAGGCTACATTCTGAGCTATCGCCCCAGATTCCAGGTTCGATCCCTGCACTGCCAAGAAATTTAATTCTGGTCTGAGGGCTGGAACGGGGCGCACTCTTGAGGCAAACCTAAGAAGAGCAAAATTTGATTCCCATCTCAACAATCTTGGATGTGGTTTTCTGTAGTTTCCCACTTCCACTCCAGGCAAATACCGGGATAGTTCCTAACTTAAAGCCTCAGTCGTCAACTCTCCATTCCCCATACTAATTACAAATGCACACATCAATACAGCCATCACATTAACACAGGTTATCAGAGAAAGGTTTACACTCACACACTAAAGTAGACGGGGCTGAGTGACCACGATGTCTGAGTCCATCAAATGAATTATGTTCGACAATTTTCTCTCAAGGCGAAGCGATTGTGCCGATTTTTATTTAATAATTTAAAAGTATCTGGCAACGTAAATCATGGAGAATTCCTTACCTTACGGGAATAATAAACGTAACATATGTTTAGACAATGTAATTCCAATTGCAAGATAGAATAATTGGGAATTAAAATTACATGTCTGAGGTGGGAATCAAACTCCTTCGACGATGCATAGTCAATTTCGTTGTCCACAGTGTTAGCCGCTGAGCCACCCAGACAACGAAATTAGAGTGCAATATTAAGTGACGTAAACAACAAACGCACTCAACTGCCAGTTATAGTTCATCAATATTTCCCTTATTTCATGATTCTATTCCAGTTTATATCGGGATACAACATAAGCGATATTTCCCTTTTCAATTCTTATAAACAAAGATCACACTACGATACGGTGGATCTTTTATCCGCCATTTCTCTCATGAAAGAACGCCATTGTGGCAACACGCAATTGCCACATATATTACATTTTTCTTTAAGCATATAAAAATATACCGTAACATATATTTTCCTTTTAAAGACACACTGCAAATCTGCATGCCACGAGCTTTCGTTAGAATGCCATACGAAGCCAATCGGTTAAGTCGTTTTCAAAATCTCGAGTGTACAAAAAATACCTTAGTGTTTTAAATATATATGGCAACAGAGAATTCGTTACTTTACGGGAATGATAAAAGTGAAATATGTTTCTACAATGTAATACCAATCGTAGGAAGGAAGAAAACAAAAAGAAACCATATCCGAGGTGGGAATCGAACCCTCTCGACCATGCAAAGGATGGCAACAGAGAATTCTATACTTTACCGGAATGAAAAAAGTGAAATATGTCTCTACAATGTAATACCAATCGTAGGAAGGAAGAAAATGAAAATAAAAAAACGTATCCGAGGTGGGAATCGAACCCTCTCGACCATGCTAAGGATGGCAACAGAGAATTCGTTACTTTACGGGAATGATAAAAGTGAAATATGTTTCTACAATTTAATACCAATCGCAGGAAGGAAGAAAACGAAAATAAAAAAAAAACATAACGGAGGTGGGAATCGAACCATCTCGGCCATGCAACGGATAGCAACAGAGAATTCGTTACTTGACGGGAATGATAAAGTTGAAATATGTTTCTACAATGCAATACCAATCGTAGGAAGGAAGAAAACGAAAATAAAAAAACATATCCGAGGTGGGAATCGAACCCTCTCGAATATGCATAATACAAAATTCTGGGCAGTAAGCTTATCCCCCGGCCATCCAGACATCTATGTGACGCTGCAGTATTAAGCTATCTAACCAGTATACACACTCATCCTGCAGTTTTAATTCCTTCAATTCGTGGTTTATTTAATATAATTCTATTTCACTGCATATTGTAAAAACATAATTAACATTATTGGAGACCCTTTTTAATTCTCATAAACAAAGATCTCAGTTAGTCGCGACCGGAATCGCCATTTTCCTTGTTGAGAAAGGCCATTGTGCGCATGCGCGGGAGTGTCAAATATTACATATTTCTTTATTCATTTAAAAATATACCGTAACATACATTTTCCTTTTAAAGAAACTCTGCAAATCTGCATGCCAAGAGCTTTCGTTAGAATGTCTTACGAAGCCAATCGGTTAAGTCGTTTTCACAATCTCGTGTGTACAAAAAACAGCTTAGTGTTTTAAATATATAGATGGCAACAGAGAATTCGTTACTTTACGGGAATGATAAAAGTGAAATATGTTTCTACAATGTAATACCAATCGTAGGAAGGAATAAAACAAAAAGAAACCATATCCGAGGTGGGAATCGAACCCTCTCGACCATGCAAAGGATGGCAACAGAGAATTCTATACTTTACCGGAATGAAAAAAGTGAAATATGTCTCTACAATGTAATACCAATCGTAGGAAGGAAGAAAATGAAAATAAAAAAACGTATCCGAGGTGGGAATCGAACCCTCTCGACCATGCTAAGGATGGCAACAGAGAATTCGTTACTTTACGGGAATGATAAAAGTGAAATATGTTTCTACAATTTAATACCAATCGCAGGAAGGAAGAAAACGAAAATAAAAAAAAAAACATAACGGAGGTGGGAATCGAACCATCTCGGCCATGCAACGGATAGCAACAGAGAATTCGTTACTTGACGGGAATGATAAAGTTGAAATATGTTTCTACAATGCAATACCAATCGTAGGAAGGAAGAAAACGAAAATAAAAAAACATATCCGAGGTGGGAATCGAACCCTCTCGATCATGCATAATACAAAATTCTGGGCAGTAAGCTTATCCCCCGGCCATCCAGACATCTATGTGACGCTGCAGTATTAAGCTATCTAACCAGTATACACACTCATCCTGCAGTTTTAATTCCTTCAATTCGTGGTTTATTTAATATAATTCTATTTCACTGCATATTGTAAAAACATAATTAACATTATTGGAGACCCTTTTTAATTCTCATAAACAAAGATCTCAGTTAGTCGCGACCGGAATCGCCATTTTCCTTGTTGAGAAAGGCCATTGTGCGCATGCGCGGGAGTGTCAAATATTACATATTTCTTTATTCATTTAAAAATATACCGTAACATACATTTTCCTTTTAAAGAAACTCTGCAAATCTGCATGCCAAGAGCTTTCGTTAGAATGTCTTACGAAGCCAATCGGTTAAGTCGTTTTCACAATCTCGTGTGTACAAAAAACAGCTTAGTGTTTTAAATATATAGACTAGGGGGGGCCTCGCATTTATTTGGAGACTATGTCAAATTGAAGTCCAGAAATAACGAAAAATAATTTAATGTCGCAATCTTGCGAAATGTTACAGTTTCGAAAAAGAATTATGAAAAAGCTTCGAAATACGTGGGCTATAACTTATTTTAAAAATCTGTCTCGTAAATTTGCGACATCCAGTATGGTTAATTCGAAATTCCGTTATATGTCGATTTTTCCTTCGAACTTTGGTTCCATCGGATATATTATAGGCTAATCTAACCGGTTATTTCGAAAACGTGTATAATTCGTGATTGGCATTCGAAAGAAAACGTGTCCTCTAGTCGTATTATTCGTGCAATCCTCTCAGAATAATTCTTAACTAGATGAAACCCGTCAAAACATGACGGACAATGGAAAACAAATTTACTGAAGAAGCTTATTATATAAGTTACATTCTTTGTACGATTACTTTTTAGCACTATTGCAACTTAAGGGCGTCAAAAGATAGCACTCTCAGCATTGCAACATATTGCTGGTCATGACTGAAAACGTGATGAAGTCATCATCATCTTGCACAGTTTCCAGCCACTGGCCGGGTCTGTTTGGAACACAAGCCTCTCCAACGTCTTCTGTCTTCCCACCATCTCTCAGTCTCCACCCTTGTCCAGTCTTCTCCTCTCTTCTTCACGCTTTCTTCCACCCCTTTCAGCCACCTGTCTCTCGGTCTTCCTCTCGGTCTCTTTCCTTCCCACTTCGTCTCATGTATCCTCCTGGGTATCCTCTTCTCCTCCATTCGTTTTACATGTCCATACCATCTAAGTCTAGATTTCTCTATACCATCCTGTAATGGTTCCTCCTTCATTAATTCTCTGGTCCTCTCATTTCTTATTCTGTCCCTCTTTGTAGCTCCAATACTGCTTCTCACTGGCCTGTATTTTGCTCTTCTCCCTTCCTTTCATAACCCAGGTCTCCGAGGCATACGTCCGGATAGGGACATAGTACGATATATGATCTACTTGCTGTTCTGAGGGACATCCCTGCTCCATAACATGCTTCTCTCACTCCTCCGGAATGCTTCTGCCTGTCTCCCCCGCTCATTTATTTCTCTACCGTTTCTTCCATTCTCTTGTATCAGGCTTCCCAGATACTTGAAACTCTCCACTTTCTTCAGCTGTTCCCCACCAATTGTTATTCCCGTTGTGGTCCTTTCCTTCTTCCTTGTTGTGATCACCATCTCACCATCTCTTTATGCTAAATTTCATCCCATATCCTTGTATTATTCCTTCCCACACGTCCAACTGTTCCTGTACCTCCTCCTCCTTTTTTCCCCAAATCATCAAATCATCTGCAAACACCATTGCTTTCATCTTTCCTTCCCCAATTACTTGTGCCACTCGGGTCATTATGTCATCCATCACCACAATGAAAAGTAACGGTGACAGTGCACTTCCTTGTTTCAGGCCGTTTCTCTGTTCCAACCAGTCCGTTCTCTCTCCTCCCACTTTCACACAGCTCACGCTTGCCTTGTACATCTCCTTTATCCTCTTTATAGTCCATTTCTCTACTCCTCTATCCTCCAGGGACTTCCATACTTTGTTTCTGCATACACTGTCATATGCTTTCTCAATGTCCAGGAAGGCCATCAGTAGATCTGTTCCATACTCATAGTGCTGTTCTTGTAACTGCCTTACAGCAAAAATCAAATCCACTGTGGACCTTCCTGCTCTGAAGCCATGTTGTTCTTCCCTCATCCCTCCCCCTATCCTTGTCCTAATTCTCCTTTCCAAAACTTTCTCAAAGATCTTTGCGCAATGGCTCATCAGTGTTATTCCCCGATAGTTTCTGCATTCTGTTCTACTACCTTTCTTGCAGATCGGGACAATTATTCCCTTTTTCCAGTCCTCTGGGGTCTTCCTTTCCTTCCATGCTGTCTTTATCACTCGGTACAACCATTGTATCCCCACCTCTCCTGCTGCTCTCACCATCTCCACACTCAACTCATCCACACCCGGTGCCTTCCCTCCTTTCATCTTCCTCACTGCATCTTCCACTTCTTTCCATGTTAAGTCCTTTTCTGTTAGCAGTTCATCTACTGTACCTCTTCCCCGATTTGTTCCTCCTCGCCGTGGTTTCCATTTGGGTTCAGGAGTTCTTCAAAATATTCTTTCCACATGTTCTTCAGTTCTTCCCTATTTTCTATCTCTTGTCCCCTTTTGTTCACCATTCTAACATAATCCGTAGGATCCTTCCGCCTCTTATTCTTTACCATCCCATACAGGACCTTTTTTGTACCTTCACTATCCTGCTGGTCATGACTGAAAACGTGATGAGGTAAATAGCAGAATACGTTCAAGAGTTTCTCCTTGAGCTTGATTCATTGTGATAAAGTAGGCCGAGCGAATAGGACATTGTTGCCTATTAAAAGAAAATGTACTGTACCTGCAAGTGTTTTATCGGAAGGTGTTAAATCAAGTCGTAGGATTTGAGCTCTCTGCCTAATATTACTGCACCTATTATATCCGAATCCAAGCAATTTCTTACATATTTCTTACAATTAATATATTACCATATATGAGTCCTTGGGAAACGTTCAGATTTCTAAGGAGCATAACTATGGCTCAAACGTTCGGAGTATGTGGAGGCGAATCACTTAATTCCAAGGAATTTAAAAATTCAATAATAGGGAAATGAAGTAGCTGGCTTTCATCTTCAGTATCCAATCTGTTAACGCTGATGTATGTGTTTGAACTACTGGATATAAGTTCAATGACTTTTAAATTAATATCATTACATTGTTGCAGCTTGGCAAATATGTTATATTCCAGCGGATCAATTTTACCCTCACAACAGTAAAGACCAAAGTAACCACGCATAGATTTTACGCAAGAGAAATACAATGTAGAACAATGTTTACATTTGATCGTCAAAGACCTTACAGTACACTGTACTGCATAATATCTGGAATTGTTTCTGAAATGTCCTATTTATATTGGATTTTAAATGTGGCTTCGTATTATTCGATAACACTATAGTGTCCTGCAACAACGGAGCCGATAAATATTAAATGGCAAATAATACTTCCATTGCCGAAATCAACTGCGTAGTTAGGCTCAGTACTCTAAACAAATAATCATTAAACAATTGTCTTATACAACGAAGTTCAACATGACCGTCCAGAGACTGTCATACTCAAGTTGGTAGGTGAGGAGAATGCGATGAGACTGATCGCTTAAAATAAATTCCTTATAATTGTTCCTGCCAGCGATTTTTTTTTTTGCAATAGTTTGATAACGCAGCTCAGAATAACGTTCTTCATTTTGTTATAAACAGTACGAAACTGCTCTAAATAAGCAATTTCCATCACCTGTTATAGGTTATGGCAGTACATTTTGCTGGGGAACATAGAATCACTTCGCCAACTACTGGAACGACCATAGGCCTATACTCAATACTCACTTCGGCAGTCACCCTAATGGAGGCAGTTTTTGAATTCTATGTCCCGTGCATGTCAAAAATCATATTAACACATGGAGGCCCACCTATTCGTGTCTATCGCCCCGGAGACCCGGGTTACATTTCCTGCTCTGCCAAGAAATTTAATTCTGGTCTGAGGGCAAAAACGGTGTACATTCAGTCTCTTGAAGTATAACTAAGAAGAGGAAGGTTTAATTCCCACCTCGACAATCTTGGATGTGGTTTTCCGTGGTTTCCCACTTCCACTTAAGGCAAATACCGGGATGGTTCCTAACTTAAGGCCTTGGCCGTCTCCTTGCCATTTAAGTAGTGGAGTAGTGGGTGTTCTAACGAGTGTCATGGCCGCCGCGTGAGTCCAAGCCAATATCTCGTGAACCCATGGTCCGATTTTGACAAATGAGGTGTCGTTGGACTCGGGCTGACGTCCTCTTTCCTATGGACCATGTATTATATTTTTCAATTTTTTTTTAAAGTTTTCGTTTTTGAAAATAGGCTATAGTTTGAAAACCAAACAGGATAGTACGTTGTGCCATGGCTCAAACGAATGGTCTTTATGACCTTTATATTTTGTAATAAAACTTTTTAATTTTTATGTTTTTTTGAAAACACTCGAAATTTGAAATTCCTATATTTTGGAAACTAGGAAGTTTACAAAAAAGTTTGTTTGACATAAATGAAAGGTCCCTATGCCCTCTACTCTCAAAATAAATTTCAAGTCGCTAGAGCAAAAATTTGTGTTTTGTAAGTAGTGGGATGGGGATAGAGCTGCTTACAAAAGCAAGTGGTGAGCCCCTGCGACCTTGGAATGGAAGGAGCCATGCTAGGAGGGCGTGCTTGGATTCGTTTTGTTCGTCTCGTCGTGCTCTTTACGGAAATGTAGGTGTCGAAAAGGTGAAATGCTGGAAACACGGTCTTTTTGGCGTAAAAACGTGATTTTAAACTTTTTGCTATATCTCGCGAACCAAGTATGCTAGAGGCGTGTACGACGGGTCCAAGGACTCGGAGTGACGTCCTCGTTGCTATGGACCACTCGTTATATTTTTAAAAAAAAATTGGAAACTCGATTTTGAGGTAAACATGTGTTTTTTGTGATTTTTGCCGATATCTCACGAACCAATAACGCTAGAGACGTGTACGAGGTGTCCTAGGACTCGGGCTAACGCCCCCTTTCAAATGTGGTAGATATATTTTTCAAAAAAAATAATTCACATGGGTCTAATGCCATACATGTTGAAATAACGTTTTCTTTTTCTTTACCTGTTTATAATGTTCATGAAGCGTGGTGGTTGAGAGAGACGATATGGCTGTGTGTGTGTGTGTGTGTTTCAACGAACCCGTCGCTGACCATGGTGGCTGTGTTCAATAAATCAATCGCTATTTCGGCGGGTCGGTGTATGACAGAGCGAGCGTGCGTTTTTCTGATATTTTACCTTTAACGTGTAAACGGTGATGAGAACTTGGTTCTATGTTGGTCGAAGCGAGTAGAGAAAACAAACTTAAAGGAGGTGAATGTCATTTGAGCTTATTGGAAGACGTTGATCTGACTTGACAACAGGTGACGCTTGAAGGAGAAATAATCTGACCATCGTGGTGGCAGGGAAGAGCGAAAGGCATGTGAACATGTGTGAAACCACATGTACGCTAAACCAGTGACATCCTGTCTTGCTTCGTACGTGACAAAATGCAAGTTGACGTGAAATTTGATCTACCACAGGTGTTCGCCTGGGACGTTAGCTGTCCACGTGCATGATAACTGTTAACAAGTGACATCCTGTTTTGCTTCGTACGTGACAAAATGCAAGTTCATGTGAAATTTGATTCGCCACAGGTGTTCACTTTGGGCGTTAGCTGTCCACGTGACCGATAACAGAATGTTCAAAGCGTGGGAAAAATTGATTATACATGCAACGTAGCATATATAAAGACATATCGTTATCATTTCCACTCTCACTTGGGTGGACTACCTTTGAATACACTGCGTTGCATGAAACCCCTGGTCTTGTTTAACAGTTTTGGTGTTGGTGGAAAATACTTAACCTTGTTGTGGGGTAGGTATATATTTATTCATTTATACATTTATTGATTAATATATATATATTTACAAGCAATTATTTATTGATTAAGTAATTAATGATTTTATTTATTTGTTTGCAGATAACCGGCATACCTTACATGTCTGAGGGAGAAGAAACTATTGCACTTTTGAGCCCACTAGAAGGGAAGAGTAACAAGTCACTGTAAGTAAAGGTGAGATGATGTTTTTAAACTAACTTGTTTCATTTTTTTGTTTTATGTTTTATTTTATGAAATGTATGTATTAACCTGAATTTAGGTATTTATAGCGGTTTATTTTATTTATTTTTAGAAACTTGGAAAGAATAGCCTTACCGCCGTAGCAGTCGCTGAAAAAAACCAGAAACGCACTAAAGCGAAACCACTGCCAAAGAGTGAACTGTTTAAAACTCAGGTAAGTCCAACTTAAAAATGCTATTCCATTTTACCACTACTGAAAACTCGTAGACAAAAAAAATCATTACCTGTACATGACTGGGACAATGATTGCTTTCTTGATTAATGGCTATGTTGTTGTTGTTGACTGGGAAAAGTACAAGGCCATGTTGGATTGTCTAAAAATAAAATAATAAATTTAATTTATGGGTGGTTCCCTGTGGACTCAACGAATATTCACAGGTTTGAACATGATAATGTGAACAAAATGACATGACATTCAATTTTGTTTATATATTGGTTAAAGGGAGGGTGGGGGAATGTAAATGACTGTAGCTTTATAAAAAAGAAAATAAGTACATGGGTTACTGTTAGTGCCAACATACAGTTTATTTTTAATGGTGTTTTGATATATTAATGCCAATTAACGTTAACGTTTTATTTACAAGTATTGATTGATTGATTGATTGATTGAGTGATGGGTTATTTTGTTTGCTTTTATGTATTGTCATGTGCCATTAACGTAATGAACAGACAGTGAACAAGCATGCATTATGCTTTAAAGTACTCTGTGCAATGTTAATAACTTACAATAAGAAAACGTTTTATTATAACACATGGCGTTAGTACTAAATACAATAAGTGAGCAAGTTGGTTTACCACGTGGGTTAAATTTAAAATCAACACATGATCGATGGTTAACATTTGAATCCTGGCCTGTAGGCTTTTTGTCGACGCATGAACTTGCAAAAGCCGTTTTTTTTTTACTTGAACCGAGAAGATGTGGTGCGCTGTGTGTTTTGTCGTATTGAACTTTCACACTGGGAAGAAGGGGATGATCCCTTTAGAGACCATTTGCGATGGTCTCCTCACTGTCCTTACATGCTTGGAAAGCAAGTGGGTAACCTACCTGTGCATTCATTTTACCGAACCACAAGGCCTTTGGCCGCTACTTACGTTGCTGAATCACAAATAAATAATAACAATGATGTATTACCAGCCAACGGTAGTGTCGATATATGTGGTCCATATGCCATAGACAGTGTTGAATTGGCATGTGCTTTTGAAAAATTGGGAGTTTGCAAGACTAAAGCACTAGCACACTCAGAGTACAGCTCTGTTGGAAAACGTTTCGAATCTTATAAAAATGTTTGGCCATTAATATTAAAACACTTTACCAAACAGCTAAGTGAAGCTGGATTTTTTATACTGGTGAAGGGGATAAAACAATATGTTTTTATTGTGGATATGCTTTAAAGGATTGGCAAATGACTGATGACCCTTTTGTGCAACACGCTCGTTGGTTACCAAACTGTAAATACATGGTGTTGCTTAAAGGTCAGGAATTTGTGAACACTATTCGTAAAGAAAAAGTGATTGCAGCACAAGACATAAAAGTGCCTTTAGAGTTAGAGCACGCGGAGCAAATACATAAGGCTGAAAGAAAAGACTTGTCTCACGAACAGATACAAAAGTGTGACCAACAATTATGTAAAATTTGTTATCAAGATGAACTAGGTGTTGTATTTTTACCCTGTGGACACATGATAGCCTGTGTCAAGTGTGCATTAGAACTTAACACTTGTGCTATATGCAGAAAAGTAGTATCTGCTACAGTTAGGGCATTTCTTGCATAACTAGTATAATTTATTCGCCATGGATAGTTCAAAATACCTAATTGCACAATATTATTAAAGCTGTTTTAGAGTGTAATAGATATGCTTTTTTGTTTTGTTTATAGACTACTACAATGAATGTTTTGAATGCTGTGGGACAATCATGTGGCTTAGAGACAAAGAAGCTCAGCGAATTGCCAACGCATATTCCATTCCGCATTATCAAGATTCGGAAATTGAAAACAGCATATGGTGATCGTGTACTTTGTGTATGTGAAAACTTTGAGACATTTCTGCCTATACGGTTTAATGATATGTCGGAGAGTGTTTTTGATGAAGTCAATAATGCTGTGCAATCTGTACACTTAATTTATGAAGGTTTTAAAAACAATAGGTGCATGGTTCGTTTTAATTAAATAAATAAATAATGTGAAATAATAATGGAAAATATAAGTAATGACAATATACTGAAAAAGAAAGAAAATATGTGCATAGAATAGTAATGTTTTAGTGTTTAGTGTTGTCTTTAAAAATATTATGATGAAACCAAAAAAAATGTATATAAAGTTTGTAAATAAATGCAAAATGATGTTACAATGCTGTTTTATTTTATACAAAGTTAGTATATTTAACATTGCAGAGTATACATGATTATGACAATAAAGGCATACTGAATACAAGCCTTTCTCACTTTACAATAGTCTGTTATAGTTTTAAACACAAGGCTTGTTGTAGATCATTTTATAGCAATGTCCCTTCAATGTTGTTTTTGAAAAGTGGGGAAGCCGCAATGGTTGTATTGACATAAAAACCTTATGGTTATTACTAATTAGTCACTTTGATCCCCTTGCATATCAAGAGCAGATGACCTAGTTGTTCCACTCTTTAAAACGACAACAACAACACTACCTCTTGCATAGTTTGTGATGTTGATGGCTCTTGCGACGTGGAAGATGGATTAAAAATAACTTTGAGAACAGGGGTTAAACGTTGATCATTAAACAATGCACTATTTTGAGTAGCAATATAGTTTTCTTGATTTTTTGTCGACGGCAACTGTGTTTCATGCGGTACACTACATTGATGATCACTGACACTTAAAACCTCACTATTTTTACTTTTTAGGTCACCACGACAATGTTTGGAACGTTGCTTTGAACAACGCCAAATAACAGTTCCATTTTTATTGGTTTGTTTCACAATATATGAATATCCTTTATAGTATGCGTAAGGCTTACCATACCTAGTCACTGATACTTCCATATCAACTGTCAAGCATAGACTAAGCTCTAGTAAAGTCAACTTGGTAATAAGAATACTAGTTTAATGTGAGAGCAAATATGGATCCAAAGAGTTCAGGTAAAAGTGAAAGCAAATAAGCAAATATTAGAAACAAGAGTTGGGGTGAAAGTGGTCGCAAAGTGGTAGACCCATTACACAATAATTTCAGCACGACGAAGCTCTTGTTCAATTTCTTTGATTTCCCAATCGTGACCAGTATGGCCAGCTTGACGTGAGGCATGCAACAACTGTAGCCGCTGGACGAGCTTATTGGGATTGTGCCAGTATACAAATTTAACAAATGGATTTTTAGGTGTAAACAAAGCATTACCATTATCATGATCATTATCATCATCATCATCATTATCATCATCATGATCACCATTATCATCATGACCATCATCACTGTTACTATATAGTCCTTTTTGATCCTCTTGCAATACCACTTTATTTATAGTCTGAGTTGATTTTGATAGTGTTGAAGGTTTCTTGGACGTTGACAACTGTCCTAACATGACGTTTTGAGGACATGATAAGTCCTTTTGAACAAACACTGCACTATCTTTAGCCGCAATATCGTTTTCTTGAACTTGCTTTTTAGCATTTTGATAATTGTTTGTAAACAGTAAGCGTGGTTCGTTTCGAGCACTACATTGATGAACACTCACACTTAAAACCTTTCCATTTTTACTTTTCAGATTGCCTCGACATTTTGTTGACCTCTCTTTTGAGCATCGCCAGAATATTATTCCATTTACATTCTGGCGATTATAGTTATAGGAGTAGCCTTGATAGAGTGCACGTAGCCTACCTTTGTTGGTTGTAATAAGTTCCATAGTAGTAACTGACCTGTCAGTACGATGTTCACACTACAAAGGTTACAACTGTTTTGCTGATGGAGTGACCTACCATAAGCTTATATATTGGCTTTTCGTGTTGGCTTTAGTGTTGGCTTGTGTGTTGGCTTTTTGTGTTGGCTTTTTGTGTTGGCATTTCGTGTTGGCATTTCATGTTGGCTTTTGTGTTGGCTTTTCGTGTTGGCTTTTTGTGTTGGCTTTTCGTGTAGGCATTTTCGTGTAGGCATTTCGTGTTGGCTTTTGTGTTGGCTTTTCATGTTGGCTTTTTGTGTTGGCTTTTCGTGTTGGCATTTCGTGTTGGCTTTTCGTGTTGGCTTTTGTTGGCATTTTGTGTTGGCTTTTCGTGTTGGCTTTTTTTGTATTGGCCTTTCATGTTGGCTTTTTGTATTGGCTTTTCGTGTTGGCTTTTTGTGTGGGCTTTTTGTGTTGGCTTTAGTATTGGCTTTTGTATTGGCTTATTTGACAAGTTATTTGTGTCAATGTATTTAGTGGATTTTTTTCTTGGTGTTGGAAAGTAGTTGAAAGAGAGGGAATATTTAAAGACTTAACCTCAGTTCACTAACCTAACCTAACCCAACCTAACTTTACCTAACCTAACCTAACCTTTCAACTCTCAGATGTTAATTAAATTCTGTACATAGTCAAGTTGGATATCAAGACCTCAGGGGTAAAAAGAACAATTATTTTTGACGGCTTATTTTGGTAACTTATTTTAATGGCTAACCTAACTTTACCTAACCTAACCTAACCTCAGCTCACTTTGGATATTACTAGTAAGTGTTCATATCCTCTGCTAGGTAGCATGCTAGTAGTACAGGTAGTGCTACCTAGCAGAGGATATGAACACTTACTAGTAATATCCAAAGTGAGCTGAGGTTAGGTTAGGTTAGGTAAAGTTAGGTTAGCCATTAAAATAAGTTACCAAAATAAGCCGTCAAAAATAATTGTTCTTTTTACCCCTGAGGTCTTGATATCCAACTTGACTATGTACAGAATTTAATTAACATCTGAGAGTTGAAAGGTTAGGTTAGGTTAGGTAAAGTTAGGTTGGGTTAGGTTAGGTTAGTGAACTGAGGTTAAGTCTTTAAATATTCCCTCTCTTTCAACTACTTTCCAACACCAAGAAAAAAATCCACTAAATACATTGACACAAATAACTTGTCAAATAAGCCAATACAAAAGCCAATACTAAAGCCAACACAAAAAGCCCACACAAAAAGCCAACACGAAAAGCCAATACAAAAAGCCAACATGAAAGGCCAATACAAAAAAAGCCAACACGAAAAGCCAACACCAAATGCCAACAAAAGCCAACACGAAAAGCCAACACGAAATGCCAACACGAAAAGCCAACACAAAAAGCCAACATGAAAAGCCAACACAAAAGCCAACACGAAATGCCTACACGAAAATGCCTACACGAAAAGCCAACACAAAAAGCCAACACGAAAAGCCAACACAAAAGCCAACATGAAATGCCAACACGAAATGCCAACACAAAAAGCCAACACACAAGCCAACACTAAAGCCAACACGAAAAGCCAATATATAAGCTTATGGTAGGTCACTCCATCAGCAAAACAGTTGTAACCTTTGTAGTGTGAACATCGTACTGACAGGTCAGTTACTACTATGGAACTTATTACAACCAACAAAGGTAGGCTACGTGCACTCTATCAAGGCTACTCCTATAACTATAATCGCCAGAATGTAAATGGAATAATATTCTGGCGATGCTCAAAAGAGAGGTCAACAAAATGTCGAGGCAATCTGAAAAGTAAAAATGGAAAGGTTTTAAGTGTGAGTGTTCATCAATGTAGTGCTCGAAACGAACCACGCTTACTGTTTACAAACAATTATCAAAATGCTAAAAAGCAAGTTCAAGAAAACGATATTGCGGCTAAAGATAGTGCAGTGTTTGTTCAAAAGGACTTATCATGTCCTCAAAACGTCATGTTAGGACAGTTGTCAACGTCCAAGAAACCTTCAACACTATCAAAATCAACTCAGACTATAAATAAAGTGGTATTGCAAGAGGATCAAAAAGGACTATATAGTAACAGTGATGATGGTCATGATGATAATGGTGATCATGATGATGATAATGATGATGATGATGATAATGATCATGATAATGGTAATGCTTTGTTTACACCTAAAAATCCATTTGTTAAATTTGTATACTGGCACAATCCCAATAAGCTCGTCCAGCGGCTACAGTTGTTGCATGCCTCACGTCAAGCTGGCCATACTGGTCACGATTGGGAAATCAAAGAAATTGAACAAGAGCTTCGTCGTGCTGAAATTATTGTGTAATGGGTCTACCACTTTGCGACCACTTTCACCCCAACTCTTGTTTCTAATATTTGCTTATTTGCTTTCACTTTTACCTGAACTCTTTGGATCCATATTTGCTCTCACATTAAACTAGTATTCTTATTACCAAGTTGACTTTACTAGAGCTTAGTCTATGCTTGACAGTTGATATGGAAGTATCAGTGACTAGGTATGGTAAGCCTTACGCATACTATAAAGGATATTCATATATTGTGAAACAAACCAATAAAAATGGAACTGTTATTTGGCGTTGTTCAAAGCAACGTTCCAAACATTGTCGTGGTGACCTAAAAAGTAAAAATAGTGAGGTTTTAAGTGTCAGTGATCATCAATGTAGTGTACCGCATGAAACACAGTTGCCGTCGACAAAAAATCAAGAAAACTATATTGCTACTCAAAATAGTGCATTGTTTAATGATCAACGTTTAACCCCTGTTCTCAAAGTTATTTTTAATCCATCTTCCACGTCGCAAGAGCCATCAACATCACAAACTATGCAAGAGGTAGTGTTGTTGTTGTCGTTTTAAAGAGTGGAACAACTAGGTCATCTGCTCTTGATATGCAAGGGGATCAAAGTGACTAATTAGTAATAACCATAAGGTTTTTATGTCAATACAACCATTGCGGCTTCCCCACTTTTCAAAAACAACATTGAAGGGACATTGCTATAAAATGATCTACAACAAGCCTTGTGTTTAAAACTATAACAGACTATTGTAAAGTGAGAAAGGCTTGTATTCAGTATGCCTTTATTGTCATAATCATGTATACTCTGCAATGTTAAAT
The DNA here is from genome assembly GCA_946902985.2 of Meconema thalassinum. NCBI lineage: Eukaryota > Metazoa > Arthropoda > Insecta > Orthoptera > Tettigoniidae > Meconema > Meconema thalassinum. Next base: position 299,654,585 of record OX336396.1, on the reverse strand, counting down.
ATACTAACTTTGTATAAAATAAAACAGCATTGTAACATCATTTTGCATTTATTTACAAACTTTATATACATTTTTTTTTTGGTTTCATCATAATATTTTTAAAGACAACACTAAACACTAAAACATTACTATTCTATGCACATATTTTCTTTCTTTTTCAGTATATTGTCATTACTTATATTTTCCATTATTATTTCACATTATTTATTTATTTAATTAAAACGAACCATGCACCTATTGTTTTTAAAACCTTCATAAATTAAGTGTACAGATTGCACAGCATTATTGACTTCATCAAAAACACTCTCCGACATATCATTAAACCGTATAGGCAGAAATGTCTCAAAGTTTTCACATACACAAAGTACACGATCACCATATGCTGTTTTCAATTTCCGAATCTTGATAATGCGGAATGGAATATGCGTTGGCAATTCGCTGAGCTTCTTTGTCTCTAAGCCACATGATTGTCCCACAGCATTCAAAACATTCATTGTAGTAGTCTATAAACAAAACAAAAAAGCATATCTATTACACTCTAAAACAGCTTTAATAATATTGTGCAATTAGGTATTTTGAACTATCCATGGCGAATAAATTATACTAGTTATGCAAGAAATGCCCTAACTGTAGCAGATACTACTTTTCTGCATATAGCACAAGTGTTAAGTTCTAATGCACACTTGACACAGGCTATCATGTGTCCACAGGGTAAAAATACAACACCTAGTTCATCTTGATAACAAATTTTACATAATTGTTGGTCACACTTTTGTATCTGTTCGTGAGACAAGTCTTTTCTTTCAGCCTTATGTATTTGCTCCGCGTGCTCTAACTCTAAAGGCACTTTTATGTCTTGTGCTGCAATCACTTTTTCTTTACGAATAGTGTTCACAAATTCCTGACCTTTAAGCAACACCATGTATTTACAGTTTGGTAACCAACGAGCGTGTTGCACAAAAGGGTCATCAGTCATTTGCCAATCCTTTAAAGCAAATCCACAATAAAAACATATTGTTTTATCCCCTTCACCAGTATAAAAAATCCAGCTTCACTTAGCTGTTTGGTAAAGTGTTTTAATATTAATGGCCAAACATTTTTATAAGATTCGAAACGTTTTCCAACAGAGCTGTACTCTGAGTGTGCTAGTGCTTTAGTCTTGCAAACTCCCAATTTTTCAAAAGCACATGCCAATTCAACACTGTCTATGGCATATGGACCACATATATCGACACTACCGTTGGCTGGTAATACATCATTGTTATTATTTATTTGTGATTCAGCAACGTAAGTAGCGGCCAAAGGCCTTGTGGTTCGGTAAAATGAATGCACAGGTAGGTTACCCACTTGCTTTCCAAGCATGTAAGGACAGTGAGGAGACCATCGCAAATGGTCTCTAAAGGGATCATCCCCTTCTTCCCAGTGTGAAAGTTCAATACGACAAAACACACAGCGCACCACATCTTCTCGGTTCAAGTAAAAAAAAACGGCTTTTGCAAGTTCATGCGTCGACAAAAAGCCTACAGGCCAGGATTCAAATGTTAACCATCGATCATGTTCTGATTTTAAATTTAACCCACGTGGTAAACCAACTTGCTCACTTATTGTATTTAGTACTAACGCCATGTGTTATAATAAAACGTTTTCTTATTGTAAGTTATTAACATTGCACAGAGTACTTTAAAGCATAATGCATGCTTGTTCACTGTCTGTTCATTACGTTAATGGCACATGACAATACATAAAAGCAAACAAAATAACCCATCACTCAATCAATCAATCAATCAATACTTGTAAATAAAACGTTAACCGTAATTGGCATTAATATATCAAAACACCATTAAAAATAAACTGTATGTTGGCACTAACAGTAACCCATGTACTTATTTTCTTTTTTATAAAGCTACAGTCATTTACATTCCCCCACCCTCCCTTTAACCAATATATAAACAAAAATGAATGTCATGTCATTTTGTTCACATTATCATGTTCAAACCTGTGAATATTCGTTGAGTCCATAGGGAACGACCCATAAATTAAATTTATTATTTTATTTTTAGAAAATCCAACATGGCCTTGTACTTTTCCCAGTCAACAACAACAACATAGCCATTGATCAAGAAAGCAATCATTGTCCCAGTCATGTACAGGTAATGATTTTTTTTGTCTACGAGTTTTCAGTAGTGGTAAAATGGAATAGCATTTTTAAGTTGGACTTACCTGAGTTTTAAACAGTTCACTCTTTGGCAGTGGTTTCGCTTTAGTGCGTTTCTGGTTTTTTTCAGCGACTGCTACGGCGGTAAGGCTATTCTTTCCAAGTTTCTAAAAATAAATAAAATAAACCGCTATAAATACCTAAATTCAGGTTAATACATACATTTCATAAAATAAAACATAAAACAAAAAAATGAAACAAGTTAGTTTAAAAACATCATCTCACCTTTACTTACAGTGACTTGTTACTCTTCCCTTCTAGTGGGCTCAAAAGTGCAATAGTTTCTTCTCCCTCAGACATGTAAGGTATGCCGGTTATCTGCAAACAAATAAATAAAATCATTAATTACTTAATCAATAAATAATTGCTTGTAAATATATATATATTAATCAATAAATGTATATATGAATAAATATATACCTACCCCACAACAAGGTTAAGTATTTTCCACCAACACCAAAACTGTTAAACAAGACCAGGGGTTTCATACAACGCAGTGTGTTCAAAGGTAGTCCACCCAAGTGAGAGTGGAAATGATAACGATATGTCTTTATATATGCTACGTTGCATGTATAATCATTTTTTCCCACGCTTTGAACATTCTGTTATCGGTCACGTGGACAGCTAACGCCCAAAGTGAACACCTGTGGCGAATCAAATTTCACATGAACTTGCATTTTGTCACGTACGAAGCAAAACAGGATGTCACTTGTTAACAGTTATCATGCACGTGGACAGCTAACGTCCCAGGTGAACACCTGAGGTAGATCAAATTTCACCTGAACTTGCATTTTGTCACGTACGAAGCAAGACAGGATGTCACTGGTTTAGCCTACATGTGGTTTCACATGTGTTCACATGCCTTTCACACTCCCCTGCCACCACAATGGTCAGATTATTTCACCTTCAAGCGTCTTGGTCATTTTTTCCATTGCACCTATTGTCAAGTCAGATCAGCGCATTCCAATAAGCTCAAATGACATTCACCTCCTGCTCCTCAACAAGTTTGTTTTCTGTACTCGCTTTGACCAACATAGAACCAAGCTCTCATTACCGTTTACACGTTAAAGGTAAAATATCAGAAAAACGCACGCTCGCTCTTTCATACACCGACCCGCCGAAATAGCGATTGATCTATTGAACACAGCCACCATGGTCAGCGACAGGTTCGTTGAAACACACACCCAGCCGTATCGTCTCTCTCAACCACCACGCTTCATGAACATTATAAACAGGTAAAGAAAAGGAAAACGTTTTTTCAACATGTATGGCGTTAGGCCCTTTGTGAATAATTTTTTTGAAAAAAAAAAATATCTACCACATTTGAAAGGGGGCGTTAGCCCGAGTCCTAGGACACTTCGTACACGTCTCTAGCGTTATTGGTTCGGTAGATATCGACAAAAATCACAAAAAACACATGTTTACCTCAAAATCGAGTTTCCAAATTTTTTTAAAAAATATAACGAGTGGTCCATAGCAACGAGGACGTCACTCCGAGTCCTTGGACCCGTCGTACACGCCTCTAGCATACTTGGTTTGCGAGATATAGCAAAAAGTTTAAAATCACGTTTTTACCCCAAAAAGACCGTGTTTCCAGCATTTCACCTTTTCGACACCTACATTTCCGTAAAGAGCACGACGAGACAAAAAAAACGAATCCAAGCACGCCCTCCTAGCATGGCTCCTTCCATTCCAAGGTCGCAGGGGCTCACCACTTGCTTTTGTAAGCAGCTCTATCCCCATCCCACTACTTACAAAACACAAATTTTTGGTCTAGCGACTTGAAATTTATTTTGAGAGTAGAGGGCATAGGGACCTTTCATTTATGTCAAACAAACCTTTTTTGTAAACTTCCTAGTTTCCAAAATATAGGAATTTCAAATTTCGAGTGTTTTCAAAAAAACATAAAAATTAAAAAATTTTATTACAAAATATAAAGGTTATAAAGACCATTCGTTTGAGCCATGGCACAACGTACTATCCTGTTTGGTTTTCAAACTATAGCCTATTTTCAAAAACGAAAAATTTTAAAAAATTTTGAAAAATATAATACACGGTCCATAGGAAAGAGGATGTCAGCCCGAGTCCAACGACACCTCATTTGTCAAAATCGGACCATGGGTTCACGAGATATTGGCTTGGACTCACGCGGCGGCCATGACACTCATTAGAACACCCACTACTCCACTACTCATTTACCACCTCAATTACAAATACACACAGTAATGCAGCCATCACAATAACACAGGTTATGAGATAAAATTTCACACATACACACCCAAGTACACGGGGCTGAGTGACCACGATATCGGAGCCCTTCAAACGAATTATGTTTGCCAAGTGTCTCCCATGGCGAAAGTAATTGTGGACACGCGCGAGTGCCTGGAAAACTACTTTTTTCTTTAATAATTTAAGAGTATATCGACGATGCATAATTATAACTTTTAGTCTAGGACAGTAGTGGCTACGCTGGCTAACGCGCAGCATTAGGTCATGGGGCCAAGCTCTCTGCTGACTCGGTAGACGCGTGGGTTCGAGCCCCACCGTCGGCCGTCCTTGAAATGGTTTTCCGTGGTTTCCCATTTTCAACACCAGGCAAATGCTGGGACGGTACCTTCTGACAGGCCACGGCCGCTTCCTTCCACATCCTTGCCCAGTTTCATTCACCATCATTCATTTCATCTCTCATTAACTCCTCTCATGAGGTTGGCGTCAGGAAGGGCATCCGGCCGTAAAAACCATCGCCACAAAGACTTCCATCGCATCACATCCCCGACCCCGTTGGAAAACGGGAATAATAAGGGGTAGACATACATAGTCTAGGACGTAATAACTTGACCACCGAAGCATTGGGAAGAAATTGCAATATTAAGGTACATAAACAACATAGCCTACACATTCAACTGTCGGTTAATGTTCCTCAAAATTTCCCTTCTTAAATATTCCCCTCCTTTATAATTCTCCATCAAGTGAAAAGGTGCCATGTCTTGTGTTTTAAATATATCGATGCAATGGTGCTGCCATCTGCTGTCAGTTATTGGAACTATATGGGCGATGTACTGCCATCTGTTGTCAGTTATAGGAACTGATTGCAGATATTTAAACGGCGTACTGAGGAAAACAGTTTGCTCTTTTGATCACATGCTGTAATGCTGTAAAACGGAAATAAAACTTATTGAGAGGAATGTAGAAATATGTATCTTTAACAGACATAAAACCTTACTAATACTCCTTGATTAAACAATATTTTAGTGGTAAAAAATATATACATATCGGCGAGGGCTGGGATCGAACCGGTGAACCTTGAAACCACAGTCAGTCGCCTTAACCACATGGCTACTCGCGCACTCTTGCTCAGCAGCAGACGCAACCATTCATTATCTTCAAAAGCCGCTGCCTGAAGGAAATAATCCATTTCATTATCCAAATAAATCAATGTTGCACATTCGAATACGTTCATACTGTTATTATATTTTATTGTCAGAACTTGGTTAATGTATGTTTTCAATTACATGAAGCTTATTAAATAACTTACATTTTAATGGACTTCTCACCGCCATTTTGTCATGACCCCAGGCGGATTGTGCGCATGCGTGAGGGGAAAGAATTCTGCTATATTCTATATTAATTCAAAATTATACCGTAATATATTTGTTTATTTTAGAGACACTCTGCAAATCTAGAGGCCAAGAGCTTTCGTTAGAGTGCTCTACGAAGTAAATCGGTTCTGTCGTTCTCTCAATCTCGCGGTAACAAAAATCACCTTACTGTTTTACATATATATAGATTTTAAATGGCAACAGAGAATCCGTTACTTTACGGGAATGATAAAAGTGAAATATATTTCTACAATGTAATACCAATCGTAGGAAGGAAGAAAACAAAAAGAAACATATCCGAGGTGGGAATCGAACCCTCTCGACCATGCAAAGTATGGCAACAGAGAATTCGTTACTTTACGGGAATTAAAAAAGTGAAATATGTCTCTACAATGTAATACCAATCGTAGGAAGGAAGAAAATGAAAATAAAAGAACGTATCCGAGGTGGGAATCGAACCCTCTCGACCATGCAAAGGATGGCAACAGAGAATTCGTTACTTGACGGGAATGATAAAAGTGAAATATGTTTCTACAATGCAATACCAATCGTAGGAAGGCAGAAAACGAAAATAAAAAACATAGCCTATCCGAGGTGGGAATCGAACCCTCTCGATCATGCATAATACATATTACTAGGGAGTAACCTTATCCCCATGGCCATCCAGACAACTATGGGATACTTCAGTATTAAGCTATCTAACCAGTATACACACTCAACCTGCAGTTTAAGTCCTTCAATTCGTGGTTTATTTAATATAATTCTATTTCAATGCATATTGTAAAAACATAATTAACATTATTGGAGACTCTTTTTAATTCTCATAAACAAAGATCTCAGTTAGACGCGACCGGAATCGCCATTTTCCTTGTTGAGAAAGGCCATTGTGCGCATGCGCGGGAGTGTCAAATATTATATATTTCTTTAATCATTTAAAAATATACGTAACATATATTTTCCTTTTAAAGAAACTCTGCAAATCTGCATGCCAAGAGCTTTCGTTAGAATGTCTTACGAAGCCAATCGGTTAAGTCGTTTTCACAATCTCGTGTGTACAAAAAACAGCTTAGTGTTTTAAATATATGGATGTGAGGGCTCGAACATGGTTCAATCAGCCTCGTGAAGTAAAACTGAGAGAAGAACAGGGTTTGATTTCACCTCAGCCATCCTGGAAATGCCTTTCCGTGGTCCCCCATTTCTACTCCAGGCAAATGCTGGGGTGGTTCCTAACTTAAGGCCACGGCAACCTCCTTCCCCATCCTAATCTGAATTACAAACACACACACAAATATAGCTATCGCACTAACGCAGGGTGTCAGAAATTCCACACACAACCAAATACACGGGGCTTAAGGAACACGATGTTGCAGGCCCTGAAATAAGCAACTACAACGGTATCCGACCAGCCACCAGACTTTCTACCGAACAAACAACTAACAACTTGACTGCGATCCAATTCACATTGCCTGAGGACATGGCGAATATATCGCTTTAATATTAAATATAGCAGATTTTTTCTTCAATAGTTTGTTAATCCGATTCCCATTACTTTGAATATATATATATATAGTAAATTATTAATTGAATTGTATCCCCTGAGGCAAACATTTTATCAGCAATGTTCATTAGCTGCAAACCGAATGCAATATTTCTTCATTACCTTTACAAACTAGGATTCTAATAATAATAATAATAATAATAATAATAACATTAGGATGTCTCATTAGAGTAATGTCATTTTAGCCTATTTTCATCTTATGAAAAATTAGGCTTACGAGATCTCCTTTTGTCCGTGTGTGTGTGAGTGTGTGTGTGTGTGTGTGCGTCCGTGCGTGTGTGTTCCCTTCTAATATCTTCTAAACGGCTGGAGCGATTTCAATGAAACTCGGTAAGGTTTTCGCACAATTCTGGCCGACTCCGACTGTGCCCTTCAAAGTTCACTACGTGCGACCAATCCAAAATTTCGGTTGTGCGAAATATTTCACCGGCATTCTATATCTCCGAAACTATTACAGATACCACCCTGAAATTTCGTACGATGATAAACAGCACATCTAAAATATCATCTATGCTATTTTCAAAATCCTGTTCAGTACGAAACGAACATGGCGGCCAAGCGAATTTGAAACACTGAAATATACTCTTCATGCGATTTAACCATCCGAGCGCAGTGAAACATTGCACAGCAAATATTTATACACAATGTAATGCGCTAGCATCTAATTTAGTCCAATTGTTTACATAACCTCAAGATGGCGTTTGTGCGAAATTTAAAAATTATTATTTGTATTATTTCTTGTGTCCTAATCATCTGATCAAGTCAACGTTCGAATAATAATCCTACGCAATATTCTTCATCTAATAGTGGTCTACATAACTCTATGGCCTATACATATAAAAATCCAATATGGCAACCATTCGAAATAATTAGATGGTTCTCAATATCTACGCATCCATTACAGCAACTGACATTTTGTATGTTGATAGAGGCAATTAACTTAAGGCAAATAGGCTAGTTATCTCTTCACGAAACTACTTATTTAAGTTTGGTATTTTGTAAAAGATAGAATTGGTTTTCTTTTGACCACCAATGCTATTTACAGGAAGCCTTGACTATAATTGCGTAAATTGTGAGAATGTATCATCAAAAGATTCCATACATCGCCAGATTAAAAAACTTGGAAAATCAAACAGAAGCTGTACCTCAAGAATTGACCCCCGAACAGGCTTAATGAGTGGATATCTGTCGTCAGGTTATCGGTAACGCCATGGATGATAGATTTATCAGAGTTGTCGCATGTGATGAAAAATGGGTTTATTACCGCAACGCTGGAGCCTCGAAATAGTGGCTCAGTCCTTGCCAACCGGCCAAATCCATCGTTAAAAGGATCTATTCAGAATTTTGAAGAGTGATTCACTGGGAGTTTGTTCCAATTGGGCGTGTAGTCAATGCGGATCTTTATTCTCAACACCTGGAACGAGTTCATGAAATTTTGAGACGGAGATACCTAGCATTAATTAACTCAAATAGAGTTCTCTTGCAGCAGGACAATGCGAAACCTCATACTGCAGGAACGACCATGGCAAAAATTCAGGAATTCGGAGGATTCGAACTGCTACCACATTCAGTATACATCCCTGATTATGCACCTTCACGTTACCATCTTTTTCGATCCATGAGCCATTTCTTGCCTGGAAGACATTTCGAAAACATTGAAGCTGTGGAAGAGGGTCTCGCCAAATTCTTCGAATAAGAACCCTGAGACTGGAACCGTCGCTGGATAAGAAACCTCGCTGAAAGATGGCTCAGGAACATAGAATCCGATGGTCTCTACTTTGAAGAATAGTTTAATTTCTCGTCAGAATACTTACCCAACACAATTTTCTTTAAGAAACGACATTACTTCTGAGGCATCCTCAGTACTAACAAGAAGTTCCGTAAAGAACTATACAGCCTACTTTTCATGCCAATGATTATTCTACAGTATATGAACCTATCTAGAATAATGACGAAATTAAGTTGGTAATATCGAAATATCTAATTAGTTCAAAATATACCTGGTATAATGTAGCCTAATAGAGCACTACAGTTGGCAGCCCTGGTGACTGAATATATTCTTAGTTCCACCTCTTAAGGTACAGAATACAAAATTTGGTTGAAGTCCAATGGACGTTACATGCAGTTAGACACTGGATCTATCAGCACGCGTAAAAGCATGTTGCCAACAATACCATGCGTGTGCTGGTCAGAAATAATCTGAATTATTATGATATCTTGTTGTGCCAATTTTGGATGAAATCCATTTGTTAGTATAGAAGTTACATGTATTTTAAAATTGGACATATCAGCTGGCATAGAATCATGATGGCAGCACCGCCTTGTATTAATTACTCCAAATTAATCTAGAACGTCAGGTGCTATACGTGTGCAAAGTATAGAGCTGTTGGCTTGCATACTTTCTGATATATTGTTATTAGGGTAAAAAGAATATAGACAGCATTTATTAACAGTTGGCAGCCCTGATTGCTCTTAACAATACTTATAGTCATATCTGTTATGGTACTCATTGCACATACGAAATTTGGTTGAAATCCAACTGATAGTATAGAAGTTACATGTATTTAAAAATTGGTACTATCAGCAGGCTTATAATCATGTTGGTAGAACTGACGTATATAAGTTACTCCAAATTAATCTAAAATGTCAGAATATACGTGTGCATAGTTTAAGGCTGTTGGCTTGCATACTTTCTGATATATTGGTATTTGGATTTTAAAAAATAGAGAGAGCAATTATTAACAGTTGGCAGCCCTGGTGGCTCTTAAGAATACGCTCAGTCATATCTGTTTATCTACAGATTTTACATACAAAATTTGGTTGAAATCCAGTTGATAGTGTAGATGTTATATGCATTAAAACATTGGACCTATCAGAAGGCTTAAATTCTTTTTGGTAACACTGTCATGGTTGGCCTCCTGGAAATTAAACTGAAATAGTATTATCTACATGTGTGCCAATTTTGGAATAGCTCCCATGCATACCTTGCAAGATATCCAACATGGAGCTCAAATGTCTAGTGCGTTTTTCAGCAGTTGGTAGCACTGACATCTTTTTCAAATATGGACGTGGACTATTCCGGTGCACATCTTTACTCATACTAAATTTGGTTTTGATTGCTGCAGCCGTTTAGGAGTTGATAGGGGGGGACAGATACACAGCCAGACAGACAGAAGGACAGACAGACAGACAGACACACATTTTCCTCGATCGATCTCATAAGACTACTTTTTCCTCATTTTTGCAAAATGTGAAAAGTAGGCTAATAAATAGTAAGTTGGCTACGGCGATGATAGCATTTCAACCGAAAAGTTATCTATTGACATCAAATAATGGATTTAGGTATAAGAATGTTTATTTTGAAAGCCTTTGTCTGGAGCATGGCGCTCTATGGAGGTGAAACTTGGACTGTTTGCGTAGAAGAAAAAAGGACAGTAGAAGCATTTGAAATGTGGTATTACCGGAGAAAGAAGAAGATCAGATGGGTAGATAGAGTACCAGATGAAGAGGTATTAAGACGAGTGGGAGAGGAGAGAAGTTTCTGGCGACTTCTAATGAAGAGAAGAGATAGGTTGGTAGGGCACTTATTAAGACACCCAGGAATAGCAAACTTAGTTATAGAAGGAAGGGTTGAGGACAAGAACTGTAGGGGTAGACCAAGATTAGAATATGTTAAACAGATGGACTCAGATGTAAGGTGTAGTGGCTATGTAGAGATGAAACGATTAGCTCAGGACAGGGAACAATGGAGAGCTGCATCAAACCATTCAACATACTAAAGGCTCAAACAATAATAGTAATAATAATAACACACATGTAGCTCCGTGTACTTTGGCTCTGTGTAGAATCTGTCTGATAACCGGTGTTAATTATTGTGATGGCTGTATTAGTGTGTGTTATCTCTTTTTAATTCAAGTGAGGACTGCAGACATTCGATTTTCAAGTAGTTCCAACTTTTGCTACCAAACGCCACCGTCAACGACCAACTAGTTCTGAAGTTTGTTAATAGATGCCACCGCGGTCGACTCTCCTGGCGAAGAACGTTGGAACCTAAGAGCGTTAGTCAAATATAACCTATAGTTTAGCTTCACACAGGTGTAATTAGTGGAAGGTTCTTTATCATGCCATAAATCTATGACATGGGACCGCCGGCTTTACTTCCTCTCCGAAGGAAGGTATACTGAGGGATTTTTAACGCTCTTAAAAATCCGGGTTTGAACCCGCGATCTTGGGCATTGAAGCTCAGCTTGCTGCCGACTATGACACCGAAGCCTCCAGAATGAAAAATATAAACAAGATGTTCAGTAAAGAACATATAGCCTACTTTCTCTTAAATGCATGGGTATTGTTATAATACTTTGTCCTTTTCAAGGAGTATAATTGAATGTTGGTTGTAGTAGCTTGTTAAAATACAACGTGCTATACGGATATTTAACATGAATATGAGGTGCCCTTTGCTAGTGCTACCTCTGTAAAAGAATTCGTTCATTTCGGTTTCACAGTGTTTGAATTGATAGGAGGAATCGATTTGCATACATACATGGCCGCCATCTGCAAGCTATTGGGCTGATGACCTTGTTGTTTAGTCAAAAGACGTTTGCCATATGAATGCAAACTTTGGTAGAGATCGGATGATTAGGTTAGTCGTAATTTGAGTTAAGCTTTGAACATTTGGGTGGCCGCCATTACGTTTCCGTTAAGATGGCGGCGATATAAATAATGCTAAATAATGACACTGAAGTGCTCATTGCTAGTGCTACCTTTTTAACAACACTTGTTCAATTCGGTTTCACCGTGTTTGAATAGATAGGGGAATCGATTTGCACACATACATGGCCGCCATCCGGAAAGTATTGAGCTGATGACCTTGTAGTTTGATCAAAAGATTCTTCATACATCAAGGTGTAACGTTGCAAAATTTGGTAGGTATCAGATGATTAGGTTAGTCGCAATTTGATTTAAGCTTTGAACATTTGGGTGGCCGCCATTACGTTTCCGTCAAGATAGCGGCGATATAAAACATGACACTGGGTTTCCTTTTGCTAGTTCTACCGCTGTACTAAATGTCGTTCAATTCCGTTTCACCGTGTTCGAATTGATAGGGGGGGGGGGGGGGTGGCAGACATTCAGAGTACACACACTCACACACACACACACACAGACAGACACACAATTTTTTGGCCCTGTGTAGATCTTATAAGTCTACTTTCATTTTTTTGGAAAAATCGAAAGTAGGCTAAAAATGAACAATGGCATCAAAAGTTCACATTGATCTGAACAATGCTTTGGTAGTAACGCAGCTGTTAAAGTAAGCGAGCCATGCCCTATTGTATCCATAATGAAATATAAACGTTCCTGACGATTGCCTGTGAACACAAGGCCGTGTTTCTTGCTGCAGTATTGTACAATGATCCCATCTATCTCCCCTGTAACACTCTCTAATCTATGTGAGCGCCATTGTCTCACAATTTATGTCAGCCCAGCGACCTGGCCAATTACGCTCTGGCATCCATCATTCAGCACTGTTAAGACGCTCAGCACAGAGTAAATATTTCACTAAGCTCAATGAAGCCACATTGCAGACAGCTAAGAGACAAATTGTTAGGTCTTTCTTCTGCACACCGCCACGACGCAACAAACCGTTAATGGGTGTCAAATTCTCCGAGACTTGTGGGCCCGGCTTTGAAAGAGACGGAACAGCGTTTATTTTAAACAAAGACAATTTATTAGCGTTACAACACAAGAACATTGTGAAATGGAGTGAAATAGCAGGTTGTTGAATGTAATAAGCTGGGAAGGATAAGGCGGAACGGTAACGTATTGGGTGTATTGTCTGAGAAGCGTTCAGTGCTCAACTTACACTATAATCCTACCTTTAAGATAACGTGACCGAGGAGGTCCTGGATAACAATTCGACTGCTATCTTTCAGACTATTATATTTTCTTTCTTTATTTAAATATTAAACTTAATTAATTTAACTGATTAATTTAATTAATTATCTATTTTCCATATTTATTTAATTACTCATTTATTTGATAACTTATATCTTGAACTTAATTAATTAGTAATTTTATTTATTTTATTATTTATTTGTTTATTTATTTAATTATTAGTTAAATCAATAAATAAATAATTTCATTAAATAATGTAATAAATTATTTATTATATTTATTTGTTGAACTTGATTAATTTATAATTTTAGTTAGTTATTGTTGTTTTAAGGAGCGGAACTGCAAGGTCATCAGCCCCTAATTATTAATTATATTTATTAATTTGTTTATTTATTTGTTGATTTATTTCTCTATTTATTTAATTATTTAATTAGTTAGTTATTTATTTTTATTTATTAATTTATTTCATAATTTATTTATTTAAATAATATACTGGTACCTAATTATTTCCGGTAAGTAATTAAATAATTTAATTAAATAATTTAGTACCTAAATTATTCTATTTAGTTATTTATTTATTGAACTTAATCAATTAACAATTTTGTTTATTTATTTATTTTTATTTTTTTCATTTTATGGCCTTGTTATTGGAAAATCCGTGGTGTTGGGGCACCGCGCCTGTCTCTCATCTGGAGGGCCCAGCTCCATCAAGGATTTTGGATACTGACGTGAACGCTGGAACAGGGTGCACTCAATCTCGTTAGGTCAGGGAATCCAATATTAACGACCGATGAAACCCAACATGCTCATTACGCGTTACCCATAGTTTAAACAAATATGTAATCACAAGCGAATCTTTCAACAAAGTCCTGTGTGCGTTCATATACCACTCATCGGATTGCGCTGAAAGTTTGGTGAGTTGCGCACAATCCCATGCTGTATTCTGAATTAGTACATCCATTTTACAATAGGTGGCGCGCGAGTCGTCTCAACAACTGTGGCTCGCTCACGACTCGGAGAACCTTCTAATTTATTCACGTACGCACCAGACGGAAAAACAAAACAAAAATTGTGTGTCCATAAGCACTTCAAAAATCAAAATTACACCACAAATACTTTCCTTCTTCGATTGGCGTCGCAAGGCATGCCGGATACAGCTAGTCTATATATATAAAAATCAATGTAACGTGATAGTTTGTCTGTGGGTGTGTATGTCTCCTATGCGTTCATATACCATTCGTCCGATTGCGATGAAACTTGGGTGAGATGTTGAGTACACTCCAAGGAAGGTTTCTGACTTAGTAAATCCATTTTACAATAGGTAGCGCACGCGTAGATTCAACAAATGAGCGACGATGCGCGAAGCATTTCAACAAAGTCCCGTATGTGTTCATATACCATTCGTCCGATTGCGATGAAACTTGGGTGAGATGTTGAGTACACTCCAAGGATGGTTTCTGACTTAGTAAATCCATATTACAATAGGTAGCGCACGCGTAGATTCAACAAATGAGCGACGATGCGCGAAGCATTTCAACAAAGTCCCGTATGTGTTCATATACCATTCGTCCGATAGCGATGAAACTTGGGTGAGATGTTGAGTACACTCCAAGGAAGGTTTCTGACTTAGTAAATCCATTTTACAATAGGTAGCGCACGCGTAGATTCAACAAATGAGCGACGATGCGCGAAGCATTTCAACAAAGTCCCGTATGTGTTCATATACCATTCGTCCGATTGCGATGAAACTTGGGTGAGATGTTGAGTACACTCCAAGGATGGTTTCTGACTTAGTAAATCCATTTTACAATAGGTAGCGCACGCGTAGATTCAACAAATGAGCGACGATGCGCGAAGCATTTCAACAAAGTCCCGTATGTGTTCATATACCATTCGTCCGATAGCGATGAAACTTGGGTGAGATGTTGAGTACACTCCAAGGAAGGTTTCTGACTTAGTAAATCCATTTTACAATAGGTAGCGCACGCGTAGATTCAACAAATGAGCGACGATGCGCGAAGCATTTCAACAAAGTCCCGTATGTGTTCATATACCATTCGTCCGATTGCGATGAAACTTGGGTAAGATGTTGAGTACACTCCAAGGATGGTTTCTGACTTAGTAAATCCATTTTACAATAGGTAGCGCACGCGTAGATTCAACAAATGAGCGACGATGCGCGAAGCATTTCAACAAAGTCCCGTATGTGTTCATATACCATTCGTCCGATAGCGATGAAACTTGGGTGAGATGTTGAGTACACTCCAAGGAAGGTTTCTGACTTAGTAAATCCATTTCACAATAGGTAGCGCACGCGTAGATTCAACAAATGAGCGACGATGCGCGAAGCATTTCAACAAAGTCCCGTATGTGTTCATATACCATTCGTCCGATAGCGATGAAACTTGGGTGAGATGTTGAGTACACTCCAAGGAAGGTTTCTGACTTAGTAAATCCATTTTACAATAGGTAGCGCACGCGTAGATTCAACAAATGAGCGACGATGCGCGAAGCATTTCAATAAGGTCCCGTATGCATTCATATACCATTCGTCCGATAGCGATGAGACTTGGGTGAGATGTTGAGTACACTCCAAGGAAGGTTTCTGACTTAGTAAATCCATTTTACAATAGGTAGTGCACGCGTAGATTCAACAAATGAGCGACGATGCGCGAAGCATTTCAACAAAGTCCCGAATGCATTCATATACCATTCGTCCGATAGCTATGAAACTTGCGTAAAATGTTGTGTACACTGCAGGGAAATTTTCTGTCTTAGTACATCCACTTTACAATAGGCAGCGCACGATTAGATTCAACAAATGAGCTACGACGCGCGAAGCATTTCAACAAAGTCACGTTTGCGTTCATATACCATTCGTCCGATAGCGATGAAACTAGGCTGAGATTTTGTGTGCACTCCAGGGAAGGTTTCTAGCTTAGTAAATCCCTTTAAAAATAGGTAGAGCACGAGTAGAATCAACAAATGAGCAACGGCGCGCGAAGCGTTTCAACAAAGTCCCATTTAATTTCATATACCATTCATCCGATAGCGATGAAACTTGGGTGAGATGCTGTGTACACTCCAGGGAAGGTTTCTGGCTTAGTACATACATTTTACAATAGGTAGCGCACCAGTAGATTCAACAATTGAGCGATGACACGCGAAGCGTTTCAACAAAGTCCCGTATAAAGTCATATACCATTCGTCTGATAGTGATAAATGTTTGGTGAATTGTTGTGTACACTCCAGGAAAGGTTTCTGGCTAAGTAAATCCATTTTACAATACGAAGCGCACGTTTATGTTCAACAAATGAGTGACTACGCGCGAAGCGTTTCGACAACGTCCCGTATACGTTCACATACCATTCATCCGATTGCGATGAAACTTGGGTGAGATGTTGTGTACACTCCAGGGAAGGTTTCTGGCTGAGTACATCCATATTACAATATGTAGCGCAAGAGTAGAATCAACAAATGAGCGACGACACGCGAAGCGTTTCAACCAAGTCCCGTATGCATACATGTACCATTCGTCCGTACCTATGAAACTTGGGTGAGATGTTGTGTACACGTCATGGAAAATTTCTGGCTTAGTAAATCCCCTATACAATATGCAGCGCACAAGTTGATTCAACAAATGAGGGACGACGCGCGAAGCGTTTCAACAAAGTCCCGTATAAGGTCATATACCATTCTGCCGTTAGCGGTGAAACTTGGGTGAAATATGGTTGACACTCCAAGGAAGGTTTCTGGCTTAGTAAATACATTTCACAGTAGGTAGCACACGAGTAGATTCGACAAATGAACGACGATAGCGATGAAACTTGGGTGAGATGTTGTGGACACTTACGTGACGGTTTCTAACTTAGTAAATACATTTTACAGTAGGTAGCGCACGAGTAGATTCAACAAATGAGTGATGGAGTGCGAATCGTTTAAACAAAATCGGGTATGCGTTCATATACTATTCATCCGATTGCGATGAAACATTGATCAGTTATGTTGTACCCGCCAGGGAAGGGGACTTAGTAAATCCATTTCACAATAAGTAGCGCAAGAGTAGATGCAACAAATGGGTGACGACGCGCGAAGCGTTTCAACAAAATTCCCTATTGCGTTCATATAACATTCTTCGATTGCGATGAAACCTTGATGAGTTATTGTGTACACGCCAGGGAAGGGCTTCGACTTAGTAATACATTTCTCAATAGGTAGCGCACGAGTAGATTCAACAAATGAGTGACAGCACACGAATCGTTTAAACAAAAACCCGTGTACGTGCATATACCATTCATCCGATTGCGATGAATCATTGATGAGTCATTGTGTACACGCCAGGGAAGGGTTTCGACTTAGTAAATCCATTTCACAATAGGTAGCGTACGATTAGATTCAACAAATGAGTGACAGCGATGAAACTTTTTGAAAGTTGTTGTGCACGCTCCCTCGAATGGTTCTAAATTAGAAAATCCATTTTATGATAGCTTAGAGGCAGTTAACATGTTGTGTATCCAAAAGCACTTCAAGAAACAGAATTTCAACGCCAACACTTTCTTAGATTGGCAGGACAACGTCTGCCGGGTCAACTAGTATATAATACAATTAACTCACGAAATAATTACACTCCCTCGGATTTTTTTTATAAGATATTACAAACATTTTGATATTTATATCTGCCCTCATCACAAGGTTTGGTATAAAGACTCTCCTTGTAGACCAAGGATAGGTCATACAATATTCACCCACTCGTACCTAATGAGAAGGGAAGACCCCCCACTTTGTACCTATGGAGCCGTTTACACCGTGGCCCACATTCTAACCGTGTTTGTGGATCTTGCCGACATACGAAGAAACCTTGGTTTGCAGATGTCACTCAAACTTATATTAGCCGATGACGCGGTGGCTGCTGATCTCGTCATCCGCTTTATAAGTGAGAGTGGGTTAGATACATTGACTCAACGACTTGTTCGTTTTTGAATGCAAAATGTTTGTTTCTCCGTAAATTTTAGCCTACTTTTCACATTTTGCAAAAATGAGGAAAAAGTAGACTTATGAGATAGATACGGGAAAATGTGTGTCTGTCTGTGTGTCTGTCTGTGTGTCTGTCTGTCTGTCTGGCTGTGTGTGTGTGTCCCCTTTATCAACTCCTAAACGGCTGCAGCAATCAAAACCAAATTTAGTATGAGTAAAGATGTGCACCGGAATATCTCACGTCCATATTTGAAAATGATGTCAGTGCTACCAACTGCTGAAAAAACGCACTAGAAATTTGAGCTCCATGTTGGATATCTTGCAAGGTATGCATGGGAGCTATTCCAAAATTGGCACACATGCAGATAATACTATTTCAGTTTAATTTCCAGGAGGCCAACAATGACAGTGTTGCCAAAATAATTTTAAGCCTTCTGATAGGTCCAATGTTTAAATGCATATAACTTCTACACTAACTAACTAAAGACTCTCCCTCTCCCACGACTGCCAGTCTAGGTAGTGTTGAGGTCAAAATTGTTACCCTACTCTGTGAACCAGTCAAGAACGAGTAACCATCTAGTCAGGTATGAAGTGAGGCTGTGGATTTATGAAGGAAGTGAGAGGAAAATCATGAAGATTGGATAAGAATATTGAGAGTGAAGAATGCTCAAGAAACGTACAATTGAATATATGCGCCATAAATAATCCCGGATATTCATTTATCACCCGCCACATGGGATGCAGGGTGTGGAGTATAAATCAAGAGGAGAAGCCGACGTGGCGATCTGAGATCTCAAACAAGTAGTTAATAAAGTGAGGGCAGCTCCGAGAAACTCGCAAGTATAAATCATAGAAACGGCCACCAGACGGCGAGAGTTAAGAATAATCCAGGAATCTCACTCCAGCCAAGAGAGTGTGCTTTAACCAGCTGTACCGTTAACAAATGAAATGCTATACCTTTTCCAGGCATCCCTCAGCTTAGCTGAGCGCATTAAGTCGCAAACCACGACTGCGAAGACAACCAAAAGTCTGGAGAGCTGTGTGTGTTGTTGGTTTCCCCAGAGTTGCTCCAGGACGTGTACCTGATTCGTATCATAGATGGTATGACAATATAGGCTAGATTAGGAAAGCAAGTTATTCCACGAGTAGAGTAATGCAACTATCTCGGGATTACCAAATTCGGCAAAATATCTCAAGTGTCTAAATTCGAATACCTGGGAGAAGTCATCCAACCATCCGGACTGAATCGTGAAGCAATCAAAGAAAGGATCTCTAAACTGCAAAAAGATTACAGACTCACTTGGAACAGATATAATAAAATAAACAATATCCAGAAATGCAAAATTACGGCATTACAACACTGTAATCAAGCCTGAAGCATTATTTACCTATGAAACGCTGATTATTGGGGACAGATCATTAATTGAAGATCTAAAAAAAACAAGAAAGGAAAATCCTAAGAAATATTTTGGGACCAGTCTGTACAGGGGGAGACTTATAGGCTACCAGCACTCGGAGAAAATCCCAGACACATTTAGGAAAAGGCGATTGAAATTTTACGGGGATTTCCTCGGGATGGACAATCAGAGATTGACCAAAAGGATTCATAACCTTGCCGTGTCAATGAAAGTTAAAAACACCTGGCTGCTTTAAGTTGGTAAAAGCTCTTCAGGAATTAGGCATCACAGATGACATTGTACTAGACAGAGCTAAGTTCAGAGAATTAGTCGATAATCACCACTTTGCAGACCATCCAAGCACTATCACCAACAAAACCTGTCAGAAGATCGCAAGAGAAGCCACAGCGAGAAGATGAGATTTTGGGAGAAGAGAAAGGCAATGCCATCAGCTAAATAAGGCCAATCGCGCTCCTTAGTCGGGCATGACGAAGAAAGAAGAAGAAAAGGTAGTGTCACCAACGAAGAGACATGTACATGTCCATGACATTGACGGATGTTTTCAACATAGAGTTGCTTCCCTAAAAAGATTTTCATTAGAGACGGCGGTGTCAAGATTTTGCCCTGAAGGAGTTATTTAACGTTCAAATAAAAAAAATCTACGAATTTTTTTGGCTGCCTGTGCTTAGTCACACAGAACTAGAAGACTGAACAACTTGGTCAGAGAATACAACTCCGCATTCATGAAGATGCTCTCTGTTAGGTAGTCAGCCCGAAGGCTGGTTGGATCCTCAAAAAGTACCGCCGTTAGGTTATGTGAGTAGATACCCACAACAACCCAAGGCAGCGCTATATTGAGGCGTACTAGGCAAGATGAAGAGTGAGGTAGTTTGCCATTGCTTTCCTCACTGAGTCAGAACAGCAGTACTAACCCTATGAGTAGAACCTTTCACAGCATCCACAGACACTGACTGTGCCCTGAATGACATTACTAAGCACCACCCATACCTCAGTAGCTTCCATGCGTGAGACTGAGACATCGGTGAAAAGCCACATTTTATTCTAGCCTGTGCCATCAGACAAATGGAAATGTACTGCATTCATCAAGAGATGGCAAACAGGCCATCATGAAGATGCTAGAACCATATATATATAGCTGCCTCAAGTCGAGATATCCATCTATTCATACAGCACAGGAGATGATTAGGAAGGTTTATGATCCAAAAGCTGATTGGCAACAAGAGTGGAACAGCTTAGCTCCAATACAATGGCAGGCATTGTTCAATTTTCAAAACCTGCCAACTGGCTTTGTTTTACCCCGCAAGACATGGGTAACTCTCAACAGAGTCCGCTCTAACCACAGGAGATGCGGATCAATGAAGTTTAAGTAGGGTATGCGATCTTCCACAACCTGTGATTGCGGTGCAGTTAAACTGGCTATGAACCATATTGTCAATGAATGTATTAGTAGTGCATTCACAGGACTTTGTAATAGCCTCTACTGAAGCCATAAGATGGCTAGAAAATGTAGACATTAATCTTTGAACACCCTTTCCCTTGCATGATTGTTACAGTTGTAGTGTGTTCCCTAAACTATATATGTATATTGATCACGTTGATTGTTTTGTGTTTGTACCATACGATGATAATAATGATAATAATAATAATAATAATAATAATAATAATAATAATAATAATAACAAGCGAACAGTGTGCCACAATGCCAGACTAAGACACTATCGTACAATTATTCGACCTGAGGCGCTATACGCAGCAGAATGCCTGGCAATGAATAGGAAGGGTCTGGTTGAGAAATTGGAAGCCAAGGAAAGGAAGATCCTAAGGAAGATCTCATTGCCGTTGAGAGACGATGGTGAATACCGGAGACGGCATAACAATGAGCTGTACCATCGTGTAGAAAGGATATCTCAAGTAATTAGGAAGAGAAGAATATCTTACTATGGCCACTTAACTCGTATGAAGCCCGAGAGAATCGCCAATCCAATATTTATCAATTTTCTTAACAAGAAAACCACTAAACCCTGGTTTTGTGAGGTAGACAGGGATTTTTAAGAAGTAGGGATCACCCACGCAGACGTTATGGAACGTGATCTTTTGAAGGAAAAGCTTGGAGCACACCACCAATTCCAAGAAAAAGCGAAATTGAAAACCGGCAAAAAGTGGTCTGATGAAAGAAGGGAGTTTCACAGGCAGCAAATGCGTGTACACTTGGCTAAGATCAAGGCCCAAATACGGAATCAGTTGAAATGACGCAGTCCATAGCTGGCCTAAATGGAGAAAGAAGAAAAACGTTCCATTAAATACCTCGTAAAGCAATGGAATCCTGGAAAAATAAGCTTGAACTGGCCTTCCAACTAACAATAAAAAATCTCTTTCAGGGGGGTCCAAAATTATACATTACAAGACAGTGATTAAGCCAGAAGTACTGTACGCAGCAGAAACACTAACTATACATTTGAAGGCCCAAATGGAAAAACTCGAGCAGAAGGAAAGGCAAATGTTAAGAAAAATTATAGGACCAAAATTTCAGGATAACAAGATTATATACTTTAGGAATGAAACTCTCTACCAGAAATTTGAAAAACTCTCAGATACCATGCGAAAAAGGAGGATACATTTTTACGATAATATTCTGAGAATGGATTCTAATAGATTACCGAAACAAATCTTTGACTTTTTCCGTAATCGTAAAACAAAACCCAAATGGTTTAAAGAAATTGAAAAAGACCTGGTGGAATTGAAAATGTCAGAAACGTCATTACTCTATCGAACAGCCAAATTAATTACTAAAGACGAAAATATAAGGTTCCAAGACAGAGCTACACTAAAATCCAAACCCATTATCTCGGAAGAAGTGAGGAAAAGAAAATCGGAAAAACTGAAGAAGTACTGGGCTCTACGGAAAGAACGGCGTACAGGGAAATGATTGATTCAACGTACCCCAAAGAGGGGGAAACGAAAGAAGAACAGAAATACCTCGGATTTACGCGCCCTAAAATAACAACTGAGTGCTCCAGGTTCGTCAGTCAGCGGTAATCACTGAAGGTAGATTTATAACAAATAAATAATTTGTTGGCATTAATATCTAATAATTCACCAGTACTGTATATTACATTCAGTGGCTGTACGGAAAATGTGCGCAAACAAACGGATCATTATGCTATTCAAAATTGTGAATCTGCAGCAGATATGATATTAATCCCCATCATTTATACGATACAGAAGAGGGAAAAAAGTTCTAATTGGTGGCTGGCCATTAATTATGCTAATAATGTCAACTGCTGGTATAATGAGTTGTGCAGATTTTCACGAATATTACAATACCGGTCAATTATTATTGAAGCTGCTAATCGCGGATTACATTTTGTGTTTTTCTAAGCAATTTGTGGTTAATGATGTAGCCTACGCACTTTGTAATTGATCCAATTAAGTATCAGACAAAGCCTCGGTTTAATGGGATAAAATGGCAAAGCGTTAGCAAGAGATATTGGACAGGAGAATGGCTTTTACAAATCCTATAGAGGTTTGTTTATTCATCTGGAATAGAATATAGTGTGAGGTAATGTTCAATCTGATAATACTCGTACTTTAAATATTTTGTCACTTACTGATTTTTTTTAGTGGCGGAAGTGTCCGAGGACATGTTCGGCTCACCAGTTTTGTAGCTGCTTCTATGCGGACCCCCAATGGGTGAGCTACAAGTACCGTCGCGTGTGGAGTGTTGTCTGGGGAGGAAAGTTTGAATGTAAGGACGAGGAGTTGGAAGGTAGCGGCTGTGGCCTATATTTAGGGACCAACCCCGGTATTTGCCTGGAAGGAAGATGGGAAACCACAGAAGACCATCTTCAAGGTTGCCGGCGGGGGGATTCGAACCTCCTCGCCTCCCGGATGTGAGCGACTGCCAGCAGTCAAGCCGTAACGACCGCGGCTTACTCACCTGTATTGAAATATTTTAGATCAATAATAATTCAAATAATATTTTAAAATACATCTTTCCATTGAATATTGTTTTCCATTTATAAATTAAGAGTAGTGTTCTCTTTATTTTATGTTTGTCTTATGTGAATAATAAGTGTTATGCTGATGATGGCTTCTTTAAAAGCTGAAACATGCTCGAATGAATAATATTATGTTTGACTAGGCGTACAGTTATAAAAAGTATTATCCAACTGTCAATACGGATTCAAACTTAACTTTACCACAATGTTAAATATGCATAATTATTGTTATGTTCAATTTTGAATTTAAACAGCTAATTATCACTTTAAATAATCTCTGACGAACAAAATTCGCTTTAAAATTACGAAATGAAATAGTCGCTAAATCGGTTTGAGCAACATTCTAAGTAAATAAATAAATAATTTCATATTGGAATTTGGGCCAGGAGACCAACAAAGGAACTTTATAAAAATACAGACACCATTATAGATAAATTTAAGAGAGACGTCTGCAGTTCTATGGATACATATATAGGATGGATGAGAACAGACTCACTAAGAATATTTTCAATATTGTGAATGCAAGTAAATTAAAGACCACTTGGATAAAAGAAGTACATGAAGACATGGAATTACTCAAAATCTCTGAAGACGACATTAAGGACAGAGAACGATTTAGAAATAAAATCAGAAAGACGAAAATTGTACAAGTCTCAAGGAAGGACACATCAGGGAAATAATGGACAGAGGAAAGGAAGAAAAAGAACAGTGAACAAATGAAGAGGTTTTGGGAAGAAAAGAAGAGAGGAAAAGGAAGTGAAGCTGTGATTGGATCAAGTTCTCACGCTCTCCTGAAGGGGAGTAATCGGAAATAATAATAATAAATAAATAAATAAATAAATTGAATCGAGGCTTCAGAAAATGGAAACTGCTTTTCAATCAACAAAAATATTTATAACAAAAAGAGTCTCCCCTGGAACTGCATAATTCGCCACTATACAACTGTAATCAAACGTGAAGCTCTCTATGCTTCAGAGACACTCAATATCCAACACAAAACACTAAAACACCAAATAGAAGTGAAAGAACGTAAAATAATGAGAAAAATCCTTGGACCAAGAACAAAAGATGGTGTACATTATCCAAAGCCTAATACAGAATATACAACAACAACAAAATCACAGACACAATGCGTATGTGAAGAATCCAATTTATGGGACACATAGAAAAAATGGATCCGAACTGACAGACACACAAAATACATACTTTCTTAAAGAACAAGGCTACTAGACCGAATTGGTAAAAGTTTACAGAAAAAGACTTAAATAAATTAGGATCACCAAACTTACATGACCGAAAGGAAATCAGGAAAATCACTCAGACGCGGGGTTTCGAGGAAGAAGAGAAGAATTTGTACACAACATTAATGGTCAGAGCAGCGGAAACAGACCCGCTCGTTGCGAATGAAGCAATACTGGGCCAATAGGAAGGCTAGAAAGTGTTGATTTCGCGTGGTCCTAAGAGACCCATTCGCGAAGAAGAAGAAATAAATAAATAAATAAATAAATAAATAAATAAATACAAAAATAATTGTATGAATGAATGAATTAATTAATTAATAAGAAAATAAATGAATAAGTAAATACGTAAGTAAATATATCAATTAAACTGGAGAATTAGTCCACGAATCGCCGAAGACTCCATCTAAGACTCTTGGTTGTGGCTAGAGCGCCTGCCTGGATAGCAGAAGTTTCGGGTTTGAATCCCTCCAGATGGTTGATTGTCAAATTTCACTCAACGGACTTGACCGCCCTAAGGAGAACAGTAAATTCTACAAAAACACTTCTATGTTTTAAATGAAGTTGAATTGTTATTAATTCAATTAAGTACTATGTATGAGTTGTGGTCACTAATCTTATTCTGAGTGTGAAATGGCTCGGATTAGATTGGCAGGGCTCTACAGACACTTGAGACGCTGTGATCCAATAGTCGTCCAACAAGCGTGGAGAAGTGGTCGCCCTACTTAACAGCGTCATTTACATTCCGGTCTTCTCAGTGAGATCAATAGAACGTGGGGAGATGTAGTCAGACATCTGGAAACTAGGGTACTTCCATCAGGATCCTTAGAGGGGTGAAGGTAGGGTTGTCAGATTGAGAGAGATACTCATACTTTCTTCATGATCGTTACACGGCAAGAGTTCAAGAACTGGTGTGCAGTGATTGGGAGGTTCAACCTTAAAATCCCTTATATAAAACGAAGTGTCCTGACTGACTGACTGACTCATCATCGCCCAGCCAAAACTATTAAAGTTAGAAACATGACATTTTGGGGATATGTTCGTTGTAAGTCGAAAACGCCCACTAAGGAAGGATTTTTGGATATTCAGGTTCTAAAGGGGTGTTAAGGGGGTAGACCTGCATTTCATTGAATAACAATATCTCCCGATTGGTTTCATTGGGAGATGTGATACTCGGCATATAAGCTCATCATTAAAAATAAGAAGACATGTGTCTGAGGGTTTTTCGATGTGGTGTATATTATGAGGTGAAAGGGGTGAAAACTGGGGGTTGAGGGATTCCTAACAGAGCGTGTTTGAAACTCAGCGGAAAAATTAGCTTAAAAAATGAGTAAATAGGTGTTCGACCGTTTCATCATAAATCCAATTTAAGGGGCCCATGGAGAGGGGTTAAATTCTGGGGGGGAAAACCGGAAAGAAAGTATCCTAACTGATTGACTGACTCACCCACTCAGCAAACTCAGGGGGAAAAACTTCTAAAAAATAAGTAAATAGGTGTTCGACAGTTTTTTTCACAAATCCAATTTAAGGGATTCATGGGGAGGGGTGAAATTCTGAAAAATAAATGAAAGAAAATGTCCTGACTCACTCACTCAATCATCATCGCCCAGCCAACCCTGCATTTCATTGATTAACAATATGACACGACTATGACGCGAGCGAAGCCGCGGGTACCTGCTAGTATACTATATTTATATTTATTTCCGAGACACGTGGCCATAACCAATACTGAATGTCGGGGGGTACCATACATTTAGGATTGTTTGCTACCATCTCTGTAAATTGAGGCGGCTTCGGTGGCGTAGTAGGCAGCATGCTGAGCTTCTGTGCCCAAGGTCGCGGGTTCAAACCCGGCCGAAGTCGTCAGATTTTATAAGAGCGTTAAAAATGCCTCAAAATGCCTTCCTTCAGAAGGGAAGTAAAGCTGGCGGGCCCATGTCATAGATTTATGGCATGTAAAAGAACCTTCCACTAACTACACTTGTGTGATGCCAAAATTTCTCGGTTAGAATTGATAACGCTCTATTAGTTCCAAAGTTCGCCACCTTGTGCTGACTGCAATGCCATCTAGTAGCCAAGTCCTCACGCTAGGTGTCGTGGACGGTAGCATTTGGTAGCAAAACTAGGAACACCTTGAAATTGATCGTCTGCAGTCCTTACCTGAATCACAGATAACACACACTAATACAGTCATCAAAATTAACACCGGTTATCAGACAGATTCTACACACACCCAAAGTACACGGGGCTACATGACCGCGTTGTCGCAGTCCCTAAACTGAGGAACCCACCAAATATCTCTAAATTAAGTCACCTTTCTGTCTGGAAATGTTGAATTTTTGATAACACATTGCATATCTCGCGGGTGAGATATTTGATGGTTCGGATTCCACGTAAAATAATGGTCTCATGGCTCATGATCTCGATATTAAGGGTCACGTAAAACTACAAACTTCCTTTACTTGTTTATCGTTGTCTGTGTTTCGCAGGTAAAGGAACTACTGAGTGGAAGGCATCCCAATAACAAAGTGACTGCAGATTAAAACTCAGCAATCTTTCTAGGATTGTCCCATATATTGTGTGAGATTTCGCCTAGGACACCAAGCTGGCTTATGAGCGGGCTCTAGGTGTCCCTTCCCCCAGGGGCTCACATCTAGTGGGACGTGGGTTGGTGACCACGGGACCCCAGCTGAGTCCGGCATTGCTTCCACTTACTTGTGCCGGGCTCCTCTCCGTCTTCCTTCCTGTCGACCTCCCTTGGTCAACTCTTGTTCTCTTCCGATCCCGACGGTATTAGGGAGTCTTTCACTTTCCCGCCTTAATTGGCCCTTGTCCCCTCTTTTCTGATACCCTCCTTCTGTGAGGGGTCAGCCTTCTTTTTCTTTTCATGTTATCTCCTGCCTTCTGCTCAAGGCCTTCACGGAGGCCGGGTGTACGTAGCCCCACCACTTTTGGTACACCCTAGATATTGCTACACACTCAGGGGCTCACGGCTGGTGAGTTTGGGAGTTGGTGACCCCGAAGGATTCCTGAGCTGGGTCCGGTTTCCCCCTTTTGTCCCTTACCTGTGGGCGGACCCTCTCCTCTTTCACTTTCCTATCTGCCTTTCATTGCTCTCCTTCCTTCCAAGTCTCTCAATCCACATTCTTCGAGGGTTGAGGGCATTTCTTTTCATCCTGTCCTTTATTTGCCTTATTCTCCTTTAGTTTTCCATTTTTCTTCTAGTATGTAGGTTAGTAGTTAGTTCTAGTTTTAAGTTTGCATTTCATTTTCATCTTCACGATCACCCAAACCATCAAGGGCCGATAACCTAGATGTTAGGTCCCTTAAAACAACAATTATCATCATCATCATCTTGGTGTCCCCGCACAGACCCACACAGGAGTGGCGAACTGCGCACTACCTCCCATATAATGAAGCGCACCTGGGCCTCCTCACTGCGAGAACTAAAGGTTCTAGCAGTCCTCACCTCCCCATGAAGGCTTCTAAAGGGATGGTATAGCCAATAACCTCAGACCCACACCTATCACCTGACTACCTATACTTAGGACATACCACCTCCATCTCTACGGCGGGAGAGTGCTCTGGTCCAGGAGTATAGAAAACTACAGGACAATCCTCACCTCCCTGTTCATGCAGATATTCCAAGCATGAATAAAAGAAGCGTTCTCGCCATCCATCCCTGAAAAGTGCCAAGTTGTTATACCCCTGGTCACCTCAAGAACTGAGCGGTCCCTTCTATTTTCTGGTCTGAGAAGAGGCTAACGAACCAGGAAATAGTTCCCACATTTTCTGCTTGTTTTTGGCTCACAAGATTTTCCAGCACATTTTGCTATGTCTCCATTTGCTGGGTCGATTACTGTTCAGAATTTCCTTTGTAAAAATCTATGAATCAATGTTTCATTTTTAGGTTAATTGGGGTCTTACCAACTTTGCTTGTCATGTGATGAATTGTGTGTGTGAATATAGTTTTTAATGGTATTTGGAACGATAGGCATAGACAACCTGGATGAATTTCATATTATATTACATTTTGTTGTGTGTGTATAAACCTTGCTTGAGAGACAAATGAGTACCCGAGTAATTCGATTTTATGGCGAATCAGGCTCAAAGGTTGACAACACTACTGTGATTTCACAAAGTTCAACATTGTTTCCTCAAGTACACAACGTGTTCATACTGCAGTTTTTAAGCTTGAATAACTAATAAAATACTTCAAAGGTAATACATGTGGAGAGACGTTGAGTAAATGGCGCAAACAAATGATTTTAAATGTATATAGTAGGTTGAGAGATGATAATCCTTGCCAGAAACACAAGAGAGGAGATGCAAGAAGGGATATTTTCCTCAGGCCTTGACCTGACGTTTGGTGTTTATAACCGTTTTACCATCCGAGAATGCTGGAGACATCCTACATGGCAGATCTAAGCTACGACGGAACAACTCTAGATGCCGTGTGTATCGTCCAAACTACCCGGGTTTGACTTGCCTCGTAGGATCTGGTCGGTACTTAATCGAATAAGAACCAACACTGGCGGATGAGTCCATTCTGTGCACAAGTGCAATAGAACACCTTCTCCGCGTTGTGATTGTGGCACCAGAAAACAGACTGTTCGCTATTTAGATCAGGAGAGCCGTCTGAAACCATTTCATGGCGATCCAACGGAGTTTCCTTGTGATGACGGAGAGACACTGGGATTAGAGATTGAGACCTGCTTACACATTGCACTAAGTGGTATTTGGGGCATGGATTATTGCAATTCTTGCAGACGCAGTCCTCATGAAATGTCTCATTCTGACAGATCCATCCATGAAACCCATGGACAGCGAATCGCGTATACTGATATAGAAGTTTGAAATTTGGTCCTTTTCAGGTATCAGTCTTCATTGCTTCAGTCTCCATTATGGGGTATCTCGTCGGTTTTTTTCGTCTCTCCTCGATGATGGTTTTATACGATTGCGTTTCCGGTAGATCGAAGGTCTTCTATAAAGAAGGTTTCCTGTGCTATTTTATAGGCATAGCTGTTCCTTGAGAATTTTGGGATAGAGAGAGCTTTCTTAATAAATGTCGCTTTGAAGCTTCCTGAGGTTGTTCACCGACAAGTAGGGCCAAATTAATTGTATACCATATGTGGCGGTCGGCATAACTTAAATTTTAAATAGCTTTATCACTGTTGATAGGGATAGGCTTTGGAGTTCGGGAATGTCGTCTGAGACTTTCGTTGCTACCGTAGCTCGTTCCTGTACATGCAGAGAGAAAGCAGATCCAGTAGTTTGTAGCACGACGCCCAGGTATTTGAAGTTGGGTACGAATTCTAAAGGTTCTCCTCCACACTTGAGTTGGTCCATTTTAGATATCCTACCACCTATTCTAAGTTGCATAGCCTTCGTTTTGGAGCTGTTAATTTCCATATAGTTTTCTTCCGCCCATACCCTAATGTTCCCCATAGCTGCTTGCAGGTCTTCTCCGTACCTTGAGATATTAGTTTGTAGGATAACTGCAATTATAATTTGTAATAATTGATGTAGCCATACGCTACATGTCCGAGGTGGTCAGTTTCAAAACGGCCATGTCCACTTTCCTAAAATTGTGGTAAATAACGAAAAAGGTTTTCAGACCTAAAATCTCTACCGGATCCCCTGGAAATACTTTCTTATATGCTCTGTACCATCAGTTATATTTTATCTCAATATTGTCTGCACAGACTCATCAGTTTTGATATAATATGAGAACATAATTTGGACAAAGGTCATTTTGAAACTAAAGGATGGACACGAGACAATTTGAAAACAAATGCATTGGGCAAGAGACTCTTTGTTTCTAAAATGAAGATAGAAACGTAATTGCTCTTAACTATTCAGCATGGTTAATAAGTAATACGATTGCAATAAAAGTAAAAATTGATTTGATCATTAAATCGAAGGTTATAGTACTGAAAACAGCTTTTATTAATAAATATGCATACAAAAGTCAGGTATTTCTGCTTGTATGGTACTTACAGAATAGAGTTCAGACTAAGTCTAATAATAGTTGTTAACACTTGGGAAGTGTGTTTCCAGTCCTTATAACTCATCAGCATCCTCCATCATACCCCTCTCCAACTCATCCTCTGACACTTCATCATTTGTATCTCGATTGCTTACTGCACTGTAGAACTGCAAATGAGGATTTACCTCCCACCGTTCACCAAAATGAAGTTCCAACAGCCTTTTTACATCAGCAATCTTTGATCCCTTTATTGGGACACCAAGTGGAATCAATGGTAAAGTTAAACTTGAAACGTCCACACTTGGTTTAAAAACCTTCTTTGACATTCCTATGTCAATTTGATACTAGGGCTCACCTCTAACTAGAATAGCAGCAGATGGAGTCACCACTCGAGTAATGACGAATCTCTTCGTTGTTGCAAATTTGAAATGCCATTGCCCTGGTTTCTTCATGCTTTGTTGTGACACATGCTCTCAGTCGTATACAGGCCAATCATTTCCCATTCTGAAAACTGTTCCATGGTTACCGAATACCTCCCAATATCTTTCAGGCGTGATAATTGTGTCAATATCACGGAGTTCAAGTTCTATCCGTCCGAAAACTCTATCTGGCGGTATGTGCGAGTGTCCTGGCACAGGGAAAATTACATGCACTTCCTTCATGTAACGTGGAGCACAGTTTGCAAGCCAGTACATGATCATAGATATCATTGAGGAATTTTTGTTCTGCCCCCCCCCCCCCCACATCCATCTGCGAACATCCGAAGTATGTAGGAGTCTTCAAAATTCATGTTATTTAAACTGTGATACACAGCAGATGAAATCTGTGCTGATCGTTTGGCCCCATCTGCCTCAGTCCATGTGTAAATCAAGACCTTGTCTTTAGGCTGCTTGTCAGTGGACGTACCCTCACATATTGTAAAATTGTAGATGTACATCTGCCTACAGTAGTATGCAGCCTGATCAGTTACCCTGGGGAGAACTTGATTTTTTTACAATCAAACGAAATTGTTATCTCTTCATCATTCATGGCTCGTAGTTTTGAAAAAAAGAAAGCATCACTTCTCTTCTTGTGTACTTCAAACTCTGTAATGCAAGATTTATCACCAGATTGTATTTTGTATTCATACTGAATATATTTTGAGCATTTATCAACAGCTGGTGAGCCAAAACTTAAATTGTATTCATTTATGAATATGTAGTAGAAATAAGAATATGGGACTTTCAGTTCTTCGGTAGTATTATCAATCGTACAGAGTTTCTGAATTAAAAGAAAACTGGACAAATACTGTCTCATTTTATTTGATGCACGACAATAGTGTTTCTCCAATGGACCAAGTCTTCGATGAAGCACTTCACGGCAGTCTTTTTGTTGACAAAGAAGTGAGCTTTGTGGTCGTCACCCCTATTCTCTCTTGGCAACTGTCCACTTCTAAAATGCTTACTGCAGACCCGCAGGGCCCTCTTCTCACTAATACCTAGAATAGAGCAGAAGCTTTTCTTGCATACCTGAACAAGCTCTGTTTTTCCGTTTGTAGTCTTAGGGATCAGGAAACGATTAACTGTTACACGAACCTGCTTTCGTTCCTCTCGAGGTCTTGCACGTTTGAGGGATTCACTTTATGTGTACTTGAGGACAAAGCTGTCTTGTGCAAGTTTGTCTCTCTAGGAATAGAAGGATTGGTGAAACTTACGAATGTCTTGCATTGAAAGATGACAACACTTCAGTGATCCTCCAATACGTTTACATTGGAGAAGTCGTGGTAAAAATTTGGGGGAATAACGGTTCGTTTTCTCCACAGTTCTTTTCCAAGTACTCTTCTTTCTATGCCTTTTTCGACCTTCACCCCTAGAACATGATATAATCTTGGAACTTCTGACACTGTCTTCATAGGATTGTTCACTTTCCACCTCTTCTTTATCACTAACCTGGTAGATTAAAGACAAATCAGAAATTGAATTACTTTCACACTACAGTCATACATAGATTTGACTGATGAACTAACTGATTCTTGAATAGTCTGCATGCAAAATAAATTTAGAATTTCAACTGTATTGCCTTATACCATACCTTCTATGCACTATCAATCAAAGATTCCAACAGTTATTGGATTCAAAAGGTTTCTATTTGAAGATCTTTATCGCAAGAAAAGTGCTACTGTTGATCAACATTCAGACACGTGTACAACAATAACCTATCGTTAGAAAGTAATATATTGCCATTCCAGATAATCATCAGGCCTGCCACTCCGAAACTTTGCCATTATACAAAGAGAAGTCAACGAAATTTATATCAAAATTTGCTCTTTCTCCTTGGTCTCTAGGCAACTTACCAGACGGACAAGAGACGTTTTGAAACCTATAAGAGGTTGGACGCCATTAATGTCATGTGGGAAGATGAGCCGTTTTGATCTCAAAATGGATGTATTATAAGGCAGCCATTTTGCTATGGACAAGAGCCGTTTTGATTCCAATAGCTGTATTTAAGCAGCTTTTTAGGTGGTTTCTAGGACGGTTTGATGCAAAGTGATGGTAGTATTATGTATAGGGAAGCAGGACATAGGCCGTTTTGAAACTGACCACCTCAATTTATTAATAACCATGTTAGTAACTGTAAGCTTAGGTTGTATCTAGAACGTATCCCACCATTCTTATAATATTTCTTACACGCAATATCCTGTTCATCATTTGTGATACACCACGGTGTAGCAAACGCCTGTTGAATAGCACTGCACCCCCGGGCACTGTAGAGCGAGGAAATGAATTTCTGGAATTGTCCAAGAGAATTTATTACGTGAAGATTGAAACAACAGCACAATCATCTCCCGCCAGTAAATTACCTTTCATTATTTCCGAGGATAAAATATTCTCAGTTATGCATACATCAAAGATGAGATATTTTTTCCGCAGTGGCCGTGCCTCAAATTATAAATTATACATTGTATAAAATTAATTTCAAATTCTTCTTGTGTGCCAACATAAAACGAAGATTTTTGACTGGCTGCGTGGCACAGCGGTAACGTTCTCGCCTGCTGAGCTCAAGATAGCGGGATCAAACCCCTGCACAGTCAGTCGGCATTTGAGGGTCCGTAAATGTGAGCGAGATGTGTCAGTAGATTTACTGGCACGTTAAAGATCCCCTTCAGGTCAACATTCTGGCACCCCGGCGTCTCTAAACGCCTCAATAGTTAACAGAGACGTTAAACCTATAACAGGGGGCGTGGTGGCTCAGCGATCAAGCTGTTGGCCTCTCATCAAGGTGGACCGGGTTCCATTCCCGGTCAAGGCATGTGAGATTTTTGAAGTGAAATGCCATGTCCTGTGGTTCGGAATCCACGTAAAAAGGAGGTCCCGTGGCTCATGATCGCATGATTAATGGTCACGTAAAACAAAAAGCTTCCTTCCTTAAACCAATAACATTATTATTAGTATTATTAAAACGAAGAGTATTTCCGTGAGAACAAAGAGTAGTGTCTTGATTATGATTATTATTATTTCTTGGTAATGAGGAAGGATAGCTCTACAACAGCTAAGAAGTACTTCAACCTGGATGTCAGAGGGAAGAGACCAAGAGGAAGACCAAGGAGACGATGGATAGAGACAGTTCGATCTGAGGTGGAGAAGAATGGTTTTAACTGGGACGATATCCAAGAACAAATGTTGTACATATATGAAACATTTTCCAGAGAAAACAAAATTGAAATTGAAAATAGATATAGTTTAGCCTACTAATTTTAATTTAATTTAATTTAATTGGGATAATGTTATATAATTTTGGTTGGAAATACAGAAAGTCACGTTTAGCTAAATCTAACATAGGTTGATATAAAATAGAGTGATCCTTTGTAACACTTCTGGTTTCATACCCGTGACTTACAACTTGAATTATATTTCTATCTTTAAAAATGAATTTATATATTTCAAAAGCATACAATTGTTTAAAGTTAAAGACCCTTGTCTCAGCATACAGTCTCATAGTCGGATATAATCTATCTTCCTTCAAAATTATTCGCAGTATGAGATTCTGCACTGTACTGGGTGTAACGCATTCATAAAAACCAGTAGGTTTATCAGCCTACAGCAATGAGATAATTGGGAAAGCAGATCTGAACTCTAATATGGGGAAATGAAATGAAAGATTACCTTTATTGAAACAACAACTAAATTGTACACACAATAAAGGAAGAAGGATCCCCGAATGGGCGTTGAGTTTTATTGCATTCACTTTGTTCTTTTCGGACATGTCGTTAAATGGTACATGCCACACCTTTCCTTCCATAGTACACACATCCATTTGTCACTCAGGCTATGGTAAGATCTGATTAAACAAATCACATGATGATAGCCATGAGTGTGGAGTCTCGTTATTATATGCCTTTGTTCTTGATTTTCCTTGGTCCACGTTCTGTCCATCATGGCGTCAGTGACATAGAAGTCTGGGTCGATCTCCCTTCTCTTTGCTTTTCTACGCTCTAGTAGAATGCATAGACATTAACCATATTTTTTAGCGTATGGCTTTTAGTGCCGGGAATGTACGAGGATATGTTCGGCTCGCCAGAGTTTGTAGCTGCTTCTATGGTGTCACCCATGGGGTGAGCTACACGTACCGGCGTGTGTGTAGTTTTTCTGGGGAAGAAAGTGTGAATATAAATAAATAATATCGTATGGCTTTGGGTGCCAGGGGCAAGCTTTGTTAATTGCCGCCCAGAGGGCAGCTTGCTTGTTGAATGTAATGCTCTTTGGAGTGCTATGAATGTCAAGGAGGTTAGATATCTAACCTCCTTGACGCTATACCGCTTTCCAGTAGAGAAATGAGGATCTTTGTGTTGGCGGAAAATCCCGAGATTAATTTTGCCATTATGAACACGGCCTACTGAATTCAAATGGGTTCTTTAACGTGCCAACAATGTATGACATGAGTATCGTGATTTTGTCGCCTTTCAAAAGGATAATGTACCGTTATGCAGGCCTATTATTTTAAACAAACTATTTAGAAAATATGCCAGAGAAAAACACATGTTCGTTTTCAGGCCATAATATGTGATTCTAAAAATATGTTTGCCAAAATAAACCTAATAAAATAGATTTTTATATACCCGGAGTTTTCCTCCGTGCGCGACTAATAGCGTAATTATTCTCGCGCGACTAGACTAGGGTTAAATATTATCGATGTTGACAGATATTTATCTCAAAATTATTAAAGCCGCCTTGTCAAAACAATAGAAAAAGTTGAATAATTAATTTAATACGTGCATATCTCAGTATACAATGATACCCTCGTAAGCGTAAATTGAAAAATAAAAGTATCTTAAAACTATGTTAACAATTACCAAGGAGAAAATGGATATCCTTAACTAAACCATTGGAATGTAAACAAGTAGTTCCGTGAAGAACTATACAGCCTATTTTCGTATATCCTACTTACGTTAATTGCCACTATCAACATACAAAATTTCAGTTTGATTGCTGTAATCGATTCGTAGATATTGAGAACCGACTAAATATTTCGGATGGTCGCCATGTTGGATTTTATATTTGTAGGTCCTAGAGTTATGTACTGTTACATGAAGTTTATTGTGTGCGTGTAGCATTCAAACTTCAATCGCATGATTAGGACACAAGAAGTAACAAGGAGCTTTAAAATTTCGCACAGCTGCCATCTTGTGGTTATGGAAACAATTGAAATAAATTGTATGCCAGTGGATTAACATTCGTATAAGGATTTACTGTACCAAGTTTCACTGCTCTCCGATGGTTAAATTGCGAGAAATATCCATGTGAATATTTAAACTTTGCGTCGCCGCCATGTTGGATTTGTGATCACCAAATTATTTAATGTCCTATAGGTGAACTTAAGTTCATAGCCCCTATGAACATAAAAAATTCAGTTTGATTGCTATAATAGATTCGTAGATATTCAGAGCCGTCTAAATATTTCGGATGGTCGCCATGTTGGATTGTTAAATGCATAGGCCATAGAGTCATGTACCATTAATGGAAAATTATTGCGTAGGTTCATTATTCAAACTTTCACTTCGATCGCGTGATTACGACACAAGAAATAAAAACTCAATTTTAAAATTAGCACAGCCGCCATCTTGAGGTTATGTAAACAATTGAACTAAATTAGATACCAGTGCATTACAGTGTGTATAAACATATACTGTACCAAGTTGTATTGCGTTTGGTTTGTTAAATCGCGAGAAAGGTCTATTTAAAAGCCGCAAATTCGCGTGGCCGCCATGTTGGTTTTGTAGTTACCAGTTTTTCAGATGTCACATAGGTGACCTTCTAGTAGTTCCCTTTATCATCATCATCATCATCATCATCTTAATTAATTGGGGTCGCCGGAGCCAACCAGGCTCATTTTGGTTTTGGCCGGGGATTTAAGGTCGGATGCCCTTCCTGACACCACGTGATTTTTCAGGTGAAAATTCCACCCCGCTGTCACTGGGATTCGAACCCCGGTCGTCCTGGTGAAAGATGAGCAGCTAAGCCACTGCGCCATCACGCTCCCCGTAGGTCCCTTTATCACCGTAATAAATTCCAGGGTGATATCGGGAATAGTTTCGGAGATATTGAATGCTGGTGAAATATTTCGCGCACAGCCGCCATGTTGGATTGGTGAGACGTAACAAAATTTGATGGGCACGGTCGGGGTCGCCCCGAATATTGCTATGAACTTACCGAGTTTCATTGAAATCGCTCCAGCCGTTTAAAATTTATTAGGGGGGGGGGGCGGGGACACACACACACGCACACACACACGGACAAAAGGTGATCTCATAAGCCTATTTTTTTTCAAAATTGAAAATAGGCTAATAAAATGAAAGGTCATAAATTAGAAAATACATCAAACAAACAAGATTAAAGTTAATATAAATCTACCTTAATAGACAGTCTATACTACACTTATTCAATACTAGCAACCCGACCCGGCTTCGCCCGGGAACAGTAGATAATATCTACTTAGTATAAACCACAGTCCCCGATTCTTGGATGTCACGGGTAATCTCGAGAACCACTGAATGGATTCTGATGCGGTTTTCACCATTCTGTAAAGGATATCTCGAGGAAGGTTTCTATGGAAAATAATTTATTTATGATCAAAGGAAGTCAAGCACTAACGATATCAGTGAAAAAGGTAAAAAAAACTGGCGTCCGTGCGCTTTTTAAGCTTACGCTGGGCAAACCGTTAAAAATATCTATATACTATGAGTGTAAGAATTGTTCAGCATGAAAAGTTCTACAAAAAGCCCGGGAGAGCATATGTCTATCTTCAATACATCGCCTACCATAAGTATTTTTAAGTTTTCATTTCTACCAACAATCTCCATTCTGTTACAGGCGACAGTTTACGAGGTAGCTAGGGGCAAGTGTATCACCCCAGTTACAGCTTAGCTAGCGGACGAGCTTATTGCCCCAGATACAGCCAGCAGCAAACTGTCGAGTCGTGTTGAGTTAAGACTTCAGAGAAGAGTGGTTGTGTTTGGAGATTCCCTGGAAGTGCAACTCGGCTTTTGTTCGTTCCGCAAAATTCACAGTCAAGTTAAGATTGGATGGAAGGGGGATTTGTGTTTCATGCACCTCGCCATTCTTAAATTACGTCTAACAAGAATTTGTGCACATGCATCTCCATGAAAATATACAGTAATTAATAGTCCAGTCAGTGATTTTAACCCATCATGCCGAGACGTAAAACGGATATTGGTCGTTGTTCATTGACATTGGATACAAGCTCTCTATTTTTTCCAGATATGTGATTGTGATATGATCCCATACTGTTTAGAGACCCTACGTCACAATGGGTGATTGAAGGCGTCAAGATAGGGCTGTTAGATCTCGGGCAATGTGCGCAGCCGATGGCTTCTCTTAAAATGATGACTGTCTGTGTACACCCGCATCAATAAAATCATCCTCAGTGGTGATAAAATAAAGCGGCACCAACAAGGAGCAGATGACAACTGTCCTGTGAGCAACATGACTGTCACACTCCATGTGGGAGTGCGTCCGTAGTGTGGCTTTGTACGATGAATGATAATAAGCGCATAAATGAGGTTGTAAGCTGCTTTGGGTCAAAAGTTGGAATTTTAGTTTTTATGTTATTTTGATAGCCTCAAGTCCAGTTTATAATACAGGCTGTAAAAAAAGTCCTGCACCAAACTTAAACTCCGCATGGCGATGGGGGCAGGGAGTAATTTGAGATAGGGAACCCATGTCCGGAACGCAACCGTAACGCCCCTATGAGCGATTTTAATTATGAGTACATCTGGCAACGTCGCGTGCTATCCACGGCAGAGGACCGATTATCGCTCACAAGTCTGCCTAGCTCCAGTCTCACTTCGTGGCTCAGTAGTAAAGCACTCGACCATCAGGCGTAGGTGACTCCACGCTGGGGTTCGAATCCTTCTTCCAACTCAACTTGATGTTCTTCCCTCCGAGTAATTTGATGATGGATCAACTTAATTACCGCAAGCATGATGTTTTCAGGTAGATGTTTCAAGAACGTTTTAAGAATCTTAATTAAATGTCCTCAGTTCCAACGATCGCTGAACCTGTCTCTGTATCTTCACTGTACCTTTTTTAAACTCGCAATCTTTTGCTTGTAAAGTAACCGCCTATGGCCTTTACCTCAAATTGCGATCTTAAACATATCATTGCGAAACAATCATACAGTAATTACGACAAAAATAAAGAGATCATTTGTGTCCAAACAAAATCCTACCGTGAAGAAATAAATCGGCAACGAATAGAACCAATTTGCTTTTCTTTTAAAACGCAAAATTGCGGCGTATAATGTAGCTCCGTTTAAAACGAAATTAGAAACAAAATATAGCCCTATGTAGTAATTAATTGATGCAAATACAAACGACTCGAAGAAAAAAAAATCTGCATTGTCAGATGGGTGATTCGAACCCGGCCACCTCAGTGTGAGATTCTAACGGCTTGGCACTGAGCCACGAGGTGGGCCTATAGATAGATTGACTTGTGAGCGGTAATCGGTCCTCTGTCGTGGGTAGCACGCGACGTTGCCAAATGTGTTCATAATTAAAATCGCTCATAGGGGCGTAACGGTTGAGTTCCGCACATGGGTTCCCTATCTCAAATTACTCCCTGTCCCCACCCGCATGCGGGATTTAAGTTTGGTGCAGGACTTTTTTTACAGCCTGTATACATAAGCTTATTTGCTGAAAATGTTTGCTAATCGCCGCATATACAGTAGGTCATTTAAAGCCACGGCCCCCTTGAAGATCTGTTCCTTGAGAACTGGTATATTTTATTCTTCTCCTCCTTCTCTTTCTCCTTCTCCTCCTTCACCTGCTCCTTCTTCTCTTTCTCCATCTCCTTATCCTTCTTCTCTTTCTCCTTCTCCTCGTCCTTCTTCTTCTCTTTCTCCTTCTTCTCGTCCTGCTCATCCTTCTCCTCCTCCTTCTTCTCTTTCTCCTTCTCCTCCTTCTCCTGCTCCTTCTTCTCATTCTCCTTCTCCTCCTTCTTCTTCTCTTTCTCCTTCACCTCCTTCACCTGCTCCTTCTTCTCTTTCTCCTTCTACTCCTTCCCTTCTTCTTCTCTTTCTCCTTCTCCTCATCCTTCTCCTTCTTCTCTTTCTCCTGCCACTTCATCTCTTTCTCCTTCTCCTCCTTCTCCTTCTCTTTCTCCTTCTTCTTGTCCTCCTTCTCCTCTTTCTCTTTGTCCTTCTCCTGCTCCTTCTTCTCTTTCTCCTTCCCCTCCTTCTCCTTCTTCTATTTCTCCTTCCCCTCCTTGTCCTTCTCCTTCTCCTGCTCCTCCTCCTTCTCCTTTTTCTTCTCTTTCTCCTTCTCCTCGTCCTTCTCCTCTTTCTCCTTCTTCTAGTCCCCCTTCTTTTCTCTTTCTCCTTCTCCTGCTCCTTCTTCTCTTTCTCCTTCTCCTCCTTCTCCTTCTTCTATTTCTCCTTCCCCTCCTTGTCCTTCTCCTTCTCCAGATCCTCCTCCTTCTCCTTCTTCTTCTCTTTCTCCTGCACCTCCTCGTCCTTCTCCATCTTAACTTTCTCCTCCTCCTCGTCCTTCTCCTTCTCCTCCTTCTTCTTCTATTTATCCTTCCCCTCCTTGTCCTTCTCCTTCTCCTGCTACTTCTCCTTCTTCTTATCTTTCTCCTGCTCCTCCTCGTCCTTCTCCTCCTCTTTCTCCTTCTCCTCGTCCTTCTCCGTCTCCTTCTCCTCCTTCTTCTTCTATTTATCCTTCACCTCCTCGTCCTTCTCCTTCTCCTCCTTCTTCTCTTTCTCCTCCGTCTCCTCCTCGTCCTTGTCCTTCTCCTCTTTCTCCTTCTCCTCGTCCTTCTCCTTCTTCTCTTACTCGTTCTTCTTCTCCTTCTTCTCCTCCTGTTCCTTCTTCTCTTTCTCTTTCTCCTCCTGCTCCTTCTCCTCCCTCTTCTCTTTCTATAAAGTAGCCAGGAAGTTCAAAAGAAACCAGAAGAGGGGCAGAGATCTTGAAATTCGAAGTCAGGGATGTACAGCCTGAGGTGAAAACAAGATGTTCAGTAAGGAACATATAGCCTACTTTCTCCTAAATGCATGGGTATTGTTATAACTCTCTGTCCTTTTCAAGGAATATAATTGAATGTTGGTTGTAGTAGCTTGTTGAAATACAACGTGTTATAGGGATATTAAACATGAATATGAGGTGCACATTGTTAGTACTACCTCGATTTGCATACATACATGGCTGATATCTGCAAACTATTGGGCTGATGACCTTGCAGTTCAGTCAAAAGATGCTTCCCACAAAAAGGTATGTTGTTGCAAAATTTGGTAGAGATAAAATAATAAGGTTGTTAGTAATTTGATTTAAGCTTTTAACATTTGGGTGGCCGCTGTTCCATTTCCGTCCAGATGGCGGCGATATAAAACATGCCCTTGAGGTGCCCTTTGCTAGTGCTACCTCCGTACCGAATTACGTTCAATTCGGTTTTATCGTGTTTGAATTGATAGGGGGAATCGATTTGCAGACATACATGGCCCCCATATGCAAACTATTGAATTGATGACCTTGTAGCTTGGTCAAAGAACGCTTCTCACAAAAAGGTATGCAGTTGCAAAATTTGGTAGAGATCAGATTATTAGGTGGGTCGTAATTTAATCTTTCAACATTTGGGTGGCCGCCATTACGTTTCCATCAAATGGCGACGATATAAAAACATGACACTGAGTTGCCCTTTGGAAGTGCTACCTCTGTACCAAATTTCGTTCAATTCGGTTTCACCGTGGTTGAATAGATAGGGGGGATCGATGTGCAAACAAATATGGCCACCATCCGCAAATTATTGGGCTGATGAATTTGTAGTTTGCTCAGAAGATCCTTCATACACATAGGTATAATGTTGCAAAATTTGGTAGAGATCAAATGATAAGGTTGGTCGTAATTTGATTTAAGCATTGAACATTTCGTTGGCCGCCATTACGTTTCCGTCAAGATGGCGGCGATATAAAACATGACCCTGAGGTGCCCTTTGCTAGTGCTATCTCTGTACCAAATTTCGTTCAATTCGGTTTCACAGTGTTCGAATTGATAGGGGGGGGGGGGGGACACGCACAGACAGACATACCATTTTTAGCCTACTTTTCACATTTTGCAAAAATGAGGAAAAAGTAGACTTATGAGATCGATCCGGGAAAATGTGTGTCAGTCTGTCTGTATGTCTGTCCTTCTGTCTGTCTGGCTGTGTGTGTGTGTGTGTGTGTGTGTGTCCTATCAACTCCTAAACGGCTGCAGCAATCGAAACCAAATTTAGTATGAGTAAAGAA
The DNA here is from genome assembly GCA_946902985.2 of Meconema thalassinum. Classification (NCBI taxonomy): domain Eukaryota; kingdom Metazoa; phylum Arthropoda; class Insecta; order Orthoptera; family Tettigoniidae; genus Meconema; species Meconema thalassinum. The sequence goes on along the minus strand of OX336396.1, from coordinate 299,611,929 downwards.
GTATACCGGAATATCTCAAGACCATATTTGAAAATGATGTCAGTGCTACCAACTGCTGAAAAAACGCAATAGAATTTTGAGCTCCATGTTGGATATCATGGAAGGTATGCATGGGAGCTATTCCAAAATTGGCATACATGTAGATAATACTATTTCAGTTTAGTTTCCAGGAGGCCATACATGACATTGTTGCCAAAATAATTTTAAGTCTTCTGATAGGTCCGATTTTTAAATGCATATAACGTATACAATATTAATTGGATTTCAACCAAATTTTGTATGTAATATGTGTACGTATACAGATATGACTGAGTGTATTCTTAAGAGCCCCCAGGGCTGCCAACTGTTAATAATTCTTTCTCTATTTTCTTCATCCAAGTATCAATATAGCTGAAAGTGTGCAAGCAGACAGCTTTAAACTATGCACACGTATAGTACCTGACATTTTACATGAATTTGGAGTAACTTATATACTTCAGTTACACCAACATGATTCTAAGCCTGCTGATAGGACCAATTTTCAAATACATGTAACTCCTATACTATCAGATGGATTTCAACCAAATTTCGTATGTGCTATGTGTAACATAACAGATATGACTATAAGTATTCTTAAGAGCAATCAGGACTGTCAACTGTTAATCAATGCTGTCTATATTTTTAGCCCTAATATCAATATATCAGAAAGTATGCAAGCCAACAGCTCTATACCTTGCACACGTATAGCACCTGACACTCTAGATTAATTTGGAGTAATTAATATAAGTCAGTGCTGCCAACATGATTCTATGCTTGCTGATAGGTCCAAATTTAAAATACAACTAACTTCTAGACTAACAAAGGGATTTCATCCAAAATTGGCACAACAAGATATCATAATATTTCCGATTATTTCTAACCAGCACACGCATGACATTGTTGCCAACATGCTTTTACGCGTGCTGATAGATACAATGTCTAACTGCATGTAACGTCCATTGGACTTCATTCAAATTTTGTATTCTGTACCTTAAGAGATGGAACTAAGAATATATTTAGTCACCAGGGCTGCCATCTGTAGTGCTCTATTAGGCTACATTATACGAGGAATATTTCGAACTAATTGGACATTTCGATATTACCAACTTAATTTCGTCATTATTCTAGATAGGTTCATATACTGTAGAATAATCTATGGCATGAAAAGTAGGCTCTTTAGTTCGTTACGGAACTTCTTGTTAGCCCTGTGTTGATCTCATAAGTCTACTTTCATTTTTTGAAAAAATCGAAAGTGGGCTGTAAATGCCATCTTATGGCTAGCAGCTGGAGTCATCCACTGCAACCTTAGTTGGTTAGTTTTTGAGGATTTAAGAGATGGAACAGTGAGGTCATTTGTCCCTTACTACACCCTTAATTGCTTGTGAAAACCCCTTGTGATCACCCTGCCTGGTTTCCTGGACCACCTAAGGAAAGAACGCTATAAGCTTGTACGGCGGAAGTGTCTCAACACTGCTTTTGGAACTTTTCTGCGTACGAAAAGTAAAGTGGTAATGGTTGGTTGGTTCCTCAGTTTAGGGGCTGCGACAACGAGGTCATGTAGCCCCGTGTACTTTGGGTGTGTGTAAAATCTGTCTGATAACGGGTATTAATTGTGATGGCTGTATTAGTGTGTGTGTATATGTTTTTAAATTTAAGTACAGAGTGTAACTTCGAATTTTTCAAATAGTTCCTACTTTTGCCGCCCTACGCCACCGTCAACAACTACTAGGCCTAGTTCAGAACTTAGCTACTAGACGCCACCACCGTCGGCTCTTGGCAACGAACGTATATAGAAACCAAAGAGCGTTGTTTACATTCCTAACCTATCCAATTTAGCTTCACACAGGTGTAATTAGTGGAAGGTTCTTTAACATGCCATAAATCTATGACATGGAACCGCCGGCTTTACTTCCCCTCCGAAGGAAGGCATACTGAGGGATTTTTAACGCTCTTAAAAAATCCGACGGCTTCGGCCGGATTTGAACCCGCGATCTTGGGCATAGAAGCTCAGCATGCTACCGACTACGCCACCGAAGCCGCTAAAAGTGGTAATGAAAATGAAAGTGAAAATCCTCAGCCTGCTTCCAGTCTCCGACCGCGTCAGGAATGGAATGAATGAAGCCCCCATCTAGCGGCGAGGATATGAACTGTGCCGGCTGCCGAAGCCTGTCGCACTCTCCTGGGGCAATGATTAAATGAATGACAGATGAAAAGAAATGATAGTGGAGGGTGTTGCTGGAATGACATTTTGACAGGGAAAACCGGAGTACCCGGAGAAAAACCTCTCAGCCTCCGTTTTGTCCAGCACAAATCTCACATGGAGTGACCGGGATTTGAACCATGGACCCAGCGGTGAGAGGCCGGCGTGCTGCCGCTTATGCCACGGAGGACTGGTAATCATTGTGTTTATTATGAGTACTGGGTGAGTGGTTATCGTGTTGGACTACCAACCGCAAGCTTGCAGGTTCATTCCTGGCCGTGGTCATGTGCCCAACTCTAGGAATGGGTATTCCAAGATTCAGACACCTAGATATCAAGGGAAAGGCTACAGCCGCTTTTGAAAGTTGAGATATTTGAATATCGCGCTACATTGCTTCTCGAAGCAATTGGAAAGAATTTACCGATACTTGCATGTCAAGTGACGTAGCGAGTAATAGCAGAGGTCGAGGCTATTTATTGATTAAATAGTTAACCATGGAGTAGAGACTTGAGACTGGGATCAGATTACTGGCACGGCCAAATAAAAGAGAATGCAATTAGTATCAAGTAAATCGGACCAGGGATACCAGAGATATGAGGATTTCTAGATTTCAGTGTGATGACGCGTGACCCTGGCAGTTTTGAATAAAAGCCGGCCGGCCGAGGCATCGATAGCTCATTCCAACACAAGCACTTGCAGAGCAAGTTGCTGCTACGCTGAGCCAAGGCACATGGTTGCCGGATCTACGCAGAAGTAAGTTTCAAAGTTGTGATAGTCACAAAAGTGCTGCGCTACGAAGTGGAACTTAGTAAGTTTCCGGCGAGGAGAATCACTGAGGTGATTGAATTTTTTTTCTACAGACATTAGTGGAAATATTTATGTTTCTACATGGACATATGCTAGACTTTGTCTAGAATTAGTACTTTGTCACAGTCCAGTAATAACCTAATACTTGGATGTTTAAATCCATTTCAGTCAGTTTTCATATTGGTAACTTGTTAACCACTTCGATCTATCAGTACACTGAAGACCAGTCGATCACGGTGGTGTTCATTAGTCTACGCAAGGGAAACTACAGGTTGCTTAGCGCATGGTAGATGGCGAGAAGCCATGCCCAGGGAACGATCTTCAGAACAGCCGTTGATTGGTTAGACTGTCAGTGTCTTCTTGTATTGATAAGATTACCGTGAGTTATGTTACAACTGACATATCTAAGAATAGATCACTTAGATCTGACCCCATTTAAACAAACTGTTATGGCTTTGATAGAAGCCCATATTAAAATGGAACAACAGTTAATTCAAACGTCAAGAGATACTACCACTATGTCTGACTAGACGGATTGTGGGTATATAATGGCGGCCGATACAAGGATTATACATGCTTGTCCGATAGGGCATGTCTATGGATAAATCTGGTACAGACCAGGTTCGCTACGCTTCAAGACCATCAAGAAATGTAAGCCACATTTGAATTATATTATGCCTAGCTAATTGGAACAAACTATTTTTCGGCAGATGACCAACACATTTATTTATTTTTCTTCGTATTTAAATCTTGCAATGATTTACGCAAGACATATTAGAGTTATTCTGAGTATTTTCAGCACTCAGAACAGTTTAGGATCGATGACCGAGCATTTCGAGCATTTATTTGAATATTTCATATTTTTGGGAAATCACGGTAATCAGCCGATGTAACTGTAAAAGTTGATAATTATTTTTGTTGAGGAATGGAAATTTTTGCCATATTCGAAGGTTCGAACATGTGGATTCTCACATAATGAGATGATAATTAAACATATTTTAAATAATATAACTAATAATAATAATAATAATAATAATCATAGAAACAGCACAAGCTCTCATTCCCTTGAAGAAGAATTCCAAACATCCTTGGTGGGATGTTGATTGTGAGAATGCACTCATTACCAGGAAATTGGCATATCAGAAATACAACAGTAAAAAATCCCCAGAAAATTTACAGAATTTCCATGAAACACGAAAAGCAACCGCAAAAATTATCAGACAATCCAAGAGGAGATACCTGAAGGAACAGTTGGACTCCATTGAGGACAACTTCCGTAACTACAACGTAAGGGACTTCCACAGAACGTTTGCAGGACACATCAGAGGGTACACACCACCAAACCTTTGCTTCAGAAAAGGTGATGGAAAATTAGCACTAACGAATAAGGAGAATTACAAGGTGATGGCACAATACTTCTCTGATCTTCTCAACTGTCCAGAACCAATAGAGAGATTCTCAGAGGAAGAACCTACAGTCAAGAACGCAGACTCATTACCTCCGACACAAGAGGAAGTTCACAGGCACATCATCAAACTTAAGAACAACAGGACATCTGGTGAAGACGGCATAGTGGCCGAACTACTGAAAAACCTAGGGCCACACTCACTCAGGGAACTCACACAGATTATCACTGACATCTGGACATCAGAAAAGCTACCAGATGAGTGGAAATGTGCATTGATCCACCCGTTACACAAAAAAGGCGACCGCTCTGACGTAAACAATTACAGGGGCATTTCACTATTACAAGTTACGTACAAGATCCTCTCAGCGTGCCTACTCCAAAGGGCTCGGGACCAGCTGGAACACAAGATTGGCGAGTACCAGGCGGGATTTCGTCCTGGTCGCTCCTGCGCGGAACAAATCTTCAACCTAAAAAGTATATTGAAAATCAAAGCCCTCAGGAATACTCCAGTTATATGTACCTTCGTTGACTTCAAGAAGGCATATGACTCCATTGACCGTCAGTCATTGTTCAACATCTTGCACGAGCAAGGTTTGGATAGCAAGACCTTGCGATTGATCAAACAGACACTGACAGACACGACATCAAAAGTGAAATTCATGGGGGAAATCTAAGAACCATTTCAGATCAATACAGGTGTTCGCCAAGGTGACGGGCTCTCTCCGCTTCTCTTCAACTTAGTGCTGAACAAAGTTATCAAGGAATGGGAGAAAGAGCTGAGACTTCAAGGTTACTGGAGGCCAGTGCGACTAGGACGACCAAAGGACGAACTGGAGGTTGGATGTCTAGCCTTCGCGGATGATCTGGCTCTACCCTCAGATAACGAAACCACATCAATCAGACAGATAGTGTAACGATTCGATCCCATAGCGGTTATATTTATAGGGTTATTCATTTATTATCATGTTATTATTATTATTATTAACTAGTACATCCATGAGATGATTTTTATATCAGATAATTGTAAGCGGTTTTGATTATTATATTCAATTAGATTTTTATTAACAATTACTTGTAAAGAGACGAAGTATTATATATTGCAACAAGACTGGCGATATGGACTAACCCTGTGCGTCACAAACTGAACGACGTAGTAAGAATTTCACCACGGCAAACTGCGTCATTTTCCTGAGATGTGAAGAAACACACTATGGTGTAACCAACACGCCATTTTCTACGGTATATACGCGTCAATATATATATTGCAAGTTATGAGTCAAGAATGGAGAAGGCTAATAGAGAGGGAAGCTGTGACACCACGTGACAAGGAAGTCATTAGTATTTGTACCTGCAACATCGGACAAGAATGGCATTGATCTACAGCTCTTAATGAAGTAAGGAAGTTGTAACCTTGCTTTCTGGGTCCTAATGGACTGAGCACCGAGAGTCGACACTGAACGATGTCTTGCCGACATCTATATCAATACATAATGGGTTATATCCCTGATCAAGAGTCTTTCTACAGATGGCAACGTACTTAATGAGGATATTTCATAGTAAATGAGATATCACATCATTTTTTTAAACATAAGCGACGTAACATCGAGATCATCGATCATTTCTTAAATATGACGAATCTTCGACTGGGTGAGCCAACAATTCAATAAAACTATCGTCTCTATTATAATTTAACTTCATTTAACTTTCAATTCATTTTAATATTCATTTTCTTTTAAATAATTAATTGCCGCATTGAGTAATTTTAAATTCAATTGTGTGACTATCACTATTCTGTTTTATTAGTATTTTGTTCTTGAGTAAATAAATTCATTCTCTTCAACGTAATGCCTATTTCTTTCATTGTAGTTGGTACTTTAAGGCAATCATACTCCTTGATTAAATACGGATTGGTTAGATGACTTTGTCTCACTACGGCCCGGGTAAGTGGTTCTCGACTCTACTGCTGATAGCCGAGGTTAAATCAATAAATTTCGATTCACTATCTTAAATAGGAATCTGGCGCTCAACAACTTATTATATTACACTATCACAGGTAAGGTCACACCACAGTGTATATTATTTATTCTTATTATGTTTGTTAAATTGAACCACAATAGTCATCACCACGTTTAGTTAACTCATTAAAAATGTTACATTTGGCGCCACAAAGTAGGACACGAAAACCATTCGGTATTTAGTCAGAGGAGTGTATAATTTCAGTGCAAATTGTCAGTGCTTTTGGGGGACAGTGAAGTGAAGTGAAATTTTGGAAGGGCAATTGTTATACGGTGTACTTCGAGATGTCGGAGGAGGAACAGAGGCAGTTGAGAAGTAGGGATGCAGTCAAGAAAGTTAATTATAAGGAGGTTGATAGCGGTAGCGATGTTGAGAGCGTAGAGAATAATACCAAGATGTCGGAGGTAAATCTTGAGAATAATCCTGAGAGTAATCCTGAAAATAATCCTGAGGTTAACCCTGACACTAATTCAGAGGAAAATATCGAGACGAATATAGAGGTACATCCTGAGACTAGTGGTAGTCTAGAGAAAGAAAAGTCTATAGAGATTCCTGAAGATCCATTAACTGCGCTCATAAGGCAGATGAGTAGAGATTTAAGTGCGAAATTTGATGAGAGTATGAATAAAAATAGTAGGGAGATGAAAGAAGATATTGGTAGGCTAAATCAAAATATGGAAGAGAATAAGAAAGATAATTTAGAAAGTAGGAAGGAATTCAATGATAAATTTGAGAAATTAGATAAAGATATGAATAAAAATATGGAAGAGAGTAAGAAAGATAATTTAGAAAGTAGGAAGGAATTCAATGATAAATTTGAGAAATTAGATAAAGATATGAATAAAAATATGGAAGAGAGTAAGAAAGATAATTTGGAAAGTAGGAAGGAATTGAGTAGAGATTTAGGTGAGAAATTAGATAAGAGTAATCAAAAGATGAGAGAGGATATGAGTAAAATAAATCAGAAATTGGAAGAGAATAATGTAAAACTAGATATTGTGGAAACGATGAATAGAGAATTAAGCATGAAGTATGATATGCTACAGGAGAGTATTCAGGGGGTGAAACAGGAAATCAGAGGTGAAATTAAGGAGGAGGTAGAGATGAAGGCTAAAGATATTATTAAGACAGTAGATAAGAAATTAGAAGCAGCAGAAAGTAGGATTCAGGAAAGAATAGTAACTGTGATTGAAGAGAAAATAGCAACTCAAGGTGAAAGTTTTAGCAAATTGGTAGAAGTGGAAACTAGGCAGGTGGTAGAGACTTTAGGGGAAACTGCAGTAGAATCAGTAAAGACAGCCTGTAAGGAGACTATAATTGAAAGTAGAATGGAGTCAGACGAGATTTTAGGTGAAAGCAAATTGGAATTAGCGGAGATTTTAGGTGAAATCAGATTAGAGTCAGACGAGATTTTAGGTGAAAGCAAATTGGAATTAGTGGAGACTGTAATTGAAAGTAGATTAGAGTCATTGGAGATTGTAGGTGAAAGCAGATTGGAATCGGAGGAGATCTTAGGTGAGGAACGGCAAATAGCGGAGATTTTAGGTGAAATCAGATTAGAGTCAGACGAGATTTTAGGTGAAAATAGATTAGCGTCAGAGGAGATAGTAGGAGAAAGCATAGTAGAGTTGAAGGAGATTTTAGATGAACGCAGGATAGCTGTAGAAGAGACTATAGAATGTAGCGAAAAAGAAGTGAAGAAGATGAGAGAAAAGATAGGGATAGAAGTAGGTAAGATAAAGAAAGTACTAAGCACCCAAGAGATTAAGATGCAGACAATCATAGATAAGTTAGATAGGCAAACTAGGGAAGAATTTAGTCCTGTGATAGAGGAAGTTAATATGAAATTATTAGTGGCAGAGAAGCGTGCGTTAAGTCATAGTCAGAAGAACATAATTAGTAAACAGGTTAAGAGGAGGAGAGAGATAGATAAGAGGAGAAGCAATGGGCAACGGCTAAAGAGAAAATTAAATATTAGTAGTGGAGAAGTGAAGGGAAGACATGTAGGTAGATATTTTAGAAGTAAAATGAAAGAGAAGAGAATTAAGTTGTTAGTGGAAAAAGAAATCAGAATGAAAGAGAGAAAGAAAGCATATGATGTGCAGTGGCGTAATGAATTAGCCAGACTTGGGGAAATGATAGGAGGAAAGCCGAAGTATAATGTTACTGTTGATGAGTGTAGTCCGAAAGAGGTAGAAAGTAATGTTATAAGAAAAGAGGAAAATGGAACCCTAGAAAGAGATAGAATTGAAGATGAAGATGGTAAGAACGGTGAAATGCCAGAGAAAGTAGTGATGTAAATTTATATTACCGATAGTTACTCTTCCGTATGACTTAAATATTAAGTAATGAAGTTTAATATGACTTAAAAGAGGTAGATAAGAAACCTGCTGTGTGTAATTTTAATTCAGTCGTGAAGTTAGGATGGTAAGGGGCGCGTAGTGCCTACGCTTATTGATTTAGATTGACTAAAATCATTTAATTTGGAAGACAAAGGTTGTCGTGCTATTGAGCAATGCAGGTAAGTTGAATGTAGGTCCTTAAACTGCAGGTAAGTTGGATGAAGTGAGAATTAAATTTTAAAAATAGGAAGGTTATTACATAGGTAAGTAATCGAAAGAAAGTAATAATTATTATGGCAACCATAATTAAGAATATAATGGTAATAAAGATTTAATTCAAAAGTGAGTGAAGATAAGATGATACAGTGGTAATAAAACTAGTGAGTTGAAGAATTAAGTATTGATTTAATAAAGAAGTTTCAGTTGAGGACAGCGAGGTTATCAGCGGATATATGTTGAGAAATTTAAGTGGTTTAGAATTGTTAATGGTAATGCGTTGTATGAATTAACCAACATCGGGTTGAAATGAGGAAGTAGTAACTAATTAGGACATCTGGTACTTGTTGACAGATATGTGTGTGTGTATGTGTGTATTTTCACGTAAATGGACGTGAGTTTGAAGAAGTAGGCCAACGAAGGTAATGCCGTTGAGCAATGTGGTTTTAAAGTTTTGGTAAGATGCCAAATGAAGTTTTTTAAGGAGGAAGTTTTGGTAAGATACCAAATGAAGTTGTTTTTTGAGGAAGTTTTGGTAAGAGGCCAAATGAAGTTTTAAGAAGGTTTTGGAGGATGAAGTAGATCAGCAAGGTATATTCCGTTGAGCAATGAGATTTTTTATGGTATCTACGGGACTACGTGAAGTTAATAAGGGAGTTTTTTTTAAGTATATATGGATGTATGCACACAAGGTAATAAGAGATTACAAAGGTAAGATTGTCCAAGTTTTTGTTACAGTTACGCACGTTTTAAAGATATTACAAGGCTTGTTATCGAGCTAAACCACTTTTAGTAAAAAGTTACTGATGACTAATAACGAATTAATGATGTGGTAGATCGTTGTCCTACACACAGGTTAAAATAAAGATGATAATAATAATAATTATATGGTTGGCATAATATTTTCTAGAAGTGAAAGGAATTTGTTATAATTCGACGTTTTGAGGATTTTAAAAGTAAATCATTTTTTTTAGTAGACAGGAAATTAAAGTTTTATTTATGTCATACGGAGTTAGTAAAGATAAGTTAATATTTTGAAGGAAGAATAAGTTGGTAAGATAAGTGTATACCTAAGGGGTAATAATGAAGTTTCAATTAAAGGCAGGTGTAATTTACGCATTTAATTTGATAGAGAAGAAAGTATCTGAACTGTGTTAGAACTCAGAACTTGCTTTATGAAGTGATTATGGGAGAATATTTGCTAATTAGGAGTGTCGGTGTTATTAACTATCAACAGGAACACTGTCATTATTTTAGGAAGACAATAGCTAGGAAAGCATAGTGTGATGTTATTATTCCAAGGAATTAGTCGAAGCATGTACGATTTTTTTTAGCTGAAATTTAATGTGTTATTGGTCAGTAAGAGGTGACCTGTAACAGTAAGAAGAAGTGGGATTATACCACGAATAGGGGAGGTTTTTGTATGTGACGTGTGAAGTCACGATGAGTTTTGAGAGATTCTGGTATAGCAAGAGTGAGCTATAGTCCAGGCGGTCAGAACAAGTAGGAAGTGGTGTTTGGAGGACACGGTACTTAATTAAGAGTTTTGAGAGAAAACTAAGGGGGGTTTATAGGCATTCAGCAAAAAGTCAAATCATGAATAGACTAAGTTCAAAGTATAAGAGCATTAATATTTTGTGGAACGAAATATTTATTCCGAGGAGTTTGTCATGTGTTTTTGTGAAATAGTTTAGTGATATACGTAATTCAGGTATTGAGTAGTATTTTGTCCAAGTCTTAATCATTTTGTTATGGTAAGTAAGGAATGACGTTACGGTAAAGTTATATCTTGACGCTAAGTTAAATTTTATAAAGTGAACGAGAAGTCAGATTTTATGTTTATTGGTGATTTTGAAAATCCAAGTTATTGTTTTCGAGAAGTAGTAAAGAGGAATTATGGTTTTATGAGAAGTTAAGAAGTCGTGGAGACTTAGGAAGTATTAATTTGGAAGGAGGCGGCCGTGGCCTAAGAAAGAATTAAGCCACGAAGGCAGGTGAGTAGTAACTTGGATATTTAAATGAACTGTTTAATAACTGCTTTGAGGTATTTCGATGTCATTATGTATTTGGGGAAATATTTACATGTATGACATATGCACTGAAATAGGAATTGCCTTAGGTATTTTGCTAAGTTATTTTTTTCTTCAATTATTGAAATTTTACTGCATTTGAGTAATCCCTTTATAAAGACGAAAGGAATATTGTATTGTTTGCATCCTATTATCGTGTGCTGTAATAGTTATTATGGGTTAATCAGCTGGTATTACAACAATGTACTTCTACGCCAGACTGATATACAAAAACTACGTTCAAAAGAGATGAAGCCAAAATTGTATGTCATGCATACGATCACCGAAATATAAACGAGTGCAGCGTTGACATATATGTCAAAAATAAAAGTGAAGGGCATTTTATATGTATATTTTTTACAGCTCGTTTAATACATAAAGAAGAATGAACATTATGAACATTTGGAAGAATGAGAAATGATAGTACAAATATGTAAAGTGAAAAGAGTATGTTCTTGTATATTTTTATGTATTGTTGAAGGGTATTATTTGTATGTTGTCGTTATGGGGGTATTAATATTTACATTTGTATTCATTTGTGTAGGATGTGTAGTGATATAAATAATGTTACATTTTATTTTAAATTATTTATATCAGGGGCGATTGTAACGATTCGATCCCATAGCGGTTATATTTATAGGGTTATTCATTTATTATCATGTTATTATTATTATTATTAACTAGTACATCCATGAGATGATTTTTATATCAGATAATTGTAAGCGGTTTTGATTATTATATTCAATTAGATTTTTATTAACAATTACTTGTAAAGAGACGAAGTATTATATATTGCAACAAGACTGGCGATATGGACTAACCCTGTGCGTCACAAACTGAACGACGTAGTAAGAATTTCACCACGGCAAACTGCGTCATTTTCCTGAGATGTTAAGAAACACACTATGGTGTAACCAACACGCCATTTTCTACGGTATATACGCGTCAATATATATATTGCAAGTTATGAGTCAAGAATGGAGAAGGCTAATAGAGAGGGAAGCTGTGACACCACGTGACAAGGAAGTCATTAGTATTTGTACCTGCAACATCGGACAAGAATGGCATTGATCTACAGCTCTTAATGAAGTAAGGAAGTTGTAACCTTGCTTTCTGGGTCCTAATGGACTGAGCACCGAGAGTCGACACTGAACGATGTCTTGCCGACATCTATATCAATACATAATGGGTTATATCCCTGATCAAGAGTCTTTCTACAGATGGCAACGTACTTAATGAGGATATTTCATAGTAAATGAGATATCACATCATTTTTTTAAACATAAGCGACGTAACATCGAGATCATCGATCATTTCTTAAATATGACGAATCTTCGACTGGGTGAGCCAACAATTCAATAAAACTATCGTCTCTATTATAATTTAACTTCATTTAACTTTCAATTCATTTTAATATTCATTTTCTTTTAAATAATTAATTGCCGCATTGAGTAATTTTAAATTCAATTGTGTGACTATCACTATTCTGTTTTATTAGTATTTTGTTCTTGAGTAAATAAATTCATTCTCTTCAACGTAATGCCTATTTCTTTCATTGTAGTTGGTACTTTAAGGCAATCATACTCCTTGATTAAATACGGATTGGTTAGATGACTTTGTCTCACTACGGCCCGGGTAAGTGGTTCTCGACTCTACTGCTGATAGCCGAGGTTAAATCAATAAATTTCGATTCACTATCTTAAATAGGAATCTGGCGCTCAACAACTTATTATATTACACTATCACAGGTAAGGTCACACCACAGTGTATATTATTTATTCTTATTATGTTTGTTAAATTGAACCACAATAGTCATCACCACGTTTAGTTAACTCATTAAAAATGTTACAATAGAAGTACTCCAAGAGTGCGCCGAAAAAGTAGGACTACAGATCTCGTTCCAAAAGACAGAGTTTTTCTGTACGAAATTCGACATACAGAATTTAAACACGAAATATGGCAAGATCAATAGAGTCGCCCACTTTAAATACCTAGGTGAAGTGCTTGAACCGACGGGAAAAGAGAAAATCGCGCAGAACACTAGGTTAATGAAAATGAAGAGAGCCTTATACAAGACACAGAGTGTCTACAACAAAAAATGTCTGTCCACATTCACTAAACTTCGTCATTACAACACGGTTATTAAACCTGAGGTGCTTTATGCTAGTGAGACGTTGACGTTACACACTAAGGGCGACTTGGAAAAAAACCTCACAGAGGAAAGAAAAATAATAAGGAAAATAATTGGACCAAAGCACACAGATGAAGGATACAGGCTTCACTCCAGAGACACCACAGAGAAATTGTCCAACCTCGCAGCAGACATCAGAAAGAGGCGACTAAAATTTTATGGCCACATCAGCAGACTCCCACAAACTAGACTCACCAACAAAATTCTTAGATACATACAGCGGCTCAAGATTACTACACCCTGGATGATGCAAGTCAAAATTGATCTAGTAAAAGCACAAGTCGACCCAGAAGACGTCATAGACAAAAGCGTATTTAGACACAAAGTATACAAGTGGGAAGTGTTGTCAGAGAGAGCTGCACCTACAGCCCAAAGACCAAAGTGGACCGAAGAAAGGAAGAGAGTCTTTAGTGCACGAATGAAAGAGTACTGGAAAGACAGGAAGAACAAAAAGTCATGATTGCTTCGCGTGGTCTAATAGGCCTGTAACGTGTAAAATAAATAAATAAATAATAATAATCCACTAATAATAATAATAATAATTTTCATAATTTTTCTAAATAATTCTGGGATATTATATTTTATAATAATCATATGTATTGAGAAAGAGCCTATGAAGTAGTTTAATCATTTCTAGTTTGGAACAGGAGATTTTCCGAAGGAGAGTGGTTAGTGCAAGCCCGCATTCAACCAACATGTCAGTCCTGGTTGAACAGTTGATATTTGCATTGAGCAAAGTATATTTTTCAGATAACACGGAGAGGCATGAAACGGGAAACAAATGATATTTGTATCAAATAGGATATTTTTGTATTTATATAAAATCATGACGTAAATACACTCGAAAGTGAAGTAAAGATTTTCATAAGTATGGTAAATTCACGGGTTGAACTGAATGGTAAAATAAAATAAACTTGTAAGTTTATTAATCTTCCAGTGTTGATAACAAGCAGAGGCTTGATTTATTGTATAAATTTTGGGAAGAAAATATATATGTGTGGAGTAGTTGAAATGTCATTCCCAGGTGCGCATGTTTAAGTCGCAGGAATGGGGAGGTTTTTTCGAGCATCAATCAAATAGCAGGTTCGATGGCTCAGGTTTATAGAAGGAGTATTGGAGCCACACATTTCGTCGTATGAATGACCCGAAGGTTATTTCTTAAAACCATCAGTTCTTATTTCAACCTTGTTTACGGATTCCATTTAGACTTTGATTTTGCTAGAACCCGGATTTGTCATGATAGTAGTTTATTCTTCTTCAGAGGAAGACCTTTGCCGTTGTTGTTGGAATATTGTGTTCTTACACAAATAATAGAATGGGCCACTGCCAATTAAAAATAATTCTATAACCACGAATAATTTGAAGGATGTTTTCAATCCTAGTGCCATGAACTAAATGAATTTATTATGAAGCTATAATTCTTATTTCCGCATTCTGTCGAAGAATTGCAAGTTGTGAAAGTTGCTAAAAATGGCCATGAATATAAATATTTTTTCATAATAATGATTCCAAGTGGAAAATTGAATAGTTGAATGGTTCAACAATTATTGATCAAGTTGATGATTCAAAAATCATATATTTTGTGAGGAACTTGAAGTTCATAATCGAGTCACTTCTCGAATGTTTAATGTCAGAAGAACGATTAATTTTTTGTTGTGCTTCGCACAGTTCTTCGATGCTATGCTCAAGGTCAAATACTTTTCAGATGTTATTAATATGTGTAAATAATTTGTGTTGCTTCAATGATAACAATATTTTTCGACAATGTATTTTTGAAACTGGAAAAATAAGTGAAAGTTAAAAATTCTATGAACATTTATTCTACGAGTGTTAATATTATGTAAAAATTCAAACAGTGAACTACGATATTTCCAGTAGAGAAAATTAAATTTGAACTGGATTTAATCATAAATAATTTTGGAACACAGTCTACAGGACTAATAATCAGACTTGTGTTTCCAAAAAAATAATTGTCAAAAGTGTTTGGAAAATTTCTGTATATTGTGTAAATAGGAGTGTGGATCGCCACACGTGAGTGATGCTGCTTTGAGCATTTTTGCAGTCAAGTTTAAATTCAAAATAAACTGAGATAATTTTACAGGATGTGTTATACCCAATTTAATCTCCTTCTATCCTTATTGTTGCATTGAGACAAAAATCAGTAAAGCATTTTTTTTATTTGATGTCGTTTTTGCGATTTGCTTTAACCCATCTGGCGCTCCGGGATATTTTGACTCTCGTGCTGACTGATTATTGGTAAAATGCTTATGTGGTCGTGCGGACTCCGGTCTAAACGGGCACAGTAAGTGATTTTTGAAAGGCGACAAAAATCACGACACGCATACAATACGTTGTTGGCATGCTAAATAACCCGTTTGAATTCAGTTGGCCATTATCATACTGTAATGGCAAAATTAATCTCGGGATTTTCCGCCAACACAAAAGTTCCTCCTTTCTCTACTAGAAAGCGCTGTAGTGTCAAGGAGCTTAGATATCTAACCTCTTCGACTTTAATAGCGCTCCAAGGGACGACAAAATTCGTCATGCAAGCAGCCCTCTGGGTGTCAAATAACAAAGCTTGCTCTCAGCACCCGAGGATATTCGATATTATTATTATTATTATTATCTGTATGATAAATGAGCATTCGTATGAACTTTAAACATTACAATGGGGAGGAAAATGTGTATAAAATGATAAGTGTTTGTATCTGTTTTTGTAAATAAATAACTCTTGGACGACATCCAAGAACGCAGCCCAAGAACTTCGAGCTGGTCGGTCCTCTGTAAGCAATATGCTTGCTATATTTAGTTTAAGGGTCAAGTTTCCTCTGAATGCAAGTTCGCATCATTATTACTGTGGTTCATTGACCTGCCTGAACTTAGTCCCTGAGATCGTCAACAAAGAGATGCGTCTTATTCGCGAGTGTTCTCTTCAAAGGAACAGTGCAAACTGCTGCGAGCTGTTTCAAACTCGTATCTTCCTGGTTTATCTTTGTGCATGCTAATCCTTAAAGTGAGTGGAGATCTCCATGTCGTAACAACACCAGGGATCACGCATTGTCGTTCATTGAGTAAAGAAGGATAACCTTGGCTCATATCCCGGTCAAGATAATCTGAAAACTTTTCAAGACATGTACAGTAAAACCTGCCTAACGCGGAACACAAACGTTCCGGATTAATTTTTCCGATTTTACAGGTTTCCGTTTTACAAAGGGTTGAGTTTTAATATGACAAAATACCGGGAAATACTGTATTATCGCACAGGATTACAATCATTCATTCATTTCATTTCCGTGTCCGGTCAACATTTCCAAAAAGCTGCAGCTGTGATGGCCTTGTTACTTCCTCTAAAATCATCTTCCATTGTGCATGGGTTGTCCAGGAGGGGGCAGATAAGTAGGTGGCTAGGATCTTGTTCAGCTCCACATTCACAAGAGGTGTCTGCGTCTGCTGGAAGGATCCCCCATTTTTGCAGGTTGGTCTTGCATCGAGGAACACCCTCTCTTAAGTGGTTGAGGGACCTCCGCACAGGATAAGGTAGGTTGGCGCCAGGAGCCAGTTCTTCCTTTGGGGACATGTCTGTGGGCAGTGAGCTCCTCCATATGTTAAGACGAGTTGTCTCTGGCGTTCTCTCCAGCGGCAGAGTCCTAGCAAGGAAACTCTGAGGCGAGACCTTGCTGCCTGGTGACCATGTAGTGGATGTCGATGGTCATTCTCCTGCTTTGTTCTCTCGGCGACCGCAGCAGTGGCCCTCCGGATGTTGGGTGGGGCTATTCCAACAATAGGGTAGAGTTTGTGCACTGGTGTTGGTTTCAGGCATCCCGATATTAGGATTACAATGAAATAATAATGTAATTCTGTAAATAATAAGAGAAAATAGTTTCACAAGTATTACAATCTATTTTCAACTTACGTACAAAAATTTCAGTTTCTCTGCTTGTTTCTTTGTTTCCACGTGTCTCTCAAAGTGCATTGTCCCGACTGCTTTAGAAGAACTCCTTTGCAACCTGCACTACCTCCAGGAGTTCTGGAACAATCTTAACATCTGCAAATTCCTGATGGTTGCTCATAACATTCTAGTTATATTATTGTTTAAAGGGGCGGAACTACGAGGTCATCTGCCCCTAAACATAACATTCTCCAAAAGTGTGTATTTTTAGCTCCCTGGTTGCCTTCATCATCATTGTCGTCTATTTCTTCCATGAATTCGCACCTGCTGTTTTCGGCAGCAATATCAACTGCACGTTGAATGTCTTCGGTCGTTAATGTTTCCTAGAACTTCGGTGCAAGTACAGTCGCACTCACAATTTAGTACTGTACATAGCTTTGTATTATGGAAAAGATAATCCGTCTTAGTTAGGTTATTTACGCCTAAAGTTCCAGAATATCTTTTCATTTCCGTGTTAGGCAGTTGTCCGGTTTACAGTTTCATTTTACATAGGAAATACCTCCGTTCCGAATGTTGTATTCCGTTTGTCCAGGTTTCCGGTATGTAAAGGATCCGGTTTAGGCAGGTTTCACTGTATACACTTTCATGAAAGTTACTCAAATTCAAAGAACTCAGATTAGTATTTAAACATTTTATTAAAGCCTTCACCAAATCTGGTTGTCGGAGCAGCCTGAAGACAAACTAGTACATTATGCAACGAGCCTATAATGGCAATAATTAAGACACGAGTCTGTTTATAAAACGGGCATATGCGGGTTTTATAATTTCCATACGAGTGTCTTAATTACCATTATAGGCGAGTTGCATACGACTGTTTATGTTCGACGATAATTATTATAACTATTTTATGATCGAACATAAATATTCTTACGTATCTGTCGAGAGTTCGCCAGTTTTATGTACTGAACAGGGCGCATGGGACGCACAGAATACCTTGTATTTGACCATGGCCTCCTCGATAGCCCCACTATTACACTAGGCCAGGCAGTAACATTTAAATTAGAAGGCCTTGGAACTCAGCGCAGATGCGTTGCTATCCTCACCTAATTGGTCAAACAACTGTTTATTGAGCTCCGATTGGTGGGAGAAACTGTTTCATAATGAAAAATAGTGTGATAATGACCATCATTATAATACAGTTTTTTGACATATAATAGTCAGGGTCGAACATAAAATATTTTATGTTGTAGTTATAGCTTTTAATCATCACAACACAGTACTTGTAGTTTATTTCCTGATATTAGTTTACAATTCTGCTGTAGTTTAGTGATTACTGCTTAACACAGCAACAGTAGCTACACCTACATAGATTAGTTTGGGGGAGGAACTCTGTTTTGTTGATGGGATCGCCATTTCTAAGTTTTGGAACATTAAAATAAATAGTTATTTTTACCAGCATACACACCCTCCCAAAACATCATCGTTGGCATAATCAAACGAATGACGGTATGCGTAAAGGAAGGAGAAGTAAGAGACCAGAGCTAACAGAAATGGTGCCTGGTTATCCGAATAGAGTTCTACAGGGTGGACACAAAGTCCCGTTACCCCCCTCTTATAACCAATAGAAACCCTAAACCTAGTGAAATAAGTTGTACACTATTTCTAAGAGAGGTTTTCTTGGGAATATACGGGATCACGAGTCCAACACAACAGTTCTTGCATCATCATTTTCATGACAAAGATAATACGGCGCCAAGCCTGCAGCACGCTCGTTTGGTCCGTTCTTTTTTGACGGTGCTGTGAATCAGTACAATACCTCAACATGTTTCAGGACTGGTTTGTTCCTCTCTTGGAGGAGCACAGTATTAAAGAGACATGTTGGTTCCAGCATGATGGAGCACCGGCCCATTTTGCCATCGCAGTGCGCGAATATTTTAATGAAGTTCTTCCAGGGCGATGGATAGGTCGTGGTTCTCCTGTGCTGTTGGCTCCACTTGCCTGGCCACCACGAAGCCCAGACCTTACCACATGTGATAATGCATTATGGGGGATCATATAGGGTATCGTTTCACAAAACGGATACAATACCACGGATGAACTGAAAGATGCTGCGAGACAAGCTTTCACTAAAGTCACACCAGCAATGCTCCGAAGAATGTTGCACAGAATTTGGCGCCGTATTATCTCTTGCCATGAATATGATGGTGCACAGACTGATGATTTGGACTCGTAATGCCGTATATTCGCAAGAAAACCTCTCTTAGAAATGGTGTACAACATATTTAACTAGTTTTAGGGGTTTGTGGCCACCCTGTAGAATTGGCCCATTTTAATACAATTCCTACATGTTATTGGTCCCAATGGAAAGAAGTGACGTATGTGTTTACTCGCTTCATGCTTTGGTTTTTGTAATGTATTTTTTTCCTTTGGACTGGCTGCGTGGCTCAGGGGTATCGTTCTCCCTTGCTGAGCCCAAGGTTGCAGGTTCGTATCCTAGCGCAGTCAGCTGGCATTTGAGGGTGCGAAAATGTGAGGGAGCCGTGTCAGTAGGTTTACTGGCACGTTAATGAACCACTTCGGGGAAAAATTCCGGCACCCCGGCGTCCCTAAAAGCCAGAGTATTTAAAAGGGACGTAAAACAAATAACATTATTTATTTATTTGACACGTTACAGGCCTAGTAGATCACACGAATCAATCATAACTTACTGGTCTTCCTGTTTTTCCAGTATTCTTTCATTCGTGCATTAAAGGCCCTCTTCCTTTCTTCAGTCCACTTTGGTCTTTGGGCTGTAAGAGCTGCTTTCTCTGACATCTCTTCCAACTTGAATATCTTGTGTCGAAAGAAGCTTTTGTCTATGACGTGTTATGGGTCGACCTGTGCTTTTTCCAGATCAATTTTTAGTATCTGAATGGTTCAATACATTTCCATTGTCACTGGTGGATTCTATTTGGCATGTTGATATCATCTCGAGGGCTGCCACGAAGCAAATTATATCTCGGTTAACGTCTGCAGACCACAGTGAGGCAGAACTGCTACAGAGCTGAACCATTACCATTTCGTTGACGTCTGCAAACCTCAATACAGCGTGTGTATGTCTCCAAATTTGTTATTGTCACCGCACGTTTTCGGAAGAATTAGACGACATGACTGTTTCCAATATGGAGATTTCACAATAGAGTGATCTGCAGGAAAGGGTGACATTTTAGAGTTTGTTCACATTGTGTTTTGGTTTTCAAATTTCAACTATGTCTTTCTTTCTTTCTTTCTTTCTTTCTTTTTTCATTCTGTCTTTATGTTCAGTCACTTATTTTTTAATGTATCTTTGGGGTAAGCATCTTCCACCTTTAATTATGGTGCACCATAATAGAGTTGTTGGTGGGAATGTTTTTAGTGTTAAGCTTTCCAACCACGTGTTTTCCTTGATATTTTAATCTATATCGGCTGATGAAGGGGCCAAAGCAATCAGGCCTCGAAACATGTACCCACATAAAGGTATTGATTAGGCGGAACTTTTGCCACAATTATTACTAACAGATCAATTTTGACTTGCATCAATATTATTATTATAATTATTACTTTTTCCAAAAAATAACAATGACTCATACACCTGGCTAATTACCGTAATGAGAGGAGACGCACATACAAATAGGCCTCTCCAAGCCCGGAGACCTAGAGCTGGATTGCAGGTCGTTGGAACTTGTTCTACCATGTTTTGCATTTTTCTCTTTTCCATTAGCTGCAAGTTGGTTGTGAAACAAGTGAAGCTCAGCAACTCGCTCGTCAATAACTTATACATAATTTACGAGGTGAGAGCGGGAAATTGGAGTAACGAGCGATGGAAGATGGGAAGTAGAGTTGAGAGTCATTTTCTAGCTAATTATGCTCGTTTGACTTGGAGAGCAGCATTATTGTTTCTCTTTGATCGACCTCTGTCGCTGGGAGCTGCACTTTTCAGGGGATCCCGGGATTGAATACCCCAAATGAAGCATAAACCTTCACCATAATGGATAATACGTGTTAATTCTGTTAATAAAATTTAATGATGACATCTCTTAGCATTAGGCGGCTTTGGTGGCGTAGGTGGTAGTATGCTGAACTTCAATGCCCAAGATCGCCGGTTCAAACCTGGCCGAAGTCGTCGGATGTTTTCAGAGCGTTAAAAATCCCTCAGTATGCCTTCCTTCGAATTACATGACTTAATTCCTGTCGTTCCCATTGGAACATAGGCCATCCACGAAGCTGCGCCTTCTCATTCTGTTGGCTGACATCCTCTTCACCTCTTTCCACGTCTTTCCCTGTTGTCGGCCCTCAGCCTCTACTGTCCGCCTCCACGAATGCTTGGGCTTTCCTCTTCTCCTGCTACCTTGGGGATTCCAATCCAGGACTTGCTTCTCAATGGCATTATCAGATTTTCTAAGGGTGTGGCCAATCCACTTCCATTTCCTTCTTTTTATTTGCATTTTAATGTGTTCCTCTGAAGTTAGAACTAACAGCTCCTCATATAAGATCGTCTCAGGCCAATATATATTCAAAATCCTTCTCAGACACCTATTAACAAACACCTGTAGTCGACTGGTAATTTGGTTGCTAACTTTCCAATACTCAGACTCACACAATAATACTGCCTTGACATTACTTCCTTTGGAGGGGAAGTAAAGCCGGCGGTTTCAGGTCTTAGATTTATCGCATGAAAAAGAACCTTCCACTAACTACAATTGCGTGAAGCTAAATGTGTAGGTTCAATTTGATTAATACTCTCTAAATTACAACGTTCACCAGCAGGTACAGGTTGTGGTGGCATCTCGTTGCCAAGTTTGCAGCTAGGTGTCTTTAACGGTAGCATTTCGTAGCAAAAGTAGGAACTACTTAAAATTGCAGTCCTTACCTGAATTACAGATAACACACACTAATACAGGTAGGATTTGAGTAGCAAGCGGCCGTAGCCTTATGTTAGGTCCCATCCTAACATTTGCCTGGAGAAGAAGTGGGAAACCACGGCAAACCACTCCCAGGATGGCTGAGAAGGGAATCTAAACTGCCTCTTATCACTTTTGCCTCACGAGGCTGAGTTTCCCCGTTCCAGCCCTCAGACCAGAATTAAATTTCATGGTGGATCCAGGAATCGAACCCAGGACTCTTAGAAGACTGTCAAGAATAATACTAGCCACTGCGCAATGAAGCGGACGATGATATCCTGGGCACCAAATCTCGAAGGCTTTAAGTATTTTCCTGGTGTTCTCCGCGAAGGAGAAAATAGAACATAGCAGACGACGAGCAATATTAAAGCCTCTGTTGCACAGTAGTTTATTCATTTACTTGAATGCACCTAGGACCAGTTAATATTGTCACAATCAGCATTTACATTGTTTATTAGACTAGTGCAAATATCTTAAATCTAAAGAGGAAAGAATTCCCTACGACCATTCCAAACACCCGCATCTTCGTCTGCCTGATTCGAGGAAATAAAACCCCCAGCATTTGGAGAAGTGTTTTCATGGTAAAAGTCAAAATCAATGAACATATTGTCCTTCTTTGTCACCAACCTCAAATCGTTAGTATTCACGAAATCAATAATATCAGGAACAGTTAGTTCAAACAGATGAGCTTGTGCACACCACTTACTCACACCTTGAGTCGTATCATTGTTCAAACTTTCACTTCGATCACATGATTACGACACAAGAAATAAAAACATAATTTTAAAATTCGCACAGCCGCCATCTTGAGGTTATGTAAATAATTGAACTAAATTAGATACCAGTGCATTACAATGTGTATAAACATTTGCTCTACCAAGTTTCATTGCGTTTGTATTATTAAATCGCGAGAAATTTCTAGTTAAAACTTTCAACTTAGCTTGGTCGCCATGTTCGTTTTGTAGTTAACCGAGGTTTGAAAGTCTCATAGATAAACTTCCAGTAGTGCCCTTTATCACCGTACAGAAGTTCAGGGTGATACCGGTAACAGTTTCAGAGATAAAGAATGCCGATGAAATATTTCGCACAGACGCCATCTTGAGGTTATGTAATCAATTGAACGAAGTTAGATGTCGGTGCATAACAATGTGTATAAACATATACTGTACCCGGTTTCATTGCATTTGGT
This sequence comes from Meconema thalassinum, assembly GCA_946902985.2. Lineage (NCBI taxonomy): Eukaryota > Metazoa > Arthropoda > Insecta > Orthoptera > Tettigoniidae > Meconema > Meconema thalassinum. The sequence continues at coordinate 299,588,665 of OX336396.1, read as the reverse complement.
TGGTTAAATCGCGAGAAACCACTATTTAAAAGTCCAACTTCGCTTGACCGCCATATTGGTTTTGAAGTTACCAGGTTTTCAAAAGTCACATACACAACCACAAACACAACCCAGCGCTTAATGTTTGCCGCAAATTTCCGAGGAATTTTAAGCTATCTACAGTTTACTAGACCAAAACAGTGCATAAATACTACGCCAAGTTAATGTATCTCCACATCGCTAAAGCATTTTATGTTATGTACGCTTTACTAAATCAAAATATCGTATCTACTGTAAATACAGTGAAATCGTTTCGCAAACTGCAGATACAATGAAGTGGACTAGCAATTTAATTCCGAAACGTAGTTACGGTAGACTAAATAAGAGTTTATTTCCTAAACAAACACGTATATACGATACTTTACACTAGTGACAGACTCGGCAGGATGCAGAGCAATAAATGTAATCTGTATCTCAGTTTCGACAAAAATGTCAGTTACCACTTGTGTGCTTAGCAGGGCAGAATTTATGTGGTGCCGCATCCATCAAGGCTCTTTTGAGGGTAAAATACACTGAGATTTGGATTTCTTGATGCAATTTTAATATAATTTTAATATTAGATATAAAAACATGTGTGCAAAGTCTTACCTAGAGTTTTCTCTGTTTCTTTAAATGTATGAACCGTTTTCTAGGCGACCATTTAGCACAGAGCTGCGTAATTTTCACCATAATTTTTTCTCATAATGGTTAATGTTTTAATGGAGAAGTTTCCTTGTTTGAAGTAAAACTATCTGGGTCTTGGCTGTTTTTTAAGCAAACGTAAATATAACTCTGACAGTAAAATAAAATAGATTTTAGACTCCTGTAAAGTTTAAAACAAAACAACGCTCCATTAATACGTCAAGTAAGTTTTGAATGAAATGTGACATAGTTTCTGAGTAAAAGGAACATGAATTGAATATAATTAGGATTGGTGAGATAGGCGATTCCGAATTCCCTTCAATGCGGGATCTGATTTCGATACCATTATTCCAATTATGATCAAGCATGCATCCAAGGTACAGTAGAGTTCCGTTCAACCGTCACTCCAAGTTATCCGACATTGTTCCCTCACGGAATTGTATTCCTGGCTGTGAGGTTGCTACGACTCAAGATGTGAGTAAGTGGTGTGCTCAAGATCAGCTGTTTGAACTAACTGATCCTGATATTATTGATTTCATGAATACTAACGAAAACGATTATGAAGAATGAGGTATTGCAAAACAAGAGAATGAAACGATGTCTCACAGTGAAAGATGAAGTGCATTGAATATGGTATCAACGTACGTAGAGCAACAGCCAGAGGCAAGCACAAAAGAGGTGTTGATTTTTCGTCGATGACGAGATCTTGCAGCAATAAAACGTGACTCAGCAGGCAAGCAGACATTGTTGACAAGTTTATTTTCTTAAGGAATTTGGAGCGTTTTGGTTCAATACTGCATGTAGGGGAAGACCGGGCAAAGTGAATAAACTAACTTTATGTGAGTGTATCTATGTAATTACGTACGACAATGATATGCAATTTACTGTAGTTGTTCATTGTTATCTTCCCATTTAATTGCTATATAAAACAGAATCAATTGTGAAACTATACTTAATTAGAATTCAGTATTAAGTAATTATGTCAAATTATTCACTTTGCCCGTATAGCCGTGTAAAGTGAATATTCATATGCGGGCAAAGTGAATAACGGAATGCAATGTTTAAGACATGAGAATATTAATACTAAGCAAGTGTATATTTGACAGAAACTCAACATTGCATATAAATGGGATCCACTTTTGTTTTTCAATAGGTTTTATAACGTTCACTGTCCACCTGATATAACTAAAGCAACAGAGTAAATAGGATTTGTCCTACAATCCTCCAGAGCTGGCTTCGCACAAGCTGCCCTGATCACTGCTTCGTTTGAAATTGTAAACCATCTGTAAGCAAATATTACAATATTCGGATTATTATTGATGTATTTCAGTACTTATTTCAGGGTATTTAACCCTCAACTGGTGACGTGGTTTCTGACAGAATCTGAGAGAGAGATAATTGTACACACCTAAGGACTCATTTCGAAATGAGACTTGTTTGCAATACCTTCTCATCTCTGTCTTAAACATCTGTTCAGCCTCATTTCGTCACCTTCAGACTTATCGTTCTCTTCTCACGAGGTAGACACATTCTTAAGTGGCTTCGTAGACACCACGTCACCAATTGTGTAACATTTTACCATGTAGGAACGCATATCTTCGATAAGTATTCCTAACGATATAATAAATTATTAGTCACCATTAAGTAATTAGTGAACGAAGTATTCAACAACAATAACCCTAACGGGCAAAGTGAATAAATATCCACTTTTCCCTATTCACTTTGCCCAGCTGTGCGCCATTATGGAAATCGTGACTGAATGCTTAAAAGTAGTGTAGCAAGAAAGCAAACAAAGTGTGTAATTAAGAGGGTTGGAACAACACTAAAACACAATGTAATCGCTTTCAAAATAGTTATACCAATCTATGAATAACATTGGGTTTCTTACCTTGACAAAATGTTAAGAAATGCTATAAAAATCTGCAAACGCTTCTAGTCTCACACTGTCAACCACTATAGTCTTCGTACTACTGATTCTTATATTTCCAGTAGATGGAAGTGCTTTCTGCAGAAGCAACTCGGTGACATATGTCGTGATTTTCATTAACTTTTACATATTCGCTTTGCCCGGGTCTTCCGCTTTGCCCGGTCGTCCCCTACAGTGTGTTCCGATTCAACACGGAACTGTAAAATGGGTTGACTACCCACCCGTAATCGGCTTGAAATCTGCTCGCAGCGCGCTAGCGACGGGGCTGAGTTCGATTCACTGATTGCCGCCTTCTTATGCAGCATTGCTAAGTCCTGGATTTCTTCATTTGGGGCTACGTCAGGTCGATAATATTTTTAAGATCACCACAAACACCTGGAGAAATGGAGCTCGTCATGACCGAAGGCTTTGTGGAAATTACTCCTTAGATGTTGTCGGACGCAAGAGAGAACTTCATGTGACGAGTGGCCCTGTGCTTGGGAAATGATGTAATGATGATGTCTGTGATAAATTAACTTTTTTAGTCGCATCGAAGACTGACAACAATTTTTTAACAAATCATTTCCAAATTGAATCTCGTTTTGTGGTATTGGGTTAAAAAGCAATAAATTGTGTTGTAAATAAAATGCAACACTAAAATACATTGTGTTGTAGTAAACTATGTTGTAAAATAAAATTTTATTTCATAGATATGCTCTGCAAAAGCCATTAACAGAAGTGTAAAATAACAAGTTCTGAAACAGAAATCGTTCAAACTTATTGTTAAGCCTGTGTAAATATATTTTCAAAGAGAAAAATACTTTGCAATGCTTCATAAGAAGGCGGTAATCAGTGAAATCGAATTCAACCCCGTCGCTAGCGCGCTGCGAGCAGATTTCAAGCCAATTGCGGATGGGTAGGCAACCCATTTGACAGTTCCGTGTTGAATCGGAACAGCCTGCACAATTGGATTGATAATTCAGTAAATAGAGTACCGTGAATCATTTCATGGTTCTAGTTTTACCTGTTTGTTGAAGTTCATTTTCAAAGTTATTCTGTGTTATCTGACATTTTCGGTGATCCGAGGTACTCCAGGTCCAGTTTAGGTCGGATAATGGAGACTCTTGTATTTCACATGTTGAACTTATTCCAGTGCTTGGAGCCATGCTAACATTGTATGGTGGCCAGGCCGTGCCACTGGGCTTGTGGGATCAAGATGGCGCATCCGCCGACCTTGTAGGTGTTAGCCTCGCTACTCCCTGCAATGTGTTCGGGGAATCACGTCTAAATGGATATCAATATGAGCAGACAGCGTGTGGCATATAAATGAGCTCCTTAACCTGACCCTCCCGTCATACAGACCAGTAGATTTAGTAGTCTATACTCATGTTAGCAGGCGCTACCTGGAGATATATCGACTAAGCACCGGATGTAAAACCCGCAGTCAATATTTCGTTCCATTTACGACAGTTTGGGAATACAGACACCATAATATAAGCATTTCAAAAACGAAGGTGATGTCTGTAGTGAATAAAACACAAGAAAATGGAATGCCAGGTAGGAGGAAGTCAGTTTGAGCAGGTGGAACATTCTAAGTAATTGGACTTTGTATTCTATAAGGCGTGTTCAAATGAAAAGGTACAAACGATACTGTGGGTACAATTTATTCATTATTCGAAAGTAATCACCACAGGTCTGTGCACTGGTGTCCCATTGCTTCACTAGCCGCAGGGTTCCCTGTTCCCAGAAGTCTTGTGGTTGTGACTGGAGCCAATCCAGTACGGTGTCATTTGTTCGTCGTCTGATTGGAAACGCTTTCCCTTGAAGCGAAACATTAACAGTGACGTGTATAGTGCGACACTCCGTAGCCTACGCAAGTCCATGAAGAACAAACGGCCTGAACTGCTCACGAAGGGAGTGATTCTGCTCCATAATAACGCTCGCCTAGACGTTTCTAACGTCACACAAGGTGTATTGGCCACGTTCAGGTGGGAGCAAATTGAGTATCCGCCCTACAACCTGGACTTGTCATCCTGTGACTTCCATCTGTTTGGTCCGTTAAAAAAAAGACACGGATAGTCAGTCTGAAAGACTGGACTTTATATCATTTTAAATGCTAGCAGCCGAGTACCAAGAAGGCAGTGCGAGAACAGAGTTTCAAGATTCTATTTTGTTTCTTCACTGCCTTCTTGAAACTCTGTTCTCGCACTGCCTTCTTGAAACTCTGTTCTCGCACTGCCTTCTTGGTACTCGGCTGCTAAATCGTACTATGACGTCACACACCTCAGTGTATTCTAGGTACATTTCGTCCCGTCACCGTAACGTAACGCCAGACCCCAGCGTAACGACGAAGTCGACAATATCATTTAAAATGATAAAAACAAGGGAAAAGGTTTCCAATCGGACGACGAACTAAAGTACACCGTAGAGGATTGGTTCCTGTCACAACCACAAGACTTCTGGGAACAGGGAATCCTGCGGCTAGTGAAGCAATGGGACACCAGTGCACAGACCTGTGGTGATTACTTTTGAATAATGAATAAATTGTACCCACAGTATCGTTTGTACCTTTTCGTTTGAAGACCCTTCGTAGTTCCTTCCTACTTACTCCTTGGCGCAACTGCCCTTGAAGAAACTTGGCCTCCCGCACAATCTCCAGCCATTCTTTCCTGTTGACTGCTTTGTTTCTCCATCTTCTGACTCCCATCTTTCTCAGATCCTCCTCCACGTGGTCCAGCCATCTAGTCCTAGGTCTTCCCCTCACACGGCGTCCTCCTGGCTTCCCATTGAAGACGTCCCTTACCACCCTGTTCTCGGTCATTCTTTCTACATGTTCCAACCAACGCAATCTACTACTCGTTATTTCCACTACTATATCTGGCTTACTATACAAGTCTGTTATCTCCATATTATTTCTGATTTGCGAGAATTCACCCTCTTTTACTGGTCCATATACTTTTCTGAGTATCTACTTTTCCCATCTCCTTTACAATTCCTAATCCCCTAGGCCTAGTGTCATGGTTCACATATCACGGCAGGTCTCACTACAGTCAGCTGCAGATTTCTAGTAACACCTCTTGCTTTATAAACTTTGCTTAATGCAAAGTAACTCCTATTTCCAGCTGCTATTCTTGCATTTTTTCTTCTCTTATATCATTGTTTAAGGGGAGGAACTACTAGGTCATCTGCCCCTCGACTTCGTATTCTCTCAGGATGGTCACAGTATGGGAAGAGAGTAGCAAAGCCTATGCAGTGAGTTTTCAGTTGCGATCTACAGTATTCTGAAAGAAATAAGTTAGTGTATCTACGAAACTCTTCCTACATCCCTCAGTAGTTAGACCGACATTGCTTTATGGAAGTGAGAGTTGGGTACATTCAGGATATCTGATACATGAGCTAGAAGTAACTGATAACGAGTGTTGACGAATGATTGCTGGGACAAATAGTAGGAGGGTATTTGTAATCAAGAGATAATGGCTAAATTAGAAATGAACACGCTAGATTAATCTGTTTTTTAAGCTGACTCAGATGGTGGGTTCATATCATGAGAATGAGAGAAGAGAGATGTTTATTTATTTAGTGTATGGCTTTTAGTGCCGGGACTGTCCGAGGACATGTTCGGTCGCCAGAGGCTGTAGCTCCTTCAATGCGGACACCCATGGTGTGAGCTACAAGTTCCGTTCAATTTCAAGTAGTTCCAACGTTCGCTACCATATGTCACTGACACCTAGTGGTGAACCTTGGAACTTTTATAGAGCGTTTGAACGAAGTCTAACCTGCAAATTTTGCTTCACACAAGTATAATTAGTGGAAGGTTCTTTTACATGCCATAAATCTATTACATGGGACCTCCAGCTTCACTGCACCCCTGAAGGACGGTATACTAAGGGATTTATAACGATCTTTAAAAAAATCCGACTACTTCGGCCGGGTTTGAACCCGTGATCTTGGGCATAGAAACTCAGCATGCTACAGACTACGCCTCGGAAGTCGCTAGGAGAGGTTAATGAGTTCAGCTTTAGAGGGTAAGGAAAGCAGAAGTAGACCTATAGTAAAGCCATCATTACTTCCGACTTGACCTTTCAGAGTTACCCTAGAGCTGTCTAGCGGTCAGAAGGAAAATCACTTTAACTAGACAATCACAGGAGCCATTCGAGGATAAATTGAGTTTCGTTGGCGATGTCACGATTTGGCGAACGAAACTCTATCCTAGCACTGAAACGTCAAGTCAGAAGTAATGATAATAATAATAATAATAATAATAATAATATATTATGGCCTCGGAGGCCGGGTGAAAGATTTATTATTTGCACCCAGAAGGCAGCTTGCATGTCGAATTTTGTTGTTCCTTGGAGCACTATTAAAGTCAAGGAGGTTAGATATCTAAGATCCTTGACTCTATAGCGCCTTCTAGTAGAGAAAGGAGAACGTTCGTTTTGGCGGAAAATCCTGAGACTAATTTTGCCATTATGAACACGGCCTACTGAATTCAAATGGGTTATTTGAAATGCCAACAACGTATGACATGCGTGACATGATTACTGTCGCCTTTCAAAAATCACTTACCATGGCCAGGAGCGAACCTGCAAGCTTGGGGTTGGTAGTCCAACACGATAACCACTCACCCAACGTGGCAAGCTGGATGTAATGATGGCTTTACAATAGAAGGTGATGGTTAGATTCATCGCAGAAAAAAAGGCGCTGTGTTCAAGCACGTTTCAGAGCCTAATATTTATAATACGCTATGTATAGTTGTTAGTTGGGTATTGTTGTTTAAGAGGCGAAACTAAGAGGTCATCTGCCCCTATATGTATAGTTAATTGACAGTCTGGAATATACATAGAATAAAATATACTGTATCAGCCTGGCATATGTTGTAACTATACTTACAGTGGGTAGTGCCCAAATCGATTTATCTTTGTTCATTTCATCTCGCATTAACTACTCAAATAAGGTACGCCTCAGGAAGGCCATCGCAGAGTGGGTCAAAATGGAAATCTAGGGGAACACAATTATTTTTTACGTTTTAATCATGCATTTAGAGTGAAAGCAACGTATATAATTTGTTTACTTCATAATAAACATCAGTTATGAATTTTTAAATCTACGTCTACACATGCAAGAAATTTTCTATGACTAGGAGTTGGATAGAGCATTCAGTTATCTCTTCAGAACAATTTTCTACCCCTAATTTACTTTTAACAAAGTCACAAAGTTCTACTTTTGACATAATCGTCGAACCCAGTGCTTCAAACAGTTGTAAACGTGTGAGAACTGCTTGCGCGGCATCTTCTAAAACGTAAAATAACTAAGTAAGTTGCAAAAAGATGCAAACAATCTTATAACAGGCGTAAACTACAAGACTTTATCTACATTTTAACATAAGTAGAATGTGACGCAGAGTGACGCGACATACTAAAAATCTAAGTGAAAATATAATTTTAAAAATATTAGTTAAATATTATATAATGCAAATATAGCTAAAATTACGTAACAATTACGCCCATTAAAAACTGAAACACGTTACAAAGAACTTACCTTCAGCTGCATGTTCCATCTTAAAGCATCACACTAACCACAAAGAAAACCAAACCACAGCCACTTACATTCACCCTCCAATTCAGACTGCTCGAACAGTGGTGACAGATTTACACTACCATGCGTTTATATCCCAGAATAGTGAGCGGCAATTATATGAGAATGCTGTAGAAGTAATAAATTTTGATTTTTTAATTATGAAAATAAGTAATTTTGTCCTCCTAGATTTTGATTTTGACCGACTGTGCATCGCCCCTTTGAAACTTTCCTCATCTATCCCTCACTCCATAGAACAGAGTACTAAATGCCTAATTCACTCTTCACAGTACAATAACTCATGTGGGTGATGTGACATTACGTCCAAACTTTCCCTACGCGAGACAAATATTATCGATAGTATGTGTAGACATTCTGTTCAATTAGCGCTCTGTATGACAGAGTTGTAGTAGTGGCAGGCCTGTCAGGCCTTGTTGGTGGTTATGAAATGCAGAGTTACTACTGTCTGTGGTAATGTAACGGTCACATGTGTGGAGCCATGTACGAGAAAGGGGATGCAGTCTATATTCGCTCCTCTCCATGGCTTGTCCAGCATAACCACAACTCGGAGGTGAGCGGAATATCTGTGGGTGACCCTGTGCTGTGGGATAACACGCCTGCCTGTTAACTAAGAGACCTCATGTTCGATTCCTGCTTTTTTCAGGGATTTTAGAATTATAATAATAATAATATCGTATGGCCTCGGGTACTGGGTGTAAGCGTTGTTATTTGACCCCAGAGGGCAGCTTGCATGTTCTTCCTTGGAATGCTATGAAAGTCAAGGAGGTTAGATATCTAAGCTTCTTGACTATAGCGCTTTCTAGTAGAGAATAGAGGAACTTTGTGTTGGCGGAAAATCCCGAGATTAAATTTGCCATTATGAACACGGCCTGCTGTATTCAAATGGGTTCTTGAATATGCCAAAAACATAAGAAAACGTGCCATTTTTTTCTTCGCCTTTCAAAAATCACTTACCACACCCAGGAACGAACCGTCAAGCTTGGGGTTGGTAATCCGACACTATAACCCACCGTTGCAAGCTATTTTAGAACTGATTTGAGGGTACAGAGTTGGACCTCTTAGTTTCCTCATATATGGGATGCAGTGCAAGGTTTATTATCCCAGTAGAGGTCCAGAAGGGGAGCAACAAGCGCATCCTGGGCACAAACACACAATAGTTTCTAGAGTTTAGTTCTTTGGCTGTGCTCAGCAAAACAATCCACAGTTACAACCCTTCAAACATGCAACTCAATGCTGAAAATGTCAGAAAACTGTATCATAATGATGGTCATTATAACACTATTTTTCATTATGAAACAGTTTCTACCACGAATCAGAGCTCAAGAAACAGTTGTTTGGCCAATCAGGTGAAGTTCCAAGGCCTTCTAATTTAAATATCACTGCCTGGCCTAGTATCATAGTGGGGCAATCGAGGAGGCCATGGTCAAATACAAGGCATTCTGTGCGTCTCATGCGCTCTGTTCAGTACATAAAACTGGCTAAATCTCGACAGATATTTATGAATATTTATGTTCGAACATAAAATAGTTATAATAATTATCGTCGAACATAAACAGTCGTATGCAACTCGTCTATAATGGTAATTAACACACTCGTATAGAAATTATATAACTCGCGTACGCTTGTTTAATAAACATACTCGTGTCTTAATTATTCGCATTATAGGCTCGTTGCATAACGTACTATTAATTTCATTGGCTAGACCTTCCTTGAACAGCATTCAAATGCCAACTGACTGAACCAGGACTGGATCCTGCAACCTTATGAACAGCAGGCGAAACCCTTACCGCCGCACCACGCAGCCAGTTTCACAAGTAACCGATCGTAACAAAAGAGCATTCAAAAGAAAGATAATTACGCGCAACTGTGACGAATTGCGCTCTGATTTATAAATATCGGCAATTAGTTTAAAATGTGCCATTTAAGAAACATACAAGAGAATGACCCCTCCCAGAACTGTGTCGCGTCGATCCCACATGTCGATAAAGCCGGGTGGGTGGTTTATACACATGCGTGGGTCCTAGGATGGTTTATTATTATTATTATTATTATTAGCACTGACAGATGGGACCATCATAGTAGATGGCACCCCACTACCAAAGGCTTCACATCTCCGATACCTTGGCTCCGTTGTGAGACCTGATGGTGACACAGTCTCGGAAGCCCGTGCAAGAGTGAATGCTGCATAGATGAAGTGGCGCCAGGTCACAGGCGTTCTCTGTGACCGCAAGATCCTTTTGCGCCTCAAAACTAAGATCTACCAATCAGTCGTCCGCCCTGTTGCTTTGTATGGAGCTGAATGCTGGCCTAATACAATGAAACATGAACAAGCCTTGCACTCAATGGAGATGTGGATGCTACGATGGTCCTTGGGAATTACACGGCTGGATCATATTAAGAACGAAGACGTCCGCAATACTCTTGGAGTTGCCCCTATTCCAGCCAAAATGAGGGAGACTCGGTTGCGTTGGTACGGGCATGTAGCCCGAGCAAATACAGAGTCCATTGTAAGAAAGTCATTTGCTCTCGAGCCTGATGGACAAAGACCTCCAGGACGACCAAAAAGGTGTTGGATGGATACCCTACACGACGAAATGCGCATCGTAGGTCTTCGACCTATAGATGCAGCAAACCGCAACAAATGGAGAGCGAGGTGCAGAGTGGCGGACCCCAAAAATAATCGGGAACAACGCCAGTAAGAAGAAGAAGAAGATTAGCTCTGAATCTCTCATTCACAGTTAACATTGTCCCTGCCTGGTCAGCAAATACGAAGTTTATAGGACCCGCAAATGGAGTTACTCTGGCTATGGGAAGCTTGTAATTCCCCTTAATTAATTAATTAATTAATTAATTAGCAAGTATGTTCGTGTACCCTTTATAGGTCGTTGGGATACCATCTTCCCACCATGTATTTATAGAACGGTGTTAGGGAGAGAATCTTCCCGCCCGTTTCATTTCAAGCAGTTCCACATACATCCACAAGCTAAATGCGCAGAAATATTGAAAACCCATTAATTTTGATGTAAACTGTCATCAGAAACCAAAGGTGAGAAGCATATATCCCAGTGGTCTCCACAGTGCACGTGCTCGCCAGTTCGGTTGTGTAGAGTGAATGCAATCCATTGTTTTACAGATGAAGGTGTCTTTATTGAAGATAGGATATTTGTAAAAGTTAATAATGGTTTTGGTCACTTGAGTAAATATATTTCAGCTAGAAAGGAAACAATTATCCTGTTTACGGTGTTTTCCATAGAATAGAAGATTTTTAAAATTAATTCTCTGTGTTTTTAGTAAATACTATTTTAAAATAATGAATTATATTCGAATATACTAACTTTTAACATAGCAAAATCACTTTTATATTTTTTGTGCAGTTTTCGACAAAGATGTTATAGGTCACTGAACGTGTGATACGCGGGATTTATGTTTTATTTAAATAATATGTCATCTCTCTATATATAAAAATGAAAGTTTGTCTGTTTTTTTTTCTAAATTTCCACGGAAATTTGCGATATTTGCGCGTTTTAGACTGTTTTATGGCGGATGCGCGCAAAAATATTTTTTTGTCTGTCTGTCTGTCTGTCTATCTGTATGTCTGTTTGTTTGCCTGTCTGTGGACAATTTCGTATCTTTATAACTTGAGAACGGCTGGGTGGATCAACGTAAAATTTGATACAGATATCCATCAGAGAAACGACACTAATCATTGGTGTAACTCCTCTCCATACCTCTCATAAAAGGGGGCCTACCTCCTTAAAATACATGCTGAAATAGGCGTAGAAGGGTGGAGACAAAGCTCATTTTCAGCCCCTCAATGTGAGAAACGAAAATCGGGGGCCTTAAAGGAACCCCGTAACCCACATTTTAAGGCCCTAAAACCAACAGTTTTTGAGATATTCCCAGAAAACTAATTTCATTTATTAAGCTACTGAAAGAATGCAAGCCGGTAACCATGGCAACACAATCCCAGAGGTCCATATATTTTCTGTAAGACGCAATGCAATTCCATTTAACACATCACTGTGAAGGTTTGCAAACGGCTATAAGGTTATAACGGATCCAAATTAAGCTGTAAAAGTCATCAATACATATAAAGCGCAGAAGGGGGTCAAGGGGTACTCTAGAATTTTCCACGCGATTTACACGTGCAGGTTTGGTACAGAAGGTATATTATATCCCTATCCCCATATTGTTATATTATTAACTTATTATTATTATTATTATTATTACTATATTATGGCGTACAACGACGAGACAAAGTTCATTTTCAACCCCTTGGTGTCAGAAACAAACCTCGGGGCTCCTAAAGAGCCGTAAAGGGTCCCCGAAAACTATATTTTAAGGCCCTAAAACCAAAAGTTTCATAGATAATCCAAGAAAACTAATTTCATTTAATAAACTAATGAAGGAATGCAAGCCAGTAACCATGACAACAGTATCTCAAGAGGTGACATCCAACTTTCCCTCTATTTCTGCAAGAAGTAATGCCACTCCAGTTATTACATTTCTGTGAAAGTTTGCAAATGGCTATAAGGTTATCACGGAACCAACTAAAACTGTAAAATTCATCAATGCGCTTAAGGGGTTCAAGGAGTACCCGAGTTTTTTTTCCACACGACTTACACGTGCGATATGTCGTACAGAAGGTCTATTATATCTCCAAACAGCAACATTAGTTTCTAAAACTCCTGATTTTAAATAGTATTTTTTGCTACTTTTAGGAATTTGGGTCATTGGAGGCTAAAGAACTTGAATTTTCATGCACCACAAGCCGTTATAATTTATAAAAGGGTTCTTCCCCTGGATGGGGACTTGACACAACAGTGAGGGTCAGTTTTTATGTGACGTGTATTGTGATTCGTCTACGAGGTTTTCAATTTTATTTTCACGTCAGGAAGAACACGTTAGGTAAATTTAGTTTGAGAGAACATTTTAACTAATCATTTTACTTTGTCTACAAACAGGTTCCAAGCCCCTAACCATTGCAACAGTAGCTCAATTGATAACGTCTGGTTATTAATACCGAAGACCGTTCGAAGAATGGGTACTTCTGCTAGTGTTAAATAAACCTCATGATTGAGTGATAAACACATAGCCTAATCATCATAATTTGGAGGTGGGAAATTATTACCCAATTGCTCATTAAAGAAAACATACTGTCGGGTATGGGCAGTGGGATAATAATTTCCCACCCCATATTTCATAAAATGCAATCCACACCCACAAAATTGTTGCATATTCCCACTCATCTATCATACCTAATTACAAATATGCAAAAAGAAATAATTATTTTGCCTAGGTGACTGTGGATTAGATGTCATTAAATCGACAACCAGTCTGATATCTTTCTAGTGATTATCTCATTTTGAATAGACCTATCCATCATGAACCATAATATTTCCCTGTGAAGGGAACCACGGTGTATCCATTTATTTGAAGAATCACGAACAATTCCATCAATGTCCACTATCTCTTATTATTACTATCAGGAGTAGACAGTACTTGTTAAAAAAGCAGATGTGCTCCCAAGTGTAATAAATGGAATCTTTTCTCTACTCTCCCGGAAAGACTATATGCTGATTCCATTTCCTCGCTGGCTGTTTTGATAAAGGGACGCACTTTTTGCCGGCGAGCTTGCACCGGCTGTGAGTTAGTGCTCGATATTCTTTCCTCTAGAGAAAAGTTGGCAAACATTGCGAGCAGGTGGCCCCTGTAACACAGCAACACTCTCGCCACGAGTGTGGTGTGGGAGAGTCTTCGACATAAGTTCACACTACTGTACTCTAGATCTAATTACCTACAAATATCCCTCGTTATCAAATTATCCTTTCTGTCCCAGTTTACAAGACACTGAAATAGTTTGTCGAATATGGAACTACCACGCCAGATATATTGAGAGCTATCAAAGTGGTAGACAATTTAGAATATAAATGTATTACACCTTCGTCAATAGAAAATAAATTAATATACATTATCTAATAAAATGTGCAGTTTCGGCCAAATTATGGCCTTCTTCAGCGGTGTAGTTAAAAAGAAACAAACTAATATAATTACGAGAAAAGATTTGTTAATACTATTTTACTTGGGATTTCTATGAAAAATGTAATAAATATAGTTAAAAACAGATCTGTAACATATGGGGGCTTATATTGGATGTTAATAAAAATAATTTTGCGAAAATGACATATCTAAACGGAATTTGTATTCTTTCTATAAATCAGTCCAAACATTTGTCATTAAAATATCTTGAGATCGTTAACAAGGTATGAATTAATTAAGATGAATATCCATGAGAACTACAATTGAAACTAACGCATAAAATATGACAAAATCCAAGTTCATCACATTTTCGATAAGAAGACTACCATAGATTACGACACAACAGATTTTTTCGAGGATCTTTAACATTTCGTATCACTGCAAAATTTCCATTGGAACAAAGAGCATAAATACATATTCCAATCGATGCTCAACTCCACAAAGAGACTTTATTCATCACATAGAAAACGTAACTCACACCCTCGATGAAAAAGGCCACAATATGGATGAAAGTGATGCATTTCAATAATTAATGTATATTAATTTATTATTATTGACTAAGGTGTGATAAAGTGCATTAAATACCTATTGGTATTAATCGTCAATACGGAAAGCTGTTGTGAAGACCCCACGGAAAGAAGCGGCTTCGGTGGCGTAGTTGGTAGCATGCTGAGTTTCTATGCCCAAGATAGCGGGTTCAAACCCGGCCGAAGACGTCGGATTTTTTTAAGAGCGTTAAAAATCCCTCAGTATGCCTTCCTTCGAGGGGAAGTAAAGCCGGCAGTCCCATGTCATAGATTTATGGCATGTTAAAAACCTTCCACTAATTACACCTGCGTGAAGCTAAATTGGATAGATTAAGAATGTAAACAACGCTCTTAGGTTTCTACGTTCGTTGCCAACAGCCGACAGCGGTGGCGTCTAGTAGCTAAGTTCTGAACTTGGCCTAGTAGTCGTTGACGGTGGCGCTTGGCGGCAAAATTAGGAACTATTTGAAAAATTCTAAGTTGCAGTCTGTACTTAAATTTAAAAAACAGATAACACACACTAATACAGTCATCTTAATTAACACCGGTTTTCAGACAGATTCTACACACACCCCAAGTACACGGGGCTACATGACCGCGTTGTCGCAGCCCCTAATCTGAGGAACCAACCAACCAACCCACGGAAAGAACGGGGTAAGTCCATTCTGTTGGTCAGCCATCGTCACTACAGATCAGTAGAAATTAATTTCAAATAAAGTCACCGAGAGATAGAGGTTATCATTTTTAGTGGGAACGGAAAGAACGTCTTGTATCCGCTCACTTTTTCATAAATTTAACTTTTCTAGTTATTTGTTTTACATGTACCGGTACTTCCCTTATAAGAAATACATTTGGCAAGAAAAGAACTATATTGCTTACCCTCAATTGGGGTGTTTTAAATATTTCATTTTAGTATTGAAAATTTAAATTCTCTCTCCTGAAAAATTTACAGAATGTGACTTACCCCGTTTCTCATATCATTACGGAAAATTTACAAGTCATTTTTAGTGCAGTCTTCGTAACAGAATTGCCTTTCACTTGGTCAACACATTAATGTTAAATTGGGAAGTGTAAATGGGCACTTGCTTGCTTGCTCCCGGAGAAAAGCGATAGTTTGTGAGGTCCTTGGCGCTTCTTATGAGTTTAACATCCCTTTTACCTGCCGGGATCTCATCGTCAAGGGTGTATTTTAATGTTGAAAATGACACTACGAGCAATCAGGGTCCAGTTTAGCAAACACGTAAAGTTAAGCTATTTTAACGATTGCCAAAAGTTGAAAAGCTACAAGACCCAATAAAGTGTCAAAAAGCTCAACAAATTACTTCTGGCTAAAATTATATTTTGAAAAACAAACCCTTGTTGATGTGTAACATTTTTCCACTCGGTTGCTGGATATTTTTGTGGGAGTGATTTTGAAAAATGGGACGGAAGTGTGTAAGACGCACTGCCAGCTGGATCGTATCCCTCCTGGACATTCATCAACACACAAAAAACAGTTTTATTTACACACTAATAATACATAAGAAGTCCAAGACTCTCTTTTTTTTCTTCACTGCCTACTAGATATTTCTACTCTCACACTGCCTTCTTGATTGTTCTCGCACTGCCTTCTTGATACTCTGCTGCTAATCACATCAATATGACTCATTTTAACAGAATCCATAAAAAATTACGTGTTGGTCTATGAATCAAGAGGTGCTGGAACTGGGCAAGCCTTTCATGACCTACTGCTGTGCACATTACATTTACTCTCAAGTTGTCCTATTTATAAGGAATTTAAGGTTATGAGCGGTGTCGCGTCTATTA
This sequence comes from Meconema thalassinum, assembly GCA_946902985.2. Taxonomy (NCBI): domain Eukaryota; kingdom Metazoa; phylum Arthropoda; class Insecta; order Orthoptera; family Tettigoniidae; genus Meconema; species Meconema thalassinum. Next base: position 299,572,132 of record OX336396.1, on the reverse strand, counting down.
ATCTAGTCGATCCATATCGTATTCTTTATTTAGGCTAGTGCTGGTGGAAGCTACAAATCATCTAATGAAATGAGTTCTGTATTATAAACTACAATATCTGTAAAACACTCATTTTACAATAGATTAATATTTGTGCCAATAATATTATAAAATACCAGTGTATCAGCAATTTCACGTGAGGTTTCTTCAATGTCAGATCTTACACATCGTATGCGACTACTGCAAGGCTCGTAATTTTTTTTAAATTGAACATCTTCAACAGATTCAAATGTAATTAAATGAAATTTGCGAGAAGCAGATTTCTGAATTTCTCAAAACGGAAGTCGATATTTCGATTTTGAATTGACCATGCATGGATCGACACTAGCGCTCGTAGTGATAGACTTAGGTCACTGGTGCCCTTGACTTGTCAGTATAGTGTATGTCACCATGCCACGAACACGTAAGAGGCGTTTGGTTAATACACACAATATTCAAAAGTGGAATAATAAAATGAACAAGTAGCTCCGTGAAGAACTAAAGCCTATTTTCATATATCCTACCTATGTTAATTGCCTCTATCAAAATACAAAATTTTAGTTTGACTGCTGTAATAGATTCGTAGATATTGAGAACCGTCTAAATATTTCGGATGGTCACCATGTTGGACTGTTATATGTATAGGTCATAGAGTCATGTACCATTAAAGGAAAATTATTGCGTAAGTTCATTATTCAAACTTTCACTTCGATCGCAAGATTACGACTCAAGAAATAAAAACTTAATTTTAGAATTCGCACAGCCGCCATCTTGAGGTTTTGTAAACAATTGATCTAAATTAGATACAAGTCCATTACAATGTTTATAACCATTTCCTGTACCAAGTTTTATTGCGTTTGGAACATTAAATCGCGAGAAAGGTCTATTTAAAATTCTCAATTTCGCTTGGCTGCCTTGTTCGTTTTCTAGTTAACCGGTTTTTGAAAGTCTTATAGATGAACTTCCAGTAGTGCCCTTTATCTCTGTACAAAATGTCAGGGTGAAACCGCTAATAGTTTCAGAGATATAGAATGCCGGTGAAATATTTCGCACAGCCGCCATCTTGTGGTTATGTAAACAATTGAACAAAGTTAGATGTCGGTGCATTACAATGTGTATAAGCATATACTGTACCAAGTTTTATTGCGTTTGGCTGGTTAAATCGCGAGAAACGTCTATTTAAAAGTCGCAAATTCGATTGGCCGTCTTGTTGGTTTTGTAGTTACCAGTTCCTCAAACGTCACATAGGTGAACTTCTAGTAGTTCCCTTTATCACCGTAAAAAATTCCAGGGTGATATCGGTAATAGTTTCGGGGTATATTGAATGCTGGTGAAATATTTAGCACAGCCGCCATGTTGGATTGGTGAGACGTAATAAAATTTGAAGGGCACGGTCGGGGTCGCCCGGAATACTGCTATGAACTTACCAAGTTTCATTGAAATCGCTCCAGCCATTTAGAAGTTATTAAGGGGGCGCACACAAAAATCCTCTCCCTCACACACACACACACACGCACACGCACATATAGACAGACACACGGACAAAAGGTGATCACATAAGCCTATTTTTTTCATAAATGAATATAGGCTAAAAATCAGACAGTAGTAAGATTCAGCGACGAACCTGGAACGAGTTGGTAACAAGATGAGGACATTGTAATAAATGAACGATCAACTAAAAATGAAATTACTTAAGAGAAACGTAAACCTCGCCAAGAGAAGACGAAGACGGACGATACTCGTATGGTTTCGTTCAAACAATTCATGAACACCGTGTATGGGCAGACCATTTCTTATGTAACACTTTACGGGGAAATAGAATCGCCTATCTTCATTATGTTAATGTATAGGTGCATTTTCATGGAAACTATGATAGCTACATAGCTCAACATTTTACAGCGTATGAACACGGGCATTGTGGGCATACTGAAATGATAATATTCTTCAATTGGAATAGTGAGGGAGATATTAATTTCTATTTTACCTAAGTCATGAGGGTAAAAATTGGATAGGAAAAAATATCTCCCTCATTATTCCCATTTAAAAAATATCATTTCAGTATACGCACAACGCCTGTATTCATACGCTGTAAAAATTTGAATTATGTAGCTATCATGGTTTCCAAGAAAATATACCTATAAACTAACGTTGTGAAGATAGGTGATTATTAGGGCCCGGATAGTTATGTGCTTAACTTTTCAGAAATATGTATTTATTTATGTGCTTAAAAATGGGAAAATATGTGATTATGTTTCCAAAATATGTTCTTAAATTTGTACCATATTTATGTTTTGAAAGCTTTAGCTATTGTGTAACTGTTGGTTTTCTCAAGATGAACAGCTGTCAGTACAAATGACTGTGATGGATCGCATTTTAACGCACCAACTATGATGTTGACTACGTAACGGCCAGTGTCGTCGGTCGTCTCGTCCATTGTAATCCACACAGCGTTGTCGCCAATTTCACTACGAATTCTGTGCACTGCCTCTGAGTAAAGTTTAGGTAAATAGTTCTTACATAGTATTGACTCGTCAGGGAGAGGAATTTTGACGTACTTCTCTAACGTGCCACGTAGCACTGGATTCTGCAGTTTGTTCAGTGGTATATCAGCCGCAAGAAATGCATGGCAAATGTCTTGTGAGAACTAGCAGTTTGCTGGACCAGATCTCACATCATGCATTTTGGAAAGCAAACGTTGTGTCGACTTCTTTAAAAATGCACATTTCACGTGATTCGTTGTCGCAACATGTTGCGTAACTTGTGAACGCATGTCTGCCGCTATGGGTTTCTAACAAATGTTGCAAAATAAAACAGTTCCATCAGTTCTAAAAACGTCTCCGAACTCTCGTACTAAACGATTCAAAGTAACACTTTTCGCACTTTTGGGGCGCATCGTATTCGTTGAAACGAGAACGCCACTGTCACTATACTCACAAGCTTCGCAGACCACTGTGATTTCAAGTAAAATTTCCCGTCTAGGTAAGGACTAGTCGAGGATTATTGAGCCTGTTAACTCCAGCCCGCCTGCTGTACTTAATGACCGGGAAATCCCTGTCTTGAAATACTACTACAGTATGGAAGACAATGGAGCTCTGACGAAATAGGGAAGCCAATCACTGGAATTTCAAAGGGTCGAAAATGTGGGCAGCAGTCATCCAAGAAGTACAACATACGACCAAATATAGGAAATATGTGCTTATGAATAAACACGCCAGAATATGTATTTATAAAAACCGTAAAAATATGTAAATAAATAGAAAATATTTAATTAAATAAAAAAATATTTAAACAGATAACTATCCGGGCCTTAGTGATTATACTGTATTTCCCCTTAAAATTTACAAATTATGAACGTTACTAATGTGTGTGAAGACGCGTCCTTATACATGAATAATGTACTCATAGCTAATTGTAGGCCTATCATAGAAGTTAACATTGCATGAAAGACCCTTTTATCTGGCATAATTGTAATTTGATATTGTTTAATGTAATATTATAATCTATTCATGATGCATTTTGCTTTTCAGGTTACTTGCTGGTCAACATAACTGCAGCGTGTTCTATGTTCCTCTGCACTTAACTGGTGAGTACTAATGGATAAGTTTGTCATTTCCCTTCGTGTGTTTGCTGAATCATATAAAAACTGTGGACACTACAATATCGAACTACTAAATTAAATTTGAGTATTAGAATAGCGTGACAAATCTTCCTAGACTCGTTTCTTTCTGTGTAGACAGAAAGTCTAAATAAACACAAGTCATCGGCCATGTCCTTGTTTAAAGACATTCTGTCAGCCAATAACGTAAAAATCTGGGTACACTATTATTAGCCTAATTTTCACATTTTGCAAAAAAGAGGAAAAAGTAGAATTATGAGATCGGGCAAATGTCTGTCGGTCCTTCTGTCTGTCTGTCTAGCTGTGTGTGTGTGTGTCCCCTATCAACTCCTAAACGGCTGCAGCAATCAAAACAAAATTTGGAAGGAGTAAAGAAAGATCTGTACCTGAATATCTCACGGCCATATTTCAAAATGACGTCAGTGCTACCAACTGCTGAAAAATCGCAATTGAAATTTGATCTCCATGTTGGATATCCTGGAAGATATGAATAGGAGCTATTTCAAAATTGGCACAAGTACAGATAATAATATTGCAGTTTAATTTCCAGGAGGCCATACATGGCAGTGTTGCCAAAATGATTATAAGCCTGCTGATAGGTCCAAATTTTAAATGCATACAACTTCTACACTATCAATTGGATTTCAACCAAATTTCGTATGTGCTATGTGGACCTAAACAGATACGACTGAGCGTATTCTTAAGATCCATCAGGGCTGCTAACTGTTAATAAATGCTCTCAATTTTTAAAATCCAAATACCCATATATCCGAAAGTATGCAATCCGACAGCTTTAAACTATGCACACGTATAGTACCTGACATTCTATATTAATTTGGAGTAACTAATATACGTCAGTGCTGCCAGAATGATTCTAAGCCTGCTGATAAGTTCAATTTTTAAATGCATGTAACTTCTATACTAATGAATGGATTTCAGTCAAATTTGGCACAAATATTATTTCAGATCATTTCTGACCAATACATGCATTACATTGTTTCCAACATGATTTTACGTGCGCTGTTAGATCCAATGTTTAACTGCATGTAACGTCCATGCTATCCATTGGACTTCAACCAAATTTTGTATTCTGTACCTTAAGAGATGGAACTAAGAATATATTCAGTTACCAGGGCTACCAACTGTAGTTCTCTATTAGGCTACATTATGCCAGGTATACAGTATTTCGAACTAATTAGAAATTTCGATATTACCAACTTAATTTCGTCATTATTCTAGATAGATCCATATAGATTAGTTATTGGCATGAATCTTAAATTTTAAGAAAAGTAGGCTCTTTAGTTCGTCACGGAAATTCTTGTTTTACCTGGTATTAGTCTGTAGTCAAATCGAGGGGAAAATAGAAGGGTTCAGTATCGGGATTCAAGCAGAGCGTTATTATCAACCTTCCTGCCAACACGCGTTAGTTGTGTTGCAGCAAACGATATTGGAGGGGGCAGCTCAATCACCCCACCCAGTATACAGTGTAATGTGCGTACATTTATGGCAGCGGCCCATATAACTACCTACTACCTGTACCAAGTACCGAGTACCTGGACAGTATCTCAGAATTCGTAGAAGGAAACTATTTCAAAACAAACCCTAGCGCTCTATTGGGCTAATATGTTTCAGGTATATTTCAAGAAAAACATAAATGCCAATTAAAACTCAGCAATTTCTCTAGGTTTGTGACGTGTCTTCTGTGGAGTTTCACCTAGGACGCCAAGCAGACTCACCAGTGGGCTGTTGGTGTCTGCGCCCGGACCCCCACAGGAGTAGCGAACTGCGCGCTACCTCCCTTTTCACGAAGCGCAATTGCACCCCTTAACTGCCAGAGCTAAAGGCTCAAGCAGCCTTAACCTCCTTATGAAGGCTTCCAAAAAGATGGCATTTTGGCTTTCACAGCCAGTGAATTAAAACTCAGCAATTCTTCTAGGTTTGTGCCGTGTCTTATGTGGGGTTTCGCCTCGGACACCAAGCTGACACATCAGCGGGCCCTTTGTGTCCCCGCCTGGACCCCCACAGCAGTAGCGAACTGCGCGCTATCTCCTTTTTTATGAAGTGCGCCTGCGCCTCATAACTGCGAAAGCTAAAAGCTCAAGCAGCCTTAACCTCCCTATGAAGACTTCCAAATGAGTATATATTGGCTTTCACGGTTTCGCGAAACCTCACACAAGACAGGGCACAAACCTAGAAAAGTTGCTGAGTTTTAATTCTTTGAATGTGAAAGCCAATACACTATATATACCAGTATTGCCAATTTAATTCTGTAGTAAAATGGTGTTGTTACAGCTAGGTCTATAAAGATCAATGGTAAGCATCTTAAATTTTAAGTAAATTAGACTCATTAATTCGTCACGGAAGCACTTGTTTACTTACTGTTTCCCAGAATACATGACATATCTGTTACCCCTCCGATGGGCATGTGGTGCCTCTGCAGACCCTCTTAATGTAGTGATTTAATAGGAAATTTTGTTGGCTAGATTGCAGCTTTCTTTACCTGACTTTCAATTTCTGACAGTGCAGGTCTGCAGGTATGATAACCTCAACTGAATCTTATTTTTCACCTAGTGTTTTCCTATGTACTATTTCCAATATAAATTAAGGTTAACTTATATTTTTTCAGATTTTACATGCAGAAAAATGACAATAATGTTCGTAACAGTATCACTTAGAGCGCGGGCACCGTAATATTACGTTCGAAGGTAACTTTTAACAAGAAGTTCCGTGAAGAACTATACAGCCTACTTTTCATGCCAATGATTATTCTACACAATATGAACCTATCTAGAATAATGACGAAATTAAGTTGGTAATATCGAAATATCTAATTAGTTCAAAATATACCTGGTATAATGCAGCCTAATAGAGCACTCCAGTTGGCAGCCCTGGTGACTGCATTTATATTTTAGTTCCATCTCTTAAGGTACAGAATACAATGGACGTTACATGCAATTAGACACTGCATCTATCAGCACGCGTAAAAGCATGTTGCCAACAATACCATACGTGTGCTGGTCAGAAATAATCTGAAATATTATGATATCTTGTTGTGCCAATTTTGGATGAAATCCATTTGTTAGTATAGAAATTACATGTATTTTAAAATTGGACATATCAGCAGGCATAGAATCATGTTGGCAGCACTGCCTTGTATTAATTACTCCAAATTAATCTAGAATGTCAGGTGCTACACGTATGCAAAGTATAGAGTTGTTGGCTTGCATACTTTCTGATATATTGATATTAGGTTAAAAACAATATAGACAGCATTTATTAACAGTTGGCAGCCCTGATTGCTCTTAACAATACTTATAGTCATATCTGTTATGGTACACATAGCACATACGAAATTTGGTTGAAATCCAACTGATAGTATAGAAGTTACATGTATTTAAAAATTGGTACTATCAGCAGGCTTATAATCATGTTGGTAGAACTGACGAATATAAATTACTCCAAATTAATCTAAAATGTCAGAATATACGTGTGCATAGTTTAAAGCTGTTGGCTTGCATACTTTCTGATATATTGGTATTTGGATAAAAATAAATAAAGAGAGAGAGAGAGCAATTATTAACATTTGGCAGCCCTGGTGGCTCTTAGGAATACGCTCAGTCATATCAGTTTATGTATATATATTACATACAAAATTTGGTTAAAATCCAATTGATAGTGTAGAAGTTATATTCATTTAAACATTGGACCTATCAGAAGGCTTAAAATTATTTTGGCAACACTGTCATGGTTAGCCTCCTGGAAATTAAACTGAAATATTCTTACCTACATGTGCGCCAATTTTGGAATAACTCCCATGCATACCTTGCAAGAGCTCAAATTTCTAGTGCGTTTTTTCAGCAGTTGGTAGCACTGATATCATTTTCAAATATGGACGTGAGATATTCCGGTGCACATCTTTACTCATACTAAATTTGGTTTTGATTGCTGCAGCCGTTTAGGAGTTGATAGGGGGGGACACACACACAGCCAGACAGACAGAAGGACAGACAGACAGACATTTTCCCGGATCGATCTCATAAGTCTACTTTTTCCTCATTTTTGCAAAATGTGAAAAGTAGGCTAAAAACTGCGGCGAGCGTAATATTACGTTGATCGATTTCTCGCGCTTTGTGTTGGAGACGACCGTAATATCACAGCTCTAGCATTCGCGTATGGGTGCCAGTAAGCATGAAGTTGCACATACTATCGCTAGATAGCACCACGTCACTGTTCAGCGGAAGAATATCGATCTGTTCGAAGGCAAGCGATGCAAGTTCAAGTAGGTCAAATCTGTTTTCCTATCGTTTGTTTTTATTCTTTGTGAACAGATTTTTCTCTCGCAAAAGCGTTGAGTTTATTCTATGACTAGTATATATATTTGGGGTTATAATTCGCATTACAGATTCTGAATCTGACGCAACCGAAGAGACAGTTCTACCTTCTACTTCTGCCAGCGCGCCCGCTCGTTCCAGGACGAGAGCGCGCGCAACAGCTGTTTACGGATTTTTTTAATTTTTTTTACATTATTGTTTTATTTTCAATCCTGTCGAATTTTTATTAAATTTGTAGTGTAAGGGTTCGAAAATCGAACGGACTTTTGAATTTATTTGTAACTCAAACCACATTCAGTTTGTGCCATCCTGAACTTAGCCATACATTCTGGAAATCAGCCAACACATGGCTGAGGAGCAACATTTAAGGCATCAGCAGGGTAAGTGGTATGATTGGTCTTGATAATGGCGGCCAAGCAGTCAACTCAATTTTTTCAAACAAAGGAGCTGAGTGTTAAAAAGCTAAGGACATGTTTCTTTTGCAGGGTGACGTTCAAGGCTAAGACGGATGGTACAGTATGTGACAGGAAATAGGGGTTGACCAAAACGAAAATTTAGAGAATTATTTAAGCCTCGGGTGAAACGTACCCATGCGCGAGTCCTCACATTAGAACCTTTCTACACAATGGAGTTTAGTTCAATGCTACATTATTTTTGTCCTTAAGGGAAACTATTAGCACAGCAGAAATGAGGGGAATAGAAGAATTAAATGTGTTGTTACTGGAGAATGATGAAGATCAGATGGGTAGATGGGGTTACAAATGAAGAAGTATTAATACTAGTGGGAGAGGAGAGGAGATTCTGACGACTGCTAATGAAGAACTTAAATAAGTTGCTGGGACACATGCTAATAATAATGATAATAATATCGCATGTTCTCGGGTGCTGGTTGCACGCTTTGAAATTTGACACCCAGAGGGTAGCTTGCATGTCGAATTTCGTTGTTCCTTCAATCACTATGAAAGTCTAGGAGGTTAGATATCTAAGCTCCTTGAACACTATAGCGCTTTCTATTAGAGAAATGAGGAACTTTGCGTTGGCGGAAACTCCCGAGATTAATTTTGCCATTATGAACACGTCCTACTGAATTCAAACGGATTCTTTGACATGCCAACATCGTATGACATGCGTGTCGTTTTTTGCCGCCTTTCAAAAATCACTTACCACGGCCAGGAGCGAACCTGCAATCTTGGGGTTAGTAGACCGACACGCTATCCACTCACCTACCGTGGCAAGCCAGGACACCCAAAAGTAACAGACTTTGTTATGGAAGGAAGGTTTGAGGAAATGAACTGTAGGGGTAGACCAACGATAAAGTATGTTAAGTAGATTACCTCAGATGTAATGTGTGGTAGCTATATAGATATGAAGCGATTAGCTCAGGACAGGGATGTTGGAGGGCTGCATCAAACCAGTCAAAAGACTAAATACTCAAACAACAACAAAAACAGGGGAAACTATGTTTCCAGCTGCTAGTAGAACTGGAGTGACTTGCTTACGTATGTTATATTGCTTGTATAAATTTGTGACGAAATCTCTTGCTCGAAAATCGTGAAAACGAAAACGAACAGGAAATGGACGACGCTTTAGATGAACCTGATTTTGTGTGCTCGCAAAAGACTCAATGTGTAAATAATTCTACAAGATATGTTTTCAGACAGTGTCAATAAATATGGTCTTTAGTTTCATTACGGATTTTGATATTAAAGAAATACAGAGTTGTCTTTTGAGTCTTCAGTCCTTGGACTGGTTTGATGCAACTCTCCAAGCCTCCCTGTCCTGAGCTAATCATTTCATCTCTACATAGCTACAGTAGCACACCTGGGCAATTTGTTTAAAATATTCAAATCTTGGTCTACCCGTACAGTTCTTGTCCTCAACCTCTCCTTCAATAACTAAGTTTGCTATTCCCTGGTGTCTTAGTATGTGTCCTACCAAACTATCTCTTCTCTTCATTATCAGTCGTCAGAAGCATCTCTCCTCTCCCACTCGTCTTAATATCTCTTCGTTTGTAACCCTATCTACCCATCTGATCTTCATCATTCTCCTGTAACACCACAATTCAAATGCTTCTATTTTCCTCTTTTCTGCTGCACCAACAGTCCAAGTTTCACTTCCAACATGATTTTCTAATGCCTGAATCTGTATTTGATTTCAACAAATTCCTTTTCTCTACGAATGCTTTCCTTGTCTGAGCCAACCTACATTTTATATGTTCTTTGCTTCGTCCATCACTAGTTACTTTACTTCCAAAGTAGCCTTCTTTAGCTTTTCACCTTAGAGTTAGACGTGAATAGGGGTTTCTGACTCCTTAGAGATGCATTCCATTTTTTGTTTGTTTTACATATATTGATTTTCATCATGAATTCGTAGTTTAATTCAACGTGTCCCCTTCATGTGTAGTGGTCAGCGTGGTTAGCTACCACCCAGGAGGTTCGAGGTTCGATTCCCGGCTCTGCCACGAAATTTGAAAAGTGGTATAAGAACTGGAACGGATTCTGCTCAGCCTCGGGTGATCCAGATGAGTAGAGGGGGTCCGATGCCCACCTCAACTATCCTCGAAGCGGTTATCGTTATTTCTCACTTCGTCTCCGGGAAAATGCTGGGATGGTACATACCGTAAGGCCACGGTCGCCTCTTTCCCTATTCCTTGCCTATCCCTCCCAATCTTCCCATCCATCATGAGGCCCGTGTTCGCTTTGCAGGTGATGCTACCAGGGAGAGGTGCTGATCCCACCTCCCCAGTTGTATCGCACGACCAGGTGCTTCAAGCTCCAGGACACTACCCTGGCGGCGTTAACGGTGGGATCCCTCCCTGAGTCCGAGGTAAGAGCCAACCTGGAGAGTAAACCGACTAAAAATAAAAAAAATAGTTCAACTTTAGCACAATGTTAACAATCGTGGAAATAATATACAGACGTAAATAAAACTACCTATTAAGGGACCACATAAGCCTCCGTGGCTTAGGCGGCAGCACGCCGGCCCCTCACCGCTGGGTCCGTGGTTCAAATTCCGGTCACTCCATGTGAGATCTGTGCTGGACAAAACGGAGGCAGACAGGTTTTTATCCGGGTAATCCGGTTTTCCCTGTCAACATTTCATTCCAGCAACACTCTCCACTATCATTTCATTTCATCTGTCATTTATTTAATCATTGTCCCAGAGGAGTTCGACAGGCCTCGGCAGCCGGCACAGTTCATATCCTCGCCGCTAGATGGGGGCTTCATTCATTCCATTCCTGACCCGGTCGGAGACTGGAAGCAGGCTGTGGATTTTCATTTACATTAATGGACGCCATGAAATATATATTGACCGTCTTGCTTCAGATAAAAGGGAGCTGATCCTTGTGTATTACTCTTTCACGAAATGATTGCCGGCGGTCGAGATGGGAACTATTCTCTGTTTACTTGTGTCACACGTCACTCCGCTTCTTTGACAGGTACAGTTGCGCGAGTAGGATATGAGTCAGCTCCAGTAGCTGCCCGTGGTGACATGAGTTCCTGTGACGCTTATCTGCGCTTCTAATGCAGGTAGCGCGCGCAATGCTGCTTGACTTATGTGCAGACTACACTGTGTCATCACTAGGGCTCGGATTTTTAGGTAAATAAATATGTTTTATGTAAATACGTATTTTAAGAATTTTTTCTATAAATACATAAATTCCTGTTTTACACTTATTAGCGCATAAAAATACAGAATACTTACATTTTTTAAATCAGTATGCTAGATCTTTCAGTTCATTGCATTTTTCTTAAAAGTTACTCCAACCTGTGAGCTATCTAATCTTTATGCAGAGTGGTATGTCAGCTTGTAACTGAATTAATCTTAACTTGTCGCCCCGTGCCACTCACTGTGGAACCCGGGGATTTCCTTGTCCATAGCCATATTGCACAATGTGCTAGACCTACACCCCCAGCTACCTGGAACAAGTGTCACTCACATGCAGTTCAATTCTGTCACTGTGAAGTGAAAGGCAGTTGTACGATGTCTAAAGTATAAGCAACAACAAGTTATCGTCTGCAGCATTATGTTGCAGAATTTAACGATTATTTTACTTCTGATGGGGGCGTTCTGTTATCCCAACCATGTGGGAAAGCAATCAAGGCTGAACAGCGATCTCAAGTTACACAACACGTCAAGGGCAAGAAACATATTGCCGCAGTTTCGCACCTTCAGAAGAAGTGTTTCGCGATAATTGTCGGTTATATGTGATGGACAACCTGAAGATGTATCCCGTTGTGTTTTGCAATGCTTCGGGAGTCAGTGAGGCATAGCATAAATTGCTTTCGTGATTACTGCATATTGTTTATATTCACATTAATAAACTAAATTATAATATTAAATATTATTACATTTTCCCCACATAATTCAGATATTTTTAATACATAAAAAAATAAATATTTTCCCGATTTTTAGCACCTAAAAATCTGAGCCCTAGTCATCACTGTATACTCCTCTTTACCCCGCGGGGCTCCTGCTACAATATAATCAATAAACGGTGGCGCAGCCAGGCTCAGCGGCAATCAGATCTTAAATAGGTAATACGCTATGCGATTGTTTACTTGTCTGCCTGTCTGTTTGTTTATTATTTGTGTGTTCTTAAAACACACACTGATTCTTTTATCGACTCGTTAAATGAATCCTCATTTACAATACGCCACTGCGGTTTGTTTGAATTTGCTGTGTGTGATGTTTTTTTTTTTTTTTCTGTTCCCTGTTCTAGCTGGAGAAACTCTTTTGATGTGCTCTTGCAGACAGTGGAAGAAGGGTTGTATTTATTTCAATATGAGTATGTGGGACTTGATTGATAGATGTGTGTTGATGGATTGATGGCAGCATGCAGCTCGTCAGTGCACGTGGATGCCTGAAGTCAGAGGGTTCTCGTATCGACACATGCTGTCAGCTACATTTGTGTTCGACCAAACCACAATCAACTTCAGGCACAGACATGTTCATTTCAGTGTTGGCAAGTCATAAATCCCCCCCTCTCCCATCTTCCCACAGAACTAGAGTACGATCAACATCTGACTGTTTCGTCTAAAGTCTGTAGGAACATTAGGGATTTTTACAAAAATATGATATAGGGCTGGCTGTTCATCTGGCATCATCGTGGACAATAAGTAGTTCCACTACTAACTAAAGAGCCTTCTTCTTCTTCTTCTTCTTCTCCTACTTCTTCTTCTTCTTCTTTAGGAATATTCTACAATACAGTAGATTTCCTTCATCCCAAAAATACTCTACTCCTCCACAAATTTCGGTCTTCAGCATCTTCCTCGGTTAAGCCTCTGGTAGCATTGCTTCTCTTTACACGATCCATCCATTGTTCCCTTGGTTCACCCCGTTACCGTTTGCCTTCAGCTTGCCAATGTAACATTAAATTTGGATTTGTAGTATTCTGCATCCTTTTCACATGTCCAAACCATTGTAATCATCTTTCTTCAACCACCTCTAGTACATTTTTTTTTTACCTGCATACTTTTTCATATTCTCGTATTTCTAATGTTATCCAATCTTGATTTTTGCCGCCCTCCTCCAATAATCCATCTCTGTTACTAATAATTTGTTTGCTTGCTGTCTGATAAAAATCCACGTTTCTGCTGCATACATTAAAATAGGTACTTTGTACCAATTAACTGTAAATACGTTTCTTAGTGTTGGTTAAAATATTTCTGCTCCATTAAACGGAATTTAATGCTCCAATTGTTCTCCCAGCCACACTTACTCTTTTCTCAATTTCAGATGAACTCATTCCCCCAGTTTCTATTATTGAACCCAAATATTTAAATTTAGTACCGGGTGAGTTAGCCGTGGTCGTTACGGCGTGGCTGTAGGCAGTCGCTCACATCCGGGAGGCGAGGAGGTTCGAATCCCCCACCGGCAATCCTGAAGATAGTTTTCTGTGGTTTCCCATCTTCCTTCCAGGCAAATGCCGGGGTTGGTCCCTAACTATAATCCACAGCCGCTACCTTCCAACTCCTTACATTAACACTTTCCTCCCCGAACAACACTCCACACGCGACGGTACTTGTTGCTCACCCAATGGGTGTCCGTATTGAAGCAGCTACACAACTCTGGCGAGTCGAACATGTCCTCCGACACTCCCAGCACTCAAAGCCATACAAAAAAATAGTGACTGTTTGATTTTCTGCATTTCTTAAAATTTTAGATTCATACCAGTGAGTTCGTCTAGACCAGCGTTTCCCCAACTTTTATTCTCCCGTACCCCTTTATACATATTTAACTAAAATAGTACCACCTAAGAAGTAAACTTTTAAAACGTTTAATATTTCATGGGCAATATGTACTTAACTTAAAGGCATTAATAATAAACAAGTAGTTCCCTGAAGAACTATACAGCCTATTTTCATATATCCTACTTATGTTAATTGCCACTATCAACATACACAATTTCTGTTTGATTGCTGTAATAGATTCGTAGATATTAAGAACCGACTAAATATTTCGGATGGTCGCCATGTTGGATTTTATATATGTAGGTCCTAGAGTTATGTACTGTTACAGGCAGATTATTGTGAACGTGTAGTATTCAAACTTCAATCGCATAATTAGGACACAAGAAAAAACAAGGAGATTTTACATTTTTTCACAGCTGCCATCTTGAGGTTATGGAAACAATTGAAGTAAATTAGATGCCAGTGGATTAACATTCGTATAAGGATTTACTGTACCCAAGTTTCACTGCACGCGGATGGTTAAATTGCGAGAAACGTCCATGTGAATATTTATAATTCGCGTCACCGCCATGTTGGATTTGTGATCACCAGGTTATTTAAAGTCCTATAGGTGAGCTTAAGTTCACAGCCCCTATGAACATTAAAAAATGCAGTTTGATTGCTAAAATAGATTCGTAGATATTGAGTATCGTCTAAATATTTCGGATGGTCGCCATATTGGATTGTTAAATGTATAGGCCATAGAGTCATGTACCATTAAAGGAAAATTATTGCGTAGGTTCATTATTCAAACTTTCACTTCGATCGCATGACTACATCACAAGAAATAAAAACTTAATTTTAAAATTCGCACTGCCGCCATCATGAGGTTATGTAAACAATTGAACTAAATTAGATACCAGTGGATTACAATGCGTATAAATATTTCCTGTACCAGGTTTCAGTGCGCTTGGAACATTAAATCGCGAGAAAGGTCTATTTAAAATTTTCAAATTCGCTTGGCCGCCATGTTCGTTTTGTAGTTAACCGGTTTTTGAAAGTCTTATAGGTGGACTTCCAGTAGTGCCCTTTATCTCCGTACAACATTTTAGGGAGATGCCGCTAATAGTTTCAGAGATATAGAATGCTGGTGAAATATTTCGCACATCCGCCATCTTGTGATTATGTAAACAATTGAACGAAGTTAGATGTCGGTGCATTACAATGTATATAAATATATACTGTACCATGTTTCATTGCGTTTGGTTGGTCAAATCACGAGAAACGTCTATTTAAAAGTCGCAAATTTGCTTGGCCTCCATGTTGGTTTTGTAGTTACCAGGTTTTCAAAAGTCACATAAGTGAACTTATAGTAGTTCCCTCTATCACCATAGAAAATGTCAGGGTAATATCGGTAATAGTTTTGGAGATATTGAATGCTGGTGAAATATTTCGCACAGCCGCCATGTTGGATTGGTGAGTTGTAACAAAATTTGAAGGGCACGGCCGAGGTCGCCGGGAATAGTGCTATGAACTTTCCGAGTTTCATTGAAATCGCTCCTGCCGTTTAGATTTTATTAGGGGGGGACACACACACGAATCACACACACACACACACGCGCACACACACACGGACAAAAGGTGATCTGATAAGCCTATTTTTTCAAAATTGAAAATAGGCTAATAAAAATACCACAACTATTTATAGCTTATTAGCCAACTTTCGATTTTTGCAAAAAATGCAAGTAAACTTATGAGATCAGCACAGGGCGAAAAATTGTGTTTCTGTGTGTGTGTGTGTGTGTGTACTCTGTAAGTCTGCCCCCCCCTCCCCCCTATCAATTCGAACATGGTGAAACCGAATTGAACGAAATTTGGTACATAGATATCACTAGCAAAGGGCACCTCAGTGTCATGTTTTATATCGCCGCCATCTTGACGGAAACGTAATGGCGGCCACCCACATGTAAAAAGCTTAAATCAATTTACGACCAACCTAATCATCTGATCTCTACCAATTTCTGCAAAGTTATACCTTTATGTATGAAAAAATCTTTTGACCAAACTACAAGGTCATCAGCCCAATAATTTGAGGATGACGGCCATGTTTCTGTGCAAATCGATTCCCCCTGTTTATTCAAACACGGTGAAACCGAATTGAATGAAATTTTGTACAGAGGTAGCACTAGCAAAGGGCGCCTTATATTCATGTTTAATATCCGTATAACACGTTGTATTTGAACAAGCTACTACAACCAACATTCAGTTATACTCCTTGAAAAGGACAAAGAGCAATAACAATACCCATGCATTTAGGAGAAAGTAGGCTATATGTTCCTTACTGAACATCTAGTTTTTCAGAACATCACTCGTCCGCATGGGCCCCTTAAATTGGATTTATGAAATACGGTCGAACACCTATTTACTTTTTTTAAGCTGTTATTTTTCTCTTCAGTTTCAAACTTCTCGCCTATGTCCTTCAAGGATTGCTCCGTTAGGAATCCTTCACCCCCCACTTTTCACCCCTTAGCCCATATCGGAAAAACATTAGGCACGTGTCTGCTTAATTTTTTTAATGATTAGTTTATATGCCAAGTATCACATCCCCAAATGAAACCACTCGTGAAATATTATTATTCAATGAAATGCACGTTATCCCCCTTAACACCCCTTTAGAACCTGAAATTAAAATTCCTTCCCTGGTGGACGTTTTCGACATACAACAAACATATCCCAAAATGTAATGTTTATAACTTTAATAGTTTTGGCTGGGCGATGATGAGTGAGTGAGTCAGTCAGGATAGTTTCTTTCATTTTTAGGTAGATTTCATTAGAAAGCTAACTATTGCAATGTGTCCCATGTTTCGACTTCCGGAAAATGTCGACACATCTTCGCGTTTCACATCCCCCAGATCCCAAAACCACCGTCAGTTCAAAAGTTTATATATAATTTATGTATGATTATATATATATATATATATATGTATATATATGTATAGATATCAGTTTCTTGTGGACACGATAACTGCCGTAATTTTGCACCAATCACTTTGAATTTTTTACATAATATTGAACCCGCTGAGCTATGGTTCATGTGATATTTTTTTTATGACAGAGCATTTATGATGGGATGTTGTACTTTTGAACACACCCAGGAAGCCTCGTGAAGCTGAGAGATCACGCGATACTTTGAAGTAGCGGTGAATCGCACTTTTGACTTTGGTGTAAACTGCTAATTATTATCTGAGGTCTTATTAATTATTTTTATCTTTCCTACGAGACTCAGAATATTCCATTTCGTCATGCTGCATTATTAAAACATTTTGGAGAATGTTTATTTTTACTTTAGGTAAGGTAATACCCTTGCAGATACGCAAAAAGGAACGTAAGTAGTCGCTCAACGTTTTCGTTTTGACGACCTACTTTCTAGAGACACCCAGTACCGGAGCACTGCGTCTTGAGAATCCGCCTTGTGTAGGCGTGGAATTACATTTGTCCTACGAGACGTAGAAGAATATCCGCTGTTTAGCGTTAAAAGTGATTATAAAGTGCCATCGAGCAAGCAAATACTAATATCCACTGTCGATGAAGTCCAGTGAATTAAATAAGAAGCTTGGGAAATAATTATTGGCAAGTATAGTGTATTGCACAACATTGCTGTGACATCACATATTACCCACGCGTATGTGGAGGGCAGGTGCCTAGTGGAAATATACAGGTAATAGTGTTACAATTATCCTGAATAAGTGTGATTATAATTGTATGAGATATTTAAATTGCCAAAGTGGAAATTTCATCTTTGAAACGTCGTATAATTCACGGATGCTGCGTGATACAAAAGTAGCGTCACTAGCACGTGCAGCATTATAAAATAGTATTAGCTCACATGCTAATCCACATCTGCAAGATTAAGGCTGTGTCGTATTTTATAATTGAAGCCTAGAATAGTCACGACGGACATTATAATTTTGGAAGTGAGAGGATGAATAATCACGCAACTTATTTCGCTACCCACGTGATTGGACTTTTCTTCACCATGGTTGAAGCAGTCACCATGGGCTAATACCATCCCAGTATGGGGGGGGGGGGGGTGACGTTTCTACAGGGACCCGCATGATGGTGGAACTTCCAGAACGATGAACGAGAGGGAAGGAGCCAAAATGCCATTTCCAGGCATATCCACGAAGATGTCGACAGGGACAAATCGAACCCTGGTCTTTGGGGGAGTCCAGATGGGAATCCTGATGAGGAGGATACCGATCCAGAGAGCCAGAGAGGTTTTTGTACAACCCTTGTTGTGGAATAGAGAGCTGAGTGAGAGCTCCTCCATTTCGTGAGTTTTTGTCACACCCCTTCTTTGTTCTAGTTTCTGGTGGTATAGTAGTTTTAATGTAGTTTGTGAATCAACCACACTCAGTGTCAGCCATTTTTCTAGGTAGGGATGTAACTAGATTAGTTAGATGTCATTTATTTCAGTTTAGAGTGAGACACCCTTGGGGTCAGACATTTTGGTCAGCCCTGGTGCAGCTTGGTGAACGTCGTGGAACGTCAATGCCTACCTTTTTGCTGAACCTGATCGTAGTCATTTTGAGGCTATTTTGTTCAACCCTACTTGGGGTAAGTTTCAAGTCTTTGCTGACTGTAGTTATGGCAATCAGATGCCTTGTTTATTAATTGACTGCATTCTTCGCAGCCATCCTTTGTTACACCCCTGACTGTCGTTAGAACGGTCGTATCATTTAGGTAGTCGACAGTAACTACCAGTTTGTAAATGCATTATATTTCATTTTGAATAAGCTCAGAAGCTATTCTTGGTCATGTTTGAACCTAACAACTAGAAGGAATGTTTCGTTGCCTAGCATCGAACGCGGTTCCCAACGTATCATTAAGCAGATCTAGTGTGTGAATCTGTGCCACATTTATCATATTTTTCTTGTGTCGTGTGAGACACGTTTTTATTTGATGTTCTAGCAACTACTGAGTTGCATTTTTAAAGCAAAGAGCTTCAGTTATTGTAAGTTTACTTTCATTTAGACGTCTTTGGTAGAAAGACGGAAGTGTATTAATATACTCAGATTTATAGCGTGCGTTTGATACACGGACTCTGTAGAGATCCGTAACCTATGGTAAAGTTTTTTATGAACCGGCCAAGTGCAGGTTTTGTATTGATTAAATCGCCGGCCTTGAATAAACTGGTTATGTAACCCAGTGACCTAGAGCACGCCTGCTTCATTGTGAGACAAAACTACTATAGACGAGGACAGAGTACAATTTGTATTCGCTTTTCCTTTCATTGCTATTTTGCTTATGGAAATCAGTTCCCACTCTTGTATTTGATCACTTGTTTTATGGATCGGTTTTTGTTAGTTTAACGCTCTGTTGCGTGTATTGTCGTATGACAGGAACAGTTATGTAAGGTTTTCTATAGGATGGTGAAGTCTACCCTGTTATAGCAGGATGTTATTGTATGCTTTGTCCGGGGATGATCCCGTTGACTAGATGTTATTGGAAGGTAACTGTTGTACAGGCCTATCCCAGAGTTATTGAACGCGAGCTTAGCGCCGCTGGTAACCCGTGTTATTGTGTGCCCGAGTTGTTATACTCGTTGATTATATTTCGACTGTTGAGTCGAGGCTTTTTGGTGGAGAATGATCTCAGTTGGAGACACTCCGTGCCCAGGCTATTGTCAATGTTATTCGCCATAAACCTACGATAAACCTATAAACCGACATTCTAATAATAAAATGCATAATTGTTGTAAAACAAGCCTAACTAACGATTCTTTCTATCTAACTTTGTTCTTTGCATTCTGGAACTGTTGACATAGCCGTGCAGTTGAAGATAATTTCCTTGTGAGGAAATGACTAGGACAGTTGACATTTTTGTAGCGACCTGAAGCATGTGCGAACCTAGAGTTCGTAGCTTGTGGAGCTCAGGCCATGCGATGTCAGACGTGGTCTCAACTGCGCATTCGTCACCGTAACTATACACATTAGATGACTATGGTTTACAAAGAGTAAACCAAGGTGTAGGCAGGAATTTATAATAAAAACTACTGTGTCTATTTCGTTATTAATTTATGATGTCAAGTGTATTAAACCCTACATGTTACTTTATTGTGTGCTGTTAGCACATAGTTATTAAGCATAATTAAATTGTTTGTTTTTCATGGCTGTACACTTAGCTTTTGGATGTAATTGTTTTCTTTTACGGACGTCATCGCCGTAAATTTTGTTAATTGATAGGACTTAGCTAGTTGAATTAATGTTAAATTTAAATGTCGAAATGGTACCACCCTAACCTAGATTTGTTTTGCTACCCTGTTAAAAGTAAATTCAGATATTAGCTTGATCTTGTAACTTGAACTAGGGACTTGCGTCGTACCATATTCCTAGCGTTGCTGTTGTTGCTTTATCATTGTGAGTTAGATCTTTCGCGAGGGTTTTCAGTAACTTCTCAGGTAGGGGACCTGTTCTTTATCTTTGTTTATTTATTAATTTGCGGACTAGCCGATTATAACCCTCCGAAACTAGGCTAGGGGCTTGTGAATTTTAATAAATTTTCACGGTGTTTTACATGAGTCTGGATGTTTATTTTCTCAGTCTAGTTTTAAGGTGAACCTTTCCTTAGGCGGTCTATGACCATCGTCACCATGTACCACGATCCCTGTGGACTACGGACTCTCGTGCCGCTTTAGCCTTTTTGGAAGGTCACCTGATCCTCACGGTATTTTTTTATTTGATTTATGTGTCGTTAGTTGAGTCATCGTGGTTGTTGACATCAACTAAACGGTCTCATAAAATGGCGCCCAACTCATGTGCCGACGTTAACGTGGTGACCCTCAGTACCATGTTATTTTTTTTGAGGATCCTAATGTTGATTAATGGTAAATTGACAGGACTGGGACGAACTTAGAAAGTCGTACTGCAGATCAATTGACCGCATGGCATTCATGTTTGATAGAAGTCCATGGGGTGAGGCTTTAGTGTTGGATAAATGAAGGATAGGATTTTCTTTGATGATGCCTCATCCTAAGTAATTGTAATACTTTGCTTTGCTCACCGTTGTCTTTGTAAATGTAGAAGCACTTAGTTTGCATACTCCAGCTGTACTCGTGATATTTATATAAATGAAGCAAGCTTTATACCACCAAGTAACTAATCATAGCTGTAAGTTCCAGTAGAAATTGATCCCTCACTTTCTCATATATTTCTTATCTATGGATGAGGAAACTATTCGTCGTGTGTTTGGAGAGATGATGGCAGGTGTGAATGCCAATCTTCAACAGATTACTGCTGACTTAGGTCAGAATACTCAGGCTGTAAATACTGTAAGTGGTCATGTGGACCAGGTTAGACAGGAAGTCAACAATGTCAGTGGTCATGTGGACCAGGTTAGACAGGAAGTCAACAATGTAAGACAGGACTTAGAAATTAACACCCACTCTGTAAATAATGTTAGGGCTGATTTAACTCAAGTCAGGGCAGACATGGACACATATAGGATCGAAGCGAGAAATGATCTGACGACAGGTTTAGCAGCTGTTAGGGTTGATGTCATACGACACCATCAGGAGGCTAACCAGCGCGTAGATTGCTTAACCGACCAGATGAATAGAGCTAGGGAGGAGGTGCAAAAACGATTGGAGGAGCACACAGCTCAAATTCAGACAACCTTGAATAAAGTCCAGATAGACATGAGAGCAGATCTGGAACATACCAGGGAAGAATTCGGGACTCGACTAGATCACGTCGAGGGATTTATCGGAAATGTGAAGAAGGACATGGCAACCATGAACGTTGGTTTAATCTTGATGAGAGGAGCTGCCAATGCCGTTAATAACAACGTGAAGACTATCGTTGATGGCATGATGGAGATTAAAGAGGAACTTAACACCAACAGGAGAAACATTTCTGAATTGACGGAAACCGTAGCCAGTCTACGTGAGACAGTTGATGTTTATCATGAGGAACACAAAATTGACCTCATGTTATTGAGAGGTGACCTCAACGAACACGAAGCTACCGTCAAGGCTAAGGTAGCCGAGGTTAGAGACGATGTAGGTAAAATCCAAGAAAATATGTCCAGAGTTGAAGGAGATATAGATTCCTTACAAAAGAGATTTGAGGAAGTCGCGGTGACCGAGAGGTTAGACCTCAGTTATAACCTTAGGACGGCCATACGCGAGGTAGACACAAACCTCAAGGGAAAGGTTGACAGGATCGAGCTGCAATTGAACGACTTAGGCAACAAAGTCGCAGCCAGAACCATCCCAGGTCTTGAAGTAATAGAAAGACGCCTGGACAGACTCGAGACGACTCCAAGAGAGAGACACGTACACCCACAGATGGGAG
This sequence comes from Meconema thalassinum, assembly GCA_946902985.2. Classification (NCBI taxonomy): domain Eukaryota; kingdom Metazoa; phylum Arthropoda; class Insecta; order Orthoptera; family Tettigoniidae; genus Meconema; species Meconema thalassinum. The sequence continues at coordinate 299,549,640 of OX336396.1, read as the reverse complement.
AATCTCAGGAAACGCCTATATCTCAATCAGGAGGAATGATGCCTACCCATTTCCAACCCAGCGCGCCTATGGAATCGCAACCGTCACAATTCACTAATTTAGCGCAAGGTCAGACCTTGAACTTTGACGCTCACCCGTTTCAACCAGCATCTAATCGAATTAGCCATGAGACTAACACTCCTACGCAGAGTTACATGCAAAATACTTTCAGACCCGCGAATACGCAGGGAAATGTCACCATAATTCGTTCAAGAGAGGAGCAACCAGCTCGCTTCTCGGGAACTGGGAGCGGTGTTACTCCAGTGGAATTCCTAGCAAATGTCGAAAGCTACTTACGTGATACTATGGTAACTCCAGAGAGGGAACTAAGAGTTATAGAGCGACTGCTTGAGGGACAAGCCGGTACCTGGTTCAGAGCATTCCGATACTCATTTACAGGCTACCAAGACTTTAAGGAAGCGTTATTAAGAACATATTGGTCGAGCGACATCCAGCAGAGTATCCGAGCTGAGATGTACACTCGAAGGTACAGTTCCAATACACCTACTCGTTATGCGAATTACTTCGCAATACAGCTCGCGAAGCTCCGTTGTCTTCAGCCTCCGTTGTCCGAACAAGATTTGGTGAACACAATTATTTGGCAGTACCCTGCGGATGTACAACGTGTGTTAATCGCTGCAGGGGCATCCAATTTCCAGCAGTGTGACCAGATACTGCGAAGGTTGGACGCTAACACAGAACAGTTTCCTACACACCGTCAGCAGAAGGCTGATAGACGCGAGGATAGACATATGAATCTGACGACTGTTGATAAAGTGAGCCAGACGCCACAACAAACACAAACCACAGAGGATTCTGGGCGACGTGATAACAATTACAGTTATAAGAGGAGAGAATGGAACAACACTCCGTATACTCGAAATCAACATGATGACCGGCGAAGTCATTGGGACCGGCGATTCGACCGAAGGACGGACGACAACCGACGTCATGAAAACAACCGCCGAGGGAATGAAGGAAGAAATCAGCAACACGGACGTATCCGTAGAGACTATCGATATAGTGGGGGTTACGACAGAAATCGAGACCCTAGATACCAGCCAGACAGGGATTGGAAAGGAAGAGCACGGGAGAGCCGTGAGTACCTCCAACAATTGACAGAATTGCAGATCCAAGAAGAGGGAGAACGGAACCCTACTTCGAGGGAAAATAGACATTCGGCGCAGGAGACGGAGCAGAACCAGCCCAGTACTTCTCGCCATGACAGGAAAAAAAACTCCGAAAAATCAATAGATTCTTGTTTGGTTGAGCACCGAGTAACTGCCTCTATATTACTCTGGGAGCCAATCCAAGAAGACTTGTTGGACGAACGACGAACGACGAACCACAATTATGAATTAACACGTCTACCCAAGATTGTAGCCACCGTGAATGAAGTCAGTGTAGTCATACTCATCGATACTGGAGCGATGATTAGTGTAATTTCCGCCGATTGCCATGCCAGACTTAGAGCAAACTCTGAGGTGACGGAGTTGCCCATTTCAGCTATAAGAGTCAGAGGTGTCATACCTGACCGCGTTGTAACGTGCAAAATCCAGATTTTGTGTACTGTGAAGATTTCGAGCCACGTGTACTTGCACGAATTTCTCGTAATGAAGGGCCTGCATCATGATGCCATTTTAGGCGCAGACTTCATTAGAAAATATGATGGAATCATTGACATGGGACGGAATACGGTAGAGTTCAAGCCGAACGAACCCATTCAGATGAGCCTAATTGAAGAAGAACCGGAATTCCTATCCGAAGTAGACGTAGTCGAAGCATTAAAGGGCAAGGAAATTGAGGCGACACTAGATGCCGACGAAGAGGCAGAATCGTTATCAGCACCCTCACATGAGGATCTTGACGCAATACTGAACGAATACAGAGATATATTCGACACCACACCTGGTGAGATATTAGACTACGAGTATGATCTTGTATTACTGGACGATTCCCCATTCCAGAAAAGGATCTATCCGATTGCCGAGAAACATCTCGAAGAAGCTGCTAAGAAGATCCATGAGATGGAAGCAGCAGGTACAATCAAGAAGTCACCGACTCCTTTCTTGAATCCCATAATACCTGTGGTTAAGGTAGATGGAAGCTTGAGACTTTGTCTTGATGCCAGAGGTTTAGAGAACCACTAGTAGAAGGAGACCTTATCCTTATAAGGAGACCCGGAATTTCTAGTCCTATAGGCCGCATATATGGGAAATTTCTATCCTTGTATTATGGCCCTAGTCGTATCCGACAGCCTTTAAACAATGGAAGTTATGTGATAGAAGACATTAGGACAGGAGAGCGCATTGGAACCTTTAATGCAGCCAATCTAAAAAAATATCACTCTTGAATGAATTTCAAAGCAAATAAAAATGTTATCCCAACATTTTATTTGAAACGACAGAGAGGCAGATGAACCCGCTGAGCTATGGTTCATGTGATATTTTTTTTATGACAGAGCATTTATGATGGGATGTTGTACTTTTGAACACACCCAGGAAGCCACGTGAAGCTGAGAGATCACGCGATACTTTGAAGTAGCGGTGAATCGCACTTTTGACTTTGGTGTAAACTGCTAATTATTATCTGAGGTCTTATTAATTATTTTTATCTTTCCTACGAGACTCAGAATATTCCATTTCGTCATGCTGCATTATTAAAACATTTTTTGGAGAATGTTTATTTTTACTTTAGGTAAGGTAATACCCTTGCAGATACGCAAAAAGGAACGTAAGTAGTCGCTCAACGTTTTCGTTTTGACGACCTACTTTCTAGAGACACCCAGTACCGGAGCACTGCGTCTTGAGAATCCGCCTTGTGTAGGCGTGGAATTACATTTGTCCTACGAGACGTAGAAGAATATCCGCTGTTTAGCGTTAAAAGTGATTATAAAGTGCCATCGAGCAAGCAAATACTAATATCCACTGTCGATGAAGTCCAGTGAATTAAATAAGAAGCTTGGGAAATAATTATTGGCAAGTATAGTGTATTGCACAACATTGCTGTGACATCACATATTACCCACGCGTATGTGGAGGGCAGATGCCTAGTGGAAATATACAGGTAATAGTGTTACAATTATCCTGAATAAGTGTGATTATAATTGTATGAGATATTTAAATTGCCAAAGTGGAAATTTCATCTTTGAAACGTTGTATAATTCACGGATGCTGCGTGATACAAAAGTAGCGTCACTAGCACGTGCAGCATTATAAAATAGTATTAGCTCACATGCTAATCCACATCTGCAAGATTAAGGCTGTGTCGTATTTTATAATTGAAGCCTAGAATAGTCACGACGGACATTATAATTTTGGAAGTGAGAGGATGAATAATCACGCAACTTATTTCGCTACCCACGTGATTGGACTTTTCTTCACCATGGTTGAAGCAGTCACCATGGACTAATACCATCCCAGTATGGGGGGGTGACGTTTTTACAGGGACCCGCATGATGGTGGAACTTCCAGAACGATGAACGAGAGGGAAGGAGCCAAAATGCCATTTCCAGGCATATCCACGAAGATGTCGACAGGGACAAATCGAACCCAGGTCTTTAGGGGAGTCCAGATGGGAATCCTGATGAGGAGGATACCGATCCAGAGAGCCAGAGAGGTTTTTGTACAACCCTTGTTGTGGAATAGAGAGCTGAGTGAGAGCTCCTCCATTTCGTGAGTTTTTGTCACACCCCTTCTTTGTTCTAGTTTCTGGTGGTATAGTAGTTTTAATGTAGTTTGTGAATCAACCACACTCAGTGTCAGCCATTTTTCTAGGTAGGGATGTAACTAGATTAGTTAGATGTCATTTATTTCAGTTTAGAGTGAGACACCCTTGGGGTCAGACATTTTGGTCAGCCCTGGTGCAGCTTGGTGAACGTCGTGGAACGTCAATGCCTACCTTTTTGCTGAACCTGATCGTAGTCATTTTGAGGCTATTTTGTTCAACCCTACTTGGGGTAATTTTCAAGTCTTTGCTGACTGTAGTTATGGCAATCAGATGCCTTGGTTATTAATTGACTGCATTCTTCGCAGCCATCCTTTGTTACACCCTGACTGTCGTTAGAACGGTCGTATCATTTAGGTAGTCGACAGTAACTACCAGTTTGTAAATGCATTATATTTCATTTTGAATAAGCTCAGAAGCTATTCTTGGTCATGTTTGAACCTAACAACTAGAAGGAATGTTTCGTTGCCTAGCATCGAACGCGGTTCCCAACGTATCATTAAGCAGATCTAGTGTGTGAATCTGTGCCACATTTATCATATTTTTCTTGTGTCGTGTGAGACACGTTTTTATTTGATGTTCTAGCAACTACTGAGTTGCATTTTTAAAGCAAAGAGCTTCAGTTATTGTAAGTTTACTTTCATTTAGACGTCTTTGGTAGAAAGACGGAAGTGTATTAATATACTCAGATTTATAGCGTGCGTTTGATACACGGACTCTGTAGAGATCCGTAACCTATGGTAAAGTTTTTTATGAACCGGCCAAGTGCAGGTTTTGTATTGATTAAATCGCCGGCCTTGAATAAACTGGTTATGTAACCCAGTGACCTAGAGCACGCCTGCTTCATTGTGAGACAAAACTACTATAGACGAGGACAGAGTACAATTTGTATTCGCTTTTCCTTTCATTGCTATTTTGCTTATGGAAATCAGTTCCCACTCTTGTATTTGATCACTTGTTTTATGGATCGGTTTTTGTTAGTTTAACGCTCTGTTGCGTGTATTGTCGTATGACAGGAACAGTTATGTAAGGTTTTCTATAGGATGGTGAAGTCTACCCTGTTATAGCAGGATGTTATTGTATGCTTTGTCCGGGGATGATCCCGTTGACTAGATGTTATTGGAAGGTAACTGTTGTACAGGCCTATCCCAGAGTTATTGAACGCGAGCTTAGCGCCGCTGGTAACCCGTGTTATTGTGTGTCCGAGTTGTTATACTCGTTGATTATATTCCGACTGTTGAGTCGAGGCTTTTTGGTGGAGAATGATCTCAGTTGGAGACACTCCGTGCCCAGGCTATTGTCAATGTTATTCGCCATAAACCTACGATAAACCTATAAACCGACATTCTAATAATAAAATGCATAATTGTTGTAAAACAAGCCTAACTAACGATTCTTTCTATCTAACTTTGTTCTTTGCATTCTGGAACTGCTGACATAGCCGTGCAGTTGAAGATAATTTCCTTGTGAGGAAATGACTAGGACAGTTGACATTTTTGTAGCGACCTGAAGCATGTGCGAACCTAGAGTTCGTAGCTTGTGGAGCTCAGGCCATGCGATGTCAGACGTGGTCTCAACTGCGCATTCGTCACCGTAACTATACACATTAGATGACTATGGTTTACAAAGAGTAAACCAAGGTGTAGGCAGGAATTTATAATAAAAACTACTGTGTCTATTTCGTTATTAATTTATGATGTCAAGTGTATTAAACCCTACATGTTACTTTATTGTGTGCTGTTAGCACATAGTTATTAAGCATAATTAAATTGTTTGTTTTTCATGGCTGTACACTTAGCTTTTGGATGTAATTGTTTTCTTTTACGGACGTCATCGCCGTAAATTTTGTTAATTGATAGGACTTAGCTAGTTGAATTAATGTTAAATTTAAATGTCGAAATGGTACCATCCTAACCTAGATTTGTTTTGCTACCCTGTTAAAAGTAATTTCAGATATTAGCTTGATCTTGTAACTTGAACTAGGGACTTGCGTCGTACCATATTCCTAGCGTTGCTGTTGTTGCTTTATCATTGTGAGTTAGATCTTTCGCGAGGGTTTTCAGTAAATTCTCAGGTAGGGGACCTGTTCTTTATCTTTGTTTATTTATTAATTTGCGGACTAGCCGATTATAACCCTCCGAAACTAGGCTAGAGGCTTGTGAATTTTAATAAATTTTCACGGTGTTTTACATGAGTCTGGATGTTTATTTTCTCAGTCTAGTTTTAAGGTGAACCTTTCCTTAGGCGGTCTATGACCATCGTCACCATGTACCACGATCCCTGTGGACTACGGACTCTCGTGCCGCTTTAGCCTTTTTGGAAGGTCACCTGATCCTCACGGTACTTTTTTTTATTTGATTTATGTGTCGTTAGTTGAGTCATCGTGGTTGTTGACATCAACTAAACGGTCTCAATATGTATCCCCTTAAAATCTCGGTCGAGTTCGTTAATGGGCAAAATCGGTCAAAGGGGGTAAAAATGGGAGGCTTTTTTTTCGAAAAAGTGAAATATCGCTATAACTCTCTTAATGTCTGAAATATTGATTCCATTCAAAGTTCATACTATGTGTCGGACAAGGCCCTAAACTTTATGTTTGAAAACTTTTTGATAGCACCAACCATTGACCAAAGGGGTGGGAAAAAGTGGTTTTTTCGGGAAACATTAATCATATCTCTGTTAATAGGCACAATATCAAAAACGTACAAAATGGACAATATTCCTCCAATAATTACCTAAAACTTGTGTCTGAAAGAATTTTTGATATGACCCACCATTACGCCACGGGGTGAGCAAAATAATTTAAATTATAAGAAAATGCCAAGTGCCAAGAGAGGTTGCCATGACAACTTTACTTTTAATTGATAAGGGATGAGCCATCAGCAGTTGCTGTGACAACGCCACTGCACGAAATACCATTCAGTTTTCCATCTGTCTGTGGGAAGCGACTTCGGTATCGGAACTGGTAGCATGCTGAACTTCTATGCCCAAGGTCACGGGTTCAAACCTGGTTGAAGTCGTCGGATTTACTAAGAGCGCTAAAAAACCCTGAGTTTGCTTTCCTTCGGAGGGATAGTTCCAACGTTCGTTGCGAGTTGATGGTTCCGGTGGCATCTAGTAGCCAAGTTCACAGCTAGGTGTCGTTGATGGTAGTATTTTTAATTATGTAGCCTATTTTAGGCAGATTTCATCAGAAAGCTAACTATTGCAATTTAGGTAGATATCATCAGAAAGCTAACCATTGCAATGGGTGCCATGTGCCGAGTATCACAGCCCCATATGAAACCACTCTTGAGATATTGTTATTCAATGAAATGTAGGTTTAAACCCCTTTAACACCCCTTTAGAACATGAATATCCAAAAAGACATCCTTAGTGCACGTTTTCGACATACAACGAATTGATTTTGGACCTGTTGAGCATAAGGCTTCTTCATTGGTTGTGTTCATATGGTGAAGTATTGTGATTTTTGCCAATTCAAGCTTCGACCAGTGTTTTGGAGCGGATTTACGAATTAACTGTCCACCGATTCTCTGTGTTTTGATGGCTGAATATCATCGCTGTTACATATATGTTTTTAGTTTTGCTCAACATTTTCCCGTGACCTACTTATATGGTGCACCATATTTAAGTTAAATAGCCATTTATTTTTTGAGTGCTACGCTATCTTATATCTTTCTTCGGATATTTGTCTTGGCTGATGAAGGGGATAAAAGCAATTAATCCTCGAAACATGTACCAGGAGCAAGTGTAATTATAATTTATTTTCGTTTATGTATTGACTAAGGCAGATATACAATTTGTTGTTAAAACTCTTTAGTACGTCAATACGGAACCATCATGGAAACTAGTTTAAATAATAGAACTGCCCTTTAACCAAAAGATTCATTAGCTCCTTTACTTTACGTTGAAAGACCCTTGCAATGATATCTGGACGGTGATAGTGATTTTGCCCTGGCAGTAACGCCTCCTGAATTTCCTTCCATTTAGGGTTACATGTGAAAGTAATAAATAAATCGGAACTGCCATAGTGGCAGACATATGTCATTCCATCTTGAGCTCGCTCATGCATTTACCGAGGGCCTCCAGTGAAAGATGATGGTTGAACAACGATTCTGCCCAGTTGATCAGCTTGTATATCCTGTCGTCCTATGGCGTTCGAGGTGAATGTAGTTATCAGATCTTAGCTCTTTCTGATGGTATATAATATAATTCAATTTTTCTGTCTCCATTTTGGCATACATATCAACCAAGTACTGATTGAATAGTGCAGCATAACGATGTAAATGGTTATCTTCTCCTTCTCTAATAATAATACGAAACGCGTGATAGCTCGCGGAGGAAACAGTTTTGTTTAAAGGATGTTTCATTACTGGGTCGCACTGTAGTATATCTATCGAATATGCATCATCACCGTGGCAGAATATGAGAGGATATTGTAGTGCGTGGTAAGATTGATGAAGCTCACTAATTCACTGTAGTTGATTGTTGTGGCTCCGAAGGATGATATCTCTCTTCTCAAATTGTTGTCGGGCGATTACCAGAGCTACCTCGCTAGCTGTCCTCGCGTTGTATCGCCCTTTATGCGCATTGGCGGGCTTTTGATCTGCATAGATTACAATTTGAAAGTTCTCACAATCTGGTGGAACTTTCTTTATTGTGGTCTTCAAGTTCTTGACATACTTAAGTACATTGTGAATCATTCGTTGTAGCTGCTCTACTAAGCTCTGCTTTACGCCAGGAAAATTAGAAAACCTTAGATTCGCTTCTTTTTCGTATTCGCCGACGAAATAAATTTGAAGAAACCGAGGCTTTACTTTGGACTCGGGCAGCAAGCTTCCATGCAAATGATAAACGTGGCCCTGTACTTTGAAAGTCGGCATGAAACCTTCTTGAACAATCTGTTAGGCACCGAAGGATGTCATTGTATTGTCGAATACAATCAATGAAGTGGCGATGCTCTGGATGATCCCTAACCAACAAATTAGACAAAGGTTCGGGTGGAGGTACCATTGTAGGAAGTTGTACTTTACCAGAACTGCAGCACATACCAGGCGACACGCCCTTCCATTTTAGGGCATTACAGTACTGACATTTTTAGCCTACTTTTCACATTTTGCAAAAATGAGGAAAAAGTAGACTTATGAGATCGGGCAAATGTGTGTCTGTCTGTCTGTCTGGCTGGCTGTGTGTGTGTGTGTGTGTGTCCCCTATCAACACCTAAACGGCTGCAGCAATAGAAACAAAATTTGGTAGGTGTAAAGATCTATATCTGAATATCTCACGGCCATTTTTGAAAATGATGTCAGTGCTACCAACTGCTGAAAAATCTCAATTGAAATTTGAGCTCCATGTTGGATATCTCGGAAGGTATGAATGGCAGCTATATCAAAATTGGCACACGTATATATAATAATATTGCAGTTTAATTTCCAGGAGGCCATACATGGCAGTGTTGCCAAAATGATTACAAGCCTGCTGATAGGTCCAAATTTTAAATGCAGTTAACTTCTACACTATCAATTGGATATCAACCAAATTTCGTATGTGCTATATGTACATAAACAGATATGACTGAGCGTATTCTTACGAGCTACCCGGGGTTCCCAATTGTTAATAAATGCTCTCATTTTTTATCCAAATACCCATATATCAGAAAATATACAAGCCGACAGCTTTAAACTATGCACACGTATAGTACCTGACATTCTATATTAATTTGGAGTAACGTATATACGTCAGTGCTACCAACATGATTCTAAGCCTGCTGAGAGGTCCAACATTAAATACATATAACTTCTATACTATCATTTGGATTTCAACCAAATTTCATGTGTGCTATGTGTACCATAACAGATATGACTATGCAAATTCTTAAGAGTAACCAGGGCTGCCAACTGTTAATAAATACTGTCTCTATTTTTGTTACCCTAATATCAATATTTCATAAAGTATGCAAGCCAATAGCTCTAAACTTTGCACACGTATAATACCTGGCATTCTAGATTAATTTGGAGTAACTAATATAGGTCTACGCCAGTGCTACCAACATGATTCTAAGCCTGCTGATAGGTCCAATTTTAAAATGCATGTAACTTCTATACTAACTAATGGATTTCATTCAAAATTGACACAACTATAGATCATATTATTTCAGATTATTTCTGACCAATACATGTGTGTCATTGTCGCCAACATGATTTTACGCGCGCTGTTGGATCCAATATTTACCTGCATGTAACTTCCATGATATCCATTGGACTTCAACCAAATTTTGTATTCTATACCTTAAGAGATGCAACTAAGAATATATTCAGTCACCAGGGCTGTCAACTGTAGTTCTCTATTAGGCTACATTATGACAGTTATACAGTATTTCGAACTAATTAGAAATTTCGATATTACCAACTTAATTTCGTCATTATTCTAGAGAGATCCATATAGATTAATCATTGGCACGAATCTTAAATTTTAAGAACAGTAGGCTTTTTAGTTCGTCACGGAACTTCTTGTTTGCTCATAGTTCCGATACAGTTTTCATATGCTTAATTGGAATAATATGCTAAACCAGACAGTGCTTTTATTTTTCATGGTCGTAACCGCTGCTCTTTCCGTATTTCGGGATTGTTATCTTGGTACTTACTCTGTGCTGCACGGTGAACTTCCGGGTTACTTAGTTGATACGTGTCTGCTGTTACTCGATGCACTTCAGGATGTCTTTCATGGTATCATTTCGCAGCTGTCCTGATTTGTATTTTACGCGCACACTTTGTGAATCTAACACGTCGTTTTTTACGGGTTATTTTAGAGTTTGGTCCATCTGAATCATATGCAACGTCTTGTTCACCTATAAGCACGTAAACATCAAAATGACCTTCAGAAATATCTCCGGTAAAACGAAGTCCTCTCACAGGGTGAATAACGTAACCAAACTTCCAGTCCAATGTTTTATTACGGTACACTTTGAATAAGAATGGATAAATTTTTCCAGCAGCAACTAATTCACACGTCCCGCCGTAGGTTGTACTGATGGACATTTCCGTGACATATTGTAATGAAGTCGCATAGTTATCGCCGTTTGCATTATGAGATAAATAACAGAAGTCATCCCAATGTTCTGCAACATAATGTACGATAGTAACACGCACTTCTCTACTTAGAGCCTCGGTGTCGTACATCAAGTAAGACAGCGATCGAAAGAGGCAAACTCCGTCTCCTACTATACTAACAACATTATGTGGTACCATATCACCACCAATTTCTAGGTCTTCTTTCTCCTTGAGAATGTATAAAATACTACCTTTATTGACACTTATCAAGACACACACTATCAATTTTCTTAAGACAATTAGCACAATAGATTCGCTAATCTACGCTACACGAATACATCTTCAGAAAACGCCAACAATGTCAGTATCAGTGTGGAAAAACAAAATCATATGAACACAATAGTGGTAGAACATCAGGAAAGATACGGGAAAAGGCGACAAAATGGTGGAATGATAGAGTGAAAGAAAAGGTGAGAGAAGAAGAAAGCTTGGAAGGAATGGAAAACAAAAAAGACTGAAAAAAGTAGAGCAAAATATATAGAAGCAAACAAAGATTGCAAGAAAGTAATTGCAGAGGAAAAGAAGAAAAGCTGGGAGGAATTCACTAAGGAAATAAGGGAGGATTTAAATTGTGGAAAGAAATAGCTGTTTGGAATTATAAAAAGCATAAGGAATGAAAAGGTGAACACTGGGTTCGTGAAAAACAAAGAAGGTGAAATATTGACAAAACCAGAAGAGATAACGGACAGACGGAAAGAATATTTCAGCGAGCTGTTGAACGTGAGACGCCAGGCATGCGGAGAAGTTACGCAAACAGCCAAAACGGTGCAGGGAGAAATGGAAGAAGAACCAGACATTACTATGGCAGAAGTGGAATGGGCAGTTAACAAGATGAAGATGGGGAAAGCTGTGGGAATGGACGAAGTGGCAATACAAATGATCAAGGCGGCAGGACCAGTGGGACTGCAGTGGACATACAGACTTCTCAGGAGTGTGTGGAGAAAGAAAAAAGTACCTGAAGCCTGGAAAAAGGGAATAATATTGCCAATATTCAAGAAAGGAGACAGGAAGGTGTATGGTAACTACCGAGGAATCACCATCATCTCGCATGTTGCCAAAGTAATGGAAAGAATCCTAGAAAAAAGAATTAGAGTTAAGGTAGAAAGCCAAATAGAGGAGGAGCAGTTTGGATTTAGAGGGGGCAGGTCAACAGTGGAACCCATTTTCATTCTGAGACAGAACATTGACAAGAGTTGGGAATATGGGAAGGATATGGTAATGACTTTTATTGATCTAGAAAAGGCCTATGATAGCATCTCTAGATCAAAAGTTTGGGGAAGCTTAACAAATAGGGGGATAGGCAAGGAACTGAGAGACATGATAAAAGGAATGTGCATGGAGTGCTAGAGTAGTGTGAAGACTAGAGTCGGGACATCGAAATGGTTTAAAATTGACACTGGACTAAAGCAAGGAAGTGTGTTGTCACCATTATTGTTCGTAATGGTGATGGATGACATCATGAAGGCAGCAATGAAAGAATATAGCAGGGCAGAGATGAAGGTAATGTTGTTTGCAGACGATGTTGTGATCTGGGGCGAGGATGAGATGGAGGTACAAGAACAGTTAGACGTAATAAATGAAAAGATTGAGCAATAGGGATTGAAGATAAATGTGGAGAAGAGTAAAACAGTGGTGATGAGTAGAGATAAGAAAGAAGGAAAAGGAGTAATCAAAGAAGGAGGTAAGGAATTGGAAGTAGTGAAACACTTCAAGTACTTGGGAAGTGAACTGACTGAAGATGGAAGACTAGATTTGGAAATTAGCAGAAGAATATAACTTTCTACCAACAGGTACGGGGACTAGTATGGGACAAGGATATACCAATTAAGGCTAAAGAAGTTATGTATAAAGCATATTATGTTCCTATAATGACATATGCAGCAGAAACTTGGACAATGACTAAGAGGGATGAGTGCAGAGTACAAGCAGCTGAGATGAGGTCCCAGAGAAGTATGGTCCAGAAAACGAGGAGGGACAGAGTGAGAAATGAAGATATACGGAAAGAACTGGGAGTACAGAAACTAAATGACAAACTGGAGCAAAACAGATTTAGATGGTTTGGACATGTCAAACGGATGAATAAAGTAAGGCTACCAAGACGAGCACTGGAACGACGGATGACAGGGAAGAGAGGACGAGGATGACCAAGAATGCGTTGGATGGACTCGGTGGAGAATAGTATTAGAAAATGGAACCTGGATTAGAACACCCGTGTCGGAAGAGGAATGGTGGAAGGACAGAACAAAGAGGAGAGGAACCATATTTGCCCCCACCCAGTGTCAACTGGAAAAGGGGAAATGAAGATGATGATGATGATGATGATGAGTGATCAATCATTATTAAATCTTCGGTCCACTACCATTGATTTTTATCGTCATAGTTATGAAAGGACGTACGCATAGGCGTTAGTTGACCTTGAATCTGCGAGAGAGCAGCTTGACGATTTTGTGTACACTGTGAGAAAATAGTGTGTAATTATTAAAACTACGCAACATGTTGCAATAATTAAAACACTGTCACAATTTAACCAGTAAAATGAGTGAATGAAATGAACATTGAGCTGTTTATCCCTAAGTGGTGGTACCAAGCGGCTTTTGATTATAATACTACACTACTGGACCTGACACTGCAATCCAAGATGGCCGCCGTAGTTGGTGGTCGTACAACAAACGCATGACGTGTGTCAGAATCCAACACAACACAAAATAACATCATGACGTGATTTTGTCTGCTGTTAATTCATTTTATGGGCTTGGGACATCTTAGTCATCAGCCCCGTGCAGTTGGGTGTGGGTTGAATTCCTCCGTTTACGTGATGAATGTAGTAGTGCGTGTATCTGCATAAGGGACAGGCATGGGGAGGTTCCCCAGGAGTTGAAATAAGGTACTACCGGAGTTCCATCAGGAGAGGAATAAAATAAAATAATGTTGAGGCCCACAGGAGAGATCTGCAGAATATCTTGGCTGAGTGGACAGGGAAAGTTGTAACTGTTCCTGTAGGAATTTCAATTTCTTTTTAGTGCATATTATTCTTAAAAATAAATGTGACCAACCAGGTGGTGTAGTTCTTGGTTGTCACTTCTGGGGTTCATGTTTGATTCCTGACTGTCAAGAAATCTAATTCTAGTCTGAGGGCAAGAGGTAAATCAGGAAATGTTGGGTTCGATTCCCCCCTTAGCCACCCAGCAAGTGGTTTACCATTGGTTCCCACACATACGGAAGGTAAATGCCTATGTAATTCCTATCATAAGGTCACGACTGCCTCCTGTAAATCCACAAACAAATAGGCTAGTCCTATTCATTCATTCCTATTCACGAGATTAAATGGCACTCTGTGAAAATGAAAATCCACAGCCTGCTTCCAGTCTCCGACCGGGTCAGGAATGGAATGAATGAAGCCCCCATCTAGCGGCGAGGATATGAACTGTGCCGGCTGCCGAGGCCTGACGCACTCCTCTGGGGCAATGATTAAATGAATGACAGATGAAATGAAATGATAGTGGAGAGTGTTGCTGGAATGAAATTTTGACAGGGAAAACCGGAGTACCCGGAGAAAAACCTGTCTGCCTCCGTTTTGTCCAGCACAGATCTCACATGGAGTGACCGGGATTTGAACCACGGACCCAGCGGTGAGAGGCTGGCGTGCTGCCGCCTAAGCCACGGAGGCTCCACAAATGGCACTCTGTAAAATACAAAATATACCAGTAGTCAATGAAGGCCTATTTGATGAACATCTGAGAATATAAATTAACACTACATACAAAAATTTACCTACATGTAAATACTTAAACATGTAAGTTACGGTAGTCATATTCAAATAATTAAATATCACACTGCCGAATGAATCGATACAAAATCTACTGGTACTAGTAGACAAAAAGGAATATTTTATGCACATCCAACACAAAAATATTAATTAAGCCTACTGTACTGTAGCCTACATACAAGAAATAACTTGATTTTTAATTCATAAACTTGAGTGGACAGGGAAAGTTGTAACTGTTCCTGTAGGAATTTCAATCTCTTTTTAGTACATATTATTCTTAACAAGAAGTTCCGTGACGAACTAAAGAGACTACTTTTCTTAAAATTTTAGATTCATGCCAATGATTAATCTATATGGATCTATCTAGAATAATGACGAAATTATGTTGGTAATATCGAAATTTCTAATTAGTTCAAAATACTGCATACCTGGCATTATGTAGCCTAATAGAGAACTACAGTTGGCAGCTCTGGTGACTGAATATATTCTCAGTTCCACCTCTTATGGTACAGAATACAAAATTTGGTTGAAGTCCAATAGTTAGCATGGACGTCACATGCAGTTAAACATTGGATCTAACAGCGCACGTAAAATCATGATGGCAACAATGACATACATGTAATGGTCAGAAATAATCTGAAATAATATGATCTATTGTTGTGTCAATATTGAATTAAATCCATCAGTTAGTATAGAAGTTACATGCATTTTAAAATTGGACCTATCAGCAGGCTTAGAATCATGTTGGCAGCACTGGCGTAGCCCTATATTAGTTACTCCAAATTAATCTATAATGCCAGGTACTATACGTGTGCAAAGTTTAGAGCTATCGGCTTGCATACTTTCTGATATATTGATATTAGGGTAACAAAAATAGGGACAGTATTTATTAACAGTTGGCAGCCCTGGTTGCTCTTAAGAATCGGCATAGTCATATCTGCTATGGTACACATAGCACACACGAAATTTGGTTGAAATCCAAATGATAGTATAGAAGTTACATGTATTTAAATTTGGACCTCTCAGCAGGCTTAGAATCATGTTGGTAGCATTGACGTATATAAATTTCTCCTGATCAATATTGAATGTCAGGTACTATACTTGTGCATAGTTTAAAGCTGTCGGCTTGCATACTTTCTGATATATGGGTATTTGGATAAAAAAAATTGAGAGCATTTATTAACAGTTGGCAGCCCCGGTGGCTCTTAAGAATACGCTCAGTCATATCTCTTTATGTACACATAGCACATACGAAATTTGGTCGAAATCCAATTGATAGTATAGAATTTATATGCATTTAAAATTTGGACCTATCAGCAGGCTTATAATCATTTTGGCAACACTGCCATGAATGACCTGCTCGAAATTAGACTGCAATATTATTATCTATACGTGTGCCAATTTTGAAATACCTCCCATTCATACCTTCCAAGATATCTAACATAGAGCTCAAACTTCAATTGCGATTTTTCAGCAGTTGGTAGCACTGACGCCATTTTCAAATATGGCCGTGAGATATTCAGGTATAGATCTTTACTCCTACCAAATTTTGTTTCGATTGCTGCAGCCGTTTAGGAGTTGATAGGGACACACACACACACACACAGCCAGCCAGACAGACAGACACACATTTGCCAGATCTCATAAGTCTACTTTTTCCTCATTTTTGCAAAATGTGAAAAGTAGGCTAAAAATAAATATGACCGACCAGGTGTTGTAGTTCTTGGTTGTCACTTCTAGGGTCCATGTTTGATTCCTGACTGTCAAGAAATCTAATTCTAGGCTGAAGATTTCTTCTCTGATTCACACAAGTTTATCAGGTCCTGAAATCTTGCTTCTTGGGTGTAATACATACATGTTGCTGAACATTCATCACCTGGTTGACTTTGCAATTGAGCTTGAACTGCTGACAGCTGATCACCGATGTCTGGGAAGTTAAGAACCTGGTCTTGGGAATTCAGCCAATTA
Source organism: Meconema thalassinum (assembly GCA_946902985.2). NCBI lineage: Eukaryota > Metazoa > Arthropoda > Insecta > Orthoptera > Tettigoniidae > Meconema > Meconema thalassinum. The sequence goes on along the minus strand of OX336396.1, from coordinate 299,533,035 downwards.
TTGCGAATGCATTTGAGTAGGTGGACTGAGTCAAACAGCAAAAATAAGCTCCTGTCATTGTTGGCAGGATTCTTTACACTGGTTTTCAAAGAACCTCCACTTATGTGCTGAAACATGCCTTTGTTTACTTTATTATTGTCCGATATAAGACAAAGGGAAACATACCCACTCTTTTCCAATACAGTGAGTACTTCTGAAGTCATTTTATACAACATGTCACTGTTTAAGTTCTTCACAGGAAACAGAGCAACAATATCTGAAAATCTACACAAAGCTGAAGTTATCATGAATGCCTGTATTGTAGTCGCACAATGAATTACATTTGAAATCCAGATGATAGTTTAGAAGTTACATGTATTTAAAATTTGGTCATTTCAGCAGGCTTAGAATCATGTTGGAAGAACTGACGTATATAAGTTACTCCAAATTAATCTAAAATGTCAGGTACCATACGTGTGCATAGTTTAAAGCTGTCGGCTTGCATGCTTTCTGATATATTGGTATTTGGATTTAAAAAAATAGGGAGAGCAATTATTAACAGTTGGTAGCCCTGATGTCTCTTAAGAATACGCTCAGTCATATCTGTTTATGTACACATGTTACATACAAATTTGGTTGAAATCCAATTCATAGTGTAGAAGTTATACGCATTTAAAAGTTGGACTTATCAGAAGGCTTAACATTATTTTGGCAACACTGTCATATATGGCCTCCTGGAAATTAAACTAAAATAGTACTATCTATATGTGTGCCAATTTTGGAATAGTTCCCATGCATACCTTCCAAGATATCCAACATGGAGCTCAAATTTCTAGAGCGATTCTTCAGCAGTTGGTTGCACTGACATCATTTTCAAATACGGTCATGAAATCTCCCGGTAAACATCTTTACTCATACTAAATTTGGTTTCGATTGCTGCAGCCGTTTAGGAGTTGATAGGGGGGGGGACACACAGCCAGACAGACAGACAGGCAGACAGACAGATAGACAGACACACACATTTTCCCGGATCGATCTCATAAGTCTATTTTTTCCTCATTTTTGCAAAATGTGAAAAGTAGACTAATAAATACTAAGCACAGCAAATCAAGGGAAACGATTGCTAAGCGATATTGGGATTATTCACACCATTATCACACCACTATTACATCGTACACAAAACCACACACCATTATAAACAAACCGAGTAAGTCAGCCATCTTGCCTCTGCCCTGCTGCCTGTGTCAGGTCCGGTAGTATAGAAGATCCTGCTACAGTCTGCTATCAGTATACGACACAGTCGATCTGTTGTTTTTGGACAATAAGAGAACATATATACTGTTATATAACCGTGGACCCCTAGCCTCACAGCGAGAATTCCATGTAAATTGTCGCTGATTTTCTTTGGTACACATAAGTTGAGACCATCCTGGCGGTTGAATTTAAAATTAAGTTTAGGTTTTGGCACGCTTCAAAAATAATCCACGATGTGGCAGTGCGGATGGCTATACGTACATGTGTGAGCTGCTATATACTGGTATTTTATAGAGTTTGAAAAAAGCAATGCTGATTTAGGAACGAATTAATTCTTTATATTGACTTAAACACAATTCTGGGAATGAATTGTTAAATTTTACGTAGATTACTTTAGTGAACGTAAACGTGACCAATGCTCCTACAGAATGACAGATCTTTCTCACTACAACTATCACGTCTTCCAAAATTCACCAAATTTAAACATCATTTCAACACTCACATAAATATAGGTCATATTGATGAAGATTCTAAAAGTTCTGTTAAAGACCGTAAATAATCAGACAATAAAGACAATATAACTCAACATTGCCATATAAATATCAAAATTTCGCAAATGTCACGTTGCATGTATGAAATTTGACTCACGGTTTCCGTCCACAAACGTAAATATAAAATAAACGAGATATTTAACACACTGACTAAACACAAAATCCATTTACCTAAATACTTATGAAAAAAATCACATAAACTTTACACAAATCAAAATCCTCTACGCCCACATTATCCTCCTTTTCACCTCATAATACACACCACATAGAAAAACCCTTAGACACGTGACTGCTTACTTTTAATGATTACTCTATATGAAACCATTTGTGAGATATTGTTATTCAATGAAATTCAGGTTTAACCCCCTAACACCCCTTTAGAACCTGAATATCCAAAAATCCTCCCTTAGTGGACGTTTTATTACAGAATTTCACCCCTCCCCATGGGTTCCTTAAATTGGATTTATGAAGACGGGTCGAACACCGATTTACTTATTCTTTAAGTTGATATTTTCCCCCTGAGTCCCAAATTCTCGCCTATGTCGTTTAAGAGATACACGCTCCACTAAGAATCCTTCAAACCCAGCTTTTCACCCCTTTCACCATATGGGCCCTACACCACATCAGAAAACCCTTCGTCACATGTCTGCTTATTTTTAAAGAATAGTTTATATGCCGAGTATCACATCCCCCAATGAAACCACTCGTGATATATTGTTTTTCAATGAAATGAATGTATAACCCCCTTAACACCCGCTTAGAACCTGAATATCCAAATATCCATCCTTAGTGGACGTCAGTCAGTCAGTCAGTAAGGACACTACTTTCGTGGTTTATAGACTACTTTCGATTTTTGCAAAAAATGAAAGTAGACTTATGAGATCACTACAGGGCCAAAAATTGTGTGTCTGTCGGTGTGTGTGTATGTGTGTGTGTGTGCGTGAGTCTGTGTGTGTGTGTGTGTGTGTGAGTGTGTGTATTCTGAATGTCTGTCCTCCCCCCTATCAATTCGAACACGGTGAAACCGAATTGGACGAAATTTGGTACAGAGGTAGAACAAGCAAAGGGCACCTCAGTGTCATGTTTTATATCGCCACCATCTTTACCAAAACTGAATGGCGGCCACTCAAACGTTCAAAACGTAAAATCAAATAGCGACTAACCAAATTATACGATCTCTACCAAATTTGGTAATAACATACCTTCATATAGGACGCGTCATGTGACCAAACTATAAGGTCATCCGCCGTACCATTTCAGGATGGCGGCCGTGCGAATTATGCAAACTTTATAATCCATATCATGGGACCCACCAGTTCCGATTATCGAGACGAGAATCGATTTAACTATTCTAAAGGAAGAGGCACGTTCGAAATTAAAAGTTTATTTTGTAATACTATAGTGCAGAAGTGATTTTAAAAAGCTGAGCCGTCTCGCTAAGAAGACAAGATGGCAGCGGATACCTTGTGCCTGACTTATATTTCACTAATTTGAGTATTGCATGCAATATAGCGTACTGATACAAAATAAATAAACTTTGTATGAAATGCTTTATAAATAAATAATATACTCCACTGATGAAATCGTTTAGTATAAATCATTATTTGCTAACATGTTATATGCAAGTCATTTTATATAGAACGACGTTCGTTGGCACAAATGGCTCCGTGGTAAAGCGTTGGCCTTTCACTCATATGCCTATGGTTCAAATCCCATCATAGTTATTTTTTTTTTTGCTTGAAATTTTATATATTTATTGTTTTGTAATGATTCAGACGTTTTAAAATTAAGCGTTATATTTTGCATATCACGGTGGAAAATATATATTTAATTAAAACATAATTCACCAGCAGATTTTCTCGAGACATCTAGCAGCCTAAAAGGTAACTGCACGCCGGCCTACTTATTAACTTCAAGATTTTATTGAAAAGTTTCTTCTTATGGCCACTAGAATGCACTCGCCCTGTTAGGGTTATATTGTTCGATACTTCTCCACTAGATGTCACGACTGGTCTACGTGGGACTCCATTGGTTAGTACCGTATACCATTGGCATTCTATGCGCATCGAACTTTAAGAATGGCAAGATGATACTGCGATAAATTTTTACTTTTTATTTTAAAGGGTTTGTAACAGCCTATTGTGCGTTATTTGAAAATGTTATTTGAAGTAAAGAACAAAACTATTTCACATAGTAACTGAATTCTAGCCGTTGGTGTTAGTTCAGGGTATTAATTAATACTTTCATTTCAGGCAAATAGCAATCGAAAATATCCACATAGTTTGTATACACACGTCTCTGTAGGGTCATGGAAAGATTTGTTAATTCAATTAGGGTTGTGAAAGCCATGCACAACCAGACGTGTAAAGACATGCCTCAACTCAAAGTTGGACGTTGCCCACGGCAGGTCGATTATGTAATAATAACAATAATAATAATGTTATTTGTTTTACGTCCCTTTTAACTACTGCTGCTATTAGATACGCCGGGGTGCCGGATTTTGGCCCGAAGGGGATCTTTAACGTGCCAGTAAATCTACTGACACGGCTCCCTCGCATTTGTGCACCCTCAAATGCCAGATGACTGCGCCAGGATACGAACCTGCAACCTAGGGCCCAGCAAGCGAGAACGTTACCGCTGAGCCACGCAGCCAGTCCGGTTGATTATGTCTCCAGATCCATAACATTCTTGAGATACATCTTATCTATCTTTCTTCAATGATGGTAGTAGTTTTTTTCTAGGTTGTGGCGTTTGGTGGAGGTAAATAGTTTCTAAGATCTTCAACCAAGAAATAATTCTATTATACTCTTTGATAATAACGAGTTATAACTATACTCATACATTTAGGAGGAAGTAGGCTATATGTTCTTTACTGAACATCTTGTTTTTTTCTTCAGTATTTCACTTTCCCCATGGGCCCCTTAAATTGGATTTATGAAGAAACGGTCGAACACATATTTCATTAATTTTTAAGATGATTGTTTTCCTCTGAGTTCCTAACTCCTCGCCTATGTCGTTTAGTAGATACACGCTCTGTTAAGAAACCTTCATCCCCCACTTTTCATCCCTTTCACTTCATAATATACACCACATCGAAAAATCATTAGACACGTGTCTGCTTATTAGCCTACTTTTCACATTTTGCAAAAATGAGGAAAAAGTAGACTTATGAGATCGGGCAAATGTGTGTCTGTCTGTCTGTCTGTCTGGCTGTGTGTGTGTGTGTGTGTGTCCCCCTATCAACTCCTAAACGGCTGGAGCAATCGAAACAAAATTTCGTAGGAGTAAAGATCTATACCTGAATATCTCACGGCCATATTTGAAAATGATGTCAGTGCTACAAACTGCTATAAAATCGCAATTGAAATTTGAGCTCCATATTGGATATCTTGGAAGGTATGAATGGGAGCTATTTCAAAATTGGCACATGTGTAGATAATAATATTGCAGTTTAATTTCCAGGAGGGCATACATGGCAGAGTTGCCAAAATGATTCTAAGCCTGCTGATAGGTCCAATTTTTAAATACATATAACTTATACACTATCAATTGGAATTCAACCAAATTTCGTATGTGCTATGTGAACATAAACAGATATGACTGAGCATATTCTTAAGAACCACCAGGGCTGCCAACTGTTAATAAAAGCTCTCATTTTTTAAAATCCAAATACCCATATATCAGAAAGTATGCAACCCGACAGCTTTAAACTATGAACACGTATAGTACCCGACATTCTATATTAATTTGGAGTAACTTATATACGTCAGTGCTACCAACATGATTCTAAACCTGCTGAGAAGTCCAGCTTTAAATACATGTAACTTCTATACTATCATTTGGATTTCAACCAAATTTCGTGTGTGGTATGTGTACCATAACAGATATGACTATGCCGATTCTTAAGAGCAACCAGGGCTGCCAACTGTTAATATGTGCTGTCCCTATTTTTGTTACCCTAATATCAATATATCAGAAAGTATGCAAGCCAATAGCTCTAAACTTTACACACGTATAGTAAGTACCTGGCATTCTAGATGAATTTGGAGTAACTAATATACGTCAGTGCTGCCAACATTATTCTAATCCTGCTGATAGGTCCAATTTTAAAATGCATGTAACTTCTATACTAACTAATGGATTTCATTCAAAATTGGCACAACAATAGATCATATTATTTCAGATTATTTCTTGGCCAATACATGCTTGACATTGTTGCCAACATGATTTTACGCACGCTGTTAGATCCAATGTTTAACTGCATTTAACGTCCATGCTATTCATTGGACATCAACCAAATTTTGTACTCTGTACCTTAAGAGATGGAACTAAGAATATATTCAGTCATCAGGGCTGCCAACTGTGGTGCTCTATTAGGCTACATTATGCCAGGTATACAGTATTTCGAACTAATTAGAAATTTCGATATTAACTTAATTTCGTCATTATTCTAGAGAGGTTCATATACTGTACTGTAGAATAACCATTGGCATGAAAAGTAGGCTCTTTAGTTCGTCACGGAACTTCTTGTTTTTAATTATTAGTTTATATGCCACGTATCACATCCCAAAACGAAACCACTCGTGAGATATTGTTATGCAATGAAATGCAGGTTTAACCCCCTTAAAACCCCGTTAGAACATGAATATCCAAAAATCCATCATCAGTGGACGTTTTCGACATACAACGAACTTATCCCCAAAATTGCATGTTTCTAACAGCAATAGGTTTGGCTGGGAGATGATGAGTGGATATTCAAAAATCCTTCCTTAGTGGACCTTTTCCCCCCAGAATTTCACCCTCCCCATGGGCCCCATAAATTGGATTCATGAAAAAAACGGTCGAACACCTATTTACTTATTTTTCAGGCTGATTTTTTCCCCCTGAGTTTCAAACTTTTTGCCTCTGTCGTTTAAGAGATATTTGCTCCGTTAGGAATCCTTCAACCCCCATTTTTCACCACTTTCACCTCATAATATACACCACATAGAAAAACCCTCGGACACATGTCTTCTTATTTTTAATGATGAGTTTATATGCCGAGTATCACATCTCCCAATGAAACAAATCTGGAGATATTGTTATTCAATGAAATGCAGGTCTACCCCCCCCCCCCTTAGAACCTGAATATCCAAAAATCCTTAATTAGAGGGCGTTTTCGACTTACATCGAACATATCCCCAAAATTTTAAGTTTCTAACTTAAATAGCATTGGCTGGGCGATGATGAGTCAGTGAGTCGGTCAGGACACTTTGTTTTATACGAGGCACGTCCAGAAAGTAAGTTCCGTTTGGTAATAAAACTAAATTGTGTACAGATACAGAAAAATTATTTATTGCACAACATTCTACACCTCTTAAACTACTTTTCCACATAACTGCAGAACTTTTCCAGGCATTTGTCATAGCGTGACACAAGTTTTTAGATACCTTCTTCATAGAAGTTTGCCGCCTGTGTCTTCAACCAGTTGGAAACATCTTCTTTGAGCTCGTCGTCATTGTTGAAGTGTTGACCGCCAAGGAAAGACTTGAGATGTGTGAACAGATGAAAGTTACTAGGAGCGAGGTCAGGGCTGTACGGAGGGTGGTCAAACACGTCCCAGCCAAATCCCTGTAGGAGGTTTTTCGTCACATTTGCAGTGTGTGGTCGTGCGTTGTCGTGAAGAAAAACAACACCTTTTGACAGCAACCCTCGGCGCTTATTCTGTATTGCGCGGCGCAATTTCCTAAGTGTCTCGCAGTAAGCATCTGCGTTGATTGTTTGACCACGCGGTAAGAAATCAATGAGTAAGATGCCTTTCCAGTCCCAGAACACTGTGCACATCATTTTCCGAGGTGTCAAGATTTGTTTCGGCTTAACCTTTGCTGGGAATGAAGTGTGCCTCCATTCCATTGATTGCCGCTTACTTTTAGGGGTGTCGTAAGAAACCCAAGTTTCATCTCCTGTGACTATCTGTGTCAGAAACTCTTCGCCGCCTTCATTGTAACGGGACAAAAACTGAAGTGCACTACCCATCCGTTTTGTTTTGTGTTGCTCCGTAAGAATCTTTGGTACCCAACGTCGGCAAAGTTTACGAAAGATCAGTTTTTCGGTAACAATTTCATGAATTAGTGATCGTGAGATTTGGGGAAATTCCATAGCGAGAGCACTAATTGTAAATCTGTGGTTTTCCCGGATCTTGTCATCAATTGCGTGAACCAGTTCTTCTGTAACCAAAGATGGACGCCCACTTCGTTCTTCATCGTGCACTTCACTACGTCCTTCATTGAACTGTCGGACCCATCTTCTCACCATTGAATCACTCATCGCATTTTGTCCATACACTTCGCAAATTTGCCGGTAAATTTCAATTGGTTTCACTTTCCTAGCATTCAGAAAACGAATCACAGATCTGATTTCACAAGCGGCGGGATTTTCAATCAACACCGACATTGTACGAGTAAACATGCACAACGACGCGTACGTGGCTGACAGCGCTCTCCAAATGGCGCACGTTTTTTTCTCCTTGATACAGAGCGTCTACCGCGCATATGCGGAACTGCGCTGCAGCAGAACGTACAACTAGTTGAAGACACAGGCGGCACACGTCTATGAAGAAGGTATACAAAAACTCGTGCCACGCTACGACAAATGCCTGCAACATTTCGGCAGTTATGTGGAAAAGTAGTTTAAGGGTTGTAGAATTTTGTGCAATAAATAATGTTTCTGTATCTGTACACAATTTAATGTTATTACCAAACGGAACTTACTTTCTGGACGTACTTCGTATAATAGACTAGCAACCCAGCCCGGCTTCGCCCGGTATCTTTAACGGTTTACCCGGTGTAAGCTTAAAAGGCGCATGGACGGCAGGTTCCAGACACAATTCAGAAAAGCCGAGGTGAACAGCGAAACTCCAATCACACATACTCTTCTCTGAAGTCTTAATTCGACGCGAATCGACTGTTTGATGCTGGCCGAAGCTGGGGTGATAAGCTCGCTCGCTATTTCGTAAACTTGCTCCGAAGCTAGTAATTTAAATTTCCACTGAATGGAGATTGTTGGAAGAAATGAGAACGTGAAAACACTTACAGAGGGTGATGTAATTAATTATAGAGATATACTGTCGCGGACGATTTTGTAGAACTTTTCATGCTGAACAATTCTTACAGCCTATAGCCTACAGATATTTTTAAGGCTTTACCCAGCGTAAGCTTAAAAGGTGCATGGAATGCAGTTTATTTTTCGACTCGATTCGTTGAAATCGTTACTGCTCGGCTTCCTTGGTTCGTAAATGAATGTTTTTCTACAGAAACCTTCCTCGAGAAATCCTTTACAGGATGATGGAAACCGCATCAAAACCCATCCAGTGGTTCTAGTGATTACCTGTCACATCCAAGAATCAGGGACTTTGTTTTTTTTTACTTTGTAGAGATTGTTTATATTTAAAAAAGGCAAACATTTAATAATAATAATAATAATAATAATAATAATATTATTACTATTATTATGATATTAAATTAAAAATAATAAAAACAGTAACATCTCTTTTGCATGCACTCTGGTATTGAAATACAATCTCCTATGTTGTAAATAATGAATATGTCTCTCAGATAATTTGTAATGGATTTGCCGACACAATCGTAAGACATATCACAATCATGGGCTATTATAAGTATTTCATAAATTTATTATTACTATTATTATTATTATTAGCCTAGTTTTCACATTTTGCAAAAATGAGGAAAATGTAGACTTTTGAAATCGATGTGTGTCTGTCTGTCTGTCTGTCGTTCTGTCTGTCTGGCTGTGTGTGTGTCCCCCCACCCACCACCCCCCTATCATCTCCTAAACGGCTGCAGCAATCGAAACAAAATTTCGTAGGAATAAAGATCTATACCTGATTATCTCAATGACGTATTTGAAAGTGATGCCAGTGCTACCAACTGCTGAAAAATTGCAATTGAAATTTGAGCTCCATGTTGGATATCTTGGAAGGTATGAATGGGAGCCATTTCAAAATTGGCACACGTATAGATAATAATATCTCAGTTTAATTTCCTGGAGGCCATAGGGTGAAGTAAGGTTATTTGGCGAGACAGGTAATTTGGTGATAAACATTTAAAAGAATGCCACCACAAAACCTATTCTATTCTTGAGCTCGCCTGTTGTCTGAAGGGAGTCTTGGGTTTTTCCTTTGCTCTGAGCTCACATATAATCCTTAGACCCTTTCACTTACTGAGGTATGCGATTTTGCAACATTTAGTGGCAGTGAATTGACAAGTGCTGAGTCTTAAATACAGTGTGCTCTTCAAGTGAAATTTAGTGTGTCAATATATCGTTTATTTTAGTAAGTCTTTGTGTCAATCTGTTCCTAAGAAAGTGAGTTATTTTTAACAGTGAGAGAAAAGTTGGATACCACAGACATTTTCGGCACAAACCTTAAGATAATACCGAAATATTTAAGCATTTTCTACTCAGCTGATGGTAAGCCACAATATTGTTATTTTATATTTTTATATCAGATTTCGAGTCTGATTTCTTTAAATGTTTAAAGGAATGAGAATTTAATAGATATTAGAGTTGTAGGTAGTGTAAATTAACAAATTTCAAAATTATTTTCAGAAAATAGACTATCACCAAATTACCTTACGGTAAAAAGCAGGAAAAAAGACAACATGAAACGAAAGCCTGATATTGATGACGATGTAATCGTGTACATGTGTGACGTGTGTTGTGAAAACTCATCATATGACAAAAACTCATGTGGAATGTACTTATACAACTCTAGAAAGTAAAAACATGTTTAGACAACTATCACCAAATTACCTTCCTACTGTCACCAAATTACATATATGTATCACCAAATAACCTTACTCAAGTGAGTTGTACAAAATGACATAGATTTCAACAAAAAATAATTACAAGAAGACAATGATGATCAAAACCGGTAGCTAACGGTCTGTTCTATATGATACATTGAATTTAAAGTAAATAAATTATGTATATTTATACTTAATATTGCTATAATATAAAATTATCACCAAATTACCTTACTTTACATGGCAGTGTTGTCAAAATGATTATAAGCTTGCTGATAGGTCCAATTTTTAAATGCATATAACTTCATTACTAACTAATGGATTTCATTCCAAATTGGCACAACAATATATCATATTATTTCAGATTAATTCGGACCAATACATGCATGAGATTGTTACCAACATGATTTTACGCGCGCTGTTAGATCCAATGTTTAACTGCATGTCTCGTCCATTCTATCCATTGGACTTCAACCAAATTTTGTATTCTGTACCTTAAGAGATGGAACCATGGAGGAAAGAATAGAGAGAAGATGCCCTGAGCTTGTTTGAGTGAAGCCAAGCGCTGCGTCCAACCTTAACTTGTATTCGGTGTTCCGTGACTTGCATGAGGCATTGTGCATGGTGTTTTCTGAGTTATCCTTGAAGGATATCTTTCCAGCCTTTTCTCACCTTAACTCATGCTGGAGCAGTGACGATAATTTATTAAAAAGAAATCTTTAATTCTGATCTCAGCATGTGTACATTTGGTGTAAATACCAAAAAACCATTTCTCTGCAAATCCCAAATTATCAAACAGCTGTCAGTCAATAATTACGGTTGGCCTACGTAATGAATCAATTCTAGGCTAATCGTCATGTTTACCCCCACAAACAAAATACTGCACGGTACCGAAAAGTATAGGCTATGCCGTATTTTTGTGCAAATATGCGTCCAAGTACATTATTAATTTTGAGGTTCGTATTCTTGAATATCAAAATGTGTACGACCAATGAGTGAAAGTGGCTGTGCTCGAAATTAGGCCTAAAAACTGATGAATGCCTCAACGCCAATAAGAACTTAAAACTCAATTTGGTGCAAATACCGTAATTTGTTCGGCATCATTAATTCCCAAGATGTTCCTTCTTTGGTATAACTCGCACTTTCCGACACCTGTATTTAATTTGATCAGTGTTTCAGCGTATTATTACGTTTTGCCGCGTCTTTCTTGCAAAATTAGCCTTGAAAGGTGCTCTCATATTTCTAATTAAATTGGCTTTTTAAACGATAAAGCAGCTTATTTGTGCCAAGTACCGTGATGTTCAGAGTGTATTCTGCCTATCCAAGAAAAAATCTTGACTTGTCATTGCAGTTTTATGTCACTAAAATCCATTAATAGTTGGAGTGGTTTACGGCTTTAAGCAATAGGGACAGCCATTTTCTCGCTAACCAAAGTGGGCGAGCCGTTTGGCTTCAACAGCTTGCGCTAGGCAGCGCAGCGAAGGCATCTCCTTCCTTCCTTTCTTTCCTCCATGGATGGAACTAAGAATATATTCAGTCACCAGGGCTGCCAACTGTAGTGCTCTATTAGGCTACATTATGCCAGGTATACAATATTTCGAACTAATTAGAAATTTCGATATTACCAACTTAATTTCATCATTATTCTAGTTAGATCCATATAGATTAATCATTGGCATGAATCTTTCATTTTAAGAAAAGCAGGCTCTAGTTCGTCACGGAACTTCGTGTTATTATCATTGTTATAATTAATTATTATTACGTTGAGGGCTGCACAGATGGGAGAAGCCAGCTGTTAGGTCGTGTATTGTTTCAGGAAGCTTCGACGGTGTTCGTAGCTGGTCGGTGCTGCTCGCTGTGTCGAGAAACCATAGTACGTCGCCTGCTCAGTGTATTGAAACATAAGCAGCGCAGGAGCTGTATAATATCAAATTGCATCCACAGATCGCCGTTTTATGACACAATGATTATTTTTGTTTGATGAACAAAATTTATTTGTATTAGATGAGCTATTTTAGAGGAACCTAAGTCCATTAATTTAAGCATGGTCTAGCACTAGAATGCTACCTCTCAAGTCTCCGCGGTGACAAATGTTGTATAAGATAGATTTGGCTTCTTTACATCCTTAAATTGATATTCATAATCATTATTAAGTACTACCGCGGTTTTCGACCGCTAGGGATGGGTTGCGAACGGAGTCGCGAAGAGTCGAGACTGCTGCCGCTGGAACCGATACTCTCGACTCCAGTGTCGACTCCATTGATGCACTACCGCCATCTAACAACTGTTTGTGGAACTGCTTGAACATGTATGCCACACGGCGCCAGCAGCAACGTTGTTCGCCATCGCTACGGCATGTTTACAATACAGCTGTATAAATCTTGCTGCTAGCTTGCCAGTGATACTTTTTTGGTATTGAAATGTATGGCAAGCTATTATAACCTGCAAAACGATTCAATAGAATGATTATATGCATAGTCGTTCTTTGTTATGATCTACTGTAGGATTCTACAGTATGAGAATATGCTGGATAGGCCTAGTTGATGCATAGTGATGGGATATTTATTTTGCCGGCAAGATCGTTATATGGAATGTCGAATACCAATTACGAAGTTCTTGGCACTGTGTGTGTATTTTTACTTTCACGGTAGGGTGTTTCATTTCCGTGTCTCCAATAACAAAAGTTGCGTGTTGAATTAATGTAAGGTTTGGCCTATGTTATGGTTTGTTAATTGCTTTGTTTAAGATGTGCGCACAGGCCTCTGTTATTGTGACGGTCTTGTTATGCATCCACGTTCGTCCCTTGATATCTTGTGTTACGATGCATACAATAGGATTATTAGCCAGCAAACATGGATGATTGTTTCGGATTATCATCGGAAATGTTGTAGGCGTAATTGTTATTGTGTTTATTATGATGATTATTATTTAAAACAATAATAGTAATACAATCTGCCTAAAGTGCAATATTACAATAATTTGGTACAATGCAAGTAAATAATAATAATAATAAAAATAATAATGAGAGATTCGGATAAAAAGCGACTGTGTGCCCCTCGCAATACTCATCAGGTGAGCTTGGAGTCGCGAGGCTTCATGCGAAATGGCCCCGCAATACTCATCAGGTGAGCTTGGAGTCGCGAGGCTTCATGCGAAGCGACCCCGCAATAATCATTCGGTGAGCTTGGAATCGCGAGGCTTCATGCGAAGCGACCCCGCAATACTCATCCGGTGAGCTTGGAGTCGCGAGGCTTCATGCGAAGCGACCCCGCAATACTTATCAGGTGAGCTTGGAGTCGCGAGGCTTCATGCGAAGCGACCCCGCAATACTCATCCGGAGAGCTTGGAGTCGCGAGGCTTCATGCGAAGCGGCCCCGCAAAACTCATCAGGTGCTTGGAGTCGCGAGTCTTCATGCGAAGCGGGCCCGCAATACTCATCTGGTGAGCTTGGAGTCGCGAGGCTTCATGCGAAGCGACCCCGCATTACTCATCCGGTGAGCTTGGAGTCGCGAGTCTTCATGCGAAGCGACCCCGCAATACTCAACAGGGGAGCTTGGCGTCGCGAGTCTTCATGCGAAGCGGCCCCGCAATACTCATCCGGTGAGCTTGGAGTCGCGAGGCTTCATGCGAAGCGGGCCCGCAATACTCATCCGGTGAGCTTGGAATCGCGAGTCTTCATGCGAAGCGACCCCGCATTACTCATCCGGTGTGCTTGGAGTCGCGAGTCTTCATGCGAAGCGACCCCACAATACTCAACAGGGGAGCTTGGCGTCGCGAGTCTTCATGCGAAGCGACCCCGCAATATTCATCAGGGGAGCTTGGAGTCGCGAGTCTTCATGCGAAGCGACCCCGCAATACTCATCCGGTGAGCTTGGAGTCGCGAGTCTTCATGCAAAGCGACCCCGCAATACTCATCAGGTGTGCTTGGAGTCGCGAGTCTTCATGCGAAGCGACCCCGCAATACTCATCAGGTGAGCTTGGAGTCGCGAGTCTTCATGCAAAGCGACCCCGCAATACTCATCAGGTGAGCTTGGAGTCGCGAGTCTTCATGCGAAGCGACCCCGCAATACTCAACAGGGGAGCTTGGCGTCGCGAGTCTTCATGCGAAGCGACCCCGCAATATTCATCAGGGGAGCTTGGAGTCGCGAGTCTTCATGCGAAGCGACCCCGCAATACTCAACAGGGGAGCTTGGCGTCGCGAGTCTTCATGCGAAGCGACCCCGCAATATTCATCAGGAGAGCTTGGAGTCGCGAGGCTTCATGCGAAGCGACCCCGCAATACTCATCAGGTGAGCTTGGAGTCGCGAGTCTTCATGCAAAGCGACCCCGCAATACTCATCCGGTGAGCTTGGAGTTGCGAGTCTTCATGCGAAGCGGCCCAGCAATACTCATCCGGTGAGCTTGGAGTCGCAAGTCTTCATGCGAAGTGACCCCGCATTACTCATCCGGTGAGCTTGGAGTCGCGAGTCTTCATGCGAAGTGACCCCGCAATACTCAACAGGGGAGCTTGGCGTCGCGAGTCTTCATGCGAAGCGGCCCAGCAATACTCATCCGGTGAGCTTGGAGTCGCAAGTCTTCATGCGAAGCGGCCCCGCAATACTCATCAGGTGAGCTTGGAGTCGCGAGGCTTCATGCGAAGCGGCCCAGCAATACTCATCCGGTGAGCTTGGAGTCGCAAGTCTTCATGCGAAGCGGCCCAGCAATACTCATCCGGTGAGCTTGGAGTCGCGAGTCTTCATGCGAAGCGGCCCCGCAATACTCATCAGGTGTGCTTGGAGTCGCAAGTCTTCATGCGAAGCGGCCCCGCAATACTCATCAGGTGAGCTTGGAGTCGCGAGGCTTCATGCGAAGCGACCCCGCAATACTCGACAGGTGAGCTTGGAGTCGTGAGTCTTCATGCGAAGCGACCCCGCAATACTCATCCGGTGAGCTTGGAGTCGCGAGGCTTCATGCGAAGCGGCCCCGCAATACTCATCCAGAGAGTTTGGAGTCGCGAGGCTTCATGCAAAGCGACCCCGCAATACTCATCCGGTGAGTTTGGAGCCGCGAGGCCTCATGCGAAGCGGCCCCGCAATCCTCATCCGGTGAGTTTGGAGTCGCGAGGCTTCATGCGAAGCGGCCCAGCAATACTCATCAGGTGAGCTTGGAGTCGCGAGTCTTCATGCGAAGCGACCCTGCAATACTCATCCGGTGAGCTTGGAGTCGCGAGGCTTCATGCGAAGCGACCCCGCAATACTCAACAGGGGAGCTTGGAGTCGCGAGTCTTCTCCAGCCCGCCTGCTATATTTAATGGCCAGGGAATTCCTGTCTTGAAATACTACTAAATACAGAGACAAGGGAACATTCACGAAATAGAAGGGCAAATTAATGGAATTGCCAAGGGTCGAAAATGTCTGCAGCATTTATCTAAGGAGTGCGACATACCACCAAATACAGGGAATATGTAGCCTACTTACGAATAAATTCGCCATAATATGTATTTATTTATAAAACTTCAAATATATGTAAATAAATAGAAAATATTTAGTAAAATTAAATATATATAATCACATCACTATCCGGACCTTACTCATCAGGTTAGCTTGGAGTCGCGAGGCTTCATGCGAAAGGACTGTGAGGCCCCGCAATAGTCATCACGTGAGCTTGGAGTCGCGAGGCTTCATGCGAAGCGGCCCCGCAATACGCATCAGATTAACGTGGAGTCGCGAGGCTTCATGCGAACCGAGACCGGTGTTCGGAGTCGATCGAGTCGACACTCTCGATTCCAGGCTTCAGTCGCGCCCATCCCTACGCAACACAGTTTTTTAACATTCATTGAGTACTTTTAACCCCAACAACGGTATTTTCAATCTACCATACATTTTGTAAGCATTTCAAATGAACCTTGTGAGTATTTTGAATATGGACCGGCCTTTTTTAATCTAATTTCCTTGGTGTATTTTCAATTTCAATTGCATTGTGTATGTTATTTGAACCTCTATTGCAATTTGTACGTATTTTCAATCTTATTTGCATTTTGTTGAGCATTTCGAATCTACAATGCATTTTGTAAGTATTTTTAACCTAAACTACTTTTTATGCGTATTTTTCAATCTAAATTCCTTTTGTGAATATTTTCCTTCTCAATTACCGGTACAGTACCCTTTGTAAGTATTTTCAGTCCAGCTTAATTTTCGTTATGGTTTCCATTTTATTGTCATTTTCCTATCAGCCAGATCATTAGGGGACGATAACCTAGATGTTAGGCCCCTTAAAACAACAATTATCATCATCATGTCATATAGATCCTTATTCAAATGTAACATCATTTTCGGGAAAATGGCGGTTAGATTCCTTTTCAGCGCATCGCTTCAATTGTTGTAAGTTAAACCTACTAAAGTTCCACATGTTTAGCAAACGAGAATCCTCATCTTCTTATAATTCTTCCCCCAGGAGCTCACATCTAGTGGGACGTGGATTGGCCACCACGGGAACCCAGCCGAGTCCGGCATTGCTTTCACTTACTTGTGCCTGGCTCCCCTCTGTCTTCTTTCCTGTCGACCTCCCTTGGTCAACTCTTGTTCTTTTCTGACCCCGACGGTATTGTAGTATCCGAGGCCTAGGGAGTCTTTCACTTTTCCACCTTAATTGGCCCTTCTCTCATATTTCCTGATGCCCTCCTTCTGCGAGGGGTCAGCCTTCATTTTCTTTTCATGTTATCTCCTGCCTTCTGCTCAAGGCCCTCAAGGAGGCTGTGTGTATGTAGCCCCACCGCTTCTGGTGCACCCTGGATAATGCTACACCCTCAGGGGCTCACGGCTGGTGAGTTCGGGAATTAGCGATCCCAAGGGATTCCTGAGCTGGTTCCGTTTTGTCCCCTTTTTCCTCTGACCTTGGGGCGGGCCCTCTCCTCCTTCCCTTTCCTATCTGCCTTTCATGGCTCTCCTTCCTTCCAAGTCCCTCAATCCTCATTCTTCGAGGGTTGGGGGCATTTCTCTTCTTCCTCTCCTTTATTTGCCTTATCCTTTATTTGTTTACCATTTCTTCTTCTAGTATGTAAGTTTGTAGTTGGTATTAGTTTTAGTTTTCAATGTCATCTCATCTTTCGTTATCTTCCACACTATTAGGGGCCGATAACCTAGAAGTTAGGCCCCATAAAACAATGATAATTATTATCATCGTCATCATCTTACAATTCCGAAAGTATTTAGCTTATAAGTTGGTGTAAGGGTGGGTGGAAATGCTGCACGTACATTTGACAGGAGTATTGACCATTTTGAACGGTTTTGATTTTGTGACTATTAAGGGTAGGGGGCTCCGTGGCTCAGTCGGTATGGGCGCTGAGCTTCTAACTGAACGGGAGTGGGCTCGATCCCCAAGCAGGTAGTGGATTTTAGAAACAAAACTACCACTTTCAGAAACTCAAATAGCCTTGGGGTTCACTCAGCCTACACCGGAAATGAGTACCAGGGCAATTCCAGGGAGCAAAGACGGCCGGGCGTGGAGCTGACAACTTCATCCCTTCTATTCCGAGGGCCTCCATGGCCTGTACGGAGTTAGCTTTGCTTTTGCCTATGATTTTATTTCTCTCAAACTTCCATTTTTCCCACCTATTTGGTGCTATGGTTGGTGCTATCAAAAGACTTTTATGTTTGACGATGTCGCAATTTAAATATTATATGTCAGAAAGCTGTATCATATGAGGGTCATTATAACACTATTTTTCATTATGAAACAGTTTCTCCCACCAATCAGAGCTCAAGAAACAGTTGTGTGACCAATTAGGTAAGGATAGTATTGCACCTGCGCTGACTTTCACGGCCTCCTATTTTAAAATTCACTGCGTGGCCAGTGTCATAGTGGAGTATTTGAGGAGGACATGGTCAAATACAAGGTATTCTCTGCGTCTCATGCACTCTGTTCAGTACATAAAACTGGCGAAATCTCGACAGATATTTATGAATATTTATGTTCGAATATAAAAAAGTTATAAATATAGTTGAACATAAACAGTCGTAAGCAACTCACTTATAATCGTAATTAAGACACTCGTTTGGAAATTATAAAACTCGCATACTCGTGTCTTAATTATTGCCATTATACGCTCGTTGCATAATGAACTATAGTTAGTTAGTTATTGTGGTCTTAAGGGGAGGAACAGCAAGGACGTCTTCCCCTACTAACTAAAATTTACTGACTTGCTCTTTTGGCCCTTATCCAAGGAATAATAGGAACATCGAATGGATTCGATTTTTCACATAATGTTATATTGAAAGCTATTGCTGCAAAAAAATGTAGTTATCGTGTCTACAAAAAAGTGAAACTTTAAAATAACCGTGGTTTTGGGGTCGGGAGGATGTGAAACGCGAAGATAGGTCGCAATTTTCTGGAAGTCTGACATGGTGCTCATTGATATAGGTACATCTAGCTTTCTCATGAAATTTACCTAAAACTGACACGAATATCCGGTGGTTACCTTGGCAACAAGTGTTGGTGATCTAGGCCTATGTATATCCGGTGGTTACCATGGCAACAAGTGTTGGTGAACTAGGCATATGTATATCCAGTGGTTACCATGGCAACAAGTGTTGGTGATCTAGGCCTAGGCCTATGTATATCCAGTGGTTACTATGGCAACAAGTGTTGGTGATCTAGGCCTGGGCCTATGCATATCCGGTGGTTACCATGGCAACAAGTGTTGGTGATCTAGGCCTGGGCATATGCATATCCGGTGGTTACAATTGCAACAGCTGTTGGTGATCTAGGCCTAGGCCTATGTACTGTGTATCCGGTGGTTACCATGGCAACAAGTGTTGGTGATCTAGGCCTAGGCCTATGTACTGTATATCTGGTGGTTACCATGGCAACAAGTGTTGGTGATCTAGGCCTAGGTCTATGTAATGTGTATCCGGTGGTTACCATGGCAACAAGTATTGGTGATCTAGGCCTAGGCCTATGTACTGTATATCCGGTGGTTACCATGGCAACAAGTATTGGTGATCTAGGCCTAGGCCTATGTACTGTATATCCGGTGGTTAGCATGGCAACAAGTATTGGTGATATATGCCTAGGCCTATGTATATCTGATGGTCACCATGGCAACATGTGATGGTGATCTAGGCCTGGGTCTATGCATATCCGGTGGTTACCATGGCAACAAGTGCAGGTGATCTAAGCCTAGGCCTATGTATATCTGGTGGTTACCATGGCTACAAGTGTTGGTGATATAGGCCTGGGCCTATGTATATCCGGTGGTTACCATGGCAACAAGTGTAGGTGATCTAGGCCTAGGCCTATGTATATCTGGTGGTTACCATGGCTACAAGTGTTGGTGATATAGGCCTGGGCCTATGTATATCCGGTGGTTACCATGGCAACAAGTGTAGGTGATCTAGGCCTAGGCCTATGTATATCTGGTGGTTACCATGGCAACAAGTGTAGGTGATCTAGGCCTAGGCCTATGTATATCTGGTGGTTACCATGGCAACAAGTGTAGGTGATCTAGGCCTAGGCCTATGCATATCTGGTGGTTACCATGGCAACATGTGTTGGTGATCTAGGCCTGGGCCTATGTATATCTGGTGGTTAAAATTGCAACAACTGTTGATGATCTAGGCCTAGGCCTATGTTCTGTATATCTGGTGGTTACCATAGCTACAAGTGTTGGTGATCTAGGCCTATGTATATCCGGTGGTTACCATGGCAACAAGTGTTGGTGATCTAGGCCAATGTATATCTGATGGTTACCATGGCAACAAGTGTTGCTGATTTAGGCCTATGTATATCTGATGGTTACCATGGCAACACGTGTTGGTGATCTAGGCCTATGTATATCTGATGGTTAGCATGGCAACACGTGTTGGTGATCTAGGCCTATGTATATCTGATGGTTACCATTGCAACACGTGTTGGTGATCTAGGCCTGGGCCTATGTACTGTATATCCAGCGGTTACTATGGCAACAAGTATTAGTGATCTAGGCCTATATACGGTATATCCAGTGGTTACCATGGCAACAACTGTTGGTGATCTAGGCCTATATACGGTATATCCATTGGTTACCATGGCAGCAAGTGTTGGCCATCTGTGCCTAGGCCTATACAGCCTAAATTCAATAGAGCCTATATGATGCTACAGTATAAAGACATCTTACTTGCTATTTTTAGCCAATTTTCAATTTTGAAAAAATAGGCTTATGAGATCACCTTTTGTCCGTGTGTGTGTGCGTGTGTGTGTGTGTGCGGGTGTGTGATTCGTGTGTGTGTCCCCCCCTAATAAAATCGAAACGGCTGGAGCGATTTCAATGAAACTCGGGAAGTTCATAGCACTATTCCCGGCGACCTCGACCGTGCCCTTCAAATTTTGTTACGTCTCTTCAATCCAACATGGCGGCTGTGCGAAATAATTCACTAGCATTCAATATCTCCTAAACTATTACCGATATCGCCCTGAAATTGTGTGCGGTGATAAAGGGCACTACTAGAAAATCACCTATGAGACTTTCAAAAACCTGGTGACTACAAAACCAACATGGCGGCCAAGCGAATTTGAGACATTTAAATAGACTTTTCTCGCGATTTAACTATCTAAATGTAATGAAACTTGGTACAGCAAATGTTTATACACATTGTAATGCACTGGAGTCTAATTTAGTTCAATTGTTTACATAACCTCAAAATGGCGGCTCTGCGAAATATTTCACTGACATTCTATATCTCCGAAACTATTACAGATATCACCCTGCAATTTTGTACGGTGATAAAGGGTACTGATACAGGTATACCTATGTATATTTCATAAACCTGTAAAGTACAAAACGAACATGGCGACCAAGCGAATTTAAAATATTTTAATAGACTTTTCTCGTGATTTAACTCTCTGAGCGCAGTGAAATGTGGTACAGTAATTGATTTTTCAGATTGTAATGCACTGCCATCTAATTTAATTCAATTGCTTACATAACCTCAAGATGGCGGCTGTGCGAAATTTTAAAATTAAGTTTTAATTTCTTGTGTCGTAATCATGCGATCGAAGTGAAAGTTTGAATAATGAACCTAGGCAATAATTGTCCTTGAATGGTACATAACTCTATGGCCTATACACATAACACTCCTAAATGGTGAGCTCCCGAAATATTTAGACGGTTCTCAATATCTATGAATCTTTTACAGCAACCAAACTGATTTTTTTAATGTTCATAGAGACTATGAACATATGTTCACCTATAGGACTTTCAGGAACCTGGTGAGCACAAATCCAACATGGCGGCGACGCGAAGTATAAATATTTAAATGGACGTTTCTCGCGAATTAACTATCCGAGTGCCGTGAAACGTTGCACGTTAAATGCTTATACAAATGTTGATCCACTGGCATCTAATTTATTTCAATGGTTTGCATTATCACAAGATGGCTGCTGTGCGTAATTTTAAAATCTCGTTTTTACTTCTTGTTGTCTAATCATGCGATTGAAGTTTGAATACCACACGTACACAATAATCTTAATGTAATAGTACAAGAATAAAAATCCAACTTGGCGACCATCTGAAATATTTAGACGGTTCTCAATATCTACGAATCTGTTACAGCAATTAAACAGAAATTTTGTATGTTGATTGTGGCAGTTAACATAAGTAGGATATATGAAAATAGGCTGTATAGTTCTTCACGGAACTACTTGTTGAAAGTTAGTACGCCTGTTGGTCGCGAGATGGTAGTGTTGAACCAAAAGTCCATTCATTCTCAGTAGGTTAATTTATTTAGCGAACGATTACATCTCTAATTACCAATTATAATTACAGTTAGCGTTAAATTACAAACTAATATTCAGGCCATGAATGCAGTCTATAGGCCTCTCCATCATCACCACGAACTCCGTTGGATCGCGAACAGTCTCAGAGTGACACGAGATAAATAACTACATGCTGGTTAATGTCTCAACCAAATTTAACGAATTAAATTAATTTTGATTCTATAATATATTCCTTCTAATTACAGATTTTCTGTGTCTCAAGTGTCACTATACATGGAAGAAAAGTTTCCGAAAATTTAATTTAAATATTCACGTCACCCCGGAGGTCCAGGTGCGATTCTTGGCTGTGACAAGAAATGTTAAATCTGGTCTGAGGACTGGAATGGGATTCACTCAGCCTCCTGAGGCACAGCTGTGAAGAGGATGATTCGATACCCATCTCAGTCATCTTGGAATAAATAGGTTTTAAACTTCTACTCCAGGAAAATATCGGGATTGTTCCTAACTTAAGGCCTCGGCCGTCTCCTTCTCAAATCCTCACCTGAATTATAAATACACACACTAATATAACCATCACAATAACCCATGTTATTCCACAGACACCCAAGTACACGGGGCTTAACTCTTTATGGAATAGGTGTCTCTATATTTACCGCCTGTCATAAAGCTTTCAATGGGCGTAGTCGGTAGCAAGCTGAGCTTCTATGCCCAAGAAAGCGGGTTCAAACCCGGCCGAAGCCGTCGGATTTTTTAAGAGCGTTAAAAATCCCTCATTATGCCTTCCTTCGGAGAGGAAGTAAAGCCGGCGGTCCCATGTCATAGATTTATGGCATGTTAAAGAACCCTCCACTAATTACACCTGTGTGAAGCTAAATTGTATAGGTTAAGAATGTAAACAACGCTCTTAGGTTTCTACGTACGTTGCCAAGAGCCGACTGCGGTGGCGTCTGGTAGCTAAGTTCTGAACTTAGCCTAGTAGTCGTTGACGGTGGCACTTGCCTCTATCAACATACAGAATTTCAGATTGATTGTTGTGATAGATTCGTAGATATTGAGAACGGTCTAAATATCTCAGATGGTCGCCAGGTTGGATTTTTACTTATGTACTATTACATGAAGATCATTGTGTAGCCTACGTGTGGTATTCAGACTTCAATCGCATGATTAGGACACAAGAAGTAAAAACAGGATTTTAAAATTTCTCAGAGCTGCCATCTTGTGGTTATGAAAACAATTGAAATAAATTAGATGCCAGTGGATTAACATTTGTATAAGCATTTAACGTGCAAAGTTTCACTGCACTCGGATGGTTAAATCGCGAGAAACGTCCACAAAATTTCAGTTTGATTGCTGTAAAAGATTCGTAGATATTGAGAACCGTCAAAATATTTTGGATGCTCGCCATTTTGGATTGTTATATGTAGCCTATAGGCCATAGACTTATGTACCATTAATGGAAAACTATTGCGTAGCTTCATTATTCAAACATTCATATCGATCGCATGATTACAGCACAAGGAATAAAAACTTAATTTTAAAATTACGCACAGCCGTCATCTTGAGGTTATGTAAACAATTGAACTAAATTAGATGGCAGTGCATTACAATATGTATAATCATTTACTGTATCACATTTCACGGCGCTCAGATGGTTAAATCACGAGAAAAGTCTATTAAAATGTCTCAACTTCGCTTGGCCGTCATGTTCGTTTTGTACTTTTCAGGTTTTTGAATGTTACATAGATAAACTTGTAGTAGTGCCCTTTATCACTGTACAAAATTTCAGGGTGATATCATAAATAGTTTCGGATATATTGAATGCCAGTGAAATTTTCGCACAGCCGCGATTTTGAGGTTATGTAAGGAATTAAACTAAATTAGACGCCAGTGCATTACAATGTGTATAAACATTTCCTGTACCATGTTTCAATACGTTTGGATGGTTAAATCACGAGAAAAGTCTATTTAAATGTCTCAACTTCGCTTGGCCGCCATGTTGGTTGTGTAGTTACCAAAATTTTGAAAGTCTCATAGATGAACTTATATTAGTTGCCTTTATCACCGTACAAAACTTCAGGGTGATAACGGTAATAGTTTCGGAGATACTGAAGGCTGGTAAAATATTTCGCACAGCCGCCATGTTGGATTGGTGAGATACAATAAAATTTGAAGGGCACGGTCGGGGTCGGCCAAAATGTTGCTATAATCTTACGATGTTTCATTGAAATCGCTCCAGCCGTTTAGAATTTATTACGGACACACACACACACACACCATCACATACACACACACACGCACACACAGACACATGGACAGAAGGTGATCTCATAAGCCTTTTTTTAGCCTATTTTCAAATTTGAAAAAATAGGCTTATGAGAACACTTTTGTCCATGTGTGTGTGTGCGTGTGTGTGTGTGTGTGTGTATCCCTAATACATTCTAAACGGCTGGAGCGAACTCGGTAAGTTCATGGCACTATACCGGGTGATCCCGACCGTGCCCTTCAAATTTTGTTACGTCTCACCAATCCAACATGGCGGCTGTGCGAAATATTACACCAGCATTCAATATCTCCGAAACTATTATCGATATCACCCTAGATTTTTTTACGTCTCTGAATATCTACGAATACATTATAGCAATCAAACTGATTTTTTTTATGTTCATAGGGGCTATGAACATATGTTCACCTATAGGACTTTCAATAACCTGGTGATCACAAATCCAACATGGACGTTTCTCGCATTTTAACGATCCGACTGCAGTGAAACTTGGTACAGTAAATCCTTATACGAATGTTAATCCACTGGCATCTAATTTTTCAATTGTTTCCATAACCACAAGATGGCAGCTGGGAAGGAGGTTGAACATATGGTAGAAGTGAAGGTTATCTGGAGAGAATGCTTCAAGGAGCTCCTAAATCCAACTGAGGCCAGCGTAGTGGACATTGTGGAGGAAGAAACAGACAGTGACCAAGACATTTCAGAGAAGGAATTGACATGGAAAGAAGTGGAGGAAGCATTAAAGAAGATGAAATGGGGAAAAGCACCGGGAATAGACGAAGTGAGTGTGGAGATGGTGAGGAGAGCAGCAGGGGTGATGGGAACACAATGGCTCTTTCAAGTAATGAAAGTGATAAGGAGGGAGAAGAAAATGCCAGAGGACTGGAAAAGAGGAATAATAATACCCATATTTATAAAAGGGAAGTAGGAAGGAATGCAAGAACTACAGGGGAATTACACTCATGTGCCACTGTGCCAATATATTTGAGAAGGTACTGGAGAGAAGAATTCGTACAGAAGTTGAAGATGGGCTGAGGGAAGAACAGTATGGATTCAGGCCAGGAAGGTCAACAGTTGAACTCATCTTTGCTGTGAGACAGCTACAAGAACACCTTTATGAATATGGGCAAGATCTGGTGGTGACCTTCTTGGATATTGAGAAATCATATGGTAGTATTAATAGAAGCAAGGTATGGGAAGCAATGAGAGCAAAAGCAGTGAACAAGGAGACAATGGCAAGAGTGAAAGTTATGTACGAGGGAAGCAAAAGCTGTGTAAAGGTCGGAAGGGAGATAACGGAATGGTCTCAACTAGAGAGTGGTCTGAAACAAGGAAGTGCCCTCTTATCCCTGTTATTTATAGTGGTGATGGATGCAATCATACGAAAAGTGGTAAGTAGCATTGGGGAAAGGAAAATGAAGGCAATGTTGTTTGCTGATGACCTTCTGGTATGGGGAGAGGATGAGGAAGAAGTACAAGAGCAATTGGATGAGTGGGAGAAGGTAGTGTTTTCATATGGCATGAAGTTCTCAGCACAAAAGGGTGAAGTGGTCATCACAACGAGGAGGAAGAACAGACTGGATATGGGCATAACACTTGGAGGACAGCAGTTGCAGAAAGTAGGATGCTTCAAGTACTTGTGAAGCATAATTGAAGAAAAGGGAGGCAATAGGACGGAAATAAGTGAAAGGGGAAGGTGCGCAGATGGATTTTTCCAGAGTGTTAGGCGGAAGATATGGAATAAAGATGTACGACAAGAATGTAAAGGAATCATCTACAAGACCTACTTTGTGCGAATTTTGCCGTATAGTTCAGAAACATGGGTGATGAAGGAAAGGGACAAGAGTAAAATACGAGCAGTGGAGATAAGTTCCAAAGCATTAGGGTAGGAGTAACAAGTATGGACATGAGAGAGTCAGAGAGATGGTGAGAGAGGAACCATTGCAAAATACAATAGAGTGGTCTAGGCTACAATGGTATGGACATGTGAGGAGGATGCGAGAGGAGAGGATACCGAAGAAGGTGATTGGAATGGAAATGAAGGGAAGGAGGCCAAGGGGAAGACCAAGGGACAGATGGAAAAAGGAGTTAAGAGGAGTGTGGAGAAAAGAGGAATGTGGAGAAAAGGGGAGTGTGCTGGGACACAGTGAAAGACGAGAGATGGTGGATGGACAGGAAACGATGGAGAGGCTTATGTTCCAAGCACACCCGACCTGCAGTCGGAAACTGCTGAAGATGATGATGATGATATTTAGGGCTCGGATTTTTAGGTAAATAAATATCTTTTTATGTAAATATATATTTAAAGCATTTTTCTATAAATAAATAAATTTTTGCTTTTAACTTATTTGCACACAAAAAGACATAATATTTACTTTTTTAAAAAATCAGTACGTTAGATCTTTCAGTTAATTGCATTTTTGTTCTATGTTACTTCAACGGGGAAGAACCTGTGAGCTATCTAATCTTCATGCAGAGCGTATGTCAGCTTGCAACTGTGTTATTCTTAACTTGTCGCCCCGTGCCACTCACTGTGGAAGCCGGGGATTTCCTTGTCCATAGACATATTGCACCACGTGCTGAACGTCCTCCCCCAGATACTTGGAACCAGTGTCACTCACATACAGTTCATTTCTGGCACTGTGAAGTGTAAAGCAGTTCTACTATGCCTAAAGTAAAAACAACTACAATTTACCGTCTGCAGCAGTATGTTTGCAGAATTTAAAGATAATTTTACCTCGGATGGGGGCGTTCTGTTCTGCCAACCATGTGGGAAAGCAATCAAGGCTGAACAGCGATCTTAAGTTACACAACACCTCAAGGGCAGTTTCGCGCCTTCAGAAGAAGTGTTTCGTGATAAGCATCGGTCGTTTGTGATGGACAACCTGAAGATGTATCTCGTTGTGTATCGTAATGCTTCAGCAGTTTGTGAGACATGGCATTCTTGAGAACTGCACATTAATAAACTAAATTATAATTAAATATTTTTACGTTTTTGACGCATATTTCAGGTATTTTTAATACATAAGATATAAATATTTTCCTAATTTTTAGCACCTAAAAATCCGAGCCCTACACAAAGGTAAAAAATAGTTTTGCCTTTTTTTTAGTGAATGGCTGTTAGTGCCGGGAGTGTCCGAGGACATGTTCAGCTCGCCAGTTTGTAGCTGCTTCTAGGCGGACGCTCGGTGGGTGAGCTACAAGTACCGTCGCGTGTGGAGTGATGTCAAGGGGAGGAAAGTTGGAATGTAAGGACAAGGAGTTGGAAGGTAGCGGCTGTGGCCTATAGTTAGGGACCAACCCTGGCATTTGCCTGGAAGGAAGTTGGAAAACCACAGAAGACCATCTTCAAGGTTGCTGGCGGGCGGAATCGAACATCCTCGCCTCCCGGATATGAGCGACAGCCAGCAGCCATGCCATAACGACCACGGCTCACTCACCCGGTAGTTTTGCCTTATAAAGGGTTAATGAACACGATATCCCCAAACGTTGAGGACAATAGCATTGGCCTTACGCTATTCAGCAGGAGAATATGCCAGTCCTGTGTGGTACAAGTCAGCCCATGCAAAGCAGGTGGATGTAGTCTTAAATAAGAGTTGCAGGACTATTACTGGTTGCTTGAAGCCAACTCTCATCACTAAAGTGCACTATCTTGCAGGGATTGCTCCACCTGACATCAGAAGAGAAGTGGCTGCAAACAACGAAAGAAGTAAATCATCTGCTATGACCTCACACCCACTCTTCGGATATCAACCTGCTGAGAGGAGATTGAAATCGAGAATGAGCTTCCTAACATCTACTCAACCATTACAAGGAACAGCAGCAACAGCTCGAGTGGCCGTGTGGAAGAAGAGGACCAGCAGTCTGTCTGAATGGATGGAACCAAAGGAATCTCTACCTCCTGGTAACACAGAGAAGTGGCTAATCTGGAAGAACCTGAATAGACTGCGGGTGGAAGTTGCAAAATCCAGGGACAACTTACATAAGTGGCATTTTCCGACCAAGACAGTCCTGTGTGATTGTGGCGCAACCCAGACAACACAACACCTCTTCTCCTGTCCATTGCGCCCGTACAGCTGCACTTGATTGAAACTAATTTAAGTGCTATCGAAATGGCTAAGTTCTGGGCAGAAATACTTTGAAGTCGTCTGTTCAACACATTCTTTGTACTTCTGACACGAATAAATAAATAAATAAATAAATAAATAAATAAATAAATAAATAACACGATTTCCAAGGCTTTCGAATGAATAAAACTACAATAGCAAGGAATAGCAATAGCAACAGCAAGGATTACACATGACCACATGTACATGAATATGTGAAGCGCTGCAGCACACAGCACAAGAGATTAACAGCAAGTGGCCGGAGGGTCCCTGGATAGCCGCAGCCACCGCCCATCTCATTAAGTGCGGCCCTCATCGGCATGTGACCACTAACCCAGCCCGCGGCCCCGTGGGCCACCGCGCATAGCTGTAACTTACCATTCACATCATCCCCGTTGTTAAAAGGTCAGCGACGAAGGGTTGGTGACGTATTCAACATATTATTATTCATTTATCGTATGGCTTTTACTGCCGGGAGTGTCCGGGGACATGTTCGGCTCGCCTAAGTCTGTAGTTGCTTCCAACGGACACCCTTAGGGTGAGCTACAAGTTCCGTTCAATTTCAAGTAGTTCCAACTTTCGCTACCAGATATCAATGATACCTATTGGTGGACGTTGGAACTTGGATAGAGCGTTCTGACGAAATCTAACCTAACAATTTAGCTTCACTAAAGTTTAGTTTGTGGAAGGATCTTTTACATGCCATAAATCTATGACATGGGACCGCCGGCTTTACTTCCCCTCCGAAGGAAGGCATACTGAAGGATTTTAACGCTCTTAATACATCCAACGACTTCGACCGGGTTCGAACCCGCTATCTTGGGCACAGCAGTTCAGCATGCTACCAAAAACGCCACCGAAGCGTATTCAACATTAAGTCATCCTCATTACGAAGCAGAAAATCGCCATGATTGATCTTGCATTGTACATTGAGTACAAACCATTCGTGTGAAATTTATTGCGGATAAATAAAGCCATTCTTATTAGCCTACTTTCATTTATGAACAATAAAAAATGCTTATGATATCGGTTTTGTCCGTGCGTGTGTGTGTCCCTCTAATAAAATCTTAATGGCCGAAGGGATTTCAATGAAACTCGGTAAGTACACACTATACTTACTACCTTGTCCGACCTTGACCGTGCCTTTAAAATTGCAATATGTTTCACCAATCCAACATGGTGGCTGCGCGAAATATTACACCGGCATTCTAAACATTCCGGAATTTGAAACATTTAAATAGAAGTTTCAAGCGATTCAACCATCCGAGCGTAGTGAAACATGGTAGAGGAAATGTTTGTACACATTGTAATGAATTGTCATCTAATTTATTTCAATTGTTTATATAACCTCAAGATGGCGGCTGTGCGAAATTTTCAAATTAAGTTTTTATTTCATGTGTCCTAATCATGCGATCAAAGTGAAAGTTTGAATAAAGGACCTACGCAATAATCTGCATATAATGGTACATAACTTATGGTCCACATAAGTTATAAAATAAATCGAACATGGCGACCATCCGAAATATTTAGACGGTTCTCAATATCACAAATCTATTACAGCAATCAAACTGAAATTGTGTATGTTGATAGAGGCTATTATCATAAGTTTACGTATGGATCATTCAGTAACACCCTATGGGTGTCAAATTACAAAGCTTGCACCAGGCACCCGAGGCCATACGATATTATTATTATTTGGGAATGTGCCCCCCTTAAACAAAAGCTAACAGAACACCGATGTTTCCAAGAAAAGCCAAAGCTTCCAACTGGCAAGAAGTGGACTGGGGAAGGGAAACAACAGCATCGAGAACTAATGCGAAAGTACTGGGAGGATGTTAAAGCTCGATGCAACAAGAAGCGGTTGAAATGACGTGGTCCTTAGATGGCCGAATCGAAAGAAGAAGAAGAAGAAGAACTTGCTAAGCACAAAACCAACATGGCGGCAACGCGAAATTTAAATATTTAAATGGATTCTACTCACGACTTTTCATCGGAGCACTGTGAAACTTGGCTCGGTATATCTTCATACAAGCCTTAATATACTGATATGTAATTTAATGCAATTTTATGAGAACTTATAAACGTAGGCTGTGCATTTTTTTTATCTCGTTTTAATTTTTTGTGTCCCAAGTAAGATCAGTAGGATATATGAAAATAGGATATTTAGTTCTTCAGGAAACTACTTGTTTTAATTTAATAAAGTACTCCTACTACATCTATTTACAAGATTTGAGACGACCGGATTAACTTTTAAATTACCTTTGTAATTTGATCCAGTAATGTAATGTTTTGAAGCCATTGTTTCAGTGTTGCCAACACAAACTCTCAGTTGCTCTTCAGTCGGTCAACACGAATTTGTCCAATGACTGGGCGGGGTACAATGCATATAATATTTGAATAATACGTATTTATTTATTTATTTATTTTATTTATTTATCGTATGGCTGTTAATGCCGGGAGTTTCTGAGGACATGTTCGGCTCGCCAGAGGCTGTAGCTGCTTCAAGCGGACACTCATGGGGTGAGCTAAAAGTTCCGTTCAATTTCAAGTAGTTCCAACTTTCGCTACCAGATGTCAATTACACCTAGTGGCGAACGTTGGAACTTTGATAGAGCGTTTCAACGAAATCTAACCTGCAAATTTAGCTTCACACAAGTTTAGTCTGTGGAAGGATCTTTTACATGCCATAAATCTATGACAAGGGACCGCCACCCCAGCTTTACTTCCCCTCCGAAGGAAGGCATACTGAAGGATTTTTAACGCTTAAAATATCCGACGACTTCGGCCGGGATTGAACCCGCTATCTTGTTCACAGTAGTTCAGCATGCTACCAACTACGCCACGGAAGTAAATAACACTCCTTGAGAGAGTTACATGTAGCCTATTAGTTAAGAAGGCACATACTGTATGTATGTCTACTGTATACCTTATTAATCCCGTTTTCGAACGGGGTCGGGGATGAGATGCGATGAAATTGTTTGTGACGGATGGGTTTTACGGCCGGATACCCTTCCTGACGCAATCCTCATGAGAGGAGGTATTGAGAGATGAAATGAATGAAGATGGATGAAACTCGGCAAATTCAATTTTAAGTAGTTCCAACTTTGTTTACAAGACGCCACTGTGGCAGATGACCTCACTGTTCCGCCTCTTAAAACAATAACAATATAATACAATAGATGACACTGTCACTGACACCCAGCGGCGAACATTGGAACTTGATAGAGCGCTTCTAATCAAAATGACCTTCAAATTTAGCTACACACTACCAATTTGCTGGATCAATTTTTTGCCCTTTATGGGCCAGAACAATTATTATTAATATATTTTATTTGTAATCATTTAATTATTTTATCCTAATTTTAATTTATTAATTTTACTTTGATCTTTTTAATTTTTATGTTTATATATTTTTAGCCTATTTTCAATTTTGAAAAAATAGGCTTATGAGATCACCTCTTGTCCGTGTGTGTGTGCGTGTGTGTGTGTGTGTGTGTGATTCGTGTGTGTGTCCCCCCCTAATAAAATCTAAACGGCAGGAGCGATTTCAATGAAACTCGGAAAGTTCATAGCACTATTCCCGGCGACCTCGACCGTGCCCTTCAAATTTTGTTACGACTCACCAATCCAACATGGCGGCTGTGTGAAATATTTCACCAGCATTCAATATTTCCGAAACTATTACCGATATTACCCTGACATTTTTTATGGTGATAGAGGGAACTACTATAAGTTCACTTATGTGACTTTTGAAAACGTGGTAACTACAAAACCAACATGGCGGACAAGCGAATTTGCGACTTTTAAATAGACGTTTCTCGCGATTTGATCAACCAAACGCAATGAAACTTGGTACAGCATATGTTTATATACATTGTAATGCACCGACATCTAACTTCGTTCAATTGTTTACATAATCACAAGATGGCGGATGTGCGAAATATTTCACCGGCATTCTATATCTCTGAAACTATTAGCGGTATCTCCCTAAAATTTTGTACAGAGATAAAGGGCACTACTGGAAGTCCATCTATAAGATTTTCAAAAACCGGTTAACTACAAAACGAACATGGCGGCCAAGCGAATTTGAACATTTTAAATAGACCTTTCTCGCGATTTAATGTTCTACATTGTAATCCACTGGTATCTAATTTAGTTCAATTGTTTACATAACCTCAAGATGGCGGCAGTGCGAATTTTAAAATTAAGTTTTTATTTCTTGTGATGTAGTCATGCGATCGAAGTGACAGTTTGAATAATGAACCTACGCAATAATTTTCCTTTAATGGTACATGACTCTATGGCCTATACATTTAACAATCCAACGTGGCGACCATCCGAAATATTAAGACGATACTGAATATCTACGAATCTATTTTAGCAATCAAATTGCATTTTTAATGTTCATAGGGGCTATGAACTTAACTTCACCTATAGGACTTTAAATAACCTGGTGATCACAAATCCAACATGGCGGTTACGCGAATTATAAATATTCACATGGACGTTTCTCGCAATTTAACCATCCGCGTGCAGTGAAACTTGGTACAGTAAATCTTTATCCGAATGTTAATCCACTGGCATCTAATTTATTTCTATTGTTTCCATAACCTCAAGATGGCAGCTGTGAAAAATTTTAAAATCTCCTTGTTTTTTCTTGTGTCCTAATTGTGCGATTGAAGTTTGAATGCTACACGTACACAATAATCTGCATGTAACAGTACATAACTCTAGGACCTACATATATAAAATCCAACATGGCGACCATCCGAAATATTTAGTCGGTTCTCAATATCTACGAAACTATTGCAGCAATCAAACAGAAATTGTGTATGTTGATAGAGGCAATTAACATAAGTAGGATATATGAAAATAGGCTGTATAGTTCTTCACGGAACTACTAGTTTATATTTTTATAATTTAATTTTTGTATAATTTTTATGATCTTACTTTTTTACAATTTTATATGCTTATTTATTTATAATTGCAATTTTATAAGATTATTAACTTTTACCTTGTCCATGCATATTTATTTCCAATTTTAATTATTTTCATCATATTTTATTTTTTACGTTTTAAATGTAATTATTTTTGTTAAAAGAAGTAAATTTCATCAAGCATCTTAGGTCAAGAGTACGTTATTTGGTTTTCTGAAATATGTACACTCCCAAAAGAAAATTCGTTGACCAACAGCATCTTTTAATTTACAGACCACTAACCCATAACCGGAATGAGGAATGTTATGAATCAGATTGACAGCTGTATTGCAGGTTAGAAAAGGCAGCTCGAGACCACTTCATTAGTGAGAGCAAAGAGACAGAAATATTATAAGAGGCAATGCAGGGAGGCGAGGCGAGGCAAGGCTTTGTCCCGTCAAGAGGTAGCCGTATATTTGTCGAGGGTTCTCAATTGAGAGGAGAATGGAGACGAGATGAGCACGCGGATATCAAATGTTACGACACGAGATTGCGCATGCGCTACTTATTACTGCCGGCCCTACCGTGTTCCTAGCGAGTCAGATAACATCGCACGTTCACTATCATGATGATAAATGTTTTAAGAGCAGCTTCCTTATCGCCTCAAGTGATTACTCTTGCGAGACCTGGTACTACTCTTGTATTTATGACTGGCATAAGTACCCATTCTTCGAACTGTCTTCGGTATTGATTAATTAGGTATGTGGATAAGACTTACGTAAGTGGGTAGGTGGGGTGTTCACAACACCCTAACTAAAACCTGCACCTTTTTTTAGCCTATTTTCAATTTTGAAATAATAGGATTATGAGATCACCTTATGTCCGTGTGTCTGTGTGTGCGTGTGTGTGTGTCTCCTAATAACTTCTAAACGGCTGGAGCGATTTCAATGAAACTCGGTAAGTTCATAGCAATATTCCGGACGACCCCGACCGTGTCCTTCAAATTTTGTTACGTCTCACCAATCCAACGTGGCGTCTGTGCGAAATATTTTACCAGCATTCAATATCTCCGAAACTATTCCCGATATCAACCTGGATTTTTTACGGTGATAAAGGGAACTACTAGAAGTTCACCTTTGTGACTTTTGAAAAACTGTTAACTAAAAAACCAACATGGCGGCCTAGTGACTTTGCGACATTTAAATAGACGTTTCTCGCGATTTAACCAACCAAACGCAATAAAACTTGGTACAGTATATGTTTATACACATTGCAATGCACCGACATCTAACTTCGTTCAATTGTTTACATAACCACAAGATGGCGGATGTGCGAAATATTTCACCGGCCTTCTATATCTCTGAAACTATTAGCGGTATCACCCTGAAATTTTGTGCGTAGATCAAGGGCACTACTGCAAGTTTATCTATAAGACTTTCAAAATCTGGTTAACTACAAAACGAACATGGCAGCCAAGCGAATTTGAAAATTTTAAATACACATTTCTCGCGATTTAATGTTCCAATCGCAATGAAATCTGGTATAAGAAATGTTTATACACATTGTAATACACTGGTATCTAATATAGTTCAATTGTTTACACAACCTCAAGATGGCGGCTTTGCGAATTGTAAAATGAAGTTCTTATTTCTTTTGTCGTAATAATGCGTTCGATGTGAAAGTTTGAATAATGAACCAACGCAATAATTTTCCTTTAATGGTTCATGACTCTATGGCCTATACATTTAACAATCCAACATGGCGACCATCTGAAATATTTAGACAGTTCTCAATATCTACGAATCTATCACAACCTTCAAACTGAAATTTTGTATGTTGATAGAGGCAATTAACATAAGTAGGATATATGAAAATAGGCTGTATATTTCTTCACGGAACTACATGTTCTAAATGTTAAATCAAGACCAATTATAGGCTACCAAATTCAATCTTTATTACTACCTTAAAATGTTATCATAAGATATTTGGCATCACAGTTATAACAAGTAGTTCCGTGAAGAAGTATGCAGCCTATTTTCATATATCCTACTCATGTTAATTGCCTCTATCAACATACAAAATTTCAGTTTTGAAGGTTGTGATAGATTCGTAGATATTGAGAACCGACTAAATATTTCATATGGTCGCCAGGTTGGATTTTTAATTTTGTACTATTACATGAAGATTATTGTGTACGTGTGGTATTAAAACTTCAATCGCAGGATTAGAACACAAGAAGTAAAAAAGAGATTATAAAATTTCGCACAGCTGCCATCTTGTGATTATGCAAACAATTGAAATAAATTAGATTACTTTGGATTAACATTTGTATAAGCATTTAATGTGCAACGTTTCACTGCACTCGGATAGTTAATTCACGAGAAATGTCCATTTAAATATTAATACTTCGCGTCGCCGCCATGTTGTATTTGTGCCCACCAGAATGCTGAAAGTCCTATAGGTGAATATATGTTCATAGCCTCTAAGAACATAAAAAAATTCAGTTTGATTGCTGTAAAAGATTCATAGATATTGAGAACCGTCTAAATATTTCGGATGTTCGCCATTTTGGATTGTTACATGTATAGGCCATA
Source organism: Meconema thalassinum (assembly GCA_946902985.2). Lineage (NCBI taxonomy): Eukaryota > Metazoa > Arthropoda > Insecta > Orthoptera > Tettigoniidae > Meconema > Meconema thalassinum. The sequence continues at coordinate 299,496,823 of OX336396.1, read as the reverse complement.
GAGTCATGCACCATTAAAGGAAAATCATTGCGTACCTTTATTATTCAAAGTTTCGCTTCGATCGCACGATTACGACACAAGAAATAAAAACTTAATTTTAAAATTTGTCACAGCCGCCATCTTGAGGTTATATAAACAATTGAACTAAATTACATGCCAGTGCATTACAATATGTACAATCATTTACTGTACCACATTTCACTTCGCGCAGAGAGTTAAATCACCAGAAAAGTCTATTAAAATGTTTTAACTACGCTTGGCCGCCATGTTCGTTTTGTACTTTACAGGTGAATAAAAGTTACATAGATAATCTTGTATCAGTACCCTTTATCACCGTACCAAATTTCAGGGTGATATCTGTAGTAGTTTCGGAGATATAGAATATCAGTGAAATAATTCGCACAGCCGCCATTTTGAGGTTATGTAAACAATTTAACTAAATTAGACTCAAGTGCATTACAATGTGTATTAACATTAGTAGTACCAAGTTTCATTACGTTTGGATAGTTAAATCGCGCGAAAAGTCTATTTAAAGTCTCAAATTCGCATGGCCGCCATGTTGGTTTTGTAGTCACCAGGTTTTTGAAAGTCTCATAGGTGAACTTCTAGTAGTGCCCTTTATAACGGTACACAATTTCAGAGCGATGTCGGTAATAGTTTCGGAGATCCTGAATGCTGGTGAAATATTTTGTATAGCCGCCATGTTGGATTGGTGAGACACAATAAAATTTGAATGGCTCGGTCGGGGTCGGCCAGAATAGTGCTATGATCTTACTAAATTTCATTGTAATCACTCCAGCCGTTTAGAAGTTATTAGGGGGACACACACACCTCAAACACACACATAGACGCACACAGACACACGGACAAAAGGTGATCTCATAAGCCTATTTTTTTTTCATAAATTGAAAATAGGCTAAAAATAAGTACCTTACTGATTTCCAATCCCAAAGTCTTAGTATTTTGGTTTCGTAATGCATGTAAATTTTTAAGCTCAATTCTTCATTACTTCCAGGCTATTATTTACAAACACAAATATATAAACATATCCGTTCCTGCACATCATCCGATGAAGTATTCATTTCGCACACTCCCAACACCACACAGAAGCGACAGCTCAATTTGCGCGAAGTAGAAACCAACTAGACACGAGGTGTAACGTAACTGGGTATGCGGGGTGCTGACGACACCCCAGCCTTTAAATGCTATTGTCGGTAATAATAGACACAACTTTAAACAATACACATGACGTTATATTAAACTCCAAGCTTATTCAAGAAGGTTCCTCAACAGTGTAGCCAACTTCTGTCAAAAAATAACAACGTGGCGTGTTCTCAGCACCCCTCGTACCCAGTTAACTATACAGCCTATTTTCATATATCCTACTTATGTTAATTGCCACTATCTACATACAAAATTTCAGTTTGATTGCTGTAATAGATTCGTAGATATTGAGAACCGACCAAATATTTCGGATGGTCGCCATGTTGGATTTTATATATGTAGGTCTTAGAGTTATGTACTCTTACATTAAGATTATTGTGTACGTGTGGCATTCAAACTTCAATCGCATGATTAGGACACAAGAAGTAACAAGGAGATTTTAAAATCTTGTGGTTATGGAAACAATTTAAATAAATTAGATGCCAGTGGATTAACATTCGTATAAGGATTTACTGTACCAAGTTTCACTGCACTCGGATGGATAAATTGCGAGAAACGTCCATGTGAATATTTATACTTCGCGTCGCCGCCATGTTGGATTTGTGATCACCAGGCTATTTATCGTCATATACTGTAGGTGTACTTGGTGTACATGAACATAAAAAAAATCATTTTGATTGCAATAACAGATTCGAAGATATTCAGAGTCGTCTAAATATTTCGGATGGTCGCCATGTTGTATTGTTAAATGTATAGGCCTAGGCCATAGAGTCATGTACCATTAAAGGAAAATTATTGCGTAGGTTCATTATTCAAAATTTTACTTTGATCGCATGATTACGATACAAGAAATAAATAAAAACTTAATTTTAAAATTCGCACAGCCGCCATCTTGAGGTTATGTGAACAATTGAACTAAATTAGATACCAATGCATTACAATGTGTATAAACATTTCCTGGACCAAGTTTCATTGCGTTTGGATCATTAAATCGCGAGAAAGGTCTACTTAAAATTTTCAATTCGCTTCGCCGCCATGTTCGTTTTGTAGTTAAACTGTTATTGAAAGTCTTATAGATGAACTTCCAGTAGTGCCCTTTATCTCTGTACAATATTTCAGGATGATACCGCTAATAGTTTCAGAGATATAGAATGCCGGTGAAATATTTCGCACATCCGCCATCTTGTGGTTATGTAAACAATTGAACGAAGTTAGATGTCGGTGCATTATAAAGTGTATGAACATATACTGTACCAAGTTTCGTTGCGTTTGGTTGGTTAAATCGCGAGAAACATCTACTTAAATGTCGCGAATTCGCGTGGCCGCCATGTTGGTTTTGTAGTTACCAGTTTTTCAAAGGTCACATAGGTGAACTTCTAGTAGTTCCCTTTATCACCGTGAAAAAATCCAGGGTGTTATCGGGAATAGTTTCGGAGATATTGACTGCTGGTGAAATATTTCGCACAGCCGCCATGTTGGATTGGTGAGACATAAAAAAATTTGAAGGGCACGGTCGGGGTCGTCCGGAATAGTGCTATGAACTTACCGAGTTTCATTGACATCGCTCCTGCCGTTTAGAATTTATTAGGGACACACACACACACACACACACACACACACACACCTCACACACGCACATAGACACGGACAAAAGGTGATCTCATAAGCCTATTTATTCAAAATTGAAAATAGGTTAAAAATGGCTTCTATGACATCAGAGCTAATGAATGCCGTTGTGATTGGTTATCATTGTTCCTGAAATCCATTTTCACCGAGCGTGAAATATAACGCCTTGTGCTAGCTGTGGCATCAGTTAAAGGAAGGCGAGAGTTTTAATATTCGCAGAGAAGTTTGCTGACGCGGCAGCTGGGATGTGGGATGGACACAATTACACCGCACTGGTCTGACAGGAGACACTCTCCCAGGATTCCTCGGTGGACCATTGGTATTAATGGTTACAACATTACGGGTTCAATTCATGGCCGATAATGTAAGATGTTTGAAAAACGGGTAAAATCTACGACAGTCTGATGATGATAATTGCTGTTTTAAGGGGCCTAACATCTGGGTTATCGGCCCTTAATGGTTTGGGTGATAGTGAAAATGTAAATGGAATGAAACTATACCTGAAACTAACTACATACTTTTTTTTGTCATGTGGCCTCCTGAGAGGCCGAGTGCAGGTCTTTCTTGTCGACGCCCGTGGGCGACCTGCACGTCGGGATGAGAGATGGAATGGGGGAAGATGAATGAAATTGGACGAGGATGTGGAAGTAAGCGGCCATGGCCTGTTAGAAGGTACCGCCCCAGCATTTGCCTGGTTTTGAAAATGGGAAACCACGGAAAACCATTTCAAGGACGGCCGACGGTGGGGCTCGAACCCACGTGTCTACCGAGTCAGCAGAGAGCTTTGCCCCATGAAAAATACTACATACTTACAACAACTACAAACTAGAAGAGGATATGGAAAACAAAAATAAGAATAAGTAAAACAAAAGTCAGGTGGAGAAGAAATGCCCTCAATCCTGGAAGAATGAGAATTAAGGGGCTTGGAAGAAAGGAGCCAGGAAAGAGAGACAGTAAAGTAAAGTAAAGAGGAGAGGGACCGGCCCAAAGGCAATGGAAGAAGGAGAAAAACTGGACCCAGCTCAAGAAGCACTCGGGGTCGCCAACTCATCAGAGGGTGTAGCACAATCGAGAGTGCACCAGAAGTGGTGGGTCTACACACACCCTGCCTCCTTGAGGGCCTTGAGCAGAAGGCAGGAAAAACAATGAAAAGAAAACAAGAAGTCTGGCCCCTCGAAGAATGAGGGATCAGGAAAGATGAGACAAGGGCCAATTAAGGCGGGAAGGTGAAAGACTCCCTAGACCTCGGATACTCTAATACCGTCGGGTCGGAAACGAACAAGAGTTGACCAAGAGAGGCCGAAAGGAAAGGTAACAGAGAGGAGCTTGGCACAAGTAACTGGAAGCCCTTCAGGCTAGGAACTTAATGTCGAAAACATGACTAGGGAATTATGATTTTAGGATACCAAAAATACAAAAGATAGCCTTACAGTAGTCGCATATGATGTGTAACATGTTATACTACCATGAAATTGAGATGAAGTGTATGTGAAGTCATCTGACATGTTATCCTACTCGTATACTACACAGCTTGGACATTCTTAAAATGTTAATTTACGCTCTGTTTTTATACTGGTACTATGATGAATGTATAGATTGAATTGAAGATATGGTACTGTCACACTTGTTTGAACAAACATCACATATTATATTGTAAATTAAGAGGAGGAATGAAACCATAGTCTCTAGCCTATCTATAGACTACTAGAAATAATGTTCAATAAAATCAAATTTCCCAACTCCTGCTTGGTGCAAACTATTGTAATTAAAATTAGATAAATCGTAATTTCATGTAGATTCTGTTCAAAAGACGCATAATGTTATGATAGATATTGTTCAAATCGATAATCCGGTAGCAGAAATAATTGCCGGGACTGGGGTTCGAATCTGAAACCTCATGATTTGCAGACCAAGATTCTATCCACGCAGCCATTGCAACCACAGAAATTTAGTGTACAAGACAGTTACTCATTTTCACGTGCCGGTAATAATGTGGAAGTATTTTTTATGCTCCATTAATATTTTGCTATTTTTCGATAATGTTCCTTCGTGGAATTGAGTTTTAAATTAGTTATGAATACGCCCACTTGGCAGTGAAGGGAATTCCTATAGTGGTCCGTGAAATGCTACCTCAGGTGCCGTATAAAAACATCGATATATATTACATTGATCGCTGCATTACCGCAATGTGGGTTAATATATGAATAGCCATTGTGCAGAAACATAATACCGACTTTGCCGACTAGTTACAATATTCCATATTAAAGCATATCATCATTTAAATACTGATACGAAAACTTTAAACATGCACTTTCTGTTTCGATCAGTTGACACCAGAGTTCGCATGAGCATTTACCGTTCAGTATGAAAGTGTTGAGGAAAGTTACTCGGCGAGTGGTTGCCCATCACTTTTATCCAGAGATTGAAAAACAGATGTCGCCTATGTAGCGTAGCGGTCAGCATGATTAGCTGCCGCCCCGGAGGTCCTGGGTTCGAAATTTGAAAAGTGGTATGAGGACTGGAACGGGGTCTACTCAGCCTCGGGTGGTCCAAATGAGTAGAGGGGGTTCGATTCCCACCTCAGCCATCCTCGAAGTGGTTTTCCGTGGTTTCCCACTTCGTCTTCGGGCAAATGCCGGGATGGTACTGTACCCTTTTACCTACCAATACCTGTTGAATCCCTGGATAGCAGCTGGATCGTAGAACCTGAAAATGCCCCGGCTCTAAAGACCCCCCAAGTTCTACCAACAGACACAGGGATAATAGGGCCACTCGAATACCTAACAGGATGTATTAAGACTGACCAAGGCTCAGAAAAAGAAAAAGAAAAAGACTAGCTCAAAACACGAGAATTCTTCAAAAGGAAGAAAGAATCTCAAAGGTGTGGTAAACACTAAAATACCTAGCGATGGCCCCCTTAATACACCCTTCCATCACCTCTATAAAGCATCACGCAATAATTAAAACCAAGTAGTAAAGTAGTTTATTGTAAGAATAAACAAGACAGAGAAATATCAATTTCGTCGATACCACGACCAATCAAAAAAAATCTCATTGATAATATTGGATTATCTTCCAGAAAAAAAATATATTTTATCCATTATCACAACTAACTTTTAGCTGATTAAAATATAAGGCCTATTAATAATAACAATGATGATCAATCCCATAGGGTAAGCATTCACAAAAAGAGAAATATTATAAGACTTGAATACATTAAATTAATTTCGGTTCCTTAACGGAAATAACATCTTATACACAAATATCCTGGTTATAATTACTAATCCTACACGACATCTTCAGTAACTTTATATGTTCTTGTTATTGAATGAAGAAATTCATATGGCCTATTTACAGAATATAATTTACACAAAATTCCAGAATAATTTCAATTATTCCTTTCCTACTGACTTGAAGTCACGACATTCCTTTCTGTTTAATATTATTTCAATTCTTGTTTTAGGGAAATTCTGCCGAACAGTTAAGCTAAGCAAAAATTAATTGTAAAGTCAGTCTTAAATAGTTATCGGTTTCCTTTTTAAACATACATCTTATGACAAAATTGTTATATTAGTTTTACTGGAAATATTTAACCGAATATCCACTCAAGATTCCCCAACAATACTGCTCGGAAAAAATATTAATCTTCACACAGGCATTTTCACGATAACAGCGATAAAGTTCACAATGACCAAATATTAACCATACTAGGTTAAAACAACACCTCTCTGGGTTAAAACCCCAATCAATCTAATCCTGATTGGCACACCTAGCTCAATCCTCAACAAGAAAAATATGCTCTACAAAGCATTGCATCAATATACTTAAACACAAAGACATTACTCATAGAATATGCCTCTCTAAAGACCAATATGCACCTATAATAGGAGCCTTACTGTTATAAATCCACAATTATGCAAATCAGCTGTTTATGGTAAAAATCCTGAACTCGAAAAATATGATCCCGTAACAGATCACCAACAAAGCCCAGTGGATTTCAGAAATATTCCACCTAACTTTAAAAACTTGCCTAACATTGATTCATTACAAAATCCATAGTTCTTAAACGTATGACTTATAGTAAGTTGTCCCTGGGATTATCCTCGCAAATTTGGATGTCGTTCAAATATCCTCTTAATAGAAAAAACTATTGCACTAAAGGCAATGATATCAATTTAATCCAGTGTTAACATCAAAAAAAAAATATAAACTGTATATAACGCTGCCCAACCACACAAACTGAGGTTGTAAAGTGATCTATAAAGATAAATTCAATCTCAAAATAAGATCCTCCCTGAATTTCCCGAACGCGAAAATGTCGATGGATTAGACCTACAGCATGGATCTAGGTTAGCAACAAAGGCTAAGCGACTAATGACCCATTAGGCAATCCATTTCGAAAATCACGCTCAGAAAACACAAGTTAAATCTGTTATAATAAGAAAAAAAACTGAAGAAAATATAGTCCAAGGACTCGAAGTCACATTTAGAATAACTGGGTCCGAAAACTTCTAAGTATCTTAATCAAAATACGAAAAGGAAAATTCCCCTCCAAAGAATACGATAATCCAAACGAAAGTGCTTAAAGAACAATGCACTAGAATATGAAAACTCAACCAACGTTCTCAAAAGAAAGTTGCGTTACTAAAAAAATGTTCTTACACAAGAAAAACTGTAAATCTTCTTCCTACATTTGCTTCTCGACAAATAAGAATGAGCATATTAGTTAAATACTGTAAAATACTACTGAAATTATTAATTTATTCATCAAAATTACACAAAGGATGCACTCATTTTTATGAGTCAAAATCCTGGCATCATAGAAGGTCAGTTTCGAAATGAACATCGAACCTGCACTTTCTACTGAACCATTTAAACTACAAAATCAAATATGGCAAAGTGGTATTTATAAATGTCCACGCTACACTACTGTAACAAGTTGAAGTGATCAGTACCTTTGGCGAATCTAGATGAGGAAAAAAGGATATCGTTGGCCATAATCAGCTCCAAACCAACAGAAAATATGCTGGACTTCAACTGGGTTTCCATAGAACGAACCAAAGTCCTCCCAGGCTCGAACAACACCCGGTCGGTCGAAATAGTTCCAACATATCCTGGCGATATCTTCCCATACATATTCGAACACCAACGGAAGGACCGCACACAGTTTATCAACTCGTCACGACGCGAAAGTGAATTCGAACCGTCACTAACAAGTTCCAATGTGAGAACGCGCGTATGAACAAGTTCACGAGGGTCGACGCGGCCCCTCTTGACACGAGAGTCGCGTGCACACTTCATGCCAAATGAAAGTTGCCTTCGACAAGTCCCCGCTGCACCCTGCTAATGCAGTATTCTTAAATCAATTTAGCCTACCATCGTAGTGGATATAAGCTTCATATTGTCCCTTCCCCTTGACACCTTGCTTGAGAATGTACTCTTTTCAAAAAGAAGAATCACAGTGAAGAGTGAATCAAATCTAGGCTGCATTTCCACGACGGTTTATATGCAGAGTTTCGTGACACATCACGGCTGAGCTCGCGGTCGTGGTTATAAAAGTATCCATCCGCATGGCCCGTTAATTGCTGTAGACACACAGTCGCAGAGGTAAATTATTACATGTTTAAGATCATGTCTGAGCCCTATTAAACACGTTTCTACTTCACGTAGAATGCTTCACGAACTAGAATACACTTCAGCACGGTCACACGTTTTACAACTCCCGTTAGCTGGCGATTTTACTTTCACTGATTTCCAGCTCAACCCTCTACGCTGTCAAGTTCTATACACATTGTGCTCTGCACGAGGTCGCCTGAGTCTCACATCTGCTCCCCCCCACTCCTTCACACGTCATGACTCGATACGAAATATATCGCAGTCGAAACGTGATCAGCAGTGAGTTAACATAGCATCTTCTGTTCTTCATACTTTCTTAATAATGACTTTCTTAATAATGGCTTTCTTAATAATGGCTTTCTGCCATGGAAACATACATATAGACACATGTATCTGCTTACATAAAGCGCTAAATATGCATTAATTTGTATTAATCACTCTCAGGTGAATCGATCGATATGGTGTTAGACACAGTCAACATGGTTATTATCGATGAGCTTCGGATTTCTCGTCGGAAACACGAGCTCTGCCGATCTCTTTCATGATAGCATGGCTTTTTCTCGCTGCAGACCAGCTGTTATGATCGACTTCAGAGGCAAGTTAGGAAGTTACAGGGTGTTCCCAAAATACTGTAACCATGTCTGTATTTAAGCCCTTTTATGAATAATGGTGCATTTTCCCTTTGATACCTTAAATAAAAGTCTCCTCAACTTTTATTTACACCATTCCAGGTAATCTCAGCATATGTAGCATTATTCAGTCAACACTCAGTCTATCTTCTTCACATATCTTTTCAGGTTCTTTGCATTGAAACGACCTATCATTTCTCTTTCATTTAGGCTTACTACTTCATAACAATTATTTCCGAACGACCTAGCAATCTTATAGGGTCCGTGGAAAACATAGGAAAACTTGGTGAATTGCTTCTTAGCCACATCTGCTTTCGTCGGTTTCTTGACGAGAATCATCTCGCCTACTCTCATCGGTGGCCGATATCTTTTATTTCTGATTCGTTTATGCCGCTTCTCGGCTGCATCCATCAAGCTTTCTCTAGCTGAATTAATTCTTTCTTGGACTGTAGGCTCCCTGTCCTTAGGTAGAAATCTCACGATCTCTGTCCAGGCTCTTTCTGGCCTCTTATTATGGTGAACAACCATAGGTATATCTGATAAGCTCTCATGGAATGTGGAATTCATGCATCTTTCCATGAGTGGGATGAACTTCACCCAGCTCGCATGATCCTCAGGACAGTAAATTCTCGCGAACTTGCTAATTTCTGCCATAACACGTGATCTAGGATTTCCATTCTAGGGATATCTCTATTAATTTCGTTTCCATCCATTTCCTCCATCACTACATCCTCTATACTTTCTTCCTTGAATCTTATTATTCCTTTGTCCATGTCGATGATTGCTCTAGCTTGAGTAATAAAATCGATGCCTAGTATGACGTCAAAATTAATATTCTTAACGACTATGAAAATATGTTCATAACTTCTCTCATTGATCCAGAATTTCATTAGTATCTGCACTTTGCATTTCATAGTTTTATCCTTAAATATCCCACGAATTTTTGTTGGAGATGCTGGAAGAATGGTAAATTGATTTTCTGGTTTCAATCTTTCAAAACAGTCCTCGTCAACTATAGAGATCATAGCACCTGTGTCCATCAAGGCTTTACAATGTTGTAGACCAATTAGTATATCAATAACGGGAAGTTCAACTATCCTTCCTCTCGGTTTCGTTTCTGGTTCAAATAGAAGGTCTTCGTCAGTAGCTTCAAATATTTCAAAAATCGTGATATCAGAGGAATGCGTGGCAACGTCAGTTATTAATTTCGCCCGGAAATTGGCGTTTTTTTTTCTCGATCCGGAGCTCTTTCTGAACTCCGACCTTCTCTGCTAGTACTGGGTTGTGACTTATCTAGATTTTCATCCTTTCTTTCCTTCGATTTTCTTCGTCCAACCTCCGTGGACTTATCTCGCCCTCTCTTGAGCCTCTCCTGTTGCACTTTTTTATCGGACGCCTCCGTTCGATAATTGTTGTATCTTGAGTACCCTTGATTTTGTCTATTATCTCCGTTGTCTCGGGTATCTCTATCATTCCTATTATATCTGTTATCTCTATTGTCTCGGGTATCTCTATCATTCCTATTGTATCTGTTATCTCTATTGTCTCGGGTATCTCTATCATTCCTATTATATCTGTTATCTCGATTATTTTGATCATATCTGTAATTCCTATCATAAGGCGTTTCTCGATGATCATTCCGGTCTCGATCATTATCTCTTCGATAAAAATTTCTCTCCTCGTAGCGACGTTGCCAAGGCCTCTCCTGGGCGTCCCTACGTTGGTTTTCCCATCTCCTCTCTTCCTGATGGGTATTTCTAATAGGACCTATTCTATCATCTCTTCTTTGTTCGAAACGATCCGTCTGCTGTGTACGGTTCATCATTACCGCGTTTACAACTTTCGATTCCTGCCTGGCATTTTTGACTATAGTAGGTTGCGTCATCATACTCATGTGATCTAATCGACGTAACAGGTCATCTAACGACGTTAAAGACGATACTCCGGAAGAAATAATTGATTTCCTTACTTCCGCAGGCAATTGACGTGAGATAGCTTCAAGGAGTTCTTCCTGTGTTAACGGCGGCTGAAGAAAACGGAGTTTTGCTAACTGACACGCAAAGTATTCAGCGTAGCTGGTTGGTCCTGTACTGGAGTACTTGCGTGAATAGACTTCTGATCTCACATTCTGTTGGACCTCGATCGACCAAAATCTTTGTATGAAGGCTTCCGAAAACTGCTCAAAGTTGTCAAATGTGTAACGAAAAGCCCTGAACCATTGTAACGGAGCATCGGTGAGAAACCTTTCCACCATACGTAGCTCACGCTCACGTGGCACATGTGACTCCAAAAAGTAATCTCTTAATGTCCTGACAAATTCGATTGGTGTCATTCCATCCAAATTGCTAAACTTCCTAGGTTTGTCATCAAAATTTCGTATTATGGTTACATTCGGTGTCCTTTCCAATGATTTCGAAGTATAATCACCCACGCCTACGTTGGGGTTCGGAGAACTAAAAGTTTCCCTGCTTGTTCGAATGGGACTCGAATGTTCCATTTGACTGAGCCGAACGTTGGGTTCGTTGTTAGAAGATTCCTGTATCATCCTTTCCCTACCATCAGGTACTATCACTTCAGGTTGTTCAACTAGAACTCGAAAATCGGACTGTAAAAGTGATCGCAATTGATCTTTTAGAGTATCTAAATTGATATGCCCCTCTAGATTAATTTGCTCGAGACCCTTTCTAATTTCATTAATCTCGGAAGTTTTCTTCTCCCTGACCTCATTTAACTCTATCTTACTTTGGTCGACTTTAGTTTCAACACTGTTAATACGCTTCTCTAAATCGGATATGTTATTAACCTGAGTATTTTGAATTCCATCCATTCTTTTGCTTAGATCTTCCCTAACATTTATTATGTCTTTGCTATTAGTTGCAAGACCAGTGGCAAGTTTAGATTCTAACTTAGATTTCTCAACTTTAAAACATTCCTCATTAATTTTCATAATATCTTGACGAAATGTTACAATATTATCACTTATGATCCCTTTCAAATCGATGTCAAAATCATCCCTGAGAAGTTTCGTATGATCAGTGACTTGAGCTCGGAGTGTCCCCATTTCACATTTCAACTGTTCCAGGCTATTCTGGGTCTGATTAGTGTCATGGGAAAACTGCAGCTGAAGTGCTTCTAAATTTTTTTTACTGAGCTTCACACTCTTTTCAAAGTCTAGTCTAATCTCAACTTGAAATTCTTTATTAGATTTTTCTAGCTCCATTAACTTAACCTCCGTCTGATTTTGACTAGATTCGATTTTTCGGACCTCTAGCTCCATTTTATTTTGACTGGATTCTATTAATCCCACATCTGTTCTTAAATCATTGATTTGGGATTGCATAATCCTTACATTAGAGTTTACATCCTTTACAGTTTCCTCAATTCCCCTTTGACTAGTCTGAATATTGTTAAGATCTATTTGGATTGATGTTTGACTAGTTTGCATATTGTTAAGATCTGTTTGGATTGATGTTTGACTAGTTTGCATATTGTTAAGATCTGTTTGGATTGATGTTTGACTAGTTTGCATTGAAGTTTGACTATTTTGGATTCTTTCTTGGGCAACCTGTACCAGGCCAACATTAGCCCGTAATGTACTGATATCTAGTTGAGTTTTTCTATTATCATCCTGGATATCTTCGATATTAGATTCTACACTGGTAACCTTCTTTTCTACCCTTTTAGAACTGTCATTGATAGCCTTCAAGGAGGATTGCATAGTATCAATTTCCCCCCTGATACCTTCAGCAACTGCACCCTGCACAGTTTCAGACATATGGTCTAATGCAGATCTAGTTTGGACCTTAATATTTTCAATGTCCTGATTCAAATTGTCCATTTTATGTTGAAGAATTTCAAACATCTTCTTAACGTCACCAACAGTCACCATATTACCTTCAGACATGCTTCACTACACTTCACAAGAAATAAGAATACCACACCAACAAAGCACAGCGAGAACATCTACAAACAACCACCATTTACCATATATGCTCATTCTTATTGTCTGGCGTTACCTTAAAATAAACTTATGTCTACACACAAAGTGCCCCATTTCATTTGGGATCGACCATATACAAGTGCGTGTTGGTTTATATCGGTGAAGGTCTATGATTCTACCATTACTTAAATTTTAAATTTACTACAAATACTTCTATTTTTAATGATGTCAGCAATGATCATCAGCCGGAAACAAGTAGAACAAATTATTAACAAAGCGTGTGGCACCACTCCAATACATAAAATAAAATAAAAATTAATAATGGTTGCAATACCACTTGTGGGTCAAGTAGCTCGAGTATCCTCGTAATTGCTTTGTTCCATAGGAATTCCAATAGTTCGTGCCAAAATATTGGTTCACCATTATTTTATCGCCTTGATTCATAGTCACACAAGAAACACGGTGTTCCAATTCGCGATCTGTGTTACATGATCATAAAACTAATTTCCACTTTGTACTTTCAGTTTCAATTTTGGCAGAATTATGGCATTCAACTCCCTGGTATTCGCTCTGGTATTCCAGTTTTTCGAAGCCCCTGAGCTGGGCGCCACCTAATGTACCCTTTTACCTACCAATACCTGTTGAATCCCTGGATAGCAGCTGGATCGTAGAACCTGAAAATGCCCCGGCTCTAAAGACCCCCCAAGTTCTACCAACAGACACAGGGATAATAGGGCCACTCGAATACCTAACAGGATGTATTAAGACTGACCAAGGCTCAGAAAAAGAAAAAGAAAAAGACTAGCTCAAAACACGAGAATTCTTCAAAAGGAAGAAAGAATCTCAAAGGTGTGGTAAACACTAAAATACCTAGCGATGGCCCCCTTAATACACCCTTCCATCACCTCTATAAAGCATCACGCAATAATTAAAACCAAGTAGTAAAGTAGTTTATTGTAAGAATAAACAAGACAGAGAAATATCAATTTCGTCGATACCACGACCAATCAAAAAAAATCTCATTGATAATATTGGATTATCTTCCAGAAAAAAAATATATTTTATCCATTATCACAACTAACTTTTAGCTGATTAAAATATAAGGCCTATTAATAATAACAATGATGATCAATCCCATAGGGTAAGCATTCACAAAAAGAGAAATATTATAAGACTTGAATACATTAAATTAATTTCGGTTCCTTAACGGAAATAACATCTTATACACAAATATCCTGGTTATAATTACTAATCCTACACGACATCTTCAGTAACTTTATATGTTCTTGTTATTGAATGAAGAAATTCATATGGCCTATTTACAGAATATAATTTACACAAAATTCCAGAATAATTTCAATTATTCCTTTCCTACTGACTTGAAGTCACGACATTCCTTTCTGTTTAATATTATTTCAATTCTTGTTTTAGGGAAATTCTGCCGAACAGTTAAGCTAAGCAAAAATTAATTGTAAAGTCAGTCTTAAATAGTTATCGGTTTCCTTTTTAAACATACATCTTATGACAAAATTGTTATATTAGTTTTACTGGAAATATTTAACCGAATATCCACTCAAGATTCCCCAACAATACTGCTCGGAAAAAATATTAATCTTCACACAGGCATTTTCACGATAACAGCGATAAAGTTCACAATGACCAAATATTAACCATACTAGGTTAAAACAACACCTCTCTGGGTTAAAACCCCAATCAATCTAATCCTGATTGGCACACCTAGCTCAATCCTCAACAAGAAAAATATGCTCTACAAAGCATTGCATCAATATACTTAAACACAAAGACATTACTCATAGAATATGCCTCTCTAAAGACCAATATGCACCTATAATAGGAGCCTTACTGTTATAAATCCACAATTATGCAAATCAGCTGTTTATGGTAAAAATCCTGAACTCGAAAAATATGATCCCGTAACAGATCACCAACAAAGCCCAGTGGATTTCAGAAATATTCCACCTAACTTTAAAAACTTGCCTAACATTGATTCATTACAAAATCCATAGTTCTTAAACGTATGACTTATAGTAAGTTGTCCCTGGGATTATCCTCGCAAATTTGGATGTCGTTCAAATATCCTCTTAATAGAAAAAACTATTGCACTAAAGGCAATGATATCAATTTAATCCAGTGTTAACATCAAAAAAAAAATATAAACTGTATATAACGCTGCCCAACCACACAAACTGAGGTTGTAAAGTGATCTATAAAGATAAATTCAATCTCAAAATAAGATCCTCCCTGAATTTCCCGAACGCGAAAATGTCGATGGATTAGACCTACAGCATGGATCTAGGTTAGCAACAAAGGCTAAGCGACTAATGACCCATTAGGCAATCCATTTCGAAAATCACGCTCAGAAAACACAAGTTAAATCTGTTATAATAAGAAAAAAAACTGAAGAAAATATAGTCCAAGGACTCGAAGTCACATTTAGAATAACTGGGTCCGAAAACTTCTAAGTATCTTAATCAAAATACGAAAAGGAAAATTCCCCTCCAAAGAATACGATAATCCAAACGAAAGTGCTTAAAGAACAATGCACTAGAATATGAAAACTCAACCAACGTTCTCAAAAGAAAGTTGCGTTACTAAAAAAATGTTCTTACACAAGAAAAACTGTAAATCTTCTTCCTACATTTGCTTCTCGACAAATAAGAATGAGCATATTAGTTAAATACTGTAAAATACTACTGAAATTATTAATTTATTCATCAAAATTACACAAAGGATGCACTCATTTTTATGAGTCAAAATCCTGGCATCATAGAAGGTCAGTTTCGAAATGAACATCGAACCTGCACTTTCTACTGAACCATTTAAACTACAAAATCAAATATGGCAAAGTGGTATTTATAAATGTCCACGCTACACTACTGTAACAAGTTGAAGTGATCAGTACCTTTGGCGAATCTAGATGAGGAAAAAAGGATATCGTTGGCCATAATCAGCTCCAAACCAACAGAAAATATGCTGGACTTCAACTGGGTTTCCATAGAACGAACCAAAGTCCTCCCAGGCTCGAACAACACCCGGTCGGTCGAAATAGTTCCAACATATCCTGGCGATATCTTCCCATACATATTCGAACACCAACGGAAGGACCGCACACAGTTTATCAACTCGTCACGACGCGAAAGTGAATTCGAACCGTCACTAACAAGTTCCAATGTGAGAACGCGCGTATGAACAAGTTCACGAGGGTCGACGCGGCCCCTCTTGACACGAGAGTCGCGTGCACACTTCATGCCAAATGAAAGTTGCCTTCGACAAGTCCCCGCTGCACCCTGCTAATGCAGTATTCTTAAATCAATTTAGCCTACCATCGTAGTGGATATAAGCTTCATATTGTCCCTTCCCCTTGACACCTTGCTTGAGAATGTACTCTTTTCAAAAAGAAGAATCACAGTGAAGAGTGAATCAAATCTAGGCTGCATTTCCACGACGGTTTATATGCAGAGTTTCGTGACACATCACGGCTGAGCTCGCGGTCGTGGTTATAAAAGTATCCATCCGCATGGCCCGTTAATTGCTGTAGACACACAGTCGCAGAGGTAAATTATTACATGTTTAAGATCATGTCTGAGCCCTATTAAACACGTTTCTACTTCACGTAGAATGCTTCACGAACTAGAATACACTTCAGCACGGTCACACGTTTTACAACTCCCGTTAGCTGGCGATTTTACTTTCACTGATTTCCAGCTCAACCCTCTACGCTGTCAAGTTCTATACACATTGTGCTCTGCACGAGGTCGCCTGAGTCTCACATCTGCTCCCCCCCACTCCTTCACACGTCATGACTCGATACGAAATATATCGCAGTCGAAACGTGATCAGCAGTGAGTTAACATAGCATCTTCTGTTCTTCATACTTTCTTAATAATGACTTTCTTAATAATGGCTTTCTTAATAATGGCTTTCTGCCATGGAAACATACATATAGACACATGTATCTGCTTACATAAAGCGCTAAATATGCATTAATTTGTATTAATCACTCTCAGGTGAATCGATCGATATGGTGTTAGACACAGTCAACATGGTTATTATCGATGAGCTTCGGATTTCTCGTCGGAAACACGAGCTCTGCCGATCTCTTTCATGATAGCATGGCTTTTTCTCGCTGCAGACCAGCTGTTATGATCGACTTCAGAGGCAAGTTAGGAAGTTACAGGGTGTTCCCAAAATACTGTAACCATGTCTGTATTTAAGCCCTTTTATGAATAATGGTGCAGTACTGCCCCCGTAATTGAATTATATAGAGACCACGGTGGCTATATTGGAAATTATAAGGAGAGTTATGGCTATCATAGTTATGACGTGGGTAGTCATGACGTAAGCACGGATGACGCAAACGTTATGCCAGCAAGCTACTTGAGCTGAGATTCTCAGTGACGTCAGCATTTAGTCGAGAATGTTCCAAGATTTACGACGCAGTCGCAGGAAACGAGGAATTCTGCTGAGGAAGAAACTATGCTATTGGAAGGGAGGCTTGAACCAATGAACGATAGTTTAAAGGAAGACGGAAATTGCTGAAACTATGGTATTTTTATTACTTTTGGAATGCAGAATTGTGGAAATCCATTTGCAGTAGTGGCATTGATTTGGAATTTTGGTGAAATTTATTTTCAGTTTTTGAATTTTGAAAATCCGTCATGTATTGACGAAGTTGGAACTTCTAGCGATGACGCAGTAACATGCTATGGAAGGGATGGATACGCCCCTCATGAAGTTCATAAAAGGCCTTGCGCAGAAGAGAGGAGTCTCATTCTCCGATCATTCTCAGATCTCATTCTCAGATCATCGAAGTCTAATCGTGAAAGTTCTTATATAAATCATTTTGGTGAGACGTCGAGTGAAAGTAGTGAAAAGAGTCGTCTTTATAACGCGTGGTGAAGCCACTGCATTAACGAGATTCAAGTCAAACTAGGTGAAGTATACGCTACAGTATAATGGAGCAATTTAATATGGCAGTTTGTTCTTCTATTACTACAACCGAAGAGAAAATGGAAGGCTAAAGGACTTAATGCGATTGGGACATATTTCAACGGAGTAAGATAGCAGCATGGAACGTCGCTAATTGCTATTCCACACAAGCGAACATGTGGTGAATACCATCTACACCCATGTTTCGTGATTAAAGGCTGAATACTATCGAACAGCAATGGAAATGATTTCATACTCATTGAATATGAATATTTCTTCGGAAATTTCTACAAAAACTTCATGGCGATTGTCTACTGGAACTTCAGGGATTTTTTCAAGAGAGGTCAGGGTTATCCCGACTCACAAAGAAGATTATTGCCGGAAGGATGTCTATTCGTCTTCAAGGAGCAGCGCAATTTACGGAGAAGGAAGCAGTTCGATTCTCCGAGGGTGCTATTTCCTGTTTCGAGGATGGAGCTCAGCTTTAACTTGGTGAAATGGATCCATCAGCAGTCTTCTTTGGGGAATTTTCCTCTGGAACGTCAATCGGCAGATAAGGTAGTCGTGAACGTTTATTGTATTTGAGTTTCTTAGCAATGTTTGAGCAACTATTTTTCCCATATTTTTGTCCTCATGTATTTTGCCTTATTCTTGTTGAGATTCCTATTCTCAGTACATCTTGATGAGTTATGCCTTTTTTCGACGATTTATTAAGACATTGTGATGTCATGGGCATAGTTAAACGATTTTGGATCAGTTGAGACTGATATTTAGATTTTTCAGTAATTTGCTTATTTTGTTTGTAGTCACGATTTGACTGTAAGTTAATGATTTTTATGGCAGATTTAAATTCAGACAGCGTGTCACTTTATTAAAGTAATTCTACCCCAGTTTAATTACTTTGACCAATTTTCTGTCATCATCAAGAAGGAAGAACATTTAAATGATTTTAGAGCGTTAAAATCTCTTACGTTGTCGACGATCTTGGAAATACTAGTCGTTATTTGAATTGATTGCAACACAGACATTTATCGTCAGTTATGAACGATCATTGCATCATAGACATTTTTGTGAAAGATGAACTTTAATAATGAATTATTGAATGCATTAAAGTCTTGAACTTTTGTTAGGAGTTTTTCTCAATTAGAGATTTATATAACGATGTTTGCATTCCCCAGTCTAATTGGATTCTATTCGACTACTTTGCAGTTTTAGTCGCACTTTATTTGATGATAGTATTTTTATACTACAATTCTTTGAAGATGTTAATCTTAAATTTTGATAGACCAGACAGGCGTATATAAGCGTATTCACTATTAAGTTTGTTTGTGATTGGCAAATTTTGACTTCATTTCGATTCATGAATGAAATCCACGAAGGTTAAATGACAACAGTTTTGAAACAATTAATGATTATAAGAATTTTTAAGTGGAACTATGAATGTATAATCGCTAGTGCAGCGCACGTGTTGAAAGTCGCTGATGTATAATGCCCTTGAATATGAAGGAGGTTCCCACAGGAATTAATGATGTTAAAGAATTTGATAGTGGAGGTTTTTGTAAGTTCTGTGGAAGTTTTGATGCCATATAGATTAATATATGATGAATTTTTGGGCCTAATTTTAATGCAGTTTGTGCATTATTTTGTTAGCGAAGTATTTTCCGCTGGAGTGAATTGTCATAGTTCGTTGAATATTAATCAAGTGAATTTACTGTTATAATTAACACGAGTTTTGAAAGAATTTGAGATAAGATTTTGAATGAAGATTACCGTCACAAATAATTATTAAAACCTTTATTAAACCAGATTGTGACATTAACATGTATAACTAACCTTCATTGGTCGATTATATGGACACGATTATGAAATTACCAACCGGATGAACATGTGGTTAATGTATTTCTTAAATTTAATAATTTAAATAATTTAAATGTTAATATTGTAAATAATTGCTGTAAATATTTTTGACAATAATGTGGAACGAAAGTGATGTTAAAGGCGTGTTTAAAATATTTTTATTGTCTTGGACAAATATTATAAACAATTTCTAATTGTTATAAATAATTTATCTGATTTTGTTATAAACATTTAAGAGCTAATTAAACATTTGGAGGAGAACTTAACAAGTTTAAGGATTGTCATAATAATCCAGTAGGATGTGATTAAAGTATTTGAAAGACTTGCGTAAATATATATATATGAGTTGTCTTGCGGACATTTAAAACTTTTGAGAGAGAGCTGTATTCTTACGTAATGTAGCATGAGAAGGGAGCCCATTTGACAAGTGTGCGACAGGTTGAAGGGTAGCTCGCAGCTGTCCCAACAACTGGTTATCAGCGGGTGAGGTCGTCCACTCTGGCCTTGCGACTATAAATACAATTGTCATGTTTATTAAAAGGAAACCAAATGCTCTCTATATATGTCTCGTCCTCACGTTCTTTTCCAATCCAATTGTGTTATGAATATTACGTTATTTGGAGCTCGTGGGAGCTAATATGTTCTATATCATGTTGTATGATAACTTTGCAAGTCCTATAGGAGGACGTAGTCAGATTGACATGGGCTACTGATAGCCACGTTTATTTTGTTGTGTTGTTAGAATCTTACCCTTTATTTGATAAAGCTTTTGTACAGTTCAAAGTTCTCGTCTTCGTTCTGGTTCATTTTTAAATGTCATGGTGGAGGTTATTGTGTGAACAGACTTTAGTGATCCTGTTGTCAACTCAATCCCCGAGATAATTTTTAAGAGGTAAGTAAAGGTAAGTTGAAACCCCCCGTCTATTTTGGTGTGTTCCACAATGATTTCCTGGTAACTTCTGTGCTCATATCTCGATAGTATCTGTCAGTGCCATTTTCATTGATGTAGCTGAGCCGGTGCGATTGATTGTTGGCAATCCGATTGAGGGGGCGGATATCTGACAGTCTACTATCCGGGTAACGGGGACAGTAAGATTGGCGACCCTAAAACGTGGGGCCTGTTCGACAAAACTGGATTACCAGGTTGAACGCTAGTAAGATTGGCAAACCTAACACGTGAGGTTCGATTAGACTCAAATAAAGAGGTTGATTCTTTGTTAAATGTCTAGGCCAATTGTAGAATTTAAGAGTGTGATTATATAGGAATTAAATGTTGTATTGTATTAGGAAAATTACACTCAGAAAAGATCAGATCTTATACAACTTGGGAAATGTTAAATAGGCTGGAAACTTAGAAAAATCGCCTATGAGCTGGAATCTTATTTTATTTGACCGGCTTATGACATTTTAGTCATATTAAAGATAAATTTAAATTATTTGGATTGTAAATGTAAATTATTTGTGTTAGGATATTTTAAAATGAGCCAGGGAAATTTGAACATGTGCTTGAGTTTGTTTCAACATGAAGTGTCTTCGAAAGTTAATTATAAGGTAGTTATAAGTTAGATTTAAGACAGAAAATTGATCAAATTTATATATGGTGAAAAGTGTTGCTCAAATGTTGTTATTTTGCTCTATTGATGTATGTCCCTACAGCAGTCTATTTTTGAATAATATTGTAATGGCAGATGAAAGTTTGAGGATGATGCTAGAGGAGATGTCTGCTAACTTGAAAGCTAGCATGAACAATAGTATGAAGCAGATGCTGAATGAAAGTATAAAGGAGATGGAAGTTGGGAATACTAGTCGAATGGAGGAGAATGCTAGTAATATGTCTGCTAATTTGAATAGCAGTATGAAGGAGATGGAAGCTAGGAATACTAGTCGAATGGAGGAGAATATGAAGGTTCTTCATACTAGTGCTGCTAATTTAGAGGATAATATGTCGCGTTTACAGATTAATACCCTAGGAATTGAGAATACTGTAACTGACATCCGCACAAATGTGTCTGATGTTAAAATTGATGTGTCTAAGGTACAGAAAGACCTTACAATGTTAAATCTAGATGTAGCTAATGCCCGAGGTGATATTTCTTGTGCTAGAGCCGAAGTAGTTGTTGTTAAAAATGATGTTGCGACTGTCCAAGACAAGGTCGAGGAAGTCCAAAGAGAAATTCAAAATGCTAGAACTGATGTGTCCAATGTTCAGGTTGATATTAATAACATTCATTCGGATATAACTGAGGTGCAAAGCGACATAACTAAGATTCAGGTAGAAGTCAACACAGTTTTCGTAGATATCACTAGAGTCCAAACTGATGTAAATAAAGTCAGGGAAGAAATAGAAAACTCGAAAACCCTTTGTACGCGTAATATAAGTTCATTAGCGACTAGATTAGTTGATGAGTCAGTTAGAACGACAACGTCTTTAGCAGGTTTAAAGTATGATGTAGAGGTCATGAGAACCCAGGTATTAGACCATAATAGATTATTAAAGGAAGATATCGAAGTAGACATATCAGAAATGTTAACGGCAAACGTAGCAGTATGGAAAGACGAGTGGAATAAGTCAAGTGGCGAACATGTAACCCAAATTCAGGAAAGGATTGAAAGAAAACCTGCCAGTACTCAAATAGAGATTAACAATGAAGTAGTACAGATTAGGAAAGATTTAAGCGTCAGGATAGATTCGCTATCCGAAAAACAAGTTGACGATAGAACACAACTAGGTCAGGATATGCAAACATTAAAATCTACATTAGAGGAACAGATGCATAAAGTTGTCTCTGATGTAAATGAAACGACGAGTAAACTGCAGAATTTGACGCTAGGAGAGGCTAGTTTGATGGAGAACTTCAAAGAAGAGATAATCAAGAAAGTCTTAACGGAAATCACTGACAAGGATACAGAAGGCTTGGCTTGCGAAATCAATAGGAATTATGCCAGAAGATATAACCTAGATCCAGAAGAAAGAGACGTGACTCCTGAAGAACGTATATCCAGATTCAGAGAGGAGGATGACGAGAGGAATATGGAACCTGAGTGGAACTATCGAGATAGTGGGAAAAACTACCCGGATTCATATCCGAGGAACGTAACGGTCATCAGGAATTTTGAAGACAAACCGAAAAATTCAGTAACACTGATAGTTTGACACCTATCGAATATGTAAGGAACCTCAAAGATTATTTCATCGAAGCTCACATTCCCAGAGAGAGAGAGATGAAGATAGTAGAGAGATATTTGATTGGAGGATCCCTCGAATGGTTTCGCGCATTTAGATACACATTCAGTAACTTTGACGAGTTTGCAGAGGCGTTAATCAAACGATTTTGGTCCATAGAAGCGCAGAATTCGTTAAGAGCGGAGGTGTATTCAAGAAAATACTCAGGTACTCTTCCAACGCGGTACGCTGATTTCTTTACGAGTCAATTGTCCCGCTTGAGATTTTTACAACCCCCATTGTCAACGGAGCAATTAATTGATGCGATTTCTCGTATGCTGCCAGTTGAGGTGAGAAGACTAATTATTTCATCAAACATCAGGGACTTAACCAGCATGGATGAATTACTGAGGAGGTTAGACTACACAAGCCCAATGCCTAACGTGATACAGAAAGGTCAAAGGCAGGACTTCAAAGAAATAAATACGGTATATATGGACCAAGTCCAACAAACTGACAAGCCAGACGAAGAGAAAACTGACAATGTAGGTCCTCACAGGAATAATCAGTTTAGAAATAACAGATCACAAGGTTACCGACCGTATCAACAGAGAAGAGGCTGGAACTACAATCGAGGAAACTATAATGGAAGAGGCAGATATTGCAACAATAATGGTTATAACCGAAATTATAATAGGAATAACCAGAACCAAAATAGAAACCAGAATACTCAAGGTCCGGTTATGACACCCGATCAGTATCAGCAAAGAGAGAAGGAAAGCCAGCAATACCTAAAAGAATTACGGGATAAAGAAACCGAAAATCAAAAGAAAAGGCAGGATGTTGTAATCGATCCTGGGCCTTCTACGAGCCAGCAGAATTTTGAGGTCGGTAACACAAAAAAAAAAAACGCCGATTTCTCAACGTCAGTGAGAACTTGTAAATACATTGCCACACCACATCTGATTACAATTAATGAGATATATGAAGTTACTGATGAAGATTTGCTAGAAGAGAGGAGTATCGTTAAAGAGGAAAGACCATGTGCCTTACCTATTATTTCTGTACGGATGGATGGCCAACAGTACAAAGCCCTGATGGATACTGGTGCAATTATCTCCATCATTTCAGAGGAATGTTATCAAAGTCTGCTAAGAGGAGAGAACATGACAGTTCTACCTGTTTCTACCGTCAAAGTGAGAGGGATATTCCAAGATAAGGCAGTGAAGTGCAAGATTCAAGTGTTATTGAACTTTGAGATCAATGGAAGGAATTATGAACAGATTTTCATTGTGGTGAGCAAGATCAATTTTGATATGGTGCTTGGAATCGATTTTATATCGAAGGTCGGAGCTATTATTGACATGAAGAACAGAAGTATTAGCTTTAATGATGGGTACATGATCACAGAAGAGATAGAAAAACAGGACGTGAAAAACAGTCTGGAAATAGACCTTAGGGAAGAAATTTTGAATACCATAATTAATGAAGTGGAAAATTTAGCAGAAATACCCAGTAGAAAAACTGAAGGATTTGAAGAAATTCAGGGGGAATTTGAGGATCTGATAAAGGAATTCCAAGATATTTTTGATGAAAAGCCTGGATTGATTAAGGATTATAAGTACAAGATAAGGCTGACAGATGAAACCCCTTACCAGAAGAGAATATACCCCATTCCTGAGAAATACTATCAAGAAGTACGAGGGTTAATCAGAAAAATGGAGGTAGACGGGATTATTAAAAAACAGGCGTCGTCTTATATAAACCCCATCACAGTAGTGAAGAAAAGTAATGGTCAGATACGTCTTTGTCTCGATGCCAGGACCATCAACTTGAAGATTCTTCCATAAAATGACAGACCACCCAAGATTAGAGATCTGCTTCGAAAATTCAAAGGAAGAGCATGTTTCAGCGTTCTTGACTTGACGTCTTCATTTTATCAAGTTCAACTAGAAGAAGATAGTATGCAGTACACTGGATTCCTATTTGACCAGACGTCATGGGTCTTTGTCAGAATGCCTTTTGGTATGGTTAACAGTGGACCAGCACTTATTCGAGCACTTGATAGTAAGCTCACAGACGAAGTGAAAGAAAATGTAATCTGCTACATTGACGATTTAATCGTATCTTCACCCAGCGCCGCAGAACATTTAGTGCACTTGAGAAAGTTGTTCGAGAATTTAAGGGAGGCCAATATCAAGGTGAATTTTGGAAAATGTCAATTCTTGAAGAAGGAGATAAATTACTTGGGGCATACTATTGATAAAGATGGTTATCATCCAAACATGAAAAAAGTAGATGCGATCACGAGATTTCCAAAGCCAACTAAGGTGAAACAAGTTAGAGAATTTGTAGGCGCATGCCAATTTATTAGCAGCCACTGTCCAAGATACTCTCAAATTATGGCTCCTCTGTATGACTTACTCAAGAAGAACAACAGATGGAAATGGAGTACCGCTGCAGACGAGGCTTTTGAGAAAGCAAAAGAGATGCTCAGAAATAATGTGAAACTGGAGTACCCAGACTTTGAGAAGGTGTTCTATATTGAGTCTGATGCATCAAGAATAGGCATTAGTGCAGTCTTATACCAGAAAGACGAGGCAGGCAACAAGCACTACATTGCGTTCACCAGTCGGAAGTTGAAGAAGCACGAGGAAAACTACTTCACGACAGAACTTGAAGCGTTAGCTTTTGTGACAGCATTGCAAGCGTGGAAGAAAATCCTGCTGGGACATAAGGTCATCATTATTACTGACCATAAAGCACTACAGTTTATGTTGCAAACTGACATGTCGAGTGATAGATTGACACGTTGGGCTTTGTTCACTCAACAATTTAACGCCACTATCGTCCACCAGCCTGGGAAAGATAACTTACTGGCTGATGCTCTATCACGTAACCCTATTAAAAATGTGCAGATACACCATGTACAATTGGAGCAAGAAGATCAAGAAACCGTTAGGAGGTTAGCCCGAATCGGTGTGTCACAGAAGAGACACGCTCCAATAAGGAAAATGTACAGGTTCCTCAAGGGTTACATGGACAATACGGATGTTGACTATGAAGCTACACGGAGAAATTCACGACACGTTGTCTTGAGTGGAGACATCGTATGCAAGTATGCTGACTCTGCGCATACAAAACTCCGAATAGTCGTGCCACCTAAACTTGTTGTCAATTTAGTGTGGGTAGCTCATCATGCAACTGGACATGCCGGTTTAGATAAAACTCTTAATACTCTTAAAGAGAGATTTATCTGGACTAACATGCGTTCCAGCATTGCCAAGGTCATTCGATCATGTGACAAATGTCAAAGAGCAAAGTATGCTTCTGCTTTACTAAAAGGAAAACCGAAGGCGATGATTCCTTCTAAGCCAAACGAACTCATGGCGACGGATACATTTGGCCCCTGTCCGAAGGGATATCAGGGTAACCAGTACCTGTTGGTTACCGTGGATGTTTTCTCAAAATTTGTTACAATGAGTCCCATGCAGAAAGCTAACACAAGGAACGTAGTAAGCAGACTGGAAAATGCTGTATTTCCTAAAGCTGGTAAACCAGAATATCTACTGTCAGATCATGGAACGCAGTTTACATCCGTGGAATTTGCAGCGGATATGGAAAGGCTTGGCATTAAGCACTTATTTTCAAGCGTGCGTTACCCTGAATCGAATTCCTCAGAAAGATATATGGCTGAATTTTCGAAATTCTGTCGAATTTTCTGTCCAAATGATCATTCTGGTTGGGTGAGATTTGTACCCCTTATTGAGGAATGTCTGAACTCTACAGTGCAGGAGAGCACAGGAGAAGTGCCAATGCGACTTCATCTAGGAAGAAACCCAGAAAGGCCGTGGGATAATCTTTTCAACCACATTCCTAGAGATCCCGACCTAGGAAGGCAGCAGAGGATTGACAAGGCGAAGGAAGAACTCCAGAAAGCAGCAGAGAAACGATTGAAAAGAGTAGCTGGAAAACGTTTTGGTACACCCTTACAAGTTGGAAATCTTGTATTATTACGCAGACCTGTCAAGGCTGATATGACCAAGAAAATATACCCCAAATTTGGATTAGTGTTCCTGGGGCCGTTTAGAATTACGAACGCTTATGGAAACAACTGTTACGAACTCTACGATGATGAGAATAATGTCATTTACGGCAAGTTCAATGATGGAAATTTGAAAAGATACTATACTAGAGTCATCCAGTAATAATTCAATTTCGTGTTCAAGAGAGTTGAGATACTTGTAACATTGAGTTTAAAAACAATTTGCAACTGTTTTTAAAACGTGGTGAGAGGAGAATGCCCCCGTAATTGAATTATATAGAGACCACGGTGCCTATATTGGAAATTATAAGGAGAGTTATGGCTATCATAGTTATGACGTGGGTAGTCATGACGTAAGCACGGATGACGCAAACGTTATGCCAGCAAGCTACTTGAGCTGAGATTCTCAGTGACGTCAGCATTTAGTCGAGAATGTTCCAAGATTTACGACGCAGTCGCAGGAAACGAGGAATTCTGCTGAGGAAGAAACTATGCTATTGGAAGGGAGGCTTGAACCAATGAACGATAGTTTAAAGGAAGACGGAAATTGCTGAAACTATGGTATTTTTATTACTTTTGGAATGCAGAATTGTGGAAATCCATTTGCAGTAGTGGCATTGATTTGGAATTTTGGTGAAATTTATTTTCAGTTTTTGAATTTTGAAAATCCGTCATGTATTGACGAAGTTGGAACTTCTAGCGATGACGCAGTAACACGCTATGGAAGGGATGGATACGCCCCTCATGAAGTTCATAAAAGGCCTTGCGCAGAAGAGAGGAGTCTCATTCTCCGATCATTCTCAGATCTCATTCTCAGATCATCGAAGTCTAATCGTGAAAGTTCTTATATAAATCATTTTGGTGAGACGTCGAGTGAAAGTAGTGAAAAGAGTCGTCTTTATAACGCGTGGTGAAGCCACGGCATTAACGAGATTCAAGTCAAACTAGGTGAAGTTAAAACGGACCTTAGAACGCATCTACAAGATTAGCTGTGAACAGTTAGCGGTCGCCGATAAGCTAATTCTATTGTGCAGTGCTACATGAAGTAATATAGAAAAGCTGAACAATTTCGAGCAATTATTTTGAAAGATATTGGCAGTTTTACACGACTGACAAAAGTGATTATCTCGCCACAAGAGAAGCACTATTGTATCGCCAGATTCAACGCCACGGCTGACACGGCTAGTGAAATAGGGAGACTTCAGTTTGCTTTTGTTACACAACGCTACAGTATAATGGAGCAATTTAATATGGCAGTTTGTTCTTCTATTACTAGAACCGAAGAGAAAATGGAAGGCTAAAGGACTTAATGCGATTGGGACATATTTCAACGGAGTAAGATAGCAGCATGGAACTTCGCTAATTGCTATTCCACACAAGCGAACATGTGGTGAATACCATCTACACCCATGTTTCGTGATTAAAGGCTGAATACTATCGAACAGCAATGGAAATGATTTCATACTCATTGAATATGAATATTTCTTCGGAAATTTCTACAAAAACTTCATGGCGATTGTCTACTGGAACTTCAGGGATTTTTTCAAGAGAGGTCAGGGTTATCCCGACTCGCAAAGAAGATTATTGCCGGAAGGATGTCTATTCGTCTTCAAGGAGCAGCGCAATTTACGGAGAAGGAAGCAGTTCGATTCTCCGAGGGTGCTATTTCCTGTTTCGAGGATGGAGCTCAGCTTTAACTTGGTGAAATGGATCCATCAGCAGTCTTCTTTGGGGAAATTTCCTCTGGAACGTCAATCGGCAGATAAGGTAGTCGTGAACGTTTATTGTATTTGAGTTTCTTAGCAATGTTTGAGCAACTATTTTTCCCATATTTTTGTCCTCATGTATTTTGCCTTATTCTTGTTGAGATTCCTATTCTCAGTACATCTTGATGAGTTATGCCTTTTTCGACGATTTATTAAGACATTGTGATGTCATGGGCATAGTTAAACGATTTTGGATCAGTTGAGACTGATAATTAGATTTTTCAGTAATTTGCTTATTTTGTTTGTAGTCACGATTTGACTGTAAGTTAATGATTTTTATGGCAGATTTAAATTCAGACAGCGTGTCACTTTATTAAAGTAATTCTACCCCAGTTTAATTACTTTGACCAATTTTCTGTCATCATCAAGAAGGAAGAACATTTAAATGATTTTAGAGCGTTAAAATCTCTTACGTTGTCGACGATCTTGGAAATACTAGTCGTTATTTGAATTGATTGCAACACAGACATTTATCGTCAGTTATGAACGATCATTGCATCATAGACATTTCTGTGAAAGATGAACTTTAATAATGAATTATTGAATGCATTAAAGTCTTGAACTTTTGTTAGGAGTTTTTCTCAATTAGAGATTTATATAACGATGTTTGCATTCCCCAGTCTAATTGGATTCTATTCGACTACTTTGCAGTTTTAGTCGCACTTTATTTGATGATAGTATTTTTATACTACAATTCTTTGAAGATGTTAATCTTAAATTTTGATAGACCAGACAGGCGTATATAAGCGTATTCACTATTAAATTTGTTTGTGATTGGCACATTTTGACTTCATTTCGATTCATGAATGAAATCCACGAAGGTTAAATGACAACAGTTTTGAAACAATTAATGATTATAAGAATTTTTAAGTGGAACTATGAATGTATAATCGCTAGTGCAGCGCACGTGTTGAAAGTCGCTGATGTATAATGCCCTTGAATATGAAGGAGATTCCCACAGGAATTAATGATGTTAAAGAATTTGATAGTGGAGGTTTTTGTAAGTTCTGTGGAAGTTTTGATGCCATATAGATTAATATATGGTGAATTTTTGGGCCTAATTTTAATGCAGTTTGTGCATTATTTTGTTAGCGAAGTATTTTCCGCTGGAGTGAATTGTCATAGTTCGTTGAAAATTAATCAAGTGAATTTACTGTTATAATTAACACGAGTTTTGAAAGAATTTGAGATAAGATTTTGAATGAAGATTACCGTCACAAATAATTATTAAAACCTTTATTAAACCAGATTGTGACATTAACATGTATAACTAACCTTCATTGGTCGATTATATGGACACGATTATGAAATTACCAACCGGATGAACATGTGGTTAATGTATTTCTTAAATTTAATAATTTAAATAATTTAAATGTTAATATTGTAAATAATTGCTGTAAATATTTTTGACAATAATGTGGAACGAAAGTGATGTTAAAGGCGTGTTTAAAATTTTTGTAATTATCTTCGATAATATTATAAACAATTTCTAATTGTTATAAATAATTTATGTGATTTTGTTATAAACATTTAAGAGCTTATTAAACATTTGGATGAGAACTTAACAAGTTTAAGGATTGTCATAATAATCCAGTAGGATGTGAGTAAAGTATTTGAAAGAATTGCGTAAATATATGTATGAGTTGTCTTGCGGACATTTAAAGCTTGAGAGAGAGCTGTATTCTTACGTAATGTGGCATGAGAAGGGGAGCCCATTTGACAAGTATGCGACAGGTTGAAAGGTAGCTCGCAGCTGTCCCAACATCTGGTTATCAGCGGGTGAGGTCGTCCACTCTGGCCTTGCGACTATAAATACAATTGTCATGTTTATTAAAAGGAAACCAAATGCTCTATATATGTCACACCCTCTCGTCCTTTTCCAATCCAATTGTGTTATGAATATTACGTTATTTGGAGCTCGTGGGAGCTAATATGTTTTATATCATGTTGTATGATAATTTTGCAAGTCCTACAGGAGGACGTAGTCAGATTGACATGGGCTACTGATAGCCACGTTTATTTGTTGTGTTATTAAAATCATACCCTTTATTTGAAATAAAGCTTTTGTACAGTTCAAAGTTCTCGTCTTCGTTCTGGTTCATTTTTAAATGTCATGGTGGAGGTTATTGTGGAAGCTCACTTTAGTGATCCTGTTGTCAACTCAATCCCCGAGATAATTTTTAAGAGGTAAGTGAAGGTAAGGATGTACCCCCGTCTATTTTGGTGTGTTCCACAATGATTTCCTGTTAACTTCTGTGCTCATATCTCGATAGTATCTGTCAGTGCCATTTTCATTGATGTAGCTGAGCCGGTGCGATTGATTGTTGGCAATCCGATTGAGGGGGCGGATATCTGACAGCCTACTATCCGGGTAAACGGGGACAGTACCTACTGTAAGGCCACGGCCGCCTCCTTCCCTCTTCCTAGCCTATCCATCCCTATCTTCCATCCCTTCCCATCCCTCATGAGGCCCCTGTTCGCTTTGCAGGTGAGGCCGCCTGGGCGAAGTGCTG
Organism: Meconema thalassinum; assembly: GCA_946902985.2. Lineage (NCBI taxonomy): Eukaryota > Metazoa > Arthropoda > Insecta > Orthoptera > Tettigoniidae > Meconema > Meconema thalassinum. Next base: position 299,465,554 of record OX336396.1, on the reverse strand, counting down.
ATCACACCTCCCCAGTTGTATCCATCCCGTCCAGATGTTCCAAGCTCCAGGACACTGCCCATAGAGGCGGTAGTGGTGAGTTCCCTCGCTGAGTCCGTGGAAACCACCAACCTAGAGGGTACATTGGCTAAATAAATAATAAAAAAATGAAAAACAGACTCTTAATAAATCATAATTGTTATCAGCAAATATGATATAGTGAATATTTTTACACCAAAGTACGACAACTGGAGGATGATGCATTGTAGAAATATTTGTAATGGTGCATCCAAACATTGAAGTAATCCATATGTGAAAAATATTTCGCCAGGAGGGATGCGATCCAGCTGGCAGTGCGTCTTACACACTTCCGTCCGATCCACTCCCGTCCCATTTTTCAAAATCACTTCCACAAAAATATCCAGCGACCGATTGGAAAGATGTTACACATCAAAATTTAAAATCCATTCCACACGAGACAGAATTCGTGTTCGAGAAGGAATTTGTGTCCATGTGTTATAAGGTGCGTTCAAAAAGTAACGAGTCGGAGGCTGGAATGCGCAAACCGGTGACGACATCGGCTAATCGTGGCGTGTGTAACGAGGTGTGGTTCTGACCAGAGCGTGGAAGGTCACAGCCCGTTGCTAGAGGGCACGCGTGCACGTCACGTGACGATACAAAGCGAGCAGCAGCATGCATCAATCGTCCAACGCTGCCAGTCGCATTGCAAACAGTGACATGGAGGCGTCAAAGAGGTGTTATTCGGTTTCTGACAGCGGAAGGAGTAGGGGGAAAGGACATTCATCGCTGAATGTCACAAGTGTACGACGAACACTGCATGTCCCTTGCAAGGGTCAAGGCGTGGCACAAGCGCTTCAGGGAAGGACGGGTGTCGTTAGCCGATGATGCCCGGTCTGGGGCACCCCCTTGCATTACCGATGACAACATCCAGCTGGTTGATGCACTCATTACCCAGGACCGCCGAGTGACAGTGAACGCCATAGCCGCCGTGGTCGCTCCACGACAATGCACGACCTCATACGGCCTACACAGTCGCGGCACTCCTGCAGAAATTCAAGTGGGAGGTTCTCGGCCACCCTCCATACAGTCCAGACCTCTCTCCCTGTGATTATGCCATGTTTGGTCCCCTGAAAAGGGCTCTGTGGGGCCAACGATTCACCTCGGTCACCGACGTCCAGCTGTACGTGCGGAACTGGTTCACATCGCAGCCTAGGGAATTTTATGAGACAGCCATTCACCGCCCCGTGTCACAGTGGGACAAGTGCATCAACAGCCAGGGCCAATACTTCTAACATACAGGTACTGGTTTCTGTAATTATGCCTACGGCTCGTTACTTTTTGAACGCACCTTATATTTGAACGAGTATCGTCTGTCTTCGTCTTCTCTTGCCGAGGTTTGCGTTTCTTTGAAGTAATTCCATTTGTAGTTGTTGGTCGTTCAATGGTCATAATGTCTTCATCTTGTTTCCGACTCGTTCCAGGTTCGTCACTGAATCTCACTACTGTCTGCTTTTTAATTGAATTATTCCACTTTGGCATATTTTGTGTATTAAGCTCTGACACACACTAAACTGACAAGTCATGGACACCGAGCGTTAGACGTATGTCGTAGCCTAATCCATCTCATCCTAAAAGAATTCCTTTGTCGTATAAATATATCACTGATTTTAGATTAATTTTTTAAATCCATGTGTGATGATATTCCGGTTCACTCTCTGCAATTCATCCTCTTGAATATCCAAAATTTTGGTGGGATATGCATTCTCCAATATATTCTTCTCTGTTGCTGGGGTTATTTCTATTCTGACTGGCTGCTTGCTGCAGCAGTACCATTCTCGCCTGCTGTTTCCAAGATTGCAGGATGGAATCCTGGCGCAATCAGTTGGCATTTGAAGGTGCGTAAATGCGAAGGAGCCGTGTGAGTCGATATTAAAGAAATTAATAATGCAGCCAAATAACCAGTTATATACATAATCAAGTTGATTTGCAACATAATTGAGACAATGCTAAAATTCTATTTGTACAACCCATCACGTGATATATCTCTCAGAGTTTCTACACTTACGACAAATACAGTCCGCGCGTGGCTCATGGAAACGTAAGGTCCTACACACTTATGAAGGAAACCATGCACTGCAAATCTGGTAACAAGATGTCTGATCTGATAACTTGCTTCTTTCGAGGCCGTCGTTAGCATGGCATCCGTGATTTAAAATTACATCCAAATATCTTTCTTCTTTGCTACGAGGGCAGATCAAAAAGTAAGTTGCACTTCCCAGTTATGGCCATTTATTACACCACCTATACAACAGCAACACGTCTATAACGACATACAATGTAACGTCACTTTTCAACATAGTTTCCAAAAGACCCCAAACATTTCTGCGAACGCACAACCAACTTGTCGATGCCGGATGCATCGAAAGTTCCTCCAGCGTTCTGCAATCACACGGAGACAGCGGCCTTCACCTCCTCATCGGTCTGGAATTGTCGACCACCGAGCTCCGTTTTGAGCTTACCGAACAGATGCAAGTCACATGGTGCTAGGTCGGGATAGTAGGGTGGATGTTGCCAAACCTCCCACTTGAAACACTGCAGCAGTTCGCTCGTTTGGCGGGCCTTGTGAGGTGTTGCGTTATCCTGCAACAAAATCACACCGGCGCTCGATTTCCCCGGCGCTTCTCTTTAATCACTTTACGTAACCGGTGCCTGCCCTCGCGATATTCGTCCGTGATATCCGTGCGTCCGGCAACGAATTGCTGACACCAATTTACGATCCCTTGCCTGGAAATGGCCCGCTCCCCATACACAGCACTAATTTCACGATGAATGTCCGTGCAATTCTTCCTTTTGGCCCATAGGTTTCGGATTGCCGCACGCACCTCATATTTGGAGTGAACGTCCAGTCGACGCGCCATTGCATTTGGCCGCTATTCACACCATACTAGACGAGACACCACAGCGACCTGCCTAACAGACATGTGGGCAGTGTCTGTCCCTTTCTCCGCTGTGCCCACGTTTGCGAAACACAGCGCGCTGCTGCAGCGCGTTAGTGCAACTAACTTTTTGATCCACCTTCGTATTAGTTCTCTGACTACCTCTTTGAAGGCTGGTGTGGGCGCAAGTAGCATTTTCAAGCGTACATCTTCTAATAGCATAGTTTATGTAGATAGTTTGTAAACTAATCTAGATCATGTGTACCTGGATTCTCCCATGGTTATTTGTAAAAGCCGCACTTGAACCTTCTCCAGAGTCCTTAGGTCGGTTGTCGTCAGCCTATCCCAAATAATCTCTATCCCGTAAGTCAGGATAGGAATAATTTTTGGCATCGATTAAAGCCATGGCAGTCTTCAGAGACAGTCTGTAGAGAAGTTTAATGTCGTGTATTGCTTTTACTGCCGCAGTGATTAGATTTACTGACTCGTATATTCAAGATTTGCAGTCACTGATTTTCATGTTGTGTCTTCTGAAAGTACTGAGGTACGATAACCGCTCACCGATGACACATCATGGCGTTAAAAGTATTTTCTTAAACGGAATAAGAGGATTACAGTGGGGATATAATTATGCCCAATGGAAGACGGACGAGCGTCGTGTTTACTCTGGCTCGCCGTAATTGTTGATGATGATGATGATGATAATTGATGTTTTAAGGGGCCTAACATCTAGGTTATCCGCCCCTGATGGTTTGGGTGATCGTGAAGATGAAAATGAAAAGCGAACTTAAAACTAAAACTAACTAATAACCTACATTCTAGAAGAAGAAATGGAAAACTAAAGGAGAATAAGGCAAACAAAAGGACAGAAGGAAAAGAAATGTCCTCAACCCTCGGAGAAAGCGGATTGAGGGACTTGGAAGGAAGGAGAGCCATGAAAGGCATATAGGAAAGTGAAAGAGGAGAGGGTCCGTCCCAACGGTAAGGGACAAAAGGGGAAAACGGACCCAGCTCAGGAATCCCTCGGGGTCGCCAACTCCCGAACCCACCAGCCGTGAGCCCCTGAGGGTGTAGCATTATCTAGGGTGCACCAGAAGTGGTGGGGTTACATACACCCTGTCTCCTTAAGGGCCTAGAGCACAAGACAGGAGGTAAAAGGAAGAGAAAAAGAAGGCTGACCCCTCGCAGAAGGAGGGTATCAGAAAAGATGAGACAAGTTCCAATTAAGGCGGGAAAGGAAGATACTCCCTAGGCCTCGGATACCCTAATACCGTCGGGGTCGGAAAAGAACAAGAGTTGACCAAGTGAGGTCGACAGGAAAGAAGACGGAGAGGAGCCCGGCACAAGGAAGTGGAAGCAATGCCGGACTCAGCTGGGGCCCCGTGGTCGCCAACCCACGCCCACTAGAAGTGAGCCCCTGGGGGTACCGTAATTGTGCCCTGACTTGTAATTCCCTCATCACTCTGACCACACCATTCCGCTCACTCAGACGTTTATATAAGAGTGAAAAATGAAACAGACTCACGACATCCAGGGGGACATAAAATTAGTTTCGGAACTATAAGAAAATTTGTTATGGAATTATAATGTTATTGATTTTACGTCCCTTTTAACTACTGTGGCTTTTAGAGACGCCGCGATGCCGGAATTTTGACCCGAAGAGGATCTTTAACGTACCAGTAAATCTACAGACACGGCTCCCTCGCATTTGCGCACCCGCAAATGCCAGCTGACTGCGCCAGGATACGAACCTGCATCCTTGGGCTCAGCAAGCGAGAACGTTACCGCTGAGCCACGTAGCCAGCCTATTTGTTTTGGACTAGAGAGGATGGAGACTACTATGATGCTAGGTTTCGCTACTCAAGTGAGCATCATCAGATCTCAATATACCAGACAAATAGCTGTATGAAACATCACCGAACCCACAGTGCAAAGCAGACTGACAGCAGAATTCTATACCCCAGATGTTCTTGATTGGACTATAAATTAGACAGTTGCTCGAGTGTTTGTGTAGGCTATTCTTTGCCATCCCAGTCTCCGGTCTTGCAATTCCCGCTCCAGTTTGTGCGAGTTTGATTCTATGTTAGCGAGGTTCCCTTGTGTCAAATAAATACTAACTGCTATATTATTATTATCATTATTATTTGTTTACCAAAAATTGTACCTCCAATTTACGGACAGAGAAAGGGCCGGCCCCGTGGTGTTGGGGTACCGCGCCTGCCTCTCACCCGGAAGGCCCAGGTTCGATTCCCGGCTTCGTCAGGGTTTTAAGAAACTGACTGAGGGCTGGGATGTGGTGCACTGAGCCTCGTGAGGACAATTGAGTAGCGGTCTGACAGTGAGGCAGCTCCCCGGTCACGAAAGCCAAGATTAACGGCCGATGGGATCCAATGCACTGACCACGTGTCACCCCAATATCTGCAGGCCAAATGGCTGGGCAGCGGTCGCTTGATAGGCCTAGACTCTTCATGGGCTGTATAGTGCTAGGGGCTAGTTAGGATTAGATAGATAAAGGGCAAGCCCCACATACACAGCAGTGTCTCCATCTCCGTTCATTAAATCTATACAAATCTGATATGTTACATATGTACAATTTACAACTTTACATTGCTATAAGTACATAATCTGCTGCACATGGCGTCTATATCATACAATTCTTAAATAAAAGTTAAGATACACGCACACACTCATATTATACACGCTGACGCACGCACACAAGCATGCACACACACACACGTAGATACAAACATACACGCACACACTCCCACTCAGACACAAAGTTACATTATTAATTCAATTTACATGGGGGTTTAGTCCCTTTAGAGCCTTAACTATGCGGCAAAATCGTCGTGGAGGAAGGTCTTTTATTGCATGAGGCAGGTCATTCCGAAGTTGGGCAGAGCAATTGTAGAACCCAGATTGATAATCTGGTGTCCTAGCGAATATAGGAACGGTCTGCGCGATATGATAGCTGACATGAGAACAGTTTAATGCTCAGCTGGAGATTTTCAGAGAAATGTGAGACATATTTGGTTACATATGTCATTGATGGATGTTAATGGTTTTGTCAAAACTTTGTTACACTGTTAAAAAAGTCAACCCCTGGCACTATCCAGCCCATGACGGGCTAAGGCCGACCAAGCGACCGCTGCCCAGCCATTTGGCCTGCAGATATTGGGGTGACGCGTGATCAGCGCGTCGGGTCCCCTCGGCCGTTAATCTTGGTATTCGTGATCGGGGCGCTGTCTCACTGTCAGAAAGCTACTCAATTGTCCTCACGAGGCTGAGTGCACCCCGTTCCAACCCTCACGTCAGTTTTAAAATCCCTGACGGAGCCGGGGATCGAACCCGGGGCCTCCGGGTGAGAGGCAGGCGCGCTACCCCTACACCACGGGGCCGGCTTGTTACACTGTTACACCGTTAAAATCATCGATGGCAGATTTGAAGATCGCCACACGTTTTAGATTTATTCTTGAGGATACAGGCAAAGCACTCGCCCTTGTTGGGATTAACATCCCCTCCCCTATACGCCACCAGTCAAACAGTGGTGCCCTAATGGCTGCATTATTGAGCACTCATTCATTTTCCCATATCTCCCCTCTGTGTGGTTAGTGTGCTCCAGTTTTATAAGTAGGACAAATATGGCTTCAAATTGGGTCACTTGGACACAGACAGTACTTCCCGACTGACGACCATCATACCTGTAAGCTCTCATATTGCAAACAATCTAGCACGATCTCTCGTCAGAACCAGGGCGTACTACTCATTATCGCGTGGTGAACTTTCCATCCCAACAGTGTTAATTGCATATTGGGAGTCAACTGTATATCCGAGGAACAGGTACAACACGTCCTTCTCTAAATATCATCATTGACTAGCAGTAGTGCCCGGCTTCGTCCAGTGGATTTATTCATTTGTTTTGTGGATGATAATGAATACTACCACAGAACTAACACATGATACAAACTAACAGAAAAAAATGAAAAATATAACTTTTTGTGGTGGTGGTGGTACTAAGTAGAACAGTATAATGGACGTAACAACCAGGTAATTTTCTGATAATGATAATAATCAACAGGGAAACGGCTATTTACTAACTACAGTACTGACATATAATTTACAAACGAATTGAAAAAAGAAACAACAAGTAGTTCCGTGAAGAATTATACAGCCTAGTTTCATATATCCTACTCATGTTCATTGCCTCTATCAGCATACAAAATTTCAGTTTGAAGGTTGTGATAGATTCGTAGATATTGAGAACCGTCTAAATATTTCAGATGGTCGCCAGGTTGGATTTTTATTTTTGTACTATTACATTAAGATTATTGTGTACGTGTGGTATTCAAACTTCAATCGCATGATTAGAACACAAGAAGTAAAAACGAGATTTTAAAATTTCGCACAGCTGCCATCTTGTGATTATGCAAACAATTAAAATAAATTAGATGCCACTGGATTAACATTTGTATAAGCATTTAACGTGCAATGTTTCACTGCACTCGGAGAGTTAATTCGCGAGAAACGTCCATTTAAATATTTATACTTCGCGTCGCCGCCATGTTGGATTTGTGCTCACCAGGTTACTGAAAGTCCTTTAGGTGAACATATGTTCACAGCCTCTATCAACAATAAAAAATGCAGTTTGATTGCTGCAAAAGATTCATAGATATTAAGAACCGTCTAAATATCTCGGATGCTCGCCATTTTGGATTGTTATATGTATAGACCATAGAGTTATGTACCATTCAAGGACATTTAGTGCGTAGGTTCATTATTCAAACTTTCACTTCGATCGCATGATTACGACACAAGAAATAAAAACATAATTTTAGAATTTCGCACAGCCGCCATCTTGAGGTTATATAAACAATTGAATTAAATTAGATGCCCGTGCATTACAATATGTACAATAATTTACTGTACCACGTTTCACTGCGCTCAGAGAGTTAAATCACGAGAAAAGTCAATTAAAATGTTTGAAATTCACTTCACCGCCATGTTCGTATGGTACTGTACAGGTTTATGAAGGTTACATAGATAAACTTGTATCAGTACCCTTTATCACCGTACAAAATTTCAGGGTGATATCTGTAATAGTTTTGTAGATATAGAATGTCAGTGAAATATTTCGCACAGCCGCAATTTTGAGGTCAAGTAAACAATTCAACTAAATTTGACTCCGGTGCATTACAATGTGTATAAACATTTACCCTACCAAGTTTCATTACGTTTGGATAGTTAAATCGCGAGAAAAGTCTGTTTAAATGTCTCAAATTCGCTTGACCGCCATGTTGAATTTGTAGTCACCAGGATTTTGAAAGTCTCATAGGTGAACTTTTAGTAGTGCCCTTTATCACCGTACAGAATTTCAGGGCGATATCGGTAATAGTTTCGGAGATACTGAATGTTGGTGAAATATTTCGCACAGTCGCCATCTTGGATTGATGAGACACAATAAAATTTGAAGGGCACAGTCGGGGTCGGCCAGAATAGTGCTATGATCTTACCGAGTTTCATTGTAATCGCTCCAGCCGTTTAGAAGTTATTAGGGGACACACACACTCCTCACACACACACACACACACACACACACACACGGACAAAAGATGATCTCATAAGCCTATTTTTTTTTTCATAAAATGAAAATAGGCTGAACAATATATAAGAAAGAGGAGTAAGTGAAATAAAAGACACTGTCTGGGGCCTGTACTGTATCTCATTGGCTGTTATAAAAGTAGAGAGTAATAGTGTCGTCTTTTGCCACATAGCGCCGCAGGAAAATAATCGGAACAGTTCGGAAAACTTCGTCTGTTCCGAGATACTGAAGGAGCAATAGTGTCCTTTATCGCCACATAGTGCTGTAGGATAAGGATTGGAGTACATCAAAGAAAATTTGAAAGCACCAACACTTATTGCAGCTGACAACGTCAATGTGCAGTGCTAACACCATCGCACTTATACAGAGGCCTAATATTCATTTTGCAATAATTACTGCAATTTATAAGCAGCGCACGATGTAACTATATTCACAATTTATTCTGCACTAGAAAATGCAGCTCGCCTTGCCATCAACAATAGACTCATTTAAATATTCTTACAGTTACACCTCAATTCCAAGCATATCTGATCTGCAACTGATTGTACATGGTAAGATAGATGTCTCCTCTTCTTGCGCTAGGGATATCGTTTCTTTGGACTAGGAAGCTCATGTTTTTGGATTTACGTTCCTTTTAATTACTGAGGCTTTTAAAGACGCCAAGGTGCCGGAATTTTCACCCCGAAGGGGATCTCGAATGTGACAATAAAATGACTGACACGGCTCCTTCGAGTTTGCGCACCCTCAAATATCCAGGATTCGATCCTGCAACCTTGCGAACAGCGAGAACGTTACCGCTGAGCCACGCAGCCAGACAAGGACTAAGAAGCATCTCGGCTTTGTTTCCAGCAGTATACAGATATTCGAAGATAATTTTGTAAGGACTCAGCTAACCCTATGCCTTCGATTTTTAACATAAACTATTAAGCCACAATAATTCAGCAACTATTATCATCATCATCATCATCATCATCTTGCACAGTTTCCAGCCAATGGCTGGAACCATGGGAAACCATTCCAAGGTGGGGTTCGAACCCTTGTCATGCCCGGAGATAGCCTGGATCTGTGCCTTGAGATGGTAGCTACACCGGTCGGAGAAACTACTGTACACAGTGAACCATGATGCTAGTCGAGTGTGGCTCTCCAGGCAAGCACTCTAATAGATAGTGGAATGTTCGAGAGCTACCTCTCTAGTCAATAATTACTAAGCGAATAGCGAACTCTTTTAGAGCACACTGCAACAAACCTCCACTGTGCGTAAATGTATTAAAGTAATAACACCAGCACACCAGTTGCACGCAAATTGCGTGCCTTCTGCCGCTGTGCCAATGATATTACCACACGCGCCATGTGACCCATATACAGCCAATGGAAATACTTCAGTCATTCAACCCTAAAAGTCTCTGAAGCTACATTTATCTGTCCATCGCTTCACGCTTCATGGGAACATATCCCTGATAAATTAGCAAATACAACAATTTCATCTTCAGTAGATATAAAGGGTGTAACAAAATTGTACGGCACAAAATCCAGGACACATTCCTCACACGTAGACGAAGAAATTATGTTATATGTACATGGGTTCGGAGACGCTTCGTTTCCATGTAATACCTCATTGTTTCCAACTCATTAATCATAGGAAACTCACAAGAACAGAACGAATCAGCATACCACATGCAACTCTTGCTCACAGGAGATGTTCAATATGCCCTCCGTGCGCATTCATACATGCATCAACCCACCGTCGTAGTGAATCTCGGATGCACTGATGAATCCCTGGAGTACTGCGTATGGTTTCGCAGCTTTCCAAATTATGGGCACGGAGACTCTGAACATCTTGTACTGGGGTTCGATACACAAGAGATTTAAAATGCCCTTACAAATAAAAGTCAAGCGATTTTAGTTCCGGAGAGCGGGGTGGCCAGACAATTGGTCCACCTCTATCAACCCACATGTCACTAAATCGTTTATTTAGAAGCCGACGGACATAAAACTAATATTAGGAGGTGCTTCATCGTGCATGAAGTACATGTTTTGTCGCACAGCTAAAGCCACATCTGCTAAGTCGCATGGCAACAGGGCCATGTAAAACATAACACTGGCGATGCGATAATAACAACGTAACCAGACGTAACCAAGAGTGCATGTTCCCCATGATTCTAACGTTCTGTTTTTGTGTGTTTTCCATGCTTAATGAGTTGGAGACAATGAAGTGTAATATGGCAACAAAGCGTTTCCGGACTCATGTTCATATAACATAATATCTTCGTCTATGTGTGAGTAATGTGTCCAGCATTTTGTGCCGTACGTTTTTTACAAGCTGTATTGCCGTGTTTCTGGGGGTTTTACCGGCTGAACTCGTTACACCAAGTCGGGACCCGTTGTGAGGTAGAAGTCTCTGACAGTTTAATTTCATAATTAATGGAACCGAAATGCTGGTACTACTTCCTATCCTTACTAGACTGGCTACGTCACGCAGCCAGTAGGCATTGGAGACTGCGCAAACACGAAGGAGCTTTATCAGTAGATTTTCGGGCACACAAACGGTCCTCCTCGGGGGTAAACTCCGGCACCCCGGGAAGTTTAAAGGGTACACAATCCAGTAACTTTATTATTATTATTATTGTTGTTTTATACAGTATATACAAGGGTTGTTTTTTAGTGTTGGCAACGATGCTGCAGCTTTATGTTGCAACGGTGTTGGACTCTGCCATTGTTACCAGAAGTAGCTAACCTGTATCCCCTCCCTTAAAGCACATGACCTCGTCCGTCCCCTCCCCCATTCGTATGCAGTAGCGCCTGTTAGATGATTAGTTGTGGGCAAGTGCTCGCGCAAGACGGTCGCAATGTTTTCGAAGAAGGAGCAGAGAACGTGGATAAAAATTCAGTGTGCTAGGGGTCGCACGGCTCGAGAGTGCCACCAAGGACTGCAAGAGACGTGCAGTGCACCAATGTGAAGATAATGTTGATTCTTGCCTATGATTGGGATGGTGTGATCATAAAACATACCGTTCCGCCAGGGCAAACCTTTAATGCGGCGTACTATTGTTCGTTTCTGCATGACCATCTCCTAGCTGCACCACGTCGATACTCCGCCCATCGTTCTGCATGAAAATGCCAGGGCACACACAGCAGGAGTTGTGTCTGCATAGTTGAATCGCTGGAACTGGGAGGTGCTCTATCATTCCCCCTACTCTCCCAACATAAGTCCCTGCGACTTTGATCTCATCCCGAAAATGAACGAGCCACTGCGCGGGAACCACTATCCTACAATTGGAGATGTTGTGCAGACTGCCAAGCACTCTCTTCGCACCATCGATAGATTGGGCAGTGCCAACGGAATCCAACGGCTTCCGCATCGCTAGGAACACATTGTACGCAGTGCTGGAGACTACATCGAGGTCCTATGAAACATGGAACCATGTAGGTGTGTTATTTATCAATTTATAACATAGTTGCCAAAACTAAAAAAAGCAACCTATTGTTTTTCACCCTTGCTGTGGGTGAAAACGTGGGTGATCACTTTTCGTGATACTTTCAATGTTTAGCTTGGCCCATTTGTCGGTCAAATTTGTTTCTTGTTACCGAGATCCCCGAATGATAATTATTTCTTTGGAAATGTATTAATTGCTTAAACTATATGCGTAACCTTGTTATTAATCACCTAATTCATAGATATTATAGTTACTCACCTAGTGTTTAAGGCTTCCGCAACACATCACTACAACGACTACACTGAGCCTGTCTGCTGCTTGCCTGCTGTCGCCACGAGCTCGTGACGTCATATCTTTGGCCAACCGTTAGCAGCGGTGTTTTTGGTCAGCTGCCTTCCTCGGCGGGTTTTCGCCGCTATAAAACCTCGAGTCATCTTCTGGGTGACGTGCCACTCTTCATCCATTCTTCGGCCATGACTCTACGGGCCACTCTGGGCCGCTATTCTTCGGGCTTACTGTACGGCCAACATTCTACTGTCAACATGTGACAATCTGCTTTTTGGTCACCACTCTGAGACCAATAAACTTCAAATATTCTCGCCAAGACTTTTCAAGTACCGCAGTGAGAGTCATCATCTACGACTAATAATAATAATCTTCATGGTGCACTATCTCGCAGTGAGGAAAGGCACAAGGAAGGAATGTCAACAGTAGTTGCTACGCGCCGTGGTCAGCCAGGACCAACCAAGTTTGTAAACATACTCCAATATCTCCAGTGCACAACAACAGCAGTGATACCTCTCAAATGTGTGGAGTGGGTTGCCTACTGGGACTGACAAATGTTCATACGTGACTGTGTTTGTATACATTTCTTCGCTTGAGGGATGATTCACTCCGGACATACCCTCCACTAATTTGTCGCCCAAGATAAGATAAGTTTCTTAGAACTCATTTATAGAACATTCTTATTGCCTCTTCTATTTTAAGAAGACAAAGTTAATCTTTGCCATGGACTTTTTAATAAGAAGCTCAAGTATTTTCTTCAGTGGTTATTAATTGATGCTTTGTTTGCTTAAACAGTATATTAATAAATTGCATATTTGTTACCTATTATGTTTAATTGTGAAATCCTTCAGCCCCTTACATTAACGCATAATTCAGTCTTATTGCTTCTCCCTAATGATATTGAATCCAAGCTAATGCTTGTTGCTGTTCACCCTCTATGAGTTGGAGTTTTCTGGGGCAAACTCCACCAGTGGGGGAGTAGATGTGGGGGTTGGTTGGTGATCCGGGGGAGTTTAAGAGTTGTGTAGGTCCTTTGGGTGGGTGTTGGAAATGTGGGTGTAATGGGGAAAGCGTGGAGCTCTGTTACGGAGGGTTCGTGGTTAGGGAATGGTCCTCGAGAATGATTACAATAGCGCTCTGGTTGGGAGCTGCTAGGAGGTGTCTTCAGGTTTGCTGACCAGGCGCTCTTTCAATGAATGCTCGGGCTTGCTGAACGTGCAAGGCCGCTGCTGGGAAGAGACTTACTACTGCTAGCACAGCACTCATACAATGTGTTGACTGGACTAGGTGTGAGATGGGCAGTAGGCCGTACTATAGAGGATGTCAGGAAATAAAGAGCAAACGGGCTTCTAAAGTAATAGTGTGTTATTGAGATCTGTAGTGCAATGTGAATGCTTCCCTGAACTAAGGGATAGCTTCTGGCAAATGTGTGTACAAAGTGTTAAGGTTTGGTAAATTGGAAGGATTACAAGTTTTTAAAGGAATCCTGAGAATAGCATACTCACCTCTGGAACGGAAGACGTCACTCTGGTCGGACAGCGATTCTGAAGGAGACAGACCCCCACTCTAGTTTTGGCAATCCATTTATGCGTTCAGGCATGCTGATGGTGCATTTCATCATGTGTGCCAGTTAGCTCCTGTGTTGATGTTTTAGGTTATGGTGTGTGGTAAGCCTTTACGCAAGACTGTGCTTCAGCCTGCTGGCTTCGATTAACAGAAAATGTACTGTTGCTGCTGCCTTCAGCTTGGGGGATGTTTTAGGGGATGAAAGGGTGAAAGTAGTCTTGGATGATGGGCAGGTAGCGTAGCTAGGGGTGGCTGGTGTAATTGTAATAGAGGGTTGCAGATAGATGGTTGTAGCGTCGTAGACGTATATGCCTATCCCTCCCAGGGGTGTCTAGGGTCCCTAAGGATCCCTAACACTATGTATAACACATCGCCGGTACATCACAACGTAACTATACGAGCTTCAGGTAACCAAAGTATAGTTACTGAAACAGCAACTTCTAAGCTGGAATGTCGCTACCCACGAACTTCCGAACGATTCGGGTTGTTGAGAGAACTACTGCCTTCTGCATTAATTTGTACATTTGAGTATCCAGGTCCAGTTCTTTAAGGCCTTGGAGCAAGGTACTTAGGATCACGCCCGTACTTGAGACAGTGATAGGTATGGTCATTACCCGTTCCGTATGCTATTGCCTCTTGATAGGGTCGACGAACTCACTATTTTTGCTAATCATTTCTATGTGTTTTGACTGAAGACACTTGTTCTAAGTAATCACAACATCAATCGAGATAGTTTGATTTATTTTCTTGCAGACAACCACCAGATCTGGCCTGCTGTGTGATACCGATTGATCAGTCAGAATAGTTCGGTCCGAATACAACTTGTAGCCTATGCATTGTTTTCAAGAACACACTCTGGTTGATATTGGTCATACTCATTTTTATTATTATTATATTTATTTACTCAACTTACAGTCGGTAACATGACTCATATCGGTACATATCTTACAAGAAAATAAGTAAAGGCACACTTTGAAAAGCTATAGCAAACATTTTCAAATTATATAACATAGACGTTTGACAGTTAATTCTTTTTTCAGTAATGTTATCTTCCACGTCTCCTTTTCTCAAGAGGGTCCAAAAAATCCTAGTGTGTATTCAAAAATCGTCTAACGATGCTGCAGGTCTTCAGAATAGCAGCCTTTTGTGCAATAGTGTGGGTGAATATGGGAAGAATTAGTGTGGCTAGATTTACTGAAAAGGATTTAGGTGTCAGGCCAGTGGGAGAAAGAAGGAAGGGAAAGATCACCACATTTTTTGTCTCCAGATTCTTGCTACCTCCATAGCTAGAGGAGTATATTTATCAACCTTCTCTCTGTATTTATGGTGGATATTATGGTCATTCGGAACAGATATGTCAATAACGTGCGTGTAATGGTTGTTCTTAACCGTTAAAGTTATTTCTGGTCAATTATGAGGAGTTGTTTTGTCAGTTTGAGTAGTGGGATTACAGTAGGGTCTCGCAAACCCGGCACTCGGTAACCCGGCACCCCGGATTTCTCGGCCACCCTTACAGGAGAAAAAAATCATGATTTTTGTTTGTTTTTGTGTTTTCGCACAGAGCGTTATTACGTTTTCTTTCGTCTTCTCCATCAATGGAATTATCGACAGTTAAATACGACGCGAAACAAGTTGACCTACAGTACATAGTGTACAGTCCCCCAGGGGTCTGCACCCCCTGGAGGCCATCCCCCCATCATCTATTTAAACCACCCTTAACTGGCAAATCTTGTAAGTCCAGAACAACATCTATAACACCGCAAGGGCAGCTAACCAGTCTGGAAAGCTTGCCAAATACTTGCATCACACCACAAACAGCGACACATAATTAAGTGGGGCATCTATGCCATTGGAATGCCGACGAAGCAGCACCAAAGACTATAAAGGGAGGCCTTAAGGAGGGCAGTCTCTCTCTCAATTACCAGTCTTACAGTGTGTCAGCCGGAGGCCCTCGCTGTTATCATCAGGTGAGTCAGCAGTGTTCAGAGTTCCTATACTTTGTAACCTTTACCCACAAATTGTACACACAAGTTTGTACACTTACATTGTGACATTTATTACATCCCCTAAAAGGGACTCATAATTCCATATTACGTACCAATAAATACTTGGTCAGTACACTACACTTGTATTACTGTTTGCACGCCTCTTTACGCCCTAACTCCTTTCCTAATTCGCGTCACGATTAGACGTGACATACAGAAGCCAAACAGTGCTAGCTCATACTTAATTGTATTTCCCGTATAGGCACGACTGCTAGAAGCAGCGCGCCGCCATATAGCTGACGCGTGCACGTCGGTTATATAACCAGCCAGCCAGCTGGCAGACTAGCACATTGACCTGTACACTAAGTTCCATCCCATGAAATACGCCTACGTCTTTTATAGGAGCGCCCCCTAGCATCCTAACACTAAACAACACTCTACACTGGTCAGCTTACCCGACTACGGGAAGCTACCCCCTTTTAGGCACCTCCTTATAAATTAACACAATAACACTTCCGTTTTAGATCCAACTACCCCCCACTAAGGGATCTAAAACAATAGTAAGAAGAGTAAGCGTTATTAAGTTTTCTTTCATCTTCTCCATCAATGCAATTATAGACAGTTAAATACGACGCGAAACAAGTTGACCTACAGTACATAGTAAGAAGAGTAACGATGACCTGATAAATACAGTTCAGCACTGTAAATGCACAAACTGTTGGCAATAAGAAGTAAAGAAACGGTTCTCGCGCAGAGCGTTGTATTTATTTGATTGCGCATTCTCCGCAATTCTATTTCTTCGCCGTCTTTGTGACGAGGCTTCAAGAAACTGGTTTTAAAGCGAAAAGCAAAAGAACATGGTAATTTTCATTGAGTGAAAAAAAAAAGAACTATTTGCTACAGGAATTGTTTTGTACATAAACTGTACTGTGTATATTTTATAAAAATAATTTGTAGGCCGAGTTTTTCTAAGTTTTCTTTTATAATTTACAGTCATTGTTTCCCTTGATTCTTATGCAGTACAGTACTGAACTATATATTCAAGTACTGTATTTGTAGAGGCTTAATCGTTTTAAAACTTGTGTTTCTGTTCAAAACAAATAAATGTACCGCATTGCATTACTTTGAAACCAATACAAACAGCTTATTTCTTCTTTTTAACACATTTCCCGATAACCCGGCATTTTCGCGAACTCGGCCACCCTTCGGTCCACATTAGGCCGAGTTTGCGAGACTCTACTGTATAAGTGTTATTATTATTATTATTATTATTATTATTATTATTATTATTATTATTATTATTTATATCACAAATAGTTCATTAAAACACAATTCTTGTGGTATTCGGCCAAACTTCAGTGGGCGTATACAAGAAGCTTTGCTGGTACGCATTCACTAATCCAGAATTTCCTGACAATATTACAGCCGTCCAGTTTTGCTGCCTTCTGTATTCTCTGATGGATGTTGAATAGTGGATTCAGTTGGTGTAGATCTGTGACTCCCGAGACAGATTATAACTGGGATGACAGTGACTGGTTGTTGTTTCCATGGGTGTTTTATTTCTGTTGCCAAGTCCATATAGGGTAAAGCGGGGTAATTTGAATTATTTCAAGTGTTTCGATCGATTTTTCGGAAAGTACTAATTTGATCATTTTGCTGAATATTAAACAGGATACTCGCACGTTTTACCATCATTCACCCAATCTACGAAGCAGAAATCTGTGAATATTGTAACGTAATATCACTATCCGATTTACCCCTCCGATTTTAACAAGCCTTGTTTAAATGGGGCAATTTGGATATAACTTGGGGGTAATTTGAATAACATTGCCAAATACGATTAATTACAGTTAGAACACAATTTTGCATTTGACTATTGTTATTTACATAGTTAGTTATATATTTGAGGTAATGCCGGACAGAAATTAGGATAATTACAAAGAAATCAGACTACATATTACAGTCCCATAACAACATCGCAAGCACATAGACCACAAATGAATTGTTTATTTCCTTCGGCTCCAACGCATCGCTCCTGATACTATGATCTGCAGCACTGAAAACGAATCCATTCCCCTTTTTTTACTGTTAGCTGTGAATAATAGCTCAGGTTACAAAATGCACAAATGTAGTCTTTTCCTGCATATTTGTTTGGAACTTGCTCTTGATTATTTGGAGGTGGCAGTTCCGTAGATAGCTGTTTCATATATCGCACTTTCTTTATGGACTCCCTTTTGTCATTTTTGTTGTTAGAGTTTCCTTGGAGGAATATTTGCTCATTTTCGGTACAAACTAGTGTAGGGGCATTAAACAGCTGCTTAGCTCCTAAAATGGAAACCACGCCATCAGTAGCTACTTTAACGGCTTGTTCCATCCTCTCCTTATTCCATTTCAGCCGAGCGTCCTTTCCCATATAATATCTCACCATCTGAAATAATGGAAGAATATCTTAAAATGTGCAGTGAAGCGGCATAGAAATAAATATTTGCCCATGATTTCATAATCCAAATTTCCCCATAACGCCTTGTTCAAATTACTTCTGATGTTGTGGGAGTTGGTACTGCGATGTCTATGAACCATGTGCTCTTGTGCACTTCGTCTGTGACAATGATATCCGGATCACAGATGCTACAAAATGTCAAATGTGGAATTCAAAATGTGACTATTTTTCAAATACTGAAAGCCACAAAGTGTACTGAACGAGCCGAGCCCACAGACGGAACGCGGACTGCTTTTAGTGGCAATGTATGAAATATACTTCACATGACATCGTGAAAACTGATTATCGTATATTACACTGGCCATTATGCAAACGATGCTGTGGTTGTTGGTAAATGTAACGCCAAAAAAACTGCAGCTATGAAAATAATAGAACACAGCTGATCACCTCGTGTAGAGAAATTACCCAATTTGAGGGTTATGTTTGTCCTACTTATACACGGGGAACCATAATCTAAACCAGACAATGTGCGCTTAGTAATTAACAGTGGCAGACCAGGTCTAGCCACTGCATGGGTCACAAAATACGCTTCACACACCGAACAGTGAATTCTTACACATGTCTGCTACTGAATGATATTTAATGTATTCATCTGACCACTCGTGTCATTTGAATGTACAGTAATTGTCCAGCACAACACAAAACACAGAAATAAAAGAGAATCCTAGCAAATAACCAGGGATCATTGTATCAGCACCGAACAACAATAGCTTCATGCTCCAAATAATGTGATCTGGCTTTTCTAATAATCCCAAACGCTAATAATACGAATACATTGGCACATTTATACCTGTTAGAGTGAAGAAATTAAACCGGTATTACTCTTCGACAAATAGAGCAATCACAATTATTTCCTGTATCTCCACAGAATGACTTTGGCTAGTCACTGGTCATTTATGAAGCGTTCGCTCCAACTGGAAATACAGGGACGGGTAAATTTTGGCATGAATAGAATTTCTTAGGTCGTCATTCTTCGTGGGTTGCGGGCATTCTTTCCCTCCTGTCCTTTATTTGCCTTGTTCTATTGTTTTCCATTTCTTCTTAAAACAACAATTATCTTCATCATCATCTTGTTTTTGTTTTCCATTTTCCTCTTCTAGAATGTACAGTAAGTATGTAGTTAGTTTTAGTTAGTTTGTTTAATAGATATAGGTCATTGTTCTATTAGACTGTGGTGTGTGAGTGTGTCTGGTGGCAGTTGCATTGTTCATTAGTTATAGTTCATTGTTTCATTAGACTGTGATGTGTGATGGTGCATGTGAGTGTGCCTGGTGACACTGTTTTAGAGGTAGTATTTGTTGTTGGTGGAACTTTAGTATTTTTTCGTTAGTAGCATTTTGGTTTTTAATTGTTAGTAAAAGGTTAGAATTTTTGTTAGTAGAATTGCTCTTTACTTATTCTGAAGGGAGCAGCAGCCTTTCAGAATAAATCAATTCTTTTCTAGTCTTTTAGACGGTTAAGATATTGATAATATAAGCCAAATAATGGCTACATTGCGTTCTGCTGCACGGCTGAAAGCAACGGGAAACTACAGCCGTAATGCTATTCCCGAGGATATGCACCTCTCTATGCATAATTATATGTGATGATGGCCTCCTCCCTTGTAAGATTTCAATCCGGAGGTAAACTAGTCCCCCGTTCGGATCTCCGGGTGGGGACTACTCGAGAGGGGGTTAACATCACAGAAGTGACAAAGAGGAAATCTGATATTCTACGGATCGGAGCGTGGAATGTTAGAAGTCTGCTAGGAAGTGGAAGGTTAGAAAACATAGAAAGGGAAATGCATAGGTTGAGGATGGATTTGGTTGGGATTAGTGAAATGCGCTGGCAGGAAGAACAGGACTTTTGGTCAGGTGACTATAGGGTCATTAGCACTAAATAAAACAATGGCCAAGCAGGGGTTGGTCTCATATTGAGTAGGAAACTTGGACAGCGGGTGGAATATTATGAGCAATATAGTGAACGGATTATTGTAGCAAAAATCAATACTAAACCTACGTGCACCACAGTGGTACAAGTCTATATGCCTACCACTCAAGCTGATGATGAAGATGTTGAAAAGGTCTACGAAGAAATAGATGAAATTCTGAGGTATGTCAAGAGTGATGAAAATATTATAGTAATGGGAGATTGGAATGCTGTGGTAGGAAAAGGAAGAGAAGGGAAGATAGTAGGAGATTTCGGATTAGGTGAAAGGAATGATCGAGGAAGTAGGCTGATGGAATTCTGCACCGAGCATGAATTGGTCATAGCTAACACCTTATTCAGTAATCACAATAGAAGAATATACACATGGATGAGACCAGGAGATACAGGGCGTTACCAAATTGACTTCATTATGGTCAAGCAGAGGTTTCGAAACCAGATTTTGGATTGTAAAACATATCCTGGTGCTGACATAAACTCTGACCACAATCTGGTTGTGATGAAATGCAGATTAAAGTTGAAGAAACTGAATAAAAGTCAAAAGCCAAAAAGGTGGACGATAGACAGACTGAAAGTGAAGGCTGTAAACAAAAGATTCAAGAAGAGTATAAAGGAAGGACTTATGAAAAACCCTAAACAATCTTCAATTGCTGACGAATGGGCACTTCTGAAAAAGGAAATAACAAAATCCGTAGAAGAAAACATTGGTAGGAAAGAAAAAATGGGCAGAAAACTGTGGATCACTCAGGATATACTAGAACTGATAGATGAAAGGCGGAAACACAAGAATGTAAGAGATGAAAAGGGGAAAGCAGAATATAGACGTCTGAGTAATGAGGTTAGCAAGAAGTGCAAGGAAGCGAAAGAAGAATGTGCAGGTATAGAAAATTGTCTGAAATTAGGAAAAGTAGACACAGCTTATCAAAGGATTAAGGATACTTTTGGGGAAAAGAAGAGTAAATGCTGTAATATTAAGGACACAAATGGAAAGCCCCTAACAGATAGGGAAGAAAAAGTTGAGAGATGGAAAGCTTACATAGAGTGTTTGTATCAGGGAAAGGAGATTGAGAATCATGGAATGGAAAGGGAGGAGGAAATTGATGAGGATGCAAAAGGAGATTTAATACTGAGATCAGAATTTGACAGAGCATTGGAGGACTTGAGCAGGAACAAAGCACCAGGCATAGATGATATACCGATTGAGTTACTACGCTGCATAGGAGATGAAGGTCTGATCAGGTTATTTCACTTGGTGTGTAGGATTTATGAGACAGGTGACGTACCCCCTGATTTCAAGAAGAATGTTATTATCCCTATACCAAAGAAAGTGGGAGCTGACAGATGTGAAGATTACCGTACAATCAGCTTGATTACTCATGCTTCAAAGATTCTGTCTAGAATAATTTACAAGAGGATGGAAAGCCAGATAGAAACGGAGTTGGGTGAAGACCAGTTTGGTTTCAGGAGAAATGTAGGAACAAGGGAGCAGTACTAAGTCTTTGGATGATTTTGGAAGGTCAAATAAGGAATGATAAGAGAACGTTCATGGCATTTGTAGACTTAGAGAAGGCTATCGATAACGTTGATTGGACTAAATTGTTTGACATTTTGAAATCTATTGGAATAAAATACAGGGATAGGAGGGTGATATACAATCTATACAGAAACCAGACAGCGGTCATTCGAGTTGAAGGACATGAGAGAGAAGCTGGTATTCAGAAAGGTGTAAGGCAAGGCTGCAACTTATCACCCATACTTTTCAATCTTTACATTGAACAAGCAATGAAGGAAATTGTAGAAAATTTTAAAGTTGGAGTGAAGGTTCAAGGAGAAATAATTTCAACTCTGAGATTTGCTGATGACATCGTCATCTTGGCCGACACGCCTGAGGATTTGAATGAGTTTTTGAATGGCATGGACTCCGTGTTACGGAAAGAATACATGATGAATATTAATAAATGTAAAACAAAAATACTGGAATGCAGCCGAAATAAATCAGAAACCTCGATGGACATCAAATTAGCAGGTGAAAAGCTTAAGGAAGTAGAAGACTTCTGTTACTTAGGAAGCAGAATAACCAGTGATGGACGAAGCAAAGAGGATATAAAAAGTAGGTTGGCTCAGGCAAGGAAAGCATTTCTACAAAAAAGGAATCTGTTGACATCGAATATAGATTTGGGTATTAGGAAGTCATTTATGAAAGCCTTTGTCTGGAGCGTGGCACTGTATGGAAGTGAAACTTGGACTATTGGTGAAGCAGAAAAGAGGAGAATTGAAGCATTTGAAATGTGGTGTTACAGGAGAATGATGAAGATCAGATGGGTAGATAGGGTTACAAACGAAGAGGTATTAAGACGAGTGGGAGAGGAGAGATGTTTCTGGCGACTGCTAATGAAGAGAAGAGATAGGTTAGTAGGGCATATACTAAGACACCCTGGAATAGCAAGCTTAGTGATGGAAGGAAGGGTGGAGGACAAGAACTGTAGGGGTAGACCAAGGTTAGAATATGTTAAACAGATTGCCTCGGATATAGGGTGTGGTAGCTATGTAGAGATGAAACGATTAGCACAGGACAGGGAGGCTTGGAGAGCTGCATCAAACCAGTCAAAAGACTTAAGACTCAATCAACAACAGTCACTGGTCAACTAATTTGAAATAAACACGTTTGACTGCTTGGCGGCGGCAGGGAGTAATATTGACTGTTATTTATGTTCGAAGATGTCGAAATGTAAATATTATACGTCAGAAAACTGTATCATAATGATAGTCATTATAGTACTATTTTTGATTATGAGACAGTTTCTCCAGCCAATCAGAGCTCATTCATTGACCAATTAGGTAAGGATAGCTTCACGCATGAGCTCAAACTCCAACATGAATTACATGATATGAAAATTGACAATGTAGCCTATATTGGATCAAACATTGTAGTTACAATGCCAAACACAAAGACAAAATCAGATCGAAACTTTACGGTAACAGGAAAATACTATGAAATATGCAAGACATTTAGGAATCTACGTCCAGAAGTTTGCAACACCAGCCTTCTATCCAATACCGACATGAAAAGTGTTCACCGTCCCTAATGTTTGCATTAACAAACTGGCGAATATGAGACAAGAAATAGCACTGTTCCTTAATATCCCCAACTCGAATTTATACACAGCGCATTGCTTTCAAACGACTTCGGTGACTATATTAGTGAATGCTATTCTTGATCGGCAATAGACATCATGCAGGCTGTAAACAATAGCATTGCCAATCAAAGTAAATGGTCTCTGCTTTCGAAATTCTTTGACCCTCGCATGCGCTCTGTTCAGTCAGCAAACCACCCAGCGCGCTCTGTTCACTAACTGAAGTTACTGAATCCCACAGATATTTATGTTAAAACATATAATAAAGTCATAATTATCGTCGAACATAAACAGTCGTATGCAACTCGCCTATAATGGTAATTAAGACAATCGTATGGAAATTATAAGACTTGCTACGCTAGTTTTATAAACATACTCGTGTCTTAATTATTGCCATTATTGACTCGTTGCATAATGTACTATTATTACCTTTGTAGTTGGATTTCATTAGAAAGCTACCTATTGCAATGGGTACCATGTTTCGACCTCCGGAAAATGTCGATATATCATCGAGTTCCACATCCCCCAGACCCAAAGAACACCGTCAGGTCATAAGTTATATATAACTTATAGATCTATCTATATGTATAAATGACCACTCGCAGCAAATGATCCGAAGAAGTAATGAAGAATCATGGATGAACACCGAGCGAACGTTTGAATAATACACTCATGGTTCAAATGTGTCATCGTAATTCTTATCATCCTATTAGTAAACATTCCTGTTCTCGAATGAAGAAAAAATTAAGGGATAAAGCAAATCGTGTTGAGTCGAAATTATCCTATTTCATTTTTTCCATCCTAAACAACGTAGCTCATTTATTCTAGAAATCGTGAGATATTATTATTATTTTTATATCATTTTCGCCCTTATGGACAGTGTTTGAACTCAAATATCTCAAGATGACACAATGTTCACTTCTCTCCCTTCTTCCTCTTCTCTTCCCAAAATCTCTTCATCCTTTGAATGTTCCTGTTTCCGTTGTTCTGTCCACAATGTTCTTGTCTTCATCTTTTCATTTACTTTGAATGTTGTATTTTTAATTTTGTTTCTGAATTCTCCTCTGTCTCCAATCATTTGCTTGTCGATCCCCACCTGCCTTAAGTCTTGCTCTATTTCATGATACCAATAGCTTTCCTGTTTGAGCTGTTTACTATTTCACCAATCCTCTTTGTAAGTCTGTTGTTGTTCATTGTCTGTGTGTGCCCGTAAAAATTTAGTCTGCGTTTACAGAGCTTATCGGTGAGTCTGTCTGTGTACTCGTATAGCTCATTGGTAGGTCTCCTCATCCATATGCCATCTCTGTGTATTGTTCCGAATATTCTTCTGAGAATTTTGCGTTCTATTTTATCATGCCAAATGATCTTGTCGACTTCGTCGTTATGCTTGTGTCTAACGTTATGCGTGACGTTTACGGCGTGTATGACGTCATCATGTTGTTCAGTGCATATGCACCGAGTCTGAGACGGCGAGTGCGTGACGTCATGCAGCAGAGGGGATCTCCCGCTCCCCGTTCCCCGCGCGGGAAGCCTACGCGCTAGCTGCGTGATACTGAATGACTTGCAACTTGTTGATCATGAAGCGTTCACGTGATTCTTGCTATCTCTGTACTTGCGAGTTCCTTCGTTAAGCTTGCTTACTTACTGTTTACGTAAAGTGTGTTATTAATGGAGTCTGTTGACAATAATAGTGCTATTATATCTACTAAAGCTAAACCTCGTGCTGTAATGGAGTCTGTTGAAAGAGCCCTCCTGATCCTTTCTAACATGTGTAGCATTTGTAGTATGCGTCATTTGAAATGATATAAAGTCTAGTCTCTCAGACTGACTGTATCTTTTTTTCATTTTCTTTAGTATTGAATAATTCATGCTGAAGCTCATCCCAATTGACAAGGAACGAGCGGTCTCGAAATGTTATATTAAACCTCTTCAAAAACAGTAACAACAAAATCAATAATGTAAGACAACATGGTTAATCAAATAGTAAGAAACTTATTGCAGGAACGTGGAGGTTCTTTAATTGTTGTGTGAAATGTTGGCAGTCAAACAAATGCATATCAAAGACAGCTGATCTCTTAATGCGACAAATGGCCCTATTTTTGGGCAGTAGTTGCCATAGTTATAAAAACAGTGTAGAGTTAAAACCATACATTGTGGGCAAACCGGAATCAATGCTGAGTAATGAACAGTGGCAGACCAGCGGAATAAAAAGTCCCTGGTGATAGTACACACTGCTAATCCACACATGGGTTACAAAAACACGCACCACACACACAGCCCTGTGAATAATGAATACTTATCTGACTCGTGTCTGTTTGATGCGCACCACTCACGTCATATCAAGCTAATTATTATCCATGGCACACATCGACACATATCACAGAAATTAAGAGAGGATCCATGCAAATCACCAAGACTCATTGTGCGGGCGGGCATCAAGGGAACAATAATTATTGAAGTAGCCAGCAGATGTCGCTGGCGCCGGCACATGAGTTAGAGACCAGCCTTGGGCATGAGTATTTGTGTTTATTATATCGTGTTACGCATCATGCATTGCACCAATTATGTTAATCAAGCCAAATGAAATGTTCTCTTCCACTGCAAGAAAGGAAACAACTGAAGCTTCAAAATGCTCCATAAATAAATACATTTAAAAAAGAAACAAGTAGTTCCGTGAAGTAATATACAGCCTATTTTCATATTTCCTACTTATTATAATTGCCTCTATCCACATACAAAATTTCAGTTTGATTGCTGTATTGAGAACCGTATAAATATTTCGGATGGTCGCCATGTTGTATTTATATGCATGTAAGGCTTAGAGTTATGTACTATTGCATGAAGATTATTGTGTCGGTGTAGTATTCAAACTTCAATTGCATGATTAGGATACAAGATATAAAAACGAGATTTTAAAATTTCGCACAGCTGCAATCTTGTGGCTATGAAAACAGTTCAAATAATTTAGATGCCAGTGGATTACAATTTGTGTAAGAATGTAACGTACCAAATTTCACTGCGCTCGGATGGTTATTTTGCGAGAAACGTTCATTTAAATATGTATATTGCGCGTCGTCGCCATGCTGGATTTGTGCTCACCAGGTTATTGAAAGTCTTATAGGTGAACTTATGTTCATTGCCTCTATCAACCTACAACATTTCAGTTTGATTTCAGTCATAAATTAATAGATATTGAGAACCGTCTAAATATTTCGGATGTTCGCCATGCTGGAATTTTATATACGTATAGATATGCACAATTAGATGACGATAATTGGGTAGGTTCATTATTCAAACATTCACTTCGATCGCATGATTAACACACAAGGAATAATAACGTAATTTTAAAATTTCACACAGACACCATCTTGAGGTTATGTAGACAATTGAACTAAATTAGATGCCTGTGCATTACAGCATTACAATGTGTAAAAACATTTACTATACCATATTTCACTGCCCTCAAATGGTTAAAGCACGAGAAAAGTCAATTAATATGTTTCAACTTCGCTTGGGCGCCATGTTCGTTTTGTACTTTACAGCCTTTTGAAAGTTACATAGATGAACTTGTAATAGTACCTTTTATCGTCGTACAAAATTTCAGGGTGATGTCGTTAATAGTTTCGGATATATTTGGAATGCCGGTGATATAAGTCGCATAGCCGCCATGTTGGATTGGTGAGACTTAATAAAATTTGAAGGTCACGGTCGGGGTCAGCCAAATGGTGCTATGACCTCACCGAGTTTCATTGAAATCGCTTCAGCCGTTAAATAAAACCTTAACTAAAATGATTGTGGTAGTTGCTATGGGATCTCAAAACATGCCAACACATTTTACTAATTTTTTGGGGCACTCTGAAATAGTAAATTAACCATAGTGGTGGCATAACTGCCTTTGTTTACATTCTAGGTAACCACCAAAAAAGAAGTTTTGGTTCAAATTTATGGAAATTCAATTTAAGGTGTATAAATACCTGAAGATATGCTGTATCAAATCTTCTAAACCACTGCATTAGGAGATACTACCACCCTATAATAATGTAATAATATAATAACCCCCAGCACTACAGCCCATTAAGGGCCTAGGCCTACCAAGCGACCGCTGCCCAGCCATTTGGCCTGCAGATATTGGGGTGACGCATGATCAGCGTATCGGGTCCCCTCGGCCGTTTGTCTTGGTTTTCGTTATCGGGGCGCTGCCTTACTGTCACCCCCCAGGGGCTCACATCTAGTGGGACGTGGGTTGGCGACCACGGTGCCCCAGCTGAGTCCGGAATTGCTTCCACTTAATTGTGCCGGGATCCTCTCTGTCTTCTTTCCTGTCGACCTCACTTGGTCAACTCTTATTCTCTTCCGACCCCGAAGGTATTAGGGTATCCGAGGCCTAGGGAGTCTCTTCCTTTCCCGCCTTACTTGGCCCTTGTCTCATCTTTTCTGATACCCTCCTTCTGTGAGGGGTCAGCCTTCTTTTTCTTTTCATGTTATCTCCTGCCTTGTGCTCAAGGCCCTCAAGGAGGCAGGGTGTATGTAGCCCTCCACCACTTCTGGTGCACCCTGGATACTGTTACACCCTCAGGGGCTTACGGCTGGTGAGTTCGGGAGTTGGCGATCCCGAGGGATTCCTGAGCTGGGTTCGGTTTCCCCCTTTTGTCCATTACCTGTGGGGAGGACCCTCTCCTCTTTCACTTTCCTATCTGCCATTCATGGCTCTCCTTCCTTCCAAGTCTCTCTATCCGCATTCTTCGATGGATGAGGGCATTTCTTTTCCTCCTGTCATTTATTGGCCTTATTCTACTTTTGTTCACCATTTCTTCTTCTAGTATATAAGTTAGTAGTTAGTTTTAGTTATAGTTTACATTTCATTTTCATCTTCATTATCACCCACACCATTAAGGGCTGATAATCTTGATGTTAGGCCCCTTAAAATAACAATTATCATCATCACCTTACTGTCAGACAGTTACTCAATTTTCCTCACGAGGCTGAGTGCACCCCGTTCGAGCCCTCACGTCAGTTTCTAAAATTCCTGATGGAGCCGGGAATCGAACCCGGGGCCTCCGGTTGATAGGCAGGTGAGCTACCCCAACACCACGGGGCCGGCCACCAAATGATAATAATTGTGTTATTTATTACCATGTTGCAAGCCTCCGTGGCTTAGGCGGCAGCACGCCGGCCTCTCACCGCTGGGTCCGTGGTTCAAATCCCGGTCACTCCATGTGAGATCTGTGCTGGACAAAACGGAGGCAGACAGGTTTTTCTCCGGGTACTCCGGTTTTCCCTGTCAACATTTCATTCCAGCAACACTCTCCACTATCATTTCATTTCATCTGTCATTCATTTAATCATTGCCCCAGAGGAGTGCGTCAGGCCTCGGCAGCCGGCACAGTTCATATCCTCGCCGCTAGATGGGGGCTTCATTCATTCCATTCCTGACCCGGTCGGAGACTGGAAGCAGGCTGTGGATTTTCATTTTCATTACCATGTTGAAAGCCACTTTTCAGTGTTTCCTTAGGAATCAAAATGTAAATTCTTTTCAATCGGTCAACACAATGCTACGTTGTCCAATTGTAATGGGCGTTATTCCTTAAACCTGTAAAAAGAAAATGTAGTCTGAACATTTGTGTTTGTTATTCCGTTTTATTGCACCAATTAAGTTGATCAAGTCAAATGAGGTAGTATAAAGTGTTCTCATTTAGCCGGGAATAAAACAAACGAAGTCTCCACATGCTCGCATAAAACAGATAGCCTTAAGTAAGTCATCATCATGATCATTATCATTTATTGCATTGACAGGCCATTAAGGCCTACAGCACAGGACAAAAGAAAAGAGAAACAGATTAAGAACTCTAAAATAACACAGTATACAAAAAAGGAATTCAATTAACAGAAAAGGGGAAAGAAGAATTCAGTCACAACACTGGAGATATCTACTGCAGATGACAGCCCATCTCTGCCGGTGCCTAGCATCATTTTCGACCGCTATCGGCTCCACTTGCTTAAGGATTGTCAGAACTCGATCCTTCCCTCACGTCCTAAATAATTAATTAAATAAATAAATATTAATTAATTAATTTAAAAAACGTCAGGTTCATTTTGATTTTCAAAGATTCCGTTATAAACTATTTATTAATTCAAGACAGTATGACTTATATGAGGCATAGCATTTAAGGACATTGAACCAGTTAGCCAAAAAATTATTATCGATGATAGCAACTGAACAAGACACTTCATTTAATTTTAATTACCTTGGTTGTTGGAGCTGTTTCCTTAGGGATTGCAATACAAAAATCCACAGCCTGCTTCCAGTCTCCGACCGGGTCAGGAATGGAATGAATGAAGCCCCCATCTAGCGGCGAGGATATGAACTGTGCCGGCTGCCGAGGCCTGACGCACTCCTCTGGAGCAATGATTAAATGAATGACAGATGAAATGAAATGATAGTGGAGAGTGTTGCTGGAATGAAATATTGACAGGGAAAACCGGAGTACCCGGAGAAAAACCTGTCTGCCTCCGTTTTGTCCAGCACAGATCTCACATGGAGTGACCGGGATTTGAACCACGGACCCAGCGGTGAGAGGCCGGCGTGCTGCTTCGTAAGGGGGGGATTACAATAATAATAATAATAATAATAATATCGTATGAACTCGGGTGCCGGGTGCAAGCTTTGTTATTTGACACCCAGAGGGCAGCCAGCATGTCGCATTTAGTTGTTCCTTGGAGCGCTGTGAAAGTCAAGGAGCTAGGCAGATGTTGTAGTTGTTCCGCCCCTTAATACAACAATGAGGAGGTTAGATATATAAGCTCCTTGACACGATAGCGCTTTCAAGTAGATGGGGTTGGTAGACCGACTCGATAACCACTCACCCACCGTGGCAAGTAAGGAACAACCGTCACAAGGCGAGAATTATTGCAGCTATACGGAGCATCAGTGATATCAAACACCTGCCACAGCTGTCATTGGAATCAGCTTCATGCAAAAGTAGTTTCGACAGCATAAAACTGTGTCATCTGTTGAAAAATATGGTTTGAATGTTATATTCTTTAAAAAACTATTTTATATCAAAGCAAACGATTTTCTGCACAATACATGAATTAGCTAAATTTTACAACCACTAATGACAATAAAGGATTCAAACAATAAATTGAGAAAAATGTACGTTAATTCACGTCTGCACACTGACCTCATCCATCTGTATAAACCCCAGGGTGCTACATCTCCTGGCGTAATGACCTTTCTGAAAAAATATATCTTTAAAATGTTCATAATTTAAGATCAGCCCGCCGTTAAAGCAGAAAGTTATGGGCGCGATAGAAGGCCGGGTAATGGATATCTTGGAAGAATAAAGCGCGATTGTGGGGCAAAGATGACGTCATAAATTGGAGAGAAGGGGTGTAATCCACAGGTGGAATGTCAGTTATGGGGTCTTTGGAGCCAGAAGAAAAGCCGTGTTAATTGCGAGCGGTCGGCATATTTCTGGTTCTCGCTAACGACCGCTAACGGGGATTTACGTAACGGCCTCAGAGTCGTTAGAATCGTTATGCCGTATAAAGCACCGCATTGGTTCGTCTTTTTTATTTGTTATACTTCCGCCGGTAGTTATTGTAATACGCCGTAACTGCCCCAGTCCTTAAGATGTGGCGGGAGAAACCATTATCCCTACTTTATCTGGTGCTATTCAGCCTGCCGGCAGACAGACAGGAAACCAAGACGGAAAAAAGAAGTGCTTGGAATCTCTAGATATAAAACTGTCTTTTAGACTCCAATTTTGAAACAAAATATTGAACTCCTTGAACTCTTCACAGAATGTGCCAATCTTAATGAACACGCATAACTTATAACAAACCGTTACGAGGTGTTAAATATTTCAGATTGTAGTTTTCAAATGAATTTCTCCTGAGTTTTAGATGGTGCGCATGACGATTTGTATGACAATAATTTCCTTAAAATCACAGTAGATGAAGTAATTGTAACGATCTGGTTAGCTCAATTAAATATTCTTGGAATTTTACGTGTAATTCCCACAAATCACACTTAGAAACAAGTGAATTCAACACAAACACAATTTATTTAAGCTAATAACAAAGTTCAGGGAAGCTGTCTATGATCTAGCCTTCTTATATGGTTTCCATGGTGACACGTTAGTGTTCGTCATCTAGGCTTTCTATATGGTTGCCATGGCAACAAGTGTTATCATCTAGGCCTCCCATATGGTTACCGTGACAATAAGTGATCGTCATCCAGGACTCTTTCATGGTTATCATGGCAATGGATATTCATCATCTAGGCCTTCTATATGGTTACCGTGGCAACAAGTGTTTTCATCTAGGCCTCCTAAAATGTTTATTAACTTTTGTATCAGACTTCTTTAGATGCAATGACACATCTGGTGTGTCTCCAGGCCAACACATCTGGAGTGTCTCGAAATCAGCCATGGCTTTGCACTTTACACGATCTAAAAACTGAAAGCCTTCATTTGTATCTTTCTGCGTGAAAATACAATTCTTGGAATTATAGCTTTTTCTACTTTTCCTCAGTACCAGTGATTTAGTAAGATGGAGATAGATCCTTAGAATTACTGGATCTATGGAGAAATTTCCCAAATTCGACGGGGAGTCCCATAATTGTATCATGCGCACCCACAATCACACCAGTGAGATTTTGTTTCTTCCAGATGGACTTCATATTGTCATGAGGAACTGCAATCCCACAGATTCGTCATTTTTCTGCGTGCATATAGGCCGAGGTTATCTTAAACACGGGATGACTACTCCTAGGCCATTCACCAGCTAGGCTAATTACTTCCTCATGGATCTCCATGTTCTGATAACATCCCGTACTGTGTTCACACCTTACAGGAGCCGCTACCTCGATAATGGTGTCACTTTGCCACATCAGTTGTGAAACACAGCAGCGGCAGTTCAGATCGTTAACACGAAGGAAAAAAAGTCAGTAATTCCACGCTTTATGGAGGCAATACACGTGACGAGTGATACATCAAAACTTTTTGTCTCACGCTAGAAATTGTTCTGGTGAAAGCATCGCCTGTTTTAAAATAATGGTGGTGTTACGATATTAGAAACTTCCCTTTTTGCCACAAACACGACTACGTGATTTGGGAATGTATTGTTCTACTTAATAGGCTGCACCGCCGTTAACGCGTTCATAAGGATATGCAGACTAAAATTTGAACACGACGGAATTTTTGTAGGGTGGCTATAACCCACGCCGTGGGCTCGCTTGAGATCTCTCGTGTCACAGTCTATTAAAATACACACTTAAATCTCATCATAAAACGCCCTCACTGAGATCCAGTTCCCTATTACCAGATGATTTTCAGTTGGTCAACACGAATGTACTATGTTGGATGGGTAGGGAGTAATAATGTGACATTCAACAACATCCTATATACGTTTTCTTCATACAATATATTTCATTCAAGGTTAATTGATTTATAATATTTTTTTAAATCGAATTTACACTCCAGGTTGGTGGCTCCCATGGACTCAGCGAGGGAACTCATCTCTACCGCCTCTACGGGCAGTGTCCTAGAGCTGGAAACATCTTATCGGAGTGGATACCACTGGGGAGGTGTGACCAGCACCGCGCCCAGAGGCCTCGTGAGGGAAGGGAGGGGAAGATGAGGAGGGATAGGCAAGGAAGAGGGAAGGAGGCGGCCGTGGCATTACAGTAGGCACCAACCCGGCATTTTCCCGAAGTGGGAAACCACGAAAAACCACTGCGAGGATGGCTGAGGTGGGAATCGAACCCCCTCTAATCATTTGGACCACCCGAGGCTGAGTAGACACCGTTCCAGTCCTCATACCACTTTTCAAATTTCGTGTCAGAGCCGGGAATCGAACTCAGGACCTCCGGGACGGCAGTTAACCACGCTGACCGCTACGCTACGGAGGCGACTTTATAATATTATGTTTTTGATGTGTAACATCTTTCCACTCGGTTGCTGGATATTTTTGTGGGAGTGATTTTGAAAAATGGGACGGAAGTGGATCGGAACGATCGAGGTGGCTCCAGCTGGCAGTGTGCTCGAACGGAAGTGTGCTAGCTGGCAGTGGTGGATCGAACGGAAATGTAAGACGCACTGCCAACTCGATCGATCGATCCAGCTGGCAGTGGTAAGAGAAACAATGAGCACGCGGTGTCGGAAATTGATACCAAGACGTACTCTCGGCCATGTGGAATTTATGTGACATACTGAACGGTAAACGCTCATGCGAACTCTGGTGTCAACTGATTGAAACAAAGCATATGGTACATGTTCGAAGTCTTCGTATCAGTATTTAAATGGCAAAATGCCTTAATATCAAACATTGCTAGTAGTCGGCATTGCCGGTATATTGTTTCCGCACAATGGCTATTCAAATATTAACC
Source organism: Meconema thalassinum (assembly GCA_946902985.2). Lineage (NCBI taxonomy): Eukaryota > Metazoa > Arthropoda > Insecta > Orthoptera > Tettigoniidae > Meconema > Meconema thalassinum. The sequence continues at coordinate 299,431,799 of OX336396.1, read as the reverse complement.
CACATAACGGTAATGCAGTCATCAATATAATATAATCGTCGTGGTTATACGAGAATTGAGCAAGCCTCCATGAACTATTGCTGAATACATTCTCTTTACTAACAAGAGAGCCTATTCATAAGGCATTTTAAACTCAATTTCACGCAGGAACATTATCGAAATATGAAAATATAAATGAAACGTAATTCCGTAATGCAGTATTATTGGAACGTGGAAATAAGTCACCATCTTGTGCACAATATTTGCGTAGTCGAAATAGCCGTGGGGTTAGCACCTATGACTGTGAATCAAGAGATCTCGGGTTCGAATATCGGACGGGGTAGATATTTTTGCTACCAGATTATCTTTTTAAACGATATTTATCATATCAATATGACTCATTTTAACAGAATCCATATGAAATTACGTGTTGGTCTGTGAATCAAGTTGGCCTATTTATAGGGAATTTAAGGTTATGAGCGGTGTCGCGTCTATTAATCTAGTTGATCCATATCGTATTCTTTATTTAGGCTAGTGCTGGTGGAAGCTACAGATCATCTAATAAAATGAGTTCCGTATTATAAACTACAATATCTGTAAAACACTCCCTTTTACAATAGATTAATATTTGTGCCAATAATAGTATAAAATACCGGTGTATCAACAATTTCACGTGAGGTTTCTTCTATGTCAGATGTTACACATCATATGCGACTACTGTAAGGCTCGTATTTTTATTAATATTCCTTTTTGTGTCCATTCAATTATTTAAAATTAATGAATTTCAGTACGAATATCCATGTTCTTGTTGATATAATTTTCTAAGATTTTCTGACGCTGAAGAAGTTATCAATGTAATAACGAAACTTGTACGTGTATTTTAATTAGTAAACTACCTTCTAGTGTTTGACAAGGCGGATCGTATAATTAGATTAAGGTGGGAATCGAAACCACGTCTTCTCAGTTCTAGGTCACGAAGCTGCGTGTGTCCCATTCCAGTGCTCAGAACAAAATTAACCCTTGAACCACCCTGTGGGGTCACCCGCTACCCGGCCATTTTACGATCTGTTCTGTGCATGCGTCAAATGCCGTTAGCTTGCTTTTATTTCATCTACAGGGCGCCCGAGAATGTTCTCCGCAGTGGGTACGTGCAGCTGTGAGTGGTTGAGTCATGAGTTTATTTGGCTGCACTGCACTGTGTCCTTCAAAGCGGGACTCCCCCGTGTGGGCTGTCGGTGTGTATTGCGATAAGCGAGCGAGCCTGCATGTCTTCAGTGTGTATTACAGTCAGCGAGCGTTCTGATCGATCATTGGAAGAGTGCAACAGTATACAGCCGGTAATGTTTACTACTGAAGGGAGAGTTTTTTTTAGTGGAATACGTTTTTAGTGAAGGCGATCGGTTTACAGAAAATGTAAAATTAAGGTTTCAGGCGCGGTTTCCTAATTCAAAATGTCCAAACCGTAATACCGTTCGGGATTTGGTATGTAAATTTCGTGTGACTGGCTCAGTTCACGATATACAGGGAACAGGCAGGCCTACGCTTTTAACATACGAAAAACTTGATGAAATCTCCGATATAATGCTGCGTAGTCCAAGTAAATCAACACGAAAATTAGCTCAACAAACAAGAATCTCTAAGTCGACAGCACATGAAGCTGTAAGAGACAAGGTTCAGTAGTTCTCTTATAAAGTTACCGTGGTTCATGAATTAAAACAAACTGATTACTGAAAAAGAGTGATGTACTGTGAATGGTTCCAGCATATGTTATGATTGGCTGTGGTGAGTCCAACGTTTACTGTTTATTTGTTATGATGCAAGCGGCAGCCGTGCTACCAACGTAACTGCTGTAGCTAGCTCTCGCAGACGCATGTAGGAGCTGCGGAGAACATTCCCGGACTCACTGTACCTTCAGTGTCGGACTATTGTTGATGTGACTACATCGGTTAAGCGTTTGGAATATTTTGTTGCTGAGTATTGTTATGTTAAGGTCACATATGACCGCACGGTGTGGTTTGTGTAAAAAAAAATGTCTACGAGGCACCATGCTTTATCCTAGAATTGAATCATATCTTGTTGTGAAAACACTGCAAACCCTTGTAACCTAAATAGCATGATGTACTATAGTCCATACAAAGATAGAAAAGGGTAAGCAAAGTGCGTGATTTGTTCTTGCAGTTAGTGTGCAGAACACTGACAAGGAAACTGCAGCAAGTGCAAAGTTGACAGGGCTTGGGTTTTCGCAGAATGTTTGAATGCTTTTAGAATTCGTACCCAACTTCAAATACCTGGGTGTCGTGCTACAAACTACTGGAACTCCTTTCTCTCTGCATGTACAGGAACGAGCTACGGCAGCAACGAAAGTCTCATACGACATTCCCAAACTCCAAAGCCTATTCCTGTCAACAGTGATAAAGCTATTCAAAATTAAAGTTATGCCGACCGCCACTTATGGCATACGGTTAATTTGGCCCTACTTGTCGGTGAATAACCTCAGGAAGCTAGAGAGCGTCAAAACGAGATTTATTAAGAGAGGTCTATCTATATCAAAATTCTCAAGGAACAGCTACGCTTATGAAATAGCACAGGAATCCTTCTTTATAGAAGACATAAAGCACTCTTTCGATCTACCGGAAACCCAAACATATTAAACCATCATCGAGGAGAGACGAAAAAAAGCCGACGAAATACCCCAAGAAATAATGGAGACTGAAGCAATGAAGACAGATATCTGGAAGGAGCCAAATTTCAAACTTCGACATCTGTATACGCGATTCGCTGTCCATGGGTCCCATGGAAGGATCTGTCGGAATGAGACATATCATGAGCCCAAGGAGGACTGTGTCTGCGAGAATTGTAATAATCCGTGCCCCAAATACCACTTAAATAAAAGTCCTCTCGGCACGCCGGAAGGCGGAGGTAGATTTCACCGGACAAACTTGGGGATAGGCGAAAATAGGCAGAATATGCTGGTTTTCGTAGAAGGATCAGACATCATTTATTGCGAGAAGATATTTTATAATTGGAGCATAATTAACTTTGTTTTTCGTCATTTTATGCATATTTTAAACATTTTATTGTCTTATGGGAACGGTAATCTTCTTGACATTTGGGGTCCATTTTTATACTTGTGGTCACACTGTCCTTATGCAAGGTTTCGACACTGATGTGTGTCTATGTAACGGTCTGTTACTTCTTCACGCAAAATTATTTCTCCCGCAGAGATTTTGGTTGGTTGCTCAGTTTAGGGGCTGCGACAACGCGGTCATGTAACCCCGTGTACTTAGGGATGGCTGTATTAGTCTGTAATTCAGGTAAGGACTGCAGACGGTCAATTTCAAGCAGTAGTTCCTAATATTGCTACCAGGTACTACCGTCAACGACACCTAGCTGTGAACTTGGCTGCTAGATGCCACCGCAACCAGCAACTCGCAACGAACGTTGGAACTTCCCCTCCAAAGGAAAGCATACTGTGGGATTTTTAGCGCTCTTAGAAAATCCAACGACTTCGGCCGACTTTGAACTCGCGACGTTGGGCATAGACATTCAGCATGCTACCAGTTACGTCACCGAAGCCGCTTCACACTTAGTCAGATGAAAATCTGAATCTGATCTCGTGCAAGTGCGTTATCTTGGCAACGTCTGATGGCTCATCCCTCATCAATTTAGTAGTATTGCCATGGCAACCACTGATAGCTCTTGGCATTTTCTTATAATTCCGAAATCATTTTTCTCATCCCTTGGCATAATGGTGGGTCATATCAAGAATTCTTTCAGACAAAAGTTTTAGGTAATTATTAGGGGAATATTGTCCATTTTGTACGGTTTTGATATTGTGCCTATTAAGAGAGATATGATTAATGTTTCCCGAAAAACCCACTTTTTCCCACCCCTTTGGTCAATGCTTGGTGCTATAAAAAAAACTCTTCAAACATAAATTTTTGGGCTTTATCCGACACATAGTATGAACGTTGAACGGATTCGATATGTCACATATTAAGAGAGCTATAGCAATATTTCACTTTTTCGAAAAAAGTCCCCCATTTTCACCCCCTTCGACCGATTTAGCCCAGTAACGAACTCGACCGAACTTTTATAGGTATACATATTCGGTAAAAATTCAAAGTGATTGGTGCAAAATTACGGCAGTTATCGTGTCCACAAAAAACTGATATATATATATATATATATACAGTGTGGTCCACCAGCCCCATATTTTTTTTTGTAGGAAGGAAACCCAACTAACGTGTATATCACAGTCATCCTAAAAACATTAGTACCTGCTCCTTTACGTCCATTGTACAACTTTACCGTTGAGTACATCCTCGCGAATATAGTAGAAATCAATTGTGGCAGTGTTCTTTCAATGACCTCTAATATAATGCATGATTGAAACGATCAGAGCTCCGAATAACACCTTCTTACGTTTGGACAGGAAGTGCCTACGAATAGATTCAATAAGTGCCAGCATTACACCCTGGTTCTCGGTAGCTTTGGTGGCTAAATCAAGAATTGCTAGAGTAGCGTCAACCAAGTCGCGTTGTAGTACGGTCGAACCTTGAACTAGTTCATTTTTTTTTGCATAATGTCGTTTATTGTGGATGTATTATGGACGCATATCTATCTGTTCCAACGAGTGATTTTTTATTTGGTCCTCAAAAGCACCGTACTTATCCGATGGTACGCAGCCAGATTGGACGACGACATAATGATCTGTAGAACGAAAGTAAGGTATCCTGTATATCAATGTAGTAAATGTTCGAAATTTTGACCACCTTTGTTTAAAGGAAAACTCCGACTCACTCAGACGAGACATAACAAATGGATTTGTTATGTGGGTAGGCTTACGAATAAATACATCAGACCGAAACTATAATTTCTTTCAATGGCGTCTGTGCGAAAAGCGCTTGCTATACACTTACAATAATAGTTAGTTAGTGAGGTTTTAAGGGGCGGAACTACGAGGACATCTGCCCCAAACATACAGTAAATACAGATAATTATAACATTATTGGTTTTACGTCCCTTTTAACTGCTCTGGCTTTTAGATACGCCGGGGTGCCGGAATTTTGCTCCGAAGGGGATCTTCAACGTGCCAGTAAATCTACTGACACGGCTCCCTCGCATTTGCGCACCCTCAAATGCCAGCTGACTGCGCCAGGATACGAACCTGCAACCTTGGGCACAGCAAGCGAGAACCCACTTTTTCCCACCCCTTTGGTCAATGGTTGGTGCTATAAAAAAAACTCTTCAAACATAAATTTTTGGGCTTTATCCGACACATAGTATGAACGTTGAACGGATTCGATATGTCACATATTAAGAGATTTATAGCAATATTTCACTTTTTCGAAAAAAGCCCCCCATTTTCACCCCCTTCGACCGATTTAGCCCAGTAACGAACTCGACCGAAATTTTATAGGTATACATATTCGGTAAAAGATTCAAGGTGATTGGTGGAGAAAAAGGATAGGAAAGTAGGAGGAGAGTCCCACAAAAGTTATAAATTTAACCTTAAATGCACTTAGAGGCGGTTGCCACCGCAAATCCGCTCTCAGATACCTAAAGTGGGTAAGAGCTTGGTCCAAGCTGACGGGAAACACAGCTAGAACTTGGGCGGTTTGCAAGAGAGTGGCTTTAGTGTAATCCCTCTCAAGCATGTATCTGCGTACTATGGGGAAGAGTGATGGTCTGGCAAGACTGAGAGTGACAAATTTATTGTATGCCTGTTCAAAGCAATTCGTATTTGCAAAGTAATTCGAAGAATGCCAATGATTTGAATCAGGTTTGGTATTTCCAATTTTCAAAGTTATGGAGTTCCTGAAAAAGCGACCAAGTGCTTCCAAGAAGGAAAATAATAAAAGATTATACCTTGGGGAGTAATTTTGGTAAATGAACCAATGGTTGCATTTGGAAATGGCTAAGCTTTTACTCAGCGAGGAGCCGGCTAAAAGTTTCGACAAAGAGAAACACTTATCTTTTGGAAAACTGACCATAAGTTTTCGGAGAGGATCTCCACAAGCAGGTAGCTGGCTTAGCGAGCTTTACTTGCCTTACTGGCCAGTTAGAATTAGCTATTAAAGCTGAAAGAAACTTTAATGAGATTACCACTAAGAGTTCTTGCTCAAATGCAACAAGTGGTGAAAGCCCTATTAATGGATTTAATGACATTTAGTAGGGAGAGCCAAGGAACACAGGATTTTGCCTAACCGTTGTATTTGCGAAATTATAAATCCAAAAACAAATATTTAATTCATTTAACAATTCAAAGAAGTTTAACGAAATTAACAAGTATGTAATATCTTTTTGACAAATATAGATCATTTAAATTTTTTAACAATGGGGTCGCAGACCTCCTAACATTTAGAGATTGCTCCAGGCAAATAACAATTTATTAGGTTTCAAACCTTATATATGTTCTAAAATCTTTATAAGATTTAAAAAAAAAAAAGACAAATGAAGTAATTAAAGTTTAAACATTAAATTGAGTACAAAGAGTGTACTTGAGAGAATGTTCTAGAGAGAGTGACAACTTCGAAAATAACAATAAGAAAAACATGAAGAATAAGATAGAAGTTCCTACAACTTCTTATATTTAAGCTGAATTACTTTATAACAATTATACAAAAGAGAACAGGTCACTTACGGTGAAACCTGAAGAGAAAGTCAAAGGGAAAGTTCTAGACTTCCTATGTTTAAGTAGGAATCACGAGCCAAATGGGGCAGTTTACAATTAGTGAGACCTAGAAATAACTCACTCAAGAGTTGAAAGAATTGTTTTCCCTGATTATAGGGAAGAAACAATGTAAGTTTGAACCGTGTATAACACACGTAATTATACAGAAATTAAATAATGATAAACCAGCAAAATGGAAGGGCACTTCGTGAGTGACACCTTATAGAAAAGTTACAATTTTATTAATATGGTTTGTTAGTAGAAGGTTGAGGAAAGATAATTGGAATTTAGGATCAATGTTCATGGCCTTATTTAATGTAACCGGACGATCGCGACGCGGTAGAAAAGTGGGACAAGCACTGGTTATCACTATAGTCTTTTAAATGGATGAAAAGTTCACTGTAGAGACACGAAAGTTTATGGGAAAGTTATTGCAATGATGAAAATAACTGGTTGCACTAGGTAGGCGAGAGTCTATTTCTTGAGAAAGTTGGGAATTACAATTAAATGCGCCATAGAACATTCCAACGGTGGACGAAAGTTCGCTATTGCAGTAATTTATAAGGAAGATTCCTCATTTTAAATAGTATTTTCACAAGTGAGTGAAAAATACCTGACTGCAAGACTCGCAGATAGAGTACAAGATCTGGAAGGTTCCAGAACGATCTTAATAGAAAAATGGGGCCAAAGTTAATCCAGCGGAGGAACTTGCTTTGTAATTTATAGACAGCGGGTATTAGATAATATCCCACGTGGTGAGAAGATTTCTCATTTAGCAAGCATAAGAAATGCTGCTTTTCACCAAGATTGGCTTGATTAGACAAAAACCCAACATGGAAAATCCCGCGAAGGATGATTTTTGCCCCAAAATAAGTAATTTCACACTGCCTATAAAAGATCGTTAAAAGCATGTAGTGTTAAAATCATGAAGATGAGGTTAAAACTTGAAGTTTGTACTTAACTTTGCTGCATGGCGAAAGTGAGGTTCTCCTTGATGGTTAGAGCTACCACATGGCGTCGAACCTAAAAAATGCCTCGTTAGGTCAGGAGGCTAGCTCTAGTTGAGCCTTAACTGAGTCGACGGCCGGCGCACAAGTGAGACCCACTCAGCGGAGCAGAGAGGGTCCAAGGAAGGGAAAAAAGTGGGGGTAGGAAACAAAAGGTATACATATCAGCATAACCAACGTAAGAAATTAAATTCTCTTGAGGAGATGGTCTTCAAAGAGTTGATAGCAGGCGATACTAGCACAGCATGGTGAGTGAAAAAGGAGACGTAGTTCTCTTCCTCATGGAGATAATAGCTGGCGATGGCAGCAAAATCTGGTAGCCAGATTGAGAAGGAAGTCCTCTTGCACCAGGAAGAGTTGAAGAGCTTCAGAGATTCGCTGCTAGATGACGCTAGGAGGGTCATGGAAGATATATATCTAGAACAGACTCATAAAAGATATAAGCCACATGATCACCACAGAGAAAAAGAAGATCACTGTTGGTGTTTGACAAAGAGGAAGGAATGAACATGCAAAGAGCATTAAACTTTATATCTCTCGTACCGTGTATTCCAAGAATACACCAATTGGTGCAAAATTACGGCAGTTATCGTGTCCACAAGAAACTGATATACATACATATATATATATATATACGAGTATATATACATATATAAATTATATATAAACTTTTGAACTGACGGTGGTTTTGGGGTCTGGGGGATGTGAAACGCGAAGATATGTCGAAATTTTCCGGAAGTCGAAACATGGGACCCATTGCAATAGTTAGCTTTCTAATGAAATCTACCTAAAAAGGAAGGAAGCTTGTAGTTTAACGTGACCGTTAATCTCGCGATCAAAAGCCACGGGACTTCCGTTTTACGTGGAATCCGAACCACAGGACATGGCATTTCACATCGAAAATCTCACATGCATTGACCGGGAATTGAACCCGGTCCGCCTTGGTAAGAGGCATACAGCTTGACCGCTGCGCCACCATGCCCCCCAAATACCACTTAGTGGAATATGTAAGCAGGTCTCAATCTCTAATCGCAGAAATGTCAGAGTGGTGAAAAACGTGATTGTACACATTGTGTTTAATAAAATCATATAAGAATGGTTGAAATTAACAACTGTGTGTGTTTTATTTTCTAGACAGCAGTGAAATATTTTGATAATGGTTTATTTGATCTGAACTCTATTCGGTCTAGCTCTGCTAAATTTGTGACACAAGACAGTTATTGCAAAACTTTACATACAGTACATTGTTATTTTTTCCACTGCCATCACGATGGCAGTGTTTCTTCTCTCCAAGGAACTCTCTGAAACCAAAGAATAAATGGACGTTCCCGACCAGGCCACCAGAGGCGCAGTCAAGCGCGCAACAGATTCGCTCGTAAACGGAACGGAACATACCGCCCATCTGAAATGAAAATCCATAGCCTGCTTCCAGTCTCTGACCGGGTCAGGAATGGAATGAATGAAGCCCCCATCTAGCGGCGAGGATATGGACTGTGCCGGCTGCCGAGGCCTGACGCTCTCCTCTGGGGCAATGATTAATTGAATGACAGATGAAATGAAATGATAGTGGAGAGTGTTGCTGGAATGAAATTTTGACAGGGAAAACCGGAGTACCCGGAGAAAAACCTGTCTGCCTCCGTTTTGTCCAGCACAGATCTCACATGGAGTGACCGGGATTTGAACCACGGACCCAGCGGTGAGAAGCCGGCGTGCTGCCGCCTAAGCCACGGAGGCTTCCAACATACCGCCCATCTAATTGGTACAATTATAAAAGAAATTAAATGATCAGTACATTGAATCAAGTTGTGCAAACAAGAGTTCAAATATCAATAGTTTTCTTATCATTTGAAAATGGAAGGAGACAGAGCTTCCTCACTGGCCTCTGTATTGTTCCCTTGCTAGTTCGCAAACTAACGACCCGAACCAATCCATCGGCACCGAGATGAACCTTGTCTACGACTGCTGTCTTCCATACAAGTGGAGGGAGGTTGTCGTCCTTGATTAACACCACAGCACCAGGCTGAATGTTGGACTGAACTGAAACCCACTTTGGTCTTTGCTGCAACTGTCTCAGGTATTCTTCAGATCACCGCCTCCATAGCTGCTGCTGGAATCGTTGAACCATTTGACATCTGGACAACCGGGTAATCTTGAGATTAGTTACATCTGGCTCCGGAATATCAGTAAGGCTTTCCCCAACAAGAAAATGTTCTGGAGTCAAAACAGGAGGATCGTTGAAGTCATTGGAGATAGCTTGGATAGGTCTGGAGTTTAGACATGCTTCAACTTGAGTAAGGAGTGTACTGAATTCTTCGAAGTTCAGACACGCTGTTCCTACTGCACGCTTCAAATGATGTTTCATTGCTTTGATTCCAGCCTCCCACAAACCACCAAAGTGAGGAGCACTGGGTGGAATAAGATGCCATGTGAAACCAGTTGTGCTGGCACACTGCTGAACAGCGTCATTGTGTTGCTGTGATTGAAATAGTTTATGTAACTCTTTCAGCTCGTTCCTTGCACCCACCAAATTCGTACCATTGTCAGAGTACAAATTTGCGCAAATTCCACTTCTCGCGATGAATCTGCGTAGAGCAGCGATGAAGGCGTCTGTCGAAAGACTGCTGACCAACTCTAAATGAATAGCCTTGGTGGCTAAACATATAAACAAAGCCACGTAGCACTTAGTTCTGAACTTGGATCTTGTTGATCCTAGCCGAATGAGAAACGGACCACCATAATCCAGTCGGACGAAATGGTTCCACACGTGATGCAGGTAATTGTCCCATCAATTGCTGTGATGTTTGTGCCCTTAACTTGAAGCATCTGTCACACTTATGAATGACTTTCCGGACAGTACTTCTTCCCTTAGGAATCCAAAACTGCAAACTGAGTGACGACAATGTTAATTGAACACCTGCATGATGCAGTCATACGTGTTCATTCTCAATGATGAGTTGAGTCAATTTATGTTTAACCGGCAGAATAAGTGGGTGTCTTTGATCAAAACGTAATGAAGAAGCCTGCAATCGACCGTCCACCCTGAGGTATTGTGATTCATCCACAAACGGATGAAGATCCTTGATTTTGCTCTTATGTTGTACAGAGTGGTGGACTTGCAAGTCATGCAATTCTCGAGTAAATTCTTGTTGATGAACAAGTCTAATGCAAACACGTAATGAGTGTCGCAATTCTTTGTGAGAGAAGATGCCAGTTTCTCTGCAGTGCTTGGAACGTTTGAGGTTAGCTGCAAATCGAAAACAGAAGGCGATTACGCGTTGAATCTTCTGAAGTGAAGAAAATCTTTCCAAAATAGTGTCATTTGTAGTTGGTGGGATAGCTAGCAAGCTGACTGCAATTTGACGCTGTTCTGACAATGCAGTGTCTGTATCCTGGAATGACTGTTGTGGAGGCCATGCTTCTGTGGACTCTGATATCCACGCTTGACCCTTCCACCAAGAAGTTAATTGTTTGAGTATTTGTGGGTTTGTTCCCCTTTGACAGGATATCTGCTGGATTATCCTTCCCTGAAACATGTCCCCAGTCTAGAATTCTCGATGCATCATGTATTTCTGCAACGCGATTGGCCACAGATGTCTTCCAACGGTTCGAAGGCGAGTTAATCCAAACCAATACGACCGTGGAATCTGTCCACAGATGTGTGCTGTGTATGCTAAGTTGAATGATAGACTTGATTTTCTTCATTAGATGTTCCAGGAGCATTGCTGCACATAACTCTAGGGGAGGAATAGACACTTGCTTCAATGGTGCTACCTTCGATCTGGAGCAGATTAATTTCACCGAAACATCATCCGCCATGTTAACACATCGTAGATACACACAGGCACCATATACTGATCGTTAAGCATCCGAAAATCCATGCAATTGTATGCTCACTAGTGTACCTGTTCCTATTAGAGGACGAGGTACTGAAATGTTACTTAAATCTGACAAATAATTATACGTTTGACGCCATTCATCTTGGAGACCAGAAGGTACAATTTCATCCCAACCAATTTTAACTTGCCACAACCTCTGAAGTAAGATCTTGCAGGACGCCACGACTGGACCTACCAAACCCAATGGATCAAAAATGGAGGCTGTCACTTCTAGTATTTTCCGTTTTGTCACTGGTGGCTGCTTTTCGATGTTGAAGGAAAACATGAATTGGTCTGTAGATGATTGCCACAGAAGCCCTAATGCTCTAATGACATGATCATTTTCCATGGGAATATATGAAATCGTTTCTCGCATGTCTTCAGGGACTGCTAATACCACCTCGCGACAGTTTGAGGCCCATTTCCGCAAATGGCATCCACCTCTCTTCATCAAAAGAAGTAATTCTGATTGTAATTCTAGTGCTTCTTGTATTGTCTGCCTTCCACTCATCAGGTCATCCACGTACATGTATTGTTGAACAACCTTAGAGGCTCTTGGCAGTTGAGCTTCTTCTTCCACCGCTAATTGCTTGATACACCTGGTTGCCAAGAAGGGTGCTGAAGCTGTACCATAGTCACGGTAGTCAGTCGATACGATTGAAGTACATCTTGAGGAGACTGTCGCCACAGAATTCCCTGAAAATCAGTGTCCCTTGAATCCACTTGTATCTGGCGGTACATCTTTGCAATATCTGCAGTAAAAGCAATTGGATGTGTGCGGAACCTTGTGATAATTGAATATATATCTGGTTGTATGGTTGGTCCCACCATTAACATGTCATTCAGTGATATGTTAGTGCTGGACTTCAATGAAGCATCGAAGACTACGCGTGTTTTAGTTGTTGAACTTGATTCCTTTACCACTGGATGATGTGGCATGTAGTATAAATGTTCGTCGTCCTGGATAATTGATGGTTGAGGTACTACTTCCATGTGCCCAAGCTCTTCATATTTCTTCATGAATTGCTTGTAGTCTTCTCGAAGCGTGGGATTCACTGCTAGTTTTCTTTCAATTTGCTCAAACCTACGTTTGGCACCTTGGTAGGAGTCACCTAGCTTCATTGTTGAACTGCGGAATGGAAGGCGCACAGTGAAACGGCAGGTGTCATCCCGTCTTGTGCACTGTTGAAAATGTGCTTCACACTCCTTTTCTTCAAGAGAGAATGACTCACAATTCAGTTCTTCCAATTGCCAGAATTTCTGTAATTGAAGTTCTAGATTGTCCTGGCTGGACACGAACATAGTCGCGCTTGATGGTCCATTGCTGATCTCGTTAATGCTTCCAGATAATATCCTCCACAGCGAGGTTTCTTGGATCACTGGTATGCCTGATGCTTTGATTCTTCTTTCTAGCAAAATATCCAAAAATAGCCCTGCTCCAATCAATATATCTATGGAGCCTGGCACATTGAAAATAGGATCTGATAGTTCCAAATGACCTGGAATATCCCATTTCTCAATGTAAAGATGTCTCGTAGGCAGAACCCCTGTGATCCTTGGTAGAATGAAACAAATGTGAATTGTGAAGTGAAATTACTGACTCTGGATTTTATATGAACTGACACGCTGTGGGAAGCCTTGGAGATTGAATTGTTAATTCCACTGATTGGAATAACGTTGTTCAGTCGTTTCAATCTTAGCCGTTGAACACACGACTCAGATATGAAATTTAATTGTGACCCGGAGTCTAGAAGTGCCCTGCACTGCTGTAAATTACCACTGTGGTCACGTATATAAACAATGGCTGTGGACAATATTACCTGCCCTTGAATACCCTGCTTGTAAGCACAGTAACTATTGGTGAGCTGATTGCTGTTTCTCGAAGTTGCATTGACACCTCACTCTATGCTACCTTGACCACAATTGTTGCTGTCGCGATTAGATGTTGGGTTGATTTTGTCCTTGTGAAGAAGTGTATTCTGTTTCTGCTCACATTGACGACAATGACTAAGCCTACATTGTGGGTAGTTGTGACCTGCGGCCATGCAGTTGAAACATAGTTTATATTTAAGAACTAATTCTTGCCTCTTGGCAACATCGTCACTCTTAAATAGCTTGCAATGGAACAATGTATGCTCTTTCCCACACCTAGGACAAGATCGAACCGTGGTAACAAAGGAGTTATACATTTTCTCTGATTTCCCTTTGCCTGAAGCAGGTTTTGGGGGATGGGAAAGTTTGTTGGCCTGACTTAACATTGCCTCTACAGCATGACATCGTTTATCTAAAAATGCAAACAGTTCTTCAGAGGTAGGCAGCTGCTTAGCCGGAGTGTGAAGTTCCCACTCTTGCCTGGATGTTGAATCTAATCTATCTACGATTAATTGAACAATAATGGCTTGTTTGAATGCATTTTCAACTATATCCTGAGTTTCTAATGAGTTCAAATGTCCCTTAAATGTGTCTACCAACGTACGCAACTGGCGCGCTGATTCTTTGTGAATTGCATCAGCTTCTAGTAAACCCTTGATGTGTTTGCTTACTATCAGCCTCTTATTATAGTATCGTGCAATTAATGCTGCCCATGCAGCTTGATAATTTTCAGATGATGTTGGAAATGTTTGTACAATTTGGAGTGCCTCTCCCTTAAGTGATGAATTTAGATAGTAAAATTTGTGAATGATGGTTATATCTTCATTGTTGTGGATCATAGCCACAAATGTATCGTGATATTGTACCCACGCTGTGTACTCATCGTCAAAATTAGGGTTGTTTATTGGAGGTAATTTCTCACGATTTTAATTTACCTGCTTGTGAACGTGCAGAATGCAATGATATACCATCATCAAATGGCTCTACCCAAGCTTTAATTCTGGCAACAATATCCCAGTACGTGGATTCGAAACTATCCCTGTAGTCTATGTGCTCCTCAGTTTTGTCATCGTACACTTCCAAGTCTGACTGAATGACTTTGAAGTCGTCGAAAATTTCCTCCATGGTTTTTAACCTGCCTTTTATTAGCTCTATACTCTGAGAGCTATCAAAATGCTCGACATATGAATGAATGCGCGTCAGCCTGCCCTTCAAACTGCCTCGCTTCTTTATTAATACGTTTATATCGGTAGTTTCCATAGTTGGACTGTATATGGGTAAAGGAATAGAAAGGATTGCTAGACTTAACACATACTTTGACTTGGACTTGAACTTTATTTCACTGCTTAATGCACTATGATACTGTAGTATCCACGTCGCAGTCAATATTCGCGTGCGGAGGACCAATGTTTTATTTTGTAGACAGCAGTAAAATATTTTGATAATGGTTTATTTGATCTGAACTCTAGTCGGTTTAGCTCTGCTAAATTTGTGACACAAGACAGTTATTGCAAAACTTTACATACAGTACATTGTTATTTTTTGCACTGCCATCACGATGTCAGTGTTTCTTCTCTCCAAGGAACTCTCTGAAACTAAAGAATAAATGGACGTTCCGGACCAGGCCACCAGAGGCGCAGTCAAGTGCGCAACAGATTCGCTCGTAAACGTAACGGAACAGTGTGCTATTTTTTTGTTAATTCATATAACGATGTTTTAAAGTATGTTCCTACATGCATTTGAATAGTGATGAATGAAAATCCACAGCCTGCTTCCAGTCTCCGACCGGGTCAGGAATGGAATGAATGAAGCCCCCATCTAGCGGCGAGGATATGGACTGTGCCGGCTGCCGAGGCCTGACGCACTCCTCTGGGGCAATGATTAAATGAATGACAGATGAAATGAAATGATAGTGGAGAGTGTTGCTGGAATGAAATTTTGACAGGGAAAACCGGAGTACCCGGAGAAAAACCTGTCAGCCTCCGTTTTGTCCAGCACAGATCTCACATGGAGTGACCGGGATTTGAACCACGGACCCAGCGGTGAGAGGCCGGCGTGCTGCCGCCTAAGCCACGGAGGCTTGTATTTGAATAGTGATAATTCATTAAATTATGGCAGTTGAGAGTTTGTGTTCAGTCAATTGTTATTTCCAACAAGATAACTATACTAATCAATGGAATGCATGTGTGAGCGCTTAGAAGCAGGGAAGTATATCAAAGCGACTCTCTAAAACGCCGAGGAGAGAAACAACATGAAAATTAAAATAATCAATTCCAAATGAATTCCTATATCACCTTTTAGAATTGGTTCCTGAAAGTATCGCAGTGTGGTTCTAGGGTTACATTTCTAAGCAGAGCCAGGGATCTAACCCGGACCTCCGAGGCTAAATGCTACACCGTGGGGTGACTTGGCTTCTTCTCACCACACCTTATTACACCGCACAGCACCGCACGGCACTTCCTCCCCCTGACACAATATTTACTCTGCCCACTGCGCCGTGCCGCCATGTTTGCTCACCAATCGCCCCGTATCTTTATTTCCTCCGCTTACATGTTGTTTATCTTCTCGCACATTTCGCCTCACGCTACGCCTTGCTCTCAATTCGTTCAATTTCCAGCATCGTGTAAGACTCATCCGCCGGAAACACCCGCACAAGATATCACAGCGCAGGTGACTTCCTTCTCCGCGTGCATTAGTCAACAGCAAGTAATCTTCGTATTTTAGTGACTTCGGTTGCGTAGTTGGTAGCATGCTGAGCTTCTGTGCCCAAAAACGAGGGTTCAAACCCAGCCGAAGTCGTTGGATTTTTAAGAGCGTTAAAAATCCCTCAGTATGCCTTCCTTCCGAGGGAAAGTAAAGCCGGCGGGCCCATGTCATAGATTCATGGCATGAAAAGGAACCTTCCACTAACAACACTTGTGGAAGCTACAATTTGTAGGTTAGTTGGATAACGCTAATTTAGTTCCAACGTTCGCCGCCAGGTGCTGACTGCGGTGGCATTTAGTATCCACGCCCGCAGCTCCGTATCGTGGACGGTAGCATTTGGTAACAAAAGTAGGAACTAATTGAAAAAATTAATCGCCTGCAGTCGTTCTACCGAAATTACAGATAACACACACCAATACAGCCATCACAATTAATACCGGTTATCAGACAGATTCTACACACACCCCAAGTACACGGGGCTACATGACTGCGTTGTCGCAGCCCCAAAACTAAGGAAACAACCAACTAACCGACATCTTCGTCAACATCCCCGTGTACTTGTATAACCTGTGTTTCTGTGTGTGACTGTAATTATTAAGCAGAGGAATTGGAGAAGTTGCTCCGGGATTCGAAATATGATACGTTAACGGCATTTGCATTGAGGGAATGTGGTGACAGCGTGGGAAAAATCCACACTCAATATAACAGCTGTCAAGGCTGGGGAACGAAGCCCTGCTCTCTGGACTTGCTGCAGATCCCCTTCGTGGTCGGGGTCATTGTATTTATCTATTATGTTTAATTTATTCCTTTATTTGTTCTCTTATTTATTTGGTTATTATTTATTTGTTTAAAATCATATTTATTTATTTATTTATTTATTATTTATCAAATGTATTTGTTTATTTATTAATTCATTTACTTTCTTATTAATTATTTCTTGGTTTAATAATCATTCGTTTTGATTTATTTAATCATTTATTTATTACTTTTTCTTAATTACTTATTTGTTTATTTATCGTTGTATCTTTAATTATTTATTTATTTATAGTAATGATTTATAATAATAACAATAATAACCCCTGGCACTAAAAGCCTCCGTGGCTTAGGCGGCAGCACGCCGGCCTCTCACCGCTGGGTCCGTGGTTCCAATCCCGGTCACTCCATGTGAGATCTGTGCTGGACAAAACGGAGGCAGACAGGTTTTTCTCCGGGTAATCCGGTTTTCCCTGTCAAAATTTCATTCCAGCAACACTCTCCACTATCATTTCATTTCATCTGTCATTCATTTAATCATTGCCCCAGAGGAGTGCGTCAGGCCTCGGCAGCCGGCACAGTTCATATCCTCGCCGCTAGATGGGGGCTTCATTCATTCCATTCCTGACCCGGTCAGAGACTGGAAGCAGGCTGTGGATTTTCAACCCCTGGCACTACAGCCCATGAAAGACCTAGGCCTACCAAGCGACCGCTGCCCACTCATTTACCCTGCAGATATTGGGGTGACGTGTGGACAACGAATCGGGTCCCCTTGGCCGTTAATCTTGGTTTCCGTGATCGGGGCGCTGTCTCGCTGTCAGACAGCTACTCAATTGTCCTCACTAGGCTGAGTGCACCCCGTTCCAACCCTCACGTCAGTTTCTAAAATCCTTAACGGAGCCGGGAATCGAACCCGGGGCCTCCGAATGATAAGCAGGCGCGCTAACCCAAAACCACGCGGCTGGCATAGTAATGATTAACTTTGTAAATTCACACAATTATTCAGAAATAAGTGAGATTTGTGCTGGACAAAGCGGTGGCAGACAGGTTTTTCTCTGGGTACTCTGGATTTCCCTGTCACAAATTTAATTCCAGCAACACTCTCCACTGTCATTTCTTTTCATCTGTATTTCGTTTAATCATTGCGCCAGGGGAGTGCGACAGGCTTCGGCAGCCGGCACAGTTCATATCCTCGCCGCTAGATGGGGGCTTCATTCAATCCATTCCCTGACCCGATCGGAGACTGGAAGCAGGCTGTGGATTTTCATTTCATTCAGAAATAAGTAGTCATCATTTACAGATTATTTTTAAATGAAAATGAATCCTGACCAATTCGCCTTTTGGTATCAGCATAGACTGTTGGTTTATTTTTCTTGTTGTTGATTCACTTAAGGGCTTTGTGAAATCTTGTGCTTGGGTTCGTTTGGATTCTATTGTGTTACTGTGATGACTGTACTAATGTTGCTGAGATTCTGGCAGGAGGAGGTCATGCCCTTATTTTAAACTGTCCTAGAAATTCTCAGGAGTAACCTCTACGTGGGAACGAAGCACTGCTAGGAGGCCCCAGGTTTGAATTGAACTTGCCTCCTCTCTTTTCCACCTAACAAGGCTCCGTGGCCCCCATTCTTGTACTCAGATCAGAATTAAATTTCTTGTCAGAGCCGGGAATCAAACCTGGACCTCCATAGTGACAGCCAGTAAAGCTAGTCACTACACTACGGGGAGGATATTATCATAGGAAACCAGTAGCTGATTATAACCAACAGTGACGCAGTGACCATCTCAATAAGTGGAATATACACATTTAACCCTTTAGAGCGCAGCATATTAATGAAGCTAGTTTATTTGTAGATTCATTTGATTTTAATTTTATATATATTGGCCTATTTTGTAATATTAATAATGTTTAGCCTACTTTTCACATTTTGCAAAAAATGAAAGTAGACTTATGAGATCACTACAGGGCCAAAAATTGTGTGTCGGTCTGTGTGTGTGTATGTGTGTGAGTCTGTGTGTGTGTGTGTGTGTGTGTAGAGAGAGAGTGTGTACTCTGAATGTCCGTCCCCCCTCTCAATTCGAACACGGTGAAACCGAATTGAACGAAATTTGGTACAGAGGTAGAACAAGCAAAGGGCACCTCAGTGTCATGTTTTATATCGCCGCCATCTTTACCAAAAATGAATGGCGGCCACTCAAACCTTCAAAACGTAAAATCAAATAGCGACGAACCAAATTATCCGATCTCTACCAAATTTGGTAACAACATACCTTCATATAGGACGCGTCTTGTGGTCAAACTACAAGGTCATCCGCCGTACTATTTCAGGATGGCGGCCGTGCGAATTATGCAAACTTTATAATCCATATCATGGGACCCACCAGTTCCGATTATCGAGCCGAGAATCGATTTAACTGTCCTAAAGGAAGATGCACGTTCGAAATTAAAAGTTTATTTTGTAATACTATAGTGCAGAAGTGATTTTAAAAAGCTGAGCCGTCTCGGTAAGAAGACAAGCTGGCAGCGGATATCTTGTGCCTGACTTATATTTCACTAATTTGAGTATTGCATGCAATATAGCGTACTGATACAAAATAAATAAACTTTGCATGAAATGCTTTATAAATAAATAATATACTCGTTTGATGAAATCGTTTAGTCTAAATTATTATTTGCTAACAAGTTATATGTAAGTCATTTTATATAGAACATTGTTCGTTGGCACAAATGGCTCCGTGGTAAAGCGTTGGCCTATCATTCATATGCATATGATTCAAACCCCATCAGAGTTTTTTTTTGCTTGAAATTTTATATATTTATTGTTTTGTAATGATTCAGACGTTTTAAAATTAAGCGTTATATTGTGCATATTACGGTGGAAAATATATATTTAATTAAAACATAATTCACCAGCAGATTTGCTCGAGACATCTAGCAGCCAAAAAGGTAACTGTACGCCGGCCTACTTATTAACTTCAAGATTTTATTGAAAAGTTTCTTCTTATGGCCATTAGAATGCACTCGCCCTGTTAGGGTTATATTGTTCGATACTTCTCCACTAGATGTCACGACTGGTCTACGTGGGACTCCATTGGTTAGTACCGTATACCATTGGTATTCTATGCACATCGAACTTGAAGAATGGCAAGATGATACTACGAGAAATTTTTACTTTTTATTTTAAAGGGTTTGTAACAGCCTATTGTGCGTTATTTGAAAATGTTATTTGAAGTAAAGAACAAAACGATTTCACACAGTAACTGAATTCTAGCCGTTGGTGCTAGTTCAGGTTATTAATTAATACTTTTATTTCAGGCAAATAGCAATCGAAAATATCCACATAGTTTGTATACACACGTCTCTGTAGCGTCATGGAAAGATTTGTTAATTCAATTAGGGTTGTGAAAGACATGCACAACCAGACGTGTAAAGACATGCCTCAACTCAAAGTTGGACGTTGCCCACGGCAGGTCGATTATGTAATAATAACAATAATAATAATGTTATTTGTTTTACGTCCCTTTTAACTACTGCTGCTATTAGATACGCCGGGGTGCCGGATTTTGGCCCGAAGGGGATCTTTAACGTGCCAGTAAATCTACTGATACGGCTCCCTCGCATTTGTGCACCCTCAAATGCCAGCCGTTGCGCCAGAATACGAACCTGCAACCTAGGGCCCAGCAAGCGAGAACGTTACCGCTGAGCCACGCAGCCAGTCCGGTCGATTATGTCTCCAGATCCATAACATTCTTGAGATACTTCTTATCTATCTTTCTTCAATGATAGTAGTAGTTTTTTTCTAGGTTGTGGCGTTTGGTAGAGGTAAATAGTTTCTTAGGTCTTCAACCAAGAAATGATTCTATTATACTCTTTGTTAATAACAACGAGTTATAACTATACTCATACATTTAGGAGAAAGTAGGCTATATGTTCTTTACTGAACATCTTGTTATGAATTAAACTTTATATATTTTTAGCCTACTTTCGCTTTTTGCAAAAAATGAAAGTAGACTTATGAGATCACGACAGGACCAAAAATTGTGTGTCTGTCTGTGAGTGTGTGTGTGTGTGAGTGTGTGAGTGTGTGTACTCTGAATGTCTGTCCCCCCCTATCAATTCGAACACGGTGAATCCGAATTGAACGACATTTGGTACAGAGGTAGCACTGGCAAAGGGCACCTCAGTGTCATGTTTTATATCACCGCCATCTTGACGTAAACGTAATGGCGGCCACCCAAATGTTCAAAGCTTAAATCAAATTACGACCAACCTATTAATCTGATCTCTACCAAATTTTGTGACATTATACCTTTAAGTATGGAGAATCCTTTGACCAAACTACGAGGTCATCTGCCCAATAATTTGCGGATGGTAGCCATATTTGTGAGCAAATCGATTCCCCCTATCTTTTCAAACACGGTGAAAACAAAAAGAACGAAATTAGGTACAGAGGTAGCACTAGCAAAGGGAACCTCAGTGTCATGTTTTATATCGCTGCCATCTTGATGGAAACGTAATGGCGGCCACCCAGATATTCAAAGCTTAATTCAAATTACGACCAACCTATTTATCTGATCTCTACCAAATTTTGTAACATTATACCTTTATGTATGAGGAATCTTTTGACCAAACTACGAGGTCATCTGCCCAATAAGTTGCGGATGGTGGCCATGTTTGTGTGCAAATTGATTCCCCCTATCTTTTCAAACACGGTGAAACTGAATTGAACGAAATTTGGTACAGAGATAGCTCTAGCAAAGGGCACCTCATATTCATGTTTAATATCCGTATGACACTTATTTCAACAAGCTACTACAACCAACATTCAATTATACTCCTTGGAAAGGACAAAGAGTTATAACAATACCCATGCATTTAGGAGAAAGTAGGCTATATGTTCTTTACTGAGCATCTTGTTTTTAATCATAAGGTTAATACAATAACATTATTATTATTATATTAACTTTTAAAAGCATATCTTTTTATAATTCTGCTTATTTTTTTTGCACTTTTTATATAAAAACCACTAACCAATAAAGGGTTAAATGAGAGAATTGCATATGGCAAGTGCCAACTAACCTCATGCGCATTCGTAATGTAATTTTTACTTGTTTTTTAAATCATATCAATAACATTTTTGTCACACAAATAACTCAGGCACGTCCCATTGGGTTTGTGAAATTGACTCTCTCACGTACGTTGACAGGACAAATACAAGAGGCAATGGTTGGTATCACTTTACTCTGTGTTACAGACTGTTGCCCTACGCTGTAATACTCGTAGTAAACAAACACAACTTGGTAAGGATTACAATCGTAATGTAATGTTTTTCAGTCCGTCAACGCGATTATACCCAAGTAGTTCCCTAAACCTGAAACATGAGATTAATAAATACACTTGGATGACCAGTTTCGATCGTCAAGCGATCATCATCAGATCCATTACACTTAGGCTATAAAATCTATGTCTGAAAATATGGGTGAAAATATTTACAATATGTACACTTATTTAGTTGCAGTGTTATTTGAGATAATGCAACTTGTCAGTATTTGTTAGTTGTGGCCTATGTGTAGTTTTGTTGAGATACTGGAAGTGGTGATTGACCTCCGGAATTTGCCTGTTTGGAGTGATTGTTGTTAAATGGTCAGGTTAGAGTTGAGTTTAGTGCAGGCAGTGACGAGACCGACCGCACACCCCTCAAACAGCTAAGTATTCAATCCATAGTTATAGTAATTGTAAATGAAGCAGGTGAAGTTAAAAAGACTTAACAGAGGTGTGCAAATTATTAGAAACGACGCCAGTTTCCCAACATTACATTTATACTCTTCACGGCTTAATGCACTAAATATGTTTGCAAGGTGAAATTACTTCCAATGTTTAACCAAGAGTCTTAATTATATTTCATTTTAAGAAACTCAAAGCAAAATAATTGTGTTTGAATTTCCACTAACAGAGGAGCTTTGTTAATGCAAAATGACACACGTTTTGTTTTGATTACTTCACTCTGCTTTTCGTGTGAATTTAGAGCAGAGGGTTTTGGAGTCATTTTACTGATTATCCTCTCTCAAAATATTGAAAGATTCATGAACTATGGATTGAAATCACCTGACTTAAAGGGTGTATTCCGAAGTCAATGACAACATACAAAACGGACTCGGCTCAGGTATACCTTGGAACTCCCTATTCTGAAAGTTTCCAGACACAATTATTTTTTGGGAAAGGATTAAGTACACGGCGGAGAAAACATTACTAAGTAGGGTTACTAAAGATGACAGCAGATGGCCAATAAAACGATTATGAATAAAAAAATTGTGACTGATTTAAATTCTTTATTTGATTTGCACACCTTTGTAAATGCAACCGGAAATAATCTGACTAAGCGTGACGGGGAGCGCTGTTCCAGCCAAGGAGCGTTTAATTGCTACTTTTTTGAATATTAGGGATCTTATGAAGACCAAAAGTTTTCAACTGCAATTTCTGCACAGCACCCCCACACATCCTCTTGGGCTTATTGTACTGGAATCCTGTAGAAGGAGCCTAAAGTGTAGTGCAAGAAGGTACAGTCCTGGTATTATATCTCTGCCGGTAAGCAACCATTGCATTTCGAAGAATTCGAGCCGTCAACTCCTCTACTCCTGTTCACGCGACATACCCCTCATTGTGGGGCTCGTGTGTTCTGACGGCTGACTTAGCTTAATGCACTCAGCACACTCATTAGTGCGTGTCACACTATTGCCAGTGTGTGCAGTTCTGCCGATTTGAGAAATGTTTATACTGGGGTTAATACAGTCGATATACCTTTCCTGGAAGTGGTGCCATATTTCACCGGCACAGCTATAACGCGGGCACGGTCCATCAGGACAAGTATATTTTTCCACAGACGTGCTGTTCATATAGCTCATTGTGTCCCGGTATGGCTGGAAATTGCACATGTGCATAAAGTGGATACTAAGCTGAATGAAACCATGAGCTGCATAACTGGTACTGTAAAGTCTACACCTCAACACTGGTTACCCGTTCTTAGTCATATCTCACCACCCCACTTGAGGAGAAAGGAAGCTCTGCTGAGAGAAGCGAAGAAGATCCGTTCATCTCCCTCATTACCAGTTCACCAGGAATTATGTTACCTATCGCCACAACGACTTCGATCTAAGAGACCAGCAAGTGTATTGGCCGGCCGACTCTTGAGGGACAATTTTAACCTAAACCGGAGCTCGCGGGAAGAGTGGTCAATTTCAACATGAGCAAAATCCAACTCGGAAAATGAATGGATTCAACCTCCCAAGGAAACTATGGTGTCTCCTCAACAGACTGAGAACTGGGCATGGACGCTGAAATTTCTTGCGCCATATGTGGGGCTGGATGGATTCTCCAATGTGTGAATGCATTGAAGAGGAGCAGACCATGGACCATGCCATCCTGCGCTGCCCTCTTCATGCCTACTCAGGAAGCCCCAGTGACCTGTTTCGTCTTTCAGAAAGTGCTGTAGTGTGCTTGAAAAACTTGGATCTGGACTTTTGAATTTCTTGTTATAATCAACATACGATTAAATAAATAAATTGAAATCTCGCTTCAGTTCGTTAGGCATTTGCCGATTTTCTGTCCTTTTAAGCACTAATGAGATATAAAACACTAACACTCGCAAACTCATTCGCTCCTAAAACACTAACACTCGCAAACTCATTCGCTCCTAAAGCACTAACACTCGCAAACTCATTCGCTCCTAACACTCGTCACCCAAGATTTCAAGCAGGCTGAAGCTCCACACTCCACTCCTAGACCGGAAGTAATAATAATACTTTAATTGCAGCCAATTAGCCATCGAAAATAAAGTATAGAAACGTACACTAAAATTGCTCTCTGGCACTTTGAGTTGCACAGTCTTTGAATGATTTTTCCTTTTTCTACCGAGCTCTAAGTGGTAGCGATCACATGCTTCTCCACATAGTTGGCACACACACGTCACTGTGGGTTCATGGAAATATTCACTAATGCAAATAAGGCGGTGAAAACCATGGACCGCCAGACGTGTAAACACATGCTTAAACTCGAAGTTGGCTGTTGCCCACGTCTGGTCGATCATGGCTCCGCTTCCATAGAATTCTTGAGGTATGTCTTCTCGTTTTTTCTTCAATGAAGTTAGTAGTTTTTCCGAAGCTCTGGTGTTTGGTAGAGGTAAATAGTTCCTAAGGTCTTCGATAAGAAATGATTCTCGTGCCAGGAGGTAGACGAATCGGGACCTGGTAGTTTTTTACACTCCGATTGCATTCTTTATGAATAATGCCTTCACACTTTTTAGTGAGTAAAGGGTATTTTCTGTTATGTGTTGCCAAATGATTTCAATGCCATATATTAGAATCACTGACGGGCCTGGGATGCGCGTTCGAGAATTCAGTCAAGATGGTGTTATGTCTATTCCCAAAGATAGGGTATTTTCCATAAGCACGAACTGTGATTTAGCAAACGGTATGTTAGAGACACACAACATTTCTTAGTTCATTACATAGGAATGTGTTACCAATCCAATAGCCCCCCAGGGGCTCGCATCTGGTGGGACGTGGGTTGGCGACCACGGGACCCCAGCTGAGTTCGGCATTGTTTCCACTTACATATGCCAGGCTCCTCCTCATCTTCTTTCCTGTCGACCTCCCTTGGTCAACTCTTGTTCTCTTCCGACCCCGACGGTATTAGGGTATCCGAGGCCTAGGGAGTCTGTCACTTTCCCGCCTTAATTGGCCCTTGTCTCATCTTTCCTGATCCCTCCTTCTTTGAGGGGTCAGACCTCTTTTTTTCTTTTCATTATATTTCCCTTTCTCTTTAAGATTCGCGCATTGTTTTTGTTAATTGGCTCCTCGTGTATCTAAATTATCTTTAGCGATTTACTTGCCTCTACTCTCCATTTTGTAGGTATTTTCAATCTACGTTGCATGTTGTGAGACTTTTGAATTTCAGTTACATTTTGTAAGTATTTTGACTCTAAACTACATTTTGTGTGTATTTTTAATCTATTTCTTTTTTTAGTATTTCCCTTCAAAATTCCCTTTTGTAAGTATTACCACTCTACATTTTGTGAGTCGTTTCAATCTGAGTTCCATTTTGTAAGTATTTTCCTTCTCACTTAATTTTCGTTCTGGTTTCCATTTCATTGTTATTTTCGCTATCACCCAGACCATTAGGGGCCGATAACCTAGATGTTAGGCCCCTTAAAACAACAATTATCATCATCAACAAATTCATTCGCTCCTGAAACTGGTCACCCAAGATTTCGAGCAGGCTGAATCTCCTAGACCGGAAGTAGCGTGCACTCATCACTGACGGGCCTGGGATGCACGTTCAAGAGTTCACTCAAGATTGTACCTCTTAGTAGATATGTTTACTGGCCAAAATGGTGTTCTCTCTATCCCCAAAGATAGGGTATTTTTCATAAGCACGCACTGTGATTTAGCAAGTGATATGTTAGAGACACACAACATTATTGTTAGTCCATCAATCAAATAGTGGGCGCCTCAGAGAACCATTGCAGGTATCCTGTTTACTCTACTGGAAGTTCACGAGCCGATGTTAATATTTGATGCCAATATTAAGGTCCTCACTTTATGATATTTACAGCGCCTCAAGTATCGGCTTCCGACTCAGTTTAGTGCCCACTTACGGTAGTGTGTAACTTCCGTGCTGCCAACCCGTCCCCCCCAGCTTGCTTCAGATTCCCGCCGCTGATACATGCTGCGTTATATATGGCACAGTTTACTTTTATGTGGCAGTAAATCCACGATCCCCTGGTGGGAACGAAGAGTCACTCAATGAAACTGCTCCAGAGTTCATTAGAATTATCTCTGATTTGACGTGAGCTATTGGCGAGTCCTGGAAACTGAAACAGGAATCGGTCTGCCATGGAGACGACACTGCGCATGATCGGTGTTTGTATATTTATTTGTTATTTATTTATTTATTTATTTATTTATTTATTCATTTATTCATTTATTTATTTACTGTATTTATTTTGCTTACTTATTCATTTCTATTTGAACTCTGTCGCAAACAATTATTATTATTATTATTATTATTATTATTATTATTATTATTATTGTTATCACATTCATTTCACCACATAAGTGGGACATATCAACATATCGTCGGCTTGTTTGCAAGACGGTATGGCTAATTCTCTTAAGGTCGCACGTTGAGAAACGATCGAACAATGGAAGAGGTCTCCAAGATGACGGCCTTCTGCATGGTGATATGTAGACCAGGATGTATTCCCAATATTTCCAGATTGCGAGCCAACGATTTAGGGACGATGCCGGTAGAAAAAATGACTATGGGCAGAACCACTATACTTTCCTGTCTCCACATTTGCCTTATTTCCTCAGCCAAGGGCAGATATTTGGTGATCTTAACACAGCAGGTTTGTTGCAGATTATGGGAATTGGGCACTGCAATATCAATGAGGAAGGTTCTCTTCTGCACCTTGTCCACAAGAACGATATCTGGCCGGTTTGCTGGTATGGTTTTATCAGTAATAACTGATCGGTCCCATAACAACTTGTGACTAGGATTTTCCAAAACGGCGTCAGGAACATACTGATAGTAAGGCAAAGTATTTTCAGATAATAAGTGCTTTTGTGCAAGGTGTAGGTGCATTATTTTGGCCACTTGGTTGTGCCTTTTCAAGTAATCAGTACAGGAGATTGCTTGGCAGCCTCCTGTGATATGCTGAATTGTTTCCTGTTCTAGTTGGCATCTTCGGCATTTATCATCCTGAATATTTGCCTTAACTATATATTTAAGATAGTTTTTGGTAGCCACAACTTGATCCTGGATTGCAACCATGAATCCTTCAGTCTCAGTGAATAGGTCCGCATGAGTCAACCAGCTGTTCGACGCATCAATGTCGACATGTTTCTGGTTGAGATCATACGGATGACGACCGTGCAGAGCTTTCTGCGTCCACTGCTGAAGCTTGATGGCTGAACATTCCTCATCAGTGGCTAACTGTATATCCCTTACGTGAAGAAGATCCAGCGGTGTGCATTTGTCATCTGCCTTCACAGCGGCTTGATGTATGGGAGAGTCATGTCTGTCCAGAAAGAAAATATCTCTGAAGGTTCCTCACTTGCCTTGCATGCAATTGGATAATGTCCGTAAGCCCTCGTCCACCTCTTTGGCGAGGGATTGTCAATCGCTCAACAGCTGACTTAGGGTGGAGACATCTGTGTTTTGTTAAGATGGTACGTGTCCTAATTAGGATGTTCTCCAAGTCAGTCTGCGTCCATTTGATAAAACCGAAAGTGTATGTCAGAGCAGGAATAGCATAGGTATTAATAGCCTTAAAGGTGTTCTTTCCATTCAACTTTGATTTTAAAATCTTAGTAAGGCGTTCATTGTAAATAGCTACGGTTCTATCTTTAATATCTTTATGATCAATTCGATTAGATTGCAGGAGACCAAGATATTTGTAAGTCTCATTACCTTCCATAGTCTTTATGAAACAACCGTCATCAAGTTGAAATGCTCGGGCGTCTAATTTTCCACGACGAATGGTGAGGGTGCGACACTTATCTAATCCGAAGGACATTCCAATATCAGAAGAAAATGAAGCAGTTATTGCAATTATATTGTCGATGTGTTTCTCAGAGGATGCATACAGTTTTATGTCATCCATGTACATCAAATGAGAAATTTTGTATTTCACTATACCCTGGTGCTTAATTGGAAACCCACACTTTGCATTGTTCAGCAATGATGATAGCGGATTGAGTGCCAAACAGAACCATAGAGGGCTCAAGCTGTCACCCTGAAAGATACCCCTTTTGATTTGAATAAATCGCGATTCCATACATGTGTCTCCATTTGACAATAATAAGTTTGTCCCCCAATGAGACATCATATGATGCAGACTTATAATGATGGCAGGGTCAACTTTATATAACTTCAGGGTTTGGATTAACCAGGAATGTGGTACTGAATCAAAAGCTTTTTTTTATCAATAAAGGTCATGTAGAGGTTACGCATCATCTTTCCTGCTTGTTCCATAGTAACTGCATCGATTATAAGTTGCTCTTTGCAACCTTGAGACTTCTTCATGCACCCCTTCTGCTCCTCAGCCAGGATGTTATGAAGATTTGTGTGTTCATAAATCTTACGTGCAATGCAAGATGTAAATATCTTATACAGGGTGCATAGACAGGTGATAGGTCGATATTTGGAAGGGTCATTGGTTCTATCACCTTTTGGCAGAAGGTATGTTTTACCTCGCATCAAGTAAGAGGGGATAAGCTGTGGATTTTGGATGAAATCTGTGTAGCAGCGGGCAAGATGTTCATGAGTGCAAGTAAAACGTTTGATCCAAAAGTTGTGCATGTTGTCTGGTCCTACCGCTTTCCAATTTTGGGTCTCCTTAACCACACGGGTCACTTCTTCAGTTGATACAGAAAAGTCATTCATCGTGTCAATTTCTGACATTCTTTCCTCTTCCTCCGTAATCCATTTAGCGTTGCTCTTATAATCTCCAGCATTCGACCATAGGGAAGACCAGAAGTTCTCTACCTCTTCTTTTTGCGGTGAACTGCCCATTTGTGTTCCAGGATCGTCAAGATTCCAAAAGAACCGTTTCTCATTGGTTACAAATAGCTTGTTCTGTTGCTTTCGTTCGTTCGATTCTTTATATCGACGTAATCTCTGTGCCATTGCCTCAAGTTGTTGCTTTAATGTGTCTAGGATCTCAAGGGGGCTACGGTTCGGAGGATTGTACTTTGCATGTTTAGTCTTCGTATGGCTCAACATTTGAACACATTGAACAACTTTCTTACCTCTAGTGCCTGCAACATACTGATGCATTCTTCCAATATTTACTCTCAGTTCATCAACAGACTTTCGTAAACGTATCTCCCAAGTTGGCATCTTCTTCTGTCGACCTGAGGCATATTTAGGTCGCCATAATCTACCTCCTGTCACTCGTATCACAGCTATCGCTCCAGCGTAAATTGCAGTCTGAACATGGCTGAAACAATATGATTTCTGGGACAGATGCTGAGAGAGAATGTCGTTCATTGATACAACAGCGGTAGCAAGTTTCTTAGAGCAATGTTGGTTCGTGATCATGGGCCGCTCTATTGGATCAGTCCCTTAAAATTCTATGACAGCCTTCCCAAATTCATCTTCAAGTTTTTTCCACACTGGTTCTACGAGTGCTTCCGGCGATATATTTACATCTTTGTCATCGGAAGGAAAATCGGTGTGCCTTTGGTCATTGACCAGACGTGTACTCTCCTGATCTATGGATTCGTCTACAGAGTTATGAGTATTGTCGGCAGCTAAGTCAACCATTAGCAGCTTGAGCTGATGTTCTGGGATAAGTTTCTTCAAAACTATAGCACGGCGCTGATCTGCTATTCTCTGTTCTGTAACATTAATACCAGGGAATTTCTGGCAGAATTCAGTGTGCAACTTCTGTCTATATGCAGTAGTGTCAGTTTCCATATTCGTTATCTGATAATATGAACGCATGATGTACATATTCATTTCATTTTTCCATTTCATGCGCTTTCTCGGTTTGCCCGCTCTTGTGGTCTCCTGAGTATCAGAAGAAACACTAGGAGCAGGTGTAGCGTTGGATGCTGTTAGGATGCTACTATAAACATCGGCTGTAACATGTTCGGGGTGTTCCCCGATCAGGGCCCGCCTGTTCAGCTCCTGATCACCACCGGCTGGTATGCTGTCACCCCCAGCGATGGCTCCAAGCGTGCCACGACGCTCCTCGGGTAGCGGCCTTTTAGTTCCACTTATCTTATTTCTTCTCATCATGATGATGGTGTGCCTTTTGTACCTACGGCCAGGATATGATTTCGACCGCCCCTAACATGGGGATCAGACGTCGTTAGCAGCCGCCCGCTGCGGGACAGACGCTGCTGCAATGAGTTTGATTTCGGGGTTTTCATCCCCTAGGCAGGTTGCCTCCACTACGGCTGAAGAGTCCTACCTACCCTAAATGATTAATAGACTAGTTAATCATTTCTTGTAAATGTTGTTGATGCTTTTGAAGCTGATATCGGATGAGTATGAGACGAGTTATGCTTAACCTGCATTGGTACTATCAGATCTTAATCGACCTCTTTGTGTTAAATATTCACGCAAATCACCAAAGTTGAGAACAAGCAAGCAGTATAGAAATGCATAAAAACTCACTGTGACAGAAGGGCCTGTGCTAGTAAACTCGTAGATCCTGGGTTTCATTGATGTCACACCAGCTGACATTTAATTTGCACAACTTATGTAGCTTAAAACCATTCAACAATTTATTTTGCAGCAAAATTCAGATAGAGACTGGATGAAAGAAGTTATAAGCACGCAACATATGGTTCAAAACTAACAGCGACGTACTTATGACAACTTACATAACCTAACCTGGTTGTAGGCCTTCTTATTTCTAAGCAACCAGCTACTGTAAACAAAATGTCATACTAGACAAATATGTCAAATACGATTACAGAACACTCTCAAACACTCCGATGTCATGTATACCGGTAGTAAATCATCCAAAATTAACATCTAAACTGAAAAATAACCATCGAAGCGCAAAATAACCATATAAAATGAACAAATTCAGGAGCATCGTTGCGAGCTGACCTACTGAGTCACTGCCTCCTCCTCCTCCTTATTATTATTATTATTATTATTATTATTATGACCTGCTTTAATACGTAGCCTGATTCAGACAATAATAATGACAAGAATTATAATAATAATAATAATGGACAAAACAGCCAAAACCGTCACCAAGGATAGGAAATAACGGTTCCAAGTGAAACTCAAACAAAAGCGTACGATCCACATCTCTGCCGAAGAAGGGGAAGCAATATCTCAAAGGATGAGGCAATACTGGGCCAAAAGGCAAGCTCAAAACAATAAAAAGTGATTGATTTCATGTACCCCAAAGTTGGGTGATACAAATAAATAATAACAATGGACACCATACGCAAAAGAAGACTCTCCTTTTTGGCCATTTAACACGAATGAGCTCCGGAAGATTGTCCAGTCGAATCTGTGCCTACTTTGTGGGAAAGAAAACCAAAGGGATTTGGTTTACAGAGGTGGAAAAACACTTACAACAACTGGGGATATCACATGAGGACATCTTGGAACGTGGCTCTTTGAAGAAGAAACTTTGGGAAATACAGAGTTTTCAGTCAAAACCCATATTGAAAACCAGCAAGAAGTGGACCGAAGAAAGGAAGCTCACCGAAGAAGAATGCGCGAACACTGGGCCAATGTGAAAGAGTGAGGGAGAAGGCAGTTGAAATAACGTGGTCCATACAAGACTGAAACGATTATAAATAATAATAATTGTGAAAATTATAATGCAGGTCTTCCTGAAAGTCTTGAAATACTTATTCCACCATATGAGATTTCATTACACATTAACATTAGTAAAATATCACTTAAAATTTAAACTATTCGTAATGATGATGATGATGATGATAATTCTCGTTTTAAGGGGCCTAACATCTATTCGTAATGAAAAATGCCATCAGTTCACAATATTAACGAAGAAAATAAATTTTATGAAGAAATTTTTCTTTTTTGCATTTTAGCAGTAAATAAATATTTAGCACTTAGTGTTCCTACTAATTTAAACATTCCCACTACATTATAACAATTAAACTGCTCACTAGCTGTGACTATGTATGTGAGCAACTTTGTTAATATCAGGTGTTTGTCTTATGACTGTACCTGTTAACTTAACCCTTGAGAGCTGGCTTGAAAAAATATAACAAGAGGACTGGCGCCCACAGTGTGTCACTCCCTTTTTGTCGTAGTCATGAAAAATCCACAGCCTGCTTCCAGTCTCCGACCGGGTCAGGAATGGGATGAATTAAGCCCCCATCTAGCGGCGAGGATATGAACTGTGCCGGCTGCCGAGGCCTGACACACTCCTCTGGGGCAATGATTAAATGAATGACAGATGAAATGAAATGATAGTGGAGAGTGTTTTGCTGGAATGAAATATTGACAGGGAAAACCGGAGTACCCGGAGAAAAACCTGTCTGCCTCCGTTTTGTCCAGCACAGATCTCACATGGAGTGACCGGGATTTGAACCACGGACCCAGCGGTGAGAGGCCGGCGTGCTGCCGCCTAAGCCACGGAGGCTTGTTTCCTATGGACTACTCCCAATATAAATTTAGGTTTAATTATATTTTTCAAATTTAACATGCAGGAAAATGACTATACTTCTTGTAACAGTATCATTGGCCTTGATAGTCCCGGGAAAGCAGTCATCACAAAGGAGCTGATGACCAAGGTATCCCTAGATCCTAAACATGGATCAACAAGAACATGAGCTATGTGATTTTGCTGCACCAAAATAGCTGGATTTTCCCTCTTATTAGCCTACTTTTCACATTTTGCAAAAATGAGGAAAAAATAGTCTTATGAGATCGGGCAAATGTGTGTCTGGCTGGCTGTGTGTGTGTGTCCCCCTATCAACTCATAAACGGCTGGAGCAATCGAAACAAAATTTGGTAGGAGTAAAGATCTATACCTGAATATCTCACGGCCATATTTAGAAAGGATGTCAGTGCTACCAACTGCTAAAAAATCGCAATTGAAATTTGAGCTCCATGTTAGATATCTTGTAAGGTATGAATGGGAGCTATTTCAAAATTGGCACACGTATAGATAATAATATTGCAGTTTAATTTCCAGGAGGTTATACATGGCAGTGTTGCCAAAATGATTACAAGCCTGCTGATAGGTCCAATCTTTAAATGCATATAACTTCTACACTATCAATTGGAATTCAACCAAATTTCGTATATTGTATGTGTACAGAACCGGATATAACTGAGCGTATTCTTAAGACCCACCAGGGCTGCCAACTGTTAATAAATGCTCTTAATTTATTTTATCCAAAATACCAATATATCAGAAAGTATGCAAGCCGACAGCTTTAAACTACGCACACGTATAGTACCTGACATTCTATATTAATTTGGAGTAACATATATACGTCAGTGCTACCAACATGATTCTAAGCCTGCTGATAGGTCCAATTTTAAAATGCATGTAACTCCTATACTAACTAATGGATTTCATTCAAAATTGACACAACAATAGGTCATATTATTTCAGATTATTTCTGACCAATATATATATGTCATTGTTACGAACATGATTTTACCCGCGCTTTTAGATCCAATGTTTAAATGCATGTAACGTCCATGTTAACCATTCGACTTCAACTAAATTGTATTCTGTACGATGAGAGATGGAACTAAGAATATATTCAGTCACCAGGGCTGCAAACTGTAGTTCTCTATTAGGCTACATGATGCCAGGTATACAGTATTTCGAACTAATTATAAATTTCGATATTACCAACTTAATTTCGTCATTATTCTAGATAGATCCATATAGATTAATCATTGGCATGAATCTTAAATTTTAAGAAAAGTAGGCTCTTTAGTTCGTCACGGAACTTCTTGTTTTTTTTTCAGATGGTCCCGACTAACGTAAGCCGAAAATTGTCCCGCGAGGACTGGCGCCATGGGTAAATCTGACCCGACTGTAAATAATATAGAAATAACTTGAGTGTTCAAAAAGCTATGGACATAGTTCTTTTTCAGGGTGAAGTTCAAGGCTCGGAAGGAAGGTAGAGTAAGCGACAGGAAATAAGGGATGAACAAAACAAAAATATAGAGTATTATTTCAGCCTCGGATCAAAATTACGCATGCGCTAGTTCTCGGGGGTTAATTTTCCTGGATGTGATGACATCCAGTATTTACATGCCCTAACCTGAACGAAATATTACAAAAGATTTTTACTAAACCTTTGACGCTTTTCCTTGGAGAAAAATGAAAATGCGATACGCTAATCGTGTTCATTAATATTGATGATGATGATGATGATGATAATTGTTGTTTTAAGGGGCATAACATCTAGGTTATCGGCCCCTAATGGTTTGGATGATAGTGAAAGATGAGATGAGAATGAAAACTATAACTAATACTAACTACAGACTTACATACTAGAAGAAGAAATGGTAAACAAATAAAGGATAAGGAAAAGAAACGACAGGAAGGAAAGAAATGCCCTCAACCCATGAAGAATAAGGATGGAGGGACTTGGAAGGAAGGAGAGCCATGAAAGGCTGATAGGAAAGTCAGGGGAAAAAGGGGAAAATGGACCCAGGTCAGGAATCCCTCGGGATCGCCAACTCCCAAACTCACCAGCGTGAGACCTAGACAATGTAATAATATCCAGGGTGCACCAGATGTGATGGGGCTAAATACACCCTGCCTCCTTGAGAACCTTGTGCAGAAGGCAGGAGATAACATGAAAAGAAAAAGAAGGCTGACCCCTCGCCGAAGGAGGGTGTCAGAAAAGATGAGACAAGGGCTAATTAAGGCGGGAAAGGAAGAGACTCCCTAGGCCTTGGATATCCTAATACCGTCGGGGTCGGAAGAGAACAAGAGTTGACCAAGAGAGGTCGACAGGAAATAAGACGGAGAGGAGCCCGGCACAAGTAAGTTGAAGCAATGGCGGACTCAGCTAGGGTCCCGTGGTCGCCAACCCACGTCCCACTAGATGTGAGCCCCTGGGGAGTTTATTATTATTATTTTTATTATCATTAGGCCTATTCAGAGTCCGTTTGGAAGCGCAATCTTTTTTAAGATATTAATAATAATAAAAATATTAATACTACTAATAATAAAAATGCAGGTGTTACTTTGCGCCGGTCTCATTAAGACCATTGTCTGCAGGAACAAAGGACGCCTGGCACCTGCGACACGACGCGACGTCCAGTCTCCCCATTACTTGAGATTCGAGTAGCGGAGAGAAAGGGGAGGGGGAAGCTTCCTTCCTTCCGTCCGCCACGTCGCGTAAGAGATGAGGCGTTCTGCATAGAGACGCCATTAGAATGGAAGTGATATGCATTCTTCGCTCGAGAACATGGAGGGTGGATTATGTACACTACGCCACCATTACACTCCAATATCTGCAGCAAGAAAAACATGCAGAATGAGGAAACACTTGGAGATTGCGAAAAATATGAACTAGATTTATTTTCTTGTATTGTTCTGCAAGAATGTCAATTAGCCTACTGTACATCTATAATTATTAATTGAGTCGTCAAGTTACAAAACTCGTTTAATCCACTCGTGAATAAGAATCATTTTCATGGGAAACGTTTCTCTGGACTTTGCCTCGCGTATCTTTTGTGATTGGTGTTTTCTACATTTTGCTTTTTTTGTTTTTTTTTTGTTTTTTTGGTTTTGTTTTCGGTTTTGTGTTTGTTTTGTGCTTTTGTTTTTGAATTTTACTTTTTTGCTTTTCTTTCTTGGTTATGTGTTTGTTTTCTGCTTTTTTTTTTGAATTTTGCTTTGTGTTTCTTTTGTTTTGTTTTCTGCTTTTACTTTTGTGTTTGAATTTTGCTTTTTGCTTCGTGTTTTTTGTTTTTGGTTTTGCGATTGTTTTCTGGAAAATAAAAATAAAAGAAAACAAAATAAAACAAAATAAACCAGAATCAAAATAAAATAAAACAAAACAAAATAAACAAAACAAAATAAAAACAAAAACATAATAAAACAAAACAATTTAAAACAAAATAAAGTAAAACAGAACAAAATTAAATTAAACAAAACAAAATAATAAAAATAAAATCAATTAAAACAATATAAACTAATTAAATAAATAATTTTACTACATGATTCTTATTCACAAGAGGATGAAACGAGTTTTGCAACTGGACGACTCACTTGATAACTCTTTTAGTCGGCCAAACACGCATTTATTCACAATTATTATTTCGGTGGAAAATGTAGCTTCGTCAA
This sequence comes from Meconema thalassinum, assembly GCA_946902985.2. Lineage (NCBI taxonomy): Eukaryota > Metazoa > Arthropoda > Insecta > Orthoptera > Tettigoniidae > Meconema > Meconema thalassinum. Next base: position 299,395,102 of record OX336396.1, on the reverse strand, counting down.
GGAATATCATGAAATCAAACAAAATGAAATGAAAGGACATCAAATTAAACCGAATCTAATCTAATCTCATTCGTCTCATCTCATCTCATCCCATCTAATCGAATCTAATCTCTTTTAATCCAATCTAACTTCATCTAATCAAATATAATGAAATCTAATAAAATCTAATCAAATCTAATCTAATCTAGTCAAGTCAAGTCATCAAAAGTAGTCGTGGTCCTTTAACCAGATTGGCTTCGGTGGCGTAGTTGGTAGCATGCTGAGCTTCTATGCCCAAGATAGCGGGTTCAAACCCGGCCTAAGTGGTCGGATTTTTTAAGAGGGTTAAAAATCCCTCAGTATGCCTTCCTTCAGACGGGAAGTAAAGCCGGCGGTCCTATGTCATAGATTTATGCCATGATAAAAAACCTTCCGCTAATTACACTTGTGTGAGGCTAAATTATAGGTTAGATTTTACTAACACTCTTAGGTTTCTACGTCCGACAGCGGCGGTATATAGTAACCAAGTTCAGAACTAGTTGGTCGTTTACGGTGGCGTTTGGTAGCAAAAGTTGAAACTACTTGAAAATCGAATGTCTGAAGAGCCTACTTGAATTAAAAAAAGATACAGGCAGTCATTTCAAATGACGCATGCTACAAATGATACACATGTTAGAAAGGCTCGGGAGGGCTTCTCGCTTCACTCGAAGCCCCAGGACTCTTTCAACAGACTCCATTACCCATTAACTTAGGCTTCCCGCGCGGGGAACCGGGAGCGAGAGGTGCACTCTGCTGCATGACGCCACGCACTCGCCGTCTCCGTATCGCATAACGCCAGACCCCAGGAGTAAACTCAGACTCGGTGCATATGCACTGAACAACATGATGACGTCATGCACGCCGTAACCGTAACGCATAACGGTAGACCAAAGCATAACGATGAAGTCGTCCAGATCATTTGACATGATAAAACGGATAACATACACTAATACAGTCATCACAATTAACACCGGTTATCAGACAGATTCTACACACACCCAAAGTACACGGGGCTACATGACCGCGTTGTCGCGACCCCTAAACTAAGGAACCAACCAACCCTTTCACCAGTACTCCTTGAATGTTCGGCTACTATTGCAATGAGATGCGCATTAAGGATGAGTTTCCGAAACAAAAATATAGATACAAATGAGTAATATTTGTCGGGTTGGTTGGTTGGCTCTTAAGTTTCGGGGCTGCGACAACGCGGTCATGTAGCCCCGTGTACTTTGGGTGTGTGTAGAATCTGTCTGATAACCGGTGTTAATTGTGATGACTGTATTAGTGTATGTTATCTACTTGGTGTTAATTGGGATGACTGTATTGGTCTGTGTTATCTGTTTTTTAATTTAAATACTGTAACTTAGAATTTTTCAAATAGTTCCTACTTTTGCCGCCAAGCGCCACCGTCAACGACTACTAGTTCAAGTGCAGAACTTAGCTACTAGACGCCGCCTCAGTCGGCTCTTGGCAACCAACGTAGAAACCTAAGAGCGTTGTTTACATTCTTAACCTATCCAATTTAGCTTCACACAGGTGAAATTAGTGGAAGGTTCTTTAACATGCCATAAATCTTTGACATGGGACCGCCGGCTTTACTTCCTCTCCGAAGGAAAGCATACTGAGGTATTTTAACGCTCTTAAAATCCGATGGCTTCGGCCGGGTTTGAACCCGATATCTTGGGCATAGAAGCTCAGCATGCCACCGACTACGCCACCGAAGCCACTTTATATTTGTCTTCGAACACTTTGTTGGAACGCATCGATATGTTAACATATCATGTTGTATTCTGCTTCCGTAATTGTTTTGATTAATCTGTATCTGATGATGTCCGCATGATAAACGAAACTTGCTATCCCCGTAACCCTCTCCCAATAAAATCTGTGCATCAATCACATGTAATGTTTTCCATATGGAGTCCAAAATACCCCACCTGATATAAATGCACAGCTCAAAATTCGTCTGTATAAAACTCTGATCCAACCCGTTGTACTTACTCTATGGTTGTGAGACATGGAGTATCCGAAAACAGGACTTTCATAAACTACTCGTTTTTGAGAGAAAAGTTCTTCGGAAGATCTCCGGACCGGTGAGGGATGTACACACGGGTGAATGGAGGATTAGACACAATCATGAAGTAGAAGATCTGTACCATGATGCCAACATAGCTGGAACCATCAAAACCAGAAGACTGCAGTGGGCTGGACATGTAGCCCGGATGGAAGACCACCGATTGCCACGGAAACTACTGGATTTCATCCCCACAAAAAGAAGACCACCAGGGAGACCAAGGAAGCGGTGGAGTGATGGACTCCATGAAGATCTGCAACAGGCAGCGATACGTGTGGACAGTGTTGGCGGATGGCAGCTATGGACAGGAGACGATGGAGAAGGAAACTTGTAGCAGCGCGCGGTCCACTGGGCCTGATCGCGTAGAAGAAGAAGATATAAATGCACACCTATTATTTATTTAGAGTATGTATCTTAGTCCCGGGAGTGTCCTAGGTCATGTTCGGCTCGTCAGAGACTGTAGCTGCTTTCAAGCGGACACCCATGGGGTGAGCTACAAGTTACGTTCAATTTCAAGTAGTTCATAGTTTCGCTACCAGATGTTACTGACACCTAGTGGTGAACGTTGGAACTTTGATAGAGCGTTTCAACGAAATGTAACCTACAAATTTAGCTTCACACAAGTTTTAGTGGAAGGTTCTTTTACATGCCATAAATCTATGACATGGGACCGCTGGCTTTACTTTCCCTCCGAAGGAGGGCATACTGAAGGATTTTAACGGATTTAAAAAATCCGACGACTTCGGCCGTGTTTGAACCCACGATCTTCGGCATAGACGCTCAGCATGCTACCCACTACGCCACCGAAGCCGCTAATTGCACATAAATGAGCCGCCCGACTGAAAATTATCAGGCAATTGTAAATTGTAACACTGAAAATATCTTCGAAGCTTTCTAGAAGACATATTTATTGCAGAATTAATATTAATCCAGTCAGAGTCCTTTCCCTTCACTTGTGCTTGAAGTGCGGGCTTGCAAAACCATGGTGGTAAGCGCCGTGTATTTAGGGGACTGGAAAACGTCGGATAAGCTGTGTTATTGTGGTGTATGTACGAGTTCGAATTTTGAAAGGAAGCTATCGTGGCTATAAGTTAGGTATCATCAAGAAATTTGCCTTGATAAAGCACAGAAAATGTCTTCCAAGATCGTTCAGGGGGTAATTGAACGCCCCTATCTTCAGCTGTCCTTCTGAGGTTGAATGAACTCCAATCCAGCTCTAAGACCAGAATGAAATTTCTTGGTAGAATTGGGAATCGAACACCGTACCTCAAGAATTGTACCCGATAATTGTGACCGACATGACACGAGTTGATCCTTAAGGCCCCTACACACGAGCGTTTTTCTGTCGTCGTTGTCGGCTGCGAAAAGTGGTTCGTGTGTGGTCGCTTGTTACCGCCATGCCGTTAACATATAAGGCATTGGGAAAAATACTTCCCCTTATACTAAAAGACTATCGCTCTCAGGACCACATGTAAACCAATGTCGCCAGCTGTAACCGATCGCGTCCACTGATCACATCCTGCCTGCAGTGCTTTCCTTTTCACGTCAGCCGCATGCTGGCAACTTCCCTCTCGCCGGCTTTCTTCTGTCGCTATGGCATTCCTCATCACCAGGGCCCGGATGTCGATGCCGTAAGATAGTTTAAACAAGTAGTGCCGTGAAGAACTAAACAGCTATTTTCATATAACCTACGTATGTTAATTGCCTCCATCTACATACAAAATTTCAGTTTGATTGCTGTAATAGATTCGTAGATATTGAGAACCGACTAAATATTTCGCATGGTCGCCATGTTGGATTTTATATATGTAGGTCCTAGAGGTATGTATTGTTACATGAAGATTATTGTGTACGTGTAGCATTCAAACTTCAATCGCATGATTAGGACTCAAGAAGTAACAAGAAGATTTTAAAATTTCGCACAGCTGCCATCTTGTGGTTATGGAAACAATCGAAACTAATTAGATGCCAGTGGATTATCATTTGTATAAGGATTTACTGTACCAAGTTTCACTGCACTCTGATGGTTAAATTGCGAGAAACGTCCATGTGAATATTTATACTTCGCATCGCCGCCATGTTGGATTTGTGATCACCAGGTTATTTAAAGACCTATAGACGAACTTAAGTTCTTAGCCCCTATGAATATAAAAAATTCAGTTTGATTGCTATAAGTTAATAGATTCGTAGATATTCAGAGCCGTCTAAATACTTCGGATGGTCGCCATGTTGGATTGTTAAATGTATAGGCCATAGAGTCATTTACCATTAAAGGAAATTATTGCGTAGGTTCATTATTGAAACTTTCATTTCGATCGCATGATTACGACACAAGAAATAACAAACTTAATTATAAAATTCCCAAAGCTGCCATCTTGAGGTTATGTAAACAATTGAACTAAATTAGATACCAGTGCATTACAATGTGTATAAACATTTCCTGTACCAGATTTCATTGCGTTTGGAAAATTAAATCGCGAGAAAGGTCTATTTAAAATTTTCAAATTCGCTTGGCCGCCATGTTCGTTTTGTAGTTAACCGGTTTTTGAAAGTCTTATAGATGAACTTCCAGTAGCGCCCGTTATCTCCGTACATAATTTCAGGGTGATACCGCTAACAGTTTGAGAGATATAGAATGCCGGTGAAATATTTCGCACATCCGCCATCTTGTGGTTATGTAAACAATTGAACCAAGTTAGATGTCGGTGCATTACAATGTGTATAAACATATACTGTACCAAGTTTTATTGCGTTTGGTTGGTTATATCGCGAGAAACGTCTATGTAAATGTCGCAAATTCACGTGGCCGCCATGTTGGTTCTGTAGTTACCAGTTTTTCAAAAGTCACATAGGTGAACTTCTAGTAGTTCCCGTTATCACCGTAAAACATTTCAGGGAGATATCGCGAATAGTTTCGGAGATATTGATTGCTGGTGAAATATTTCGCACAGCCGCCATGTTGGATTAGTGAGAGGTAACAAAATCTAAAGGGCACGGTCGGGGTCGTCCGGAATAGTGCTATGATCTTACCGAGTTTCATTGAAATCACTCCAGCCGTTTAGATTTTATTAGGGACACACACCGACAAAAGGTGACCTCATAAGCCTTTTTTTTTTCAAAATTGAAAATAGGCTAAAAATGCACTTCAAAATGACTGTAATAAATGACGTAAAAATCGAAAAATGCACTAAAAATGGAGAAAATGATCTTATAATAATAAAGTCGCCAATATTTTAAAAGTGAAATCTTAAGCTCAAACTGAAAAGTCAATCAAAATAGATTCCTAGCAATTAACAATAGGTTTATGTTCACTTTACTCTGAGTTGCACTCACTACGCAAGTAATTCTGATGTTGTCAAATGTAAATGATCTGCGGTTATCAGGCAACAAGTTTTTATATCTCGAAAAGCTGCGCTCAACGTCAACTGATGTGATCGGAGCGTACATGAAGTAAGGAATGTCGTTTGCTGCTAAATCCTCCTCAATCCCAACCGTGCAGTAGTTTTGACCAGAAAGAATGTCGGAGATTTTGCAGAACGTGTCATACCCGGTGTTTTAGTCCAACATTTTTTTTTTTTCAGTTTTGATGCAATACCCGTAGCAATTACGCCACGATTGTTGCTAAGACTAGTTTCCACCCGGATGATTAAGGAAATGGAATCAATATTTCAATATTTTAAATTATCTTGTATCAGCTCCTAGCTTCTTCTTAACTCTGAGACACGTAACTCCCTCATATAAAGCTGTGACATGACTAAATTGGAACAAAAGGCTGATTTCTCTAAAATAACACCAAAAATAAATCTACCAAACATAAACAAATGCTCTTAAAATGCTAAAATATGAAAAAAATGCCAAAAGATGCAAAATAAAAATGACATATTTGACGATGGGATGGCCCGTCCGTCATTTCTATGTACTTCAGCATTGTTTTAGACAGCTCAGTAAAAAGATGACATGTCATCAACATCCGGGCCCTGAAGAACTAGTAATACTTATCCGGATAATTGCAAAGTTGGTGATATAAAGAATGAAACTGCCCAAACTGTTGCCGGACTTCCACATTCTTCGCGTTTTCCTTTTTCTTTTTTTTTTTTTCGTCTTCGCATGAGCAAAAGAAGTACAGCCTCCTCTTCAGAATCCACACTGTGAATGACCGAAGTTCCTCTTGCCGAACGGCATAAATAAATCCCATTATACAGTGAGTCCGGGAATGTTCTCCGCAGCGCCTACATGCGTCTGCGAGAGCTAGCTACAGCAGTTACGTTGGTAGCACGGCTGCCGCTTGCATCATCTTTACTTAGTATAAAACAAAGTCCCCGATTCTGGGATGTTACGGCTAAACTCGAGAACTACTGGATGGATTTTGATGTGGTTTTCACCATTCTGTAAAGGATAGATCGAGTATGATTTCTGTAGAAAATAATTTGTTTATGATCAAAGGAAGCCGAGCAGTAACGATTTTAGTGGAAAAGTCGATAAAAAAAACTAGCGTACGAGCGCTTTTTAAGCTTACGCTGGGCAAACCGTTAAAAATATCTAAATACTATGAGTGTAAGAATTGTTCAGCATGAAAAGTTCTACAAAAAAGTCCGGGAGAGCATATGTCTATCTTTCATACATCGCCCACTATAAGGGAAAAACTGAAGCTTGTCTCTTACAGCTTTATGTGCTGTCGACGTAGAAATTCCTTTTTGTTGAGCTAATTTTCGTGTTGATTTACTTGGACTACGCAGCATTATATCGGAGATTTCATCAAGTTTTACGTCTGTTAAAAGCGTAGGCCTGCCTGTTCCCGGTACATCGTGAACTGAGCCAGTCACACGAAATTTACTTACCAAATCCCGAACGGTATCACGGTTTGGACACATTGAATTAGGAAACCGCGTCTGAAATCTTAATTTTACATTTTCTGTAAACCGATCGCCTTCGCGAAAAACGTATTCCACCAAAAAATACTCTCTCTTCAGTAGTAAACATTACTGCCTGTCTACTGTTGCACTCTTCCAATAATAATCTATTTGAACGCTCGCTGACTGTAGTACACGCTGGATACCTGCAGGCTCGCATGCTTATCGCGATACACATCGACAGCTCACAAGGGGAAGTCCCGCTTTGAAGGACACAGTGCAGTGCAGCCAACTAAAACTCATGACTCAACCACTCCAAGCTGCACCTACCCACTGCGGAGAACATTCTCGGGCGCCCTGTCTTACTCCATCCGCGGTGAAGCTGGCCGGACCATATTTTGACGCTGGCCTAGCCACACATTGTGGCCATACTGAACTAAAGAAGTGGTCCGGGCGGCGACAAATAAGCGTATTTTTGCAGTCCACAGTAAAACGCTCGTGTGAAAATGTCTCTACCTACTGTAGTAGCTAGGTCGCTTTAATGCTGTAGCAGAGTTGCAGTGCCAAGGTTTATAACACTGCGTGTAATGAAGACTCCGACATCAGTTGTAAACAAACAAACTGGGGAAGCTCTTGTTAAGATAAGAAGAGAGGCTTATTTCTGTTTCACATCACGGACCGGCTTACAATGGCAAGTTTGCCTCACCTCACAGATACTCATCGGCACGGCTCGAGTTGGGCTGGATTATAACTGGGACAGACTTCAGAATGAGCGATAGTGCGTTGAGTTTAAATATACAAACTGACCATTCTTTTTTGAGGCTTATTTATTTATTTATTTATTTATTTATTTACCGTATGGCTTTTAGTGAAGCCTCCGTGGCTTAGGTGGCAGCACGCCGGCCTCTCACCGCTGGGTTCGTGGTTCAAATCCCGGTCACTCCATGTGAGATCTGTGCTGGACAAAACGGAGGCAGACAGGTTTTTCTCCGGGTACTCCGGTTTTCCCTGTCAAAATTTCATTCCAGCAACACTCTCCACTATCATTTCATTTCATCTGTCATTCATTTAATCATTGCCCCAGAGGAGTGCGTCAGGCCTCGGCAGCCGGCACAGTTCATATCCTCGCCGCTAGATGGGGGCTTCATTCATTCCATTCCTGACCCGGTCGGAGACTGGAAGCAGGATGTGGATTTTCATTATATGGCTTTTAGTACCGGGAGTGTCCGAGGACATGTTCGGCTGTCCAGAGGCTGTAGCTGCTTCAAGCGGACATCCATAGGGTGAGCTACAATTTACGTTCAATTTCAAGTAGTTAGTTAGTTAGTTATTGTTGTTTTAAGGGGAGGAACTACGAGGTCATCTGCCCCTAATTTCAAGTAGTTCCAACTTTCACCAATAGATGTCCGTGATACCTAGTGGTAAACGTAGGAACTTTGATAGAGCGTTCCAACGAAATCTAACCTAGTTTAGCTTCATACAAGTTTAGTCTGTGGAGGAATCTTTTACATGCCATAAATCTATGACATGGGACCGCCGACTTTACTTCCCCTCCGAAGAAAGGCATACTGAAGGATTTTAACGCTCTTAAAAAAACGACGACTTCAGCCGGTTTGAATCCGCTATCATGGGAACAGCAGTTCACCATGCTACCAACTACGCCATGGCAGCCGTTTTCTTAATGGCTCAAAATGGCACACATTTAAGGACAAAATGGGACAGTTACAGTGGCTAATACACCATGCGCCTAAATAGACCCGTCACTTCACAAAGGATTCTGACAGCTATAACTATGCAGTAATATTATGGCAAAAACAGTTTCTATGTTATATTGTAAATAATTACGATATCACACATTTGTTATTATTATTAGTACTTTTACTATGAAGGTGAGTGGTTATCGTGTTGGGCTATCAACTCCAAGCTTGCAGGTTCACTCCTGGCCGTGGTAAGTGATTTTTGAAAGGCGACAAAAAATCGATACGCATATCATACGTTGTTGGCATGTTAAAGAACCCATTTGAATTTAGTAGGCCGTGTTTATAATGGCAAAATTAATCTCGGGATTGTCTGCCAACACAAAGTTTCTCCTTTCTCTACTAGAGAGCGCTATAGTGTCATGGAACTTAGATATCTAACCTCTTTGACTTTCATAGTGCTCCAAGGAACGACAAAATTCGACATGCAAGCTGCCCTCTGGGAGTTAAATAACAAAGCTTGCACCCAGTATCATAGACTATTATGATTGCCATCACCATCCGCACTACATTCAAATATTCATATATGGTGCTTTCTTTCCATATAATACTTTTCTTTTTAATATTATCGGTGAAGTAGCTTCACCATTAGCTTATTCAAACATATCACCAGACAAAATAAGGCAGATGACCTCAATGTTCGCACATTTAAACAATAGTCATCATCAGTGTGGAGAAGTTTCTAGAAATTCGTAAAATTTCAAGCAATTATATGAAATAGTCAGTCATTAACAAAGCTACATTTGGCTTAGGCATGGTGGTATATACAGTATGTCGTGGGCTGATAGTAAAACCCATCACTTGTTGAAAATCCTAGTAATTTCATTAAAAGTCGGCATTTAGTGTAGAAAGGAAGAGTTGCATCACCTGACGTGTTTCTTAATGAAGTGATGGGCCTAATTAGACGGTGTAAGAATAGCACATAATGCAACGAGCCTATAATGGCAATAATTAAGACACAAGTATGTTTATAAAATTAGCAAAGCTCGTTTTATAATTTCCACAGGAGTGTCTAATTTCTATTATAGGCGAGTTGCATACGACTGTTTATGGTCGACAAAAATTATAACTTTATTGTATTATATGTTCGAACAGAAATATTCATAAATATCTGTCGAGATTCAGTCACTTGAATTTAGTGATCAGTGTGCAAACGCAGGGTTTTCTGTATGTGCTTTACAAGTTATCTGACCCACGCACCGAAGTCGTTTGAAAGCAATGCCCTGTGTAGAAATTGGTGTTGGAGATATTATGGTACAGTGCTATTTATTCTCACATATTTACCAGTTTATTTACGCGATCATATAGGACGGTGCACTTTCCATGTCGGTTATTTGTATAGCAGGATGCAGTGTTGCAATCTTTTGGACGTAGATTCATACATTTCTTCCATATGTCATAGTATTTTCTTGTTACCGTAAAGGTTCGTGCTGATTTTGTCTTTGTGTTTGGGATTGTAACTACAATGGTTGATCCGATATACAATTTGAACTTTCAAATCATGTAATTCATGTCCGACATGTTGGATTTTGAGTGCATGTGTGAAGCTATCCTTACCTAATTGGTCAATGAATGAGCTCTGATTGGGTGGAGAAACTGATCATAGTGAAAAATAGAACTTTAATGACCCTCATTATGATACAGTTTCCTGTCATATAATATTTACATTTGGACTTCGTCGAACATAATAGTACATTATGCAACGAGCCTATAATGACAATAATATTAAGACATGAGTATGTTTATAAAACGAGCGAGTTGCATACGACTGTTTATGGTCGATGGTGGGGGAGTGGATAGAGTGTCGGTCTACTAACCCCAAAATATGCAGGTTCGCTCCTGGCCGTGGTAAGTGAGTTCAGAAAGGCGGCAAAAATACGACACGCATGTCATACGATGTTGGCATGTCAAAAAACCCATTTGAATTCAGTAGGCCGTGTTCATAATGGCAAAATTCATCTTGGGAGTTTCCGCCAACACAAAGTTCCTCATTTCTCTACTAGAAAGCGCTATAGTGTCTAAGGAGCTTAGATATCTAACCTCCTTGACTTTCATAGTGATTCAAGGAACAACGAAATTCGACATGCAAGCTACCCTCTGGGTGTCAAATTACAATGCTTGTACCCGGCACCCGAGGCCATACGATATTATATTATTATTATTATTATTATTATAACTATTTTATGTTCCAACATAAATATTCATAAATATCTGTCGAGATTTCGCCAGTTTTATGTTCTGAACAGAGCGCAAGAGTGGCATGACCTCCTCGATTACCATGCAATGACATTAGGCTACGCAGTGAAATTTAAATTAGAAGGCCGTGGAACTCAGGGCTGGAGCGATGCTATTCTTATCTCATTGGTCAAACAACTGTTTCTTGAGCTCTGATTGGTGGGAAAAACTGTTTTATAATGAAAAATAGTGTTATAATGAGCGTCATTATAGTACAGTTTTCTAACATATAATAGTCAGGGTCGAACATAAATTACATTATCAGCCAAGTCACTTCATAATGATCCGGTGTGCGATGCTACGTGATTTGGCTGAAGCAGTGGATTTTTACAGAGTACTTCATAATTAACTACAAGGGTTTTGTTATCATGTCATGGATTGTAATGATTCTCAAACAAACACAATTCGGCGAGAAGAAACATTTGCCAATCTCGGGAAATGATGAGTTATTGTAAATGTGAAATTGCCATGCGATGACAGCTCCCTGTTATATACCATTAATTATAAGCTGTGTGCAATTATATATACAATAATTGACGTTCGAAACGCACGGTAATTATATAGTTGGTGAAATGTTAAACCATAGTAACCTCGGGCAGCATCTGCTTGGTTATTAAATTTCACTCCGTGCTTCAGGGTTAATATTTTAATGCAAGAAAAAAATAACAAAATATTATTGCACCATAAATATAATGCAGTGTGACACTTGCAAGCACTAGGTGTGGTATACAAAACAAAAGTTTGGTGCTTTTCTGTCGGTCAACACGAATGTACCCAAAAGAGCTGGGTTATGCCCTAATCCTGAAATAAATTACATGAGATTAATAAATACACTAGGATGACCAGTTTCGATCGTCAAGCGATCATCATCAGATCCATTACACTTAGGCCATAGCATCTATGTTTGAGAATACAGGTGAAAAATATATACAATATGTACAATTATTTAGTTGCAGTGTTGGTAATGCAACTGTAAATGTGGTACATCTAATGTTAGGTGAAATTCTAAAATGGTGATAAAAATCCGGAATTTGTCTGTTCGGGGTGATTATATGGTTATACAAAATCAACTATGGTTATACTGTAATAATACAGGCTGATACTTATCCGGTTGTCTTCCTAACTGGGACTTGAAGAAGTTTCTTGTTCACTCTGGTACCAGTTACAGTCGACTAACCGGGTGTTAACTGGACGAGACTGGTTTTTCCCTTTCTACCCCTTTTTGTTGCTATGTTCGTTCTGAGGTCAGTGCCATATTTATTTGTGTGACGTTGCCAAGTCTAGATAAGAATGTATGTTATTGAATTCAGGAAGATCTACAACTTTTAAAGACCGTGGAACTATCTTCGCCACGCGTGGACTAATAAGCCATTAAAACTAAGCGGTACACGATCTATTGAAGACGTCCCGGCACCTTTAATACTGCCGCGCATAACGGCCTAGGTTTATTGCAGAAAAAAGTACATGGTACACCTGATCCAAATAACATTTACCTATAACCACCGCTAAAGTTTTGTTTACTTAGGCAAAACTGAAAAATGGCTTCAAACTTCACAAAGATATGGTATACTTTTGGGTTTACATCAGATGATGATAAGTAGGGCTCTGATGTTGATGACATGTCATCTTTTTACTGAGCTGTCTAAAAAAATGCTGAAGTACATAGAAACTGCAGACAGGTCACCCCGTCTTCAAATATGTCATTTTTATTTTGCAACTTTTTGCATTTTTTTTGTTAGTTTTCCATTTTAAGAGCAATTTTTAAAGTTTGGTAGATTATTTTGGTCATATTTTACATAAATCGGCCTTTTAAGGTCATTTGTTTTCCAATTTAGTTATGTCACAGCCTTATATGAGGGAGTTACGTCTCTCAGACATAAGAAGAAGCTATTACATTTGACAACATCAGAATGACATTCGTAGTGCAGTGCAACTCAGACTAAAGTAAACATAAACCTTTTGTTAAGTGCTAGAAATCTATTTTGATTGACTTTTCAGTTTTATCATAAGATGTCGTCTTTGAAATATTGGTGAGTTTATTATTATAAGATAATTTTCTCCATTTTATAGTACAACTTTCGAATTTTTGAAATATTGGTGCGTGTATTACTATATTATATTATTATAACACCATTTTATCCATTTTATAGTGCATTTTTTGAATTTTTAGGTCATTTATTACAATCATTTTTGAAAATTTTAAATGCATTTTTAAACTATTTTATGGCATGTTGATGACATGTCATCTCTTTACTGAGCTGTCTGAAACAATGCTGAAGTACATAGAAACTCCGGACAGGCCACCCCGTCATCCAATAAGTCATTTTTATTTTGCATCTTTTTGCATATTTTGCTATTTTTCCATTTGAAGAGCATTTTTTAAGTTTGGTAGAATTTTTGGGCCTTATTTTAGAGAAATCGGCCTTTTAAAGTCTTTTTTTTTCTAATTTAGTCATGTCTCAGCTTTAAGCCTATATGAGGGAGATACGTCTGTCTGAGTTAAGAAGACGCTAGTCTGATACAAGATAATTTAAAATATTGAAATATTCATTCATTCATTCATTCGTTTATTTGCAATTGGGGGTGTGTCCCCCGGTGGCAAATTAGATATACATAACAAATAAATAATTGTACATAACAATTCACTAACAATTAAACTGGAGTATTTACACAAATAGTCAGTCTTGTCTTAAACACACCTATATGTTTGGGGAAAGGCTCTAAGACTGCGGCAGGTAGAGAGTTCCAGTTATCAATGGCACGGTTAATGAAAGAATATTTACCATAATTTGATTGCTGTGGTCGTCCCTTAACTTTGAAAGGATGATCGCTCCTACCCATGTAAGTGGGCTTCCCCATACACTTGCTAAGCTCACCCCATGCTGGTTGATTTGTATACGTGTTGTACATAGCGCAAAGTCTAGATTTCATCCTCCTAGCCTCAAGTGATTCCCACCCAAGTTTCTTTAACATACGGCTCACACTGCTCGTGGGATTAAAGTCACTGAGCACAAATCTAGCGGCCTTTCTTTGTACCATTTCCAACTCATTTATGAGCCCTACTTGATATGGATCCCCAACCGCCGAGGCGTATTCCAGAATAGGTCTTACAAGTGACAAATATCCTAATTCTTTAGCAGAGGTACTACTTCCTTTTAATGCCCTCATTACAAAGTGCAGGGATTTGTAATTTTAGAAACTACACATCCTACATGACTACTCCATTTCATATCATTTCTTACGTGAACGCCCAAATATTTGCAAAAATCTTCTTCTACGAGTATTTTCGAACCAATGTTAAAATTGAAAATCTTGCCTTCTCATTTTCCCTATTTTTATTAGACTACATTTTCTTGTGTTTATTTTCATTTTATTTTCAATCGCCCACTTATAGACCAGGTTCAGGTCATCTTGAAGTACTGCATTGTCTTGTGAGTCATGTATCTTTCGATATATTACACAATCATCCGCAAACAATCGACAGTCACTGCGAATCCCATTTGGTAAGTCATTTATAAACACCAAAAATAACGAAGTTCCGATTACGCTGCCCTGAGGGATACCCGACGTTACGGTAATTTCATCCGAGAAACGGCCTTCAACTTTCACTTTCTGGGAACGATTCCATTTCATTGATTAACCGGGTGGAAACTAGTCTTAGCAACAATAGTGGCGAAATTGCTGTGGGTATTGCATCAAAACTGAAAAGAGTGCTGGACAAAAACACCCGATATAAAACATTACGCAAATTCTCAGACATTCTTTCTGGTGAAAACTACTGCATGGATGGGATTGACGAGAATTTATCAGCAAACGACCTTCCTCACTTCAAGTACGCTCCGATCACATCAGTTGATGTTGAACGCAGCTTTTCGAGATATAAGAACTTGTTGGCTGATAACCGTAGATCATTTACAATTGACAACATCAGAATGACATTCGTAGTGCAGTGCAACTGAGACTAAAGTGAACTTCAACCTTTCGTTAAGTGCTAAAATCTATTTGATTGACTTTTCAGTTTGAGCTTAAGAAGTCATTTTTGAAATATTGGTGAGTTATTAATATAAGATCATTTTCTCCATTTTATAGGGCATTTTTCGAATTTTTAGGTCATTTATTACAGTCATATTTGAAAATGTTAAGTGCATTTTATAAACTGTTTACGGCATCATCATCCTGGCCCTAACGATGATATTTTTGCTGAGTAATTTCTACTGCTTTCTTCCTCTGCAAACGTAGCAACCGCAGAGCGAAGAGTTCCCAGAGGCTCTTGTCAGACATTTTATTGCTTGTAGGCTAACTCGACACAGTAAGCTTTTGTTGACATCAAATTGCCGATATTCGTTGAGTTAACAATACAGACAAAGCCGCATAACGTCAAATGTGTGAAGTCGTGTTAATGATATGGACGTGGCCATGATAATGTGTCCAAAAACAAAGCCCGCTGGCTTCAATATCTGATACAGCTTCGATACTCCTATCCCCATGGCAACAACGGTGCATTTTCTATGTTTTCCGCCAGATGGCTGCCCGAGTATAGGTTAGCCTGACAATAGCCTCTGGGAGCTGTCTGCCCGGTGGTTGCTGCGTTAGGTGCTAGAGGCGTTACTATGCATCCCCTAATGAACACGCCAGCTGTCGGTATTTTAGCAGGCTAATTCTATTTGTGAAATACATTAAATTGGTGTATTATTACGTGCAGTTTGACAAACATCGGTCTAGAAATACAGTTCCTGGCACTAGTTTTGATGAATTTCGCTTTGGAGGAACAACAGTCATCCAATTAAACAATATTGTAATTCGTTTATACTATAAGTAGCAACCCGACCCGGCTTGGCCCGGGAACAGTTATGAATGCATTACGTGATAAGCGCTTTTTTCCTATATCAATGAACTGCGACCAATATCCGTTTTACCTCTCGGCATGATGGGTTAAAATCACTGACTGGACTATTAATTATATTATCATGGAGATGCCTGTGCAACAAATTCTTGTCAGACGTAATTTAAGAATGGCGAGGTGCATGAAACACAAATCCCCCTTCCGTCCAATCTTAACTTGACTGTGAATTTTGCGGAACGAAAAGTTCACAGGCGAAATGAAGAAAAGCCGAGTTGCACTTTCAGGGAAACTCCAAACACAACCACCCTTCTCAGAAGTCTTAATTCAACTCGACTCAACGGTGTGATGCTGGCTGTATCTGGGGCAATAGTTTCGCCCGCTAGCTAGGTTGTAACAGGGATGATAGACTCGCTCTTAGCTAGCTGGTAAACTGTCGCCTCAGTAGTTGAATGGACATGGTTGGAAGAAATTAAAACGTAAAAACACTTTTAGTGGGCGATGTGTTGAAGATAGACATATGCTCTCCCGGACTTTTTGTATAATTTTTCATGCTGAACAATTCTTACACTCATAGTATTTAGATATTTTTAACGGTTTGACCAGCGTAAGCTTACAAAGCGCTCGGACGCCAGGTTTTCTTTCGACTTTTCCACTGAAATCGTTACTGCTCGGCTTCCTTTGATCATAAATAAATTATTTTCCACAGAAATCATCCTAGAGATATCCTTTACAGAATGGTGAAAACCGCATCAAAATCCATCCAGTGGTTCTCGAGTTTACCCGTAACATCCAAGAATCGGGGACTTAGTTTTATACTAAGTAGAGACTACCACGAGCAGTTTGACAAACATCGGTCTAGAAATACAGTTCCTGGTACTATTTTTGATGAATTTCGCTTTAGAGGAACAACAGTCATCCAATTAAACATTATTGTAATTCGTTTATACTATAATTCTCGGATTATGATGGCCTCCAAGCTACGGCCCGCGAGCACCACCAATCTGTAAGTAACCTAAATCATGTATCTGTTAGGTAGTCAGCCCAGAAGCTGAGAATTATCGCCATATGCTAGTTCGATAGATGCCCACAACAACTCAAAGCAGCACTATAATGAGGCGTACCAGGCAAGATGAGGTGTGAGGTAGTGTGCCATTGCTTTGCTCACTGAGTCAGAACAATTGTACCAACCCTATGAGTAGAACATTTTAAGTAAATCATATAAAATAATAATCAAATGATTTGATTTAACGACCAATTAAAAACACATAATGTAATTAAACATTTGAAATATAATTAATGATCTGCGATTCATCCTAACACCTTACATAGATAATTCACATTGAAATTGATCATTATAATTGACAATGACAATTGTTATTGATATTTCATGTCGTGAGCTCCCTCATGCGGCTAATGGCTGACCCGGAGATTCTAACGTCTGCCAGGGACGGTTAGGGATCTCAGCCAAGATGATTTTACAAAATGTGGTGGTTTTCCGTTGCCTTCCTAATCTCAATGCTGTAGACCAAACGAGTCGGTTCATCCGAACCATTTCTTTCCCCCCAGGGTGCCCCGAAGCTCTGCCCGCATATCCACCCTCTAGAGCTCTGAGGTGTGAATTATCTGTTCAGTATTAACATACGGCTTACTGGATTGACACACCTCTACATAGGAAAATATGAATAATCTGCATGGGTGGTAAAGAGCTTATTCACCAATCTTTTCCCCTCCTCCATT
This sequence comes from Meconema thalassinum, assembly GCA_946902985.2. NCBI lineage: Eukaryota > Metazoa > Arthropoda > Insecta > Orthoptera > Tettigoniidae > Meconema > Meconema thalassinum. The sequence continues at coordinate 299,377,591 of OX336396.1, read as the reverse complement.
TTTAAGGCAACGAATCGTTATGGTGATTATCAAGGTGCGGGGTCCTAGTACGTGTGGAATGAAGTTAGAACGCACCCTACTATAGGGCAAGTAGAAGTTCCTCCTGGGACCTTCGGGTGTACCAATGAGCACATGTGACGTACAGTGGATGAATGGACTGATCGAATGGTTCGTCGTCCGTTGTGAACAAGCTGGCAGTTCATAGGGCGTGCGATAGTAATCTGATCGCACTGTTTACGTACTAAGACCCCGTAGCTTGGTAAATAGACTTTATATAACGTAACATTGCTTAGTTGAGCGTAAACAGAGTTGTTTTTCTTTAATTTAATTCATTGTTTGTTATGGCTTTCTACGGGCAACGTTCACACAACGCAGCTAATGTTCTGTCCAGCAAACCACTTCTCCTTTGCAGTGTCGCCGCAGATACAAAAGTCTTAAGCTTATTCCTACCGAGATGTTGAGTGGCTTGTTTCTCCCGTGCATTCTTCATTCCTCAATTATTCAATGGTCTATGACATATTCTGTATCTCTTTTATTTTTCTTATCCCTCATTGCTTCTTTCAAATCCATTATACTAGGAAATGTTCGTAGGTAAACGGTCGTAAGTATAAATTCCCTTAGGGGTCGATAAATTCGATCGTAGCAACCTTAATACATCATCATCCCTGGTATGGTATGGTATGGACTTCATCTTGGGTAAAGGATTTATGATGAAAATCAATAAATGTAAAACATAATACAATGCAGCCAAAATAAATCCGAAACCTATATTGACATCAAAACGGCAGGTTAAAAGCTAAAGGAAGTAGGAGACTTTAGCTACTTAGGAAGAAAAATAACCAGTGATGGACGAAGCAAAAAAGATATAAAAAGTAGGTTGGCTCAGGCAATGATAGCCTTTCTACAGCAGAGAAATATGTTGGACATCAAATATAGATTTAGGTATTAGAAGTCATTTTTGAAAGAAGTGAAACTTGGACTGGTGGTGCAGTAGAAAATAGGAGAATAGAAGCATTTGAAATGTGGTGTTACCGGAGAATTATGATCAGATGGGTAGATAGGGTTTCAAATTAAGAAGTATTAAGACTAGTGGGAGCGGAGTGGTTATGTGAAGAACAGCCCAAATTCATCAACATAAACGGGAGGACAGCATCAGGCTTAAGGCCTGGACAAAATAACTTCCTTAAGAGAAGATTAGACTGAAAGGATTGGGCTAAGGAAATGCGGCCTGGTTCTTTCAATACTAGACTGAACATTGAGAGTAAATACAATACTTTTATTTTTATGGTGAAACTTGCAAACACAATAATAAATAAGCCTTAATTAAAAAAATAGTTATGCTGGCCCGCCTGGGGCAATTTCAAATGTTCATTAATTTTATTTAGGTTGGCACAGCCATGTGCTATTATTCAAAAGTTCATTCTGCTTGATGCACACACAAATTTAATATTCTTGCACTTGCTAGCAAACACTTACAACGAAGATGATTAAGATAATAATAAAAAAGGCACAAACTTATCTTTAGTGGCGATGACTCGAAAGCATGCTGACGGAGACTGCCGTGGCCAATACTTGATTTTTTGGCAGTAGAATTTGAGATGTCCAGCATCAGGAAAATAACTTCGCCAGGGCGATCTTCTTCTTCTTCTTCTTCACCAGCGCTGTACATTGTTTAACATCGTTAGGTTTTGATGTTATTTCTTGAATGCCAAATAACATGGCATTTTAGAACTGCGATTTGATGCAGCTTCTTGCGGTTTGAAGTAAAATGTAGAATGCACTTTCTCAGTGCTGAAGCTCTCTGCTGTTGCGTTTCCTGGTAGTTTCAATCATAAATGCAGATTAGGCCCGAAGTTTAGAAGGTCCCGGAGAAGGGCGGAAGGCACGAATGCCTCTCGCTAGTTGAAGAAGACCGTAGAAGGTTTGAAGAAGGAATGCTGATGGAGAGCAAAACGCCGCCACTTAAATAATAACATCATAGAAACGTCTGGAAGCCAGGCTGGCGGGCGATGATTGGCCAGGGCAAGCTGTGACGTCAGTCATACAGGAAGGCAGCAAGCAAGTCGACACCCCTTTCAGTATGCGAGCGTATGCTGGAGGTGCATGACCTTTAACAGGCTGAGGTAAGAGTCTTAGATATATATATAGAGAGATTAAACACTAGTAATAAACATTATAATGTTAACAGAAATGAATAAGTACATATGTTTTCGTTCGGTGGTCTCAAAAGCATTTAACTGACAAATGCGGCACGAAAGAAAAACGCACTATAAACATCACGAAAGTGATCATGCTCCGAGACCCCCGAAAGAAAACAATCAAAGAATCAGTTACAAAAACGTGAACAACAATAAAGAAGATGACACTAAGCCTCAACAGGCAAGATAGCAACCATAGAAATTGGTCTAGTATAGACACCCTTACTAGTGAGAACATCTACAACTCTCACATGATTATCACGACCCAAATGGCAGTGAGTTACCCTACCAATATTCCATACGAGAGGGGGACTTGGATCTCGCAAAAGAACCATATCTCCCACTCGCACATCAGGCTGGGAAAGCCGCCACTTCTCTCTTCTGTTAAGTGAGCCGAGATACTCCAGCTTCCAACGGCGCCAAAAGGAGTTTCGCAAAGAGTCTAACTTTCTCCAGAAAATAGGCAACCTGAGATCACAGCGTCGACTCAGCAAAGGAGGCTTAGAAGCTAAAGAACAGCCTATTAAAAATTGGCCAGGTGTTAACGGAAGAAGATCTTTAGGATCGTTAGACAAAGGCGTGAGCGGCCTAGAATTTACGATACCCTCAACCTGAATAATTAAGGAATTAAATTCCTCATAGGAAAGGATGGCTGAACCAAGGGTTTTCTTCAGCTGTCTCTTAGTGAGCTTTATGCAAGATTCCCAACGACCACCATGATGGGGGGGCGTAAGGGGGAGTGAAATGCCATTTGAATCCCTTAGCATGAGAAAAATTAGAAAACTGTTCCTTAGCAGAAGGAGGGGTAAGTGCAGTTTTCCAAAGATCAAAAGTACTAACGAAAATTTTTGCGTTATCTGAGAAAACCTCAGAAGGAACACCCCTTCTAGAGGCAAATCTAGAAAAGGCTGCTATAAAATAAGGAGTAGAAGCACTTGTAACCAACTCAAGGTGAATGGCTCCTGTCACCATGCACACAAATAAAGAAATATAAAGTTTACCTAACAACTTTCGCTTAGATAAAGGGGAATTAACTTGATAGACATAAGGACCGGCATAATCGATACCCGTCAGGGCGAAAGGCTTACTAGATTCGGAACGAAAATATGGCAAGTTTCCCATAATTTGCGTGATTGGCGGGGGCTTGGATTTGAAACAAGGTATACATTTCCGAATAACAGAAGAAACTTCATGAACACCGTTAATGAGCCAATATTGCTCGCGAATTAAACAAAGCAAAGTGCGGGTGCCAGCGTGCAAATTCTGATAATGAAATTTCTTTACTATGAGAGTAGAAATAGGATGTCTAGAAGGAAGAATAATGGGATGTTTTTTCTCATCTGAGTAACTAGAATTTTCTAGCCTGCCCCCCACTCTTATTAATCCATCTTGGTCCAAAAAAGGGGTGAGAGGTAAAAGCCTACTAGACTTTGGTAAAGCTTTTTTGCTTAAAAGCGTCTGATACTCAAGAAAGAATACTTCTTGTTGCATAAGAAACAAGATTCTACGAGTAGCAAATTCCAATTCCATTTTAGTGAGAAAGGGTTGCGGCTTCACAGGCTCATCAAGAACAAGAAATTTCCATCGAAATAAGTATGCTACCACCCGAATTAATTTATTAAATGAAGAGTAAAGCTGAAAAAGACTAGTAGCAATAGAAGTTAGAAAAAGGGAAGCGGTAACAATGCGAGCATCAGGAACATCTTCTGCGAGCGGATTAGATGAACGAGGCCAACAAGAAAAATCCTGACTGAGCCACGCCGGACCATTCCAGTATAGTTTAAGAGAAATTAATTTCTTGGGCAAACAGCCACGTGAAATTATATCAGCGGGGTTTTCTTTCCCCGGAACATGATTCCATTGGTCAAAATGAGACAACTCTTGTATTTTAGAAACGCGATTAGCCACAAAAGTGGTCCAATGCGAAGAAGGTTTTGAAAGCCAAGCTAACACGATGGAAGAATCACTCCAAAACCATGTGGTCGAAAATTTCAAATTTAAACTGATTTTTAATTTGCTGGCTAATTCCACAGCCATTACAGCAGAACATAATTCCAATCTAGGCAAAGATATGGATTTGAGTGGGGCTACCTTTGATTTTGCACAAATTAAATTGGAAAATCCGGGTAAAGTATTGGAAGGGCGGCCTACTAAGTAGGCGCAGCAACCGTATGCCTTTTCAGAACTATCTGCAAATACGTGCAAATCGAAATACTGACATGAAATGTCGGAAATTAAAGTGCGAGGAATAGAAATTTGAGAAAGATCTAACAAACTCTTGCGGTATTTCAACCACTCATCCAAAAGGGGGGAGGGTACCTTTTCATCCCAACCAATTTTCAATAACCAAAGTTTTTGCAAGAAAATTTTTGCAGTAATAACCACCGGAGCAATGTACTGCAATGGATCAAAAACTCTTGCTATTTCCGATAATAATTGCCTTTTCGTTCGAGGGTGAAACTCAGATAAGTGTACCTGATAGGAAAAGGTATCTGAAGAAGGAGACCAAAAAACACCCAAGGTTTTAATAGCTGATTCCTCAGTAGGAAGCGCAACACATTTGTCAACAGGAGTTACTTGTGAAAAGTTAGATAAAAATTCGGCTGAGTTCGAGTTCCACTTATGAAGGGTAAACCCACCACCGGAAAGAAGAGAGTTTAAATCTTGACAAACAGGAAGTGCGTCAGAGATACTAGGAAAGGAATACAGAAAATCATCTACATAAAATGCAGTTTTCAAAACTTCAGAAGCTAGAGGATGAAAAAGATGACCATCTTGTTCGGCCAACATGTGAAGAGATCGTATTGCGAGAAAAGCAGACGGCTTAAGACCGTATGTCACTGTTCTTAAACGAAATATTTGTATAGGTTTTGCATAGTCGTCTCGCCACAAAATTCTTTGCAAATCACGTTGTTCTGAATTTACTAGAATTTGCCTATACATTTCCTTGATGTCAGCAAGAACAGTAATGGGGAATAGACGAAAATTAAGTAAAACTGAAGTAAGATCTGTCTGAATAGCGGGTCCAGAATGCAGAGTGTCATTGAGAGAAACACCATTAGCATCTGGAGATGACCCATTAAAAACCACTCTTATCTGTTCTCGGGTGGAAGAATTTTTCCAAACCGGATGATGATTAAGATATACTATTTCTTTAGGAGAATTACTAATTTCTTCAGATTTTGGAACTACTTCCATGTGATTCGCTGATTCGTATTCTTCCATGAAGGAAGTATACTGAGTTTTTAAGACAGCATCTTTTTTAAAGCGATTTTCAATTGCGAATAAAGCTTTGAGAGCTCTGGAATGTGATTCTGTAATAACAGGGGGGATAAAAAAGCGAGGAAGAGTAACCACGAATCTGCCTTCAGTAGTGCGAACAGTGGTTTCTACGTAGTGTGTTTCACAGATCTCATTATTGAGAGAATGAGGTGAGGTGACTTGAATATCCTCAATGTCCCAGAACTTAATTAATTCTTGATTTAAATCAGCACCAACAAAATAACAATGAGATTTTTGTTGAACGGGGTTGCGGTATATTTGCCCAGTGGCAATCCAACCAAAATCAGTTCTACGAAAGAAAACATCACGGGCAACTTTAACCTTTTCCGGATGTAAACATTGCCAAAAAATGCTGGCACTTAAAAGAATTTCTACAGATGAAACTCTGTTGAAATTCGGATCTGCAAGTTGCAAATGATGCGGAATATTCCAACCCTGGACTTGAAAAGAAGTAATGGGGGTGTCATTACCTATGGAATTTATAATTAAAAAATCTAAATTTAAATGAATGCCAAGATTATTGGAATCTTTTACATCCACTTTAGCATAACTCAGAGATTGCGATTTGGAACCATTAATTCCTGTAACTTCTATAGAAGTAGGGCATATTTGTAGACCTAACTTGCGAACTAGCGATTCACTGATAAAATTGTTAGTTGCAGCATTATCTAACAATCCCCTTACAGAAACCCATTTTCCGTGAACATTCTTCACTAGAATTTGGACAGTGGACAATAAAACTTGAGTTTTACTGAACGAAACAGAGCTTTGAGTAAAAGACTGAGCGTTATTAGGCAAAGTCTCAGAATTAGATTTAGCGGATGAACTATTGGTTGCTGATGACCGCAATCTTTCATGCCTATGCAGGAGAGTATGATGCTTTGCTTTACAGTGAAAACATAACCGTTCAGAACGACAATTGCTTATCATATGTGTCGCTGATAGACAAAGCAGTGCTTGTGGGTGGTAATTAATTTGCGTCTTTCATCCACAGATATAGATTTGAATTGAGCGCATTGGTACAAGTTATGTGGTTGTTGACACAAAACACAAGCTTGTACTTGATTGGAAGACCGAATATTGGTAGAAAAGGCATGTGACCTTAGTACTCTCTGAGTGGGGCTGATGACCTTACTATTAGAAGGAGGTTTGAAGGTGGAGCTACTCTTTTGACTGGCTACAGCAGAGAGAATTTGGCATTTCGCCTTTAAGAATTTAATAATAGCTTCATAGGTACACAATGAATGTTGCGACAGATCTGCTTCCCAATCTTTTAAAGTTTTAGTGTCTAATTTAACAGAAATAAGATGAATCAAACATAGATCCCAATGGTCAACTGGTTGGTCCAAATTTGCAAGCGCACGAATATGAAGTTCTGCAGCATCGATCAGATTACGAAGCGAGGCAAGATTATCAGCTTGAACAATAGGTAAATTGAATAAACCCTGTATGTGACGTTGAGTTTTTAAACGAGTGTTCCCAAACCGATCTCTGAGAAGTGCCAAAGCTACTTCATAATTTTCATTTGTCAACGTAAGCTCTTGGATGAGTTTAAGTGCGTTGCCTTGCAAGGACAAACGCAAATAATGAAACTTCTGTATTGAAGGAAGAGAATCGTTTTCGTGAATCAATGAATTGAATAATTCAAAAAATGGTTCCCATGTAGCTTCATCTCCGGTAAATTTAGGTAATTCTATTTTCGGTAATATAACACGGGAAGGAAAAGAAGAAGATTCTGAAGGAGTTTTCTCCTGCTTTTCCTGCAATGTTAAACTTCTTAAAAGCTGCTTTGCGTCTGCAAACCCCTTATAATATAAATTTTCAACCTCACAGCGGTCACTTTGCTGGTCGGGATCCTTGGTCTCAATATTACTTTGGATCTCATCATATTTCTCAAAGGCCTGTTCATAACCTTTCAGTCTTTGAGAAATTATGTCACTATTACGTTCTTTTTCCGGGAGCTCATCTAGAAAAGTGCGATAACGCGTTAACTTGCCTTTGACAGAAGCTCTAGCATTAATGAGTTTCTCGTCAATCGGCATTATGAAAGTTTGTTGTGTACTCACGACTATACTGTGAGCTGGTACACCTTGCTTCGGAAGAAGTTGACAGTCTGCCAGAAAAGAGAGTGCGGCTTCCCCTGCAGTGAAATACGGGCCTTCTGTTTGTCTCCCTTCTCAGTGCCAACCATATACACTCGAGCTGAAACTTTCGAAGTAGATTAGAAAACACAATTTTTAAAATATTAACACACTCAATGTTCAGTATGGCATTTAAATTTTGAATTAGTTCCAACATTAAGAAATTTGAAGATTTGGTTAAACAGAATGTTTACAAGCATCCCGGTTATAGGCACCAAAATGGTTATGTGAAGAACAGCCCAAATTCATCAACATAAACGGGAGGACAGCATCAGGCTTAAGGCCTGGACAAAATAACTTCCTTAAGAGAAGATTAGACTGAAAGGATTGGGCTAAGGAAATGCGGCCTGGTTCTTTCAATACTAGACTGAACATTGAGAGTAAATACAATACTTTTATTTTTATGGTGAAACTTGCAAACACATTAATAAATAAGCCTTAATTAAAAAATTAGTTATGCTGGCCCGCCTGGGGCAATTTCAAATGTTCATTAATTTTATTTATGTTGGCACAGCCATGTGCTATTATTCAAAAGTTCATTCCGCTTGATGCACACACAAATTTAATATTCTTGCACTTGATAGCAAACACTTACAACGAAGATGATTAAGATAATAATAAAAAAGGCACAAACTTATCTTTTAGTGGCGATGACTAGAAGTACGCTGACGGAGACTGCCGTGGCCAATACTTGATTTTTTGGCAGTAGAATTTGAGATGTCCAGCATCAGGAAAATAACTTCGCCAGGGCGATCTTCTTCTTCTTCTCTTCACCAGCGCTGTACATTGTTTAACATCGTTAGGTTTTGATGCTATTTCTTGAATGCCAAATAACATGGCATTTTAGAACTGCGATTTGATGCAGCTTCTTGCGGTTTGAAGTAAAATGTAGAATGCACTTTCTCAGTGCTGAAGCTCTCTGCTGTTGCGTTTCCTGGTAGTTTCAATCATAAATGCAGATTAGGCCCGAAGTTTAGAAGGCCCCGGAGAAGGGCGGAAGGCACGAATGCCTCTCGCTAGTTGAAGAAGACCGTAGAAGGTTTGAAGAAGGAATGCTGATGGAGAGCAAAACGCCGCCACTTAAATAATAACATCATAGAAACGTCTGGAAGCCAGGCTGGCGGGCGATGATTGGCCAGGGCAAGCTGTGACGTCAGTCATACAGGAAGGCAGCAAGCAAGTCGACACCCCTTTCAGTATGCGAGCGTATGCTGGAGGCGCATGACCTTTAACAGGCTGAGGTAAGAGTCTTAGATATATATAGAGAGAGATTAAACACTAGTAATAAACATTATAATGTTAACAGAAATGAATAAGTACATATGTTTTCGTTCGGTGGTCTCAAAAGCATTTAACTGACAAATGCGGCACGAAAGAAAAACGCACTATAAACATCACGAAAGTGATCACGGAGAGATGTTTCTGACGACTGCTAATGAAGAGAAGAGATAGGTTGGTAGGACAAATCTTAAGACACGCAGGAAAGGAATGGTCGAGGATAAGGTTGCATAGATAGACCAAGGTCACAATATGTACAAATGAAACGATTAGTGCAGGATAGGGTTGCATGGAGAGTTGAATCAAACAAGTCAAAAGACTGAAGACTCAAACAAGATCATCATCATTATCTGCGTGATAGTCCATTGGATAAAACACACTGGCTAATGAAGGAATGCCCAAGCTTTTAATGTTCGCCGTGTCGATCCAACAACCAGTACACATTACCCCGCATTTCAAAGTTATTACAGTCATGTTTTATTCACAACTTCATTATCGTCATTCTTCTCACCATTTATATATTCATTTGTTAAAGGTTATTTCTGTTTGTCTGTAGTGAGGCAGCCTCTTGAATATTTCAGGTGGGCCAATGACACCTTTGAACGTAATATGTAGAGGATGTATCTTATGTAAATCACAGAACAAGTACTGTAGTTCCGTGAAGAACTAAATAGCCTGTTTTCATCTGCTGGTGTTATTTACGAGGGCAAATCAAAAAATAAGTTGCACTTCCAAGTTATGGCCATTTATTACACCACCTATACAACAGCAACGCGGCTATAACGACATACAATATAACGTCACTTTTCCACATAGTTTCCAAGAGACTCCAAACATTTCTGCGAACGCACAACCAACTTGTCGATATCGAATGCATAGAAAGTTTCTCCAGCGTTCTACAACCACACGGAGACAGCGGCCTTCACCTCCTCATCGGTCTGGAATTGTCGACCACCGTTTTATCTAATGACCGCATTCACACTGTTGACATTTGCACGGGTCCTGGACGTTGCGGGCCTGCCCTCGCGATATTCGTCCCTGATATCCGTGCGTCCGGCTTCGAATTGCTGACACCACTTTACGATCCCTTGACGGGAAATAGCCCGCTCCTCATACACAGCACGAATTTCACGATGAATGTACGTGCAAATTTTCCTTTTGGTCCATAGGAATCGGATTGTCGCACGTACCTCATATTTGGAGTGAACGTCCAGTCGACGCGCCAATGCTTTTGGCCGCTATTCACACCATACAAGACAAGACACCACAGCGACCTGCCTAACAGACGGGTGGGCAGTGTCTGTCCCCTTCTCCGCTGTGCCCACGTTTGCGACACACAGCGCGCTGCTGCAGTGCGTTAGTGCAACTAACTTTTTGATCCACCTTCGTAATTCATGGTGTCGGTGGAGCTTAACTCCCGCAAAAGTTAACAATTGTAACCAATTCTAACTCCGATTCTACCGTACGTAAACCAATGAAACATTTTACATGAAATCTATCTCATATGTAGAGTACATTTTTATGATAAAACAGGCTTATGAGATCACGTTTCTTCCTTGTGTGTGTTGTTGCAATTCCCCGACAGCAGTGGCTACGCTCGCTAAAGCGCAGCGTTCGGTCATGGGGCCAAGCTCTCTGCTGACTCGGTAGAACCGTGGGTTCGAGCCCCACCATCGGCCATCCTTGAAATGGTTTCCCGTGGTTTCCCCATTTTCAACACCAGCCAAATGCTGGGACGGTACCTTCTGACAGGCCACGGTCGCTTCCTTCGACATCATTAGCCAGTTTCATTCATCTTCACCCATTCCATCTCTCATCCCGACGCACAGTTCGCCCACGGGCGTCGACTAGAAAAACCTGCACTCGGCCTGTCAGGAGGCCACACCACAAAAAAAAAAAGATACGAGCCTTACAGTAGACGCATATGATGTGTAACATCTGATATGTTATCCTACTCGTATACTACACAGCTTGGACATTCTTAAAATGTTAATTTACACTCCATTTTCATACTGGTACAATGATGAATGTATAGATTGAATTGGAGATATGCTACTGTCACATTTGTGGCACAGCGGCCAAGCTGTTAGTCTCTCACCAAGGTAGACCTGGTTTGATTCCCGGTCAATACATGTGAGATTTTCGAATTGAAATGCCATGTCCTGTGGTTCGCATTCCGCGTAAAAGGGAGGCACCGTGGATCATGTTCGTGAGATTAACGGACACGCAAAACAACAAGCTTCCTTCCTTCCTTCCTTCCTTTTACATTAATAATTCATAATAACAAAGTGACACACAACGTCGACAGTACTCTCAAATACTGTGAGCACATTCCTCAGTAACTATAACATTAATTATTCTCAAGGCTCTCATACAGTTCGTCGTATAAATCAAAACATGGCTTCCTACAATCATGAAATGACCTAGTCTCACAAATGATGAAAATACAGCTTTTATTCCACTCATAAAACAACATTATGTTATGCATTTTATATTTGACTACTCACCCACAGTTTGACAATAATGCCGCTTACTTAAATGTCATTTGTCGTCTTTGTCCTACCCCATGTGATATTCAGCATTGAACGCGAAGCTTCACAGACTTCTCAATGACAAATGAAAGTCGGTGAAACATTTGCCACTGTGCTCGTCAAACCAGTGCCTGCTAAATGCACTGCCTACTGTATTGCCATAACATTCTCGCGCCACAGAGCACACACTGCCTTGTTTCCAATACACACATTTTCAATTGTACATCTGGCTGGCAGTGCGTCTTCACTTCTGTCCGATCCACTTCCGTTCGATCCACTTTCGCCCGATTCACTTCCGTCCCATTTTTCTGGCAGTGTGTCTTCACTTCCGTTCGATCCACTTCCGCCCGATTCACTTCCGTCCCCAATTTTCAAAATCACTCCCACAAAACTACCCAGCAACCGAGCGGAAAGATGTTACACATCAAAAATCTTCCTCAGTATGGTCAGGTGTAGTCTACTTGACAATGGTAAGGCTCTTTTTTCGCAGCTTCCTTTATTGACGCTCATACACATGGGTATTTAATAGAGTTTTCCTACAAAGTGTGCATGGAACCCTCTCAAACATTCCCGAACGTAAGGCGTCTCCTAACTTGTCATGAAGCTCTGCACAACGGTCGTTACCTGCTCATGGCCATCTGAAGCAAGCGATCGCTCAGTGCTGTGTGCGGGTGTAGACTACTCCCCCACATATCCCTTGTCAAAGCCCCGCACATTCCGTTAATTTCCAGAGCCGCTAGATTTATATTTGATTCCCAAACGTAATTTAATTCCTGTCTGCCTCACGCTGAATACTCGCAAGGTGTTTGATATGTATTTCATGTAGCGGCTTATATTCATAAAAGAATCATTGATGATATTTTGTATTTGTTCATGAACTGCAGCATATCGCCGGACAATGCACTGCTGCCAACAATTAGACCATAACATGAATAACAATTGAGAATATTGCATCAGCAGTCTCTATTGTCAATGCGGCGCGCCGCCTCATATGTAGATCAAGCTCAACAAAGGAGCAATTGCTAATAATTTAGTATTGTGTGAAATAAAGTTTAATTCAGTATTCCATCGCTGTCTCTTTCAGATGATTGCCCGCGAATCACTAGAGGTTGCAAGTTTCCTCTAATTTTTATGATCACATTAACATCCTATTTACCGTTGATGATTGCTTTAACCCTCCGTCGGGCGCGACTCCCGAGTTCGGGCGCAGTGCTTTTGACAGGCCCTTGTTGTGTAGACGTCATTAACACTCAATTAACGCAATTATTTTTTAAGTGATAAGTGGCATTCATTAGGATATACATAGGGAGTTTATTCAACATCAGGTTTTTAAAAACATACAATAATTTATTGCTCACAATCAAACTTTTAAAATAATAGCTCGCATTTACAACCCACCACCAAATTGCGTTCAGTTTTAATGTGAAAAATTCAAATAAATATTAAAATTAACAACAAAACTTAAATAATGTTCTTATTACAAAATAAGATACAGCACAATAGAGTCAGTCTTAACAAAAAAATTGGTGCTTTTCAGTCGGTCAACACCAAAGCACCAAACTTCTGCTTACTATGGCAACACTGGAAACTGGCTTCAAACACCATAAAGAGTCAGTCTTACTTGGAATCACTGTTGGAATGCTCAGCAGTAAAGGTACATTGCCTCCAGTAAAGTGCAAGGTTGTTAAGTCTTACTGTATCTGTATGGGGCAGACAGATTGCTTTGTGACATTCATAGCATTCATAATTCGACATCCTTTGACCCGTTTAATTCACGAAATAACCACAATCTATGTATTTTTTATTCATAAAATGAGGAAAAGAAGCAATTATGCGATGGAACAATAAGGAAATACGAACCTTCCAAAATCGAACGAGTTCGGGCGCAATGCGCCTCACAGGCCTGGAAGGTAATTACTGCGCTTTACGGAGGAGGCGGGAAAACTAACAGGGAGCATTCGGAAAGGGACCTAGAGATAGGAAAATACTAAAAAGGGCAGGTGCATAGGTGCCCCCCGGGAAGATGGGGGAGCAAGAATAGATTTTCGGAGCCTGTCAGGCCAGCTGCGCCCGACGGAGGGTTAAGTTGATAATTTATGGGATGTTGTTGCTTGAGTCTTCAGTCTTTTGACTGGTTTGATGCAGCTCTCCATGCCTCCCTGTCCTGAGCTAATCGTTTCATCTCTACATAACTACCACACCTTACATCTGAGGCAATCTGTTTAACATATTCTAACCTTGGTCTACCCCTACAGTTCTTGTCCTCGACCCTTCCTTCCATAACTAAGCTTGCTATTCCTGGGTGTCTTAGTATGTGTCCTACCAACCGATCTCTTCTCTTCATTAGCAGTCGCCAGAAACATCTCTCCTCTCCCACTCGTCTTAATACCTCTATGTTTGTAACCCTATCTACCCATCTGATCTTCATCATTCTCCTGTAACACCACATTTCAAATGCTTCTATTCTCCTCTTTTCTGCTGCACCAATAGTCCAAGTTTCACTTCCATAGAGCGCCACGCTCCAGACAAAGGCTTTCAAAAATGACTTCCTAACACCTAAATCTATATTCGTTGTCAGCAGATTCCTTTTTTGTAGAAAAGCTTTCTTTGCCTGAGCCAACCTACTTTTTATATCCTCTTTGCTTCGTCCATCACTGGTTATTCTACTTCCTAAGTAACAGAAGTCTTCTACTTCCTTCAGCTTTTCACCTGTCAATTTGATCTCCATAGAGGTTTCTGATTTATTTCGGCTGCATTCCAGTATTTTTGTTTTACATTTATTAATTTTCATCATGAATTCTTTCTGTAAGACGGAGTCCATACCATTCAAAAACTCATTCAAATCCTCAGGCTTGTCGGCCAAGATGACGATGTCATCAGCAAATCTCAGAGTTGAAATTATTTCTCCTTGAATCTTCACTCCAACGTTAAATTTTCTCTAATTTCCTTCATTGCTTGTTCAATGTAAAGATTGAAAAGTATGGGTGATAAGTTGCAGCCTTGCCTTACACCTTTCTGAATACCAGCTTCTCTCTCATGTCCTTCAACTCGAATGACTGCTGTCTGGTTTCTGTATAGATTGTATATCACCCTCCTATCTCTGTACTTTATTCCAATCGATTTCAAAATGTCAAACAATTTAGTCCAATCAACGTTATCAAAAGCCTTTTCTAAGTCTACAAAAGCCATGAACGTTCTCTTATCTTTCCTTATTCTACCTTCCAAAATCAGCCTAAGACTTAGTACAGCTTCCCTTGTTCCTACATTTCTCCTGAAACCAAACTGGTCTTCACCCAACTCCGTTTCTATCTGGCTTTCAATCCTCTTGTAAATTATCCTAGACAGGATCTTTGAAGCATGAGTAATCAAGCTGATTGTACGGTAATCTTCACATCTGACAGCTCCCACTTTCCTTGGTATAGGGATGATTACATTCTTCTTGAAATCAGGGGGTACCTCACCTGTCTCATAAATCCTACACACCAAGTGAAATAACCTGATCAGACCTTCATCTCCTATGCAGCGTAGCAACTCAATCGGTATATCATCTATGCCTGGTGCTTTGTTCCTGCTTAAGTCTTCCAAAGCTCTATCAAATTCTGATCTCAATATTAAATCTCCTTTCGCATCCTCATCAATTTCCTCCTCCCTTTCCATTACATGATTCTCAATCTCCTTTCCTTTATACAAACTCTCTATGTAAGCTTTCCATCTCTCAACCTTTTCTTCCCTATCTGTTAGAGGCTTTCCATTTGTGTCCTTAATATTACAGCACTTAGTCTTCTTTTCCCCAAAAGTATTCTTAATCCTTCGATAAGCTGTGTCTACTTTACCTAATTTCAGACAATTTTCTATACCTGCACATTTCTCTTTCAACCATTCTTCTTTCGCTTCCTTGCACTTCTTGTTAACCTCATTTCTCAGACGTCTGTATTCTGCTTTCCCCTTCTCATCTCTTACATTCTTGTGTTTCCGCCTTTCATCCATCAATTCTAGTATATCCTGAGTGATCCACGGTTTTCTACCTATTCTTTCTTTCCTACCAATGTTTTCTTCTGCGGATTTTGTTATTTCATTCTTCAAAAGTTCCCATTCGTCTGCAATTGAAGTTTGTTTAGGGTTTTTCATTAGTCCTTCCTTTATACTCTTCTTGAATCTTTCGTTTACATCCTTCTCTTTCAGTCTGTCTATTGCCCACCTTTTTGGCTTTTGACTTTTCTTCAGTTTCTTCAACTTTAATCTGCATGTCATTACGACCAGATTGTGGTCAGAGTTTATGTCAGCACCAGGATATGCTTTACAATCCAAAATCTGGTTTCGAAACCTCTGCTTGACCATAATGAAGTCGATTTGGTAACGCCCTGTATCTCCTGGTCTCATCCATGTGTATATTCTTCTATTGTGGTTATTGAATAAGGTGTTAGCTATGACCAACTCATGCTCGGTGCAGAGTTCTACCAGCCTGCTTCCTCGATCATTCCTTTCACCTAATCCGAAATCTCCTACTATTTTCCCTTCTCTCCCTTTTCCTACCACAGCATTCCAATCTCCCATTACTATAACATTTTCATCACCCTTGATATACCTCAGAATTTCGTCTATTTCTTCGTAGACCTTTTCAACATCCTCATCATCAGCTTGACTGGTAGGCATATAGACTTGTACCACTGTTGTGCAGGTAGGTTTAGTATTGATTTTTGCTACAATAATCCGTTCACTATATTGTTCATAATATTCCACCCGCTGTCCAAGTTTCCTACTCAATATGAGGCCAACCCCTGCTTGGCCATTGTTTGATTTAGTGCTAATGACCCTATAGTCTCTTCACCAAAAGTCCTGTTCTTCCTGCCAGCGCATTTCACTAATCCCAACCAAATCCAACCTCAACCTATCCATTTCCCTTTCTAAGTTTTCTAACCTTCCACTTCCTAGCAGACTTCTAACATTCCACGCTCCGATCCGTAGAATGTCAGATTTCCTCTTTGTCACTTCTGTGATGTTAACCCCCTCTCGAGTAGTCCCCACCCGGAGATCCGAACGGGGGACTAGTTTACCTCCGGATTGAAATTTTACAAGGGAGGAGGCCATCATCACATGTAATTATGCATAGGGAGGTGCATATCCTCGGGAATAGCATACGGCTGTAGTTTCCCGTTGCTTTCAGCCGTGCAGCAGGACGCAGTGTAGCCATTATTTGGCTTATATTATCAATATCTTAACCGTCTATAAGACTAGTAAAGAATTGATTTATTCTGAAAGGCTGCTACTCCCTTTCAGAATAAGTAAAGAGCAATTCTACTAAACAAAAATACTAACCTTCTACCGTACTAACAATTAAATACCAAAATTCTACTACAACTAAAACTAACTACATACGTACTGTACTGTTATTTGAATTGACAATATTTACAGTAATAATAATAATAATAATAATAATATTATTAAATTTTTATTAAACCCGAATTTATGTAATTAAGTACAGTTCACCTTAATCAGTCGACAGGGTAGTTAAAGTTAAATCAACTCCAGCGAGGAGATGAGAGTGTTTCAAATGATGGTGAAGGGATTAAACATAGATGGTTATGGAAAACAATTTAATTAAATTAGATATCATTGCATTTCTATGTGTATAAACATTTGCTCTACCAAGTTTCACCGCGTTCGGTTGGATTGATCGCGAGAAAAGTCTTATAAATGTTTCAATTTTACTTCACCGCCATGTTAGTTTTGTACCTAACAGGCGTTTAAATGTCACATAGGTAATCTTCCAGTAGTACCCCTTATCATTATGCAAAAATTTCAGGGTGATACAGAAAATAAAGTTGAGAAATAAAAATACATTTTAGGTTTCCATTGCACAGTTGCATTTTATCCTACTGTATCTCCACTCAATATACCAATCCTACCAATGTTTCCAAATTCCTCATGCAAAAATAAACATGACCGATTACAGCATTGGCAATGACAACAGTAACTTATGAATTGCTAAAATGTTTTTAAAAGATGCATAGAAAGTGGCTGGATAAATCCATTTAATCATTCCCACAGATCTCTAATCAGAAGCTCATTTTATGTGCAACAGGTAAGTAGAATAAACCTCCCTCCCAATAACTTGTAGGCCTAACCTGAACATAATCCATGTTAATAGCTGTTTTTTGGTTCACAGAAAAACCTACCATTTAAAAACTTGCACATAGGTTATGGTACTAATCATGTTATGGTGCAAGAGGTTTCTCAGTCACTCTCTGGTTGCTAATCCTTAACCTACAGTAATTTTAAAAAATCTGGCTATCAACTACTGATTTAAATATCCCAGACATCTTTCCTAACTCCACTTTTACTGACAGCATGTATGTCCCTGCTACTGTATTTCAAGCCATTGACCAGTTATTTTTTTCATGAGGAACTATTTTAGTCAT
This sequence comes from Meconema thalassinum, assembly GCA_946902985.2. Taxonomy (NCBI): domain Eukaryota; kingdom Metazoa; phylum Arthropoda; class Insecta; order Orthoptera; family Tettigoniidae; genus Meconema; species Meconema thalassinum. The sequence goes on along the minus strand of OX336396.1, from coordinate 299,359,742 downwards.
TCTTCTCTACGTGAAATACAGTTGATGACAACTGTCTGTCATCAGCATGGTATGTGGCTGTTTGGGTCGCTTCTCTGGTTGCCTACGACACTTCCTAATTATTAGCAGAATGTTTCATTGAATTGTTGTATCCAAGTGACCAACTGGTAATATATTATGGCTTGCTTTAATATTCCTATGATACACTTTTAGATTCCATACATTAATGAAATGTACAATGTAGGCTGACATGTTGAACCAATTTCCCATTCCCTAACACACCCAACTAAAGGGACATAAGCTACATAGTGGTTAGTCTCACATTACATACTTCCATCTACATGTACTAGGTCTAGTAGTACCATAGGTATTGTGACTGTTTCTCCAACTCCGTCGAGGAAACTAATTCTGAACTAACATCTGGAGTGGGGTACACTGCCCCACGAGGACACTCAAGGATAGTGGGATAGTGGTCTCTATACTAACCACCTGTCATAAGGACAGTTTATGCTTTCAAAGATGCTGATAGTTGATTCTTTCAGCCAAATTTCGGAGAATATTCATGCCGAAATGCTAGTATTTCAGAAAATCAAAAATTATAAACGCATCTACTTGACGACGTAATGTGTTGGATATAATTAAAAATAAAAATAAAAACATTAACAATTAAAGTGTAAATAAAATATAAATATAGAAATAAAAATCATAAAAATAAAATTACAATAACAAAAGAAGCATAAAACTTAAAATAATAAACATAACTATGAAAGAATAAAGAGAATAATTGTAATAATCAATTCGAAATTAATTAATTCCTTAGTATAAAAAAGTCCCCGATTCTTGGATGTTACGGGTAATCTCGAGAACCATTGGATGGATTTTGATGCGGTTTTCACCATCCAGTAAAGGATATCTCCAGGATGATTTCTGTAGAAAAGAATTTATTTATGATCAAAGGAAGCCGAACAGTAACGATTTCAGTGGAAAAGTCGAAAAAAAACTGGCGTCCGAGCGCTTTGTAAGCATACGCTGGGTAAACCGTTAAAAATATCTAAATACTATGAGTGCAAGAATTGTTCAGCATGAAAAGTTCTACAAAAAGTTCGCGAGAGCATATGTCTATCTTCAATACATCGCCTACTATAAGTGATTTTACGTTTTAATTTCTTCCAACAATGTCCATTCAACTACTGAGGCGACAGTTTGCGAGCTAGATAGGGGCGAGTCTATCATCCCTGTTACAGCCTAGCTAGCGGGCGAACCTATTTCCCCAGATATAGCCAGCAGCAAACCGTTGAGTCGTGTTGAGTAAAGACTTCTGAGAAGGGTGGTTGTGTTTGGAGTTTCCCTGGAAGTGCAACTCGGGTTTTTTTCATTTCGCCTGTGAAACACAGTCAAGTTAAGATTGGACGGAAGGGGGATTTGAGTTTCATTCACCTCGCCATTCCCTGGAAGTCCAACTCTCATTTCGCCTGCGAACTTTTCGTTCCGCCAAATTCACAGTCAATTTAAGATTGGACGAAAGGGGGATTATATTGTATTAAATTATACTGATTTGCGTATAAACTCTACTTAGTATAAAACAAAGTCCCCGATTCATGGGTGTCACGGGTAATCTCGAGAACCACTGGCTGGATTTTGATGAGGTTTTCACCATTCTGTAAAGGATATCTCCAGGAAGGTTTTTGTGGAAAATAATTTATTTATGATCAAAGGAAGCCAATCAGTAATGATTTCAGTGAAAAAGTCGAAAGAAAAACCTGGCGTCGGTGCGCTGGGCACCCCGTTAAAAACATCAATATACTATGAGTGTAAGAATTGTTCAGCATGAAAAGTTCTACAAAAAATGCCGCGAGGGAATATATCTATCTTCAATACATCGCCTACTATAAGTGTTTTTAGATTGGACGGAAGGGGGATTTGTGTTTCATGCACCTCGCCATTCTTAAATTACGTCTGACAAGGATTTGTTGCACACGCATCTCCATGATAATATTGTTAATAGTCCAGTCATGCCGAGACGTAAAACGGATATAGATCGTAGTTCATTGACATCGTAAAGAAGCGCTTATCACGTAATGCATTCACAACTGTTCCCGGGCGAAGCCGGGCTGGGATGCTAGTATAAATATATAAATATTAAAATTGGAGAAACAAAGAATAACATTATTAATAATTATAATAATTAAAATAATTTAACATATAGAAACAGTAAAAAGTAAAACATAGTTTTGCCTTATAAAGGGTTAAGCGGTTTGTGACATGTTAGTGTGCAAAGGTGTCTGATATAACCTGCGTTTTCGTCGTGACTGTAGTAGTACGATCCTCAACTATTATAGAACAGATCAGATGGTGTCTGAAGTTCGTCAGAAATAATTACTCTAGTTTCAAAGATCTACATGAAATTATATCACTTGTGAATTGGTTATTCTTGGCCTTTTCACTCAGTCGACACGAATAAAAGTCCGTTATTAGAAAATGTGATACAATCAGAAAGAAGATATTTATAATGTACTGTAGAATAATATTTGTGCAGTTTATAAGAGGAGGGGGATTGGGAATATTTTATTTAGAATGATTCTTTCTTTCTCATGCCCGACTAAGGAGCGCGATAACTTATTTAGCTGATGGCATTGCATTTCTCTTCTCCCAAAATCTCTACATCTTCTCGCTGTGGCTTCTCTTGCGATCTTCTGACCAGGTTTTGTTGGTGATAGTTCTTGGAATGTCTGCAAAGCGGTGATTATCGACTAATTCTCTGAACGTAGCTCTGTCTAGTACAATGTCATCTGTGATGCCTATTTCCTGAAGATCTTTTCCAACGTCAAGCAGCCAGGTGTTTTTAACTTTCATTGACAGGGCAAGGTTAAGAATCCTTTTGGTCAGTCACTGATTGCCCATCCTGAGGATATTCTCGTAAAATTTCAATCGTCTTTTCCTAAATGTGTCTAATATTTTCCCCGAGTGCTGGTATAAGCCTTGGGATTTTCTTTTCATACAGATTTCCTCTGTACAGACAGGTCCCAAAATGTTTCTTAGGATTTTCCTTTCTTGCTTTTCCACATCTTTAATTAATGATCTGACCCCAGTGATCAGCGTTTCTGAAGCATATAGTGCTTCAGGCTTGATTACAGTGTTGTAATGCCGTAATTTTGCATTTTATTTAGAATTATTATTATTTATAAAATGGTTTTCATTTAGATGAATTAAATTTAACGATGGTCCAAATTAAAATAAAAATAGAGAATAGAAGAATATATTAAGGAATAAATACTTACGATTCACATTAACAACATCTGAACGGTAAATCTACACCGTCACAGATGAACAAAGGGAAGCCTGGTCAGATTGAATGAAGACATTTTGGGTGCAGAAGAAGCTGGAGCTGAATCGCTAATCTCCAAATACCATTGTTAGACTTAGTTGTATTTGTATTGATTAAAGTGCTCCAATGAGGGTGTAAAATATCAAAGAAAAAAATGGTTTTATATCTAGATCTACAATTTTTGAATGAATAATCCTGATTGTTTCAGGGGTTGGTCTTACGTAGCACCCGGCGAGTGGCCCTTTAATTTGCATTTATAGAAAACTTACTTTGAAACAAATACGATTTTTTTAAGTTGACCACACTGAAAGTGGAACAATAACGCTTACTTATCTGATGTGCAAATGCCTGAGGTTTAGTTTGTATCCAAGGGCCGTTAATCTAGATGTCAGGCCCCTTAAAACAAGAATTATCATCATCATTACTTTGTATCTAGAGAGTAACCGTGCACATCGAAATTGTAAAACCGTATAAAATAGTTCGGAGTAGAGTTTTGAAAATTAGAAGTTGATAGTGAAGTTGCCTGTGTGTCAACTGAAGTGAGGGTGTTATGCAAGATTTATGCAAGCACACTCATACGATTAATATTTTTACTATACAAATAATTCATGGATTTAGGGCTAATGCCGTGTGAAACTAAACCAGATACCAGACGTTTCGAAGGAACCTTGCCTCTTTTTTCAATGGAATCAAACAATGTGGCCAAAGAAATTATATAAATGAGATTGCAAAAAATACATAAATTCCTCTGTTCGTCACCAGAGAGCAGCTGCTAGAAATTACTGTATGGACCATGGTAGAATGGCGGACAGAGTAGTAAGTAAGGAGAAGGTAAAGGGAGCGGAGTGAAAATATAGAGACTCCTCAAAGTATGAGGATGTCCAAATAAGCAGAAACGGGGGGAGGGGAGGGTGAGATGGATGTAAGGAAACGGAAACAAAAGGGAAGTGTATCTGAACGATACCTAACGTCATACAGGCAACGGCGAAAAAACAGATGGAAACTTCTTCAGTGACGAACAAAGGAGATCAAATCCAGACTCTGTGGGATGGTAAATTTTACGAGCAGACTGATGGTGTGGCCATGGGAAGTTCACTCTCGCCTGTCGTGGCAAATATTTTCATGGAACATTCTGAGTGGGAGGCTATATCTTCGGCGTCTTTCAAACCTGTGATTTGGTGGAGGTATGTGGATGCTACGTTCGAGGTGTGGGAGGAAGGTTCTGAGAAACTGAACCCCTTTATGAACCACCTATGTCAGCTGTATCCTTCAATCCACTTCACAATGGAGCTAGAGTCGTGTGGATGCGTACCTTTCTTGGATGTTCTTGTGAGGAGGAAGGCGGATGGCTCCATGGGGCACAGCGTCTACCGTAAGCCAACTCACACTAACCGTTATTTACATGCGGACTCCCACCACCACCCAGCACAAAAACAAGGAATTATAACAACTCTAGCCAAAAGAGCGGAACGTATTTGTGAGGCATCAACTCTTCAGGAAGAGTTACATACCTTACAAACAATGTTTAAGGGTAATGGCTATAATGAATCCACTATATATAGGTCCCTACATCCCAGAAGGTGGGATAGACAACCTTCTCTGAGCTCCGACGTGAGGGGAACTGCTTACCTCCCTTATATTCACAACACCACTGACCGCGTTGCTAACGTAAGATTCTCCGCAAGCACAAGATAAAAACAGTTTTCGACACTATGACGAAAGTTGGTCAACGTTTAGCATTAAATGAAGATAAATTGTCCCCAATACTACAACCTGGGGTGTATGAAGTCCCTTGTACTTGCGGAAAAGTCTACATTGGACAAACAAAACGGTCCATTGGAACTCGCATCAAAGAGCATCAAAGGAACATCCGTCTAAACCAACCTGACAAATCAGCTATAGCTGAACATGCCCTGTCTTCAGGGCACGATGTATGTTTCAAGGATGCTCAGGGCACGTTGTATGTTTCAAGGATGCTCATGCACTTGTCCTTGTTAAGTACAACTCGTCTAGAATTATAAGGAAGGCAGTTGAAATTCGTAAAAACCCCAATAATTTTAACAAAGACACTGGATATCAGCTAAGTGACACTTGGCTACCAGTTATTAAAGATCTAGGAAGATAGTTCCTCTCAGTTTCTCTGTTCTTCACCTACTTCAAATTGTTCGTTTTTCTCTGTGGCTCAGAGCCTGGATTTGATCTCCTTTGTTCGTCACTGGAGGAGTTTCCATCTGTTTTTTCGCCGTGGCCTGTATGACGTTAGGTATCGTTCAGATACACTTCCCTTTTGTTTCTATTTTCCTACCATCCCCCCTTTCTCCTTATTTGGACATCCTCATTCTTCGAGGAGTCTCTATATTTTCACCCCGCCCCCTTTACCTTCTCCTTCCTTATTACTCTGTCCGCCGTTCTACCATGGTCCATACAGTAATTTCTGGCAGCTGCTCTCTGGTGACGAACAGAGGAATTTATGTAATTTTTTGTAATCTCATTGATATACTTTCTTTGGCCACATTGTTTGATTCCATTGAAAAAGGAGACAAGGTTCCTTCGAAACGTCTGGTGCGTATCTAATTTAATTTCACACAGCATTAGCCCAAAAACCATGAATTATTAGTGTAGTAATCTGGGCCGTGAAAGCCTTAATCTAAATATTTTTACTGCTGCAAGGTCACTGCGCTGAATCTGGCCCCGTAACACAGCACTGTACTTGCGTCTCTTTTACTCGTATCTCTTACAATAGACAAGGAAGGATGTCTCTGTGACATCTACGCGTTCTCCGCAAATAAAATGGGAACCATGCTGTATTTTTAGACTTTCCCTCATTACCGCCTGAGTAAACATGCTAATAGATAAGCCAGTTGGCTGCAGTGTCGACAGTTGAAAGAGCAGGTCACGACCGAGAATACTCGCCACGCCCACACGAGATGGGCTAATAGATCCGCTAGTCTTCCTCTATTTATTCATGACGTATAAACAGGGGATGTACACTCTCTCCGTCATCTCTCATGCTCCTCTCTGGCATGCACAGTAATTATTCTCCAACCGCAAGATAATTTGAAAATCCACCGAGTAACTGTGAGACTTGCAGCAAGGAGGGGTGTTTTACCAACATTCTTGGATGGTACAAGTCCCAAAGACAACAATACTGTCACTACAAAAACAAACCTTGTGTGGAAAATTCAGCACTCGCGTTTGATGACCAAGATGTCCGAAGCAACAAAAGGTTTAATTTCTTGTCGTTTTCTTTTTTTGATAAATGTTTTCCCCCAGGGGCTCACATCTAGTTGGACGTGGGTTGGCGATCACGGGACCCCAGCTGAGTCCAGCATTGCTTCCACTTACATGTGCCGGGCTCATCTCTGTCTTCTTTCCTGTCGACCTCTGTTGGTCAACTCTTGTTCTCTTCCGACCCGACGGTATTAGGGTATACGAGGCCTCGGGATTCTTTTCCTTTCCCGCCTACATTGGCCCTTGTCATCTTTCCCGAACCCGCATTCTTCGTGGGATCAGCCTTCTTTTCATTATAGTTCCTTTTCTCTTTAAGATCCCCGCCCTGTTTTTATGAATTGGCCCCCGGTGTCTCTAAATTCCATTTTGTGAGTTATTTTTTTATTCAACCCCATTTTGTAAGTTTTTTCAATCTACATTGCACTTTGTAAGTATTTTCGATATAAACTCCATTTTGTAAGTACTTTCAATCTCAATTGCATTTCGTCAGTACAGTATTTTGAATCGCAGGCTTCCACATATTGTGAGTATTTTGAATGTACCATACATTTTGTGACTACTTTGAATCTGAACCGGCCTATTTCAATCTCACTTGCACTGTCTACTTTCAATTTCAATTGCATTTAGTAAATATTTTGAACCCCAATTGCATTTTGTACGTATTTTCAATTTCAATAGCATTTTGTAAATATTTTGAATTTCAATTGCATTTTGTTGAGTATTTCGAATCTCCATTGCCTTTTGTAAGTAATTTGAACCTAAACTTCATTTTTTGCGTATTTTTCAAACTAAATTCCTTTTATGAGTATTTCCCTTCTGAATTACCTTTATCTTTTATAAGTATTACCACTCTTCATTTTGTGAGCCATTTCAATCTGAGTTCCATTTTAGGTAGATTTCATTAGAAAGCTAACTATTGCAATGGGTCCCATGTTTCGACTTCCGGAAAATTTTGACATATCTTCGCGTTTCACATCCCCCAGACCCCAAAACCACCGTCAGTTCAAAAGTTTATATATAATTTATATATATGTATATCCGTTTCTTGTGGACACGATAACTGCCGTAATTTTGCACCAATCACTTTGAATTTTTTACCGAATATGTATACCTATAAAATCTCGGTCGAGTTCGTTACTGGGCTAAATTGGTCGAGGGGGTGAAAATGGGGGGCTTTTTTCGAAAAAGTGAAATATTGCTATAACTCTCTTAATATGTGAAATATCGAATCCGTTCAACGTTCATACAATGTGTCGGATAAAGCCCAAAAATTTATGTTTGAAGAGTTTTTTATAGCACCAACCATTGACCAAAGGGGTGGGAAAAAGTGGGTTTTTCGGGAAACATTAATCATATCTCTCTTAATAGGCACAATATCAAAACCGTACAAAATGGACAATATTCCCCTAATAATTACCTAAAACTTTTGTCTGAAAGAATTTTTGATATCTCCCACCATTACGCCAAGAGATGAGAATAGTACATTATGCAACGAGCCTATAATGGCTATAATTAAGACACGAGTATTTTTTATAAAACGAGCGTATGCGAGTTTTATAATTTCCATACGAGTGTCTTAATTACCATTATAGGCGAGTTGCATACGACTGTTTATGTTCGACGATAATTATAATTTTATTATATGTTTTAACATAAATATTCATAAATATCTGTTGAGAGTCAGCTACTGGAATTTTGTGATCGCAGAGCGAGCGTTGGGTGTTATATCTCTGCCTTTCAAGAGCTTTGAACGACCGACGCATGCGCTCTGTGTGTTTGCAATGCCATATGCAAACCATATGTTTACATCTGCCGTCCCTCAGTAATATTGTCACCGGTGTCAGTTGAAGACAATGCGCTGTGTAGAAATTAGTGTTGGTGATTTTAAGGTACAGTGCTATTTCTTGTCTCATATTCGCCAGTTTATTTACGCGAACATATGGACGCCCGTATTCCATGTCGGTAATTTATTATCGTTCGATGTTGTGTTTATGTCCGACATGTTGGATTTTGAGCGCATGCGCGAAGTTATCGTTACCTAATTGGTCAATGAACGAGCTCTGATTGGCTGGAGAAACTGTATCATAATGGAAAACAGTGTTATAATGACCATCATTATGATACAGTTATTTGACACATAATAGTGAGGGTCGAACATAAAAATGATTTCGGAATTAGAAAATGCCAAGAGCTATCAGAGGTTGCCATGGCAACACTACTAAATTGATGAGGGATGAGCCATCAGACGTTGCCACGACAACGCACTTGCACGAGATCAGATTCAGTATTTCCATCTGACTAAGCCGGCCCCGTGGTGTTGGGGTAGCGCGCCTGCCTCTCTCCCGGAGGTCCCGGGTTCGATCCCCGGCTCCGTCAGGGATTATAAAAATGACGTGAGGGTTGGAACGGGGTGCACTCAGCCTCGTGAGGACAATTGAGTAGCTGTCTGACAGTGAGACAGCACCCCGATCACGAATACCAAGATTAACGGCCGAGGGGACCCGACGCGCTGATCACGCGTCACCCCAATATCTGCAGGCCAAATGGCTGGGCAGCGGTCGCTTGGTCGGCCTTAGCCCGTCATTGGCTAGATGGTGCCAGGGGTTGAATTTGACATCTGACTAAGTGGGAAGCGGCTTCGGTGACGTAACTGGTAGCATGCAGAATGTGTATGCCCAAGGTCGCGGTTTCAAAGCCGGCCGAAGTCGTCTGATTTTCTAAGAGCGCTAAAATCCCTCAGTATGCTTTCCTTTGGAGGGGAAGTTCCAACGTTCGTCGCGTCTGGCTGCGTGGCTCAGGGGTAACGTTCTCGCTTGCTGGGCCCAAGGTTGCAGGTTCGAAACCTGGCGCATTCAGCTGGCATTTGAGGGTGCGGAAATGCGAGGGAGCCGTGTCAGTACATTTACTGGCACGTTAAAGATCCCCTTCGGGGCAAAATTCCGGCACCCCGGCGTCTCAAAAAGCCAGTGTAGTTAAAAGGGACGTAAAACCAATAACTTTATTAATTCCAACGTTCGTTACGAGTTGCTGGTTGGGGTGGCATCTTGTAGCTATGTTCACAGCTAGGTGTCATTGACGGTAGTACCTGGTAGCAACATTAGGAACTACTGCTTGAAATTGACCGTCTGCAGTCCTTACCAGAATTACAGACTAATACAGCCATTACAATTCACACCGTTTATCAGACAGATTCTACACTCACCCAAAGTACACGGGGTTAGATGACCGCGTTGTCGCAGCCCCTAAACTGAGGAACCAACCAGAGGTAGATTTCATTAGAAAGCTAACTATTGCAATGGGTACCATGTTTCGACTTCCGGAAAATTTCGACATATCTTCGCGTTTCACATCCCCCAGACCCCAAAACCACCGTCAGTTCAAAAGTTTATATATAATTTATGTATGTATATATATATATATATATATATCAGTTTCTTGTGGACACGATAACTGCCGTAATTTTGCACCAATCAATTTTTACCGAATATGTTTACCTATAAAATCTCGGTCGAGTTCGTTACTGGGCTAAATCGGTAGAAGGGGGTGAAAATGGGGGGCTTTTTTCGAAAAAGTGAAATATTGGTATAACTCTCTTAATATGTGAAATATCGAATCCGTTCAACGTTCATACTATGTGTCGGATAAAGCCCAAAAATTTATGTTTGAAGAGTTTTTTTTATAGCACCAACCATTGACCAAAGGGGTGGGAAAAAGTGGGTTTTTCGGGAAACATTAATCATATCTCTCTTAATAGGCACAATATCAAAACCGTACGAAATGGACAATATTTCCCTGATAATTACCTAAAACTTTTGTCTGAAGGAATTTTTGATATGACCCACCATTATGCCGAGGGATGAGAAAAATGATTTCGGAATTATAAGAAAATGCCAAGAGCTATCAGTGGTTGCCATGGCAACACTACCAAATTGATGATGGATGAGCCATCAGACGTTGCCAAGATAACGCACTTACACGAGATCAGATTCAGTATTTCCATCTGACTAAGTGGGAAGCGGCTTCGGTGACGTAACTGGTAGCATGCAGAATGTCTATGTTCAAGGTCGCGGTTTCAAAGACGGCCGAAGTCGTCGGATTTTCTAAGAGCGCTAAAATCCCTCAGTATGCTTTCCTTTGGAGGGGAAGTTCCAAAGTTCGTTGCGAGTTGCTGGTTGGGGTGGCATCTAGTAGCCAAGTTCACAGCTAGGTGTCGTTGACGGGAGTACCTGGTAGCAAAATTAGGAACTACTGCTTGAAATTGACCGTCTGCAGTCCTTACCTGAATTAAGACTACTACAGCCATTAAAATTCACACCGTTTATCAGACAGATTCTACACTCACCCAAAGTACACGGGGTTAGATGACCGCGTTGTCGCAGCCCCTAAACTGAGGAACCAACCAGATGTAGATTTCATTAGAAAGCTAACTATTGCAATGGGTACCAGTTTCGACTTCCAGAAAATTTCGACATATCTTCGCGTTTCACATCCCCCAGACACCAAAACCACTGTCAGTTCAAAAGTTTATATATAATTTATGTATGTATATGTGTATATACTGTACCCGATACCTAGTTGAGGCTATCGGCTACGCCAGCAGACATTAAGCCGTAGTTGAGATTTTGGGAAGAGTTAAGAAAAGATAGCGCTCAGATCGAGGTAAGAGGAATGTCAGGATGACGTAATAGGTCTAGGATTTAGAAGGCGCTGACCGCAGTCAAGCAGATGGAATTATGGATGGAAATATGAAGCTTTATTAAGATCTATATGGAACATGGTATTTAAACATCTTAGAAGAGGAGATATAACATGCATTATATATGGTAATAATTTGAAGGAAGTCAGATAACCCTTAAGTTATTTTATAACTTAATAGCCGAGATGATGGGGGTTCGAGATTATATTTGTGACGCAAGACCACGGTGGTGGGGAGGACGTCACGTGACCGCACCAGGCAGGTAAGGGTCGAGGCAGTGCAGACACTGTCAGTGGAGCTCTGTGAGCCAAGCAAGAGAGTCGAGCTGAGTGGCACACGCCTAGCGCATGGTACAAGGTCGCGCAGCGAACAGAAACTGTCACGGAAAGTGAAAGCGACAGTTTCAACTTCTCCGAGCAGCGAACGGCAAGTAGGTCAGTGAGCCGGTCGGACATCCGCAGCAAACAAGCATAGGAGGCCGGGGTTTTTAAAACAGCATTGCGGGTAGTTGGAGAACTTTATTCCAAGCTGCATTTCAACGCAGAACGGCATAGTAGAGCGACATGGCGAGGCCAGCTTTAGGCGGAGATGATTATAGCATTGCAGTAAAACCGAGCGGGTTATTTCCCATTATATACGCAAGCATTATGACAGAAGCTGAACTTCATTACTACATTGAGTTAGAACGTTTATTCAGCATTTGAATTATACAAGATAGTTACGAGATACTGCAACTTTGATCTTCGAATGAACGTAGTTTTTCTTAATGACATTACGACTATGCATTTCATAACGCATTCCAAGCAACATTAACAATTTCAAGCAAACGGAATGTTGTAAGCATATGCACTTAGGAACATTAGCACGTGCATTAATGCAATTATTTCTTATGAAGTGTTATGAATTACCGAGTATGAACACAGCTACAGGGTGTTTCATAAACTTTGACACTCTGATAAAACAATTTTATTTTCTACAAGTAAAACTTAACCGCTGTGGAAATTGAACTTTCAACACTCAAACTGAACATTGTATAGAACAGTGGCGTAACGTAGAAGAGGAATAGGGGTCCGCTGTTTCTATGAACTTTTTCGTGAGGATTTGGACAATATCCGCTAAGGATAACCAGAAGTTCATCATGTCGGAGTAAACGCAGACAAAGACGCGATGGCAACACAGAGCGATGGATTCGATTCCTGACGAGGAGGAGGTCCACCAGCTGATTCACTTGGGATTCGAAGGCAATCGTCATTGCATGGATGGAATGATATTCACGCCGATCTTTCGAGAAATTCATTACGTAGGGAAACTCGACGATCTTTGATCTTTAATAACAGCTGATTATGGAAAGGTACTGTAAGAGTTATAACTTCCTGATACGATTATTTTCATGAATACTGGGCACACATGTATATTTTTCTAATAGGAGTGATACGATTATTTAAGACATGGCTTTGACTTTATATGCTTCGAAATTTTGCTAGAATATGGCGTGACCATATGATATGGCAGGCATCATTATACGATATTCTCACCATTTGTTGGCTTTATTAAGCAGATGTTTGGTCTTTTAGACATTTTTCCAGCAAGGATATTTTTCATGAATAGTTTTTTTTTGTGTGACGAGTATTTCGAACTCGTGATCTGCAATTGATTATCTAAAATTATTTCGTCAGTTCATTGCATACTAGCGAGTGTGTATTATTCATGGGGTCTTTCGTATTTATACAATCGGATTTTCTAAGAGCGCTAATAATCCCTCAGTATGCTTTCCTTTGGAGGGGAAGTTCCAACGTTCGTTGCGAGTTGCTGGTTGCGGTGGCATCTAGTAGCCAAGTTCACAGGTAGGTGTCGTTGACGGTAGTACCTGGTAGCAACATTAGGAACTACTGCTTGAAATTGACCGTCTGCAGTCCTTACCTGAATTACAGACTAATACAGCCATCCCTAAGTACACGGGGTTACATGACTGCGTTGTCGCAGTCCCTAAACTGAGGAACCAACCAAAATCTCTGCGGGAGATATAATTTTGCGTGAAGAAGTAACAGACCGTTACATAATCACACATCAGTGTCGAAACCTTGCATAAGGACAGTGTGACCACAAGTATAAAAATGGACCCCAAATGACAAGAAGGTTACCGTTCCCATAAGACAATAAAATGTTTAAAATAAGCATAAAATGACGAAAAACAAAGATAATTAAGCTCCAATTATAAAATACTTTCTCGCAATAAATGAGGTCTGATCCTCCTTCGAAAACCTGCATCTTACTTGCCATTGAGGGACTCATTTTTATCATCCGAGTGTACATGAGATTGTAAGTGAATCAAACAAGGAACTACTAGTCACATATCAGTCGAAATTTTGTTAAATAAAGTACAGATAAATGTCATCAGGGTTACATTTGTAATTCTTGTTTGCCAATCCAATATTTTGTTGCTTTACTCTTTTGAGAGTACTTTCAGTTTAACAGCTGGTACAGCTGATGCTTTTGATGATTTTTATAATTGTGTTTGATACCTTTGAGAAGGATTTAAAGTAACTGAATCTTGTAAGATGAATCATTAATGGTCAGATTTATTTTAAGGCAGATCAGTATTGCAGATTTTGATATGAGAGATTATAGCACATTGGTGTTTTTCTATGATGTGAATTATGAGAATTGTAAGAGAATTTATGCTATTTGAAAGCAGATCTTGAATTACTGAGGTAATATTGTTTCCAATTGTTTAAGAAGTTGTCTAGATGTGATCAGATTAATTACAGTTATCGGAGATTGTGTGCGTTGATAATTTGAAGCCAGTTATATATTTTTTGTAGATCATGCAACATGGTTAAGTGAAGTTTGTGATAGGCATTTTGTGGAAGTTGCCAAGTGATAGTTGCAATGTTGCTAATGCATTTTGAAGCAGACATGAGGTTGTCGAACCCAGTCTAGCGTAATTGTTGAGATTCATGCTGTATGTGCTGAATATTTATGGAGTTTTGTGGAATAATTGTGGTATTCAAATGTGATATTTGAAGAAATGAGGATATATAATGTAGTTGTGGATAGTCAGATCCAACGTGATGTCGTGAAGGCAATAATATTTTTTGGCATGAAAATTAAATACGAGATATAACTTGGAAGTGATAAAACTGTAAGACAACGTTCTATAACCCATATTAAACAATTTGTTAGGAAATTAAACAAATAAATAAAGTTGATAATACAAGATTTTCTGCGAATAATAATTAATGAAATAATAATCTGAAAATTAAGCATATTAATGATCTGACCTAAAGAAATTAAAATCAGAATGACTAGAAGAAATAATGAAAATCTAAATAAACAGAAGAATAAAATTTAAATAAATTGATAAATTAAATTTTGGACTAAACCAATGAATTAAATAAATGGATGAATTAAAGATTGGATGAATCAACTGATTTAGATAAATTAATAGATGATTGGATAGATGATGAATAACTGAATTAGAAGGTGATAATTAATTAAAGAAGCTGATGATTAATGAATTTATATGGAATTAAAATAAATTTAATTGGGATATAATTTGAGGAATTGCAACTTGAGTTGAGGAATTAAACAATTTGTATTGATGATTTGAGACGATTTAATCTGAGGAAGATGATAAAATAAGATTGTGTGAATAATTAGAAAGCATAATGAAGTGATGATAATAATTTTCATTTAAATGATTTAATGGTGATGAGTTAATGATTCTGACAGGAATATGTTGAATTTTGAAATGAGAATTAATGTGAGAAATATTTAATTTTGATGATGATGATAATGATGACCAATGAGCCGTGAATTTTCTGTAATTCACAAACAAGAAAGTATTAATGACAATGTAAATAGTGTAAATTAATTATTCAATGTTTAGGAGCTTTTTACTAACATGTTTAACATTTAAATTATGCCATGCAAACCATAAATTGCGTGATATTTAAAATATGTGATTATAATATGTGTATGTTTAGACAGATTAATAACTTTTTCAAATCCACATTCATGATGTTAAATTAAAGAGAAATTAGGTCTCAGGTATCACAAATGTCAGTGACGAAAGACATAGTGCTACAGTGATCCTGAGAACCCAAGAGAACTTTAGAGATTTTTCTTGTTCTATGTGGATGAAATATTTTTGATTAGAAAAGAGATGGTTCGATTTTTGGACAATGACAATTTAACGTTGGCATTCGACCATACTCTCAGGTAGGAGGAATATTTAAAATGTCTGTCTGACTATCAAAGTGAAATAAATTTGTTTTTATCTTAGTGGTGATCTGATGATGGTGTGATTTTCCTTTTTCTTTCCTTGTCTTGAGTAAGGCTTAACCAGGAAAGGAGGTGGTTTGCTAGGAATTCAGTTGATGGCGCCCATTTATATTTGCATTTTTTTTTATTAAACTTAAGCCCGTAACGACCCTAGAGATACTTTGTCTCGTGTTACCCAACTGCTTTTTCGATAACTCAGCTGAATTTCCGACACATTCCTTATTTGACTAGAGGTTCATTTAACTCCGCTCTGTCCTGGAACTCCAGGAATGCGATGTAATAGCAGATGGGTCATCGCATCCCCAGGACGAACGGGTACAATACATATATATGTTTTTAAAGTTTCTTGTGGACACGATAACTGCCCAATCACTTTGAATTTTTTACCGAATATGTATACCTATAAAATCTCGGTCGAGTTCGTTAGTGGGCTAAATCGGTCGAAGGGGGTGAATATTGGAGGGCTTTTTTCGAAAAAGTGAAATATTGCTATAACACTCTTAATATGTGAAATATCGAATCCGTTCAACATTCATACTATTTGTCGGATAAAGCCCAAAAATTTATATTTGAAGAGTTTTTTTTATAGCACCAACCATTGACCAAAGGGGTGGGAAAAAGTGGGTTTTTCGGGAAACATTAATCATATCTCTCTTAATAGGCACAATATCAAAACCGTACAAAATGGACAATATTCCCCTAATAATTACCTAAAATTTTGTCGAAAAGAATTTTTGATATGACCCACCATTATGCCAAGGGATGAGAAAAATGATTTCGGAATTATAAGAAAATGACAAGAGCTATCAGTGGTTGCCATGGCAACACTACTAAATTGATTAGGGATGAGCCATCACACGTTGCCAAGATAACGCACTTGCACGAGATCAAATTCAGATTTCCATCTGACTAAGTGTGAAGCGGCTTCGGTGACGTAACTGGTAGCGTGCCGAACTTCTATGCCCAAGGTCGCGGGTTCAAAGCCGGCCAAAGTCGTCGGATTTTCTAAGAGCGCTAATAATCCCTCAGTATGCTTTCCTTTGGAGGGGAAGTTCCAACGTTCGTTGCGAGTTGCTGGTTGCGGTGGCATCTCGTAGCCAAGTTCACAGGTAGGTGTCGTTGACGGTAGTACCTGGTAGCAACATTAGGAACTACTGCTTGAAATTGACCGTCTGCAGTCCTTACCTGAATTACAGACTAATACAGCCATCCCTAAGTACACGGGGTTACATGACTGCGTTGTCGCAGTCCCTAAACTGAGGAACCAACCAAAATCTCTGCGGGAGATATAATTTTGCGTGAAGAAGTAACAGACCGTTACATAATCACACATCAGTGTCAAAACCTTGCATAAGGACAGTGTGACCACAAGTATAAAAATGGACCCCAAATGACAAGAAGGTTACCGTTCCCATAAGACAATAAAATGTTTAAAATAAGCATAAAATGACGAAAAACAAAGATAATTAAGCTCCAATTATAAAATACTTTCTCGCAATAAATGAGGTCTGATCCTCCTACGAAAACCTGCATATTCTGCCTATTTTCGCCTATCCCCAAGTTTGTCCGATGAAATCTACCTCCGCCTTCCGGCGTGCCGAGAGGACATTTTGTAAGTATTTTCAGTCCAGTTTGATTTTCGTTATGGTTTTCATTTTGTTGTCATTTTCGCTCTCACACAAACCATTAGGGGCCGATAACCTAGATGTTAGGCCCCTTAAAACAACAATTATCATCATCATGATAAATGTTAATTTATTACTGTTGCATTACTTTGTTAATGTCCTTTTATTATTTTTATTTTTTTATCGTATGGCTTTTAGTGCCGGGATTGTCCGAGGATATGTTTGGCTCGCCAGTTTTGTAGCTGCTTCGAGACGGACACCCAATGGGTGAGCTACAAGTACCGTTGGGGAGGATAGTGTTAATGTAAGGACGAGGAGTTGGAAGGTAGCGGATGTGGCCTATAGTTAGGGACCAACCCCGTCATTTGCCTGGAAGGAAGATGGGAAACCACAGAAGACCATTTTCAAGGTTGCCGGCGGGGGGATTCGAACTTCCTCGCCTCCCGGATGTGAGCGACTGCCAGCAGTCATGCCGTAATGACCACGGCTAACTCACCCGGTTGTTAATGTCCTAATAGAATGATATTACTCAGCAGCTTATTAAGCTAAGTAAATTTTAAAAAAAAAATTGTCTAGGCATGTCATACAGCTGATGGAGAGGAATCCTTGTCCTTGCTGAGTGTAGAGCAAGCCCTGTCAAGCGATGGAGGTAATTTCGTTTCACACCTTCCCTTTTTACCAAAGACTGATCAATGTCATGTTGTATCTTTGTATTACATTGCACCATCTGGAAACGTCCTTCTCCTCCGACAGGGAGGAGAAAGATCGTACCATCCGTTAGGTTCCAATTTCAGTTTTGTTGGGCATAGAAAATCAGAATTTGATCCGGCAGTCTGACGCATTAAAGTGATAATTAATTTGTGATACAATCAAATGTTCTCGAAAGAGAAACAAAATGACTATTGTCCGTTGAGCCATCATAATTAACACTAAATGTGATAAAAATGTCCAGCATGACTCCGGTGGTGCACTGGCATGCTCGTGACGTGGCCACACATGTGGCGAGGCGTCTTGCATTGGCCTTCTCAGTGTGTACCTGCTACGCGTCTTGGTAGGAGTGCCTTTACCAACTGAAGAGCCCAATTGGCACTCTGGGGCGAAACACTAGCAATGTGTTGAGTTATGATGGACATTTTTTTATCACTTTTAGTGTTAATTTGTCATATTAATTTAATTAACAGCTACAACAAAATAGTTAGAACGTTGGTTGTGACTTTGATTTGTGGGCTTGCATTCATTGTTGTTGTTGTTGTTGTTGTTGATTCCGGGGCTTTGTAAATACCCTGGTCATGTAACCCTGTGTCTGATAACTTGTATCATTAGTGAGTGTACAGAAAGTCACTTCTAGGGTGGCTTAGGCCTATTAGTTTACAATTCTACTGTAGTTTTAGGGCTTACCGCTTAAGGGGACACATGCCCAAAAAATTGGCTCTTTTTGGTGTTTTTTTGAATATTTTTTTAAAATTTTCAACCTTAGTTATAGTCCTTTCATGCCACGAAATGATTTGATCCAATCTTCATTAGAAATGGGACAAAGTACACTTTATAATTATGTCAGCAGGTGGCGTGGCCAAAAACCCATGCACAGTATTATTAGCCTGTCTAATGAGTAAATGAAAATCCACAGTCTGCTTCCAGTCGACCGACCGGGTCAGGAAATGGAATGAATGAAGCCCCCATCTAGCGGCGAGGATATGAACTGTGCCGGCTGCCGAAGTCTGTCGCACTCCCCTGGGGCAATGATTAAATGAATGACAGATGAAATGAAATGATAGTGGAGAGTGTTGCTGGAATGAAATTTGTAACAGGAATAACCGGAGTACCCGGAGAAAAACCTGTCTGCCTCCTCTTTCTCCAGCACAAATCTCATATGGAGTGACCGGGATTTGAACCACGGACCCAGTGGTAAGAGGCCGGCGTGCTGCCGCCTAAGCCACGGAGGCACTGGTCTAATGAGTACATAGTGTTAAAAAAATATTGTGAAGTGTCAGTAATTTTTAGTGGTAAATAGGCTAGTTGGTATCAATTTTTTTTAAGAAAAAGACTATCTTTTACAAATATTTGCCTATACTGATCATTTGAAAGGAATGACTTTGCATTTTTAGCCTACTTTTCACATTTTGCAAAAATGAGGAAAAAGTAGACTTATGAGATCGATCCGGGAAAATGTGTGTCTGTCTGTCCTTCTATCTGTCTGTCTGTCTATCCTTCTGTCTGTCTGTCTGTCTGGTTGTGTGTGTGTGTCCCCCCCCCTATCAACTCCTAAACGGCTACAGCAATCGAAACCAAATTTAGTATGAGTAAAGATGTATACCGGAATATCTCAAGCCCATATTTGAAAATGATGTCAGTGCTACCAACTGCTGAAAAAACGCACTAGAAATTTGAGCTCCATGTTGAATATCGTGGAAGGTATGCATGGGAGCTATTCCAAAATTGGCACACATGTAGATAATACAATTTCAGTTTAATTTCCAGGAGGAAATATATGACAGTGTTGCCAAAATAATTTTAAGACTTCTGATAGGTCCAATTTTTGAATGCATATAACATCCACACTAACAATTGGATTTCAACCAAACATTGTATGTAATATGTGTTCATAAACAGATGTGACTGAGCATATTCTTGAGAGCCATCAGGGCTGCCAACTGTTGATAATTTTTTATCCAATTACCAATATATCAGAAAATATGCAAGTATGCAAGCCGACAGCTTTAAACTATGCACACGTATAGTACCTGTCATTTTAGATTAATTTTGAGTAACTTATATACGTCAGTTCTACCACCATGAGTATAAGCCTGCTGATAGGACCAATTTTTAAATACATGTAACTTCTATACTCTCAGTTGGATTTCATCCAAATTTCGTATGTGCTATGTGTAACATAACAGATATGAATATAAGTACTGTATTCTTAAGAGCAATCAGGGCTGACAACTGTTAATAAATGTTGTCTATATGTTTATACCCTAATATTCTAGATAGGTTCATACACTGTAATTTTAAGAAAAGTAGGCTCTTTAGTTCGTCACAGAACTTCTTGTTTACTTTATGAAAGATGTTGGTCGTACGGAAATAAAATCTGGTGCAGTTTGGATCACTAGGAGCAAAAAAAAAACAAGTCGTTTGGCTAAAGTGTCTCCTTAAGTGTATCACATCATTGACTAGTTTCGGATGAAGACTGTTCTTATTGATGGCATTGTATGTTTTGTCCATAAGAAGCTGGGCATGCTACCAACTACGTCACCGAAGGTGCCTTTCCGAATGTGTAAAAGGAGGTTTTATGTAAGTAGATGTGAAGGAAAGCAGGGGATCTTGAAGCGCTTACACGGGCTTGCTTACAGAAGTGTCTAATGAAAATATATGTAAAGTGAAGCCACATTATCTCAGGCATTCATTCTAATTTAATTCATTAAAGAGATGTGCTGGGCTCATATTTAGCGCCGTTCACTCGGACATGTTCATCCCACGTAAGATATGGTAGGAATTAATCACCGACAGCGTCTTCATCTATAAAATGGATCTCCTCGCGAGGCTTGATTACTTGTTTCCTTTTATTTCATCCGAGATGAAATCCTTTCTAATCCGCCATCTCAGCTGTTTCCCTTTGATGATAACTAGTATATCATCGTGAAACTTAGATGAAACTTGCTCAGTTTAACTATCCGGTGGTCGAGCTCGAAAATGTAACGCCAGTAATCGCGTGGATTACAATCGAAGGCCAATTTTAATGGGTGTCTTATTATCGATGTTTAGCTTACTCTTCGCATTTTGTAACATGTAGTTCCGTGGAAATGGACGTCAGGTGTACAGGGTCATCGAAAAATAATGCCAATATTTAGAAAAATGATAGCACCGAAACCCTTTATGTTAAACGTGTAATTCTTTCACCAAACGCCAGGTGGTTAAAGTAAGTTTTGTTTTGGAAGGGACGTGACCTTCCTATGCGCACGCTAGATGCGCAGTAGCCAAGATCGTCCGGGAGCGCGCCAATGAAGTCCTGACCTCAACTCTTTGGATTTTTTCCTGGGGGTACATTAGAAACATTGTGTATGCAGAAAAAAATGGGATTTTGAGCACCTGCGGGAGCGAATTTCTGCTGCCATCTTGACAGTTACTCCTGAAATGATTGCACGTACCAATCCAGCCATTGAGAAAGCGTGCGTTCAATGCTGATGTTGGTAGTCGGCCTGGCCTAGATTTTTTTCTCTGCAGTCCCTGTTTCTATAAACTGATTCAACTATCGAATGACAGCTTTATAATCAGGTGCAGTTTGTCGGGCGGTGCAGTCATTGGAGCGCGCGCCCGCGGCCGACCTTGGCTACTGCGCATCTAGTGTGCGCATAGCAAGGTCACGTCCCCTCCAAAACAAAACTTACTTTAACCAGCTGGCGTTCAGTGAAAGAATTACACGTTTAACATAAAGGCTTTCCGTGCTTTATTGTTTTTGAATGTTGGCATTATTTTGCGATGACTCTGTATTGTGTGATAGAAGGATAAACCTGAGGACTAAAGGAATGGTGTGAAAGTCAGTAGTGAGATCTGCAATGATTTATGGAGCAGAGACATGGGCACCAACTATGGCTCTTTGTAAGGCAACGGATGTGACTGAAATGTGGCGTCACCAGAGCCGACAGGATTAGAAATGAGAGACTACTATAGGATTTTTTATTATGGATACTCGAGTTTAGACCTTCATTACAACCAAACCAACAGACCTATTGAAAAACGACTGATACCAATATTTTCCTTGTTTAATTCTGCGTTAGACTATATAAGCCAATAATTTTCAAGTTTATTAATTATTTATTTATTTGTGGTTGTATGAAAAATTGTCCGTGTTTTTGACGTCTTTTCTTGGAACCGCTCACTTAAAACTATATACATGGAAAACTACTTGGCTGAGGGTAATGAAATTTTTATATGTGATAGGCACAAGTATTGGTAGTGCAAATCTCAAGTTTCAATTTTTTTTAACTACCCGATAAAAAGTTCTTATACTTTTCCTGACGTAACGTTTTCTCAGCCCAGGATAAACGTACAGCAGGAAACTTGGTCTCATTTTGAAGCTCTCATTCGTGATTATCGGAAACTACGACCACTGTAAACGTACAGTGTGATGACGAATTTATGAAGAGTAATATTATTGGGAGGTTTTGTGCGTTCCGGCCCGTGCGAGTAAAAGCGAGCGGACTTGTGAAATACGGTGCAGCGTTGCCGCGTTAAGTTGCAGTCGTTGCGGCTCGCTACGAACGATCACTGCTTTAAGTTTCCTTTCAACCTCTCATTTTCTTTCCTCGTACAAATTTCATTTTCCATCACCTTTTTCACATAAGGGCTTTAGACCTTCAATGGCAGGTTTAAAAGTGGGTTGTCTTCCTAATTTGGAAATGTCAGACTACACAATTTTTACATGGGCTATTTGCATTATTTACATAATATCTTTACAATATGTAATTAAGTCAGTATTCTTTGTCTGAAGAATGGCTCTGTTCCGATTAATCAGAACTGCTGTCATTCATGTTAATTATGACCGGCTCGAAATGAAGGACATTTTCAGACAGGCCATCTATCTCCCAGTAGTGGTCTTCAATTCTTTTAGCGTGTTTAATACATTGTTTCCATAGTTCAGGAGCAACGGTAAGCAAGGCTTCTCGGCATAAAACATTCATTGCTTCAATACTCCTACTATTTTGTAATAGGCTATGTTAGCGCAAGTTCGCCCTCAGACAATGGTGGTCTCTGAGGCATTTGGATGTGATGTGATGTGATGTGAGATGTGATGTGATGTGGTATATAAATAGTAAACAGGAAGACTGAAAATAGCATGTGGACATAGCCAGGTCAGTCGCATTCCATTACACAACTGCCCGGCAACGCTGTACTCGAATTCACCGGCTCGCTCGCTTTTACTCGCACGGACTGGAACACGCAAAACCTACCATTAATATTACTCTTCATAAATTCGTCATCACACTGTACGTTTACAGAGGTAGTAGTTTCCGATAATCACGAATGAGAGCTTCAAAATGAGACCAAGTTTCCTGCTGTACGTTTATCCTGGGCTGAGAAAACGTTACGTCAGAAAAAGTATAAGAACTTTTTATCGGGTAGTTGAAAAAAATTGAAACTTGAGATTTGCACTACCAATACTTGTGCCTATCACATATAAAAATATCATTACCCTCAGCCAAGTAGTTTTCCATGTATATAGTTTTAAGTGAGCGGTTCCTAGAAAAGACGTCAAAAACACGGACAATTTTTCATACAACCACAAATAAATAAATAATTAATAAACTTTAAAATAATTGGCTTATATAGTCTAGCGTAGAATTAAACAAGGAAAATATTGGTATAACTCGTTTTTCAATAGGTCTGTTGGTTTGGTTGTAATTAAGGCCTAAACTCGAGTATCCATAATAAAAAATCCGATAGTAAGAGGCATTGTTATAGTAACGGAGATATCAAAGAATGTTCAGGAGAAAAGACAACAGTGGTATGAGAAGGACGACACTTATGTTGGCAAGAGAATGACAGTAATGGTAGAGGAAGGTGACAGGGAAAGGGGATGACCAAGAACTGTATACGAGATGACTTGAGGGAGAAACATCTAAGGGAAGAGGACGTATGGGACCTAGGGAAATGGAGAAGACTTGCCAGGAACGTCGACCCCACTTGAGTGGGAAAAGACGAAGGAAAAGAAGAAGAAGTTCCGTGACGAAAATTTAAGAGCCTACTTTTCATAAAATTTAAGATCCATACCAATGAATGGATTATATAAATCTATCTAGAATAATGAAGAAATTAACTTGGCAACACTGGCATATATGATATTTTAGAAATATACTTGAAATATCTATTATATAATACGCAAAGATCACCCGAGAAAAAACACAAGGTCCTGAACCAAAAGGAGTTAGAAGGTGCGTTTTGTGCCAAAATCATCCAAATCGTCTCAATAGTACAGGATAAATCTTGCTTTTCATGAAAGGTCGACGGAAATATATTTTATTTGTTTAAAAAGAGTGTTTAAGCAAATAAACAAGACAATAGCCCCTGGCAGAACTTTGTCGCGTCCATTCCGCATAACACTTGAGCTGGGCGGGTAGTCTGTACATATGGGGCGCACACATCCCAATGTGCATTGAAAATAATATTCAAACGGAATTACCCGCAACAGTGACGAATTGCACTCTGATATCATAAATATCGACAATTTGTTTAAAAAATGCCTTTAAATAAATAAACATATTTCTAGAAGCCCGCATAACATAATATATCTTGAGACATACATTACATATACAAAATTTGGTTGAAATCCATTTTTACTATAGAAGTTATCTGCAGTTAATCGTTGATCCTATACGCTAGCATAGAATTATTTTTGTAGCACTAACTCTGACGATTTACTCTATGTCTAAAGCATCATGGACGTACAGTTTGCTAAATTTGCATTTTAAGGAAAGTAAGCTCTTTAGTTCGTCACTTTAAGAGCATTAAAAATCCCTCTGTATGCCTTCCTTCGGAGGAGAAGTAAAGCCGGTTGCCCCATGTCATAGATGTATGGCATGGCATTTGTGTGAACCCAAAATTTGTTGGTTAGGTTTCATTAATGCTCTTAAGTTCCAACGTCCGTCACCGGGCGTTGGTTGCGATGGCATCTAGTAGTATTGAAGTTCACAGCTAGCTGTCATGGACGGTAGCATTTGGTAGCAAAAGTAGGAACAACTTGAAATTATCGTCTGCAGTCTTTACGTGAGTTAAAAGCAGGTAACACACACTAATACAGTCATCACAATTAACACCCTTATGAGACATATTCTACACACACCCAAAGTACACAGGGCTACATGACCGCGTTGTCGCAGCCCCTAAACTAAGGAACCAACCAACCATAACTACTTGTTTGTTTTATGATTTTGATTTTTGATTTTATAACAAGGATGGAGAGTGATAGACATACTATTCATACAAACCCTAAATATTTTGACACAGTATGAAAAACTTATTTAATTTTAATTTTTGAAAGGAATTTCTTAATATTTCCCGTATTGAGTAAAAACGTGTGATATTTGTGAACAGATGAGTAATTCATTACTAGGGCTCGGATTTTTAGGTAAATAAATATGTTTTTATGTAAATACATATTTTAAGCATTTTTCTATAAATATATAAATTCCTGCTTTTCACTTATTAGCACATGAAAATACATAATATTATTTTTTAATCAGTATGCTAGATCTTTCAGTTTATTGTTGCATTTTTGTTCTGTGTTACTTCAACGGGGAAGAACCTGTAAGCTGTCTAATCTTCATGCAGAGCGTATGTCAGCTTGCAACTGTGTTATTCTTAACTCGTCGCCCCGTGCCACTCACTGTGGAAGCCGGGGATTTCCTTGTCCATAGCCATATTGCACCACATGCTAGATCTCTCCCTAACCCAGCTACCTGGAACCAGTGTTACTCTCATGTAGTTCATTTCAGGCACTGTGAAGTGTAAGGCAGTTCTACGATGTCTAAAGTAAAAGCGACTACAAGTTATCGTCTGCAGCAGTATGTTGCAGAATTTAGGGATAATTTTATTTCAGATGGGGGCGTTCTATTCTGCCAACCACGTGGGAAAGCAATCAAGGCTGAACAGCGATCTCAAGTTACACAACACTTCAAGGGCAAGAAACATATTGCCGCAGTTACGCGCCTTCAGAAGAAGTGTTTTGCGATACTCGTTGGTCATTTGTGATGTATCTCGCTGTGTATTGTAATGCTTCAGCAGGCAGCGAGACATAGAATAAATTGCATTCATGAGTACTGCATATTGTTTATATTCACATTAATAAACTATTTTTACTTTTTGACACGTATTTCAGGTATTTTTAATACATAAAAAATAAATATTTTCCCGATTTTTAGCACCTAAAAATCCGAGTCCCATTCATTACAATTCAATGTCCATAATATATTCAGTTCTAAACAATACTATACCTATACAAGCAAACCAACCCAGTTCAAGCGTACATAGTCGCGGGGAGTGCAGTTGTAATCCATGTTAACTCTGCAGTATGGCACTGGAGCGCTACTGGTCATTGAGGTAATATTTAACGATTGCAGAAAATGTACCAAAACTAGTGTTGGTTGGTTGGTTCCTTAGTTTAGGGGCTACGACAACGCGGTCATGTAGCCCCGTGTACTTTGGGTGAGTGTAGAATCTGTCTGATAACCGGTGTTAATTGTGATGACTGTATTAGTGTGTGTATCTGTTTTTTTAATTCAAGTAGGGACTGCAACTTTGAATTTTCAAATAGTTCCTACTTTTGCCGCCAAACGCCACCGTCAACTACTACTAGGCCTAGTTCAGAACTAGCTACTAGACGCCACCGCAGTCGGCTCTTGGCAAAGAACGTAGCAACCTAAGAGCGTTGTTTACATTCTTAACCTATCCAATTTAGTTTCACACAGGTGTAATTAGTGGAAAGATCTTTAACATGCCATAAATCTATGACATGGGACCGCCGGCTTTACTTCCCCTCCGAAGGAAGGCATACTGAGGGATTTTTAACGCTCTTAAAAAATCCGACGGCTTCGGCCGGGTTTGAACCCGCTATCTTGGGCATAGAAGCTCAGCATGCTACCGACTACGCCACCGAAGCCGCTCAAAACTAGTGTATTATGTTCGCAGATATAAAACAAATGAACCTGGATTACACGTGACCAACGGCGATACGCTTCATGATGTAGATGTTAGCGGTGTCGGCTACTATCCTGGAGGGCGGGGTTTAGTCCCCAGCTCTCCAAGTAATTTAATTCAATTTTGAGTTCCTGGAACAGTATCGTTAATATGCAAATCCCCCAAGTGGTGTCGCTTGCGCCAGGCCATGAGGTGCTTAAGTTTAGTTAGTTAGTTATTGTTGTTTTAAGGGGCGGAACTACGAGGTCATCTGCCCCAGTGCATCGTTAGAATTCCACCTGGGTCATGGGGTTTTTAATCTCCTAGTGCTTGCCACGGTGAGTGAGTTGTTATCGTGCCGGATTACTAACTCCAAGCATGCAGGTTCGCTCTTGGCCATGGTAAGTGATTTTTAAAAGGCAAAAGTCATGACACGCATGTCATACGTTGTTAGCATGTTAAAGAACCCATTTGATTTCAGTAGGCCGTGCTCATAATGGAAAAATTAATCTCGGGATTTTCCGCCAACACAAAGTTCCTAATTTCTCTACTAGAAAGCGCTATAGTGTCAAGGAGATTAGATATCTAAAATTATTGGTTGCACACAGATGAAGGATACAGGCTTCACTCCAGAGGCACCACAGATAAATTGTCCAATCTAGCAGCAGACATCAGAAAGAGGCGACTAAAATGTTACGACCACATCAGCAGACGCCCACAAACCAGACTCACCGACAAAATTCTTAGATACATACTGCGGCTCAAGATTACTACACCATGGATGATGCTACTCAAAATTATCTGGAAAAAGCACAGGTCGACCCATTATGTCCCAGTGTCCTATTTTGAGGACATTGCTTTATTTTTAACTAGGAACCCGACCAGGCTTCGCCCGGGAACAGTTATGAATGAATGCATTACATGATAAGCGCTTTTTTTTTTATAAAAATGAACAACGACCAATATCCGTTTTACGTCTCGGCATGATGGGTTAAAATCACTGACTGGACCCACAAAACCTAACGGCGGTACTTTCTGAGGATCCAACCAGCCTTCGGGCTGACTACCTAACAGACAGACTATTAATTATATTATCATGGAGATGCATGTGCAACAAATTCTTGTCAGACGTAATTTAAGAATGGCGAAGTGCATGAAACACAAATCCCCCTTCCGTCCAATCTTAACTTGACTGTGAATTTTGCGGAACGAACTTCTCAGCAGTTTTAACTCAACACGTCTCAACGGTTTGCTGCTGGCTGTATCTGGGACAATAGGTTCGCCCGCTAGCGAAGCTGTAACGAGGATGATAGACTCGACGTTAGCTAGCTCGTAAACTGTCGCCTCAGTAGTTGAATGGACATGGCTGGAAGAATTTAAAACGTAAAAACACTTATAGTTGGCGATGTATTGAAGATAGACATATGCTCTCACGGACTTTTTTGTAGAACTTTTCATGTTGAACAATTCTTACACTCATATTATTTAGGTATTTTTAACGGTTTGCCCAGCGTAAGCTTACAAAGCGCTCGGACGCCAGTTTTTTTTCGACTTTTCCAGTGAAATCGTTACTGCTCGGCTTCCTTTGATCAAAAATAAATTATTTTCTACCGAAATCATTCTCGAGATATCCATTATAGAATGGTGAAAATCGCATCAAAATCCATCCAGTGGTTCTCGAGTTTCCCCGTAACATCCAAGAATCGGGGACTTTGTTTTATACTAAGTAGAGATTTTCAGAAAATGATTATTATTTTACAGGTAATTCAATAAGTGCTATATTTAGTAAGGAGTTTCTTGTTACGGATCACACTCAAAAATGTTCCATATATTTTAATATTCCTTTTGAATTTTCATTTTTCTCAGCCTAAGCCTGTTACCCAAACGCACGAGTTTCTCTGAATAACTGTACAGTCGAGCTTCGATATCTCGAAGTGCCTTCGGGGATAAAAATTACTTCGAGATATCGAAAATTCGAGATATAGAATTTTTTTTTTTTTCAAAAAGAAAGAAACAGAAGAGGGAGGGATGCCATTACAGTATTATAAACATATGAATAGGCAACTGTTGCTATTTCTAATATTATTGTTACTAGAACTCCTATGGGCCTACCAGCTAGAGTTTAATGCTATCGTATTAATGATTTACAAGTTTCAATCCATTCTACTACATTGTGTCTATTTTGTTAAACTACTACACAGTTATACAGTATTACTACTACATTTTCATTTTACAGTACTTACAAATTCAAATCTTTGAAAAGAAGTCCGTTAGTTTCGTTTGCTTCCTTTTCTGCAACACCCAGTTCTCCACGAAGTTTTCTAACCATTACTGTCACTCTTTCCTTGCTTCTTTTCCCACCGTGACACGTTTCCCCTTTAAATGCGAGGGGTTTCTCTGGTAATCATTTTAACAAGATGTTCAGTAAAGAACATATAGCCTACTTTCTCCTAAATGCATGGGTATTGTTATAACTCTTTGTCCTTTTCAAGGAGTATAATTGAATGTTGGTTGTAGTAGCTTGTTGAAATACAACGTGCTATACGGATATTAAACATGAATATGAGATGCCCTTTGTTAGTGCTACCTCAGTAAAAAAAACATTCAATTTTTGTGTCACCGTGTTTGAAATGATCTGGGGAATCGATTTGCACACATACATGTCCGCTATTTGCAAACTATTGGGCTTTTAACATTCGGGTGGCCGCCATTCCGTTTCCGACAAGATGGCGGCGATATAAAACATGACACTGAGGTGCCCTTTGCTAGTGCTACCTCTGTACCAAATTTCGTTCAATTAGGTTTTACCGTGTTTGAATTGATAGGGGAAATCGATTTGCACACATACTTGGCCACCATCTGCAAACTATTGGGCTGATGATCTTGCAGTTTGGTCAGAATATGCTTCCCACATAAAGATATGTTGTTGCAAAATTCGGTAGAGACTAGATTATTAGGTTGGTCGTAAGAACATTTTAGCTTTTAATATTTGGGTGGCCGTGATTACGTTTCCGTCCAGATAGCGGTGATATAAAACATGACACTGAGGTGCCCTTTGCTAGTGCTACCTCTGTACCAAATTTCGTTCAATTCGGTTTCACTATGTTCGAATTAATAGGGGGAATCGATTTTGACACAAAGATGGTCGCCATCTGCAAACTATTAGGCTAATGACCTATTAGATTGGTCACAGGATGCTCCCTCTATAAAGGTACGTTGTTGCAAAATTTCGTAGAGATCGGATGATTATGTTAGTCAGAATTTGATTTAATCTTTGTACATATTTGTGGCCGCCATTACGTTTCTGTCAAGATGGCGGCGATATAAAACATGACACTGAGGTGCCCTTTGCTAGTGCTACCTCTGTACCAAATTTCGTTCCATTCGGTTTGACCGTGTTGGAATTAATAGGGGGAATCGATTTTGGCACAAAGATGGCCGCCATCCGCAAACTATTTAGCTAATGACCTATTAGCTTAGTCAAAGGATGCTTCCTCCATAAAGCTATGTTGTTGCAAAATTAGGTAGAGATCGAATGATTATGTTAGTCGTAATTTGATTTAAGCATTGAACATTTGTGTGGCCGCCATTACGTTTCCGTCAAGATGGCGGCGATATAAAACATGACACTGAGGTGCCCTGTGCTAGTACTACCTCTGTACCAAATATCGTTGCATTCGGTTTCACCGTGTTCGAATTAATAGGGGGAATGGAATTTTACACAAAGATGGCCGCCATCCCCAAACTGTTAGGTTGATGACCTATTAGTTTGGTCAAAGGATGCTTCCCCCATAACGCTATGTTGTTGCAAATTTTGGTAGAGATCGGATGATTAGGTTAGTCGTAATTTGATTTAACCTTTGAACATTTATGTGGTCGCCATTACGTTTCCGTCAAGATGGCAGCGATATAAAACATGACACTGAGGTCTCCTTTGCTAGTGCTACCTTTGTACCAAATTTCGTTCAATTCGCGTTCGCCGTGTTCGAATTGACAGGGGGGGGGGGGTGACAGACATTCAGATTACACACACTCACACACACACACATAGACTCACACACACACAGACAGACACACTTTTTTTCTTCCTGTGTTGATCTCATAAGTCTACTTTCATTTTTTGCAAAAATCGAAAGTAGGCTAAAAACAGACCAGTTTCGTCGGCATTGAAAACATCACGAGGGTCGTAATCTGCCGGTAGAGTTGGTAGAATGTCTCGTCGACAGTCTTCACAGTCAACCGCAGATACACTAGCACTTTCACCTGACATAACTTTCTGCACAATTCCGTTTCGATGTTTAAATTTATCTTGCCATCCTGTACTAGCCTGGAACGATTCTATGCCTAACTCCTCAGCAAATTTATGTGCTTTTTCACGAAGTATGGAGCCTTGAACTTCAATGTTTTTGTCCCTCATAAACTTAACCCACTTAAACATAGCTTCCTCCAACTGAGGGTAACTTGAGCTCCTAAAACGTTTCCTCTCCGATGAAAAACGTGACTCCTGAATAGCACTAGCAATCTTGTCTTTATTTTTCATAATTGTTGACAGTGTGTTAGCTGGAATGTCGAATTCCACCGCAATATCTTTCTTCCTTCTGTCACTCTTTTCCACTTCGTGAATTAACTTTAATTATTCACTTGCACTTAAACATTTCAGAACACGTTCCTTCTCCATGGTGTTTGCATTACTGATTTACACAGTAAGTCAGAAACTACAGGACAGTGCTCTCTCACCTGGCTTATCAGCCAAGGACACGAAGGGTGCGGGCATGCCATAAATAGCCGGAGTTTCCCTCTTACTGTTATTATATGAGGTGCATATTGACCCGAACCCGTCTCCTTGCCCTCAGGCTGCTCTGGAATGTAGCAGACCACACAATTCTGACAGAAATAACTTCTCCAAGTACCGTACCGTACCCAAGGTGAACAAAAATCTCATATTCCAAGCCGCAAGTCACAACTCCAGTCTTCAAGGCAATTGTATTTTCACCCCAACTTCGAGATATAGAAAAATATTTTACGCCTGGAGAATGAAATATTCCTCGAGTTATCGAAATATTCGAGTAATAGAACTTCGAATTACAGAACAAATGTAACATGTGAATTAGATACGATACCGCCGGGAAATGAAAATTACTTCGAGTTATCGAAAATTCGAGATATAGAAGTTCGACTTATGGAAGTTCGATTGTATTTCGCTTAGTTGAACAGCATTACGCAAACTTGTAATAATTCTGGTTTGAAGGGTTTAACAATCACTTACAATCATAAGCGAATTTATATAATTGTAATGAGTTAAGCTCTAATGGCGTCTCAACATTAGTGTGCTCAGAATAGGACAATGGGACTTAAGTGTAGGATGTATAATTTTATTTCACCGACTTACTGGTCCCAGTGAATAAGTATAGGCAATGCATTCTTTGTTACAACAGACTGACTTGTTTATTGAAGGAAAGTTTCAACAATGCAGTATTTCTATGTGCCTCTCTTAGTCACTACACTAAGCAGTAGCCAGGAACCAACAGCGATGAGCAGTGAGATTTATTCTGATTAGAAACAATTCATCTTTGGTATTTCATAATACACATTCAGGAATTGCCTATGTATGACAGAGGTGTGGGTGTGGTTCCTTTCTTTGTCTTGGATTGTACTTGTATATTCGTGGATAGTGTTCTTCATGTGTTATTTTTCCTGAATTGTAGGAACAATGTCCCTCCAATAGATAGATATTCTTACACTACAGGAAATAGTGGACATACTGCATTCATCAGATTTTCAAGAATCTGTATGCGAGGACCAGGATCATGTGATATAGTTGTGTGCCCACCTGCTGCAGATGTTAACCCGCTTCCTCTTTTCCTTTGCCTGGAAACGCTTGAAATTTTCGATCACATTTCTGAAAAGTGGTCTGTCCTGAATAATATCTATTGTTACTTCCATCTCCTTCATATCCCTTTTTATACTTAGTACCATCCTTGTAGGTAGTCAAGATCTTCAAAGAGTCGACCAATTCAGGTATCTTGGCTCCTTGACTCGTTCAGATGGTGACACCCTCCCTGATGCCCGAGCTCGTGTGAGTGCCAGTTGGTTCAAATGGAGGGAGGTAACTGGAGTCCTCTTTGACCGCAGGATACCCACCTATCTTTAAGGCCAAGATTTACAAGGCCGTCGTGCGCCCAGTAGCCCTCTACGGCCTCTGTTAAATACGAGCAAGCCCTGAATGCTTCGTTCGGTGCTTGGTCTGAGGCGACTTGACCATATCAAGAATTGCGCTGTCCGAGGGAGGATGGGAGTTGCTCCCATACAGGATAAAATGCGGGAGACTCGTCTACGCTGGTACGGCCACGTCATACGTAGTCACGAACAATCAGTGGCTAAAACTGCCTTGTGCCTCAACCCGGATGGTAAACGACATCGTGGGCGACCTAAGAAAAGGTGGCTTGATCGCCTTAGAGAAGACATGTGACAAGTTAATCTGTGTCCGCATGATGCCCTTGACCGACAGAAATGGAGATTGGCATGTAAAGTAGCGGACCCTGCTCCAAAGCGGGACAAACACTAGGAAGATGATGATGACCCATTGATTACCAATCTTGTTTTTGTATTCATGACTGAAAATGTGTTTTGTGAGTCTGATGTTATTCATCCTCATTACGTGTCTATAGAAATTAACCCTCCTTTTCCTGATCGTATCGTAGATTTTTTCAATTTCTTTATTTTTGTAGAGGTCGTAATTTTTTCTGTCTCTGAACTCTCCACTTTCTGTTTTTAATGGTCCCAATACTTTTCTAAGTATCCTTTACTTTTTCTCTAGCTCTTCTATTTCGCCTTTTTTTAATGGAAAACATACATTCTGTAGCATAGAGACTTTCCGGCTTAATTACGGTATTGTAATATCGGATTTAAGTTGCAATAATATTATTATTGTTTTTATTATTATTAGTATTATTATAGAAATGTGTACAGTGTTAAAATAAGATGTAGCCATTTCTTCAGTTAAGTGGAATGACACACCATAGTCTGTACGCTTTAAACAGGAATCCGATGCAGCGGAAGCAAATACTCTTGTAGCCTATTATACTTTTTTCTAGCCTCGGGCGACTTGATGTGGTAGGGAACACAGCCACAACCAAGTTTGACATCCCACAGCAGCGGCGGGGATATCAAAGGGACAAAGAGAATCATATCCGCGCTCGAGACAAACTTTCGGGATTCAATGAGCGCTGGAACTTTCCTAATAACTTGCTCTGTCATTATGTCACGCTGTAAAACATGTTTCCCAGTCACCGCACAGTAATTGTAATCCCCCGCTATTTGCTCACCATGGGAATATGTTAGGGTTAATTTAAAATTATACTTTTATTCTTAAACGTATTAATGTACATAAGATTCAGATAGTATTCTTGGCTGTCCATCTAGAGGTCTGAGTTTGATTCTCAGGTCAGTCGAGGTATTTAGTTGTCACCTAAGAACTGGAACAGAGTACATTCAGACTCATGATACAAAGCAGTAAAGAAGTGGATTTGATTTACTTCTCAGTCATCGAATGCAAATACAGTTTAAATTATACGCCAATCGACACTTACACAAATAAATCTATTAGGGTAAACTTGCAGTCATTTGCACTGCTTGCATTTATTTGAATATAATAGTATTTTTACAGCATTGACATTGCCACATAGTGTTTTATCTTTCCATTCAATTACTCCTTGGCCTCCATACTTCATCTTACTGCCACCAGGTGAACAGTTTTGAAGTGAATGTTGGAACAAGTTGGTGCTGTTCATCACTGCTGGTATTTTGTTGACATCTTATAGTTTTGTTCAGATTACTAGTTCCAAACTTCAATGTTTGAAGCTCAGTATACAAACTGTATTTCAAGGGTAAGTGCGAAAATATGTTCAATACGCCTTAATGAATTTGTTCTGTGTTTATGAACACTCTAACCTATAATTATTCTCTGTAATGCTGGTGCCAATTACTGCATTAAAAATAACGATAAAATGCTGTACTTGGCCCCCTGTGCCAATAACTGTGATTTTGGTTTTCACAGTCTTGTTCCATTGTCTACGGTCTTGAGTAATGCGTTTCAAATGGGAAAGAATATTGTTCTTCTTCTTCTTCTTTCGAATAACCCATTTGGAGGGTTCGATGAATCATCGTTGGCTATTGTCCATTGAATTCAATTTCCGTTGTTTCCAAATTTCTTTCATCCTTCTAGAGTGAGAATATTGTTCTACATATTTGTATTAAAACAGGAGGCACACAAAGAAAAGAAAGGTGCCAACAACTAAATTTAGGTGGCAAATACTGTCAGTTTGCTCACTTAATATTTCATAACCGATTTTAATATGTTAAGGCTCTATATTTAGTTTCTTAATTTTTTTAATCAATATTCATAATGTACAGAACACAAGACAAAGAAAATGAGAAAAACAATAGCAGATTTTCTGTTCAAAAGCATTCATTTAATTGCCTAGTGTCCTTAAAGTGCCAATAACTGTACAGTTTACCCTATATTGTACATGTTTCGTCCTGATATTGAGATCTTCTTCAGCTCAATTAAACTTTGAATTCATCAATCAATACGGATATCTACAAACATTTGTGATATCAATGGCAAATGCATTTGTATTCTATGAAGGAGCCAGCCAGGCTTATAAGACACCTAATAGATTTAGTCAATTAAGAATTAAAATTTCTACTAAGGGGGGATCTACACCTTCGACAGCAACAAAATAGTGAATTTTTAACATTTATTTTCTTTGCACTGATAAACTGTTTGGAGTTGTCACTTAACACAGATTACATACAATACGATTTTAACACAGACCAACTATTAAATATTTAGAAAATTGCATCATCATGGATATATATGCACACAAAATGGCGGCTGTATATGTATTATACACAAGAATGGGGTTTCCTTAGTAATTCTCGGAAATATTGTTACATTTTAATTATTGTTTTTTTAATGTGGTCCTAGATGTCATGGCAACAAAATGTTATTTTGAAATTCTTTAAATAATGGGTCGAAAAATCTATAAAATTTTCATAGTAAATAATTTATTATTAATAAACTATAATGGTTATGGCAACCATTTTAGTACATTTTGTTGATAACTATCGTATAAATGTGACTACAAAACGTCACTGAAATATCTTTGTAAGTTCATGAGTTATTAGGGAAACGGAATGAAAATATGAACTTTGGGAAATGAGCGACGAATGTTTCACATGGTTGGGATGTTCTAAAATTCCCCTGCCGCATAAACTGGTCCTTCCTCACCGAATTTCACAGTGTTTTCCTCCACTCATAGTCTCTTATTTCTTTCAAAACTAGTTTTCTTTGCTAATGCTAACGAAGATAAGAGATAGGTTGGTAGGACAACCAGGAAAATTTTGTTATGGAAGGAAGGGTCAAGGATAAGAACTGTAGGAGTAAACCAGGTTAGAATAATGTTAAAAAGATTGCCTCGGATGAAGGGTGTGGCAGCTATGTACAGATGAAACGATTAGCTCAGGACTGGGAAGCATGGAGCGCTGCATCAAACCAGTCAAAAGACTGAAGGCTCAAACAACAACAACAACTATTAGATAAAAATATTCCAGCTATATTTTTTGCAAATTGTATAATGCCTGTGCTATCAACATAATTCGATAGATAAAGTGAATATTCTAAAAGGGTCAATTTTGAGGAATGGAGATTGCTCATTAAAACGGACGTTGACAGGATATTTAATATTCACTGGTCGATGTCAGTCATATCGCACTTTTACTCCGTTCTATTTGAGATATTAAACCAATTCTTTCACTGAATGATAGGGAAATTGTTCTATTCTAATATGATATTTTTGAAAAATGTAATTTCTTGGAGCTTAAAAGTGTTGGTCCCCCCTTAGACATTCATTTCATTAAGCATTGGTTATATTTTAGAATTTCTCTAACTGTATTTTGAAGGATATCCATTTGTATTATTTTATTTCATTATCTCAATTACAATTTATAAGGGGTGTTCAAATGAAAAGGTACAAACGATTCTGTGGGTACAATTCACCCGTTATTCACACAGGCCTGTGCACAGGTGTCCCTTTTCTTCACTAGCCGCAGGATTCCCTGTTCCCAGAAGTCTTGTGGTTGTGACAGGAGCCAATCATGTACCGTGTCCTTTAGTTCGTTGTCCGATTGGAAACGTTTTCCCTTGAGACGAACCATTAACAGTGACGTGTATTGTGCGACACTCTGTAGCCTACGCAAGTCCATCAACTAGAACAAACGGCCTGGACTGCTCACGAAGGGAGTGTTTCTGCTCCATGATAACGCTCGCCCACACGTCTCTACGTCGCACAAGGTGTATTGGCCACGTTCAAGTGGGAGCAACTTGAGCACTGGCCCTACAGCCCGGACTTGTCACTCTGCGGCTTCCATCTGTTTGGTCCGTTAAAAAAAAGCATCTCAAAGGAAACCGCGTATCATAAACATTTTTCATATCAAACAAATATTAGACTTAGGGTACATCTCTAGTGTTTTATTTTTATTCTTAATTGAGCTGAGGAAGACCTCAATGTCAGGTCGAATCTTGTACAATATATAATAGAAATATTTTTAAAAGTATTGGTTAGTGTATATTTTAAACTTAGAATTCTCAGTCATCGTAGAAGTAATTTTGTGGTTCACCACTTCTATTCGAGGCATATGCTGGTAGGGTTCCAAATGAAGGCCCCGGCCGCCTCCCTCCCGAGCTTAATACACCCACAGTCAAGTAGACCAGTCCGCGATGTCCAAGCCCTTGAATGAAAACAACAAACAAACTTAGTTAAAAGCAAAACCAATCATAAGGATGTATTTATGTTCTAAAAAATATAGTTCATAAATAGTTCAGCTAATTTTCTTTGTTAACATTCAATTTTTACCGTCGATTTTCTCTAAACAAAACAAGTAGTTCCGTGAATAACTAAATAGCCTGTTTTCAGATATCTCACAGGTCTTATCCATTAACAATCTCCTGCCTATTACAAGGAATTTCCGAGAAACATCACTATAAATGATTAACCCTTTATAGGTTAGTGGTTAATATATTATCCACCCGCTTAAGGAGATTTTATATTGTCAAAGATATTGATGGTTGAATCATTCAGCGATATATCAACGAAACTCTTCCTGAAGTTTTACAATTTCTAAAAAGAACCTACCACCACAATCGGTAGTGAGTAGCCAAAATTTGTAGGCTATTTGCTTAGTTCGAACATTCGCCACTGGGCGTTAGTGACAGTGGCGTCTAATAGCCAAAGTCGGAATTGCAATATTAAATACATTAAAATACCTAGAAAATGCCAAAGAACAAAAAAATAAAAAATAATAATAATACAAAACAGGCTAAAATACAATTCAAATTCAAATAAATACAAATAAACTACCTTCAATAATATTCTTCCCTATAAAGAGTTAAATTTGGCAACATCCGCCAGGTTGGATTTGTGTTCATTACATTATTGAAAAGCCCATTGGTGAAGTTATGTTAATAGCCTCTGTCAACAATCAAAATATCAGTTTGATTGCTGTAATAAATTTGGAGCTTATTGAGAACCGTCGAAATATTTCAAATGATTACCATAATGCATTGTTCTATATGTACATCATAGAGTTATGTATCAGTAGATGAAGAATATTGCATAGGTTTTTTATTCAAACGTTCACTTCAGTCACATGATTAGGAATCAAAAATAAAAATATTTTATAATTCACACAGCCACCATCTTGTTGTTATGATAAAAATGGAATTGAATCAGACGCCACTAGATTAAATCTTGTATAAACATTTATTTTACCAAGTTTCACTGCGCTCGGTTGGTTAAATATACAGAAAATGCCATTTAAATATTTAAAATTCGCTTGGCCACCATGTTGGTTTTGTACTTATCATGTCTTTAAGCATCACATAGCTGAACTATATTCTATAACCGTACGAAACTTCGGGGTGATATCTGTAATAGTTTCGTTGATATGGAATGCCGCTGAAATACTTCGCACAGCCGCCAAGTTAGATTGGTGAGACGTACTAAAATGTGAAGGGCAAAGTCGGGGTCGTACAAAAGAGTACTATGTTCTTACCGAGCTTCATTAAAATCGCTCCAGCCGTTTAGATTTTATTAGGATGACAGGCTCACACACACGGTCAAAAGGTGATCTCTTTAGTCTAGTTCTTCACAAGTGAAAATAGGCTAAAAATCAATGAACACTAACTTTAGTCATAGAAGAAGCCTCTTGATGTTTACGGCTGATGGTTGTATTTACTGACCGACATTAAGCTCTTTTAATCTGGTGCTATTATGTTACGTGTTCTCACTAACGGAAAGATCACCAACGTAACACAGAACTATGCTGGTTAGGTCAAGCTGTCTCGTCTCGTCTTATCATATGAGATGGGACAGCCATTTTATTTGTCGCATCAGCGTTAGATTCTCGCCTGATTTGGTTGCGGAATCGAAGTCCACTGCAAAGAGTTGGGATTTGAAGGTACTTAAATGCGAGTGAGCAGTATAAACTAAGTGACTGGTGCATTGAAGATAGACTACAGGACAACATTCAGGCAGCCCAGTGACTCCAAAGCCACAGTAATTAAAAGGGACGTACACCGCAAAGGAAGGGGACAAGAGGAAGGAAGGAAGGACGGAGGAAGGAATGAAGGAACAAAGGAAAGGAGGGAGGAAGGTTGAAGGAAGGGAGAAAGGAAGAAAGCAAGGGGGGAAGGAAGGAAGGAAGGGAGGAAGCAAGAGAGAGAGGAAGGAAGAAAAGGACGAAGGAAGGGAAGAATGAAGGAAGGAATAAAAGGAGGAAGGAAGGAAGGGAGGAAGGGAGGAATGGAGGAAGGAAGAACGAAAGGAAGGGTGGGAGGAAGGAAGAACGAAAGGAAGGGTGGGGGAAGGAAGCGTGGAAGAAAGGGTGAAAGGAAGGAAGGGAGGCAAGGAAGGGAGGTAGGAAGTGAAGTAAGAAGGAAGAAAGGATGGAAGGAAGTAAAGAAGGAAGGGAGATAGGAAGGAAGGAAGAACAGAAAGACGGAAAGCAGGAAGAAAGAAAATGGGAAGGAAAGAGGAAGGGAGAAAATAGGAAGAAAAGAAGGAAGAACAGAAGTACGGAAAGCAGGAAGAAAGAAAAGAGGGAGGAAGGAAGGAAGGAAGGAGAATGGAGGATAGGTGGAAGGAAGATAGGAAGGGAGGAAGGAAGGAAGGAAGGAGAAAGGAGGATAGGTGGAAGGAAGATAGGAAGGGAGGAAGGAAATAAGAACAGTAAGTTTATAGTTAATCTCAAGATTGTGAGCGAGTGGACCTCCTGTTACCGTAGAATCCGAACCGCAGGACCTAGGGTTTCACAATCTCACAATGGGGAATTGCACCTGATCCTCCTTGGTGCCATCACGTGCTAAGGGCCACTGGTTTCTCACGTAAACTGGGCTGTGTTTGCGAAGAAAGGCGAAGGAGGAACACGCTAAGGAATAAGTCCCTTTGAGAGACGGCTTAAGCTGTGTCTGTTCCGCCGAGATAGAGACAAAATAGCGAAATTGGATGGGCCTCGATAAAATTGAAACACGGCTGGACTGGCCTTATCGCGATTTGGTGGCGACAGATATTCTTGGAGCGTCCTTATTGCGTCATAAACTAGCGGCTTGTGTGCCAATTACTGTACGTGCTTCAGGATAGTTATAACCCTTAATATTATTGATGTGTTTACTCTGTGATCTCAGACTCGTGTGATCGATTCTCGGCTGAGGAAGCGGGTTTACTAAAGCATTATGAACATACAAGCTGCAACCCGGCATGCATTGCAATGCCAATCAAAGAAAGTGGTGGTGGCGTTGTAACGTTGTTTCTTGAAGTTCTTTTGGATACACAATCTTTTTTTTTCAATTTCCGTTAACTGCCTCTAAACTATCATAAAATGGATTTACCAAGCCAGAAACCTTACCTGGAGTATACCTGTAAAAAACAATTCACCAAAGTTCCATCGCAATTGAATGGAATATGAACGCATACGTCATTTGTTGAATCTACTCGTGCGCCACATATTGTAAAATGGATTTACTAAGCCAGAAACCTTTCCTGGAGGTTTCACAACAATTCACCAAAGTTTCATAGCAATCGGATGAATGGTATATGAACGCATACGGGACTTTGTTGAAACGATTCGCGTGCCGTGGCTCTTTATTTTAGCCTACTTTCGATTTTTGCAAAAAAATGAAAGTAGACTTTTGAGATCAACACAGGGCCAAAAAATTGTGTGTCTGTCTGTCTGTGTGTGTGAGCGTGTGTCTGTGTGAGTGTGTGTACTCTGAAAGTCTGTCCACCCCTATCAATTCGAACACGGTGAATCCAAATTGAACGAAATTTGGTACAGAGGTAGCACTGGCAAAGGGCACGACAGTGTCATGTTTTATATTGCCGCCACGTAATGGCGGCCACTCAAATGGTCAAAACTTAATAATGAATTACCACCAAACTAATCATCAGATCTTTACCAAATTTGATAAAAACATACCTTCATATGGGACGCGTCTTGTGCCCAAACTACAAGGTCATCAAACGTACCATTTCAGGATGGCGGCCGTGTGAATTATGCAAACTTTATAATCCATAACATGGGACCCACCTGTTCCGATTATCGAACCAAGAATCGTATAATCTGTTCTAAACGACGTGGTTCGTTCGAAATTAAAAGTTTATATTGGAATATTATGGTCTAGAAGTGACTTTAAAATTTGAGTCGTCTCGGTTATTTGTCATTATGGCAGCTGATCTCTCGTTCTGACCTATATTTTACTAATTTCGGTATGTTGCATGCAATATAACCTACTGATAAAAATGATATGAAAATAATATGAATTGAACTCGGTTTGAAATATACTCCAATGAAGAAATCGTTCGGTCCAAGTGAGTATTTGCTAATACGTTGTATGTATTTGATTGATAACGCTTGGTTTGTGAGTGTACGATATGGTGTGTGGCTTGGGTTTCCATCTTTCACCTGGTTGGCCGGGGTTCAAATCCTATCAGAGTTGAATTTGTTTGCTTGATTTTTTGTACTGTGCAGAAACTAACCACAGCCCTCTAGATGCGAGCTGCGCTCTATACCGGCCAGTTAGTGAACCCAGTCTTAACGACTGCTAGGAGTAATAATACAGTGACATTCGTTTATTCCCTGAGCACAGAGGCGTTGTTGATTACCTCAAAACTTGCAATATGGAAGATTTGGACATGGATTATTTTGTTATACCGTGTATTTAAGATTAGCCTATAAATTAGCGGGTTGCGAAGTTACTTCACTTAGTCCTATATCCTCTATGTACACGAAACAGAACAACAACGTGACGTCAGTTTCTGATCTGCTCTGATTGGATATTACATTGCTGCAGTCTGGTAGTTGGCAGTCATGGATAAAATTCTCGACTGCCGACTACCATCTGCCAACTTCCAGCTACCAACTGCAACTGAATGTTGTGTATGTTGCCTGTAGTAAACACGGGGACGATCACGACTGCCGACTGAGAACTACCAACTACGGACTGCCGACTGCCCATTGTGGATGGGCCTTATTAGAGCAACGAAGTTTCAAATATTGTAAGTAGTCGGTGTTAATATAATGAATACCTACGTTGTTTGGAGTGTTTGCTGATGAAATTGCAAAATGCTGGGGTAAATTATAAACTATGGTTTGAACGCCACTGCTCAAATCCAGAGTCCCAATTTGCACTTCGAATAGGAAGTAATTAGGAGGTGATAAGGACAGAGAGTTATAACTATACCCATATATTTAGGAGAAAGTAGGCTATATGTTCTTTCCTGAACATCTTGTTTGAATCTACTCGTGCGCTACCTATTTTAAAATGGATTTACAAAGCCAGAAACGTTTCCTGGAGCGTACACAAGAGGTCACCCAAGTTTAAGCTCAATCGGATGAATAGCATATG
The DNA here is from genome assembly GCA_946902985.2 of Meconema thalassinum. Classification (NCBI taxonomy): domain Eukaryota; kingdom Metazoa; phylum Arthropoda; class Insecta; order Orthoptera; family Tettigoniidae; genus Meconema; species Meconema thalassinum. Next base: position 299,316,969 of record OX336396.1, on the reverse strand, counting down.
AACGCATACGGGCTTTGTTGAAATGATTCGCACGCCGTCGCTCATGTGTTGAAACTATGAGCCCTACTTATTGTAAAATAGATTTCCTAAGCCAGAATCCTTCCTTGGAGTGTACTCAACATCTCACTCAAGTTTCATCGCAATCGGATGAATGGTATATGAACGCATTGGAGACAGGCACACACACAGACTATCACGTAACATTCATATTTAGCCTATTTTCATTTTATGAAAAAATAGCCTTATGAGATCACCTTTTGTCCGTGTGTCTGTCTGTGTGTGTGTCCCTGTAATAACTTCCAAACGGCTGGAGCGATTTTAATGAAACTCGGTAAGCTCATAGTTCTATTTCGGCCGACCTCGACCGTGCTCTTCAAATTTTATTACGTCTCACCAATCCAACATGGCGGCTGTGCGAAATATTTCACCGGCATTCTATATCTCCGAAACTATTACAGATATCACCCTGAAATATTGTAAGGTGATAAAGGGCACTACTAAATGTTCACCTATGAGACTTCCAAAAACCTGTTGACTATCAAACGAACATGGCGGCCGAAGTTGAAACTTTTAAATTGATTATTCTCGTGATTTAACCATTCAAACGCAATGAACGATGGTACAGCAAATGTTTATGCACATTTTAATGCATTGGCATATAATTTAGTTCAATTGTTTGCATAACCTCCAGATGGCGGCTGTGTGAAATATTTCACCAGCATTCTATATCTCCGAAACTATTACTGATACCACCCTGAAATTTTGTATAATGATAAAGGGCACTACTAAAAGTTCACGTATGTTACTTTCAAAAACCTGTTGACTATAAAACGACCATGGCGACCAAGCAAAGTTGAAACATTTAAATAGACGTTTCTCGAAATTTAACCAATCAAACGCAATGAAACTTGGTACAGTACTTGTTAATACACATTGTAATGCACCACCATTTAATTTAGTTCAATTGTTCACATAAACTCAAGATGGCGGCTGTGCGAAATATTTCACTGGCATTCTTCATATCCGAAACTATTACCGATATCACCCTGAAGTTTTGTACGGTGATAGAGGGCACTACTAGAAGATTACGTATGATACTTTTAAATACCTGTTAACTACAAGACGAACATGGCGACCAAGTGAAGTTGAAACATTTTAATAGACTTTTCTCACGATTTAACCATCCAAACGCAGTGAAACTTGGTGCAGTGGATGTTTTATACACGTTGTAATTAACTGGTATCTAATTTAATTAAATTGTTTACATAACCTAAAGATGGAGGCTGTGCGAAATTTAAATTTTTTTATTTTATTTCTTGTCTCCTAATCATGCCATTGAAGTCAACGTTTGAATAATGAACCCACGCAATAATCGTCATATAACAGTACATAACTCCTAAGACCTACAATTATAAAAATCCAACATGGTAACCATCCGCAATATTTGGTCGGTTCTCAATATCAACGAATCTAGTACAGCAATCAAACTGAAATTTTATATGTTGATAGAGGCAGTTAACATAAGTAGGATATATGAAAATTGGCTGTATAATTCTTCACGGAACTACTTGTTTTTATAATGGCATACCCCTCCGGGTTGTAGGAAGAAGATTCGCTGAAGACCTCTTGTATCCCACTTGCTGATTATAAGATAACATTGAAGTTCAGCTACACCACGCCCAAAAGAGGACCCATTCCTTGTTGTTGTTTATTATTTAATGGTCGTTTAGCTCTATTGTTAGGGTATATATCAGTAGTAATCCTTCCTCAGCAGCTTTCCCAAAATAATATTGATAGGTGATTAAGTAGAACAGTTTTAAAACACATAATTTATTACTACTAGACTATTAATTAGTGTACAGTACTGCTTAATTACAAATTATTTGATAGATCGAAATTACTTTTTTTATAATACTGTATAATAGCCAGTCGCCCCCGTTGCGTAGTGGTCAGCGTGATTAGCTCCCACGCCGGAGGTCCCCGGTTCGATTTCCGGCTCTTCCACGAAATTTGAAAAGTGGTATGAGGACTGGAACGGGGGCTACTCAGACTCGGGTGGTCCAAATGAGTAGAGGGGGTTCGATTTCCACTTCAGCCATTCTCTAAGTGGTTTTACGTGGTTTCCCACTTCGTCTTCGGGCAAATGCCGGGATGGTTCCTACTGTAAGGCCACGGCCGCTTCCTTCCCACTTTCTTGCCTAACCGTCCCACTCTTCCCATCCCTTCATCAGGCCCCCTGTTCACTTTGCAGGCGAGGCCGCCTGGGCATAGTACTGGTAGTCTCAAGCTCCAGGACACTGCCCTCAGTGGCGGTAGAGGTGGGATCCATCGCTTAGTCCGTGGGAAAAGCCAACCCTGGAGGGTAAGACGATAGCGAACGAAACGATAGCGCATATTACCCTACATAATATAATAATTCTCAATTAAAAATTTATTTATAATAGAATTTATATTACCATAAGTCAATATATATTGTACCCGTTTCAGTCACAATGCGACTTCCTCAGCGTAATAAATGACATGAAAAGGTGGAAGAACATAGGCCTACATAATATAAATTCGCCATAACCGAGAATGTTATCATACATTTTAAAAAAACTCTTCGTCCAAAAGCTCACAAATTGAAATTTAAAAAACAAAACAGATCTGTTAGAAAATGTGTTAAGTAAGAAAAACATGAAAAATGTAAGTCTTGTTAAAAACAGCGTGGAATAGAAGAGATGTGGATGTGAAACTATATAAGTGGAAATAGCTAGGTTAGAGCTGATAGTTTGATATGTGTTTGCGAGGTAAAAAAAATGGAATAAAAACGTTGGGATAAATGTTACGAGGTAATGTTTTGAATTGGTTATTGAAGCAAACTTTATGTTTGAAAAGGACATTGGAAAATAATTGTACCCCAATGGTTTTCTTAGTGGACCTTTTGTGACTTTCTTTGACAAGCTGAGGAATTCTTGGAGCTAACCTCAAATCACTGCTTGCACCCAGCCGATTTCAACCTCAACAAGGTCTAAAATTAAAGATCATTATATTAGGAATGTCCTGTACTAAAGCTGAAAAAAATCCCCATTCAAAAACTGAATATGAAGAAAAAACAAGATGTTCAGTAAAGAACATATAGCCTACTTTCTCCTAAATGCATGGGTATTGTTATAACTCTTTGTCCTTTTCAAGGAGTATGATTGAATGTTGGTTGTAGTAGCTTGTTGAAATACAACGTGCTATAGGGATATTAAACATGAATATGAGGTGCCCTTTGCTAGTGCTACCTCTGTACCAAATTTCGTTAAATTCGGTTTCACCGTGTTTGAATTGATAGGGGAATCGATTTGCACACATACTTGGCCACCATCTACAAACTATTGGGCTGATGTTCTTGCAGTTTGGTCTGAATATGTTTCCCACATAAAGATATGGTGTTGCAAAATTTGGTAGGGACTAGAATATTAGGTTGGTCGTAATTACATTTTAGCTTTTAACATTTGGGTGGCCGCGATTACGTTTTCGTCAAGATAGCGGTGATATAAAACATGACACTGAGGTGCCCTTTGCTAGTGCTACCTCTGTACCAAATTTCGTTCCATTCGGTTTCACCATGTTCGAATTGATAAGGGGAATCGATTTTCACACAAAGGTGGCCGCCATCCGCAAAATAATTGGCTGATGACCTATTAGTTTGGTCAAAGGATGCTCCCTCCATAAAGGTATGTTGTTGCTAAATTTGCTAGAGATCAGATGATTAGGCTAATCGTAATTTGATTTAAGCTTTGAAAATTTGTGTGGCCGCCATTACGTTTCCGTCAAGATGGCAGCGATATAAAACATGACACTGAGGTGCCCTTTGCTAGTGCTACCTCTGTACCAAATTTCGTTCATTCGGTTCCACCGTGTTCGAATTAATAGGGGGAATCAATTTTGACATAAAGATGGCCGCAATCCGCAAACTATTAGGCTAATGGCCTATTAGATGGGTCAAAGAATGCTCCCTCCATAATGGTATTTTGTTGCAAAGTTTGGTAGAGATCGGATGGTTATGTTAGTCGTAATTTGATTTATGCTTTAAACATTTGTGTGGCCGCCATTACGTTTCTGTCAATATGGCGGCGATATAAATCATGACACTGAGATGCCCTTTGCTAGTGCTATCTCTGTACCAAATTTCGTTCCATTCGGTTCCACCGAGTTCGAATTAATAGGGGGAATCAATTTTGACATAAAGATGGCCACCATCCGCAAACTATTAGGCTAATAACCTATTAGATTGGTCAAAAGATGCTCCCTCCATTAAGAAGTGTTGTTGCAAAGTTTGGTAGAGATCGGTTGGTTATGTTAGTCGTAATTTAACTTAAGCTTTGAACATTTGTGTGGCCGCCATTACGTTTCTGTCAATATTGCGGCGACATAAAACATGACACTGAGATGCCCTTTGCTAGTGCTACCTCAGTACCAAATTTCGTTCCATTCGGTTTCACCGTGTTTGAATTACTAGGGGGAATTGATTTTCACACAAAGATGGCCGCCATCCGCAAACTATTAGTCTAATGACCTAGTCATTCAGTCAAAGGATGCTCCCTCTATAAAGGTATGTTGTTGCAAAATTTGGTAGAGATCGTATGATTAGGTTAATCGTAATTTGATTTAAGCTTTGGACATATGTGTGGCCGCCATTACGTTTCCGTCAAGATGGCGGCGATATAAAACATGACACTGAGGTGCCTTTTGTTAGTACTACCTCTGTACCAAATTTCATTCCATTCGGTTGCACCGTGTTCGAATTAATAGGGGGAATCGATTTTCACACAAAGATGGCCGCCATCCGCAAACTATTAGGCTGATGACCTATTAGTTTGGTCAAAGGATGCTCCCCCCATAAAGGTATGTTGTTGCGAAATTTGGTAGAAATCGGATGATTATGTTAGTCGTAATTTCATTTAAGCTTTGAACATTTGTGTGGCCGCCATTACGTTTCCGTCAAGATGGCGGCGATATAAAACATGACACTGAGGTGCCTTTTGTTAGTACTACCTCTGTACCAAATTTCGTTCCATTCGGTTGCACCGTGTACGAATTAATAGGGGAAAGTGATATTCACACAAAGATGGCCGCCATCCGCAAACTATTACGCTGATGGCCTATTGGTTTGGTCAAAGTATGCTCCCCCCCATAAAGGTATGTTGTTGCAAAATTTGGTAGAGATCGAATGATTAGGTTAGTCGTAATTTGCTTTAAGCTTTGAACATTTGTGTGGCCGCCATTACGTTTCCGTCAAGATGGCGGCGATATAAAACATGACACTGAGGTGTCCTTTGCTAGTTCTACCTTTGTACCAAATTTCGTTCAATTCGCATTCTCCGTGTTCGAATTGATAGGGGGGACAGACATTCAGAGTACTCACACTCACACACACACAGACACACACACACACAGACTCACACACACACATACACACACACACAGACTCACACACACACATACACACACACAGACAGACACACTTTTTTCGCCCTGTGTTGATCTCATAAGTCTACTTTCATTTTTTGCAAAAATCGAAAGTAGGCTAATAATAACATTTCAAAATTTAGAATTTTTGAAAGAATGTGTTATAATTCTTGGTATAATAGTGGTTTGGTGGGAGATATCAAAAACACTAAAGTTAACGTGGATAATACTATTTATTTTTATTTTTATGTTTTTATATTTTAATTTATTTTTTATTGTTATAATTATTAATAATGTTATTTTTTGGTTCTCTAATTTTAATGTTTAACTATTTGTTTTTAATTTTGAATTTTTGTTCTTATATATTTAATTTTGATATATTGTATTGAATTAATTAATTAAATAATGTCAAATTGATTCTTAAAGTTATTTATGTTCGACCCTCACTATTATGTGTCAGAAAATTGTATCATAATGATGGTCATTATAACACTGTTTTTCATTATGATTCAGTTTCTCCAGCCAATCAGAGCTCGTTCATTGACCAATTAGGTAACGATACCTTCACGCATGCGCTCAAAATCCAACATGTCGGACATAAACACAACATCGAACTATAATAAATTACCGACATGGAACACGCACCGTCCATATGTTCGCGTAAATAAACTGGCGAATATGAGACAAGAAATAGCACTGTACCTTAGAATCACCAACACTAATTTCTACACAGCGCATTTTCTTGAATCGACTCCGGTGACAATATTACTGAGGGGCGGCAGATGTAAACATATGGCCTGCATATGGCATTGCAAGCAAACAGAGCGCATGCGTCGGTCGTTCAGAGAGCCTAGCGCACCACCCGATCACAAAATTCTTGTTACTGAACAGATATTTATGAATATTTATGTTAAAACATATAATAAAGTTATAATTATCGTCGAACATAAACAGTCGTATGCAACTCGCCTATAATGGTAATTAAGACACTCGTATGGAAATTATAAAACTCGCGTACGCTCGTTTTATAAAAATACTCGTGTCTTAATTATAGCCATTATAGGCTCGTTGCATAATGTACTATTTCATAATTGCTTTATAGTTATGTTTATTATTTTAATTTTCATATTTCTTTTATTATAAAAATAGTATAAATACACTAAGAAAATGATAAAAACAAATTATGGGAGCATCAGGGTCACTGACCGATTTAAATATCTTGGAGAAATAATTAGTAGCAATGGGACGGATAAATTGGCAATCGAGAACAAAAAAAGGAAATTGGAATGATTAAATTTTTGTACAAAAAATATATACAATAAAAAGAACCTGTCTATCAATGCAAAATTACGACATTTTAATACTGTTGTTAGACCAGTCATCTTGTACGGCATGGAAACTACAAATATAACCGGAATTGAGAATTTGCTCAAGATAGAAAGAAGAATTTTAAGAAGGATTTATGGTCCTAGGAAAACATAGGAAGGTTATAGACTGAGATCGAATGCAGAAATTTATAGTAAAATCGACAACCTTGAAGTGATGATCAGAAAACGGCGACTTCAGTTCTACGGACATATTGTCCGCATGGATTGCTCAAGGTTAAACAAACAAATTTTTGATAAAATCTGGAACTATAAAGGACAAGGAGGCTATGTAAAACAAATGAAAGAAGAACTTCAAAAATTCAAAATTACTGAAGAAGATTGTCTAAATCGAATAGAGTACAGAAAAAAAATTTGGTCTCAAAATTCTTGTCGGGGAGAAGAAAAATCTCAACAGAGGAGAACGGACTGCTGAAAGAAGAGCTGCACATTCGACCAGGATGAAAGACTTCTGGAAGAGAAAGAAGGAAACTAGACCTATAAAGAAGTGATATTTGCGTGGTCCTTGTTGGCCTGTCCGCGGTGTATATTTCTATATGTATATTTTATTTTTAAACTTTGATTGTTAATGTTTTTAGTTTTACTGTTTTTTCTGTTTCGAACACGACACGTCAAGTACAGTAAATGCGTACCTATATCATAATTGATTTTTAGAAATACTAGTACTTCGGCATGAAAATTCTTCGATATTTGGCTGAAAGATTCAACTATCAGCATCTTTGAAAGCATAAACTGTCCTTATGTCAAGTGGTTAATATAGAGACCACTATCCCGTAAAGGGTTAACAAGTGAGTTAGTGAGAAGGAGAAATTCAAAGCAACATTTCATATGTCTTTTTTTAGACAACAAGATGTGATACACTGCAAGGCAAGGGCTCAAAGCTGACACAGGATATGCTCACTATTGAACATACTGTACCTTTTTGGTGTCGACTTTCAGGTGCGTTTCATGGAAACACTGGACATGTTCTTTTTGTTCAAAAAAGTTTTTCTTAAGGTTAGACGTAACTTATTTTCCGACACCTTGTTTATGGACACAGCAGGTATACATACAGATTCGGTATTTGATATCAGAGCTTAATTAAATTTGTGAGTTGAATTTCATTCAATAGACGCTAATGAAAAAGCTCGCTGGCTGTCCACTCAGGTGAGAAATGTTCCAACTGATGGAATGCTTTCAAAATGCATTAATTTTCTCTTAATTCCCAAGCCTCCGTGGCTTAGGCGGCAGCACGCCGGCCTCTCACCGCTGGGTCCATGGTTCAAATCCCGGTCACTCCATGTGAGATTTGTGCTGGACAAAACGGAGGCTGACAGGTTTTTCTCCGGGTACTCCGGTTTTCCCTGTCACAAATGTCATTCCAGCAACACTCTACACTGTCATTTCATTTCATCTGTCATTCATTTAATCATTGCGCCAGGGGAGTACGACAGGCTTCGGCAGCCGGCAAAGTTCATATCCACGCCGCTAGATAGGGGCTTCCTTCATTCAATTCCCTGACCCGGTCGGTCGACTGGATGCAGACTGTGGATTTTTTTTTCAGACGCTGATGAATCAGCTCGCTGGCTGTCCACTCAGGTGAGAAATGTTCCGACTGATGGAATGCTTTCAAAATTAATTAATTTTCTCTTAATTCCCACATTCACCGAGAACTGTTGTCTGAACAGAATCACTGTGTTCCGCGAGCCAAACACCGATTGGTTTACTTGTGTAGACACAAGGATTGGCAAGGTATTTAATTGAATTTACAGTTACCTCTTCAGCTGGAAATCATATTGGTTCTGTTTGAGTAATTCTAGCAACAATATACATACGATAAAAGTTGCCCAGTTGCGAAAGGGAGTATGTACAAAAAAATATGAAAAATGAGGTTATGCCATAATGTTGTTATTCCCGCCTTAGCGCATTGGTAAGGCAAATCAAACTGCAGCAAAACGAAGGAACTCCCATTTAAATTTACGATTGAAAATGGCATTCAGTTGCAGAACGTAGTATGTCCCACCATGGATGAAAAGCAAAATGGAGTAGGCCTAAGTCATGTATACAGTATTACAGCTGCTAAACGGAGTAAGTTCTATGACTACCAATTAGACAGTTCAGTGCAATTGCAAAAGGGTGTATGTCACTTTACATTTATTTTTTACTTATATCTGGACGCTATTAGGAGGCAGTTGGTACAATTTACTTTCTCATCATTTATTTAAATGTGGGGGACAGAATAAGAACCACGTGATGTTTGGAATGCAAACGAAGTTTCTTAGGGAATGTCCTGGGGGTAAGAACCATTGCCCTTACATATTATCTACAAGTTGGTCATCCATTTATACCCCATGACAGCATTTTCTGTCGGGTTGAGAAAATAATTAAGAAGATTATCATTAATCGTATGGCATTTACACATCAGCTTTGGAACATAAAGAAAAATATATACAAGATTTACAAATTTACAGATAAATTAGTTACATAGTCAAGTACCAGCCGCGGAGTTGGTATCGTGGTATCAGTAGCATCGTGCACGGCGCGGCGTGTTCTTTGAAACGAGTCATTTCGTAGCGATTCGATTCAAAGCCAGCGCATGTGTTTCATTATCATAATTGTTCAATTCTTTGTCGTTCTGATTTCCTTTCTTATGACTTAAGGACTCCTTCCTTTTTATTTGTGTGTTATTTTAAAAAAATATTATTTACAGTATTTAATCGAAGCCTTCGTGGCTTAGGCGGCAGCACACCGGCCTCTCACCGCTGGGTCCATGGTTCAAATCCCGGTCACTCCATGTGAGATCTGTGCTGGACAAAACAGAGGCAGACAGGTTTTTCTCCGGGTACTCCGGTTTTCCCTGTCACAATTTCATTCCAGCAACACTCTCCACTATAATTTCATTTCATCTGTCATTCATTTAATCATTGCCCCAGAGGAGTGCGTCAGGCTTCGGCAGCCGGCACAGTTCATATCCTCGCCGCTAGATGGGGGCTTTATTCATTCCATTCCTGACCCGGTCGGAGACTGGAAGCAGGCTGTGGATTTTCATTTTTCATTTACAGTATTTAATCAATTACTGTATTTTGCAATCTTTTGAAATCCCCCATTTCTTGTTGTTAAGTGTGTCTAGGTTGAACTAATGGCAAAGAATGCTGGTACGGAAGGGAAACATTACAAAAAATCGCATTTTCTCGGTGCGGTGTTGCCGATTTGCCTCGTTAAAAGATTAACATCGAACACATTTCTAATGGTTCGTTTCCGACCATAAGTGCCCTATCTCTAGTTGCTTCTGATAAGGCCTGGAACCTCTGGTTTTAGTTTGCCGACGTAATTTTGCAACACCCCCTATATACAGTAGATAGCTTGGCACAAAACGGGTTAAGGCAAAATATTCTTGTATTTCTCTCCATATGCGTATGTTTGGAGGCGTGGACCCTTGTATCTAATAACATGATCTCTTGCAATTGTATGAAAGGAAGCCTCGGTTGTATGCAAGATAATGCGGAGTTTGTAGACAGGCAGTTAATCCTACAAAAGTGTCTCCCATATCGCTCTCGAGTACTGGTGTTAGCGCGACAGAACTTTCAACTCACCTAAAGCGCACTATTCCCACTCGTGGAGTGGAGCCGGTAATAAGCGACGCTCGGCAAATCAAATAATTTGAAATTAATCGAAAATGATTAACAGCTTAATCCACTGACCGAATATTTGATTAACCATTTTTTATTTTCACGTGTTTGTACATTTTAATTTATTTTAATTATTATAATTATTAATAATGTTATTTTTGTTTCTCCAATTTTATTGTTTCTATATTAATATTACCACTACGGTATGGGGGCCATGACAAGATCTTGGAATGTGGTGCTGTCACGGATTTGTCATTTCATGTTGTCTTATGTTGTTTTAAGGGATCATCGTGTGTTTACACAGCTTTTTATTTGTGTTACCAGTGTCAGTTCCTGTTATATCATGGATCTGTGCTCTCATTATTCTAGTTCACTCAAATGCACCATTCAGTATGTTTGTGTGTCCTAAATTGCAGACATGTTTGTTTAACTTGCGTTGATTTGATATTTCGTAGTTCATTGTATTCATTGAGGAAGAGCACACGGGCCTCCACCGCCTTCTATATCATGCCCAAGAAAACCCGCACGTTTGTGTGAGGTGACAGATCTTTATAGTTGTCAATCAACGTTTACAATTTTAGGTTATGTACACATTCTTCCCCTTTTAATAGCTGGTGATTGAATTGAATTAATATCAATTTTATATGATCCTTTTTTAATATATATACCCGGACCAATAGGTATGGGTAAGGGTAGGTGAGACTCTATGAACCGTGGAGAAGGCAACTCTCCTAGAAAAAGGTCACTTTGATAACAAACCGGGTGGCTCAGCACCTTAGATGGCAGCTCCATCAATGAGCTCGGGCTCGGAAGGCTGATAACCTACCAGTCTTAAATTACAAGATCAAAGAAAAAGGCAAAAGGAAATATCGGACGGATCAAATATGGTTGACGGCAATGGAGTGATTAAGGGAATGTTTGGTTTGTAATATTGTATACCGTATTTGAAGAGTTTGTTATGTTTCTTTGTTTTCTGTCATGGGCCTTAATGGCCTGTTATGTACAATAAATGATGATGATGATGTTATATTAATGTTTAGTTTTCAATTTATGTTCTTATAGATTTAATTTTGATATTTTTCCCTTGAATTAATTAATTAATTAACCAATTGCCAATTGACTTTACAATTCTTTTCATATTCTTTTTATAGTTACGTTTATTATTTTAATGTTTATATTTCATTAATGATTGTAATGTTACTGTCTTTACTTCAATAAATTTATTTCATTTTTAGTCTTTAATTCTTAAGGTGTGTGTGTGAGGTGTGTGTGTCCCCCCTAATAAAATCTAAACGGCAGGAGCGATTTCAATGAAACTCGGTAAGTTCATAGCACTATTCTGGGCGACCTCGACCGTGCCCTTCAAATTTTGTTACGTCTCACCAATCCAACATGGCGGCTGTGCGATATATTTCACCAGCATTCAATATCTCCGAAACTATTCCCGATATCACCCTGGATTTTTTTACGGTGATAAAGGGAACTACTAAAATTACACCTATGTAACGTTTGAAAACCTGGTAACTACAAAACCAACATGGCGGCCACGCGAATTTGCGACATTTAAATAGACGTTTCTCGCGATTTAACCAACCAAACGCAATAAAACTTGGTACAGTATATGTTTATACACATTGTAATGCACCGACAACTAATATCGTTCAATTATTTACATAACCACAAGATGGCAGATGTGCGAAATATTTCACCGGCATTCTTTATCTCTGAAACTATTAGCGTTATCACCCTGAAATTTTGTACGGAGATAAAGGACACTACTGGAAGTTCATCTATAAGACTTAAAAAAAAACGGTTAACAACAAACTGAACATGGCGGCCAAACGAATTTGAAAATCAATAGAAATATCAAATTAAATAGACCTTTCTCCCGATTTAATGTTCCAAACGCAATGAAATCTTGTACAGGAAATGTTTATACACATTGTAATGCATTGGTATCTAATTTAGTTCACTTGTTTACATAACCTCAAGATGGCGGCTGTGCGAATTTTAAAATTAAGTTTTTATTTCTTGTGTCGTAATCACGCGATCGAAGTGAAAGTTTGAATAATGAACCTACGCAATAATTTTCCTTTAATGGTACATATGGTGACCATCCGGAATATATAGACGGCTCTGAATAACTACGAATCTATTATAGCAATCAAACTGATTTTTTATGTTCATAGGGGCTATGAACTTAAGTTCACCTATAGGACTTTAAATAACCTGGTGATCACAAATCCAACATGGCGGCGACGCGAAGTATAAATATTCACATGGACGTTTCTCGCAATTTAACCATCCGAGTGCAGTGAAACTTGGTACAGTAAATCCTTATGCGAATGTTAATCCACTGGCATCTAATTTATTTCAATTGTTTCCATAACCACAAGATGGCAGCTATGCGAAATTTTAAAATATCTTTGTTACTTCTTGTGTCCTAATCATGCGATTGAAGTTTGAATGCTGCACGTACACAATAATCTTCATGTAACAGTAAATAACTCTAGGACCTACATATATAAAATCCAACATGGCGACCATCCGAAATATTTAGTCGGTTCTCAATATCTACGAATCTATTACAGCAATCAAACTGAAATTTTGTATGTTGATAGTGGCAATTAACATAAGTAGGATATATGAAAATAGGCTGTATAGTTCTTCACGGAACTACTTGTTTATTTTTATTTTATCCAACACATTACGTAAGGTAGACACGTATATGATATTTAATTTTTAGAAATACTAGAACTTCTGCATGAACATTCTCCAAAATGTGGAGTGTGTTTATAAAACGAGCGGATGCGAGTTTTATAATTTCCATACGAGTGTCTTAATTACCATTATAGGCGAGTTGCATACGGCTGTTTATGTTCGACGATAATTATTATAACTATTTTATGTTCGAACATAAATATTCATAAATATCTGTCGAGATTTCGCCAGTTTTATGTACTGAACAGAGCGCATGGGACGCAGAGAATGCCTTGTATTTGACAATGGCCACCTTGATTACCCTACTATGACACTGGGCCAGACAGTGAAATTTAAATTAAAAGGCCGTGGAGCTCAGCGCATCTAATTATCTAATTGGTCAAACAACTGTTTCTTGACCTCTGATTGGAGGCAGGAACTTTTTCATAATGAAAAAAAAATAGTGTTATAATGAGCCTCATTATAGTAGAGTTTACTGACATATAATAGTCAGGGTCGAACATAAAGATTAAACTGTCAGCATATTTGAACGCATAAAATGTACTTATAACAGGTGGTTAATAGAGAATTGATTACTTGGTTAGTTAAGAATAGAAGTTAAATGAGAGGTCATCGGTTAAATTGAGTTACGCTTCTTTTCGGAATGATGGATAGAAATCAATGAAAGTTACTTTCTGCCTAAATATAATATACAAAGTGTATTTCCTTGTCTATATTAACAATAACCAGTGACAGTGGAAAGACAAATATCAATCAAATTGGGAAGGGTTTTGAAAAAGAAAATGAAGAGTTTTCAGCAAAGATTTTGGCTGGTTAGTTCCTTAGTTCAAGGGCTGCGACAACGTGGTCATGTAATCCCGTGTTTTTTGGGTATGTGTAGGATCGGTCTGTTAACCGGTGTTAATTATTGTGATGGCTGTATTAGTGTGTGTTATCTGTTTCCAATTCAGGTAAGCACTGCAGACGATAATTGCAAGTAGTTCGTTCTTTGGCTACCAATTGCTACAGCCCATGACACCTAGCTGTGAACTTGGCTACTACTAGATGCCATCAGAATCAGCGAAAGATGACGAACGTTGGAACGTAAGTGAATTAATCAAACCTAACCTACAAATTTTGCTTCACACTAGTTTAGTTAGTCGCAGGTTTTTTTCATTCCATAAATCTATGACATGGGCCCGGCGGCTTTACTTCCTCTCCGAAGGAAGGCATACTGAGGGAGTTATAAAGCTTTAAATAAAAAAATCCGATGACTTCAGCCGGGTTTGAACCCACGACCTTGGGCATAGAAGCTCAGCATGCTAGCAACTACGCCACCGAAGCCGAATTCTTGTTCAATGTTCACAATTTAGGACAAACAATGTTCATTATTAAAAAATATATGATACAATACAATTTAATTAATTAAATGTATGTTTTGCTGATGTGAGAGGGTAGTGAAAGGATCGATATACATGGATTAAACGACATATTAATCGATAAACGACCATACGAGTAATCGATTAAATGCTCAGTAATTTAATCGTTATTTGTAGCAATCAATCGATCATTGTGCTTCAATTAATCGATAATAATAATAATAATATAATAACATGGTATGGCCTCGGAGGCCGGGTGAAAGCTTCGTTACTTGACGCCCAGAGGGCAGCTTGCATGCCAAATTTTGTCGTCCCTTGTACCGCTATGAAAGTCAAGGAGGTTAGATATCTAAGCTCCTTGATACTATAGCGCTTTCTAGTAGAGAAGAGAGGAACGTTTTTGTGTTGGCGGATTATCCCGAGATTAATTTTGCCATTATGAACACGGCCTACTGAATTCAAATGGGTTCTTTAACATGCCAATATCGTATGGCATGCATGTCGTGATTTTTGGCGCCTTTCTATAATCACTTATCATGGCCAGGAGCGAACCTGCAAGCTTGGGGTTGGTAGTCCGAAACTATAACCACTCAACCAGCGTTGCAAGCTATTTAATCGATTATTCAACAACTGAAAATATTCAACTAAATGTACCGACTCTATTGTGGATTCCTAAACACATCAATGTTGTTATATTCTCAGTATTTTGACTGGTTTGATGCAGCTATTATTAGCCTACTTTCGTTTTTTGTACAAAATGAAAGTAGACTTATGAGATCAACACAGGGCGAAAAATTGTGTGTTTGTCTGTGTGTGTGTGAGCCTGTGTGTGAGTGTGTGTACTCTGAAAGTCTGTCCCCCACTATCAATTCGAACACGGTGAAACCGAATTAAACGAAATTTGGTACAGAAGTAGCACTAGCAAAGGGCACCTCAGTGTCTTGCTTTATATCGCCGCCATCTTCACGGAAACGTAATGGTGGCCACCCAAATGTAAAAAGCTTAAATCAAATTACGACTAACCTAATCATTCGATCTTTACCAAATTTTGCAACAACATATATTTGTATGGCGAGCGCCTTCTGACTAAACTATAAGGTCATCAGCCAAACAGTTTGCACATGGCGGCCATGTATGTGTGCAAATCGATTCCCCCTATCAATTCAAACACGGTGAAATTGAATTGAACGAAATTTGGTACAGAAGTAGCACTAGCATAGGGCACCTCAGTCTCATGTATTATATCGCCGCCGTCTTGACGAAACCGTAATGGCGGCCACACAAATGTTCAAAGCTTAAATCAAATTACGACCAACCTAATCATCTGATTTCTACCTATTTTTGCAACATTATATCTCTATGTATGAAGAATCGTTTCTCCAAACTACAAGGTCATCAGCCCAATAATTTGTGGATGGCGGCCAAGTATGTGTGCAAATCGATTCCCACTATCTTTTCAAACACGGTGAAACCGAATTGAACGAAATTTGGTACAGAGGTAGCACTAGCAAAGGGCACCTCAGTGTCATGCTTTATATCGCCACCATCTTCACGGAAACGTAATGGCAGCCACCCAAATGTTAAAAGCTTACATCAAATTACGACTAACCTAATCATCCGATCTTTACCAAATTTTGCAACAACATATATTTGTATGGCGAGCACCTTCTGACTAATCTACAAGGTCATCAGCCAAACAGTTTGCACATGGCGGCCATGTATGTGTGCAAATCGATTCCCCCTATCAATTCAAACACGGTGGAATCGAATTGAACGAAATTTGGTACAGAAGTAGCACTAGCATAGGGCACCTCAGTGTCATGTTTTATATCGCCGCCGTCTTGACGAAACCGTAATGGCGGCCACGCAAATGTTCAAAGCTTAAATCAAATTACGACCAACCTAATCATCTGATTTCTACCAATTTTTGCAACATTATATCTCTATGTATGGAGGATCGTTTCTCCCAACTACAAGATCATCAGCCTAATAATTTGTGGATGGCGGCCAAGTATGTGTGCAAATCGATTCCCACTATCTTTTCAAACACGGTGAAACAGAATTGAACGAAATTTGGTACAGAGGTAGCATTAGCAAAGGGCATCTCAATGTCATGATTTATATCGCCGCCATCTTGACGAAAACGTAATGGCGGCCACCCCAATGTTCAAAGCTTAAATCAAATTACGACCAACCTAATCATCTGACCGCTACCAAATTTTGCAACATTATACCTTTATGTACGAAGAAACTTTTGACCACACTAAACGGTCATCAGCCTAATAATTTGAGGATGGCGTATATGTATGTGTGCAAATCAATTCCCTCTATCTATTCAAACACGTTGAAACCGAATTGAACAAAATTTGGTACAGAGGTAGCACTAGCAAAGAGCAACTCAGTGTCGTGTTTTATATCGCCGCCATCTTGACGGAAACGTAATGGCCGCCACCCAAATGTTCAAAGCTTAAATCAAATTACGACCAACGTTTTTATCTGATCTCTACTAAATTTTGTAACATTATACCGTTATGTATGACGAATCTTTTCACCAAACTACGAGATCATCTGCCCAATAATTTGCGGATGGTGGCCATGTATGTGTGCCAATCGATTCCCCCTATCTATTCAAACACGGTGAAACCGAATTGAACGAAATTCGGTACAGTGGTAGCACTATCAAAGGGCACCTCCATGCCATGTTTTATTTCGCCGCCGTCTTGCCTGAAACGGAATGGCGGACGTCCAATTGGTAAAAGCTAAATCAAATTACGACCTACCTGATCATTTGATCTCTACCAAATTTTGCAACAGCATACCTTTTTGTGGGAAGCATCCTTTGACTGAATTACAAGATCATCAGCCCAATAGTTTGCAGATAGTTGTATGTGTGCAAATCGATTCATCATATCAATTCAAACACGGTGAAACCGAATTGAATGAAATATTGTACAGAGGTATCACTAGCGATGGGCACCTCATATTCATGTATAATATCCGTATAGCACATTGTATTTCAACAAGCTACTAAAACCTACATTCCATTATACTCCTTGAAAAGGACAAAGAGTTATAACAATACCCATGCATTTAGGAGAAAGTAGGCTATATGTTCTTTACTGATCATCTTGTTTATTTTTTTCTTTTCCCACGCTTGTATCATTTCCACACCAGGTAATGGGCCCAATATAAAATTATTTCTTAAAATCTGTGGGCAAGTTACTCCTTACAGGTGCAGAAATTGTTACAACGCGGTGTGAAGAATCTGCTTTTTATTCCGCCATACCTGTTTCCATCTACAGCTGTAGAGAACTGAATGCTCGGTTAGTTACTTCCGAAAGCAACAATCCTAACTCAGGCAGTACAACGTAATTCCCAATAGATGGTAGAACATGACGGCGATCGACTCGACACTCGAAGCGAATATACAGGGTGTCTCTTATTAGCGTTTAAAACTCTCTGTAGCGACGTAGAGGGCATTGAGACAAATAATTTGATATAGGACACTTAGGGTCGCAAGTGTCCGGAAATACCTTAAGAGTGAACCACAACTGTTAAACATATGACGTCATCGGGTGACGGTTCAGCGTGAGCGGTAAGGCCCGTGCGCACACCAAAGCATCCAAAGCAAACGTTGAATGTCATATCACTCTGGCTCCGAGTCTGCGTGTGCGACTCGGGCGCGTGGGGTTCGAGGTTCAAATCCGGGGCCTATCCAACAGCTTTCTTTGTTCTCTCTCTCATCCTTTCAAGTGGAAGCAGATTGTTTGTTGACATTAAGACTCGGAACCAGAGTGATATGATATTCAACGTTTGCTTTGGTGTGCGTAAGGGAGCACGGGCCTGACCGCTCTAGCTGAGCCGTCACCTGATGACGTCATATGTTTAACAGTTGTGGTTCACTTTTAAGGTATTTCCGGACACTTGCGACCCTAAGTGTCCTATTTCAAATTACTTGTCTCAATGCCATCTACGTCGCTATAGAGAGTTTTAAACGCTAATAAGAGACACCCTGTATATATAACGTGTTCTGCCCTTAGGCAGATCTTCACACAGCAGCTCTCCAATGCAGTCCTGTCTTCAGCAATTCTCTATGTTTGGTGGTAATTTCCTGCTATCTTAACACTGTCCACCAGCTGGTACCCTCTCCGTCCTCTTCCTGTCTTTCCGTTTATTGATCCTTCGAGAGCATCCCTCAGGAAACACTCTCTTCGCAGCCAGTTCCTCTTCCTTGTATGGATGGTATGTAACAGCCTCCTATTTTCTCCAACTCACTCCAATACATCCTCATTCCAGACCCTTTCCACCCATGATCTTTATTCCATCCTCCTCCATAACCACATTTCAGGCGCTTCTAGTCTTCTTGCATTATCCTTCCTTAGTGTCCAGGTCTCGGCTCCGTATAGTGCCACACTCCAAAGAAAGCATTTTGCCAGCCTCGTCCTTAACCTCAAGTCCAAGAGTCCACACAATAGACTTTTCTTTCTGCTGAAGGCTTCTTTAGCAACGGCAATGCGAGTTATTATTTCTTTACTGATTCTCATATCATCCGTTAGTATGCGAAAGGCAAATATTTAAAAAGAAGTTATTCTGCAACGTTTATAAACGGGAGAAGCACTCAAAGGGTTAATATCTGTCATTTTGAACCAGATGGCATCCAGCTCCCCATAAGTAGTTTGTTTATGAATACATCTCAATACTATGCGCTGTAGTTATAAGCCGGAGTGAGGAAGCAACAACACCATATGTACGAACAAAGCTACAAAATTTTCAGAATATTCATCGGTGGAAAGTTGGTGAATATCATTTGCAGACAAAAGAGAGGTTTTCAACGTTTTGTTTAATGTGGTGTTATTGTGTAGTAAAAACGTCTAATGAGATTAAATATGAACGCTAATTCTGCTGCGGGACATGAAAAACAAAACGTGCGGTGAACTAAATAAACCTGCTGGGATCTCATTATGTTCAGCCCTTGTTTCCTCTGTTATATTCACCTCTATGGTAGTTTTATGGACAGTGGCTTGACAGAGTTAGCAAAGCAGTCATAAAACAAGGATCGTAATGGTGACCAAAGAGACATTCAGTGTCTCTGGAATGCCCAAACTCTTCAATATTTCTGAAATTTAATTTTTTAGTCTACTTATCACATTTTGTAAAAATGGGGAAAAATGGTCTTATGAGATCGATCCGGGCAAATGTCTGTCTGTCTGTCTGTCTGTCAGTGTGTGTGTCACCCCCACTATCAACACCTAAACGGCTGCAGCTATCGAAACCAAATCTGGTATGAGTAAAGAGCTATGCCTGAGTATTGCAAGGCCGAATTTGAAAATGACGTAAGTGCTACCAACTGCTGAATAATCACAATTGAAAATTGAGGTCTACGTTGGATATCTCGAAAGATATGCATGGGAATTGTTCAAAAATTGATGATATTACGTGAGACTAATTTACTAGAGCCCATACATGAGTGTTGCCAACATGATTCTATGCCTGCTGATAGTTCCAATCTTCGAATGCATGTAACATCCATACTATCTATTGGATTTAAACCAAATTTGGTATGTGATTTGTCCACTGGATAGCCTCCGTGGCTTAGGCGGCAGCACGCTGGCCTCTCACCGCTGAGTCCGTGGTTCAAATCCCGGTCACTCCATGTGAGATCTGTGCTGGACAGAACGGAGGCAGACAGGTTTTTCTCCGGGTACTCCGGTTTTCCCTGTCAAAATTTCATTCCAGCAACACTCTCCACTATCATTTCATTTCATCTGTCATTCATTTACTCATTGCCCCAGAGGAGTGCGTCAGGCCTCGGCAGCCGGCACAGTTCATATCCTCGCCGCTAGATAGGGGCTTCATACATTCCATTCCTGACCCGGTCGGAGACTGGAAGCAGGCTGTGGATTTTCATTTGTCCACTGGAGTTGATATGAAAATTCATTTTTTTCGTGTGAGAAGGGCTACCAACTGTTGAAAAATGCACTCGATACATTTCTATCCTAATCTCAACATATCAGAAAGTATGCAGGCCAACAGTTTTAAACTTTGCAAACCGTACATATAGTACCTCCTAA
Organism: Meconema thalassinum; assembly: GCA_946902985.2. Taxonomy (NCBI): domain Eukaryota; kingdom Metazoa; phylum Arthropoda; class Insecta; order Orthoptera; family Tettigoniidae; genus Meconema; species Meconema thalassinum. The sequence continues at coordinate 299,296,387 of OX336396.1, read as the reverse complement.
TGTAGGTTAATTGTCAGCAACCGAGATACGTCAGTGCTGCCAACATGATTCTACGCGTGCTGATAGGTTTAATGTTGAATCACATGTAACTTACATACTAAATAATGAAGTTCTTTCACAATTGGCTCATATTTAGATCGTAATATTACAATTTAAGTTTGAGCATCCAATTTATGGCAGTGTCGCCAACCTGATTTTACGCATGCTGATCAATTCAATATTTAAATACATGTAACGTGCATACTATCTATTGGGTCTCAACCAAATGTTGCATGTGCAGTGTGGATCTATGGAACTAAGAGTATATTTAGAGTCGCCAGGTCTGCCAACTGTTGATTTATGGTCTCTATAATTTGAAGAAAAGTTGGTTCTGGAGTTAGTCACGGAACTAATTGTTTAATGTTAAAAACATTTCTTATCATACATTAAGGTATGTTTTCAACAATGAGATACTTGTCTGTCCGCAGACAGGTTTTCAACTGGAGGTCCTTCATTTCTCTCAGTCCTGAACATCTTCTTTCATTTGCTTATAACTTCTTCCCCTCTTCATATGCGTTAACAATCCAAACCTAATTCTGCCTTCCCCACTTTTTCCTTCAACTTTTTCCCCCAGGAGCTCACATCTAGTGGGACGAGGGTTGGCGACCACGAGACTCCAGCTGAGTCCGGCATTGCTTCCACGTAGTTGTGCCAGGCTCCTGTGCGTCTTCTTTCCTGTCGACCACTCTTGGTCAACACTTGTTCTCTTCCAACCCCGACGGTATTAGGGTATCCGAGGCCTAGGGAGTCTCTTCCTTTCCCGCCTTAGTTGGCCCTTCTCTCATCTTTCCTGATGCCTCATTGTTCTAGTGATCAGCCGTCTTTTCCTTTTCATTATAGTCCCCTTTCTCTTTACGATTCCCACCCTTTTTTTATGAATTGGCACCCCGTGTCTCCAAATTACCTTTTGTGATTATTTTGAATCTTAACCACATTTTGTAATGTGCCCATTCAACAATGAAATATGCAAATCACAGTTTGCCAGCAATGCTCAATCGGGAGTATCGGAGTTGATGGTTTGTTCTCCCACTCTGTGACTTACACACTTTGGATTAAGCAGAGGATACACTTCCAAAAATAAACAAAAATCAAATCCTACTATTAAAATATTTAATTATCCAAAAATATGGCGCTACAAAAATTAAACAAATAAACATACTGACACTCCACTTCACACTTGTCCAAAGTTGAACAAGGAATTCATATGAAATGATTACAAAATCCCAATGACTGGTTTTCCAAAAACCAACAAACTTCCACTAAGTTTCACTTCCATATGGTGTCAATTCAAATTCTTTAAAATAAAGAGCTCCAAATGGCTCGGTAATGTTTACATACATTGTGTTATCAATTTAATACACATCAATAACTATTTACATGACTATATCTTTTAATCATAATTATCAAAGTATGGCTAATCATCAATTTATTTTTGGGCTTTCACAATGCTCATATGTTACCATCCCTCTCTCTCAAACTAACAACTCACTACCGTGATTGGGAAAAATCTGCGTACTCCCGAGCTACAGAAGACTACTGAAAAAGTCAAACTTAAGATTATTCCCGGAATCTAATGTCTTCAATAGAACTCGTGAATCACTGAATTATTGAACAATAAAGTTAGGGATTTATCATTTTTGTCTTAAAAGACCAGTATATTATAAGAAAGCAACGATCTGAACTCTGCAAGCGATAATAATTTATATAAAGGGACCTCGGTTCAAAGACCGGGTCGTTCAAACAATCTTTAAACACTTCTGTGTATATTATGACTCAGACAGTCCGTCCTAACCTACCGCACTACCAGAGGGTAAGGGTCTAATCTTAACTACTTGGCGTGATTTATTGCAGGGAGAGAAGAGAGCTCACAGTCACGCTTTCACAAGGGACTGGCTACATCAGCTTTCCACACAGCTGTTTCAAATGCAATTCTCTGAATGACAAGGCTTCTAATACAAATTCACAAAACAACATATTTAGGTTCAACAGACCTCTTCTCTTAGCTTCGGTATATGATAATTATGAAGTGTCCTCATTAGCGGGTAAGAAAAAATTCAATAATTCGACCAATATTTAAGGGGCTTCAACACGGACGACTCTGAGTTCGATCCTTTCAAATGCCTCGGGAGCAGTATCCCAATTTGGAGGACTTATACCATTAGCGACTTAGGGCAAGCCTCGCCTTTTACCAGCGCTCATAATACAACATAAATAGCACCCTTTTAACATACAACACACAATGCCTCGTTATCACTATCACAACTTTGAGGGCTTATAATAGTTCATTCACCACGACCAACTGTCCCTCATAATTACTTTTACCGAGCATTTCAACACATTCCTAGCGTGACAAATTACTTCAATGCGCTACATGGCGCTCATACATTAATTAGCCAAGTTGCCTTCAAAGAACTAAATAAATTCAAAATCACCGTTTGATCTACATCTCAAAATATATTACTCTTCTTCCCTTAACAATAATCATTTTTACCGTAAAGAACATGTATTCATAACATGTATTTATTCATCTAAAGGAGCTCGGAAGCTACTACTTTCAATATAAAATTCATCACAATATTCATTCATATAATTATTGTTATTATTATTACGCTTGCTTTCTCATATTTATATCATTTATCATTTACACTGATATTTTACTGAATACATTCCACAAGGGATTCATTTATATTTCACATATTTATTATATTTCTCTCAAATTAATCGTTCAGATCGCGCTTTCATTCTTTCACCTGTTATTAAACATCCCTACTCTTCCTCTCATGAGGATTATACGCAAATCTTCCCAAACACATAATAATGAAAATAGTTACTCACATGACGGTACGGTCAGCGACCGAATTCTCCAGCGATGGAACATTTTCGCCCACCAACTTTTTCTTAAGCCATTTTCATGGTTACATTTACACTCAATGACAATTTATTTAACACCACATAAAATATATACCTTAATCACTTGGAACATAACGAATACCATTTTGTATTCGTTTTCACTTAACACAATACAATTCACTAAAATATTACACTCAAAAAATTTCACTATATTTACATTACATAAAAATTTTATCACTTGGGCGTTAATTATTCGCCTTACACACGTGATTTCTTTTCCTTTCCCGTTTCCAAGGGTTGCACTATAGCACGTCGGCTTCCTAATCTGACGAGATGATGGAAAGTCTCGATCGAACTAAACCTCACTGGAACGGCTGATCTTCTAATCCTGGATTTGACTATCGGCTCCTATAACTTTCCTGCACGATGTCGTATCTTGCTAGACGCTACTTGTTCGTCTCAATAAAAGTCTGTCCTTGATGTATTACTATCTCGATCGCTCGAACGGTTTATCGATGACCTAGTAATTTCCTTGTACTTTCTGTTACTTTGATTTGTAGCTTATTGGAGTACTCCTCAATGTTTACTATTCATTTGTCTACCTAGACAAAGCCTGGAACTACAATTCCTGATTTTTATCGTCCTGTGCTCTAGTTCCTAAATTTCCGGAACACTAGGCGTTACTATTTCGTTCTACCCTGCTTGGGTTCCTTAACGTAGATAGACTGTCTACTTCACTTTCCTTGGGTACTTCGAAACCTTATGATGCGTCGGTTCTTTAACTGAACTATTATCTTCGAGTACCTATCGCCTGTTATTTCTCAAGTCCACAGCCTAACTTTGACTATATTTGTGAACTCTATAAAGTCTGAAGCTTGCCGATATTATTCCTATACTAGGATTCTAATGTGTCTTCACACGGCGATACTAATGACGATACTGCACGGCCACTCCCATACGGGGTGCTCGTTGGTGATACAGCGTAACACGATCTCTCAAGGTCTGGTAAAGACTGCATGTACTTGAAACAATACCACGCTCTCCGGCGTCTCTGGTAAACTAACTTGTTGCTGCGAAACAATACCATGCTTGTAGTTGATGATCCATCGTGCAGGGCGTTTGCGCTCACGAAACTGAATTGTTGTGACACAGTGACGCCCCCTCGGGCTGTCTGAAACTGCATTAACTGTGATGCAGCACCTCCGTACGAGGTCTGTTGTAAACTGCATTAACGATGATAGTGACACAGTGTCACGCCCGTAGGCTGACAATAACTGCATGCTCCTCCTGGCACGTCCAGGTTTTATATTGTAATCGGCGGCAAAAATATAAAATCCGCGTCTTCTCCAGCACTAACTTCTAAAGTAATTGTCGTATAATTTTGAAAAATATATCTCAGGAAAGCTCTTGTTCTAAACGTAAACTGGTTTCTTTGATCATGAAAATCGATCGCACAATTCCAAGATATTAAATAATTTGTCCCCTCAGATACGTGGGCGTTGAGGTTTATTTTTCCATCCCTACCAACTCTGGTCTCGGGGAATTACTAACGACGTCATGCTACGTCTGCAGTTCTTTCCTGTGCAAATATTATAAACCTTTTCCCCACACAAAAATCTCTATTCCAGAATGATCAACAATGATGTGTTTCTTTCATTTATTAAATGTTCGCAAATGGCTTAATTCTAATTATTTCTCTTCTTGCACCATTGCGAGGTTGTCATTTTCTAGCTGAGTAAGGTCTATTTCCGAAACCTCTTCTCTCTTACTCGTCGTGGAAAGTTTTTCTCGTTCTAATTATAATCATGAGCCAGCTCCTATCGATGCGTCAAGCATGATCTCACGTCCGCATGACTCGTGGTCACCCATTCTTGCGCCTTAAAACAACCCACTTCTTAAAATCTTTTCAAGTCATTCTAAGAACTGTATTATTTCCTCTCTTCTTTTGCAAATAAATTATTGATTCGACGCTTGAACCAATTACAGATTGGTTCAGTAAGTATTTTCAATCTAAATTGCATTTGGTTAGTACAGTATTATGAATCGCGGGCTTCCACTTATTGTGAGAATTTTGAATCTACCATACATTTTGTAAGCATTTTCAATTTTAACCCTTTACAGGGCAAAAGACTGGGGGTATAAAATATTTGGATTTTTTCCGCACATTTGTAATTGGGGATGATAGATGAGTAGGAATATGCAACAATTTTATGGGTGTGGATTCTATTTTATGAAATATGGGGTGGGAAATTATTATCACACTGCCCACACCAGACAGTATGTTTTCTTAAATGAGCAAAGGGGTAATTATCTCCCACCTCCAAATTATGATGATATTGTGTTTATCACTCAATAATGAGGTTTATTTTACAGGATTTTATATATAAAAACACCCATCACGCTCTATAATTTTAAAAAACCTAACTCCCACGCAACACAAGGTCAGTGACCTATATCATCTTTGCCGAAAACTGCAAAAAAAATATAAAATTGATTTTGGAATGTTATAACTTAGTATATTCGAATATAATTCAATAATTTCAAAATAATATTTACTAAAACCCCAGAAAATTAATTTAAAAAATCTTCTATTCTATGGCAAACATGCTGAGCAGGATGATTATTTCCATTCTAGCTGAAATATATTTACTCAAGTGACCAAAACCATTATTAACATTGAATTTCATTCATATACCAATGTTTACAAATCTATTATCTTCAATAAAAAACCTTGTTCTGTAAAACAATGCTTTGTATGCACTCAACATAACCGAACGGGCGAGCACGTGCACCGTGGATATATGCTTCCCACCTTTGGTTTCTGATGACAGGAAACATCAAATTAATGGGTTCTCAATATTTGTCTGCAGCAAGCTTGTGGATGCATGTGGAACTGCTTGAATTGAAAGGGGTGGGGAGATTCTCTCCCTAACACCGTTCTATAAATACATGGTGGGAAGATGGTACCCCAAGGACCTACAAAGGGTTTGGATTTTGTAAGTATTTTGAATTTCAATTGCACTTTGTGAGTATTTTGAATCTGAACAGGCCTTTTTCAATCTAACTTAAATTTTGAGTTTTCAATTTCAATTGCATTTTGTAACTATTTTGAATTTCAATTGCATTTTGTGAGCATTTTGAACCTAAACAACATTTTGTGCGTACTTTTCAATCTCTCCATTTTGTGAGTCATTTCAATCTGAGTTCCGTTTTGTAAGTATTTTCAGTCTAACATAATTTTCGTTATGGTTTCCATTTCATTATCATTTTCGCTATCACCCAGACCATTAGGAGCCGATAACCTAGATGTTAGGCCCCTTAAAACAACAATTATCATCATCATTCTTCTACTTTTCCTTCCATGATTCATTGTAGTAGACAATTTCCATTTAGTATATGACCAATTCAAGGTTTTTTTCCTCCTCTGTATCATCCTCATGAAACTCCTGGTCTACCCTTCTTATCACCTCCTCATTTCTCATTCTATCGGTCCATTTCACTTTCTCCATAACCACATTTCAAAACTTTCTAAATATGTTTGTTTTTTTCTGCCTGATTGTCCATATTTCCGAACTATAAGACATCACACAAAACATTTTACAAACCTCTTCCAAAGTTTGATCGAAGATTAATGTGTAGGTGTATTATTCAAACTTCAATCGCATGATTTGGACACAAGAAATAAAAACAAGATTTTAAGATTTCGCTCAGTCGCCATCTTGTGGTTATGAACACAATTGAAATAAATTAGACGTCAGTGGATTAATATTTGATCGGTATAATCTTTACATCAGTACAGTATGCAAGTAGCAATCACTTTAGGGACCTCCTTAGTTCGTCCGTTCCTCAACTTACCGTCCTAAAAATCTCCACTCAATCTAGTAACAAATGCCGATAAAATGGTGTTCAAAATAATAATAATAATAATAATAATAATAGCAATTATTATTATTTATCGTATGATGATACAGAGTTAAAATATACACTACATATCAAGTTATATATACAGTTATATACAAAGTCATAAACACAAGTTCTAGACTTCTATGTCCAGGCCATCAATCCACTGAACTGCCTCAGAAGATCCATGGTGAATGTCACCTACTGATCCTTGGAACGCTCGTTGCGGACATTCACCAACAATATGTCCGATGGTTTGCAGGGTTGCTCCACAATCGCAGTTAGCAGAAGTAACCCAACCCCATTTGTGAAGCAGGAATCCACATTTGCCTTGTCCTGTACGGATCCGGTTAATAATTCTCCATTGGCGTCTGGGGAGTTTGAAACCTTCTACCCGGTTGGAAGGGTTTTCAATCAGATGTGCATTGAATACTGATGATTCTTCCCACATAGTTTTCCATGCTTCTGAGATGTTAAATGAAGAGTCTTCAAGGAGTACTGCAGAGCGCCAAGGTGGTTTTCTTGACTTCAACCGTTGATTGCCTGCTTTTGCTACATCAGTATGTATGGGTAGCTGGGGGTTCTTCTGAATGGTTTTCCAGATCTTCAGGAGAGCCTCTGATCTTCGAAGAGCTGGAGGTTGGATGTTACTTAGAACAGGTAACCATATAGTGGGTGTGCTACGTATACAGCCCGTAATCAGCCGCATTGTCTGGTTAAGTTGTACATCTATCTTCTTGGAGTGGACACTGTTTAGCCAAGATGGGCAGCAGTATTTAGCAACGGAGTATGACAGTGCCAGAGCAGTTGATCGTAAAGTTTGAGCGCTGGAACCCCAGGAGGTACCAACAAGCTTCTGAGTGATGCTATTACTGGTCTTCACCTTTGCGGCCACGTTCGTGAGATGTTGTTTGAAGGTCAAGGACCTATCAAGTGTTATCCCAAGGTACTTAGGCATGCTGCAGAACTGCAAAGTTTGTCCTCTGAATTTGACTTCTGGATTGTAATTAGAGAATCTATTGCGTAAGTGAAATGCGGATACAACAGTTTTCTGATAATTTAGGCGTAATCACCATTTCTTGAAATATGTGTCCAAGACTTCCAAGTCGGCAGTTAGTGTATTTTCAGCATCGGTGAAGTTGGAGTTCTGGGTTACCAAACAGATGTCATCAGCATATATGAATTTTCTTGAAGAAGTTTCTTGCAGGTCGTATATGTACAAGCTGAAAAAGAGAGGAGCTAGGACAGATCCTTGGGGTAATCCGTCATTTAATTTGAAGAACTTGCTTCTATCATTGCCAGAGTAAACCTGGAAAAGTCTATTGCACAGCATGTTGTTAATTAGGTTTGTGAGTTTGAGACACGGGATGATGCTCACAAATTTCAGAAGGAGGCCTTCTCGCCATACTGTATCATAAGCGGCAGATAGATCCAAGAAAGCAGTTAGGCTTACAGATTTCTCCTCGTACCCATTTTCAATATGAGTTGTTAATGCAAACACTTGATCATTACAGCTTCTGCCAGGTCTGAATCCAGCTTGTTCTATGGGGATGTGGTTGTTAATACTAGAAAAAATTCTGTTGTAGATGAGTCGCTCAAGTAGTTTGTAAGTGACACTTAGTAGAGCTATGGGGCGATAACTTTCGACTTTTGTCGGATCTTTGTTCGGTTTGAGGATCGCTAATATTTTTGTTTTCTTGAATAATACAGGGAGATTTCCAGTATTAAGGATATCTGAAAAGAAGTTAGTAAGCCATTTAATTGTAGCTGGTCCACAGTGAGCGAGGAATTCAGGATAGATTCCGTCGAATCCAGCTGCTTTCCCAAGTTTCATGTTTGTGATGGCGACTCTGACTTCCTCTACAGTGAATAGAGTGGAGAGTTTTGAAGAATTCTGGGCTGCTCTTTTCTTGATTTTCAGCTGAGATTTGATTTCCCTTCTTGTCTTCTTATCTTTTGGGCTCATGGAATTTGAGATTAAATGATTGGCAAAGTCATTTAGCTTAATGGCAGTTTTCGATCTGATTGGTGTTGAATTTGTTGGGTCTAGTTTTCTAATAACAGACCAAGCTTTTCGACTCGAGTGTTTTTGGTCGAATGATTCCCCAGTTTCATGCCAGATCTTTTTTCTATTCTCATCTAGTGAATGTAGGAGGCCAGTAGCATTATCAGCAGATGGATTTGCTTCATATTTTTTCAGTAAGCTTTCACTATCCTCACTCCAACCGGGTGTGTATTCTTTACGATAACCTCTAGGAATACATCGTCTAGCTGCTCCTTTAATTATGCCGATAAATCGTGTGTAATTACTACATGTTGGCTTGATCCATCTGATGTTGGAGTCTGTTTGCTTTGCAAATTCAGACCAGTTTGCCTTCTTAAAGTTCCACCTTGGTTTTGGATGGGACTGTACAATTGGTACAAATATCCCAGTCTCTAAAATAATAGGTCTGTGCTGACTGTGGGGGAAATCATTAAATACCGAACGGCGTATCTGGCTATAGGAGTTTTGAAGCTGAGTTGTGAAACACAGATCAGGAGTATATCATCTGTTCCAGCGACCTGAATGAAAAGTGGGTAAACTTTTACCATCAAAAATTAAGTTTAGGTTTTCAGTTTCCATCCAATCACAGAGAGCTTCGCCATTACTGTTACTCTCGCAGTATCCCCAGAGACTATGATGGCTATTGAAATCACCCAGGAATAGAGTTGGGTGTTGCTGAGACGGAAAAGGAGGGGTTGTCCAGTTTACTTCAGGAGGCTTGTATACATTTACTATTGTTACACTATCAATTTTTGTTATAATTGTAAATATATTATTTTCACTGCTCACTGAAAGTACCTGATGATTTTTTATGTTTTGCTTGACGTAAGTCGCTAGGCCGTACTTTTCATGGTTGTTCGAGGCTATTAATGTATATCCTGGTATTTTCCCTCTACTTCGTAACTGTTGATCATCTGCTGCATGCGTTTCTTGGAGTGCAATGACATCGATAGCATGTTTCTTTGATAGTCTGGATAGATAGTCACATTTAGCTCTACTTATTCCTTCAATGTTCAGTTGACATATGCGGAGAGATGGTCAAACGCTACGAACTTGTGCGTCCTGAGAAGGACTTATTGACTGTTTACTCTGTATTTGTTGACCGGGAGGCCTTTTCATGCAGTTCGGTCTCATCTCTATTTTGTTGCTTAATTAGCACCACCCGGGGGACACGTGTAGGGTAGCAATGGGTAAAACCTACGGACGTGAGCAACGTTTGACCCCCATAATAGCAATAATAGCAATAATAATAATAATAATAATAATAATAATAATAATAATAATAATAATAATAATAATTCCTCAAAGTGGAGAACTAATCATCTAAGTGCCCGGTATAGTACGCACCTGCACCTAATGCACTAAGAATTAATGTTGTAGCATTACAACTAATGATACTACTTTGTAAGCACACCTTTTGTTATGACGTGGATATATTACCCTGCCGCACTCACTTAGACGATCATATTATTCTTGATGCGTCGGCGAACCGAGAACCTTCACCGTGTAATGTCTCACCGCAAAAAAATACCAGTGCCACTGCCGGTAAGACTCTTACCTCAATCCAGCAGCATAGTTGAGAAAGTCCACTGCAATAGGAAACTACAGTTGGGAGATTTGAGGTTACAATACCAACGTTTACTGTAGTCATTGCAGGTGTACTCTTTTCCGGAGTTCAGCATATTAACTCCAATAAAATGCTGGGATGGTCCCTCCTAGTCACCATGGAAACACAAATTACCATACAAGTTCAACACATCCTACTAAATGCGGCACAGAATAAAATGTACCAGGTTTCTTCTTCTTAAGCGGTGTGGTAATAAAGAACTAAAATAATTGCGAGCAAATCCTCGCTATCAATAATTCACTGGTGGTTTTGAGTCAAAACATGGAAGAAATTAATTCTAATTATATTAGTAGAATATAGTATAATAATATTAATCGAATTATTATGATAGAAAATAGAATTTCCAATGAAGACTGTTGAAACTTAAAAAAGGATACTAAAATTGCCCTACATACTAAATATATTGGGGTTCTAATATTAATCTATGAAATTCTATACCATATATATAAAGCGAAATGATTGTTTGTCTGTTATTTACATAAATCTACATAGATTCACTGAACTTAACCAAATTCTAGGTACTAACATCTTGGAACCCAGCAAATATACGGTGCGTTCAGAAAGTAACGAGCCGGTGGCTGGAATGCGCAAACCGGTGACCACATCGGCTAATCATGGCGTGTGTAACGAGGTGTGGTTCCGACCAGAGCGTGGAAGGTCACAGCCCGTCGCCAGAGGGCACGCGTGCTCGTCACGTGACGATAAATAGCGAGCAGCAGCATGCATCAATCGTCCAACGCTGCCAGTCGCATTGCAAAACAGTGACATGGAGGAGTGAACCGAAGAGCAAAGAGGTGTTGTTCGGTTTCTGACAGCGAAAGGAGTAATGGGAACGGACATTCATCGCCGAATGTCACAAGTGTACGGTGACCACTGCATGTCCCTTGCAAGGGTCAAGGCGTGGCACAAGCGCTTCAGGGAAGGACGGGTGTCGTTAGCCGATGATGCCTGTTCTGGGGCACCGCCCTGCATTACCGATGACAACGTACTGCTGGTTAATGCACTCATTACCCAGGACCGCCGAGTGACAGTGAACGCCATAGCCGCCGTGGTCGCTCCACGACAATGCACGACCTAATAAGGCCAACACAGTCGTGGCACTCCTTCAGAAATTCAAATGGGAGGTTCTCGGCCACCCTCCATACAGTCCTGACCTCTCTCCCTGTGATTACGCCATGTTTGGTCCCATGAAAATGGCTCTGCGGGGCCAACGATTCACCTCGGACGCCGACGTCCAGCTGTACGTGCGGAACTGGTTCACATCGCAGCCCAGGGAATTTTATGAGACAGCCATTCACCGCCTCGTGTCACAGTGGGACAAGTGCCCAACATCCAGGGCCAATACTTCTAATACACAGGTACTGGCTTCTGTAATTATGCCTCCATCTCGTTACTTTTTGAACGCACCTTATATATGTCTCGGCATATCATCTAGACAGCCCTCTCCATTTCCTAGATTTAGGCTGTAGGTAAACAGACGAATTATTTGTCGTAGAAGGTCCAATATACATTAAAATACACATAAATGAATAAATAAATAAATAAATAAAATTAATCACTTTGAGGGTTATGTGAACACGGAGCTTAAAGTAGACTTGGAGAATTCCTGATCATTCCACCAGGCGAACTGCAGCTAGTATCAGTCCTCTCTCGATTTAAAAACAGATAACACACACTAATACAGCCATCACAATTAACACCGGTTATCAGACAGATTCTACACACACCCAAAGTACATGGGGCAACATGAACAAGCCAACCAAGCAAATGCCAGGATGAAACCTAATTTAAGATCACAGTCGTTTCTGACCTAAATCCTACCTGAAAAATAATGTTGTTGGTTTTACGTCCTATTTAACTACTGCGGATTTTAGAGACGCTGGGGTGCCAGAATTTTGCCCCGAAGGGGATCTCTAACGTACCAGTTAATCTACTGAAACGGCCCCCTCACATTTGCGCACCCTCAAATGACAAATGACTGTGCCAGGATTCGATTTTGCAACCTTGGAAACCGCTGAGCCTCGCAGACAGTCAATCTTACCTGAATTACTAATACACACACTACAGTCATTACAGTGTCACAGGTTATCAGGCAAACTCTACAATCACCCAAGTACATGACTCGCAAAGCCCCATAGAGATTCAACAACCACAACATTATCTCCATGTTAAAATGCGATGATCAGCATCGTGTGAAGGAATTTTGTAGTTGGAGCTTAGGTTGGATTATTATTATTATTATTATTATTATTATTATTATTATTATTATTATTATTGTTATTATTATTGGTGCCTTTATTGTGGCGAATTTAGGGCTCTAGGCCCTCTCCTACACCGAATCACACACAATGCAACTTACATGATTACTCACATATGTTATTCTTAACCTACCAAACTTAAATACTAAGAAAACGTAAATACTAGAATTAAATTGGCAACTGCGTGATATTAACTGAAAATGAAAATCCACAGCCTGCTTCCAATCTCCGACCGGGTCAGGAATGGAATGAATGAATCCCCATCTAGCGGCGAGGATATGAACTGTACCGGCTGCCGAGGCCTGACGCACTCCTCTGGGGCAATGATTAAATGAATGACAGACGAAATGAAATGATAGTGGAGAGTGTTGTTGGAATGAAATTTTTACAGGGAAAACCGGAGTACCCGGAGAAAAACCTGTCTGCTTCCGTTTTGTCCAGCACAGATCTCACATGGAGTGACCGGGATTTGAACCACGGACCCAGCGGTGAGAGGCCGGCGTGCTGCCGCCTAAGCCACGGAGGCTTGCGTGGTAACTAAGCTATACAAATGACATACAGTAATAACAATACATGGAGTTATACTATGATCATTCACTCACACATTGTTCTATTACATGAAGATTATTGTGTAGGTGTATTATTCAAACTTCAATCGCATGATTAGGACACAAGGAATAAAAAAAACGAGATTTTAAGATTTCACACAGCCATCTTGTGGTTATGAACCCAATTGAAATACGTTAGAAGTCAGTAGATTAAAATTTGTATAAGGATATACCGAACCAAGTTTCACTGTGCTCGAATGGTTAAATCGCGAGAAACGTCCATTTGAATATTTAAACATCACGTCGCCGTCATGTTGCATTTGTGCTCACCGGGTTATTGAAAGTCCCATAGGTGAACTTATGTTTGTAGCCTTCATCAACATACAGTACAACATTTCAGTTTAATTTCTGTCATAGATTAATAGATATCTAAATATTTCGGATGGTCGGCATGTTCAATTTAAATATTATGTAGGCCATAGAGTAGTGCACTATTAGATGAGAATTATTGCGTAAGTTCATTATTCAAACGTTGACTTCGAACGCATGATTAGGACACAATAAATTAAAACTTAATTCTGAAGTTTCGCACAACCGCCATCATGAGGTTATGAAAACAATTGAACTAAATAAGATGTCAGTGCATTACAATGTGTATAAACATTCGCTGTATCTCGTTTCACTGCGTTCGGATGGTTAAATCGCGAGAAAAGACTATTTAAATGTTTCCCTTCGCTTGGTCGCCATGAGCGTTTTGTAGGTAACAGGTTTTTTAAGGTCACATAGGTGAAATTCTAATAGTGCCATTGATCACCGTACAATGTTTCAGGGTGATATGAGTAATAGTTTGGGATACATAGAATGCCGGTAAAATATTTCGCACAGCCGTCATGTTGGATTGGTGAGAGATAATAAAATTTAAGGGCACGGTATGGGTTGACCCAAATAATACTATGACCTTACCGAGTTTCATTGAAATCGCTCCAGCCATTTAGATTTCAATAGGGGGTCACACACACACACACACACACACACACACACACACACATAGACGATCTGATACACCTTTTCATACATGAGAATAGGCTAAAAACAAGTTTGGAAACAAGCACTTTAAGCTGCATTTAAGCCGCAAATTATGGTCAAAATTTGGTATTTTAGTTTGTTAGAGCTCCAAGAATCATAATTTGAAACCTTTTTGGGCCCCTTTGCCCTTCATTCTTTTGGCATAATTGAGGAAATTGCTTAATTTTAAGTTTGTGCTAAGTTTCAACATGAAAAACTGTTTTGTCATAAACTAATCAAACATGTTTATATGGAAGTTATTGAAATTGTGAGAAAGTAAGATATCAACATATATTTCTATTAGTTTCGAATTCAATTGTGATTTTATGTTCGAACCTGACTATTATATATCAGAAAACCGTACTATAATGAGGCTCATAACACTATTTTTCATTATGAAACAGTTTCTTCCACCAATCAGAGCTCAAGAAACAGTTCTTTGACCAATTAGATAATTAGATGCGCTGAGTTCCACGGCCTTCTAATTTAAATTTCACATCCTGGCGTAGTGTCATAGTAGGGTAATTGAGGAGGCCATGGTCAAATATAAGGCATTCTCTGCGTCTCATGCGCTCTGTTCAGTACATAAAACTGGCGAAATCTCGACAGATATTTATGAATATTTATGTTCGAACATAAAATAGTTATAATAATTATCGTCGAACATAAAGAGTCGTATACAACTCGCCTATAATGGTATTGACACTCGCATACGCTCGTTTTATAAACATACTCGTGACTTAATTATTGCCATTATAGGCTCGTTGCATATTGTATTTTATTAATTGTAGTTCACACGGATCTTAATCTTTATTTCGCAACTGAACCTATGTGACCTACTATATTTCCCTAGACTTAAAAGGCAGATTCCTGTAAAGTCACAAAGTACAGTATTTATTCCAGATATTTCATATTTACCTCCTGAAATAATAATCTATCCTTGTGCTCTCGAACACTTCAAAGAGGTGAGGCTTTTTGTGGCGTTTGTATACATCTATATAATATATAATCAAAGACATCTTCATCTTGTGCTGTGTAAGCTTTCATTTCTCTTTTTCATCTTTCAAGTTGCGGATATTAAAGGAAGATACGGCACCACTAAATTGCAAATGTTATTCCTTTTGGCGTGCACTCTGTTTGTGGAACTCAAATGCTGCAAAGCAAACTGAAAATACGGTTTGAAATTAATTCCGATGGCCTTTTGATGTGATCGACGAACGACGAGATGTAAACTAATTTTATTCTCATTGATGCTTAGCATCCATAGAACGTTCCTCCTTCCATTTCTCATTTCTTACTCCCGAAAACAACTCGATTATATTAATTGAATTGAATTTTGCCACTGAGGCTAAAGAGCCCCTTTATGTAGCGTATACAATGTTCTGGATTGAAGATTTGTAATAAGAAACTAAACCTAGCTCAACAACTAATAATAATAATAATAATAATAATAATAACCCCTGGCACTACAGCCCATGCAAGGCCTAGACCTCCCAACCGACCGCTGTTCAGCCATTTGGCCTGCAGATATCGGGTCCCCGTTAATCTTGGTTTTCGTGATCGGGGCACTGCCTCACTGTCAGGCAGCTATTACTTGTCCTCACGAGGCCGAGTGCACCCCATTCCAGCCCTCGCGGCAGTTTCTAAAATCTCTGACAGAACCGGGAATCGAACACGGGGCCTCCGGGTGAGAGGGAGGCACGCTACTTCAACAACTAATAAAACAAAGGATAAAATATACTTATAATATACGCAAACGGCGTATTAATTGTATGGACATTTAACACGAATGGATGATTCACGTCTGACTAAGGAAATATTTCTCATTATCAATGGGAACCGACAAACCAAAATTCGCTGGCTAGAAGATACACAAATGGACCTTACTGAAGTCGACATTGATCCCATGACTACAACAAGGACTATATACAGACAAAAGATCAACACCCACAAATTTGCACCCAAGAATCCATCCGAGAAAAGCTCGAAACTCCAAAACTCATGGACACAAGAAAGACGGCAGGCCCAGAGTGAAAGAATGAAGACATTTTGGGTGAATAAGAAGTTCAAAAAGATGAATTCCAGTGCTATTTAATGGTTTCACGTGCTCCTTAGGGGGCTGAAAGAATATAATAATAATAAACAAGCCAATTAGCAGACATTTCACACAAGATGAATAATACAAATTAGAATATTGAAGATAATAAATAACCTAGCTAATATATATATATATATATATATATATATATATATATATATATATATATCTTTATATATATAATTCTTCGACACGTGTGTATGTGACTGAACTCCTCCTAAACGACTGGACCGATTTCGATGAAATTTGGTATGTATATTAGGGTGGGTCCATGTATGGTTTAGATTCACAATCTGACCCGGTAGGTGGAATGAACACAATTCTAGGACCATAATTTACACACAATTTTAGAACCACAATATACAGTCAAAAACAGTCGTCATGGAAACCACTAGCCTTGGCCTTGGTGAAAGCTGATGTCTTTGGACGGTTTGTCTCTGCACGTTAGAGCCACCTGGTCGCAATCTGTGCAACTACCGCCTTTACATACACTCTGCCCGTGGCGGAAAGTTGTGTTTTATACCAAAGGTGGCAGTGATGTCGAATTCTACTGTTTATCTTTGCACGTTAGAGCGCTTCAATGTCCTGTATGCGTTCATATACCATTCATCCGATTGCGATGAAACTTGGGTGATATGTTGAGTGAGCTCCAGGGAAGGTGTTTGGCTTAGTAAATCCATTTTACAATAGATAGCGCATGAATAGATTCAACAAATGAGCGACGACGCGCGAAGCGTTTCAAAAAGTTCCCGTAAGGGTTCAAATACCATTCGTCCGATAGCGATGAAACTTGGGTGAGATGTTGTGTACACTCCAGGGAAGGCTTCTGGCTTAGTAAATCAATTTCACAATAGGTAGCGCACGACTAGATTCAACAAATGAGTGACGACGTGCGAAGCGTTTTAACAAAATCCCGTATAAGTTTATATTCCATTCAACGATTGCGATGAAACTTTGATGAGTTGTTGTGTACACTTAAGTGAAGGCTTCTAACTTAGTAATCCATTTCACAGGAGGTCGCGCACGAATAGATTCAACACATGAGCGGCGACGTGCGAAGCGTTTCAACAAAGTCCCGTATGCGTTCAAATACTATTCGTCCGATAGCGATGAAACTTGGGTGAGATGTTGTGTACCCTCCAGGGGAGGCTTCTGGATTAGTAAATCCATTTTACAATAGGTAGCGCATGAGTAGATTCAACAAATGAGCGACGACGCGCGAACGTTTAAACAAAGTCCCGTATGCGTTCATATACCATTCATCCGATTGCCATGAAACTTGGGTGAGATTTGTACACTTACGTGAGGGTTTCTAACTTAGTAAATCCATTTCACAGGAGGTTACGCACGAGCAGATTCTACAAATGAGCGACGACGCGCGAAGTGTTTCAATAAGGTCCCTGTATGCGTTCAAATACCATTCGTCCGATTACGATGAAGCTTGGGTGAGATGTTGTGTACACCCTACGTAAGGTTTCTGGCTTAATAAATCCATTTTACAATAGGTAGCGCACGAGTAGATTCAACAAATGAGTGACGGCACGCGAATCATTTCAACAAAGTACCGTATGCGTCCATATACCATTTATCCGATTGCGTTGAAACTTTGGTGAATTGTTGTGTACATTTCAGTAAAGGTTTCTGGCTTAGTAAATTCCTTTTACAATAGGTAGCGCACGAGTAGATTCAACAAATGTGCGATGGCGCGCGAATCGTTTCAACAAAGTCATGTATGCGTTCATATACCATTTATCCGATTGCGATGAAACATTGGTGAATTGTTGTGTACACTCCAGGAAAGGTTTCTGTCTTAGTAAATCCAGTTTTTAATAAGTAGCGCACGAGTAGATTCATCAAATGAGCGACGGTGCGAGAATCGTTTCCACAATGTCCCGTATGCGGTCATATAACATTCATCCGATTGCGATGAAACCTTGGTGAATCATTGAGTACACACCAGAGAATATTTTAGGCTTAGCAAATCTATTTTACAATAGGTAGCGCATGAGTAGATTCAACAAATGAGTGACGACACGCGAATCGTTTAAAGAAAATCCCGTATGCGTTCATATGTCATTCAACCGATTCCGATGGAACTTTGATGAGATTTTGTGTTCACTTACGTGAATCTTTCTAACTTAGTAAATCCATTTCACAGTAGGTAGAGCACGAGTAGATTCAACAAATGAGTGACAGCGCACGAATCATTTAAATAAAATCCCATATGCGTTATATGTCATTTATCCGATTCCGATGAAACTTTGGAGAGTTCTTCTGCACGCTCCTACGAATGTTTCTAGATTAGTTAATTCATTTCACGATAGTTTAGAGGCAGTCAACAGAAATTGAAAAAATACTGTGTATCCAAAAGCACTTCAAGAAACAAAGTTACAACCCTTTCTTTGATTGGCAGGACAACGTCTGCCGGGTCAGCTTGTATATATATATATATATATATATATATATATATATATATACTAGCTGAAGTACCCGTGCTTCGCTACGCGTCATAAATAAATTAAAATGTGAAGGTGACAGTTAAAACAGGGGATAGGCGGGGTGCTGCGCAGAGGGAGATTAAGGATAGAACATTTTGTCCAACTACACCGCTCGGCGTTGACCGTGTTTTATAGCACAAATTTAGGTTTTACTCACTAACGGTTGGATATATCTTTCGGGTAGAAAATGTAATTTTTAACCTCGTATATGCGATCAAAAGTTTGCTATTTCTTAGCGTTCCCTTTTTATTGAAATGGAAATATGAAAGTTTTGAACCAAAGGGTGTAGTGACGTCACTAAAATGGTCGCCATCTTTAAATAGTGCAAAGTATTGAAATCAAAAGTAAGCTATATGTTAACCAGGTAAATCAGCTACTTCCATGTAAAATTCATGTAAATCGGACCAGTGGTACTTGCGTGATTGAGTAATACACAGACACACACCATTTCATTTTTAGCCTCGCTTCGTTCGCGTCATAGTCGTGTCATATTGTTATTCAATGAAATGCAGGGTTAACCCCGTTAACACCCCTTTAGAACCTGCATATCCAAAAATCTCTCCTTAGTAGACGTTTTCGACACTCAACAAACATATCCCCAAAATATCATTCTTCTAACTTTAATTGTTTTGGTTGGTCGATGAGAGTGAACATCCAAAAATCCTTCCTTAGTGGACGTTTTTCTTCCAGAATTTCACCCCTCCCCATAGGCCCCGTAAATTGGATTTATGAAAAAAGGTCGAACACCTATTTTATTTATTTATTTATTTATTTATTTATTTATTTATTTATTTATTTATTTATTTATTTATTTATTTATTTATTTATTTATTTATTTATTTATTTATTTATTTATTTATTTATTTATTTATTTATTTATTTATTTATTTATTTTTAAGCTGATTGATTTCCTCCGAGTTTCAAACTCCTCGCCTATGTCGTTTAAGAGATACACGCTCCGTTAAGAATCTTTCAACCCCCACTTTTCATCCCTTTCACCTCATAATATACACTACATCGAAAAACCATTAGACATGTGTCAACTTATTTTTAATGATTAGTATATATGCCAAGTATCACATTCCCAAATGAAACCACTCGTGAGATATTGTTATTCAATGAAATGCACGTTTACCCCCCTTAACACCTATTTAGAACCTGAATATTCAAAACTCTTCCTTAGTGGACGTTTTCGACATAAAACGAACATATCCCCAAAATTTCATGTTTCTAACTTCAATAATTTTGGCTGGGCGATGATGAGTAAGTGAGTCAGTCAGGACATTTTCTTTCATTTGTATTTGATATTTTCACCCCTCCCAATTAACCCCTTAAATTGGATTTATGAAACAAAAGGTCGAACACTTATTAGTGATTAGTGATTAGTGAGTCAATCAGTTTGGACACTTTCTTTCCAGTTTTTCCCCCAGAATTTCACCCCTCTCCAA
Organism: Meconema thalassinum; assembly: GCA_946902985.2. Lineage (NCBI taxonomy): Eukaryota > Metazoa > Arthropoda > Insecta > Orthoptera > Tettigoniidae > Meconema > Meconema thalassinum. The sequence continues at coordinate 299,276,012 of OX336396.1, read as the reverse complement.
GGGCCCCTTAAATTCGATTTATGAAAAAACGATCGAACACCTATTTACTTGTATTTTAAGCTGTTTTTTCCCGCCGAATTTCAAACTTCTCGCCTATGTCGTTTAAGAGATACGTGCTCCGTTAAGAATCCCTCAACCCCCAATTTTCACCCCTTTCACCTCATAATATACACCACATCGATAAACCTTTAGACATATGTCCGGTTATTTTCAATGATTAGTTTATATACCGAATATCACAACCCCAAAGAAACAACTCATGAGATATCGTTATTCAATGAAATGCACGTTTACCCCCTTAACATCTCTTTAAAACCCGAATAAACAAAAATCATTCCATAGTTGACGTTTTCGACATACAGCGAACATATTCCCAAAATTTCATTTTTCCACCTTTAATAGTTTTCGCTGGGCGTGATGAGTCAGTGAGTCAGACAGGACATTTTCTTTCAATTATTTTTACCAGAATTTCACCCCTCCCCATGGGCCCCTTAATTTGGATTGATGAAAATACGCTTGAACACCTATTAACTTATATTTTAAGCTGTCTTTTTCCCCTGAGTTTGATGAGTGAGTGAGTTAGTCAGTCAGTTAGGACAGTTTCTCTCCTTTTTCCCCCCAGAATTTCACCCCACCCCATTGGCCCCTTAGATTAATTTATGAAAAACGGTCGAACACCGATTTACTTATTTATTAGCTGTTTTTTTCGCTGAGTTTCAAATTTCTCGCCTATGTCGTTTAAGAGATAGGCCTACACGCTCCGTTAGGAATCCTTCAACCCCCACTTTTCACCCCTTTCACCTCATAATAATACACCACATCGAATAACCCTTAGACATATGTCTGCTAATTTTTAATGATTACCGTAGTTTATATGCCGAGTATCACATCCAAAAATGAAATCACTCGTGAGATATTATTATTCAATGAAATGCAGGTTTAACCCCCTTAAGACCCCTTTAGAGCCTGAATATCCAAAAATCCTCCCTAAATGTACGGTTTTCACATACAATGAACATATCCCCAAAATGCAATGTTTCCAACTTCAATATTTTTGGTTGGGCGATGATGAGTGAGTGAATGAGTCAGGACATTTTCTTTCCTGTTCCCCCCCCCCCAGAATTTCACCCCTCCCCAAGGGCCCCTTAAATTGGATTTATGAAAAAACGGTCAAACACCTATTTACTTATTTTTTATGCTGATTATTTTCCGCTGAGTTTCAAACTCCTCGCCTATGTCGTTTAAGAGGTACACGCCCCGTTAGGAATCTTTCAATCCCCACATTTCACCCCTTTCACCTCATAATATACACCACATCGAAAACCCCTCAGACTCGTGTCTTCTTATTTTTAATGATGAGTTTATGTGCCGAGTATCACATCCCCCAATGAAACCAATCGGGAGATATTGTTATTCAATGAAATGCAGGTTTAACCCCCTTAAGACCCCTTCAGAACCAGAATATCCGAAAATCCTCCCTTAGTAGACGGTTTTGACATACAATGAACATATCCCCAAACTGTCATGTTTCTAACTTCAATAATTTTGGCTGGGCGACGATGAGTGAGTGAGTGAGTGAGTGAGCGAATGAGTCAGGACATTTTCTTTCAATTTTCTTTTTTCAGAATTTCACCCCTCCCCATGAACCCCTTAAATTTGATTTATGAAAAAATCTGTCGAACAGCAATTTACTTACTTTAAAGCAGTTTTTCCCCCCTGAGTTTGATGAGTGAGTGGGTCAGTCAATCAGTAAGGACACTTTCTTTCCTGTCCCCCCCCCCCCAGAATTTCACCCCTCCCCATGGGCCCCTTAAATTGGACTTATGAAAAAACGGTCAAACACCTAATTACTTATTTTTATGCTGATTTTTTTCCGCTGAGATTCAAACTCCTCGCCTATGTCGTTTAAGAGATACACGCTCCGTTAGGAATCTTTCAATCCCCACTTTTCACCCCTTTCACCTCATAATATACACCACATCGAAAACCCCTCAGACTCGTGTCTTCTTATTTTTAATGATGAGTTTATGTGCCGAGTATCACATCCCCCAATGAAACCAATCTGGAGATATTGCTATTCAATGAAATGCAGGTCTACCCCCTTAACACCCCTTTAGAACCTGAATATCCAAAAATCCTCTCTTAGTAGACATTTGCGGCCCTTGGGGAAGCTGCACACCAAATTTCATTCCAATCCGTTCGGTGGTTTCTGAGATTTCGTGATGAATGAATGAGTGAGTGAGTGGTATTTGACAACTATATAGTAGAAGATAGTGTCAAGTCTGTGTTATGCTAAACTCGGTTGACAGTGCTGTGTGAGTAGTTGAGTAACTAACGGGGTTTCAAGTAAAGATCCTCAATTTATATACCGGTAGTGCAGAGCGCAACTGGCATCCAGTCGGCCGTGTCTCGACTTGAGCTATGTTGCCATGGAAACTATCTGCCTTGCCATTCCTTCATGAGTATATTTTATGATTTGATTAGCCTGTGCTTGAGTGCAAAACGGCCGAAATCAGAAGATTGAGAAAGACTATCGAAAATGCATGTAGCCAGCGGTTCCTTCTGGGTCCTAAACTCTGTGTATGCATAATTTGGTTGAGATTGGTGGAAAAGTGTTGATTTGTATACGGAACAGACCCACCCACATACATACATACAGATTTTCACTTTTATATATAAGACTAGCAGGTACCCGCGGCTTCGCTCGCGTCATAGTCGTGTCATATTGTTCTTGCATGAAATCCAGGTTTAACCCCGTTCACACCCCTTTAGAACTTTAATATCCAAATATCCCTCCTTAGTAGACTTTTCGACGCACAACAAACATAATCCCAAAATATCATTCTTCTAACTTTAATAGTTTTGGTTGGTCGATGAGAGTGAATATCCAAAATTCCTTCCTCAGTGGACGTTTTTCTTCCAGAATTTCACCCCTCCCCATGAGCCCCTTAAATTGGATTTATGAAAATACGGTCGAACACCTATTTATTAAATTATTTATTTATTTATTTATTTATTTATTATTATTAAGCTGATTGTTTTCCTCTGAGTTTCAAACTCATCGCCTATGTCGTTTAGGAGATGCACGCTCCGTTAGGAATCCTTCAACCCCCACTTTTCACCCCTTTACTCTTAATATACACTACATCGAAAAATCATTAGACATGTGTGAGCTTATTTTTAATGATTGGTTTATATGCCAAGTATCACATCCCCAAATGAAACCACTCGTGAGATATTGTTATTCAATGAAATGCAGGTTTACCCCCTTAACACCCATTTAGAACCTGAATATCCAAAAATCTTTCCTTAGTGGAAGTTTTCGATATACAATGAACATATCCCCAAAATTTCATGTTTCTAACTTCTATAATTTTGGCTGGGCGATGATGAGTGTGTGGGTCAATCAGGTCATTTTCTTTCAATTATTTTTATCAGAATTTTACCCCTCCCCATGGGCCCCTTAAATTGAATTTATGAAGAAACGCTCGAACACCTATTAACTTATTTTTTAAGCTGTCTTTTTCCCCTGAGTTTGATGAGTGAGTGAGTTAGTCAGTCAGTTAGGACACTTTCTCTCCTTTTCCCCCCAGAATTTCACCCCACACCATCGGCCCCTTAAGTTGAATTTATGAAAAACCTTTCGAACACCGATTTACTTAATTTTTAAGCTGATTTTTTCCGCTGAGTTTCAAACTTCTCACCTATGTCTTTTAAGAGATACACGCTCCGTTAGGAAACCTTCAACCCCCACTTTTCACCCCTTTCACCTTATAATTTACACCAGATCGAAAAACCCTTAGACACATGTGTGCTTATTTTTAATGATTAGTTTATGTGCCGAGTATCACATCCACATATGAAACCACTAGTGATATACTGTTAATTAATAAAATGCAGTTTCAACCCCCTTAAGACCCCTATAGAACCTGAATATCCGAAAATCCTCCCCTAGTGTACGGTTTTGACATGCAACGAACATATCCCCAAACTGTCATGTTTCTAACTTCATTAATTTTGGCTGGGCGATGATGAGTGAGTGAGTGAGTGAGTGAGTCAGGACATTTTCTTTCATTTCTTTTTCTCCAGAATTTCTCCCCTCCCCATGAACCCCTTAAATTTGATTTATGAAAAAGAAACTGTTGAAGACTTATTTACTTATTTTTAAGCAGCTTTCACTCCCTAAGATTGAAGAGTGAGTGAGTCAGTCAATCAGTTAGGACACTTTCTTTCCTGCCCCCCCCCCCCCAGAATTTCACCCCTTCCCATGGGCCCCTCAAATTGGATTTATGAAAAAAATAACGGTCAACACCTATTTACTTATCTTTCAGGCTGATGTTTTTCCGCTGAGTTCAAACTCCTCGCCTATGTCGTTTAGGAGATACACGCTCCGTTAGGAATCCTTCAACCCCCACTTTTCACCCCTTTCACCTCATAATATACACCACATCGAAAAACCCTCAGACACTTGTCTTCTTATTTTTAATGATCAGTTTATATGCTGAGTATCACATCCACAAATGAAACCAATCCGGAGTTATTGTTATTCAATGAAATGCAGGTTTTACCCCCTTAACACCCCTTTAGAACCTGAATATCCGAAAAACCTCCCTTAGTGGACAGTTTGGACATATAATGATCATATCCCCAAAATGTCTTGTTTCTAACTTCAATAATTTAGGCTGGGCGATGATGAGTGAGTCAGGACTTTGTATCTTTCAATTTCCTTTTTTCAGAATTTAACCCCTCCCCATGGGCCCCTTAAATTCGATTTATGAAAAAACGGTCAAACACCTATTTACTTATTTTTTAAGCTGATTTTTTCCGCTGAGTTTCAAACTCCTCGCCTATGTCGTTTAAGAGATACACGCTCCGTTAGGAACCCTTCAACCCCCACTTTTCACCCCCCTCACCTCATAATATACACCACATCGAAAAACCCTCAGACACGTGTCTTCTTATTTTTAGCCTATTTTCGATTTTTGCAAAAAAAGAAAGTAGACTTATGAGATCAACACAGGGAGAAAAAAGTGTGTCTGTCTGTGTGTGTGGGAGTCTGTGCGTGTGTGTGTCTGTGTGCGTGTGTGTGTGTGTGTGTGTGTCTGTGTGTGTGTGAGTGTGTGTACTCCGAATGTCTGTCTCCCCTATCAATTCGAACACGGTGAATGCGAATTGAACGAAATTTGGTACAAAGGTAGCAATAGCAAAGGACACCTCAGTGTCATGTTTTATATCGCCGCCATCTTGACGGAAACGTAATGGCGGCCACACAAATGTTCAAAGCTTAAATCAAATTACGACTAACATAATCATCCGATCTCTACCAAATTCTGCAAAAACATACCTTTATGGGGGGAGCATCCTTTGACCAAACCAATAGGCCATCAGCGTAATAGTTTGCGGATGGCGGCCATCTTTGTGTGAAAATCGATTCCCCCTATTAATTCGAACACGGAGCAACCTAATGGAACGAAATTTGGAACAGGGGTAGTACTAACAAAAGGCACCTCAGAGTCATGTTTTATATCGCCACCATCTTGACGGAAACGTAATGGCGGCCACACAAATGTTCAAAGCTTAAATCAAATTACGACTAACCTAATCATCCGATCTCTACCAAATTATGCAACAACATACCTTTATGGAGGGAGCATCCTTTGACCAAACTAATAGGTCATCAGCGTAATAGTTTGCGGATGGCGGCCATCTTTGTGTGAAAATCGATTCCCCCTATTAATTCGAACACGGTGCAACCGAATGGAACGAAATTTTGTACAGAGGTAGTACTAACAAAAGGCACCTCAGTGTCATGTTTTATATCGCCGCCATCTTGACGGAAACGTAATGGCGGCCACACAAATGCTCAAAGCTTAAATCAAATTACGATTAACCTAATAATCCGATCTCTACCAAATTTTGCAACAACATACCTTTATAGAGGAAGCATCCTTTGACCAAATGACTAGGTCATTAGCCTAATAGTTTGCGGATGGCGGTCATCTTTGTGTGAAAATCAATTCCCCTATTAATTCAAACACGGTGAAACCGAATTGAACGAAATTTGGTACAGAGGTAGCACCAGCAAAGGGCATCTCAGTGTCATGTTTTATATCGCAGCCATATTGACAGAAACGTAATGGCGGCCACACAAATGTTCAAAGCTTAAGTTAAATTACGACTAAGATAACCATCCGATCCCTACCAAACTATGCAACAACATTCCTTTATGGAGGAAGCATCCTTTGACCAATCTAATAGGTTATTAGCCTAATAGTTTGTGGGTGGCGGCCATCTTTATGTCAAAATTGATTCCCCCTATTAATTCGAACACGGTGGAACCGAATGAACGAAATTTGGTACAGAGGTAGCACTAGCAAAGGGCACCTCAGTGTCATGTTTTTTATCGCCGCCATCTTGACGGAAACGTAATGGCGGCCACACAAATGTTCAAAGCTTAAATCAAATTAAGATTAGCCTAATCATCCGATCTCTAGCAAATTTAGCAACAACATACCTTTATGGAGGGAGCATCCTTTGACCAAACTAATAGGTCATCAGCCTAATATTTTGCGGATGGCGGCCATCTTTGTGTGAAAATCGATTCCCCGTATCAATTCGAACACGGTGAAACCGAATGGAACGAAATTTGATACAGAGGTAGCACTAGCAAGGGGCACCTCAGTTTCATGTTTTATATCACCGCTATCCTGACGGAAACGTAATCGCGGCCACCCAAATGTTAAAAGAAAAAATGTAATTACGACCAACCTAATAATCTAGTCTCTACCAAATTTTGCAACACCATATCTTTATGTGGGAAACATATTCAGACCAATCTGCAAGAACATCAGCCCAATAGTTTGCAGATGGTGGCCAAGTATGTGTGCAAATCGATTCCCACTATCAATTCAAACACGGTGAAACCGAATTGAACGAAATTTGGTACAGAGGTAGCACTAGCAAAGGGCACATCATATTCATGTTTAATATCCCTATAGCACGTTGTATTTCAACAAGCTACTACAACCAACATTCAATCATACTCCTTGAAAAGGACAAAGAGTTATAACAATACCCATGCATTTAGGAGAAAGTAGGCTATATGTTCTTTACTGAACATCTTGTTTAATGATACGTTTATATGCCGAGTATCACGTCCCTCAATGAAACCAAGCCGGAGATATTGCTATTCAATGAAATGCATGTGTACCCCCTTAAGACACCTTTAGAACCTGAATATCCAAAAATCCTTTCTTAGTGCGCGTTTTCGACTCACCACGAACATATCCCCAAAATTTCATGTTTCTAACTTTAATAGTTTTGGCTGGGCGATGATGAGTCAGTTAGTCAGTCAGTCAGTCAGTCAGTCAGGACACTTGTTTTTATATAAGAGATATCTATTGAAGAGAAAAATAAATTTTATTACGTTAAAAGAAGGACTACAATTGCTATGTGAATTATAATATGATGTATTATTAAAACAGTACATGAATGGCATGATTGCTCGAACTACTATCAATTCCATGGAAGTTGGATACTAACAAGTAGTTCCGTGAAGGACTATACAGACTATTTTCATATATCCTACTCAGGTATTTATTTTATTTTCCGTGTCCAAATCAAATTAGATTTTGCCAGTAAGTAGCAACAGTTATAGCATTAGCATTTGCAGCCAAAAGATCGTCTTTTGAACATATGTCCTCCATCAAGGGGCAGATCAGCAGGTGTTCTGGGTCTTGTAAAATTCTGCAGTCACAGAACTCATCATTGTTGACGAGCATGTTCCATTTATTGAGATTGTTCTTGCAGCGTGAAACCCCCGTCCTCAGCCTGTTCAATGATTTCCAAATTCCATATGGCAAGTTGTGACCAGGTGCCATTTTTTCTGATAGAGGAATAGTTGGATCTGTGATCTCTGTCTTCCATATCTTCATACGGGCAGCTTCTTGTGAGCCTTCGAGGGCTGTTACTCCCCTCAAAAAGCTGTTTCTGGACATATGTCTCTGTCGGGCTGGTTGTTGGCCGAAAAGTGGATGCCTTGAATCGGTTTCTTGCCGTTTCTTCTCAGATGCTGCTGCTACCATTCTTCGGACATGAGGTGGAGAAATTCCTATAAGAGGGTAGATCTTCTGAAGTGGTGTTGGTCTAAGACACCCAGATACAATCCTGGAAGTCTCATTCAGAGCTATATCCACCTCTTTGGAATGTGGAGAAGAGAGCCAAACTGGTGCTGCATACTCAGCAGCTGAGAAGCTCAGTCCAAGGGCTGAAGTTCTGAGAGTGGTGGGGTGAGCACCCCATGTCCTTCCTGTTAGGCATCTTAGTATGTTATTTCGTGCAGATACTTTACTTTTGGTGTTCAAGCAATGTTGCTTGAAAGACACAGTTCGATCGAGGGTGACACCAAGATATTTTGGTGTAAAACAATAAAGGATTGTTTCACCTTGCCACTTAATGTTCAATGTCCTCTTTGCTTCTTTATTTCGCAAGTGGAAAGCACAAACTTGCGTTTTGGCTGGATTTGGCTTCAAATTATTTCTGTGATAGTATCGACCAAGTTCTTCTAAGGCACAGGACAAAGAATGTTCTACTTCTTCAAAGCTACGACCTTGCACGGCTACTGCAGTGTCATCTGCGTAGATAAATCGCCTGGTGCCTTCTGTTCTGGGCTGGTCATTGGTGTATACATTGTAAAGCAGTGGTGCTAAGACGCTACCTTGAGGTAGTCCACTCTTCTGGAGGCGCCAACGACTATTTTTCCCAAGGAGAGACACGTAAAATCTTCTGTTCTCAAGGAAAGTTCTTAGCAGTGAGGTCAGCCTGTAGTCCTTTATCAGTTCATAAATCTTACGAAGTAGTGTGTTATGATTAACAGTGTCGTAAGCAGCAGTTAAATCTATGAAGGCTACACCAGTAATGCACTTTTCCTCAAATCCATTCTCTATGTGCTGAGTAAGGTTCAGAATTTGTCCACAGCATGACCTGCCTGGTCTAAAGCCTGCCTGTTCAGAAATCAATTTGCTATCTATAGAATCAGATATTCTATTAAGAATCATTCTCTCCAGCAACTTATAGGTGTGACACAGAAGTGAAACTGGCCGAAAGTTCTTTGGGCTATCAGGAGTCTTCCCAGGTTTTAGGATCGCAACTATGCGAGCTTTTCTCCATACCTTAGGAATCTTCAGCCTGGATGCACAGTTGTTCATCAATGAAAGCAACCATTGCAGTGTTGCTGGTCAAAATTGTTTTATTTGCTCTGCTCTGAGATCATCCAACCCAGCTGCCTTGTTCGATTTCAGACCGTCGATTGCTTTCATAAGTTCTTCCATCGTAAACAGGTCCTTAAGGAAATCAGTCTCTTCTTCAATACACCGTTCAAGCTTCTCTGTATTTGACTTAGATTTTGGAGTCTTTCCATTTAAGATCAGTTGGTGTGCTATCTGATTAGCAGTTACTTGAGTAAAGTTAAAAGGCGGGCTAGTCGGATCTCCACTATGGTTCTTAAGAAGACGCCATGCTTGTCTACTATTCTGTTTCATATCGATATTAGAAACCAAGCTATTCCATCTGTCTGCGCGTGTCTGACCGAGAGAAATCATGAGTGCATGCCCAGCTTCCATTGTTTCCTCGGAGAAGGGGTCCATATCATACAAGTTGTGGTAGTTATCCAAAAGAGATATATTCTGATCAGAAAGACCTGGGATATATTCTGTTCTGCATCCTCTTGGTATGTTCTTTCGCGAGACGTTTTTCACTACGGAAATAAAGGTGTCATAGTTTTCTGGTTGTGGTTCCACTTCCCCTATGGCTACATCAAGTTCACAACTGAACTTAGGCCAGTTCGCCTTCTTGAAGTTGAACCTACGTTGGAAAGGTGCATTTTCTGGTTTAACAATTGGTTCGATTCTGCATAGTAAGGGTCGATGCTGTGAGCGGGGAATAGCCTTACCTACAATTTTGGTGCACTGCTCAGCTAATTTGTTGGTAATAAAAATTAGATCAGGATTATATCCTCTTCTCCATCGGCCGCTGTTAAACGATGGTGGTTGTTTTGGGTCGTGAACTAGACTGAGTCCATTATTTTCAGACCACTTTTCTAGCTCTGCACCATTTTCATCTGTAGATGTATACCCACATGTAGTTCCATGACAGTTGAAATCACCAAGTATTAAGTTGACGTTACTATATTTGAAATTGATAGGTTCCTTAAACACAAAGCTCTCTTCGGGTGGCTTGTAAACAGATGTTACAGAGAACTGCGCTGTTTCGATAGTGAGGATTTCGATGTTGTTTTCCTCAGACAAAGCAACAGACGTGATATTTAATCCGCTCTTACAGAATATTGCACTACCATAATTATCGTGTGGACGTTCCAGAATAAGTCTCATAACTTTGATTTTCGGTCTTCGTCCTGATGGTCCTCTATGAGTTTCTTGTACAGCAATGACATCGCAGTTACATTGGCTGCACAGATCTGCTAGTAGATATTCTTTCTGGCTGGATAGTCCCTCGATGTTTATGGACATAACTACGAGTGCTGGCCTTGATAAAGGCCCACTGGTTTTAATTGATTTGGTAGTGAAAGGATCAGCCTTCAGTTTATTTTTAATCATTTTCTGACGTTGCCCAGGGTACGCCCGATTGCTCTTGTGTCACAATCTTCGGAGAGGCTCCTTTCGTGCACCCCCCTACTCAGGTTAATTGCCTCTATCAACATACAAAATTTCAGTGTGAAGGTTGTATTAGATTCGTAGATATTGAGAACTGTCTAAATATTTCAGATGGTCGCCAGGTTGTTGTTTTTTATTTATGTACTATTACATGAAAATTATTGTGTACGTGTGGTATTCAGACTTTAATCGCATGATTAGGACACAAGAAGTAAAAACGAGATTTTATAATTTCGCACGGCTGCCATCTTGTGATTATGCAAACAATTGAAATAAATTAGATGCCAGTGGATTAACATTTGTATAAGCATTTAACGTGCAAAATTTCACTGCACTCGGATGGTTAAATCGCGAGAAACGTCAACTTAAATATCTATACTTCTCGACGTCGCCATGTTGAATTTGTGCTCACCAGGGCACTGAAAGTCATATAGGTGAACTTATGTTCATAATCTTTATGAACATAAGAAATTGATTGCTGTAAAAGATTCGTAGATATTGAGAACCGTCAAAATATTTCGGCTGCTCGCCATTTTGGATGTTATATGTATAGGCCATAGAGTTATGTACCATTAATAGAAATTTATTGCGTAGCTTCATTATTCAAACTTTCACTTCTATCGCATGATTACGACACAAGAAATAAAAAATTAATTTTAAAATTTCGCACAGTCGCCATCTTGAGGTTATATAAACAATTTTACCAAATTAGATGCCAATGCATTACAATATGCATAATCATTTACTGTACCTCATTTCAGTGCGCTGAGATGGTTAAATCACGAGAAAATTCTATTAAAATGTTTCAACTTCGCTTGGCCGCCATGTTCGTTTGGTATTGTACGGGTTTTTGAAAGTTACATAGATAAACTTGTAACAATACCCTTTATCACCGTGCAAAATTTCAGGATGACATCTTAAATATTTTCGGAGATATTGAATGCCAGTGAAATACTTCGCACAGCCGCCATTTTAAGGTTATGTAAACAATTGAACTAAATTAGACGCCAGTGCATTACAATGTGTATTAACATTTGCTGTACCATATTTCATTACGTTTGGATGGTTAAATCGCGAGAAAAGTCTATTTAAAGTCTCAACTTCGCTTGGCCGCTATGTTGGTTTTGTAGTTACCAGGTTTTTGAAAATCCTATAGGTGAACTTCTAGTAGTGTCCTTTATCACCGTACAAAATTTCAGGGTGATATCGGTAATAGTTTCTGAGATACTGATTGTTGGATTGGTGAGACACAATAAAATTTGAAAGGCACGGTCGGGGTCGGCCAGAATGGTGCTTTAATCTTACTGAGTTTCATTGAAATCGCTGCAGCCGATTAGAATTAATTAGGGGGGAGGGCACACACCATCACACACACACACAAGTACATGAGGGCATGGTTGCTCGAACTGCTATCAATTCCACGGAAGTTGTATCTTGGATACTAAAAATATTATAAAAAGCTGTATGGCACGGATATATTTCAAAAATTTTGTATGAACTATTAATGGAACATTAAATAACTAATACCTCATATTTGACCTAGTCTACTGTACACTGTACAGGATAGGTAGGACATCACCAGGCTAGGAAGCGTCGAAACAGATAAAATATCGTATTGTAACTTAATGAGAATTAGGGTTAACTGAACTAACTTTTTAGGTAGATTTCTTTAGAAAGCTAACTATTGCAATGGGTCCCAAGTTTCGACTTCCGGAAAATTTCGACATATCTTCGCGTTTCACATCCCCCAGACCCCAAAACCACCGTCAGTTCAAAAGTTTATATATAATTTATGTATATATATATCAGTTTCTTGTGGACACGATAACTGCCGTAATTTTGCACCAATCACTTTGCATTTTTTACATAATATGTATCCCTATAAAATCTCGGTCGAGTTCGTTAATGGGCAAAATCGGTCAAAGGGGGTAAAAATGGGGGGCTTTTTTCGAAAAAGTGAAATATCGCTATAACTCTCTTAATACATGAAATATCGAATCCCTTCAAAGTTCATAATATGTGTCGGATAAGTGCCAAAAATTTATGTCAAATAAGATTTTTGATAGCACCAACCATTGACCAAAGGGGTGGGAAAAAGTGGGTTTTTCGGGAAACATTAATCATATCTCTGTTAATAGGCACAATATCAAAACCACACAAAATGGATAATATTCCTCCAATAATTACCTAAAACTTTTGTCTGAAAGAATTTTTGATATGACCCACCATTACGCCACGGGGTGAACAAAATGATTTAAATTATAAGAAAATGCCAAGTGCCAAGAGAGGTTGCCATGACAACTTTACTTTTAATTGATAAGGGATGACCATCAGCAGTTGCTATGACAACGCCACTGCACGAGATCACATTCAGTTTTCATATGTCAGTGGGAAGCGACTTCGGTATCGGAACTGGTAGCATGCTGAACTTCTATGCCCAAGGTCGCGGGTTCAAACCCGGCTGAAGTCGTCGGATATACTAAGAGCGCTAAAAAACCTGAGTTTGCTTTCCTTCGGAGGGGAAGTTCCAACGTTCGTTGCGAGTTGCTGATTGAGGTGGCATCTAGTAGCCAAGTTCACAGCTAGGTGTCGTTGACGGCAGTATTTTAGGTAGATTTCATTAGAAAGCTAACTATTGCAATGGGTACCATGTTTCGATTTCCAGACAATTTCGACATATCTTCGCGTTTCACATCCCCCAGACCCCAAAACCACCGTCAGTTCAAAAGTTTATATATAATTTATGTAATATATGTATATATATGTATATCAGTTTCTTGTGGACACGATAACTGCCGTAATTTTGCACCAATCACTTTGAATTTTTTACCGAATATGTATACCCATAAAATCTCGGACGAGTTCGTTACTGGGCTAAATCGGTCGAAGGGGATGAAAATGGGGGACTTTTTTTTTCGAAAAAATGAAATATTGCTATAACTCTCTTAATATGTGAAATATCGAATCCGTTCAAAGTTCATACTATGTGTCAGATGAAGCTCAGAAATTTATGTTTGAAACGTTTTTTTGATAGCACCAACCATTGACCAAAGGGGTGGGAAAAAGTGGTTTTTTCGGGAAACATTAATCATACCTCTGTTAATAGGCACAATATCAAAACCGTACAAAATGGACAATATTCCCCTAATAATTACCTAAAACTTTTGTCTGAAAGAATTTTTGATATGAGCCACCATTACGCCAAGGGATGAGAAAAATGATTTCGGAATTGTAAGAAAATGCCAAGAGCTATCAGTGGTTGACATGGCAACAACACTAAATTGATGAGGGATGAGCCATCAGACGTTGCCATGACAACGCACTTGCGCGAGATCAGATTCAGATTTCCATCTGACTAAGTGTGATGCGGCTTCGGTGACTTAACTGGTAGCATGCTGAACTCCTATGCCCAAGGTCGCGGGTTCAAAGCCGGCCAAAGTCGTCAGATTTTCTAAGAGCGCTAAAAATCCCTCAGTATGCTTTCCTTTGGAGGGGAAGTTCCAACGTTCGTTGCGAGTTGCTGATTGCGGTGGCATCTAGTAGCCAAGTTCACAGCTAGGTGTCGTTGACGGTAGTATCTGGTAGCAACATTAGGAACTACTGCTTGAAATTGAGTGTCTGCATTCCTTACCTGAATTACAGACTAATACAGCTATCACAATTCACACCGTTTATCAGACAGATTCTACACTCACCCAAAGTACACGGGGTTACATGACCACGTTGTCGCAGCCCCTAAACTGAGGAACCAACCAACATCTCTGCGGGAGATATAATTTTGCGTGAAGAAGTAACAGACCGTTACATAGTTACACATCAGTGTCGAAACTTTGCATAAGGACAGTGTGACCACAAGTATAAAAATGGACTCCAAATGACAAGAAGGTTACCGTCATCATAAGACAATAGAATGTTTAAAATATGCATAAAATGACGAAAAACAAAGTTAATTAATCTCCAATTATAAAATACTTTCACGCAATAAATGTGGTCTGATCCTTCTACGAAAACCTGCATATTCTGCCTATTTTCGACTATCCCCAAGTTTGTCCGGTGAAATCTACCTCCGCCTTCCGGCGTGCCGAGAGGACTTTTTTTTTAAATTGAACACGCCTGGATTTGAACCCTAGGCCTTGTTGTAGACTTGCTACCTCCCTATGTTTTACTTGTTTCTGTTTATTTGTTTACAGTGTTTGGTTTTCTTTGTACATGAAGACGCCAGGAACACCCAGTCCCCGAGCCAGAGAAATTGACCACATGCGATTTAATTCCCCATGGCCCGGTCGGCAACGGCAACTGAACCTGGGACCCTTCGGGCCAAAGCCTAGCACGCTAACCAATTAGCCACCGAGCTGGACTAACTCAAAACACATGTGGTAATGCGCGTTACTAAGCACTAAATTCATCACGGCCTCTGTACACAATTATCTTCTCGATAAGTGGGGGAAATAGACACATACACCCGGCTTTTCGTGCCATTATCAATGCAATAGACAGTTTATTTCAGGAATGAAAAACTCGGGGGGGATTTAATTCAACATATTTGCTGAAGGGGCAACAGAAGCCGCTATCAATAGAACATAAATTCTCCCAAAGACATTGGAGAACGATTTGGTTGAATGCCTCAAATAAATACATCCCAACACAGTGGAGATCTACACTTTACTCTGTGATCAACGACATTGTGCCTACAGCGGCTAAACGCATACGTCACATTATGGCTGAGGATGCTCAATGTAGCCTAGACGATGTGCTTCGAGTGACATCCTGCCAAGAGGCTCGAACAGTTTGGAACTGGACGACTACTACGCTGCGGAGAATACACCTGAGGATATACCACTTACCAGCGGAGCGCATAATGGTTTGCGATTTTGAACTTACTGGGAAAACAAAACAAAACGCTGTAACCTGGTTTATAGTAGCAACAGTGGATTGGAACATAACAGCGCACGAAAGAGGTGGGAGCACCTTAAAGGACTTTGTAAGTTCCATCAGAGGAATACGCTGGACAATGGTTCAAAGCAAAAGTGTACAGTAGTTTTCAACGCATCTGCTTCAGTTTAGATTGTCGGTGTTGTGCTTTGAGTGTGTGTTATATGTAATGGCTGATTAAAATGGGGGAAAAGGGAGGAGTGGGGGGGGGGGGGGGAGCAGTTGCGTTGACAGCACGGCTGCCGCATTTATAAAAACAAACAAACAGTAAACGTTGCACTCACCACAGCCATTCATAACAGATGCTGGAGGTGTTTGAAGACAGACTTCAACATGTCTACACATATTGTCAAAGACTTTCTTGAGCTAATTTGCGTGTTGTTTTTCTTGGACTACACAGCATTATATCGAAGATTTCATCAAGTTTTTCGTCTGTTAAAAGCGTAGCTCGGCCTGTTCCCGGTACATCGTGAACTGAGCCGGTCACACGAAATTTACTTATCAAATCCTGAACGCTATCCCGGTTTGGACACTTTGAATTAGGAAACAGCGCCTGAAATTTTTGTTTTACATTTTACGTAAAACGATCGCCTTCGCGAAGAACGTATTCCACCGAAAAAGCTCTTTCTTAAGAAGTAAACATTAGCGCTTGTATACTGTTGCACTCTTCCAATAATCTATCTGAACGCTCGCTCACTGCAATACACACTGATGATTTCGACACCCCACAACCCACACGTGTGGCTTTCTTCACTGTGCAGCTGTCCTGTCCAGGACACCGTGCTGCCAAATAAACTGTGATGCTATTCTTGGCAGCAGCACGTAGTCGTTGTGGAGATCATACAGGTATATTGTATCATATATTTTTAAATAATATACCTTACTAGCAACCCGGCCCGGCTTCGCCCGGGAACAGTTGAGAATGCATTACGTGATAAGCGCTTCTTTACGATGTCAATGAACTACGACTATATCTGTTTTACGTCTCGGCATTATGGGTTAAAATCACTGACTGGACTATTAACTATATTAATATGGAGATGCATGTGCAACAAATTCTTGCCAGATGTAATTTAAGAATGGCGAGGTGCATGAAACAAACATTCCCCTTCCGTCCAATCTAAATACACGTATAGAGGTCGATATATTGAATATAGAGATGTGCTGTCGGGTACGTTTTTGTAGAACTTTTCACGCTGAACAATTTTTACACTCATTCAATACTGATATTTTTAACGGTTTGCCCAGCGTAAGCATAAAAAGCGCACGGACGCCAGGATTTTTTCGACTTTTTCTCCGAAATCGTTTCTGCTTGGCATCCTTTGATCATATGTAACGATTTTTAACATCGTTACATGAAGACTGCTACTATTTCGCAACGCCCTGGAGCTGGTGTATTTCGCAAGCACTCCTGCTACCAGCTAATTGGTTCCCAAAACTCTTGTACCTACATTTGTTGCCTGAGAAAGAAGCTGACGTCAATACCCTGGAAGATTGACATTTCTACGCTGCTGTTGTGAAGTGGACTGCTGCGCACAGTTTCCTAGAAACCCATTTAAGCCCCATTAGTGGGTTGAGTTTCTACCCTGGGAACATTTCGTCGTAGCACTTCTGAGTAAACTCTTAAAGATTTGGGTCATGGCACCAGTTGTGGTACCAACATTTCTCTTGGACTATGTCGTTGTTATGGTGGCCTGCGCCCACAAGTTAGGTTGGCACGACCAAACTGTGCAGTGGAGAGGGGGTAGTCACGTTCGCCCTGGAAAGCAAGCCCTCAGCGAACAATAACCAGTCAGTATCCAGCCTTCTTGAATCTCACACCAGAACTTGGGAGTGTCGAAGACCCCTTCCCGGAGGAAATTTTCTTTTCCTCTGGGGAGAGGCATATAACAGTATAGTATTGCTAAAACCTTATCTAACAGGGATCTGACAAAACTTTGAATTTGCTAAGACTGTTAATTCTAAAAACTTTTCAATTTGACTCTCGTAGTGCATTTCCTAACCACGTGTCGTGTGGCAATTCATATATAATTTTAAGACATGTTTTAGGTTAAGGCATTTTGGAAGGGGATGTGGTCCTCCTCATTTTGCATTGCATTATTTCAGGGTGGGGATTTTTTCATTGTTTAGTTTTCCGTTTTGCTCTTAAGGGTGGGTGTTGGCTTTTATTTGGTCAGAACGGCTCCTCGCCAACTCAGTTGACAGGTGTCCTTCAGACGGTCTGGTCGCAATAAGCGACTTGTTTGGTTGTGTCTAACAACTTTGTTTTCTGGAGTAGCTTTTGCCTTACTTCATGTCGTTATTTCCTTTCATACTATTTGGGGGAATTACTTTAGTATTTTTAGTTGTGAATTATAATGCGGGAATACAAATCGTCATTTGGACGAGGGATGTGTTGGTTGAAACGCGTTTTAAATTCACGGGGTTTTAATTTCGCGTGGCCCTAATCATAACCTACTGGGATCATATGTTTATTGTGTAACATTTTTATATTTAAGGTGTTGCCTAGTTTAGTTGTTTGTAATACTTATGTTAATACAATGAGCAGTCATTTTAAGATTATGATTATTATTTGTGCATGAAGCTCAGCGGAAATGGTTACCTTTTCCTTCCTCAGCATTTTGGATGGGAAATGTTCGCATTCGGTCTCAGGGTAAGTCCAGCCCTTCCAATTAACAGGCTTGTCCTGGCATCGCCTATTTCCTGCCTTGATCTAAATTATTGAGGGGGTTTCTAAGACTACGAAAATAAGAACGCTCCCCCCCCCCCCATTCCTCCTTCGTGGCGAATGCCACTGGGCGTGTGGGGCTCCCTCCCGGTTGCCTTAGTGTCACCGAATTAATTAATTATTTTAATTATGCTAATTTTGATCATATCAAGGTTGGGAAGAGGTGAGGTGCGATAGTGGTAGCAGAGCATGGTTTCGATCCACGGACCTCTGGGTTATGGGCCCAGCACGCTTCCACTTCTGGTCGGGACTCTGTTAGCATGTATTAGCTCTAAAATTACCACAGTTATCCAAGTAATGTGGTACGATCTAAGGAACCATAACTGATTTAATGAGCCATTCGCGGTTTCACCTTAATTTGGCTTGCACTGAGACATGCATGGTCGGCTTAAAATGAGCTAAATCCGGTCTTTATACCTTTTGTCCAAGCTCGGTGTTAAAAAGCCGAAAAATCTCACTTACAAATTGAATTTTCAAGAACCATTTCTTACTGAGCTTCTACAACCTCGGATCAACCAACATGTAAATTTTCAGCTTTCTATGTCTAGTGATTTGAGCCCTATGGTGATGAGTATATTTTGGATTATACAGTATATAATAGATTTGTAAAAACTAGGCTAAAACAATGAAAATCAAAAAAGTTCCTGTCCTAAATTGTGAACAATCAACAAGAATTCAAAATCTTGACTGAAATCTCGTCGTTTTATTTTTTCAAAACCCTTCCCAATTTGATAGATATTTTTCCCTTCTTCCACTGTCAATGACTCTTATTTGGTTATTGTAAACATAAAGAATGAAGGACACTTTGTATATTAGGACAAAAAGTAACTTTTCTAGATTTCTATAAATCATTCCGAAAATAAAATAAGCGTAACTCATTTGCCTTGTCCTCTCATTTAAACTTCCCCCCAGGGGCTCACATCTAGTGATACGTGGGTTTGCGACCACGGGACCCCAGCTGAGTCCGGCATTGCTTCTACTTACTTATGCTGGGCTCCTCTCCATCTTCTTTCCTGTCGACTTCTCTTGGTCAACTCTTGGGCTCTTCTGACTCCGATGGTATTAGGGTATCCGAGGCCTAGGGAGTCTCTTCCTTCCCCGCCTTAATTGGCTATTGTCTCATCTTTCCTGATACCCTCCTTCTGCGAGGGGCCAGCCTTCCTTTTCCTTTCATGTTATCTCCTGCCTTCTGCTCAAGACCCTCAAGGAGGCAGGGTGTGTGTAGCCCCACCACTTCTGGTGCACCCTGGATAGTGTTACACCCTCAGGGGCTCACGCTGGTGAGTTCGGGAGTTGGCGATCCCGGGGAACTCCTGAGCTGAGTCCATTTTTCCCCTTTTTCCACCGTCTTTGGGGCGGGCCCTCTCCTCTTTTCCTTTCCTATCAGCTTTTCATGTATCCAAATACCAATATATCAGAATGTATGCAAACCGACAGCCTTAAACTATGCACACGTATAGTACCTGACATGTTAGATTAATTTGGAGTAACTTATATACTTCAGTTCTACCAACCTAAGCCTGCTTATAGGACCAATTTTTAAATATATGTAACTTCTATACTATCATTTGGATTTCACCCAAATTTCGTATGTGCTATGTGCTACATAACATATGACTATAAATATATTTAAGATCAATCAGGGCTACCAACTGTTAATAAATGCTTTCTATATTTTTACCCTAATATCAATATATCAGATAGTATGCAAGCCAATAGTTCTATACTTTGCACACGTGTAGCACGTGACATTATAGATTAATTTGGAGTAATTAATATAAGTCAGTGCTGACAACATGATTCTATGCCTGTGATATGTCCAATTTTGAAATACATGTAACTTCTATACAAACTAATGGATTTCATCCAAAATTTACACAACAAGATATCATAATATCTGACCAGCACACGCAAGACATTGTTGCCAACATGATTTTACGCGTGCTGATAGATCCAATGTCTAACTGCATGTAACGTCTATTGGACTTCAACCATATTTTGTATTCTGTACCTTAAGAGATGGAACTAAGAATATATTCAGTCACCTGGGATGCCAACTGTAGGGCTCTATTAGGCTAATCGAACTAATTTGATATTTCGATATTACCAACTTAATTTCGTCATTATTCTAGATAGGTTCATATACTGTAGATTAATCATTGGCATGGATCTTAATTTTAAAAAAGTAGGCTCTTTAGTTTGTTTCGGAACTTCTTGTTTTTTATGTGTTTTTACTATTTTATTATTTTAATTCTTATAATTATTAATAATGTTATATTTTGTTTCTCTGATTTTAACGTTTATATAATTATTTTTAATGTTCAATAATGTTCTTTTAGATTTAATTTTGATATTTTAATGAATTAATTAATTAACTAATTTAAAGTGATTCCTACATTTATTTTCATAATTATGTTTGTTATTTTAATTTTTTATTTCTTTTATTATTAAATTTTTATTATTTTTATTTCTATATTTATATTTTAATTTTACACTTTAATTGTTAATGTTTTTTTAAAATTTTATCCAACAAGTAGATACGTAGGCCTACGTTCCTTCTGTATTATAATATTTGATTTTTAGAAATACTAGCACTTTGGCATGAACATTCTCCGAAATTTGGCCGAGAGATTTAACTATCAGCATCTTTGAACGCATAAATGTCCTTTTGACAGGTGGTTAATATAGAGACCACTATCCCATAAAGAGTTAAATCGCTACAGTATTATGTTGAAGAATTTTCATCGAAAGAAACAGTTTTCTCTCTATTAAAACTTGGCACTACTTTGATTATTTATCACTACCTAGGGATTTTTATCGAATATAAGTTGGTATCACTGTCTCTGCTATAGGTAGGGATGAAAATAATGTATGCGGCCTGTGAATGTAGCGAGTCATCTATCACTCAGAGAGCGAATTAAAGTCCCGCGAGACAGGGCGCGGCAATACGAGCCGAACTAAATTAAACGTGAAATCTGATATCGCAGAACCGTGTGAAAACCTAAACGTCTGTCCTGCTCTGAAACATACCTGACCTTATTCACCGGGGAGGTTGGTACACCTAGACAGCCTGAATATGAAGGTACAGTAGAGCCACATTGAAGCGCACACGACGCGATGGACAGCAGCAACAAAACTACAGATCGGAGGATCGAATACCGGTGTTGAGTGTGATTTACCCCGGGATTTTACATATTGTCTCCAAGCAAATGCAGGGATAGAACCTTAGTTCAAGTCCCGGTACACCAACCTCTAATAATTACAGCTAGGACGCCAGCCAGGACTTGTTCTCATACAAAAGTGTCGCTTACAGTGACGTCGGACAAGTGTGTAATCTCTCAAAGATTGATCGCCACTTAAGTGGAAAAAGCAGCGCAACAAGTGGACAGAAATATGTCCTAATCTTCATCCTGGAGATTTTGTGTTCGTCAAAGACAACTCCTGCAATGGAGAATGGGTATAATTGAGACGATTTTCTAATTGAAACATTGAAACTTAACCTCAAGTAAGTTATCGTATTTATTAAATTTATATTCATTCTATGTCATTTAAAGTATAATTTCATAATGATTTTAATATGTTTCCCCCCTTAGTCATTTTTATAATTATCTTTGTTTTTCCATTGCTTTCTCTTCAGATATATACTTTGAGCTAACCTCATTACCAAGAGGAGTATTTTTCTACCGCATCGTAATTACTTGATGCCGCTTTGATTGGCTTATGATCTTTAAGCAAAGAATAAAAAAGGCTTCTTCATTGGTTATACGTGGATTGGTGAAGTATTGAAATTCCACGTCAGTCTTCTCAAAAGCTTTGCTCAATACAGGACTGTAAATGCACTGTCTACTGGTTTTCATACATCTTCGTTGGCTTCTTCAGGCTGAATACTGTCACCGTCACCAACTTCTTCGTTTTGTTCAATATTTGAATTTTTACGACCTAAATATATGGTGCTCCATATTAGGGTAAATAACCTTTCGTATTTTCAGTGCTACGCTTTATTATATTTTGAAGATGTTAATGTTTTACAATTGGCTGATGAAGGGGATAAGATAATTGATTAATCCCCGAAACATGTACCTACAGTAGAACAACTTTAATAATTAATTTTCTTTGTAGTATTGATTCAGGCGGATATATATTTCTTACTAATAATTACGGTTCATCATCGCGAAGACAATCTCGTGCGAGTCGCCACTGTGGAAACAAACTCTGGTATAATAACGTGACCTATCAAGAAGTTGTGTATTCTGCCAAAGACTGGAAAAGAACATTGAAATCTGTTCAGTTGTAGTTTTTATTGTCTTTATTCTCTCTTTAAAAAGGCCAGTGCGTTTTTGGTAGCCGGAATGTTTAAGAAATTTCACCAGTCATGAATATTTATGTTGTTGTTGTTGTTTGAGTCTTCAGTCTTTTGACTGGTTTGATGCAGCACTCCATGCCTCCCTGTCCTGAGCTAATCGTTTCATCTGTACATTGCTACCACACCCTATATCCGAGGCAATCTGTTTAACATATTCTAACCTTGGTCTACCGCTACAGTTCTTGTGCTTGACCCTTCCTTCCATAACTAAGCTTGCTATTCCTGAGTGTCTTAGTATGTGTCCTACCAACCTATCTCTTCTCTTCATTCGCAGTCGCCAGAGACATCTCTCCTGTCCCACTAGACTTAATACTTCTTCGTTTGTAACCCTATCTACGCATCTGATCCACATCATTCTCCTGTAACACCACATTTCAAACGCTTTAATTCTCGTCTTTTCTGCTACACCAATAGTCCAAGTTTCACTTCCATAGAGCGCCACGCTCCAGACAAAGGCCTTCAAAAATGACTTCCTAATATCTAAATCTATATTGGATGTCAACAGATTCCTTTTCTGTATAAATGCTTTCCTTGTCTGAGCTAACCTACTGTTTATATCCCCTTTGCTTCGTCCATCACTGGTTATTTTGCTTCCTAAGTAACAGAAGTCTCCTACTTACATTAGTTTTTTACCTGCCAATTTGATGTCCATAGAGGTTTCTGAATTATTTGGGCTTCATTCCAATATTTTTGTTTTAAATTTATTAATTTTCATCATGAATTATTTCCTCAAGACGGAGTCCATGTCATTCAAAAACTCATTCAAATCCTAAGGCGTTTCGGCCAAGAAGACGATGTCATTACCAAATCTCAGAGTTGAAATTATTTCTCCTTGAATCTTTACTCCCACTTACAATATTTCTCCAATTTCCTTCATTGCTTGGTCAATGCCTTACACCTTTCTGAATACCAGCTTCTCTCTCATGTCCTTCAGCTCGAATGACTGCTGTCTGCTTTCTGTATAGATTGCAGATCACCCTCCTATCCCTGTACTTTATTCCAATCGTTTTCAAAATGTCAAACAATTTAGTCAAATCATCGTTATCAAAAGCCTTTTCTAAGTCTACAAATGCTATGAACGTTCTCTTATCTTTCCTTATTCTACCTTCCAAGATCAGCCTAAGACTTAGTACAGCTTCCCTTGTTCCTACATTTCGCCTGAAACCAAACATTTATGTTGGCACCTGTATTATAAAACAATCGATTGACAATAAATATGGTAGTTCGTGATACATTCAAAAACATTGGTAGAGGTACCCGGGTGAGTTAGCCCGTGGTCGTTATGGCATGACTGCTGGAAGTCGCTCACTTCCTGGAGGCGAGGAGGTTCGAATCCCCCCGCCGACAACCTTGAAGATGGTCTTCTGTGGTTTCCCATCGTCCTTCCAGGTAAATGCCGGGGTTGGTCCCTAACTATAGGCCACAACCGCTACCTTCCAACTCCTCGTCCTTACATTCAAACTTCCCTCCCCAACAGTACTTGTAGCTCACCCATTGGGTGTCCGTCTCGAAGCAGCTACAAAACTGGCGAGCCGAACATGTCCTCGGACACTCCCAGCACTAAAAGCCATACGATAAAAAAAATGCTAGAGGTGATTGACCTGGAAGTTTGCTGTGATAATGTGATTGTTATTAAATGTTCAGTTTATTGTGGATTGTGCACTTAGCTGTTTGAGTGATGTGTGGTCCGTTCACAAGCGGCTGTCGCCTCCCGCTCCCTGCACTGAACTGGACAAGAAAAAACACATATCTTGAGTAGCTGTGCTAGTATAATCACTACTGCAAATGAATAAGTGTATATGTTGCAATTATCATAACCCATACTCATAGACATAGATTTAATAGTCTAAGTGTTAGGGATTTGATGATGATCGCTTGACGATCGAAGCTAGTCATCCAAGTGTACTGTATTTATTAATTTCATGTACATTTTCCTTTGGATTAGGCAACAATGAAAAATGGCTTCCAACAAAATAATGAAATTGAAAATCCACAGCCTGCTTCCAGTCGACCGACCGGGTAACGGAATGGAATGGAATGAATGAAGTCCCCATCTTGCGGCGAGGATATGAACTGTGCCGGTTGACGAAGCCTGTCGCACTCCCCTGGGGCAATGATTAAATGAATGACAGATGAAATGAAATGATAGTGGAGAGTGTTGCTGGAATGAAATTTGTGCTTCCGCTTTGTTCAGCACATATCTCACTTGGAGTGACCGGGATTTGAACCACGGACTTAACGGTGAGCGGCCGGCGTGCTGCCGCCTTAGCCAAGGAGGCTGATCTTACAAAACAATAATAGCAAATCAAATTAAAGAATTCCTAGGATATGAGAGAAACGCTGAAATACAACTCATAGCGAGGGAAATCTTGCAATATTCCGTTATGAATAGAATTTTGGAAGTTTATGAGTTCGTAGGAAAATGTATAAGGCACAGACATTCAATTAATATTGTAGGTTTCATTAAATAGTATTTTCCCCCTTAATAACCAACGACTGAATTCCCTAGATAATGTGCTTCTGGATAACCCGTCAGATAGCGTCATGATCATGTTTGAGAATTCAACAAGACGCTCTCTGCCGTTTCCGTCTGTCCGTGGCCTGAGGCTTTCCAAAATCCTCAACACACATACAAAGCGTATAATTAACCATGCTTCCCTTTCCTGGTTGGCCACTTCCCTGGCTGGTAACTTGACAGACACGCACTGTAGCCTGTCACTACCAACCCCAAGCCAACCACTGCTTCCACTCCATCAAGTATTTGCATTCTCTCACCAATGAGGGAAATCTTGATATTCTAAACTGACTTGGCCACCATTTATAGCCTACTTTCATCATACGATAAATAGCCTTATGAGATTACCTTTTGACCGTGTGTGTTACTATCTTATTCCAAAACACCTTGTCAAACACTAATGAATGTGGTTTAATTACTGCTTATACGTACATGTTTCGGTGTTCAATGACACCTTCGTCATCGTATATTGAATTAAAATAATCTTTAAACTAAGTTTACAAAGATAAAAGAGAAAGTGGATATCCTTAAAAAAACACTTTTATCATTTTGAATTATCTTGTCGACTTCGTCGTTACGCTGGGGTCTGGCGTTGCGTTACGGTGACGGGACGAAATGTACCCAGATGCACTGAGGTGTGAGACGTCATAGTACCGCTTGGTGCATGTGTTACCCGACAATCTCTACTTCGTTAGTATAAGACAAAAATACCCGATCTTGGATGTCACGGGTAATCTCGAGAACCACTGGATGGATTTTGGTGCGGTTTTCACCATTCTGTAAAGGATATCTCGAGGAAAGATTCTGTAGAAAATAATTTATGTATGATCAAAGGAAGCCAAGCAGTAACGATTTCAGTGAAAAAGTCGAAAACCAACTTGGCGTCCGTGCGCTTCTTAAGCTTACGCTGGGCAAACAGATCAGTCTATTATATAAAACAAAGTGTATTGACTGACTGACTGACTGACTAACAGACTGACTCATCATCGTCAAGCCAAAACTATTAAAGTTAGAAACATGAAATTTTGGGGATATGTTCTTTGTAAGTCAGAAACGCCCACTAAGGAAGGATTTTTTGGATATTCAGGTTTTAATGGGGTATTAAGGGGGTACAACTGCATTTCATTGAATAACAATATCTCCGGCTTGGTGTCATTCAGGAATGTGATACTCGGCATATAAACTCATCATTAAAAATAAGAAGACACGTGTCTGAGGGTTTTTGGATGTGGTGTATATTATGAGGTGAAAGGGGTGAAAAGTGGGGGTTCAAGGATTCCTAACGTAGCGTGTATCCCTTAAACGACATAGGCGAGGAGTTTGAAACTCAGCGGAAAAAAATCAGCTTAAGAAAGTAAATAGGTGTTTGACCATTTCTTCATAAATCCAATTTATGGGGCCCTTGGGGAGGGGTGAAATTCTGGGGGGGAAAAACAGGAAAAAAAAGTGTCCTGATTGACTGACAGACTCACTCACCACACTCAGGGGGGGGGGGACTGCTTAAAAATAAGTAAATAGGTGTTCGACAGTTTTTTTTTCATAACCCCAATTTAAGGGGTTCATGGGGAGGGGTGAAATTCCGAAAGAAAAAAATATTGAAAGAAAATGTCCTGACTCACTCACTCATTCATCATTGCCCAGCCAAAATTATTGAAGTTAGAAACATGACATTTTGGGGATATGTTCATTGTATGTCAAAACCGTACACTAAGGAAGGATTTTCGGATATTTATGTTCTAAAGTGGTCTTAAGGGGGTTAAACCTGCATTTTATTGAATAACAATATCTCACGAGTGGTTTCATTTGTGGATGTGATACTCGGCATATAAACTAATCATTAAAAATAAGTAGACATGTGTCTAAGGGTTTTTCGATGTGTTGTACAAGATGAAAGGGGTGAAAATTGGGGGTTGAAGGATTCTTATCGTAGCGTGTATCTATTAAACGACATATGCGAGAAGTTTGAAAATCAGCGGGAAAAAATCAGCTTAAAATATAAGTAAATCGGGGTTCGACCGATTTTTCATCAATTCAATTTAAGGGGCCAATGGGGTGGGGTGAAATTCTGGAAAAAAGAGGAGAGGAAGTGTCCTAACTGACTGACTAACTCACTCACTCATTAAACTCAGGGGAAAAAGACGGCTTAAAAATAATTTAATAGGTATTCGAGCGTTTCTTCATAAGGGGCCCTTGGGGAGGGGTAAAATTCTGATAAAAATTATTGAAAGGAAATAACCTGACTCACTCACTCACTCATCATCGCCCAGCGAAAACTATTGGGGTTGGTAACATTAAATTTTGGGAATAAGTTCGCTGTATGTCGAAAACGTCAACTAAGGAAGGATTTTTGTTTATTTGGGTTCTGAAGAGGTGTTAAGGGGGTAAACGTGCATTTCATTGAATAACGATATCTCATGAGTTGGGTTGGTTATGCAAGTGTCCACTTTACAATACAAGATTATCTTTTTGTATTGTAAAGTGGACATTTGCATAACCTATCAAAATCAGTACGTGAAAACTTGGAAAAATGACTAAAGTCATAGATATTCATCTCATGAGTTGTTTCTTTGGGGATGTGATATTCGGCATTAAAAATAAGCAGACATATATCTAAGGGTTTATCGACGTGGTGTATATTATGAAGTGAAAGGGGTGAAAATTGGGGGTTGAAGGATTCTTAACGGAGCGTGTATCTCTTAAACGACATAGGCGAGAAGTTTGAAATTCAGCGGAAAGATCCAGCTTAAAATATAAGTAAATAGGTGTTCAACTGTTTTTTCATAAATATAATTTAAGGGTCCCTTGGAGAGGGGTGATATTCTGGGGGGGAAAACAGGAAAGAAAGTGTTCTGATTAACTCACTCACTTATCAAACTCAGGCGGGGAAGAACAGCTTAAAAGTAAGTAAATAGGTGTTCGACCGTTTTTTTCATAAATCCAATTTAAGGGGTTCATGCGAGGGGTGAATTTCTGAAAAATAAATGAAAGAAAATATCTTGACTGACTCCAACACTCATCATCGCCCAGTCAAAATTATTGAAGTTAGGAACATCAAATTTTGGGGATATGTTCGTTGTATGTCGAAAAGGTCCACTAAGGAAATGTTTTTGGATATTCAGGTTCTAAAAGGGTGTTAAGGGGGTAAACGTGCATTTCATTGAATAACAATACCTCACGAGTGGTTTCATTTGGGGATGTGATACTTGGCATATAATCATTAAAAACAAGTAGTTCCATGAAGAACTATACAGCCTATTTTCATATATCCTACTTATATTAATTGCCACGATCAACATACACAATTTCAGTTTGATTGCTGTAATAGATTCGTAGATATTGAGAACCGACTAAATATTTCGGATGGTCGCCATGTTGGATTTTATATATGTAGGTCCTAGAGTTATGTACTGTTACATGCAGATTATTGTGAACGTGTAGTATTCAAACTTCAATCGCATAGTTAGGACACAAGAAAAAAAACAAGGAGAGATTAAAATTTTTCACAGCTGCCATCTTGAGGTTATGGAAACAATTGAAATAAATTAGATGCCAGTGGATTAACATTCTTATAAGGATTTACTGTACCAAGTTTCACTGCACGCGGATGGTTAAATTTGGAGAAACGCCCATGTGAATATTTATAATTCGCGTCACCGCCATGTTGGATTTGTGATCACCAGGTTATTTAAAGTCCTATAGGTGAACTTAAGTTCATAGCCCCTATGAACATTAAAAAATGCAGTTTGATTGCTAAAATAGATTCGTAGATATTCAGTATCGTCTAAATATTTCGGATGGTCGCCATGTTGGATTGTTAAATGTATAGGCCATAGAGTTTTGTACCATTAAAGGAAAATTATTGCGTAGGTTCATTATTCAAGGTTGCAGGTTCGAAACCTGGCGCAGTCAGCTGGCATTTGAGGGTGCGCAAATGCGAGGGAGCCGTGTCAGTAGATTTACTGGCACGTTAAAGATCCCCTTCGGGGCAAAATTCCGGCACCCCGGCGTCTCTAAACGCCAGTGTAGTTAAAAGGGACGTAAAACCAATAACATTATTATTATATCATTATTCAAACTTTCACTTCGATCGCATGACGACATCACAATAAATAAAATCGTAATTTTAAAATTCGCACTGCCGCCATCTTGAGGTTATGTAAACAATTGAACTAAATTAGATACCAGTGGATTACAATGTGTATAAATATTTTCTGTGCCAGGTTTCAGTGCGCTTGGAACATTAAATCGCGAGAAAGGTCTATTTAAAATTTTCAAATTCGCTTGGCCGCCATGTTCGTTTTGTAGTTAACCGGTTTTTGAAAGTCTTATAGATGGACTTCCAGTAGTGCCCTTTATCTCCGTACAAAATTTCAGGGTTTTACCGCTAATAGTTTCAGAGATATAGAATGCCGGTGAAATATTTCGCACATCCGCCATCTTGGGATTATGTAAACAATTGAACGAAGTTAGATGTCGGTGCATTACAATGTATATAAACATATACTGTACCAAGTTTCATTGCGTTTGGTTGGTCAAATCGCGAGAAACGTCTATTTAAAAGTCGCAAATTCGCTTGGCCGCCATGTTGGTTTTGTTGTTACCAGGTTTTCAAAAGTCACATAAGTGAACGTATAGTAGTTCCCTCTATCACCATAGAAAATGTCAGGGTAATATCGGTAATAGTTTCGGAGATATTGAATGCTGGTGAAATATTTCGCACAGCCGCCATGTTGGATTGGTAAGTCGTAACAAAATTTGAAGGGCACGGTCGAGGTCGCCGGGAATAGTGCTATCAAGTTTCCGAGTTTCATTGAAATCGCTCCAGCCGTTTAGATTTTATTAGGGGGGGGACACACACACGAATCACACACACACACGCACACACACACGGACAAAAGGTGATCTCATAAGCCTATTTTTTTTTTTCAAAATTGAAAATAGGCTAATAAGCTGATACATGTCTACTGGTTTTTCGATGCGGTGTATATTATGAGTGAAGGGGGTGAAAAGTGGGGGTTGAAGGATTCCTAACGGAGCGTGCATCTCTTTAACGACATAGGCGAGGAGTTTGAAACTCAGAGGAAAACAATCAGCTTAGTAATAAATAAATAAATAAATAGGTGTTCGACTGTTTTTCATAAATCCAATTTAAGGGGCACAAGGGGAGGGGTGAATTCTGGAAGAAAAACGTCCGTTAAGGAAGGATTTTTGGATATTCACTCTCATCGACCAACCAAAATCATAAAAGTTAGAAGAATGATATTTTGGGGATTTGTTTGTTGTGTGTCGAAAATGTCTACTAAGGAGGGATTTTTGGAAATTCAGGTTCGAAAGGGGTGTTATCGGAGTTAAACCTGCATTTCATTGAATAACAATATGACACGACTATCACGCGAGCGAAGCCGCGGGTACATGCTAGTATACTATAAGCGTAAGAATTGGTCAGCATGAAAAGTTCTACAAAAAAGTCCGCGAGAGCATATCTCTATCTGCAATACATCGCCCACTATAAGTGTTTTTAGACTGGATGGAAGGGGCACGTCCCCGCGCGCTCTGGTGAGCGTGCGGCATCCCGCGCGCTTGACCTTGCTTTGCCCTTGCCGTTCGCGAGTAATTTGAAACAAGATAATCAAGATAAGTGTTATGCAGATAATTTTCTAACATGTCAAGAGTCTTTGGCTTCGAGTGAAGCGAGAAGCCTCCAGGCTTTCCAGCATTTTTCAGCATTTGTAGCATTTAAAATAATACAAAGTCTAGTCTTTCAGACTGACTGTCACTTTTTATTTAAAATTAGCTGAATGAATTTACTTTCGTCGGTATGTAGATAATTATTGTTGGGAATCTAATTTCGCCAAATAACCGACAAACTCACCTTGTTTATAATTTATTATCGGCGACGTTTCGATTGGCAGACCATTATCAAACTACAATACACAACACAGAGGTGTCGTTTACAACCGTGGTCAATTACGCTTGTATCAAACATAACCTAAAACATATACAGTCTCTTTGGCACGTTAGTCAATCTGCAGCCTAACACACAAGTACTGGATAGTAAGTTCGGTGTCTGTCTGCGCGTTAACACAATTTGAATTGCTCTTTATGTACAACATTTCAGCTATCAATCGTTTATTCAAACCCATCTCCTTATCTATAAGTTTCACACCATCACAATTAAAGTCATGTTTGTTGGCAATGTTATGCTGTCTCAACACATTGTTTTCTTCCGTGTCCTTTTCTCTTTTCTTTATATGTTCTTTTCTTCTCGTAGACAATTTCCTTTTTATTTGACCTATATAAATGCTGTTACGGTTATCATTTTTGCATTCAATTTGATAAATGACATTAGTCTGATCTTCTCTCTTTGTTTTATCCTTCCCCTTCACAATAACACCTTCTAATTTATTATCATCGGAGTTGATGACGTTGAGCTTTAGTTTTTTTAATTTATTGCAAATAATATCAGTGGTGCTATTGATATGGGGAACGACAATCCATACTCTCCACTCTCTTGTTTGATCATTCTCTGAGACGGCGTTATTCCCATTTGTTACTTTTTTTTTATCAAACCAATGCGTTTTTTCATGTATTTGCAAACAAACTTCCCCGGATAAAATTTCTGATCACAGATATCTCTATTTTTTTTTTCAAATTCTTATCATTGGACTGTTCATCTGAGAGCTTCATGGTCTTGTCTACCAAGTTATAAACCATCGCTATTTTCTGATGGATAGGGTTGTATGAATTGAAGTGTAGAATTCTACCAGTAGCTTTTTGGTACCAGGAAAAGTAGCTTTTTGGTTCCAGTTTGTTTTTAGACTGTTACCTTCTTTGATCACTTCTACATCAAGAAACGCAATTCTGTTGTTCAATTCTAGTTCGTGTGTGAATTTTAAATGTTCTACGCTCCGATTTTGGATTTAGGTAACTTTTTATTAAATTTCTAATAGTGTTCTCTTTGATCTTTGTAAACTTACTTTTAAGATTATTTTAATTCAATCCACGCTGACGAAGGTGACACTGAACACCGAAACATGTAGGCCTACATATAAGCACTAATTAAACTACATTCTTTAGTGTTTAAAAATGCGGTTTTGAATCACATAGTACTATCAGTCAACATGGATATTAATTAATATCATTGTCATAATGGTTAATGTTCACGCATTTTACGTGTGTGTGCTTATTGTATGTCTGTAGAGTTGCAAGTACTGCGAGAACAGTGTACCAACAGGAGAACCTCAACGGACTTCTGCGAAATAATGACATTTATGAGCATAAAGCCTGAATATTTTTACGAAAAGAGAAATGAGAGGGATAATTTGGTGGTTAATGGAGGTGTATAAGAACAAATCATTCAGAGAAGTAGGAAAAGAGGACCTTTGCCGGTTTAGCACACCTGATCAGGGAATACAATGAGACTAAAATGATAAGAGCAATGTTTGTAGACAAGCCAGATATAAACAGAATAGAAAGTGAGATTGAATATCACACTCTAATAAAATTACTAAAAAGGGAATGGAGGAAGCCAGGTAAATTAGTGAAATGTTTTACTATTATCAGGGGAGTGTGGGCTAGGAAAGCGACAGATGAGATCCAGAACAAAGATGCATGTGAAACAAGTATACGGGTACAGGAGATGGTTTCCTAAACTATAAAACTTAGATAGAGTCTAGGAGAGTCTCTCTGTATCAACTAGGATAAGATTAAGTTAGTACATAATTAATAGACATTATTAGTGTCTTGATAATTGTTTATAACATTTAATTCAATGTCAATTAGTTGTAGGTTTGTGACTTATGTATACATTTTATGTTGCGATGTTTAATCTTACGGAAAAGGATTGTTTTATTAGGCTATTGGGGAATCACTGTAACCACTGTAATAACCAAATGTAACAGGCGATGGTTGTAATAAGTAATACTCTCGTCCCATTCTCTGGTTATCCGAGATTTGGAACAGAGGGTATTCTATTCTATTCGTATTGTATGTCTGTATGTGTGTGTCCCACATTCCTAATAAAATCTAAACGGCCGAAGCGACGATTACAATGAAACTTGTTAAGTGCATAAAACTACCTCGTAAGACCTCGACCCTGCCTTTCAAATTCTAATACGTTTCACCAATCCAACATGATGGCAGCGTGGCATTCTACAGTATATCTCCGCAACAGTAACAGATATCACCCTGACATTTTGTACGGTGATAATAGGGCACTACAGTACTAGAAGTTCACATATATTACTTTCATAAACTTGTTAAGTACAAATCGAGCATGGTGGTAAAGCGAATGTGAAACATTTAAATGGACTTTACACGCAAATTAACCATCCAAGCGCAATTAAAATTGGTACAGTAAATGTATATACACATTGTAATCCACTGACATCTAATTTAGTTCAATTGTTTACATAACCTCAAGATTCCGGCTGTGCGAAGGTTTAAAATTAAGTTTTATTTTTGTGCCCTAATCGTTCGATCAAAGTTTATGTTTGAATAATGAACCTACTAAATAATCTGCATTTAATGGTACATAATTCTATAGCCTACACATATCACAATCCAACATGGCGACCATCCGAAATATTTAGACGGTTCTCAATATCTACGAATCTATTACACCAATCAAACTGAAATTTTGTATGTTGATAGTGGCAATTAACTTAAGTTGACCTATGGATTATTCAATAACCTGGTGAGCACAACACCAACATAGCGGCGACGTGACATTTAAATAATTAAATTGATTTTTCTCGTGTCTTTTTATCCGAGTGCTGTGAAACTAGGTGAAGTATATCTTCATACAATACTTAATATACTGACGTCTAATTTAATGGAATTTTATGAGAACTTAAATATGGCGGCTGTAATTTCTTTTAAAATCTCGTTTCATTTCTCGTGTCTTAGGTAAGACTAGTAGGATATATGAAAATAGGATATTTAGTTCTTCACTGAACTACTTGTTTTTATTTGTTTCAGGCATTAATAATGAATTTGGTTACAATGTCTCATCCCAACAACAAGCAGAATTCTTGAGGAATTAAATTAAAATGAAAATAGAGAACGAGAGGGAATAATTGGATAATAAATACCCCTTAATATCCTCTTGGCTTCAGAAACTCTCCACGTTTCTCTTCTTCTGGTGCACCGTGGTCGAGAGACCTTTTTGTGAAGTCATGAAACAGTGACGTTCAAGGAATTTCATTATCTGAGTGGTACGTAAACACGCCATTGTAACTACGAGCTTATGTCAGGAAACTAGGAAGCTCAGTGCATTTTATACCGTGAAAATATCAGGATTGTCATCACACTTTCTCGAACATTTAGTCATCTGTAACCAAGGCAAAAAAAAATCAACAACAACATTTACATGTCAATGGTTCCTGTATTTTCTGTTGAATTATCTTCAGCATCTTGTCTGGTTTCTGTGTAATATTGCTTGAACGTATTAAACTGAAGGTTGACTTTCTTTTCTTTCTCTTTCAGGTGAGTGAGTGACGTTGCCTGGAAGATTCAACTAGATACGGTAATGTATGAGCTAATTATACTCCCATGACTACACTTGATGTATTGAAACTGTGTGTCCAACAGGAAAATAGTTACAATAATAATGATTGCCTGGTGGTGAAAATAGGAAACCACGAAAACCAGTTTCAAGACGGTGGAGGTGGGAATCGAGCCTAAGCTCACCCGATATTATTATTATTTATTAGCTTTGTCTCTGCATAGTATAAAACATAGTCCCTGATTCTTGGATGTAACGGGTAATCTCGAGAACCAATGGATGGATTTTGATGCGGTTTTCACTATTCTGTGGAGGAGTTCTCGAGGTAGGTTTCTGTAGAAAAAGCACTTATTTACGACCAAAGGAAACTGAGCAGTAAAATTTCAGCGAATCGAGTCGAAGAAAAAGATACAGTCTGTCTGAGAGACTAGACTTTATATCATTTCAAATGACGCATGCTACAAATACTACAAATGCTAGAAATGTTAGAAAGGCTCTTTGCACTCTGCTGCATGACGTCACGCACTCGCCGTCTCCGTTCGCATAACGCCAGACCTCAGGAGTAAACTCAGACTCAACAGACTCCATTACCCTTTAACTTACTGTCGACCAAAATATTATGTGCACTCAAGTTTGAAGGTCGTTTGTGAAGTAACCAATAGACCTACATAAAATCCAATAACATCATCATTTTCATCGTTCTATTCTACGTTAGTTCATGTAGGTTAGGAATTTTTAATTTATATTTTAATATTTTTTATCGCAGTTGAAACACACAACGTGCCCGTTTTTAAGCGTGTTTCAACCATGCGTCACATTTAAGAATTATTATCTCACAAACCCGACATCAGATCGAATCCAAATTTTAACACAATATACATTGGAATGTTGTATAACTGTTTTATTAATTTCAAAATTGTGTGTGTTCAAGAACGAAAGATGTTATCATTTTTGTAAGGTAACTTTTTCTCGGCTCCAGGTCGTTGGGAAATGTACTTCTTGGTTGCATTGTAATCCTTATACATCAAAAGGTTATGCAGTATGACTGTGAAATACGTAAATTAATTCACTTATTTTATATAGGTTTGTATTTGTACGGGGAATTAAGACATGGTTCACCAGTTAGCCGCTCCGGGAAATGCTGTACAGCGTTGCTGATATGGAGCCCATCACGTCCGAGCGAGGCGCGCCATGACGCGTGATGGAGCCCATCTTGGCAACGCTGTACAGCTTTCACCGGAGCGGCTAACTGGTGAACCATGTCTTAATTCCCAGTACAAATACAAACCGATATAAAATAAGTGAATTAATTTACGTATTTCACAATCATACAGCATACCTTTTTGATGTATAAGGATTACAAAGCAACCAAGAACTACATTTTCCAACCACCCCGAGCCGAGAAAAAGTTACATTACATAAATGATAACAACTTTGTTTCTTGGACACAGAATATTTTGAAATTAATGAACAAATTATACAACATTCCAATGTATATTGTGTTAAAATTTGGATTCGATCTGATGACGGGTTTGTGAGATAATAATTCTTAAATGTGACGAATGGTTGAAACACGCTTAAAAACGGGCACTTTTAGTGTTCCAACTGCGATAAAAAATATTAAAATATAAATTAAAAATTCCAAACCTACATTAACTAACGTAAAATGATGAAAATGATGATGTTATTGGATTTTATGTAGGTATATTGGTTACGTCACAAACAACCTTCAAACTCGAGTACACATAATACTTTGGTCGACAGTAGGCTTCCCGCGCGGGGACTGCATGACGTCACGCACTCGCCGTCTCCGTTCGCATAACGCCAGACCCCAGGAGTAAACTCAGACTCAGTGCATATGCACTGAAGTACATGATGACGTCATACACGCCGTAACCGTGACGCATAACGGTAGACCTTTGCATAACGATGAAGTCGACAAGATCATTTGAAATGATAAAAACCTACCGTCCATGCGCCTTTTAGCCTTACGCCGGGTAAACCTTAAAAATCATCTAAATACCAAGAGTGTAAGAATTGTTCAGCATGAAAAGATCTACAAAAAAGTCCAAGACATCATATCTCTATCTTTAATACATCACCCACTATAAGTTTTTTACAGTTTCACATCTACTAAAATTCTCCATTCAGTGGAAATTTAAATCACTAGCTTCGTAGAGAGTATATGAGCTAGCGAGCGAGCCTATCACCTCATCTTCGGCCTGCATCAGACAGTCGAGTCGAGTTAGTACTTCAGAGAAGAGTATTTGTGCATGGATTTTCGCTGTTCACCTCGGCTTTTCTGAATTGATTCTGGAACTGCCGTCCGTGCGCCTTTTAAGCTTACGCTGGCTAAACCATTAAAGATACCGGGCGAAGCGGGGGCGGGTTGCTAGTTGGCATCACTGGAAAATAGCTTCAAAGCTCTGTCTGTATCTTTCAACAAATTACAAGAAATTGATACTTTATTGTATCGTCTTCCTTCACTTGTCTACCGCCATCTCCCTCTCTCTCTCTCACGAAGAGTTCGTTATGGGCACGAAGTCGTTCTTTGTGTTTCCGCCTCATTTACTTCAATGTAATTAAAATTTGTCGAGACAATTAATCCTCTATTACATTATCCTAACTTCTATAACGGGATGAATTAAGTCACACTGAAAATAATATTAGCAATTTAGTTTAACTTGGTAACCCGGCATTCGCAATGCGAAGGCGCAGATCGGCAAGGAGTCGTTGTGACTGCAGATATTGGGTTCAATTCCCGACTCTGGCAAGATAGTTAAATTCTGTTCTGAGGGTTGCAATGGTTTATGCTGAGCCTCGCGAAGTAAATCAGAGAAGGGATGGGCTTCATACCCACCTCACGTACACCTCGTTCTAACTCCTACCCTCTGTCCCAAGTCCACAGCCAAGACATCCGCACACACACCAAACCACACGGGGCTCAATAAAACAGACTGTTGTTCCAGTAGGAGCTTAGATACCATGGTTATAAGTCCCGTGAGCTTGGATGTTTGTGTAATATTTCCTATTACTTACATTAGTATGTGTGTAGTTACATTTCACGCTAGGTTAGGATGGTGGCGGACGTGGTCGTAAGTTAGGAACCATCCAAGCATTTGCCTGAAGTAGAACTGGGATGAAGTTTGATGTTTTTCAGTCGGTCAACACAATTGTACCCAATTGTGATGGGTTCATTTTTCTGAAAACAATTACATGAGACTATTCTTCTTCCTTTCGTCAGAACAACCTTAGACCAAACCCTCAGAAAACTGTTGTGTCTACCTTCCACTTGCGGAATAGAAGTTCTGGGTACAAACCAACCATACCATTCAGAGGAGAGAATCTACAATACTGTAGTAACCCAAAATACCAGGGAGTCACCCTGGACAGGTCGTTGACTTACAAGAATCACCTCTGCAATGTGTCAGCCAAGATCAAGACCAGGAATAACATCCTTCAAAAGCTGGCGGGTACATCCTGGGGTGCTAATGCTCAAGTCCTGAGATCCACTGCTCTTGCACTTTCTTATTCCGTCGCTGAATATTGTTGCTCAACCTGGCTTAACAGTGCTCACATTGGACTAGTAGACACCCAGCTGAACCAGGCAATGCGTATCATTACAGGGTGCATCCGACCTACTAACACACACTGGCTTCGCACCCTAAGCCACATACCACCTCCATCCCTAAGAAGATCACAGTCACTGCTTAACTTATGAAAGAAACTAGAAAACAATCCTCACCTCCCTATTCATTCTGATATAGCAGCTTCTCCAACCAAGCGACTGAAATCCAGACACCCTTCTTGGCGTACTGCAATGATTCTACAGGACACCTCCTTTAATGTATCGGACGCCTGGAGAGAATAATGGCATCTGCAATCCTCGTTACCAAATCATCACATCATTAAGAACCCCTGCAAGTGCCCTGATGGATTTTCCCTTCCCAGACGACAGTGGAGGACGCTAAACCGTATTAGGACCGGCCAAGGTAGATGTGGAGCCACTCTCTTCAAATGGGGATGGAAGGCATCACCTCAATGTGACTGCGGAGAAGAGGAACAGACAGTGGACCACATTACATTCGAGTGTCCTTTACGTGCATATAGAGGCTCTATAGAAGACTTACACTGTGTCTCAAGCGAAGCCCTTGTCTGGCTCTCAACTTTAAACATGGAACTCTAGTTATGAACTTGAGATGGTAGTTGCACTGTATATATTGTATATAATATTGTATTCATCATACGCTAAATAAATAAATAAATAATAATTAGGAATATGGTATTCTACAATATTGTTACGAGCGCTGGGTTGCTTCACAGCCTCGCACATAACTCCAGCTCGCTGCGGGCTACCCCTGTACTCTTGTGTCACCCAGCAGTTTACGCAACGAACAGCGAGGACAAAAGACCCCTCCCTGTCTCGAAGGTTCGTGGCCCGTCCCGTATCGGAAAGCTCGAGAAGGTGTGAACTCTGTTCTAGTCTAGAAACATCTGTTGAATCTCAGCCCCGCTATATAAGAGCGACCTGGCCAGCGAGGGACGGACAGTGTTTTAGAGCGAGTGCGACAATAGTTGGTGACGTGACGTGCTAAACCCAAGTGAGGCTATTACATGCAGTGAATTGCGAAACCCAGTGAGATTCTTTCCGAGCCTCCGGAGCAGTGTGTAGCAGACTCGTAAGTAGCCTAACGGTAGTTTGTGTACTGAAGGTAGTGTACAGGTATTTCGGTCAGTGACAGACTGGCTGGACACAGGCCTGCCTAATTAGTGAACGGACAGCTGCTCGAGAGAGTGAAATGGGAGTGTTCCCAGTCAGAGAGGACCTAGCGTGAGATACTAATTGCTTGTATCCGTTTATTGTGTGGTGAACTGCAACTTGCTAAGACCTGCAATAAAACTACTATTTCTTTAAAATGAACTATTATGTTGTGCTTCTACCCACCGTAATCCAGTTAACGAAAGTGCCACTAGGGGTGGCACGTTACAATATAGTAGTTTCCTTCAACCCAAATATACTCCACTCCTCCACGAATTTCGGTCTTCAGCATCTTCCTCGGTTAAGCCTCTGGTAGCCACGCTTCTCTTTACACCATCCATCCACTGTTCCCTTGGTTCACCCCGTTTCCGTTTGCCTTCAGCTTGCCAATGTAACATTAAATTTGGAATTCTACTATTCTGCACCTTTTCACATGTCCAAACCATTGTTATCTTCTTTATTCAACCACTTCTACTAACTTACCTGCATAATTTCTCTGATTATTGTATTTCTAATTGTATCCAATCTTGATTTTCTTGCCGCCCTCCTCCAATAATCCATCTCTGTTACTAATAATGTGTTTGCTTGCTGACTGTTTAACGTCCAAGTTTCTGCTCCATATAGCAAAATACTTTCTACCAATGAACTGTAAATAAGTTTCTTAGTGTTGTTTAAAATATTTCTTCTCCATTAAACGGAATTTAATGCTCCAATTGTTCTCCTAGCCTCACTTACTCTTTTCTTAATTTCAGATGAACTTGTTCCCCCAGCTTTATTGCACCCAAATCAAGGGCGGCTGGTGATATTGTTGCAGCGTTGCACAACTCCCAATAATTTTACAACTAATACGTCGTTTTTTTTTCCTTTAATGTTTTAGTTTTATAGATCTAATGCACTCAAAAATGTGTTTAAATCATCGATATTTTGTTATTATTTATCGTAATGCTTCACACTGTACCTATAAAAGCTGCCGCCTTCAAATCAAACTCCAGGGGGTTAGCTCTCTTGTTGCGACTCCCAAGTAGACAGCGCGGCCGGCAGGGACGAGGCCAAGCTTGTACATTCTTGCTGGCCAGTATGGGTAGTAGGGAGTTGCAGACGAGCTGCCAGCCCCCTGGCAACACTCAGTTCCAAATGGCACCGTTAGACTACACCACTCTTTGGATATGACAACACCCTCGATTTCTCTTACCCCGCGAAGGGTAGTTTAGTTAGTTAGTTACTGTTGTTTTAAGGGGCGGAACTACGAGGTCATCTGCCCCTGAAGGGTAGTTTCTTTCCCACACCACTAGGGAATGCTACACCACCCACAACAATACAAATATCGGAATTTCATAGGGAGACATTAGTTGGTTCACACCCAATTATTAGCCTACTTTTCACATTTTGCAAAAATGAGGAAAAAGTAGTCTTATGAGATCGATCCGGGATAATGTCTGTCTGTCTGTCTGTCTGTCTGTCCTTCTGTCTGTCTGTCTGTCTGTCTGTCTGGCTGGCTGTGTGTGTGTCCCCCCCCACCCCTATTAACTCCTAAACGGCTGGAGAAATCGAAATAAAATTTGGTAGGAGTAAAGATCTATACCTGAATATCTCACGGCCATATTTGAAAATGATGTCAGTGCTACCAACTGCTGAAAAATCGCAATTGAAATTTGAGCTCCATGTTGGATATCTTGGAAGGTATGAATGGGAGCTATTTCAAAATCGGCACACATATAGATAATAATATTGCAGTTTAATTTCCAGAAGGCCATACATGGCAGTGTTGTCAAAATGATTATAAGCCTACTGATAGGTCCAATATTTAAATGCATATAACTTCTACACTATCAATTGGAATTCAACCAAATTTCGTATGTTGTATGTGTACATAACCAGATATGACTGAACGTATTCTTATGAACCACCAGTGCTGCCAACTGTTAAAAAATGCTCTTAATTTCTTTTATCCAAATACCAATATATATGAGAATGTATGCAAGCCGACAGCTTTAAACTATGCACACGTATAGTACATGACATTCTATATTAATTTGGAGTAACTTATATACGTCAGTGCTACCAACATGATTCTAAGCCTGCTGAGAAGTCCAACTTTAAACACATGTAACTTCCATACTCTCATTTGGATTTCAACCAAATTTCGTATGTGCTATGTGTACCATAACAGCTATGACTATGCGTATTCTTAAGAGCAACCAGGGCTGCCAACTGTTAATAAATGCTGTCTCTATTTTTGTTACCCTAATATCAATATATCAGAAAGAATGCAAGCCAATAGCTCTAAACTTTGCACACGTATAGTACCTGGCATTCTAGATTACTTTGGAGTAACTAATATACGTCAGTGCTGCCAACATGATTCTAAGCCTGCTGATAAGTCCAATTTTAAAATGCATGTAACTTCTATACTAACTAATGGATTTCATTCAAAATTGGCACAACAATAGATCATATTATTTCAGATTATTTCTGACCAATACATGCATGACACTGTTGCCAACATGATTTTACGCGCGCTGTTAGATCCAATGTTTAACTGCATGTAACGTCCATGCTATTCATTGGACTCCAACCAAATTTTGTATTCTGTACCTTAAGAGATGGAACTAAGAATATATGGTCACCAGGGCTGCCAACTGTAGTGCTCTATGAGGCTACATTATGCCAGGTATACAGTATTTCGAACTAATTAGAAATTTCGATATTACCGACTTAATTTCGTCATTATTCTAGATAGATCCATATCGATTAATCATTGGCTTGAATCTTAAATTTTAAGAAAAGTAGGCTCTTTAGTTCGTCACGGAACTTCTTGTTTTTAGATGTGATCTCATCATAACTTCATTTAATATTTTTGTCAATTGTACTGTGAAGCGAGCCTAAGAACGCCACCATTGCTATAAGTACAGTAGATAATCGGCTGAACTATTTTGCGACGTATTGTTGGTGTACTGTAGCGGTTTATGTTTGCTTTTACCACTCTTGTTCTTGCGGGATTTGGGTTGCGATTAGTTCTGTATTTAGTTGAATGAGCATTTTGGTTCCAGGCAGATACATAACCGTGCATTATTATTAGTATTATTATTGTTTGGTTGATTCACTACTATGCACTACGAAATTTCAGGCTAGCAAAATTCGGTGTTTTGTTAGTTTGCCTTTCGCGCCACTTTCCGATATAGCACCCAGATGTACCATCTGTGCATCTTGTAAGTTAGTATTTTATTTAAACGGAATGTTTAGTTTGAAACATTAATTGTATTGTGGAGTGTAAGTGAAAATTAATACAGCAAGCAATTTACTAGTTAGACAGCTTTCCCAGCTCCCTGATGACGATAAACTAACAGTAAAAACACTCGGTAGACCATTACCAGATAAGTATTGTCCAAAATATAAGTATAGGCTACGAGGGCGTTTAAAGGATATATTTAAGGCAATAATAATTGGTTATGTGAATGCGATATTAAAAACGCTTTATTCTGTTTTCCATGTTTGTTGGTGGAGAATCCGCGTGGACCAAAATAGGAGTTACGGAAATTAATCCCTAAAATAAAGAAACATGAATCTTCAGCTGTGTGGCTTTGGTGCCGTAGTTGGTAGCATGCTGAGCCTCTATGTCCAAGATCGCGGGTTCAAACCCGGCCGAAGTCGTCGGATTTTTAAGAGCGTTAAAAATCCCTCAGTATGCATTCCTTCGGAGGGGAAGTAAAGCCGGCTGTCCCATGTCATAGATTTATGGCATGTCAAAGAATCTTCCACTAATTACACCTGTGTGAAGCTAAATTATACGTTAAAAATTTGAACAACGCTCTTAGGTTCCAACGTTCGTCGCCAGGAGCCGACTGCGATGGCGTGTAGTAACCAAGTTCTGAACTAGTAGTCGTTTACGGTGGCCTTTGGCGCCAAAAGTAGGAACTGCTTGAAATTCAATGTCTGCAGTCCTCACTTGAATTAAAAACAGATGACACTCACTAATACAGCCATCACAATTAACACCGGTTATCAGACAGATTCTCCACACACCCAAAGTACAGGATATGACCGCGTTCTCGCAGCTCCTAAACTGAGGAACCAACCAATCTTCAGCTGTTTGAAAATGACACTTTTGGAACTGTTAACGAAGCTGCACAATTGGACAGTGTCTATAGAAGGTAAATTGCGGAATATAACGAAGAAGTTAGGCACAATAGGTATGTGTTAAATATTGTAATAAACTGTATTCGTTCCTGTGGCTCTTTCGAACTGGCCTTGCGTGATAATGATGAAAGTGTAACATCAACAAATCCAGGTGTTTTGAGAGAACTAATTAATTTTAGCGTTGAGTTGGATGCTGTGTTAAAGGTCATTTTGGTAAGGGCAACTGTTTTCAAAGGAATGTCCAAAACAATTCAAAATTAAATTTTACAGATTATGTTGGTGGTTTGCCAAGAAGAAGTATCAAAGCAAATAAGGGAATCGGAAATTTTAGCCATTATAGCAGATGAAACTAGTGATATTTCAAACATATTTCAGATGGCTGTTGTGTACCGATAAGTTACGTAGTAAGAGGCAAACAAAACATGATGCACACACATTAGCAGCGTGTTTACTGGATTAATTAAAG
This sequence comes from Meconema thalassinum, assembly GCA_946902985.2. Classification (NCBI taxonomy): domain Eukaryota; kingdom Metazoa; phylum Arthropoda; class Insecta; order Orthoptera; family Tettigoniidae; genus Meconema; species Meconema thalassinum. The sequence continues at coordinate 299,231,937 of OX336396.1, read as the reverse complement.
AAGCAGAAATTGAATGAAACTCCGCAAAAATGAATTGCGCAGACGTATGACAGAGCGCACTTCATGGCTGGTTCCTCTGATGGGGTTCAAGCTATAGTAAAAAAAAAACTATCCTTATGCAGAATATGTGCCCGTCTTTGTTAGTAATATCATTTTTTGTAACGTACAAACTTTTCGGTTGCCATGTTTTTATGTTGAGAATGTTTATTATCCTTGAGATAGAGACCCAACCTTAGACAACCTGCTGTGTTTTAAATTCTTCCAATTAACTCAGGCATAGGGCGTAAATACATACATATGATTTTTATGAATTCCTATAGGAAGAAGCCCAAAAGAGCCATTAAAATTTGTCTATTTGTCGAACGTACAGTTATTTTGGAAAACCCATGTATTTCAGTTTTTATAGAAATGTAGTTTATCTAACGTTAATTGATTTTTGTTACATGTGTAAACTTCCCATATAAAATTGCGACATCAGAAATTTTGGTGCAACACCCAGCTTTACATACCACCGGCCGCCACTGTCCCAAATACAAGGGTTGCTTCTTTAGTTTTGGCAACGATGCTGCTGCTTTATGTTGCAACGGTGTTGGACTCTACCATTGTTACCAAAAGTAGCTAACCTGTATCCCCTCCCTTAGAGCACATGACCTCGTCCGTCCCCTCCCCCATTCGTATGCAGTGGTGCCTGTTAGATGAGTAGTTGTGGGCAAGCGCTCGCGCAAGACGGTCACAATGTTTCGAAGCAGGAGCAGAGAACGTGGATAAACATTCAGTGTGCTAGGGGTCGCACGGCTCGAGAGTGCCACCAAGGACTGCAAGAAGCGTGCGGGCATCTGCGTTACCCTACAGAACGGTAGCAAGATGGGTTGCAGCCTTTCGAGAAGAGTGCGAAAGTGTGGAAGACATGCCTCGATGTGGTCACCCACCAGCAAGTGATGAGAATGTACAGATGGTGTCCGCGTTAGTGGAGGCGGATCGGAACGTAACGCTTGGTGAATTAGCGCAAGATACAGGACTGGCGAATTCGACTGTCCTCCTCATCCTGAAGGACCGCCTAAAAATGAGGAAAATTGCGTCAAAATGGGTTCTGCATTACTTAACCGACATGCAGAAATGTCTGCGATATTACGCTTCTTGTACGCACTTGCAGCGTTATGGGCGTGAAGGAGAGGACTTCTTACGGCGTATCATAACCATTGATGAGACGTGGGCCAAATCGTATGAGCCACAGTTGAAACGCCAATCGAATGAGTGGCGGCACTACGGATCACCACGAAAATAAACAGTTCGACAAAGGTAATGTTGATTCTTGCCTATGATTGGGATGGCGTGATCATACCATTCCCCCAGGGCAAACCGTTAATGCGGCGTACTATTGTTCGTTTCTGCAAGACCATCTCCTAGCAGCTCTGAGAAGGAAACGGCGACACCACATCGATACTCCGCCCATCGTTCTGCATGACAATGCTAAGGCACACACAGCAGGAGTTGTGTATACATTGTTGAATCACTGGTACTGGGAGGTGCTCTATCATCCTCCCTAATCTCCCGACTTAAGTCCCTGCGACTTTGATCTCATCCCGAAGATGAAGGAGCCACTGCGCGGGAACCGCTACCCTACAATTGCAGATGTTGTGCAGGCTGCCAAGCGCTCTCTTCACACCATCGATAGATTGGGCAGTGCCAACGGAATCCAGCGGCTTCCGGGTCACTAATGCTGGAGACTACATCGAGGGCCTATGAAACTTGGAACCATGTAGGTGTGTTATTTATCAATTTATAACTTGGTTGCCAAAACTAAAAAAAGGAACCTATGTATTTAAATTTACTGACTCTTTGAATTTCTGCCTTTCCGATCTGTAGTTTCTCACCACCATTATTCTCTAATGTAAGGTATTCCGTTTTGTTGTAATTGATATTTAGTCCCAACATTTGATATTCCTCAATTAATTTCCTCATCATATAAGAGACATCGTCTATATCTTGAGTCAATATCACCTGGTCATCAGCAAAGAGAAGATGATGTAAGTAATACTGCAGGTTCACCAGTAATGCCATTGTACAACATTTCCTGGACCATTTTCTTAAACAGACGTCTAAGTAAATCTTGAACAGCAACGGTAATAAACAGCTACCTTGTAATAGACCCTTGGTTGTAAATATTTCCCTGGATACATAACTTCCAACTTAAAACCGGCACTAAAATTTCCGAATATATTGATCGTCGTATGTTAATGACGTCTTCAATTATTCGTGCTTCTCTTAAAGCTTACCATAATAGCTTCCTGGGCACACTGTCATACGCTTTTAAAAATGTCATTGACTTTCTAAATTTTGAAAGACATGGACTTTGAGTTAGAATCATTAAACTTTGCAGACTGATTTAAAATAGATTTTTATTAGCTACTAAAATTAATCAGATAATTTCGGTAAAAAGTTTATGTTTTTATTATTTTCAAATTTGAATTTTGGTCACATATAAGTGCCTTTTTTCTCAGAAAATTGAGGTCCTGGACCTTGTAATTATTTGTAGTAGTTCCTTTAACATTGATAACTAAATGCCTGGAGGCGTTTTCAATTTCACGTCTATTTAGATTTTTAAAACTAAAAGAACTTTTGTATTTGACAAATTAACAAGAAAAAAATTACAGTCAGTCTGAAAGACTAGACGTTATATCATTTCAAATGACGCCTGCTACAAATGCTACACATGTTAGAAAGGCTCAGGAGGGCTTCTCGCTTCGCTCGAAGCCTCAGCACGCTTTCAACAGACTCCATTACCCATTTTCTTAGGCTTCCCGCGTGGGCACCTCTTTAAGGGTAACCCTGTATTTGAGTCTGACATTTTTTACAACTCTTTAAGAGTCACCCATTATTGGAATCTGATATCTCGCAAACCTCTTTAAGGGTGACCATGTATTTGAATTGAATCTAACATACTGTACACCTCGTTAAGTGTCACCCTGTAATTTTCTCTGACATCCTGCACACCTCTTTAGGAGGCACCCTGTATTCTTATCTGGCTTCTTGTATATCTCTTTAGAAGTCACCCTGTATTCTTGTGTGACATCTTGTACACCTCTTTAGGAGTCACCTTGTATTCTAGTCTGACATCTTGTGCACCTCTTTAGGAGTCACCCTGTATTCTTGTCTGCCATCTGTACACCTCTTCAAGAGTCACCTTGTATTCTTATCTGGCATCTTGTATATCTCTTTAGGAGTCTCCCTGTATTATTATGTGACATCTTGTACACCTCTTTAGGAGTCACCCTGTATTCTTGTCTGACATCTTGTGCACCTCTTTAGGAGTCACCCTGTATTCATGTCTGCTATCTGTACACCTCTTTAAGAGTCACCTTGTATTCTTATCTGGCATCTTGTATATCTCTTTAGGAGTCTCCCTGAATTATTGTGTGACATCTTGTACACCTCTTTAGGAGTCACCCTGTAATCTTGTCTGACATCTTGTGCACCTCTTTAGGGGTCACCCTGTATTCTTCTCTGCCATCTTGTACACCTCTTTAAGAGTCACCTTATATTCTTATCTGACATCTTGTATATCTATTTAGGAGTCTCCCTGTATTATTGTGTGACATCTTGTACACCTCTTTAGGAGTCACCCTGTAATCTTGTCTGACATCTTGTATATCTCTTTAGGAGTCACCCTGTATTGTTATCTGGTATCTTGCACTGTATTTTGCTCTGACATCCTGCACACCTCTTTAGGAGGCATCCTGTATTCTTATCTGGCATCTTGTATATCTCTTTAGAAGTCACCCTGTATTCTTGTGTTCGCTTCGCTCAAAGTCCCAGGTCGCTCGACGCCCCAGGACTCTTTCAACACACTCCAATAACCATTAGCTTCTGCTTCCCGCGTGGCTGCATGACGTCACTTCCCGCCTGGCTGCATGACGTCACTTCCGTCTCCGTCTCCGTAACGCATAACGTTGGGCCCAAGCATAACAACGAAGTCGACAAGATCATCTGAAATGATAATAACTTACATATGAACCTCTGAAGTCCATAAAATTACATATTTTTTAATTCCCTTCCAGTAAAATATGCAACAGTGATTAACCTACCTGCCTGTCTACCAAGTTTTGGATTGATATCTTTAGCAGTTTATGTGGAAAAGTACATTTGTCATGAAAAACGGAAGTCTAGGAAATTACAATTCAATTTCAGCAAGGTCTACATGCTACTTGTCTCAACTCACCAACATCAAAATTGACCTTACCCACAATGCTCTTCATCCTCCTCTTCAGTTCATTTCCTTCCAAGTGTTTTAGCACAGCAGCATTTAAAAGGCCTAAATCAATCAACCGAAAACCTGGGTTCTCAGTAGATTCATTACTTACACTGTCCTCCAATTTTCTTTGATGAGCCCAGTCTCTCTTGCTTTGTACTCAATACAATAGATCTTGTAACGTTCTTGAACACTGTAGCAGACCTAACCATTATTATTTGTAACATGCAGAAATGCTCTAACTCTCACAAATGTTGAAAAAATTACAACTTCCAACCTGTATCCCTATTCCACTGTATCCCTGAAATCAAACCTTCCGCGGTAATCACCGTGCTTGATCAACTGGAAGTGCGCTCCACAGCCTTCTTCAATATTCCTAAGTGTGATACCGTACACTGCCTGACTGAAATGACGTAAAGTGTTCAGCAAGGAAGAAAACAAAGCATTGAAAAAGGGGTTTGGCACCTGTCGTGCATATGTTAGGAATTTAATTTTTTATATAGACTTACTTATTGAATTCAACCAAATACGTTTGGGACTGGATTCCCAAGATAATAAGCTAGCAATTTCAGCAAATATTATTTTTAGCCTATTTTCATTAATGAAAAAAAAAGGCTTATGAGATCACCTTTTGTCCGTGTGTCTGTCTGTGTGTACGAGCGTGTGTGATGGCGTGTGTGATGGTGTGTGTCCCCCCTTAATAACATCTAAACGGCTGGAGCGATTTCAATGAAACTCGGTAAGTCAATAGCACTATCCCGGACGACCCCGACCGTGCCCTTCAAATTTTGCAACGTCTCACCAATCCAACATGTCGGCTGTGCGAAATATTTCACCAACATTCAATATCTCCGAAACTATTACCGATATCACCCTGGAATATTTTACGGCGATAAAGGGTACTACTAGAAGTTCATCTATGTGACATTTGGAAACCTGGTAAATACAAAACCAACATGGCGGCCATGCGAAGTTGTAGCTTTTAAATAGACTTTTCTCGCGATTTAACCAACCAAACGCAATAAAACTTGGTACAGTATATGTTTATACACATTGTAATGCACCGACATATAACTTCGTTCAATTGTTGACATAACCTCAAGATGGCGGCTGTGCGAATTATAAAATTAAGTTTTTATTCCTTGTGTCGTAATCATGCGATCGAAGTGAAAGTTTGAATAATGAACCTACGCAATAATTTTCCTTTAATGGTACATGACTCTATGGCCTATACATATAACAATCTAACATGGCAACCATCCAAAATATTTAATTGGATCTCAATATCTACTAATCTATTATCGCAATCAAACTGCATTTTTATAATGTTCATAGGGGCTATGATCATAAGTTCACCTATAGAACTTTCAATAACCTGGTGAGCAGAAATCCAACATGGCGGCGACGCGAACTATAAATATTCACATGGTCGTTTCTCGCAATTTAACCATCGGAGTGCAGTGACACTTGGTACAGTAAATCCTTATGCAAATGTTAATCCACTGGCATCTATTTTTTCAATTGTTTCCATAACCAAAAGATGGCAGCTGTGCGAAATTTTAAAATCTCGTTTTTAATTCTTGTGTCCTAATTATGCGATTGAAATTTAAGTACTACACGTACACAATAATCTTCATGTAACAGTACATACCTCTAAGACCTACATATATAAAAATCCAACATGACGACCATCCGAAATATTTAGTCGGTTCTCAATATCTACGAATCTATAACAGCAATCAATCTGACATTTTGTATGTTGATAGAGGCAATTAACATAAGTAGGATATATGAAAATAGGCTGTATAGTTCTTCACGGAACTACTTGTTGATATTTGTGAAGGATTTCTTGCACGTCTCCCCTCAAACCATTAATTCAAAACTGGACAACCTTACTAAAAATTAATCCATAATCCAATTCTAATTTTTGGGACTCGATTCCCAATATAATAAACTAGCAATTCCAACAAAATATTTTGTTTTCATATTTCTGAAGGATTTCGTGCACGTCTCCCCTTAAACCATTAATTCAAAACATGATCACTTAACTAAAAAGATACAGTTAGTCTGAGAGACTAGGCTTTATATCATTTCAAATGACGCATACTACAAATGTTAGATCGGCTCAGGAGGGCTTCTCGCTTCACTCGAAGCCCCAGGACTCTTTCAACAGACTCAATTACCCATGGGCCGATAACCTAGATGTTAGGCCCCTTAAAACAACAATTATCATCATTATTATTATCAATTACCCATTAACTTAGGCTTCCCGTACACTCTGCTGCATGACGTCACGCACTCGCCGTCTCCGTATCGCATAACGCCAGATCCCAGGAGTAAACTCAGACTCAACAGACTCCATTACCCTTTAACTTAGGCTTCCCCCGCGGGGGCTGCATGACGTCACGCATTCGCTGTCTCCGTTCGCTTAACGCCCAGGAGTAAACTCAGGCTCGGTGCATATGCACTGAACAACATGATGATGTCATACACGCCGTAACCGTAACGCATAACGGTAGACCGAAGCATAACGATGAAGTCGACAAGATCATTTGAAATGATTAAATTAATCCATAGTTCAATTCTAATTTTTCAGCATTAAGAGACTGTGTAACTGCTGTCTCGGAGGACTCTGACGAGGAAGGAATTACATGGTCAATGCACATTATTTATAACAGACTAATCTACACTTCTGGATTCTAATAGGGGTGAGCCTTGCCTTTGAAAAGTTGTGCAAATTACTAGAATCAAGTAAAGAATTCAAACCAGTCACAATCTCTTATTCAGAATCATTTTATTGACCATCTGCTAGCATCTTAGTAACCCCAGTAAGTAATGTTTTCTCCCTTAACGACTTACACCTTTTCCCATAAGGAATTGTGTCTGGAAACTTTCAGAATTGGGCATTCCAAGGGATACCTGAGCTTGGCCGGTTTTCAATTTTTTTTCATTGAATTTGGAATGTGCCGTCTAACGAGGTAAGAACCCCAGCTCGAAACTACCGTGCAAAAGGCAATTCGGACCATCATATTAACAAGAAACAGATGTGGTGCAGTAACATCTGGCGAAAGGTTGAACACTTGCTTGCAACAAGAAATCTTGGCTCATGCAGTTCTCTGCTGACATTGTCATCTTTCCCACAATAGAAGATACTGTAGGCTACTGTGTTGTCCTTCATTCGACGTCGAAGTGTAAATGTGGAGTTTCGATGAAGTGATTAAAACACAGCGGAATTGAACAGTACGCACACGTAACAAGGGCAACATGTAGACATATTCCATTATTTACGATGTCCCCGCATTGCAATAGTCCAAACTCAAATGCCACGGTGATCACATTATCACATACTCAGATGGCGCTGGCGACGAACACGTACCTTTACAGGTGAATGGCATTGATAGCTATTGACATAGGTACAACTCTATACTTCAAAACCACCTTCAGTCGGTTTTCGCCGTTCGAGCTGGAATACTCCCCTCGTATGTCAGGTTATTTCAATCCAAAGTTCATGAATCTTTGAATAGTTCAAGAGCGGATCATCAGCAAAATGACTCCAAAACCTCAGCTCTTAATTCACACGGAAAGTAGAGCGAAGTAATCAAAACAAAACGTGTGGCATTTTTGCCGTAGCAAAGCTCCTCTCTTAGTGGAAATTACCGCCTTGTAAACATATTTAGTTCATTAAGCCGTGGTTGGTTGGTTCCTCAGTTAAGAGGTCTTGTAGCCCCGTGTACTTTGGGTGTGTGTAGAATCTGTCTGATAACCTGTGTTAAATGTGATGGCTGTAATAGTGTGTGTTCTCTGTTTTATCATTTTAAATGATCTTGTCGACGTCGTTGTTACGCTAGTGTCTGGCGTTACGTTACGTTGACGGGACGAAATGTACCCAGAATGCACTGAGGTGTGTGACGTCATAGTACTGCTTGAGCTTCTTCCTTTCCCCGCGCGCTCCGGTGAGCGTGACGTCATCCAGCCAGCTACCTGCTTTGACCTTGGTTTGCACTTGAATGGACTTTGAGTTCACGCAGTTCGCTGCATGATCATGAGGCTTTCACCCAGCATTTTTCAGCATTTGTAGAATTTAAATGATATAAAGTCTAGTCTTTCAGACTGACTATCACTCTTTTTAGGTAGATTTCTTTAGAAAGCTAACTATTGCAACGGGTACCATGTTTCGACTTCCGGAAAATGTTGACATATCTTCACGTTTCACGTCCCCTAGACCCCAACGGACTTTGAGTTTACGCAGCATTTGTAGCATTTGTAGGATTTAAAATTATATAAAGTCTAGCTTTCAAACTAACTATCACTGTTTTTAATTCAAGTAAGGACTGTAGACAATGAATTTTCAAGTAGTTCCTAATTTTGCCGCCAAATGCCACCCTCAACGTTTACTAGTTCAGAACTTGTTTACTAGATGCCAACGCATTGGTCAAATTTAACGTATAATTTAGCTTCACACAAGTGTAATTAGTGGAAGGTTCTTTAACATGCCATAATTCTATGACATTGGACCACCGGCTTTACTTCCCCTCCAAAGGACGGCATACTGAGGGATTTTCAACACTCATAAAGAATCCGACGACCTCGGCCGGGTTTGAACTCGTGATCTTGGGAGGCATTAATCCGTGAAACTGGTGTCGAGTCTGATAATTTGCACACCCCTGTATGTCATACTACCATAGCTTGATCCTTCTACCGTATGTATCCTTAAGGGTAAACAGCTTAAAAGCACTTAGTATGAAAACAATTCGATGTTCAATATTATTTTCTCGCGATGTGTGAACATTATTAGCTATTGTGCCTCTCAGGTGGAAGCAGCCTCTGATCCCACATCCAAGTGAGAGACAGTTGTAGCGCTGCAGTCAAAACTTTCCCCAACATCTTTATGCCACCAAATACTTTCGAAGCTACTTTTCCAAACCACTGAGCGATTCTCGCCTCCACCTGTCAAATTTCTTGCGCTACCACTTGGCTTAAGTTTTCTTTCTTCAACACTCCGATTTCTCACGGCAAGCAGGTGGGAATACATTCTCATGACTTGAATTGCGCATGTTTAAGAAATAAAACTACGTATGTTTACACACGCACTGCAGAATGCTCCATCAGTGGGAATTTAGAGAAAGGCTTCCAGTTTGTTGAAAGTGTTACCAGGATAAGAACACTGTAAGGGTGGAGCCAATAAATATCAAGAATGAGTTTCTTTGGTATAACCATAAAATAATCGTAAATATGGTTGAACCATAATCTTAATTTATTGGCTAAATTATAAACAATATTAAGATTGAAATTCGACTACCTCCAGCTAGCATTCTTGGGGCACCGCTCCGGAGGTCCGAATTCGTTTCCTGGCTCTGCCAAGAAATTTTTATCGTGGTCTGAGGGCAGGAACGGGGTACACTCAGCCTTGTGAGGAAAAACTGAGAATTCCACAGTACGGTACTTTTGAGAAATAAATAATTAGGCCTAATTCGTAAACAACAACAAAAACTGCTTACCTTTCTGATTAATAAATTGACAAATTTTTAGAAAAAATCCCTCAGTATGCCTTCCTTCGGAGGGGAAGTAAAGCCGGCGGTCCCATGTCATAGATTTATGGCATGTTAAAGAACTTTCCACTAATTACACCTGTGTGAAACTAAATTGTATAGGTTAAGAATGTAAACAACGCTCTTAGGTTGCTACGTTCGTTGCCAAGAGCCGACTGCGGTGGCGTCTAGTAGCTAAGTTCTGAACGAGGCCTAGTAGTCGTTGACGGTGGCGTTTGGCGACAAAAATAGGAACTATTTGAAAAATGCAAAGTTGCAGTCCATACTTGAATTTAAAAAAACAGATACACACACTAATACAGTCATCACAATTAAGACCGGTTATCAGACAAATTCTACACACACCCAAAGTACACGGGGCTACATGACCGCGTTGTCGCAGCCCCTAAACTAAGGAACTAACCAACCAACCAACCAACCAAATTTTTAGATATTTGCCAATCAAACTCCATAGGCCATAATAGAAAATTCATTAAGTATAAAATTGTATTTGTGTGTTGTGTTGTATTTTACACCTTCTTTTGTATAGCCACTAATTATAGGCTATATGAACTTAGAATTTTACAATTACCTCTTATCTAAAATAATTACATAGAGTTATATGCTCTAAGATATTGGTTGATATTTCTGGGTATTTTACAGTGACAATCCCCTAAGAATAAATACAAATAAAACAAAAATATTGGTCTGCAGTAGAAATGGTGAAAACCAGACATCAATAGAGTTAAGAAATGAAAAGATACAAGAAGTGAATGAGTTTAATTATCTGGGAAGTAAATTAACGAATGATGGAAGAAGCAGCAGAGAGATATTAAGTAGGATTGCCCAAGCCAAGAACGCTTTCTATAAAAAGAAGAACCGATTTACTGCAAGGAACATAAGTCTTGATGTGAGGAAACTAATGTTGAAGACCTATGTATGGAGTGTCGCGCTATATGGCAGCGAATCTTGGACAATAGGAGAGAGAGAGAGGAAAGACTACTGGCATTTGAAACCTGGTGCTATAGAAGGATTATGAAAATCAGTTGGAAAGAAATGGTCACAAATGAGGAAGTCTTTAGAAGAGTGGGAGAGTGAAGATGCTTCCTTAAATATTTAAAAAGAAGAAGGAATCACCTCGTGGGCCACATACTGCGACACAATGGACTGATTAAGCTTATAATCGAGGGAACAGTAGACGGCAAGAATTGTAGAGGAAGACCCAGACTGGAGTACATGAGTCAAATACTGCAAGATATGGGTTGTGGCTCATACTGTGAACTGAAGAGGAAGACTGAGAGACGGGAAGAATGGCGAGCTGCTGCCAACCAGCCTCACGGATGTTAACCACAGAGAGATCCCCTAAGAATACTCATAATTTTCCTGGATAGTCAGCCCCCACAGAAGAACATTGTATATACGCCCCTGATAAGAAGTATTCTCACCACTTCAGACCATAGACAGAGAAGCAACACGATGTAATCCCAATTACTTGGACATTCAAAAAGCAACCTGAAGGAAAGTAGGCCTACTTGTGATTAAAATATATGTAGCCTAATTGTTTTTGACTACAGAAGAGGGGGAAAAACTAAGGGAAAGCATGTTTCGCTCGTCAAGTGAGCATCATCAGTTCCAAATCCTTACGAGAAAAAATATCTCTGTAAAACACTACCAAATCCACAATGACACCCACTAACAGTCACTGCCCTCAAAATCAAAGAATATTTCGAGTATGGCAGCTATTACTGGTAAAATACTGAAGTATTAAGCACTCGAGAAAAGAACAGTTTATATATGGTACTTACAATGTTGTAAATTTATGAAATGGCGATGTCATTAACAAACATTCTCCCTCCCCCAACGAATCAATGAAGGTTTACCTACTATTGCTGTGATACACTCCAGTAATAAGTCCTAATCTTCTGTAGAATTGTTCACTAAAATTCAGAAATGACCTACTTCGTGTCAGAAGTATCAATATGAATTTTGAATATTGAATATAGAATATCTACATTTCTACCATAGATACAGGCCAATTATACAAAACAATCAAATATTGAAGCAACAAATTTGAGTTAGATGAAGTTTGCCCAGTATTGGGCAACGTCAATAGTGCTGGAGGAAGCTGCATAGTGCACTTTGAAGGACATAAATCACACTGACATAAATGTTGGATTGTCTGCAGCTCTCCACAGTCACAGAGTGATGAGTCTCTTGAGAAACCCCACTTCCGCGGATTTACTCTTATTCTGCCGACTCCTGTACGGAGTGTGTTAAGGGCTTTCCAGGTTGTCCACTTCTCCTGGTGTCCACATGGAAGACTTTCCTTCGGCTCCATCCAAATGGAATGGTGGTTATTTCTTTCTATCCACATCTTGATCCTAGCATTCTCTGTTTTCCCTTGAAGCTTAACTGATGTACTCGTATCAGCCTCCGTGTGGTAGGATGGTATCCATAGAGGGGATGTGCTTCTGAAGTAGATGATTGGAGCCTTGAGTCATGATACCTCTGGAATGCTGACGTTCAGTTCAGTAACGGAAATTCAAATCCGATTAACTAGGAGTACTTTGTTGAGATAGTTGGTAAAAAGTTAGAACTGCAACTGCAACTGTCTGTGTTGAAAGATCTGATATGGAGACTTATCTGTATCGTGGTGTGTCTAAAACTTGCTCTGACCACCATATTTTTGATGTACAGAAAAAATTGTCCGTAGGTGAGACTTTCCTAACTCTGCATTGCGGATAATTTGTTCTGCAGAGACACCCCAGCGCTAGATCTCTCCAGTTCTGTTGAGTCAACTATTAAATTTCTCTTTACTCTGAATTTCGAAACGACAAATGCTACCATCTGGTGGTAAAATTGTGAAAACCTATGTTGTATAGGAATCTGTTGACATCAAATCTAGATTTAGGTATTAAGAAATCATTTTTGAAATCCGTTGTCGGGAGCGTAGCGCTCTATGGAAGTGAAATCTGGACTGTGGGTGAAGCATTTGAAATGTGGTGTTACAGGAGAATGATGAAGGTTATATGAGTAGATAGAGTAACAAACGAAGATATATTAAGACGAGCTGGAGAGGAGAGATGTTTCTGGCGACTGCTAATGAAGAGAAGTTTGGTAGGACACATACTAAGACAGACAGGAATAGGAAACGTAGTTACGGAAGGAAGGGTCGAGGACAAGAATTGTAGGGGTGGACCAAGGTTATAATATGTTAATCAGACTCTGTTGGGTATCAGGTGTGATGGGTATGTAGAGATGAAACGATTAGCTCAGGACATGGAGACATGGAGTGCTGCTTCAAACCAGTCAAAAGACTGAAGACTCAATCAGCACGATTATTTTGGGGATACTTTTATAAAACAGACTGTATATGGTATTATTCTGTATAGTTTATGATTGAAAATCCACAGCCTTCTTCCAGTCGACCGACCGGGTCAGGGATGGAATGAATGAAGCCCCCATCTAGCGGCGACGGATTGAACCGTGCCGGCTGCCGAAGCCTGTCGCACTCCTCTGAGGCAATGATTAAATGAATGACATATGAAGTTATAGTGGAGAGTGTTGATGGGATTACATTTTGCCAGGGAAAACTGGAGTACCCGGAGAAAAACTGTCTGCCTCCGTTTTGTCCAGCACAGATCTCACATGGTGTGACCGGGATTTGAACCACGGACCGAGCGTGAGAGGCCAGCGTGCTGACGCCTAAGCCACGGGCGTTTTTATTCTGAATATTTGATATTCAACGTTAAAATATTGAGAAATGTAGCTGCGTAGTTCTGTAATGCTTTTGTTTTTACTGATATAATGACCGTAGCTTCTTCTTCGAGAACTTAATTCCAGCATAGCGAACGTGCTATGAAGGCCAAACATGCCGTCGCGACGCCTGGCGTCTTATTCCACGTGGGCGCGTATGCTGCAGCCTACTTTATGTAGTGTAAAGCTTTTTAAGGAATTTGCTCACGTTTTGGGGACAGAAAGGATGGTTGAAGAAATCCATATTTCGCTCCTCATGTTCAATGGGCCCTACCAGCATGCTAAAATATCTCCAGCCGGCTCAGGGCTATATATCTAGACAGCAAAAGTCTTTCCGTCAGTGCGATATTAAACTTTCACGCAACACAATAGCACAAGTTATTCCAATATGGGGGAGCTCAGATCTAGCCTCCCGTAATATAGACGTAATATGAAAGGATGCAGAACGCAGTTTCAAGCTGGCCTTCACAATTACTTTCTCAAGAAGCATTTCACAATTCTCCTTCTCCGACGTGAGGATGTAATGGTACACAGTGATTAGGGATTGTTACAGTATTTTGTTCTTCTTGCACGAGTCTGAATGCTGTGCTCTTGACTATCTCTGGCTCTTACATTTACATGATTAACGTTTCCTGGTGTGGCGACGCAGTCACGTGTATACAAGGTTGGTGATCGAATACGGGTGTAGTCGGTTGTCATTCAAGGGTGCTTTAAATACAAGGTATCCCCCAGGGGCTCACAACTAGTGGGACGTAATTTGGCGACCACGGGGCCCCAGCTGAGTTCGGCATTACTTCCACTTGTGTCGGGCTCCTCTCTGTCATCTTTCCTATCGACCTCCCTTGGTCAACTCAGATTCTTTTCCGACCCCGATTGTATTAGGGTATCCAAGGCCTGGGGAGTCTTTCACTTTCCCGCCTTAATAGGCCCTTGTCTCTCTTTTCTGTTCCCTCATTCTTCGAGGGGTCAGTCCTCTTCTGTTCTCTTCCTATTTCCTGCCTTCTGCTCAAGCCCCTCAAGGAGGCAGGGTGTGTGTAGCCCACCACTTCTGGTGCACCCTGGATAGTGCTACATCCTCACGGCTGGAGTTGGTGACCCCGAGGGATTCATGAGCTGTGTTTGGTTTTCCCCTTTCTCCATTGCCTTTGGGGACGAACCCTCTCCTCTCTCCCTCTCCTCTCTGCCTTTCTTGGCTCTCCATTCCAAGCTCCTTAATTCTCAATCTTCGAGGGTTGAGGGCATTTACTCTCCTAGTGTCTTTTGTTTACATTCTTCTCCTTTTTGTTTCCCATGTCCTCTTCTAGTTTGTAAGAGAGTAGATTGTTTTAGGTTTAGTTGTAGGTTTCATTTGATCATCTTTCATTTTCACTAAACCATTTAGGGCCGATAACCTAGATGCTAGGCCCCTTAAACAATTATCATCATCTTCTTCATCATCATAAATACAAGGTAGCCGGTCAGTTGATTTATGGACATGTTATAGAGGTGCGGTGGAGTTAGTGACGGTGCCATTAGCGACGAATGGCCTCCTAGGGAAGGAAGAACTTGTTTCGACAGTTGAATCACAGTGCCGTTAAGCTGGGTCTTCCTAGGCGCGGAGGTTCTCCGCTCGTGAATCATCAGCTAGCTGAATTGTGTTTCCCTAGACGCGGACTTGTCCTCTGGCGGAGAGCGGACCGGTTGCTCATTTGTATACTAGGAGTGATAAGGTGGGGTCGATATGGACGTGGAATCTAGAATTTCTATTTTATTACACTTGGAATAGGAGGAGGAGGAAGAGTTACTACTGCATTTAGTGAAGGATCGAAAATGTGCAAATGACATACGACATCTTTCTTCACAACATTCTTATGTTCTTTGTCTATTAGATTCCTTATTATAGGATGACCATGAACCAACTCAATGAGTTGTTCATCTTCGGAAGCAGTAAACCGACACACGCTCATGGTGCACACACTTTATACTAAACACACAAGGGACACAATTGAATGACACTACACACAACTTGTACAGACGTCCGGCCACTCCGCCAGCCGACAGCTCTCGGAGCAGAGGAACGCAAAGGAGCGAGTTCCGCTCGTCCAGCGGCGGTCCGCTCCGCTTCTAGGAAAACAGTACCATTAAAATTTCATATGACCAGAGGAGAGCCGACTCCGCTCTCAGCTTCCGCGCCTAGAAAAACCCAGCTTTAGCGTTGAAAGGAATGCCGGCGGCTGGTATGTGACTCTTCAATAAAGCGAGTAAGATTGATAGAATATTTGGGAGCACTACGAGTGTGAATTTCGTTGCGAGTGATTAAAGAGGGGTATGTTGATGGAAAAATACCTAGAGGAAGACCACGCCTGAGGGATATGGACCAAATTATGCGAGATGAGGTATGCAAGACCAACGGAGAAATGAAGAGGAAAGCGGAAAGGCATGAAGAGTGGAGATTTGCTGCAAACTAATCTTCGGATTGAATACTAGAAAAGAAGAAGATTAAAGAGATCTAAGAATGAAATGCAACAACAAAAAGTTCCGTGAAGAAATTACGAGCCTATTTTCATATATCCTAAATATGTTAATTCTTTCTATCAACATACAAAATGTCAGTTTGCTGTAATAGATTCGTGGATATTGAGAACCGTCTAAATATTTCGGATGGTCGCATTTGTAGGCCATATAGGCCATAGAGTTATTTACTATTACATGAAGATTATTGCGTACGTGTATTATTCAAACTTCAATCGCATGATTAGGACCCAATAAATAAAAACGAGATTATAAAATTTCGCACAGCCACCATCTTGTGGTTTTGAAAACAATTGAAATAAAGTAGATATCAGTGGATAAGAATGTGCATACGCATTTACCTTACCACTGCGCTCGGATGGTTAAATTGCGAGAAACGTCCATTTAAATACATAAATTTCGCGACGCCGCCATGTTGAAATTGTGTTCATCAGGATATTGAAAGTTCCAAATGTGGACTTAAGTTCATTGCCTCTATCAACATACAAAATTTCAGTTCGATTGCTGTCATATTGAGAACCGCCCAAATATTTCGGATGGTCGCCATGTTAGATTGTTATATATGTAGATCATAGAGTTATGTACAATTTGATGACGATTATTGGGTAGGTTCATTATTCAAACGCTGAGTTCGATCTCGTGATCACGACACAAGGTATACCGGTAAAAATAGGCGGCTTCGGTGGCGTAGTCGGTAGCATGCTGAGCTTCTATGCCCAAGATAGCGGGTTCAAACCCGGCCGAAGACGTCGGATTTTTTAAGAGCGTTAAAAATCCCTCAGTATGCCTTCCTTCGGAGGGGAAGTAAAACCGGCGGTCCCATGTCATAGATTTATGGCATGTTAAAGAACCTTCCACTAGTTACACCTGTGTGAAGCTAAATTGGATAGGTTAAGAATGTAAACAACGCTGTTAGGTTTCTACGTGCGTTGCCAAGAGCCTACTGCGGTGGCGTCTAGTAGCTAAGTTCTGAACATGGCCTAATAGTCGTTGACGGTGGCGCTTGGCGGCAAAAGTAGGAATTATTTGAAAAATTCTAAGTTGCAGTCTATACTTAAATATAAAAAAAAACAGATAACACACACTAATACAGTCATCACAATTAACACCGGTTATCAGACAGATTCTACACACACACCCTAAGTACATGGGGATACATGACCGCGTTGTCGCAGCCCCTAAACTAAAGAACCAATCAACCAACCAACCAACCAACCATACCGGCGAAAACTTAATTTTGAAATTTTTCACAGCCGCCATGTTGAAAATATATAAACAATTGAACTAAATTAGATTTCAGTGCTTTACAATGTGTCCAAAAAATTTGCTGTACAAAGTCTCACTGCGCTCGGATGGAAAAAAGGTGAGAAACGTCTATTTAAATGTTTCAAATATTCATGGCCGCCATGTTCGTTTTGTAGTTAACAGGTTTCTGAAACTTACTTAAGTGAACTTTTAGTAGTGTCCTTTATCACCGTACAAAATTTCAGGGTGATATCGGTAACAGTTTCGGAGATACTGAATGCCGGTGAAATATTTCGCACAGCCTCAATGTTGGATTGGTGAAACGTAATAAAGTTTGAAGGAAACAGTAGGGGTCGGACAAAATAGTACTATGACCTTACCGAGTTTCATTAAAATCGCTTCAGCCGTTTAGATTTTATTAGGGAAGTACCCACACACACACACACACACACACACAGACACACGTATAAGAGGTGATCTCCTAAGCCTATTTATTTTTTTCATGAATGGAAATAGGCACAAAAAATGCAAGAAGGTTGTCGGTGCTAACCAGAACTGTGTGCCCCTTTTTCGTTAGCACCTCAATTATGATTTCCGGTGGACCACTCGTAAGGATAGAAGGGTAGCAGGAAAGATGAGACAAGGGCCATTTAAAGTGGGGAAAGGAAGAGGCTCCCTAGGCGTTGGATACCCTAATACCGTCGGGGTCAGAAGAGAACTACAGTTGACCAAGAGAGATCGACAGGAAATAAGGCGGAAAGGAGCCCGGCACTAGTAAGTGGAAGCAATGCCAGTCTCAGCTGGGATCCCGTGGTTGCCAACCCACGTCCCACTAGATGTGAGACCCTGGGGGCACAGACAGAATAACGAGTATTCAAACCAAATGTGTCCCATCACACTGAGGCCTGTCACAATTTGTCAACATTCCGTCGGTAACGGATAACTCAGGACTAAGAGAATTTATAGCTCCGGGAATCATCCCAAATGGGAAGACACCGTTATGGAATCCCATGAGGAAGAATTTCTGGAACCCCACATCCCTAAAAGCCACAATAGTTAACAAGAAAAATGGCTTACAACTAGAATTCGAAAGCAATTTTACTGGACATCAAGAAAATCCAGACCTCCACTTAAAGTTAGTCGTAGCGGCTTTGGTGGCGTAGTTGGTAGCATGCTGAGCTTCTATGCCCAAGATCGCGGGTTCAAAACCGGCCAAAGTCGTCGGATTTCTTAAGAGCGTTAAAAATCCCTCAGTATGCATTCCTTCGGAGGGGAAGTAAAGCCGGCGGTCCCATGTCATCGATTTATGGCATGAAAAAGAACATTCCACTAACTACACTTGTGTGAAGCTAAAATGTGCAGGTTAGGTTTGATTAATGCTCCTAAGTTCCAATGTTCGCCGCCAAGTGCTGACTGCGATGGCATTTAGTAACCACGTCAGCAGCTAGTTTTCGTGGACGGTAGCATTTGGTAGCAAAAGTAGGAACTACTTGAACAAATTACTAGTCTGCAGTCCTTCTACCTGAGCACACACTAATACAGCCATCACAATTAACACAGGTTATCAGACAAATTCTACACACACCTAATGTACACGGGGCTACATGACTGCGTTGTCACAGCCGGTAAACTAAGGAACCAACATACCAACCAACCAAAGTCAGTTGTAAGATTGATCTGTGTTTTAGGCCTGACTGTGATTGGCTCAATGGAATAGAAAAGAATGAAAAATTGCTTTATGTTGGACGAGGTCGAAATGTAAACATTATGTGTCAGAAAACTGTATCATAATGAGGCTCATTATAACACTATTTTTCATTATGAAACAGTTTCTCCCACCAATCAGAGCTCAAGAAACAGTTCTGTGACCAATTACGTAAGGATATCTTCGCGCATGCGCTCAAAATCCAACATATTTCTGTGTTGTAAAGCAAAGTGAATGGTCTCTGCATTCGGAGTGCCTTGACCCACACATGTGGTCTGTTCAGTCACCAAAGCCAGCGCGCCTTGTTCACTAACTGAATTAACTGAATCCCACAGATATTTATGAATATTTAAGTTAAAACATATATTAAAGTTATAATTATAGTCGAACATAAACAGTCGTATGCAACTCGCCTATAATGGTAATTAAGTCACTCGTATGGAAATTATAAAACTCGCTTACACTCGTTTTATAAACATACTCGTGTCTTAATTATTGCCACTATAGGCTCGTTGCATAATGTACTATTTGAAAATCATCCAATCACCATAATTGGTGAGGCTCTGACTACCTCCACAGCCGCTGCTGTGACCAATGCGTGTTGTTGCGATGCCCGTGTGAGAGAAACACGTTTCGCCCAATGAACAATGCGGATGACCTGTGCTCGCTACATTGCAATGTGTTTGCTATTGTACACGATATCGCTTTTGGCGCGCGCATGCCGGGTGCAGTACATATTTCAGTATAAATTCAACTCTTCTATCCCTGCTGTGTAGTCTTACGAGGTCCGTGCGCATCAAACAACTAAGTCCACAATCAAAAGTGTCTGTTGTCAGACATCTCATTAGTGTCATGCCCAAGGTCGCAGGTTCAAACCCACCCGAAGTCGTCGGATATTTTAAGAGCGTTAAAATCCCTCTGTATGCCTTCCATCGGAGGGGATGTAAAGCCGGTGGTCCCATGTCATAGATTTATGGCATGATAAAGAACCTTCCACTAATTACAATTGTGTGAAGCTAAATTACAGGTTAGATTTGACTAACGCTCTTAGGTTCCAACGTTCGTCGCCATGAGCCAACTGCGGTAGTATCTAGTAACCAAGTTCAGAACTAGTTTGTCGTTGACGGTGGCGTTTGGTAGCAAAAGTTGGAACTACTTGAAAATTGAATGTCTGCACTCTAATACAGCCATCACAATAATTAAATCCGGTTATTAAACAGATTCTACTCACACCCAAAGTACACAGGGCTACAAGACCGCGTTGTCGCAGCCCCTTAACTGAGGAACCAACCAACCAGTCTCATGTCCTCCTTGTGTTGTTGATTCATTGAGGGCTTTTAGTCCACTTGTACTCAGGTGTGAATGGTATGACTGATAACGTGTGATTGAGATGGCTGTTGTAGTGTCTGTAATTGCGGGCTATAATTGGGATGGAGGCGATCGTGCCTATAGTTAGGAGTTCAAATGAGAAACAATGGAATATCATTTATAAAACAGCTGAGGAGGGAATCAAACCCAGGACCTCTAAAACCCCCATAGCAATACGTACTAGGGCTGTACATATTCGAATACGAATATTTGATTCGAACGTTCGAATATTCGACTTTACAACTTATTATAACTAGGTACCGGATTCTTAGATGAGGGCTGACGTGACGGCTGGAACGGGGTGCACTCAGCCTCGTGAGGACAATTGAGTAGCTGTCTGACAGTGAGGCAGCGCCCCGATCACGAAAACCAAGATTAACGACCGAGGGGAACTGATGAGCTGATCACGCGTCACCCCAATATCTGCAGGCCAAATGGCTGGGCAGCGGTCGCTTGATAGGCCTGGGACCTGCACGGGCTGTAGTGCCAGGGGTTACTTTATGTCGCTGAACAAAGATCGAAGTGCATCAAATTTGTTGCAACTGTACAGCCACGTTCAAGTACGATGATACCCGAACAGGAATTTGATATTTTCCAAGCTACAATTTATGATTTGCTATCTGAACAAGGAGTGCCTCAATACGTACGCCGAAGGCAGCTCAATATAGGTAACTGCCTAGTCCGGAGATAACCTGTCCCTGGTCCTTGGACCTTAGTGAGAGTAGTTAGTAAACAGTGTGATCGTGTTTCAAGTCAGACTCTCTCAAAGTGTGTTGAATTCGAGGTATTTATAATTGGTTTCTAATATTTGAAAAATATATCTAATTCCTTCTGGACTTTATCACCGGAGAGGCTCACAAGGGAATGTCTGTCTAGCAATAACTTTTGATACAGCTCAGCTGTTATGAGGAGAGAATTAATTTGAATGCCTCTTCAAAGTCAGAAGAAATTAGATGAGCCTCTGTTCCCATTTTACTTTGAGATGTCAGCTGCCACAAGATTATATTTTCCGCTTCGTGACTAACTGTCGTGGGAGATGGAGCCATTCAAGTAATGAATATATTACAGTGTCTTATAGGATGATACCTGTTTCACATCTCCTCCGCTGTCAAGCACACATGTCTCAGTGAAACTTGGCATACAGTATGTGCTGGTCAGATCGCAAGGAATGTATGTACGAGGGCTGGTTTTTTTTTTCAACGTATAAATATAAGAGATGGACTGATTTTATTACAAAATGTTTGCTTGTTTTGTCCTTATGTTTCAATCAGTGGCGGCCGGTGCAGATATATTTTTAGCCTACTTTTGATTTTTGCAAAAAATGAAAGTAGACTTATGAGATCAACACAGGGCGAAAAAAGTGTGTCAGTCTGTGTGTGTGTATGTGTGTGTGTGAGTCTGTGTATGTGTGTGTGTATGTGTGTGTGTGAGTCTGTGTGTGTGTGTGTCTGTGTGTGAGTGTGTGTACTCTGAATGTCTGTCCCCCCCCTATCAATTCGAACACGGTGAATGCGAATTGAACGAAATTTGGTACAAAGGTAGCACTAGCAAAGGACACCTCAGTGTCATGTTTTATATCGCCGCCATCTTGACGGAAACGCAATGGCGGCCCCACAAATGTTCAAAGCTTAAATCAAATTACGACTAACCTAATCATCCGATCTCTACCAAATTTTGCAACAACATACCT
This sequence comes from Meconema thalassinum, assembly GCA_946902985.2. Classification (NCBI taxonomy): domain Eukaryota; kingdom Metazoa; phylum Arthropoda; class Insecta; order Orthoptera; family Tettigoniidae; genus Meconema; species Meconema thalassinum. The sequence continues at coordinate 299,209,885 of OX336396.1, read as the reverse complement.
TTATGGGGGAACATCCTTTGACCAAACCAATAGGTCATCAGCGTAATAGTTTGCAGATGGCGGCCATCTTTGTGTGAAAATCGATTCCCCCTATTAATTCGAACACGGTGCAACCGAATGGAACGAAATTTGGTACAGAGGTAGTACTAACAAAAGGCACCTCAGTGTCATGTTTTATATCGCCGCCGTCTTGACGGAAACGTAATGGCGGCCACACAAATGTTCAAAGCTTAAATCAAATTACGACTAACCTAATCATTTGATCTCTACCAAATTTTGCAACAACATACCTTTACGGGGGGAGGATCCTTTGACCAAACTAATAGATCATCAGCCTAATAGTTTGCGGATGGCGGCCATCTTTGTGTGAAAATGGATTCCCCCTATTAATTCGAACACGGTGCAACCGAATGGAACGAAATTTGGTACAGAGGTAGTACTAACAATAGGCACCTCAGTGTCATGTTTTATATCGCCGGCATCTTGACGGAAACGTAATGGCGGCCACACAAATGTTCAAAGCTTAAATCAAATCACGATTAACCTAATCATCCGATCTCTACCAAATTTTGCAACAACATACCCTTATAAAGGAAGCATCCTTTGCCCAAACGAATAGGTCATTAGCCTAATAGTTTGCGGATGGCGGCCATCTTTGTGTGAAAATCAAACACGGTGAAACCGAATGGAACGAAATTTGGTACAGAGGTAGCACTAGCAAAGGGTATCTCAGTGTCATGTTTTATATCGCCACCATAGTGACAGAAACGTAATGGCGGCCACACAAATGTTCAAAGCTTAAGTTAAATTACGACTAACATAACCATCCGATCTCTACCAAACTTTGCAACTACATACCTTTATGGAGGGAGCATCCTTTGACCAATCTAATAGGTTATTAGCTTAATTGTTTGCGGATGGCGGCCATCTTTATGTCAAAATTGATTCCCCCTATTAATTCGAACATGGTGGAACCGAATGGAACGAAATTTGGTTCAGAGGTAGCACTAGCAAAGGGCACCTCAGTGTCATGTTTTGTATCGCCGCCGTATTGACAGAAACGTAAAGGCGGCCACACAAATGTTCAAGGCTTATGTTAAATTACGACTAACATAACCATCCGATCTCTACCAAACTTTGCAACTACATACCTTTATGGAGGGAGCATCCTTTGACCAATCTAATAGGTTATTAGCTTAATTGTTTGCGGATGGCGGCCATCTTTATGTCAAAATTGATTCCCCCTATTAATTCGAACACGGTGGAACCGAATGGAACGAAATTTGGTACAGAGGTAGCACTAGCAAAGGGCACCTCAGTGTCATGTTTTATATCGCCGCCATCTTGGCTGAAACGTAATGGCGGCCACACGAATGTTCAAAGCTTAAATCAAATTACGATTAACCTAATCATCCAATCTCTACCAAATTCTGCAACTACATACCTTTATGGAGGGAGCATCCTTTGACCAATCTAATAGGTCATTCGCCTAACAGTTTGAGGATGGCGGCCATCTTTATGTCAAAATTGATTCCGCCTATTAATTCGAACACGGTGGAACCGAATGGAACGAAATTTGGTACAGTGGTAGCACTAGCAAAGGGCACCTCAGTGTCATGTTTTATATCGCCGCCATCTTGACTGAAAAGTAATGGCGGCCACACGAATGTTCAAAGCTTAAATCAAATTACGATTAACCTAATCATCCGAACTCTACCAAATTTTGCAACTACATACCTTTATGGAGGGAGCATCATTTGACCAATCTAATAGGTCATTCGCCTAATAGTTTGCGGATGGCGGCCATCTTTGTGTCAGAATCGATTCCCCCTATTAATTCGAACACGGTGAAACCGAATGGAACGAAATTTGGTACAGAGATAGCACTAGCAAAGGGCATCTCAGTGTCATGATTAATATCGCCGCCATATTGACAAAAACGTAATGGCGGCCCCACAAATGTTTAAAACTTAAATTGAATTAGGACTAACATAACCATCCGATCTCTACCAAACTTTGCAACAACATACCTTTGTGGAGGGAGCATCCTTTTACCAATCTAATAGGTCATTAGCCTAATAGTTTGCGTATGGCGGCCATCTTTATGTCAAAATTGATTCCCCCTATTAATTCGAACACGGTAGAACCGAATGAACGAAATTTGGTACAGAGGTAGCACTAGCAAAGGGCAACCTCATATTCATGTTTAATATCCCTATAGCACGTTGTATTTCAAAAAGCTACTACAACCAACATTCAATCATACTCCTTGAAAAGGACAAAGAGTTATAACAATACCCATGCATTTAGGAGAAAGTAGGCTATATGTTCTTTACTGAACATCTTGTTTTTTATGTGTAACATCTTTCCGCTCGGTTGCTGGATAGTTTTGTGGGAGTGATTATGAAAATTGGGGACGGAAGTGGATCGGACGGAAGTGAAGACACACTGCCAGAAAAATGGGACGGAAGTGAATCGGGCGGAAGTGGATCGAACGGAAGTGGATCGGACGGAAGTGAAGACGCACTGCCAGCTGGATGTACAGTTGAAAATGTGTGTATTGGATACAAGGCAGTGTGTGCTCTGTAGTGCGAGAATGTTATGGCAATACAGTAGGCAGTGCATTTAGCAGGCACTGGTTTGACGAGCACAGTGGCAAATGTTTCACCGACTTTCATTTGTCATTGAACAGTTTATGAAGCTTCACGTTCAAATTTGAATATCACATGGGGTAGGACAAAGACGACAAATGGCATTTAAGTAAGCGGCATTATTGTCAAGCTGTGGGTGAGTAGTCAAATATTAAATTCATGACAGAATGTTGTTATATGAGTGGAATAAAAGCTGTATTTTCATCATATGTGAGACTAGGTCATTTCATGATTGTAGGAAGCCATGTTTTGATTGTTTACGACGAACTGTATGAGAGCCTTGAGAATAATGACTGTTATAGTTACTGAGGAATGTGCTCACAGTATTTGAGAGTACTGTCGACGTTGTGTGTCACTTTGCTATTATGAATTATTAATGTAAAAGGAAGGAAGCTTGTAGTTTTGCGTGTCCGTTAATCTCACGGTACCTCCCTTTTACGTGGAATGCGAACCACAGGACATGACATTTCAAATCGAAAATCTCACATGTATTGACCGGGAATCAAACCAGGTCTACCTTGGTGAGAGACTAACAGCTTGACCGCTGCGCCACAAATGTGACAGTAGCATATCTCCAATTCAATCTATACATTCATCATAGTACCAGTATGAAAATGGAGTGTAAATTAACATTTTAAGAATGTCCAAGCTGTGTAGTATACGAGTAGGATAACATGTCAGATGTTACACATCATATGCGACTACTGTAAGGCTCGTATCATTTTTTTAAATATATATATATATTATATTTTTAGCGTATGGCTTTTATTGCCGGGAGTGTCCGCGGACATGTTCGGCTCACCAGTTTGTAGCTGCTTCTAGGCGGACACCCAATGGGTGAGCTACACGTACCGTCGCGTGTGGAGTGTTGTCTGGGGAGGAAAGTTTGAATGTAAGGACGAGGAGTTGGAAGGTAGCGGCTGTGGCCTATAGTTAGGGACCAACTCCGTCATTTGCCTGGAAAGAAGATGGGAAACCACAGAAGACCATCTTCAAGGTTGCCGGCGGCGGGGATTCGAACCTCCTCGCCTCCCGGATGTGAGCGACTGCCAGCAGCCATGCCGTAACGACCACGGCTATCTCACCCAGTGGAATATCGGTAGTGTGCTGTAACCCATCCCCTCACAAACTCAGGAACAGTTGGTGTGAGCGCGCAAAAACTGAACTTCTCAGTGTTACCAAAGCATTAAAATGCATTTTACTGTAGTGAAATTTACAAATTAGACATCTTGTAAGTAAATAAAATCACAATATCATGTCCTTATTTAGACAACATAAGTATATTCCTTTTAGTTCATCGATTTACAAAATGTGGCTATAGAATAGGTAAGTTGGGAGTATTAAAAGACCTTCTGGAGGGAACAACTAATGGCTTTCTCTATTTTTCTCCCCGTTTGCTTTGAGCGATTGCCTGTAAAGTGCTTCCGCAGGGTCTAGAAGATCCCAACTGTCACGTTCTTATTTCTTGTGACCAGTGCTGCCGCTCTGTGGTCGAACGAAGAGTCGATGTGATGTCTTGGCTCTGGCCTAAGCTGTTGTCCCAACAGCACAGCGGGAAAGTTGGGTACGCATGCGCAATAGGCAGAGTACATGTTTGCAGGCAATAAACATAGAAATTATCGCTGAGCTGCAATTTGCACAGCTAGGGCCGGACGCAGAGTGGAGCGCATGTCTTTATACCTCCTTGTGAGGGGAGTTAAAGTATTTCCTATTCATTGGCCTACGTCTTTTTAAGGTGTTATATTTTATTCTAGATAATATGATTAAAGACATTTATTTTCAAATAAAACAATGTGCGGCCGCCACTGGTTTCAAGGTCACCACGTACTCTTACACGATGAAAAAGTCTATTTTGTGGCATCATTTTACTAAGTATTTTCTGGGTTTATGCTAAAGGTACAGCTATGATTCTTCTCACACATAAGAAGCGGTATATTCTGAGCTCTTTTTGAACATGCAGTGCTACTTTGCTTTTATAGGATGTGTGAAATGAATACAAATTTGGACAGATACATTTTCAAAAAAATGTTGTATAAGTTGCTTCAGGTACACATTTCTCAGTTGTTTTTCAATCAAATATTCTCAAATTTTGTTCACATAATTGGAATGGATCATGGCAGATGAGTAACCACTTTGTTTCATTATTATTGGGACAGAATGCAAGAAAAAATCCGAACTCTTTCTTTTTAAATTTATTCAAAAATATGTATCAATTTTTCTCTTCCCAATCCATGCCTACTGTGTTATGGAAGTGAAAATAGGTTAACATTCACGTACTCCATTAGGCAAGTTAATGTAAAAAATTGCCCTTTATCAATGGTTTCCTAGTTATTGGTACCTAAACATGAAAAATGAGTATTAACGGAAAACAGCTGGCAACGTTAAAAGTGTATTATTCAGAACATGGGACGCTAATTTTAAAAAAACGAATTTAAGGTAGTTGTAGACATCAAAACCCCAACAAACTATATATATATTTGGATTCAGAAAAGAATGAAGAATTTTATGGTGCCAAAATCAAAAAATCAATTTTTTCATTATGCAAGAGTAAGTGGTGTCCTTCAACCTTATCGCCATAACGTTTGAAACATTTGTCGTATCGTTACACCAGCTTTACAATGCCCTATCTAGGGAATTTTACCACCACTGAGGTGGGTATGTCTGGAGAGTCTTCTGAAGTTTTTCCTTTTTGGCGAGGCGTTACCGCCTAACCATACCTTCATTTCTCGAAAATGGTGCAAATCATTCACGACTGCACTGTGCCAACGTTACGATAGACTTTCTCAAATAATTCAAGTGGGAAGTTTAGGACCATCCGCTGTATAGTTCAAACCAGCACTGAATAACTTTCACACCTTTTTCGAGAATTGAAGGTATGGTTGGTGACAACGCCTTGCCAAAAAGGAAACACTTCAGGAGACTGTCCAGACGTACGCACCACAGTGGCGGAAGAATTCTTTGCCGAGAGCATTGGAAAGCTGGAGCAACGATACGACGCATGTTTCAATCGTTTTGGCGATTATGTTGAGACATAAGTACAAAACAAGCAAACATTTAGTAATAAAATCAGTTTGGTATGTCAATCTGTTATTTTTATATAGCCCATAGGACGTTGAAAAAAAAACTGCCCTCGTATGTGTTGAGCCTAGTTATATCTCTTATCCTCATCATTCAATACAATTTCTTTCAATAAATATTACTTATAGTTAGTTATTTTTGTTTTAAGGGGCGTAACAGCGAGGTCATCTGCCCCTTCAATAAGTGTGAACATAACAAAGTCGCCAACTGGCCTGGTACAGGCTTCAAAATTGTCCTCACCTGAGTCTTCCATTCCAGCACCTCGAACCAGAATTAATTTCATTGGCAAAGCCGAGGATTGAACCCGCGTCGTTGGGGTCATAACCAAATCGATTGTCACTAGCTCTAGTGCAGATATTACGCCAATATATTGAACTTGTGCTTAATACAGTGAAAAGGACTTGCCCGAGTATCTCTTGTACATTGTCTAATGTTCTAAATAACGATGGAGCACAATACGCTGTTGAATGTTCTAGTGACGATGTAAAGAGTTGTCTCCGATTTAATACACTCTTAGTTCATGTTCTTGCTGAGAGTGACAGAGGTGGAGCGAAACAAGAACAGCTTCCTCATAGTTTGTGCTATTCCATTAGGAATTTCACCACATTGTTACTAAAGGATCCTTAGATTTTTAGCCTACTTTTCACATTTTGCAAAAATGAGGAAAAAGTAGACTTATGAGATCGATCCGGGAAAATGTGTATCTGTCTGTCTGTCTGTCCTTCTGTCAGTCTGTCTGTCCTTCTGTCTGTCTGTCTAGCTGCGTGTGTGCCCCCACCCCCTATCAACTCTAAAACGGCTGCAGCTATCGAAATCAAATTTGGTATGAGTAAAGATCTATACCGGGACATCTCAATGTCATACTTGAAAATGATGTCAGTGCTGCCAACTGCTAAAAAATCGCAATTGAAATTTGAGCTCCATGTTGGATATCTTAGAATGTATACATGGGAACTATTCCAAAATTGGTACACATATAGATAATAATACTTCAGTTTAATGTTCAGTAGGCCATACATGACAGTGTTGCCAAAATGATTCTAAGCCTACTGATAGGTCCACATTTTAAATGCATATGACTCCTACAGCATCAATTGGATTTCAACCAAATTTCGTATGTACTATGTGTACATAAACAGATATGACTGAGCGTATTCTAAAGTGCCACCAGGGCTGCCAACTGTCAATAAATGCTCTCTCTATTTTTTATCCAAATACCAATATATCAGAAAGTATGCGAGCCCAAAGCTTTAAACTTTGCACACGTATAGTGCCCGACATTCTAGATTAATTTGGAGCAAATAACGTATGTCAGTGCTACCAACATGATTCTAAGCCTGCTGAACGGACCAAATGTTAATTACATGTATCTTCTATACTATCAATTGGATTTCAACCAAATATCGTATGTGCTATGTGTACCATAACAGATATGACTGTGCATATTCTTTAGAGCAATCAGGGCTGCCAACTGTCAATAAATGGTGTTTATATATTTTACCCTAATATCAATATATCAGAAAGTAACGAAGCCAACAGCTCTAAACTTAGCGCACGTATAGTTCCTGACATTCTAGATTAATTTGGAGACACTAATATATGGCAGTGCTACCAAAATGATTCTAAGCCTGCTGATAGGTCCAATTTTAAAATTCCAGTAACTTCTATACTAACAAATGGATTTCATCCAAAATTGGCACAACAATACATCATCATATTTCAAATTATTTCTGACCAACACATGCATGACATTGTTGCCAACATGATTTTACATGCGCTGATAGGTCCAATGTCTAACTGCATGTAACGTCCATGCTATCCATTGGACTTCAACCAAATTTTGTATTCTGTACCTTAAGAGATGGAACTAAGAATATATTCAGTCACCAGGGCTCCCAACTGTAGTGCTCTATCAGGCTACATCATGGCAAGTATATTTCGAACTAATTAGAAATTTCGATATTAACAAATTCATTTCGTCATTATTCTAGATAGGTCCATAAAAATTAATCATTGGCATGAATCTTAAATTGTAAGAAAAGTAGGTTCTTTAGTTCGTCACGGAACTTCTTGTTTTTATTTCCAAATTGAATGAATGTGTAATATTTATTTAAGACTAGCTGAAGTACCCGTTCTTCGAACGGCTTTTAGTAATTGCTGGCCTAAATCATTAATATATATAATCACACATTCCTAATGCAGTTATGTTATTTCCATGTTACCAACTACATGTGTAGACTACATGCATTTTCACTCACCAAATTATTAATCAGAGGTAGGAAAGTGAAAATCCTTAGCCTGCTTTCAGTCGACCGACCGGGTCAGGGAATGGAATGAATGAAATCCCCATCTAACAGCGAGGATACGAACTGTGCCGGCTGCTGAAGCCTGTCGCACTTCCCCTGGGGCAATGATTAAATGAATGACGCATGAAATGAAATGATAGTGGAGATTGTTGCTGGAATGCAATTGTGACAGGGTAAACCGGAGTACCCGGAGAAAAGCCTGTTGCCTTCGCTTTGTAGGTGAGAAAGTGCGTTTAAATATTGGAAATAAATATCAGCTTCTATGTGGAAAAAGTTAAATAACCTGTCTTAAATATTGAACACCTAACGTTTAACGTCTTCATACTATATTTAAACATATAAACATTATGCTAAAAATTCTTCAAACTTGATAGCAATTATCATATCCGCAATAAGTCATATTGAGGAAAGTACGTACCATGTCATGATAAAGAGTAACGGTAACGGAACAAACTTCAATCATCCTAAGTAGTAATAACAAAAACAAATTAATCACAGAAAAATTTTCTACGTTTATGCCGTGTCTTGTGCGAGATTACGGCTAGTAACTCCGAGATGGTTCATCAGCGGGCTCTTATGGTCAATTTGCGGACTACCAAAGGAGTGGCAAACTGTGCGATAACTCAATTCTTATTTAGAACACCTCAGCTACTTTACATCGAGTGCTAAAGGTTAAAACAGTCTTTCACCTCCCTATAGAGGCTTCCAAAATGATTGTATATTCAATTTCAGGGCCACGCAATTAAAACTCAGCAACTTTTCTAGGTTTACGCCGTCTTTCGTGCGGTTTTTTTATTGGCCGCGAAAGTCAAAATACCTACTTAATTGAAATAAATTTGCCCAGTTCTGCAGTAAGATTAATATGAACACTAAATAAACTAATGTGACAGTCGATAGTCTTCGACACATTCGTCTGTGAATTTGGGTTTCTGATCATGGTAAAAAACGACAAAAAGCAGATAAATATTGGCCAACTGAAATATTCATTTAACGAAAAACAAATCGATAAAAAGGATGGAAGCATACCGTGCCAAGTACAAAGCCCTATAACATTGTGAAACAGCGAAAAGACCCAAATACTCACATACAATAACCATCACAAAAAGTATAAAATTAGACTCAAAATCACGTCTAGTTTCGGACCCCACAAACTACCTCTATAAATAAAACAGTTCATGTAGAGACTAACATCGCTCGGCGTTGAACGTGTTTTGTAAGACATATTTAAGGTTTACTCGCTAACCGTTGGAGATACACGAAAATTGATATGGACCTTTCGGATAGAAAATTAAATTTTAAAGCTCGTAGTGCCATCAAAAGTTTGCTATTTCTTAGCGTTCTCTTTTAATTTGAAATGGAAATATGAAAATAGTCGCCATTTTTAAATAGTGTAAAATATCGAAATCAAAAGTAGCCTATATGTAAGCCTGGTAAATCAGCTACGTCCATGCAAAATTTCATTTAAATCGAATCAGTGGTTCTTGTGTTATTGAGTAACACACAGACAGACAGACACACACCATCTCATTTTTAGCCTATTTTCAATTTTGAAAAAATAGGCTTATGAGATCACCTTTTGTCCGTGTGTGTGTGCGTGTGTGTGTGTGTGATTCGTGTGTGTGTGTCCCCCTAATAAAATCTAAATTGTTGGAGAGATTTCAATGAAACTCGGTAAGTTCATAGCTCTATTCCGGGCGACCCCAACCGTGCCCTTCAAATGTTGTTACAGCACACGAATCCAACATGGCGGCTGTGCGAAATATTTCACCAGCATTTAATATCTCCGAAACTATTACCGATATCACCCTGGAATTTTGTATGGTGATCAAGGGAACTACTAGAAATTCACTTATGTGACCTTTGAAAACCTGGTAACTACAAAACCAACATGGCGGCCAAGCGAATTTGCGACTTTTAAATGGACGTTTCTCGCGATTTAACCAACCAAACGCAATGAAACTTGGCACAGTATATGTTTATATACATTGTAATGCGCCGACATCTAACTTCGTTCAATTGTTTACATAACCTCAAAATGGCGGCTGTGCGAAATATTTCACAGGCATTCAATATCTCCGAAACTGTTTAGGATATCAACCTGAAATTTTGTACGGTGATAAAGAGCACTACTACAAAACTATCCATGTAACTTTCAAAAACCTGTTAACTACGAAACGAACATGGCGGCCAAGTGAAGTTGACACATTCTAATACATTTTTCTCGTGATTTAATCATATGAGCGCATTGAAATGTGGTACAGTAAATGATTATGCATATTGTAATGCACTGGCATCTAATTTAGTTCAATTGTTTACATAAATTGAAGATGGCAGCTGAGCGAAATTTTTAAATTAAGTTTTTATTCTTGTGTCATAATCATGCGATCGAAGTGAAAGTTTGAATAATGAAGCTACGCAATAATTTTCCCTTAATGGTACATAACTCTATGGCCTATACATATAACAGTCCAAAATGGCGAGCATCCGAAATATTCTGACGGTTCTCAATATCTAAGAATCTTGTCCAGCAATCAAACTGATTTTTCTTATGTTCATAGAGGCTATGAACATAAGTTCACCTATATGTCTTTCAGTAACCTGGTGAGCACAAATCCAACATAGCGGCGACGCGAACAATAAATATTTAAATGGACGTTTCTCGCGACTTAACCATCTGAGTGCAGTGAATTTTTGCACGTTAATGCTTATACAAATGTTAATCCACTGGTATCTAATTTATTTCAATTGTTTTCATAACCACAAGATGGCGGCTGTGCGAAATTTTAAAATCTCGTTTTTACTTCTTGTGTCCTAAAAATGCGATTGAAGTCTGCAAACCACACGTACACAATAATCTTCATGTAATACATAAATAAAAATCCAACCTGGCTACCATCTGCAATATTTAGTCGGTTCTCAGTATCTTCGAATCTAACATAGCAATCAAACTGAAATTTTGTATGTTGATAGAGGCAATTAATATGCGTATGGCATATGAAAATAGGCTGTATAGTTCTTCACGGAACTACTTGTTATATATTAGTATGATAAGCAAAAAAGTTATAATGTTTTTATATTTCACGAATTATAATGAACAACGAATCGCAGATATGATTTACCACATAAATCACATCTACAATGATTTTCTTGAGATCGATTGAAGTCTTTTGTACTGCCCACAAAGAAAAAATGAAAATGTTCCTTGAAAATGAAATCCTCACACTGCCAAACGCGTCTCTGCACGTCGCAGATCTAACCCATGTCCTACGATCTCGGTTGCTTAAAATTCAGTCTATACTTCATTGACTTCATTGACTGAATTCCTGCCAGTAATTTATGGGATTCATTAAATGATAGAAACAGCGCCTTCGGTGGCGTAGTCGGTAGCATGCTGAACTGCTATGCCAAAGATTGCGGGTTCAAACCCGGCCGAAGTCAGCAGATTTTTAAGAGTGTTAAAATCCCTCAGTATGCCTTCCTCCGGAGGGGAAGTAAAGCCGGCGGTCCCATGTCATTGATTTATGGCATGAAAAAGAACCTTCCAATGCGATTGGTAGTGTGCAGCTAAATTTGTAGGTTATTTGGTTAGAAACGCTCTATCATCTTGTAACGTTCACCGCTGGGTGTTTGACAGTGGTGCGTCTGGTAGCCAAAGTTGGAACTACTTGAAATTGATTTTGCCCAGTTTCATTCATCTTCATTCATTTCATCTCTCATTAACCACTCTCATGAGTATGGCTTCAGAAAGATCATCCGGCTGTAAAAACTATCCGCGACATATAATTTCTTTGCATCTCATCCCGACCCCGTTGGAAAGGGGATTAATAAGGGGTGTACATACATCAAATTATAGAAACAGTTTGAAAAAAATATTTATGAGTAGTGTATTTGTAACAGTTCCGCAGCCTAATCCTCCTCACCCTCCTCACAAGATAGCGGCAGCCCGATAACTCTCGAACTTATCGTTGGATTTTGACAAATGAGGTGTCATTGAACTCGGGCTGACACCCCCTTTCCAATGGACAACATATTTCCACCCCAAAAATAAAACCTACCCTACTAGGGGGTGAAATTGTAATTTTTTAGAGAATCTCTGTTACCAATTGCAACATGTGAGAGTTTGAATGCCGATATGGAATAAAATGTTGTTCCACATAAAGTGCATATGTTCGGTGAATAGCCACTATGAATTAGCATGCCCACTCATGGCTTTTGAAGAGGGTGGGGGGGAGCGGATCTCTGTGGACGAGTCCTTGTGGGCAGGTCCTTGTGGACAGGTCCTTGTGGACAAGTCTGTGTGGACAGGTCCTTGTGGACGAGTCCTTGTCCCTTTGGACTGATCCCTTTGGACGGGTCCCTTTGGCCTGGTTCCTACGGACTAGCCCATGAATTTATTTAAATTATGTCAAAGGGCCTAACTACATTTGTGTGTGTTGAATTGACGTTGTTCACTAATCCCCCACTACTATAATGTAGTAACGATATGAAAGGAAAGTGATGAAATACATGTGAACACGTGTGAGATGTCATTATTAGCATTCTCCTTGTGAAACAAGTCACATCCTGTTTTGATTCATACGTGAGAAAATGCGAGTTCATGTGTAATATGATCTAACAAACTGGTGTTCACCTGTGCACGTGCACGATAAGAGCTAACAAGTCACAACCTGTTTTGGCAGTGGTGGGAATAAGGCTAGAGACATGTACGAGTAGTCAAATTACTCCGGCAGACAACCCCTTTCCTATGGATAACTTATTTCCACTCAAAAATAAAATCTACCCCTACTAGGGGGTGAAATAATAATTTTTAGGTAAAAGTCGCTTTCCATGTGCAACATGTGGGAGTTTATATGCCAATATGAAATTAAACTCGTTCCACATAAAATGCATGCATACAACTGAATGCCGCTATGATTTATCATTTTTGTTTTTGGTTTTACGAATGCGCAATTGAGGTTTTTGTAAGAGGGCGGGCTTTTTGAACAATGATTTATAGATACGTTTTTTTTACAAATTAACCAAAGATCCAAAAACTAATAGGTCATCGGCTTTTTAATATCTTATGAACTAAGAAAGCTAGGAACTTGTATGAGGGGTCGTTGGACTTGTGGTGACGCCCTGTTTTTGAATGTATTATTCATTTTTTGTCAAAAGGGCCTAACTGCACTTTCGTTAATATCTCGCTAACTAATAATCACAGAGGGTCGAGTGAGGTGTCATAGGACTTAAAATGGCCAACCCCTCCCCATGACCAATGAATTTACCAAAAAAAAAACCAGCAAGGTCATTAACCTAAGATTGTATCAACTAATAATCAGAGAGGGACAAGTGAGGTGTCACAAGACTCAGGATGGCCAACCCTTTTCCATGACCAACGAATTTACCCAAAATACCCAAAACAGCAAGGTCATTGACCTAAGATTTTATAAACTTATCAGTAGAGAGGGTCAAGTGAGGTGTCATAGGACTACGAATGGTTAACCCTTTCCCATGACCAATGAATTTACCTCAAAAATTCAAAACAGCAAGGTCATTGACCTGAGATTTTATAAACTAATAATCGGATATCAACATGTGAGGTGTCATAGGACTTAGAATGGTCAACCCTTTCCCATGGCTAATGAATTTACCCAAAAATACCCAATACATCAAGGTCATCGACCTGAGATTTTATAAACTTATAATCGGATATGGACATGTGAAATGTTTACAGTGAGTGATGAAACATAGCTAGGTAGTGAAAGAATTATTGTAGGCTACATGTATGGTGACTGACAAATCTTTCACCATTGGAACTTGTTTTCAGATCAATCTGCAGTACAGAGAGAGTATAGGTTATAGGTATGGGATAATACATGACAATTGGTGTATACAAAATCTGATTAATCGATTCAAGAAATAAGAGTAGTCAATCTTTAATTGATTGGTTAAATAGGATAGCTAAAATCCAAAATGGTGACTACATTGAACTAAACTGAACCAAGCTGAATCAAATCCAACCAAACCGAACCAAACTTAATCAAAAACAAGCCAATGGTTTAAGTGTAAAACTTGTGGTTGAATGTGGGCATTGGTAATGTCAGAAAGGAAAGGGATAACGCTCTACCTATAGAGGGTAAGGTAAAGCTAGTGCATGATGCTAATGCACACACACACAAGTACATGAACTACACACAACCATCCTATGCAGTTATTATGGGTTGACTGTTAAAACTTGCTCAGTGGTTACTGGGACAAGATGGTCGCTACACACAACAATTTTTATATACCTGAGGCTCATAATCTATACACACACTCACACACACTTGTTCTAAACTAAACTGTCTTGCTGGCAGAGCTCACACAGTAGGTAAATGACAGAAATGCTTGGCTAACAGAAATACAATCATTTTCGGTTGTCTAATGTTACCAGCTAAACATTACGTGCTATAGTGGTGAGCACATGTGCCTCTTTCACTGGAGATCTTAACTCGATTTCTAGCTCTAAGGCCTAGAACGAATCAAACTAAGAAAAAAGGGTATGGTGACGCAGTGGTTAAACTGTTAGCCTTTCACTAAGGTAGACTAGGGTTTGATTTTTGGTTAATATGCATGTCATAAACAATCAAATAAAAGCAGAGATAATGTTTAAAACTGATTACACTTGTCTCTTTTCAAATTATTACTTAGATTACAAATACAAACGTGGACTGGGTTTGACATACAGTTAATGCTTCCTATCACATACCAGACTGCAAGAAAGCCAAACAAGCAAAAGCAGTGGTAAAATCGCTATGTGTAGAGAAATACCTAATGGTTTTATGAACTGGCAAAGGTATGTCGCATAAACAGTGCAGGATACAATCCAGCAACCATATTTTTTTATCTCGTGGACAAGAGAAAACATATATATATAGAGAGAGATATATAGAAAGCTTGTGTGTGTGTGTGTGGGTAGCATTGGTTGTTTGACCAGAGAAAATACGGTGAGGTAGGGTGGGGAGAGGGAGTATTAGCACTTATATATGAATGGAAAATAGATTTTTTTCAATCGTTTTGTTTTTCAAAATGTAGTGGTAGATAGTCGTTTTTTGTAAAACATTCTTACTTGCAGTAGTAATAAGCCTCTATGGTTCCGCTAACACATAGATAGACTGTATTATTGCCATGGTCAAGCACTCACATTAAGATCATTTACAAAATCATAAAATGAAAAATAAAAATCTTGTTTTGGAAATATCGTTTTTCAACATACACACAAAATAAATACATAAAAAATTTGTAAACAGCAAATTGGAAAATCCATGTTTCCATATAGACAAAATTTAAAAACCTTAAACGGACATTTAAGAAAATATATGCAAATGGGAAATTGACAAATGTGTAAATATGAAAATGGAAAAATCCATGTTTCCATATCATGAAATTGAAAAACATCAAACTGTCATTTTAAAAAATGCAAATGGAAAATTGACAAATTGCAATGTGTGAAATGTGAAATTGAACAAATGGCTATCATTATAAAAAAAAGAACATGGTGCTCTATGGTTGAGGTGTGAATCAAACCCTCTCTACTTATTTGGACCACTCGAGACTGAGTAGACTAGTTTTAGTTGTCATACCACTTTTAAAAGTTTTTGTTAAATCTAGGAATTGAACCCAAGAGCTTGTAGGGGGGATCCAAGGTTATAATATGTTAAACAGATAGCCTTGAATGTAGGGTGTGGTAGTTATATAGAGATGAGACGTTTCGCTCGGGGCAGGGAGGCATGGAGATCTGCATCAAACCAATCAAAAGACTGACGACTCAAACAACAACATGTAGAGCTCACCAAAATAATGTTGTGTAACGGTAAATGTTAGTCAACGAACAGTAATGCATTACTAAAACCCATGACACGATACCTAAGAGCTTTTCTAAAATTATTTTAAAATGCCTTTAACCCTATATTAAACACCCAGTTCACAAGACTCATAACTGCAATGTTATGGTCAAACAAAACAAAATCTATATTTCAAAACAAACAAGTGGTTTAGTCAATGTATACTGGAAAAAGTTTTATAAACACTCAAGTCCACAAAAATAATTAAATTAGTAACTGTCAGGTTGACCGAGTGGTTATGGTGTTTGACTTAAGTTCAAATTTTCTGTACAAGAAAACAAGGGTTCGAATACCTTACCTGATATAACTATTGCCTCAACATGACTTGACCACACTGTATTATTGTGTACTCGGTACACTAACCATAGATAGAGTGTATTGTTTAAGGTCACTCTCTTTGCGAACATAGTCAGAGACTGTTGATGGTTAACAATTGCATTAATAGTGGGATATAGGGATAGCAATTAAGAAAAACAGACAATACCCATACACTTTTTTTTATTTATTTAATGTAAGTACTTGTACAATAGTTATATACAAACTACAACTCTCTTTTGTCTATTACTATCTAGTCCTTTTCGATCCACTTGCATAACAAGGCAGATGACTTTGTAGTTCAGCCCCTTAAAACAACAACAACACTACCTCTTGCATAGTCTGTGATGTTGATGACTCTTGAGGCGTGGAAGATGGATACAACATAACATTTACAACAGGGGTTAAACGTTGCTCAACAATCAATGCACTATTTTGAGTAGCAACATCTTTCTCTTGTACTAACTTATTAGCATTCTGATGATTTTTTGCCAACACCATCAGTGTTTTGTCTGGAGCACTACATTGATGATCACTCACACTTAAAACCACACCATTTCTACTTTTCATATTGCCTCGACATCTTGTTGACCTCTGTTTTGAGCATCGCCAGAATATTATTCCTTTTACATTTTGTCGTCTATAGTTATAAGAGTAGCCTTTATAGAGTACACGTTGTTTACCTCGGTTAGTTGTAGTAAGTTCCATAGTATTAACTAACCTGTTAGTATGATTTGCACACTACAAAGGTTATCTCTGTTCTGGTAATAGAATTATTTAGCGTTGGCTTTTATATTTAATATGTACAGTTAAAAGTGATAGAAAAGTGGTAGAAACGTGGTAGCAAAGTGGTAGACAAGTGGTAGACAATTGGTAACATAGTGGTAGAAAAGTGGTAGCAAAGTGGTAGCAAAGTGGTAGAAAAGTGGTAGAAAAGTGGTAGAAAAGTAGTAGAAAAGTGGTAGCAAAGTGGTAGAAAAGTGGTAGCAAAGTGGTAGCAAAGTGGTAGAAAAGTGGTAGCAAACTAGAAAAGTGGTAGAAAAGTGGTAGAAAAGTAGTAGAAAAGTGGTAGCAAAGTGGTAGAAAAGTGGTAGCAAACTAGAAAACTGGTAGCAAAGAGGTAGAAAATATTACATGTATTGTTAAGAAATAGTTTAAGCGGTTACATGGATTCATTACACTATAATTTTAGCATCACGAAGCTCATTTTCTATATCCAAAAGTTCTTCCTCATATTTAGTATGACCAGCCTGTTTACAGGTATGCAAGTACTGAAGCCGCTGGATTAGCTTATTGGGATTGTTCCAGTAAACAAATTTAACAAATGATTTTTTGGGTGTAAACCATTATCATCCTCATCATCATCATCATCATAATCATCATCATCATCATGGTTATCAACATCAATATAATTATCATCAATATAATCATCACTATTACTATCTAATCCTTTTTGTTCATCTTGCAATGCAACAACCTTTGGCATAGTTTGTGTTGTCTTTGATAGTGTTAGAGGTTTCTTAGACGTTAACGACTGTCCTAACATGTCTTTTTCAGGAGATAATAAATGCTCTTTAACAAACAAAGCACTATCTTGAGCCACACTATTTTTTTCTTGGTCTTGCTTTTTTACCTTGGTTAGAGTATTTTGTCCATTTAAATGAGTATTATTTTGAGATTTACAATGATGATCGATTGAAATAAGTATGTTGGAGCCTTTTGTTTTAATCATTCCTCGACACTTTTTAGATCGTTGTTTCGAACAGCACCAAATAACAGTTCCATTTTTATTAGTTCGTTTTACAATATATGCATATCCTTTATAGTAAGCACATGGCTTACCATAGCTAGTCGTTGATACTTCCATGTCGACTGTTGAGCATAAACTAATCTCTAGTAAAGTTAACTCGATAATAAAAATGATAGTTTGTAGTATGAGCAGTTTAAAGTAAGAGCAAAAGTGAGAGTCAAATGGTAGAAAAGTGTTAGCAAAGTGGTGGAAGAGTGGTAGCAGTTTATAGTAGTCATGATCTTTTTTACCAGAATGTGATTTGAGTAAATGTAATTTCTAAACCTTAGCAGTGAGTAGTCAGTTAGTCTTGGTTCAGACAAGCGTAAACAGTTCTCCAATGAATCAGAGATCAAGATTTTCATTATGAAACAGTTGTGTGTAACCAATTAGGTATCGGTACTTGATAGCTTCACACATGAACAAAAATTCCAACATATCTGACATCAGATTTTCATTATGAAACAGTTGTGTGTAACCAATTAGGTATCGGTACTTGATAGCTTCACACATGAACAAAAATTCCAACATATCTGACATGAAATACATGATTTGAAAGTTGACAAAGAATATCCAATCAACCATTGTAGTTGCAATGTCAAACACAAAGACAAAATCAGCATGAACTTTTAAGTTACAGGAAAATTCTATGAAATAGACTATGCATGAAATTTGGAAATACACATTAGAAGTTTGCAACACCATCCTTCTAGCCTATATAAATTATCGACATGGAAAGTGTGCACTGCCCCTAACATTAAACCAATTTATCAATAACGCAAGTCAACAATCAAAACATTTTGCCTTGAGTCTATCATTTAATGCATATATTCTGTCTACATTGAACAGTAACAAAAAACGCCATTCATAATTAATTAAGTTTGCTTTAATTCGTTATGTAATGATAAATACATATTTAAAGTTTTGGCTGACTGTTCAGAGTGAATCGGCTTTGAACACATAAGAGAGGGAATATTTTAAGACTTAACCTCTGCTCACCTAACATAACCTAAATTTACCTAACCTAACCTTGTCATATAGGTAAGAAACGGGTCAAGCTATGCTTTCGACTACCGAGTTTCAGCTACTTTTCAAGGTTACTCTCCCGAAAAGGACCTGTCCACAGGGACCCGTCAAGAATGACTCCATTCAAAAAGGGCCCTTCCAAAGGGGCTAGTCAACAGGGACCAGTCCAAAGGGACAAATCAACAGGGATCAATGAAAAGGGGGAAGCGCATCATGTAAGTCGTTGCGCGCCGCCGCCGTGGGAACATAGGTGTTTATCAGCAGTCTCCGGCAATGTTCGGGAGTGTAACCTTGAAAAGTAGCTGAAACTCGGTAGTCGAAAGCATAGCTTGACCCGTTTCTTACCTATATGACAAGGTTAGGTTAGGTAAATTTAGGTTATGTTAGGTGAGCAGAGGTTAAGTCTTAAAATATTCCCTCTCTTATGTGTTCAAAGCCGATTCACTCTGAACAGTCAGCCAAAATTTTAAATATGTATTTATCATTACATAACGAATTAAAGCAAACTTAATTAATTATGAATGGCGTTTTTTGTTACTGTTCAATGTAGACAGAATATATGCATTGAATGATAGACTCAAGACAAAATGTTTTGATTGTTGACTTGCGTTATTGATAAATTGGTTTAATGTTAGGGGCAGTGCACACTTTCCATGTCGATAATTTATATAGGATAGAAAGATGGTGTTGCAAACTTCTAATGTGCATTTCCAAATTTCATGCATAGTCTATTTCATAGAATTTTCCTGTAACTTAAAAGTTCATGCTGATTTTGTCTTTGTGTTTGACATTGCAACTACAATGGTTGATTGGATATTCTTTGTCAACTTTCAAATCATGTATTTCATGTCAGATATGTTGGATTTTTTTTTTCATGTGTGAAGCTATCAAGTACCGATACCTAATTGGTTACACACAACTGTTTCATAATGAAAATCTGATGTCAGATATGTTGGAATTTTTGTTCATGTGTGAAGCTATCAAGTACCGATACCTAATTGGTTACACACAACTGTTTCATAATGAAAATCTTGATCTCTGATTCATTGGAGAACTGTTTACGCTTGTCTGAACCAAGACTAACTGACTACTCACTGCTAAGGTTTAGAAATTACATTTACTCAAATCACATTCTGGTAAAAAAGATCATGACTACTATAAACTGCTACCACTCTTCCACCATTTTGCTAACACTTTTCTACCATTTGACTCTCACTTTTGCTCTTACTTTAAACTGCACATACTACAAACTATCATTTTTATTATCGAGTTAACTTTACTAGAGATTAGTTTATGCTCAACAGTCGACATGGAAGTATCAACGACTAGCTATGGTAAGCCATGTGCTTACTATAAAGGATATGCATATATTGTAAAACGAACTAATAAAAATGGAACTGTTATTTGGTGCTGTTCGAAACAACGATCTAAAAAGTGTCGAGGAATGATTAAAACAAAAGGCTCCAACATACTTATTTCAATCGATCATCATTGTAAATCTCAAAATAATACTCATTTAAATGGACAAAATACTCTAACCAAGGTAAAAAAGCAAGACCAAGAAAAAAATAGTGTGGCTCAAGATAGTGCTTTGTTTGTTAAAGAGCATTTATTATCTCCTGAAAAAGACATGTTAGGACAGTCGTTAACGTCTAAGAAACCTCTAACACTATCAAAGACAACACAAACTATGCCAAAGGTTGTTGCATTGCAAGATGAACAAAAAGAATTAGATAGTAATAGTGATGATGATTATATTGATGATAATTATATTGATGATGATAACCATGATGATGATGATGATGAGGATGATAATGGTTTACACCCAAAAAAATCATTTGTTAAATTTGTTTACTGGAACAATCCCAATAAGCTAATCCAGCGGCTTCAGTACTTGCATACCTGTAAACAGGCTGGTCATACTAAATATGAGGAAGAACTTTTGGATATAGAAAATGAGCTTCGTGATGCTAAAATTATAGTGTAATGAATCCATGTAACCGCTTAAACTATTTCTTAACAATACATGTAATATTTTCTACCACTTTGCTACCACTTTTCTAGTTTGCTCCCACTTTTCTACCACTTTGCTACCACTTTTCTACTACTTTTCTACCACTTTTCTACCACTTTTCTAGTTTGCTACCACTTTTCTACCACTTTGCTACCACTTTGCTACCACTTTTCTACCACTTTGCTACCACTTTTCTACTACTTTTCTACCACTTTTCTACCACTTTTCTACCATTTTGCTACCACTTTGCTACCACTTTTCTACCACTATGTTACCAATTGTCTACCACTTGTCTACCACTTTGCTACCACGTTTCTACCACTTTTCTATCACTTTTAACTGTACATATTAAATATAAAAGCCAACGCTAAATAATTCTATTACCAGAACAGAGATAACCTTTGTAGTGTGCAAATCATACTAACAGGTTAGTTAATACTATGGAACTTACTACAACTAACCGAGGTAAACAACGTGTACTCTATAAAGGCTACTCTTATAACTATAGACGACAAAATGTAAAAGGAATAATATTCTGGCGATGCTCAAAACAGAGGTCAACAAGATGTCGAGGCAATATGAAAAGTAGAAATGGTGTGGTTTTAAGTGTGAGTGATCATCAATGTAGTGCTCCAGACAAAACACTGATGGTGTTGGCAAAAAATCATCAGAATGCTAATAAGTTAGTACAAGAGAAAGATGTTGCTACTCAAAATAGTGCATTGATTGTTGAGCAACGTTTAACCCCTGTTGTAAAAGTTATGTTGTATCCATCTTCCACGCCTCAAGAGTCATCAACATCACAGACTATGCAAGAGGTAGTGTTGTTGTTGTTTTAAGGGGCTGAACTACAAAGTCATCTGCCTTGTTATGCAAGTGGATCGAAAAGGACTAGATAGTAATAGACAAAAGTGAGTTGTAGTTTGTATATAACTATTGTACAAGTACTTACATTAAATAAATAAAAAAAAGTGTATGGGTATTGTCTGTTTTTCTTAATTGCTATCCCTATATCCCACTATTAATGCAATTGTTAACCATCAACAGTCTCTGACTATGTTCGCAAAGAGAGTGACCTTAAACAATACACTCTATCTATGGTTAGTGTACCGAGTACACAATAATACAGTGTGGTCAAGTCATGTTGAGGCAATAGTTATATCAGGTAAGGTATTCGAACCCTTGTTTTCTTGTACAGAAAATTTGAACTTAAGTCAAACACCATAACCACTCGGTCAACCTGACAGTTACTAATTTAATTATTTTTGTGGACTTGAGTGTTTATAAAACTTTTTCCAGTATACATTGACTAAACCACTTGTTTGTTTTGAAATATAGATTTTGTTTTGTTTGACCATAACATTGCAGTTATGAGTCTTGTGAACTGGGTGTTTAATATAGGGTTAAAGGCATTTTAAAATAATTTTAGAAAAGCTCTTAGGTATCGTGTCATGGGTTTTAGTAATGCATTACTGTTCGTTGACTAACATTTACCGTTACACAACATTATTTTGGTGAGCTCTACATGTTGTTGTTTGAGTCGTCAGTCTTTTGATTGGTTTGATGCAGATCTCCATGCCTCCCTGCCCCGAGCGAAACGTCTCATCTCTATATAACTACCACACCCTACATTCAAGGCTATCTGTTTAACATATTATAACCTTGGATCCCCCCTACAAGCTCTTGGGTTCAATTCCTAGATTTAACAAAAACTTTTAAAAGTGGTATGACAACTAAAACTAGTCTACTCAGTCTCGAGTGGTCCAAATAAGTAGAGAGGGTTTGATTCACACCTCAACCATAGAGCACCATGTTCTTTTTTTTATAATGATAGCCATTTGTTCAATTTCACATTTCACACATTGCAATTTGTCAATTTTCCATTTGCATTTTTTAAAATGACAGTTTGATGTTTTTCAATTTCATGATATGGAAACATGGATTTTTCCATTTTCATATTTACACATTTGTCAATTTCCCATTTGCATATATTTTCTTAAATGTCCGTTTAAGGTTTTTAAATTTTGTCTATATGGAAACATGGATTTTCCAATTTGCTGTTTACAAATTTTTTATGTATTTATTTTGTGTGTATGTTGAAAAACGATATTTCCAAAACAAGATTTTTATTTTTCATTTTATGATTTTGTAAATGATCTTAATGTGAGTGCTTGACCATGGCAATAATACAGTCTATCTATGTGTTAGCGGAACCATAGAGGCTTATTACTACTGCAAGTAAGAATGTTTTACAAAAAACGACTATCTACCACTACATTTTGAAAAACAAAACGATTGAAAAAAATCTAATTTCCATTCATATATAAGTGCTAATACTCCCTCTCCCCACCCTACCTCACCGTATTTTCTCTGGTCAAACAACCAATGCTACCCACACACACACACACAAGCTTTCTATATATCTCTCTCTATATATATATGTTTTCTCTTGTCCACGAGATAAAAAATTATGGTTGCTGGATTGTATCCTGCACTGTTTATGCGACATACCTTTGCCAGTTCATAAAACCATTAGGTATTTCTCTACACATAGCGATTTTACCACTGCTTTTGCTTGTTTGGCTTTCTTGCAGTCTGGTATGTGATAGGAAGCATTAACTGTATGTCAAACCCAGTCCACGTTTGTATTTGTAATCTAAGTAATAATTTGAAAAGAGACAAGTGTAATCAGTTTTAAACATTATCTCTGCTTTTATTTGATTGTTTATGACATACATATTAACCAAAAATCAAACCCTAGTCTACCTTAGTGAAAGGCTAACAGTTTAACCACTGCGTCACCATACCCTTTTTTCTTAGTTTGATTCGTTCTAGGCCTTAGAGCTAGAAATCGAGTTAAGATCTCCAGTGAAAGAGGCACATGTGCTCACCACTATAGCACGTAATGTTTAGCTGGTAACATTAGACAACCGAAAATGATTGTATTTCTGTTAGCCAAGCATTTCTGTCATTTACCTACTGTGTGAGCTCTGCCAGCAAGACAGTTTAGTTTAGAACAAGTGTGTGTGAGTGTGTGTATAGATTATTAGCCTCAGGTATATAAAAATTGTTGTGTGTAGCGACCATCTTGTCCCAGTAACCACTGAGCAAGTTTTAACAGTCAACCCATAATAACTGCATAGGATGGTTGTGTGTAGTTCATGTACTTGTGTGTGTGTGCATTAGCATCATGCACTAGCTTTACCTTACCCTCTATAGGTAGAGCGTTATCCCTTTCCTTTCTGACATTACCAATGCCCACATTCAACCACAAGTTTTACACTTAAACCATTGGCTTGTTTTTGATTAAGTTTGGTTCGGTTTGGTTGGATTTGATTCAGCTTGGTTCAGTTTAGTTCAATGTAGTCACCATTTTGGATTTTAGCTATCCTATTTAACCAATCAATTAAAGATTGACTACTCTTATTTCTTGAATCGATTAATCAGATTTTGTATACACCAATTGTCATGTATTATCCCATACCTATAACCTATACTCTCTCTGTACTGCAGATTGATCTGAAAACAAGTTCCAATGGTGAAAGATTTGTCAGTCACCATACATGTAGCCTACAATAATTCTTTCACTACCTAGCTATGTTTCATCACTCACTGTAAACATTTCACATGTCCATATCCGATTATAAGTTTATAAAATCTCAGGTCGATGACCTTGATGTATTGGGTATTTTTGGGTAAATTCATTAGCCATGGGAAAGGGTTGACCATTCTAAGTCCTATGACACCTCACATGTTGATATCCGATTATTAGTTTATAAAATCTCAGGTCAATGACCTTGCTGTTTTGAATTTTTGAGGTAAATTCATTGGTCATGGGAAAGGGTTAACCATTCGTAGTCCTATGACTCCTCACTTGACCCTCTCTACTGATAAGTTTATAAAATCTTAGGTCAATGACCTTGCTGTTTTGGGTATTTTGGGTAAATTCGTTGGTCATGGAAAAGGGTTGGCCATCCTGAGTCTTGTGACACCTCACTTGTCCCTCTCTGATTATTAGTTGATACAATCTTAGGTTAATGACCTTGCTGTTTTTTTTGGTAAATTCATTGGTCATGGGGAGGGGTCGGCCATTTTAAGTCCTATGACACCTCACTCGACCCTCTGTGATTATTAGTTAGCGAGATATTAACGAAAGTGCAGTTAGGCCCTTTTGACAAAAAATGAATAATACATTCAAAAACAGGGCGTCACCACAAGTCCAACGACCCCTCATACAAGTTCCTAGCTTTCTTAGTTCATAAGATATTAAAAAGCCGATGACCTATTAGTTTTGGATCTTTGGTTAATTTGTAAAAAACGTATCTATAAATCATTATTCAAAAAGCCCGCCCTCTTACAAAAACCTCAATTGCGCATTCGTAAAACAAAAACAAAAAATGATAAATCATAGGGGCATTCAGTTGTATGCATGCACTTTATGTGGAACGAGTTTAATTTCATATTGGCATATAAACTCCCACATGTTGCACATGGAAAGCGACTTTTACCTAATTTTTTTTATTTCACCCCCTAGTAGGGGTAGATTTTATTTTTGAGTGGAAATAAGTTATCCATAGGAAAGGGGTTGTCTGCCGGAGTAATTTGACTACTCGTACATGTCTCTAGCCTTATTCCCACCACTGCCAAAACAGGTTGTGACTTGTTAGCTCTTATCGTGCACGTGCACAGGTGAACACCTGTGTGTTAGATCATATTACACATGAACTCGCATTTTCTCACGTATGAATCAAAACAGGATGTGACTTGTTTCACAAGGAGAATGCTAATAATGACATCTCACACGTGTTCACATGTATTTCATCACTTTCCTTTCATATCGTTATTACATTATAGTAGTGGGGGATTAGTGAACAACGTCAATTCAACACACACAAATGTAGTTAGGCCCTTTGACATAATTTAAATAAATTCATGGGCTAGTCCGTAGGAACCAGGCCAAAGGGACCCGTCCAAAGGGATCAGTCCAAAGGGACAAGGACTCGTCCAAAAGGACTTGTCCACAAGGACCTGTCCACACAGACCTGTCCACAAGGACCTGCCCACAAGGACTCGTCCACAGAGATCCGCTCCCCCCCCACCCTCTTCAAAAGCCATGAGTGGGCATGCTAATTCATAGTGGCTATTCACCGAACATATGCACTTTATGTGGAACAACATTTCATTCCATATCGGCATTCAAACTCTCACATGTTGCAATTGGTAACAGAGATTCTCTAAAAAATTACAATTTCACCCCCTAGTAGGGTAGGTTTTATTTTTGGGGTGGAAATATGTTGTCCATTGGAAAGGGGGTGTCAGCCCGAGTTCAATGACACCTCATTTGTCAAAATCCAACCATAAGGTCGAGAGTTATCGGGCTGCCGCCATCTTGTGAGGAGGGTGAGGAGGAGGAGGCTGCGGAACTGTTACAAATACACTACTTTTATGCCATTGGGATATTGCCGTGTGAAAGTAAAATTTGAAATTTCTAGGTGTTTCGAGAGGAACCTTCCCTCCTTTTCTCCTTTTAGGTAGATTTCATTAGAAAGCTAACTATTGCAATGGGTACCATGTTTCGACTTCCGGAAAATTTCGACATATCTTCGCGATTCACATCCCCCAGACCCCAAAACCACCGTCAGTTCAAAAGTTTATATATAATTTATGTATATATGTATCTATCTATCTATATATATATATATATATATATATATATCAGTTTCTTGTGGACACGATAACTGCCGTAATTTTGCACCAATCACTTTGAATTTTTTTACATAATATGTATCCCTATAAAATCTCGGTCGAGTTCGTTAATAGGCAAAATCGGTCGAAGGGGGTGAAAATGGGGGGCTTTTTTCGAAAAAGTGAAATTTCGCTATAACTCTCTTAATACGTGAAATATCGAATCCATTCAAAGTTCATAATATGTGTCGGATAAGTGCCAAAAATTTATGTCAAATAAGTTTTTTGATTGCACCAACCCTTGACCAAAGGGGTGGAAAAAAGTGGGTTTTTCGTGAAACATTAATCATTTCTCTCTTAATAGGCACAATATCAAAACCGTACAAAATGGAAAATATTCCCCTAATAATTATCTAAAACTTTTGTCTGAAAGAATTTTTGATATGACCCACCATTACGCCAAGGGATGAGAAAAATGATTTCGGTATTTTAAAAAATGCCAAGTGCCATCAGAGGTTACCATAACAACGCTTTTAAATTGATAAGGGATGATCTATCAGAGGTTGCCAAGACAACGCCATTGACGAGATCACATTCATTTTTAGCCTACTTTTCACACTTTTCAAAAATGAGGAATAAGTAGACTTATAAGATATATACGGGAAAATGTGTCTGTCTGTCTGTCTGTCTGTCTTTCTGTCTGTCTGTCTGGCTGTGTGTGTCCCCCCCCCCCTTATCATCTCCTAAACGGCTGCAGCAATCGAAACCAAATTTAGTATGAGTAAAGATGTATACCGGAATATCTCAGGCCCCATATTTGAAAAAGATGCCAGTGCTACCAACTGCTAAAAAAACGCAATAGAAATTTGAGCTCCATGTTGGATATCTTGGAAGGTATACAAGGGAGCTATTCTAAAATTGGCACACATGTAGATAATACTATTTCAGTTTAATTTCCAGGTGGCCAACCATGACAGCGTTGCCAAAATAATTTTAAGCCTTCTGATAAGTCCAATTATTAAATGCATATAACTTCTACACTATCAATTGGATTTCAACCAAATTTTGTATGTAATATGTGTACATAAACGTATATGAATGAGTGTATTCTTAAGAGCCACCAGGGCTGACAACTGTTAATAATTGCTCTCTATTTTGTATCCAAATATATCAGAAAGTATGCAAGCCGACAGCTTTAAAATATGCACACGTAAATTATCCGACCTTCTACATTAATTTGGAGTAACTTATATACGTCAGTTCTACCAACATGATTCTAAGCCTGCTGATAGGACCAATTTTTAAATACATGTAACTTCTATACCAACAAATGGATTTCATCCAAAATTGGCATAAAAATATATAATATTTCAGATTATTTATGACCAGCACTCGCATGACATTGTTGCCAACATGCTTTTACGTGTACTAATAGATCCAATGTCTAAATCCATGTAACGTCCTTTGGACTTCAACCGCATTTTGTATTCTGTACCTTAGGAGACGGAAGTAAGAATATATGCAGTCACCAGAGCTGCCAATGTATTGCTCTATTAGGCTACATTATGCCTAGTATACCTTATTTCGAACTAATTAAGACATTTCAATATTACCCACTTAATTTCGTCATTATTCTAGATAGGTTCATATACTGTAGATTAATCTATGGCATGAATCTTAATTTTTAGAAAAGTAGGCTCTTTAGTTCGTCACGGAACTTCTTGTTCCATCTGACTATGAGGGAAGCGGCTAACTGGTAGCATGCTGAACTTCTATGCCCAAGGTAGTGGATCAAAGCCGGCCAAAGTCGCCGGATTTTCTAAGAGCGCTAAAAATCCGTCAGCATGCTTTCCTTCGGAGGGAAGTTACAACGTTCGTTGCAAGTTGCTGGTTGCGGTGGCATCTAGCAGCCAAGTTCACAGCTAGGTGTCGTTGACGTTAGTATTTGGTACAAAATTAGGTACTACTACTTAAAATTGACCGTCTGCAGACCTTACCTGAATTACAGACTAATACAGTCATCACAAATAACACCGTTTATCAGACAGATTCTACACACACCCAATGTACACGGGGTTACATGACCACCTTGTCGCAGCCCTTAAACTGAGGAACCAACCAACATCTCTGCGGGAGATAAAATTTTGTGTGAAGAAGTAACAGACTGTTAGATAGTTACACATTAGTTCCAAACCTTGCATAAGGACAGTGTGATCACAATTATAAAAATTAACCCCAAATGACAAGAAGGTTACCATCCACATAAGACAGTAAAATGATAAAAGTATGCATAGAAAGACGAAAAAATGTTAACTAACCTCCAATTGTAAAATACATTCTCGCAATAAATGAGGTCTGATCCTCCCACGAAAACCTGCATATTTTGCTTGTTATAGCCTATCCCCTAGTTTGCCCGGTGAAATCTACCTCCGCCTTCCGGCGTGCCGAGAGGACTTTTTTTTATCATTTCAAATGATCTTGACGACTTCGTCGTTAAGCTTTGGGTCTAACGTTATGCGAGACGGAGACGGCTGCGTTACGGAGACGGAGAATGTGACGTCATGCAGCCGCGCGGGAAGCCTAAGTTAATGGGTAAAGGACGGCGAGTGCGTGACGTCATGCAGCCACGCGGGAAGCCTAAGTTATTGGTTAATGGAGTCTGTTGAAAGAGTCCTGGGGCGTCGAGCGACCTGGGGCTTCGAGCGAAGCGAAAAGAATTCAGGGTGACTCCCAAAGAGGTGTACAAGATGCCAGATAAGAATACAGGATGACTCCTAATAAGATATACAAGATGCCAGATTAGAATACAGGGTGACTCCTATAGATGTGCACAAGATGTCAGACAAGAATACAGGGTGACTCCTAAAGAGGTGTGCAGGAAGTCACACAAGAATACAGGGTGACTCCTAATGAGATATACAAGATGCCAGATAAGAATACAGGATGACTCCTAATAAGATATACAAGATGCCAGATTAGAATACAGGGTGACTCCTATAGAGGTGCACAAGATGTCAGACAAGAATACAGGGTGACTCCTAAGAGGTGTGCAGGAAGTCACACAAGAATACAGGGTGACTCCTAAGAGGTGTGCAGGAAGTCACACAAGAATACAGGGTGACTCCTAAGGAGATATACAAGATGCCAAATAAGAAAACAAGGTGACTCTTAAAGAGGTGTACAAGATGGCAGATAAGAATGCAGGGTGTCTCCTAAAGAGGTGCACAAGATGTCAGACAAGAATACAGGGTGCCTCCAAATGAGATATACAAGATGCCTGATAAGAATACAGGGTGACTCTTAAAGAGGTGTGCAGGAAGTCACACAAGAATACAGGGCGACTCCTAAAGAGATATACAAGATGCCAAATAAGAAAACAAGGTGACTCTTAAAGAGGTGTACAAGATGGCAGATAAGAATGCAGGGTGTCTCCTAAAGAGGTGCACAAGATGTCAGACAAGAATACAGGGTGCCTCCAAATGAGATATACAAGATGCCTGATAAGAATACAGGGTGACTCCTATGGAGGAGCACAAGATGTCAGACAAGAATACAGGGTGACTCCTAAAGAGGTGTGCAGGATTTCAGAGCAAAATACGGTACAAGATGCCAGATAAGAATACAGGGTGACTCCTAAAGAGATATACAAGATGCCAGAGAGGAATACATGGTGACTCTAAACAGGTGCACAAGATGGCAGAGAAGAATACAGGGCGACTCCTAAAGAGGTGCACAAGATGTCACACAAGAATACAGGGTGACTACTAAAGAGATGTACCAGATGCCAGATAACAATACAGGGTGCCTCCTAAAGAGGTGTGCAGCATGTCAGAGCAAAATACAGGGTGACTCTTAAAGAGGTTTCCAAGATATCAGATTCAAGTAATGGGTGAACCTTAAAGAGTTGTAAGAGATGTCAGACTCAAATACAGAGGTGCCCGCGCGGGAAGCCTAAGTTAATGGGTAATGGAGTCTGTTGAAAGAGCCCTCCTGAGCCTTTCTAACATCTGTAGCATTTGTAGCATGCGTCATTTGAAATGATATAACGTCTAGTCTTTCATACTGACTGTAATTTCTTTGTTTGTATTCTATTAAAAAAAGGAGGCAAGATTTCTCCTAAACGTCTAGAATGTTAAATTTTATTTTCACTCGGCAATATCCCAAAAGCATGAAAAAGCCTTACCCCTTTAGCTTATAGGGCAGAATATTATTAAAGATATTTTTAAATTATTTAATTTTTGGCCAAACTATAATTATTAATATTGTATTTCTTGTTTTCTTTATCATCTTAATGTTCATATTTCTTTCGATAATTTTCATTTTTATTTTATTTTTATAATCTCAAATTAATACAATTTTAATTTCAATTTTATTTAA
The DNA here is from genome assembly GCA_946902985.2 of Meconema thalassinum. NCBI lineage: Eukaryota > Metazoa > Arthropoda > Insecta > Orthoptera > Tettigoniidae > Meconema > Meconema thalassinum. The sequence continues at coordinate 299,178,782 of OX336396.1, read as the reverse complement.
TTTTTTAATATTTAAAATTTTTTATTCCAATTTTTATTAACATATTTTAATTTCGCACTCTTTAATTTTAAATGCTATTATTAAAAAAATATCAAGCAACTTAGATATATTTGGTTTTCAGTAATATTAACTGCCACAAAATAATAATAATAATAATAATAATAATAATAATAATAATAATAATAATACGTTTATTGTATCCAATGGCCATGCAGAAGCACAGAGAATTAGACCTAATAATGATAATAATTATTCTTCTATATATGCCTATGGCTGCAAGATTCAACCATCAGCATCTTTGACAGTATAAATTGTGTTTATAGTTGGTAGTAAATATACATACCTCTGACCTATAAAGCCTTCATCAACATATAGTTTGAAAAAATATTGTAATTTGACGTCGTGATCATAAGCTACGAGATCTTCTGCAAGCCGAGCCACAGGATGTGATTTTTCACCGAGAAAATATCACATGAATCGAACTCGGCCCACCCTGGTAAGACACAAGCTGCTTACCCACTTAGCCATCATATCAATACGAAGCAGTCGTGGCAGAATGGTTTTACGTAGAACATTTCCTTTGCAGGTCATTTTATGGATTCATTCGAGTACCCTAATACAATCTCGTTTTCAGAGAATTGCTGAATTATTGTAAGTTTAATTAGAGACGGAATTTTAAATGGCAAGGTTCTCTGATGAGCGATTATACCATGTTTTAATTTAAAACAACAACGTACTCGCGTTACAAAAATAACGATGATGTCAGTGGCGTTTAAGGTAAATATAATCAACGCAGTAAATCAAACTTTTATGAAAGTAGTAACGATGGGTTGTGCTTCTTGTGTTCGCCTTGCATGCGCTCTTTTCATGGGTTTTCAGGAACGATTCAGTAATTGAAATCAGCCAAACATTTAAAAATAAGATGGAAAGTCGGTTACCCGAGTTTCAGCCTATAGAACACTCATGTCCAACACCAAAACCTTTTTAATTTTCCCGCGAGTGATCGCTGGATTTTTAAAACCAAGATGTTCAGTAAAGAACATATAGCCTACTTTGTCCTAAATGCATGGATATAGTTATAACTCTTTCTCCTTTTCAAGGAGTATAATTGAATGTTTGTTGTAGTAGCTTTGTTTAAATACAACGTGCTATACGGATATAATACGTTGATTGATTGAATCCTCACCTGAATTATAAATACACACACATTAATACAGCCATCGCAATAACCCAGGTTATCAGACAAAATTCAACAATCACCCAAATACACGGGGCCAAATGGCCATGATGTGAAGTATTCTCCACCTGTCGAGTTAGTTATTATTGTTTTAAAGGGTGGAACAACAAGGTCATCCGCATCTCACCTGGACAGTGCTCCGGCTTGATACAGCCGTGTTGTAATTTAAAACAGGAAGGTGGAGCAATCCACTCGCTCGAGAAAGTAAATCTAATCACAAGAGTTGAAATGAATTGTTCATACACATATTAATTACTGGCTTATGTGAATTAAATATGACGCTTCTTGTGCTCTCTGGCGGCGATGTGTAGATTGAAATGTTTTACCAAAATTAGAGAAACACAAGAATCTAGAGGTGCTTCTTGTCCCTCTTCGTTCCACATGTATTCTGTTGAGTGGAGTTCACAAAATTCTGGAAATGATGGAATCTGAGAAGAGGTTGGTCGATTACTACCTGCATACATCGTGACTGGAACTATTAAAATGTGAACTAGTGTTATTGCGCTGGAAGGAGACGTGATTACAACATTCCTGAGAAAATTTATAGATGTATTGGTATTTTACTTGTTCTATTGCGATAAGCTGTTGGAAGGAGACGTGATTACAACATTCCTGAGAAAATTCATAGATGTACTTGTATTGGTATTTTAATATCTGCACCTTGATTTGCTAGCATGGAGTAAAGAAACTATGGTGAAGTTAATATAATGGATGCGAACCAGACTTTATATAAATAACATGCAAGATGGCTGCTGCGGATTTGAAATTGTAGTAGTGGTGATTTGGTGAACTGAAGAACTAGATCGTCAAGAAAAGCAAAGAGACCTATTCTAATTGTATATTTGGGGAGAAGAGATATAACATATAAAATCTTAAAAATGTATACCTGTCCGACGTTAATGGACTTCGACACCGGCTAACCGATTGCATTGACATTTTGTAGAGTTGTAGTGCACACCCCAAGGAAGGTTTTTGACAACAATAATTTTAGATAGTCCTCTCCATTCCTTTCAATTATGCCCTTTGGCACAAATTTACACCGTTGTTCTTGGCTCAAATCTACAGCTTTTCACCGATCTGAACCCAATTTTACGTACTTACCATTTGGAACAAGACGAGTAACACTATCTACTTGAAAATTCGGACAAACCTCTCTATTCCTTTCATTGGCCCTTTGGCAAAAATACTGAATTTCCATGCCCCACAAGCTTTATAATTTTATTTAAGGGCGTCATCACGAGGATGGGGACTTACAGCATTGGCGAGGATTCGTTATTTTAAAGTATCAGTGGGAAAAAGAATCCTTGCTTCTATGCATACTTTATTTGATTTTCTCTGTTTTGCCGACATAATCCATACAATATTTTAGGGTCTTTTTTATACAGGTGGTGACACTGTTCGTACGGAAGTTCTCGACACTGGCGTCTATCTATTTAACCGTCTATTATTCTTTCATGCAAATATTATCTCTTACGATGACAGAATGAAAGCAGAATGGGACCACGAGGTATGGCGTTTCCATGGTATTGATGTGTCGGAAACCAACATGATATTTTGATGTACTATATTATTTATAGAGGTGGATTGTGGGGTCTGAAATGAGGCTTGATTTTGAGTCTAATTTTATTGTCTCTGCGCCGCTTATTGTATGCGAGTATTTGGATCCTTACGACGGTTTACAATGGTATGATTGTTTCTATTTTGCACGGTATGCCTTCTTACTCTTTACTGATTTCTTTTTAGCCTACTTTCGACTTTTGCAAAAAATGAAAGTAGACTTATGAGATCAACACAGGGCGAAAAGAGTGTGTCTGTCTGTGTGTGTGTATGTGTGTGTGTGAGTCTGTGTGTGTGTGTGTATGTGTGTGTGTGAGTCTGCGTGTGTGTGTGTCTGTGTGTGTGTGAGTGTGTGTACTCTGAATGTCTGTCCCCCCCTATCAATTCGAACACGGTGAATGCGAATTGAACTAAATTTGGTACAAAGGTAGCACTAGCAAAGGACACCTCAGTGTCATGTTTTATATCGCCGCCATCTTGACGGAAACGTAATGGCGGCCACACAAATGTTCAAAGCTTAAATCAAATTACGACTAACCTAATCATCCGATCTCTACCAAATTTTGCAACAACATACCTTTATGGGGGGAGCATCCTTTGACCAAACCAATAGGCCATCAGCGTAATAGTTTGCGGATGATGGCCATCTTTGTGTGAAAATGGTTTCCCCCTATTAATTCGAACACGGTGCAACCGAATGGAACGAAATTTGGTACAGAGGTAGTACTAACAAAAGGCACCTCAGTGTCATGTTTTATATCGCCGCCATCTTGACGGAAACGTAATGGCGGCCACACAAATGTTCAAAGCTTAAATCAAATTACGACTAACCTAATCATCCGATCTCTACCAAATTTTGCAACAACATACCTTTATGGGGGGAGCATCCTTTGACCAAACTAATAGGTCATCAGCGTAATAGTTTGCGGATGGCGGCCATCTTTGTGTGAAAATCGATTCCCCCTATTAATTCGAACACGGTGCAACCGAATGGAACGAAATTTGGTTCAGAGGTAGTACTAACAAAAGGCACCTCAGTGTCATGTTTTATATCGCCGCCATCTTGACGGAAACGTAATGGCGGCCACACAAATGTTCAAAGCTTAAGTTAAATTACGACTAACATAACCATCCGATCTCTACCAAACTTTGCAACAACATTTCTTTATGGAGGAAGCATCCTTTGACCAATCTAATAGGTTATTAGCCTAATAGTTTGCGGATGGCGGCCATCTTTATGTGAAAATTGATTCCCCCTATTAATTCGAACACGGTGGAACCGAATGAACGAAATTTGGTACAGAGTTAGCACTAGCAAAGTGCACCTCAGTGTCATGTTTCATATCGCCGCCGTCTTGACAGAAACGTAATGGCGGCCACACAAATGTTCAAAGCTTAAGTTAAATTACGACTAACATAACCATCCGATCTCTACCAAACTTTGCAACAACATTCCATTATGGAGGAAACATCCTTTGACCAATCTAATAGGTTATTAACCTAATAATTTGCGGGTGGCGGCCATCTTTATGTCAAAATTGATTCCCCCTATTAATTCGAACACGGTGGAACCGAATGGAACGAAATTTGGTACAGAGGTAGCACTAGCAAAGGGCACCTCAGTGTCATGTTTTATATCGCCGCCATCTTGACTGAAACGTAATGGCGGCCACACGAATGTTCAAAGCTTAAATCAAATTACGATTAACCTAATCATCCGATCTCTACCAAATTTTGCAACTACATACCTTTATGGAGGGAGCATCCTTTGACCAATCTAATAGGCCATTAGCCTAATAGTTTGCGGATGGCGGCCATCTTTATGTCAAAATTGATTCCCCCTATTAATTCGAACACGGTGGAACCGAATGAACGAAATTTGGTACAGAGGTAGCACTAGCAAAGGGCACCTCAGTGTCATGTTTTATATCGCCGCCATCTTGACGGAAACGTAATGGCGGCCACACAAATGTTCAAAGCTTAAATGAAATTACGATTAGCCTAATCATCCGATCTCTAGCAAATTTAGCAACAACATACCTTTATGGAGGGAGCATCCTTTGACCAAACTAATAGGTCATCGGCCTAATATTTTGCGGATGGCGGCCAACTTTGTGTGAAAATCGATTCCCCTTATCAATTCGAACACGGTGAAACCGAATGGATCGAAATTTGGTACAGAGGTAGCACTAGCAAAGGGCACCTCAGTGTCATGTTTTATATCACCGCTATCTTGACGGAAACGTAATCGCGGCCACCCAAATGTTAAAAGATACGACCAACCTAATAATCTAGTCTCTACCAAATTTTGCAACACCATATCTTTATGTGGGAAACATATTCAGACCAAACTGCAAGAACATCAGCCCAATAGTTTGCAGATGGTGGCCAAGTATGTGTGCAAATCGATTCCCCCTATCAATTCAAACACGGTTAAACCGAATTGAACGAAATTTGGTACAGAGGTAGCACTAGCAAAGGGAACCTCATATTCATGTTTAATATCCCTATAGCACGTTGTATTTCAACAAGCTACTACAACCAACATTCAATCATACTCCTTGAAAAGGACAAAGAGTTATAACAATACCCATGCATTTAGGAGAAAGTAGGCTATATGTTCTTTACTGAACATCTTGTTTGTTACTTGAATGCTTCTGTTTGCAAATATTTAACTGCTTTTGCCGTTTTCGACCATTATGTGCAACCTATATTCACAGACTACTGTGACGTATTCTACCGACTCTCCAATTAGTTTATTAAGTTTGCCTTATAAAGCTTACTGGTCAATTGCGCCAATTTATTTGAATAAAATGGTATCTTTTCTTTCACGGCTAAGGAAACTCCGTACCAGGCAGAGCGTAAACCTATAAGAGTAGCTGAATTGCAATTTCTTGGCCGTGATTGCCAATATAGAATCTCTTTGGAAGCTTTTATAGGGAGGTGAAAGACTGTTTCAGCGTTTAGCTCTCGCAGTTAAGCACCGCAGGTGCACTATACAAGAATTGGGGTAACGCGCAGTTCAATATGGGTCCCCAAATTGACAACAAGAGCTCGCTGATTACCCATCTCGGAGTTGCTAGGTGAAAACCCTCTCAAGACACGGCAAAAAAATTAGAAATATTGATGTGTTTAGAATGGTTTTGTTACTATTACTTGACATGATTACTGTTTGTTTTGGCACTTTTACTCTAATACGTAGTTTGCACAGTATTACTTACTGCGGATATGACAATTGCTACCAAGTTTGATGTATTTTTAGCATACTATTATTTATTTTAAGTATAGTATGAGGACGTTAAACGATGGGTTTTCAATATTTAAGAAAGGTTATTTAAATTTTACTACATAGAAGCCTTCGTAGCTTTGGCGGCAGCACGGCGGCCTCTCACCGCTGGGTCTGTGGTTAAAATCCCGGTCACTCCATGTGAGATGTGTGCTGGTCAAAGCTGAGGCAGACAGGCTTTTCTCCGGGTACTCTGGTTTTCCCTGTCACAATTTCATTCCAACACGCTCCACTATCTTTTCATTTCATCTGTCATTTATTTAATCATTGCCCCAGGGGAGTGTGCAATGCTTCGGCAGCCGGCACAGTTCATATCCTCGCCTCTATATGTGGGCTTCATTCATTTCAATCCCTGACCCGGTTGGTCGACTGGAAACAGGCTGTGAATTTTTTTCATTTCGGTATTCATTATTCCCCTAATCAAATGCATATATTATTATAAAGCTGGGATTTTCATTATAACAACGACCTTCCTCCGGGTTGCACACAATACGACACAGCGAGCAAAGGTACGATATCCTAATATCCAACGACGGGCTTAAGAGCTACTCTTATATAGAAGAAAGTGTACTGACTTACTGACTGACACACTCATCATCGCCCAGCCAAAACTATTGAAGTTATAAACATGACGTTTTTGGGGATATATTCGTTGTATGTCAAAAACTTCTACTAAGGAAGGATTTTTAGATATTCTGGTTCTAAGGGGGTGTTAATGGGTTAAACCTGCATTGCATTGAATAAAAATATCTCGCGAGTGGTTTCATTTGGGGATGTGATACTCGGCATATAAATTAATCATTAAAAATAAGCAGACATGTGTCTAACGGATTTTCGATGTGGTGTATATTATGAGGTGAAAGGGGGGGGGGGGGGATGTGGGCGTAGGGATTTTGGTTTGTGTAATTGTATGATGTGTACTTTATTTTCATTTGAATTTGGGCAAATGGATTTTGTGTTTAGTCAGTGTGTTAAATATATCTCATTTATTTTATTTATATTTACGTTTGTAGTTGGAAACCGTGTTGTGATTTGTGTCGAATTTTATACATGCGATGGGACGTGATGTTCGTAAGATTTTGATATTTATATGCCATTGTTCAGTTATATTGTCTCTTTTGTCTGATTGTTTACGGTCTTTACCAAAATCATTATCATTATTATTCAAAATTAAATGATAAATAAGTCATAGCATTCATGATTTAGCCGTTGCTAAGTGTACTCTTTACAACTACAATATTCGCGAGCGAAGCCGAGAAGGGTAATGCTAATTAAAAGTGAAAAGCAAAGGTTATCTGTGAAGGAATTCAGATTTGCACAGACAGAGAAAACTAATGTGTATGGAGAGATTGGAATTGAGTTGCCAGAAATTATGTAAGGAGCAGGATCAAGTACAGGCATGCTTAATGCAGAAGCGATTACAATCATTGAAATAATGTCTATTGTGATGTAACAACCTGAAAGGGAGTTTGCCCAAACCAGGGCCATTTCCCCAGGGAGTGATTGTTTGCTGCTATCAATTGAAAGGGTATTCTCATTTATATCAGAGCCACAGTCAGCTCTGTTACTACGGATCCCAATACCACCACTTGTTGCATGTCTTCACCACATGTGTAAGTTGTTATTAAATTATATATCTACGTAGTATAAAACAAAGTCCCCGATTCTTGGATGTCACGGGTAATCTCGAGAACTACTGGATGGATTTTGATGCGGTTGTCATCTTTCTGGAAAGGATGTCTCGAGGAAGGTTTCTGTAGAAAATTATTTCTTTATGATCAAAGGAAGCCAAGAAGTAACGATTTCAGTGAAAAGGGAAGAAAAAAACAACAAAAAACTGGCTTCCGTGAGCTTTTTAAGATTACGCTGGGCGAACCGTTAAACATATCAATATACTATGAGTGCAAGAATTGTTCAGCATATGACTGCACCGCCCGACGAACTGCACCTGATTACAAAGCTGTCATTCGATGGTTTAATCAGGTTAAGGAAACAGGGACTGTAGAGAAAAAATCTAGACCAGGCCGACCACCAACATCAGCATTGAACGCACGCTTTCCCAATGGCTGGATTGGTATGTGCAATCATTTCGGGAGTAAATGTCAAGATGGTGGCAGAAAATCACTCCCGCAGGTGCTCCAAATCCCGATTTTTTTCTCCATACACAATGATTTTAATGCACCCCCCCAAAAAAAATCCAAAGGGGTGAGGTCATGACTTCATTGGTGCGCGCACCCCCAGCCGACCTTGGCTACTGCGCATCTAGTGTGCGCATAGCAAGGTCACGTCCCCTCCCAAACAAAACTTACTTTAACCAGCTGGCGTTCAGTGAATGAATTACACGTTTAACAGAAAGGGTTTCTGTGCTATCGTGTTTTAAATGTTGGCATTATTTTTCCATGACCCTGCATGTATTTCAGAAAAAAATAGCACAAACCGTAAACACTTACATTTGTTACCACTACCGTGGGGAAACCTATTTAAAATCATATTACATCCACAATATATTGTAAGGCACCCCATTTTAAAAATATTACACCACTAATAAATTCTAGATGGCTTGATCTGTTTCAATGAAACTCGGCAAGGACATAGTACTATTTCATTCAAACCCGATCGTGCTCACCAATCAAACATGGCGGCTGTGTGAAATATTTCACCGGTATTCTATCTCCGAAACTAATACTGATAGCACCCTGAAACTTTGTACGGCGATTGAGGGCACTGATAGACGTTCACATTTATCACTTTTAAAAACATGTTAAGTACAAAACGAACATGGCGGCCAAGCGAAGTTGAAACATTTAAATATACTTTTCTCGCGATTTAATCATCGGAGCGTAGTGAAACATGGCGCAGCAAATGTTTAAACACATTGTAATGCACTGAAATTTAATTTAGTTCAATTGTTAACATAACTTTAAGACGGCGGCTGTGCGAAATTTTAAAATTAAGTTTTTATTTCTTGTATTCCAAACATGCGATCGAAGGTAAAGTTTAAATAATGAACCTACGCAATAATTGTCATCTAATAGTACGTATCTCTATATCCTACTTATATACAAATCCAACATGGCGACCATCCGAAATATTTCGACGTTTTCAATATCTAGTAATCTATGACAGCAATCAAATTCCGACTTACTGAACAAAAATCAATCTTTAAGGTTACCTGAGAGGTGTAGCCTAATGCAATATAGCCTAAATTATTCCTCCTCAATCTGGCTATCAAACAAAAAAAGATTTTTTGAATCCGACTGGTAGTTCCAGAGATTAGCGCGATTAAACACACAAACAAACGGGTGCGGACACCAAGAGCCCGCCGATGAGCCAGCTTGGTGTCCTAGGCGAAACCCCACACAAAACACGGCACAAACCTAGATGAATTGCTGAGTTTTAATTCACCGGCCGTGAAAGCCAATATACCAAACAATCAAACTTTTCAGGTTTATTATCTTTATATATATAATTCTTCGACACGTGTGTATGTGACTGAACTCCTCCTAAACGACTGAACCGATTTTGATGGAATTTGGTATGTATATTAGGGTGGGTCCATGTATGGTTTAAATTCACAATCTGACCCGGTAGGTGGAACGAACACAATTTTAGAACCACAATTTACACACAATTTTAGAACCACAATATTCAGTCAAAAACAGTCGTCATGGAAACCACTAGCCTTGGCCTTCGTGAAAGCTGATGTCTTTGGACGGTTTGTCTCTGCACATTAGAGCCACCTGGTTGCAACCTGTGCAACTACCGCCATAACGTACACTCCGCCCGTGGCGAAAAGTTGTGTTTTATACCACAGGTGGCGGTGATGTCGAATTCTACTGTTTGTCTCGGCACGTTAGAGCGTTTCAAAAAGGTCCCGTATGCGTTCAAATACCATTCGTCTGATAGCGATGAAACTTGGGTGAGATGTTGTGTACACTCCAGGGAAGGCTTCTGGCTTAGTAAATCAATTTCACATTAGGTAGCGCACGACTAGATTCAACAAATGGGTGACGACGCGCAAAGCGTTTCAACAAAGTCCCGTATAAGTTTATATTCCATTCATAGATTGAGATGAAACTTGGATAAGTTGTTGTGTACACTTAAATGAGGCTTCTAACTTAGTAATCCATTTCACAGGAGGTTGCGCACGAGTAGATTCAACAAATGAGCGGCGACGTGCGAAGCGTTTCAACAAAGTCCCGTATGCGTTCAAATACCATTCGTCCGATAGCGATGAAACTTGGGTGAGATGTTGTGTACACTTACGTGAGGGTTTCTAACTTAGTAAATCCATTTTACAATAGGTAGCTCACGAGTAGATTCAACAAATGAGCAACGACGCGCGAACTTTTAATCAAAGTCCCATATGCGTTCATATACCATTCATCCGATTGCAATGAAACTTGGGTGAGATGTTGTGTACACTTACGTGAGGGTTTCTAACTTAGTAAATACATTTCACAGGAGGTTTCGCACGAGTAGATTCAACAAATGAGCGACGACGCACGAAGCGTTTCAATAAGGTCCCGTATGCGTTCAAATACCATTCGTCCGATTACGATGAAACTTGGGTGAGATGTTGTGTACACCCTACGGAAGGTTTCTGGCCTAATAAATCTTTTTAACAATAGGTAGCGCACGAGTAGATTCAACAAATGTGTGACGGCACGCGAATCATTTCAACAAAGTACCGTATGCGGCCATATACCATTTATCAGATTGCGATGAAACTTTGGTGAATAGTTGTGTACACTCCAGGAAATGTTTCTGTCTTAGTAATTCCAGTTTTTAATATGTAGCGCCCGAGTAGATTCAACAAATGAGCGACAGCGCGCGAATCGTTTCCACAATGTCCCGTATGCGGTCATATATCATTCATCCGATTGCGATCAAACCTTGGTGAATCATTGAGTACACGCCAGAGAAGGTTTCAGGCATAGTAAATCTACTTTACAATAGGTAGCGCATGAGTAGATTCAACAAATGGGTGACGGCACGCGAATTGTTTAAAGAAAATCACTTATGCGTTCATATGTCATTCATCCAATTCCGATGAAACTTTGATGAGTTGTTGTGTACACGCCAGGGAAGGTGTTCAACTTGGTAAATCCATTTTACAATATTGGCAGCGCACGAGTAGATGTAACAAATGAGTGACGACGCGCGAAGCGTTCCTACAAAATCCTGTATTCGTTCATTTACTATTCATCGATTGCGATGAAACTTTGATGAGTTGTTGTGTACACTTAAGTGAAGCTTTCAAACTTAGTAAATCCATTTCACAGTTGGTAGAGCACGAGTAGATTCAAAATGAGTGACAGCGCACGAATCATTTAAACCAAATCCCGTATGCGTTAAATGCCATTTATCCGTTTGCGATGAAACTTTGGAGAGTTGTTGTGCACGCTCCAACGAATGATTCGAAATTTGTTAGTTCAATTCACGATATTTTAGAGGCAGTTAACAGAAATTGAAAAAAAAAATATTGTGTATCCAAAAGCACTTCAAGAAACAAAGTTACAACACTTTCGTTGATTGGCAGGACAACGTCTGCCGGTTCAGCTTGCCTTTATATATATAATTCTTCGACACGTGTGTATGTGACTGAACTCCTCTTAAACGACTGAACCGATTTTGATGGAATTTGATATGTATATTAGGGTGCGTCCATGTATGGTTTAGATTCACAATCTGACCCGGTAGGTGGAATGAACACAATTTTAGAACCACAATTTACACACAATTTTAGAACCACAATATTCAGTCAAAAACAGTCGTCATGGAAACCACTAGCCTTGGCCTTCGTGAAAGCTGATGTCTTTGGACGGTTTGTCTCTGCACATTAGAGCCACCTGGTTGCAACCTGTGCAACTACCGCCATAACGTACACTCCGCCCGTGGCGAAAAGTTGTGTTTTATACCACAGGTGGCGGTGATGTCGAATTCTACTGTTTGTCTCGGCACGTTAGAGCGTTTCAAAAAGGTCCCGTATGCGTTCAAATACCATTCGTCTGATAGCGATGAAACTTGGGTGAGATGTTGTGTACACTCCAGGGAAGGCTTCTGGCTTAGTAAATCAATTTCACATTAGGTAGCGCACGACTAGATTCAACAAATGGGTGACGACGCGCAAAGCGTTTCAACAAAGTCCCGTATAAGTTTATATTCCATTCATAGATTGAGATGAAACTTGGATAAGTTGTTGTGTACACTTAAGTGAAGGCTTCTAACTTAGTAATCCATTTCACAGGAGGTTGCGCACGAGTAGATTCAACAAATGAGCGGCGACGTGCGAAGCGTTTCAAAAAAGTCCCGTATGCGTTCAAATACCATTCGTCCGATAGCGATGAAACTTGGGTGAGATGTTGTGTACACTTACGTGAGGGTTTCTAACTTAGTAAATCCATTTTACAATAGGTAGCTCACGAGTAGATTCAACAAATGAGCAAAGACGCGCGAACCTTTAATCAAAGTCCCGTATGCGTTCATATACCATTCATCCGATTGCAATGAAACTTGGGTGAGATGTTGTGTACACTTACGTGAGGGTTTCTAACTTAGTAAATACATTTCACAGGAGGTTTCGCATGAGTAGATTCAACAAATGAGCGACGACGTACGAAGCGTTTCAATAAGGTCCCGTATGCGTTCAAATACCGTTCGTCCGATTACGATGAAACTTGGGTGAGATGTTGTGTACACCCTACGGAAGGTTTCTGGCTTAATAAATCCATTTTACAATAGGTAGCGCACGAGTAGATTCAAAAAATGTGTGACGGCACGCGAATCATTTCAACAAAGTACCGTATGCGGCCATATACCATTTATCAGATTGCGATGAAACTTTGGTGAATGGTTGTGTACACTCCAGAAAATGTTTGTCTTAGTAAATCCAGTTCTTAATAAGTAGCGCACGAGTAGATTCAACAAATGAGTGACGGCGCGCGAATTGTTTCCACAATGTTTCGTATGCGGTCATATATCATTCATCCGATTGCGATCAAACCTTGGTGAATCATTGAGTACACGCCAGAGAAGGTTTCAGGCTTAGTAAATCTATTGTACAATAGGTAGCGAATGAGTAGATTCAACAAATGAGTGATGGCACGCGAATTGTTTAAAGATAATCATTTATGTGTTTTTATGTCATTCATCCGATTCCGATGAACTTTGATGAGTTGTCGTGTACACGCCAGGGAAGGTGTTCAACTTGGTAAATCCATTTTACAATATTGGTAGCGCACGAGTAGATGTAACAAGTGAGTAACGACGCGCGAAGCGTTCCAACAAAATCCTGTATGCGTTCATATACTATTCATCGATTTGATGAGTTGTTGTGTACACTTACGTGAAACCTTCTAACTTAGTAAATCCATTTCACAGTTGGTAGAGCACGAGTAGACTCAACAAATGAGTGACAGCGCACGAATCATTTAAACCAAATCCCGTATGCGTTAAATGCCATTTATCTGTTTGCGATGAAACTTTGGAGAGTTGTTGTTCACGCTCCAACGAATGTTTCTAAATTAGTTAATTCAATTCACGATAGTTTAGAGGTAGTTAACAGAAATTGAAATAATATTGTGTATCCAAAAGCACTTCAAGAAACAAAGTTACCACACTTTCTTTGATTGGCAGGACAACGTCACAATGTGGCCGAACCTGGTACAACTTTTAAAGTACATCATACTGTATATTAACTTAAGGTATTTATTTTCTGAATATATTTAACTTCGTCAATGAGGAATAGGCCAGACATAATTATATTCGTGTCTTATTATGTACTAACATTTGGATAGATTTTGTATTGATTGTCCGAATATTTAATTCTCGAGAACCACTGAACGGATTTTGATGCGGTTTTCACCATTCTGTAAAGGTTATCTCGAGGAAGGTTTCTGTGGAAAATAATTTATTTATGGTCAAAGGAAGTCAAGCACTAACGATTTCAGTGAAAAGGTCGAAAAAAAAACTGGCGTCCGTGCGCTTTTTAAGCTTACGCTGGGAAAACCGTTAAAAATATCTATATACTATGAGTGTAAGAAATGTTCAGCATGAAAAGTTCAACAAAAAAGCTCTGAAGAGCATATTTCTATCTTCAATACATCGCCTACTATAAGTGTTTTTACGTTTTCATTTCTTCCAACAATCTCCATTCAGTTACTGAGACAACAGTTTACGAGCTAGCTAGGGGCGAGTCTATCACACCAGTTACAGCTTAGATAGCGGACGAGTTTATTGCCCCAGATACAGCCAGCATTAAACTGTCGAGTCGTGTTGAGTTAAAAACTTTAGTGAAGATTGGTTGTGTTTGGAGTTTCCCTGGAAGTGCAACTAAACTTTTCTTCATTTCGCCTGTGAACCTTTCGTTCCGCAAAATTCACAGTCAAGTTAAGATTGGACGGAAGAGGGATTTGTGTTTCATGCACCTCGCCTTTCTTAAATTAGGCCTACGTCTGACAAGAATTTGTTGCACATGCATCTCCATGATAACATATTTAATAGTCCAGTCAGTGATTTTAACCCATCATGCCGAGACGTAAAACGGATATTGGTCGTTGTTCATTGGCATTGAAAAAAAAAGCGCTTATCACGTAATGCATTCAAAACTGTTCTCGGACGAAGCCGGGTCGGGTTGCTAGTTAATTATAAATTGCTGTTGTTTGAGTCTTCAGTCCCTTAACTGGTTTGATGCAGACCTCCATGCCTCCCTGTCCTGAACAAATCGTTTCATCTCTACATAGCTACCACATCTTACATCCTAGGCAATCTGTTAACATATTCTAACCTTGGCCTACCTCTACAGTTCTTGTCCTCGACCCTTCCTTCTATAAATAAGCTTGCTATTCCTGGGTGTCTTAGTAACTGTCCTACCAACCTATCTCCTCTCTTCATTTGAGTCGCCAGAAACATCTCTCCTCTCCCACTCGTCTTAATACCTCTTTATTTGTTACCCTATGTACCCATCTGCTCTTCATTCTGTAACACCACATTTCAAACGCTTCAATTCTCATCTTTTCTGCTGCACCAATAGTCCAAGTTTCTCTTCCATAGAGCACCACGCTCCAGACAAAGGCTTTCAAAAATGACTTCCTAATACCTAAATCTACTGTATTTTCGATGTCAACAGATTTTTGTTTTGTAGAAATTCTTTCCTTGCCTGAGCCAATATACTTTTGATATCCTCTCTGTTTCGTCCATCACTGGTTACTTTGCTACCCTAGAAGCAGAAGTCACCTACTTCCTTTAGCTTTTCAGCTGACAATTTGATGTCCATAGAGGTTTCTGATTTATTTCGGGTGCATTCCAATATTTTTGTTTTACATTTATTAATTTTCATCATGAATTCTTTCCTCTAGAGACGGAGTCCATACCTTTCAAAAACACATTCAAATCCTCTGGTATTTCGGCCAAAATGACGATGTCATCAGCAAATCTTAGAGTTGAAATTATTTCTCCTTGCATCTCACCCCCACTTTAAATTTTTCTCCAATTTCCTTCATTGCTTGTTCAATGTAAAGATTGAAAAGTATGGGTGATAAGGTGCAGCCTTGCCTTACACCTTTCTGAATACCAGCTTCTCTCTTATGTCCTTCAGCTCGAATGACTGCTGTCTGGTTTCTGTATAGATTGTATATCACCCTCCTATCCCTGTACTTTATCAAATCGTTTTGAAAATGTAAAACAATTTAGCCCAATCAACGTTATCAAAAGCTCTTTCTAAGTCTGCAAAGTCGAAATTAATGCTAATAGAATTACTTTCATGAAGAAATGAAATCTTCAAGCAACAAGCATCTCCACAGTCCGTCACATTGCCGCAACGTGCACCCCCACATTCTATGCCGGGTAATATTGGATAACAGCATAATTTTTTTCCATCGAGGTGAATTGTGAGCCATATTATTTCAATTTAAAACTGCGAATCACTGCTCAATTATTATAAAAAGCTCTATTTTTACTGAAATGAGAAGGTAAATATAATCAACTGAGTGCAAGCTTTTCATATACAATGTTTATAGGAGCAATGATTACTGGTTTGTATAAATTACATTTCTCTTCGAGCAGAATTAATGAAAACACAGCGTAAATACAATACTCCGCTTTATACAACTTTATTATTTAGCAAAATAACATAAACTCAATTTATAATGAAATAGCCTATTCTGTTGATGATACATTGTAGCCTCGATTAGTGGCTAATGGCATCCCTCTGTCGTCGTTGTGGATTCTTTTAGGGCCTTAGCTACATCATGATCATGTATCCCCGTGTATTTGGGTGTGTGTAGAATTTGTCTGATAACCTGTCTCAAAGCGGTTTCGGTTGCGTAGTTGGTAGCATACTGAGCTTCTGTGCCCATGATCGTAGGTTCAAACCCGGCCGAAGTCATCGGATTTTTTAAGAGTGTTAAAAATTAATCAGTATGCCTTCCATCGGAGGGGAAGTAAAGCCGGTGGTTCCATGTCATAGATTTATGGCATGTAATAGAACCTTCCACTAACTACACTTGTGTGAAGCCAAAATTTGTAGGTTAGAATTGATAACGCTTTATTAGTTCCAACGTTCGCCGCCAGGTGCTGACTGTGATTACATCTAGTAGCCAAGTCCGCAAGCTAGGTGTCGTATACGGTAGCAAAATTAGGAACTACTTCAAATTATCGTCTGCAGTCCTAACGTGAATTAAAACAGATATCGCACATTAATACAGCCATCACAATTAACACCGGTTACCAGACAGATTCTACACACACCCAAAGTACACGGGGCTACATGACCGCGATGTCGCAACCCCTAAACTGAGGAACCAACCAACCAACCAACCTGCCTCACTGTGATGACTGAGTACAAAGATTTCCAAGCAATGTGCACAGCCTTCTTGATAAAACTCAAAAGCAAATAGAACATCATTTTCACACAATATGTGTGATAAAACTCAAAAGCAAGGAGGAGAAACAAAGAATGCACAATTGCAAGTAGGAAGTTCTAAAAGAACGTGTGTTTGTATACTGCTATAGTTCAGGTCGCTCACTATTGACTCTAAACTAAACAATTACGGTAGTAATCTATTCGTAACTTTCCTAAGTTCATTTATATCTTTCACCTGTAAGCTATAGCATATTTATCAAATATCCGTCTGGTAGTTAGAATCCTTCATTTGACAGCTGGGTCATTATGGTGTCGTGTTATTTAAGAGAATTGTTTAGGTCCTGTGCTCGAGTTGAGGCACGCGGATCGATTAGCATTGGTATCAAAAGCGAGCTAAGTACAGGTAATTACGACACAAACTCATTAGCCAAATGTGCGGGTTTAATTGGTAAGGAATTAACTTTAGCTTAAAGCGCACACATAAACAACTACTGGACCAACTTATTCCCAATGTTGTTTGTTCTAGACAACAATGGAAAAACTCGACAGCGGGAAATTGATGGCACTGTAACCTTCTAGACTCTCTGGAATTACTTTGAAAGCTTTTCGCCTTAGTGGTTGTTGCTTCATTTGCGAGTACTCGGCAATTAGTAGGAGAGTGAATTTACCAACTCGACTCGGGAATTATGGGAAAAATAGAGTCTGTACGTGTATTTGTAGTACATTCAAATGATGCTTCGCTCTCTCTTTAGAACCTGCGACTTGTTTCCAGAATGAATTGTAGGAAGTTATCTCTGTTTTCGTGCTACGTTTCGTTGAGCAGCCCCGTCAAGAAGCAACAGTATGTCTGTCTCCCCCTCCCCACTATCAATTCAATCACAGTGAAACCGAATTGAACGTACTTTGCTACAGAGGCAGCACCAGTTAAAGATATCTCGGTGTCATTTCTTATACCGCCGCCATCTTAACGAAGACGAAATGGTGGCCAGCCAAATGTTCAAATCTTAAATCAAATTACGACTGAACTAATCATCCAATATCTACCAAATGTTTGGACAAAAGTTCTTTTATGTGGGAAGTATATTTTGCCCAAACTACAAGGTCATCAGCCTAGTAGTTTTAAGATGGCAGCCATGTGATTCTTGCAAGCTTTATAGGCTAAATTGGAACACATGATCCAACAAGACTTTGGAAAACTTGGTAAAAGAAGAGAGTATAGAGCAAATATGAAATGTTTGGCGTTTGCTGATGACCTTACCATATTAACGAATACCAGACAATAAGTAAAGCATGCAATTGAAAAATTATTCGAAATTTCACAACAGGCAGGTTTCCTGATATCTTATGAAAAGAATCAGTACATAGAACGATCCCAGTCCAACAATTTACCCATGAAGACGCGATATGGTTCTAAATCAAGAATTTCCCATTTTAAATACTTATGAGAAATCATCCAACCTTCAGGCCTAAAAATAATAGCAAATCAAGAACGAGTGAGAAAATCACAGAAAGAGAAGAGACTTACCTGGTATCATTACAACAAAAAATCGATCTCAGTTAATGCAAAACTAAAACACTACAAAACAGTAGTTCTCCCTGAAGGACTTTTTGCCGCAGAAAAAACACTTATTCATGGTCACGGAAAAATTAAAGAAATAGAAAAACTAGAACGTAAAATCCTCCGAAAAGTTTATGGACCAGTGAATAAAGATGGAGTATGGATTAAGAGACCATCATTAGAAATAAATAAAACCATAGAAACTATCTCCGACACTTTGAGAAATAGACGAGCTAAATATTTTGGTCACATATACAAAATAGACCAGCACAGAATTACAAATAGTACATTAAGCAACGAGCTTATAATGGCAATAATTAAGACACGAGTATGTTAATAAAACGAGCGTATGCGAGTTTCATAATTTGTTTTCATACGAGTGTCTTAATGTTCGACGTTAATTGTTATAACTATTTTATGTTCGAACATAAATATTCATAAATATCTGTCGAGATTTCGTCAGTTTTATGTACTGAACAGAGCGCATGGGACGCAGATAATGCCTTGTATTTGACCATGGCCTCCTCGATTACCCCACTATGACACTAGGCAGCGCAGTGAAATTTAAATTAGAAGGCCTTGGAACTCAGCGCAGGTGCGATTCTCTCCTTATCTAATTGGTCAAACAACTGTTTCCTGAGCTGTGATTGGTGGGAGAAACTGTTTCATAATGTAAAATAGTGTTATAATCACCATCATTATGATACAATTTTCTGACATATAATAGTCAGAGTCGAACATAAACAAATTTTCAACATCACCCTCAACAGTAAAAACAAGTCCAAATGGATACGGGAGACTGAAGGAGACCTCAAGCAGCTAAATATCACGATGCACGTCATGAATGATCGGGATATATTTAGAACAAGTAGTTCCGTGAAGAACTGAAGCCTATTTTCATATATCCTACTTATGTTTCTTGTCACTATCAACATGCAAAATTTCATTTTGATTGCTCTAATATATTCGTCGATATTGAGAACCGACTAAATATTGCGGATGGTCGCCATGTTAGATTTTTATATATGTAGGTCGTAGAGTTAGGCCATAGGGTAATGTACCACTAAAGGATAATTATTAGGTAGGTTCATAATAAAAACTTTCAGTTCGATCGCATGATTATGACACAAGAAATAAAAACTTAATTTTAAAATTCGCACAGCCGCCATCTTGAGGTTATGTAATTAATTGAACAAAATTAGATACCAGTGCATTACAATGAGTATTAACCTTTGCTGTACCAAGTTTCATTGCGTTTGGATCATTAAATCGCGAGAAAAGTCTATTTAAATCTTTCATCTTCGCTTGGCCGCCATGTTCGTTTTGTAGTTAAACGGTTTTTGAAAGTCTCATAGATGAACTTCCAGTAGTGCCCTTTATCTCCGAACAAAATTTCAGGGTGATACCGGTAAGAGTTTCAGAGATATTGAATGCCGGTGAAATATTTCGCACAGCCTCCATCTTGAGATTATATAAACAATTGAACGAAGTTAGATTTCGGTGCATTACAATGTGTATAAACATATACTGTACCAAGTTTCATCGCGTTTAGTTGGTAAAATCGCGAGAAACGTCTATTTAAAAGTCGCAAATTCGCTTGGCCGGCATGTTAGTTTTGTAGTTACCAGGTTTTCAAAGGTAACATAGGTGAAATTCTAGTAGTTCCCTTTATCATCGTACAAAATTCCAGGGTGATATCGGTAATAGTTTCGAAGATATTGAATGCTGTTGAAATATTTCGCACAGCCACCATGTTGGATTGGTGAGACGTAACAAAACTTGAAGGACACGGTAGGGGGCGTCCGGAATAGTGCTATGAACTTACCGAGTTTCGTTGAAATCGCTCCAGCCATTTAGATTCTATTAGGGGGACACACACGCACACACAGACACACGGACAAAAGGTGATCTCATAAGCCTATTTTTTTTCATAAATGAAAATAGGCTAAACATCCATAATGAAACATAAATTTGATAAAGAACTGCTACCAAATATGCCAGGAAAAAAGTGGACGGACGACCGGAAGTAGGAACTTAGTGCACGAATAAAGAGGATTAGGGAAGAACGTCGCAACAAGACTGGTTTTTCATGAAAATTGTTCTAGTTCACACGCTCTCTTAAAAGGGAATGCACGATAGTAGTAGTAATCTATATATATAAAGCTCAATGTTTGTCTGTCTGTCTGTCTGTCTGTCTGTTATGTATACAAATCCACACTGTTTCACCGATCTGAACCAAAATTTGTATACTCACCCTTCGGAACCCTGTGGGTAACCCTGTCCACTTGAAATTTCCGACAGACCACCCCATTCCCTGCATTTAGGCCCTTTGGCCCAAATCTACACCGTTTCACCGATCTCAACCAAAATTTGTATACTTACCCTATGTAACCCTGTGAATAACACAGTCCACTTAAAATTTCGGACAGACCACCCCATTTCCTGCATATAGGCCCTTTGGCAAACATCCACATCGTTTCACCGATCTGAACCAAAATTTGTATACTTACCCTTTGCAACCCTGCGGGTAACCCTGTCCACTTGAAATTTCGGACAGACCACCCCATTCTCTGCATTTAGGCCCTTTGGCCCATATCTACACAGTTTCACCGATCAGAACCAAAATTTGTATACTTGCCCTTTGGTACCCTGCGAGTAACACTGCCTGCCTGAAATTGCGGACAGACCACTCCATTCCCTGCATTTAGGCCCTTTGGCCCAAATCCACACCGTTTCACAGATCTCAACCAAAATTAGTTATTTACCGTCTGGAACCCTGCGAGTAACACTGCCTGCTTGAAATTTCGGACAGCCCACTCCATTCCCTGCATTTAGGCCCTTTGGCTCAAATCTACACTGTTTCACCGATCTGAACCAAAATGTGTATACTTACCCTTTGTAACCCTGTGAATATCACTGTCCATCTAAAATTTCGGACAGACCACCCCATTTCCTGCATTTAGGCCCTTTGCCAAAAATCTATATCGTTTCACCGATCCGGACCAAAATTTGTATACTTACCTTTTCGAACCCTTCGGGTAACCCTGTCCACTTGAAATTGCGGACAGATCACCCCTTTCCCTGCATTTACGCACTTTGGCACAAATCTACACCGTTTCACCGATCAGAACCAAAATGTGTATACTTACTCTTTGGTACCCTGCGAGTAACACTGTCTGCTTGAAATTGCGGACAGACCATTCCATTCCCGGAAAGAGGACAGGGTCCGTCCCAAAGGCAATAGAAAGAAGGGGTAAAACCGGACCCGCTCAGGAAACCCTCAGGGTTGCCAGCTCCCGAACTCACCAGCCATGATCCCTTGAGCATGTTGCACTATCCAGGGTGCACCAGAAGTGATGGGGCTACACACACCCTGCCTCCTTGAGGGTCTTGAGCAGAAGACATGAGATATTAAGAAAAGAAAAAGAAGGCTGACACCTCGAAGAATGAGGCTATCAGGAATGATTAGAAAAGGCCCAATTAAGGCGGGAAAGTGAAAGAGTCGCTAGGCCTCGGATACCCTGATACCATCGGGGTCGGAAGAGAACAAGAGTTTGACCAAGGGAGGCTGACAGGAAAGAGAACTGAAAGGAGCCCGGCACCAGTAAGTAGAAGCAATGCCAGACTCAGCTGGCGTCCCGTGGTCGCAAACCCACGTCCCACAAGTTGTGAGACCCTGGTGGGTGGAGGGGGGGAGGAGGGGGCAGGTGTGAGAATAGCTTGCTGATTCATCGCGAGGTGACATGAGAGAAATGTCCAGACCCCGCCGTGTTACCTGGTATTGCTGACTATGCTGATGTTCATACAGGGTCTTTGCTCAATCCACTGTAGTGTTACGAAAGAATGAGTGATTCACCGGTCAATGTGAATAGGACCGGGAACCCCCCCCTCCCCCCGAACGTCTGTCATCATATATCGTCATCATCTGCGATATTCTCAGGTTCGTGCAGCTTTCTGGAAGCTTCTCTTTGAGGAATTGCTTCAGACATAAATTGTACAGTTTAAACCTTAACAAGATGAAACTTTTAACCAGATAGCGATCTAAGTGGGAGCTCCTTGGCAAAAAATAATCAAGTCTTTCCCGAAATGTGAGTCCTAGAAATAACTTTTTCTATTATTTTCTAAGTTTCATATGTCAGTTATGTAGTAATTTTCAATATCATCCTGATCAGTAGGGCAAATTACCTAGATGTTACGCCCTCAACGTCATTGGGGGGAAAATGACCTAGATTTTAAATCCATTATATTTCTAATCACCAACACATAAAGTCTTCTACGACTGAGATGTCACGAATTCTAGGACCGCTAACGACATATCTCGAATCGGACTGAAGACAAATATCACGAGAATGATCATTATTTTACAGAGCCTTCCCATAGTGACTTAAGAATAAACATTGTCACTGGGTTTGATAATGTAAGAAATAAATACATAAATAAATATAATTTATGACGTTGAGTGTTAAGGAGACTGAAATATTATCATCATTCCGCCGGACGAAGCCGGGTACTACTGCTAGTAAATAAATAAAACAATTATCGGGTGTGTGCAACAAAGGTGCGCAGCGATATCTTAGCGTGACAACGTCTTCTCGGACTGATTTCCTTAAACTGTCGCTCTTGCGAAATATCAGTTTCGTATATATTTTAATTATGTATTCTGCGGAACGAAAAGTTCACAGGCGAAATGAAGAAAAGCAGAGTTGCACTTCCAGGGAATCTCCAAACACAACCACTCCTCTCTGAAGTTTTAACTCAACTCGCCTCGACAGTTTGCTGCTGGCTGTATCTGGGTAATATGTTTGCCCCCTAGCTAGGATGTAACTGGGGTGATAGACTCGCCCTAGTCAGCTCGTAAAATGTCGGCTCAGTATTTGAATGGAGATTGGTTGGTTGGTTCCTAAGTTTAGGGGCTGCGACAACACGGTCATGTAGCCCCATGTACTTTGGGTGTGTGTAGAATCCGTCTAATAACCGGTGTTAATTGTGTTGACTGTATTAGTGTGTGTTATCTGTTTTATAATTTGAGTACTGCAACTTAGAATTTGTCAAATAGTTCCTACTTTTGCCGCCAAGCGCCACCGCCAACGACTACTAGGCCAAGTTCAGAACTTATCTACTAGACGCCACCGCAACGAACGTAGACACTTAAGAGCGTTGTTTACATTCTCAACCTATCCAATTTAGCTTCACACAGGTGCAATTAGTGGAAGGTTCTTTAACATGTCATAAATCTATGACATGGGACCACCGGCTTTACTTCCCCTCCGAAGGAAGGCATACTGAGGGATTTTTAACGCTCTTAAAAATCCGACGGCTTCGGCCGGGTTTGAACCCGCTATCTTGGGCATAGAAGCTCAGCATGCTACCGACTACGCCACCGAAGCCGCCGAAGAATGGAGATTGCTGGAAGAAATGAAAACGTAAAAACACTTATAGTGGGCGATGTATTGAAGATAGAGATATGCCCTCCCAGACATTTTTGTAGAACATTTCTTGCTGAACAATTCTTACTCTCATAGTGTATAGCTATTTTTAACGGTTTGCCCAGCGTAAGCTTAAAAGGCGTAAGGACGCCATGTGTTGTTTTTTTCATCTTTTTTACTGAAATCGTTGCTGCTTGACTTCCTTTGATCACAAATCACAAATGAATTAATATCTACATAAATCTTTCTCAAGATATCCTTTGCAGAATGGTGAAAACCGCATCATAAACATCCAAAAACGATAGTAGCGACACTCGAGTGCAGCAACAGAAGAAAGAGAGCGTTGCAGCAGCAGCGAGATAAAACGATATAATCACCTTTCACTGTAACACTTTTTCACAAACGTCTCTGCATTCCAACAATTTTTTTGACGTTGCCACGTCAATATATACTGTAAATAATCCTTAACTGTTAGATGGAAGAATGTAATGCTCTTCATTACCCGCTCTTATCTGTAGTTACAAATTTTGATCGATTAAATGAACATAAAATATGACGATGTTCTGTCACCAGATCGTAAACCGTCATTACTTCGGTGTTCACTGCAGCATAACAGTTTCCATACTCGTCAGGATGAGGCACCTGATCGCTTACATGTGGCAGAATTGTGATTGAAACAGCGGCTTATGTAATACCGAGCAATTAGTGATGAGGCAGGATTTGCATTGTCGAGCGCTCTATATGCAGATGTGGGGATCGCATCTCAATAACGGATCTGTCTTTGTCTCGTTCACACATACTGTTTATATCATACAATACAATGTTCTGGAACATTAGACACTTTCATGCTATTCAACCGCAAAGACATGCACTTAACCTTGATGGAACGAGTCAACCAGTTCCTACATCTGGGCAGTAAAATAGCGATTCTAGATATGTTGAGGATTGATTTGATATCGATTTTGGATTCTATTTAAATTTTCGAATTTAGTTGAGACTGTATTTCCGATTTTTGATTTTGAACAGGCATTGTCGAGATTTTTGATTTTAGCCTTGATTTATACTTTTACGAGTCATATTTGATGGAAATAGACTTTGACGATCTATTGAAATGGTTATTAGATTCCTTAATTTGGATTTCTACGAACTAGCCGGATGAAAGATAATAATTCATTTAATAATGATATTATGTGTAATATTCATTTTTGGAGATGATAAATGTTTAGACAAGACTTTTTGACAAAATTAGTTGGAATTCGAACAAGTTTGATACAAGCGATTAAGATTTAAAGTTTCATAAAAGTAAATAAAGAATGTGTAATAAATAAATGAGGTAGGGTGACTGCTCCTATAGTTGAACGGTTACCACTGGATGAACAGTATCGGTTTAGGTAATGTTGATAAGGTTCAGTAGGAAGGAGAACCTGAACATGAAACGGGCTTTGTGCCAAGATGCCGTAAAACTTTTCAACTACAGGAGATGTCTTACGGCATCTTGGCACAAGGCCCGTTTCATGTTCAGGTTCTCCTTCCTACTGAACCTTATCAACAATACCTAAATTGATACTGTTCATCCAGTGGTAACCGTTCAACTATAGGAGCAGTCACCCTAGTTGTCATATAGTTATGTAAACGTATAGACGGTTGTAGCTATTGGAACATATCATTATTGGAAATTATCATTCTACCATTTTTATTAAAACATCTTGAAACTGAATTGGTAGCAAAAGTAATGAAGGAATTTGAGTTCGAAGCAATGATGTTGCTATTTGTAATATGAAAGTCAGCTAAAGCGTTTTGGTACTTGCTAAAAGGAATTGTGAAGATATTTGTAGCTGAAATAATGCATCGTAATGATAGTGACAGGAGCTACGTTTGCTCTGTTCACACCAAGGTGAAATGTAAACATTGAAACACCATCACCTTACCAGAATTGGGGATCTCACTACAGCTGGTACAGTTTACGCCATGGTTTTTGGCGTGTGATCTCCGATTGGGCAGTGGTGTACCTCAGACATGTGCAATTGTTACGAGAGTTGCTTTCCGCGCAACTGAGAACTCACATATCAATTGCACATGCATAAGTCTCGCAGACTGTCCTTTGTACGACTGTGAAACTGGGACTGACCGGCCAAAACCGCGGCGTGAACTGTAATAAGCGATGTTCAGTTAATCGGTATGAAATTATTAGTAGAGGAAAGGAGGTGGTTATGGAATACCATTTTATTTTACGGAAGTAAGTCCAAGGATTTCTTTGAAAAAAATAATATTGTACTAGGTTATTGGCTTGCTATTTATCTGTATTACGCTCACATTACAAGGTTTTTGGATAAACGGTATGATTACAGTTTTTTAAATGTCAAACTAAGATAAATGGCAGGGGTTATGGAATAGTGCTGGGGATATGGAATATTATATCCCGAATATAAGCAAGATATCCTTACTTACAAAAATCACAGATATAATGATCGCTATCACATTCAGAACAATCCTCATGGGCCCACATCTCATACTGAATGCACTAAACCCATGTTTCGCCTCTGAAGTCCCCCGAAAATCTGGCATTACAGAATATTCACTCTACATTGTCATATTTTGTTTGGAGTCGGATGTTCACGGTTTCACTGCCACTAATCCTGTAGTTCTATTGAGTCAGAATCACCAATTTATCCTCTACATTTTCTGGTAGGACAGTTTCCCCCTAATTTCTAGTCAGCTGAAGATATTTCGTCCCTTTTGAGTTGATCCAAGAAGGAAAAGCGTGGTTCTAGGGACACCAAACTCTTTCGCAGCTTCAACTTTCACATTTTATTCTCACGCACTGACTTGATAGATTTGCCATTGCCCATGGATCCCATTTCTTCCACTGCTGGTGATCTACCGGCGCGGGTTTACTACAACCTGCCATTTCTTTGGCTGTGGATAAATATACAAACTACGAATTAAAATTTATAGTGATATATGTCCTTAGTCTTGGAGTATTTATTTATAGTTTGCGTTTCATATTTAAAGCAAACATTATATGTTATAGATGTGAGTTAGAAGGTAAACATCGTTGCTACGCGCAATCCTAAGTGGCACTGTAGTTACCTTTTGACATGGGAGGGGTTATGGAATACTTGAAACTCCAGTGGTCCATAACCCCCTCCCATTTAAAGTTACATTTACATGTTCTTAAACGTCACATCTTATCTTCCATATTAAATTCAGTTAAATCATTTTGAGAGCCACATTAAGGCATTTAAAGCGAGACTGGAGTTAAAGGATGAAAACACAACACATACCTAACAAGAAGTTCCGTGACGAACTAAAGAGCCTACTTTTCTTAAAATGTACGATTCATGCCAATCGATCTATCCATCTAGAATAATGACGAAATTAAATTGGTAATATCGAAATTTCTAATTAGTTCGGAATACTGTATACCTGGCGTAATGTAGCCTAATAGAGAACTACAGTTGGTAGCCCTGGTGACTGAATATATTCTTAGTTCCATCTCGTAAAGTACAGAATACAAAATTTGGTTGAAGTTCAATGGATAGCATGGACGTTACATGCAGTTAAACATTGGATCTAACAGCGCGCGTAAAATTATGTTGGCAACAATGACATACCGTACATGTATTGGTCAGAAATAATCTGAAATAATATGATCTATTGTTGTGTCAATTTTGAATGAAATCCATTATTTAGTATAGAAGTTACAAGTATTTTAAAATGGGGCCTATCAGCAGGCTTAGAATCATGTTGGCAGCACTGGCGAAGGCCTATATTAGTTAATCCAAATTAATCTAGAAGGCCAGGTACTATACGTGTGCAAAGTTTAGAGCTATTGTCTTGCATTCTTTCTGATATATTCATATTAGGGTAACAAAAATTGAGACAGTATTATTAACAGATGGCAGCCCTGGTTATTCTTAACAATCGGCATAGTCATATCTGTTATGGTACACATAGCACACACGAAATTCGGTTGAAATCCAAATGATAGTATAGAAGTTACATGTATTTAAATTTGGACCCCTCACCTGGCTTAGAATCATGTTGGTAGCACTGGCGTATATAAGCTACTCCAAATTAATATAGAATGTCAGGTACTATACTTGCGCATAGTTTAAAGCTGTCGTCTTGCATACTTTCTGATATATGGGTATTTGGATTGAAAAAATTGAGAGCATTTATTAACAGTTGGCAGCCCTGGGGGATCTTAAGAATACGCTCAGTCATATCTGTTTATGTACACATAGCACATACGAAATTTGGTTGAAATCCAATTGATAGTGTAAAGGTTAAATGCATTTAAAATTTGGACCTATCAGCAGGCTTATAATCATTTTGGCAACGCTGCCATGTATGGTCTCCTGGAAATTAAACTGCAATATTATTATGTATACGTGTTCCAATCTTCAAATAAATCCCATTCATACCTTCCAAGATATCCAACAGAGAGCTCAAATTTCAATTGCTATTTTTCAGCAGTTGGTAGCAGTGACATCATTTTCAAATATGGCCGTGAGATATTCAGGTATAGGTCTTTACTCCTACCAAATTTTGTATCGATTAGCGGCAGCCGTTTAGGAGTTGATGGGGGGGGACACACACACAGCCAGCCAGCCAGACAGACAGACAGACACACATCTGCCCGATCTCATAAGTCTACCTTTTCCTCATTTTTGCAAAATGTGAAAAGTAGGCTAAAAATTGCGCAATGAGTACGCACCTGTGGAAGTTTTCGCAACGCCTGATGGAGAACATTGACGCTTACCGCTGCTAAAGGAACACTTTGGGCAATCTGCCATCTTGTGGCGTCTAATAGTACCATAGAGGATTAGTTTAAACGTTGACGTTTAGGGAGTAGCACTTCTCAGAGTAGATATCATGGTATTCCATAACCGCATACCTATTCCATAACCACAAGCAATTATTCGATTAATCGACTGGCCTATCAAACGAATAATTAACGTTCGATTGCTTAATCGATTAACCAAATATACGAGGGTCGAGTCATAAGTCACGAAAACTAATTATTTATTTTTCTCGCGAAGATGAGACAACACGGAAAATCTACGATATGCATTTGGAAACATACGGTATGTACTTACGTAGAATGCCACTAGATGGTGTGTGTATACAACAGTGTGGGTCTGAGCATGCCCCCTAGTTCAGTGTGTGAGTGAGAGCGTCACACAATATAAGTCAACAAGCAGGAGCTACGATCGTATATTAAAATCGCAGTTATCCGCGGCAGAAATCCCCAAAGTTAAGAAGTCACTACGTGGACGACGGTTTGCTAACAAAGAAGACATCGTAACAGCATTTCGGAGGGAGGTGTTACACGTTAGCGAATGGTATTCAGCGCCTGCCCCACCGCTGGCAACGCACAGTAGACACCTTGGGTGATTATTTCGAAGATCTCTAACCAGTGAAGACCTGTCCTTTGTGCGTAGTCTTGTGTATTTGCAGACTATACCATAATAAAACAATGTTCACCAATGGCCTGTGTTCTGTCACTTACCTACGAGCATCTCCTGACGTCAGAATTTATCTCCAGGCACTATGCATACGTATATTTCCGAATGCATATCGCAGATCCGTGTTGTCTCCTGTTCGCGAGAAAATAAATAGTTGCCATGACTTATGACTCGACCCTCGTGGATTAATTGGCCAACTGAATAATGTATTAATCAGGTGGCCTAACCGAAGAATCGATCAATTGATAGAAGACACGAGATTAGAATAGAGTGGACATCGCTTTAGTTAAGTTACGTTTCTTTTTAAAATGATGTTTAGAAATATATAAATGTTACTTTTTGCCTAAATATACAAAGTATCCTTCTCTGTTTATGATTTTGAATTCTTTTTCAATGTTTACTATTTAAGACAGGGACATCTTTGTTTTACTTTGTTTTGGGCTAGTTTTCACAAGGAAGATTATTGTGTAGGTGTTTTATTCAAACTTCAATCGCATGATTAGGAGACAAGAAATAAAAGCAGGATTTTAAAATTTCGCTCAGCCGCCATCTTGTGGTCATGAAAATAATTAAATGAATTAGATGCCGGTCGATTAAAATTTGTATGAGGATATACCATATCAAGTTTCACTGCGCTCGGATGGTTAAAACGCAAGACACGTCCATTTGAATATTTAAATTTCTCGTCGCTGCCATGTTGGATTTGTGCTCACCAGGTTATTGAACGTCCCTTAGGTGAACTTATGCTTATTATTTATTTAGCGTATGATGCTTACAAGACAGTACTATAATTAATAAACATAAATTTTCAAATAAACAAGGATGTTGAATCCAGTTTTCGTATTAGTGACCATGCTTTCCTGCTTGAGTGGGTGAAATGCAAGTTTTCAACAGTCTTGTACCATTTCTCTCTTCTAGCATTGTCCAAGGATGTTAGTAATTCAACAGCTTTCTCATGACTACTGTTCCGTTCAAATTCATTGCATACGTGCGTTGTTTCTTTATTCCATCCAGGGACATAATCTTTACGGAAACCTCTAGGAATGCTTCGTTTAGCAGCAGATTTGATTAATCCAAAAAACCGGTCATAGTTCTCAGGGACTGGTTGCGCCCATCTAATGTTGGCATCTATGTAACTGGCGAACAAATCCCAGTCAGCTTCCTGGAAGTTCCATCGAGGGTGGGGTGTAGATCTAATAACAGGGATATTAATACCAATGTTATAAATTATTGGTCTATGCTGACTACGCGGAAAGTCATTCAGAACGTGCCTTTGTATTCGTGGTGTTGGTATCATTAGGCTATTGGAGACAAAACATAGATCAGGAGAGTAATCCTGGTTCCATCGAGCAGAATGGAAGGTTCCTCGATCTTTAGCATCATATATCAGTGTGAGTTTATTTACATCCATCCATTCAAATAACTTGTCACCATTATCATCATTTTTCACATACCCCCAGGAAGTATGTTGGCTGTTGAAATCGCCAAGTATTATACTATCTTCTGCAGAAACTAGTGCAATTTGATCTGTCCAGCGGACTGATGGGGGCTTATAGATGTTCGTGATGGTAACACCCTGAATCCTGATAGAAGGTGAGTAAGCATTTGGGCATATATCAGAAGGAAATATCGTATAGTCTTCAATGTCACTCTTTACATAGATGACAATGCCATATTTTGGATGATGAAGTTCCGACGCTATTTTGTATCCAGGAATTTTCCCCCTGTTTGACAGCTGAGTACCATCTTCAGTGTGTGTTTCTTGTAGTGCCAATACATCTACAAAATGGTCCCTAAGTATCTTAGATAAATACTCGCACTTAGCTCTACTGATTCCGTCAATGTTATGCTTATAGCATCTATACACATACAAAATTTCAGTTTGATTGCTGTAGTAGATTAATATATATTGAGAACTGTCTAAATGTTTCAGATGGTCGCCATGTTGGATTTTAATATATGTAGGCCATAGAGTTGTGTACTATTAGATGATGATTATTGTGTACGTTCATTATGCAAATGTTGATTTCAATCGCTTGATTAGAACACAAGAAATAAAAAATTAGTTTTCGAAATTCGCACAGCCACCATATTGAGGTTATATAAACAATTGAACTATATTAGATACCAGTGCATTACAATGTGTACAAACATTTCCTGTACGAAGTTTCATTGCGTTTGGATCATTAAATCGCGAGAAAAGTATATTTAAAACTTTCAAATTTGCTTGGCCGCCATGTTCGTTATGTAGTTAACCGGTTTTTGAAAGACTCATAGATGAACTTTCAATAGTGCCCTTTATCTCCGTACAAAATTTGATGGTGATACCGATAATAGTTTAAGAGATATAGAATGCAGGTGAAATATTTCGCACAGCCGCCATCTTGAGGTTATGTAAACAATTGAACGAAGTTAGATGTCGGTGCATTACAATGTGTATAAACATATACTGTACCAAGTTTCATTGCGTTTGGTTGGTTGAATCGCGAGAAACGTCTATTTAAAAGTCGCAACTTCGCGTGGCCACCATGTTGGCTTTGTAGCTACCAGGTTTTCAAAAGTTACATAGGTGAACTTCTAGTAGTTTCCTTTATCACCGTACAGAATTCCAGGGTGATATCGGTAATAGTTTCGGAGATATTGAATGCTGGTGAAATATTTCGCACAGCCGCCATGTTAGATTGGTGAGACGTAACAAAATTTGAAGGACACGGTCGGGGTCGCGCGGAATAGTACTATGAACTTACCGAGTTTCATTGAAATCGCTCCAGCCGTTTAGTAGTTATTAGGGGGGACACACGAAAATCCTCTCTCACACACACACACACACACACACACACATACACAAGCACACACACAGACTGACACACGGACAAAAGGTGATCTCATAAGCCTATTTTTTTTTTCAAAAATGAAAATAGGCTAAAAATACATGATAATAATAATAATATCGTATGGCCTCCGGTGCTGGGTGCAATCTTTGTTGGTTGACTCCCACAGGGCAGCGTGCATGTCGAATTTTTGTTGTTCCTCAGTGCTCTATGAAAGTCAAGGAGGTTAGATATCGAAGCTCCCTGACACTGTAGCGCATTCTAGTAGTGAAAGGAGGAACTTTTTGTTTAATGAATTCAATGTCTTCCCCTGTGAGAGCGTAGTGTAAGCAGCACGTACATCGATCATTCGGGAAATCAGTTGATGAATTATTGGACAAAGCGATTAATTGACTAAATGATAACGAACAACTAATTCCATGATTTTTCTGTTTCGATTAATCGATTATACGATTATACGATAATTGAAATTAATCGATTATAAACACCAGCCTAGTTTTCAACCAAGTCAAAATTTAAATATATATCGGAAAACTGTATCACAATGAGGGTGATTAGAGTACTACTTTTCATTATGATACAGTTTCTCCAATCAATCAGAGCTCAGGAAATTTAGGATACTACGTCCATAAGTTTGCAACACACCATCCTTCCTCGCTAGACTATATTAACCCTCAATTAGTCGCGCCACGGTCTTTTAGACCATACCTATTGTTTATTTGGACAGTGTGTACTCGGTTTGGCACCAAGTTTTTTCCCTCTTTAGTACCTTCCACCTACCCCTCACCCTACAACACCACGATACTCTTATCAGTTTCACCCAACGCGCTCTGTTGCAACAAGCAAACGTTTCGACAACCGGTCTAAAGCTCCGTGCGCGACCGTGTCTTTGTTTCAACAATGGAGTGTGAGATCATTGAAATAGTTATTTTTCGTTGGATACCTTTGTTGGATGTATAAATGCAAACTGATGGGACTAGCTGTAACTCTTTGATTTTTCAAGTACTATTGTCAGCTTTAGAGGGTTACATTATTTCATCATATTTTTATTTAAAACAATAAAAGCGATTTGTTATATATAAGTGATTCTCATAACTAAGCATTATTGTCTCATTTGTTATCATGTAGTGTACCAAAGGATTAGAAAAGAAAAGTCAGAAATTATACTCTGCGCGACCAAATAAGTTTCTATTTTCGCGGGTCCACCAATAGTTAAATACCATCGTGGAAAGTGTGCACCCTCTCTAATGTTTGCATAAACAACCTGGGTAATATTGCAAAAGAAATGGCACTGTACCTTAATATCCGAAACTCCAAATTCTACACAGGGCATTGCATTTGTAAGATTTCGTCGACAATTTTAGTGAATGCTGTTGTTGACATAAACATACCAGAACGTCATGGAGTAAGCAATCGTATGACATTAGATCCACGGGAGTCAATAACCCAGCTTTATTCACTACAGGGATTTCTTATGCGAAACTTTTCCACCAGATGTCTTGACTGTTCTATTTGGGACTCCATTAATTTGCCTTCCGTTGACATTCTATACGCATCGAATTTGAAGAATAACTAGTTGATAATACGATACATTTCAATTTTAAAGCGCTTCTAACAACCAATTTTGTGTCATTTGATCAAAATAACAAAATGATCCACCATAGTACCTGGGCGCTATCTGTTGGGGCTAGTTCAGGATATTGGGTAGAGAGCAAATGCTGAGCCCACAAAATTCCAAAGGAAATTGCCTTAGTGGGAAACCATCGCATGCGCTCTTCACTTAAGTTAGCCGACAGAATCTCGACAGATATTTATGATTTTTTATGTTGAAACATATAATGAAGTTATAATTATCGTCGAACATAAACAGTCGTAAGCAACTCGCCTATAATGGTAATTAAGACACTCGTATGGAAATTACAAAACTCGCTTCGATCATTTTGTAAACATACTCGTGTCTTAATTATTGCCATTATAGGCTCGTTGCATAATGTACTATTAAATACCAACAAGAGCACCTCGGGCCCAGTTTAGCAAAAACGTTAAGTTAAGCCATTTTGTCAATTAAGCCAAAAGTTGAAAATCAAGAAGACCAGGAAAAGTATCATAATGCGTGTTTTGAAAAGCTCTTATTTCTTTTTCTTCTTAGTCGTTTAACCTCCAGGTAGGTGGAACCCACGGACTCAGCGAGGGAACTCACCACTACCGCCTCTACGGGCAGTGTCCTAGAGCTGGGAACATCTAATCGGAGTGGAAACAACTGGTGAGGTGAGATTGGCACCTCGCCCAGGTGGCCTCACCTGCAAAGCGAACAGGGGCCACATGAGGGAAAGTAATGGATGGTGAGGATGGATAGGCAAGGAAGAGGGAAGGAGGCGGCCGTGGCCTTGAAGAAGTTACTGCCCCCGTAAATTGAATTATACTGAGACCACGGTGGCTGTATTGGCATATGGGAATAAAGTTATGGCCGTCATAGTTGTGACGTGTATATTCATGACGTAGGCGTGGATGACGCAACGCTCGAGCAAGTAGGCTGGCTGAGCTTAGATTCTTGCGGACGTCACGATTTTGTTCGAGAAGGATCTTAGATTTACGACGCAGTCGCAGGGAAGCAAGTAAACCTGCTGAGGAAGAAGTTACGCTATTGGAGGAGAGGCTCGAACCAATGAATGATAGCTTGAAGGGAGACGGAGATTACTGAAACTACCATATTTAATAATTTTTGGCATGCAGAATTGTGGAAAACTATTTTCAGTTATGGCATTGATTTGGAATTTTGAAGAAATTAATTATATGTTTTTGAAATCTGATAATCCGTCAAGAATAGCCAAAGTTGGAACTTCGAGTAATGATGGAAGAAGAAGCTATGGTAGGGATGGATACGCCCCTTCAAAGTTGATGAAAGGCCTTTCACAGCAGAGAGGAGCTTCTCACTTCGTGGTTTTATTCTGACTTGATAGTCTGACTTCGTGTTCTGATAGAACAAGCATATCGTCATAAGCAAGCGTGGCAGAGCCCACCGCATCGAACAGTATTGGGTATCCAGCAGTGCAATTTTACTGTTACTAAAACTAGGCGAAGTTGGAGCGCACACATAAACAATTCTACAAGTTTATCTACCAAGAATTAGCTACTGCATTTATACTAATTCAATAGTGCATTACAATATTGAGGCGTGTGCGAAAGTTGAACTTTTTCATTATAATACTTCAGAAGATATTCGCATTTAAAGACTGCAGAGAAAAGTGTTTTCTCGAATCCTGAGAAGCACTTTTACTACCACATTCTACGCTACGGCAGACACGTGTATTGCAACCGTGATACTGAAGATTACATTTGGTGATACAACGCTACATTCTACAATGGAACTATACAATCTGGCAGTACTTTCGACTAACATTATAATTGAAGTGGAGATGGAAGACTAAAACTTTAATGCAATTGGGACATACATCAGTAGTGTGAAGTAGCAACATGGAGCTTCGATAATCGTCATTCTACAAAGACGAGCATGTAGTGAACATTCAGCTACACTCATGCATCGTAATCCATCGCTGAATTACATCAAATGGCAGTGGAAATAAATTCATACTCCACAATTATGAACATTTCTGCGGAAATATTTGCATTGAACTTCATGGCTGATTTCTACAAGAACTTCAGGGAACTTTCAAGAGTGGCAAGGGTTTTTCCCAGCACACAAAGAAGAGTTTTGCCAGAAGGATCTCTATCGTCTACACGGAGCAGTGCGATTTCCGGAGGAGGAAGCTGTTCTATTCTCCGAGGGCGCAGGTTCCAGGTTCGAGGTCAGTGCACATCTATCCTGTGGTGAAATGGAACCATCAGCAGTCTTGTTTGAAATTTTCTTCTAGAACTTCAATCCAACAGATAAGGTAGCCGTGAACGTTTCTTGATTTATTTGAGCCATTTTAGTGAGATCTGAGCAACTATCTTTCCCATATTTTCTGTCATATATTTGATTGCCCCATATTCTTTTGCTAGATGTTTTTGTACTCTGTACACTTTGCAGCTTTATGCCATTTTCTTCGATTTATTGAGACATTATTATGTTATTTGCATATTTAAACATTTTGGATCAGTTTATACTGAAGTTAAATATTCTTTCGAGAATTTGAATTTTTCTTGTAGTCACGATTTGACTGTAAAGTTAACGATTTTCTATGGCAAGTTTGAATTCAGACAGCGTGTCGTTTTATTAAAGTAATTCTTTCCAGTAAATTACTTTGACCAATTTTCTGTCATCCTCAAGAAAGAAGAATGATTAAAAGATTTTAGAGCGTTAAAATCTACTACTTTATCGACGATCTTGGAAATACTAGTCGTTTTTATGAACATGATTGAATCACAGACATTTTTAGTCAATTCTGAAATACCATTGCATTATAGACAATTTTATGAAATATGAACTTTGAATACGATTTATTCAGTACACTATAGTAATGAACATTTGATAGGAGATTTTCTCAATTCTAGATTGAAACAATAATGTTTGCATTTTCTAGTCTATTTGCATTCTATTCGACTATTTCTGCAGTTAAATGAATTTTGTTTGAATATAGTATTTTTATACTGCGATAATTATGATGAGATTAATTCATTTTGATAGACCAGGGAGGCGTGTCTAATCGTATTTGCTATTAAATTTATTTGTGACTGGCAAATTTTTACTTCATATCGCTTCATGAATGAAACCCACGAAGGTTAAATATAATAACAGTTTTCGATACAATTGATGAATATAAGAATTTTTAAAGAGGAACTATGGATGCATAATCGTTAGTTCAGTGGACGTGTAAAAGTCGCTGATGAATAATGCCCTTTAATAAGTGAAGGAGGTTCCCACAATAATATTGATGATGATGATGAATTTATAAGTGGAGGTTTTTGTGTGTATTGTGGAAGATTTTGATGCCATATATAATGAGATATATGATGAATTATGGGCCAATTTTGTGCGTTTGTGCGAGGTATGTTTCCGCTGAGTTGTATTGCTCAGGTCCATCGAAAATTATTCATGTGAAGTTACTGTTAAAATTAACAAGAGTGATAAATTGATTGAATTATAGATTTTCAATGGAGGTTACCGTCACAAATAATAATTATTAAATCTTATTAAACCTGAATCTAAAATTTAAATATAAGTAACCTTCATCGGTCGATTATATTACCACGATTTAAGAAAATATCAACCGGATAAACGTGTGGTTAATGTATTTCAAATATAAATAAAATATAAATAATGTAAATAACTATGTAAATATCTATAATAATAATTTGAAACAAACGGGATTAATAGAGGCGTGTAAAAATTTTTCAATTGTCGTTTGAGTAAGTTATGAACAATCTAAATGTTATAAATAATTATTGAACACTATGATATAACATTATGCGTTTTGCTATTAACATTTAAACAACGCTAGTTCGATAATTGGAATAAACATTTAAATAAGATTTGAGATTAACAGAGTAATCCATTGCAATGTGAACGGAACTTGTATAAATTTTGCGTGATAATATTTGAGTTGAGATGTGAGCATTTAAATTGTTTTGAATGAGAGCTAGACTCTGCGTTGGCCAGCATATGGTGACACTGGTTAGGCAGCTGCGTCCATTTGACGAAGCAAGCATGCAACACTGCTTAGGGTGTATTGCAGGTGGCCAGATAACTGAATGGTGGAGGTCAAGGTCAACTACTTAGCGGCCTTGCGGTTATTAATAAGTGTGTGTCAATGAACTAAATTATGAAGTTCATGAACAAGGAAACAAATGCTATATGTCTCGTCCCAGCTCCCTTATCCATTCCAATGTGCATTGTTGTTATTATTACGTTCTTTTGAGCTAGAGAAAGCTGAATTTTTGTATGTGAAGTCTACAGTCCTACAGGAGGACATGCTTGCATTGACAATGGCTTCAGACAGCCATAACTATTTTGTTGTTAAATTTTGTTAAAATATTTTTTTTCTTTATGTGAAATAAATTATTGTGCAGTTTAAATTTTCTGGTCTCCGACTTGGTTCATTTTAAATATCGTGGTGGAGGTTATTGTGAGGGCATACTATTAAGTGATCCAGTTGAAAACCCAGACCCGTGATTAAATTGAATAGGTAAGTAAAAGGTAAGTATGAACCCCCGTATATTTTGGTGTGTTCCACAGTAATTTCATGTTAACTACTGTGCTCTAATCTCGGTAGTATCTGTCAGTGCCATTTTCATTGATGTAGCTGTGCCGGTGCAATCGATTATTGGCAATCCGATTGAGGGGGCGGATTTCTGACAGCCTACTATCCGGATTATCGGGGACAGTACCATCCTGGCATTTGCCCGAAGACGAAGTGGGAAACCACGGTAAACCACTTCGAGGATGGCTTAGATGGGAATCGAACCCCCTCTACTCATTTGGAACACCCGAAGCTGAGTTGACCCCGTGCCAGTCCTCATACCACGGTTTCAAATTTCGTGGCAGAGCCGGGAATCGAACCCAAGACCTTCGGGGCGGCAGATAACCATGCTGACCGCTACGCTACGGAGGCGACGCTCTTATTTCAATATGTTTAAAATTACTTCCGGCTTACATGATATAAAAAAAAAACTAAAATGCTTCTTTTTCAAATGGAACTTGTTTTAGTTCTTTAAATGAAATTGATTGTTTTCTTCTATTCTTCGTCTTCTTGTTGACGTTTCGGCCACTGCTCCCTACCTCGAGCCTAATATTCGCCTAGTAACGCCTCATGTGTTCTCGACGCTGCTGTTTCCTGGCTTCAGACCACGTCTTGCCTATTGTTATTTTAGGATTCTCCTGGAAACTCTGGTGTTCTTATACATGTAGTTTCAGCTTAAGGGGCGTACGCATCTTAATATCGTTGTATGTAATTCCTACTTCTTTTAAATCCTTTTCTACCACTGTGAACCACGCTCCCTTGGTTTCCTTACCCAGAGAGTAAGTAAAGATTTTGTTCGACAATCGCATTGGGCTCAGTCTTGTTAAATGACCATAGAACACAATCCTCCTCTTTATCTTCACGTCAAGGATTTTGGTAACATGTTTGTAGAGTTCATGTTTGTGTCTCCGTCTGTAATCACCTTTTTCCTTGACTAGGCCCAAGATTTTCCATAAGATCTTCCTTTCTTTGGTTTCAAGTTTCTGCATAAGATATTTTCTGTGCATCGTAAGGCACTCTGCAGTATATATGGCTTCCGGTCGGATGACTGTGCAGTGATGTAGAAGCTTGGCATTTTAGGGATAATGATTTCTTGTTGCAGATTCCCTTGGTTAACTGGTTTGCGGTTTCATTTTTCTCATTCGTGATTTGACAGCCTCCTTCTCAGAGATATTAGGCTCTATCCATTCACCTAGGTATTTGTACTTTCCTGTCCGCTTGATCTTCCCCGTTCCGTTGGCTAGTTCTTCACATGCCAGCGGTATATTACTTATAAACTCGGTTTTCCCGAAGGAGATATTGAAGCCTGCCTTTGCTGCTTGTTTATGGAGTTCTATGGCTGTACTCGTGGAATGAGAGAAAATTGCGAGATCATCCACGAACGCTAGATAACCAACAATCAGATTCATGTTTTTTGGTTAGTTGGTTGGTCCTTAGTTTAGGGGCTGCGTCAACGCGTTCATGTAGCCGCGTGTACTTTGGGTGTGTGTAGAATCTGTCTGATAACCGGTGTTAATTGTGATGACTGTATTAGTGTGTGTATCTGTATTTTTTATTCAAGTTAGGGCTGCAACTTTGAATTTTTCAAATAGTTCCTACTTTGGCCACCAAACGCCACCGTCAACGACTACTAGGCCTAGTTCAGAACTTAGCTACTAGACGCCACCGCAGTCGGCTCTTGGCAATGAACGTAGCAACCTAAGATCGTTGTTCACATTCTTAACCTATCCAATTTAGTTTCACACAGGTGTAATTAGTGGAAAGTTCTTTAACATGACATAAATCTATGACATGGGCCCACCGGCTTCACTTCCCCTCCATACCGACAGTAGTGGCTACGCTGGCTAAAGCGCTGCGTTAGGTCATGTGGCCAAGCTCAGCTGACTCGGTAGACGCGTGGGTTCGAGCCCCACCATCGGCTGTCCTTGAAATGGTTTTCCGTGGTTTCCCATTTTCAACACCAGGCAAATGCTGGGACAGTTCCTTCTGAAAGGCCACGGCCGCTTCCTTCCTCATCCTTGCCCAGTTTCATTCATCTTCATCCATTCCACCTCTCGTCCCGACGCGCAGGTCGCCCACGTGCGTCGACTAGAAAAACCTGCACTCGGCCTCTCAGGAGGCTACACAACACCAAAAAAACTTTCCCTCCGAAGGAAGACATACTGAGGGATTATTAACGCTCTTAAAAAATCCGACGGCTTCGGCCGGGTTTGAACCCAGTCTCACCTCATTGTTACTCAATTCTCCCCGCTACTCATGGATAACTTTGATTATTTATCTTCAATTTGTGGCTTCTGTGGCGTAGTTGGTAGCATGCTGAACTGCTGTGCCAAAGATCACGGGTTCAAACCCGGCCAAAGTCGTCGGATTTTTTAAGTGCGTTAAAATCCTTCAGTATGCCTTCCTTCAGAGGGAAAGTAAAGCCGGCGTCCAATGTCTTATATTTATGGCATGTAAAAGATCCTTCTACTAACTAAACTTGTGTGAAGCTAAATTTCTAGCTTACATTTCCTTGAAACGCTCTATCAAAGTTCCAACGATCACCACTAGGTGTCAGTGATATCTGGTTTCAAAGTTGGAACTACTTGAAATTGATCGGAACTTGTAGCTCACCCCATGCGTGTCCGCTTGAAGCAGCTACAGCCTCTGGCGAGCCGAACATGTCCTCGCACACTCCCGGCACTAAAAGCAATACGGAATAATAATAATAATAAACAAGATGTCCCGTGACGAACTAAAGGCCCTACTTATCATGCCAAAGATTATTCTACAGTATATGAACCTATCTAGAATAATGACGAAATTAAGTTGGTAATATCGAAATGTCTAATTAGTTCGAAATATTACTGGTATAATGTAGCCTAATAGAAAGCCTCCGTGGCTTAGGCGGCAGCACGCCGGCCTCTCACCGCTGAGTCCGTGGTTCAAATCCCGGTCACACCGTGTGAGATCTGTGCTGGACAAAACGGAGGCAGACAGTTTTTTTCTCCGGGTTCTCCAGTTTTCCCTGTCAAAATTTCATTCTAGCAACACTCTCCCCTATCATTTAATTTCATCTGTCATTCATTTAATCATTGCCCCAGAGGAGTGCGTCAGGCCTCGGCAGCCGGCACAGTTCATATCCTCGCCGCTAGATGGGGGCTTCATTCAATCCATTCCTGACCCGGTCGGAGACTAGAAGCAGGCTGTGGATTTTCAATGTAGCCTAATAGAGCACTGCAGTTGGCAGCCCTGGTGACTGAATATAATCTTAGTTCCATCTCTTAAGGTACAGAACACAAAATTTGGTTGAAGTCCAATGGTCGTTACATGCAGTTAGACATTGGATCTATCAGCAAACGTAAAACCATGTTGGCAGCAATGTCATGCGTGTGCTAGTTAGAAATAATCGGAAATATAATGATATCTTGTTGTGCCAATTTTGGATGAAATCGATTTGTTAGTATAGAATTTACATGTATTTTAAAATTGGACCTATCAGCAAGCAAAGAATCATGTCGGCAGCACTGACTTACATTAATTACTCCAAATTAATCTAGAGTGTCTGGTGCTATACGTGTGCAAAGTATAGAGCTCTTGGCTTGCATACTTTCTGATATATTGATATTAGGTTAAAAAAATATAGACAGCATTTATTAATAGTTGGCAGCCCTGATTGCTCTTAAGAATACTTATAGTCATATCTGTTATGTTACACATAGCACATACGAAATTTGGTTGAAATCCAACTGGTAGTATAGACGTTACATGTACTTAAAAATTGGTCCTATCAGCAGGCTTAGAATCATGTTGGTAGAACTGAAGCATATAAGTTACTCCAAATTAATCTAAAATGTCAGGTACTATACGTGTGCATAGTTTAAAGCTGTCGGCTTGCATACTTTCAGATATATTGGTATTTGGATGAAGAAAATAGAGAGAGCAATTATTATCAGGTGGCAGCCCTGGTGGCTCTTAAGAATACACTCAGTTATATCTGTTTATGTACAATTATTACATACACAATTTGGTTGAAATCCAATTAATAGTGTAGAAGTTATATGCATTTAAAATTGGACCTATCAGAAGGCTTAAAATTATTTTGGCAACATTGTCATCTATGGCCTCCTGGAAATTAAACTGAAATAGTATTATCTACATGTGTGCCAATTTTGGAATAGCTCCCATGTATACCTTTTATGATATCCAACATGGAGCTCAAATTTCTATTGCGTTTATTCAGCAGTTGGTAGCACTGACATCATTTTCAAATATGGGCTTGAGATATTCCGGTATACATCTTTACTCATACTAAATTTGGTTTCGATTGCTGCAGCCGTTTAGGAGTTGATAGGGGGACACACTCACACAGCCAGACAGACAGAAGGACAGGCAGACACACATTTTCCCGGATGGATCTCATAAGTCTACTTTTTCATCATTTTTGCAAAATGTGAAAAGTAGTCTAAAAGTATCTCTCATTAACTCCTGTCATGAAGTTGGCGTCAGGAAGAGTAACTGTCCGTAAAATCCATCCGCTACATAGACTTTCATCGAGTCTCATCTCCCACCTCGTTCGAAACGGGAATAATAAGGAGTTAATATGTAATTATTGCTGAATTTGATCTGGAACCTCGGTTAATTTCGCAAACCCTTTCTAGACTGTAGCCTTGAAGCTCGCTTCCTCTGGGATAGGCCATACCACGCTTTTCTGTGACCCATCTCGTTGTTCATTATTCTTCCGCCAGGGCCTGCAGAATAGTTAAGGCACCATTAAATCAGTAACATCACTTGAGTATAAAGTTTCTGTTGCCGTGGAGAAATCAGGAAAGTCACTTATAATGTACAGAGCTGTTATTGTTAGCGCGACAAGTAGCTAAGAGGCCTGCATTATGCAGCGCGCGCCAGCACACTATGAATAGAGAATGAAGCAGTAAACCCAACTTACTTCCTGCTCGCACTCGGGGTCACTGTGTCGACTGAAGCACCCTTCATTTCTGAAAAACCTTCTATGTATCCGGGGGGTAAAATTCAAATAAAAGAATTTGTTTTCAGTCGATCAACACGTTAATGTGCCCAATACAATAATTGGGTGGGGAAAGAACATTGTAACTTGGATTAATTCACCTTTAATACGGGGCATGCTACGTTTCGTTCGTGAAGCAAGCATTATCAGAACTATTCACTTAATGCCTCTTTTGTGGGCAGATGATCTCGCTTACCAATTTCTTAATACAAAAATCATCATCATGTAGACCTCGTGCGCATGATGGGTGCTACGATCTGGCGGCAAGTCACTTAAACAGTCAGGGGGAATCGCAGTCGAGTGTCTGTGCCTGTGAAATGCCTGGATTGCGGCACTGAAACGAGGAACTAGTGAAGGTAAACCATGGGAACCCACGAATAACTCGCGTGTTTGTAGTCGGCATTTTGTGAATGGAATGCCTTCGAGAGATCCTTGTACCGTGATTGTTTATAAAACCGCTTGTTTCTATCGCACGTCAGCAAGAAGAGGAAGACTATATACAAGAGGCGAAAACGGAGACATGAAAATAAAAACGTTGAAACTAGTACCACGGAAGATTTTTCGAAATCATACAGTGATGCAAGCACGCAACATAACCATGGTTGCTGTTCTTTTATAAACAACCGAGTTGAACCACACGGCATTCGTTTAATAAGCAGTACTCCTCAAGTGCCTTCCATTCATTAGTTCTGCCATATCTCACTGCAGGAGTGTTTACATTCTTAGATGAAAGAAACGCTAATGCCAGTCTTTCGTAATTTCCACTTTGTAGGGTTATGATCTGGTGTACATTCTGGCTGGCCGAAATGCGTAACTTCCTTTGCTGGAACCAGGAAGGGCATAAAGATTGTTTCCTTGTCTCAACTGCAATTGCACGCTTCTGTGAATTTGTTACTTTAACATTATTACAATAAAACTTCAATATATCATTTGGCAACATGCACTCATAATTTATGGAAGCTAGTGATATGTTACCACCACAACATAGCATCTAAATAGTTTACTAGCTGTTTGTTTGTCCAACTGGTCAAGACACTGAAATAAGAAGTCCTTTTCGTTTATCTCTACAGCGCTTTCAACGATG
Organism: Meconema thalassinum; assembly: GCA_946902985.2. NCBI lineage: Eukaryota > Metazoa > Arthropoda > Insecta > Orthoptera > Tettigoniidae > Meconema > Meconema thalassinum. Next base: position 299,134,284 of record OX336396.1, on the reverse strand, counting down.
TTTTGAATAATGCAAGTGGAGATAAAGAAAGATTCACCGTCAGACTCTGCTTTCAAAATTTTCGAGAAAGCACAGTCTATGACCTTAATTTGTTCATATAATTGTGTTTTACTTAAGGATTCAACACTTCCCGACGCGAAATAAATTGGTCGCTTACTTGATGGCCCAGTTAGTATTCCCTCCTTTACAATACTCCGCAATAATGTTCTCCCATTGTTGCAGAGAGGAAGTCTTGGAAGAATCTCTCTCAGTATTACAAGGGCGCATATACATTTTTTTCGGGGGGGGGGGGATGACTATCTTGGAAAATTGTGAGTATTTTAAGGGGCTTGTCACCGCAAAATACCCAGAAATATCAACCTATATCTTAGAGCATATAACTTTGTGTAATTATTTTAGATAAGATTCAAAGTTTATATAGCCTACAATTATTACGCAATACAAAAAAGTTATAAAATACAACACAACACATAAATAAAATTTTATACTTAATGAATTTTCTATTATGATCTATGGAGTATAAATGGCAAATAGCGAAATATTTGTCAATTTACTAAGCAGAGAGGTAAAGAGTTTTTTTTTACAAGTTGATAATTTATTTCTCAAAAGTACCGTACTGTAGAATTCACAGTTTTGCCTCACAAGGCTGAGTTTACCCAGTTCCAGCCCTCAGACCAGAATTTCTTGGTAGAACCGGGAATCGAATTCGGATCTCCGCGGTGGCAGCCAAGAATGCTAGCAGCTACACCACGAGGTAGTCTAATTTCAATCTTAGTATTGTTTATAACTTAGCCAATAAGTTAAGATTAGGGTACAACCAAATGTACAATTATTTTATGAATTTTTCCTCTTAACAAAGCGACAATTTTTTCATTTTTATTGGCTTCTTTCGGGGGGCGAGGGGTGCTGGAGCCCCCTCAGCACCCCCCTTATATACGCCCCTGCCGTATAACGTAATATAAATACACAATGCAGCAATATGCTTGCAGCATTGTGAAAGACCGGCTTTGCAATCGCACTCAGCTGATTTAACCTTTCGACCGTAATCAATCTGTAAAATGATTAATCTTGTATAAATTAATTGTCAAAGCACTTAAAACTACAATCGATACAAATATTATGCTACGTTATTATATAGAAAGACAAAACATATGCCCACTTTAATTTTAACAGCATAAGGCGGCTGATGGTTGTTTGTTTCTCTCAAATATAAGCAGTTTATTTCTTCTCCTAACGCTTCTCTTGCTTGTATATGATGACTGTCACAGAGTTTTGCACCCTTCTTTAAAGTAGAAGCTCTGAAATACGATGCATCCCACTGAACTTCTCGAAATCCTACACAAATATCTAGAGACGACATTTCAAAATTGAGTTCTTCCCTGTGCTTGTAGTTGCACAAGCTGCTGCCTTCCCCCTGAAAGATTACACAAGTCACCGCTACGAGCGCCAGCAACTAAAATAACATTATGCGCACGAGCTCTTTGGTGGATATGTTTAACAAACCCCCTTTTATTGGGATCCAAAATTAAACAAAATAAGCCAGTGTTTAAAACAGAAGCAGTAGGGTTGCCTACCCCCCTTCATTTTAACCACAAATGAAAGACATCACATGGGTTGTTCAAACGATTAGTAGACTGATGTCTAGAAATGAATGCATTGTATCTTAATTTGGTTCTGTTCAGTTTTATAATAATTTGACTAACTCTGTATCACACTGACGTCATACACAGGGCAGTTGGAGGGGGATGACCTCCATTGTCCAGGCACCTGTCGCAACACTGAACAAGGTTTCCTATACCTTCCTTGAAGACGGACGCTGCGTAGGTTGGCAACGGGCGCACTCTTACAGCACAGATCTCTCTTGGTGCGAGTGACACGCGTTTGGTTCATTGAAGATGTTCGTGAAGTGTAAGCGTTTCACCACTCATCCAGCCGTTCGTGAACCAGTGAAAGAGTGGATTCATCAAATGTGATACGAGAGATCGTACGATTGAATTTGCCGTGGGTATTTCTCACCCTTCTAAAATCTGACTTTCTCGGCCGAAAATCAAACCCCCAACTTTCCGATCACGATCAACCAATGATCCACTGAATGACAACACACGACTGTTGCAAATGTGTGATCCATCCTATTTGGTTCTTGCTTACCTACTGTGCTGCTAATGATTGAACTCCATCATCCATAAAACGCAATTTTGTGCACCAATAGCCGGGAAACCAATTCATTTCATTAATAACGGTAAGCAAATTAAGCAGGAATGTCCTGTTTCAGCAGATCTTCCGTGGATCAAAATTAACACTCCAGTTTCAATTAAAAAAAACACGGTGAAAAACATTCGCTTGTTTTCACTTGCCGGAACAAATGAGCGGTGTTAGTTGAGCTGGATGTAAAGCAATAATGAATGAATTAAGACTTCAATTAATTAAAGTACATTTTTATCATTCTCTTGAAGAGTGCAATGGGACTGAAGGACTGCTATATTTTGCTGAGTTTTATTGCTATTTGATTCTAGAGTATCTATAAGGTGCGTTCAAAAGGTAACGAACCGGGGGCAGTAATGCGCAAACCGGTGACGACATCGGCTAATCGTGGCGTGTGTAACGAGGTTTGGTTCCGACCAGAGCGTGGAAGGTCACAACCCAACGTGACGATACAAAGTGAGCAGCAGCATGCTTCAATCGTCCAACGCTGCCAGTCGCATTGCAAACAGTGACATGGAAGCGTCAAACGAAGAGCAAACAGGTGTTGTTCGGTTTCTGACAGCGAAAGGAGTAGGGGGAACGGACATTCATCGCCGAATGTCACAATTGTACGGCGAACACTGCATGTCCCTTGCAAGGGTCAAGGCGTGGCACAAGCGCTTCAGGGAAGGACCGGTGTCGTTAGCCGATGATGCCTGGTCTGGGGGCACCCCCCCCCCCCCCCCTGCATTACCGATGACAACGTCCAGCTGGTTGATGCACTCATTACCCAGAACCGCCGAGTGAGAATGAACGCCATAGCTGCCGTGGTCGCTCCACGACAATGCACGACCTCATACGGCCAACACAGTCGCGGCATTCGTGCAGAAATTCAAATGGGAGGTTCTCGGCGACCCTCCATACAGTCCAGACCTCTTTTCCAGTGATTACGCCATGTTTGGTCCCCTGAAAAGGGCTCTGCGGGGCCAACGATTCACCTCGGATGCCGACGTCCAGCTGTACTTGCGGAACTGGTTCTCATCGCAGCCCTGGGATTTTTATGAGACAGCCTTTCACCGCCTCGTGTCACAGTGGGACAAGTGCCTCAACAGCCAGGGCCAATATTTCTAACATACAGGTACTGGTTTCTGTAATTATGCCTCCGGCTCGTTACTTTTTGAACGCACCTTATAAGCAAACGTTTGGGAAATTCCACCTACCTGAGCAGGGCAGATCATCTGCACAAAATTAAGCACCGATTGAAGTGTATAAATTATGGAAAATATTCTTCCACTAATGATGGTATTGATAATTGCATCTCATTACCTGCTTCAGTCTTAGAACCTTTCCCCAAAAATATCGATGTGTAAGAGAAGACTTAAATTCTGTGTGAATACTCCGATTGATGTTAAGCAATATAGTATTTTTGCGAAATTTATTTCTTATAATGGAAGCATATCTACGACAAATAACAAAATTCCTCTCAGCACGCCGGAAGGCAGAGGTAGATTTCACCGGGCAAACTAGAGGATAGGATATAATAGGAAAAATATGCAGGTTTTCGTAGCAGGATCAGACCTCATTTATTGCGAGAAAATATTTTACAATGTAATTGGAGCTCAATTAACTTTTCTTTCATCTAACTATGCATATTTTTAACATTTTATTGTCTTATGGGGACGGTAACCTTCTTGTCATTTGGGGTCCATTTTTAGCCCACTTTTCACATTTTGCAAAAATGAGGAAAAAGTAGACTTATGAGATCGGGCAAATGTGTGTCTGTCTGTCTGTCTGTCTGTCTGTCTGTCTGTCTGTCTATCCTTCTGTCAGACTGGCTGTGTGTTTCCCCCCCCCCCCCTATCAACTCCTAAACGGCTGCAGCAATCGAAACAATATTTGGTAGGAGTAAAGATATATACCTGAATATCTCACGGCCATATTTTATAATGATGTCAGTGCTACCAACTGCTGAAAAATCGCAATTGAAATTTGAGCTCCATGATGGATATCTTGGAAGGTATGAATGGGAGCTATTTCAAAATAGGCACACGTATAGATAATAATATTGCAATTTAATTTCCAGGAGGCCATACATGGCAGTGTTGCCAAAATGATTTTAAGCCTGCTGATAGGTCCAAATTTTAAATGCTTATCCTCCTCTGTCCTTACGTAGCATATATGCTACATGCGGTTTTTATTTGTTTCTGACTCAAGCGCTGGCTTCTCTGCGGGTTGCCGGCTGTAGCATATAGTCTACTGGCCGCGCATCACGCACATTATTTTTTTTGTTACCCGCTCGAGCGAATAGGTGGCAGCACCTCTGTGAATATTGAAGTTGTCGGACTGGTAACCATGGAAACAAGACGTGCAGGTAATTTATTTATTTATCCGAGTCCAAAACACATACATATCTTTATATATATAATTCTTCGACACGTGTGTATGTGACTGAACTCCTCCTAAACGACTGAACCGATTTTGATGGAATTTGGTATGTATATTAGGGTGGGTCCATGTATGGTTTAGATTCACAATCTGACCCGGTAGGTGGAATGAACACAATTTTAGAACCACAATTTACACACAATTTTAGAACCACAATATACAGTCAAAAACAGTCGTCATGGAAACAACAAGCCTTGGCCTTGGAGAAAGCTGAAGTCTTTGGACGGTTTGTCCCTGCACGTTAGAGCCACCTGGTTGCAACCTGTGCAACTACCGCCATTACAAACACTCCGCCCGTGGCGAAAAGTTGTGTTTTATACCACAGGTGGCAGTAATGTCGAATTCTACTGTTTGTCTCTGGACGTTAGAGCGTTTCAAAGTCCCGTATGCGTTCATATACCATTCATCCGATTGCCATGAAACTTGGGTGATATGTTGAGTGAGCTCCAGGGAAGGTGTTTGGCTTAGTGAATCCATTTTACAATAGATAGCGCACGAATAGATTCAACAAATGAGCGACGACGGGCGAAGCGTTTCAAAAAGGTCCCGTATGCGTTCAAATACCATTCGTCTGATAGCGATGAAACTTGGGTGAGATGTTGTGTACACTCCAGGGATGGCTTCTGGCTTAGTAAATCAATTTCACATTAGGTAGCGCACGACTAGATTCAACAAATGGGTGACGACGCGCGAAGCGTTTCAACAAAGTCCCGTATAAGTTTATATTCCATTCATAGATTGAGATGAAACTTGGATGAGTTGTTGTGTACACTTAAGTGAAGGCTTCAAACTTAGTAATCCATTTCACTGGAGGTTGCGCACGAGTAGATTCAACAAATGAGCGGCGACGTGCGAAGCGTTTCAACAAAGTCCCGTATGCGTTCAAATACCATTCGTCCGATAGCGATGAAACTTGGGTGAGATGTTGCGTATACTTACGTGAGGGTTTCTAACTTAGTAAATCCATTTTACAATAGGTAGCTCACGAGTAGATTCAACAAATGAGCAACGACGCGCGAACTTTTAATCAAAGTCCCGTATGCGTTCATATACCATTCATCCGATTGCAATGAAACTTGGGTGAGATGTTGTGTACACTTACGTGAGGGTTTCTAACTTAGTAAATATATTTCACAGGAGGTTTCGCACGAGTAGATTCAACAAATGAGCGACGACGCACGAAGCGTTTCAATAAGGTCCCGTATGCGTTCAAATACCATTCGTCCGATTACGATGAAACTTGGGTGAGATGTTGTGTACACCCTACGGAAGGTTTCTGGCCTAATAAATCTTTTTAACAATAGGTAGCGCACGAGTAGATTCAACAAATGTGTGACGGCACGCGAATCATTTCAACAAAGTACCGTATGCGGCCATATACCATTTATCAGATTGCGATGAAACTTTGGTGAATAGTTGTGTACACTCCAGGAAATGTTTCTGTCTTAGTAATTCCAGTTTTTAATAAGTAGCGCCCGAGTAGATTCAACAAATGAGCGACAGCGCGCGAATCGTTTCCACAATGTCCCGTATGCGGTCATATATCATTCATCCGATTGCGATCAAACCTTGGTGAATCATTGAGTACACGCCAGAGAAGGTTTCAGGCATAGTAAATCTACTTTACAATAGGTAGCGCATGAGTAGATTCAACAAATGGGTGACGGCACGCGAATCGTTTATAGAAAATCACTTATGCGTTCATATGTCATTCATCCGATTCCGATGAAACTTTGCTGAGTTGTTGTGTACACGCCAGGGAAGGTGTTCAACTTGGTAAATCCATTTTACAATATTGGTAGCGCACGAGTAGATGTAACAAGTGAGTGACGACGCGCGAAGCGTTCCAACAAAATCCTGTATGCGTTCATATACTATTCATCGATTTGATGAGTTGTTGTGTACACTTACGTGAAGCTTTCTAACTTAGTAAATCCATTTCACAGTTGCTAGAGCACGAGTAGATTCAACAAATGAGTGACAGCGTACGAATCATTTAAACCAAATCCCGTATGCGTTAAATGCCATTTATCCGTTTGCGATGAAACTTTGGAGAGTTGTTGTGCACGCTCCAATGAATGATTCTAAATTAGTTAATCCAATTCACTATATTTTAGAGGCAGTTAACAGAAATTGAAAAAAAAAATATTGTGTATCCAAAAGCACTTCAAGAAACAAAGTTACAACACTTTCTTTGATTGGCAGGACAACGTCTGCCGGGTCAGCTTGTATACATATAAATTACACTAAATTTCATTACTACAGTGTTCAATTAATAATTAATTAATATGTATTTGTATATTAAAGTAATGTAAATGTTATAAAAATTGCTTACAATTGATCAACAGTTAATGTGCTATTGAATGTAAGTTTCGGTAGTATACTAAAATACTCACACGATCACGATTTGCATTACGTAGCATATACTCTACATCAGGCAATGACCTTGATATTTTATACTTGCTACTTGATTTTATGTCTGAATTTTCCTCATTTTTAGCATGTCTTTCAGTGCTGTAGGTAAGGCTTAAGTCACATGTGGCTTAAATGTTGAGAAATATGCGGTCTTTAAATATTATATAGCCTACTTTCTCTTACCACATAGCCTACTTTCTCTTACCATGTAATGAAACCGCTAACATTAAATTTCACCATTTATTTCTTCAGCCTTGAATGATGCAGACATTGTGAAACTGATTGACTCTATCGATCCTGATGTGTCTGATATTGAGCTGGAGATTGGAGATGATGATGATGGGAGGGAAGATGACCCGAGATTGAATACGGCATCTCCAACAATGAAGATGAAGTGAATGATGTACCTGATGATGATGATGATGATGGTGATGAGGACGATGGAAATCGAAACTTGAGGCGCCGCAGAATACCAGCGCCTATGCCGTCTGTTCAATCCAGGAAGTTTCATGCTTTGCATCTACCAGAAATGATGAGCAGAACGCAAAAAAGTAGATCAAGATGTAGACTGCCGGGCTGAAAGGGATTCACTTTTTTACAGTGCAAAAAAATGCAAAATGTACCTGTGCTTTACGGAAAAAAGAAATTGTTTCTCAGCATTTCATGAGTCATAACTGGATAGTGTGGATTGTACTCTCAATTTTATGTTTTTTTTAATATAACTTCTTTAGTGCTTTGACTTTTTAATCAATTTTTTTTATTATCATTTCTTAATTATTTGCATTTTGACTTTAGATAATGCAAAATAAACATAGAAAACTGTGCAAAATATTATGTTACTATTGTAAATACTTTACAAGACATTAAACCATTAGTAATCGTGTATCACAAAAGAATTTAGCATTGCAAAGTAGTGGGAGGAGAGTCGTCATTAAGTCCTGATGTAGCATATATGCTACATGTCATAATAGAGCAGGGATTTCGAAAAAAAAAATTTTTTTTTTTGATAAATATGTATTATTTTACCTAATTGCAATAAGTTAAACACAGAAAAGTATATTTCAAAGTTCTGAACTGAGCTCAGGACTGAAGAGGATAAAACTTCTACACTATCAATTGGATTTCAACCAAATTTCGTATGTGCCATGTGTACATAAACAGATATGACTGAGCGTATTCCTATGAGTCACCAGGGCTGCCAACTGTTAATAAATGCTCTCAATTTATTTCATCCAAATACCCATATATCAGAAAGTATGCAAGCCGACAGCTTTAAACTATGCACACGTATAGCACCCGATATTCTAGATTAATTTGGAGTAATTAATGGACCTCAGTACTACCAACATGATTCTAAGCCTGCTGATAGGACCAAATGTAAATACATGTAACTTCTATACAATCAATTGGATTTCAACCAAATTTCATATGTGCTATGTGTACTATAACAGATATGACTATGCATATTCTTAAGAACAACCAGGGCTGCCAACTATTAATAAATGCTGTCTCTATTTTTTTACCCTAATATCAGTATATCAGAAAGTATTCAAGCCAACAGCACTAAACTTTGCACACGTATAGTACCTTACACTCTAGAAATTTGGTGTAATTAATATACGTCAGTGCTTCCAACATGATTCTAAGCCTGCTGATGGGTCCAATTTTAAAATAAATGTAACTTCTATACAAATAAATGTATTTCATCCAAAATTTGCACAACAATAGATCATAATAGTTCAGATTATTTCTGACCAATACATGCATGACATTGTTGCCAACATGATTTTACGCTCGCTGTTAAATCCAATGTTTAACTGCATGTAACGTCCATGCTAGCCATTGGACTTCAGCCAAATTTTGTATTCTGTACCTTAAGAGATGGAACTAAGAATATATTCAGTCACCAGGGCTGTTAACTGTAGTGCTCTATTAGGCTACATTATGCCAGTTATAATTCGAACTAATAAGAAATTTCGTTATTACCAACTCAATTTCGTCATTATTCTAATTCGGTCCATATAGATTAATCATTGGAATGAATCTTACATTTCGAGAAAAGTAGGCTCTTTAGTTCGTCACGGAACTTCTTGTTATACTTGTAGTCACACCGTCCTTATGCAAGGTTCGGAACTGATGTGTAACTATCTAACAGTCTGTTACTTCTTCACGTCAAATTTTATCTCCCGCAGAGATGTTGGTTGGTTCCTCAGTTTAGGGCTGCGACAACGCGGTCATGTAACCCCGTGTACTTTGGGTGTGTTTAGAATCTGTCTGATAAACGGTGTTAATTGTGATGTCTGTATTAGTCTGTAATTCAGGTAAGGACTGCAGACGGACAATTTCAAGTAGTAGTTCCTAATGTTGGTACCAAATATACCGCCAACGACACCTAGCTCTGAACTTGACTACTAGATGCCACCGCAACCAGCAACTTGCAACGAACGTTGGACTTCCCCTCTGAAGGAAAGCATACTGAGGGATTTTCAGCGCTCTTTGAAACTACGACGACTTTGAACCCGCGACCTTGGGCATAGAAGTTCAGCATGCTACCAGCTAGTCAGATGGAAAACTGAATGTGATCTCGTTGTCATGGCAGCCTCTGATAGCTCATCCCTCATCAATTTAGAAGCGTTGTCATGGTAAACTCTGATGGCTCTTGGCATTTTCTTCTAATTCCGAAATAATTTTTCTCATCCCTTGGCGTAATGGTGGGTTGTATCAAAATTATTTCAGACAAAAGTTTTAGATAATTATTAGGGGAATATTGTCCATTTTGTACGGTTTTGATATTGTGCCTATTAAGAGAGATATGATTAATGTTTCCCGGAAAAAAAACTTTTTCCACCCCATTGGTCAATGGTTGGTGCTATCAAGAAACTTTTTAAACATAAATTTTTGGCACTTATCCGACTCATAATATGAATATATATATATATACATAAATATATATAAATTATATATAAACTAGCTTGCCACGGTAGGAGAGTGGATATCGTGTCGGTCTACTAACCCCAATATTGCAGGTTCGCCCCTGGCCGTGGTAAGTGATTTTTTGAAAGGCGGCAAAAATACGATACGCATGTCATACGATGTTGGCATGTCAAAGAACTCATTTGAATTCAGTAGGCCGAGTTCATAATGGCAAAATTAATCTCGGGAGTTTCCGCCAACACAAAGTTCCTCATTTCTCTACTAGGAAGCGCTATAGTGTTCAAGGAGCTTAGATATCTAATATCTAACCTCCTTGACTTTCGTAGTCAAAGAACAACGAAATTTGACATGCAAGCTACCCTCTGGGTGTCAAATAACAAAACTTGCACCCGGCACCCGAGGCCATACGATATTATTAATATTATTATTATTATTATATATAAACTTTTGAACTGACGGTGGTTTTGGGGTATGGGGGATGTGAAACGCGAAGATATGTCGAAATTTTCCGGTAGTCGAAACATGGTACCCATTGCAATAGTTAACTTTCTAATGAAATCTACCTAACTTAAGTTATATTATGAAAAAGTGTGAGGATATGGGACGTTCTTTCTGTTTCCACTAAAAATAAAAACCTCTGTATATCGAAGACATTCCGGTTTATTTGAAATTAATTTTAACTGATAATGATGGTCGTGTGGCCTCCGGAGAAGCCAAGTGCAGGTCTTTCTAGTCGACGCCCGTGGGCGACCTGCACGTCGTAATGAGGAACAAGTGATGATGACGTCACATACACCCAGTCCCCGAGCCTCGGGAATTAACCCCAGGAGATTAAAATCCCTAATGGCTCGGCCGGGAATCGAACCCGGGGCACTTCGGGCCAAAGCCTAGCATGCTAACCATTTAGCCACGGAGCTGATCTGTAGTGACGATGGCTGGCCAACAGAATGCGCCAATAACTCATTTTCTAAAAAAGTCCTCTCGGCACGCCGGAAGGCGGAGGTAGATTTCACCGGACAAACTTGGGGATAGGCGAAAATAGGCAGAATATGCAGATTTTCGTAGAAGGATCAGACCTCATTTAATGCGAGAAGGTATTTTATAATTGGAGCTTAATTAACTTTGTTTTTCGTCATTTTATGCTTATTTTAAACATTTTATTGTCTTATGGGAACGGTAACCTTCTTGTCATTTGGGGTCCATTTTTATACTTGTGGTCACACTGTCCTTATGCTAGGTTTCGACACTGATGTGCAACTATGTAACGGTCTGTTACTTCTTCACGCAAAATTATATCTACCGCAGAGATTTTGGTTGGTTCCTCAGTTTAGGGGCTGCGACAACGCGGTCATGTAACCCCGTGTACTTTGGGATGGCTGTATTAGTCTGTAATTCAGGTAAGGACTGCAGACGGTCAATTTCAAGCAGTAGTTACTAATGTTGCTACCAGGTACTACCGTCAACGACACCTAGCTGTGAACTTGGCTACTAGATGCCACCGCAACCAGCAACTCGCAACGAACGTTGGAACTTCCCCTCCAAAGGAAAGCATACTGAGGGATTTTTGGCGCTCTTAGAAAATCCGACGACTTCGGCCGGCTTTGAACTCGCGACCTTGGGCATAAACATTCAGCATGCTACCAGTTACGTCACCGAAGCCGCTTCACACTTAGATGGAAATCTGAATCTGATCTCGTGCAAGTGCGTTATCTTGGCAACGTCTGATGGCTCATCCCTCATCAATTTAGTAGTGTTGCCATGGCAACCACTGATAGGTCTTGGCATTTTCTTATAATTCCGAAATTATTTTTCTCATCCCTTGGCATAATGGTGGGTTATATCAAAAATTCTTTCAGACAAAAGTTTTAGGTAATTATTATGGGAATATTGTCCATTTTGTACGGTTTTGATATTGTGCCTATTAAGAGAGATATGATTAATGTTTCCCGAAAAACCCACTTTTTCCCACCCCTTTGGTCAATGGTTGGTGCTATAAAAAAAACTCTTCAAACATACATTTTTGGGCTTTATCCGACACATAGTATGAATGTTGAACGGATTCGATATTTCACATATTAAGAGAGTTATAGCAATATTTCACTTTTTCGAAAAAAAAGCCCCCCATTTTCACCCCCCAACGACCGATTTAGCCCAGTAACGAACTCGACCGAGATTTTATAGGTATACGTATTCGGTAAAAAATTCAAAGTGATTGGTACAAAATTACGGCAGTTATTGTGTCCACAATAAACTGATATACATATACATACATAAATTATATATAACTTTTGAACTGACGGTGGTTTTGGGGCCTGGGGATGTGAAACGCGAAGATATGTCGAAATTTTCCGGAAGTCGAAACATGGTACCCATTGCAATAGTTAGCTTTCTAACGAAATCTACCTCTGGTTGGTTCCTCAGTTTAGGGGCTGCGACAACGCGGTCATCTAACCCCGTGTACTTTGGGTGAGTGTAGAATCTGTCTGATACACGGTGTGAATTGTAATGGCTGTATTAGTCTTAATTCATGTAAGTACTGCAGACGGTCAATTTCAAGCAGTAGTTCCTAATGTTGCTACCAGGTACAACCGTCAACGACACCTAGCTGTGAACTTGGCTACTAGATGCCACCCCAACCATCAACTCGCAACGAACGTTGGAACTTCCCCTCCAAAGGAAAGCATACTGAGGGATTCTAGTGCTCTTAGAAAATCCGACGACTTCGGCCGGCTTTGAAACCGCGACATTGGGCATAGACATTCAGCATGCTACCAGTTACGTCACCGAAGCCGCTTCCCACTTTATCAGGCGGCTTTGGTGGCGTAGTCGGTAACATGCTGAGCTTCTATGCCCAAGATACCGGGTTCAAACCCGGCCGAAGCCGTCGGATTTTTGAAGAGCGTTAAATATCCCTCAGTATGCCTTCCTTCGGAGGGGAAGTAAAGCCGGCGGTCCCATGTCATAGATTTATGGCATGTTAAAGATCCTTCCACTAATTGCACCTGTGTGAAGCTAAATTGGATAGGTTAAGAATGTATACAACGCTCTTAGGTTTCTATGTTCGTTGCCAAGAGCCGACTGCGGCGGCGTCTAGTAGCTCAGTTCTGAACTTGGCCTCGTAGTCGTTGACAGTGGCGCTTGGCGGCAAAAGTAGGAACTATCTGAAAAATTGTTAGTTGCAGTACTTAAATTAACAAACAGATAACACACACTAATACAGTCATCACAATTAACACCGGTTATCAGACAGATTCTACACACACCCAAAGTACACGGGGCTACATGACCGCGTTGTCGCAGCCCCTAAACTTAAGAACCAACCAACCAACCACTTAATCAGATGGAAATACTGAATCTGATCTCGTGCAAGTGCGTTGTCATGGCAACGTCTGATGGTCCATGCCTCATCAATTTAGTAGTGTTGCCATGGCAACCACTGATAGCTCTTGGCATTTTCTTATAATTCCGAAATCATTTTTCTCGTCCCTTGGCGAAATGGTGGGTCATATCAAAAATTCTTTCAGACAAAAGTTTTAGGTAATTATTAGGGGAATATTGTCCATTTTGTACGGTTTTGATATTGTGCCTATTAAGAGAGATATGATTAATGTTTCCCGAAAAACCCACTTTTTTCCACCCCTTTGGTCAATGGTTGGTGCTATCAAAAATCTTATTTGACATAAATTTTTGGCACTTATCCGACACATATTATGAACTTTGAATGGATTCGATATTGCACGTATTAAGAGAGTTATAGCGAAATTTCACTTTTTCGAAAAAAGCCCCCCATTTTCACCCCCTTCGACCGATTTAGCCCAGTAACGAACTCGACCGAGATTTTATAGGTATACATCTTCGGTAAAAAATTCGAAGTAATTGGTGCAAAATTACGGCAGTTATCGTGTCCACAAGAAACTGATATACATATATATATACATATATATATACATAAATTATATATAAACTTTTGAACTGACGGTGGTTTTGGGGTCTGGGGGATGTGAAACGCGAAGATATGTCGAAATTTTCCGGAAGTCGAAACATGGGACCCATTGCAATAGTTAGCTTTCTAATGAAATCTACCTAAAAAATGGACTTACCCCGTTCTTTCCGTGGGGTCTTCAATTGATATCATTGTTGGTAATTTTCTGTAATTGTACAATTATTTATTTATTTATTTATTTATTAATCAAAGCACAAACTACGCTTGTACAAATAACAACCAAATAACAATTAAAATAAAATCTCTCTATGAAAGTTTGTATGTTTTTTCTGAATTTCCACGGAAATTTGCGATATTTGCGCGTTTCAGACTGTTTTGTGACGGATGCACGCAAACATTTTTTTTGTCGTCTGTCTGTTTGTCTGTGGACAATATTTTGTGTCCTTATAACTCGAGAACGGCTGGGTGGATTAACGTAAAATTTGATACAGATATCCTTCAGAGGCACGACACCAATCATTGATGAAACTCTTCTCCGTAACTCTCATAAAAGGGGCCCTACCCCCTTAAAATACATGCTGGAATAGGCGTAGAAGGGTGAAACAAAGCTCATTTTCAGGTCCTCAATGTGAGAAACGAAACTCAGGGCCCTCGAAAACCACATTTTAAGGCCCTAAAACTAACAGTTTTTGATATATTCCCAGAAAACTAATTTCACTTAATAAATTAATGAAAGAACGCATGCCGGTAACCATGGCAACTGAATCTCAAAGGTCCATCAATTTCTGTAAGACGCAATGCAATTCCATTTATTACATTACTGTGAAGGTTTGCAAACGGCTATAAGGTTATAACGGATCCAAATTAAGCTGAAATATTCATCAATACATACAATGCCCTTAAGGGGTCAAGGGGTACTCTAGAATTTTTTCACGCGATTTACACGTGCGGGTATGGTACGGAAGGTCTATTATATCCCTTCTCTATGATATAAAAATGAATGTTTGTCTGTTTTCTCTGCATTTCCACGGAAATTTGACATATTTGCCCGTTTCAGACTGTTTTGTGACGGATGCACGCAATTTTTTTTTATGTCGTCTGTCTGTCTATTTGTCTGTGGACAATATTTTGTGTCCTTATAACTCGAGAACGGCTGGGTGGATTAACGTAAAATATGATGCAGATATCCATCAGAGGCACGACACTAATCATTGATGTAACTTTTCTCGGTACCTCTCATAACAGGGGGCCTGCCCCCTTAAAATACAAGCTGAAATAAGCGTAAAAGGGTGAGACAAAGCTCATATTCAGCCCCGCAATGTGAGAAATGAAACTCGGGGGCCCTAAAAGAACCCCGAAAACCACATTTTAAGGCCCTAAAACCAACATTTTTCGAGATATTCCCAAAAAACTAATTTCACTTCATAAATTAATGAAGGAATGCATGCCGGTAATAATGGCAACAGAATCTCAGAGGTCCATCTATTTCTGTAAGACGCAATGTAATTCCATTTATTATATTACTGTGAAGGTTTTCAAACGACAATAAGGTTATAACGGATCCAAATTAAGCTGAAATATTCATCAATACATATAATGCGCTTAAGGGGTCAAGGGGTACTCTAGAATTTTTTAACGCGATTTACACGTGCAGGTATGGTACGGAGGGTCTATTATATCCCTATCCCTATATTGTTATATTATTATTATTACTATTATTTTAATTATTATCATTATTATGGCGTACGACGAGACAATCTCATTTTCAAACCCTTGGTGTCAGAAACAAAACTCGGGGCCCCTCAAGAGCCGTAAAGGGTCCCCGAAAACTATATTTTAAGGCTCTAAACCCAACAGTTCATAGATATTCCCAGAAAACTAATTTCATTTAATAAACTAAAGAAGGAATGCAAGTCACTAACCATGACAAAAGTATCGCAAGAGGTGGCATCCAACTTTCCATCAATTTCTGGAATAAGTAATGCCACTCCATTTATTACATTTCTGTGAAAGGTTGCAAATGGCTATAAGGTTATCACGGAACGAACTAAAATTGTAAAATTCATCAATGCGCTTAAGGGGTTAAAGGAGTACCCTAGTTTTTTTTCACACGACTTACACGTGCAATATGTCGTACAGAAGGTCTATTATATCTCCAAACAGCAACATTATTTTCAAAAATTCCTGATTTGAAATAGTAGACTGTTTTTTTTTTTTTTTGCTCATTTTAGGAATTTGGGCCATTGGAGGCTAAAGAAAACTGAATTTTCATGCACCACAAGCCTTTATAATTTATAAAAGGGTCTTCCTGTAGTTGGGCACTTGACACAACGGTTAGGGTCAGTTCGTATGTGACGTGTATTGCGATTCGTCTACGAGGTTTTCAATTTTATTTTCACGCCAGGAAGAACACGTTAGGTAAATTTAGAGTGAGAGCACATTTTAGCTAATCATTTTTCTTTGCCAACAAACAGGTTCCAAGCCCCTAAACATTGCAACAGTAGATCAATTGGTAACATCTGGTTATTAATACCGAAGTCCGTTCGAAGAATGTGTACTTCTGCTAGTATAGGATAAAATTTAACAAATCACCAAACAAAACCAGTCCAGATCAAGAGCCGGTAGAATGTCCTTGCTCGTAACCGTGTCGTCAGTGGCCAAGATGACAGTTCTAAATACAATTTAACTTCTCCTTTGCCTTCTTCAGGAACGTCCTCTTGTTTGTGGATATGTTAAACTCGCGTTTCCTTGCAATGCTATTGTACAGGGATGATATGCGGATTTGGAAGAATCTTTGGATTATGGAATGTTTTGTGTGTGGAATGTGCAAAATATCTTTGAGCCAGGTAGAACGGGAAGGGGCTCTTAGTTTGAAAAGTGACATCAGGTGGTCCGAACGGTAATGGACATTTAAAATAGAATGTAGTAAGGACAGGTCAGTTACCTGTCTTGTCGTGTTGAGGAGAGGGATGTTTATGGCTGAAAGTACCTGCTGAGTGGTGAAGTGTCTATACCTTGGCGTTCTGTTCCTTACAATGGTAGCAAAGAAGGATTTGCCACCGGCGAATTACTCCCGTTTGCAAATACAATAAATGCTGAATGAACTTTCTTCTTGCCTAGAGTATAGTCCAGCATTGGTGCATCTATGCCGCCCACCATGTCTACGTCTTTCCTGATGCATTCGAACCAGCGCAGCGTTTCTTGGGACGAGCATGGAGGTCGATCAAACTGACGGACTGAGTTTGTCTGCAGGGCATTCGGTTGTAGCACATCTTAGTCGTGACTCACAGGGCTCCTCTGTAATTGGTGGGCCTTTTCGGTAGCTTAGGTGGCGTAGTTGGTAGCATGCTGAGCTTCTATGCTCAAGGTTGCGGGTTCAAACCCGGCCGAAGTCGTCGGATTTTTTAAGAGCGTTAAACATCCCTCAGTAAGCCTTCCTTCGGAGGGGAAGTAAAGCCGACGGGCCCATCAGGCACGGATTCAAGGAGGGGGGTCACGAGTGTCATGACCCCCCTCCCCTCAAACGGAGACCAAATTTTTTTTGCAAACTCAAAAAACGAAAACACAATAACCAGACAAATAAAACTTAACGAATTTTAACTGAAAAACAGTTTTTTTTCATTTTATTCAATACTGAAAATATCTTTATTGCGTCTGGCTGCGTGGCTCAGGGGTAACGTTCTCGCTTGCTGAGCCCAAGGTTGCAGGTTCGAAACCTGGCGCGGTCAGCTGGCATTTGAGGGAGCGCAAATGCGAGGGAGCCGTGTCAGTACATTTACTGGCACGTTAAAGATCCCCTTCGGGGCAAAATTCCGGCACCCCGGCGTCTCTAAAAGCCAGTGTAGTTAAAAGGGACGTATAACCAATAACATTATTATTATTATTATCTTTATTGCAATTATTATGTTACAACTGTACATATTTACAACTTCATACCTGTTATATAATAACGATTATTTATATAACAAAACCAACTCGTCTATTTTGTTTAGCAAACCTTGTGATTACCGAATCGATGTTTATAGTGATGTCACGATGAATGTGCAGCAATGCACGGAGAGGAATTTGGGACTTTTTCGCACCAAAATATTTTGCCGACGTCCAAACTGCAAGCTTGGTTGGCAATTTAAGCTGTGACTTTCTCCCTTTGTGGGTACCAACTCGACTTGCCGAAACTGTAACGTACCTTGATACTTTTCTCGAAGCTCGATGTAAAAGTCGCAAAACACGCCGTTGCAATTTGTACGAATATTTTTGGTGCGCTAAACGCATCAAATTTCTATCCATGTAGCTTGCAATACATTGGTCTGGTTTTGTACGTTTGGTTATTTTGTGATTGCGTATTTAGTGATACCATTTTTCTTAACAATTTCGATTCTCTGACCCTCCCCAAAGCCTGGGGCCCATGTCACAAGAACCTTCCAATAACTACACTTGTGTGAAGCTAAACTTTGTAGGGTAGGTGTGATTAATGCTCTTAATTTCCAACGTTCGTCACCGGGTGCTGGTAGCGATAGCATCTAGAAGTAGCGAAGTTCACAGCTTGGTGTCGTGGACGGTAACATTTGGTAGCGGAAGTTGGATCTATTTGAAATTATCGTCTGCAGTCCTTACTTGAATTAAAAACATATAACACACTCTAATACAGTCATAACAATTAACACCGGTTATCGGACAGATTCTACACATACCCCAAGTACACGGGGCTACATGAGCGTATTTTTGCAGCCCCTAAACTAAGGAACCAACTTATCAACTCTTCTTCTTCTTCTTGTTGTTCCATATAGGCCAACTACGGACCACGATATTCAACTATTTTGCTTTGAGTGGGCCTTGATGTTTGCCCAGTAGTCCTCTGGCTGTGTTGTTCTTTTCTCTCCTTTGTCCAGAGGGCACCTGTCTTCTTCCTTGGGAGATTTTCTTGGAACTTTATTTGCTTTAATTTACTCCTGAGAGACGTTCGATCTTTTATGTCCTTTTCCGTAACTCCCAGTTCCAGCAGATCTATGTGCACTTCCGTCAGCCATGGTGACTTGGTCTTCCTTCTTTGCCAGTATGTGAGTAGCTGGTTGGTCATCCTGGTTGGATGCATCCTGGAGACGTGTCCATAAAATGTTAGACGTCACTTCCTGGCCACGTCTGTAATTCTTTCAGAGCTCTCTCCCAGTTGTTCAATTTTCCAGGCAGAACTTTGGGCCTTAAAGTGTGCAATAGAATGGGTTAAAGCTAACAATAAAAGAGTGAGGATTTTCAGTGATTCACAATCCGCATTGCATTCTATAAATGACAAATATAATTCTAACCTAATAGCTGTCTACATCAGGGCAACAGCTCAGGAGTGCTCACATATATGCACATCGTGGATAAGGGGACACACTGGATTGGCTGGTAATGAAAGAGCAGACCAATTAGCAAAATCAGCGGCTACGACACATCTTGACATAACATATAGTAAGTCTCCAATATGTTACGTTAAAAGCCAGATAAGGAAATACATATTAAACGAATGGAATATCGCATGGACGTGTAGCCTGAAAGGGTCTGTAACAAGAGAAATATTCTTCCCGGAAGTACAAAATCGACTGTTATCAAAATTATTAGTGCCAAACTTTGTCCTCACACAATTTTTAACTGGTCATGGAAAATTCAAGTCTTATTTTGAACGTTTTAAAATAGCAACAGACGACTATTCATGTTTATGTGGATTGCCTCAATCGGTGTGTCACCTTGTATTTGAGTGTCCTGTTTTTGAAAAGGAAAGATACAATTTACAATGCCACCTTTATAGCTGTAACCTGGAACTTTCAAAACCGCTGTACCATATTTTCAAGAGGCAGTGCTGTTTAGGACAATTTCTCACATTCATCAACAAAATTTTTTGTAAACTATGTCAGTAATATTTGTATTTGCTTTGTTTTTAATCTATAACCCTAATGTACCTCTGGTAAAATGGGGTTCCTGTATTGTTTTCTGGATATTCAATAATAATAATAATTCTTTCAGAGTAACTATAGTGCTCCTGGTTGAGCCGACTAATATATTTACTCCCTTCCAATCTATTTTTTTAGTTATAGTATCCATTACATTTATTCCTCTTCACTATCACCCAAACCATTATGGTTCGATAACCTAGATGTTTGGCCCCTTAAAACAGAAAATATCCTCTTCATGTTTCGAATGACGATAAAGCAAATCTTACCGGTCGCTACGAGCATCTTACATTCAATGATTTATGAAGGTAAAGGGCTCGTTTTGCTTTGCGAAGTTGGGAGTACACAAATAGGTGTGATATATGGCGACGTTCGGTAAACCAATACATCCTAGTTACCAGAAACTTGGTGAATTATTAACCGGTGTTCAATGCAGGCTAGGGAATGAGGAATGGCCGCAGTCATCTTACCGTGGTCATGCTGCTGTTATTATTATTATTATTGGCAATTCATCTTGGTCATCAGCCCCGTGTAGTTGGATGTGTGTTGAACTTGTGTGATGACTGTAGTAGTGGTTGTAAATGTACTACTGGCTTCGGTGGCGTAGTCGGTAGCATGCTGAGCTGCTAAACCCGGCCGAAGTCGTAGGATTTTATCATTTTAAATGATCTTGTCGACATCGTCGTTACGCTGGGGTCTGGCGTTACGTTACGGTGACGGGACGAAATGTACCTAGATGCACTGAGGTGTGTGACGTCATAGTACCGCTTGGTGCATGTGTTCCCGACAATCTCTACTTCGTTAGTATAAGACAAAAATCCCCGATTCTTGGATGTTACGGGTAATCTCGAGAACCACTGGATGGATTTTGATGTGGTTTTCACCATTCTGTAAAGGGTATCTCGAGGAAAGATTTTGTAGAAAATAATTTATGTATGATTTCAGTGAAAAAGTCGAAAACAAACTTGGCGTCCGTGCGCTTCTTAAGCTTACGCTGGGCAAACCGTTAAAAATATCAATACGGTATACTATGAGCGTAAGAATTGGTGTTTTTAGACTGGTTGGAAGGGGCACGTCATCCAGCCATCTCCCTCCGCGCGCTTGATCTTGCTTTGCCCTTGGTTTGCACTTGCCGCTCGCGAGTAATTTGAAACAAGGTAAAGTATTACAAAGCAAGATAAGTATTATGCAGATAATTTTCTAACAATCAAGAGTCCTTGGCTTCGAGCGAAGCGAGAAGCCTCCAGCCTTTCTAGCATTTTTCAGCATTTGTAACATTTAAAATGATACAAATTCTAGTCTTTCAGACGACTGTCACTTTTTTAAAAGTGTTAAGATTCTTCAGTATGCATTCCTTCGGAGGAGAAATAAAATAATGATTTATGGCAAGTAAAAGAACCTACCAATACAATTGGTAAGATGTAGCAAACCTTTAGGTTATTTGGTTAGAAGCGCTCTATCAAGTATCAACGTTCGCCGCCAGATGTCAGTGACAGAGGCATCTCTGGTAGCCAAATTTGGAACTACTTGAAATTGAACTTGATGGGGAGCCTACGGGCGTTAAATTAAAAACCCCGCTATGGCCATTGGCTGCAATTCAAATATAAAAAAAGTCCTCTCGGCACGCCGGAAGGCGGAGGTAGATTTCACCGGACAAACTTGGGGATAGGCGAAAATAGGCAGAATATGCAGATTTTCGTAGAAGGATCAGACCTCATTTAATGCGAGAAGGTATTTTATAATTGGAGCTTAATTAACTTTGTTTTTCGTCATTTTATGCTTATTTTAAACATTTTATTGTCTTATGGGAACGGTAACCTTCTTGTCATTTGGGGTCCATTTTTATACTTGTGGTCACACTGTCCTTATGCTAGGTTTCGACACTGATGTGCAACTATGTAACGGTCTGTTACTTCTTCACGCAAAATTATATCTACCGCAGAGATTTTGGTTGGTTCCTCAGTTTAGGGGCTGCGACAACGCGGTCATGTAACCCCGTGTACTTTGGGATGGCTGTATTAGTCTGTAATTCAGGTAAGGACTGCAGACGGTCAATTTCAAGCAGTAGTTACTAATGTTGCTACCAGGTACTACCGTCAACGACACCTAGCTGTGAACTTGGCTACTAGATGCCACCGCAACCAGCAACTCGCAACGAACGTTGGAACTTCCCCTCCAAAGGAAAGCATACTGAGGGATTTTTGGCGCTCTTAGAAAATCCGACGACTTCGGCCGGCTTTGAACTCGCGACCTTGGGCATAAACATTCAGCATGCTACCAGTTACGTCACCGAAGCCGCTTCACACTTAGATGGAAATCTGAATCTGATCTCGTGCAAGTGCGTTATCTTGGCAACGTCTGATGGCTCATCCCTCATCAATTTAGTAGTGTTGCCATGGCAACCACTGATAGGTCTTGGCATTTTCTTATAATTCCGAAATTATTTTTCTCATCCCTTGGCATAATGGTGGGTTATATCAAAAATTCTTTCAGACAAAAGTTTTAGGTAATTATTATGGGAATATTGTCCATTTTGTACGGTTTTGATATTGTGCCTATTAAGAGAGATATGATTAATGTTTCCCGAAAAACCCACTTTTTCCCACCCCTTTGGTCAATGGTTGGTGCTATAAAAAAAACTCTTCAAACATACATTTTTGGGCTTTATCCGACACATAGTATGAATGTTGAACGGATTCGATATTTCACATATTAAGAGAGTTATAGCAATATTTCACTTTTTCGAAAAAAAAGCCCCCCATTTTCACCCCCCAACGACCGATTTAGCCCAGTAACGAACTCGACCGAGATTTTATAGGTATACGTATTCGGTAAAAAATTCAAAGTGATTGGTACAAAATTACGGCAGTTATCGTGTCCACAATAAACTGATATACATATACATACATAAATTATATATAACTTTTGAACTGACGGTGGTTTTGGGGCCTGGGGATGTGAAACGCGAAGATATGTCGAAATTTTCCGGAAGTCGAAACATGGTACCCATTGCAATAGTTAGCTTTCTAACGAAATCTACCTCTGGTTGGTTCCTCAGTTTAGGGGCTGCGAAAACGCGGTCATCTAACCCCGTGTACTTTGGGTGAGTGTAGAATCTGTCTGGTACACGGTGTGAATTGTAATGGCTGTATTAGTCTTAATTCATGTAAGTACTGCAGACGGTCAATTTCAAGCAGTAGTTCCTAATGTTGCTACCAGGTACAACCGTCAACGACACCTAGCTGTGAACTTGGCTACTAGATGCCACCCCAACCATCAACTCGCAACGAACGTTGGAACTTCCCCTCCAAAGGAAAGCATACTGAGGGATTCTAGTGCTCTTAGAAAATCCGACGACTTCGGCCGGCTTTGAAACCGCGACATTGGGCATAGACATTCAGCATGCTACCAGTTACGTCACCGAAGCCGCTTCCCACTTTATCAGGCGGCTTTGGTGGCGTAGTCGGTAACATGCTGAGCTTCTATGCCCAAGATACCGGGTTCAAACCCGGCCGAAGCCGTCGGATTTTTGAAGAGCGTTAAATATCCCTCAGTATGCCTTCCTTCGGAGGGGAAGTAAAGCCGGCGGTCCCATGTCATAGATTTATGGCATGTTAAAGATCCTTCCACTAATTGCACCTGTGTGAAGCTAAATTGGATAGGTTAAGAATGTATACAACGCTCTTAGGTTTCTATGTTCGTTGCCAAGAGCCGACTGCGGCGGCGTCTAGTAGCTCAGTTCTGAACTTGGCCTCGTAGTCGTTGACAGTGGCGCTTGGCGGCAAAAGTAGGAACTATCTGAAAAATTGTTAGTTGCAGTACTTAAATTAACAAACAGATAACACACACTAATACAGTCATCACAATTAACACCGGTTATCAGACAGATTCTACACACACCCAAAGTACACGGGGCTACATGACCGCGTTGTCGCAGCCCCTAAACTTAAGAACCAACCAACCAACCACTTAATCAGATGGAAATACTGAATCTGATCTCGTGCAAGTGCGTTGTCATGGCAACGTCTGATGGTCCATGCCTCATCAATTTAGTAGTGTTGCCATGGCAACCACTGATAGCTCTTGGCATTTTCTTATAATTCCGAAATCATTTTTCTCGTCCCTTGGCGTAATGGTGGGTCATATCAAAAATTCTTTCAGACAAAAGTTTTAGGTAATTATTAGGGGAATATTGTCCATTTTGTACGGTTTTGATATTGTGCCTATTAAGAGAGATATGATTAATGTTTCCCGAAAAACCCACTTTTTCCCACCCCTTTGGTCAATGGTTGGTGCTATAAAAAAAACTCTTCAAACATACATTTTTGGGCTTTATCCGACACATAGTATGAATGTTGAACGGATTCGATATTTCACATATTAAGAGAGTTATAGCAATATTTCACTTTTTCGAAAAAAAAGCCCCCCATTTTCACCCCCCAACGACCGATTTAGCCCAGTAACGAACTCGACCGAGATTTTATAGGTATACGTATTCGGTAAAAAATTCAAAGTGATTGGTACAAAATTACGGCAGTTATCGTGTCCACAATAAACTGATATACATATACATACATAAATTATATATAACTTTTGAACTGACGGTGGTTTTGGGGCCTGGGGATGTGAAACGCGAAGATATGTCGAAATTTTCCGGAAGTCGAAACATGGTACCCATTGCAATAGTTAGCTTTCTAACGAAATCTACCTCTGGTTGGTTCCTCAGTTTAGGGGCTGCGAAAACGCGGTCATCTAACCCCGTGTACTTTGGGTGAGTGTAGAATCTGTCTGGTACACGGTGTGAATTGTAATGGCTGTATTAGTCTTAATTCATGTAAGTACTGCAGACGGTCAATTTCAAGCAGTAGTTCCTAATGTTGCTACCAGGTACAACCGTCAACGACACCTAGCTGTGAACTTGGCTACTAGATGCCACCCCAACCATCAACTCGCAACGAACGTTGGAACTTCCCCTCCAAAGGAAAGCATACTGAGGGATTCTAGTGCTCTTAGAAAATCCGACGACTTCGGCCGGCTTTGAAACCGCGACATTGGGCATAGACATTCAGCATGCTACCAGTTACGTCACCGAAGCCGCTTCCCACTTTATCAGGCGGCTTTGGTGGCGTAGTCGGTAACATGCTGAGCTTCTATGCCCAAGATACCGGGTTCAAACCCGGCCGAAGCCGTCGGATTTTTGAAGAGCGTTAAATATCCCTCAGTATGCCTTCCTTCGGAGGGGAAGTAAAGCCGGCGGTCCCATGTCATAGATTTATGGCATGTTAAAGATCCTTCCACTAATTGCACCTGTGTGAAGCTAAATTGGATAGGTTAAGAATGTATACAACGCTCTTAGGTTTCTATGTTCGTTGCCAAGAGCCGACTGCGGCGGCGTCTAGTAGCTCAGTTCTGAACTTGGCCTCGTAGTCGTTGACAGTGGCGCTTGGCGGCAAAAGTAGGAACTATCTGAAAAATTGTTAGTTGCAGTACTTAAATTAACAAACAGATAACACACACTAATACAGTCATCACAATTAACACCGGTTATCAGACAGATTCTACACACACCCAAAGTACACGGGGCTACATGACCGCGTTGTCGCAGCCCCTAAACTTAAGAACCAACCAACCAACCACTTAATCAGATGGAAATACTGAATCTGATCTCGTGCAAGTGCGTTGTCATGGCAACGTCTGATGGTCCATGCCTCATCAATTTAGTAGTGTTGCCATGGCAACCACTGATAGCTCTTGGCATTTTCTTATAATTCCGAAATCATTTTTCTCGTCCCTTGGCGTAATGGTGGGTCATATCAAAAATTCTTTCAGACAAAAGTTTTAGGTAATTATTAGGGGAATATTGTCCATTTTGTACGGTTTTGATATTGTGCCTATTAAGAGAGATATGATTAATGTTTCCCGAAAAACCCACTTTTTTCCACCCCTTTGGTCAATGGTTGGTGCTATCAAAAATCTTATTTGACATAAATTTTTGGCACTTATCCGACACATATTATGAACTTTGAATGGATTCGATATTGCACGTATTAAGAGAGTTATAGCGAAATTTCACTTTTTCGAAAAAAGCCCCCCATTTTCACCCCCTTCGACCGATTTAGCCCAGTAACGAACTCGACCGAGATTTTATAGGTATACATCTTCGGTAAAAAATTCGAAGTAATTGGTGCAAAATTACGGCAGTTATCGTGTCCACAAGAAACTGATATACATATATATACATATATATATACATAAATTATATATAAACTTTTGAACTGACGGTGGTTTTGGGGTCTGGGGGATGTGAAACGCGAAGATATGTCGAAATTTTCCGGAAGTCGAAACATGGGACCCATTGCAATAGTTAGCTTTCTAATGAAATCTACCTAACAAGAAGTTCCGTGACGAACTACAGTAAAGAGCCTACTTTTCATGCCAGTGATAAATCTACAGTATATGAACCTATCTAAAATAATGACGAACTTAAGTTAGTAATATCGAAATGTTTAATTAGTTCGAAATACTGTATACCTGGTATAATGTAACCTAATAGAACACTACAGTTGGCAGCCCTGGTGACTGAATATATTCTTAGTTCCATACAGATTACAAAATTTGGTTGAAGTCCAATGGACGTTACATGCAGTTAGACATTGGATCTATCAGCACGCGTAAAAGCATGTTGGCAACTACTGTATGTCATGCGTGTGCTGGTCAGAAATAATCTGAAATATTATGATATCTTGTTGAGCCAATTTTGGATAAAAACCATTTTATTAGCATAGAAGTTACATGTATTTTAAAATTGGACCTATGAATAGGCATAGAATCATGTTGGCTGCACGGACTTATATTAATTACTCCAAATTAATCTAGAAAGTCAGGTCCTATACGTGTGAAAAGTATAGAGCTGTTGGCTTGCATACTTTCTGATATATTGATATTAGGGTAAAAATATAGACAGCATTTATTAACAGTTGGCAGCCCTGATTGCTCTTATGAATACTTATAGTCATATCTGTTATGTTACACATAGCACATACGAAATTTGGTTGAAATCCAACTGATAGTTTAGAAGTTACAAATATTTTAAAATTGGTGCTATCAACAGGCTTAGATTCATGTTGGTGGAACTGACGTATATAAGTTACTCCAGATTAATCTAAAATGACAGGTACTATACGTGCACATAGTTTAAAGCTGTCGGCTTGCATACTTTCTGATATATTGGTATTTGGACAAAAACAATAGGGAGTGCATTTATTAACAGTTGGCAGCCCTGGTGGCTCTTAAGAATGTGCTCATTCATATCTGTTTATGTACACATATTACATACAAAATTTGGTTGAAATCCAATTGATAGTGTAGAAGTTATATGCGTTAAAAAATGGACATATCAGAAGGCTTAAAATTATATTGGCAACACTGTCATGTACGGCCTCCTGGAAATTAAACTGAAATAGTATTATCTACATGCGTGCTAATTTTGGAATAGCTCCCATGCATGCCTTCCAAGATATCCAACATGGAACTCAAATTTCTAGTGCGTTTTTTCAGCAGTTGGTAGCATGACATAATTTTCAAATATGGGCTTCAGATATTCCGGTATACATCTTTACTCATACTAAATTTGGTTTCGATTGCTGCAGCCGTTTAGGAGTTGTTAGGGGGACACACACACATAGCCAGACAGACAGGCAGAAGGACAGACAGGCAGACAGACAGACCCACATTTTCCCGGATCGATCCCATAAGTCAACTTTTTCCTTATTCTTTGCAAAATGTGAAAAGTAGGCTAATAAACGTATTAAGGGCAGGGATGAAGTAGGCGCCCCTGAAGCGTATATTTTAATCATTGAGTGCCAAGGAATGATATTTCATTCGTTTTGCCAAGTCATATAGCAACTTAAGTAATTCATCTTCTCTCCGGTAGATAGTAGCACTTATAGGTATGTTTTATCAATAAAGATGTGTAGTTTCAAAATTTTCCATCAGAAGCCGCATACAGTAATTTGTTCTTGTGTAACAATTTATTTGAAACAAGCAGTAGTGCCCGGCTTCGCCCGGTTGATTTATTTGTTTTACCGAACTGGAGCGCTCAAGGAACAAGATCGGAATAAATGAAAGTAAATTTGAAAGCACCAACGCTTATTGCAGCTGATAACCTCAGTATACTGCACCAACACCATCGCCCTTATACAGAGGCATACTATTGTGATGATGATAACTGTTTTAAGGGGCCTAAGAAACATTTTTGCACTAATTACTCCCCGTGACTGCAATTTATAAGCAGCTCGCAATTCTGCACCAGAACATTGCTAGGGGCGACGTGATGCAGCCCACATTACATGGCAACAATAGACTTCGGTATTATTGAAGCCGTTCTGGAGCGCTTGTTCTTCCGACTTACTGAACAAAATTCAATCTTTAAGGTTACCTGAGTAGTGTAGCCTAATGCTACTTGGCCTAAACTATTCCTCTTGAATCAGGCTATCATATACAAAAATAATTTTTCGAATCCGATTGGTAGTTCCAGAGATTAGCGCGTTTAAACACATAAACAAACACACAAACTCTTCAGTTTAATTATATTAGTATAGATAAGTGAATCTCGTTCCCGCTCATATTGCGCACATGAAAACAACAATGGCGGACTTACACAAAGAATGATGAAGTGATGATTTACTTGATTATATAAATACAGTAGTTTAGGGAATGACAACGATTATGCAGATTCGCAAAGTAAAGTGGAAATGTGTGATCAACCTAAACCCTCTTGTGACGGGATTCTAGCCAGTGAAAGTGATTTTAAAGATAATTTTGATAGGTGAAGGCCCCTAAGAGTTGTGATTAGTGGTAGTTCATAATGTGATGCTTCCCAAAGTAATATCGCTGCTATGAATAATACCTCCTTGTTGCCAGGATTTAGTGCTACTGATAGTAATTTACCGTACCAACCATCACAGACATTCAAGATGCATCTCTGGACTGGTACCCAAAGTTGGTTTTGATTTCTGCGGTATTTAGTCATCTTTTGTTATGTTCGATGTCTTCATGGCTTAATATTAAACCTCTGGGAATGCTCATTCACTGCAGTATACGCCTTGTGTAGTTAGAAATCCTCACTGGTTCAGACAATACTAGTTTCTGATCGCGCATTATTTCAAAAATAACACTTCATTACCCAAAACTTTGGGTTTGGAACGGTTTTATCTACTAGTCATTGCGTACCACTGTCCTTTCGGTATTCAGAAGGCTTCCTCTTTGCATTTAATTCCCACTTGTATCTAATTAACTTAAATCGCCCCACTTTGGACCAAGATATTTCCACAAGAGCACAGATGAACAACGCGTGTATCTTCACGTGAAAGCTGAACCAATCAACGCCGCTGTCGCACACGAAAGCTGGACCAATCAAAATTGGCCTGGCAGGGTCGAAATAATGAAGGTTTTATAAATATGCGCCCCAGGATTTGAAATGTGGTACTATCCTGGTATTTGCCTGGAGGGACTATGGGAAAACCGGGGAATAATCTCACTCAGGATAGCTTCTGACAGTGCCTAGATTAGAACCTACGATATCCGTACTTTCTGCAGCTGCCCGCGCGACCAAGGTGTACGATTTAATGAGCTTGGCCTCGCCGTAGGACAACCTGCTTATGA
This sequence comes from Meconema thalassinum, assembly GCA_946902985.2. Taxonomy (NCBI): domain Eukaryota; kingdom Metazoa; phylum Arthropoda; class Insecta; order Orthoptera; family Tettigoniidae; genus Meconema; species Meconema thalassinum. Next base: position 299,104,773 of record OX336396.1, on the reverse strand, counting down.
GGTATTCCTTTTTCTTGGAATCAGGATGATCAAATTTACACGATTTGTGAGTTTATGGAGATTTCTTGTTTGTTTACGGAATTTTACCCGCGTGGACTGGCGCCTGGGTATTTTTGACCCGATGCTTATATAATGCGCTGTATTTTCGATTTGGTCAGCCCTCAATTCCTATCGCTTACTGTACCTTCCTTCCTAGCCTTGAACTTCACCCTGCAAAAGTAACATTTCCTTTACCTTGTGAACACTCAAGTTATTTCTATAATATTTACGGTCGGGTCAGATTTACCCATGCGCCAGTCCTCGCGTGAACATTTTCGGCTTGCGTTGGTTGGGGCAAACTGTAAAAAAATAATGGGGAAATCCATGTATTTTGGCACAGCACAATCACATAGCTCACATTCTTGTTGATCCAAGTTTAAGGTCGAGAGACACCTTGGTCATCTGCTCCTTTGTTCAGAAAAATTGAGATGACTGTTTTTCTGCCACTACCAAGGCCAATTATATTGTTACGATTTTGTTTTGTTTTGTGCATGTTACATTTGAAAACTATAAGTAAACCTCATTTTATATTTAGAATAGTTCCCAGGAGAACACCAGGTGTATAATTCATTAAAATCCCTAAGACTGTGACAAAAAGGGAGTGACACACTATGGGACAAAATGACCCAGCGGCAGTCCACGTTTTATATATTTTCAGGCTAGTTCTCAAGAGTTAAGGAGCTTCTTACATCTCCACGTAGGGCAACATCGGTTATTGTTCGAGTCTTCAGTCTTTTGACTGGTTTGATGCAGCCATCCATACTTCCCTGTCATGAGCTAATCGTTTAATCTCTACATAGCTACCACACCCTACATCCGAGGCAATCTGTTTAACATATTCTAACCTTGGTCTACCCCTACAGTTCTTGTCCTCGACCCTTCCTTCCACAACTAAGCTTGCTATTCCTGAGTTTCTTAGTATGTGTCCTACCAACCTATCTCTTCTCTTCATTAGCAGTCACCAGAGACATCTCCCCTCTCCCACTCGTCTTAATACCTCTTCATTTGTTTTACCCTATCTACCCACCTGATCTTCATCTTTCTCCTGTAACACCACATTTCAAACGCTTCAATTCTCCTCTTTTCTGCTGCACCTATAGTCCAAGTTTCACTTCCATAAGGTGCCACGCTCCAGACAAAGGCTTTCAAAAATAACTTCCTAATACCTTAATCTATATTCGATGTCAACAGATTCCTTTTTTGTAGAAATGCTTTCCTTACCTGAGCCAACCTACTTTTATATCCTCTCTACTTCGTCCATCACTGGTTATTTTGCTTCCTAAGTAAAAGAAGTCTCCTGCTTCCTTTAGTTTATCACCTGCCAATTTGATGTCCATAGAGGTTTCAGATTTATTTCGGCTGCATTCCACTGTTTTTGTTTTACATTTATTAATTTTCATCATGAATTCTTTCCTCAAGACGGAATCCATACCATTCAAATCCTCAGGCGTGTCCGCCAAGATGACGATGCCATCGGCAAATCACAGAGTTAAAATTATTTCTCCTTGAAACTTCACTCCCACTTTAAATTTTTCTCCAATTTCCTTCATTGCGTGCTCAATGTAAAGATTGAAAAGTATGGGTGATAAGTTGCAGCCTGCTTGGGTATGTGATGGATTTCTAGAAACGATATCTAAGATTTGCAAAATGTGGCGACTGGTGGTCACAGACTACTAAAACCAGTAAACCAGTGAGAACTGGACAGACGGCCCATGGTGATGTATAATGCCATTACCAACCTCACTTTAAACTACTGTGTATGCGTGGCTCGATACTCCCCTGACCCAGATCTCTCTCCCGCCTCCTCCTTGTACAGTATTCATATCAGATGATCGCCACTGATTAGGCTCTAAATGGGCCGACTGGGAATATAAAGAAGTATGATAGTCGATAACTCCGCAAGGGAGACCATCTAATCGTTGTTGCCAACATTAGCGACAAGTATCCTAATGTCTAGGGATAATGTGGTAGAAATATTATTGAATTATTTAGCACGACCTCAGGACAGTAATAGTAAGACATGGATTTGTTTCTTGTGTGAAGGGCAGATGACCCCACTATTCCTTCCCTTGACGTGGGTTGGCGACCACGGGACCCCAGCTGAGTCCGGCATTGCTTCCACTTACTTGTGCTGAGCTCCTCTCCGTCTTCCTTACCTGTCGACCTCTCTTGGTCAACTATCGTTCTATTCCGACCCCCGACGGTATAAGGGTATCCGAAGCCTAGGGAGTCTTTCACTTTCCCGCCTTAATTGGCCCTTGTCTCATCTTTCCTGAGACCCTCATTCTTCGAGGGGTCGGCCTTCTTTTTCTTTTCATGTTATCTCCTGCCTTCTGCACAAGTTCCTTAAGGAGGCAGGGTGTGTGTAGCCCCACCACTGCTGGTGCACCCTGGATAGTTCTACACCCTCAAGGGCTCATGGCTGGTGAGTTTGGGAGTTGGCGACCCCGAGGGCTTCCTGAGTTGGGTCCGTTTTTCCCCCGTTTTTCCACTGACTTTGGGGCGGGTCCGCTCCTCTTGCCCTCTCCTATATACCTTTCATGGCTCTCCTTCCTTCCAAATCCCTTAATCCTCATTTTTCCAGGGTTGAGGGAATTTCTTTTCTTCCTGTCCTTTATTTGCCTTTTCCTTTATTTGTTTACCATTTCTTCTTCTAGTATGTAAGTCTGTAGTTAGTATTACTTTTAGTTTTCATTCTCATCTCATATTTCACTATCACCCAAACCATTAGGGGCCGATAACCAAGATATTAGGCCCCTTAAAACAACAATTATCATCATCATCATCATCATAATTATTCTTTCCCTTAAATCAATTCAAAATTTAACTTCGTCCTTCGAAGTCTATTATCTTTGGCTATTATATTAATACAACATAGATGATTCTTATATCTTTCCTTTCATTTACACTATTGTTTGAATGTAACCTTGGATATGGTATTTCATTCTTACATAAACTGAAAACTTCTCAAGATAAAAATGCTTTCATAAAGGCTACTCCGTAAGCCTCCGTGGCTTAGGCGGCAGCACGCCAGCCTTTCACCGCTGGGTCCGTGGTTCAAATCCCGGCTACTCCATGTGATATTTGTGCTGGACAAATCGGAGGCAGGCAGGTTTCTCTCCGGATATTCCGGTTTTCTCCGTCACAATTTCATTCCCGCAACACTCTCCACTATCATTTCATTTCATCTGTCATTTATTTAATCATTGCCCCAGGGAAGTGCGACATGCTTCAGCAGCCGGCACAGTTCATATCCTCGCCGCTAGATGGGGGCTTCATTCATTCCATCCGTGACCCGGTTGGTCGACTGGAAGCAGGCTATGGATTTTTATTTTCTTTAAACTCTAATATATGTGATTATTAGATTAATACAACATAGATGATTCTTATATCATTCTTTTCATTTAAACTATTGTTTTAATGTAACCTTGAATACGGTATTCTATTCTCAAATAATCAAAAAACTTCTCAAGATATACAACTTTTCATAAAACCTACCCAAATTTAATGAATTCCAAAAATAGATTATCCCCTTTAATTACGATAGAGCAGCCTGTAGACATTCCGTAATTTATATCTATTTTGATATAATAAAGCTGAAGAGTTTTTGTGTTTGTGTCATCAAATGCGCTAATCTCTGGAACTACCAGTTTGATTCGAAAAAATATTTCTTTATATGATAGCCAGCTTCAAGATGAGTAGTTTAGGCTATGTAGCACTAGGCTACACTTCTCAGGTAACCTTAAAGATTGATTATTGTTCAGCAAGTCGGAAGAACAAGCGCTACCGAAAAGCTTTATCTGCATGCGCTGGCGTTATTATTAGTGATACGTACATCTTTTCACCGATCTGAACCAAAATTTGTGCACTTACCCTTTGGAACCCTGCGAGTAACACAGTCCGCATGAAATTTCGGACAGACCACTCCATTCCCTGCATTTAGGCCCTTTGGCACAAATCTACACCGTTTCACCGATCTGAACCAAAATTTGTACTTACCGTTTGGAACCCTGCGAGAAACATTGCCTAAATGAAATTTATGACAGACCAGTCCATTCCCTGCTGGTGGAGTTTGACCCCATAAACTCCAACTCATAGAGGGAGAACAGCAACAAGCATTAGCTTGGATTCAATACCATTAGGGTGAAGCAATAAGACTGAACTATGCGTTAATGTAAGGGGCTGAAGGATTTCACAATTAAACATAATAGGTAACAAATATGCAATTTATTAATATACTGTTTAAGTAAACAATACATCAATTAATAACCACTGAAGAAAATACTTGAGCTTCTTATTGAAAGTTCATGGCAAAGATCAACTTTGTCTTCTTAAAATTGAAGAGGCAATAAAAATGTTCTATAAATGAGTGCAAAAAAAACTTATCTTATCTTTGGCGACACTTTAGAGGAGGGTATGTCCGGAGTGAATCATCCCTCAAGCGAAGAAATGTATACAAACACAGTCACGTATGAACATTTGTCAGTTCCAGTAGGCAACCCACTCCACACATTTGAGAGGTATCACTGCTGTTGTTGCGCACTGGAGAGATTGGAGTTTGTTTACAAACTTGGTAGGTCCTGGCTGACCACGGCGCGTAGCAAGTACTGTTGACATTCCTTCCTTTTGCCTTTCCTCACTGTGAGATAGTGCACCATGAAGATTATTATTATTGGTTGTAGATGATGACTCTCACTGCGGTACTGGAAAAGTCTTGGCGAGAATATTTGAAGATTATTGGTCTCAGAGAGGTGACCAAAAAGAAGATTGTCACATGTTGACAGTAGAATGTTGGCCGTAGAGTAAGTCCGAAGAATAGCGGCCCAGAGTGGCCCGTAAAGTCGTGGCCGAAGAATGGATGAAGAGTGGCACGTCACCCAGAAGATGACTCGAGGTTTTATAGCGGCGAAAACCCACCGAGGAAGGCAGCTGACCAAAAACACTGCTGCTATTGGTTGGCCAAGGAAATGACGTCACGAACTCGTGGTGACAACAGGTGAGCAGCAGACAGGCTTAGTGTAGTCGTTTTAGTGATGTGTTGCGGAAGCCTTAAACACTAGGTGAGTAACTATAATATCTATGAATTAGGTGATTAATAACAAGGTTATGCATATAGTTTAAGCAATTAATACATTTACAAAGAAATAATTACCATTCGGGGATCTCGGTAACAAGAAACAAATTTGACCGACAAATGGGCCAAGCTAAACATCGAAAGGATCACGAAAAGTGATCACCTGCATTTTGGCCCTTTGGCACAAATCTACACCATTTCACCGATCTGAACCAAAATTTTTATACTTACCCTTTGGAACCCTGCGAGTAACAATGTCTATATGAAATTTCGGACAGATCACTCCATTCCCTGAATTTAGGACCTTTGGCACAAATCTACACCATTTGACCGATCTGAACCAAAATTTGTATAGGCCTACTTACCTTTTGGAACCCTGCGAGTAACACTGTTTACATACAATTTTGGATAGACCACTCCATTTCCTGTAATTCGGCCCTTTGGCCCAAATATACACCGTTTCACCGTTCTGAACCAAATTTTACATACTTACCATTTGGAACCCGACGAGTAACATTGTCTGCTTGAAACTTCGGACCGACCACTTCATTTCCTGCATTTAGGTCTTTTAGCACAAATCTACACCATTTCACCGATCTGAAACAACATTTGAATAGGCCTAATTGCCCTTTGGAACCCTGCGAGTAACACTGTTTACATACAATTTTGGACAGACCACTCCATTCCTTGCATTTAGGCCCTTTATCACAAATCTACACCGTTTCTCCTAATTGCACCAAATTTTACATACACTTTTAAACGCTGCTGGTAACACTGTCCACTTGATAGTATGGATAACGCTCTCCATGCCGTAAACAGCTGTTGCGCGCGCTCTCTTCCTGGAACGAGCGAAGTAGAAGGTTGCGTCAGATTGAGAATCTGTAATGCGAATTATAACCCCAAATATATAAGCTAGTCATAGAATAAACTCAATGTTTTTGCGAGAGAAAAATCTGTCCACAAAGAATAAAAACAAACGAAAGGAAAACAGATTTGACCTACTTGAACTTGCATCGCTTGCCTTCGAACAGATCGATATTCTTCCGCTGAACAGTGACGTGGTGCTATCTAGCGATAGTATGTGCAACTTCTTGCTTACTGGCACCCACACGTGAATGCTAGAACTGCAATATTACGTTCGTCTCCAAAACAAAGCGCGAGAAATCGATCAACGTAATATTACGCTCGCCGCAGTTTTAAAAAGTTACCTTCCAACGTAATATTACGGTGCCCGCGCTCCGTTTAGCATTGGATCTTGTGTCCGGAAACGTACCGTCTACCCGCTGCCCGTATATATCCACTACAACACACGTTCAAATCTCCCTCCCTCAGTAACTACGTCATTGAACGATCACTTGATGTCCCATATCTCCTACATGTTTGTTGACAGTCCGTACCTTCCTCCACGATATCTCACGGGTGCCGCGTACTTGGCATTCCTTGAAGATGTACTGCACGAGTTCATGTGCGTCAAAACATGTGGTTTCAGCTTGCTACGGTGGGTGAGTGGTTAACGTGTCGGTCTACTAACCCCAAGCTTACAGGTTCACTCCTGGACGTCGTAAGTTATTTTTGAAAGGCGGCAGAAATTACGACACCATGTCATACGATGTTGGCATGTCAAAGAACCCATTTGAATTCAGTATGCCGTGTTCATAATGGCAAAATTAATATCGGGAGTTTCCGCCAACACAAAATTCCTCATTTCTCTACTAGAAAGCGCTATAGTGTTCAAGGAGCTTAGATATCTAACCTCCTTGACTTTCATAGTGCTTAGAGGAACAACGAAATTCGACATGCAAGCTACCCTCTGGGTGTCAAATAACAAAGCTTGCACCCGGCACCCGTGGCCATTCGATATTCCTCATCTTTCTTCGATTCGGCCAACTAGGGACCACGCCAGTTCAACTGTCTCTTCTTCCGAGCTCTAACTACCGTCCAGTGTTCCCGCATTCGTCTCTGGTGTTGTTCTTTTCTCTCTTGGGACAACGCCTTCCCTGTCTTCAGCTTCCGCTTTTCCTGGAAGCGTAGTTTTTCCTGAAGTGGAACACGCTCCTGGATATCTTTAGGGGAAATTTCCATTCCACGTAGATCTTTCTCAACTTCCGTAAACCATGCCCCTTTGGTTTTCTTATCTTGAAAGTACGTCAATATCTGTTTTGATGTCCTGCCTGGGCTCATTCGTGTCACGTGGCTATAAAAGGCAATCCTTCTTTTTCGAATCGTGTCACTGATCTTCTACACGTGCTTGTACAATTCGTGGTTGTGACGCTTTCTGTACTCGCTGTTTTCTTAGATGGGACCCAGGATTTTCCTCAAAATCTTCCTTTCTTTAGCCTCTAGCTTCTCCATTAGACCTTTCTTGTTCATTATTAGAGTATCAGCCGCATACAGAGCCTCTGGTCGAATAACAGTACAGTAATGCCTATTTTTGGCGTTTAAGGATACCGATCTCTTATTGTAGATGTCTTTAGTCAGGTTGTATGCCATTTCCATTTTATTAATGCGTGACATCAAGGCTTCCTTCTCTGATACGTTAGGCTCTATCCATTCACCGAGGTATTTAAACTTTTCTGCCTTCTGAACTTTTCCTAGTCCAACCTCCAGTTCCCTGTGTGCTGATTTTAAGTTTGTCATGAATTGTGTCTTCTCAAAGGAGATTTGAAACCCAGCCTTCAGTGCTTGATTTTTCAGCTGGTTAAGTTATTCTTCTGTCATATCAATGGAATCTGAAAAGATCACTAGATCATCTGCAAAGGCGCAGCACCACCTCATTGTTCACTTGCGGTACGAGATCATCTGTACCACAGATTTGGGCAACAGTGGATAGATCATGGTGGCCCGATAGCTTGGCCTGCACGTTCACCCGACTTGACACCGCTAGACTACTACCTGTGGGGGTCACATGAAAACATTGATTCACGAGACCGCTGTGGACTCCGAGGAAGACAGTCTGGTGCGGGTTATGGCTGCGGTGGTGATTGGTGATCGTGTGTACCTGAACATGGCATGGAGGTGCTGTGTCTGTGTTGACGTCACATCGAGCCCCACCTGTAATTTGACCCAGATGACAAGCAGCTTGAGTCGGACAGATTGCCTAAAATGCGGGGTGCTGTAGTGGTATTTTGCGGGTAGTGGGAAGACGGTACGTTCCTGTGCTAAACTTAACCACCTTGGTCCCCAGTACAAGCCCTCAAAGTTCGTAATGGGACTTAAGAAACACCCTGTATATAATAAGAGTACTGAAGATTAAAAAGGTTAAGTCAATATTAATTTGTACAAAAATGATGTGAATAGAAAAGCAAGACTTACAGTACCATAAAAGAAGGTTGTTCTAAAAACTATTTCTGAAAAAGATGTTCAGTAAAGAACATATAGCCTACTTTCTCCTAAATGCATGGGTATTGTTATAACTCTTTCTCCTTTTCAAGGAGTATAATTGAATGTTGATTGTAGTAGCTTGTTGAAATACAACGTGCTATAGGGATATTAAACATGAATATGAGCTGCCCTTTGCTAGTGCTACCTCTGTAAAGCATTTCATTCAATTCGGTTTCACCGTGTTTGAATTGATATGGGGAATCGATCTGCACACATACATGCCCGCTATCTGGAAACTATTGGGCTGATGACCTTTCAGTTCAGTCAAAAGATGCTTCATACATCAAGCTATAATGTTGCAAAATTTGGTAGAGATCACATGATTAGGTTGGTCGTAATTTGATTTAAGATTTTAACTATTGGATGGCCGCCATTCCGTTTCCGTCAAGATGGCGGCGATATAAAACATGACACTGAGGTACCTTTTGCTAGTGATACCTTTGTAACAAATTTCGTTCAATTCAGTTTCACCGTGTTTGAAAAGATAGGGGGATTTATTTGCACACATACATGGCCGCCATCCGCAAATTATTGGGCTGATGACCTTGCAGTTTGGTCAAAAGATTCTTTATACATAAAGGTATAACGTTGCAAAATTTGGTAGAGATCAGATGATTAAGTTGGTCGTAATTTGAATCAAGCTTTTAACATTTGGGTGGCCGCCATTAGGTTTTTTTCATGCTGGCGGCGATATAAAACATGACACTGGAGTGTCCTTTGCTAGTGCTACCTCTGTACCAAATTTTGTTCAATTCGGTTTCACCGTGTTTGAATAGAGGTGGGGAATCGATTTGCACACATACATGGCCGCCATCCGCAAAGTATTGGATTGATGACCTTTTAGTTTGGTCGAAAGATTCTTCATTCATAAAGGTATAATGTTGCAAAATTGGTAGAGATCAGATGATTAAGTTGGTCGTAATTTGAATCAAGCTTTTAACATTTGGGTGGCCGCCATTACGTTTTTTTTCATGATGGCGGCGATATAAAACATGCAACTCAGGTGTCCTTTGCTAGTGCTACTTCGGTACCGAATTTCATTCAATTCGATTTCACCGTATTTAAATTGATAGGGGGGGATCGATTTGCACACATACATGGCCGCCATCTGCAAACTATTGGACTGATGACTTTGTAATTTAGTCAAAGGACGTTCGCCATATAAATATATGTTGTTGCAAAATTTGGTAGAGATCGGATGATTAGGCTAGTCGTGATTTCATTTAAGCTTTGAACATCAGGGGGGGGGGGGGGCGCCATTACGTTCCCGTCAAGATGGCTGCGATATGAAACATGGCACTGAGGTGTCCTTTGCTAGTTCTACCTCTGTACCAAATAATTCAATTCGGTTTAACCGTGTTCGAATTGTTGGGGGGGGGGGGGGGGGACAAACATTCAGAGTACACACACACACCCACACACACACAGACTCACACACAGACAGACACCTGTGTAGATCTCATGTCTACTTTCATTTTTTGCAAAAATCGAAAGTAGGCTAAAAATTAATCGTCTACTAAAAGCTAGGAAACACATACAGTTTTTTTTAGCGTATGGCTTTTAGTGACGGGAGTGTCCGAGGACATAACACATACAGTGAAACCTCTCTAAAAGACCACCCCTATTAACAGACCGATTTTTCATGGAACCGATTTAAAACCTCATCAGGTCAATGTATTTGTTACCTCTACCACCCCTCTCCCCGACCAAAGACCAGGCATTTTCTCAGTCTGACCTCTTTCAAAAGACCACTTCTCGTCTGCCTTCCCATTGCAGATGGTGATGAGGGTGATGACGTAAACAATGGTTCTGTTGGCACAGAACTGCATCAGCATACAATGTCATTAGAAAAAGTGTTATTTAACGTATAAAAATACAAAAAAGCTCTGCTAGTAAATTGTTCGAACCCAGAACAAATTAATGGACTTTCGAACTCACTCAGAGATATTCTAGAAAGTTAAATTGTTAAAAAGAAGATGTGCTAATATGAAACAGATATCAATTCGTGACTTTTTTAAATGACAGAGCTCAAAAAATAACTAATTGTAATTAATTTGTACTAAGTGTGAACCAATTGTAATCAAGTATGTGTTCCAAATGTGCTTTATTAATAATGCACTATACAATTATGTTTAATGCCTACCTCTATTAAGAGAACACCCCTCTAAAACACCAGTTTTCCCTGCAACTGTCACTGGTATAGAGGTTTCACTGTACACTGAAAAAAATAAAAAAATAAAATACAAATCTGTTAAAAGAATATGTTAAATGCGAAATCTTGATATAAAACCAGCTTGAAGAAAGAACAGTGTTCTAGAAATAAGATTAAGATAGAAATGAGAAACAAATTCTAGGAAGTCACAAAGGAGAGGGGGGGGGGGGGGGATATACCTTAGAAAAATTACGTGGATGCTATGTTGACAAAAAAAAAATGGGTTAAAATTGAAGTTGTCTGAATGGGTTTATCTTAATCACTTGTAATTTGTTTCTGGTTATTTTTCAAATATTCCAGTAATTGTCATTGTTTTATGTTGACCGACTGAAGGTTAAAATATCAATCTAGAAATATTCATGGCATTGGTGTTCTGCTTGTAGATGTTAAAGAGATTGTGGATTGTGTATTCTTGCTTTTATCGCTTGGCTTCCCTCTTCTCGTTTACGTGCTCCTCAGTTGCCAATGTTTTCAATTTACAATGGAGCTGCTCAAATCTTCTGTTGAAGACATGAACAGAGGATTGGAATTCAAGACGGAAAATAGACAGCTGTTCGCTTGTTGGTCTCAACGCAGGATGTAGTTCAGTCTTTTAATATTAACTTGCTTCTAACACCATTAAACCCCCTTGCTCTCAGGCGTTTCGGGTGGTCTGCGTTAACCCTTTGAGTGCTTTGACCGTCTATAAACGGTTCACAAGAATTTTTATTTTTTTCATATTCCCCTTTCGCTTTCGAGTGCCCAGGCGATCCCTGCCATATTCTGCTATCTGTTGGGCATTATTTAGTACCACTTGAATTTGAAATTTTGCTTGCGTAAGTATCTAACAAAAACTTTTGTAGACGTCCGTCCTCTGTGATGTAAACAGGAACAAGCAAATTCTTCACACCGCGTTGTGTTTTCGGATCAAAGAATATCAATTTATATACTAGTAAAGAGCAACACGTAGGCTTACTTTTTGAAGGAAATAATTTATTTCCCGCCCCCCATGTCTGGCAATGGAAATGATACAAGTGTGACCACAAATATTTTAATTTCGATTCGTCTCAAAATGTATAAAAGTAGTATTTTGAAATTACATTTAGATGCATAAAGACTCAAACCTCAAGACATTTTAAGCCCCCCCCCCCCCCTTCATAAGTAAAAAATACGACTTGTACAATTTATTTTAAATGCAAATGAAAAAAGCTCAGCACTGAGGTAGCAACTAGGTAACTGGATAACTCAGCAGTTAAAGGGTTAAGTCTGTCAGCTTTTTTCTGTTGAAAATACTCAATGATTTCTAAAACTACTCGTATGTAACACCTACACAACAACAACAACAGCTCATACATAGCTTAAATACCAAGAATGTTGGGGAGTAATAGACCTATTTGTTTGAACACCAATTATTAACATTGCATTAAAAACAAGAAGTTCCGTGAAGAACTATACAGCCACTTTTCATGCCAATGATTATTCTACAGTATACGAACCTATCTAGAATAATGACAAAATTAAGTTGGTAATATCGAAATATCTAATTAGTTCAAAATATACCTGGTATGATGTAGCCTAATTGAGCACTACAGTTGGCAGCCCTGGTGACTGAATATATTCTTAGTTCCTTCTCTTAAGGTACAGAATACAAAATTTGGTTGAAGTCCAATGGACGTTACATGCAGTTAGACACTGGATCTATCAGCACGCGTAAAAGCACGTTGCCAACAATACCATGCGTGTGCTGGTCAGAAATAATCTGAAATATTATGATATCTTGTTGTGCCAATTTTGGATGAAATCCATTTGTTAGTATAGAAGTTACATGTATTTTAAAATTGGACATATCAGCAGGCATAGAATCATGTTGGCAGCACTGCCTTGTATTAATTACTCCAAATTAATCTAGAATGTCAGGTGCTATACGTGTGCAAAGTATAGAGCTGTTGGCTTGCATACTTTCTGGTAAATTGATATTAGGGTAAAAACAATATAGACAGCATTTATTAACAGTTGGCAGCCCTGATTGCTCTTAACAATACTTATAGTCATATCTGTTATGGTACACATAGCACATACGAAATTTAGTTGAAATCCAACTGATAGTATAGAAGTTACATGTATTTAAAAAATGGTACTATCAGCGGGCTTATAATCAAGTTGGTAGAACTGACGTATATATGGTACTCCAAATTAATCTAAAATGTCAGAATATACGTGTGCATAGTGTAAAGCTGTTGGCTTGCATACTTTCTGATATATTGGTATTTGGTTTAAAAAAAATAGAGAGAGCAATTATTAACAGTTGGTAGCCCTGTTGGCTCTTAAGAATATGCTCAGTCATATCTGTTTATGTACAGATGTTACATACAAAATTTGGTTGAAATCCAATTGATAGTGTAGAAGTTATATGCATTTAAACATTGGACCTATCAGAAGGCTTAACATTATTTTGGCAACACTGTCATTGTTGGCCTCCTGGAAATTAAACTGAAATAGTATTATATGCATGTGTGCCAATTTTGGAATAGCTTCCATTCATACCTTGCAAGATATCCAACATGGGGCTCAAATTTCTAGTGCGTTTTTTCAGCAGCTGGTAGCACTGACATCATTTTCAAATATGGACGTGAGATATTCCGGTGCACATCCTTACTCATACTAAATTTGGTTTTGATTGCTGCAGCCGTTTAGGAGTTGATAGGGGGGGGGGGCACACACACACAGCCAGACAGACAGAAGGACAGACAGACAGACAGACAGACAGAAGGACAGACAGACAGGCAGACAGACAGGCACACATTTGCCCGATCTCATAAGTCTACTTTTTCCTCATTTTTGCAAAATGTGAAAAGTAGGCTAAAAATGTATGCAAAAATAAATGTAATTTCAGAATTAATTATAATTAGGCCTGTCACATTTTGGATCACATATGCAATTATATTGTGAAGACGACATAATTGTTCACATATGTTCTTGATCTGATACCTTCCTGTGCCCTAGTTTAAGATGTTTTTAAAACTTTATGAATGGTATGCAATGAAGTTGTCGGCGAACCTTGTGTTCAGGAATGTAAACAAATCTTATTTTCGCAGCAAATACAAAAAACAAAATAAAACACGAAACACGACACAATGTCTATGAATAACAAGATGTTCAGTAAAGAACATATAGCCTACTTTCTCCTAAATGCATGGGTATTGTTATAACTCTTTGTCCTTTTCAAGGAGTATGATCGAATGTTGGTTGTAGTAGCTTGTTGAAATACAACGTGCTATAGGGATATTAAACATGAATATGAGGTGCCCTTTGCTAGTGCTACCTCTGTACCAAATTTCGTTCAATTCGGTTTCACCGTGTTTGAATTGATAGGGGGAATCGATTTGCACACATACTTGGCCACCATCTGCAAACTATTGGGCTGATGTTCTTGCAGTTTGGTCTGAATATGTTTCCCACATAAAGATATGGTGTTGCAAAATTTGGTAGAGACTAGATTATTAGGTTGGTCATAATTACATTTTAGCTTTTAATATTTGTGTGGCCACGATTACGTTTCCGTCAAGATAGCGGTGATATAAAACATGACACTGAGGTGCCCTTTGCTAGTGCTACCTCTGTACCAAATGTCGTTCCATTCGGTTTCACCGTGTTCGAATTGATAAGGGGAATCGATTTTCACACAAAGATGGCCGCCATCCGCAAAATATCAGGCTGATGACCTATTAGTTTGGTCAAAGGATGCTCCCTCCATAAAGGTATGTTGTTGCTAAATTTGCTAGAGATCGGATGATTAGGCTAATCGTAATTTGATTTAAGCTTTGAACATTTGTGTGGCCGCCATTACGTTTCCGTCAAGATGGCGGCGATATAAAACATGACACTGAGGTGCCCTTTGCTAGTGCTAGCTCTGTACCAAATTTCGTTCATTCGGTTCCACCGTGTTCGAATTAATAGGGGGAATCAATTTTGACAAAAGATGGCCGCCATCCGCAAACTATTAGGCTAATGGCCTATTAGATTGGTCAAAGGATGCTCCCTCTATAAAGGTATATTGTTGCAAAGTTTGGTAGAGATCGGATGGTTATGTTAGTCGTAATTTGATTTAAGCTTTAAACATTTGTGTGGCCGCCATTACGTTTCTGTCAATATGGCGGCAATATAAATCATGGCACTGAGATGCTCTTTGCTAGTGCTATCTCTGTACCAAATTTCGTTCCATTCTGTTTCACCGTGTTTGAATTAATAGGGGGAATCGATTTTGACACAAATATGGCCGCCATCCGCAAACTATTAGGCGAATGACCTATTAGATTGGTCAAAGGATGCTCCCTCCATAAAAGTATGTAGTTGCAAAATTTGGTAGAGATCGGATGATTAGGTTAATCGTAATTTGATTTAAGCTTTGAACATTCGTGTGGCCGCCATTACGTTTCAGTCAAGATGGCGGCGATATAAAACATGACACTGAGGTGCCTTTTGCTAGTGCTACCTCTTTACCAAATTTCGTTCCATTCGGTTCCACCGTGTTCGAATTAATAGGGGGAATCAATTTTGACATAAAGATGGCCGCCAGCCGCAAACTATTAGGCTAATAACCTATTAGATTGGTCAAAGCATGCTCCCTCCATAAAGGAATGTTGTTGCAAAGTTTGGTAGAGATCGGATGGTTATGTTAGTCGTAATTTAACTTAAACTTTGAACATTTGTGTGGCCGCCATTACGTTTCTGTCAATATGGCGGTGATATGAAACATGACACTGAGATGCCCTTTGCTAGTGCTACCTCTGTACCAAATTTCGTTCCATTCGGTTTCACCGTGTTTGAATTAATAGGGGGAATTGATTTTCACACAAAGATGGCCGCCATCCGCAAACTATTAGGCTAATGACCCAGTCATTTGGTCAAAAGATGCTGCCCCTATAAAGGTATGTTATTGCAAAATTTGGTAGAGATCGGATGATTAGGTTAGTCGTAATTTGATTTAAGCTTTGAACATTTGTGTGGCCGCCATTACGTTTCCGTTAAGATGGCGGCGATATAAAATATGACACTGAGGTGTCCTTTGCTAGTGCTATCTTTGTACCAAATTTCCTTCAATTCGCATTCACCGTGTTCGAATTGATAGGGGGAGACAGACATTCAGAGTACACACACTCACACACACACAGACACACACTCACACACACACACAGACACACAGACTCACACACACATACACACACACAGACTCACACACACATACACACACACACACAGACACACTTTTTTCGCCCTGTGTTGATCTCATAAGTCTACTTTCATTTTTTGCAAAAATCGATTGTAGGCTAAAAATGAAGAACGAAATCCAGTTACTATAGCTTAGCACGCTAGTGCCATCTAACGAGGAAAGGGTAGAACTAATTCAAGTTAGCAAGACAGTTCCCGCATGAAGCATGGGTAACGAAATAGCGTTACTTTGAGCGTATGACGCTATTTCAATGAAGAAGATAAACGACATTTGATGATTTTCAGTCGGTCAACATGAATTTAGTTCAATTGTTTACATAACCTCAAGATGGCCGCGGTGCGAATTTTAAAATTAGGTTTTTATTTCTTGTGTCTTAATCATGCGATCGAAGTGAAAGTTTGAATAATGGAACTACGCAATAATTTTTCTTTAATGGTACATGACTCTATGGCCTATACGTATAACAATCCAACATGGTGACCTTCCGAAATATTTAGACGGTTTTCAATATCTACGAATCTATTACAGCAATCAAACTAAAATTTAGTATGTTGATAGTGGCAATTAACATAAGTAGGATATATGAAAATAGGCTTTAGATCTTCACGAAACTTCTTGTCCCAAAATGTGAAAATTAGGCTGATGTGATAGTAAACATGGATACGCAGTGAACGTGGTAAGAGGCGATGGCTAAAATCAGTGTTGAACGATTTCAAATTGAAAGGTTATGAAGTAGAGGAGTTCGCATTGCTAACTACTAATAGGGGACTATTGAGTCTTACTCCTTCAGAAACAGAGGATTGCGGACTAGACTGGACGCGAATGAAAGTTATTGAACTATCCTTTTCGGCTAATTCGGCGGCGTAGTTGGTAACATGCTGAGCTTCTATGCCCAAGATAGCGGGTTGAAACCCGGCCGAAGCCGTCGGATTTTTAAGAGCATTAAAATCCCTCAGTATGCCTTCCTTCGGAGAGGAAGTAAAGCCAGCGGTCCCATGTCATAGATTTATGGCATATTAAAGAACCTTCCACTAATTACTCCTGTGTGAAGCTAAATTGTATCCTATAGGTTAAGAATGTAAACAATGCCCTTGGGTTCCTACGTTCGTTGCCAAGAGCCGACTGCGGTGGCGTCTAGTAGCTAAGTTCTGAACTAGGCCTAGAAGTCGTTGACGGTGGCGTTTGGCGGCAAAAGTAGGAACTATTTGAAAAAATCAAAGTCGCAATCCTTACTTGAATTAAAAGAAATACACACACTAATACAGCCATCACAATTAACACCGGTTATCAGACAGATTCTACACACACCCAAAGTACACGGGCTACATGACCGCGTTGTCGCAGCCCCTAAATTGAGGAACCAAACAAACCAACCAACCATCACAATTAACACCGGATATCAGACAAATTCTACACACACGCAAAGTACACGGGGCTACATGAACACGTTGTCACAGCCCCTAAACTGAGGAACCAACCAACCATCTGCTAATTCACGAATAGAGTAGATACATTCATTAGCTCCTTGTTGCAGAGAATTCAGCGGCACCATTTTAATATCCCCAACACAGCGAACGAGCGCCATTGATCAGCGGCAATCACTAATGAAATAAAAACACTGTGATGTGATTTCCATTTCTGCGAGTAACGACAAGGATTTTTTTGTAAACTCCATCTACTGTTATTATTAATGATGCAATTAATATTGGTTGAGTAACATGGTATGGTGGATAATCTGATACACCAATTGATCACTCTTTTATAAGGCGAGTGGGCGGCCAGGCTTGTATCGAAACACAAAGCTGATTAGAGTGCAAGCATTTCATCACACTAGCACTTAATTAAAACTAGTAGCCTACATTCATCAGTCTAATGAAAAGAGTGGAAAGATATCTTGTTGAGAGCCAGACGCAAGAAAATTCAAAAACAAATTAATCGAACAATCAGTGAAAGTTACATCTTTTGTCCAATAATTCGGTATAAGAATCTTACAGCTCTTTTCACCCACACTGACTTTCCTAGGCCGTCTTAACGTAGGCCACTTTGCATTTTCCCGCGTTAGGCTAATTGACAAATGTCCATGCCTTACTCTTTCCTTCTTACTTTGATGATAATGATGATGATTGTTGTAGTTTTAAGGAATGGAAGAGAGAGAGAATGGAAATATACATTTAGATTAGTTAAAATGTACAAATGGAAACCTAAATAGAAAGAGAAAGCCTATTAACAATCTCTAATGTTAGCCGCTTCCTCTTTTATTTTTGTCTGACTGCACCGCATGCTTAGCTTTGGCGCGAAGGTTTCCGAGTTCAAACCCTGGTTGTTACGTGGGATTTTAATTTCGGATTTATTTATTCATTTGTTTATTTATATATTTATTATTATTATATCCGCACATTCCCTTTAAAAGAGAGCGCTAAAAACACAAAAATCTAGCTTTTGGTGGTGGCTCTTTTTTTCTTTTTATCTTCCCAAAAACTTTTCATCCGTTCACTGTGTGCCTTTTTCTCTTCGTGTGTCAATTTACGCCTATTTCTTTCCTTCTTTCTTTCTTTCTTTCTTTATTTCTTTCTTTATGTATTTACTAGCAGTAGTACCCGGCTTCGCCCGGTGGAATGATGATAATATTTCAGTCTCCTTAACAATCAACGTCATAAATTATATTTATTTGTGTATTCATTTCTTACAATATCAAACCCAGTGACAATGTGTATACTTAAGTCACTATGGGAAGGCTCTGTAAAATAATGATCATTCTCGTGATATTTGTCTTCAGTCCGAGTCGAGATATGTCGTTAGCGGTCCCAGAATTCGTGACATCTCAGTCGTAGAAGACTATATGTGGTGGTGATTAGAAATATAATGGACTTAAAATCTATGTCATTTGCCCCCAATGACGTTGAGGGCGTAACATCTAGGTAATTTGCCCTACTGATCAGGATGATATATAAAATTACTACATAACTGACATGAAACTTAGAAAATAATAGAAAAAGTTATTTTTAGGACTCACATTTCGGGGAAGACTTGATTATTTTTTGCCAAAGAGCTCCCTCTTAGATCGCTATCTGGTTAAAAGTTTCGTCTCGTTAAGGTTTAAACTGTACGATAAATGTCTGAAGCAATTCCTCCAAGTGAAGCTTCCAGATTTCTCAGTCGATATATCGTTAACGTTCCTGAGCATCCAGTTGTCTTTTCTTCTGACGCAAAACATCTTCTATATAGTGATGATGAACATAGAAGCGACTACTGGCACATATAACTTATCAACGAATGGGAAAAATTGATACTTTAAAGGAATGAAAGGAATAAAATAGAAAAGAGATGTACGATATACCATAACACTCGCTGTGAATTTTCTACGTGACCGGCTTACATGTTTCGGTACAGGTTCTCAAGAAGAGGAACCAGATCATTGGCATAAATGAATACAGTAACAGTAGATTAAATAGTATCCTAGACAGATGACTCGCAAAGTAACACGGCCTAATATACGATGTAATGGTTGAACTTCAGAGAAATGTTTCATCTCACTTCGCAGTTGTTATTTAATAAATACTAACATGTTTGTAGCTAACATTGAAATTAATGGAGTGCGTTAGGATAAACGATATTCCTTGTTTTTCCCTCTGGTGTATAAATAAATAAATGTTTAGGTGTGCCCACTCTTGAGCAAGCTACGTATAACTGATCATGAGAGGGGATCATGCAGGGAATTGCATTAGCTTGAAATCAAAAGGCATATCAGTAGGGATCAAAGGAATTCGGGGAATGAAGATATCTTCTCCTTTGGTATAGCCTGTCAATACGACTACTACTGAACGGGTATATCAAACTTACAAACTAATGGAAATACACATTTTAAAAATGGCAGGCGATGAAGACTGTGGTATTACTTAGTAGTATAATGGACGTAACATCTAGGTCATTTGCCCTTTTGATGAGGATGGTAATGAAAACTACTGTTGAATTGACACGAGAAACTTGCAAACTACCGTGGTAGAAAGAAATATTTCAAAATTCACAGGCGATGAAGAGTTATTGTGTGTGGTGATTAGTGGTATAATGGGCGTAACATCTAGGTCATTTGTCCTTATGATAATAATAAGGTAGGACGTTTGTTTTAGACGATTGCCCTTGACCTTGAAGCCTGCAGGTGAGCCTGTACACAGTCACTCTCTCACCCTATCGCTTCACATTTGTCACCACCCATCTGATGTAATGGAATTCCAGACTTGAGCACGTGGCGACACCGACTTGCAGACAGTACAGTCAACGTTGAAGTATTGTGTGACGCGGAAATACACGTTACGTATTTACGAACAGAACGTCATTATATTTGCCAATGACTGTACTTCAGTAGGAGTGCGAGACAGCTTTGTCAATCATCGGACCGCTTGGGGCAGCTGATAACAACACAGGTACTGCAGTAACTCGCCTCCAGGCTTCAATTAAGATTTTCCACTCGTCTAAAACAAACGTCCGGCCTGTAATGAAAAATGACTACTAAACGAACATGGTGTAATTTTAAATCTGATATAGGTAATTCAGATTTCTACCTTCGATGTCTTCCAATGTCTGAACGTTATTTTCTGGCTTAGGCCTATACTGGATGCGTGTAGTGAAAGAGCTTATCGAGTACTGCTCGGGTCCAAGCTGCACTAACCTGAGAATATCGCAGATGATGACGATATATTATGTTGACAGACGTTCGGGTGGGGGTTCCCGGTCCTATTCACATTGACCGGTGAATCACTCATTCTTTCGTAACACTACAGGGGTTTGAGCAAAGACGCAATATGAACATCAGCATAGTCAGCAATACCAGGTAACACGGCGGGGTCTGGACATTTCTCTCATGTCACCTCGCGATGAATCAGCAAGCTATTCTCACACCTGCCCCCCCCCCCCTCCCCCCTCCACCCACCAATGTCTCACAACTTGTGGGACGAGGGTTTGCGACCACGGGACCCCAGCTGAGTCCGGCATTGCTTCTACTTACTGGTGCCGGGCTCCTTTCAGTTCTCTTTCCTGTCAGCCTCCCTTGGTCAAACTCTTGTTCTCTTCCGACCCAGTTGTTATCAGGGTATCCGAGGCCTAGCAACTCTTTCACTTTCCCGCCTTAATTAGCCCTTGTCTAATCATTCCTGATAGCCTCATTCTTCGAGGTGTCAGCCTTCTTTTTCTTTTCTTAATATCTCATGTCTTCTGCTCAAGACCCTCAAGGAGGCAGGGTGTGTGTAGCCCCACCACTTCGGGTGCACCCTGGATAGTGCTACATCCTCAAGGGCTCATGGCTGGTGAGTTCGGGAGCTGGCAACCCTGAGGGTTTCCTGAGCGGGTCCGGTTTTACCCCTTTTTTCCATTGCCTTTGGGACGGACCCTGTCCTCTTTCCGGGAATGGAGTGGTCTGTCCGCAATTTCAAGCAGACAGTGTTACTCGCAGGGTACCAAAGGGTAAGTATACACATTTTGGTTCTGATCGGTGAAACGGTGTAGATTTGTGCCAAAGGGCCTAAATGCAGGGAAAGGGGTGATCTGTCCGCAATTTCAAGTGGATAGGGTTACCCGCAGGGTTCGAAAGGGTAAGTATAAAAATGTTGGTCCGGATCGGTGAAACGATATAGATTTTTGGCAAAAGGCCTAAATGCAGGAAATGGGGTGGTCTGTACGAAATTTTAGGTGGACAGTGATATTCACAGGGTTACAAAGGGTAAGTATACTCATTTTGGTTCAGATCGGTGAAACGGTGTAGATTTGAGCCAAGGGGCCTAAATGCAGGGAATGGAGTGGTCTGTCCGCAATTTCAAGCAAACAAGGTTACTCGCAGGGTACCAAAGGGTAAGTATACAGATTTTGGTTCTGATCGGTGAAACAGTGTAGATTTGTGCCAAAGGGCCTAAATGCAGGGAATGGAGTGGTCTGTTCGAAATTTCAAGCAGACAGTGTTACTCGCAGGGTTCCAGATGGTAAATAACAACTTTTGGTTGAGATCTGTGAAACGGTGTAGATTTGGGCCAAAGGGCCTAAATGCAGGGAATGTCCGCAATTTCAAGCAGACAGTGTTACTCGCAGGGTACCCAAGGGTAAGTATACAAATTTTGGTTCTGATCGGTGAAACGGTGTAGATTTGGGCCAAAGGGCCTAAATCCAGAGAATGGGGTGGTCTGTCCGAAATTTCAAGTGGACAGGGTTACCCGCAGGGTTCCAGATGGTAAATAACAACTTTTGGTTGAGATCGGTGAAACAGTGTAGATTTGGGCCAAAGGGCCTAAATCCAGAGAATGGGGTGGTCTGTCCGAAATTTCAAGTGGACAGGGTTACCCGCAGGGTTGCAAAGGGTAGGTATACACATTTTGGTTCGGATCGGTGAAACGGTGTAGAAGTTTGCCAAAGGGCCTAAATGCAGGAAATGGGGTGGTCTGTCCGAAATTTTAAGTGGACAGTGTTATTCACAGGGTTACATAGGGTAAGTATACAAATTTTGGTTGAGATCGGTGAAACGGTGTAGATTTGGGCCAAAGGGCCTAAATGCAGGGAATGTCCGCAATTTCAAGCAGACAGTGTTACTCGCAGGGTACCCAAGGGTAAGTATACAAATTTTGGTTCTGATCGGTGAAACGGTGTAGATTTGGGCCAAAGGGCCTAAATCCAGAGAATGGGGTGGTCTGTCCGAAATTTCAAGTGGACAGGGTTACCCGCAGGGTTGCAAAGGGTAGGTATACACATTTTGGTTCGGATCGGTGAAACGGTGTAGAAGTTTGCCAAAGGGCCTAAATGCAGGAAATGGGGTGGTCTGTCCGAAATTTTAAGTGGACAGTGTTATTCACAGGGTTACATAGGGTAAGTATACAAATTTTGGTTGAGATCGGTGAAACGGTGTAGATTTGGGACAAAGGGCCTAAATGCAGGGAATGGGGTGGTCTGTCGGAAATTTCAAGTGGACAGGGTTACCCGCAGGGTTCCGAAGGGTATGTATACAAATTTTGGTTCAGATCGGTGAAACGGTGTGGATTTGTATACATAACAGACAGACAGACAGACAGACAGACAGACAGACAGACAAACATTGAGCTTTATCTATTATATAAAAGTGAAAGTCTGTATGTGGGTATGTATGTATGTATGTATGTATGTGGGTCTGTTCCGTATACAAATCTACACCGTACCACCAATCTCAACCAAATTTTGCATACATATAGTTTAGGATCCAGAAGGAACCGCTGGCTACATGAATTTTCGATAGTCTTTCTCATTCTTCTGATTTCGGCCCTTTTGCACTCAAGCACATGCTAATCAAATCATAAAATATACTCATGAAGGAATGGCAAGGCGGATAGTTTCCATGGCAACATAGCTCAAGTCGAGACACGGCCGTCTGGATGCCATTTGCGCTCTGCACTACCGGTATAGAAATTGAGGATCTTTACTTGAAATCCCGTTAGTTACTCACCTACTCACACAGCACTGTCAACCGAGTTTAGCATAACAAAGACTTGACACTATCATCTACAATATATATTTGTGAAATACCACTCACTCATTCATTCATCACGAAATCTCAGAAACCACCGACGGATTGGAATGAAATTTGGTATGCAGCTTCCCAAAGGGCCGCAAATGCCACCTAAGATAGGATTTTTGGATATTCAGGTTCTAAAGGGGTGTTAAGGGGGTTGACCTGCATTTCATTGAATTTCAATATCTCCCGATCGGTTTCATTGGGGGATGTGATACTCGGCACGTAAACTCATCATTAAAAATAAGAAGACACGAGTCTGAGGGTTTTTCGATGTGGTGTATATTATGAGGTGAAAGGGGTGAAAAGTGGGGATGGAAAGATTCCTAACGGAGCGTGTATCTCTTAAACGACATAGGTGAGGAGTTTGAAACTCAGCGGAAAACAATCAGCATACAAAATACGTAAATATGTGTTTGACCGTTTATTCATAAATCCAATTTAAGGGGCCCATGGGGAGGGGTGAAATTCTGGGGGGGGGGGGGACAGGAAGAAAGTGTCCTAACTGATTGACTGACTCACTCACTCATCAAACTCAGGGGGAAAAAACTGCTTTAAAGTAAGTAAATAGCTGTTCGACAGTTTTTTTATTAAATCAAATTTAAGGGGTTCATGGGGAGGGGTGAAATTCTGAAAAAAGAAAATTGAAAGATAATGTCCTGCCTGACTCACTCACTCACTCACTCACACACTCATCATCGCCCAGCCAAAATTATTGAAGTTAGAAACATGACAGTTTGGGGATATGTTCATTGTATGTCAAAACCGTCTACTAAGGGAGGATTTTCGGATATTCAGGTTCTGAAGGGGTCTTAAGGGGGTTAAACCTGCATTCCATTGAATAACAATATCTCCCGATTGGTTTCATTGGGGGATATGATACACGACATATAAACTCATCATTAAAAAGGAAGAAGACACGTCTCTGAGGGGTTTTCGATGTGGTGTATATTGTAAGGTGAAAGGGGTGAAAAGTAAGAATTGAAAGATTCCTAACGGAGCGTGTATCTCTTAAACGACATAGGCGAGGAGTTTGAAACTCAGCGGAAAAAATCAGCAAAAAAAAAAAAAATAAGTAAATATGTGTTTGACCGTTTTTTCATAAATCCAATTTAAGGGGCCCATGGGGAGGGGTGAAATTCTGGGGGGGTGGGGGGAAACAGGAAATAAAGTGTCCTAACTGATTGACTGACTGACTCACTCATCAAACTCAGGGGGGAGGGGGAACTGCTTTAAAGTAAGTTAATAGCTGTTCGACAGTTTTTTTGATCAATCATATTGAAGGGGTTCATCGGGAGGGATGAAATTCTGAAGGAAAAAATGAAAGAAAATGTCCTGACTCATTCACTCATGATCGCCCAGTCAAAAATATTGAAGTTGGAACCATGGCATTCTGGGGATATGTTCGTTGTATCTCAAAACCGTACACTAAGGGAGGATTTTTGGATATTCAGGCTCTAAAGGGGTCTTAAGGGGGTTAAACCTGCATTTCATTGAATAACAATATCTCACGAGTGGTTTCATCTGTGGATGTGATACTCGGCATATAAACTAATCATTAAAAATAAGCAGACATGTGTCTAAGGGTTTTTCGATGTGGTGTATTATTATGAGGTGAAAGGGGTGAAAATTGGGGGTTGAAGGATTCCTAACGGAGCGTGTAGGCCTATCTCTTAAACGACATAGGCGAGAAATTTGAAACTCAGCGAAAAAAAATCAGCTAAAAAATTAAGTAAATCGGTGTTCGACCGTTTTTTCATAAATTAATTTAAAGGTCCAATGGGGTGGGGTGAAATTCTGGGGGGGGGGGGGAAAGGAGAGAAAGTGTCCTGACTGACTGACTAACTCACTCATCAAACTCAGGGGAAACAGACAGCTAAAAAAATAACTTAATAGGTGTTCAAGCGTTTTTTCATCAATCCAATTTAAGGGGCCCATGGGGAGGGGTGTAATTCTGGTAAAAATAATTGAAAGAAAATGTCCTGTCTGACTCACTCACTCATCGCGCCCAGCGAAAACTATTAATGTTGGAAAAATGAAATTTTGGGAATATGTTCGCTGTATGTCAAAACGTCAACTAAAGAATGATTTTTATTTATTCGGGTTTTAAAGAGATGTTAAGGGGGTAAACGTGCATTTCATTGAATAACGATATCTCATGAGTTGTTTCTTTGGGGATGTGATATTCGGTATATAAACTAATCATTAAAAATAATCAGACATATATCTAAAGGTTTATCGATGTCGTGTATATTATGAGGTGAAAGGGGTGAAAATTGGGGATTGAGGGATTCTTAACGGAGCGTGTATCTCTTAAACGACATAGGCGAGAAGTTTGAAATTCGGCGGGATAAATCAGCTTAAAATACAAGTAAATATGTGTTCGACCGTTTTTTCATAAATCCAATTTAAGGGGCCCTTGGAGAGGGGTGAACTTCTGGGGTGATAAAACAGGAAAGAAAGTGTCCTAACTGATTGACTCACTTAATCACTCATCAAACTCAGGGGGAAATCAGCTTTAAATAAGTAAATAGGTGTTCGACCATTTGTTTCATAAATCCAATTTAAGGGGTTCATGTGGAGGGGTGAAATTATCAAATATAAATGAAAGAAAATGTCCTGACTGACTCACTCATCATCGCCCAGCCAAAATTATTGAAGTTGGAAACATGAAATTTTGGGGATATGTTCGTTTTATGTCGAAAACGTCCACTAAGGTAAGAGTTTTGAATATTCAGGTTCTAAATAGGTGTTAAGGGGGTAAACGTGCATTTCATTGAATAACAATATCTCACGAGTGGTTTCATTTGGGGATTGATACTTGGCATATATACTAATCATTAAAAATAAGCTGACACATGTCTAATGGTTTTTCGATATAGTTTATATTATGAGGTGAAAGGGATGAAAAGTGGGGGTTGAAAGATTCTTAATGGAGCGTGTATCTCTTAAACGACATAGGCGAGGAGTTTGAAACTCGGAGGAAATCAATCAGCTTAAAAATAAATAAATAAATAAATAAATAAATAAATAAATAAATAAATAAATAAATAAATAAATAAATAAATAAATAAATAAATAAATAAATAAATAAATAAATAAATAAATAAATAAATAAATAAATCTATTATATAAAAGTGAAAGTCTGTATGTGGGTATGTATGTATGTATGTATGTATGTGGGTCTGTTCCGTATACAAATCTACACCGTACCACCAATCTCAACCAAATTTTGCATACATATAGTTTAGGATCCAGAAGGAACCGCTGGCTACATGAATTTTCGATAGTCTTTCTCATTCTTCTGATTTCGGCCCTTTTGCACTCAAGCACATGCTAATCAAATCATAAAATATACTCATGAAGGAATGGCAAGGCGGATAGTTTCCATGGCAACATAGCTCAAGTCGAGACACGGCCGTCTGGATGCCATTTGCGCTCTGCACTACCGGTATAGAAATTGAGGATCTTTACTTGAAATCCCGTTAGTTACTCACCTACTCACACAGCACTGTCAACCGAGTTTAGCATAACAAAGACTTGACACTATCATCTACAATATATATTTGTGAAATACCACTCACTCATTCATTCATCACGAAATCTCAGAAACCACCGACGGATTGGAATGAAATTTGGTATGCAGCTTCCCAAAGGGCCGCAAATGCCACCTAAGATAGGATTTTTGGATATTCAGGTTCTAAAGGGGTGTTAAGGGGGTTGACCTGCATTTCATTGAATTTCAATATCTCCCGATCGGTTTCATTGGGGGATGTGATACTCGGCACGTAAACTCATCATTAAAAATAAGAAGACACGAGTCTGAGGGTTTTTCGATGTGGTGTATATTATGAGGTGAAAGGGGTGAAAAGTGGGGATGGAAAGATTCCTAACGGAGCGTGTATCTCTTAAACGACATAGGTGAGGAGTTTGAAACTCAGCGGAAAACAATCAGCATACAAAATACGTAAATATGTGTTTGACCGTTTATTCATAAATCCAATTTAAGGGGCCCATGGGGAGGGGTGAAATTCTGGGGGGGGGGGGACAGGAAGAAAGTGTCCTAACTGATTGACTGACTCACTCACTCATCAAACTCAGGGGGAAAAACTGCTTTAAAGTAAGTAAATAGCTGTTCGACAGTTTTTTTATTAAATCAAATTTAAGGGGTTCATGGGGAGGGGTGAAATTCTGAAAAAAGAAAATTGAAAGATAATGTCCTGCCTGACTCACTCACTCACTCACTCACACACTCATCATCGCCCAGCCAAAATTATTGAAGTTAGAAACATGACAGTTTGGGGATATGTTCATTGTATGTCAAAACCGTCTACTAAGGGAGGATTTTCGGATATTCAGGTTCTGAAGGGGTCTTAAGGGGGTTAAACCTGCATTCCATTGAATAACAATATCTCCCGATTGGTTTCATTGGGGGATATGATACACGACATATAAACTCATCATTAAAAAGGAAGAAGACACGTCTCTGAGGGGTTTTCGATGTGGTGTATATTGTAAGGTGAAAGGGGTGAAAAGTAAGAATTGAAAGATTCCTAACGGAGCGTGTATCTCTTAAACGACATAGGCGAGGAGTTTGAAACTCAGCGGAAAAAATCAGCAAAAATAAATAAAATAAGTAAATATGTGTTTGACCGTTTTTTCATAAATCCAATTTAAGGGGCCCATGGTGAGGGGTGAAATTCTTGGGGGGTGGGGGGAAACAGGAAATAAAGTGTCCTAACTGATTGACTGACTGACTCACTCATCAAACTCAGGGGGGAGGGGGAACTGCTTTAAAGTAAGTTAATAGCTGTTCGACAGTTTTTTTGATCAATCATATTGAAGGGGTTCATCGGGAGGGATGAAATTCTGAAGGAAAAAATGAAAGAAAATGTCCTGACTCATTCACTCATGATCGCCCAGTCAAAAATATTGAAGTTGGAACCATGGCATTCTGGGGATATGTTCGTTGTATCTCAAAACCGTACACTAAGGGAGGATTTTTGGATATTCAGGCTCTAAAGGGGTCTTAAGGGGGTTAAACCTGCATTTCATTGAATAACAATATCTCACGAGTGGTTTCATCTGTGGATGTGATACTCGGCATATAAACTAATCATTAAAAATAAGCAGACATGTGTCTAAGGGTTTTTCGATGTGGTGTATTATTATGAGGTGAAAGGGGTGAAAATTGGGGGTTGAAGGATTCCTAACGGAGCGTGTAGGCCTATCTCTTAAACGACATAGGCGAGAAATTTGAAACTCAGCGAAAAAAAATCAGCTAAAAAATTAAGTAAATCGGTGTTCGACCGTTTTTTCATAAATTAATTTAAAGGTCCAATGGGGTGGGGTGAAATTCTGGGGGGGGGGGGGAAAGGAGAGAAAGTGTCCTGACTGACTGACTAACTCACTCATCAAACTCAGGGGAAACAGACAGCTAAAAAAATAACTTAATAGGTGTTCAAGCGTTTTTTCATCAATCCAATTTAAGGGGCCCATGGGGAGGGGTGTAATTCTGGTAAAAATAATTGAAAGAAAATGTCCTGTCTGACTCACTCACTCATCGCGCCCAGCGAAAACTATTAATGTTGGAAAAATGAAATTTTGGGAATATGTTCGCTGTATGTCAAAACGTCAACTAAAGAATGATTTTTATTTATTCGGGTTTTAAAGAGATGTTAAGGGGGTAAACGTGCATTTCATTGAATAACGATATCTCATGAGTTGTTTCTTTGGGGATGTGATATTCGGTATATAAACTAATCATTAAAAATAATCAGACATATATCTAAAGGTTTATCGATGTCGTGTATATTATGAGGTGAAAGGGGTGAAAATTGGGGATTGAGGGATTCTTAACGGAGCGTGTATCTCTTAAACGACATAGGCGAGAAGTTTGAAATTCGGCGGGATAAATCAGCTTAAAATACAAGTAAATATGTGTTCGACCGTTTTTTCATAAATCCAATTTAAGGGGCCCTTGGAGAGGGGTGAACTTCTGGGGTGATAAAACAGGAAAGAAAGTGTCCTAACTGATTGACTCACTTAATCACTCATCAAACTCAGGGGGAAATCAGCTTTAAATAAGTAAATAGGTGTTCGACCATTTGTTTCATAAATCCAATTTAAGGGGTTCATGTGGAGGGGTGAAATTATCAAATATAAATGAAAGAAAATGTCCTGACTGACTCACTCACTCATCATCGCCCAGCCAAAATTATTGAAGTTGGAAACATGAAATTTTGGGGATGTGTTCGTTTTATGTCGAAAACGTCCACTAAGGTAAGAGTTTTGAATATTCAGGTTCTAAATAGGTGTTAAGGGGGTAAACGTGCATTTCATTGAATAACAATATCTCACGAGTGGTTTCATTTGGGGATTGATACTTGGCATATATACTAATCATTAAAAATAAGCTGACACATGTCTAATGGTTTTTCGATATAGTTTATATTATGAGGTGAAAGGGATGAAAAGTGGGGGTTGAAAGATTCTTAATGGAGCGTGTATCTCTTAAACGACATAGGCGAGGAGTTTGAAACTCGGAGGAAATCAATCAGCTTAAAAATAAATAAATAAATAAATAAATAAATAAATAAATAAATAAATAAATAAATAAATAAATAAATAAATAAATAAATAAATAAATAAATAAATAAATAAATAAATAAATAAATAAATAAATAAATAAATAAATAAATAAATAAATAAATAAATAAATAAATAAATAAATAAATAAAATAAATAGGTGTTCGACCGTCTTTTCAAAAATCCAATTTAAGGGGCCTATGGGGAGGGGTGAAATTCTGGAAGAAAAACGTCCACTAAGGAAGGATTTTTGGATGTTCGCTCTCATCAACCAACCAAAATTATTAATGTTAGAAGAGTGATATTTTGAGGATATGTTTGTCGTGTGTCGAAAACATCTACTAAGGAGGGATTTTTGGATATTCAGGTTCTAAAGGGGTGTTAATGGGGTTAAACCTGCATTTCATTGAATAACAATATGACACGACTATGACGCGAGCGAAGCGAGACTAAAAATGAGATGGTGTGTGTGTGTCTGTGTATTACTCAATCACGCAAGTACCACTGGTCCGATTTACATGAATTTTGCATGGAAGTAGCAGATTTACCTGGTTAACATACAGGTTACTTTTGATTTCAATACTTTGCACTTTTAAAGATGGCGACCATTTTAGTGACGTCACTCTACCCTTTGGTTTTAAACTTTCATATTTCCATTTCAAATAAAAAGAGAACGCTAAGAAATAGCAAACTTTTGATGGCATGTACGAGGTTAAAAATTGCATTTTCTATCCGAAATGTATCTCCAACCGTTAGCGAGTAAAACCTAAATGTGTGCTATAAAACACGGTCAAGGCAGAGCGGTGTAGTTGGACAAAATGTTCCATCCTTAATCTCCCTCTGCGCAGCACCTCGCCTATCCCCTGTTTTAACTGTCACCTTCACATTTTAATTTCTTTACGACCCGTAGCGAAGCACGGGTACTTCAGCTAGTATATATATATAGATAGATTTATTTATTTACTTCTTCTTCTTCTTTCCTAGATTTTGACCATCTTTGGACGGAGTAAAATACCCCATTGCATTCACTGTCTCTTATTTCCTTTATCCCTTTTTGCCTTCCAGTAGTTCTTCATTACTTCACTTTGTCTCCTTCTTCTGTCTTCCGTCCAGATGCTAACCCGCTTCTTCTTTTCCTTCTCCCGGAAACCCTTGACTTAGTATTTGGTAGCCAGAATTGTGCTCTTATGTCGTCGACGAAGAAGACCTCTTTTTTTTAACACATGTTAGCCTCGATGGTGCTGACTTCCCTACTCCTGTCCTGAATAATATCTATTGTTACTTCCATCTCTTCAATATCCCTTTTTATACTTTGTTCTTTCTTTATCTATTTACTTATTTATTTATTTATTTAAGACTAGCTGAAGTACCCGTTCTTCGAACGGCTTTTAGTACTTGCTGGCCTAAATCATTAATATATATAATCACACATTCCTAATGCAGTTATGTTATTTCCATGTTACCAACTACATGTGTATACTACATGCATTTTCACTCACCAAATTATTAATCAGAGGTAGGAAAGTGAAAATCCTTAGCCTGCTTTCAGTCGACCGACCGGGTCAGGGAATGGAATGAATGAAATCCCCATCTAACAGCAAGGATATGAACTGTGCCGGCTGCCGAAGGCTGTCACACTCCCCTGGGGCATTGATTAAATGAATGGCGGATAAAATGAAATGACAGTGGAGATTGTTGTTGGAATGAAATTGTGACAGGGAAAACCGGAGTACCCGGAGAAAAGCCTGTCTCCGCTTTGAAGATGAGAAAGTGCGTTTATATATTGGAAATAAATATCAGCTTCTATGTAGTAAAAGTTAAATAACCTGTCTTAAATATTGAACACCAATCGTTTAACGTCTTCATACTATATTTAAACATATAAACATTATGCTAAAATACATCAAACTTGATAGCAATTATCATATCCGCAATAAGTAATATTGCGGAAACGACGGTACGTACCATGTCATGATAAAGAGTAGCAGTAACGGAACAAACTTCAATCATC
This sequence comes from Meconema thalassinum, assembly GCA_946902985.2. Taxonomy (NCBI): domain Eukaryota; kingdom Metazoa; phylum Arthropoda; class Insecta; order Orthoptera; family Tettigoniidae; genus Meconema; species Meconema thalassinum. The sequence goes on along the minus strand of OX336396.1, from coordinate 299,072,740 downwards.
CCAAGAAAAATGAAAATCCACAGCCTGCTTCCAGTTTCCGACCGGGTCAGGAATGGAATGAATGAAGCCCCCATCTAGCGGCGAGGATATTAACTGTTCCGGCTGCCGAGGCCTGACGCACTCCTCTGGGGCAATGATTAAATGAATGACAGATGAAATGAAATGATAGTGGAGAGTGTTGCTGGAATGAAATTTTGACAGGGGAAAACCGGAGTACCCGGAGAAAAACCTGTCTGCCTCCGCTTTGTCCAGCACAGATCTCACATGGAGTGACCGGGATTTGAACCACGGATCCAGCGGTGAGAGGCCGGCGTGCTGCCGCCTAAGCCACGGAGGCTTCAATCATCCCAAGTATTAATAACAAAAACAAATTAATCACAGAGAAATTTTCTAAGTTTATGCAGTGTCTTGTGCGAGATTATGCCTAGTAACTCCGAGATGGTTCATCAGCGGGCTCTTGTGGTCTATTTGCGGACTACCAAAGGAGTAGCAAACAGTGCGGTATCTCAATTCTTATTTAGAACACCTCCGCTACATTACTGCGAGAGCTAAACGCTAAACCAGTCTTTCACCTCCCTATAAAGACTTCCAAAATGATTGTATATTGAATTTCAGGGGCAAGCAATTAAAACTCAGCAACGTTTCTCGGTTTACGCTGTGTTTTGTGCGGTTTCCTTTATTGGTCGTGAAAGTCAAAATACCTACTTTATTGAAATAAATTTGCCCAGTTCTGCAGTAAGATTAATGTGAACACTGAATAAACTAATGTGACAGTCGTAAGTCTCCGAAATATTCGTCTGTGAATTTGGGTTTCTGAACATGATAAAAAACGACAAAAAACAGATAAATATTGGCCAACTGAAATATTCATTTAACGAAAACCAAATCGATAAAAAGGAAGAAAGAATACCGAGCAAAGTAGAAAGCACTATAACATTGTGAAACAGCGTAAAGATCCAAATACTCACATACAATAACCGGCACAAAGAGTATAAAATTAGACTCAAAATCACGTCTAGTTTCGGACCCCTCAAACTACCTCTATAAATGAAACAGTTCATGTAGAGACTAACTTAGACTAACATCGCTCGGCGTTGACCGTGTTTTAAAATACATATTTAGGTTTTACTCGCTAACCATTGCAGATACACGAAAAGTGATAAGGACCCTTCGGATAGAAAATTAAATTTTAAAGCTCGAAGTGCCATCAAAAGTTTGCTATTTCTTAGCGTTCTCTTTTTATTAGAAATGGAAATATGGAAATAGTCGCCATTTTTAATAGTGCAAAATATCGAAATCAAAAGTAGCCTATATGTAAGCCTGGTAAATCAGCTACATCCATGCAAAATTTCATTTAAATCGGACCAGTGGTTCTTGCGTGACTGAGTAACAGACAGACTCACAGACAGACACACACCATCTCATTTTTATATATTAGTACGATTAAAGGTGGTGTTTTTACAATGAGACCAGTGAGTGAAAATTTGTGTTCACAGTAGATCAATTCTTGCGACTTTTATCCTATTTTCCTTACAGCATTGAGTAAAAAGTTTGAGTGACCGTTTGTTTTACGGTGGATCTGATGCAATGGCCCAATAGGGTGACTCAACCTTCATTCAACTGTAGTGACAAAGCAGTTGAAAGAGAAGGGGAAGAAAACATTTCCTGGGCGAGGTTTTACCCTCAGGCATAAGAACTCTTTATCATAGATTTCATTTCCACGTTATCCAAATATCAGATGGCACACCTATTTCCAAGAGCATTATACAGACAAATGGAGTCCTACAAGGCGACCCAGTAAGCCCAATAATGTTCAATATCATGACTGCAGGCGTCACAGAGATAATCAGAGACACTTCAGCGTCACTTATACTAAATGCGGACGACATTGAAATTGGCTCAAGTGATAAAGAAGAGCTTAATGCCCTAAACAGACTCATCGCATGGGCAGACAGAAATGAACTACAAATCAACCAAAGTAAAACCAAACAAATGACCTTCAGGAGAGGAGGGAAACGCGCTTCATGAAACACAATAACACAACACAGTAAACCTTTAGAAGTAGTCTCAAAATTTAAGTACTTCGGAGTATCTTTACAAACAACATTATCATCCTTCAACTTCCATGTTACAGAGAGAGCCACTGCAGCAATAAAAGCCATGTATCATATCCAACAACCACAGCGAATCTCAATAGCCACTGCATTAACACTGTTCAAGACTGCTGTAGCGCCAATAGCAACTTAGGGTTCAACCATCTGGGACAAACTAACAATCACAAATATATCAACAATTGAGAAGGTCAAAGCCTGTTACCTAAAACGGATTCTAGGAGTAGGGAAGTCAGCACCTTCGAGGCTAACATATGTGTTAACAAAAGAAACCTTCTTCGTCGAGGACATAAGGGCACAATTCTGGATACCAAATACTAAGGCTTATGAAATGACATCACACCTGTTAAAAGAGAAAACTAATGCCATATGGCCCGAATTTTAACAACAGACGCTATTACAAGATCGGAATGGAAGCAGTCAAATTATGAACTTCAACACGTACTGACAAGATTTGCAACGCACGACTTTCACCACAAGCTATGTCGGAACCTAAGATTTCATCAACCAGAAGAATCCTACCTGTGCAAATTGTGCGATAATCACTGTGAGAGATAACATGCTCAAACTGCCCAAGCAGGACAATCTCAATAATGGGACAGGGTCAAGATGCACATTGTGCGCTTTCCTTAAATAATTTCCACGTTATGAATTGCTAAATTCAATTGTTTCATGATAAAGAATACTGTAGAGGTTTGCACTGGACAATAATCGGGAGATATTGCTCGCAAATTGTCAACCCTGAGATAGAGTCTTCAGGACCAGATAGCATCACACTCAAGATGAGAAAGCGGACGATAACTAAACGAGCAAAGTATTATCTTCATATGTTATGAAACAAACGGAAGAGCATCAGTCTAGAGCCGATTTCACCGTCGCCCACATTTTAACAGAGTGTGTGGAGCTTGCCGACCTATGAAACCTTGATTGGCAGATGACAATGAAACTTATATTAGCCGATGATGCGGCGGCTGCTGATCTCGTCATCCGCTTTATAAGTGAGAGTGTGTTAGCAAACTAAATTTTCCAGTGTACATTGGGTCGTCTTTGAATGCTGAATTTTGTTTGTCCGTAATTTTTATCCTATTTTCATTTATGTCCGTGTGTCTGTCTGTGTGTGCGTGCGTGTGTGACAGCGTGTGTGATGGTGTATGTGATGGTGTGTTTCCCCACTAATAACTTCTAAACGGCTGGAGCGATTTCAATGAAACTCGGCAAGTTCATAGCACTATTCCGGACGACCCCGACCGTGCCCTTCAAATTTTGTTACGTTTCACCAATCTAACATGGCGACTATGCGAAATATTTCACCAGCATACAATATCTCCGAAACTATTACCGATATCACCATGGAATATGTTATGGTGATAAAGGGAACTACTAGAAGTTCACCTATGTGACTTTTGAAAACCTGGTAACTTCAAAACTAACATGGCGGCCAAGCGAATTTGCGACTTTTAAATAGACGTTTCTCGCGATTTAACCAACCAGACGCAATTAAACTTGGTACACCGACATCTAATTTCGTTCAATTGTTTACATAACCTCAAGATGGCGGCTGTGCGAAATATTTCACCGGCATTCTATATCTCTGAAACTATTAGCGGTATCACCCTGACATTTTGTACGGAGATAAAGGGCACTACTGGAAGTTCGTGTATAAGACTTTCAAAAATCTGTTAACCACAAACCGAATATGGCGGATAAGCGAAGTTGAAAATTATAAATAGACCTTTCTCGCGATTTAATGATCCAAACGCAATGGAACTTAGTACAAGAAATGTTTTATGTAATGCACTGGTATCTAATTTACATAACCTCAAGATGGCGGCTGTGCGAATTTTAAAATTAAGTTTTTATTTCATGTGTCGTAATCATGCAATCGAAGTGAAAGTTTGAATAATGAACCAACACAATAATTTTCATTTAGTGGTACATAAGTCTATGGCCTATACATATAACAATCCAACATGGCGACCTTCCGAAATATTTAGATGGATCTCAATATCTACGAATCTATTACAGCAATCTGACTGAATTTTTTAAAGTTCATGGGGGCTATGAACATAAGTTCACCTATAAGACTTTCAATAAGCTGGTGTTTACAAATCCAACATTGCGGCGACGCGAAGTATAAATATTCACATGGTCGTTTCTCGCAATTTAACAATCCGAGTGCAGTGACACTTGGTACAATAAATCCTTATATATTAATGTTAATCCACTGGCATCTATTTTTTTTTCAATTGTTTCGATAACCGCAAGATGGCAGCAGTTTGAAATTTTAAAATCTCGTTTTTACTTCTTGTGTCCTAATCAAGCGATTGAAGTTTGAATACTACATGTAACAGTATATAACTCTAAGACCTACATATATAATAATCCAACATGGCGACCATCCGCAATATCTAGTCGGTTCTCAATATCTACGAATCTATTAAAGCAATCAAACTGATATTTTGTATGTTGATAGAGGCAATTAATATAAGTAGGATATATGAAAATAGACTGTATAGTTCTTCACGGAACTACTTGTTGTTTATATTATAATTCTTCTTCTGTCAATTTTGGCCTACTGTGGACCCCGTTGAACAATCGGCCAATCTCTTCTTCTACTCCCAGAATCTCTTCATGTGTTCGCTGAGCCTCCTCCTGCTTTCTTTAGACCAGATGACCTTGGTTTTTGAACTAGTTTTTTCCTGAAATCCATAAAATTTATCAACTTTCCTTCGAAACAGTGATTTGTTGAGGAATATTATAATTATTGGTTTTATATAATTTTTTGTTTTATTAATTTTCGGTCCACCTCTAAATTTTTAAATTCTACTTCAAATCTGTATACTTTAATCTGTGTTAAGAGGGGCAGATGACCTCGTAGTTCACCCCTAATAACAACAATAACTAACTAACTGGCATCAGTGTACTGTGTAGCATTAGGAATGTTAAGGAGTTCTACACCACACCTGTATGTAACAATTCAGTCAATAAAATAATATTTCTATATCTCGTTGTTTCAGGTAAGCCACTTGATCCACCATTGACCACCTTAAACTGAGCAGGACTCTGTAAGTACAAAATATTTGATTGATAGGGGAAGTAAATCCGGCGGTCCCATGTCATAGATTTATGGCGTGTAAAAGATACTTCCACTAACTAAACTTATGTGAAGCTAAATTGCTAGGTTAGAATTCGTTGAAACGCTCTATTAAAGTTCCAACGTTCGCCACTAGGTGTTAGTGACATCTGGTAGCGAAAGTACTTGAAATTGAACGGAAATTGTAGCTCACTCCATGGGTATCCACATAGAAGCAGCTACAGCTTCTGGCGAGCCGAATATGTCCTTGGACTCTCCTGGCACTAAATGCAATAGGCTAAGTAAATTAATTAATACATACATTTTATTGATTTGCGTAGCCTATATCGATATGGTATGAAAATCAATTAACCCTCCGTTAGGCACGGGTTTACGGAACACCGTTTGTCGCACTGTGTGCAAATCAACACAGGCTATCGTCGGCTTATTTGTACCAAGACGGAATGACAACTTCTCTTAAGGTGGCACATTGAGAAACAGGCGAACAATGGAACAGGTCCCCAGGATGACGGCCTTCTGCATGGTGATATGTAGACCCGGATGCATTCCCGATATTTTTAAATGGGGAGCCAATTATTTAGGGATGATGTCGGTAGAAGAGATGACTATGGGTAAAGTCCTGCGCAGATTCGGATATAGTTTGCATGGCTGTGCGGATAGCGGATAAGCTGCGGATAATGTCTGGAGTAAACTTGCGGATAGTTTTTAGAATACAATCCGAACTTGTTTAATAGCATTACTAGGACCCGGATGTTGATGATATATTATAGTTGTCCGTTAGGCTATGTTTTATTTTTTCATGACAAATGTAAGATGATGATTTAAGTTAATCTCATCCAAATTACACTGAAGAAAATGGAAATTTCAACACCCAGAAGGAGTGGTGCTACATTGCTGCAATTGAACATGCAGGACGAGTGTTCGGTTGTGATTCGATGATTACACTTTCAGGTCCCTCTGACCGCAAGTTTGGACAACAATCAATACAGGATGTGCCCACCACGAGCTGCAATACATTGATGAATTCAGCGAGGCATGGAGTCAATAAGGCCACGGATCGCTTCCTGAGGAAGTTGTTCCGGAGTTATGGGTGGCTGGGGACGGTTGGCCAGTTGTCGACCCATCATGTCCCACACATGCTCAATAGGACTGAGGTCCGGGGATCTGGCGGGCCATTCTAAGGTTGTGATGTCGTGGAGAGCTTCTCTGGAGATGCGTGCAGTGTGAACCCGGGCATTGAACTGCTGAAACATCCCATTAGCAATGTTCGCCATCATAGGGACAACCACTGGATTAAGTATCCTATCAACGTACTGGCTTGCAGTCATAGTGCCCTCAACAAGCAGTAATTGTGATTTCACATTAAAGCCAAGAGCTCCCCAGACCATAATGCTTGGTGTTGGCCCTGTGCGCCTCTCGACAATAAGGTCTGGGCGGCCCCTCTCCCCGGTACGTCGGCGCACACGATTCCGGCGATCACTGCGGGCAAGACAGAAGCGCGATTCATCACTAAAGACGACCCTATGCCATTCGTCGACCCACGTCGATCGTTCTCGACACCAGGCCAGCCTTACACGTCGCTGTTGTGGGGTCAATGGAACACCTTCTGCAGGGACACGGGATCGTAAGCCAAGTGCACGCAGGCGATTACCAACTATTTGTTGTGAAACGTGGGGTGCCACAGCTGCTCGAATTTGCGCTGCTGTTGCATGGGGTTCCATCCGGGCCATCTGAATGATGCGGCGATCCTCTCCCACAGTTGTATGTCGTGCTGGGCCTGTGCCAGGTCTACGAGTGTGGGTACCTTCATTTGACCACTGCTGCCATACACGTTGTACCGTAGATGCCCGTCGGCCAACACGTGCAGCGACAGTCCTTAGCGATAATCCAGCCTCACACTGCCCAATTATCCGAGCCCTCTCAAACGGCGACAGTTGTTGATAGCGTGTTCTTCTCTGTCGTCGAGGCATGCTTGACGGGGAACACTTCACTGCACAGACTGCAAGTCAACTACGCTACACCAGAGTCCGTATACTGAAGTTGATTCCTCCACGACCAATCACGTGGGGAGACCTGTAGCAACAATCCTATGGGTCTGAAACTTTGATCGTTTACATACCTACATGGCATCGTTCCATATCTTGAACATCAACACAAACGACCAATGCCTTCATGGTGTTGCAATTTCCATTTTTTCAGTGTATGTCATTAAGCATAATTAACACTCCGAACAGGAAAGGGTTGCAATGCTGGCTGTATAACATTCATTTTAAACATAGCATATTACATACAGCGTGTTCCGATTCAACACGGAACTGTAAAATGGGTTGCCTACCCACCTGCAATCGGCTTGAAATCTGCTCGCAGCGCGCTAGCGACGGGACTGAGTTCGATTTCACTGATTGCCGCCTTCTTATGCAGCATTGCAAAGTATTTTCCTCTTTCACAATATATTTACACTGGCTTCACAATAAGTTTGAATGATTTCTGTTTCAGAACTTGTTATTTTACGCATCTGTTAATGGCTTTTGCAGAGCATTTCTATGAAATAAAATGTTATTTTACAACATAGTTTATTACAACGCAATGCATTTTTGTGTTGTATTTTATTTACAACACAATCTATTGCTTTTTAACCCAATACCACAAAAGGAGATCCAATTTGGAAATTAAATGATTTGTTACAACATTGAGTTTAATTAAGAATAACTTTCAACGATTTCTATTTCAGAAATATTTACCTGTAACCATGTAAAATGATAGAACGACGAACACAGGCAGTTTAGTTTTACTTCATACTCCAGGACATCTTGGATGATTTTACATTGGCGGAGTTGAACAACATGCTTTTTCAACAAGATGGTCATCCAGCGCAATCCTTCAGACTGACGAGAGAAGTTTTAATTCGTTTGTTTCCTGGCCGGTGGATTGGAATTGGCGGCTTTATAGAATCCCCACCACGTTCACCTGTTCTGACCGTCCTGGATTTCTTCATTTGGGGCTAGGTATCGTCGAGAGTATTTTTAAGATCACCACAAACACCCGAAGAAATGGAGCTCGTCATTACCGAAGCCTTGCCGGAAATTACTCCTCCGATGTTGTCGAACGCAAGAGAGAACTTCACGCGACGAGTGGCCTTCTGCTTGGAAAATGATGGACACAAATTCTAACACCTTCTGTAAATGTCACTTTGCAGTATATGTAACGTCTGTGATAAATTAACTTTTTTAGTCGCATCGAAGACTGATTACAATTTTGTAACAAATCATTGTATCTCGTTTTGTGATATTGATTGAAAAGCAATAAATTGTGTTGTAAATAAATACAACACAAAAATGCATAGTGTTGTAATAAACTATGTTATAAAATAAAATTTTATTTCATAGAAATGCTCTGCAAAGCCATTAACAGAAGCGTAAAATAACAAGTTCTGAAACAGAAATCGTTCAAACTTATTGTGAAGCCAGTTTAAATATATTTTGAAAGAGCAAAATACTTTGCAATGCTGCATAAGAAGGCGGCAATCAGTGAAATTGAACTCAGCTCCGTCGCTAGCGCGTTGCGAGCAGTTTCAACCTGATAGGAGTGTGGCTCTAGCCACGAACGAGTAAGGTCATGCTTGTCTGGTGCATCTGAGCAGTGAGAGTGCAGCCAACACACAACAGTTAAGTGCGCCGAATAGCTTCGCCTACGCTTAGTACAATTGGATAGAACCCCAGGAAGAAAATGCAAACCATCAGGAAAAATACGTTGAAATGCTCCTTGCAACGGAACACCACGCGTCCGTCGGTAGCGGAAATTCACACCTTTGTGGCGGAGATGCTGAAAATCACGGTCGACCAACTGGAGACCCTGCAACTTGACGCACCGTCCAACTCTGTTTTTATCAAGGTAATCTCTCAATCTATTATGGACAAACTTTTGAGTAAATTTGCGGGAACACACAGACTTACTTTGTTTAATGGGGAGTCTGTTTCGGTAGAAATTGCCGCTGCCGGCATGGAAGCCACGCGGGTAAGGCTCTTTAATATTCCGCCTGAATTATCAAATGATACAATACGCACCCATTTTGCAAAATATGGTACAGTCAAATCCATCACAAATGAAAGTTGGTCCCAGTATTACAAGTGTTACCAGTTGCAAATGGTATCCGACAAATACAAATAGATTTAAAAAAGCAAATTCCGTCCTTTATCATGATAGATGGGCACCGTGGACAGGTTAGCTATGAAGGGCAAGTTAAAACATGTGCCATATGTCAAGCGATAGACCATCTGCGTATCGACTGTCCGCGCCGATACTCGGCCATGACGCGCCTTGAACGCGACACACGGACAACTAGCCTTGCGGCTATGGTCACCCCTAGATCCAGCCGCCGTATAGACGACTCCCCGCTTCACAGCCCAGGCGATACTCAAGCATGCTACGATACAGGTTTTCCCCCGCTAGACAGCACGCCTCCAATGGAGACGGAGCCTGTCACCCTGGCTGACAGGATAGGTGTGCCTGACATGAATCCAGAGTCTGTGGTCTTGCGCCAGGAAGAGTCTTCACAGCAACCCTTGGATGCTGACCGGTCACCCCCTCCAGTGGCCAAACCTACCCATAGTTCCCCCCAAGGAGAAGGCTCAGCACAGGAAAATTCGGGGATACGCAAAACGACCACCTGGTCTGAGGACATTGAGGAAAGCATGCTCGTTAGCCGTGGGCATACTTCTGATGACTCAGATGCTTCGCTCGCAACCCCAGTCGTGAAAAATCGTAAACCTAAGCGCAAGGTTAACCCTACTTCCGATGAATCCGATGCTTCGCTCGTCACCGAACTTGTTAAAACCCGTAGAGCACAGAACAAGCCTAAGCAGCTGAAGAAAGGTGAAATACGTGTCAGTGAGATAGACCCTCGTTTCCGAGTGCCGGAAACACCCAGAAGTTGTCCAACAGAGGCCTCACCTGCTGCGAGCCTTACTACCGGCGAAGCCCTTGAGGTTCAGCAAATGATGTCGGACCTGTGTCATATGGCAACGCTTCCTAGCCCCGGACCCATTCTTTCACTTCTACGCAAGTGCGCTCAAATGGGTCAGCATGAGGGAGTCCCCGAGTTCGTTAGCAAGATGCGGGCTAAATATAGTGAGCAGTCCCGGGAGGCACTGCAGGATTTGGATCGACAGTTAGCTCCCCTCTTAGCCGATATCAACTATGGACCATAATTCACATTTGAAGACCTATGCCACAGTAAATGTTCCTGGCTTGAGAAATCCGGTCACTCAGGCGCTGTTAAGCCGTTTTCTGCGTGAATATGATGTTGACATTCTTTTTCTGCAAGAAGTCAGTGAATGCAATATTGGCTTCCTCTATGACCATGACTATATAGTTAACATGGGCACCACTGCTAGGGGTACGGCCATTATCTACCGTAAAGGCACCCTAGTAACTGATGTGGTGATGGATCCTTCCGGGCGTATAACATCTGCTACGGTACATGGTGTCAGGATCATAAATGTTTACAGTCCATCTGGCTCCAATTATAAATCTGAGAGAAACGTTTTATTTAGGCAAGACATCTTACCCCACCTGGTAACGAATCTCCCCACTCTATTGATGGGGGATTTCAACTGCACCTTACGCCCCCAGGATCAGACGGGTTCCTTCAATTTCTGTCCTGGGTTACAGGGACTCACCCAGAGCATGCAACTAATAGATATATGGCCACACATACATGGCAACCAGATCCAATATACATTTTGCCGTGGCGCCTCTAAATCCAGGATTGATCGGGCGTATATGTCCAGTACGCTTGCCTCACGTGTACGCGGCTGTCGGATAATCCCTGTCGCCTTTAGTGATCACAATGGCTTTTTATTTACGGCGCGAAGTGCCGTCCCTGCACACACAATACAAGGGCGAGGCACGTGGAAAATGAATACCAACTGCTTTGAAAGGGAAGAGGATTCACAGCGTTTTGAGGCTGTGTATCGGCAGTGTCAACGGCTGAAACACCGTTACAACAATGTGGCTGACTGGTGGTTAGAAAAGGTGAAGCCGGCCATTCGTGCAGTCGCCAAAGCCATAACCTTTGAACGTAATCAACGTTTATATCGGAAACTGGACTTCTATGACACCGTGTTACAGGACCTCCACCATCGAGAACAACTAGGGGAAAATGTGTCGGTGGCACTACGCACGATTAAGACAACCATCTGCCATGTCCGAGAAAGCAATTTAGCCACCCTGCAGCAGCATGTCAAGAAATATTCCTTGATTGACAGGGAAAAGATGACTGTTTATCAGCTTGGCCGTCTCCGCCGCTCGCAAGGGCGTCAGTGTATTAGTCAGTGGACGGGACCGGATGGGGGCATATTAACGACCCGTGAGGAACTACTTGCAGAAGGTGAGCGCTATTTTCGGGAGATGCTGGCTGAGGAACCAGTCTCAGAATCGGCAGGTAACCAACTCTTGACGTCTACGGACCGGCACCTGGACAACGACTGCATGCGTCAACTTGGCGCCCCAATCATGAAGGCAGAGATCGACTATGCTCTCCGAAACACAGCTAATAACAAGACGCCGGGAATAGATGCTCTGCCGTATGAATGGTACCAACACTTCTGGCACCTTGTTGGGGATGAGGTCACCCAAGTCCTCAACTACCTATTCACACATGAAGTACCCCACGGCTTTACGGAAGGCGTTATCCTTTTGATTCCCAAGATTAATGGTGTGCGTGGTATTGCTGACTACAGACCAATAACTATTCTCAACACGGATTACAAGTTGCTGGCCAAAGTCGTAGCACTTCGGCTAAAAAGTGTGCTGCACAGCTTGATAGGCCCTGGTCAAACCTGCACGATACCCCAGAAGTCCATTCTGCATAGCATTCTTGCTATCCGAGACCTCATTCTTTATGCTTCAGGTAATGGAAATCACGCGGCTGGCTTGCTGAATATTGACCTGAACAAAGCCTTTGATAGGGTCGCCCACGCATATCTTTGGCAAACTTTGCGTCACTTTCACATTCCTCTGGGCGTCATACACTGCCTCCAACGACTCTACGCATCCGCTTCATCCAGAGTGTTGATAAATGGATTTTTATCCCGTCCAATTCCCGTCCATAAATCCATCAGGCAGGGCTGCCCATTGTCGATGGTGCTCTTTGTTTTGGCTATTGAACCCCTGATCCGCAGTCTGGACGAGAAACTCCAAGGTATCGATCTGCATGGTGCCCATATCACCCTGCGGGCATATGCCGATGACGTGACCGTCTTTATCACTGATGAGTCAGAACTTACGTCTACGAATAGCATCATGGACACCTACGCCCTAGCATCAGGTGCACGCATCAATGCTGCGAAGTCATCGCTCATGCCCATCTGCTTGCCTACAACAATCAGGATGCCGCACGACCTAGCCATTCCAATAGTTGACAGGTGTACAATATTGGGGATAACTTTCTTCCCCGATTTTGTAGAAACAGTCAGCTACAACTGGAACCGGAGGCTAAATACGCTGAGATTTCAATTAAAGGAAGAACTGACGAGAAGATTGAACCTGATACAGAAAGTGTGGTTTATTAATACCTTTGCCCTGTCCAAAGTATGGTTTCTGGCACAAGCAATCCCAGCTCCGCACGTTCTCTGCCAACGAATGGAAATGGCCATCGGGTATTTCCTCTGGTCTGGATACCGCTATCGGATTCGTCGAGATCAAATGAACCTGCCACTCCGAAGAGGCGGACTGCAACTTGTGGCAGTTGAACACAAATGTGCCGCCTTGCTGGCCGCACAGCTTTTTCGAGCGCAACACCATATGGGGGACCCCTTTGACACTGTCTGCATCCAGTCACTTGTCCCAGGTGCGAATCCCCAGATGCTCATCCCAGCCAATGTTTTCAAGAAGGAACTCGCAATTCTTAACCGTCTGAAATCCAGTGTCTCCACACCCTTCACCGCCCTCCCTACCAAGGTGCTTTATAGGTTTCTGCTCGCCGAAAGACTCTTCACTCCCTATATACAGATGAAATATCCTACGCGAGCCTGGTCGACTATTTGGGAGAACCTGTGGAATCCCTGGATTCCACTAGAATGGCGATCGACATTGTATGAGTACCTCAATGAAATTGTGCCGACCAGAGAAAAACTGTCTCGGCATGGGCAGAGTGATGTCGACCTGTGTGACGCCTGTGGTCGCTCTGACACATTAGACCATCGAGTCACTACGTGTGGGAATGCGACAGTCGTCTGGACTTGGACCCTCCAGGCAGTATCTGGAATCTGCGGACGGCCGCTGGACGTGTCCGATGGCATGAAGGTGCAACGTTTTGCAGTAACACATTCCACTGGGGAAAAGCGTAACGCCATCCTCTGGTTCACGGCGGGAGCGATTCATTACAACCTCTCCCGCCACAGGTCTCGGGACCACACACTGGTGGGGTTCTTGGACCACCTCCGCAGGGAGAGATGGAAATCCGCCAAACATGGAACACTGACTGCAGCGTTTGGACGGCTGTTATGTATGTTTTGAATTGGACAGCCACGAGTTCTTAGCGTCAGCCTGGAGTGTTTAATGCGTATAAGTGCTTGTGACTTTAAAATGGTCCAGTGACGATTACTTTCTGTGTTGACCTTTACAAAGGTGCAGTGACATTTTGCTTCTGTGTTGCTTTATAAACAATGGTGCAGTGACTTTTATTTTCTGTATTAACTATTCAAATTGTGCACTGACAATTCCTTTCTATGTGTGTAAAGTTATTACTATGTAAATAAAACCACTTAAAAAAAAATAGTGGGTGGGTAGGCAACCCATTTTACAGTTCCGTGTTGAATCGGAACACGCTGTACATAGACTAGGGGAACGATTTTTTTCCTCAAATGTCTCAGTATGTGCCTTCAGTAATTTATGCTTTATCTAATTAGAAAATATTATTGTAATGCCAGTAGATTCGCATAACAACGGTGCGAATGCGCAAGAAATCGTGTGGATGCGGGGCGGATGCAGATAACAGTCTTGCGGATGTGGGGCGGATACGGACAATAGTTGTGTGGATACGGATAACAGTAATGCGGATGCGGGGCGGATATGGATAACAGTCTTGCGGATGCAGGGCGGATGCGGATAACAGTTGTGTGGATGCGGGGCGGATATGGATAACAGTCTTGCGGATGCAGGGCGGATGCGGATAACAGTTGTGTGGATGCGGGGCGGATATGGATAACAGTTGTGTGGATGCGGGGCGGATATGGATAACAGTCTTGCGGATGCGGGGCGGATATGGATAACAGTCTTGCGGATGCAGGGCGGATGCGGGGTGGATACGGATAATAGTCGAGCGGATTACAGTTGTGCGGATGCGTGGCGGATGCGGATAACGTTTTTTTGATCCGCACAGTGCTCTAACTATGGCAAGAACCACTACACATTCCTGTCTCCACATTTGCCGTATTACCTCTGCCAAGGGCAGACACTTGGTGGTCATCTCACAGCAGATTATGGGAATTGGGCACTGCGACATCAATGAGAAACGTTCTCTTCCACACTTCTTCTTATTAGTATTTCCCGTTATGTGAACCCATCAATAACAGAAAATATGAGAAGCGCTATACAAGAGTACACTCGCAAATGTCAACCAACAGTGGAATCTCTCGGCATGTACTAGTCTATCTCCTCAGGATCAACTGACATATTATATGAGATTCCTCAGACAGATACCTGATATCTTGGAAGAGAAGCGTCTTCAGGAAATTGTTCCGAGGAGTCGTCAACACAACAGCACTTCCCAAGCTAGTCAACTGCTTGGAAGAATAGAGGAAGAGGCAGAAGAACTCATTATTTTAACGGCTTAGCTTGCGTTGAAAGTTAAAACCAGAAAATGAAGATCCAATCCAAGGACGATCCACTGTGCGTCCCAAACTCACTCGCCAAGCAGATGGGGATGAAGCCTGGCATGTTAACACTCTCAGCTAAACCAGCTAGAATTAAAAAGTGCATTTCTGAAAACTAATTTAAATATTCACCAATAGAGGAGCTTGCTACGGTGGGTGAGTGGTTATCGGGTCGGATTACTAACCCCCAGCTTGCAGGTTCACTCATGGCCTTGGCAAGTTATTTTTGAAAGGCGGCAAAAATCACGACATGCATGTTATACGATGTTGGCATGTTAAAGAACCCATTTGAAATCAGTGGGTGGTGTTCATAATGGCAAAATTAATCTCGGAATTTTCCGCCAACACAATAGTTCCTCATTTCTCCACTAGAAAGCGCTATAGTGTCATGGAGCTTAGATATCGAACCTTTCAAAATCACTTACCATGGCCAGGAGCGAACCTGCAAGTTTGGGGTTGGTAGTCCGACACGATAACCACTCACCCACCGTGGCCAGCAATAAACACACTAATACAGCCATCACAATAACACTTCTTATCAGACAATTTCTAAACATACCCCAGTACACGGGGATATATTAGCACGATGTCTTAAAGCTCCTCAATTTGTGAACAACGATGTAGGCCTACTTTGAAAGACGATATTACGACATAAATCAGTGCAACGTCACGAAGTAACATGGATTGTATTCTTCACGAGAGGTGTAGAGAGAAATAACGCACCCTCTCTTCTGCATGGTTGTTCTTCTCCTCAATATTTACAAGAAAAGCCTCTCGCTTGCGGCATATTTTCCTTGCGTGTTAAACCAATCACTTTTCTATTTTAAATATCACCATTCTCTGTTGGCGCTACAGATGCGTCTAGACTTAAAAGCTTTGATATTCCTTCGTGTGCCCTTGGGTAGTTCCATAAACACATAACAATTCTCGTATTTCTTCACACGGGTTTTAGATATATAAAGAGGATAAATGTGGGGAAAATAAAGTGACTGAAAGCACCTGATACGATCGTATAATCCCCTAGAATCCTATCGTGGTCTGATACACTTCCTCGGGCTTGTGTTCGCTGTATACAAATACTGTCGCTATGCCAACAAAATCCGCTGCATGTGAAAGTTGTTTTCTTCCATACGTTGAACTTAACACTCAACTTACGAGGTGTGGTCTCAATCGTTTGGAACAGGCGCGTCCAATCGGCGTGCTAGATATGCTTCTGCCTCTCTTGGCTGGACAGCCTGCCCTGACCAACCGAGTCAAGTCGGGATCGCTAGCTCACTGGACGAATGTAAGCAAACAAACTGTTCTTCCAATGCAATGGTTATTCGACACGTCCACATTGTGTTTCACGTGTTTCTCCACATACCCGTATTTCAAAATAACGTGCTTGAAAAAAAGTCCTCTCGGCACGCCGGAAGGCGGAGGTAGATTTCACCGGAAAAACTTGGGGATAGGCGAAAATAGGCAGAATAGGCAGTTTTTCGTAGAACGATCAGACCTCATTTATTGCGAGAAAGTATTTTATAATTGAAGCTTAATTAACTTTGTTTTTCGTCATTTTATGCATATTTTAAACATTTTATTGTCTTATGGGGACGGTAACCTTCTTTTCATTTGGGGCCCATTTTTAGCTTATTTTCAATTTTGAAAAAATAGGCTTATGAGATCACCTTTTGTCCGTGTGTGTGTGCGTGTGTGTGTGTGTGTTTGAGGTGTGTGTGTGTGTCCCCCTAATAAATTGTAAACGGCTAGAGAGATGTCAATGAAACTCGGTAAGTTCATAGCACTATTCCGGGCGACCCCGACCGTGCCCTTCAAATTTTGTTACGTCTCGCCAATCCAACATGGCGGCTGTGCGAAATATTTCACCAGCATTTAATATCTCCGAAACTATTACCGATATCACTCTGGAATTTATTACGGTGATAAAGGGAACAAATGGAAGTTCACCTATGAGACTTTTGAAAAACTGGTAACTACAAAACCAACATGGCGGCCACGCGAATTTGCGACTTTTAAATAGATGTTTCTCGCGATTTAACCAACCAAACGCAATAAAACTTGGTACAGTATATGTTTATACACATTGTAATGCACCGACATCTAACTTCGTTCAATTGTTTACATAACCACAAGATGGCGGATGTGCGAAATAATTCACCGGCATTGTATAGGCTATCTCTTAAACTATTAGCGGTATTACCCTGAAATTTTGAACTGAGATAAAGGGCACTACTGGAAGTTCATCTATATGACTTTCAAAAACCCGTTAACTACAAAACGAACATGGCGGCCAAGCGAATTTGAAAATTTTAATGGACCTTTCTCGCGATTTAATGTTCCAAACGCAATGAAATCTGGTACAGGAAATGTTTATACACATTGTATTGCCCTGGTATATAATTTAGTTCAATTCTTTACATAACCTCAAGATGGCGGCTGTGCGAATTTTAAAATTAAGTTTTTATTTCTTGTGTCGTAATCAAGCGATCGAAGTGAAAGTTTTAATAATGAACCTACGCAATAATTTTCCTTTAATGGTACATGACTCTATGGCCTATACATTTAACAATCCAACATGGCGACCATCCGAAATATTCAGACGACTCTGATTATCTACGAATCTATTACAGCAATCAAACTGAAATTTTGTATGTCGATAGTGGCAGTTAATATAAGTAGGATATATGAAAATAGGCTGTATAGTTCTTCACGGAACTACTTGTTATACTTGTGGTCACACTGTCCTTATGCAAGGTTTCGACACTGATGTAACGGTCTGTTACTTCTTCACGCAAAATTATATCTCCCGCAGAGATTTTGGTTGGTTCCTCAGTTTAGGGGCTGCGACAACGCGGTCATGTAACCCCGTGTACTTTGGGTGAGTGTAGAATCTGTCTGATAAACGGTGTGAATTGTGATGGCTGTATTAGTCTGTAATTGAGGTAAGGACTGCAGACGGTCAATTTCAAGCAGTAGTTCCTAATGTTGCTACCAGATACTACCGCCAGAAATATTGATAAGGGGAATCACTTAAGACATTGCAATTTCAGTCACATTTTAACGTTTCTTGTTTTCCATTCGTTTCAATTTGTATTCATAGTCACAATATGATCAATGTTTGGTACGATTGTTTGAAAGTCAATCAACCGGAGGCAGTTTCGTAAGTTATCGCCAGACATAAGAGCACGATGCCTGATTTTGTAAGTTTCAATGCAGCCAAAAGCGTTTCGCATATACAGGGTGTATCTTAATTATACCGACAAAAAAATCAGGGACGCTCTGCGTGTTATGTAAAAGACGATGCCGCAATCGGATTGGCGGAGAAAATTTTTCCCTCCTAGAAATTGAGGTTACTTTGTTACTTCCAGGCGCGCGATTCAAATCTACGAACTCGCCGTATTTGCTGAGCCAGGAAGCAAGCCGCTGGCCACTGCTATGCTACAGGCAAGGGAAGGGAGTGTGATAGAAGGAGACAGAGATATGCTGGCGGGCATGCGGCAAGCCGAGGCGATCGAGGAAACACAAAAACAACAATTGAAAACACGCGCCTTGGACATTTCTAGTCTTCTAAACAGGAGGGTAATTCGAAAGATGTGAACTAGTTTTCCGGTATATTTAAACAAAATCTATATTTTCAAATGGGGTTAATTTTATTTTGTTTTCCACAGTTCTGGGAAGCATGAAGTAGCATTTATCAAAAGAATCTACTCATCAAATATTTTAAAGACAAAGGAATATTATTCCGGATTTTTTTAAACAAAGGAAATGAATTTTTAAGAATTTTATATCTGACTTTTGTCATGCGAAAATCCGATGTTTTATGTATGTAAAAGGATTTTAACTAGTGTAAAAAGAAGTGTTAAATGTGTATGAAATAATTTAGTAAACTAAGAATGAGTGATGAAGGCATAACAACCGTGTAATTTAGAAAAAAGAAATAAAACTAAAGTTGAATTGAAAAGTGCAAACCATAACATGAAGTATAACATAAATTTCTCGCCAAATCAATACTTTTTACTTACTTAAAAATTCTATAGGTACATGTTTCGAAAACACACAATGTTTTCTTCCTCAGCCCACTTATTGGTGTGAAACATCATAAAACATCGATAACCTCACTAAATAACAAAAACACAGTTCACATTTCTTCTCTTGTTCTTACTTTGTTAGGCCTGTGTCATTCGACACATTAATGTCACTCACGGAATAAACACTTTTAGTTGAAGTAATGAATATTGACACATTGACACATTTACTCATTGCTAGTTTCAACGTGGGTTGCTGAAATGCACACAAGTGTCGTATAACCTTGCCAAAAGCGGAGAAAACAACTAACCAGCACCCAGGAAGGTAATTGGGTGTGGCGTCATGAAAATAAATCGAGTCAGGAATGTATGTTGGAATTAAACTATTGCGGTGGGGGTTGAGGAGGTGGTTTGCGTTTTTTATTATTATTATTTAAATAATCTGCTAATAAATCTAACAATTCATTCGTTTCAAAATTAACCTCGTTTAGATTATTGCATTCCTTTGACCTCTGATAAGTAATGATATGAATATTTTCCAAAATATTCATATAGCTGCCCTTCGATGCGTAATGCAAAATTTTGACGTCATTATTTATGTCCGTGAACTTATGTCCTGTTTCTTCCATGTGTACCGCCATGGCTGAAAACTTCCTGTGTTTTGTGGCCGAAACATGCTCAGCATAACGAGTACGTATGCTCCTACCCGTCTGTCCCGCGTAATTTGAATTGCAAAAATTACATCTGAGCTCATAAACTCCCGATTTTAAATGTTTATCACTACTGTTGACTTTATTGGAGTTGAAAAATTTGTTGAAATTAGAATTATTGGTTTTAAAGGCGACGTTCATATTGTGTTTCCTTAGGATGTTGGTTACTGTGTAAATGCTTCGATTTACGTAGGTGAAGGTGGCAAGTGCTTTCTTTGTTGTGTCCTCTTTAACTAATTTTGTTAAGGGTCTGTTTTTCAACATGTAAATTAATCTGCTGACATAATTGTGGTTGTAACCATTGAGTTTAGCTATTTGATATATAATGTCAATTTCTTGCTTCCGGTCATGATCAGAGGAAGGGATTCTTAACGCTCTATTAATGAGGCTTATGAACGTTGCATTCTTGTGTCCGCCCGGATGGTTAGAATCCTGCCGTATAACTGTACTCGTTTGCGATGGTTTTCTGTAAACTTTATAATGCAGACGATTGTCTCTTTTAATCACAGTTATATCCAGATAATTGATTTTATTATCGACTTCTGAATCTAAAGTAAATTTAATATTGCTGTCAATTATGTTCAAATCATCCAATATTTGCTCTATCGCTTGAACTTGGTTATTGATAATGATGAAGATATCGTCTACATATCTTCCCCAGAAAACGATGCCACTAATTTGGTTAATAATTTTCTCATGTTCAATGTGGTCAAGGTAAATGTTGGCCAAGACACCCGATAATGGAGATCCCATTGCAAGGCCTTCGGATTGTTTATACATTTTCTTGTTGAACAAAAAAATGTTGTTGTCGGTGACAAAGGTTAAAATTGAAATAAATTCCTCGATTTCCACTTTAGATAATTCACTACTGTTAATTAATCTATCCTGAATGATCTTGATCGTTTTCTTGACCGGGATGTTAGTATACATGTCTTTAATGTCGATCGAATGCATAGTGTTATTCTCGTTTATTTTCAAGTCTATGGTTCTTTCACAGAAATGCATGGAGTTAACGAAAGAACAGTCGGCCTTGAGTTTGTAGTGTTTATTAAGAAACTGTTGGGCAAATTTCGCTAGTTTGTACGTTGGGCTATTCCTGAAGTTTACAATAGGCCTAATAGGGGTGCTAGGTTTATGAATTTTCGGAAGAGATCTCAAAGCGGGAATGCCGGGGTTCATGCTTACTAGCTTATCTGCTTGCTTTTCATCTAAAATAAAAATAGTGTTCTTCAAAAGTTGTTTCAAACGTTTCTGAATGACGTTGGTAGGGTCCTTTTTGACTTCTGTGAAATTGCCAGAATTAAGAAACTTGATTGTTTTATTGACGTAATCGTCTTCGCTCATTAATACTGTTGTGTTGCCTTTATCTGCTTTGGTTATAATAATGTTGTTGTCATTGATTTTGGTGATGAGACTTTTGAACTTGTTGTTTAAATCGCAACATATATTGATCTTTTTCTTGCTTGAATTAATTATCTTCTTAATTTTCTTATTAGTTTCAAACCTAACGGCATTTTGTTCTTCAATGGGCAGTTTCCTAATGGCTGTTTCAGCTTCGGCTACTAGGACGGTTAGATCGTTTTTATTTAGCTTTTGCTCCCAGTTGTGTTTGGGACCCTTTTGGAGAATCTCTAGATCGCTCTGGTGGAAATTGACATTAGTTAAGTTTATAACTGGGCTTTGGAAAATATGGCAATTGTTCACATCAGGTGCGTTTTGGTTACTGGGCATTTTCTGCGAGTTGACTAAATAAAAGAATTTATTGTTTAAAGTATTGACCTTTTTTATAACGCAAGAGTGCGTTATATGACTCACGATTATTTGGTAGTTATCCCATTCTTTCTTATCTATAGAATTAGCTGCCTCTAAGTGGGCGCGGTATAAGGCATTACTGATGTAGTTCTTTTTCATGAAAAGAAACTTTATTTCACGACTAAGAATTTTGTTGTTCACCAAGAATTGAGTATGTCTTTCGTATGGGTTGGAATGCCCTTTTCTTTGGTAGCCCTTAAGATGTTGAGGAATTAATTTGTGTTTCTTGCATTTCTTAAGAAAATCGATGTCCTTAATGACGTTAGCCAATTTAACTTTCAGATCTTTGTATTTGTATTTTAACCTGTTGGCCTGGCTAGCCTTATACTTAATTGCACTCATTCCAGGTTTGAGATCTCTTCCGAAAATTCATAAACCTAGCACCCCTATTAGGCCTATTGTAAACTTCAGGAATAGCCCAACGTACAAACTAGCGAAATTTGCCCAACAGTTTCTTAATAAACACTACAAATTCAAGGCCGACTGTTCTTTCGTTAACTCCATGCATTTCTGTGAAAGAACCATAGACTTGAAAATAAACGAGAATAACACTATGCATTCGATCGACATTAAAGACATGTATACTAACATCCCGGTCAAGAAAACGATCAAGATCATTCAGGATAGATTAATTAACAGTAGTGAATTATCTAAAGTGGAAATCGAGGAATTTATTTCAATTTTAACCTTTGTCACCGACAACAACATTTTTTTGTTCAACAAGAAAATGTATAAACAATCCGAAGGCCTTGCAATGGGATCTCCATTATCGGGTGTCTTGGCCAACATTTACCTTGACCACATTGAACATGAGAAAATTATTAACCAAATTAGTGGCATCGTTTTCTGGGGAAGATATGTAGACGATATCTTCATCATTATCAATAACCAAGTTCAAGCGATAGAGCAAATATTGGATGATTTGAACATAATTGACAGCAATATTAAATTTACTTTAGATTCAGAAGTCGATAATAAAATCAATTATCTGGATATAACTGTGATTAAAAGAGACAATCGTCTGCATTATAAAGTTTACAGAAAACCATCGCAAACGAGTACAGTTATACGGCAGGATTCTAACCATCCGGGCGGACACAAGAATGCAACGTTCATAAGCCTCATTAATAGAGCGTTAAGAATCCCTTCCTCTGATCATGACCGGAAGCAAGAAATTGACATTATATATCAAATAGCTAAACTCAATGGTTACAACCACAATTATGTCAGCAGATTAATTTACAAGTTGAAAAACAGACCCTTAACAAAATTAGTTAAAGAGGACACAACAAAGAAAGCACTTGCCACCTTCACCTACGTAAATCGAAGCATTTACACAGTAACCAACATCCTAAGGAAACACAATATGAACGTCGCCTTTAAAACCAATAATTCTAATTTCAACAAATTTTTCAACTCCAATAAAGTCAACAGTAGTGATAAACATTTAAAATCGGGAGTTTATGAGCTCAGATGTAATTTTTGCAATTCAAATTACGCGGGACAGACGGGTAGGAGCATACGTACTCGTTATGCTGAGCATGTTTCGGCCACAAAACACAGGAAGTTTTCAGCCATGGCGGTACACATGGAAGAAACAGGACATAAGTTCACGGACATAAATAATGACGTCAAAATTTTGCATTACGCATCGAAGGGCAGCTATATGAATATTTTGGAAAATATTCATATCATTACTTATCAGAGGTCAAAGGAATGCAATAATCTAAACGAGGTTAATTTTGAAACGAATGAATTGTTAGATTTATTGGCAGATTATTTAAATAATAATAATAAAAAACGCAAACCACCTCCTCAACCCCCACCGCAATAGTTTAATTCCAACATACATTCCTGACTCGATTTATTTTCATGACGCCACACCCAATTACCTTCCTGGGTGCTGGTTAGTTGTTTTCTCCGCTTTTGGCAAGGTTATACGACACTTGTGTGCATTTCAGCAACCCACGTTGAAACTAGCAATGAGTAAATGTGTCAATGTGTCAATATTCATTACTTCAACTAAAAGTGTTTATTCCGTGAGTGACATTAATGTGTCGAATGACACAGGCCTAACAAAGTAAGAACAAGAGAAGAAATGTGAACTGTGTTTTTGTTATTTAGTGAGGTTATCGATGTTTTATGATGTTTAACACCAATAAGTGGGCTGAGGAAGAAAACATTGTGTGTTTTCGAAACATGTACCTATAGAATTTTTAAGTAAGTAAAAAGTATTGATTTGGCGAGAAATTTATGTTATACTTCATGTTAACATGGTCAATACGGAACCTGGAATGAGTGCAATTAAGTGCAAACCATAACCAGTAATTGTTAATAACAATTGTGCGGCCTGCCTCTTCAATTTCAGGTATTCTTTCTGCGGTAATTATGAATAGAAATCAGGCAGACTTTTCCCAGAGTTAAAAATATACGTAAGTCGAGTGGTACATTTTAAATGGCTTGACGAGCAAAGTATAAACAGAAGTTTTGCACGTTCTTGAAATCCGCTAGCCAAACAAAGCCAAACAAACTGCCAATGTCAAACGCTATCAAGTAATATCGAGGGACACCGCACTGCGACCGTTTGATGTTCGTCTCAGCGAAGTCAGTACGGGAGGGAATGAGACGGGAGAGCGAGCTACAGAGATTGACATATAGTCTTCTCCCACTATTCGCGCTAGAGGCACGTCCTTCGTGCTATTTGGACACCTTTGGTCAGGAAGCACCAGATTAGCATTGTTGTTTCAAGCTAGAGCCGTCTCCTTCAATTCGATCTTGCCTTATTTTCCAGCGCCAGCCTATCACACGTGAGCAGCCAGACATTTAAACGCTGCAACATTAACTTTTACTGTTCTTTAATTGCTGTATAAATGAAATATCCAGTAAATTAAAACCTTAAGGGGGAATACACAGCTTAAGGAGCCAATTCAGTAATGAATTTAATATTTTAACTGTGCCTTTATTGTACAACAATTTTATAAATTTCCAAGAAAAACACACACATCTTGCGAGTAGAAGAAAAGTTCTACATTTTTAGCCTACTTTTCACATTTTGCAAAAATGAGGAAAAGTAGACTTATGACATCGATCCGGGAGAATGTGTGTCTGTCTGTCTGGCTGTGTGTGTGTGACCCCCCCCCCCATCAACTCCCAAACAGCTGCAGCAATCGGAACAAAATTTAGTATGAGTAAATATGTATACTGGAAAATCTCAAGCCCATATTTGAAAATGATGTCATTGCTTCCAACTGCTGAAAAAAAAGGCATTTGAAATTTGAGCTCCATGTTGGATATCTTGGAAGGTATGCATGCGAGCTATTCCAAAATTGGCACACATGTAGATAATACTATTTCAGTTTAATTTACAGGAGATCAAACATGAGAGTGTTGCCAAAATAATTTTAAGCCTTCTGATAGGTCCAATTTTTAATGTATAAAAACCCCTAAAATCGTTATTGTTTTGTCTACTTAAGCTGTATGTTCCCTTCTTATTCTTCTTGTTTCTCTTCCCCAATATTCCACTACCGTGGCGTTGGGAGATAACCTCGGATCCATCCATTGTAAATCTGCCTGTTTCCGGCGAGACTGCGGAGCTGCTGTATGATCTTTCCTCTACTGGTTGCAACCTGCATCATCTTCTCTTCCCAGATTATCCTCGGTCGTCCAATGGGTCTCCTGCCCTGCACTCTCGCCTCCATATACAGTCGTGGTTTCCTCTAGATTCCCATTCCCATAACGTGCCCAAACCAGGAGAGCTGACGATCCTCGATTCTCCTCTCCACTGCTATCTCGAGCTCTTCTCGGATACGTATGTTCCGTACTCTGTCCCGCTCTGCTATCCGCCGGAGACACTTCATTTGGACTGTATTGACCCTGGTGACGTCACTTCTACTCGCCATCCAACTCTCGCTGCCGTAGATTATTATAGGTTCGATGAACGTCTTATAGACCCTTGTCTTGGTCTTCCGGCTTACCTCTTTCTTCCCAAACACGCAGTGGTTCAGGGCGTAGTATGCATTTGTAGCCTTATCTACTCTATTTCCAACTTATTCCGTGAGCTTGCCTGTCTGATGAACTGTCGTGCCTAAATACTAATAGCTTGCGACTTGGGTGAGAAGTTGACCATCACATTCAATGTGGATGTTACCCACGGTCTCCTCTGTTCTTGTTGTATGTTCCCCCGTAAGTCAATAACCAGTTGTACTTTAATCACAGTACCGGTTTCCTTCAGTGGTAAATAATAAAATACGTAAAGAAACAAGACTTTTCCTTAAAATAAGTTGTTATCAAAATAATCACTAAAATAATAGTCTAAAGGCTTAAAAGACACTTAAATATTTTAACAAGAAGTTCCGTGACGAACTAAAGAGCCTACTTTTCTCAAAATTTAAGATTCATGCCAATAATTAATCTATATGGATCTATCTAGAATAATGACGAAATTAAGTTGGAAATATCGAAATTTCTAATTAGTTCGAAATACTGTAACTTATACCTGGCATAATGGAGCCTAATGGAGAACTACAGTTGGCAGCCCTGGTGACTGAATATATTCTTAGTTCCATCTCTTAAGGTACAGAATACAAAATGTGGTTCAAATCCAATGGATATCATGGACGTTACATGCAGTTAAACACTGGACCTAACATAGCGCGTAAAATCATGTTGGCAACAATGACATATATGTATTGGACAGAAATAATCTGAAATAATATGATCTATTGTTGTGACAATTTTGAATGAAATCCATTAGTTAGTATAGAAGTTACATGCATTTTAAAATTGGACCTATCAGCAGGCTTAGAATCAATTTGGCAACACTGACGTATATTAGTTACTTCAAATTAATCTAGAATGCCAGGTAATATACGTGTGCAAAGCTTAGAGCTATTGGCTTGCATACTTTCTGATATATTGATATTAGGGTAACTAAAAGAGGGACAGTATTTATTAACAGTTGGCAGCCCTGGTTACTCTTAAGAATCGGCATAGTCATATCTGTTATGGTACACATAGCACACACGAACTTTGGTTGAAATCCAAATGATAGTATAGAAGTTGCATGTATTTAAAGTTGGACCTCTCAGCAGGCTTAGAATCATGTTGCTAGCACTGACGTATATAAGTTACTCCAAATTAATATAGAATGTCAGGTACTATACGTGTTCATAGTTTAAAGCTGTAGGCTTGCATACTTTCTGATATATGGGTATTTGGATTTTAAAAAATGAGAGCATTTATTAACAGTTGGCAGCCCTGGTGGCTCTTAATAATACGCTCAGTCATATCCGTTTATGTACACATAACACATACGAAATTTGGTTGAAATCCAATTGATAGTGTAGAAGTTATTTGCATTTAAAATTTGGACCTATCAGCAGGCTTTTAATCATTTTGCCAACACTGCCATGTATGGCCTCCTGGAAATTAAACTGAAATATTTTTATCTATACGTGTGCCAATTTTGAAAAAGCTCCCATTCATACCTTCCAAGATATCAAACTTGGAGCTCAAATTTCAATTGCGATTTTTCAGCAGTTAGTAGCACTGACATCATTTTCAAATATGGCCGTGAGATAATCAGCTATAGATCTTTACTCCTACCAAATTTTGTTTCGATTGCTCCAGCCGTTTAGGAGTTGATAGGGGGGCGGGGACACACACACACACACAGACAGACAGACAGACGGACATAAGGACAGAGAGACAGACAGACACACATTTGCCCGATCTCGTAAGTCTACTTTTCCTCATTTTTCCATAATGTGAAAAGTAGGCTAAACATCACGTCTGTTACAATGTGTTACAAAATGAAAGATGTAAACCTTGATAAATAACAGCTTGACGTTGAAACAGTGATCTAATCTAAAGAGATGAAACAGAGACTACGATTTTCCGAACTGCCCTCGTATGTACTCATTTTCGGATCTGCTAGATCAGGGGTTCTCAACCTGTGGTACACGTACCCCTTAGGGGTACGCGAAACATTTCAGGGGGTACGCGGCAGGCCATCCTTCTTCCTGATCCACATGCGCAGTGAGCTTCGTGCCGTGACTACTGTGTGAGTTATTTACGGCGCTCGAGCAGTGAGGTTCAAAATACTTACAAAATGCAATTGAAATTGGAAATACACAAAGCAATTTAGATTGAAAAAGGCCGGTTCAGA
This sequence comes from Meconema thalassinum, assembly GCA_946902985.2. NCBI lineage: Eukaryota > Metazoa > Arthropoda > Insecta > Orthoptera > Tettigoniidae > Meconema > Meconema thalassinum. The sequence continues at coordinate 299,044,947 of OX336396.1, read as the reverse complement.
TTCAAAATACTCACAAAGTGCAATTGAAATTCAAAATGCTTACAAAATGTAATTTAGATTCATATAACTCACAAAATGCAATTGACAATCAAAATATTTACAAAATGCAATGTAGATTGAATATGCTTGCAAAATGCGGTTTAGGGAGTGATGACTAATCAGTCCAGCTTTGTAGCCTCCCGTCCCCACTACTCGCTCCTATAGCTGACAGCGAGCAGTCCAGTGGATTGCCAATCAGTACAGCGTTGCCTGTTTGCCTGACTTTTCCGTCACTTTTGTTGTATTAACCTGCGATCAGTCAACCGTGCTCAACAGTTCAGGACTATTAGTATTTACGAATTCCAATTTTTTTTACCGTGAATATTGTTGTGTGAATATCGAAGTGAACAATAACAATTGATAAGTGGCCCCAAACAAAAAAGACCTTACAAAGATCTTGACCAAGATCCTGGACCATCAACGTCACAAAATCTGAGAAAATAGAACAGGTTGTAAATAAAAAAAGAAAATATGACGAGCCATACTTAAAATTCGGTTTTACTTGGACCGGAAGTTCAGACGGGCCTAATCCACAATGCGTGGTTTGTTCGGAAATCTTATTAAACAATTCTATGAAACCGTCCCTTTTGAAACGCCATTTCGAAAGCAAACATGACAATTTAGTTTAAAAAAACTTAGTAACTAAAAACCATTTACATTTTTAATAAGCATTATTACTACCTAAGGAAGAGTTTAGTAGGAGAGGGGTGGGGGGTGGGGGTGGGGGGGGGAAGGGTAGGCAGGATCTTTAATTTTTTTAAGGGGTACGATGGTTGAAAAAGGTTGAGAACCCCTGTGCTAGAGTAACAAATAACACATTCTGCAGCTTGCTTGTTAAAATAGGGTGACTATCTTCTTGATACCCTACATGATTTAACATGATGCAGCGTACGCTATCTATTTCACTTTACAAGCTCATATTTCGAGTCTTCCTTGCCCAATGACATGGACGTGTCTTGGAGTTTTATAGACATGACTGGCGTTGTTGAATACATCCTCGATGTTGAACATTCCATCCCACGGGTATCCTGCCATGTTTACATGCACTTTTATTGCAGGACATAAACTTCAACATTGTTGTGTATGCAATCCTAATAGTGGATAAAGAATTGCACTTCCCTGTCACAGCTCCTCGACTCTCTCTTGGGAAGAATTCACAGTTCTAGTTCCTCAGGCTAGCAACCTAATGTTGTAAACATGACTTGGGAATTCGGATATTAAGATATCAAAACACAAAAGAAATAATGCACTTTACATAAATTTAGTGAACTACATAAGACGAAGGATGTGGTCTAACGCTTGGTGTGCGTGCGTGCTATGCATGGAGGCCCAGGTTCGATTCCTAGCTCGGCCAATAAATTTAATTATGGTCTGAGGGCTGGTATGGGGTACACTCAGCCTCGTGAGGCAAAACTGACAAGACGCTGGTTTGCTTCCTACCTCAGCCATCCTGGAAGAGGGTTTCCGTGGTTTTCCACTTCTACTTCAAGCAAATGTCGGGATGGTACCTCACGTAAGGTCACGGCCGCTTCCTGACCAAATCCCACCTTGATTCCAAGTACACACTAGTACAAGCGGCCTCGGTGGCGTAGCTGGTAGCATGCTGAACAGCTGTGCCCAAGATGCGGGATCAAAACCGGCCGAAATAGTCTGATTTTTTTAAGAGCGTTAACATTTCCACAGTATGCCTTCCTTCGTAGGAAAAGTCCCATGTCATAGATTTATGGCATGTAAAAGAACCTTCCACCAATACACTTGTGTGTAGTTAAAATTTGTAGGTTAGATTTGGTTAACGCTATATTAGTTCCAACGTTCACCGCCAGGTGCTCATGGTGATGGCATCTAGTAGCCAAGTTCACAGCTAGGTGGCGTGGACGGTAGCATTTGGTAGCAAAAGTAGGAACTAAATTTCAAAATTGATCGTCTGCAGTCCTTACCTGAATTACAGATAGCACACTAATACAGCATCACAATTAACATCGGTTATCAGTTGTGGCAGCCACTGAACTAAGGAACTGTACACTAGTACAGATAGCATAGTGACACAGGATATCAGTCAACTTCTACGCACACCCAAGTACACGAGGTTACGTGACCAGGATGTTGCAAGCCCCTAAACAATCAACAATAACACCTGTTATGCGAAGGGTGGCAATTTTTACTAGATCATATTATGATTCAACCCGATTCTCTATGATCCATTCTATCGTAAAGATCGGTCGGTTGTAAGTGTGTGAGAATTCTTCTTAAAGCACAAGTAGAATACCGAGACCACTGAATGAGCACATGCCCTGCCGAGTACACATTGCGTACTTTATTTGCATTGATCGCAAAGGTATGAAGGCTCACTGTTCGTGGAGACACCAGTGCGATCGTAATATGTACTGGTCAAGAAGGAACGGCGCACTTATATACAGTATGTGATGTTTATGATTCCATTGCAACATATCAATGGTCAAGAAGGAACGGCGCACTTATATATTTGATGTTCACGATTCCATTGTAACGTAATATGTACTGGCCAAAAAACAACGGCCCACTTACACATTTAACGTTCATGATTCCATTGTAACGTAATATGTACTGGCCAAGAAAGGACGGCCCACTTATACATTCGATGTTCATGATTCCATTGTAACGTAATAATAACTGGTCAAGAAAGAACGGCCCACTTATAAATTTGAAATCCATGATTCCATTATAACGTAATATGTAGTCCTATTGGTCAAGGAGGAACGGCGCACTTATACAGGGCGCCCGAGAATGTTCTCCGCAGTGGGTACGTGCAGCTGTGAGTGGTTGAGCCATGAGTTTTAGTTGGCTGCACTGCACTGCACTGTGTCCTTCAAAGCGGGACTTCCCCGTGTGAGCTGTCGGTGTGTATCGCATTAAACGCGCGAGACTGCATGTCTTCAGCGTGTAAGCGAGCGTTCAGATAGATTATTATTGGAAGAGTGCAACAGTATACAGGCGGTAATGTTTACTATTGAAGAGAGAGTTTTTTTTTTGTGGAATACGTTTTTCGCGAAGGCGATCGGTTTACAGAAAATGTAAAATTAAGATTTCAGGCGCGGTTTCCTAATTCAAAGTGTCCAAACCGTGATACCGTTCGGGATTTGGTAAGTAAATTTCGTGTGACTGGCTCAGTTCACGATGTACTGGGAACAGGCAGGCCTACGCTTTTAACAGACGAAATCTCCGACATAATGCTGCGTAGTCTAAGTAAATCAACACGAAAATTAGCTCAACAAACAGGAATCTCCAAGTCGACAGCACATAAAGCTGTAAGAGACGAGCTTCAGTTGTTCCCTTATAGTGGGCGATGTATGGAAGATAGACTTATGCTCTTGCGGACTTTTTTGTAGAACTTTTCATGTTGAACAATTCTTACACTCATAGTGTTTAGATATTTTTAACGGTTTGCCCAGCGTAAGCTTATAAATCGCTCGGACGCCAGTTTTTTTGTTGACTTTTCCACTAAAATCGTTACTGCTCGGCTTGTTTTGATCATAAATAAATTATTTTCTAAAGAAATCATACTCGATATATCCTTTACAGAATGGTGAAAACCGCATCAAAATCCATCCAGTGGTTCTCGAGTTTACCCGTAACATCCAAGAATCGGGGACTTTGTTTTATACTAAGTAGAGATGACGCAAGCGGCAGCCGTGCTACCAACGTAACTGCTGTAGCTAGCTCTCGCAGACGCATGTAGGCGCTGCGGAAAACATTCCCGGACTCACTGTACATTTGATGTTCTTGATTCCGTTGCAACGTAATACTGTATGTACTGGTCAAGAAGGAACGGCGCACTTATACATTTGATGTTCATGATTCCATTGTACCAGGGTTCTGTGTTAAGTCATGCTTATCTTATACCATTACTTTTTTTTTAACGAAGAACGCCTTGGCGGTGAATTTTTAAGGAGTTCATAAAAGATGAATGTATAAATTCTAGACTGAGCGGTGGGTGAAAATACTATTAGGTATTTCCTTTAAGAATTTATTAGAGCGCGCTGTCTTAATTGCCAAGATGTCACTCGGGTATTCCCCATAGCAGTGCCACAAGGTGTTCCTTGTTGGAACTACACCTCGGGGTCATCCTCCTGATTAACTGCTAGATATTTTATAAGCTGAGCTGATTATAAATGCATCCAATTTCCTGGAGGCAGGAAGGCAGGCGTGGGCGGAGTGTCTCCCAAGTTTGTTGTCTGGCTCCCAGAATCACCCATTTCCCTTTGAGACAGTAGTTGCAGGAAGGTAGAGGTATTTAAGATAAGGGTACAATTTAATATTAAAAAATAATCTCGGAGAGGAAATTGCTTGTGGAGAAGCGATAAGATACGTCTGCAAGGATGCAAAAGGTGAAATATAAGATATTGAATCTTATGCTTCGCGGTGATTTTCTTTTGTCTAAGACCCATTTCCATTTAACAATAATAACAATAATGTTTCCTGAAACAGAAGGCTTTATGTTGGCTATTCAGGACCAGGTTGTCCCCACGAGGAACTACCAAAAGTTCATCATCAAGGATGCATCTGTGCAAGATGACCAATGACCGATGACCAACATCGGAGACTGTTCAGCATATTATTTCAGGTTGTCGCCATTTCGCAGGGACAGAATATAGGAATAGACATGGTTTTGTTGTCAAGATAGCACATCGAGAACTGGCTATACACCTTCAACTGCTGATTCAAGAGAAAGTGCCGTCCTATAAATATGCCCCTGGAAGTGTACTGGAAAATGACAGCTTTAACTTGTACTGGGATCGTTGTAGTCAGCCATGCACAGCAGACCTGATATGGTTCCTGTTGAGGCACACCACCTTCATAGATGTGGCAATCCCAAACAGTGGCAATATGGTAACAAAACATGATGAAAAGCTGTCAAAGTATAAAGAGCTTTCAGAACTGATCAGGAAGAAATGGCACATGGCACAGCCAGGACGATTCCTATTATCATCTCCAGCACTGGCGTGATTCCGAACCACCTAAAGGAATCTCTCACAGAGTTGAAATTAGACCCAGGCCTTTTTAATATTATGCAGAAAACAGTCATACTTTCGAGGTGTCGCATAGTGAGGCTGTTCTTGGGCAATCAGGCCTGAAGGAGTGAGGGAAAAGTGTAAAGCTACTACGGAATGCCGTCACCGAGAATTTTCCCCTTATTATGTGCTTAATAATTGGGGTTGTAAATATTTTCTTTCCGGCAAATTACTGAGAATGTGTAAGCGCATGCGCAAAACAAACAATAATAATAAAATATATTCATTTTAATTCAGACTATTTTACCTTCCGGCGTCCAGTCTAGTCTGCAAGCCCCTGTTTGCGAATTAGTGGAAAGTTCTTTAACATGCCATAAATCTATGACATGGGACCGCCGGCTTTACTTCCCCTCCGAAGGAAGGCATACTGAGGGATTTTTAACGCTCTTAAAAAATCCGACGGCTTCGGCCGGGTTTAAACCCGCTATCTTGGGCATAGAAGCACAGCATGCTACCAACTACGCCACCGAAGCCGTCATACACTACAGTCTCCTCTGCCTCTACACCTCTCACTTTGAAATCGTCAAGGACTAAATTTAGCCATCACTAGATTTGGAAATTAGCAGAAGAATACAACTCGGGAGTGCTTTCAACTAACAGGTACGGGGACTAGTTTGGAACAAGGATACACGGTACCAATTAAGGCTAAAGAAGTTATGTACAAAGCATATTATGTTCCTATAATGACATATGCAGCAGAAACTTGGACAATGACTAAGGGGGATGAGAGCAGAGCACAAGAAGCTGAGATGTGATTCCTGAGAAGTATGGTCCAGAAAACGAGGAGGGACAGAGTGAGAAATAAAGATATATGGAAAGAACTGGGAGTACAGAAACTAAATGACACACTGGATCAAAACAGATTGAGATGGTTTGGACATGTGCTTCGGTCAGGAGAGGATACCATTGCAAAACAGGGCTACAGACTGGAGGTCGCCGGGAAAAGACCAAACGGGCGACCGAGACAACGTTGGGTGGATACACTGCACAGGGATCTGAAAAGCGTCAACCTACATCTGGACATGGCCCATGACCGAGTAAAGTGGAGACAGCGGATTCACATAGCGGACCCTGCCGCGAGGCGGGACAAACGCTAAAGCAAAAGAATAAGACTATATCTCTTACATCATCCTGAGAAATTACACAGCCCAAGTAATTAAAGTGGTCCACCCACTATTTATTTCCTCCTTTTGCATTCTATATTCTTGTGTTTCTTCCCCACCAAAATCACCGTCATTTTTGTAATGCTAATTTCCACAGCATGCTCCCTAAATGTCTGTTCAAGTTCTAACATATTAGCTTGTAAAGTTTCGACAAAATCTGGTTGCTTAAATGTATCACAGCAATAGTAACTACACATTCATAGATTAGTTTTGGGGGAGGAAGACTTTCTTTGATGGGATTTCTAGGTTTTGCAACATTAAAATAATTACTAAAACTGCAACTAAATAAGAGTACATATTGTAAATATTTTCACCCATATCTTCACACATAGGTTTTATAGCCTAAGTGTAATGGACCTGATGATGATCGCTTGACGAAACTGGTCATCCAAGTGTATTTACTAATCTCGTGTAATTTTTTCAGGATCAAGGAATGACCCATCTCATTTGGGTACAATCGTGTTGACCGACTGAAAAGCACGAAACTTTTATTTTCTAAGGCAACATTGTATAATGGCTTCAAACACCATAATAATGTTTATGTTCTGCAATGTCGAAATGTAAATATTATATGTCAGAAAACTGTATCATAATGAGGGTCATTATAGTACTATTCTTCATTATGAAACAGTTTCTCCAGCCAATGAGAGCTCATTCATTGACCAATTAGGTAAGAATAGCTTCGTGCATGCGCTCAAAAGCCAACATGTCGGACATGAATTAGCCTACATGATTTGAAAGTTCAAATTGGATATCGGATCAACCATTGTAGTTACAATCCCAAACACAAAGACAAAATCAGCACGAACCTTTACGGTAACAAGAAAATACTATGACATATGCAAGAAATTTATGAATGTACGTCCAGAAGTTAGCAACACAGCATCCTTCTACATAAATTACCGACATGGAAAGTGAACCGTCCTTAATCTGGCGAATATGAGACAAGAAATAGCACTGCACCTTAATATCCCCATCTCCAATTTCTACACAGCGCATTGCTTTCAAACGACTTCGGTGGCAATATTAATGAATGCTAGTTCTGATCGGCACTAGCCATCATGCAGGCTGTAAACAATAGCATTGCCAAGCAAAGTAAATGGTCTCTGCTTTCGAAGTGCTTTGATCCACGCATGCGCTCTGTTCAGTCAGCAAACCACCCAGCGCGCTCTGTTCACTAACTGAAGTTACTGAATCCCACATATATTTATGAATATTTAAGTTAAAACATATAATAATGTTATAATTATCGTCGCACACAAACAGTCGTATGCAACTCACCTATAATGGTAATTAAGACACTCGTATGGAAATTATAAAACTCGTTACGCTCGTTTTATAAACATACTCATGGCTTAATTATTGCCATTATAGGCTCGTCACATAATGGACTATAATCACATGAAATTCATTTCAGGTTATGTTTTCACATAATTGGATTATTTCTATTAAAATGTTTCAAATTCGCTTGGCCGCCATCTTCGGTTTGTACTTAATAGGTTTCAGAAGTTGCCCTTTATCACCATACAAAATTTCAGGGTGATATGAATTATAGTTTCGGAGATATAGAATTCCGGTGAAATATTTTGCACAGCCGCCATTTTGAGGTTATGTAAGCAATTGAACTAAATTAGACGCCAGTGCATTACAATGTGTATAAGCATTTGCTGTACCAAGTTTCATTACGTTTCGATGGTTAAATCACGAGAGAAGTCTATTTCAAAGTCTCAAATTCGCCTAGCCGCCATGTTGGTTATGTAGTCACCAGGAATTTGAAAGTCTCATAGGTAAACTTCAAGTAGTGCCCTTTATTACAGTACAAAATTTCAGGGTGATATCGGTAATAGTTTCGAATATATTGAATGCTGGTGAAATATTTCGCGCAGCCGCCATGTTGGATTGGTGAGACGTATTAAAATTTGAAGGGCACGGTCGGCGTCGGCCGAAATGGTGCTATGATCTTACCGAGTTTCATTGAAATCGCTCTAGCCGTTTAGAATTTATTTGGGGGAAAGCGGGGGGGGGGGGGAGGGGGGGGTTAAGTGGATTATTTTGTGTTGACCGACTGAAAGTTAAAATTGCCAATAATGCAACACTGGAAAATGGTTTCAAAGCTATCGTTACTTTGTGCTACACGATCGGTCATGATTCTAACAGGTTCGAACCGTTTGAGGATCTTCACTAAAACTATGTCTTTGAAATGATTGACCACTTGGTCATTGCTTGTGCTGATAGGATCGGCTGGAGGCGCATTTCGACTTCTTACTAGACTGTCCATTAATGGGCGCATTATGGATATAGTTGCTTCTGTTACCGAACAAAACACAATATTGTCGCCATTTCCAACGGCTTGAAGCATTGTACACGTTTTTCGATCGGTCACAATTCATCCTCATTCATCTGCAGCTGTAACCGATGCGTGTGCTGAGATAGTCCGGTTGTTAAGAACGGCTGCAATTGTCGTCCGTTGAGAAGACATGGGCAAACATTTTAGGGGCAGCGCCGGATATAATACAAAATAATCTAGGAGGGCCGAGAAAAGAACAACACATGTTTATACATTATAAACTTTTAATTTCTGATATTATATGTCAAAAAATTGTACTATAATGAGGCTCATTATAACACTATTTTTCATTTTGAAACACTTTCTCCCACCAATCAGAGTTCAAGAAACAGTTGTTTGACCAATTAGATAATTAGATGCGCTGAATTCCATGGCCTTCTAATTTAAATTTCACTGCCTGGCCCAGTGTCATAATAGGATAATCGAGGAGGCCATGCTCAAAGACAAGGCATTCTCTGCGTCTCATGTGCTCTGTTCAGTACATAAAACTGGCGAAATCTCGACAGATATTTATGAATATTTATGTTCGAACATAAAATAGTTATAATAATTATCGTCGAACATAAACAGTCGTATGCAACTCGTTTATAATGGTAATTAAGACACTCGTATGGAAATTATAAAACTCGCATACGCTCGTTTTATACACATACTCGTGTCTTAATTATTGCCATTATAGGCTCGTTGCATAATGCACTATTTTTAAATCAAACAAAACTTAGAGGCGACAAAGGTAGAAATATTTGAGAAAAAGAACACACCTTCATTATTTGTTAGGAGAGGAAGGAGTAAGCGCCCAAGAGGAACTGTGACTGAGCTTCTGAAAGTTTATCACAATCTGGGATGAGCTGATTCTTAGTAGCACAGCTAAATAATGGTCTGTCAATCTGTTTCTGACGTTATTTTGGCTAAGCTTCATTGTAGAAAAGACCTGGTCACAGATATAGGAAGATTCGAACATGGCAGTTATCTCCTGTGCTTGAGATTTCAAGTTTCGGAAGTTCGATTTTGGTAGGTACTTCTAAAACTCAATTTTCGAAACGTTGAGGAATAGTTGCTTCAATTCATTGTTACATTGTAGCTCAATCAGTTCTATCTGCAACTCTGTTACGCAAAACGCATAAACGCAATGAGATTGTCACAGACTTTCACTTCTAGGTACACAGAACAGAATATATGACCTATGTGTAATTATAGGCAGTATAATTGGAAACCATGTCACGGGCCCGATTAGACTAGCTCAAGGGCCGCACATTGTCCATGACTAACTTACAGTATTAGCCGAGAGAGCATATATAAGGTGCGTTCAGAACGTAACGAGCCGGAGGCCGGAATGCGCAAACCAGTGACGACATCGGCTAATCGTGGTGTGTGTAACGAGGTGTGGTTTCGACCAGAGCGTGGAAGGTCACAGCCCTCGCTAGAGGGCACGCGTGCACGTCACAGTACGATACAAAGCGAGCAGCAACATGCATCAATCGTCCAACGCTTCCAGTCGCATTGCAAACAGTGACATGGAGGCGTCAACCGAAGAGCAAAGAGGTGTTGTTCGGTTTCTGACAGCGGAAGGAGTAGGGGGAACGGACATTCATCGCCGAATGTCACAAGTGTATGGCGAACACTGCATGTCCCTTGCAAGGGTCAAGGCGTGACACAAGCGCTTCAGGGAAGAACGGGTGTCGTTAACCGATGATGCCCGGTCTGGGGCACCCCCCTGCATTACCGTTGACAACGTACAGCTGGTTGATGCACTTATTACCCAGGACCGCCGAGTGACAGTGAACGCCATAGCCGCCGTGGTCGCTCCACGACAATGCACGAACTCATACGGCCAACACAGTCGCGGCACTCCTGCAGAAATTCAAATGGGAGGTTCTCGGCCACCCTCCATACAGTCCAGAACTCTCTCCCTGTGATTACGCCATGTTTGGTCCCCTGAAAAGGGCTCTGCGGGGCCAACTATTCACCTCGGACGCCGACGTCCAGCTGTACGTGCGGAACTGGTTCACATCGCAACCCAAGGAATTTTATGACACAGCCATTCACCGCCTCGTGTCACAGTGGGACAAGTGCCTCAACAGCCAGGGCCAATACTTCTAACATTCAGGTACTGGTTTCTGTAATTATGCCTCCGGCTCGTTACTTTTTTGAACGTACTTTATAGTAAGTTGAGTTCCACCGCGTAGGACAACTTTGAAAGAGTCGCTCCACAGGAAGGTTAATTTGAGCTTGTTTGTAACGCATTGCTTCCTTTTGATGAGTGCTTGAAAAGGCTCATCTCACTTATTCTTGGTATCGCAGACTGGTTGGTTGGTTCCTTAGTTTAGGGGCTGCGACAACGCGGTCGTGTAGCCCCGTGTAGTTGGGTGTGTGTAGAATCTGACTGAAAACCGCTGTTAATTGTGATGACTCTTGTGTTATCTGTTTTTAATTCAAGTAAGGACTGCAGATGATAATTTCAAGTAGTTCCTACTTTCGCTACCAAATGCTACCGTCCACGACACCTAGCTGTGAACTTGGCTACTACTAGATGCCATCGCAACGAGCGCCTGGTGGCTTTACACAAGTTTAGTTAGTGGAAGTTGAAATGAAAATCCACAGCCTGCTTCCAGTCTCCGACCGGGTCAGGAATGGAATGAATGAAGCCCCCATCTAGCGGCGAGGATATGAACTGTGCCAGCTGCCGAGGCCTGACGCATTCCTTTGGGGCAATGATTAAATGAATGACAGATGAAATGAAATGGTGGTGGAGAGTGTTGCTGGAATGAAATGTTGACAGGGAACACCGGAGTACCCGGAGAAAAACCTGTCTGCCTCCGTTTTGTCCAGCACAGATCTCACATGGAGTGACCGGGATTTGAACCACGGACCCAGCGGAGAGAGGCCGGCGTGCTGCCGCCTAAGCCACGGAGGCACAGTTACTGGAAGTTACATGCCATAAATCTACGACATGGGCTTGCCGGTTTAATTCTCCTCCAAAGGAAGGCATACTGAGTTTTTAATGCTCTTAAGATCCGACGATTTCGGCCGGGTTTGAACCCGCAACCTTGGGTATTGTAGACTAAGACAGTTCAAACCTCTTGTTTATAAAGTGTTGGTGTTGCATTTCTCATCTGCCATTTCCCATGATGGTTCTTGTCCTAGTCAACTCACAGAGAAAGGAATCCATATTCCAGAGTATTGCTGTCTTAGTACTCATCTGCTATTTCTCACAACAGCTCTTGTCTTAATCAAAAATTAGGATGACAGCAACTTTTATTAAAGAACACTCTTTGAAATTAATGAATGTGTAATGTTAATATTTGATACGGAGAGGGAAGTCTGTCTGAGCGCGCGATCTAATTATTTTTACGCCTCGTGAACAAATATAATTAATTGAATATGAAATTCACAAGTGGAAATATTACATGAAGTTCCTAGAGGACATGGCTGACTCATTTCTCGCCTACTTAATTCCTGAAAGATAAAGAAACCTTCATCAATCTCCTTCTTAAAGAAACATTACAACTGTGGTACTCTCCTTTCACAGTTCGCAGGAATTAGAGACGTGATGAAGGAAGACGGACGCTTGCGGCTATTATGTTTTGTATCGTACAGATAGTAGGAGATATCAAATGGAAGGCAGAGAATTTCACTCTGTGACTGATATGAGGTTAGAACTCACTTTCCCGTGTTAAGCACAATTGTTCTACAATTATAAGGGAGGTAGTTGAAACACCATTACCTTCAACAGGGACACTGGCTATCAGCTATGCAATTCAAACAAAAAGTCTCAACACGAAATAACATTCTTCGTAAGTTGATAGGGGCCGAATGGGGCGCCCATGCTGAAACACTACGTACGTCTGCATTAGCTCTGTGTTATTCAGCTGCTGAGTATGCTAGCCCCGTATGGTATCATTCTGCTCATGTAAAACAGGTTGATGTTGCCCTCAACGAGTCCTGCAGAATAATTTCTGGTTGCCTGAAACCTACATCTGTCCACAAACTATATTCCTTGGCAGGAATAGCCCCTCTTGAGGTATGCCGTGAGGTCATAGCACAAACGGACTGAATAAAGTCCACAGAGGACCATACTCACCCTCTCTTTGGTCACCAGCCTCCAAGAAGGTGGCTAAAATCGAGGAAAAGTTTTCTGCAAACAACATCGATGCCTACTACAGAACCCGAGGTAGCCAGGATACAGCTATGGCAATCCACCATACCACCATATTGGATGAGGGCCAAGGAAAGGCTTCCAGCAGGCCACAACAACAGCTGGAGAACTTGGCGGTCACTCAACAGACTTCGGAGTGGTGTTGGAAGATGGAAAGTTAATCTCCACAAATAGGGATACCTACAGGAATCGGAGCTCTGTAAGTGTGGGAGAGACAGACCATGGTACACAGGTATCCCTGTGAACTGTGCCCGTGCACTTGCACAACGCAGGAGTTAATTGATGGTCATGAAAGTGGTCTGACAGTGGCCCATTTCTGGGCGAAGAAAATCTAATTCGAGACATTGTTATATATATTATTAATGTGTAACATATTTCCACTCGGTTGCTGGATATTTGTGGGAGTGATTTTGAAAAATGGAACGGAAGTGGATCGGAACGATCCAGCTGGCAGTAGTGGATCGAACGATCCAGTTGGCAGTGGTAAGATCCAGCTGGCAGTGCTAAGAGGAAACAACCTAACTAGTGAGAGCAGCGCCACCTGGAATATACAAGGCTACGATGATACGTTAGACAGAGCCGCGGGGATTCGAGGATAGTTTCTTCCTTGGGATTGATATCCATTGTAGCACGGAGAACGATATTTATCATATTAACATGACTCATTTTAACAGAATCCATATGAAATTACGTGTTGGTCTGTGAATCAAGAGGTCCTGGAACTGGGCAAGCCTTTCATGATCCACCAGGCACGGATTCAAGGGGGGGGGGGGGGGGTCACGGGGGTCATGACCCCCCCCCCCCCCAAAGGAGACAAAATTGTTTTGCAAACTCAAAAAACGAAAACACAATAACTAGACAAATAAAACTTAACGAAATTTAACTGAAAAACAGTTTTTTTCATTTTATTCAAGACTGAAAATATCTTTATTGCAATTATTATGTTCTGTTACAACTGTACATATTTACAACTTCACGCCTTTTATATAAAAACGATTATTTATATAACAAAATCAACTCGTCTATTTTGTTTAGCAAACCTTGTGATTACCGAATCGATGTCTCTAGTGATGTCACGATGAATGTGCAGCAATGCACGGATAGGAATTTGGGGCTTTTTTCGCACCAAAAAAAATTGCACATTGCATTTACTCGCAAGTTGGCCTATTTATAAGGAATTTAAGGTTATGAGCGGTGTCGCGTCTATTAATCTAGTTGATCCATATCGTATTCTTTATTTAGGCTACTGCAGCTGGAAACTACAAATCATCTAATAAAATGAGTTCCGTATTATAAACTACAATATCTGCAAAACACTCCCTTTTTCAATAGATTAATATTTGTGCCAATAATAACTTAGTATAAAATACCGGTGTATCAACAATTTCACGTGAGGTTTCTTCTATGTCGGAAGTTACACATCATATGCGACAACTGTAAGGCTCGTAATTTTTTGTATTTTTCCTTTGTAATATTGTGTATATTTTAGTGCTTCTGACTCGAGTAAACAGATAACTATGTAATTGATATTCGTACTCTCAGTCGGTCAAGAACTCGAATTATTGGAATTTAAGATCATTCATCACCCTTTTGTGGATAAAGACTACTTCATATGTTGTATATATAATGGTTACTGTCAACAATACTGATCGGACATTTAAGTACTAAAAACTATTAAAATAAGCATGCAATTATGCACTAAAATGGAAACAAGTAGTTCCGTGAAGAACTATACAGCCTATTTTCATATATCCTACTCATGTTAATTGCCACTATCAACATACAAAATTTCAGTTTAATTGCGGTAACAGATTCGTAGATATTGAGAACCGTCTAAATATTTCAGATTGTCGCCAGGTTGGATTTTTATTTTCGTACTATTACATTAATATTATTGTGTACGTGTGGTATTCAAACTTCAATCGCATGATTAGAACACAAGAAGTAAAAACAAGATTTTAAAATTACGCACAGCAGCCATTTTGTGATTATGCAAACAATTGAAATAAATTAGATGCCAGTGGATCAACATTTGTATAAGCATTTAAAGTGCAACGTTTCACGGCACTCGGATAGTTATTTCGCGAGAAATGTCCATTTAAATATTTATACTTCGCGTCGCCGCCATGTTGGATTTGTGCTCACCAGGTTACTGAAGTCATATAGGTGAACATATGTTCATAGTCTCTATGAACATTAAAAAAATCAGTTTTGTTGCTGTAAAAGATTCATAGGTATTGAGAACCGTCTAAATATTTCGGAAGCTCGCCATTTAGGATTGTTATATGTATAGGCCATAGAGTTATGTACCATTCAAGGACAATTATTGCCTAGGTTCATTATTCAAACTTTCACTTCGATCGCATGATTACGACACAAGAAATAAAAACGAAATTTTAAAATTTCGCACAGCCGCCATTTTGAGGTTATGTAAACAATTGAATTAAATTAGATGGCAGTACATTACAATCTGCAAAATCATTTACTGTACCACATTTCACTGCGCTCAGAGAGTTAACTCACGAGAAAAGTCTATTCAAATATTTCAAATTCGCTTGGTCGCCATGTTCGTTTTGTACGTTACTGGTATATGAATTATACATAGGTAAACTTGTATCAGTACCCTTTATCACCGTACAAAATTGCAGGGTGATATCTGTAAAAGTTTCGGAAATATAGAATGTCAGTGAAATATTTCGCACAGGCGCCATTTTGAGTTTATGTAAACAATTGAACTAAATTAGACTCCAGTGCATTACAATGTGTATAAACATTTGCTGTACCAAGTTTCATTACGTTTGGATAGTTAAATCGCGAGAAAAGTCTATTTAAATGTCTCAAATCGCTTGACCGCCATGTTGGTTTAGTAGTCACCAGGTTTTTGAAAGTCTCATAGCTGAACTTCTAGTAGTGCCCTTTATCACGGTACACAATTTCAGGGCGATATAGGTAATAGTTTCGGAGATATTGAATGCTAGTGAAATATTTCGCACAGCCGCCATGTTGGATTGGTGAGACATAACAAAATTTGAAGGGCACGGTCGAGGTCGCCGGGAATAGTGCTATGAACTTACCGAGTTTCATTGAAATCGCCCCAGCCGTTTAGATTTTATTAGGGGGACACACACACACACCTCACACACACACACACACACACACACGTACACACACACGGACAAAAGGTGATCACATAAGCCTATTTTTTTCAAATTTGAAAATAGGCTATAAATATTCATTAAAATTGAGAAAAAATATGCATTTAACAATGAGGGCTGTCCAACACGCAGATGGAACCAATTTTGTTCAGGATGTTTTAAATTAAACATAATTTCAAATGAATTTGCTAAAATATGCTGTTATGTTCAGAATATGCAACAAATGTAATAAACCCTCATAATACGCATTTTCAAAAACTCCTGTCCCTACTCATCACAGTAGAGTACTTGTAGTTCATTTCCGTATAATAATTTTTAATTCAACTGTAGTTAAGGGCTTATCACAGAAATAATAATAACATCGTATGGCCTTGGGTCCCAGGTGCAAGCTTTGTTATTTTACGCCAAGAGGGCAGCTTGCATGTCGAATTTTGTTGCTCCTTGGAGAGCTATGAAAGTCAAGGAGGTTAAATATCTAAGTTCCTTGACACTACAGCGCTTTCTAGTAGAGAAAGGAGGAACTTTTGTGTTGGCGGTAAATCCCGAGATTAATTTTGCCATTATGAACACGGCTTAGTGAATTCAAATGGGTTATTTAACATGCCAACAACGCATGACATGCGTGCTGTATTCTTATCGCCTTTCAAAAATCACTTGCCACGCCCTGCAAGCTTGGGTTTGGTAGTCCGACACGATAACCACTCACCCAAGCTATCACAGGAATTATTCCCCTTTACTCATAGATTACTTGGTGGAGGAAGACTTAAATGTTTGATTGGATCGTCAATTCTAATTTTTGCAACATACGATAAATAGTTCTCATTTTGCGTGCTTAATGCCTTAATTCACTGCTCAACAAAGGTTTGGAATATATTTTACTACAATGACTTCTTATAGTAAACCCATGATGGTTATTGATACATTTATGAACAAGCGATGTTAAAGGTTTATTGGAGCAAATCATTCGTTGTTGAAGTGGTAGGCTATATGAAAGTAAACTTAACCCACCAGAGAAATGTATTAGAAGGGATAGTTACCGTGGGTAACAATTAGTTCCGTGAAGAACTACATTTCCTATTTTATATACCCTATTGGTTAGTTAGTTATTGTTGCTTTAAGGGGCGGAACTACGAGGTCATCTGTCCCTACACCCTATTGGTCTATTAAATGGAACGCCATGTTGGATTGCTCTATTTGTAGGCCATAAAATTATGTACCAGTAGATGAACATTGTTGCGTTGATGCATTATACAAATGTTCATTCGGCTGCATGATTAGGATACAAAAAATTACAACTTAATTTTAAAATTGCGCAATGCCACAATCTTGAGTATATGAAAACAATTGAATTAAGGTACCGTACGGTATGTACAAATGGTATGTTTGACCGAAATTTAATTTCCTTTTTTTTTTTTGTAAACGGAAACCCTAAATATCTGCTTCAAATTAACATATATTTCATGTCTTAATTCCATCTGTAAGTAGTTAAAAAACTATTTTAAGGTGGATCGTGCACATGTCTGGGAGACGTGTCTCCACAGCATCTTACTTGCATCTAATTGTCCCGGAATATCAAATAAGGTATGGATATCCTGAAAATGGCATTTACTGCCTACGTGCATGTGTAGGATCCTGGTTCATCACTCCTGAAGACTTACTATTTTTAATCTGTCTCAGATTGTTTATTTGGTCATATCACAAATGAATAACTTCATTTGCGTTATTCTCAGAATTAAAATCTTAAACTTTTATGCCTTTTAAATGTACAATATCAACATCAAATAAAATTGATACATCAAATTACAGCTAATGAATGTTGAAATGCTGTAACCTGGGGATTTTTGGATACTTTGAAAACTTAGCCACCTTTTTTTTATTTTAAGCAATGAAATAAATTGCATTTATTTTTTGAAAAATAAAAAAAACTCTAACTGCATGATTCTACTTCATTATATGCGCAAACTAGAATAACTCAGTAAAAAAAATGATGATTGATTAATATTTAGTAATTTTAGGGCACATTGAGGAATTTTCATTTTTATTCGGTTTTTCCAAAATTCAGAGAACTGAAAATAGAAAACAAAGTTCCTGATACAAAAAATATATGGTTGGGTGTTATTTGTGATGTGGTAATATATTCAGAGGAATCGGCTAAAAATATGGATTTTCTTTCTAAACGAACCTACATACCTAAATTAGATGCTGGTAGATTAAATTCTATATATTAATTTATCGTATCAAGTGTCACTGCGAAATCGCGAGAAAATTTCATTTAAATACAGTATTTTAACTTCGCTCAGCCACCTTGCTGGTTTTGTCCTTAACAGGTTTTTGAAAGTCACATAGATGACCTTATCTTAGTATTTTCTATCACCATACAACATTTCAGTATGATATCTGTATCAATATTGGATATATAGAATGCTTGTGAAATATTTCGCGTGGCCACAATTTTGGATTAGGGAATCGTAATAAATTTCGAAAAGCACGGTCGAAATCAGACTAGGTAGTAATATATCCTTACCAATTAATTTCCATCGCTCAAGAAGATTGGATGTTATTAGGTGGGGAGATCACAGATCTCAGACGCGCATATGGACAAAATGTGATCTCATAATTAGGGTGTGGGGTCTTAGTATGTGTGAAATGAAGTTAGAACGCACCGTACTATAGGGCACGTCGAAGCTCCTTCTGTGAACTTCGGGTGTACCAATGAACACATATGACGTAGAGCGGATAAATGGACTGATCGCATGGTTCGTCGTCTGTTGTGGAAGGGCTGGCAGTTCATAGGGCGTGTATATTCTCAAGTCCGTGCGATACTAATCTGCTAGCACTGTTTACGTACTAACACCCCACACCCTCTTAGTATAAAACAAAGTCCCCGATTCTTGGACGTCACGGATAATCTCGAGAACCACTGGATGAATTTTGATGCGCTTTTCACCATTCTGTAAAGGATATCTCATGGAAGGTTTCTGTAGAAAGTAATTGATTCATGATCAAAGGAAGCCAAGCAGTAACGATATTAGTGAAAAAGTCAAAAATAAAACCTGGCGTCCGTGCACATTTTAAGCTTACACTGGGCAAACCGTTAAACATATCAATATACTATGAGTGTAGGAATTGTTGAACATGAAGAGTTCTACAAGAAAGTCTGAGAGAGCATATCGCTATCTTCAATAAATCGCCTACTATAAGTGTTTTTACGCTTTCATTTCTTCCAACATTCAATTACTGAGGCGACAGTTTTACGAGAAAGCTAGGGGCGAATCTATCACCCAAGTTACAGTCTAGCTAGCGGACGAGCCTATTACCCCAGATACAGCCAGCAGCAAACTGTGGAGTCGTGTTGAGTTAAGACTTCAGAGACGAGTGGTTGTGTATGGAGTTTCCCTGGTAGTGAAACTCGGCTTTTCTTCATTTCGCATGTGAACTTTTCGTTCCGCAAAATACACAGTCAAGTTAAGATTGGATGGAAGGGGGATTTGTATTTCATGCACCTCGCCATTCTTAAATTACGTCTGACAAGAAATCGTTGCACATGCATCTCCATGATAATATAATTAATAGTCCAGTCAGTGATTTTAACCCATCATGCCGAGACGTAAAACAGATATAGGTCGTAGTTCATTGACTTCGGAGGAAAGCGCTTATCACGTAATGCATTCATAAGTATTCCCGAGCGAAGCCGGGGTGGGTTGCTAGTAACTCTATATTTCATATGATGAAAATAGGCTAAATATTGTTGGAGTGACTTTCGAATATTTCTTAACTTCAATGCCAAGGATTATGATATTATTTACTTATTTACACATCTGGGCCTAGTGATGTTGAGTGAATGAGTGCACTGAATTATTCACAGCTGATGAAGTGAAAAAGACAATATCCCATAATGCAAATGCGAATGGAAAGCTTGTAAATAGTAACTTAAATACAGGATTGTTATAAATGTTATTGAATGAATATTATGGTAGGTAATATGATGAAACAGTGTTCAGGCAACAGAAAGTTTAAAGAACATAATATTAATTAAGTATCCAGATGAGATAATATTATAATTTAATATCAATTGTAAACAAGGAGATTTTATGTATAAAGAGTAATATGCCAACACAGAATTAGTGGTTAGCTCATCGGAAAAGGTTAGTTGTGACGAGATGTTTATTTATTAATTTATTTATTTATTTACTAATTGAGTGAAGACAGACTATCACCGAAGAAATTCATTAGTTCGTTATAATTTAATATTCCTTGTTTTTATTTAAACACATAGGACATCGATTTGGGATTTTATTTACAAACAATATTTTTTGGACACGAACATTGAATATATATATATATATATATATATATATATATATATATATATATATTTGCCGAAAGAAGAGTAATTTATTTTGACGAGTTTAAATTATTGCCTAAAACTGACGCAGGTGAGAGAATATGAGGTTATTTATTAGTTTGTCTGTTCTGTTTATTGAGGGCATATAGTAGTTCAGAGGTGTCAAATATGTGTTTTCTTGGTTTAGCCTGATTACGCACACGTTTCGGAATAAATCAACATTCGTTTTATAGAAATTGAACTGTTAGTTTTGTAAATATAGAATATTTTACATATTATAGCTTTGGGACTATTAGGTCGAGTGACACTTTAAATAAGCGACGTTTCAAGACAACTGCTTGTTCCTTTATCAAGGTTGTCAAGAAAGAAATAACAATAAAAAAAAGAAATGAGTAAACAATGGCAGAGCCTCCATAGATAAATGGTTTAAGATAGGAAACAAATAGTTACTCCATGACCTCCTGAGACCAACAAGATGTTGGTAATGAAACTATAGAAGGCTATGATCATATCATCATATTTTCAAGTCTTTGTCAACAATCAATATGAAAGAAAGGCGATCTGAGGCCATTTCTATATTTAAAATAGACACGTTAACTACATTACTTGGAGCAAGGGGGATACAGTGAAGGTGTTACTCCTCTGCGCAGTACACAGCAGGGTGCCATTAATCTTGTTTTATGAGGCTAGACAGAGGAAGTAAAACTCTGATAATATCGGGATGACCTCTGCTCCTGACATCACTTTGTTAAAATAGCGAGTAATTAGTCTCGAGAGGACGTCCAATTAATCAGCGTATACCGAGGCCTTTAATTAACTCACCGGCGATCACAAGCAGTGATGTGACGTGAGTAGACAAATGTGTGATATTCTTCCCTCTTAGTTTAAAAAGAAAACTTATTACGTTCCTAAATAAAATTTAAGTGTTAACTGTTGAAGCTTACATATAAGAATTTATACACTGGCAATCCATTCAGATTCTTGCCTTATCTATTGTGGGGATTCGCCAGGCTGCACCAAGTCAGGTTCTACAGCGTGTTCTTAGTGCCCATGCCCGGACCACAGTTGGGGTAGCGCTTCTTGCACTACAGCCCATATTCATAGCCAAAAGCTGTGCTACCTCACTGCAGGACCAAGAGCTCCAGCGGATTTTCTTCTCCCTATAGAGGTTTACAAACGATGAAGCAATAAAGGAAAAAAAATACCTGGAACACTTAGAGGAAGAAGACCATCTCGATCAACACAAAACTAGGACAATGAGATTCTTCCGGAAGCCATATATGGATGCAGCTGAATGATTGTGTCTGACAAAGAAAGGAATGATCAAAAAGTTGGAGCTAATAGAGAGAAAGATTCTTAGGAAGATACTTGGACCTTATAGAACAGAAGATGGGTCTTATAGAAAAAAAGGAAACCAAGAATTACAGTATTCCTCGGATTGGATAAAATCTCAGACACCATCCGCAAAAGAAGGGCCATGTTCTTTGGGCATATAAAAAGAATGGGCCCAGGTAGATTAACCAACCAGATAATGAAATTCTTTGCGACCAGGAAAACCACAGCTCGCTGGTATCAGGAGGTGAAGAAGAAGCTAGAACAAATCACAACATCCGAAGCTGAAATCAGCAACATGGAAACATACAAAGCCAAATTGAAGAATTTTACGGGTTTTACGAGTCATCCTACATCCCGGATCCAGGCACCATGAATTGAAGAAAAGAGGAGAAGGCAGAGCGATAGAATAAAGGAGTATTGGGCAAAAATAAAGACCAAGAAGCAGCTTAAATCAAATTAACGTAGTCCACAGTCGGCCTAAACGACAGAAAGGGAAGAAGGAAATTAGAGACAAATTTAAAGGAGAGTAAAGATTCAAGGAGAACCCCTCGTGCTGTAGCAGCTAGCAATCATGACTGTCACTCCGGAGGTCTAGGAGCAGATAACCTCGTAATTCCGACCCTTAAAGCAACAATAACTAACTCCGGAGGTTGGATTCGATTCCCAGTTCTGCCAATCAGAGTAATAGGACAGAGCAGTGAAAGCCAATAACTGATATCAAAGCACTAGGACATAGCTGAGGTGTGATCGCCAGTAGCTCATATTATAATTACGAGTAAGTTTCTATTTTTAAAATACATGTTATAATATTCCATTGCTGATCAAAGCAACATTTAAGTTTGCATTCCAGTTTATGAAAACAGTCAGTTGTTGTGATGCATTTAATGGGCTACTATGCTCTAACGATCGCTAAACGGGAAAGCATTCCAGTACGCCCAGCTGATAATAACATCGAAGAGGAATTAGTGAGTGTGGGAGGAGGGATTCGCACATGTAATGCAGTATAATTGAACACTGGTATCCAGCGGGCTTTGTACTTTCTGCTATCAACAACGAGCATGATATAACGTAACAGCGTCTTGTAGTTTCATCTGCTTTACGAAAAGTAGGTATTATGTTGTTTGAAGCCATTTTCAGTGTTGCCTTAGTAAACGAATGACTTTGCTTTTCAGTCGGTTAACATGAGTTGTTCCCAAAATAGATGGCTTATTCCCTAATAACTGAAAGAATTACATGAGATTTGAGGAGTGCAGGTGTAGAGAACGCGGTTCTTAGACCTAAGTCGAGATCATTAACACATGGTGAACTGGATGGAGCACCGACCATCCAATGACTACACTTTTCGAGTAGAGGTTGTAAAATAAAATAAAATTTAATATCAAAAGGACAAGACATAGCAAAAGGGGACGTGAGGGGTGCATGAAATGGTAAGATGAGGGATGATGGGCCTGTAATAAAATATGTACATGGTATTATAAAACAGTAAAACAATAAAACGTAAAACACACAATAAAGATCTATAAAAGGAGAACGTCGACGACGAGGAGAATGCCTAAGTCGCTGGAGATCGTTCAGTAGAGGAACAGAAATTAACGATAGTGTTAATAGTGCGTTTCGTTCCACCACAGGCTGACTATAAGAAGGTAGTCAGAAGCATCATTCTTAGAAGTACATAAAATCGTGTCTCCCACGAACTGTATATCCGACCACCCTTACATTAAACTGTATGTCACGCCAAGCAACCCAAAGAAACAACCAACAACAGCAACGACCCTTAAATGACCCGTCAATAAACACAGAATAATTACACAACTTCACAAGGCGCTACACTTCACATGACATGCCGTGACATACAAACTCAGCAAATAAACATAGATCAGTTCAGTTAAAATTAAAGCAAGCAAATCCCAAATGAAGATAAAACCAAACGATTTCATGAACTGGTAGAATAAAACTTCTTTCGAACGAAAGCACAAGGTTCAGTTACCTTGCGGGATGCCAAATAAGCGTCAATTGCAGTCCCGGGCACGTACAACGAACACACATTCCATCATCCCGGAAGAGTAACCAATACACCTGATTTAATAACGTAATGGGATCACGCATTGCTTGCTGACTGAAGGCCACAACAAAACAGAACAACACTAAACATGACCCTCGACCTTCAGTCAAATTCCCACTTAAACAAACGACATAAACCCAACCCTTAATATCAAGACTAGAATCGTGATTGTAAATGAAACATATTTCTGAAACATACAAAGATAATGCTTGCCCAGTCTCCAAGGATAAAAATAAAACCTAATCGGCCATCCTTGGAGTGCACGAATGACAAGCATAAAAAAAACCCGTAATTAAAATCGCGAACTAACCTCAAGAATACCAGTCCCTAACGGTCCCTGAAAGATCCCATACTCTTGCAAGGGGTTAGGAACTGGTAAGAAACATCTCTCATAAATACAATCGCGTTTCACAACATAAAACAAACGCAAGTAACACGCACTAAAATAAAACTCGACTAGATACGGAAAAGAAACAACAACAACAAGCACCCAATTAAATTAATAAACCCCAAAACAAGCAATTTGATTCTCCACTACGTGCATATATAAACAAACTGGGGACAAAATAAACACCAAATGACTTCATAGAAAACACGAACGGTCTCCAGTTTAACCCTACATTAGCAGGTTGAATTAAGGAACTTTTAACACTGAAACTTGGGGAAAATGCATTGAATAATGATCTTCTTCAAAACACGATTATACAGAGCTACAAAGGCAACATTTCACTTAGCTGAGACTCCGAGACGTTCTGGAAGATCTCTGATGATATTTCTTTTAATAATTATCTCATATGACAAGAAATTTCCACTGCTAGGCATAGGCCTGAATCCCGCCATGTTTCCTCAGCGTTTATAACCTCGAAGATCAATAGGAATTAATTAACATGTAACATTTTCAATAGAATAGTCGGCAGTAGGCATTATGTCGGCTCAACATCTTATCCGTCTTCTTGTCATAACAATTTAGTCGCGATAACAATCGCCGAAGGCGTGTTTCTTAGACAAGGATTAGTTCTCCAACGCGGGCGCATTCCTTTTTCAGACGTGCGGAAATTACGATCTCTTAGATGTATTACTAGAGACCGCTAGATGGAAACAACGTCGAACAGATCTTAAAATTGTACCGGCTCATCTCTCCACGCCCCAATCTTGGACGCAGTTTACAAGTCCAACGTAGAATGTAAAAGCAATCACTACTTGGATACATGTTGACATTAATCAGCTGGTAACGTGACTGTCATTTGTCTGCATCACGTGATAGTCGGGCCCTGACGTAACACGGAGCAGAGAGGATTGTGGGGTTTTCAATGTCATGACGTCAGAACCAGTCACAGCTGATTTGCCATACTTCCCAAAGAGATAGTAAGTAATGGTTGGGCAGAGTCCATAGAAGTAGTAGATTCCAAGGAAGGCAGAATAGCGCTTTAGTAGTAGTCATACGTATTGTCGAGGCAGAGAATGTTCGTATCAAACAGTTCTTACGCAGTTTAGTAGTAAAGTCTCCCACTACACTTGCCGGTAATGCACGCTTCTATTAACCAAGATATAGTAATACGTTCCGCTCAAGTTAAGAAACAGGAAAATACGGGGTGACTTAGGACATCTCCGAAAAGTAAACTAACAATATTAAATTTATGACCAAAACAGTCAACACAGCCAATACAAGAAAAATGCAGTCATCACATAATCAATCTCCCAATGTTCAAAATGTGAAAGTGCCAAAACCATGCTCTGCTACCAATGAGGAGTGCAGGTGTAGAGAACGCGGTTCTTAGACCTAAGTCGAGATCATTAACACATGGTGAACTGGATGGAGCACCGACCATCCAATGACTACACTTTTCGAGTAGAGGTTGTAAAATAAAATAAAATTTAATATCAAAAGGACAAGACATAGCAAAAGGGGACGTGAGGGGTGCATGAAATGGTAAGATGAGGGATGATGGGCCTGTAATAAAATATGTACATGGTATTATAAAACAGTAAAACAATAAAACGTAAAACACACAATAAAGATCTATAAAAGGAGAACGTCGACGACGAGGAGAATGCCTAAGTCGCTGGAGATCGTTCAGTAGAGGAACAGAAATTAACGATAGTGTTAATAGTGCGTTTCGTTCCACCACAGGCTGACTATAAGAAGGTAGTCAGAAGCATCATTCTTAGAAGTACATAAAATCGTGTCTCCCATGAACTGTCTATCCGACCACCCTTACATTAAACTGTATGTCACGCCAAGCAACCCAAAGAAACAACCAACAACAGCAACAACCCTTAAATGACCCGTCAATAAACACAGAATAATTACACAACTTCACAAGGCGCTACACTTCACATGACATGCCGTGACATACAAACTCAGCAAATAAACATAGATCAGTTCAGTTAAAATTAAAGCAAGCAAATCCCAAATGAAGATAAAACCAAACGATTTCATGAACTGGTAGAATAAAACTTCTTTCGAACGAAAGCACAAGGTTCAGTTACCTTGCGGGATGCCAAATAAGCGTCAATTGCAGTCCCGGGCACGTACAACGAACACACATTCCATCATCCCGGAAGAGTAACCAATACACCTGATTTAATAACGTAATGGGATCACGCATTGCTTGCTGACTGAAGGCCACAACAAAACAGAACAACACTAAACATGACCCTCGACCTTCAGTCAAATTCCCACTTAAACAAACGACATAAACCCAACCCTTAATATCAAGACTAGAATCGTGATTGTAAATGAAACATATTTCTGAAACATACAAAGATAATGCTTGCCCAG
This sequence comes from Meconema thalassinum, assembly GCA_946902985.2. Classification (NCBI taxonomy): domain Eukaryota; kingdom Metazoa; phylum Arthropoda; class Insecta; order Orthoptera; family Tettigoniidae; genus Meconema; species Meconema thalassinum. The sequence continues at coordinate 299,018,515 of OX336396.1, read as the reverse complement.
TCTCCAAGGATAAAAATAAAACCTAATCGGCCATCCTTGGAGTGCACGAATGACAAGCATAAAAAAACCCTTAATTAAAATCGCGAACTAACCTCAAGAATACCAGTCCCTAAAGGTCCCTGAAAGATCCCATACTCTTGCAAGGGGTTAGGAACTGGTAAGAAACATCTCTCATAAATACAATCGCGTTTCACAACATAAAACAAACGCAAGTAACACGCACTAAAATAAAACTCGACTAGATACGGAAAAGAAACAACAACAACAAGCACCCATTTAAATTAATAAACCCCAAAACAAGCAATTTGATTCTCCACTACGTGCATATATAAACAAACTGGGGACAAAATAAACACCAAATGACTTCATAGAAAACACGAACGGTCTCCAGTTTAACCCTACATTAGCAGGTTGAATTAAGGAACTTTTAACACTGAAACTTGGGGAAAATGCATTGAATAATGATCTTCTTCAAAACACGATTATACAGAGCTACAAAGGCAACATTTCACTTAGCTGAGACTCCGAGACGTTCTGGAAGATCTCTGATGATATTTCTTTTAATAATTATCTCATATGACAAGAAATCTCCACTGCTAGGCAGAGGCCTGAATCCCGCCATGTTTCCTCAGCGTTTATAACCTCGAAGATCAATAGGAATTAATTAACATGTAACATTTTCAATAGAATAGTCGGCAGTAGGCATTATGTCGGCTCAACATCTTATCCGTCTTCTTGTCATAACAATTTAGTCGCGATAACAATCGCCGAAGGCGTGTTTCTTAGACAAGGATTAGTTCTCCAACGCGGGCGCATTCCTTTTTCAGACGTGCGGAAATTACGATCTCTTAGATGTATTACTAGAGACCGCTGGATGGAAACAACGTCGAACAGATCTTAAAATTGTACCGGCTCAAGATTAATACATACACTTCGATGACCAGTTTCAATCGTCAAGCGATCATCATCAGATGCATTACACTTAGACCCTAAAATTTATGTCAGAAAATATGGGTGAAAATATTTACAATATACACACTTATTTAGTTGTAGTATGAGTTGAGATAATTTAACTCATCAATATGTGTTAGTTGTGATCAATGTGATTTTTGTGTTTGTGTTGTGTCTATGTGATCAGTCAGTTGAGAGTAGATAGTGACCAAGATAACTGCTCTTGCTCAGGACAGCACAAGACAGGATCAGATAAGTAGCCGGCACAATAATACTACTATCACATATTCACTCTAAACTCCAAACAAGCAAATTTGGACATCAATAACCAATTCCAGTATTTTACTGCGAGAACTAAAAGCTCAAGCAGCCATAACCTCGCTATGAAGGCTTTCAAAAAGATGGTATATTGGCTTTCACGGGCAGTGAATTAAAACTCAGCAATTTTTCTAGGTTTGCGCCGTGAAAGCCAATATACCATCTTTTTGGAAGCCTTCAATTGGAGGTTATGGCTGCTTGAGCTTTTAGTTCTCGCAGTGAAGAGACGCAGAGAGCGTGCAGTTCGTTACTCCTGTGGGGGGTCAGGACGGGGATACCAAGAGCCCGCCGATGAGCCAGCTTGGTGTCTTGGACGAACCCCCACACAAGACACGGCACCAACCTTGTGAAATTGCTGAGTTTTAATTCACTGGCCGTGAAAGCCACTAAACAATCTTAACATTGATTGTCAAGGTTTAGCCAGTTACCACTTTAAAGCGATATTCGTACAAGAACCATACCTTCCTCCCTAGCCTTGAACTTCACCTTGCAAAAGAGACATGTCCATAGCTTTTTGAACACTGAACTTATTTCTACATTATTTACGGTCTGGTCAGATTTACCCAAGGCGAGAGTTCTCGCGAGACAATTTTCGGCTTACGTTAGAACAAATTAATGGGGGAAATCCACCTATTTTGGTGCAGCACAAACACATAGCTCACGTTCTTGTTCATCCATATTTAGGGTCTAGGGACACCTTGGTCATCAGCTCCTTTGTTCAAAAATATTAAGATGGCTGCTTTGCCGCCATTATCGAGGCCAATTATACTGTTACGAATATTGCCATTTCTCTGCATGTTAAATTTTAAAAATATAAATAAACCTCATTTTATATTGGGAATAGTTCATAGGAAGACACCAGGTGTAAAATTACTTTCCGTACGACTACGACAAAAGGGGGTGACTATGGGTCAAAATGACCCGGCACCAGTCCTCGTGTTATATTTTTAGCCTACTTTTCACATTTTGCAACAAGTAGTTCCGTGAAGAACTATACAGCCTATTTTCATATATCCTACTTATGTTAATTGCCTCTATCTACATACAAAATTTCACTTTGATGGCTGTAATAGATTCGTAGATATTGAGAACCGACTAAATATTTCGGATGGTCGCCATGTTGGATTGTTAAATGTGTAGACTATAGAGGCATGTACCATTAAAGGAAAATTATTGCGTAGGTTCATTATTCAAACTTTCACATCGATTGCATGATTACGACACAAGAAATAAAAACTTAATTTTAAAATTCGCACAGCCGCCATCTTGAGGTTATGTAAACAATTGAACAAAATTAGATACCAGTGTATTACACGGTGTATAAACATTTCCTGTACCAGGTTTAATTGCGGTTGGAACATTAAATCGCGAGAAAGGTCTATTTAAAATCTTCAAATTCGCTTGGCCGCCATGTTAGTTTTGTAGCGGTTTTTGAAAGTCTTATAGATGAACTTCCAGTAGTGCTCTTTATCACCGTACAAAATTTTAGGGTAATACCGCTAATAGTTTCAGAGATATAGAATACCGGTGAAATATTTCGCACATCCGCCATCTTGTGGTTATGTAAACAATTGAACCAAGTTAGATGCCGGTGCATTACAATGTGTATAGACATATACTGTACCAAGTTTTATTGCGTTTGGTTGGTTGAATCGCCAGAAACGTCTATTTAAAAGTCGCAATTTCGCGTGGCCGCCATGTTGGTTTTGTAGTTACCAGTTTTTCGAAAGTCACATAGGTAAACTTCTAGTAATTCCCTTTATCACCGTAAAAAATTCCAGGGTGATATCGGGAATAGTTTCGGAGATATTGAATGCTGGTGAAATACTTCGCACAGCCGCCATGATGGATTGGTGAGACGTAACAACATTTGAAAGGCACGGTCGGGGTCGTCCGGAGTAGTGCTATAAACTTACCGAGTTTCATTGAAATCGCTCCAGCCGTTTAGAAATTATTAGGGGGACACACACACACTCCTCACACACACACACACACGGACAAAAGGTGATCTCATAAGCCTATTTTTTCAAAATTGAAAACAGGCTAAAAATGAGGAAAAAGTAGACTTTTGAGATTGGGCAAATGTGTGTCTGTCTATCTGTCCTTCTGTCTGTCTGTCTGGCTATGTGTGTCCCCCCCCCCCCCCCCCCATCAACTCCTAAATGGCTGCAGTAATCGAAACAAAATTTGGTAGGAGTAAATATTTATACCTGAATATCTCACGGCCATATTTGAAAATGATGTCAATGCTATCAACTGCTGAAAAATCGCAATTGAAATTTTAGCTCCATGTTGGATATCTTGGAATGTATGAACGGGAGCTATTTCAAAATTGGCACACGTATTGATAATAATATTGCAGTTTAATTTCCAGGAGGCCATACATGGCAGTGTTGCCAAATTGATTATAAGCCTGCTGATAGGTCCAAATTTTAAATGCATATAACTTCTACACTATCAATTGGATTTCAACCAAATTTCGTATGTGCTTTGTGTATATTAACAGATATGACTGAGCGCATTAGTAGGAGTCACCACGGCTGCCAACTGTTAAAAAATGCTCTCAATTTTTTATATCCAAATACCCAAATATCAGAAAGTATGCAAGCCGACAGCTTTAAACTATGCACACGTAGCCTATAGTACCTGACATTCTATCTATTAATAGGAGTAACTTATATACGTCAGTGCTACCAACATGATTCTATGCCTGCTGAGAGGTCCAACTTTAAATACATGTAACTTCTATACTATCATTTGTATTTCAACCAAATTTCGTGTGTGCTATGTGTACCATAACAGATATGACTATGCTGATTCTTAAGAGTAACCAGGGCTGCCGACTATTAATAAATACTGCCTCTATTTTTGTTACTCTAATATCAATATATCAGAAAGTATGCAAGCCAATAGCTCTAAACTTTGCAAACGTATAGTACCTGGCATTCTAGATTAATTTGGATTAACTACTATAGGCCAACATGATTCTAAGGCTCCTGATAGGTCAAGTTTTAAAATGCACGTAACTTCTATACTAACTAATGGATTTCATTCAAAATTGACACAACAATAGATCATATTATTTCAGATTATTTCTGACCAATACATGTATGTCATTGTTGCCAACATGATTTTACGCGCGCTGTTAGATCCAATGTTTAACTGCATGTAATGTGCATGCTATCCATTGGACTTCAACCAAATTTTGTATTCTGTACCTTAAGAGATGGAACTAAGAATATATTCAGTCACCAGGGCTGCCAATTGTAGATCTCTAATATGCTACATTATGCCAGGTATACAGTATTTCAAACCAATTAGAAATTTTGATATTACCAACTTAATTTCGTCATTATTCCAGATAGATCCATATAGATTAATGTTTGACATGAATCTTAAAATTTAAGAAAAGTAGGCTCTTTAGTTCGTCACGGAACTTCTTGTTTCACGCCAGTTCTCAAGAGTTAATAGTGAATTGTGATCAGTCCCAAAATATGGTGGTTTTTACAAGTCTTCATTTATATTCTGGGGCTTGATAATCGCCACTGGAACCAGAGTACTGCGAATAGCTACACACTCTCTCAAGGAGCAGAGCTGATGTATGACGCTGTGCCGGCTGGACCCTACACCGCAACATCCTCCAATGTAATCTATCAGCGAGACACGCGTTCTACTCCTTTGTAACACTTGGAGTTGGTTGTTGGAGCACATAGGTACTGTAACTCGACTTCTGGCGTCCACTGACCGGCGTAGTGCGTAGCATTCATTGGCTTTCCGATAGATGAGAAACACAACGAAGATGCATGTGAAACAAATATACGGGTACCGGAGATGGTTTCATAAATTATAAAACTTAAAGTCTAGGATAGCCTCTCTGTATCAATTGGGATAAGACTAGCGGGCCCGTGCGAGAAATCTCGCGTGTTCATAAACCACACTTTCCCCAATAGGTTTATAATGACAGACTTAAGGAGAAAGGTTATGTTTTTATTTCAACCAAATGATTATAGAACACTATTTACATTCCAGGTTAAAGGAAAAACCTCAGAATGTTAATATGACATGAAACAGGCGTCACAGTGGCCGTGGACAGCAATTATGGAGCGTTCTTTCCTACAGTAACGGTGTTTGCAAATCGCACATTTCGTACAATTTTTTAAAGTATTTTTTAAAAGAAATTATGGATATTTATGAAATTATAGTGCAATAAGTCACTGCTAATGTCTATTCTCTTTCATTTGAATGCTCATTTATCACGATCGGTCGATTGTGAGCGCCACAGGAGGGATCTATACTACTGAAATAATATATATGATGATTAAGTTAGTACATAATTAATAGCCATTATTTGGAACAATGAAGCCGCCTTGGCTTAGGCGGCAGGACGCCGGCCTCTCACCGCTGGATCCGTTGTTCAAATCCCATTCATTCCATGTGAGATTTGTGCTGGACAAAATGGAGACAGAATGGTTTTTCTCCGGGTACTCTGGTTTTCCCTGTCAAAATGTCATTCAAGTGACTCTCTCCACTATCATTTCATTGCATCTGTTATTCATTTAATCATTGCCCCAGGGGGGTGAGACAGGTTTCAGCAGCCAACACAGTTCATATCCTCGCCGCTAGATGGGGGCTTCATTCATTCCATCCGTGACCCGGTCGGAGACTGGAAGCAGGCTGTGGATTTTCACTTTCATTTTCATTAGGAGCAATCACAGAGTTGGCATATGGATGAAAAGACCTACCAAAGAGCTATACGAGTACACAGACTCAGCACTATGATCACAAAACGCAGACTAACTTTTTACGGGCACAGACAGAGAATGAACAACAGCAGACTTACAAAGACGATCTTTGATGTAGTAAACAGCTCAAACAGGAAAACGAATTGGTTTCATGAAATAGAGGAAGACTTAAGGCAGGTGGGGATCGATAGGCCAAAGGTTTGGAGACAGAGGAGAATTCAGGACCAACATTAAGAATACAACATTTAAAGGAAATGAAAAGATGAAGACAAGAACATTGCGGACAGAACAACGAAAACAGGAGCAGTCAAAGGATGAAGAGATTTTGGGAAGAGGAAGAAAGGAGAGAAGTGAAAATTGTGTCATCTTGAGATATTTAAGCATAAGGGCAAAAATGATATTATTATAATAATAATAGCCATTATTAGCATCTTGATAATTGTTTATAACATTTAATACAATGTAAATTAGTTGTAGGTTTGTGACTTATTTTAGCCTATTTTCATTTAGGAAAAAATAGACTCATGAGATCACTTTTTGTCCGTGTGTCCGTGTGTCTGTGTGTGGGTGCGTATGTGTGTGTTTCGTGTGTGTCGCCCCCTAAAAAAATCTAAATAGCTGGAGCTACTTTAATGAAACTCCATAAGTTCATAGCACTATTCCGGAAGACCCCGACCGTGTGCTTCAAATTTTGTTACATCTCACCAATCCAGCCGTCATGGCTGTGCGAAATATTTCACCAGCATTCAGTATCTCCGAAACTATTACCATTATCACCCACGAATTTTGTAGTGTGATAAAGGGAACTACCAGAAGTTCACCTATATGACTTTTGAAAACCTGATAACTACAAAACCAACATGGCGGCCAAGCGAATTTGCGACTTTTAAAAAGACATGGTACATTCTATGTTTATACACATTGTAATGCACCGACATCTAACTTCGTTCAATTGTTTACATAACCGCAAGATGGCGGTTGTGCGAATTATTTCACCTGCATTCTATATCTCTGAAACTATTACCGGTATCACCCTGAAATTTTATACGGTGATAAATGGCATTACTGGAAGTTTATCAATGAGACTTTCAAAAACCGATTAACTACAAAACGAACATGGCGGCCAAGCGATTTGAAAGTTTTAAATAGGCTTTTCTCGCGATTTAATAATCCAAACGCAATGGAACTTAGTACAGAAAATATTTATTCGGATTGTAATGCACTGGTATCTAATTAAGTTCAATAGTTTACATAACCTCAAGATGGCGGCTGTGCGAATTTTATAATTAAGTTTTTATTCCTTGTGTCGTAATCATGCGATCGAAGTGAAAGTTTTAATAATGAAGCTACGTAATAATTTTCCTTTAATGGTACATGACTCTATGGCCTATGCATATAACAATCCAACATGGCGACCATCCGAAATATTTTTTGTTCTTGTGTTTTGTGTTGTTTTTTTTCCTTGAGGAGAGAATTGTAGTCAGGAGGTCAATGATTAGTGTTCGTAGCTGTCTTTGTAAACAGATAAATGAATAAAAAGAAGTAACTTTGTAAAAAAAAATCTTTTGACATAGCCCACCCTTACTCCAAGGGAGGAGCAAGAAATTCTGGATGAAGATAAGCGGCTTCGGTGGCGTAGTCGGTAGCATGATGAGCTTCTATGCCCAAGATCGCGGGTTCAAACCCGGCCGAAGTGGTCGGATTTTTAAGAGCGTTAAAAATCCCTCAGTATGCCTTCCTTCGGAGGGGAAGTAAAGCCAGCGGTCCCATGTCATAGATTTATGGCATGATAAAAAAAACTTCCACTAATTACACCTATGTGAAGCTAAATTAGGTTAGGTTAAACATTTGACAAACGCTCTTAGGTTCCGACGTTCGTCGCCGGGAGCCGACTGCAGTGGCGTCTGCTAACCAGCTTCTGAACTAGTAGTCGCTGACGGTGGCGTTTGGCGGCAAAAGTAGGAACTACTTGAAAAAATTTAATGTCTACAGTCCTTACTTCAATTGAAAACAGATACACACACTAATACAGTCATCACAATTAACACCGGTTATCAGACAGATTCTACACACACCCAAAGTACACGGGGCTACATGACCACCTTGTCGCAGCCCCTAAACTGAGGAACCAACCAATCTGGATGAAGATACCAAGTTGATGAGGGAAGAGCTAAGCCCAATATAGGTAACACAAATTATTGCTTACTGAACTACGGATGTTATCAAAGCAATATTGATTTTTATACGAGCCAAAGGTAGCGTTACCTCCAACTCCTGTGTGGATCATCGGCAGTTGTGCTAGTGCAAGGAAAATAGCAGTAGAATATTTGATAATTATAAGAAGATGGGGCTTCTCGTTTGCTAAGTGGGCTATGTAGAAGATTTTAGCTACAGAACAATTGGCGCAATTAGAAGATGGGAAAAAACTAACGTTTTTATAATTGTAAAATTTTACTCTCCAAAGAAATTGTACTGTATACAAATTTATAGTAGCCTACCTAAACGGGACGATAAAATATTTTCACTGCAAATACGTAACCATGGAAGCTTACATTACTGTCTTGTAATCAATGTGCATGCAGAGCCATCTGTGGAAGACAGGGTGCACTAAGAGCTATTCAAACCCTGCAACATTGAGCGCCAAAATTGAATAACAATTTCGAAAAGAATCATGAATTACATTATGCAGCGTGGAGCCCCGCCCATCCCAGACTAAGCCAGGCGTACACTGGTCCCTTTCAATCAATTTTATAAGCACACATCTGCATGAAACATGTACAAACCATATTATTTGCTGAAAATAGAAGGATTAGGCTTTCATAAGAAATCAAAAACACAAAAACAAAAATGTAGTCCAAATACGTCATTTTAAACGTATCGATATATGAATACCTTAAATAAATGTTATAAAATAGATTTTTATAAAAGTTATCTATTGGAATATATTTATTTTCTTGCTGGAATCTACCTCCGCCTTCCGACTTGCCGAGAGGGAATTACTTCCGCCTTCCGACGTGCCGAGAGAGATCTACCTCCGCCTTCCGACGTGCCGAGAGGGAATTACCTCCGCCTTCCGACGTGCCGAGAGGGAATTACCTCCGCCTTCTGGAGTGACGAGAGGGATCTACCTCCGCATTTCGGCGTGCCGAGAGAGATTTTCATTCTTTCCATCGGAATGAAATACTCGTTTCTCACATACAATATACTTTCTTGAATTGCTAGTCTAATCTTTTTGGGTTGGAACTTTGATTTAAAGCATGTGGTAGTTGTCTGGAAATAGAGTTGGAATTGTTCCAGGCAGTGGAACATCTTCCTCTTTATCTTTGTAAATGACTCGTGTTTATGCCCATTAAAAGCACGCAACCTCGCGCTGTTACAAGCGAGTACAGGCCGTAACCACATCGCCACCAACATCAAGTCATCTGCGCTCTTACTATCACAAAAACTGAATATTCTACTCAGACTCGTCACTCGTTCGATTTGGATTGTTCACGTGTAAGAATGTGATTCAAATCCGACAGTTATGTGTAACAAAGCATACTATCTGGTATCTCTGAGCTTTATACTGATAGCAACCTTAACCATAGTCCTCATGTTCAAATGAATCGCGTCATCATGTCCTAGAGCCAAGGCCTTGTCGTAACAACCACATTTGTCTCTCCCCTGATGAACGTTTCAAATCAGCATATTCCTAGAAATGTAGTCTGTCCATCACAGAATCCAGATACTTCTTATTTGGTCTTCCTCGTCCCCAAAACTTTTCCTTCCAACACGATCGTTAGGAAATTGATATGGCCTAGTGTGTGGCCCAGGAATTTTGTTTTCCTCTTTTCTATAGCTTCTTTTTGTCTTGTAGCCTCCTGAGAGGCCAAGTGCAGGTCTTTCTAGTCGACGCCCATGGGCGACCTGCGCGTCGGGATGAGAGATAGAATGGATGAAGGTGAATGAATTTGGTCAAGGACGTGGAAGGAAGTAGCCGTGGCCTATCAGGAGGTACCGTACCAGCATTTGCCTGGTGTTGAAAATGGGAAACCACGGAAAACCATTTCAAGGAGGGCCGACGGTGGGGCTCGAACCCACGCGTCTACCGAGTCAGCAGAGAGCTTGGCCCCATGACCTAACGCTGCGCTTTAGCGAGCGTAGCCACTGCTGTCGGTTTCTATAGTGTTGATCAGCTCCCTCGTTTCATCTACGTTTCAAAAATTAAGAGTATAGGAAAATGTTTGGATCACTTTCTGATTCCGCATCTCAAAGCTGGAAAAAAGATCAAATAAAGACATACATTCAATGGGAATCACATCTCCTTTCCCCATTCAAGTCGGTGTCCATCAAGGATCAGCCCTGTCGCCACTTCTGTTTATTCTATGCATGGATACAATAACATCAGATATCCAATCGCAACATCCATGGACGCTTCTGTATGCTGACGATATCTTATTGGCTGCAGAAGAACGCAACGATCTTGAAGAGAAACTGCAGGAGTGGAATACGAGGCTGGCTGAGAATGGACTGAAGCTGAATGTCCAGAAAACCGTGTATATGGAGTGTGGGTCACCGACGCCTGGCACCATCCTTGTAGGTAGTCAAGATCTGCAAAGAGTCGACCAATTCAGGTATCTTGGCTCCTTGACTCGCTCAGATGGTGACACCCTGCCTGATGCCCGAGCTCGTGTGAGTGCCAGTTGGTTCAAATGGAGGGAGGTAACTGGAGTCCTCTTTGACCGCAGGATATCCATCTACCTTAAGACAAGATTTACAAGACCGTCGTGCGCCCAGTCGCCCTCTACGGTTCGGAATGCTGGCCGGCCTCTATTAAACACGAGCAAGCCCTGCATGTTATGGAGATTCGCATGCTTCGTTCGGTGCTTGGTCTGACGCGACTTGACCATATCACGAATTGCGATGTCCGAGGGAGGATGGGAGTGGCGCCTATACAGGATAAAATGTGGGAGACTCGTCTACGCTGGTACGGCTACGTCATACGTAGTCACGAACAATCAATGGCTAAAACTGCCTTGTGCCTCAACCCGGATGGTAAACGACCTCTTGGGCGACCTAAGAAGAGGTGGCTTGATTGCCTTAGAGAAGACATGCGACAAGTTAATGTGTCGGCATGATGCCCTTGACCGACAGAAATGGAGATTGGCATGTAAAGTAGCGGACCCTGCTCCAAAGCGGGACAAACGCTAGGAAGATGATGATGATTCAATATCACAGGAAGCATCAATACTCAACACCATTAAATCTAGAAGACTTAAATGGGCTGTTCATTTATTAAGAATGGGAGATGATAGGATGGGCTTACGCATCTTTAAAGAAGAACTAAGAGGAAATAGACCAGTAGGAAGACCACGAAGTTCCTGGAGAAATGAAATCTTCAAAACTTTGTAGACTTTTGAATGTGAACAACTGGCAAGATCTCGCCCAAATCAGAGTTCAGTGAAGGAAGATGTAACATCGGCGCGGGATCTTCGTGTCCCATAGAAGCCTTCTCAGTGAGAGTATATTAATAAATTTAAATAAATAATCAATATATTATTATGATCAAAAGGCCCCTACTAGCATGAATGTCAACCATTGGAGTTCATAACAAGAAGTTCCATGACGAACTAAAGAGCCTACATTCCTTAAAATTAAGTTTCATGCCAATGATTAATCTACAGTATATGAACATACCTAGAATAATGACAAAATTAAGTTGGCAATATCGAAATGTATAATTAGTTCGAAATATACCTAGTATAATGTAGCCGAATAGAGCAATACAGTTGGCAGCCCTGGTGACTGAATATATTCTTAGTTCCATATTTTGAGATACGGAATACAACATTTGGTTGATGTCCAATGGACGTTACATGGAGTTAGACTTTGGATCTATCAGCACGCGTAAAAGCATGTTGGCAACAATGTCATGCGTGTGCTGGTCAGAGATAATATGAAATATTGTTGTACCCCTAGGGTACGCCACCATCATCCCCTAAAACTAACACTCCCGGAAAACCAAATGCCACATACCCACTTCAAGAACCAACGAATACATCTACATAATTACACATCTAACAAATTATTACCTCAATAAACTCAGGTAGCCTCGTGTCCAAGCCCAACGACCCCAGGGAGGGCTATGACATGGGAGAAATGTGCTAATTCCGCAAACGCATCCGGATCTTGTTGTGCCAATTTTGGATGAAATCCATTTGTTAGCATAGAAGTTACATGTATTTTAAAATTGGAGCAATCAGCATGCATAGAATCATGTTGGCAGCACTGACTTACATTCATTACTCCAAATTAATCTAGAATGTCAGGTGCTATACGTGTGAAAAGCATAGAGCTGTTGGCTTGCATACTTTCTGATATAGGCTATTGATATTAGGGTAAAAAATATAGACAGAATTTATTAACATTTGGCAGCCCTGATTGATCTTAAGAATAATTATAGTCATATCTGTTATGATACGCATAGCACATACGAAATTTGGTTGAAATCCAACAGATAGTATAGAAGTTATATGCATTTAAAAATTAGACCTATCAGAAGGCTTACAATTATTTCGGCAACACTGTCATGTATGACCTCCTGTAAATTAACCTGAAATAATATTGTCTACATGCGTGCTAATTTTGGAATAGCTCCCATGCATATCTTGCATGATATCCAACATGGAGCTCAAATTTCTAGTGCGATTTTTCAGCAGTTGGTAGCACTGACATTATTTTCAAATATGGGCTTGAGATATTCCGGTATACATCTTTACTCATACTAAATTTGGTTTCGATTGCTGCAGCCGTTTAGGAGTTGATAGGGGGGGGGGGCACACACACACAGCCGACAGACAGAAGGACAGACAGACAGACACACATTTCACTACGCTCGAATAGGTAAATACAATAGCGAGAAAAGTAAAGGTTTCAACTTCGGCTGGCCGCCATGTTCGTATTGTATTTAAGAGCTTTTTGAAAGTCACATAGGTCAACTTCTAGTAGTACGTTTTATCATCGTACAAAATTCCAGCGTGATATCGGTAATTATTTCGGATAAATAGAATGCCTGTGAAATATTTCGCACTTCCGCCATGTAGGATTGATGATACGTTAGAAATGTTGAAGAGTTTCATTGAAATCGCACCAGCCGTTTAGATTTTATTAGGGGATGAGTGGTGGGGGGTGGGGGCACAGATACACACATATTGATATCGCGCCGGGAGATGGCAGTTGGGTTTGAACTGCAGATGTCTTCCCGCTCACTGCGTATCGCGCATTCCAAAAACATTATGTTGGTCACTACTGTCTTCACTCACTCAGCACATTCCTTCCTTCACTGGCTGCATGTCGTCTGCTCGGATAACCATTGGCATGCGGGAAGCCGATATATTTAGGTTTGGAATAGGCATGCCGCGCATGCGTACTGAAATACCACGCGCACCCCGTCGCAGCGTGTTGAACTGGTATCTCCGGGCGCGATGACAACACGCACACACACACATGCATACACACACACGGACAAAAGGTGATCTCATAAGTCTATTTTTCCATAAATAAAAATAGGCTAATAGAAGAAAATGAAAATCCACAGCCTGCTTGCTGTCGACCGACCGGGTGAGGGAATGGAATGAATGAAGCCCCCATCTAGCGGAGAGGATATGAACTGTGCCGGCTGCCGAAACCTGTCGCATAACAGATGAAATGAAATGATTGAAGCGAGTGTGCTGGAATGAAGCTCGTGACAGGGAAAACCGGAGTGCACGGAGAAAAACCTATCTGCCTCCACTTTGTCCAGCACAAATCTCACATGCAGTGACCGGCATATGAACCACGGACCCAGCGGTGAGAGGCCGGCGAGCTGCCGCCTAAGACACGGAGGCTCTAGGCTAATAGATGAACATTTCTTGATATCAAGAATCGAGTGTTTATTTAATCCACAGCTTTGAAGCCATTTTTATGTGTTATGTTATTAATAATAAATATACTGTATTAGCTTTTAGTTTGTCATCACAAAACTCAGTCCAATTTCGGAACATGTGAAAAATAACCTCGAAAAAATATCATGTGTTTACCATTTATATCTGTACATTGTTACGGACTATTGAAGAAGTAGAAAACTAAAAGGATGTCATATTTCGCTCGAGAAGCGAACATCATCAGATCGAAATAAGCGAGAGAAATAGCTCTACAAAACACTCCTACACCCATACACTGTGTCAGCCCTCTTAAAACAAAATACTAGAAAACTTAGTAAGTGTCGTAATTACTACTGATATACTGTATAAGAGCCTTAAGCATTAAGTTTTGCAACATTAAAAAACAGTTTTTTTTTCAGTGCTTAATGCATTAATATTTGTCAGTAGTACTTACCACTCTTCAAGGACGTCCCTCAGAACAGCAAAATGATCATATATCGGACGTACTATGTCCCTAGCCTGGCGTATGCCTCGGAGACCTGGGTTATGAAAGGAAGGGAGAAGAACAAAATAAAGGCCAGTGAGATGAGGTTCTTGAGAAGCAGTATTGGAGCTACAAAGATGGACAGAATAAGAAATGAGAGGACCAAAGAATTAATGAAGGAGGAACCATTACAGGATGGTATAGAGAAATCTAGACTTAGATGGTATGGACATGTAAAACGAATGGAGGAGAAGAGGATACCCAGGAGGATACTCAAGACGAAGTGGGAAGGAAAGAGACCGAGAGGAAGACCGAGTGACAGGTGGCTGAAGGGGGTGGAGGAAAGCGTGAAGAAGAGAGGAGAAGACTGGACTAGGGTGGAGGCTGAGAGATGGTGGGAAGACAGAAGACGTTGGAGAGGCTTGTGTTCCAAACAGACCCGGCCAGTGGCTGGAAACTGTGCAAGATGATGATGATGATGATGATGATGAGTTACCACTTTTACTAAGTTTTCTTGTATTTAGTTTATGGAGGGTAGGGACTGTAGGTGGGTCTCACTGTAGGATTGTATATTCTGCATATTTAGATCTGATGACGCTCGCATGACGAGCGAAACATGTCACTCCATCATTTTCCCATTCTTCAATAGCCCATAACATCGTCCCTCCCTATATTATTCTGCTAAGGTCTCATTAACACCAACCTTCACATATGGGGTACCTACAGGTTCAGCATAACCCAATGAGTAAGCGAAACGCACTCACTTACTCTTTAAATGCCTCCCAATAGCTTAAATACCTTAAAACATGTATATTTACAATGAAATAATGAAAGAATGCAACACGTTAACCATGGTAACAATCTCACAGGTCCATCTATTTCTGTAAGACGCAATGCAATTCCAATTATTACATTAGTTAGTTAGTTATTGTTGTTTTAAGGGGCGGAACTACGAGGTCATCACATTACTGTGAAGGTTTCCAGACGGTTATAAGGTTATCACTGAACCAAATTAAGCTGTAATATTCATCAATACATGCAGTATAATACGCTTAAGGGGTTCAAGGGCACTCTAGAATTTTTTCACGCAATTTTCACGTGTGAGTGTGGGACGAAAGGTCTTTCTCACCCGACTATAAAGGGTCTCAAAAACCACATTTTAAGGCCATTAAATTAACAGTGTCTGTGATATTCCCAGAAAACTAACTTCGCTCTGATATACCTATGAAGGAATGACAAACACCTTAACCACTGCACCAGTAGCTGAATTGATAAAGTCTGATTATTCATACCAAGGATAAATCAGTCATAGCATTCATGATTGAGATTTTGCTAAGTGTACTCTTTACAACTAGAATGTTCGGGGGCGAAGCCGCGACGGGTAATGCTTGTATATATTATTTCAGTAGTATAGATCCCTCCTGTGGCGCTCACAAGCGACCGATCGTAACAGATGAGCGCACAAATGTAAGAGAATAGACTTTAGCAGTGACGAATTGCACTCTAATTTCATAAATACCTATAATTTCTTTAATAATGCCTTTTAAAGAAATGTACGAAATGTGCAATTTGCAGATACTGTTGCTGTAGGAAAATACGCTCCATAATTGCTTTCCAATTCACATTTTGGCCGCTGTGATACCTTTTTCATGTCATTTTAACATTCTAAGGTCCTTCCTTTATCATTTTGCATGGATTTCATAAACAGTAAATCAAAGGAATGAGTACGGTACTCAAATCGTATAATTTCATAAATATCGAATAACTGGTGAGAGTTACAGCTAAGCTATCAATCGATGGATTCTGCACTCAAACGACATTAACATAAATAACAATTTTTGTAAGAAATCTGTGATTTGCAAATACTGTTGCTGTAGGAAAATACGCTGCATCATTGCTGCTCAGTTCGCATTTTAGCCGTAGAGACGCCTGTTTCATGTCCAAACTATTAAACGTTAAGGGACACTAGGGTTGAGTTTTTCAATTTCCACATTTTATATCATAATGAGTTGAAATTTAAACTACATACTTTAAATAGTAACACTAATTCACATACTAAATTTGAAAACAATTGGATGAAATGTAATTGATTTTTTACTAATTATATTATTAAAATAGAATGGAAGACCGGCACTTTAGTTAAACTTCCGAAGAAGGTCGACTTGACAAATTGCAATAATTGGAGGGGAATAATGCTGTTATCTATTCCTAGCAAAGTGTTGTCACGAATCATCTTCAACAGAATGAAGGACTACCTTGAAATCCACCTAAGAAGAGAACAAGCAGGGTTTCGCAGAAACCGATCGTGTGTCGATCAGATTAATACACTCCGCATTATCCTTGAACAGAGCATGGAATTTATGGCCAGTCTATATCTAGTGTTTATAGACTTTGAAAAGGCTTTCGATTCAGTAAACAGAAGAAGCATGTGGAAAATAATTGCAAATTATGGTATTCCGGGAAAGGTTATCAGAGTTACGCAAGAAATGTATAACGGATACTCGTGCAAAGTAATGCACCAAGGGAAATTGACACCATCCATTGAAGTAAGAACAGGTGTAAAACAGGGGTGTGTTCTCTCTCCATCAATCTTCCAAATTGTGATAGATGAAGTGATGAGGAAAACAAATGAAGGTAAAAGAAGAGGAGTAAGTTGGAATTTAACAGATCAACTAGAAGATATAGATTTTGCTGATGATGTGTGTCTCCTCTCACAAAGCTTTCGGCACATGAATGCCAAGCTGAAAGATCTACAGGAACAGGCAAGAAGGCTAGGGTTAACTGTAAATTCAGGGAAGACCAAATCGCTAAGATTAAACGTAACAAGCGATAGGAAGTTTCAAATAAACGGAAGAAACGTAGAGGATGTTAAAGAATTTACTTATCTTGGTAGCATCGTTTCTAAAACTGGAGGAGCAGAAGAGGATGTGAGCAGCAGGATCAAGAAAGCAAATGCAGCCATTATCCAGTTGCATCCTATCTGGAAAAGCAATGAGATTTCCACACGTACTAAACTCCGAATATTCAATAGCAATGTAAAATCAGTATTGCTATACGGATGTGAGACTTGGAAAGTAACAAAATCTATCATAAAGAAAATCCAGACCTTTATAAACAGATGCTTGCGAAGAATCTTGAGGGTGTTTTGGCCAAATGTAATATCCAATGAAGAACTATGGAATCGTACAAACGAGAAGTGGGTTGGACATATACTGCGCAAAAACCAGATGGCAATAGAGAGGCAAGCCCTGAGTTGGAATCCTCAGGGACATCGCAGAAGAGGAAGACCGAGGGAAACTTGGAGGAGGACAGTGGAGAGGGAAGATGCAGAAGCGGGGAGAACGTGGGGAGAAGTGAAGGCAATGGCACGCAACCGAGTCCGATGGCGATGCTTCGTTGAAGCCCTATGTTCCAGCGATGCGAACAACAGGACTTAAGTAAGTAATATTATTAAAATATACCGTGTAATCAAAATGCTCCATGTGCATTAGAAATTGTGTAAAACGCTTGATATTTTCATTACATATACATAAAACTATTCTTAATATTATAACATTGAGACATTTCAGGAAAGTGATACATGTATGCTATCAGATTAATTTTTTCTTGATGTGCCATCATGTTTTATGATTTTTGATAATTTTTCATTTTTTTGTGTGTGTAATTTACTAAGTGACTGGAGATATCGCAATGTTATCTTACAACACATGTACGTATTTCTGAATATCCAGTGATTTTTATAGTAAAATTTGTGAATATCTCATGCACATGGAGCATTTTGATTACCTAGAAATGTTGTTTGGAGATAAGAGCATTTTTATAAAACCGCATGCTATATTAACCAGTTTGGCTCACCCAATGAAACTTTTTTGGAAATAATCTGAAAGATACAATGTTTTGTTGTAGAGATAAAGAGCATAGAGACCTTTCGTTTGAGTTAACCTACGACTTTCTAAGATTTCTATTTTTAAAAGTATAGCCTACTTTCTATGATTTGCCTTCCATCCTTTTACGCAGAGGATATTTAAAATGTCGCTGAGCCTTTAAAAAGGCAGTGCATGAAAACTTTGTTACTGAAATGATCCACAGGGGTCCATAAGATATGGGAAAAACAAAATACATTTATTTTGTCATTTTTGCCTAAAAACTCAGCCCTAGTGCCCCTTAATTCGTTTACAGGTTCGCTATCAATCAATGGACGCGGCACACAAATGCCATTAGCAGTCACGAATTGCATTCTAATTTCATAAATATCGATTTTTGTAAGAAGTGTGCGATTAGCAAATACTGCAGCTCTAACATGCTGCAATTCATGAGTTGTTGTCTAAAACCTTAAAACTATTAAACGTTAATTCTCTTACAGATTTTTAGCCTATTTTCATTTTATGAAAAAAAAATAGGCTTATGAGATCACCCTTTGTGCGTGTGTGTGTGATTCTTGAGTGTGTCCCCCTAATAACTTCTAAACGGCTGGAGCGATTTCAATGAAACTCGGTAAGATCATAGAACCATTCTGGCCAACACCGACAGTGCCCTTCAAATTTTGTTATGTCTCCCCAATCCAACATGGTGGCCGTGCGAAATATTTCACTAGCATTCAGTATCTCCGAAACTATTACCGATATCACCCTGAAATTGTATACGATGATAAAGGGCACTACTAGAAGTTCACCTATGAGACTTTCAAAAACCTGGTAACTACAAAGCCAACATGGCGGGCAAGCGCAAATGAGTCATTTAAATAGACTTTTCTCGCGATTTAACCATCCAAACGTAATGAAACTTGGTACAGCAAATGTTTATACACATTTTAATGCACAGGCGTCTAATTTAGTCCAATTGTTTACATAATCTCAAGATGGCGGCTGTGCGAAATATTTCACCGGCATTCTATATCACCGAAACTATTACAGATATCACCTGAAATTTTGTACGGTGATAAAGGACACTGGTACAAGTTTATCTATGTAACGTTCAAATACCTGTAAAGTACAAAACGAACATGGCGGCCAAGCGAATTTGAAACATTTTAATAGACTTTTCTCGTGATTTAACTCTATGAGCACAGTGAAATGTGGTACTTTAAATGATTATACATATTGTAATGCACTGCCATCTAATTTAGTTCAATTGTTTACATAACCTCAAGATGGCGGTTGTGCGTAGTTTTAAAATTAAGTGTTTATTTCTTGTGTCGTAATCATGCAATCGAAGTGAAAGTTTGAATAATGAAGCTACGCAATAATATTCCCTTAATGGTACATAACTCTATGGCCGATACATATAACAATCTAAAATGGCGAGGATCCGAAATATTTAGACGGTACTCAATATCTACGAATCTTTTACAGCAATCAAACTGATTTTTTATGTTCATAGAGGCTATGAACATAAGTTCACCTATAGGACTTTCAGTAACCTGGTGAGCACAAATCCAACATGGCAGTGACGCGAAATATACATATTAAAATGGACGTTTCTTACGATTAAACCATCCGAGTGCAGTGAAACTTTGCACGTTAAATGCTTATACAAATGTTAATTCACAGGCATCTAATTTATTTCAAATGTTTTCATAACCACAAGATGGCAGTTGTGCGAAATTTCAAAATTAAGTTTTTGTTTCTTGTGTCGTAATCATGCGATCGAAGTGAACTCTTGAATAATGAAGCTACACAATAATTGTTTTTTATGGTACATAACTATATGGCCTATGCAACAACAATCCAAAACGGCGACCATCCATAATATTTAGACGGTTCTCAATATCTAAGAATCTATTACAGCAATCAAACTGACAATCAGTAAGTTGAAAGAGGCCATTAATATTAGTAGGATATATGAAAATAGGCTATTTTGTTCTTCACGGAACTACTTGTTTAATGTTCATAGAGGCAATTAACATAAGTTCATCTATAGCACATTCAATAACCTGGTGAGCACCAATCCAACATGGCGGCGAAGTGAAATATACATATTTAAGTGGACGTTTCTCGCGATATAACCATCCGAGTGCAGTGGAACTTTGTACAATAAATGCTTATACTGTACTAATGTTAATCCACAGGCATCTAGATTTCATAACCACAAGATGGCAGCTGTGCGAAATTTTAAAATCTCGTTTTTATTTCTTTTGTCCTAATCATAGATTGACGTTTGAATACCACACGTACACGATAATCTTCATGTAATAGTACATAAATGAAAATCCAACATAGCGAGCATCTGAAATATTTAGACGGTTCTCAATATCTACGAATCTATTACAGCAATCAAACTGACAATCAGTAAGTTGAAAGAGGCCATTAATATTAGTAGGATATATGAAAATAGGCTATTTTGTTCTTCACGGAACTACTTGTTTAATGTTCATAGAGGCAATTAACATAAGTTCATCTATAGCACATTCAATAACCTGGTGAGCACCAATCCAACATGGCGGCGACGTGAAATATACATATTTAAGTGGATGTTTCTCGCGATATAACCATCCGAGTGCAGTGGAACTTTGTACAATAAATGCTTATACTGTACTAATGTTAATCCACAGGCATCTAGATTTCATAACCACAAGATGGCAGCTGTGCGAAATTTTAAAATCTCGTTTTTATTTCTTTTGTCCTAATCATACGATTTACGTTTGAATACCACACGTACACGATAATCTTCATGTAATAGTACATAAATAACAATCCAGCATGGCGAGCATCTGAAATATTTAGACGGTTCTCAATATCTACGAATCTATTACAGCAATCAAACTGACAATCAGTATGTTGATAGAGGCAATTAATATTAGTAGGATATATGAAAATAGGCTATTTTGTTCAACACGGAACTACTTGTTTAATGTTCATAGAGGTTATTAACATAAGTTCATCTATAGCACATTCAATAAGCTGGTGAGCACCAATCCAACATGGCGGCGAAAGAAATATACATATTTAAGTGGAACTTGGTACAATAAATGCTTATACTGTACATATGTTAATCCACTGGCATCTAGATTTCATAACCACAAGATGGCAGCTGTGCGAAATTTTAAAATCTCGTTTTTACTTCATGTATCCTAATCATACGATTGATGTTTGAATACCACACGTACACGATAATCTTCATGTAAGAGTACATAAATAAAAATCCAACATGGCGAGCATCTGAAATATTTAGACGGTTCTCAATATCTACGAATCTATCACAACAATCAAACTGATTTTTTAATGTTCAATCAGACTGAAATTTTGTATGTTGATAGAGGCAATTAGCATGAGTAGGATATATGAAAATAGGCTGTATAGTTCTTCACGGAATTACTTGTTCTTCTATTATAATCCTATTGGGGAAAGTGTGGTTTCTGATTTCTCGCATGGGTCCGCTAGTTATACTGTATATGTATATAAATCTTAATATTGTGTGTAGAGTTGAGGGTTCAAACGCATGAACATTGGCAACATCGCATCGCGTACTGCTGCTTTTATTGTTACTGCCGTTATATTTGGGGTCACATGTGTATTGGGGGTGGCCTAGTGTGTAATTAAAGGCGCAGCATACATTCCACATTCACGCCCTGCTACTTTATTCTCGCATGAAATGAAAAGTTGCGAGCTCTCGTGAATATAGTGCTTACGTGCTCAACAATCTGTGGCTTCCAGCAATTCCAAATTCCCAACCTGAATTTCTATAACAGTATTAGTTATGGATTGATTGTCGCAGTCGCGATAAAAGCGATACATGGTTTAGAGAAAAGAAAAAGAAAATGTATTTGCGAATAGGATCGTAAATGTATCTAAAATTCCAATATTATTCAAGCCAATTTTCACGATAAATATCTTTCATCTCGAAATGAACTATTACGGCGAAAAAAAAAAGAGATTTGTTGGAATTTTGTATTCATTACATATTTAATAATCCATGGACCTCTTAAACATTTATATATAAATTCCAGACAATTGCCATAGCAGGGACGTTTAATTGAACGCCTGTAGGCTGCCATCAAGTTCCTTCCAGAACTAAAGAATTTTCTACTGAAGGTCTCAATGTATCCGATTCTGGAATGTGTGGATAGGTTAGGAGAAACGCGACACAGTGGCTAAATATTGTTTATAAAATAAAAACCACTTGCGGGTTGAAGAAGAATGTGTAACTACTAAAAGACTGCGTCTATCGATGGTTCGTACGAAGAAAACAAAACTAGAAAAAACGGAGTTTGTAATAGATAGGCTACTACAAAAATTCTGCTGTGTGCAAATATTCCAATTGAATAGGTGGATCACCCATCAGTTAGAACTAGGCTTCAGAAGGTGAGTAATTTACACGAAATTATCGTAATAAAACGCAAAATTCAATATTGATATCGTGATTTTTTTTATTAGAAATCAGTGCGAATTTTTGTGGTCTTCAGTTATGGACCATCCATTAGGATGCTTTTTATTTGGTTGTTTCCAGAGCTATGGGTTGTGGGTTCCACATCAGTTGTTAGCACGTGAAATGACGGGATATAACAATACTTCTTAAAGACCGGGTGAGTTAGCCGTGGTCGTTACGGCATGGCTGCAGGCAGTCGCTTATATCCGGGAGGCGAGGAGGTTCGAATCCTCCCGCCAGCAACTTTGAAGATGGTCTTCTGTGGTTTCCCATCTTCCTTCCAGGCAAATGTCGGGGTTGGTCCCTAACTATAGGCCAGAGCCAGTACCTTCCAACTCCTCGTCCTTACATTCAAACTTTCCTCCCCAGAGAACACTCCACATGCAACAGTACTTGTAGCTCACCCATTTGGTGTTCGCCTCGAAGCAGATACAAAACTGGTGATCCGAACATGTCCTCGGACACTCCCGGCACTGAAAGCCATACGATAAAAAAACACTTTACGAGCCTTACAGTAGTCGCATATGATGTATAACGTCTGACATAGAAGATACCTCACATGAAATTGTTGATACACCGGTAATGTATGTCTACCCCTTATTATTCCCGTTTTTCTACGGGGTCGGGGATGAGATGCGATCGAAGTATTTGTGGCAGATGGTTTTTACGGCCGGACGCCAACCTCACGAGAGGAGTTAATGAGAGATGAAATGAATGAAGGTGAATGAAACTGGGTAAGGATGTGGAAGCAAGCGGCCGTGGCCTGTCAGGAGGTACCGTCCCACCATTTGCCTGGAGTTGAAAATGAGAAACCACGTAAAACCATTTCAAGGACAGCAAATAGTTGATACACCGATATTTTATAATATTCTTGGTACAAATATTAATCTATTGTAAAAGGGAGTGTTTTACCGATATTGTAGTTTATAATACGGAACTAATTTTATTAGAGGTTTTGTAGCTTCCACCAGCACTAGCCTAAATAAAGAATACGATGTGGATCAACTAGATTAATAGACGCGACACCGCTCATAACCTTAAATTCCCTATAAATAGGCCAACCTGCGAGTAAATGCAATGTGCACAGCAGTAGATCATGAAAGGCTTGCCCAGTTCCCGGATCTCTTGACTCTTGTAAAATGAGTCATATTGATATGATAAATATCGTTTCAAACGATAATCTGGTGGCATTAGAACCCTAGATTTCTAGATTCACAGTCAATGACGCTAACCCCACGGCTATTTCCACCACACTAATATTAGGTACAAGATGGAGACTTATTTTCACGTACCAATAATACAGTACTGCATCACGGAATTAAGTTTCATTTATATTTTAATTGTTTCGATAAAGTTCCTGCGTGTAATTTAGTTATAATGCCTTATGAATAGGCCCTCTTGTGAGTAAAGAGAATGTATTCAGCAATAGGTCATGAAGGCTTGCTCGGTTCTCGTATAAACATAACGTATTAGGCCTATATTATATTGATGACTGCATTACCGTTATGTGGGTTAATATTTTAATAGCCATTGTGCAGAAACATAATACCGGCAATGCCGACTACTTACAATGTTTGATATTAAAGAATTTTATCATTTAAATACTGATACGAAGACTTCGAACATGTGCCATGTGCTTTATTTCAATCACTTGACACCAGAGTTCGCATGAGCGTTTACCGTCCGAATGAAAGTGTTCAGCAATGCGATCCAGCTGGCAGTGCGTCTTACACACTTCCGTTCGATCCACCACTGCCAGCTGGATCGTCCGATCCACTTCCGTCCCTTTTTTCAGAATCACTCCCACAAATATCCAGCAACCGAGTGGAAAGATATTACACATCAAAAAAAAAACCAAGACGTTCAGTAAAGAACATATAGCCTACTTTTTCCCTAATGCATGGGTATTTTTATAACTCTTTGTCCTTTTCAAGGAGTATAATTGTATGTTGGTTGTAGTAGCTTGTTGAACTACAACGTGCTATACGGATACTAAACATGAATATGAGGTGCCCTTTGCTAGTGCTACCTCTGTAAATAAATTCATTCAATTTGGTTTCACCGTGTTTGAATTGTTATGGGGAATCAATTTGCACACATACATGGCCACTATCAGCAAACTATTGGGCTGATGACCTTATAGTTCAGTCAAAAGATGTTTCCCACAAAAAGATATGTTGTTGGAAAATTTGGTAGAGATCAAATGATTGGGTTGGTCGTAATTTGATTTAAGCTTTTAACATTTGGGTGGCCGCCATTCCGTTTCCGTTAAGATTGAGGCGATAGAAAACAAGACACTGAGGTGCGATTTGCTAGTGCTACCTCTGTACCAAATTTCGTTCAATTCGGTTTTACCGTGTTTGCATTGATAGGGGGAATCGATTTGCTCACATACATGGCCGCCATATGCAAACTATTGGACTGCTGACCTTGTAGCTTGCTCAAGGAACGCTTCTCACATAAAGATATGTTGTTGCAAAATTTAATAGAGATCAGATGATTAGGTTGGTCGTAATTTGATTTAAGATTTTTACATTTGGGTGGTCACCATTACGTTTGCGTCAAGATGGCGGCGATATAAAACATAACACTGGAGTGCCCTCTGTACCAAATTTCGTTCAATTCGATTTCACTGTGTTTGAATTGATAGGGGGAATCGATTTGCACACGTACATGGCCGCCATCTGCAAACTATTGGGCTGATGACCTTGTAGTTTAGTCAAAGGACGTTCGGCATATGAATATATGTTGTTGCAAAATTTGGTGCGGATCGGATGATTAGATTAGTCGTAATTTGATTTAAGCTTTGACATTTGGGTGGCCACCATAAAATTTCCGTCAAGATGGCGGCAATATAATACACGACACTGAGGTGCTCTTAGCTAGTTCTACCTTTGTACCAAATTTCGTTAAATTCGGTTTCACCGTGTTTGATGTGATAGTGGGGGACAGACATTCAGAGTACACACACTCACACACACACACAGACACACAATTTTTGACCCTGTGTAAATCTCATAAGACTACTTTCATTTTTTGCAAAAATCGAAAGTAGGCTAAAAAGATAGTCAGTCAGTCTGAGTGACTAGACTTTATATCTTTTCAAATGACACATGCTACACATGTTAGAAATGCTCAAGAGGGCGTCTCACTTCGCTGGAAGCCCCAGGACTCTTTCAACAGACTCCATTACCCATTAACTTAGGCTTACCGCTCGAGGATCGGAGAGCGGGAGGTGCACTCTGCTGCATGACGTCACGCACTCGCCGTCTCCGTATCGCAAAACGCCAGACCCCAGGAGTAAACTCAGACTCGGTGCATATGCACTGAACAACATGATGACGTCATACACGCCGTAACCGTAACGCATAACGGTAGACCAAAGCATAACGTTTAAGTCGACAAGATCATTTGTAATGATAAAAACCTATTAAGGAAGGAGAGATGCTTGCTTTCAATGACCATGTTTGCGGGTACGACTCCCGGTACAGTCAGTTGGTATTTGGGTGTGCTATATAAGATACGCGTCTGGCTAAAATAGATTTAAGAAAAATAATGGGTATGCCGGGGTCTCTAAACCACGGTTGTTGTTGTTGTTGTTGTTGCCTAATTTAGGAACTGCGACATCGAAGGCATATAGATCCGTGTATATAACTTGTGTTTTCAACGTGGCTCTAATAGTCTGTGTATTTTTAAATTGGGGGCAGAATTGGGAATGAACCATATGGGTATGTCTACAAGTGAAGAAGCCACGGAAAACCACTTCCAGAACGGCTGAGTTTGTAATCGAACTTTCTTCTTCTCTGTTGTGCCTCACGAGGCTGAGTTTACTCCGTTTCATTCCTCAGCCCAAAATTATAATTTCTAGACAGAACCAGGAATCGAAACTGGACATTCGGGACGACACGTGCACTACTAGGGGGTCACGCTTAAAAGTGACGTGATGTGGATAACGTTATTATTTTTATATTTATTTACTCAACTTACGTTTGGTAACATGACTCAATTGGTAACATTACATACAAGACACGAATATGAGTAAAGTCACACTTTAAAATGTCTATAGCATTCATTTTCGAATTATCTAACAAGGGCGTTGAATAGTTTATCTTTTTTATCATTTCAAATGATCTTGTCGACTTTGTCTTTACGCTGGGGTCTGGCGTTACGTTACGGTGACGGGACGAAATTTACCCAGATGCACTGAGGTGTGTGATGTCATAGTACCGCTTGGTGAATGTGTTCCCCGACAATCTCTACTTCGTTAGTATAAGACAAAAATCCCCGATTCTTGGATGTCACGCGTAATCTCGAGAACCACTGGATGGATTTTGATGCGGTTTCCATCATTCTGTAAAGGATATCTCGAGGAAAGATTCTGTAGAAAATAATTTATGTATGATCAAAGGAAGCCAAGCAGTAACGATTTCAGTGAAAAAGTCGAAAACAAACTTGGCGTCCGTGCGCTTCATAAGCTTACTCTGGACAAACCGTTAACAATATCAATATACTATGAGCGTAAGAATTGGTCAGCATGAAAAGTTCTACAAAAAAGTCCGGGAGAGCATATCTCTATCTTCAATACATCACCCACTATAAGTTTTTTAGACTGGATGGAAGGGGCACGTCCCCGCGCGCTCTGGTGAGCGTGACGGCATCCCGCGCGCTTGACCTTGCTTTGCCCTTGGTTCGCACTTGCCGTTCGCGAGTAATTTGAAACAAGACAAGCAAGATAATATGTATTATGCAGATAATTTTCTAACATGTCAAGAGTGTTTGGCTTCGAGCGAAGCGAGAAGCCTCCAGCCTTTCTAGCATTTGTCAGCATTTGTAGCATTTAAAATGATACTAAATCTAGTCTTTCAGACTGACTGTCATTTTTCAGTAATGTTATCTTACACGTCCCCTTTTCACAAGAGGGTCCAAGAAAATCCTCTAACGATGCTGCTGGTCTTCAGAATTGCAGCCTTTTGTGCAATAGTGTGGGTGTATACAATTGTGGCTAGATTTACTGTAAAGGATTTAAGCGTCAGGCCAGTGGGAGAAAGGACGAAAGGAAGGGTCGTCACATTATTTTGTCTCCAAATTCTCGCTACCTCTATAGCTAGAGGAGTATATTTATCAATCTTCTCTCTGTATTTATGGTGGATATTATGGTCATTCAGAACAGATATTGCAATCAAGTACGTGTGATGGTTCTTCTTATCAGTTAAAGTTAAATCTGGTCTATTATAAGGAGTTGTTTTGTCAGTTTGAA
Source organism: Meconema thalassinum (assembly GCA_946902985.2). NCBI lineage: Eukaryota > Metazoa > Arthropoda > Insecta > Orthoptera > Tettigoniidae > Meconema > Meconema thalassinum. Next base: position 298,990,498 of record OX336396.1, on the reverse strand, counting down.
TAGTGCGATCCCAATACAGCTTGCAATCTTAGTTTTCCAGCACACATTCTGGAGAATATTTATTATTATTATTGTTTATTTTGTGCATGCGCTTACACATTCCCAGTATATTTCCTGTGAAGAAAACATTGACAATCCCAGGTATACGAGTACATCATAAGTAGCAAATTCTCGGTGATTGCATTCAGTACATTCTTTATACTTTTCCCTCACACCTTCGGGCCTGATTAACCAAAAACAGCTATGCTACACGTCTGCATCAGTTTATTCTTCTTTCTTTCTTTCTTTCTTTCTTTCTTTCTTTCTTCGTTTAGGCCAGCTATGGACCACGTCATTTCAACTGCTTCCGTCCTTGGGCCTTGATCTTAGCCCAGTGTTCACGCATTCGCTGCCTGTGAGACTCCTTTCTTCCGACCACTTCTTGTTGGTTATTAATTTCGCTTTTTCTTGGAATTGGTGGTGTGCTCCAAACTTTTCCTTCAAAGGGTCACGTTCCATAATGTCTGCGTGGGTGATCCCTACTTCGTGTAAATCCTTGTCTACCTCACAAAACCAGGGGCCCTTGGTCTTTTTGTTAAGAAATAGGTAAATATCCGATTGGTGATTCGGGTTTCATACGAGTTAAGTGGCCATAGAAAGATATGCTTCTCTTCCGAATTACTTGAGATATCCTTTCTACATGATGGTACAGCTCATTGTTAAGCCGTCTCCTGTATTCACCATTGTCTCTCAACGGCCCTAAGATCTTCCTCAGGATCTTCCTTTCCTTGGCTTCCAATTTCTCAACCAGAATTCTTCCTATTCATTGCCAGGCAATCTGCTGCGTACAGCGCCTCAGGTCGGATAACTGTACGATAGTGTCTTAGTTTGGCATTGCGGGACACAGTTCGCTTGTTGCACACTCCTTCCGTTAGCTGGTCGGCCACTTCCATCTTGATCATTCTTGACGTCAAGGCTTCCTTCTCTGATATGTTGGGCTCGATCCACTCCCCTAGGTACTTAAACTTTTTCGCCTGACGGACATTTCCATGTTCAACATTTAATTCTTTGACTGCAGGGCTAATATTAGTCAAAAACTCGGTCTTCTCAAAAGAAATTTGTAAGCCTGCCTTTGCCGCTTGTATTCTGAGTTCATTGACTTAATTGTGGCTGTGTCTAGGGAATCAGTTTATTATTATTATTATTATTATTATTATTATTATTATTATTATTATACCGATTTATTTATTGTTCTTCATGTTACAACAGTATTGAGTTAAAATACGGACTAACTTTCAGAGTTCATTCTTCATTTAATTTCAGAATCGTCGCACTATATGTCAAGTGTCCAAGATCACCGACTATTGGATCTGTCCCTGATTGTGAGCCATTCCAAGAGCCTGTAGTTGGTCCACCAGTCTTTAAGGTACAATTCTAGTTTCAGACAGAATGAGAGGACGGATGTACACTTGGTTAAGCATCCACATTCGTTTAATTTCAATGACCATTTCGGTGTATTTATTGACCTTTTGGTCATAGGTAGTTTGAAGGTTGTGGTTGAGTGACACGCAGTTTCTTTCTTCAGCCGATCAAGGAGGAGAATATCAGGTCGGTTGGCTTTGATGGTTTATCAGTGCGGATTTCGCTGTCGCAGTATAATATTGGGGTGTCTCATAAGTAATGCCGTCTTTTATTTTAAGTTTGGTGTTTTATAGGTAAGGCTAGGATTTTTAGGTAAATAAATATTTTTTATGTTAATACATATTTTAAGCATTTTTTCTATAAATATATAAATTCCTGCTTTTCACTCATTAGCACATAGAATGACATAATATATTCTTTTAAAATCAGTATGCTAGATCTTTCAGTTTATTGCATTTTTGTCCTGTGTTACTTCAATGGGGAAGAACCTGTCAGCTATCTAATGTTCATGCAGAGCCAATGTCAGCTTGCAGCTGTGATATTCTTAACTTGTTGCCCCGTGCCACTCACTGAGGAAGCCGGGGATTTCCTTGTCCATAGCCATATTGCACCTCGTGCTAAACCTCCCCCTCTCGCAGCTACCTGGAACAAGTGTCACTCACATGCAGTTCATTTCTGGCACTGTGAAGTGTAAGGAAATTCTACGATACCGAAAGTAAAAACAACTACAAATTATCGTCTGTTACAGAATTTAAAGATAATTTTGCTTCTGATGGGAGCATTCTGTTCTGCCAACCATATGGGAAAGCAATCAAGGCTGAACAGCCATCTCAAGTTACACAACCCCTCAAGGCAAGAAACATATTGCCGCAGTTTTGCGCCTTCAGAATAAGTGTTTTGCGATAATCGTCTGTGATTTGTGATGGACAACCTGAAGATGTATCTCATTGTGTATTGTAATGCTTCAGCAGTCAGTGAGTACTGCATATTGTTTATATTCACATTAATAAACTAAATTGTAATTACATATTTTTATTTTTGTCACATATTTCAGGTATTGTTAATACATAAATAATAAATATTTTCCCAATTTTTAGCACCTAAAAATCCGAGCCCTATTTATAAGATAGAATTGATTCTCTTTAGTTCGCCAATGCTATTTACAGGAGGCCAAGACTAGAATTGCGTATATTGCGAGAATGTATCAGTCGTCAGTTGCTATATTGTCAGATACATTAAAGAAGCTGTAGATCTGTACCTCATGAATTGACCCCAGAACAGGCCCAATGTAGAGTGGAAATCTGTCGTCAGGTTATCGGTAACGCCATCAATGATAGATTTATCAGGAGAATTGTTACATGTGGTGAAGAATGGTTCTATTACCGTCACGCTGACAGAGGCTCAGTTCCCGTCAGCCTGGGAAAGCCATCGTTAAATGGGAACGGATTGGCCCCTAAGTGATGTTGTGTGTCGGGTGCAATTTTGAAGGAGTGATTCACTGGGAGGTTTTTTCAAACGGGCGTGCAGTCAATGCGGATCTTTATTTTCAACAACTGGACAGAGTTAATGAAATTTTGAGACGGAGATATCCAGCATTAATGAACCGAAATAGAGTTCTCTTGCAGAAGGGCAATGCGAGACATCATACTGTAGGAAGAAGCATAGCAGGAATTCAGGATTTGGGAGGAGTCAAAGTCCTACCACATCCATCATCTTGCGTCTTCAGATTACCATCTTTTTGATCCATGGCCCATTTCTTGCATGGAAGACATACCGAATCTGTGGAAGTGGTTCTCGCCGAATTCTTCGCATCATAACCCAGAGAACCTCGCTGAAAGATAGCTCTAGACCATAGAATCTGATAGTCTATACTTTGAAGAATAGTTCAATTTCTTGTCAGAAAGCTTTCAAAACAGAATAATCTTTAAATAACGACATTACTTATGAGACATCCCCTGTAAGTGGGTTCCATTGTCCGAAACATATTTTGGTTGGTACTTATAATATGGAAGCGAGGAGCCATCTAGTGTTATTATTATTATTAGTAGTAGTAGTAGTGGTAGTAGTATACAGTTTAAGATTTTTAGAGTTTGTTTATTTAAGGCAAATTTTACATTTCTGGTCCTGCTAAGCTTAAGATTGTCGGCAGGTGCCAATTATAATGAGTTACAATATATATTTTAACAAAACAATTATATTTACTTGTATACAGTCCAATCTCTCACCTTTCAATTATTTTATACAGTGCCGCTAATAGTAATTCACAAAAATATTCAAACACCTCATAACAATTAATTATGGTTAAAATGATTATAATATATATATTAATACAATAAAGCAATTGTAGTAAATTATAATAGTTTTTATTCCTACCTTAATACAACAATTATCTCGTTACTTAACATGAATTACAAATGTTACTCTCATGTTCAATTAATTTCTCTTTTCATATTGCCACAGTCTATGAATACGAGTCTATTGTATATACAAGCAGTTGCCCACTTTGTTTAAGGAGTTATTTAATATCCAACCATTTATATATTTTTTTGTTTCTGTCGTACTGTCAAAGACCAACAGTGAATGTGGTAGCTTGTTAAATAGAAATGGTGCCATGTAAGCTAATGATCGTTTGCCAAATTCATAACATAACAAATTTATTGACGAACTCAGCGATCCGGTTATTTAAAACGGTAGTGGCGCCAGTCGTTACTTATGGAATTGCATGAATTTGGAAAAAACTCAAGATAAGCGACTTGAAAAGACTTGAAAAAGTGAAGACATTGTTCATGAAACGAGTATTAGGAGTCACAAAAACAGTGCCTTCACGGCTAGTTCATGAACTAATGAGGGAGACCTACGTTATAGAGGATGTTAGACTACACCAATGGCTGCCAACTATAGGAGCCTACCAGGATCTGGTTAACATTCGAGAAAAAATAAAATAAAATGGAGTTAGAAGTGGAGTTCTACACCGCCTCAGCAATGATAGATGACGGATGGAAGAAGGAATGCCAGTCCCGGAGACAGGTTATCACAATAACTGCAATTCACGGATTCCATCACAAGATATGCAATATCAAAACATACCATAAACCGACTGAAGATTGTCAATGTGTGCTGTGCGGGCAGACCTGTGACAAATATCACATATTCACATGCGTAAAGAGGACAAAATCGCTTACAGAATATAGCAAAGAATAATCTGTTCTTTTGGATGTGCTTCAATATGTGTAAATTAATGCTCCACTCGAGCGCACTTTTTTTTTTGTTAAAAATTATTTGTTTTAGGAATTACAAAATGTGAGATCTTAAATTTTGTTTCCTTTCGATGTTTTGAATGTTCATTGAAAGTACTAGTAGTAGTATTGCTGTCACTGCTACAATCATTATGACCAAATATTTGCATTGGTTATAAAATCACAAATAAATGTGCCTTTTCTGTATGCATAAAAAATGGTACGCAATGGTGTGACATGTGAAATGACGGATTCAAATATTCTATAGAGTCGTTAGAATTGAAGATGTTATTAACTGTGCATATGGAAGCAGGTTGTTAGATTGTATTGCTCGATAAACACGAGGCCTTGTTGCATAAAGCTAACGACTGCAAAGAAAGGGGTAACTTTAGCCCTGTCTCACCCCCTTCGTAGCAATCCTCTCGAGAGCTACTAATGGCCAACATTTGGGGCGAGCCACAAAACAAAACAAATCTTGCTTCTGCAATCAATTCTCTCGTGTGGAATAATAAAACAGAGTAGCATATTTCAAGGGGATACGTTAACATGTGCGGCTTTCTCCCACCTCGAGCGCATTAATTTCGAGCGAAGCTATCCACTTTAGGTCACACAAAACCTGCTGCAAATTCCAGTTCTTTTTCACATCCCCCGGACTGTCTCTCCGCTAACACAAGTCTCCGCAATGGTTTATACAGAGTGTAACTTATGGAACATTCATGGGCATGATATTCTTAATAATGTAAGAGGGAATTTTCCTTATACCTTTTCGTGAACGGTTTCGTTTAATAGCTTCCTGTGACGTAATGCAACAATATGTTACTGATGAACATTGCTAATATCAGCATTTGAAATTCCCAAAAAAATGTAGGACGTATCAACACACTCTTAAATAATAATAATAATATTTTTGATGTCTAACATCTTTCCACTCGGTTGCTGGATATCTTTGTGGGAGAGATTTTGAAAAATGGGACGGAAGTGGATCGGAACGATCGAGGTGGCACCAGCTGGCACACTTCCGTTCGATCGATCAATCGGGCACATGGTACATGTTCGAAGTCTTCGTATCAGTATTTAAATGGTAAAATACCTTAATATCAAACATTGTAAGTAGTCGGCATTGCCGGTATTATGTTTCTGCACAATGGCTATTCAAATATTAACCCACATAACGGTAATGCAGTCATCAATATAATATAATCGTTGTGGTTATACGAGAATTGAGCAAGCCTTCATGAATTATTACTGAATACATTCTCTTTAGTCACAAGAGGACCCATTCATAAGGCATTTTAAACTCAATTTCACGCAGGAACATTATCGAAAGAAGCAAAATATAAATGAAACATAATTCCGTAATGCAGTATTATTGGAACGTGGAAATAAGTCACCATCTTGTGCACAATATTTGCGTAGTCGAAATAGCTGTGGGGTTAGCGTCTTTGACTGTGAATCTAGAAATCTCGGGTTCGAATATCGGACGATGTAGATATTCTTGCTACCAGATTATCATTTTAAACGATATTTATCATATCAATATGACTCATTTTAACAGAATCCATAAGAAATTATGTGTTGGTCTGTGAATGAAGAGGCCTGATTATAAGGAATTTAAGGTTATGAGCGGTGTCGCGTCTATTAATCCACCGTAGTTGATACATATCGTATTCTTTATTTAGGCTAGTGCTGGTGGAAGCTACTAATCATCTAATAAAATGAGTTCTGTATTATAAACTACAATATCTGTAAAACACTCCCTTTTACAATAGATTAATATTTGTGCCAATAATAGTAAAAAATACCGGTGTATCAACAATTTCTCGTGAGGTTTCTTCTATGTCAGATGTTACACATCATATGCGACTGCTGTAAGGCTCGTAATTTTAGGTAGATTTCATTAGAAAGCTAACTATTGCAATGGGTCCCATGTTTAGACTTCCGGAAAATTTCAACATATCTTCGCGTTTCACATCCCCCAGACCCCAAAAACACCGTCAGTTCAAAAGTTTATATATAATTTATGTATGTACATATATATATATATATATATATATATATATATATATATATGTATATCAGTTTCTTGTGGACACGATAACTGCCGTAATTTTGCACCAATCACTTTGAATTTTTTACCGAATATGTATACCTATAAAATCTCGATCCAGTTCGTTACTGGGCTAAATCGGTCGAAGGGGGGTGAAAATGGGGGGCTATTTTCGAAAAAGTGAAATATTGCTATAAATCTCTTAATATGTGAAATATCGAATCCGTTCAACGTTCATACTATGTGTCGGATAAAGCCCAAAAATTTATGTTTGGTCAATGGTTGGTGCTATAAAAAAATCTTCAAAGGGGTGGGAAAATGTGGGTTTTTCGGGAAACATTAATCATATCTATCTTAATAAGCACAATATCAAAACCGTACAAAATGGACAATATTCCCCTAATAATTACCTAAAACTTTTGTCTGAAAGAATTTTTGATATGACCCACCATTACGCCAAGGGATGAGAAAAATGACTCCGGAATTATAAGAAAATGCCAAGAGCTATCAGTGGTTGCCATGGCAACACTACTAAATTGATGAGGGATGACCCATCAGACGGTGCCATGACAACGCACTTGCACGAGATCAGATTCAGTATTTCCATCTAAGTGTGAAGCGGCTTCGGTGACGTAACTGGTAGCATGCTGAACTTCTATGCCCAAGGTCGCGGGTTCAAAGCCAGCCGAAGTCGTCGGATTTTCTAAGAGCGCTAAAATCCCTCAGTATGCTTTCCTTTGGAGGGGAATTTCCAACGTTTGTTGCGAGTTTCTGGTTGGGGTGGCATCTAGTAGCAAAGTTCACAGCTAGGTGTCGTTGACGGTAGTACCTGGTAGCAACATTAGGAACTACCGCTTGAAATTGACCGTCTGCAGTCCTTACCTGAATTACAGACTAATACAGCCATCCCGAAGTACACGGGGTTACATGACCGCGTTGTCGCAGCCCCTAAACTGAGGAACCAACCAAAATCGCAGCGGGAGATATAATTTTGCGTGAAGAAGTAACAGACCGTTACATAGTTACACATCAGTGTCGAAACCTTGCATGAGGACAGTGTGACCACAAGTATAAAAATGGACCCCAAATGACAAGAAGGTTACCGTTCCCATAAGACAATAAAATGTTTACAATAAGCATAAAATGACGAAAAACAATGTTAATTAAGCTCCAATTATAAAATACCTTCTCGCAATAAATGAGGTCTGAACCTTCTACGAAAACCTGCATATTCTGCCTATTTTCGCCTATCCCCAAGTTTGTCTGGTGAAATCTACCTCCGCCTTCCGGCGTGCCGAGAGGACTTTTTTAAATTTATTTTTATTTTCGGAGGAGGAGGAGAAATGCATGTAAGCACATAGTGTTGACTCCTGGGTGGCAGACTACCGACTGAAACTCCCCCGGTGACTTACGTTACTTTTTGTACAAAATTAATTTCCCTTTCAGTCCAAGCGGCGTAAGTTAACATTTCAATTCTTTGTACAAAACTGAAGTCTTAACTCAACACGACTCGACAGTTTCATGTTGGCCGAAGCTGGGGTGATGGGCTTGCTCGATAGCTCGTAAACTCGCTTCGGATCTAGTAATTTAAAATTCCTCTGAAAGGAGATTGTTGAAAGAAATAGCCTATATACGAATTGAAACCAATGGCCATGTTTGAGGGCTCCCAGCATTTTCAAATTCAAGTAGTTCCAACGTTGGTTACCAGTTGATACTGTCAACAACACCTAGCGGCGAACGTTGGAACTTGATAGAATATTTGTAACTAGCCAAATACAACCTACAAATTTTGCTTAACACTACCAATTTCAGTGGTAGGTTCTTTAACGTGCCATAAATCTATAACATGGGCCGGCCGGCTTTACTTCCCCTCCAAAGGAAGGCATACTGAAGGATTTTAACGCTCTTAAAAATCCGACGACTTCGGTCAAGAATGCTAGCAATTACGCCAGTGTAGCCGCTATTGTTGGAAGAAATGAAAACGTAAAAACACTTATAATGAGCGGTGTATTAAACATAGAGATTTGCTGTTGGGGATTTATTTGTAGATCTTTCATTCTGAACAATTCCTACACCTATAGTATATAGATATTTTTAAAGGCGTATCCAGGGTAAGTTTAAAAGGCGCACGGACGTCAGGTTTTTCTTTCACTCGATTAACTGAGCGCGTTACTGCTTGGCTACCTTCAGTCATATATAAAGGTTTTTCTACTGAAACCTTTCTCGATAAATCCTTTGCAGAATTAGGGAATTTTAATTTCTTGGCCGTCAAATCCAATATACCCTCCTTTCCATTACTTTATCGGGAGGTGAAAGACTGTTTGAGCTTTTAGCTGTCGCAGTAAGGAAGCGCATGCATGCTTCATAAGAAGGGAGGTAGTGCACAGTTCGCTACTCCATTGGGGGTCCAGGCACGGACACCAAGAGACCGCTGATGAGCCAGCTTGGCATTCCCAAGCGAAACCCCACACAAAATAAGGCATAAACCTAGAAAAACTGCTGAGTTTTAATTCCTTGGCCGTGAAAGCCAATGCACTGTACCGAAATCAATTTAAAATGTATCTAGTAACATCTTCACACGTTATTCCATGCTCAAATATTAACTTCTAACAAGCTAATTTTTTGATTCACAAATTAACTTCAAGGTGATCATTGTGGGTTTTTTTCAGTGTTGCCTCATTAAGCAAGAGTTTAGTGCTTTTCAGTAGACACACGTTATAATGAACATAGGAATGCGATAAAATACGGAACACATTCAGCCGTATGCGAACATATGTGTGATGCGGGGCACAGCTTTACTAACATTGAGACGGACCTAAAAATAATTCATCACGAATCGAAAGGCAGAGCTCTTGACATAAAGGAAGCAATCGAGATACACCTAGCCAAACGAAACAATCCCAACAACCTAAATGAACACACGTTCATGGAGAGCTCACCCCTCTTCACGCTACTAAAAAGCACACCCTGTCGGAAACAAGACACAACTTAGCGATACAGCCAAGCTAGATAAATAAAAGGGGGGGGGGATTAGGGGGTTTTAATAGGTAAATGTTATCTGGATCAGGTGTACAATATACTTTTCTTCTGCAATAAACCAAGGCCTGTATTCGCGGCAGTATTAAAGGTGCCGGGACGTCCTCATAAGACCGGGTAAGCGCTTAGTTTGAATGGCTTATGGTCCGCGCGTGGCGGGGAATGTTCCACGGTCTTTGATAGTTGTAGACCCACCTCATTCAATAACATATATCTTATCTTGGTTGGCAACACCCCACATAAACACATCGCATTGACTCCGCACAACACATATGAACAGGGGGAAGAAAAGGGAAAATCCCGTGTCGTTGAGATAACAGCCCCTGTCATTCGACCACACCTGGAGTTACAGTGAACACGAAAACTGCGCGCAGCTCCAGCAAGGAAGACACCCGTATAAGTAGCCTGTAATATTACATTTTAACCATAGTTGATTTTTACAAACATATAATCACTCCAAATTACAAACTCCGGAAATCTATCACCATTTAGCATTTCACCTAACATCATATATACTGCATTTAGCACACACCGACAGTTGCAGTACCAATACTGCAACTAAATAATTGTACATATTGTAAATATTTTCAACTGTATTTTCAAACATAGATTTTATAGCCTAAGTGCAATAGATCAGATGTTGATCGCTTGACGATCGAAACTGGTCATCCTAGTGTATGTATTAATCGCATGTAATTTATTTCAGGATTAGAGCATAACCCATCTCTTTTGGGTACATTCGTGTTGACCGACTGAAAAGCACTAAACTCTTGTTCAACGTGGTCAAAAAGTTCACGTTAACATACGAACATAACAAAGGTCATGCTAACCTCAATAGTCAATATTTTCACTTAACTAATGCATTGTGTCCACAACATTGGCAATTCTCACGTTGAGTTTATTTTATGAAATATTTTTCCACATTAATCAAAATTACTTTTTAGTATATTTTTAACCTATTTTCATTTAATAAAAAATAGGCATATGAGATCAACTTTTGCCCGTGTGTGTGTATGTGTGCGAGCGTGCGTGCGCGAATGTTCGTGTCCCCCTAATAACTTCAAAATGGCTAGAGCGATTTCAATGACACACAATAAGGTCATAAAATTATTACGGTCGACCCCGATCATGCCCGTCAAATTTTATTACGTCTCACCAGTCTGTGCGAAATATTTGACCGGCATTCTTTAACTCCGAAACTATTACCGATATCACCCTGTAATTTTTTACGGTGATAAAGGGTACTACTTAACGTTCACCTATTTGACTTTCAAACACCTCTTAACTAAAATACGAATATGGCAGCCATGCAAAGTTGAAATATTTTAATAGACTTTTCTCGCGATTTAACCATCCGAACGCTGTGAAGCTTGGTACAGCAAATTACTATAAAAATTGTAATGCACTAACATCTGATTTTGTTCAATTGTTACATAACCTCAACATGTCGGCTGTGCGGAAATTTAAAATGAATTCCTTATTTCTTGTGTCCTAATCATGCGATCGAAATCAACGTTTGATTAGTGAGCCTACACAACAATCCCCATTCATAACTCTATTGTCTACACAAATTAAAATCCAACATTGCGGCCATAAAAAATATTTAGACGTTTCTCAATATCTATTATTCTATGACAGCACACTGAAATTTTGTATGCTGATAGAGGCTATAAACATAAATTCACCTATGAGACATTCAATAACCTGGTGAGCACAAATCCACCGTGACGGTGACGCGAAATCTAAATATTCAAATGGACGTTCCTCGCGATTAAACCATCCGAGCGCAGTGAAAATTGATCGGTATATGCCTCTATAACTGTTAATTCACTTGCATCTAATTCATATCAATTTGTTTCATAACGACAAGATGGTGCCTGTGCGAAAATTTAAAATTTCGTTTTTATTTCTTGTGTCGTAATCATGCGGTTAAAGTTTGAATAATTGGCCTACACCTACACAATAATCTTCATCTAATAGTACAGTACATAACTCTAAGGCCAATATATAAAATCCAACATGAAGACCATCCAAAATATTTGACGGTTCTCAATATCTAGTAATCTATTACAGCAATCAAACTGAATATTTGTATGTTGATAGAGGCAATTATCTTAAGTAGGGTATATGAGGATAGGCTATATAGTTGTTCACGGAACTACTTGTTTAATAATATACATTATGCAACTAACCTATAATGGCAATAATTAAGACACGAGTATGTTTATAAAACGAGCGTAAGCGAGTTTTATAATTTCCATACGAGAGTCTTAATTAACATTGTAGGCGAGTTGAATACGACTGTTTATGTTCGAGGATAATTATTATAACTATTTTATGTTCGAACATAAATATTCATAAATATCTGTCGATATTTAGGCAGATTTATGTACTGAACAGAGCGCATGGGACGCAGAGAATGCCTTGTATTTGACCATGGCCTCATCGATGACCCCACTATGACACAAGGCAACGCAGTGGAATTTAGATTAGAAGGCCTTGGAACTCAGCGCAGGTGCGATTCTATCGTTATCTAATTGGTCAAACAACTGTTTCTTGAGCTGTGATTGGTGGGAGAAACTCTTACATAATGAAAAATAGTGTTATAATGACCATCAAGATGATACAGTTTTCTGACATATAATAGTCAGGGTCGAACATAAATAGTTAAATTGTTTTAGAACTAGTTTTGGACATAACCTTTTTTATATAAACAATTAAGTATCACCCAGACTTGCAACTTCAATTTCTTTTAATTAGATTTGCTGACGAAGGTCATAACCGGTACATTGAATTACATGATTAATAATTTTATATGCTTGGTTAACGTGTCGGATTACCAACCCCAAGCGTGCAAGTTCGCTCCTGGCCGTGGTACGTGATTTTTTGAAAGGCGACAACAATCACGACATGGATGTCATACGTTGTTGGCATGTTAAAGAACCCATTTGAATTCAGTAGGCCGTGTTCAATGGCAAAATTAATCTCGGGATTTTCCGCCAACACAAAGTTCTTCCATTCTCTACTAGAAAGCGCTGTAGTGTCAAAGGAGCTTAGATATCTAACCTCCTTCACTTTCATAGTGTTCAAAGGAACGACAAAATTCGACATGCAACCTGCCCTCTGGGTGTCAATTAGCTAAGCTTGCACCCGGCATCCGAGGCCATACGATATTATTATTATTATTATTATTATTATTATTATTATTATTATTATTATTATTATTATTATTATTATTATTTGATATTACTTTATGTTATCTATTATATCTCTCACGATTGTTGCGTTTTCAGTTTCTAAGTTGTAACAGTTTTTATGGCTAGTCAAGTGATAAGGAGATCCCTTTACGTAACGTGTTTACCAGCGTTCACGTAATAACAGGTGTGTATATTCCGAGCGAATAACAATGTAACATTTCTGAGTTATTTTAAAGGCGAACATTCACCAGTAGTAACGTAGAGGGATGTTTTACGTCTATGACAGGTTTTATGGCGCTACGTGACGTGCTCAATGTGCTGGTTAAGTAAATGTGAAGGATGCCAGAGCGCGCGAATATTGATCCCCCCTGTCACTCCCGCATTGTGTGTCACCACTGCTGGGAGGGTGGTCTAGGCCCAGGGGATGCTTTTTATACAATTAACAGGGGAACCTTCATGATTGAATTCCAAGGTACTCCAGCCCATCCATCATCCAGCGCTAACAACGCTCGCTTTGAGGCGAGAATCTTCCCAATGTGCAGCCTGATATATCACACCCCCAATACAGGACCATAGAGTCATATTCAAACATTAGCACTTTTGAACCCATTGGTTCATTAGGGTATGGTGAATACAATCAATTTCTTCTCTTTTAATGTATTGTGTTCTCTGCATATTGAAATATCATTGGAAGTTTGTTATTGTCACATTACATTCAGTAATTGTTCCACTTTTGATCGACTGTTTTATGATGTTACGTAATTGAATTTCTCAACTTATAATTGCATTACGGTTGGATTATCTATGTCAAAATATTTTACATATCCCATTATTAGGCTATATAATTACCTAGAAAATATACATTAACCATTTCGAACAACGGACGGAGATAACCAACAAACAGATTCGAGCAGGTCTATGTCCTGAAGCAAACGTTACCCATGTCAAAAAAAAAAGTCAACCCCTGGCACTATACAGTCCATGAAGGGTCTAGGGGGACCAAGCGACCGCTGCCCAGCCATTTGGCCTGCATATATTGGGGTTACGCGTGATCAGCGCATCGGGTCGCTTCGGCCGTTAATCTTGGTTTTCGTGATCGGAGCGCTGCCTCACTGTCAGACAGCAACTCAATTGTACTCACGAGGCTGAGTGCACCCCGTTCCAACCCTCAAGTGAGTTTTAAAATCCCTGACGGAGCCGGAAATCGAACCCGGGGCCTCTGGGTGAGAGGCAGGCGCGCTACCCCAACACCACGGGGCCGGCAAAACTTTACCCATGTGCAACATTTATTGAAATGACTGATATCTCAAGTGGATATGGTACGACCAAGTATTTCACACATGCTATAATTATGTATTTATGTATCGTATGGCGTTTAGTGCCGGGAGTGTCCGAGGACATGTAGCTGAGTCTGTAGCTGCTTCCAGCGGAGACACCCTTAGGGTGAGCTATAAGTTCCGTTCAATTTCAAGTACAGTAGTTCCAACTTTCGCTACTAGATATCAATGATACCTAGTGGTGAACGTTGGAACTTTGATAGAGCGTTCTGACGAAATCTAACCTGACATTTTAGCTTAACACAAGTTTAGTCTGTGGAAGAATCTTTTACATGCCATAAATCATTGACATGGGACCGCCGGCTTTACTTCCCCTCCGAAGGAAGGCATACTGAAGGATTTTTAACGGTCTTAAAAAATCCCACGACTTCGGCTGGGTTTGAACCCGCTATCATGGGCACAGCAGTTCAGCATGCTACCAACTACGCCACCGAAGCCGCTATCCTATAATTATTTATTAATTCTTTTTTGTGACCTTTCATTTATTTAAATTAATGACTTATTGGAAGGATACCCATTTTCTTTTTAGGTTTTTGTTAAGATACCGTAGATTCTAAGATTTTTCACGCTGACGAAGTTAACATTGATATATTAACGTGTTAATTTAATTATTAAGCTACCTTCTAGTGTTTGCAAGGCCGCTTTAATAATTTGAGATTAATATCAGTCAACACCCCCTTCATAATTGTTAATGTCTATGCGTTTTTCGAATGTTAAGGCTAAATAAATTCTATTTTATCTTCGTAGATTAAGATATACTCCAACGTTCTTCACATACACGAGGGATGTTCCGAAAGTTAGTTTCGTCCTTTTATTGCACGAGCCGATGGTATAACAGGTGACCGAATCAATCGCCAGAAGAATGCACACCCTTGGCTGGTTCAACCAAGGAAATGGCGTCGGCGGAGGGGGAATGACGCATTCGCAGGGCGCCGACGAAGAGAGAGGAGCAGCAGACAGACGTGTACTGACAACGTGGTTACCAATGGAAGTGCGGTATGAATGGGCACGTGGGACTAGTGTGTCATTCATACAGACCGTGTATGGTGTAGCATGTTCAGCGAAGGACGGCAGAGTGTGGAGTGGGCGTTCTTCCACATCCACCAATAACAACAACACTTCTCGAGTACAGGACATGGTGTTAGCGGACAGGCACATTGTGTATTGGTCATGCCCGGGCCCATCACATGCTCCATGATGTGTTGGGTTACAGAAAAGTGCCTGTAACATGGATGCCGAGAAACCTGACTCCGGAGGAGGCTATGCAACAATTCCTTGCATCGCAGGGCACCCAGTGGTTTCTTTAAACTGATTTTAAGCTACGACAAGTGTCTCATTGTCTAGTCACAGTTCTTGATAACATGGTGTATGTCAGTTTGGCAATAAAGGGTCCCTGGGAAAAAGATGTCGAAACTTATTTTCGGAACATCCCTGGTAGAACTTCTGAAATTGCCCTGGGTATTATCGCAGACTCTTGAAATTTTTTAAATAAGTTTCGTATGTTTTAAGCTTTCTTGTTTAACCCTATAACGGTAGTGTTAATTGCAATGTTGCTAAGGTAAGCGCTTCGTCAGGGCGACGACTGTTCACTTAACGGGATTTTCATGAGCTTTACATTGTTAATTGTCATTGTTTAAATAATAATTAAAGTCCGTATTATAAAGGGAATTTTCATTAAATTTATTCTGTTTTGTTCATCTTACACGATTTAATTAGGAAGTTCTTAGAGTTATGTGAATGGTATGTATGACAATTGTACGGACGTTTTGCCTCCAAACTGTTGACCCTCCTGCCTTTTCCATTCGTATCAATATTTTTCCGATAATGGTTATACTCTCCATGCCCCCTGTACTGAGCTAATCGTTTCATTCCTACATAGCTACCATACCCTACATCCTAGGCAATCTGTTTAACATACGAAGTACGTCCAGAAAGTAAGTTCCGTTTGGTAATAACATTAAATTGTGTACAGATACAGAAACATTATTTATTGCACAAAATTCTACAACCCTTAAACTACTTTTTCACATAACTGCCGAAATGTTTCAGGCATTTGTCGTAGCGTGGCACGAGTTTTTGTATACCTTCTTCATAGACGTGTGCCGCCTGTGTCTTCAACTAGTTGTACGTTCCGCTGCAGCGCAGTTCCGCATATGCGCGGTAGACGCTCTGTATCAAGGAGAAGAAACGTGCGCCATCTGGAGAGCGCTGTCAGCCACGTACGCGTTGTTGTGCATGTTTACTCGTACAATGTCGGTGTTGATTGAAAATCCCGCCGCTTGTGAAATCAGATCTGTGATTCGTTTTCTGAATGCTAGGAAAGTGAAACCAATTGAAATTTATCGGCAAATTTGCGAAGTGTATACACAACATGCGATGAGTGATTCAATGGTGAGAAGATGGGTCCGACAGTTCAATGAAGGACGTAGTGAAGTGCACGATGAAGAACGAAGTGGGCGTCCATCTTTGGTTACAGAAGAACTGCTTCACGCGATTGATGACAAGATTCGGGAAAACCGCAGGTTTACAATTAGTGCTCTCGCTATGGAATTTCCCCAAATCTCATGATCCCTAATTCATCAAATTGTTACCGAAAAACTGAACTTTCGTAAACTTTGCCGACGTTGGGTACCAAAGATTCTTACGGAGCAACACAAAAAAAACGGATGGGTAGTGCACTTCAGTTTTTGAAGGCGGCGAAGAATTTCTGACACAGATAGTCACAGGAGATGAAACTTGGGTTTCTTACGACACCCCTGAAAGTAAGCGGCAATCAATGGAATGCAGGCACACTTCATCCCCAGCAAAGGTTAAGCCGAAACAAATCTTGACACCTCGGAAAATGATGTGCACAGTGTTCTGGGACTGGAAAGGCATCTTACTCATTGATTTCTTACCGCGTGGTCAAATAATCAACGCAGATGCTTACTGCGAGACACTTAGAAAATTGCTCCGCGCAATACAGAATAAGCGCCGAGGGTTGCTGTCAAAAGGTGTTGTTCTTCTTCACGACAACGCACGACTACACACTGCAAATGTGACGAAAAACCTCCTACAGGGATTTGGCTGGGACGTGTTTGATAATCCTCCGTACAGCCCTGACCTCGCTCCTAGAGACTTTCATCTGTTCACACATCTCAAGTCTTTCCTTGGCGGACAACACTTCAACAATGACGACGAGATGAAAGAAGATGTTTCCAACTGGTTGAAGACACAGGCGGCAAACTTCTATGAAGAAGGTATCCAAAAACTTGTGCCACGCTATGACAAATGCCTGCAAAAGTTCGGCAGTTAAGTGGAAAAGTAGTTTAAGAGGTGTAGAATGTTGTGCAATAAATGACTTTTCTGTATCTGTACACAATTTAATTTTAGTACCAAACGGAACTTTCTTTCTGGACGTGCCTCGTATACTAATCATGGTCTACCACTACAGTTCTTGTTCTTGTCCTAGGTCCTCCCTTCCATAACTAAGCTTGCTATTCCTGGGTGTCGTAGTATGTGTCCTACTGACCTATCTCTTCTCTTCATTAGCAGTTGCCAGAAACAACTCTCCTCTCCCAATTAAAAACCTTCTTTTGAAACCCTATCTACCCATCTGATCTTCATCATTATCCCTTAACACCACATTTCAAACGCTTCTCCTCTTTTCTGCTGCACTAATCGTCCAAGTTTCACTACCATAGAACGCCACGCTCCAGACAAAGGCGTTCAAAATGTACTTCCTAATACCTAAATCTATATTTGATGTTAACAGATTTCTTTTTTTATAGAAATGCTTTCCTTGCCTAAGCCAACCTATTTTGTGCATCCTCTTTGCTTCGTCCATCACTGGTTATTTATCTTCCTAAGTAAAATAAGTATCATACCTCCTTCAGCTTTTCACCTGCCAATTTTATGTCCATAGAGGTTTCTGATTTATTTCGGCTGCATTCTAATATTTTTGTTTTACATTTATTAATCTTCATCTTGAATTCTTTCCTCAAGACGGAGTCCATACCATTCAAAAACTCATTCAAATCCTCTGGCGTGTCGGCCAGGATGACGATATCATCAGAAAATCTCAGAGTTGAAATTATTTCTCCTTGAATCTTCACTTGCACTTTAAATTTTTCTCCAATTTCCTTCATTGCTTTTCAATGTAAAGATTGAAAAGTATGGATGATCAGTTGCTGCTTTGCTTTACACCTTTCTGAATACCAGCTTCTCTCTCACGTCCTTCAGATCGAATGATTGCCCAGTCCTCGATTCATTGGAAATAACCATTGCAGATTAAAATACTCTAGCCATGGTCAGGAATTGAAATTGGGAACATTTCCGTCAAAGGCTACCATGCTACAACTGTACTTATCCATGGAGTTGGATTGTTATATGAGACTAAAAAGTGGGAATTGGATTGCTATAAGAGACTAAAATGTGGATATGGAAAGTGGATCACCAGAACCACTTGGACTGAAAAACTTTGTAGTTCTCCAAGAGGCAAATATAATATATACATCGCTGAAGAAGGAAAAGTACAACTCTTGGACACATACTAAGGTTTTTAATAATAATTATACAACCGCCTTAATCAATACATAAACGAGAAGAATTATTTTAGAGTTGCTCCTGGTACATGTTTCATTTTTATATCCCCTTCATCAGCCAATAGTAAAGCAAAGAAAATTATCAAGTTGCGTGGCACTTAAAAAGAAATGGTTATTAGACTTAATATGGTGCACCATATAAGTAGGTTGTGGGAAAATATTTTAAAGTATACAGTAAAGTTAAAACGTGTGTGACGGTGATGGTTTTCAGCCAACAAATATAAACGAAGATATACGAAGAGAACCAGTGGACAGTTCGTTCACATTTCCGCTCCAAGCAAATATCAATAGCTTGAAATAACATACCTGGGATTATAATACTTCAGCATCCGTACATTTATTTTTAAGTGCCACGCTAGTTCATAATTTTCTTCATGTATTTCTATTGGCTGAAGAAGGGGATAGAAACGGTTGTTAATTAACCCCTGAAACATGTACCAGGAGCGACTCTAAAATAATTCTCCTCGTTTATGTATTGATTAAGGCTGTTGTATAATTATTGTTAAAAACTATTTAGTACATCAATACGGAACCATCATGAGTAATTAAATAATAGAAACATACTAAGGCACAAAAATTGAGCAAGGAAGCCAAGAAAAGGTACAGGAAGATTATGAGAATAAGGGATTGCAAGGAGATGAATCATATGACAGAGGAAATAGGATACACTTCAGAAAGCAGTGAAGCATATCATAACAGTAACAGTATATCTTGTGAAAAAACATAAATACAAATTAGCTGATTGCAGGTTGTTGACAAAGCGTCACTAATGAAGGCCACTGAACACAACACATTGGAGCAAACAGGCTCACTTTAGATCGTTACCAAAGCAAGCAGCGGTGAGGTAATCAAGTGATCTAGTTATGTACTCATTGCTGGCTAATGGCGCCAGCCAGTTAGGGATCCTAATTGTAACATGAAACGCTACCGATAAGCCAAACAGCCGCCTTGACCCCGACACCAATATGCACTGACCAAGCCGCAGATAATGAACCCTATAGATAACTTATGAACGATTTCATTTTTGTTACTAAATGTGTCATCCATAACGTACTTTTCAGTCGAAATGTATGGCATAATTACCTCAACACCCTGAGGAGTTAAAGAAAAAGGTGCCGGACATCTTTAAGATCACCGTGGTGGCCCTCGATAGTTGGGTTACAATTTTCATCATTGATTCATTAAATGACTGAACAGCAAATTATGTTTCGTCATAGTCTCGTATCTAACGACCATAATCTACGGGCGACATTGCCTCCTAAATAACGGCAATAATCTATAGAGGCGATATGGCCTCCTGAAAAACGACAATACTCTATAGGGGCGACATGGCCTCGTGTATAACGAAAACAATCTATAGAGGCGACATGACCTCCTGTATAACGACAATAATCTATAGAGGCGACATGGCCTCCTGTATAACGACAATAATCTATAGAGGCGACATGGCCTCCTGTATAACGACAATAATCTATAGAGGTGACATGGCCTCGTGTATAACGACAATAATCTATTGAGGCGACATGACCTCCTATATAACGACAATAATCTATAGAGGCGACATGGCCTCCTGTATAACGACAATAATCTATAGAGGTGACATGGCCTCCTGTATAACGACAGTAATCTATAGAGGCGACATGACCTCCTGTATAACGACAATAATCTATAGAGGCGACATGACCTCCCGTTTAACGACAATAATCTATAGAGGCGACATGACCTCCTGTATAACGACAATAATCTATTAGGGCGACATGACTTCCTGTATAAAGACAAAAATCTATAGAGGCGACATGGCCTCCTGTATAACGAAAATAATCTATAGAGGCGACATGACCTCCCGTTTAACGACAATAATCTATAGAGGCGACATGGCCTCCTGTATAACGACAATAATCTATAGAGGCGACATGGCCTCCTGTATAACGACAATAATCTATAGAGGCGACATGGAATCCTGTATAACGACAATAATCTATAGAGGCGACATGGCCTCCTATATAACGACAATAATCTATAGAGGCGACATGGCCTCCTGTATAACGACAATAATCTATAGAGGCGACATGGCCTCCTGTATAACGACAATAATCTATAGAGGCGACATGGCCTCCTGTATAACGGCAATAATCTATAGAGGCGACATGGATTCCTGTATAACGACAAAAAGCTATAGAGGCGACATGGCCTCCTATATAACGACAATAATCTATAGAGGCGACATGACCTCCCGTTTAACGACAATAATCTATAGAGGCGACATGACCTCCTGTATAACGACAGTAATCTATTGAGGCGACATGACCTCCCATTTAACGACAATAATCTATAGAGGCGACATGACCTCCTGTATAACGACAATAATCTATTAGGGCGACATGACTTCCTGTATAAAGACAAAAATCTATAGAGGCGACATGGCCTCCTGTATAACGAAAATAATCTATAGAGGCGACATGACCTCCTGTATAACGACAATAATCTATAGAGGCGACATGACCTCCCGTTTAAAGACAATAATCTATAGAGGCGACATGGCCTCCTGTATAACGACAATAATCTATAGAGGCGACATGGCCTCCTGTATAACGACAATAATCTATAGAGGCGACATGGAATCCTGTATAACGACAATAATCTATAGAGGCGACATGGCCTCCTATATAACGACAATAATCTATAGAGGCGACATGGCCTCCTGTATAACGACAATAATCTATAGAGGCGACATGGCCTCCTGTATAACGACAATAATCTATAGAGGCGACATGGCCTCCTGTATAACGGCAATAATCTATAGAGGCGACATGGATTCCTGTATAACGACAAAAAGCTATAGAAGCGACATGGCCTCCTATATAACGACAATAATCTATAGAGGCGACATGGCCTCCTGTATAACGACAATAATCTATAGAGGCGACATGGCCTCCTGTATAACGACAATAATCTATAGAGGCGACATGGATTAGTGTATAACGACAATAACCTATAGAGGCGACATGGCCTCCTATATAACGACAATAATCTATACAGGTTACATGACCTCCTGTCTAACGACAGTAATCTATAGAGGCGACATGACCTCCCGTTTAACGACAATAATCTATAGAGGCGACATGACCTCCCGCTTAACGACAATAATCTATAGAGGCGACATGACCCCCTGTATAACGACTGTAATCTATAGAGGCGACATGACCTCCCGTTTAACGACAATAATCTATAGAGGCGACATGACCTCCCGTTTAACGACAATAATCTATAGAGGCGACATGACCTCCTGTCTAACGACAGTAATCTATAGAGGCGATATGACCTCCCGTTTAACGACAATAATCTATAGAGGCGACATGACCTCCCGTTTAACGACAATAATCTATAGAGGCGACATGACCTCCTGTCTAAGGACAGTAATCTATAGAGGCGACATGACCTCCCGTTTAACGACAATAATCTATAGAGGCGACATGACCTCCCGTTTAACGACAGTAATCTATAGAGGCGACATGACCTCCTGTGTAACGAAAATAATCTATAGAGGCGACATGGCCTCCTATATAACGACAATAATCTATAGAGGCGAAATGGCCTCCTGTATAACGACAATAATCTATAGAAGCGACATGGCCTCCTGTATAACGACAATAATCTATAGAGGCGACATGGCCTCCTGTATAACGGCAATAATCTATAGAGACGACATGGCCTCCTATATAACGACAATAATCTATAGAGGCGACATGGCCTCCTGTATAACGACAATAATCTATAGAGGCGACATGGCCTCCTGTATAACGACAATAATCTATAGAGGCGACATGGATTCCTGTATAACGACAAGAACCTATAGAGGTGACATGGCCTCCTATATAACGACAAAAATCTATAGAGGCGACATGACCTCCTGTCTAACGACAGTAATCTATAGAGGCAACGTGACCTCCCGTTTACCGACAATAATCTATAGAGGCGACATGACCTCCCGTTTAACGACAATAATCTATAGAGGCGACATGACCTCCTGTATAACGACTGTAATCTATAGAGGCGACATGACCTACCGTTTTACGGCAATAATCTATAGAGGCGACATGACCCCCCGTTTAACGACAATGATCTATAGAGTCGACATGACCTCCTGTCTAACGACAGTAATCTATAGAGGCGACATGACCTCCCGTTTAACGACAATAATCTATAGAGGCGAAATGACCTCCCGTTTGACGACAGTAATCTATAGAGGCGACATGACCTCCTGTCTAACGACAGTAATCTATAGAGGCGACATGACCTCCCGTTTAACGACAATAATCTATAGAGGCGAAACGACCTCCTGTATAACGACAATAATCTATAGAGGCGACTTGGCCTCCTGTATAACGACAATAATCTATAGAGGCGACTTGGCCTCCTGTATAACGACAATAATCTATAGAGGCGACTTGGCCTCGTGTATAACGACAATAATGTATAGAGGCGACATGGCCTCCTGTATAACGACAATAATCTATAGAGGCGGACTGGCCTCCTGTATAACGACAATAATCTATAGAGGCGACATGGTTTCCTGTATAACGACAATAATCTATAGAGGCGACTTGGCCTCCTGTATAACGACAATAATCTATAGAGGCGACATGGCCTCCTGTATAACGACAATAATCTATAGAGGCGACTTGGCCTCCTGTATAACGACAATAATCTATAGAGGCGACATGGCCTCCTGTATAACGACAATAATCTATAGAGGCGACTTGGCCTCCTGTATAACGACAATAATCTATAGAGGCGACATGGCCTCCTGTATAACGAAAATAATCAATAGAGGTGACATGGCCTCGTGTATAACGACAATAATCTATAGAGGCGACATGACCTCCTGTATAACGACAGTAATCTATAGAGGCGACATGACCTCCCGTTTAACAACAATAATCTATAGAGGCGACATGACCTCCCGTTTAACGACAATAATCTATAGAGGCGACATGACCTCCTGTATAACGAAAGTAATCTATAGAGGCGACATGACCTCCCGTTTAATGACAATAATCTATAGAGGCGACATGACCTCCCGTTTAAAGACAATAATCTATAGAGGTGACATGACCTCCTGTATAACGACAATAATCTATTGAGGCGACATGACCTCCTGTATAACGACAATAATCTATTAGGGCGACATGACCTCCTGTATAAAGACAAAAATCTATAGAGGCGTCATGGCCTCCTGTATAACGACAATAATCTATAGAGGCGACATGACCTCCCGTTTAACGACAATAATCTATAGAGGCGACATGACCTCCTGTCTAACGACAGTAATCTATAGAGGCGACATGACCTCCCGTTTAACGACAATAATTTATAGAGGCGACATGACCTCCCGTTTAACGACAATAATCTATAGAGGCGACATGACCTCCTGTCTAACGACAGTAATCTATAGAGGCGACATGACCTCCCGTTTAACGACAATGATCTATAGAGGCGACATGACCTCCCGTTTAACGACTATAATCTATAGAGGCGACATGACCTCCTGTATAACGACTGTAATCTATAGAGGCGACATGACCTCCCGTTTAACGACAATAATCTATAGAGACGACATGACCTCCTATATAACGACAATAATCTATAGAGGCGACATGGCCTCCTGTATAACGACAATATTCTATAGAGGCGACATGGAATCCTGTATAACGACAATAATCTATAGAGGCGACATGGCCTCCTATATAACGACAATAATCTATAGAGGCGACATGGCCTCCTGTATAACGACAATAATCTATAGAGGCGACATGGCCTCCTGTATAACGACAATAATCTATAGAGGCGACATGGATTCCTGTATAACGACAATAACCTATAGAGGCGACATGGCCTCCTGTATAACGACAATAATCTATAGAGGCGACATGACCTCTTGTCTAACGACAGTAATCTATAGAGGCGACATGACCTCCCGTTTAACGACAATTATCTATAGAGGCGACATGACCTCCTGTATAACGACTGTAATCTATAGAGGCGACATGACCTCCCGTTTAACGACAATAATCTATAGAGGCGACATGACCTCCCGTTTAACGACAATAATCTATAGAGGCGACATGCCCTCCCGTTTAACGACAATAATTTATAGAGGCGACATGACCTCCCGTTTAACGACAATAATCTATAGAGGCGACATGACCTCCTGTCTAACGACAGTAATCTATAGAGGCGACATGACCTCCCGTTTAACGACAATAATCTATAAAGGCGACATGACCTCCCGTTTAACGACTATAATCTATAGAGGCGACATGACCTCCTGTATAACGACAATAATCTATAGGGGCGACATGACCTCCTGTATAACGACTGTAATCTATAGAGGCGACATGACCTCCCGTTTAACGACAGTAATCTATAGAGGCGACATGACCTCCTGTATAACGAAAATAATCTATAGAGGCGACATGACCTCCCGTTTAACGACAATAATCTAAGGAGGCGACATGACCTCCTGTATAACGACAATAATCTATAGAGGCGACATGACCTCCTGTATAACGACAATAATCTATAGAGGCGACATGACCTACCGTTTAACGACAATAATCTATAGAGGCGACATGACATCCTATATAACGACAATAATCTATAGAGGCGACATGGCCTCCTGTATAACGACAATAATCTATAGAGGCGACATGGCCTCCTGTATAACGACAATAATCTATATAGGCGACATGGAATCCTGTATAACGACAATAATCTATAGAGGCGACATGGCCTCCTATATAACGACAATAATCTATAGAGGCGACATGGCCTCCTGTATAACGGCAATAATCTATAGAGGCGACATGGATTCCTGTATAACGACAATAAGCTATAGAGGCGACATGGCCTCCTATATAACGACAATAATCTATAGAGGCGACATGGCCTCCTGTATAACGACTAATCTATAGAGGCGACATGGCCTCCTGTATAACGACAATAATCTATAGAGGCGACATGGATTCCTGTATAACGACAATAACCTATAGAGGTGACATGGCCTCCTATATAACGACAATAATCTATAGAGGCGACATGACCTCCTGTCTAACGACAGTAATCTATAGAGGCAACGTGACCTCCCGTTTAACGACAATAATCTATAGAGGCGACATGACCTCCCGTTTAACTACAATAATCTATAGAGACGACATGACCTCCTGTATAACGACTGTAATCTATAGAGGCGACATGACCTCCCGTTTTACGACAATAATCTATAGAGGCGACATGACCTCCCGTTTAACGACAATAATCTATAGAGGCGACATGACCTCCCGTTTGAAGACAATAATCTATAGAGGCGACATGACCTCCTGTCTAACGACAGTAATCTATAGAGGCGACATGACCTCCCGTTTAACGACAATAATCTATAGAGGCGACATGACCTCCTGTATAACGACAATAATCTATAGAGGCGACTTGGCCTCCTGTATAACGACAATAATCTATAGAGGCGACTTGGCCTCCTGTATAACTACAATAATCTATAGAGGCGACTTGGCCTCCTGTATAACGACAATAATGTATAGAGGCGACATGGCCTCCTGTATAACGACAATAATCTATAGAGGCGGACTGGCCTCCTGTATCACGACAATAATCTATAGAGGCGACAAGGATTCCTGTATAACGACAATAATCTATAGAGGCGACTTGGCCTCCTGTATAACGACAATAATCTATAGAGGCGACATGGCCTCCTGTATAACGACAATAATCTATAGAGGCGACTTGGCCTCCTGTATAACGACAATAATCTATAGAGGCGACATGGCCTCCTGTATAACGACAATAATCTATAGAGGCGACTAGGCCTCCTGTATAACGACAATAATCTATAGAGGCGACATGGCCTCCTGTATAACGAAAATAATCTATAGAGGTGACATGGCCTCGTGTATAACGACAATAATCTATAGAGGCGACATGACCTCCTGTATAACGAAAGTAATCTATAGAGGCGACATGACCTCCCGTTTAACGACAATAATCTATAGAGGCGACATGACCTCCCGTTTAAAGACAATAATCTATAGAGGTGACATGACCTCCTGTATAACGACAATAATCTATTGAGGCGACATGACCTCCTGTATAACGACAATAATCTATTAGGGCGACATGACCTCCTGTATAAAGACAAAAATCTATAGAGGCGACATGGCCTCCTGTATAACGACAATAATCTATAGAGGCGACATGACCTCCCGTTTAACGACAATAATCTATAGAGGCGACATGACCTCCTGTCTAACGACAGTAATCTATAGAGGCGACATGACCTCCCGTTTAACGACAATAATTTATAGAGGCGACATGACCTCCCGTTTAACGACAATAATCTATAGAGGCGACATGACCTCCTGTCTAACGACAGTAATCTATAGAGGCGACATGACCTCCCGTTTAACGACAATGATCTATAGAGGCGACATGACCTCCCGTTTAACGACTATAATCTATAGAGGCGACATGACCTCCTGTATAACGACTGTAATCTATAGAGGCGACATGACCTCCCGTTTAACGACAATAATCTATAGAGACGACATGACCTCCTTTATAACGACAATAATCTATAGAGGCGACATGGCCTCCTGTATAACGACAATATTCTATAGAGGCGACATGGAATCCTGTATAACGACAATAATCTATAGAGGCGACATGGCCTCCTATATAACGACAATAATCTATAGAGGCGACATGGCCTCCTGTATAACGACAATAATCTATAGAGGCGACATGGCCTCCTGTATAACGACAATAATCTATAGAGGCGACATGGATTCCTGTATAACGACAATAACCTATAGAGGCGACATGGCCTCCTGTATAACGACAATAATCTATAGAGGCGACATGACCTCTTGTCTAACGACAGTAATCTATAGAGGCGACATGACCTCCCGTTTAACGACAATTATCTATAGAGGCGACATGACCTCCTGTATAACGACTGTAATCTATAGAGGCGACATGACCTCCCGTTTAACGACAATAATCTATAGAGGCGACATGACCTCCCGTTTAACGACAATAATCTATAGAGGCGACATGCCCTCCCGTTTAACGACAATAATTTATAGAGGCGACATGACCTCCCGTTTAACGACAATAATCTATAGAGGCGACATGGCCTCCTGTATAACGACAATAATCTATAGAGGCGACATGGATTAGTGTATAACGACAATAACCTATAGAGGCGACATGGCCTCCTATATAACGACAATAATCTATACAGGTTACATGACCTCCTGTCTAACGACAGTAATCTATAGAGGCGACATGACCTCCCGTTTAACGACAATAATCTATAGAGGCGACATGACCTCCCGATTAACGACAATAATCTATAGAGGCGACATGACCCCCTGTATAACGACTGTAATCTATAGAGGCGACATGACCTCCCGTTTAACGACAATAATCTATAGAGGCGACATGACCTCCCGTTTAACGACAATAATCTATAGAGGCGACATGACCTCCTGTCTAACGACAGTAATCTATAGAGGCGATATGACCTCCCGTTTAACGACAATAATCTATAGAGGCGACATGACCTCCCGTTTAACGACAATAATCTATAGAGGCGACATGACCTCCTGTCTAAGGACAGTAATCTATAGAGGCGACATGACCTCCCGTTTAACGACAATAATCTATAGAGGCGACATGACCTCCCGTTTAACGACAGTAATCTATAGAGGCGACATGACCTCCTGTATAACGAAAATAATCTATAGAGGCGACATGGCCTCCTATATAACGACAATAATCTATAGAGGCGAAATGGCCTCCTGTATAACGACAATAATCTATAGAAGCGACATGGCCTCCTGTATAACGACAATAATCTATAGAGGCGACATGGCCTCCTGTATAACGGCAATAATCTATAGAGACGACATGGCCTCCTATATAACGACAATAATCTATAGAGGCGACATGGCCTCCTGTATAACGACAATAATCTATAGAGGCGACATGGCCTCCTGTATAACGACAATAATCTATAGAGGCGACATGGATTCCTGTATAACGACAAGAACCTATAGAGGTGACATGGCCTCCTATATAACGACAAAAATCTATAGAGGCGACATGACCTCCTGTCTAACGACAGTAATCTATAGAGGCAACGTGACCTCCCGTTTACCGACAATAATCTATAGAGGCGACATGACCTCCCGTTTAACGACAATAATCTATAGAGGCGACATGACCTCCTGTATAACGACTGTAATCTATAGAGGCGACATGACCTACCGTTTTACGGCAATAATCTATAGAGGCGACATGACCCCCCGTTTAACGACAATGATCTATAGAGTCGACATGACCTCCTGTCTAACGACAGTAATCTATAGAGGCGACATGACCTCCCGTTTAACGACAATAATCTATAGAGGCGAAATGACCTCCCGTTTGACGACAGTAATCTATAGAGGCGACATGACCTCCTGTCTAACGACAGTAATCTATAGAGGCGACATGACCTCCCGTTTAACGACAATAATCTATAGAGGCGACACGACCTCCTGTATAACGACAATAATCTATAGAGGCGACTTGGCCTCCTGTATAACGACAATAATCTATAGAGGCGACTTGGCCTCCTGTATAACGACAATAATCTATAGAGGCGACTTGGCCTCGTGTATAACGACAATAATGTATAGAGGCGACATGGCCTCCTGTATAACGACAATAATCTATAGAGGCGGACTGGCCTCCTGTATAACGACAATAATCTATAGAGGCGACATGGTTTCCTGTATAACGACAATAATCTATAGAGGCGACTTGGCCTCCTGTATAACGACAATAATCTATAGAGGCGACATGGCCTCCTGTATAACGACAATAATCTATAGAGGCGACTTGGCCTCCTGTATAACGACAATAATCTATAGAGGCGACATGGCCTCCTGTATAACGACAATAATCTATAGAGGCGACTTGGCCTCCTGTATAACGACAATAATCTATAGAGGCGACATGGCCTCCTGTATAACGAAAATAATCAATAGAGGTGACATGGCCTCGTGTATAACGACAATAATCTATAGAGGCGACATGACCTCCTGTATAACGACAGTAATCTATAGAGGCGACATGACCTCCCGTTTAACAACAATAATCTATAGAGGCGACATGACCTCCCGTTTAACGACAATAATCTATAGAGGCGACATGACCTCCTGTATAACGAAAGTAATCTATAGAGGCGACATGACCTCCCGTTTAACGACAATAATCTATAGAGGCGACATGACCTCCCGTTTAAAGACAATAATCTATAGAGGTGACATGACCTCCTGTATAACGACAATAATCTATTGAGGCGACATGACCTCCTGTATAACGACAATAATCTATTAGGGCGACATGACCTCCTGTATAAAGACAAAAATCTATAGAGGCGTCATGGCCTCCTGTATAACGACAATAATCTATAGAGGCGACATGACCTCCCGTTTAACGACAATAATCTATAGAGGCGACATGACCTCCTGTCTAACGACAGTAATCTATAGAGGCGACATGACCTCCCGTTTAACGACAATAATTTATAGAGGCGACATGACCTCCCGTTTAACGACAATAATCTATAGAGGCGACATGACCTCCTGACTAACGACAGTAATCTATAGAGGCGACATGACCTCCCGTTTAACGACAATGATCTATAGAGGCGACATGACCTCCCGTTTAACGACTATAATCTATAGAGGCGACATGACCTCCTGTATAACGACTGTAATCTATAGAGGCGACATGACCTCCCGTTTAACGACAATAATCTATAGAGACGACATGACCTCCTATATAACGACAATAATCTATAGAGGCGACATGGCCTCCTGTATAACGACAATATTCTATAGAGGCGACATGGAATCCTGTATAACGACAATAATCTATAGAGGCGACATGGCCTCCTATATAACGACAATAATCTATAGAGGCGACATGGCCTCCTGTATAACGACAATAATCTATAGAGGCGACATGGCCTCCTGTATAACGACAATAATCTATAGAGGCGACATGGATTCCTGTATAACGACAATAACCTATAGAGGCGACATGGCCTCCTGTATAACGACAATAATCTATAGAGGCGACATGACCTCTTGTCTAACGACAGTAATCTATAGAGGCGACATGACCTCCCGTTTAACGACAATTATCTATAGAGGCGACATGACCTCCTGTATAACGACTGTAATCTATAGAGGCGACATGACCTCCCGTTTAACGACAATAATCTATAGAGGCGACATGACCTCCCGTTTAACGACAATAATCTATAGAGGCGACATGCCCTCCCGTTTAACGACAATAATTTATAGAGGCGACATGACCTCCCGTTTAACGACAATAATCTATAGAGGCGACATGACCTCCTGTCTAACGACAGTAATCTATAGAGGCGACATGACCTCCCGTTTAACGACAATAATCTATAAAGGCGACATGACCTCCCGTTTAACGACTATAATCTATAGAGGCGACATGACCTCCTGTATAACGACAATAATCTATAGGGGCGACATGACCTCCTGTATAACGACTGTAATCTATAGAGGCGACATGACCTCCCGTTTAACGACAGTAATCTATAGAGGCGACATGACCTCCTGTATAACGAAAATAATCTATAGAGGCGACATGACCTCCCGTTTAACGACAATAATCTAAGGAGGCGACATGACCTCCTGTATAACGACAATAATCTATAGAGGCGACATGACCTCCTGTATAACGACAATAATCTATAGAGGCGACATGACCTACCGTTTAACGACAATAATCTATAGAGGCGACATGACATCCTATATAACGACAATAATCTATAGAGGCGACATGGCCTCCTGTATAACGACAATAATCTATAGAGGCGACATGGCCTCCTGTATAACGACAATAATCTATATAGGCGACATGGAATCCTGTATAACGACAATAATCTATAGAGGCGACATGGCCTCCTATATAACGACAATAATCTATAGAGGCGACATGGCCTCCTGTATAACGGCAATAATCTATAGAGGCGACATGGATTCCTGTAT
The DNA here is from genome assembly GCA_946902985.2 of Meconema thalassinum. Taxonomy (NCBI): domain Eukaryota; kingdom Metazoa; phylum Arthropoda; class Insecta; order Orthoptera; family Tettigoniidae; genus Meconema; species Meconema thalassinum. Next base: position 298,958,504 of record OX336396.1, on the reverse strand, counting down.
AACGACAATAAGCTATAGAGGCGACATGGCCTCCTATATAACGACAATAATCTATAGAGGCGACATGGCCTCCTGTATAACGACTAATCTATAGAGGCGACATGGCCTCCTGTATAACGACAATAATCTATAGAGGCGACATGGATTCCTGTATAACGACAATAACCTATAGAGGTGACATGGCCTCCTATATAACGACAATAATCTATAGAGGCGACATGACCTCCTGTCTAACGACAGTAATCTATAGAGGCAACGTGACCTCCCGTTTAACGACAATAATCTATAGAGGCGACATGACCTCCCGTTTAACTACAATAATCTATAGAGACGACATGACCTCCTGTATAACGACTGTAATCTATAGAGGCGACATGACCTCCCGTTTTACGACAATAATCTATAGAGGCGACATGACCTCCCGTTTAACGACAATAATCTATAGAGGCGACATGACCTCCCGTTTGAAGACAATAATCTATAGAGGCGACATGACCTCCTGTCTAACGACAGTAATCTATAGAGGCGACATGACCTCCCGTTTAACGACAATAATCTATAGAGGCGACATGACCTCCTGTATAACGACAATAATCTATAGAGGCGACTTGGCCTCCTGTATAACGACAATAATCTATAGAGGCGACTTGGCCTCCTGTATAACTACAATAATCTATAGAGGCGACTTGGCCTCCTGTATAACGACAATAATGTATAGAGGCGACATGGCCTCCTGTATAACGACAATAATCTATAGAGGCGGACTGGCCTCCTGTATAACGACAATAATCTATAGAGGCGACAAGGATTCCTGTATAACGACAATAATCTATAGAGGCGACTTGGCCTCCTGTATAACGACAATAATCTATAGAGGCGACATGGCCTCCTGTATAACGACAATAATCTATAGAGGCGACTTGGCCTCCTGTATAACGACAATAATCTATAGAGGCGACATGGCCTCCTGTATAACGACAATAATCTATAGAGGCGACTAGGCCTCCTGTATAACGACAATAATCTATAGAGGCGACATGGCCTCCTGTATAACGAAAATAATCTATAGAGGTGACATGGCCTCGTGTATAACGACAATAATCTATAGAGGCGACATGACCTCCTGTATAACGAAAGTAATCTATAGAGGCGACATGACCTCCCGTTTAACGACAATAATCTATAGAGGCGACATGACCTCCCGTTTAAAGACAATAATCTATAGAGGTGACATGACCTCCTGTATAACGACAATAATCTATTGAGGCGACATGACCTCCTGTATAACGACAATAATCTATTAGGGCGACATGACCTCCTGTATAAAGACAAAAATCTATAGAGGCGACATGGCCTCCTGTATAACGACAATAATCTATAGAGGCGACATGACCTCCCGTTTAACGACAATAATCTATAGAGGCGACATGACCTCCTGTCTAACGACAGTAATCTATAGAGGCGACATGACCTCCCGTTTAACGACAATAATTTATAGAGGCGACATGACCTCCCGTTTAACGACAATAATCTATAGAGGCGACATGACCTCCTGTCTAACGACAGTAATCTATAGAGGCGACATGACCTCCCGTTTAACGACAATGATCTATAGAGGCGACATGACCTCCCGTTTAACGACTATAATCTATAGAGGCGACATGACCTCCTGTATAACGACTGTAATCTATAGAGGCGACATGACCTCCCGTTTAACGACAATAATCTATAGAGACGACATGACCTCCTATATAACGACAATAATCTATAGAGGCGACATGGCCTCCTGTATAACGACAATATTCTATAGAGGCGACATGGAATCCTGTATAACGACAATAATCTATAGAGGCGACATGGCCTCCTATATAACGACAATAATCTATAGAGGCGACATGGCCTCCTGTATAACGACAATAATCTATAGAGGCGACATGGCCTCCTGTATAACGACAATAATCTATAGAGGCGACATGGATTCCTGTATAACGACAATAACCTATAGAGGCGACATGGCCTCCTGTATAACGACAATAATCTATAGAGGCGACATGACCTCTTGTCTAACGACAGTAATCTATAGAGGCGACATGACCTCCCGTTTAACGACAATTATCTATAGAGGCGACATGACCTCCTGTATAACGACTGTAATCTATAGAGGCGACATGACCTCCCGTTTAACGACAATAATCTATAGAGGCGACATGACCTCCCGTTTAACGACAATAATCTATAGAGGCGACATGCCCTCCCGTTTAACGACAATAATTTATAGAGGCGACATGACCTCCCGTTTAACGACAATAATCTATAGAGGCGACATGACCTCCTGTCTAACGACAGTAATCTATAGAGGCGACATGACCTCCCGTTTAACGACAATAATCTATAGAGGCGACATGACCTCCCGTTTAACGACTATAATCTATAGAGGCGACATGACCTCCTGTATAACGACAATAAGCTATAGAGGCGACATGACCTCCCGTTTAACGACAATAATCTAAGGAGGCGACATGACCTCCCGTTTAACGACAATAATCTATAGAGGCGACATGACCTCCCGTTTAACGACAGTAATCTATAGAGGCGACATGACCTCCTGTATAACGAAAATAATCTATAGAGGCGACATGACCTCCCGTTTAACGACAATAATCTAAGGAGGCGACATGACCTCCTGTATAACGACAATAATCTATAGAGGCGACATGACCTCCTGTATAACGACAATAATCTATAGAGGCGACATGACCTACCGTTTAACGACAATAATCTATAGAGGCGACATGACATCCTATATAACGACAATAATCTATAGAGGCGACATGGCCTCCTGTATAACGACAATAATCTATAGAGGCGACATGGCCTCCTGTAGAACGACAATAATCTATAGAGGCGACATGGAATCCTGTATAACGACAATAATCTATAGAGGCGACATGGCCTCCTATATAACGACAATAATCTATAGAGGCGACATGGCCTCCTGTATAACGGCAATAATCTATAGAGGCGACATGGATTCCTGTATAACGACAATAAGCTATAGAGGCGACATGGCCTCCTATATAACGACAATAATCCATAGAGGCGACATGGCCTCCTGTATAACGACTAATCTATAGAGGCGACATGGCCTCCTGTATAACGACAATAATCTATAGAGGCGACATGGATTCCTGTATAACGACAATAACCTATAGAGGTGACATGGCCTCCTATATAACGACAATAATCTATAGAGGCGACATGACCTCCTGTCTAACGACAGTAATCTATAGAGGCAACGTGACCTCCCGTTTAACGACAATAATCTATAGAGGCGACATGACCTCCCGTTTAACGACAATAATCTATAGAGGCGACATGACCTCCTGTATAACGACTGTAATCTATAGAGGCGACATGACCTCCCGTTTTACGACAATAATCTATAGAGGCGACATGACCTCCCGTTTAACGACAATAATCTATAGAGGCGACATGACCTCCCGTTTGACGACAATAATCTATAGAGGCGACATGACCTCCTGTCTAACGACAGTAATCTATAGAGGCGACATGACCTCCCGTTTAACGACAATAATCTATAGAGGCGACATGACCTCCTGTATAACGACAATAATCTATAGAGGCGACTTGGCCTCCTGTATAACGACAATAATCTATAGAGGCGACTTGGCCTCCTGTATAACTACAATAATCTATAGAGGCGACTTGGCCTCCTGTATAACGACAATAATGTATAGAGGCGACATGGCCTCCTGTATAATGACAATAATCTATAGAGGCGGACTGGCCTCCTGTATAACGACAATAATCTATAGAGGCGACATGGATTCCTGTATAACGACAATAATCTATAGAGGCGACTTGGCCTCCTGTATAACGACAATAATCTATAGAGGCGACATGGCCTCCTGTATAACGACAAAATCTATAGAGGCGACTTGGCCTCCTGTATAACGACAATAATCTATAGAGGCGACATGGCCTCCTGTATAACGACAATAATCTATAGAGGCGACTTGGCCTCCTGTATAACGACAATAATCTATAGAGGCGACATGGCCTCCTGTATAACGAAAATAATCTATAGAGGTGACATGGCCTCGTGTATAACGACAATAATCTATAGAGGAGACATGACCTCCTGTATAACGACAGTAATCTATAGAGGTGACATGACCTCCCGTTTAACGACAATAATCTATAGAGGCGACATGACCTCCCGTTTAACGACAATAATCTATAGAGGCGACATGACCTCCCGTTTAACGACAATAATCTATAGAGGCGACATGACCTCCCGTTTAACGACAATAATCTATAGAGGCGACATGACCTCCTGTATAACGAAAGTAATCTATAGAGGCGACATGACTTCCCGCTTAACGACAATAATCTATAGAGGCGACATGACCTCCCGTTTAAAGACAATAATCTATAGAGGTGACATGACCTCCTGTATAACGACAATAATCTATTTGGGCGACATGACCTCCTGTATAAAGACAAAAATCTATAGAGGCGACATGGCCTCCTGTATAACGACAATAATCAATAGAGGCGACATGGCCTCCTGTATAACGACAATAATCTATAGAGGCGACATGTCCTCCTGTATAACGACAATAATCTATAGAGGCGACATGACCTCCTGTATAACGACAATAATCTATAGAGGCGACATGACCTCCTGTATAACGACAATAATCTATAGAGGTGACATGACCTCCTGTATAACGACAATAATCTATTGAGGCGACATGACCTCCTGTATAACGAAAGTAATCTATAGAGGCGACATGACTTCCCGTTTAACGACAATAATCTATAGAGGCGACATGACCTCCCGTTTAAAGACAATAATCTATAGAGGTGACATGACCTCCTGTATAACGACAATAATCTATTGAGGCGACATGACCTCCTGTATAACGACAATAATCTATTAGGGCGACATGACCTCCTGTATAAAGACAAAAATCTATAGAGGCGACATGGCCTCCTGTATAACGACAATAATCAATAGAGGCGACATGACCTCCTGTATAACGACAATAATCTATAGAGGCGACATGACCTCCCGTTTAACGACAATAATCTATAGAGGCGACATGACCTCCTGTCTAACGACAGTAATCTATAGAGGCGACATGACCTCCCGTTTAACGACAATAATTTATAGAGGCGACATGACCTCCCGTTTAACGACAATAATCTATAGAGGCGACATGACCTCCTGTCTAACGACAGTAATCTATAGAGGCGACATGGCCTCCTGTATAACGACAATAATCTATAGAGGCGACATGACCTCCCGTTTAACGACAATGATCTATAGAGGCGACATGACCTCCCGTTTAACGACTATAATCTATAGAGGCGACATGACCTCCTGTATAACGACTGTAATCTATAGAGGCGACATGACCTCCCATTTAACGACAATAATCTATAGAGACGACATGACCTCCTATATAACGACAATAATCTATAGAGGCGACATGGCTTCCTGTATAACGACAATATTCTATAGAGGCGACATGGAATCCTGTATAACGACAATAATCTATAGAGGCGACATGGCCTCCTATATAACGAAAATAATCTATAGAGGCGACATGGCCTCCTGTATAACGACAATAATCTATAGAGGCGACATGGCCTCCTGTATAACGACAATAATCTATAGAGGCGACATGGATTCCTGTATAACGACAATAACCTATAGAGGCGACATGGCCTCCTATATAACGACAATAATCTATAGAGGCGACATGACCTCTTGTCTAACGACAGTAATCTATAGAGGCGACATGACCTCCCGTTTAACGACAATTATCTATAGAGGCGACATGACCTCCTGTATAACGACTGTAATCTATAGAGGCGACATGACCTCCCGTTTAACGACAATAATCTATAGAGGCGACATGACCTCCTGTCTAACGGCAGTAATCTACAGAGGCGACATGACCTCCCGTTTAACGACAATAATTTATAGAGGCGACATGACCTCCCGTTTAACGACAATAATCTATAGAGGCGACATGACCTCCTGTCTAACGACAGTAATCTATAGAGGCGACATGACCTCCCGTTTAACGACAATAATCTATAGAGGCGACATGACCTCCCGTTTAACGACTATAATCTATAGAGGCGACATGACCTCCTGTATAACGACTGTAATCTATAGAGGCGACATGACCTCCCGTTTAACGACAGTAATCTATAGAGGCGACATGACCTCCTGTATAACGAAAATAATCTATAGAGGCGACATGACCTCCCGTTTAACGACAATAATCTAAGGAGGCGACATGACCTGCTGTATAACGACAATAATCTATAGAGGCGACTTGGCCTCCTGTATAACGACAATAATCTAAGGAGGCGACATGACCTCCTGTATAACGACAATAATCTAAGGAGGCGACATGACCTCCTGTATAACGACAATAATCTAAGGAGGCGACATGACCTCCTGTATAACGACAATAATCTATAGAGGCGACATGACCTACCGTTTAACGACAATAATCTATAGAGGCGACATGACATCCTATATAACGACAATAATCTATAGAGGCGACATGGCCTCCTGTATAACGACAATAATCTATAGAGGCGACATGGCCTCCTGTATAACGACAATAATCTATAGAGGCGACATGGAATCCTGTATAACGACAATAATCTATAGAGGCGACATGGCCTCCTATATAACGACAATAATCTATAGAGGCGACATGGCCTCCTGTATAACGGCAATAATCTATAGAGGCGACATGGATTCCTGTATAACGACAATAAGCTATAGAGGCGACATGGCCTCCTATATAACGACAATAATCTATAGAGGCGACATGGCCTCCTGTATAACGACAATAATCTATAGAGGCGACATGGCCTCCTGTATAACGACAATAATCTATAGAGGCGACATGGATTCCTGTATAACGACAATAACCTATAGAGGTGACATGGCCTCCTATATAACGACAATAGTCTATAGAGGCGACATGACCTCCTGTCTAACGACAGTAATCTATAGAGGCAACGTGACCTCCCGTTTAACGACAATAATCTATAGAGGCGACATGACCTCCCGTTTAACGACAATAATCTATAGAGGCGACATGACCTCCTGTATAACGACTGTAATCTATAGAGGCGACATGACCTCCCGATTTACGACAATAATCTATAGAGGCGACATGACCTCCCGTTTAACGACAATAATCTATAGAGGCGACATGACCTCCTGTCTAACGACAGTAATCTATAGAGGCGACATGACCTCCCGTTTAACGACAATAATCTATAGAGGCGAAATGACCTCCCGTTTGACGACAATAATCTATAGAGGCGACATGACCTCCTGTCTAACGACAGTAATCTATAGAGGCGACATGACCTCCCGTTTAACGACAATAATCTATAGAGGCGACATGACCTCCTCTATAACGACAATAATCTATAGAGGCGACTTGGCCTCCTGTATAACGACAATAATCTATAGAGGCGACTTGGCCTCCTGTATAACGACAATAATCTATAGAGGCGACTTGGCCTCCTGTAAAACGACAATAATCTATAGAGGCGACTTGGCCTCCTGTATAACGACAATAATGTATAGAGGCGACATGGCCTCCTGTATAACGACAATAATCTATAGAGGCGGACTGTTCTCCTGTATAACGACAATAATCTATAGAGGCGACATGGCCTCCTGTATAACGAAAATAATCTATAGAGGTGACATGGCCTCGTGTATAACGACAGTAATCTATAGAGGCGACATGACATTCTGTATAACGACAGTAACCTATAGAGGCGACATGACCTCCCGTTTAACTTCAATAATCTATAGAGGCGACATGACCTCCCGTTTAACGACAATAATCTATAGAGGCGACATGACCTCCTGTATAACGAAAGTAATCTATAGAGGCGACATGACCTCCCGTTTAACGACAATAATTTATAGAGGCGACATGACCTCCCGTTTAACGACAATAATCTATAGAGGTGACATGACCTCCTGCATAACGACAATAATCTATTGAGGCGACATGACCTCCTGTATAACGACAATAATCTATTAGGGCGACATGACCTCCTGTATAACGACAAAAATCTATAGAGGCGACATGACATCCTATATAACGACAATAATCTATAGAGGCGACATGGCCTCCTGTATAACGACAATAATCTATAGAGGCGACATGGCCTCCTGTATAAACGACAATAATCTATAGAGGCGACATGGAATCCTGTATAACGACAATAATCTATAGAGGCGACATGGCCTCCTATATAACGACAATAATCTATAGAGGCGACATGGCCTCCTGTATAACGCAATAATCTATAGAGGCGACATGGATTCCTGTATAACGACAATAAGCTATAGAGGCGACATGGCCTCCTATATAACGACAATAATCTATACAGGCGACATGGCCTCCTGTATAACGACAATAATCTATAGAGGCGACATGGCCTCCTGTATAACGACAATAATCTATAGAGGCGACATGGATTCCTGTATAACGACAATAACCTATAGAGGTGACATGGCCTCCTATATAACGACAATAATCTATAGAGGCGACATGACCTCCCGTTTAACGACAATAATCTATAGAGGCGACATGACCTCCTGTCTAACGACAGTAATCTATAGAGGCGACATGACCTCCCGTTTAACGACAATAATCTATAGAGGCGACATGACCTCCTGTATAACGACAATAATCTATAGAGGCGACCTGGCCTCCTGTATAACGACAATAATCTATAGAGGCGACTTGGCCTCCTGTATAACGACAATAATCTATAGAGGCGACTTGGCCTCCTGTAAAACGACAATAATCTATAGAGGCGACTTGGCCTCCTGTATAACGACAATAATGTATAGAGGCGACATGGCCTCCTGTATAACGACAATAATCTATGGAGGCGGACTGTTCTCCTGTATAACGACAATAATCTATAGAGGCGACATGGCCTCCTGTATAACGAAAATAATCTATAGAGGTGACATGGCCTCGTGTATAACGACAATAATCTATAGAGGCGACATGACCTTCTGTATAACGACAGTAATCTATAGAGGCGACATGACCTCCCGTTTAACTTCAATAATCTATAGAGGCGACATGACCTCCCGTTTAACGACAATAATCTATAGAGGCGACATGACCTCCTGTATAACGAAAGTAATCTATAGAGGCGACATGACCTCCCGTTTAACGACAATAATCTATAGAGGCGACATGACCTCCCGTTTAACGACAATAATCTATAGAGGTGACATGACCTCCTGCATAACGACAATAATCTATTGAGGCGACATGACCTCCTGTATAACGACAATAATCTATTAGGGCGACATGACCTCCTGTATAACGACAAAAATCTATAGAGGCGACATGACATCCTATATAATGACAATAATCTATAGAGGCGACATGGCCTCCTGTATAACGACAATAATCTATAGAGGCGGCATGGCCTCCTGTATAAACGACAATAATATATAGAGGCGACATGGAATCCTGTATAACGACAAAAATCTATAGAGGCGACATGGCCTCCTATATAACGACAATAATCTATAGAGGCGACATGGCCTCCTGTATAACGCAATAATCTATAGAGGCGACATGGATTCCTGTATAACGACAATAAGCTATAGAGGCGACATGGCCTCCTATATAACGACAATAATCTATAGAGGCGACATGGCCTCCTGTATAACGACAATAATCTATAGAGGCGACATGGCCTTCTGTATAACGACAATAATCTATAGAGGCGACATGGATTCCTGTATAACGACAATAACCTATAGAGGTGACATGGCCTCCTGTATAACGACAATAATCTATAGAGGCGACATGGATTCCTGTATATCGACAATAACCTATAGAGGTGAGATGGCCTCCTATATAACGACAATAATCTATAGAGGCGACATGACCTCCTGTCTAACGACTGTAATCTATAGAGGCGACATGACCTCCCGTTTTACGACAATAATCTATAGAGGCGACATGACCTCCCGTTTTACGACAATAATCTATAGAGGCGACATGACCTCCCGTTTAACGACAATAATCTATAGAGGCGACATGACCTCCTGTCTAACGACAGTAATCTATAGAGGCGACATGACCTCCCGTTTAACGACAATAATCTATAGAGGCGAAATGACCTCCCGTTTGACGACAATAATCTATAGAGGCGACATGACCTCCTGTCTAACGACAGTAATCTATAGAGGCGACATGACCTCCCGTTTAACGACAATAATCTATAGAGGCGACATGACCTCCTGTATAACGACAATAATCTATAGAGGCGACTTGGCCCTCTGTATAACGACAATAATCTATAGAGGCGACTTGGCCTCCTGTATAACGACAATAATCTATAGAGGCGACTTGGCCTCCTGTATAACGACAATAATCTATAGAGGCGACTTGGCCTCCTGTATAACGACAATAATGTATAGAGGCGACATGGCCTCCTGTATAACGACAATAATCTATAGAGGCGGACTGTTCTCCTGTATAACGACAATAATCTGTAGAGGCGACATGGCCTCCTGTATAACGAAAATAATCTATAGAGGTGACATGGCCTCGTGTATAACGACAATAATCTATAGAGGCGACATGACCTTCTGTATAACGACAGTAATCTATAGAGGCGACATGACCTCCCGTTTAACTTCAATAATCTATAGAGGCGACATGACCTCCCGTTTAACGACAATAATCTATAGAGGCGACATGACCTCCTGTATAACGAAAGTAATCTATAGAGGCGACATGACCTCCCGTTTAACGACAATAATCTATAGAGGCGACATGACCTCCCGTTTAACGACAATAATCTATAGAGGTGACATGACCTCCCGTATAACGACAATAATCTATTGAGGCGACATGACCTCCTGTATAACGACAATAATCTATTAGGGCGACATGACCTCCTATATAACGACAATAATCTATAGAGGCGACATGACCTCCCGTTTAACGACAATAATCTATAGAGACGACATGACCTCCTATATAACGACAATAGTCTATAGAGGCGACATGGCCTCCTGTATAACGACAATAATCTATAGAGCCGACATGGCCTCCTGTATAACGACAATATTCTATAGAGGCGACATGGAATCCTGTATAACGACAATAATCTATAGAGGCAACATGGCCTCCTATATAACGACAATAATCTATAGAGGCGACATGGCCTCCTGTATAACGACAATAATCTATAGAGGCGACATGGCCTCCTGTATAACGACAATAATCTATAGAGGCGACATGGCCTCCTGTATAACGACAATAATCTATAGAGGCGACATGGATTCCTGTATAACGACAATAAGCTATAGAGGCGTCATGGCCTCCTGTATAACGACAATAATCTATAGAGCCGACATGGCCTCCTGTATAACGACAATAATCTATAGAGGCGACATGGATTCCTGTATAACGACAATAATCTATAGAGGCGACATAGTCTCCTGTATAACGACAATAATCTATAGAGGCGACATGGATTCCTGTATAACGACAATAACCTATAGAGGCGATATGGCCTCCTATATAACGACAATAATCTATAGAGGCGACATGACCCCCTGTATAACGACAATAATCTATAGAGGTGACATGACCTCCCGTTTAACGACAATAATCTATAGAGGCGACATGACCTCCCGTTTACCGACAATAATCTATAGAGGCGACATGACCTCCTGTATAACGACTGTAATCAATAGAGGCGACATGACCTCCCGTTTAACGACAATAATTTATAGAGGCGACATGACCTCCCGTTTAACGACAATAATCTATAGAGGCGACATGACCTCCTGTCTAACGACAGTAATCTATAGAGGCGACATGACCTCCCGTTTAACGACAATAATCTATAGAGGCGACATGACCTCTCGTTTAACGACAATTATCTATAGAGGCGACATGACCTCCTGTCTAACGACAGTAATCTATAGAGGCGACATGACCTCCCGTTTAACGACAATAATCTATAGAGGCGTCATGACCTCCCGTTTAACGACTATAATCTATAGAGGCGACATGACCTCCTGTATAACGAAAATAATCTATAGAGGCGACATGACCTCCCGTTTAACGACAATAATCTATAGAGGCGACATGACCTCCTGTATAACGACAATAATCTATAGAGGCGACATGACCTCCTGTATAACGACAATAATATATAGAGGCGACATGACCTCCCGTTTAACGACAATAATCTATAGAGGCGACATGACCTCCTATATAACGAAAATAATCTATAGAGGCGTCATGGCCTCCTGTATAACGACAATAATCTATAGAGGCGACATGGCCTCCTGTATAACGAAAATAATCTATAGAGGCGACATGGAATCCTGAATAACGACAATAATCTATAGAGGCGACATGGCCTCCTATATTACGACAATAATCTATAGAGGCGAAAGGGCCTCCTGTATAACGACAATAATCTATAGAGGCGACATGGCCTCCTGTATAACGACAATAATCTATAGAGGCGTAATGTCCTCCTGTATAACGGCAATAATCTATAGAGGCGACATGGCCTCCTGTATAACGACAATAATCTATAGAGGCGACATGGCCTCCTGTATAACGACAATAATCTATAGAGGCGTAATGTCCTCCTGTATAACGACAATAATCTATAGAGGCGACATGGATTCCTGTATAACGACAATAATCTATAGAGGCGACATGGCCTCCTGTATAACGACAATAATCTATAGAGGCGACATGGCCTCCTGTATAACGACAATAATCTATAGAGGCGACATGACCTCCTGTATAACGACAATAACCTTTAGAGGCGACATGGCCTCCTGTATAACGACAATAAGCTTTAGAGGCGACATGGCCTCCTGTATGACGACAATAAGCTTTAGAGGCGACATGGCCTCCTGTATGACGACAATAATCTATAGAGGCGACATGGCCTCCTGTATGACGACAATAATCTATAGAGGCGACATGGATTCCTGTATAACGACAATAATCTATAGAGGCGACATGGCCTCCTGTATAACGACAATAATCTATAGAGGCGACATGACCTCCTATCTAACGACAGTAATCTATAGAGGCGACATGACCTCCTGTCTAACGACAATAATCTATAGAGGCGACATGACCTCCTATATAACGACAATAAGCTTTAGAGGCGACATGGCCTCCTGTATAACGACAATAATCTTTAGAGGCGACATGGCCTCCTGTATAACGACAATAAGCTTTAGAGGCGACATGACCTCCTGTCTAACGACAGTAATCTATAGAGGCGACATGACCTCCTGTCTAACGACAATAATCTATAGAGGCGACATGACCTCCTATATAACGACAATAATCTATAGAGGTGACATGACCTCCCGTTTAACGACAATAATCTATAGAGGCGACATGACCTACCGTTTAACGACAATAATCTATAGAGGCGACATGACCCCCCGTTTAACGACAATGATCTATAGAGGCGACATGCCCTCCTGTATAACGACAATAATCTATAGAGGCGACATGACCTCCTGTATAACGACAATAAGCTATAGAGGCGACATGACCTCCTATATAACGACAATAATCTATAGAGGCGACATGACCCCCCGTTTAACGACAATAATCTATAGAGGCGACATGACCTCCTGTATAACGACAATAATCTATAGAGGCGACATGACCTCCTGTATAACGACTGTAATCTATAGAGGCGACATGACCTCCTATATAACGACAATAAGCTATAGAGGCGACATGACCCCCCGTTTAACGACAATAATCTATAGAGGCGACATGACCTCCTGTATAACGACAATAATCTATAGAGGCGACATGACCTCCTATATAACGACAATAAGCTATAGAGGCGACATGACCCCCCGTTTAACGACAATAATCTATAGAGGCGACATGACCTCCTATATAACGACAATAATCTATAGAGGCGACATGACCCCCCGTTTAACGACAATAATCTATAGAGGCGACAAGACCTCCTATATAACGACAATAAGCTATAGAGGCGACATGACCCCCCGTTTAACGACAATAATCTATAGAGGCGACATGACCTCCTATATAACGACAATAATCTATAGAGGCGACATGACCCCCCGTTTAACGACAATAATCTATAGAGGCGACATGACCTCCTATATAACGACAATAAGCTATAGAGGCGACATGACCCCCCGTTTAACGACAATAATCTATAGAGGCGACATGACATCCTATATAACGACAATAATCTATAGAGGCGACATGACCCCCCGTTTAACGACAATAATCTATAGAGGCGACATGACCTCCTGTATAACGACAATAAGCTATAGAGGCGACATGACCTCCTATATAACGACAATAAGCTATAGAGGCGACATGACCTCCTGTATAACGACAATAATCTATAGAGGCGACATGACCTCCTGTATAACGACTGTAATCTATAGAGGCGACATGACCTCCCGTTTAACGACAATAATCTATAGAGGCGACATGACCTCCCGTTTAACGACAATAATCTATAGAGGCGACATGACCTCCTGTATAACGACAGTAATCTATAGAGGCGACATGACCCCCCGTTTAACGAAAATAATCTATAGAGGCGACATGACCTAACGTTTAACGACAATAATCTATAGAGGCGACATGACCTCCTGTATAACGACAATAATCTATAGAGGCGACATGACCTCCTGTATAACGACAATAATCTATAGAGGCGACATGACCTCCTGTATAACGACTGTAATCTATAGAGGCGACATGACCTCCCGTTTAACGACAATAATCTATAGAGGCGACATGACCTCCCGTTTAACGACAATAATCTATAGAGGCGACATGACCTACCGTTTAACGACAATAATCTATAGAGGCGACATGACCTCCTGTATAACGACAGTAATCTATAGAGGCGACATGACCTCCTGTATAACGACAGTAATCTATAGAGGCGACATGACCTCCTGTATAACGACAATAATCTATAGAGGCGACATGACCTCCCGTTTAACGACAATAATCTATAGAGGCGACATGACCTCCCGTTTAACGACAATAATCTATAGAGGCGACATGACCTACCGTTTAACGACAATAATCTATAGAGGCGACATGACCTCCTGTATAACGACTGTAATCTACAGAGGCGACATGACCTCCTGTATAACGACAATAAGCTTTAGAGGCGACTTGGACTCCTGTATAACGACAATAATCTATAGAGGCGACATGACCTCCTATATAACGACAATAAGCTATAGAGGCGACATGACCTCCTGTATAACGACAATAATCTATAGAGGCGACTTGACCTCCTGTATAACGACAATAATCTATAGAGGCGACATGACCTCCCGTTTAACTACAATAATCTATAGAGGTGACATGACCTCCTGTAAAACGACAATAATCTACAGAGGCGACATGACCTCCTGTCTAACGACAGTAATCTATAGAGGCGACATGACCTCCCGTTTAACGACAATAATCTATAGAGGCGACATGACCTCCCGTTTAACGACAATAATCTATAGAGGCGACATGACCTACCGTTTAACGACAATAATCTATAGAGGCGACATGACCTCCTGTATAACGACAATAATCTATAGAGGCGACATGACCTCCCGTTTAACGACAATAATCTATAGAGGCGACATGACCTCCTGTATAACGACAATAATCTATAGAGGCGACATGACCTCCTGTATAACGACAATAATCTATAGAGGCGACATGACCTCCCGTTTAACGACAATAATCAATAGAGGCGACATGACCTCCCGTTTAACGACAATAATCTATAGAGGCGACATGACCTACCGTTTAACGACAATAATCTATAGAGGCGACATGACCTCCCGTTTAACGACAATAATCTATAGAGGCGACATGACCTCCCGTTTAACGACAATAATCTATAGAGGCGACATGACCTCCCGTTTAACGACAATAATCTATAGAGGCGACATGACCTCCTGTATAACGACAATAATCTATAGAGGCGACATGGCCTCCTGTATAAAGACAATAATCTATGGAGGCGACATGATCTCCTGTATAACGACAATAATCTATAGAGGCGACATGACCTCCCGTTTAACGACAATTATCTATAGAGGCGACATGACCTACCGTTTAACGACAATAATCTATAGAGGCGACATGACCTCCTATATAACGACAATAAGCTATAGAGGCGACATGACCTCCTGTATAACGACTGTAATCTACAGAGGCGACATGACCTCCTGTATAACGACAATAAGCTTTAGAGGCGACATGGCCTCCTGTATGACGACAATAATCTATAGAGGCGACATGACCTCCCGTTTAAAGACAATAATCTATAGAGGCGACATGACCTCCCGTTTAACGACAATAATCTATAGAGGCGACATGACCTCCCGTTTAACGACAATAATCTATAGAGGCGACATGACCTCCCGTTTAACGACAATAATCTATAGAGGCGACATGGCCTACTGTATAACGACAATAAGCTATAGAGGCGACATGACCTCCCGTCTAACGACAATAATCTATAGAGGCGACATGACCTCCTGTCTAACGATAGTAATCTATAGAGGTGACATGACCTCCCGTTTAACGACAATAATATATAGAGGCGACATGACCTCCCGCTTAACGACAATAATCTATAGAGGCGACATGACCTCCTGTATAACGACTGTAATCTATAGAGGCGACATGACCTCCCGTTTAACGACAATAATCTATAGAGGCGACATGACCTCCCGTCTAACGACAATAATCTATAGAGGCGACATGACCTCCTGTCTAACGACAGTAATCTATAGAGGCGACATGACCTCCCGTTTAACGACAATAATCTATAGAGGCGACATGACCTCCCACTTAACGACAATAATCTATAGAGGCGACATGACCTCCTGTATAACGACTGTAATCTATAGAGGCGACATGACCTCCCGTTTAACGACAATAATCTATAGAAGCAATGTGACCTCCCGTTTAACGACAATAATCTATAGAGGCGACATGGCCTACTGTATAACGACAATAAGCTATAGAGGCGACATGACCTCCCGTTTAACGACAGTAATCTATAGAGGCGACATGACCTCCTGTATAACGAAAATAATCTATAGAGGCGACATGGCCTCCTATATAACGACAATAATCTATAGAGGCGAAATGGCCTCCTGTTTAACGACAATAATCTATAGAAGCGACATGGCCTCCTGTATAACGACAATAATCTATAGAGGCGACATGGCCTCCTGTATAACGGCAATAATCTATAGAGGCGACATGGATTCCTGTATAACGACAATAAGCTATAGAGGCGGCATGGCCTCCTATATAACGACAATAATCTATAGAGGCGACATGGCCTCCTGTATAACGACAATAATCTATCGAGGCGACATGGCCTCCTGTATAACGACAATAATCTATAGAGGCGACATGGATTCCTGTATAACGACAAGAACCTATAGAGGTGACATGGCCTCCTATATAACGACAAAAATCTATAGAGGCGACATGACCTCCTGTCTAACGACAGTAATCTATAGAGGCAACGTGACCTCCCGTTTACCGACAATAATCTATAGAGGCGACATGACCTCCCGTTTAACGACAATAATCTATAGATGCGACATGACCTCCTGTATAACGACTGTAATCTATAGAGGCGACATGACCTACCGTTTTACGGCAATAATCTATAGAGGCGACATGACCCCCCGTTTAACGACAATGATCTATAGAGGCGACATGACCTCCTGTCTAACGACAGTAATCTATAGAGGCGACATGACCTCCCGTTTAACGACAATAATCTATAGAGGCGAAATGACCTCCCGTTTGACGACAGTAATCTATAGAGGCGACATGACCTCCTGTCTAACGACAGTAATCTATAGAGGCGACATGACCTCCCGTTTAACGACAATAATCTATAGAGGCGACACGACCTCCTGTATAACGACAATAATCTATAGAGGCGACTTGGCCTCCTGTATAACGACAATAATCTATAGAGGCGACTTGGCCTCCTGTATAACGACAATAATCTATAGAGGCGACTTGGCCTCCTGTATAACGACAATAATGTATAGAGGCGACATGGCCTCCTGTATAACGACAATAATCTATAGAGGCGGACTGGCCTCCTGTATAACGACAATAATCTATAGAGGCGACAGGGATTCCTGTATAACGACAATAATCTATAGAGGCGACTTGGCCTCCTGTATAACGACAATAATCTATAGAGGCGACATGGCCTCCTGTATAACGACAATAATCTATAGAGGCGACTTGGCCTCCTGTATAACGACAATAATCTATAGAGGCGACATGGATTCCTGTATAACGACAATAAGCTATAGAGGCGACATGACCTCCTGTATAACGACAATAATCTATAGAGGCGACATGGATTCCTGTATAACGACAATAATCTATAGAGGCGACATGACCTCCTGTATAACGACAATAATCTATAGAGGCGACATGACCTACCGTTTAACGACAATAATCTATAGATGCGACATGACATCCTATATAACGACAATAATCTATAGAGGCGACATGGCCTCCTGTATAACGACAATAATCTATAGAGGCGACATGGCCTCCTGTATAACGACAATAATCTATAGAGGCGACATGGAATCCTGTATAACGACAATAATCTATAGAGGCGACATGGCCTCCTATATAACGACAATAATCTATAGAGGCGACATGGCCTCCTGTATAACGGCAATAATCTATAGAGGCGACATGGATTCCTGTATAACGACAATAAGCTATAGAGGCGACATGGCCTCCTATATAACGACAATAATCTATAGAGGCGACATGGCCTCCTGTATAACGACAATAATCTATAGAGGCGACATGGCCTCCTGTATAACGACAATAATCTATAGAGGCGACATGGATTCCTGTATAACGACAATAACCTATAGAGGTGACATGGCCTCCTATATAACGACAATAATCTATAGAGGCGACATGACCTCCTGTCTAACGACAGTAATCTATAGAGGCAACGTGACCTCCCGTTTAACGACAATAATCTATAGAGGCGACATGACCTCCCGTTTAACGACAATAATCTATAGAGGCGACATGACCTCCTGTATAACGACTGTAATCTATAGAGGCGACATGACCTCCCGTTTTACGACAATAATCTATAGAGGCGACATGACCTCCCGTTTAACGACAACAATCTATATAGGCGACATGACCTCCTGTATAACGACAATAATCTATAGAGGCGACTTGGCCTCCTGTATAACGACAATAATCTATAGAGGCGACTTGGCCTCCTGTATAACGACAATAATCTATAGAGGCGACTTGGCCTCCTGTAAACCGACAATAATCTATAGAGGCGACTTGGCCTCCTGTATAACGACAATAATGTATAGAGGCGACATGGCCTCCTGTATAACGACAATAATCTATAGAGGCGGACTGTTCTCCTGTATAACGACAATAATCTATAGAGGCGACATGGCCTCCGGTATAACGAAAATAATCTATAGAGGTGACATGGCCGCGTGTATAACGACAGTAATCTATAGAGGCGACATGACCTTCTGTATAACGACAGTAATCTATAGAGGCGACATGACCTCCCGTTCAACTTCAATAATCTATAGAGGCGACATGACCTCCCGTTTAACGACAATAATCTATAGAGGCAACATGACCTCCTGCATAACGACAATAATCTATTGAGGCGACATGACCTCCTGTATAACGACAATAATCTATAGAGGCGACATGACCTCCTGTATAACGACAATAATCTATAGCGGCGGCATGGCCTCCTGTATAACGACAATAATCTATAGAGGTGACATGACCTCCTGCATAACGACAATAATCTATTGAGGCGACATGACCTCCTGTATAACGACAATAATCTATAGAGGCGACATGACATCCTATATAAAGACAATAATCTATAGAGGCGACATGGCCTCCTGTATAACGACAATAATCTATTAGGGCGACATGTCCTCCCGTTTAACGACAATAATCTATAGAGGTGACATGACCTCCTGCATAACGACAATAATCTATAGAGGCGACATGGCCTCCTGTATAACGACAATAATCTATAGAGGCGACATGGCCTCCTGCATAACGACAGTAATCTATAGAGGCGACATGACCTCCCGTTTAACGACAATAATCTATAGAGGTGACATGACCTCCCGTTTAACGACAGTAATCTATAGAGGCGACATGGCCTCCTGTATAACGACAATAATCTATAGAGGCGACATGACCTCCCGTTTAACGACAATAATCTATAGAGGTGACATGACCTCCCGTTTAACGACAATAATCTATAGATGCGACATGACCTCCTGTATAACGACTGTAATCTATAGAGGCGACATGACCTATCGTTTTACGGCAATAATCTATAGAGGCGACATGACCCCCCGTTTAACGACAATGATCTATAGAGGCGACATGACCTCCTGTATAACGACAATAATCTATCGAGGCGACATGGCCTCCTGTATAACGACAATAATCTATAGTGGCGACATGGATTCCTGTATAACGACAAGAACCTATAGAGGTGACATGGCCTCCTATATAACGACAAAAATCTATAGAGGCGACATGACCTCCTGTCTAACGACAGTAATCTATAGAGGCAACGTGACCTCCCGTTTACCGACAATAATCTATAGAGGCGACATGACCTCCCGTTTAACGACAATAATCTATAGATGCGACATGACCTCCTGTATAACGACTGTAATCTATAGAGGCGACATGACCTACCGTTTTACGGCAATAATCTATAGAGGCGACATGACCCCCCGTTTAACGACAATGATCTATAGAGGCGACATGACCTCCTGTCTAACGACAGTAATCTATAGAGGCGACATGACCTCCCGTTTAACGACAATAATCTATAGAGGCGAAATGACCTCCCGTTTGACGACAGTAATCTATAGAGGCGACATGACCTCCTGTCTAACGACAGTAATCTATAGAGGCGACATGACCTCCCGTTTAACGACAATAATCTATAGAGGCGACACGACCTCCTGTATAACGACAATAATCTATAGAGGCGACTTGGCCTCCTGTATAACGACAATAATCTATAGAGGCGACTTGGCCTCCTGTATAACGACAATAATCTATAGAGGCGACTTGGCCTCCTGTATAACGACAATAATGTATAGAGGCGACATGGCCTCCTGTATAACGACAATAATCTATAGAGGCGGACTGGCCTCCTGTATAACGACAATAATCTATAGAGGCGACAGGGATTCATGTATAACGACAATAATCTATAGAGGCGACTTGGCCTCCTGTATAACGACAATAATCTATAGAGGCGACATGGCCTCCTGTATAACGACAATAATCTATAGAGGCGACTTGGCCTCCTGTATAACGACAATAATCTATAGAGGCGACATGGATTCCTGTATAACGACAATAATCTATAGAGGCGACATGACCTCCTGTATAACGACAATAATCTATAGAGGCGACATGGATTCCTGTATAACGACAATAATCTATAGAGGCGACATGACCTCCTGTATAACGACAATAATCTATAGAGGCGACATGACCTACCGTTTAACGACAATAATCTATAGATGCGACATGACATCCTATATAACGACAATAATCTATAGAGGCGACATGGCCTCCTGTATAACGACAATAATCTATAGAGGCGACATGGCCTCCTGTATAACGACAATAATCTATAGAGGCGACATGGAATCCTGTATAACGACAATAATCTATAGAGGCGACATGGCCTCCTATATAACGACAATAATCTATAGAGGCGACATGGCCTCCTGTATAACGGCAATAATCTATAGAGGCGACATGGATTCCTGTATAACGACAATAAGCTATAGAGGCGACATGGCCTCCTATATAACGACAATAATCTATAGAGGCGACATGGCCTCCTGTATAACGACAATAATCTATAGAGGCGACATGGCCTCCTGTATAACGACAATAATCTATAGAGGCGACATGGATTCCTGTATAACGACAATAACCTATAGAGGTGACATGGCCTCCTATATAACGACAATAATCTATAGAGGCGACATGACCTCCTGTCTAACGACAGTAATCTATAGAGGCAACGTGACCTCCCGTTTAACGACAATAATCTATAGAGGCGACATGACATCCCGTTTAACGACAATAATCTATAGAGGCGACATGACCTCCTGTATAACGACTGTAATCTATAGAGGCGACATGACCTCCCGTTTTACGACAATAATCTATAGAGGCGACATGACCTCCCGTTTAACGACAACAATCTATATAGGCGACATAACCTCCTGTATAACGACAATAATCTATAGAGGCGACTTGGCCTCCTGTATAACGACAATAATCTATAGAGGCGACTTGGCCTCCTGTATAACGACAATAATCTATAGAGGCGACTTGGCCTCCTGTAAAACGACAATAATCTATAGAGGCGACTTGGCCTCCTGTATAACGACAATAATGTATAGAGGCGACATGGCCTCCTGTATAACGACAATAATCTATAGAGGCGGACTGTTCTCCTGTATAACGACAATAATCTATAGAGGCGACATGGCCTCCGGTATAACGAAAATAATCTATAGAGGTGACATGGCCGCGTGTATAACGACAGTAATCTATAGAGGCGACATGACCTTCTGTATAACGACAGTAATCTATAGAGGCGACATGACCTCCCGTTCAACTTCAATAATCTATAGAGGCGACATGACCTCCCGTTTAACGACAATAATCTATAGAGGCAACATGACCTCCTGCATAACGACAATAATCTATTGAGGCGACATGACCTCCTGTATAACGACAATAATCTATAGAGGCGACATGACCTCCTGTATAACGACAATAATCTATAGCGGCGGCATGGCCTCCTGTATAACGACAATAATCTATAGAGGTGACATGACCTCCTGCATAACGACAATAATCTATTGAGGCGACATGACCTCCTGTATAACGACAATAATCTATAGAGGCGACATGACATCCTATATAAAGACAATAATCTATAGAGGCGACATGGCCTCCTGTATAACGACAATAATCTATTAGGGCGACATGTCCTCCCGTTTAACGACAATAATCTATAGAGGTGACATGACCTCCTGCATAACGACAATAATCTATAGAGGCGACATGGCCTCCTGTATAACGACAATAATCTATAGAGGCGACATGGCCTCCTGCATAACGACAGTAATCTATAGAGGCGACATGACCTCCCGTTTAACGACAATAATCTATAGAGGTGACATGACCTCCCGTTTAACGACAGTAATCTATAGAGGCGACATGGCCTCCTGTATAACGACAATAATCTATAGAGGCGACATGACCTCCCGTTTACGACAATAATCTATAGAGGTGACATGACCTCCTGCATAACGACAATAATCTATTGAGGCGACATGACCTCCTGTATAACGACAATAATCTATAGAGGCGACATGACATCCTATATAACGACAATAATCTATAGAGGCGACATGGCCTCCTGTATAACGACAATAATCTATTAGGGCGACATGACCTCCTGTATAACGACAATAATCTATTAGGGCGACATGACCTCCTGTATAACGACAAAAATCTATAGAGGCGACATGACATCCTATATAACGACAACAATCTATAGAGGCGACATGGCCTCCTGTATAACGACAATAATCTATAGAGGCGACATGGCCTCCTGTATAAACGACAATAATCTATAGAGGCGACATGGAATCCTGTATAACGACAATAATCTATAGAGGCGACATGGCCTCCTATATAACGACAATAATCTATAGAGGCGACATGGCCTCCTGTATAACGCAATAATCTATCGAGGCGACATGGATTCCTGTATAACGACAATAAGCTATAGAGGCGACATGGCCTCCTATATAACGACAATAATCTATAGAGGCGACATGGCCTCCTGTATAACGACAATAATCTATAGAGGCGACATGGCCTCCTGTATAACGACAATAATCTATAGAGGCGACATGGATTCCTGTATAACGACAATAACCTATAGAGGTGACATGGCCTCCTATATAACGACAATAATCTATAGAGGCGACATGACCTCCCGTTTAACGACAATAATCTATAGAGGCGACATGACCTCCTGTCTAACGACAGTAATCTATAGAGGCGACATGACCTCCCGTTTAACGACAATAATCTATAGAGGCGACATGACCTCCTGTATAACGACAATAATCTATAGAGGCGACTTGGCCTCCTGTATAACGACAATAATGTATAGAGGCGACATGGCCTCCTGTATAACGACAATAATCTATAGAGGCGGACTGTTCTCCTGTATAACGACAATAATCTATAGAGGCGACATGGCCTCCGGTATAACGAAAATAATCTATAGAGGTGACATGGCCGCGTGTATAACGACAGTAATCTATAGAGGCGACATGACCTTCTGTATAACGACAGTAATCTATAGAGGCGACATGACCTCCCGTTTAACTTCAATAATCTATAGAGGCGACATGACCTCCCGTTTAACGACAATAATCTATAGAGGCGACATGACCTCCTGCATAACGACAATAATCTATTGAGGCGACATGACCTCCTGTATAACGACAATAATCTATAGAGGCGACATGACCTCCTGTATAACGACAATAATCTATAGCGGCGGCATGGCCTCCTGTATAACGACAATAATCTATAGAGGTGACATGACCTCCTGCATAACGACAATAATCTATTGAGGCGACATGACCTCCTGTATAACGACAATAATCTATAGAGGCGACATGACATCCTATATAAAGACAATAATCTATAGAGGCGACATGGCCTCCTGTATAACGACAATAATCTATTAGGGCGACATGACCTCCCGTTTAACGACAATAATCTATAGAGGTGACATGACCTCCTGCATAACGACAATAATCTATAGAGGCGACATGGCCTCCTGTATAACGACAATAATCTATAGAGGCGACATGGCCTCCTGCATAACGACAGTAATCTATAGAGGCGACATGACCTCCCGTTTAACGACAATAATCTATAGAGGTGACATGACATCCCGTTTAACGACAGTAATCTATAGAGGCGACATGACCCCCCGTTTAACGAAAATAATCTATAGAGGCGACATGACCTAACGTTTAACGACAATAATCTATAGAGGCGACATGACCTCCTGTATAACGACAATAATCTATAGAGGCGACATGACCTCCTGTATAACGACAATAATCTATAGAGGCGACATGACCTCCTGTATAACGACTGTAATCTATAGAGGCGACATGACCTCCCGTTTAACGACAATAATCTATAGAGGCGACATGACCTCCCGTTTAACGACAATAATCTATAGAGGCGACATGACCTACCGTTTAACGACAATAATCTATAGAGGCGACATGACCTCCTGTATAACGACAGTAATCTATAGAGGCGACATGACCTCCTGTATAACGACAGTAATCTATAGAGGCGACATGACCTCCTGTATAACGACAATAATCTATAGAGGCGACATGACCTCCCGTTTAACGACAATAATCTATAGAGGCGACATGACCTCCCGTTTAACGACAATAATCTATAGAGGCGACATGACCTACCGTTTAACGACAATAATCTATAGAGGCGACATGACCTCCTGTATAACGACTGTAATCTACAGAGGCGACATGACCTCCTGTATAACGACAATAAGCTTTAGAGGCGACTTGGACTCCTGTATAACGACAATAATCTATAGAGGCGACATGACCTCCTATATAACGACAATAAGCTATAGAGGCGACATGACCTCCTGTATAACGACAATAATCTATAGAGGCGACTTGACCTCCTGTATAACGACAATAATCTATAGAGGCGACATGACCTCCCGTTTAACTACAATAATCTATAGAGGTGACATGACCTCCTGTAAAACGACAATAATCTACAGAGGCGACATGACCTCCTGTCTAACGACAGTAATCTATAGAGGCGACATGACCTCCCGTTTAACGACAATAATCTATAGAGGCGACATGACCTCCCGTTTAACGACAATAATCTATAGAGGCGACATGACCTACCGTTTAACGACAATAATCTATAGAGGCGACATGACCTCCTGTATAACGACAATAATCTATAGAGGCGACATGACCTCCCGTTTAACGACAATAATCTATAGAGGCGACATGACCTCCTGTATAACGACAATAATCTATAGAGGCGACATGACCTCCTGTATAACGACAATAATCTATAGAGGCGACATGACCTCCCGTTTAACGACAATAATCAATAGAGGCGACATGACCTCCCGTTTAACGACAATAATCTATAGAGGCGACATGACCTACCGTTTAACGACAATAATCTATAGAGGCGACATGACCTCCCGTTTAACGACAATAATCTATAGAGGCGACATGACCTCCCGTTTAACGACAATAATCTATAGAGGCGACATGACCTCCCGTTTAACGACAATAATCTATAGAGGCGACATGACCTCCTGTATAACGACAATAATCTATAGAGGCGACATGGCCTCCTGTATAAAGACAATAATCTATAGAGGCGACATGATCTCCTGTATAACGACAATAATCTATAGAGGCGACATGACCTCCCGTTTAACGACAATTATCTATAGAGGCGACATGACCTACCGTTTAACGACAATAATCTATAGAGGCGACATGACCTCCTATATAACGACAATAATCTATAGAGGCGACATGATCTCCTATATAACGACAATAAGCTATAGAGGCGACATGACCTCCTGTATAACGACTGTAATCTACAGAGGCGACATGACCTCCTGTATAACGACAATAAGCTTTAGAGGCGACATGGCCTCCTGTATGACGACAATAATCTATAGAGGCGACATGACCTCCCGTTTAAAGACAATAATCTATAGAGGCGACATGACCTCCCGTTTAACGACAATAATCTATAGAGGCGACATGACCTCCCGTTTAACGACAATAATCTATAGAGGCGACATGACCTCCCGTTTAACGACAATAATCTATAGAGGCGACATGGCCTACTGTATAACGACAATAAGCTATAGAGGCGACATGACCTCCCGTCTAACGACAATAATCTATAGAGGCGACATGACCTCCTGTCTAACGATAGTAATCTATAGAGGTGACATGACCTCCCGTTTAACGACAATAATATATAGAGGCGACATGACCTCCCGCTTAACGACAATAATCTATAGAGGCGACATGACCTCCTGTATAACGACTGTAATCTATAGAGGCGACATGACCTCCCGTTTAACGACAATAATCTATAGAGGCGACATGACCTCCCGTCTAACGACAATAATCTATAGAGGCGACATGACCTCCTGTCTAACGACAGTAATCTATAGAGGCGACATGACCTCCCGTTTAACGACAATAATCTATAGAGGCGACATGACCTCCCACTTAACGACAATAATCTATAGAGGCGACATGACCTCCTGTATAACGACTGTAATCTATAGAGGCGACATGACCTCCCGTTTAACGACAATAATCTATAGAAGCAATGTGACCTCCCGTTTAACGACAATAATCTATAGAGGCGACATGGCCTACTGTATAACGACAATAAGCTATAGAGGCGACATGACCTCCCGTTTAACGACAGTAATCTATAGAGGCGACATGACCTCCTGTATAACGAAAATAATCTATAGAGGCGACATGGCCTCCTATATAACGACAATAATCTATAGAGGCGAAATGGCCTCCTGTTTAACGACAATAATCTTTAGAAGCGACATGGCCTCCTGTATAACGACAATAATCTATAGAGGCGACATGGCCTCCTGTATAACGGCAATAATCTATAGAGGCGACATGGATTCCTGTATAACGACAATAAGCTATAGAGGCGGCATGGCCTCCTATATAACGACAATAATCTATAGAGGCGACATGGCCTCCTGTATAACGACAATAATCTATCGAGGCGACATGGCCTCCTGTATAACGACAATAATCTATAGAGGCGACATGGATTCCTGTATAACGACAAGAACCTATAGAGGTGACATGGCCTCCTATATAACGACAAAAATCTATAGAGGCGACATGACCTCCTGTCTAACGACAGTAATCTATAGAGGCAACGTGACCTCCCGTTTACCGACAATAATCTATAGAGGCGACATGACCTCCCGTTTAACGACAATAATCTATAGATGCGACATGACCTCCTGTATAACGACTGTAATCTATAGAGGCGACATGACCTACCGTTTTACGGCAATAATCTATAGAGGCGACATGACCCCCCGTTTAACGACAATGATCTATAGAGGCGACATGACCTCCTGTCTAACGACAGTAATCTATAGAGGCGACATGACCTCCCGTTTAACGACAATAATCTATAGAGGCGAAATGACCTCCCGTTTGACGACAGTAATCTATAGAGGCGACATGACCTCCTGTCTAACGACAGTAATCTATAGAGGCGACATGACCTCCCGTTTAACGACAATAATCTATAGAGGCGACACGACCTCCTGTATAACGACAATAATCTATAGAGGCGACTTGGCCTCCTGTATAACGACAATAATCTATAGAGGCGACTTGGCCTCCTGTATAACGACAATAATCTATAGAGGCGACTTGGCCTCCTGTATAACGACAATAATGTATAGAGGCGACATGGCCTCCTGTATAACGACAATAATCTATAGAGGCGGACTGGCCTCCTGTATAACGACAATAATCTATAGAGGCGACAGGGATTCCTGTATAACGACAATAATCTATAGAGGCGACTTGGCCTCCTGTATAACGACAATAATCTATAGAGGCGACATGGCCTCCTGTATAACGACAATAATCTATAGAGGCGACTTGGCCTCCTGTATAACGACAATAATCTATAGAGGCGACATGGATTCCTGTATAACGACAATAATCTATAGAGGCGACATGACCTCCTGTATAACGACAATAATCTATAGAGGCGACATGGATTCCTGTATAACGACAATAATCTATAGAGGCGACATGACCTCCTGTATAACGACAATAATCTATAGAGGCGACATGACCTACCGTTTAACGACAATAATCTATAGATGCGACATGACATCCTATATAACGACAATAATCTATAGAGGCGACATGGCCTCCTGTATAACGACAATAATCTATAGAGGCGACATGGCCTCCTGTATAACGACAATAATCTATAGAGGCGACATGGAATCCTGTATAACGACAATAATCTATAGAGGCGACATGGCCTCCTATATAACGACAATAATCTATAGAGGCGACATGGCCTCCTGTATAACGGCAATAATCTATAGAGGCGACATGGATTCCTGTATAACGACAATAAGCTATAGAGGCGACATGGCCTCCTATATAACGACAATAATCTATAGAGGCGACATGGCCTCCTGTATAACGACAATAATCTATAGAGGCGACATGGCCTCCTGTATAACGACAATAATCTATAGAGGCGACATGGATTCCTGTATAACGACAATAACCTATAGAGGTGACATGGCCTCCTATATAACGACAATAATCTATAGAGGCGACATGACCTCCTGTATAACGACAATAATCTATAGCGGCGGCATGGCCTCCTGTATAACGACAATAATCTATAGAGGTGACATGACCTCCTGCATAACGACAATAATCTATTGAGGCGACATGACCTCCTGTATAACGACTGTAATCTATAGAGGCGACATGACCTCCCGTTTTACGACAATAATCTATAGAGGCGACATGACCTCCCGTTTAACGACAACAATCTATATAGGCGACATGACCTCCTGTATAACGACAATAATCTATAGAGGCGACTTGGCCTCCTGTATAACGACAATAATCTATAGAGGCGACTTGGCCTCCTGTATAACGACAATAATCTATAGAGGCGACTTGGCCTCCTGTATAACGACAATAATCTATAGAGGCGACATGGCCTCCTGCATAACGACAGTAATCTATAGAGGCGACATGACCTCCCGTTTAACGACAATAATCTATAGAGGTGACATGACATCCCGTTTAACGACAGTAATCTATAGAGGCGACATGACCCCCCGTTTAACGAAAATAATCTATAGAGGCGACATGACCTAACGTTTAACGACAATAATCTATAGAGGCGACATGACCTCCTGTATAACGACAATAATCTATAGAGGCGACATGACCTCCTGTATAACGACAATAATCTATAGAGGCGACATGACCTCCTGTATAACGACTGTAATCTATAGAGGCGACATGACCTCCCGTTTAACGACAATAATCTATAGAGGCGACATGACCTCCCGTTTAACGACAATAATCTATAGAGGCGACATGACCTACCGTTTAACGACAATAATCTATAGAGGCGACATGACCTCCTGTATAACGACAGTAATCTATAGAGGCGACATGACCTCCTGTATAACGACAGTAATCTATAGAGGCGACATGACCTCCTGTATAACGACAATAATCTATAGAGGCGACATGACCTCCCGTTTAACGACAATAATCTATAGAGGCGACATGACCTCCCGTTTAACGACAATAATCTATAGAGGCGACATGACCTACCGTTTAACGACAATAATCTATAGAGGCGACATGACCTCCTGTATAACGACTGTAATCTACAGAGGCGACATGACCTCCTGTATAACGACAATAAGCTTTAGAGGCGACTTGGACTCCTGTATAACGACAATAATCTATAGAGGCGACATGACCTCCTATATAACGACAATAAGCTATAGAGGCGACATGACCTCCTGTATAACGACAATAATCTATAGAGGCGACTTGACCTCCTGTATAACGACAATAATCTATAGAGGCGACATGACCTCCCGTTTAACTACAATAATCTATAGAGGTGACATGACCTCCTGTAAAACGACAATAATCTACAGAGGCGACATGACCTCCTGTCTAACGACAGTAATCTATAGAGGCGACATGACCTCCCGTTTAACGACAATAATCTATAGAGGCGACATGACCTCCCGTTTAACGACAATAATCTATAGAGGCGACATGACCTACCGTTTAACGACAATAATCTATAGAGGCGACATGACCTCCTGTATAACGACAATAATCTATAGAGGCGACATGACCTCCCGTTTAACGACAATAATCTATAGAGGCGACATGACCTCCTGTATAACGACAATAATCTATAGAGGCGACATGACCTCCTGTATAACGACAATAATCTATAGAGGCGACATGACCTCCCGTTTAACGACAATAATCAATAGAGGCGACATGACCTCCCGTTTAACGACAATAATCTATAGAGGCGACATGACCTACCGTTTAACGACAATAATCTATAGAGGCGACATGACCTCCCGTTTAACGACAATAATCTATAGAGGCGACATGACCTCCCGTTTAACGACAATAATCTATAGAGGCGACATGACCTCCCGTTTAACGACAATAATCTATAGAGGCGACATGACCTCCTGTATAACGACAATAATCTATAGAGGCGACATGGCCTCCTGTATAAAGACAATAATCTATAGAGGCGACATGATCTCCTGTATAACGACAATAATCTATAGAGGCGACATGACCTCCCGTTTAACGACAATTATCTATAGAGGCGACATGACCTACCGTTTAACGACAATAATCTATAGAGGCGACATGACCTCCTATATAACGACAATAATCTATAGAGGCGACATGATCTCCTATATAACGACAATAAGCTATAGAGGCGACATGACCTCCTGTATAACGACTGTAATCTACAGAGGCGACATGACCTCCTGTATAACGACAATAAGCTTTAGAGGCGACATGGCCTCCTGTATGACGACAATAATCTATAGAGGCGACATGACCTCCCGTTTAAAGACAATAATCTATAGAGGCGACATGACCTCCCGTTTAACGACAATAATCTATAGAGGCGACATGACCTCCCGTTTAACGACAATAATCTATAGAGGCGACATGACCTCCCGTTTAACGACAATAATCTATAGAGGCGACATGGCCTACTGTATAACGACAATAAGCTATAGAGGCGACATGACCTCCCGTCTAACGACAATAATCTATAGAGGCGACATGACCTCCTGTCTAACGATAGTAATCTATAGAGGTGACATGACCTCCCGTTTAACGACAATAATATATAGAGGCGACATGACCTCCCGCTTAACGACAATAATCTATAGAGGCGACATGACCTCCTGTATAACGACTGTAATCTATAGAGGCGACATGACCTCCCGTTTAACGACAATAATCTATAGAGGCGACATGACCTCCCGTCTAACGACAATAATCTATAGAGGCGACATGACCTCCTGTCTAACGACAGTAATCTATAGAGGCGACATGACCTCCCGTTTAACGACAATAATCTATAGAGGCGACATGACCTCCCACTTAACGACAATAATCTATAGAGGCGACATGACCTCCTGTATAACGACTGTAATCTATAGAGGCGACATGACCTCCCGTTTAACGACAATAATCTATAGAAGCAATGTGACCTCCCGTTTAACGACAATAATCTATAGAGGCGACATGGCCTACTGTATAACGACAATAAGCTATAGAGGCGACATGACCTCCCGTTTAACGACAGTAATCTATAGAGGCGACATGACCTCCTGTATAACGAAAATAATCTATAGAGGCGACATGGCCTCCTATATAACGACAATAATCTATAGAGGCGAAATGGCCTCCTGTTTAACGACAATAATCTTTAGAAGCGACATGGCCTCCTGTATAACGACAATAATCTATAGAGGCGACATGGCCTCCTGTATAACGGCAATAATCTATAGAGGCGACATGGATTCCTGTATAACGACAATAAGCTATAGAGGCGGCATGGCCTCCTATATAACGACAATAATCTATAGAGGCGACATGGCCTCCTGTATAACGACAATAATCTATCGAGGCGACATGGCCTCCTGTATAACGACAATAATCTATAGAGGCGACATGGATTCCTGTATAACGACAAGAACCTATAGAGGTGACATGGCCTCCTATATAACGACAAAAATCTATAGAGGCGACATGACCTCCTGTCTAACGACAGTAATCTATAGAGGCAACGTGACCTCCCGTTTACCGACAATAATCTATAGAGGCGACATGACCTCCCGTTTAACGACAATAATCTATAGATGCGACATGACCTCCTGTATAACGACTGTAATCTATAGAGGCGACATGACCTACCGTTTTACGGCAATAATCTATAGAGGCGACATGACCCCCCGTTTAACGACAATGATCTATAGAGGCGACATGACCTCCTGTCTAACGACAGTAATCTATAGAGGCGACATGACCTCCCGTTTAACGACAATAATCTATAGAGGCGAAATGACCTCCCGTTTGACGACAGTAATCTATAGAGGCGACATGACCTCCTGTCTAACGACAGTAATCTATAGAGGCGACATGACCTCCCGTTTAACGACAATAATCTATAGAGGCGACACGACCTCCTGTATAACGACAATAATCTATAGAGGCGACTTGGCCTCCTGTATAACGACAATAATCTATAGAGGCGACTTGGCCTCCTGTATAACGACAATAATCTATAGAGGCGACTTGGCCTCCTGTATAACGACAATAATGTATAGAGGCGACATGGCCTCCTGTATAACGACAATAATCTATAGAGGCGGACTGGCCTCCTGTATAACGACAATAATCTATAGAGGCGACAGGGATTCCTGTATAACGACAATAATCTATAGAGGCGACTTGGCCTCCTGTATAACGACAATAATCTATAGAGGCGACATGGCCTCCTGTATAACGACAATAATCTATAGAGGCGACTTGGCCTCCTGTATAACGACAATAATCTATAGAGGCGACATGGATTCCTGTATAACGACAATAATCTATAGAGGCGACATGACCTCCTGTATAACGACAATAATCTATAGAGGCGACATGGATTCCTGTATAACGACAATAATCTATAGAGGCGACATGACCTCCTGTATAACGACAATAATCTATAGAGGCGACATGACCTACCGTTTAACGACAATAATCTATAGATGCGACATGACATCCTATATAACGACAATAATCTATAGAGGCGACATGGCCTCCTGTATAACGACAATAATCTATAGAGGCGACATGGCCTCCTGTATAACGACAATAATCTATAGAGGCGACATGGAATCCTGTATAACGACAATAATCTATAGAGGCGACATGGCCTCCTATATAACGACAATAATCTATAGAGGCGACATGGCCTCCTGTATAACGGCAATAATCTATAGAGGCGACATGGATTCCTGTATAACGACAATAAGCTATAGAGGCGACATGGCCTCCTATATAACGACAATAATCTATAGAGGCGACATGGCCTCCTGTATAACGACAATAATCTATAGAGGCGACATGGCCTCCTGTATAACGACAATAATCTATAGAGGCGACATGGATTCCTGTATAACGACAATAACCTATAGAGGTGACATGGCCTCCTATATAACGACAATAATCTATAGAGGCGACATGACCTCCTGTATAACGACAATAATCTATAGCGGCGGCATGGCCTCCTGTATAACGACAATAATCTATAGAGGTGACATGACCTCCTGCATAACGACAATAATCTATTGAGGCGACATGACCTCCTGTATAACGACTGTAATCTATAGAGGCGACATGACCTCCCGTTTTACGACAATAATCTATAGAGGCGACATGACCTCCCGTTTAACGACAACAATCTATATAGGCGACATGACCTCCTGTATAACGACAATAATCTATAGAGGCGACTTGGCCTCCTGTATAACGACAATAATCTATAGAGGCGACTTGGCCTCCTGTATAACGACAATAATCTATAGAGGCGACTTGGCCTCCTGTAAAACGACAATAATCTATAGAGGCGACTTGGCCTCCTGTATAACGACAATAATGTATAGAGGCGACATGGCCTCCTGTATAACGACAATAATCTATAGAGGCGGACTGTTCTCCTGTATAACGACAATAATCTATAGAGGCGACATGGCCTCCGGTATAACGAAAATAATCTATAGAGGTGACATGGCCGCGTGTATAACGACAGTAATCTATAGAGGCGACATGACCTTCTGTATAACGACAGTAATCTATAGAGGCGACATGACCTCCCGTTCAACTTCAATAATCTATAGAGGCGACATGACCTCCCGTTTAACGACAATAATCTATAGAGGCAACATGACCTCCTGCATAACGACAATAATCTATTGAGGCGACATGACCTCCTGTATAACGACAATAATCTATAGAGGCGACATGACCTCCTGTATAACGACAATAATCTATAGCGGCGGCATGGCCTCCTGTATAACGACAATAATCTATAGAGGTGACATGACCTCCTGCATAACGACAATAATCTATTGAGGCGACATGACCTCCTGTATAACGACAATAATCTATAGAGGCGACATGACATCCTATATAAAGACAATAATCTATAGAGGCGACATGGCCTCCTGTATAACGACAATAATCTATTAGGGCGACATGTCCTCCCGTTTAACGACAATAAGCTATAGAGGTGACATGACCTCCTGCATAACGACAATAATCTATAGAGGCGACATGGCCTCCTGTATAACGACAATAATCTATAGAGGCGACATGGCCTCCTGCATAACGACAGTAATCTATAGAGGCGACATGACCTCCCGTTTAACGACAATAATCTATAGAGGTGACATGACCTCCCGTTTAACGACAGTAATCTATAGAGGCGACATGGCCTCCTGTATAACGACAATAATCTATAGAGGCGACATGACCTCCCGTTTAACGACAATAATCTATAGAGGTGACATGACCTCCTGCATAACGACAATAATCTATTGAGGCGACATGACCTCCTGTATAACGACAATAATCTATAGAGGCGACATGACATCCTATATAACGACAATAATCTATAGAGGCGACATGGCCTCCTGTATAACGACAATAATCTATTAAGGCGACATGACCTCCTGTATAACGACAATAATCTATTAGGGCGACATGACCTCCTGTATAACGACAAAAATCTATAGAGGCGACATGACATCCTATATAACGACAATAATCTATAGAGGCGACATGGCCTCCTGTATAACGACAATAATCTATAGAGGCGACATGGCCTCCTGTATAAACGACAATAATCTATAGAGGCGACATGGAATCCTGTATAACGACAATAATCTATAGAGGCGACATGGCCTCCTATATAACGACAATAATCTATAGAGGCGACATGGCCTCCTGTATAACGCAATAATCTAAAGAGGCGACATGGATTCCTGTATAACGACAATAAGCTATAGAGGCGACATGGCCTCCTATATAACGACAATAATCTATAGAGGCGACATGGCCTCCTGTATAACGACAATAATCTATAGAGGCGACATGGCCTCCTGTATAACGACAATAATCTATAGAGGCGACATGGTTTCCTGTATAACGACAATAACCTATAGAGGTGACATGGCCTCCTATATAACGACTATAATCTATAGAGGCGACATGACCTCCCGTTTAACGACAATAATCTATAGAGGCGACATGACCTCCTGTCTAACGACAGTAATCTATAGAGGCGACATGACCTCCCGTTTAACGACAATAATCTATAGAGGCGACATGACCTCCTGTATAACGACAATAATCTATAGAGGCGACTTGGCCTCCTGTATAACGACAATAATGTATAGAGGCGACATGGCCTTCTGTATAACGACAATAATCTATAGAGGCGGACTGTTCTCCTGTATAACGACAATAATCTATAGAGGCGACATGGCCTCCGGTATAACGAAAATAATCTATAGAGGTGACATGGCCGCGTGTATAACGACAGTAATCTATAGAGGCGACATGACCTTCTGTATAACGACAGTAATCTATAGAGGCGACATGACCTCCCGTTTAACTTCAATAATCTATAGAGGCGACATGACCTCCCGTTTAACGACAATAATCTATAGAGGCGACATGACCTCCTGCATAACGACAATAATCTATTGAGGCGACATGACCTCCTGTATAACGACAATAATCTATAGAGGCGACATGACCTCCTGTATAACGACAATAATCTATAGCGGCGGCATGGCCTCCTGTATAACGACAATAATCTATAGAGGTGACATGACCTCCTGCATAACGACAATAATCTATTGAGGCGACATGACCTCCTGTATAACGACAATAATCTATAGAGGCGACATGACATCCTATATAAAGACAATAATCTATAGAGGCGACATGGCCTCCTGTATAACGACAATAATCTATTAGGGCGACATGACCTCCCGTTTAACGACAATAATCTATAGAGGTGACATGACCTCCTGCATAACGACAATAATCTATAGAGGCGACATGGCCTCCTGTATAACGACAATAATCTATAGAGGCGACATGGCCTCCTGCATAACGACAGTAATCTATAGAGGCGACATGACCTCCCGTTTAACGACAATAATCTATAGAGGTGACATGACATCCCGTTTAACGACAGTAATCTATAGAGGCGACATGGCCTCCTGTATAACGACAATAATCTATAGAGGCGACATGACCTCCCGTTTAACGACAATAATCTATAGAGGTGACATGACCTCCTGCATAACGACAATAATCTATACAGGCGACATGGCCTCCTGTATAACGACAATAATCTATAGAGGCGACATGGCCTCCTGTATAACGACAATAATCTATAGAGGCGACATGACATCCTATATAACGACAATAATCTATAGAGGCGACATGGCCTCCTGTATAACGACAATAATCTATTAGGGCGACATGACCTCCTGTATAACGACAATAATCTATTAGGGCGACATGACCTCCTGTATAACGACAAAAATCTATAGAGGCGACATGACATCCTATATAACGACAATAATCTATAGAGGCGACATGGCCTCCTGTATAACGACAATAATCTATAGAGGCGACATGGCCTCCTGTATAAACGACAATAATCTATAGAGGCGACATGGAATCCTGTATAACGACAATAATCTATAGAGGCGACATGGCCTCCTATATAACGACAATAATCTATAGAGGCGACATGGCCTCCTGTATAACGCAATAATCTATAGAGGCGACATGGATTCCTGTATAACGACAATAAGCTATAGAGGCGACATGGCCTCCTATATAACGACAATAATCTATAGAGGCGACATGGCCTCCTGTATAACGACAATAATCTATAGAGGCGACATGGCCTCCTGTATAACGACAATAATCTATAGAGGCGACATGGATTCCTGTATAACGACAATAACCTATAGAGGTGACATGGCCTCCTATATAACGACAATAATCTATAGAGGCGACATGACCTCCCGTTTAACGACAATAATCTATAGAGGCGACATGACCTCCTGTCTAACGACAGTAATCTATAGAGGCGACATGACCTCCCGTTTAACGACAATAATCTATAGAGGCGACATGACCTCCTGTATAACGACAATAATCTATAGAGGCGACTTGGCCTCCTGTATAACGACAATTATCTATAGAGGCGACTTGGCCTCCTGTATAACGACAATAATCTATAGAGGCGACTTGGCCTCCTGTAAAACGACAATAATCTATAGAGGCGACTTGGCCTCCTGTATAACGACAATAATGTATAGAGGCGACATGGCCTCCTGTATAACGACAATAATCTATAGAGGCGGACTGTTCTCCTGTATAACGACAATAATCTATAGAGGCGACATGGCCTCCTGTATAACGAAAATAATCTATAGAGGTGACATGGCCTCGTGTATAACGACAATAATCTATAGAGGCGACATGACCTTCTGTATAACGACAGTAATCTATAGAGGCGACATGACCTCCCGTTTAACTTCAATAATCTATAGAGGCGACATGACCTCCCGTTTAACGACAATAATCTATAGAGGCGACATGACCTCCCGTTTAACGACAATAATCTATAGAGGTGACATGACCTCCTGCATAACGACAATAATCTATTGAGGCGACATGACCTCCTGTATAACGACAATAATCTATTAGGGCGACATGACCTCCTGTATAACGACAAAAATCTATAGAGGCGACATGACATCCTATATAACGACAATAATCTATAGAGGCGACATGGCCTCCTGTATAACGACAATAATCTATAGAGGCGGCATGGCCTCCTGTATAAACGACAATAATCTATAGAGGCGACATGGAATCCTGTATAACGACAATAATCTATAGAGGCGACTTGGCCTCCTATATAACGACAATAATCTATAGAGGCGACATGGCCTCCTGTATAACGCAATAATCTATAGAGGCGACATGGATTCCTGTATAACGACAATAAGCTATAGAGGCGACATGGCCTACTATATAACGACAATAATCTATAGAGGCGACATGGCCTCCTGTATAACGACAATAATCTATAGAGGCGACATGGCCTCCTCTATAACGACAATAATCTATAGAGGCGACATGGATTCCTGTATAACGACAATAACCTATAGAGGTGACATGGCCTCCTATATAACGACAATAATCTATAGAGGCGACATGACCTCCTGCCTAACGACTGTAATCTATAGAGGCGACATGACCTCCCGTTTTACGACAATAATCTATAGAGGCGACATGACCTCCCGTTTAACGACAATAATCTATAGAGGCGACATGACCT
This sequence comes from Meconema thalassinum, assembly GCA_946902985.2. NCBI lineage: Eukaryota > Metazoa > Arthropoda > Insecta > Orthoptera > Tettigoniidae > Meconema > Meconema thalassinum. Next base: position 298,918,542 of record OX336396.1, on the reverse strand, counting down.
CCCGTTTAACGACAATAATCTATAGAGGCGACATGACCTCCTGTATAACGACTGTAATCTATAGAGGCGACATGACCTCCCGTTTTACGACAATAATCTATAGAGGCGACATGACCTCCCGTTTAACGACAATAATCTATAGAGGCGACATGACCTCCTGTCTAACGACAGTAATCTATAGAGGCGACATGACCTCCCGTTTAACGACAATAATCTATAGAGGCGAAATGACCTCCCGTTTGACGACAATAATCTATAGAGGCGACATGACCTCCTGTCTAACGACAGTAATCTATAGAGGCGACATGACCTCCCGTTTAACGACAATAATCTATAGAGGAGACATGACCTCCTGTATAACGACAATAATCTATAGAGGCGACTTGGCCTCCTGTATAACGACAATAATCTATAGAGGCGACTTGGCCTCCTGTATAACGACAATAATCTATAGAGGCGACTTGGCCTCCTGTATAACGACAATAATCTATAGAGGCGACTTGGCCTCCTGTATAACGACAATAATAAATAGAGGCGACATGGCCTCCTGTATAACGACAATAATCTTTAGAGGCGACTTGGCCTCCTGTATAACGACAATAATCTATAGAGGCGACTTGGCCTCCTGTATAACGACAATAATCTATAGAGGCGACTTGGCCTCCTGTATAACGACAATAATCTATAGAGGCGACTTGGCCTCCTGTATAACGACAATAATCTATAGAGGCGACTTGGCCTCCTGTATAACGACAATAATGTATAGAGGCGACATGGCCTCCTGTATAACGACAATAATCTATAGAGGCGGACTGTTCTCCTGTATAACGACAATAATCTATAGAGGCGACATGGCCTCCTGTATAACGAAAATAATCTATAGAGGCGACATGACCTTCTGTATAACGAAAGTAATCTATAGAGGCGACATGACCTCCCGTTTAACGACAATAATCTATTGAGGTGACATGACCTCCCGTATAACGACAATAATCTATAGAGGCGACATGACCTCCCGTTTAACGACAATAATCTATAGAGGTGACATGACCTCCCATATAACGACAATAATCTATTGAGGCGACATGACCTCCTGTATAACGACAATAATCTATTAGGGCGACATGACCTCCTGTATAACGACAAAAATCTATAGAGGCGACATGGCCTCCTGTATAACAAAAATAATCTATAGAGGCGACATGACCTCCTGTATAACGACAATAATCTATAGAGGCGACATGACCTCCCGTTTAACGACAATAATCTATAGAGACGACATGACCTCCTATATAACGACAATAATCTATAGAGGCGACATGGCCTCCTGTATAACGACAATAATCTATAGAGGCGACATGGCCTCCTGTATAACGACAATAATCTATAGAGGCGACATGGATTCCTGTATAACGACAATAATTTATAGAGGCGACATGACCTCCCGTTTAACGACAATAATCTATAGAGGCGACATGACCTCCTGTCTAACGACAGTAATCTATAGAGGCGACATGACCTCCCGTTTAACGACAATAATCTATAGAGGCGACATGACCTCTCGTTTAACGACAATTATCTATAGAGGCGCCATGACCTCCTGTCTAACGACAGTAATCTATAGAGGCGACATGACCTCCCGTTTAACGACAATAATCTATAGAGGCGTCATGACCTCCCGTTTAACGACTATAATCTATAGAGGCGACATGACCTCCCGTTTAACGACAGTAATCTATAGAGGCGACATGACCTCCTGTATAACGAAAATAATCTATAGAGGCGACATGACCTCCCGTTTAACGACAATAATCTATAGAGGCGACATGACCTCCTGTATAACGACAATAATCTATAGAGGCGACATGACCTCCTGTATAACGACAATAATATATAGAGGCGACATGACCTCCCGTTTAACGACAATAATCTATAGAGGCGACATGACCTCCTATATAACGAAAATAATCTATAGAGGCGTCATGGCCTCCTGTTTAACGACAATAATCTATAGAGGCGACATGGAATCCTGTATAACGACAATAATCTATAGAGGCGACATGGAATCCTGTATAACGACAATAATCTATAGAGGCGACATGGCCTCCTATATTACGACAATAATCTATAGAGGCGAAATGGCCTCCTGTATAACGACAATAATCTTTAGAGGCGACATGGCCTCCTGTATGACGACAATAATCTATAGAGGCGACATGGCCTCCTGTATAACGGCAATAATCTATAGAGGCGACATGGCCTCCTGTATAAAGACAATAATCTATAGAGGCGACATGACCTCCTGTATAACGACAATAATCTATAGAGGCGACATGGCCTCCTGTATAACGACAATAATCTATAGAGGCGACATGACCTCCTGTATAACGACAATAATCTATAGAGGCGAAATGACCTCCTGTATAAAGACAATAATCTATAGAGACGACATGACCTCCTATATAACGACAATAATCTATAGAGGCGACATGGCCTCCTGTATAACGACAATATTCTATAGAGGCGACATGGAATCCTGTATAACGATAATAATCTATAGAGGCGACATGGCCTCCTATATAACGACAATAATCTATAGAGGCGACATGGCCTCCTGTATAACGACAACAATCTATAGAGGCGATATGGCCTCCTGTATAACGACAATAATCTATAGAGGCGACATGGATTCCTGTATAACGACAATAACCTATAGAGGCGACATGGCCTCCTATATAACGACAATAATCTATAGAGGCGACATGACCTCTTGTCTAACGACAGTAATCTATAGAGGCGACATGACCTCCCGTTTAACGACAATTATCTATAGTGGCGACATGACCTCCTGTATAACGACTGTAATCTATAGAGGCGACATGACCTCCCGTTTAACGACAATAATCTATAGAGGCGACATGACCTCCCGTTTAACGACAATAATCTATAGAGGCGACATGACCTCCTGTCTAACGGCAGTAATCTATAGAGGCGACATGACCTCCCGTTTAACGACAATAATTTATAGAGGCGACATGACCTCCCGTTTAACGACAATAATCTATAGAGGCGACATGGATTCCTGTATAACGACAAGAACCTATAGAGGTGACATGGCCTCCTATATAACGACAAAAATCTATAGAGGCGACATGACCTCCTGTCTAACGACAGTAATCTATAGAGGCAACGTGACCTCCCGTTTACCGACAATAATCTATAGAGGCGACATGACCTCCCGTTTAACGACAATAATCTATAGATGCGACATGACCTCCTGTATAACGACTGTAATCTATAGAGGCGACATGACCTACCGTTTTACGGCAATAATCTATAGAGGCGACATGACCCCCCGTTTAACGACAATGATCTATAGAGGCGACATGACCTCCTGTCTAACGACAGTAATCTATAGAGGCGACATGACCTCCCGTTTAACGACAATAATCTATAGAGGCGAAATGACCTCCCGTTTGACGACAGTAATCTATAGAGGCGACATGACCTCCTGTCTAACGACAGTAATCTATAGAGGCGACATGACCTCCCGTTTAACGACAATAATCTATAGAGGCGACACGACCTCCTGTATAACGACAATAATCTATAGAGGCGACTTGGCCTCCTGTATAACGACAATAATCTATAGAGGCGACTTGGCCTCCTGTATAACGACAATAATCTATAGAGGCGACTTGGCCTCCTGTATAACGACAATAATGTATAGAGGCGACATGGCCTCCTGTATAACGACAATAATCTATAGAGGCGGACTGGCCTCCTGTATAACGACAATAATCTATAGAGGCGACAGGGATTCCTGTATAACGACAATAATCTATAGAGGCGACTTGGCCTCCTGTATAACGACAATAATCTATAGAGGCGACATGGCCTCCTGTATAACGACAATAATCTATAGAGGCGACTTGGCCTCCTGTATAACGACAATAATCTATAGAGGCGACATGGATTCCTGTATAACGACAATAATCTATAGAGGCGACATGACCTCCTGTATAACGACAATAATCTATAGAGGCGACATGGATTCCTGTATAACGACAATAATCTATAGAGGCGACATGACCTCCTGTATAACGACAATAATCTATAGAGGCGACATGACCTACCGTTTAACGACAATAATCTATAGATGCGACATGACATCCTATATAACGACAATAATCTATAGAGGCGACATGGCCTCCTGTATAACGACAATAATCTATAGAGGCGACATGGCCTCCTGTATAACGACAATAATCTATAGAGGCGACATGGAATCCTGTATAACGACAATAATCTATAGAGGCGACATGGCCTCCTATATAACGACAATAATCTATAGAGGCGACATGGCCTCCTGTATAACGGCAATAATCTATAGAGGCGACATGGATTCCTGTATAACGACAATAAGCTATAGAGGCGACATGGCCTCCTATATAACGACAATAATCTATAGAGGCGACATGGCCTCCTGTATAACGACAATAATCTATAGAGGCGACATGGCCTCCTGTATAACGACAATAATCTATAGAGGCGACATGGATTCCTGTATAACGACAATAACCTATAGAGGTGACATGGCCTCCTATATAACGACAATAATCTATAGAGGCGACATGACCTCCTGTATAACGACAATAATCTATAGCGGCGGCATGGCCTCCTGTATAACGACAATAATCTATAGAGGTGACATGACCTCCTGCATAACGACAATAATCTATTGAGGCGACATGACCTCCTGTATAACGACTGTAATCTATAGAGGCGACATGACCTCCCGTTTTACGACAATAATCTATAGAGGCGACATGACCTCCCGTTTAACGACAACAATCTATATAGGCGACATGACCTCCTGTATAACGACAATAATCTATAGAGGCGACTTGGCCTCCTGTATAACGACAATAATCTATAGAGGCGACTTGGCCTCCTGTATAACGACAATAATCTATAGAGGCGACTTGGCCTCCTGTAAAACGACAATAATCTATAGAGGCGACTTGGCCTCCTGTATAACGACAATAATGTATAGAGGCGACATGGCCTCCTGTATAACGACAATAATCTATAGAGGCGGACTGTTCTCCTGTATAACGACAATAATCTATAGAGGCGACATGGCCTCCGGTATAACGAAAATAATCTATAGAGGTGACATGGCCGCGTGTATAACGACAGTAATCTATAGAGGCGACATGACCTTCTGTATAACGACAGTAATCTATAGAGGCGACATGACCTCCCGTTCAACTTCAATAATCTATAGAGGCGACATGACCTCCCGTTTAACGACAATAATCTATAGAGGCAACATGACCTCCTGCATAACGACAATAATCTATTGAGGCGACATGACCTCCTGTATAACGACAATAATCTATAGAGGCGACATGACCTCCTGTATAACGACAATAATCTATAGCGGCGGCATGGCCTCCTGTATAACGACAATAATCTATAGAGGTGACATGACCTCCTGCATAACGACAATAATCTATTGAGGCGACATGACCTCCTGTATAACGACAATAATCTATAGAGGCGACATGACATCCTATATAAAGACAATAATCTATAGAGGCGACATGGCCTCCTGTATAACGACAATAATCTATTAGGGCGACATGTCCTCCCGTTTAACGACAATAAGCTATAGAGGTGACATGACCTCCTGCATAACGACAATAATCTATAGAGGCGACATGGCCTCCTGTATAACGACAATAATCTATAGAGGCGACATGGCCTCCTGCATAACGACAGTAATCTATAGAGGCGACATGACCTCCCGTTTAACGACAATAATCTATAGAGGTGACATGACCTCCCGTTTAACGACAGTAATCTATAGAGGCGACATGGCCTCCTGTATAACGACAATAATCTATAGAGGCGACATGACCTCCCGTTTAACGACAATAATCTATAGAGGTGACATGACCTCCTGCATAACGACAATAATCTATTGAGGCGACATGACCTCCTGTATAACGACAATAATCTATAGAGGCGACATGACATCCTATATAACGACAATAATCTATAGAGGCGACATGGCCTCCTGTATAACGACAATAATCTATTAAGGCGACATGACCTCCTGTATAACGACAATAATCTATTAGGGCGACATGACCTCCTGTATAACGACAAAAATCTATAGAGGCGACATGACATCCTATATAACGACAATAATCTATAGAGGCGACATGGCCTCCTGTATAACGACAATAATCTATAGAGGCGACATGGCCTCCTGTATAAACGACAATAATCTATAGAGGCGACATGGAATCCTGTATAACGACAATAATCTATAGAGGCGACATGGCCTCCTATATAACGACAATAATCTATAGAGGCGACATGGCCTCCTGTATAACGCAATAATCTAAAGAGGCGACATGGATTCCTGTATAACGACAATAAGCTATAGAGGCGACATGGCCTCCTATATAACGACAATAATCTATAGAGGCGACATGGCCTCCTGTATAACGACAATAATCTATAGAGGCGACATGGCCTCCTGTATAACGACAATAATCTATAGAGGCGACATGGTTTCCTGTATAACGACAATAACCTATAGAGGTGACATGGCCTCCTATATAACGACAATAATCTATAGAGGCGACATGACCTCCCGTTTAACGACAATAATCTATAGAGGCGACATGACCTCCTGTCTAACGACAGTAATCTATAGAGGCGACATGACCTCCCGTTTAACGACAATAATCTATAGAGGCGACATGACCTCCTGTATAACGACAATAATCTATAGAGGCGACTTGGCCTCCTGTATAACGACAATAATGTATAGAGGCGACATGGCCTTCTGTATAACGACAATAATCTATAGAGGCGGACTGTTCTCCTGTATAACGACAATAATCTATAGAGGCGACATGGCCTCCGGTATAACGAAAATAATCTATAGAGGTGACATGGCCGCGTGTATAACGACAGTAATCTATAGAGGCGACATGACCTTCTGTATAACGACAGTAATCTATAGAGGCGACATGACCTCCCGTTTAACTTCAATAATCTATAGAGGCGACATGACCTCCCGTTTAACGACAATAATCTATAGAGGCGACATGACCTCCTGCATAACGACAATAATCTATTGAGGCGACATGACCTCCTGTATAACGACAATAATCTATAGAGGCGACATGACCTCCTGTATAACGACAATAATCTATAGCGGCGGCATGGCCTCCTGTATAACGACAATAATCTATAGAGGTGACATGACCTCCTGCATAACGACAATAATCTATTGAGGCGACATGACCTCCTGTATAACGACAATAATCTATAGAGGCGACATGACATCCTATATAAAGACAATAATCTATAGAGGCGACATGGCCTCCTGTATAACGACAATAATCTATTAGGGCGACATGACCTCCCGTTTAACGACAATAATCTATAGAGGTGACATGACCTCCTGCATAACGACAATAATCTATAGAGGCGACATGGCCTCCTGTATAACGACAATAATCTATAGAGGCGACATGGCCTCCTGCATAACGACAGTAATCTATAGAGGCGACATGACCTCCCGTTTAACGACAATAATCTATAGAGGTGACATGACATCCCGTTTAACGACAGTAATCTATAGAGGCGACATGGCCTCCTGTATAACGACAATAATCTATAGAGGCGACATGACCTCCCGTTTAACGACAATAATCTATAGAGGTGACATGACCTCCTGCATAACGACAATAATCTATACAGGCGACATGGCCTCCTGTATAACGACAATAATCTATAGAGGCGACATGGCCTCCTGTATAACGACAATAATCTATAGAGGCGACATGACATCCTATATAACGACAATAATCTATAGAGGCGACATGGCCTCCTGTATAACGACAATAATCTATTAGGGCGACATGACCTCCTGTATAACGACAATAATCTATTAGGGCGACATGACCTCCTGTATAACGACAAAAATCTATAGAGGCGACATGACATCCTATATAACGACAATAATCTATAGAGGCGACATGGCCTCCTGTATAACGACAATAATCTATAGAGGCGACATGGCCTCCTGTATAAACGACAATAATCTATAGAGGCGACATGGAATCCTGTATAACGACAATAATCTATAGAGGCGACATGGCCTCCTATATAACGACAATAATCTATAGAGGCGACATGGCCTCCTGTATAACGCAATAATCTATAGAGGCGACATGGATTCCTGTATAACGACAATAAGCTATAGAGGCGACATGGCCTCCTATATAACGACAATAATCTATAGAGGCGACATGGCCTCCTGTATAACGACAATAATCTATAGAGGCGACATGGCCTCCTGTATAACGACAATAATCTATAGAGGCGACATGGATTCCTGTATAACGACAATAACCTATAGAGGTGACATGGCCTCCTATATAACGACAATAATCTATAGAGGCGACATGACCTCCCGTTTAACGACAATAATCTATAGAGGCGACATGACCTCCTGTCTAACGACAGTAATCTATAGAGGCGACATGACCTCCCGTTTAACGACAATAATCTATAGAGGCGACATGACCTCCTGTATAACGACAATAATCTATAGAGGCGACTTGGCCTCCTGTATAACGACAATTATCTATAGAGGCGACTTGGCCTCCTGTATAACGACAATAATCTATAGAGGCGACTTGGCCTCCTGTAAAACGACAATAATCTATAGAGGCGACTTGGCCTCCTGTATAACGACAATAATGTATAGAGGCGACATGGCCTCCTGTATAACGACAATAATCTATAGAGGCGGACTGTTCTCCTGTATAACGACAATAATCTATAGAGGCGACATGGCCTCCTGTATAACGAAAATAATCTATAGAGGTGACATGGCCTCGTGTATAACGACAATAATCTATAGAGGCGACATGACCTTCTGTATAACGACAGTAATCTATAGAGGCGACATGACCTCCCGTTTAACTTCAATAATCTATAGAGGCGACATGACCTCCCGTTTAACGACAATAATCTATAGAGGCGACATGACCTCCCGTTTAACGACAATAATCTATAGAGGTGACATGACCTCCTGCATAACGACAATAATCTATTGAGGCGACATGACCTCCTGTATAACGACAATAATCTATTAGGGCGACATGACCTCCTGTATAACGACAAAAATCTATAGAGGCGACATGACATCCTATATAACGACAATAATCTATAGAGGCGACATGGCCTCCTGTATAACGACAATAATCTATAGAGGCGGCATGGCCTCCTGTATAAACGACAATAATCTATAGAGGCGACATGGAATCCTGTATAACGACAATAATCTATAGAGGCGACTTGGCCTCCTATATAACGACAATAATCTATAGAGGCGACATGGCCTCCTGTATAACGCAATAATCTATAGAGGCGACATGGATTCCTGTATAACGACAATAAGCTATAGAGGCGACATGGCCTACTATATAACGACAATAATCTATAGAGGCGACATGGCCTCCTGTATAACGACAATAATCTATAGAGGCGACATGGCCTCCTCTATAACGACAATAATCTATAGAGGCGACATGGATTCCTGTATAACGACAATAACCTATAGAGGTGACATGGCCTCCTATATAACGACAATAATCTATAGAGGCGACATGACCTCCTGCCTAACGACTGTAATCTATAGAGGCGACATGACCTCCCGTTTTACGACAATAATCTGTAGAGGCGACATGACCTCCCGTTTAACGACAATAATCTATAGAGGCGACATGACCTCCCGTTTAACGACAATAATCTATAGAGGCGACATGACCTCCTGTATAACGACTGTAATCTATAGAGGCGACATGACCTCCCGTTTTACGACAATAATCTATAGAGGCGACATGACCTCCCGTTTAACGACAATAATCTATAGAGGCGACATGACCTCCTGTCTAACGACAGTAATCTATAGAGGCGACATGACCTCCCGTTTAACGACAATAATCTATAGAGGCGAAATGACCTCCCGTTTGACGACAATAATCTATAGAGGCGACATGACCTCCTGTCTAACGACAGTAATCTATAGAGGCGACATGACCTCCCGTTTAACGACAATAATCTATAGAGGAGACATGACCTCCTGTATAACGACAATAATCTATAGAGGCGACTTGGCCTCCTGTATAACGACAATAATCTATAGAGGCGACTTGGCCTCCTGTATAACGACAATAATCTATAGAGGCGACTTGGCCTCCTGTATAACGACAATAATCTATAGAGGCGACTTGGCCTCCTGTATAACGACAATAATAAATAGAGGCGACATGGCCTCCTGTATAACGACAATAATCTTTAGAGGCGACTTGGCCTCCTGTATAACGACAATAATCTATAGAGGCGACTTGGCCTCCTGTATAACGACAATAATCTATAGAGGCGACTTGGCCTCCTGTATAACGACAATAATCTATAGAGGCGACTTGGCCTCCTGTATAACGACAATAATCTATAGAGGCGACTTGGCCTCCTGTATAACGACAATAATGTATAGAGGCGACATGGCCTCCTGTATAACGACAATAATCTATAGAGGCGGACTGTTCTCCTGTATAACGACAATAATCTATAGAGGCGACATGGCCTCCTGTATAACGAAAATAATCTATAGAGGCGACATGACCTTCTGTATAACGAAAGTAATCTATAGAGGCGACATGACCTCCCGTTTAACGACAATAATCTATTGAGGTGACATGACCTCCCGTATAACGACAATAATCTATAGAGGCGACATGACCTCCCGTTTAACGACAATAATCTATAGAGGTGACATGACCTCCCATATAACGACAATAATCTATTGAGGCGACATGACCTCCTGTATAACGACAATAATCTATTAGGGCGACATGACCTCCTGTATAACGACAAAAATCTATAGAGGCGACATGGCCTCCTGTATAACAAAAATAATCTATAGAGGCGACATGACCTCCTGTATAACGACAATAATCTATAGAGGCGACATGACCTCCCGTTTAACGACAATAATCTATAGAGACGACATGACCTCCTATATAACGACAATAATCTATAGAGGCGACATGGCCTCCTGTATAACGACAATAATCTATAGAGGCGACATGGCCTCCTGTATAACGACAATAATCTATAGAGGCGACATGGATTCCTGTATAACGACAATAATTTATAGAGGCGACATGACCTCCCGTTTAACGACAATAATCTATAGAGGCGACATGACCTCCTGTCTAACGACAGTAATCTATAGAGGCGACATGACCTCCCGTTTAACGACAATAATCTATAGAGGCGACATGACCTCTCGTTTAACGACAATTATCTATAGAGGCGCCATGACCTCCTGTCTAACGACAGTAATCTATAGAGGCGACATGACCTCCCGTTTAACGACAATAATCTATAGAGGCGTCATGACCTCCCGTTTAACGACTATAATCTATAGAGGCGACATGACCTCCCGTTTAACGACAGTAATCTATAGAGGCGACATGACCTCCTGTATAACGAAAATAATCTATAGAGGCGACATGACCTCCCGTTTAACGACAATAATCTATAGAGGCGACATGACCTCCTGTATAACGACAATAATCTATAGAGGCGACATGACCTCCTGTATAACGACAATAATATATAGAGGCGACATGACCTCCCGTTTAACGACAATAATCTATAGAGGCGACATGACCTCCTATATAACGAAAATAATCTATAGAGGCGTCATGGCCTCCTGTTTAACGACAATAATCTATAGAGGCGACATGGAATCCTGTATAACGACAATAATCTATAGAGGCGACATGGAATCCTGTATAACGACAATAATCTATAGAGGCGACATGGCCTCCTATATTACGACAATAATCTATAGAGGCGAAATGGCCTCCTGTATAACGACAATAATCTTTAGAGGCGACATGGCCTCCTGTATGACGACAATAATCTATAGAGGCGACATGGCCTCCTGTATAACGGCAATAATCTATAGAGGCGACATGGCCTCCTGTATAAAGACAATAATCTATAGAGGCGACATGACCTCCTGTATAACGACAATAATCTATAGAGGCGACATGGCCTCCTGTATAACGACAATAATCTATAGAGGCGACATGACCTCCTGTATAACGACAATAATCTATAGAGGCGAAATGACCTCCTGTATAAAGACAATAATCTATAGAGACGACATGACCTCCTATATAACGACAATAATCTATAGAGGCGACATGGCCTCCTGTATAACGACAATATTCTATAGAGGCGACATGGAATCCTGTATAACGATAATAATCTATAGAGGCGACATGGCCTCCTATATAACGACAATAATCTATAGAGGCGACATGGCCTCCTGTATAACGACAACAATCTATAGAGGCGATATGGCCTCCTGTATAACGACAATAATCTATAGAGGCGACATGGATTCCTGTATAACGACAATAACCTATAGAGGCGACATGGCCTCCTATATAACGACAATAATCTATAGAGGCGACATGACCTCTTGTCTAACGACAGTAATCTATAGAGGCGACATGACCTCCCGTTTAACGACAATTATCTATAGTGGCGACATGACCTCCTGTATAACGACTGTAATCTATAGAGGCGACATGACCTCCCGTTTAACGACAATAATCTATAGAGGCGACATGACCTCCCGTTTAACGACAATAATCTATAGAGGCGACATGACCTCCTGTCTAACGGCAGTAATCTATAGAGGCGACATGACCTCCCGTTTAACGACAATAATTTATAGAGGCGACATGACCTCCCGTTTAACGACAATAATCTATAGAGGCGACATGACCTCCTGTCTAACGGCAGTAATCTATAGAGGCGACATGACCTCCCGTTTAACGACAATAATTTATAGAGGCGACATGACCTCCCGTTTAACGACAATAATCTATAGAGGCGACATGACCTCCCGTTTAACGACTATAATCTATAGAGGCGACATGACCTCCTGTATAACGACTGTAATCTATAGAGGCGACATGACCTCCCGTTTAACGACAGTAATCTATAGAGGCGACATGACCTCCTGTATAACGAAAATAACCTATAGAGGCGACATGACCTCCCGTTTAACGACAATAATCTAAGGAGGCGACATGACCTCCTGTATAACGACAATAATCTATAGAGGCGACATGACCTCCTGTATAACGACAATAATATATAGAGGCGACATGACCTACCGTTTAACGACAATAATCTATAGAGGCGACATGACATCCTATATAACGACAATAATCTATAGAGGCGACATGGCCTCCTGTATAACGACAATAATCTATAGAGGCGACATGGCCTCCTGTATAACGACAATAATCTATAGAGGCGACATGGAATCCTGTATAACGACAATAATCTATAGAGGCGACATGGCCTCCTATATAACGACAATAATCTATAGAGGCGACATGGCCTCCTGTATAACGGCAATAATCTATAGAGGCGACATGGATTCCTGTATAACGACAATAAGCTATAGAGGCGACATGGCCTCCTATATAACGACAATAATCTATAGAGGCGACATGGCCTCCTGTATAACGACAATAATCTATAGAGGCGACATGGCCTCCTGTATAACGACAATAATCTATAGAGGCGACATGGCCTCCTATATAACGACAATAATCTATAGAGGCGACATGGCCTCCTGTATAACGACAATAACCTATAGAGGTGACATGGCCTCCTATATAACGACAATAATCTATAGAGGCGACATGACCTCCTGTCTAACGACAGTAATCTATAGAGGCAACGTGACCTCCCGTTTAACGACAATAATCTATAGAGGCGACATGACCTCCCGTTTAACGACAATAATCTATAGAGGCGACATGACCTCCTGTATAACGACTGTAATCTATTGAGGCGACATGACCTCCCGTTTTACGACAATATTCTATAGAGGCGACATGACCTCCCGTTTAACGACAATAATCTATAGAGGCGACATGACCTCCTGTCTAACGACAGTAATCTATAGAGGCGACATGACCTCCCGTTTAACGACAATAATCTATAGAGGCGAAATGACCTCCCGTTTGACGACAATAATCTATAGAGGCGACATGACCTCCTGTCTAACGACAGTAATCTATAGAGGCGACTTGGCCTCCTGTATAACGACAATAATCTATAGAGGCGACTTGGCCTCCTGTATAACGACAATAATCTATAGAGGCGACATGGCCTCCCGTTTAACGACAATAATCTATAGAGGCGACATGACCTCCTGTATAACGACAATAATCTATAGAGGCGACTTGGCGTCCTGTATAACGACAATAATCTATAGAGGCGACTTGGCCTCCTGTATAACGACAATAATCTATAGAGGCGACTTGGCCTCCTGTAAAACGACAATAATCTATAGAGGCGACTTGGCCTCCTGTATAACGACAATAATGTATAGAGGCGACATGGCCTCCTGTATAACGACAATAATCTATAGAGGCGGACTGTTCTCCTGTATAACGACAATAATCTATAGAGGCGACATGGCCTCCTGTATAACGAAAATAATCTATAGAGGTGACATGGCCTCGTGTATAACGACAATAATCTATAGAGGCGACATGACCTTCTGTATAACGACAGTAATCTATAGAGGAGACATGACCTCCCGTTTAACTTCAATAATCTATAGAGGCGACATGACCTCCCGTTTAACGACAATAATCTATAGAGGCGACATGACCTTCTGTATAACGACAGTAATCTATAGAGGCGACATGACCTCCCGTTTAACGACAATAATCTATAGAGGCGACATGACCTCCCGTTTAACGACAATAATCTATAGAGGTGACATGACCTCCTGCATAACGACAATAATCTATTGAGGCGACATGACCTCCTGTATAACGACAATAATCTATTAGGGCGACATGACCTCCTGTATAACGACAAAAATCTATAGTGGCGACATGACATCCTATATAACGACAATAATCTATAGAGGCGACATGGCCTCCTGTATAAAGACAATAATCTATAGAGGCGACATGGCCTCCTGTATAAACGACAATAATCTATAGAGGCGACATGGAATCCTGTATAACGACAATAATCTATAGAGGCGACATGGCCTCCTATATAACGACAATAATCTATAGAGGCGACATGACCTCCTGTATAACGACAATAATCTATAGAGGCGACATGGCCTCCTGTATAACGACAATAACCTATAGAGGTGACATGGCCTCCTATATAACGACAATAATCTATAGAGGCGACATGACCTCCTGTCTAACGACAGTAGTCTATAGAGGCAACGTGACCTCCCGTTTAACGACAATAATCTATAGAGGCGACATGACCTCCCGTTTAACGACAATAATCTATAGAGGCGACATGACCTCCCGTTTTACGACAATAATCTATAGAGGCGACATGACCTCCTGTCTAACGACAGTAATCTATAGAGGCGACATGACCTCCCGTTTAACGACAATAATCTATAGAGGCGAAATGACCTCCCGTTTGACGACAATAATCTATAGAGGCGACATGACCTCCTGTCTAACGACAGTAATCTATAGAGGCGACATGACCTCCCGTTTAACGACAATAATCTATAGAGGCGACATGGCCTCCTGTATAACGACAATAATCTATAGAGGCGACATGACCTCCTGTATAACGACAATAATCTATAGAGGCGACATGGCCTCCTGTATAACGAAAATAATCTATAGAGGTGACATGGCCTCGTGTATAACGACAATAATCTATAGAGGCGACATGACCTTCTGTATAACGACAGTAATCTAAAGAGGCGACAAGACCTCCCGTTTAACTTCAATAATCTATAGAGGCGACATGACCTCCCGTTTAACGACAATAATCTATAGAGGCGACATGACCTCCTGTATAACGAAAGTAATCTATAGAGGCGACATGACCTCCCGTTTAACGACAATAATCTATAGAGGCGACATGACCTCCCGTTTAACGACAATAATCTATAGAGGTGACATGACCTCCCGTATAACGACAATAATCTATTGAGGCGACATGACCTCCTGTATAACGACAATAATCTATTAGGGCGACATGACCTCCTGTATAACGACAAAAATCTATAGAGGCGACATGGCCTCCTGTATAACGACAATAATCTATAGAGGCGACATGACCTCCTGTATAACGACAATAATCTATAGAGGCGACATGACCTCCCGTTTAACGACAATAATCTATAGAGACGACATGACCACCTATATAACGACAATAATCTATAGAGGCGACATGGCCTCCTGTATAACGACAATAATCTATAGAGGCGACATGGAATCCTGTATAACGACAATAATCTATAGAGGCGACATGGCCTCCTATATAACGACAATAATCTATAGAGGCGACATGGCCTCCTGTATAACGACAATAATCTATAGAGGCGACATGGCCTCCTGTATAACGACAATAATCTATAGAGGCGACATGGCCTCCTGTATAACGACAATAATCTATAGAGGCGACATGGATTCCTGTATAACGACAATAAGCTATAGAGGCGCCATGGCCTCCTATATAACGACAATAATCTATACAGGCGACATAGTCTCCTGTATAACGACAATAATCTATAGAGGCGACATGGATTCCTGTATAACGACAATAACCTATAGAGGCGATATGGCCTCCTGTATAACGACAATAACCTATAGAGGCGATATGGCCTCCTGTATAACGACAATAATCTATAGAGGCGACATGACCTCCTGTCTAACGACAATAATCTATAGAGGCGTCATGGCCTCCTGTATAACGACAATAACCTATAGAGGCGATATGGCCTCCTGTATAACGACAATAATCTATAGAGGCGTCATGGCCTCCTGTATAACGACAATAAGCTATAGAGGCGTCATGGCCTCCTGTATAACGACAATAATCTATAGAGGCGACATGACCTCCTGTCTAACGACAGTAATCTATACAGGTGACATGACCTCCCGTTTAACGACAATAATCTATAGAGGCGACATGACCTCCTGTATAACGACAATAATCTATAGAGGCGACTTGGCCTCCTGTATAACGACAATAATCTATAGAGGCGACTTGGCCTCCTGTATAACGACAATAATCTATAGAGGCGACTTGGCCTCCTGTAAAACGACAATAATCTATAGAGGCGACTTGGCCTCCTGTATAACGACAATAATGTATAGAGGCGACATGGCCTCCTGTATAACGACAATAATCTATAGAGGCGGACTGTTCTCCTGTATAACGACAATAATCTATAGAGGCGACATGGCCTCCTGTATAACGAAAATAATCTATAGAGGTGACATGGCCTCCTGTATAACGACAATAATCTATAGAGGCGACATGGCCTCCTGTATAACGACAATAATCTATAGAGGCGACATGACCTTCTGTATAACGACAGTAATCTATAGAGGCGACTTGGCCTCCTGTATAACGACAATAATCTATAGAGGCGACATGACCTCCTGTATAACGACAATAATCTATAGAGGCGACATGACCTTCTGTATAACGACAATAATCTATAGAGGCGACATGGCCTCCTGTATAACGACAATAATCTATAGAGGCGACATGACCTCCTGTATAACGACAATAATCTATAGAGGCGACATGGATTCCTGTATAATGACAATAATCTATAGAGGCGACATGACCTCCTGTATAACGACAATAATCTATAGAGGCGAAATGGCCTCCTGTATAACGACAATAATCTATAGAGGCGACATGGCCTCCTGTATAACGACAATAATCTATAGAGGCGACATGACCTCCTGTATAACGACAATAATCTATAGAGGCGACATGGCCTCCTGTATAACGACAATAATCTATAGAGGCGACATGACCTCCTGTATAACGACAAAAATCTATAGAGGCGACATGGCCTCCTGTATAACGACAATAATCTATAGAGGCGACATGGCCTCCTGTATAACGACAATAATCTATAGAGGCGACATGACCTCCTGTATAACGACAATAATCTATAGAGGCGACATGGATTCCTGTATAACGACAATAATCTATAGAGGCGACATGACCTCCTGTATAACGACAAAAATCTATAGAGGCGACATGGCCTCCTGTATAACGACAATAATCTATAGAGGCGACATGGCCTCCTGTATAACGACAATAATCTATAGAGGCGACATGACCTTCTGTATAACGACAGTAATCTATAGAGGCGACTTGGCCTCCTGTATAACGACAATAATCTATAGAGGCGACTTGGCCTCCTGTATAACGACAATAATGTATAGAGGCGACATGGCCTCCTGTATAACGACAAAAATCTATAGAGGCGACATGGCCTCCTGTATAAAGACAATAATCTATAGAGGCGACATGACCTTCCGTATAACGACAGTAATCTATAGAGGCGACATGACCTCCCGTTTAACTTCAATAATCTATAGAGGCGACATGACCTCCCGTTTAACGACAATAATCTATAGAGGCGACATGACATCCTATATAACGACAATAATCTATAGAGGCGACATGACATCCTGCATAACGACAATAATCTATTGAGGCGACATGACCTCCTGCATAACGACAATAATCTATAGAGGTGACATGACCTCCTGCATAACGACAATAATCTATTGAGGCGACATGACCTCCTGTATAACGACAATAATCTATTAGGGCGACATGACTTCCTGTATAACGACAAAAATCTATAGAGGCGACATGACATCCTATATAACGACAATAATCTATAGAGGCGACATGGCCTCCTGTATAACGACAATAATCTATAGAGGCGACATGGCCTCCTGTATAAACGACAATAATCTATAGAGGCGACATGGAATCCTGTATAACGACAATAATCTATAGAGGCGACATGGAATCCTGTATAACGACAATAATCTATAGAGGCGACATGGCCTCCTGTATAACGCAATAATCTATAGAGGCGACATGGATTCCTGTATAACGACAATAAGCTATAGAGGCGACATGGCCTCCTATATAACGACAATAATCTATAGAGGCGACATGGCCTCCTGTATAACGAAAATAATCTATAGAGGCGACATGGCCTCCTGTATAACGACAATAATCTATAGAGGCGACATGGATTCCTGTATAACGACAATAACCTATAGAGGTGACATGGCCTCCTATATAACGACAATAATCTATAGAGGCGACATGACCTCCTGTCTAACGACAGTAGTCTATAGAGGCAACGTGACCTCCCGTTTAACGACAATAATCTATAGAGGCGACATGACCTTCTGTATAACGACAGTAATCTATAGAGGCGACATGACCTCCCGTTTAACGACAATAATCTATAGAGGCGACATGACCTCCCGTTTAACGACAATAATCTATAGAGGTGACATGACCTCCTGCATAACGACAATAATCTATTGAGGCGACATGACCTCCTGTATAACGACAATAATCTATTAGGGCGACATGACCTCCTGTATAACGACAAAAATCTATAGAGGCGACATGACCTCCTGTCTAACGGCAGTAATCTATAGAGGCGACATGACCTCCCGTTTAACGACAATAATCTATAGAGGCGACATGACCTCCCGTTTAACGACAATAATCTATAGAGGCGACATGACCTTCTGTATAACGACAGTAATCTATAGAGGCGACATGACCTCCCGTTTAACGACAATAATCTATAGAGGCGACATGACCTCCCGTTTAACGACAATAATCTATAGAGGTGACATGACCTCCTGCATAACGACAATAATCTATTGAGGCGACATGACCTCCTGTATAACGACAATAATCTATTAGGGCGACATGACCTCCTGTATAACGACAAAAATCTATAGAGGCGACATGACCTCCTGTCTAACGGCAGTAATCTATAGAGGCGACATGACCTCCCGTTTAACGACAATAATTTATAGAGGCGACATGACCTCCCGTTTAACGACAATAATCTATAGAGGCGACATGACCTCCCGTTTAACGACTATAATCTATAGAGGCGACATGACCTCCTGTATAACGACTGTAATCTATAGAGGCGACATGACCTCCCGTTTAACGACAGTAATCTATAGAGGCGACATGACCTCCTGTATGACGAAAATAACCTATAGAGGCGACATGACCTCCCGTTTAACGACAATAATCTAAGGAGGCGACATGACCTCCTGTATAACGACAATAATCTATAGAGGCGACATGACCTCCTGTATAACGACAATAATATATAGAGGCGACATGACCTACCGTTTAACGACAATAATCTATAGAGGCGACATGACATCCTATATAACGACAATAATCTATAGAGGCGACATGGCCTCCTGTATAACGACAATAATCTATAGAGGCGACATGGCCTCCTGTATAACGACAATAATCTATAGAGGCGACATGGAATCCTGTATAACGACAATAATCTATAGAGGCGACATGGCCTCCTATATAACGACAATAATCTATAGAGGCGACATGGCCTCCTGTATAACGGCAATAATCTATAGAGGCGACATGGATTCCTGTATAACGACAATAAGCTATAGAGGCGACATGGCCTCCTATATAACGACAATAATCTATAGAGGCGACATGGCCTCCTGTATAACGACAATAATCTATAGAGGCGACATGGCCTCCTGTATAACGACAATAATCTATAGAGGCGACATGGCCTCCTATATAACGACAATAATCTATAGAGGCGACATGGCCTCCTGTATAACGACAATAACCTATAGAGGTGACATGGCCTCCTATATAACGACAATAATCTATAGAGGCGACATGACCTCCTGTCTAACGACAGTAATCTATAGAGGCAACGTGACCTCCCGTTTAACGACAATAATCTATAGAGGCGACATGACCTCCCGTTTAACGACAATAATCTATAGAGGCGACATGACCTCCTGTATAACGACTGTAATCTATTGAGGCGACATGACCTCCCGTTTTACGACAATATTCTATAGAGGCGACATGACCTCCCGTTTAACGACAATAATCTATAGAGGCGACATGACCTCCTGTCTAACGACAGTAATCTATAGAGGCGACATGACCTCCCGTTTAACGACAATAATCTATAGAGGCGAAATGACCTCCCGTTTGACGACAATAATCTATAGAGGCGACATGACCTCCTGTCTAACGACAGTAATCTATAGAGGCGACTTGGCCTCCTGTATAACGACAATAATCTATAGAGGCGACTTGGCCTCCTGTATAACGACAATAATCTATAGAGGCGACATGGCCTCCCGTTTAACGACAATAATCTATAGAGGCGACATGACCTCCTGTATAACGACAATAATCTATAGAGGCGACTTGGCGTCCTGTATAACGACAATAATCTATAGAGGCGACTTGGCCTCCTGTATAACGACAATAATCTATAGAGGCGACTTGGCCTCCTGTAAAACGACAATAATCTATAGAGGCGACTTGGCCTCCTGTATAACGACAATAATGTATAGAGGCGACATGGCCTCCTGTATAACGACAATAATCTATAGAGGCGGACTGTTCTCCTGTATAACGACAATAATCTATAGAGGCGACATGGCCTCCTGTATAACGAAAATAATCTATAGAGGTGACATGGCCTCGTGTATAACGACAATAATCTATAGAGGCGACATGACCTTCTGTATAACGACAGTAATCTATAGAGGAGACATGACCTCCCGTTTAACTTCAATAATCTATAGAGGCGACATGACCTCCCGTTTAACGACAATAATCTATAGAGGCGACATGACCTTCTGTATAACGACAGTAATCTATAGAGGCGACATGACCTCCCGTTTAACGACAATAATCTATAGAGGCGACATGACCTCCCGTTTAACGACAATAATCTATAGAGGTGACATGACCTCCTGCATAACGACAATAATCTATTGAGGCGACATGACCTCCTGTATAACGACAATAATCTATTAGGGCGACATGACCTCCTGTATAACGACAAAAATCTATAGAGGCGACATGACATCCTATATAACGACAATAATCTATAGAGGCGACATGGCCTCCTGTATAACGACAATAATCTATAGAGGCGACATGGCCTCCTGTATAAACGACAATAATCTATAGAGGCGACATGGAATCCTGTATAACGACAATAATCTATAGAGGCGACATGGCCTCCTATATAACGACAATAATCTATAGAGGCGACATGACCTCCTGTATAACGACAATAATCTATAGAGGCGACATGGCCTCCTGTATAACGACAATAACCTATAGAGGTGACATGGCCTCCTGTATAACGACAATAATCTATAGAGGCGACATGACCTCCTGTCTAACGACAGTAGTCTATAGAGGCAACGTGACCTCCCGTTTAACGACAATAATCTATAGAGGCGACATGACCTCCCGTTTAACGACAATAATCTATAGAGGCGACATGACCTCCCGTTTTACGACAATAATCTATAGAGGCGACATGACCTCCTGTCTAACGACAGTAATCTATAGAGGCGACATGACCTCCCGTTTAACGACAATAATCTATAGAGGCGAAATGACCTCCCGTTTGACGACAATAATCTATAGAGGCGACATGACCTCCTGTCTAACGACAGTAATCTATAGAGGCGACATGACCTCCCGTTTAACGACAATAATCTATAGAGGCGACATGGCCTCCTGTATAACGACAATAATCTATAGAGGCGACATGACCTCCTGTATAACGACAATAATCTATAGAGGCGACATGGCCTCCTGTATAACGAAAATAATCTATAGAGGTGACATGGCCTCGTGTATAACGACAATAATCTATAGAGGCGACATGACCTTCTGTATAACGACAGTAATCTAAAGAGGCGACAAGACCTCCCGTTTAACTTCAATAATCTATAGAGGCGACATGACCTCCCGTTTAACGACAATAATCTATAGAGGCGACATGACCTCCTGTATAACGAAAGTAATCTATAGAGGCGACATGACCTCCCGTTTAACGACAATAATCTATAGAGGCGACATGACCTCCCGTTTAACGACAATAATCTATAGAGGTGACATGACTTCCCGTATAACGACAATAATCTATTGAGGCGACATGACCTCCTGTATAACGACAATAATCTATTAGGGCGACATGACCTCCTGTATAACGACAAAAATCTATAGAGGCGACATGGCCTCCTGTATAACGACAATAATCTATAGAGGCGACATGACCTCCTGTATAACGACAATAATCTATAGAGGCGACATGACCTCCCGTTTAACGACAATAATCTATAGAGACGACATGACCACCTATATAACGACAATAATCTATAGAGGCGACATGGCCTCCTATATAACGACAATAATCTATACAGGCGACATAGTCTCCTGTATAACGACAATAATCTATAGAGGCGACATGGATTCCTGTATAACGACAATAACCTATAGAGGCGATATGGCCTCCTGTATAACGACAATAACCTATAGAGGCGACATGACATCCTGCATAACGACAATAATCTATTGAGGCGACATGACCTCCTGCATAACGACAATAATCTATAGAGGTGACATGACCTCCTGCATAACGACAATAATCTATTGAGGCGACATGACCTCCTGTATAACGACAATAATCTATAGAGGCGACATGACCTTCCGTATAACGACAGTAATCTATAGAGGCGACATGACCTCCCGTTTAACTTCAATAATCTATAGAGGCGACATGACCTCCCGTTTAACGACAATAATCTATAGAGGCGACATGACATCCTATATAACGACAATAATCTATAGAGGCGACATGACATCCTGCATAACGACAATAATCTATTGAGGCGACATGACCTCCTGCATAACGACAATAATCTATAGAGGTGACATGACCTCCTGCATAACGACAATAATCTATTGAGGCGACATGACCTCCTGTATAACGACAATAATCTATTAGGGCGACATGACTTCCTGTATAACGACAAAAATCTATAGAGGCGACATGACATCCTATATAACGACAATAATCTATAGAGGCGACATGGCCTCCTGTATAACGACAATAATCTATAGAGGCGACATGGCCTCCTGTATAAACGACAATAATCTATAGAGGCGACATGGAATCCTGTATAACGACAATAATCTATAGAGGCGACATGGAATCCTGTATAACGACAATAATCTATAGAGGCGACATGGCCTCCTGTATAACGCAATAATCTATAGAGGCGACATGGATTCCTGTATAACGACAATAAGCTATAGAGGCGACATGGCCTCCTATATAACGACAATAATCTATAGAGGCGACATGGCCTCCTGTATAACGAAAATAATCTATAGAGGCGACATGGCCTCCTGTATAACGACAATAATCTATAGAGGCGACATGGATTCCTGTATAACGACAATAACCTATAGAGGTGACATGGCCTCCTATATAACGACAATAATCTATAGAGGCGACATGACCTCCTGTCTAACGACAGTAGTCTATAGAGGCAACGTGACCTCCCGTTTAACGACAATAATCTATAGAGGCGACATGACCTTCTGTATAACGACAGTAATCTATAGAGGCGACATGACCTCCCGTTTAACGACAATAATCTATAGAGGCGACATGACCTCCCGTTTAACGACAATAATCTATAGAGGTGACATGACCTCCTGCATAACGACAATAATCTATTGAGGCGACATGACCTCCTGTATAACGACAATAATCTATTAGGGCGACATGACCTCCTGTATAACGACAAAAATCTATAGAGGCGACATGACCTCCTGTCTAACGGCAGTAATCTATAGAGGCGACATGACCTCCCGTTTAACGACAATAATCTATAGAGGCGACATGACCTCCCGTTTAACGACAATAATCTATAGAGGCGACATGACCTTCTGTATAACGACAGTAATCTATAGAGGCGACATGACCTCCCGTTTAACGACAATAATCTATAGAGGCGACATGACCTCCCGTTTAACGACAATAATCTATAGAGGTGACATGACCTCCTGCATAACGACAATAATCTATTGAGGCGACATGACCTCCTGTATAACGACAATAATCTATTAGGGCGACATGACCTCCTGTATAACGACAAAAATCTATAGAGGCGACATGACCTCCTGTCTAACGGCAGTAATCTATAGAGGCGACATGACCTCCCGTTTAACGACAATAATTTATAGAGGCGACATGACCTCCCGTTTAACGACAATAATCTATAGAGGCGACATGACCTCCCGTTTAACGACTATAATCTATAGAGGCGACATGACCTCCTGTATAACGACTGTAATCTATAGAGGCGACATGACCTCCCGTTTAACGACAGTAATCTATAGAGGCGACATGACCTCCTGTATGACGAAAATAACCTATAGAGGCGACATGACCTCCCGTTTAACGACAATAATCTAAGGAGGCGACATGACCTCCTGTATAACGACAATAATCTATAGAGGCGACATGACCTCCTGTATAACGACAATAATATATAGAGGCGACATGACCTACCGTTTAACGACAATAATCTATAGAGGCGACATGACATCCTATATAACGACAATAATCTATAGAGGCGACATGGCCTCCTGTATAACGACAATAATCTATAGAGGCGACATGGCCTCCTGTATAACGACAATAATCTATAGAGGCGACATGGAATCCTGTATAACGACAATAATCTATAGAGGCGACATGGCCTCCTATATAACGACAATAATCTATAGAGGCGACATGGCCTCCTGTATAACGGCAATAATCTATAGAGGCGACATGGATTCCTGTATAACGACAATAAGCTATAGAGGCGACATGGCCTCCTATATAACGACAATAATCTATAGAGGCGACATGGCCTCCTGTATAACGACAATAATCTATAGAGGCGACATGGCCTCCTGTATAACGACAATAATCTATAGAGGCGACATGGCCTCCTATATAACGACAATAATCTATAGAGGCGACATGGCCTCCTGTATAACGACAATAACCTATAGAGGTGACATGGCCTCCTATATAACGACAATAATCTATAGAGGCGACATGACCTCCTGTCTAACGACAGTAATCTATAGAGGCAACGTGACCTCCCGTTTAACGACAATAATCTATAGAGGCGACATGACCTCCCGTTTAACGACAATAATCTATAGAGGCGACATGACCTCCTGTATAACGACTGTAATCTATTGAGGCGACATGACCTCCCGTTTTACGACAATATTCTATAGAGGCGACATGACCTCCCGTTTAACGACAATAATCTATAGAGGCGACATGACCTCCTGTCTAACGACAGTAATCTATAGAGGCGACATGACCTCCCGTTTAACGACAATAATCTATAGAGGCGAAATGACCTCCCGTTTGACGACAATAATCTATAGAGGCGACATGACCTCCTGTCTAACGACAGTAATCTATAGAGGCGACTTGGCCTCCTGTATAACGACAATAATCTATAGAGGCGACTTGGCCTCCTGTATAACGACAATAATCTATAGAGGCGACATGGCCTCCCGTTTAACGACAATAATCTATAGAGGCGACATGACCTCCTGTATAACGACAATAATCTATAGAGGCGACTTGGCGTCCTGTATAACGACAATAATCTATAGAGGCGACTTGGCCTCCTGTATAACGACAATAATCTATAGAGGCGACTTGGCCTCCTGTAAAACGACAATAATCTATAGAGGCGACTTGGCCTCCTGTATAACGACAATAATGTATAGAGGCGACATGGCCTCCTGTATAACGACAATAATCTATAGAGGCGGACTGTTCTCCTGTATAACGACAATAATCTATAGAGGCGACATGGCCTCCTGTATAACGAAAATAATCTATAGAGGTGACATGGCCTCGTGTATAACGACAATAATCTATAGAGGCGACATGACCTTCTGTATAACGACAGTAATCTATAGAGGAGACATGACCTCCCGTTTAACTTCAATAATCTATAGAGGCGACATGACCTCCCGTTTAACGACAATAATCTATAGAGGCGACATGACCTTCTGTATAACGACAGTAATCTATAGAGGCGACATGACCTCCCGTTTAACGACAATAATCTATAGAGGCGACATGACCTCCCGTTTAACGACAATAATCTATAGAGGTGACATGACCTCCTGCATAACGACAATAATCTATTGAGGCGACATGACCTCCTGTATAACGACAATAATCTATTAGGGCGACATGACCTCCTGTATAACGACAAAAATCTATAGAGGCGACATGACATCCTATATAACGACAATAATCTATAGAGGCGACATGGCCTCCTGTATAACGACAATAATCTATAGAGGCGACATGGCCTCCTGTATAAACGACAATAATCTATAGAGGCGACATGGAATCCTGTATAACGACAATAATCTATAGAGGCGACATGGCCTCCTATATAACGACAATAATCTATAGAGGCGACATGACCTCCTGTATAACGACAATAATCTATAGAGGCGACATGGCCTCCTGTATAACGACAATAACCTATAGAGGTGACATGGCCTCCTGTATAACGACAATAATCTATAGAGGCGACATGACCTCCTGTCTAACGACAGTAGTCTATAGAGGCAACGTGACCTCCCGTTTAACGACAATAATCTATAGAGGCGACATGACCTCCCGTTTAACGACAATAATCTATAGAGGCGACATGACCTCCCGTTTTACGACAATAATCTATAGAGGCGACATGACCTCCTGTCTAACGACAGTAATCTATAGAGGCGACATGACCTCCCGTTTAACGACAATAATCTATAGAGGCGAAATGACCTCCCGTTTGACGACAATAATCTATAGAGGCGACATGACCTCCTGTCTAACGACAGTAATCTATAGAGGCGACATGACCTCCCGTTTAACGACAATAATCTATAGAGGCGACATGGCCTCCTGTATAACGACAATAATCTATAGAGGCGACATGACCTCCTGTATAACGACAATAATCTATAGAGGCGACATGGCCTCCTGTATAACGAAAATAATCTATAGAGGTGACATGGCCTCGTGTATAACGACAATAATCTATAGAGGCGACATGACCTTCTGTATAACGACAGTAATCTAAAGAGGCGACAAGACCTCCCGTTTAACTTCAATAATCTATAGAGGCGACATGACCTCCCGTTTAACGACAATAATCTATAGAGGCGACATGACCTCCTGTATAACGAAAGTAATCTATAGAGGCGACATGACCTCCCGTTTAACGACAATAATCTATAGAGGCGACATGACCTCCCGTTTAACGACAATAATCTATAGAGGTGACATGACTTCCCGTATAACGACAATAATCTATTGAGGCGACATGACCTCCTGTATAACGACAATAATCTATTAGGGCGACATGACCTCCTGTATAACGACAAAAATCTATAGAGGCGACATGGCCTCCTGTATAACGACAATAATCTATAGAGGCGACATGACCTCCTGTATAACGACAATAATCTATAGAGGCGACATGACCTCCCGTTTAACGACAATAATCTATAGAGACGACATGACCACCTATATAACGACAATAATCTATAGAGGCGACATGGCCTCCTATATAACGACAATAATCTATACAGGCGACATAGTCTCCTGTATAACGACAATAATCTATAGAGGCGACATGGATTCCTGTATAACGACAATAACCTATAGAGGCGATATGGCCTCCTGTATAACGACAATAACCTATAGAGGCGATATGGCCTCCTGTATAACGACAATAATCTATAGAGGCGACATGACCTCCTGTCTAACGACAATAATCTATAGAGGCGTCATGGCCTCCTGTATAACGACAATAACCTATAGAGGCGATATGGC
The DNA here is from genome assembly GCA_946902985.2 of Meconema thalassinum. NCBI lineage: Eukaryota > Metazoa > Arthropoda > Insecta > Orthoptera > Tettigoniidae > Meconema > Meconema thalassinum. The sequence continues at coordinate 298,889,564 of OX336396.1, read as the reverse complement.
CTCCTGTATAACGACAATAATCTATAGAGGCGTCATGGCCTCCTGTATAACGACAATAAGCTATAGAGGCGTCATGGCCTCCTGTATAACGACAATAATCTATAGAGGCGACATGACCTCCTGTCTAACGACAGTAATCTATACAGGTGACATGACCTCCCGTTTAACGACAATAATCTATAGAGGCGACATGACCTCCTGTATAACGACAATAATCTATAGAGGCGACTTGGCCTCCTGTATAACGACAATAATCTATAGAGGCGACTTGGCCTCCTGTATAACGACAATAATCTATAGAGGCGACTTGGCCTCCTGTAAAACGACAATAATCTATAGAGGCGACTTGGCCTCCTGTATAACGACAATAATGTATAGAGGCGACATGGCCTCCTGTATAACGACAATAATCTATAGAGGCGGACTGTTCTCCTGTATAACGACAATAATCTATAGAGGCGACATGGCCTCCTGTATAACGAAAATAATCTATAGAGGTGACATGGCCTCCTGTATAACGACAATAATCTATAGAGGCGACATGGCCTCCTGTATAACGACAATAATCTATAGAGGCGACATGACCTTCTGTATAACGACAGTAATCTATAGAGGCGACTTGGCCTCCTGTATAACGACAATAATCTATAGAGGCGACATGACCTCCTGTATAACGACAATAATCTATAGAGGCGACATGACCTTCTGTATAACGACAATAATCTATAGAGGCGACATGGCCTCCTGTATAACGACAATAATCTATAGAGGCGACATGACCTCCTGTATAACGACAATAATCTATAGAGGCGACATGGATTCCTGTATAATGACAATAATCTATAGAGGCGACATGACCTCCTGTATAACGACAATAATCTATAGAGGCGACATGACCTCCTGTATAACGACAATAATCTATAGAGGCGACATGGCCTCCTGTATAACGACAATAATCTATAGAGGCGACATGACCTCCTGTATAACGACAATAATCTATAGAGGCGACATGGCCTCCTGTATAACGACAATAATCTATAGAGGCGACATGACCTCCTGTATAACGACAAAAATCTATAGAGGCGACATGGCCTCCTGTATAACGACAATAATCTATAGAGGCGACATGGCCTCCTGTATAACGACAATAATCTATAGAGGCGACATGACCTCCTGTATAACGACAATAATCTATAGAGGCGACATGGATTCCTGTATAACGACAATAATCTATAGAGGCGACATGACCTCCTGTATAACGACAAAAATCTATAGAGGCGACATGGCCTCCTGTATAACGACAATAATCTATAGAGGCGACATGGCCTCCTGTATAACGACAATAATCTATAGAGGCGACATGACCTTCTGTATAACGACAGTAATCTATAGAGGCGACTTGGCCTCCTGTATAACGACAATAATCTATAGAGGCGACTTGGCCTCCTGTATAACGACAATAATGTATAGAGGCGACATGGCCTCCTGTATAACGACAAAAATCTATAGAGGCGACATGGCCTCCTGTATAACGACAATAATCTATAGAGGCGACATGACCTTCCGTATAACGACAGTAATCTATAGAGGCGACATGACCTCCCGTTTAACTTCAATAATCTATAGAGGCGACATGACCTCCCGTTTAACGACAATAATCTATAGAGGCGACATGACATCCTATATAACGACAATAATCTATAGAGGCGACATGACATCCTGCATAACGACAATAATCTATTGAGGCGACATGACCTCCTGCATAACGACAATAATCTATAGAGGTGACATGACCTCCTGCATAACGACAATAATCTATTGAGGCGACATGACCTCCTGTATAACGACAATAATCTATTAGGGCGACATGACTTCCTGTATAACGACAAAAATCTATAGAGGCGACATGACATCCTATATAACGACAATAATCTATAGAGGCGACATGGCCTCCTGTATAACGACAATAATCTATAGAGGCGACATGGCCTCCTGTATAAACGACAATAATCTATAGAGGCGACATGGAATCCTGTATAACGACAATAATCTATAGAGGCGACATGGAATCCTGTATAACGACAATAATCTATAGAGGCGACATGGCCTCCTGTATAACGCAATAATCTATAGAGGCGACATGGATTCCTGTATAACGACAATAAGCTATAGAGGCGACATGGCCTCCTATATAACGACAATAATCTATAGAGGCGACATGGCCTCCTGTATAACGAAAATAATCTATAGAGGCGACATGGCCTCCTGTATAACGACAATAATCTATAGAGGCGACATGGATTCCTGTATAACGACAATAACCTATAGAGGTGACATGGCCTCCTATATAACGACAATAATCTATAGAGGCGACATGACCTCCTGTCTAACGACAGTAGTCTATAGAGGCAACGTGACCTCCCGTTTAACGACAATAATCTATAGAGGCGAAATGACCTCCCGTTTGACGACAATAATCTATAGAGGCGACATGACCTCCTGTCTAACGACAGTAATCTATAGAGGCGACATGACCTCCCGTTTAACGACAATAATCTATAGAGGCGACATGACCTCCCGTTTAACGACAATAATCTATAGAGGCGACATGACCTTCTGTATAACGACAGTAATCTATAGAGGCGACATGACCTCCCGTTTAACGACAATAATCTATAGAGGCGACATGACCTCCCGTTTAACGACAATAATCTATAGAGGTGACATGACCTCCTGCATAACGACAATAATCTATTGAGGCGACATGACCTCCTGTATAACGACAATAATCTATTAGGGCGACATGACCTCCTGTATAACGACAAAATCTATAGAGGCGACATGACATCCTATATAACGACAATAATCTATAGAGGCGACATGACCTACTGTCTAACGACAGTAATCTATAGAGGCGACATGACCTCCCGTTTAACGACAATAATCTATAGAGGCGAAATGACCTCCCGTTTGACGACAATAATCTATAGAGGCGACATGACCTCCTGTCTAACGACAGTAATCTATAGAGGCGACATGACCTCCCGTTTAACGACAATAATCTATAGAGGCGACATGACCTCCTGTATAACGACAATAATCTATAGAGGCGACTTGGCCTCCTGTATAACGACAATAATCTATAGAGGCGACTTGGTCTCCTGTATAACGACAATAATCTATAGAGGCGACTTGGCCTCCTGTATAACGACAATAATCTATAGAGGCGACTGGGCCTCCTGTATAACGACAATAATGTATAGAGGCGACATGGCCTCCTGTATAACGACAATAATCTTTAGAGGCGACTTGGCCTCCTGTATAACGACAATAATCTATAGAGGCGACTTGGCCTCCTGTATAACGACAATAATCTATAGAGGCGACTTGGCCTCCTGTATAACGACAATAATCTATAGAGGCGACTTGGCCTCCTGTATAACGACAATAATCTATAGAGGCGACTTGGCCTCCTGTATAACGACAATAATGTATAGAGGCGACATGGCCTCCTGTATAACGACAATAATCTATAGAGGCGGACTGTTCTCCTGTATAACGACAATAATCTATAGAGGCGACATGGCCTCCTGTATAACGAAAATAATCTATAGAGGCGACATGACCTTCTGTATAACGAAAGTAATCTATAGAGGCGACATGACCTCCCGTTTAACGACAATAATCTATTGAGGTGACATGACCTCCCGTATAACGACAATAATCTATAGAGGCGACATGACCTCCCGTTTAACGACAATAATCTATAGAGGTGACATGACCTCCCATATAACGACAATAATCTATTGAGGCGACATGACCTCCTGTATAACGACAATAATCTATTAGGGCGACATGACCTCCTGTATAACGACAAAAATCTATAGAGGCGACATGGCCTCCTGTATAACAAAAATAATCTATAGAGGCGACATGACCTCCTGTATAACGACAATAATCTATAGAGGCGACATGACCTCCCGTTTAACGACAATAATCTATAGAGACGACATGACCTCGTATATAACGACAATAATCTATAGAGGCGACATGGCCTCCTGTATAACGACAATAATCTATAGAGGCGACATGGCCTCCTGTATAACGACAATAATCTATAGAGGCGACATGGATTCCTGTATAACGACAATAATTTATAGAGGCGACATGACCTCCCGTTTAACGACAATAATCTATAGAGGCGACATGACCTCCTGTCTAACGACAGTAATCTATAGAGGCGACATGACCTCCCGTTTAACGACAATAATCTATAGAGGCGACATGACCTCTCGTTTAACGACAATTATCTATAGAGGCGACATGACCTCCTGTCTAACGACAGTAATCTATAGAGGCGACATGACCTCCCGTTTAACGACAATAATCTATAGAGGCGTCATGACCTCCCGTTTAACGACTATAATCTATAGAGGCGACATGACCTCCTATATAACGACAATAATCTATACAGGCGACATGACCTCCCGTTTAACGACAGTAATCTATAGAGGCGACATGACCTCCTGTATAACGAAAATAATCTATAGAGGCGACATGACCTCCCGTTTAACGACAATAATCTATAGAGGCGACATGACCTCCTGTATAACGACAATAATCTATAGAGGCGACATGACCTCCTGTATAACGACAATAATCTATAGAGGCGACATGACCTACCGTTTAACGACAATAATCTATAGAGGCGACATGACATCCTATATAACGACAATAATCTATAGAGGCGACATGGCCTCCTGTATAACGACAATAATCTATAGAGGCGACATGGCCTCCTGTATAACGACAATAATCTATAGAGGCGACATGGAATCCTGTATAACGACAATAATCTATAGAGGCGACATGGCCTCCTATATAACGACAATAATCTATAGAGGCGACATGGCCTCCTGTATAACGGCAATAATCTATAGAGGCGACATGGATTCCTGTATAACGACAATAAGCTATAGAGGCGACATGGCCTCCTATATAACGACAATAATCTATAGAGGCGACATGGCCTCCTGTATAACGACAATAATCTATAGAGGCGACATGGCCTCCTGTATAACGACAATAATCTATAGAGGCGACATGGCCTCCTATATAACGACAATAATCTATAGAGGCGACATGGCCTCCTGTATAACGACAATAACCTATAGAGGTGACATGGCCTCCTATATAACGACAATAATCTATAGAGGCGACATGACCTCCTGTCTAACGACAGTAATCTATAGAGGCAACGTGACCTCCCGTTTAACGACAATAATCTATAGAGGTGACATGACCTCCCGTTTAACGACAATAATCTATAGAGGCGACATGACCTCCTGTATAACGACTGTAATCTATAGAGGCGACATGACCTCCCGTTTTACGACAATAATCTATAGAGGCGACATGACCTCCCGTTTAACGACAATAATCTATAGAGGCGACATGACCTCCTGTCTAACGACAGTAATCTATAGAGGCGACATGACCTCCCGTTTAACGACAATAATCTATAGAGGCGAAATGACCTCCCGTTTGACGACAATAATCTATAGAGGCGACATGACCTCCTGTCTAACGACAGTAATCTATAGAGGCGACTTGGCCTCCTGTATAACGACAATAATCTATAGAGGCGACTTGGCCTCCTGTATAACGACAATAATCTATAGAGGCGACATGGCCTCCCGTTTAACGACAATAATCTATAGAGGCGACATGACCTCCTGTATAACGACAATAATCTATAGAGGCGACTTGGCGTCCTGTATAACGACAATAATCTATAGAGGCGACTTGGCCTCCTGTATAACGACAATAATCTATAGAGGCGACTTGGCCTCCTGTAAAACGACAATAATCTATAGAGGCGACTTGGCCTCCTGTATAACGACAATAATGTATAGAGGCGACATGGCCTCCTGTATAACGACAATAATCTATAGAGGCGGACTGTTCTCCTGTATAACGACAATAATCTATAGAGGCGACATGGCCTCCTGTATAACGAAAATAATCTATAGAGGTGACATGGCCTCGTGTATAACGACAATAATCTATAGAGGCGACATGACCTTCTGTATAACGACAGTAATCTATAGAGGAGACATGACCTCCCGTTTAACTTCAATAATCTATAGAGGCGACATGACCTCCCGTTTAACGACAATAATCTATAGAGGCGACATGACCTTCTGTATAACGACAGTAATCTATAGAGGCGACATGACCTCCCGTTTAACGACAATAATCTATAGAGGCGACATGACCTCCCGTTTAACGACAATAATCTATAGAGGTGACATGACCTCCTGCATAACGACAATAATCTATTGAGGCGACATGACCTCCTGTATAACGACAATAATCTATTAGGGCGACATGACCTCCTGTATAACGACAAAAATCTATAGAGGCGACATGACATCCTATATAACGACAATAATCTATAGAGGCGACATGGCCTCCTGTATAACGACAATAATCTATAGAGGCGACATGGCCTCCTGTATAAACGACAATAATCTATAGAGGCGACATGGAATCCTGTATAACGACAATAATCTATAGAGGCGACATGGCCTCCTATATAACGACAATAATCTATAGAGGCGACATGACCTCCTGTATAACGACAATAATCTATAGAGGCGACATGGCCTACTGTATAACGACAATAACCTATAGAGGTGACATGTCCTCCTATATAACGACAATAATCTATAGAGGCGACATGACCTCCTGTCTAACGACAGTAGTCTATAGAGGCAACGTGACCTCCCGTTTAACGACAATAATCTATAGAGGCGACATGACCTCCCGTTTAACGACAATAATCTATAGAGGCGACATGACCTCCCGTTTTACGACAATAATCTATAGAGGCGACATGACCTCCTGTCTAACGACAGTAATCTATAGAGGCGACATGACCTCCCGTTTAACGACAATAATCTATAGAGGCGAAATGACCTCCCGTTTGACGACAATAATCTATAGAGGCGACATGACCTCCTGTCTAACGACAGTAATCTATAGAGGCGACATGACCTCCCGTTTAACGACAATAATCTATAGAGGCGACATGGCCTCCTGTATAACGACAATAATCTATAGAGGCGACATGACCTCCTGTATAACGACAATAATCTATAGAGGCGACATGGCCTCCTGTATAACGAAAATAATCTATAGAGGTGACATGGCCTCGTGTATAACGACAATAATCTATAGAGGCGACATGACCTTCTGTATAACGACAGTAATCTAAAGAGGCGACAAGACCTCCCGTTTAACTTCAATAATCTATAGAGGCGACATGACCTCCCGTTTAACGACAATAATCTATAGAGGCGACATGACCTCCTGTATAACGAAAGTAATCTATAGAGGCGACATGACCTCCCGTTTAACGACAATAATCTATAGAGGCGACATGACCTCCCGTTTAACGACAATAATCTATAGAGGTGACATGACCTCCCGTATAACGACAATAATCTATTGAGGCGACATGACCTCCTGTATAACGACAATAATCTATTAGGGCGACATGACCTCCTGTATAACGACAAAAATCTATAGAGGCGACATGGCCTCCTGTATAACGACAATAATCTATAGAGGCGACATGACCTGCTGTATAACGACAATAATCTATAGAGGCGACATGACCTCCCGTTTAACGACAATAATCTATAGAAACGACATGACCACCTATATAACGACAATAATCTATAGAGGCGACATGGCCTCCTGTATAACGACAATAATCTATAGAGGCGACATGGAATCCTGTATAACGACAATAATCTATAGAGGCGACATGGCCTCCTATATAACGACAATAATCTATAGAGGCGACATGGCCTCCTGTATAACGACAATAATCTATAGAGGCGACATGGCCTCCTGTATAACGACAATAATCTATAGAGGCGACATGGCCTCCTGTATAACGACAATAATCTATAGAGGCGACATGGATTCCTGTATAACGACAATAAGCTATAGAGGCGCCATGGCCTCCTATATAACGACAATAATCTATACAGGCGACATAGTCTCCTGTATAACGACAATAATCTATAGAGGCGACATGGATTCCTGTATAACGACAATAACCTATAGAGGCGATATGGCCTCCTGTATAACGACAATAACCTATAGAGGCGATATGGCCTCCTGTATAACGACAATAATCTATAGAGGCGACATGACCTCCTGTCTAACGACAATAATCTATAGAGGCGTCATGGCCTCCTGTATAACGACAATAACCTATAGAGGCGATATGGCCTCCTGTATAACGACAATAATCTATAGAGGCGTCATGGCCTCCTGTATAACGACAATAAGCTATAGAGGCGTCATGGCCTCCTGTATAACGACAATAATCTATAGAGGCGACATGACCTCCTGTCTAACGACAGTAATCTATACAGGTGACATGACCTCCCGTTTAACGACAATAATCTATAGAGGCGACATGACCTCCTGTATAACGACAATAATCTATAGAGGCGACTTGGCCTCCTGTATAACGACAATAATCTATAGAGGCGACTTGGCCTCCTGTATAACGACAATAATCTATAGAGGCGACTTGGCCTCCTGTAAAACGACAATAATCTATAGAGGCGACTTGGCCTCCTGTATAACGACAATAATGTATAGAGGCGACATGGCCTCCTGTATAACGACAATAATCTATAGAGGCGGACTGTTCTCCTGTATAACGACAATAATCTATAGAGGCGACATGGCCTCCTGTATAACGAAAATAATCTATAGAGGTGACATGGCCTCCTGTATAACGACAATAATCTATAGAGGCGACATGGCCTCCTGTATAACGACAATAATCTATAGAGGCGACATGACCTTCTGTATAACGACAGTAATCTATAGAGGCGACTTGGCCTCCTGTATAACGACAATAATCTATAGAGGCGACATGACCTCCTGTATAACGACAATAATCTATAGAGGCGACATGACCTTCTGTATAACGACAATAATCTATAGAGGCGACATGGCCTCCTGTATAACGACAATAATCTATAGAGGCGACATGACCTCCTGTATAACGACAATAATCTATAGAGGCGACATGGATTCCTGTATAACGACAATAATCTATAGAGGCGACATGACCTCCTGTATAACGACAATAATCTATAGAGGCGACATGGCCTCCTGTATAACGACAATAATCTATAGAGGCGACATGGCCTCCTGTATAACGACAATAATCTATAGAGGCGACATGACCTCCTGTATAACGACAATAATCTATAGAGGCGACATGGCCTCCTGTATAACGACAATAATCTATAGAGGCGACATGACCTCCTGTATAACGACAAAAATCTATAGAGGCGACATGGCCTCCTGTATAACGACAATAATCTATAGAGGCGACATGGCCTCCTGTATAACGACAATAATCTATAGAGGCGACATGACCTCCTGTATAACGACAATAATCTATAGAGGCGACATGGATTCCTGTATAACGACAATAATCTATAGAGGCGACATGACCTCCTGTATAACGACAAAAATCTATAGAGGCGACATGGCCTCCTGTATAACGACAATAATCTATAGAGGCGACATGGCCTCCTGTATAACGACAATAATCTATAGAGGCGACATGACCTTCTGTATAACGACAGTAATCTATAGAGGCGACTTGGCCTCCTGTATAACGACAATAATCTATAGAGGCGACTTGGCCTCCTGTATAACGACAATAATGTATAGAGGCGACATGGCCTCCTGTATAACGACAAAAATCTATAGAGGCGACAATGCCTCCTGTATAACGACAATAATCTATAGAGGCGACATGACCTTCCGTATAACGACAGTAATCTATAGAGGCGACATGACCTCCCGTTTAACTTCAATAATCTATAGAGGCGACATGACGTCCTATATAACGACAATAATCTATAGAGGCGACATGACATCCTGCATAACGACAATAATCTATTGAGGCGACATGACCTCCTGCATAACGACAATAATCTATAGAGGTGACATGACCTCCTGCATAACGACAATAATCTATTGAGGCGACATGACCTCCTGTATAACGACAATAATCTATTAGGGCGACATGACTTCCTGTATAACGACAAAAATCTATAGAGGCGACATGACATCCTATATAACGACAATAATCTATAGAGGCGACATGGCCTCCTGTATAACGACAATAATCTATAGAGGCGAAATGGCCTCCTGTATAAACGACAATAATCTATAGAGGCGACATGGAATCCTGTATAACGACAATAATCTATAGAGGCGACATGGAATCCTGTATAACGACAATAATCTATAGAGGCGACATGGCCTCCTGTATAACGCAATAATCTATAGAGCCGACATGGATTCCTGTATAACGACAATAAGCTATAGAGGCGAAATGGCCTCCTATATAACGACAATAATCTATAGAGGCGACATGGCCTCCTGTATAACGAAAATAATCTATAGAGGCGACATGGCCTCCTGTATAACGACAATAATCTATAGAGGCGACATGGATTCCTGTATAACGACAATAACCTATAGAGGTGACATGGCCTCCTATATAACGACAATAATCTATAGAGGCGACATGACCTCCTGTCTAACGACAGTAGTCTATAGAGGCAACGTGACCTCCCGTTTAACGACAATAATCTATAGAGGCGAAATGACCTCCCGTTTGACGACAATAATCTATAGAGGCGACATGACCTCCTGTCTAACGACAGTAATCTATAGAGGCGACATGACCTCCCGTTTAACGACAATAATCTATAGAGGCGACATGACCTCCCGTTTAACGACAATAATCTATAGAGGCGACATGACCTTCTGTATAACGACAGTAATCTATACAGGCGACATGACCTCCCGTTTAACGACAATAATCTATAGAGGCGACATGACCTCCCGTTTAACGACAATAATCTATAGAGGTGACATGACCTCCTGCATAACGACAATAATCGATTGAGGCGACATGACCTCCTGTATAACGACAATAATCTATTAGGGCGACATGACCTCCTGTATAACGACAAAAATCTATAGAGGCGACATGACATCCTATATAACGACAATAATCTATAGAGGCGACATGACCTCCTGTCTAACGACAGTAATCTATAGAGGCGACATGACCTCCCGTTTAACGACAATAATCTATAGAGGCGAAATGACCTCCCGTTTGACGACAATAATCTATAGAGGCGACATGACCTCCTGTCTAACGACAGTAATCTATAGAGGCGACATGACCTCCCGTTTAACGACAATAATCTATAGAGGCGACATGACCTCCTGTATAACGACAATAATCTATAGAGGCGACTTGGCCTCCTGTATAACGACAATAATCTATAGAGGCGACTTGGTCTCCTGTATAACGACAATAATCTATAGAGGCGACTTGGCCTCCTGTATAACGACAATAATCTATAGAGGCGACTTGGCCTCCTGTATAACGACAATAATGTATAGAGGCGACATGGCCTCCTGTATAACGACAATAATCTTTAGAGGCGACTTGGCCTCCTGTATAACGACAATAATCTATAGAGGAGACTTGGCCTCCTGTATAACGACAATAATCTATAGAGGCGACTTGGCCTCCTGTATAACGACAATAATCTATAGAGGCGACTTGGCCTCCTGTATAACGACAATAATCTATAGAGGCGACTTGGCCTCCTGTATAACGACAATAATGTATAGAGGCGACATGGCCTCCTGTATAACGACAATAATCTATAGAGGCGGACTGTTCTCCTGTATAACGACAATAATCTATAGAGGCGACATGGCCTCCTGTATAACGAAAATAATCTATTGAGGCGACATGACCTTCTGTATAACGAAAGTAATCTATAGAGGCGACATGACCTCCCGTTTAACGACAATAATCTATTGAGGTGACATGACCTCCCGTATAACGACAATAATCTATAGAGGCGACATGACCTCCCGTTTAACGACAATAATCTATAGAGGTGACATGACCTCCCATATAACGACAATAATCTATTGAGGCGACATGACCTCCTGTATAACGACAATAATCTATTAGGGCGACATGACCTCCTGTATAACGACAAAAATCTATAGAGGCGACATGGCCTCCTGTATAACAAAAATAATCTATAGAGGCGACATGACCTCCTGTATAACGACAATAATCTATAGAGGCGACATGACCTCCCGTTTAACGACAATAATCTATAGAGACGACATGACCTCCTATATAACGACAATAATCTATAGAGGCGACATGGCCTCCTGTATAACGACAATAATCTATAGAGGCGACATGGCCTCCTGTATAACGACAATAATCTATAGAGGCGACATGGATTCCTGTATAACGACAATAATTTATAGAGGCGACATGACCTCCCGTTTAACGACAATAATCTATAGAGGCGACATGACCTCCTGTCTAACGACAGTAATCTATAGAGGCGACATGACCTCCCGTTTAACGACAATAATCTATAGAGGCGACATGACCTCTCGTTTAACGACAATTATCTATAGAGGCGACATGACCTCCTGTCTAACGACAGTAATCTATAGAGGCGACATGACCTCCCGTTTAACGACAATAATCTATAGAGGCGTCATGACCTCCCGTTTAACGACTATAATCTATAGAGGCGACATGACCTCCTATATAACGACAATAATCTATACAGGCGACATGACCTCCCGTTTAACGACAGTAATCTATAGAGGCGACATGACCTCCTGTATAACGAAAATAATCTATAGAGGCGACATGACCTCCCGTTTAACGACAATAATCTATAGAGGCGACATGACCTCCTGTATAACGACAATAATCTATAGAGGCGACATGACCTCCTGTATAACGACAATAATATATAGAGGCGACATGACCTCCCGTTTAACGACAATAATCTATAGAGGCGACATGACCTCCTATATAACGAAAATAATCTATAGAGGCGTCATGGCCTCCTGTTTAACGACAATAATCTATAGAGGCGACATGGAATCCTGTATAACGACAATAATCTATAGAGGCGACATGGAATCCTGTATAACGACAATAATCTATAGAGGCGACATGGCCTCCTATATTACGACAATAATCTATAGAGGCGAAATGGCCTCCTGTATAACGACAATAATCTTTAGAGGCGACATGGCCTCCTGTATGACGACAATAATCTATAGAGGCGACATGGCCTCCTGTATAACGGCAATAATCTATAGAGGCGACATGGCCTCCTGTATAAAGACAATAATCTATAGAGGCGACATGACCTCCTGTATAACGACAATAATCTATAGAGGCGACATGGCCTCCTGTATAACGACAATAATCTATAGAGGCGACATGACCTCCTGTATAACGACAATAATCTATAGAGGCGACATGACCTCCTGTATAAAGACAATAATCTATAGAGACGACATGACCTCCTATATAACGACAATAATCTATAGAGGCGACATGGCCTCCTGTATAACGACAATATTCTATAGAGGCGACATGGAATCCTGTATAACGATAATAATCTATAGAGGCGACATGGCCTCCTATATAACGACAATAATCTATAGAGGCGACATGGCCTCCTGTATAACGACAATAATCTATAGAGGCGACATGGCCTCCTGAATAACGACAATAATCTATAGAGGCGACATGGATTCCTGTATAACGACAATAACCTATAGAGGCGACATGGCCACCTATATAACGACAATAATCTATAGAGGCGACATGACCTCTTGTCTAACGACAGTAATCTATAGAGGCGACATGACCTCCCGTTTAACGACAATTATCTATAGAGGCGACATGACCTCCTGTATAACGACTGTAATCTATAGAGGCGACATGACCTCCCGTTTAACGACAATAATCTATAGAGGCGACATGACCTCCCGTTTAACGACAATAATCTATAGAGGCGACATGACCTCCTGTCTAACGGCAGTAATCTATAGAGGCGACATGACCTCCCGTTTAACGACAATAATTTATAGAGGCGACATGACCTCCCGTTTAACGACAATAATCTATAGAGGCGACATGACCTCCTGTCTAACGGCAGTAATCTATAGAGGCGACATGACCTCCCGTTTAACGACAATAATTTATAGAGGCGACATGACCTCCCGTTTAACGACAATAATCTATAGAGGCGACATGACCTCCCGTTTAACGACTATAATCTATAGAGGCGACATGACCTCCTGTATAACGACTGTAATCTATAGAGGCGACATGACCTCCCGTTTAACGACAGTAATCTATAGAGGCGACATGACCTCCTGTATAACGAAAATAATCTATAGAGGCGACATGACCTCCCGTTTAACGACAATAATCTAAGGAGGCGACATGACCTCCTGTATAACGACAATAATCTATAGAGGCGACATGACCTCCTGTATAACGACAATAATCTATAGAGGCGACATGACCTACCGTTTAACGACAATAATCTATAGAGGCGACATGACATCCTATATAACGACAATAATCTATAGAGGCGACATGGCCTCCTGTATAACGACAATAATCTATAGAGGCGACATGGCCTCCTGTATAACGACAATAATCTATAGAGGCGACATGGAATCCTGTATAACGACAATAATCTATAGAGGCGACATGGCCTCCTATATAACGACAATAATCTATAGAGGCGACATGGCCTCCTGTATAACGGCAATAATCTATAGAGGCGACATGGATTCCTGTATAACGACAATAAGCTATAGAGGCGACATGGCCTCCTATATAACGACAATAATCTATAGAGGCGACATGGCCTCCTGTATAACGACAATAATCTATAGAGGCGACATGGCCTCCTGTATAACGACAATAATCTATAGAGGCGACATGGCCTCCTATATAACGACAATAATCTATAGAGGCGACATGGCCTCCTGTATAACGACAATAACCTATAGAGGTGACATGGCCTCCTATATAACGACAATAATCTATAGAGGCGACATGACCTCCTGTCTAACGACAGTAATCTATAGAGGCAACGTGACCTCCCGTTTAACGACAATAATCTATAGAGGCGACATGACCTCCCGTTTAACGACAATAATCTATAGAGGCGACATGACCTCCTGTATAACGACTGTAATCTATAGAGGCGACATGACCTCCCGTTTTACGACAATAATCTATAGAGGCGACATGACCTCCCGTTTAACGACAATAATCTATAGAGGCGACATGACCTCCTGTCTAACGACAGTAATCTATAGAGGCGACATGACCTCCCGTTTAACGACAATAATCTATAGAGGCGAAATGACCTCCCGTTTGACGACAATAATCTATAGAGGCGACATGACCTCCTGTCTAACGACAGTAATCTATAGAGGCGACTTGGCCTCCTGTATAACGACAATAATCTATAGAGGCGACTTGGCCTCCTGTATAACGACAATAATCTATAGAGGCGACATGGCCTCCTGTATAACGCAATAATCTATAGAGGCGACATGGATTCCTGTATAACGACAATAAGCTATAGAGGCGACATGGCCTCCTATATAACGACAATAATCTATAGAGGCGACATGGCCTCCTGTATAACGAAAATAATCTATAGAGGCGACATGGCCTCCTGTATAACGACAATAATCTATAGAGGCGACATGGATTCCTGTATAACGACAATAACCTATAGAGGTGACATGGCCTCCTATATAACGACAATAATCTATAGAGGCGACATGACTTCCTGTCTAACGACAGTAGTCTATAGAGGCAACGTGACCTCCCGTTTAACGACAATAATCTATAGAGGCGAAATGACCTCCCGTTTGACGACAATAATCTATAGAGGCGACATGACCTCCTGTCTAACGACAGTAATCTATAGAGGCGACATGACCTCCCGTTTAACGACAATAATCTATAGAGGCGACATGACCTCCCGTTTAACGACAATAATCTATAGAGGCGACATGACCTTCTGTATAACGACAGTAATCTATAGAGGCGACATGACCTCCCGTTTAACGACAATAATCTATAGAGGCGACATGACCTCCCGTTTAACGACAATAATCTATAGAGGTGACATGACCTCCTGCATAACGACAATAATCTATTGAGGCGACATGACCTCCTGTATAACGACAATAATCTATTAGGGCAACATGACCTCCTGTATAACGACAAAAATCTATAGAGGCGACATGACATCCTATATAACGACAATAATCTATAGAGGCGACATGGCCTCCTGTATAACGACAATAATCTATAGAGGCGACATGGCCTCCTGTATAAACGACAATAATCTATAGAGGCGACATGGAATCCTGTATAACGACAATAATCTATAGAGGCGACATGGCCTCCTATATAACGACAATAATCTATAGAGGCGACATGACCTCCTGTATAACGACAATAATCTATAGAGGCGACATGGCCTCCTGTATAACGACAATAACCTATAGAGGTGACATGGCCTCCTATATAACGACAATAATCTATAGAGGCGACATGACCTCCTGTCTAACGACAGTAGTCTATAGAGGCAACGTGACCTCCCGTTTAACGACAATAATCTATAGAGGCGACATGACCTCCCGTTTAACGACAATAATCTATAGAGGCGACATGACCTCCCGTTTTACGACAATAATCTATAGAGGCGACATGACCTCCTGTCTAACGACAGTAATCTATAGAGGCGACATGACCTCCCGTTTAACGACAATAATCTATAGAGGCGAAATGACCTCCCGTTTGACAACAATAATCTATAGTGGCGACATGACCTCCTGTCTAACGACAGTAATCTATAGAGGCGACATGACCTCCCGTTTAACGACAATAATCTATAGAGGCGACATGGCCTGCTGTATAACGACAATAATCTATAGAGGCGACATGACCTCCTGTATAACGACAATAATCTATAGAGGCGACATGGCCTCCTGTATAACGAAAATAATCTATAGAGGTGACATGGCCTCGTGTATAACGACAATAATCTATAGAGGCGACATGACCTTCTGTATAACGACAGTAATCTAAAGAGGCGACAAGACCTCCCGTTTAACTTCAATAATCTATAGAGGCGACATGACCTCCCGTTTAACGACAATAATCTATAGAGGCGACATGACCTCCTGTATAACGAAAGTAATCTATAGAGGCGACATGACCTCCCGTTTAACGACAATAATCTATAGAGGCGACATGACCTCCCGTTTAACGACAATAATCTATAGAGGTGACATGACCTCCCGTATAACGACAATAATCTATTGAGGCGACATGACCTCCTGTATAACGACAATAATCTATTAGGGCGACATGACCTCCTGTATAACGACAAAAATCTATAGAGGCGACATGGCCTCCTGTATAACGACAATAATCTATAGAGGCGACATGACCTCCTGTATAACGACAATAATCTATAGAGGCGACATGACCTCCCGTTTAACGACAATAATCTATAGAGACGACATGACCACCTATATAACGACAATAATCTATAGAGGCGACATGGCCTCCTGTATAACGACAATAATCTATAGAGGCGACATGGAATCCTGTATAACGACAATAATCTATAGAGGCGACATGGCCTCCTATATAACGACAATAATCTATAGAGGCGACATGGCCTCCTGTATAACGACAATAATCTATAGAGGCGACATGGCCTCCTGTATAAGGACAATAATCTATAGAGGCGACATGGCCTCCTGTATAACGACAATAATCTATAGAGGCGACATGGATTCCTGTATAACGACAATAAGCTATAGAGGCGTCATGGCCTCCTATATAACGACAATAATCTATACAGGCGACATAGTCTCCTGTATAACGACAATAATCTATAGAGGCGACATGGATTCCTGTATAACGACAATAACCTATAGAGGCGATATGGCCTCCTGTATAACGACAATAACCTATAGAGGCGATATGGCCTCCTGTATAACGACAATAATCTATAGAGGCGACATGACCTCCTGTCTAACGACAATAATCTATAGAGGCGTCATGGCTTCCTGTATAACGACAATAACCTATAGAGGCGATATGGCCTCCTGTATAACGACAATAATCTATAGAGGCGTCATGGCCTCCTGTATAACGACAATAAGCTATAGAGGCGTCATGGCCTCCTGTATAACGACAATAATCTATAGAGGCGACATGACCTCCTGTCTAACGACAGTAATCTATACAGGTGACATGACCTCCCGTTTAACGACAATAATCTATAGAGGCGACATGACCTCCTGTATAACGACAATAATCTATAGAGGCGACTTGGCCTCCTGTATAACGACAATAATCTATAGAGGCGACTTGGCCTCCTGTATAACGACAATAATCTATAGAGGCGACTTGGCCTCCTGTAAAACGACAATAATCTATAGAGGCGACTTGGCCTCCTGTATAACGACAATAATGTATAGAGGCGACATGGCCTCCTGTATAACGACAATAATCTATAGAGGCGGACTGTTCTCCTGTATAACGACAATAATCTATAGAGGCGACATGGCCTCCTGTATAACGAAAATAATCTATAGAGGTGACATGGCCTCCTGTATAACGACAATAATCTATAGAGGCGACATGGCCTCCTGTATAACGACAATAATCTATAGAGGCGACATGACCTTCTGTATAACGACAGTAATCTATAGAGGCGACTTGGCCTCCTGTATAACGACAATAATCTATAGAGGCGACATGACCTCCTGTATAACGACAATAATCTATAGAGGCGACATGACCTTCTGTATAACGACAATAATCTATAGAGGCGACATGGCCTCCTGTATAACGACAATAATCTATAGAGGCGACATGACCTCCTGTATAACGACAATAATCTATAGAGGCGACATGGATTCCTGTATAACGACAATAATCTATAGAGGCGACATGACCTCCTGTATAACGACAATAATCTATAGAGGCGACATGGCCTCCTGTATAACGACAATAATCTATAGAGGCGACATGGCCTCCTGTATAACGACAATAATCTATAGAGGCGACATGACCTCCTGTATAACGACAATAATCTATAGAGGCGACATGGCCTCCTGTATAACGACAATAATCTATAGAGGCGACATGACCTCCTGTATAACGACAAAAATCTATAGAGGCGACATGGCCTCCTGTATAACGACAATAATCTATAGAGGCGACATGGCCTCCTGTATAACGACAATAATCTATAGAGGCGACATGACCTCCTGTATAACGACAATAATCTATAGAGGCGACATGGATTCCTGTATAACGACAATAATCTATAGAGGCGACATGACCTCCTGTATAACGACAAAAATCTATAGAGGCGACATGGCCTCCTGTATAACGACAATAATCTATAGAGGCGACATGGCCTCCTGTATAACGACAATAATCTATAGAGGCGACATGACCTTCTGTATAACGACAGTAATCTATAGAGGCGACTTGGCCTCCTGTATAACGACAATAATCTATAGAGGCGACTTGGCCTCCTGTATAACGACAATAATGTATAGAGGCGACATGGCCTCCTGTATAACGACAAAAATCTATAGAGGCGACATGGCCTCCTGTACAACGACAATAATCTATAGAGGCGACATGACCTTCCGTATGACGACAGTAATCTATAGAGGCGACATGACCTCCCGTTTAACTTCAATAATCTATAGAGGCGACATGACCTCCCGTTTAACGACAATAATCTATAGAGGCGACATGACATCCTATATAACGACAATAATCTATAGAGGCGACATGACATCCTGCATAACGACAATAATCTATTGAGGCGACATGACCTCCTGCATAACGACAATAATCTATAGAGGTGACATGACCTCCTGCATAACGACAATAATCTATTGAGGCGACACGACCTCCTGTATAACGACAATAATCTATTAGGGCGACATGACTTCCTGTATAACGACAAAAATCTATAGAGGCGACATGACATCCTATATAACGACAATAATCTATAGAGGCGACATGGCCTCCTGTATAACGACAATAATCTATAGAGGCGACATGGCCTCCTGTATAAACGACAATAATCTATAGAGGCGACATGGAATCCTGTATAACGACAATAATCTATAGAGGCGACATGGAATCCTGTATAACGACAATAATCTATAGAGGCGACATGGCCTCCTGTATAACGCAATAATCTATAGAGGCGACATGGATTCCTGTATAACGACAATAAGCTATAGAGGCGACATGGCCTCCTATATAACGACAATAATCTATAGAGGCGACATGGCCTCCTGTATAACGAAAATAATCTATAGAGGCGACATGGCCTCCTGTATAACGACAATAATCTATAGAGGCGACATGGATTCCTGTATAACGACAATAACCTATAGAGGTGACATGGCCTCCTATATAACGACAATAATCTATAGAGGCGACATGACTTCCTGTCTAACGACAGTAGTCTATAGAGGCAACGTGACCTCCCGTTTAACGACAATAATCTATAGAGGCGAAATGACCTCCCGTTTGACGACAATAATCTATAGAGGCGACATGACCTCCTGTCTAACGACAGTAATCTATAGATGCGACATGACCTCCCGTTTAACGACAATAATCTATAGAGGCGACATGACCTCCCGTTTAACGACAATAATCTATAGAGGCGACATGACCTTCTGTATAACGACAGTAATCTATAGAGGCGACATGACCTCCCGTTTAACGACAATAATCTATAGAGGCGACATGACCTCCCGTTTAACGACAATAATCTATAGAGGTGACATGACCTCCTGCATAACGACAATAATCTATTGAGGCGACATGACCTCCTGTATAACGACAATAATCTATTAGGGCAACATGACCTCCTGTATAACGACAAAAATCTATAGAGGCGACATGACATCCTATATAACGACAATAATCTATAGAGGCGACATGGCCTCCTGTATAACGACAATAATCTATAGAGGCGACATGGCCTCCTGTATAAACGACAATAATCTATAGAGGCGACATGGAATCCTGTATAACGACAATAATCTATAGAGGCGACATGGCCTCCTATATAACGACAATAATCTATAGAGGCGACATGACCTCCTGTATAAGGACAATAATCTATAGAGGCGACATGGCCTCCTGTATAACGACAATAACCTATAGAGGTGACATGGCCTCCTATATAACGACAATAATCTATAGAGGCGACATGACCTCCTGTCTAACGACAGTAGTCTATAGAGGCAACGTGACCTCCCGTTTAACGACAATAATCTATAGAGGCGACATGACCTCCCGTTTAACGACAATAATCTATAGAGGCGACATGACCTCCCGTTTTACGACAATAATCTATAGAGGCGACATGACCTCCTGTCTAACGACAGTAATCTATAGAGGCGACATGACCTCCCGTTTAACGACAATAATCTATAGAGGCGAAATGACCTCCCGTTTGACAACAATAATCTATAGTGGCGACATGACCTCCTGTCTAACGACAGTAATCTATAGAGGCGACATGACCTCCCGTTTAACGACAATAATCTATAGAGGCGACATGGCCTGCTGTATAACGACAATAATCTATAGAGGCGACATGACCTCCTGTATAACGACAATAATCTATAGAGGCGACATGGCCTCCTGTATAACGAAAATAATCTATAGAGGTGACATGGCCTCGTGTATAACGACAATAATCTATAGAGGCGACATGACCTTCTGTATAACGACAGTAATCTAAAGAGGCGACAAGACCTCCCGTTTAACTTCAATAATCTATAGAGGCGACATGACCTCCCGTTTAACGACAATAATCTATAGAGGCGACATGACCTCCTGTATAACGAAAGTAATCTATAGAGGCGACATGACCTCCCGTTTAACGACAATAATCTATAGAGGCGACATGACCTCCCGTTTAACGACAATAATCTATAGAGGTGACATGACCTCCCGTATAACGACAATAATCTATTGAGGCGACATGACCTCCTGTATAACGACAATAATCTATTAGGGCGACATGACCTCCTGTATAACGACAAAAATCTATAGAGGCGACATGGCCTCCTGTATAACGACAATAATCTATAGAGGCGACATGACCTCCTGTATAACGACAATAATCTATAGAGGCGACATGACCTCCCGTTTAACGACAATAATCTATAGAGACGACATGACCACCTATATAACGACAATAATCTATAGAGGCGACATGGCCTCCTGTATAACGACAATAATCTATAGAGGCGACATGGAATCCTGTATAACGACAATAATCTATAGAGGCGACATGGCCTCCTATATAACGACAATAATCTATAGAGGCGACATGGCCTCCTGTATAACGACAATAATCTATAGAGGCGACATGGCCTCCTGTATAACGACAATAATCTATAGAGGCGACATGGCCTCCTGTATAACGACAATAATCTATAGAGGCGACATGGATTCCTGTATAACGACAATCAGCTATAGAGGCGTCATGGCCTCCTATATAACGACAATAATCTATACAGGCGACATAGTCTCCTGTATAACGACAATAATCTATAGAGGCGACATGGATTCCTGTATAACGACAATAACCTATAGAGGCGATATGGCCTCCTGTATAACGACAATAACCTATAGAGGCGATATGGCCTCCTGTATAACGACAATAATCTATAGAGGCGACATGACCTCCTGTCTAACGACAATAATCTATAGAGGCGTCATGGCCTCCTGTATAACGACAATAACCTATAGAGGTGATATGGCCTCCTGTATAACGACAATAATCTATAGAGGCGTCATGGCCTCCTGTATAACGACAATAAGCTATAGAGGCGTCATGGCCTCCTGTATAACGACAATAATCTATAGGGGCGACATGACCTCCTCTCTAACGACAGTAATCTATACAGGTGACATGACCTCCCGTTTAACGAAAATAATCTATAGAGGCGACATGACCTCCTGTATAACGACAATAATCTATAGAGGCGACTTGGCCTCCTGTATAACGACAATAATGTATAGAGGCGACATGGCCTCCTGTATAACGACAATAATCTATAGAGGCGGACTGTTCTCCTGTATAACGACAATAATCTATAGAGGCGACATGGCCTCCTGTATAACGAAAATAATCTATAGAGGTGACATGGCCTCCTGTATAACGACAATAATCTATAGAGGCGACATGGCCTCCTGTATAACGACAATAATCTATAGAGGCGACATGACCTTCTGTATAACGACAGTAATCTATAGAGGCGACTTGGCCTCCTGTATAACGACAATAATCTATAGAGGCGACATGACCTCCTGTATAACGACAATAATCTATAGAGGCGACATGACCTTCTGTATAACGACAATAATCTATAGAGGCGACATGGCCTCCTGTATAACGACAATAATCTATAGAGGCGACATGACCTCCTGTATAACGACAATAATCTATAGAGGCGACATGGATTCCTGTATAACGACAATAATCTATAGAGGCGACATGACCTCCTGTATAACGACAATAATCTATAGAGGCGACATGGCCTCCTGTATAACGACAATAATCTATAGAGGCGACATGGCCTCCTGTATAACGACAATAATCTATAGAGGCGACATGACCTCCTGTATAACGACAATAATCTATAGAGGCGACATGGCCTCCTGTATAACGACAATAATCTATAGAGGCGACATGACCTCCTGTATAACGACAAAAATCTATAGAGGCGACATGGCCTCCTGTATAACGACAATAATCTATAGAGGCGACATGGCCTCCTGTATAACGACAATAATCTATAGAGGCGACATGACCTCCTGTATAACGACAATAATCTATAGAGGCGACATGGATTCCTGTATAACGACAATAATCTATAGAGGCGACATGACCTCCTGTATAACGACAAAAATCTATAGAGGCGACATGGCCTCCTGTATAACGACAATAATCTATAGAGGCGACATGGCCTCCTGTATAACGACAATAATCTATAGAGGCGACATGACCTTCTGTATAACGACAGTAATCTATAGAGGCGACTTGGCCTCCTGTATAACGACAATAATCTATAGAGGCGACTTGGCCTCCTGTATAACGACAATAATGTATAGAGGCGACATGGCCTCCTGTATAACGACAAAAATCTATAGAGGCGACATGGCCTCCTGAATAACGACAATAATCTATAGAGGCGACATGACCTTCCGTATAACGACAGTAATCTATAGAGGCGACATGACCTCCCGTTTAACTTCAATAATCTATAGAGGCGACATGACCTCCCGTTTAACGACAATAATCTATAGAGGCGACATGACATCCTATATAACGACAATAATCTATAGAGGCGACATGACATCCTGCATAACGACAATAATCTATTGAGGCGACATGACCTCCTGCATAACGACAATAATCTATAGAGGTGACATGACCTCCTGCATAACGACAATAATCTATTGAGGCGACATGACCTCCTGTATAACGACAATAATCTATTAGGGCGACATGACTTCCTGTATAACGACAAAAATCTATAGAGGCGACATGACATCCTATATAACGACAATAATCTATAGAGGCGACATGGCCTCCTGTATAACGACAATAATCTATAGAGGCGACATGGCCTCCTGTATAAACGACAATAATCTATAGAGGCGACATGGAATCCTGTATAACGACAATAATCTATAGAGGCGACATGGAATCCTGTATAACGACAATAATCTATAGAGGCGACATGGCCTCCTGTATAACGCAATAATCTATAGAGGCGACATGGATTCCTGTATAACGACAATAAGCTATAGAGGCGACATGGCCTCCTATATAACGACAATAATCTATAGAGGCGACATGGCCTCCTGTATAACGAAAATAATCTATAGAGGCGACATGGCCTCCTGTATAACGACAATAATCTATAGAGGCGACATGGATTCCTGTATAACGACAATAACCTATAGAGGTGACATGGCCTCCTATATAACGACAATAATCTATAGAGGCGACATGACCTCCTGTCTAACGACAGTAGTCTATAGAGGCAACGTGACCTCCCGTTTAACGACAATAATCTATAGAGGCGAAATGACCTCCCGTTTGACGACAATAATCTATAGAGGCGACATGACCTCCTGTCTAACGACAGTAATCTATAGAGGCGACATGACCTCCCGTTTAACGACAATAATCTATAGAGGCGACATGACCTCCTGTATAACGACAATAATCTATAGAGGCGACTTGGCCTCCTGTATAACGACAATAATCTATAGAGGCGACTTGGCCTCCTGTATAACGACAATAATCAATAGAGGCGACTTGGCCTCCTGTATAACGACAATAATCTATAGAGGCGACATGGCCTCCTGTATAACGACAATAATGTATAGAGGCGCCATGGCCTCCTGTATAACGACAATAATCTATAGAGGCGGACTGTTCTCCTGTATAACGACAATAATCTATAGAGGCGACATGGCCTCCTGTATAACGACAATAATCTATAGAGGTGACATGGCCTCGTGTATAACGACAATAATCTATAGAGGCGACATGGCCTCCTGTATAACGAAAATAATCTATAGAGGTGACATGGCCTCGTGTATAACGACAATAATCTATAGAGGCGACATGACCTTCTGTATAACGACAGTAATCTATAGAGGCGACATGACCTCCCGTTTAACTTCAATAATCTATAGAGGCGACATGACCTCCCGTTTAACGACAATAACTATAGAGGCGACATGGCCTCCCGTATAACGACAATAATCTATTGAGGCGACATGACCTCCTGTATAACGACAATAATCTATTAGGGCGACATGACCTCCTGTATAACGGCAGTAATCTATAGAGGCGACATGACCTCCTGTATAACGACAGTAATCTATAGAGGCGACATGACCTCCCGTTTAACGACAGTAATCTATAGAGGCGACATGACCTCCTGTATAACGACAGTAATCTATAGAGGCGACATGACCTCCTGTCTAACGACAGTAATCTATAGAGGCGACATGACCTCCTGTATAACGACAGTAATCTATAGAGGCGACATGACCTCCCGTTTAACGACAATAATCTATAGAGGCGACATGGCCTCCTGTCTAACGACAGTAATCTATAGAGGCGACATGACCTCCTGTATAACGACAATAATCTATAGAGCCGACATGACCTCCTGTATAACGACAGTAATCTATAGAGGCGACATGACCTCCTGTATAACGACAATAATCTATAGAGGCGACTTGGCCTCCTGTATAACGACAATAATCTATAGAGGCGACTTGGCCTCCTGTATAACGACAATAATCAATAGAGGCGACTTGGCCTCCTGTATAACGACAATAATCTATAGAGGCGACATGGCCTCCTGTATAACGACAATAATGTATAGAGGCGACATGGCCTCCTGTATAACGACAATAATCTATAGAGGCGACATGACCTCCTGTATAACGACAATAATCTATAGAGGCGACTTGGCCTTCTGTATAACGACAATAATCTATAGAGGCGACATGGCCTCCTGTATAACGACAATAATCTATAGAGGTGACATGGCCTCGTGTATAACGACAATAATCTATAGAGGCGACATGGCCTCCTGTATAACGAAAATAATCTATAGAGGTGACATGGCCTCGTGTATAACGACAATAATCTATAGAGGCGACATGACCTTCTGTATAACGACAGTAATCTATAGAGGCGACATGACCTCCCGTTTAACTTCAATAATCTATAGAGGCGACATGACCTCCCGTTTAACGACAATAATCTATTGAGGCGACATGACCTCCCGTATAACGACAAAAATCTATAGAGGCGACATGACCTCCTGTATAACGACAGTGATCTATAGAGGCGACATGACCTCCTGTATAACGACAGTAATCTATAGAGGCGACATGACCTCCCGTTTAACGACAGTAATCTATAGAGGCGACATGACCTCCTGTATAACGACAGTAATCTATAGAGGCGACATGACCTCCTGTCTAACGACAGTAATCTATAGAGGCGACATGACCTCCTGTATAACGACAGTAATCTATAGAGGCGACATGACCTCCCGTTTAACGACAATAATCTATAGAGGCGACATGGCCTCCTGTCTAACGACAGTAATCTATAGAGGCGACATGACCTCCTGTATAACGACAATAATCTATAGAGGCGACATGACCTCCTGTATAACGACAATAATCTATAGAGGCGTCTTGGCCTCCTGTATAACGACAATAATCTATAGAGGCGACTTGGCCTCCTGTATAACGACAATAATCAATAGAGGCGACTTGGCCTCCTGTATAACGACAATAATCTATAGAGGCGACATTGCCTCCTGTATAACGACAAAAATCTATAGAGGCGACATGGCCTCCTGAATAACGACAATAATCTATAGAGGCGACATGACCTTCCGTATAACGACAGTAATCTATAGAGGCGACATGACCTCCCGTTTAACTTCAATAATCTATAGAGGCGACATGACCTCCCGTTTAACGACAATAATCTATAGAGGCGACATGACATCCTATATAACGACAATAATCTATAGAGGCGACATGACATCCTGCATAACGACAATAATCTATTGAGGCGACATGACCTCCTGCATAACGACAATAATCTATAGAGGTGACATGACCTCCTGCATAACGACAATAATCTATTGAGGCGACATGACCTCCTGTATAACGACAATAATCTATTAGGGCGACATGACTTCCTGTATAACGACAAAAATCTATAGAGGCGACATGGATTCCTGTATAACGACAATAATCTATAGAGGCGTCTTGGCCTCCTGTATAACGACAATAATCTATAGAGGCGACTTGGTCTCCTGTATAACGACAATAATCTATAGAGGCGACTTGGCCTCCTGTATAACGACAATAATCTATAGAGGCGACTGGGCCTCCTGTATAACGACAATAATGTATAGAGGCGACATGGCCTCCTGTATAACGACAATAATCTTTAGAGGCGACTTGGCCTTCTGTATAACGACAATAATCTATAGAGGCGACATGGCCTCCTGTATAACGACAATAATCTATAGAGGTGACATGGCCTCGTGTATAACGACAATAATCTATAGAGGCGACATGGCCTCCTGTATAACGAAAATAATCTATAGAGGTGACATGGCCTCGTGTATAACGACAATAATCTATAGAGGCGACATGACCTTCTGTATAACGACAGTAATCTATAGAGGCGACATGACCTCCCGTTTAACTTCAATAATCTATAGAGGCGACATGACCTCCCGTTTAACGACAATAATCTATTGAGGCGACATGACCTCCCGTATAACGACAAAAATCTATAGAGGCGACATGACCTCCTGTATAACGACAGTGATCTATAGAGGCGACATGACCTCCTGTATAACGACAGTAATCTATAGAGGCGACATGACCTCCCGTTTAACGACAGTAATCTATAGAGGCGACATGACCTCCTGTATAACGACAGTAATCTATAGAGGCGACATGACCTCCTGTCTAACGACAGTAATCTATAGAGGCGACATGACCTCCTGTATAACGACAGTAATCTATAGAGGCGACATGACCTCCCGTTTAACGACAATAATCTATAGAGGCGACATGACATCCTATATAACGACAATAATCTATAGAGGCGACATGACATCCTGCATAACGACAATAATCTATTGAGGCGACATGACCTCCTGCATAACGACAATAATCTATAGAGGTGACATGACCTCCTGCATAACGACAATAATCTATTGAGGCGACATGACCTCCTGTATAACGACAATAATCTATTAGGGCGACATGACTTCCTGTATAACGACAAAAATCTATAGAGGCGACATGACATCCTATATAACGACAATAATCTATAGAGGCGACATGGCCTCCTGTATAACGACAATAATCTATAGAGGCGACATGGCCTCCTGTATAAACGACAATAATCTATAGAGGCGACATGGAATCCTGTATAACGACAATAATCTATAGAGGCGACATGGAATCCTGTATAACGACAATAATCTATAGAGGCGACATGGCCTCCTGTATAACGCAATAATCTATAGAGGCGACATGGATTCCTGTATAACGACAATAAGCTATAGAGGCGACATGGCCTCCTATATAACGACAATAATCTATAGAGGCGACATGGCCTCCTGTATAACGAAAATAATCTATAGAGGCGACATGGCCTCCTGTATAACGACAATAATCTATAGAGGCGACATGGATTCCTGTATAACGACAATAACCTATAGAGGTGACATGGCCTCCTATATAACGACAATAATCTATAGAGGCGACATGACCTCCTGTCTAACGACAGTAGTCTATAGAGGCAACGTGACCTCCCGTTTAACGACAATAATCTATAGAGGCGAAATGACCTCCCGTTTGACGACAATAATCTATAGAGGCGACATGACCTCCTGTCTAACGACAGTAATCTATAGAGGCGACATGACCTCCCGTTTAACGACAATAATCTATAGAGGCGACATGACCTCCTGTATAACGACAATAATCTATAGAGGCGACTTGGCCTCCTGTATAACGACAATAATCTATAGAGGCGACTTGGCCTCCTGTATAACGACAATAATCAATAGAGGCGACTTGGCCTCCTGTATAACGACAATAATCTATAGAGGCGACATGGCCTCCTGTATAACGACAATAATGTATAGAGGCGCCATGGCCTCCTGTATAACGACAATAATCTATAGAGGCGGACTGTTCTCCTGTATAACGACAATAATCTATAGAGGCGACATGGCCTCCTGTATAACGACAATAATCTATAGAGGTGACATGGCCTCGTGTATAACGACAATAATCTATAGAGGCGACATGGCCTCCTGTATAACGAAAATAATCTATAGAGGTGACATGGCCTCGTGTATAACGACAATAATCTATAGAGGCGACATGACCTTCTGTATAACGACAGTAATCTATAGAGGCGACATGACCTCCCGTTTAACTTCAATAATCTATAGAGGCGACATGACCTCCCGTTTAACGACAATAATCTATAGAGGCGACATGGCCTCCCGTATAACGACAATAATCTATTGAGGCGACATGACCTCCTGTATAACGACAATAATCTATTAGGGCGACATGACCTCCTGTATAACGGCAGTAATCTATAGAGGCGACATGACCTCCTGTATAACGACAGTAATCTATAGAGGCGACATGACCTCCCGTTTAACGACAGTAATCTATAGAGGCGACATGACCTCCTGTATAACGACAGTAATCTATAGAGGCGACATGACCTCCTGTCTAACGACAGTAATCTATAGAGGCGACATGACCTCCTGTATAACGACAGTAATCTATAGAGGCGACATGACCTCCCGTTTAACGACAATAATCTATAGAGGCGACATGGCCTCCTGTCTAACGACAGTAATCTATAGAGGCGACATGACCTCCTGTATAACGACAATAATCTATAGAGCCGACATGACCTCCTGTATAACGACAGTAATCTATAGAGGCGACATGACCTCCTGTATAACGACAATAATCTATAGAGGCGACTTGGCCTCCTGTATAACGACAATAATCTATAGAGGCGACTTGGCCTCCTGTATAACGACAATAATCAATAGAGGCGACTTGGCCTCCTGTATAACGACAATAATCTATAGAGGCGACATGGCCTCCTGTATAACGACAATAATGTATAGAGGCGACATGGCCTCCTGTATAACGACAATAATCTATAGAGGCGACATGACCTCCTGTATAACGACAATAATCTATAGAGGCGACTTGGCCTTCTGTATAACGACAATAATCTATAGAGGCGACATGGCCTCCTGTATAACGACAATAATCTATAGAGGTGACATGGCCTCGTGTATAACGACAATAATCTATAGAGGCGACATGGCCTCCTGTATAACGAAAATAATCTATAGAGGTGACATGGCCTCGTGTATAACGACAATAATCTATAGAGGCGACATGACCTTCTGTATAACGACAGTAATCTATAGAGGCGACATGACCTCCCGTTTAACTTCAATAATCTATAGAGGCGACATGACCTCCCGTTTAACGACAATAATCTATTGAGGCGACATGACCTCCCGTATAACGACAAAAATCTATAGAGGCGACATGACCTCCTGTATAACGACAGTGATCTATAGAGGCGACATGACCTCCTGTATAACGACAGTAATCTATAGAGGCGACATGACCTCCCGTTTAACGACAGTAATCTATAGAGGCGACATGACCTCCTGTATAACGACAGTAATCTATAGAGGCGACATGACCTCCTGTCTAACGACAGTAATCTATAGAGGCGACATGACCTCCTGTATAACGACAGTAATCTATAGAGGCGACATGACCTCCCGTTTAACGACAATAATCTATAGAGGCGACATGGCCTCCTGTCTAACGACAGTAATCTATAGAGGCGACATGACCTCCTGTATAACGACAATAATCTATAGAGGCGACATGACCTCCTGTATAACGACAATAATCTATAGAGGCGTCTTGGCCTCCTGTATAACGACAATAATCTATAGAGGCGACTTGGCCTCCTGTATAACGACAATAATCAATAGAGGCGACTTGGCCTCCTGTATAACGACAATAATCTATAGAGGCGACATTGCCTCCTGTATAACGACAAAAATCTATAGAGGCGACATGGCCTCCTGAATAACGACAATAATCTATAGAGGCGACATGACCTTCCGTATAACGACAGTAATCTATAGAGGCGACATGACCTCCCGTTTAACTTCAATAATCTATAGAGGCGACATGACCTCCCGTTTAACGACAATAATCTATAGAGGCGACATGACATCCTATATAACGACAATAATCTATAGAGGCGACATGACATCCTGCATAACGACAATAATCTATTGAGGCGACATGACCTCCTGTATAACGACAGTAATCTATAGAGGCGACATGACCTCCTGTATAACGACAGTAATCTATAGAGGCGACATGACCTCCCGTTTAACGACAGTAATCTATAGAGGCGACATGACCTCCTGTATAACGACAGTAATCTATAGAGGCGACATGACCTCCTGTCTAACGACAGTAATCTATAGAGGCGACATGACCTCCTGTATAACGACAGTAATCTATAGAGGCGACATGACCTTCCGTATAACGACAGTAATCTATAGAGGCGACATGACCTCCCGTTTAACTTCAATAATCTATAGAGGCGACATGACCTCCCGTTTAACGACAATAATCTATAGAGGCGACATGGCCTCCTGTATAACGACAATAATCTATAGAGGCGACTTGACCTCCTGTATAACGACAATAATCTATAGAGGCGACATGGATTCCTGTATAACGACAATAATCTATAGAGGCGACATGACCTCCTGTATAACGACAAAAATCTATAGAGGCGACTTGGCCTCCTGTATAACGACAATAATCTATAGAGGCGACATGGCCTCCTGTATAACGACAATAATCTATAGAGGCGACATGACCTTCTGTATAACGACAGTAATCTATAGAGGCGACATGGCCTCCTGTATAACGACAATAATCTATAGAGGCGACTTGGCCTCCTGTATAACGACAATAATGTATAGAGGCGACATGGCCTCCTGTATAACGACAAAAATCTATAGAGGCGACATGGCCTCCTGAATAACGACAATAATCTATAGAGGCGACATGACCTTCCGTATAACGACAGTAATCTATAGAGGCGACATGACCTCCCGTTTAACTTTAATAATCTATAGAGGCGACATGACCTCCCGTTTAACGACAATAATCTATAGAGGCGACATGACATCCTATATAACGACAATAATCTATAGAGGCGACATGACATCCTGCATAACGACAATAATCTATTGAGGCGACATGACCTCCTGCATAACGACAATAATCTATAGAGGTGACATGACCTCCTGCATAACGACAATAATCTATTGAGGCGACATGACCTCCTGTATAACGACAATAATCTATTAGGGCGACATGACTTCCTGTATAACGACAAAAATCTATAGAGGCGACATGACATCCTATATAACGACAATAATCTATAGAGGCGACATGGCCTCCTGTATAACGACAATAATCTATAGAGGCGACATGGCCTCCTGTATAAACGACAATAATCTATAGAGGCGACATGGAATCCTGTATAACGACAATAATCTATAGAGGCGACATGGAATCCTGTATAAAGACAATAATCTATAGAGGCGACATGGCCTCCTGTATAACGCAATAATCTACAGAGGCGACATGGATTCCTGTATAACGACAATAAGCTATAGAGGCGACATGGCCTCCTATATAACGACAATAATCTATAGAGGCGACATGGCCTCCTGTATAACGAAAATAATCTATAGAGGCGACATGGCCTCCTGTATAACGACAATAATCTATAGAGGCGACATGGATTCCTGTATAACGACAATAACCTATAGAGGTGACATGGCCTCCTATATAACGACAATAATCTATAGAGGCGACATGACCTCCTGTCTAACGACAGTAGTCTATAGAGGCAACGTGACCTCCCGTTTAACGACAATAATCTATAGAGGCGAAATGACCTCCCGTTTGACGACAATAATCTATAGAGGCGACATGACCTCCTGTCTAACGACAGTAATCTATAGAGGCGACATGACCTCCCGTTTAACGACAATAATCTATAGAGGCGACATGACCTCCTGTATAACGACAATAATCTATAGAGGCGACTTGGCCTCCTGTATAACGACAATAATCTATAGAGGCGACTTGGCCTCCTGTATAAC
The DNA here is from genome assembly GCA_946902985.2 of Meconema thalassinum. Classification (NCBI taxonomy): domain Eukaryota; kingdom Metazoa; phylum Arthropoda; class Insecta; order Orthoptera; family Tettigoniidae; genus Meconema; species Meconema thalassinum. Next base: position 298,855,622 of record OX336396.1, on the reverse strand, counting down.
GACAATAATTAATAGAGGCGACTTGGCCTCCTGTATAACGACAATAATCTATAGAGGCGACATGGCCTCCTGTATAACGACAATAATGTATAGAGGCGACATGGCCTCCTGTATAACGACAATAATCTATAGAGGCGGACTGTTCTCCTGTATAACGACAATAATCTATAGAGGCGACATGGCCTCCTGTATAACGACAATAATCTATAGAGGTGACATGGCCTCGTGTATAACGACAATAATCTATAGAGGCGACATGGCCTCCTGTATAACGAAAATAATCTATAGAGGTGACATGGCCTCGTGTATAACGACAATAATCTATAGAGGCGACATGACCTTCTGTATAACGACAGTAATCTATAGAGGCGACATGACCTCCCGTTTAACTTCAATAATCTATAGAGGCGACATGACCTCCCGTTTAACGACAATAATCTATAGAGGCGACATGGCCTCCCGTATAACGACAATAATCTATTGAGGCGACATGACCTCCTGTATAACGACAATAATCTATTAGGGCGACATGACCTCCTGTATAACGACAGTAATCTATAGAGGCGACATGACCTCCTGTATAACGACAGTAATCTATAGAGGCGACATGACCTCCCGTTTAACGACAGTAATCTATAGAGGCGACATGACCTCCTGTATAACGACAGTAATCTATAGAGGCGACATGACCTCCTGTCTAACGACAGTAATCTATAGAGGCGACATGACCTCCTGTATAACGACAGTAATCTATAGAGGCGACATGACCTCCCGTTTAACGACAATAATCTATAGAGGCGACATGGCCTCCTGTCTAACGACAGTAATCTATAGAGGCGACATGACCTCCTGTATAACGACAATAATCTATAGAGCCGACATGACCTCCTGTATAACGACAGTAATCTATAGAGGCGACATGACCTCCTGTATAGCGACAATAATCTATAGAGGCGACTTGGCCTCCTGTATAACGACAATAATCTATAGAGGCGACTTGGCCTCCTGTATAACGACAATAATCAATAGAGGCGACTTGGCCTCCTGTATAACGACAATAATCTATAGAGGCGACATGGCCTCCTGTATAACGACAATAATGTATAGAGGCGACATGGCCTCCTGTATAACGACAATAATCTATAGAGGCGACATGACCTCCTGTATAACGACAATAATCTATAGAGGCGACTTGGCCTTCTGTATAACGACAATAATCTATAGAGGCGACATGGCCTCCTGTATAACGACAATAATCTATAGAGGTGACATGGCCTCGTGTATAACGACAATAATCTATAGAGGCGACATGGCCTCCTGTATAACGAAAATAATCTATAGAGGTGACATGGCCTCGTGTATAACGACAATAATCTATAGAGGCGACATGACCTTCTGTATAACGACAGTAATCTATAGAGGCGACATGACCTACCGTTTAACTTCAATAATCTATAGAGGCGACATGACCTCCCGTTTAACGACAATAATCTATTGAGGCGACATGACCTCCCGTATAACGACAAAAATCTATAGAGGTGACATGACCTCCTGTATAACGACAGTAATCTATAGAGGCGACATGACCTCCTGTATAACGACAGTAATCTATAAGGCGACATGACCTCCCGTTTAACGACAGTAATCTATAGAGGCGACATGACCTCCTGTATAACGACAGTAATCTATAGAGGCGACATGACCTCCTGTCTAACGACAGTAATCTATAGAGGCGACATGACCTCCTGTATAACGACAGTAATCTATAGAGGCGACATGACCTCCCGTTTAACGACAATAATCTATAGAGGCGACATGGCCTCCTGTCTAACGACAGTAATCTATAGAGGCGACATGACCTCCTGTATAACGACAATAATCTATAGAGGCGACATGACCTCCTGTATAACGACAATAATCTATAGAGGCGTCTTGGCCTCCTGTATAACGACAATAATCTATAGAGGCGACTTGGCCTCCTGTATAACGACAATAATCAATAGAGGCGACTTGGCCTCCTGTATAACGACAATAATCTATAGAGGCGACATTGCCTCCTGTATAACGACAATAATGTATAGAGGCGACATGGCCTCCTGTATAACTACAATAATCTATAGAGGCGACATGACCTCCTGTATAACGACAATAATCTATAGAGGCGACTTGGCCTCCTGTATAACGACAATAATCTATAGAGGCGACTTGGCCTCCTGTATAACGACAATAATCAATAGAGGCGACTTGGCCTCCTGTATAACGACAATAATCTATAGAGGCGACATGGCCTCCTGTATAACGACAATAATGTATAGAGGCGACATGGCCTCCTGTATAACGACAATAATCTATAGAGGCGGACTGTTCTCCTGTATAACGACAATAATCTATAGAGGCGACATGGCCTCCTGTATAACGAAAATAATCTATAGAGGTGACATGGCCTCGTGTATAACGACAATAATCTATAGAGGCGACATGACCTTCTGTATAACGACAGTAATCTATAGAGGCGACATGACCTCCCGTTTAACGACAATAATCTATAGAGGCGACATGGCCTGCTGTATAACGACAATAATCTATAGAGGCGACATGACCTCCTGTATAACGACAATAATCTATAGAGGCGACATGGCCTCCTGTATAACGAAAATAATCTATAGAGGTGACATGGCCTCGTGTATAACGACAATAATCTATAGAGGCGACATGACCTTCTGTATAACGACAGTAATCTAAAGAGGCGACAAGACCTCCCGTTTAACTTCAATAATCTATAGAGGCGACATGACCTCCCGTTTAACGACAATAATCTATAGAGGCGACATGACCTCCTGTATAACGAAAGTAATCTATAGAGGCGACATGACCTCCCGTTTAACGACAATAATCTATAGAGGCGACATGACCTCCCGTTTAACGACAATAATCTATAGAGGTGACATGACCTCCCGTATAACGACAATAATCTATTGAGGCGACATGACCTCCTGTATAACGACAATAATCTATTAGGGCGACATGACCTCCTGTATAACGACAAAAATCTATAGAGGCGACATGGCCTCCTGTATAACGACAATAATCTATAGAGGCGACATGACCTCCTGTATAACGACAATAATCTATAGAGGCGACATGACCTCCCGTTTAACGACAATAATCTATAGAGACGACATGACCACCTATATAACGACAATAATCTATAGAGGCGACATGGCCTCCTGTATAACGACAATAATCTATAGAGGCGACATGGAATCCTGTATAACGACAATAATCTATAGAGGCGACATGGCCTCCTATATAACGACAATAATCTATAGAGGCGACATGGCCTCCTGTATAACGACAATAATCTATAGAGGCGACATGGCCTCCTGTATAACGACAATAATCTATAGAGGCGACATGGCCTCCTGTATAACGACAATAATCTATAGAGGCGACATGGATTCCTGTATAACGACAATCAGCTATAGAGGCGTCATGGCCTCCTATATAACGACAATAATCTATACAGGCGACATAGTCTCCTGTATAACGACAATAATCTATAGAGGCGACATGGATTCCTGTATAACGACAATAACCTATAGAGGCGATATGGCCTCCTGTATAACGACAATAACCTATAGAGGCGATATGGCCTCCTGTATAACGACAATAATCTATAGAGGCGACATGACCTCCTGTCTAACGACAATAATCTATAGAGGCGTCATGGCCTCCTGTATAACGACAATAACCTATAGAGGCGATATGGCCTCCTGTATAACGACAATAATCTATAGAGGCGTCATGGCCTCCTGTATAACGACAATAAGCTATAGAGGCGTCATGGCCACCTGTATAACGACAATAATCTATAGGGGCGACATGACCTCCTCTCTAACGACAGTAATCTATACAGGTGACATGACCTCCCGTTTAACGAAAATAATCTATAGAGGCGACATGACCTCCTGTATAACGACAATAATCTATAGAGGCGACTTGGCCTCCTGTATAACGACAATAATGTATAGAGGCGACATGACCTCCTGTATAACGACAATAATCTATAGAGGCGGACTGTTCTCCTGTATAACGACAATAATCTATAGAGGCGACATGGCCTCCTGTATAACGAAAATAATCTATAGAGGTGACATGGCCTCCTGTATAACGACAATAATCTATAGAGGCGACATGGCCTCCTGTATAACGACAATAATCTATAGAGGCGACATGACCTTCTGTATAACGACAGTAATCTATAGAGGCGACTTGGCCTCCTGTATAACGACAATAATCTATAGAGGCGACATGACCTCCTGTATAACGACAATAATCTATAGAGGCGACATGACCTTCTGTATAACGACAATAATCTATAGAGGCGACATGGCCTCCTGTATAACGACAATAATCTATAGAGGCGACATGACCTCCTGTATAACGACAATAATCTATAGAGGCGACATGGATTCCTGTATAACGACAATAATCTATAGAGGCGACATGACCTCCTGTATAACGACAATAATCTATAGAGGCGACATGGCCTCCTGTATAACGACAATAATCTATAGAGGCGACATGGCCTCCTGTATAACGACAATAATCTATAGAGGCGACATGACCTCCTGTATAACGACAATAATCTATAGAGGCGACATGGCCTCCTGTATAACGACAATAATCTATAGAGGCGACATGACCTCCTGTATAACGACAAAAATCTATAGAGGCGACATGGCCTCCTGTATAACGACAATAATCTATAGAGGCGACATGGCCTCCTGTATAACGACAATAATCTATAGAGGCGACATGACCTCCTGTATAACGACAATAATCTATAGAGGCGACATGGATTCCTGTATAACGACAATAATCTATAGAGGCGACATGACCTCCTGTATAACGACAAAAATCTATAGAGGCGACATGGCCTCCTGTATAACGACAATAATCTATAGAGGCGACATGGCCTCCTGTATAACGACAATAATCTATAGAGGCGACATGACCTTCTGTATAACGACAGTAATCTATAGAGGCGACTTGGCCTCCTGTATAACGACAATAATCTATAGAGGCGACTTGGCCTCCTGTATAACGACAATAATGTATAGAGGCGACATGGCCTCCTGTATAACGACAAAAATCTATAGAGGCGACATGGCCTCCTGAATAACGACAATAATCTATAGAGGCGACAAGGCCCTTCCGTATAACGACAGTAATCTATAGAGGCGACATGACCTCCCGTTTAACTTCAATAATCTATAGAGGCGACATGACCTCCCGTTTAACGACAATAATCTATAGAGGCGACATGACATCCTATATAACGACAATAATCTATAGAGGCGACATGACATCCTGCATAACGACAATAATCTATTGAGGCGACATGACCTCCTGCATAACGACAATAATCTATAGAGGTGACATGACCTCCTGCATAACGACAATAATCTATTGAGGCGACATGACCTCCTGTATAACGACAATAATCTATTAGGGCGACATGACTTCCTGTATAACGACAAAAATCTATAGAGGCGACATGACATCCTATATAACGACAATAATCTATAGAGGCGACATGGCCTCCTGTATAACGACAATAATCTATAGAGGCGACATGGCCTACTGTATAAACGACAATAATCTATAGAGGCGACATGGAATCCTGTATAACGACAATAATCTATAGAGGCGACATGGAATCCTGTATAACGACAATAATCTATAGAGGCGACATGGCCTCCTGTATAACGCAATAATCTATAGAGGCGACATGGATTCCTGTATAACGACAATAAGCTATAGAGGCGACATGGCCTCCTATATAACGACAATAATCTATAGAGGCGACATGGCCTCCTGTATAACGAAAATAATCTATAGAGGCGACATGGCCTCCTGTATAACGACAATAATCTATAGAGGCGACATGGATTCCTGTATAACGACAATAACCTATAGAGGTGACATGGCCTCCTATATAACGACAATAATCTATAGAGGCGACATGACCTCCTGTCTAACGACAGTAGTCTATAGAGGCAACGTGACCTCCCGTTTAACGACAATAATCTATAGAGGCGAAATGACCTCCCGTTTGACGACAATAATCTATAGAGGCGACATGACCTCCTGTCTAACGACAGTAATCTATAGAGGCGACATGACCTCCCGTTTAACGACAATAATCTATAGAGGCGACATGACCTCCTGTATAACGACAATAATCTATAGAGGCGACTTGGCCTCCTGTATAACGACAATAATCTATAGAGGCGACTTGGCCTCCTGTATAACGACAATAATCAATAGAGGCGACTTGGCCTCCTGTATAACGACAATAATCTATAGAGGCGACATGGCCTCCTGTATAACGACAATAATGTATAGAGGCGCCATGGCCTCCTGTATAACGACAATAATCTATAGAGGCGGACTGTTCTCCTGTATAACGACAATAATCTATAGAGGCGACATGGCCTCCTGTATAACGACAATAATCTATAGAGGTGACATGGCCTCGTGTATAACGACAATAATCTATAGAGGCGACATGGCCTCCTGTATAACGAAAATAATCTATAGAGGTGACATGGCCTCGTGTATAACGACAATAATCTATAGAGGCGACATGACCTTCTGTATAACGACAGTAATCTATAGAGGCGACATGACCTCCCGTTTAACTTCAATAATCTATAGAGGCGACATGACCTCCCGTTTAACGACAATAATCTATAGAGGCGACATGGCCTCCCGTATAACGACAATAATCTATTGAGGCGACATGACCTCCTGTATAACGACAATAATCTATTAGGGCGACATGACCTCCTGTATAACGGCAGTAATCTATAGAGGCGACATGACCTCCTGTATAACGACAGTAATCTATAGAGGCGACATGACCTCCCGTTTAACGACAGTAATCTATAGAGGCGACATGACCTCCTGTATAACGACAGTAATCTATAGAGGCGACATGACCTCCTGTCTAACGACAGTAATCTATAGAGGCGACATGACCTCCTGTATAACGACAGTAATCTATAGAGGCGACATGACCTCCCGTTTAACGACAATAATCTATAGAGGCGACATGGCCTCCTGTCTAACGACAGTAATCTATAGAGGCGACATGACCTCCTGTATAACGACAATAATCTATAGAGCCGACATGACCTCCTGTATAACGACAGTAATCTATAGAGGCGACATGACCTCCTGTATAACGACAATAATCTATAGAGGCGACTTGGCCTCCTGTATAACGACAATAATCTATAGAGGCGACTTGGCCTCCTGTATAACGACAATAATCAATAGAGGCGACTTGGCCTCCTGTATAACGACAATAATCTATAGAGGCGACATGGCCTCCTGTATAACGACAATAATGTATAGAGGCGACATGGCCTCCTGTATAACGACAATAATCTATAGAGGCGACATGACCTCCTGTATAACGACAATAATCTATAGAGGCGACTTGGCCTTCTGTATAACGACAATAATCTATAGAGGCGACATGGCCTCCTGTATAACGACAATAATCTATAGAGGTGACATGGCCTCGTGTATAACGACAATAATCTATAGAGGCGACATGGCCTCCTGTATAACGAAAATAATCTATAGAGGTGACATGGCCTCGTGTATAACGACAATAATCTATAGAGGCGACATGACCTTCTGTATAACGACAGTAATCTATAGAGGCGACATGACCTCCCGTTTAACTTCAATAATCTATAGAGGCGACATGACCTCCCGTTTAACGACAATAATCTATTGAGGCGACATGACCTCCCGTATAACGACAAAAATCTATAGAGGCGACATGACCTCCTGTATAACGACAGTGATCTATAGAGGCGACATGACCTCCTGTATAACGACAGTAATCTATAGAGGCGACATGACCTCCCGTTTAACGACAGTAATCTATAGAGGCGACATGACCTCCTGTATAACGACAGTAATCTATAGAGGCGACATGACCTCCTGTCTAACGACAGTAATCTATAGAGGCGACATGACCTCCTGTATAACGACAGTAATCTATAGAGGCGACATGACCTCCCGTTTAACGACAATAATCTATAGAGGCGACATGGCCTCCTGTCTAACGACAGTAATCTATAGAGGCGACATGACCTCCTGTATAACGACAATAATCTATAGAGGCGACATGACCTCCTGTATAACGACAATAATCTATAGAGGCGTCTTGGCCTCCTGTATAACGACAATAATCTATAGAGGCGACTTGGCCTCCTGTATAACGACAATAATCAATAGAGGCGACTTGGCCTCCTGTATAACGACAATAATCTATAGAGGCGACATTGCCTCCTGTATAACGACAAAAATCTATAGAGGCGACATGGCCTCCTGAATAACGACAATAATCTATAGAGGCGACATGACCTTCCGTATAACGACAGTAATCTATAGAGGCGACATGACCTCCCGTTTAACTTCAATAATCTATAGAGGCGACATGACCTCCCGTTTAACGACAATAATCTATAGAGGCGACATGACATCCTATATAACGACAATAATCTATAGAGGCGACATGACATCCTGCATAACGACAATAATCTATTGAGGCGACATGACCTCCTGCATAACGACAATAATCTATAGAGGTGACATGACCTCCTGCATAACGACAATAATCTATTGAGGCGACATGACCTCCTGTATAACGACAATAATCTATTAGGGCGACATGACTTCCTGTATAACGACAAAAATCTATAGAGGCGACATGGATTCCTGTATAACGACAATAATCTATAGAGGCGTCTTGGCCTCCTGTATAACGACAATAATCTATAGAGGCGACTTGGTCTCCTGTATAACGACAATAATCTATAGAGGCGACTTGGCCTCCTGTATAACGACAATAATCTATAGAGGCGACTGGGCCTCCTGTATAACGACAATAATCTATAGAGGCGACTTGGCCTCCTGTATAACGACAATAATCTATAGAGGCGACATGACCTCCCGTTTAACGACAATAATCTATAGAGGTGACATGACCTCCTGCATAACGACAATAATCTATTGAGGCGACATGACCTCCTGTATAACGACAATAATCTATTAGGGCAACATGACCTCCTGTATAACGACAAAAATCTATAGAGGCGACATGACATCCTATATAACGACAATAATCTATAGAGGCGACATGGCCTCCTGTATAACGACAATAATCTATAGAGGCGACATGGCCTCCTGTATAAACGACAATAATCTATAGAGGCGACTTGGCCTCCTGTATAACGACAATAATCAATAGAGGCGACTTGGCCTCCTGTATAACGACAATAATCTATAGAGGCGACATTGCCTCCTGTATAACGACAAAAATCTATAGAGGCGACATGGCCTCCTGAATAACGACAATAATCTATAGAGGCGACATGACCTTCCGTATAACGACAGTAATCTATAGAGGCGACATGACCTCCCGTTTAACTTCAATAATCTATAGAGGCGACATGACCTCCCGTTTAACGACAATAATCTATAGAGGCGACATGACATCCTATATAACGACAATAATCTATAGAGGCGACATGACATCCTGCATAACGACAATAATCTATTGAGGCGACATGACCTCCTGCATAACGACAATAATCTATAGAGGTGACATGACCTCCTGCATAACGACAATAATCTATTGAGGCGACATGACCTCCTGTATAACGACAATAATCTATTAGGGCGACATGACTTCCTGTATAACGACAAAAATCTATAGAGGCGACATGGATTCCTGTATAACGACAATAATCTATAGAGGCGTCTTGGCCTCCTGTATAACGACAATAATCTATAGAGGCGACTTGGTCTCCTGTATAACGACAATAATCTATAGAGGCGACTTGGCCTCCTGTATAACGACAATAATCTATAGAGGCGACTGGGCCTCCTGTATAACGACAATAATGTATAGAGGCGACATGGCCTCCTGTATAACGACAATAATCTTTAGAGGCGACTTGGCCTTCTGTATAACGACAATAATCTATAGAGGCGACATGGCCTCCTGTATAACGACAATAATCTATAGAGGTGACATGGCCTCGTGTATAACGACAATAATCTATAGAGGCGACATGGCCTCCTGTATAACGAAAATAATCTATAGAGGTGACATGGCCTCGTGTATAACGACAATAATCTATAGAGGCGACATGACCTTCTGTATAACGACAGTAATCTATAGAGGCGACATGACCTCCCGTTTAACTTCAATAATCTATAGAGGCGACATGACCTCCCGTTTAACGACAATAATCTATTGAGGCGACATGACCTCCCGTATAACGACAAAAATCTATAGAGGCGACATGACCTCCTGTATAACGACAGTGATCTATAGAGGCGACATGACCTCCTGTATAACGACAGTAATCTATAGAGGCGACATGACCTCCCGTTTAACGACAGTAATCTATAGAGGCGACATGACCTCCTGTATAACGACAGTAATCTATAGAGGCGACATGACCTCCTGTCTAACGACAGTAATCTATAGAGGCGACATGACCTCCTGTATAACGACAGTAATCTATAGAGGCGACATGACCTCCCGTTTAACGACAATAATCTATAGAGGCGACATGACATCCTATATAACGACAATAATCTATAGAGGCGACATGACATCCTGCATAACGACAATAATCTATTGAGGCGACATGACCTCCTGCATAACGACAATAATCTATAGAGGTGACATGACCTCCTGCATAACGACAATAATCTATTGAGGCGACATGACCTCCTGTATAACGACAATAATCTATTAGGGCGACATGACTTCCTGTATAACGACAAAAATCTATAGAGGCGACATGACATCCTATATAACGACAATAATCTATAGAGGCGACATGGCCTCCTGTATAACGACAATAATCTATAGAGGCGACATGGCCTCCTGTATAAACGACAATAATCTATAGAGGCGACATGGAATCCTGTATAACGACAATAATCTATAGAGGCGACATGGAATCCTGTATAACGACAATAATCTATAGAGGCGACATGGCCTCCTGTATAACGCAATAATCTATAGAGGCGACATGGATTCCTGTATAACGACAATAAGCTATAGAGGCGACATGGCCTCCTATATAACGACAATAATCTATAGAGGCGACATGGCCTCCTGTATAACGAAAATAATCTATAGAGGCGACATGGCCTCCTGTATAACGACAATAATCTATAGAGGCGACATGGATTCCTGTATAACGACAATAACCTATAGAGGTGACATGGCCTCCTATATAACGACAATAATCTATAGAGGCGACATGACCTCCTGTCTAACGACAGTAGTCTATAGAGGCAACGTGACCTCCCGTTTAACGACAATAATCTATAGAGGCGAAATGACCTCCCGTTTGACGACAATAATCTATAGAGGCGACATGACCTCCTGTCTAACGACAGTAATCTATAGAGGCGACATGACCTCCCGTTTAACGACAATAATCTATAGAGGCGACATGACCTCCTGTATAACGACAATAATCTATAGAGGCGACTTGGCCTCCTGTATAACGACAATAATCTATAGAGGCGACTTGGCCTCCTGTATAACGACAATAATCAATAGAGGCGACTTGGCCTCCTGTATAACGACAATAATCTATAGAGGCGACATGGCCTCCTGTATAACGACAATAATGTATAGAGGCGCCATGGCCTCCTGTATAACGACAATAATCTATAGAGGCGGACTGTTCTCCTGTATAACGACAATAATCTATAGAGGCGACATGGCCTCCTGTATAACGACAATAATCTATAGAGGTGACATGGCCTCGTGTATAACGACAATAATCTATAGAGGCGACATGGCCTCCTGTATAACGAAAATAATCTATAGAGGTGACATGGCCTCGTGTATAACGACAATAATCTATAGAGGCGACATGACCTTCTGTATAACGACAGTAATCTATAGAGGCGACATGACCTCCCGTTTAACTTCAATAATCTATAGAGGCGACATGACCTCCCGTTTAACGACAATAATCTATAGAGGCGACATGGCCTCCCGTATAACGACAATAATCTATTGAGGCGACATGACCTCCTGTATAACGACAATAATCTATTAGGGCGACATGACCTCCTGTATAACGGCAGTAATCTATAGAGGCGACATGACCTCCTGTATAACGACAGTAATCTATAGAGGCGACATGACCTCCCGTTTAACGACAGTAATCTATAGAGGCGACATGACCTCCTGTATAACGACAGTAATCTATAGAGGCGACATGACCTCCTGTCTAACGACAGTAATCTATAGAGGCGACATGACCTCCTGTATAACGACAGTAATCTATAGAGGCGACATGACCTCCCGTTTAACGACAATAATCTATAGAGGCGACATGGCCTCCTGTCTAACGACAGTAATCTATAGAGGCGACATGACCTCCTGTATAACGACAATAATCTATAGAGCCGACATGACCTCCTGTATAACGACAGTAATCTATAGAGGCGACATGACCTCCTGTATAACGACAATAATCTATAGAGGCGACTTGGCCTCCTGTATAACGACAATAATCTATAGAGGCGACTTGGCCTCCTGTATAACGACAATAATCAATAGAGGCGACTTGGCCTCCTGTATAACGACAATAATCTATAGAGGCGACATGGCCTCCTGTATAACGACAATAATGTATAGAGGCGACATGGCCTCCTGTATAACGACAATAATCTATAGAGGCGACATGACCTCCTGTATAACGACAATAATCTATAGAGGCGACTTGGCCTTCTGTATAACGACAATAATCTATAGAGGCGACATGGCCTCCTGTATAACGACAATAATCTATAGAGGTGACATGGCCTCGTGTATAACGACAATAATCTATAGAGGCGACATGGCCTCCTGTATAACGAAAATAATCTATAGAGGTGACATGGCCTCGTGTATAACGACAATAATCTATAGAGGCGACATGACCTTCTGTATAACGACAGTAATCTATAGAGGCGACATGACCTCCCGTTTAACTTCAATAATCTATAGAGGCGACATGACCTCCCGTTTAACGACAATAATCTATTGAGGCGACATGACCTCCCGTATAACGACAAAAATCTATAGAGGCGACATGACCTCCTGTATAACGACAGTGATCTATAGAGGCGACATGACCTCCTGTATAACGACAGTAATCTATAGAGGCGACATGACCTCCCGTTTAACGACAGTAATCTATAGAGGCGACATGACCTCCTGTATAACGACAGTAATCTATAGAGGCGACATGACCTCCTGTCTAACGACAGTAATCTATAGAGGCGACATGACCTCCTGTATAACGACAGTAATCTATAGAGGCGACATGACCTCCCGTTTAACGACAATAATCTATAGAGGCGACATGGCCTCCTGTCTAACGACAGTAATCTATAGAGGCGACATGACCTCCTGTATAACGACAATAATCTATAGAGGCGACATGACCTCCTGTATAACGACAATAATCTATAGAGGCGTCTTGGCCTCCTGTATAACGACAATAATCTATAGAGGCGACTTGGCCTCCTGTATAACGACAATAATCAATAGAGGCGACTTGGCCTCCTGTATAACGACAATAATCTATAGAGGCGACATTGCCTCCTGTATAACGACAAAAATCTATAGAGGCGACATGGCCTCCTGAATAACGACAATAATCTATAGAGGCGACATGACCTTCCGTATAACGACAGTAATCTATAGAGGCGACATGACCTCCCGTTTAACTTCAATAATCTATAGAGGCGACATGACCTCCCGTTTAACGACAATAATCTATAGAGGCGACATGACCTCCTGTATAACGACAGTAATCTATAGAGGCGACATGACCTCCCGTTTAACGACAGTAATCTATAGAGGCGACATGACCTCCTGTATAACGACAGTAATCTATAGAGGCGACATGACCTCCTGTCTAACGACAGTAATCTATAGAGGCGACATGACCTCCTGTATAACGACAGTAATCTATAGAGGCGACATGACCTTCCGTATAACGACAGTAATCTATAGAGGCGACATGACCTCCCGTTTAACTTCAATAATCTATAGAGGCGACATGACCTCCCGTTTAACGACAATAATCTATAGAGGCGACATGGCCTCCTGTATAACGACAATAATCTATAGAGGCGACATGACCTCCTGTATAACGACAATAATCTATAGAGGCGACATGGATTCCTGTATAACGACAATAATCTATAGAGGCGACATGACCTCCTGTATAACGACAAAAATCTATAGAGGCGACTTGGCCTCCTGTATAACGACAATAATCTATAGAGGCGACATGGCCTCCTGTATAACGACAATAATCTATAGAGGCGACATGACCTTCTGTATAACGACAGTAATCTATAGAGGCGACATGGCCTCCTGTATAACGACAATAATCTATAGAGGCGACTTGGCCTCCTGTATAACGACAATAATGTATAGAGGCGACATGGCCTCCTGTATAACGACAAAAATCTATAGAGGCGACATGGCCTCCTGAATAACGACAATAATCTATAGAGGCGACATGACCTTCCGTATAACGACAGTAATCTATAGAGGCGACATGACCTCCCGTTTAACTTTAATAATCTATAGAGGCGACATGACCTCCCGTTTAACGACAATAATCTATAGAGGCGACATGACATCCTATATAACGACAATAATCTATAGAGGCGACATGACATCCTGCATAACGACAATAATCTATTGAGGCGACATGACCTCCTGCATAACGACAATAATCTATAGAGGTGACATGACCTCCTGCATAACGACAATAATCTATTGAGGCGACATGACCTCCTGTATAACGACAATAATCTATTAGGGCGACATGACTTCCTGTATAACGACAAAAATCTATAGAGGCGACATGACATCCTATATAACGACAATAATCTATAGAGGCGACATGGCCTCCTGTATAACGACAATAATCTATAGAGGCGACATGGCCTCCTGTATAAACGACAATAATCTATAGAGGCGACATGGAATCCTGTATAACGACAATAATCTATAGAGGCGACATGGAATCCTGTATAAAGACAATAATCTATAGAGGCGACATGGCCTCCTGTATAACGCAATAATCTACAGAGGCGACATGGATTCCTGTATAACGACAATAAGCTATAGAGGCGACATGGCCTCCTATATAACGACAATAATCTATAGAGGCGACATGGCCTCCTGTATAACGAAAATAA
Organism: Meconema thalassinum; assembly: GCA_946902985.2. Taxonomy (NCBI): domain Eukaryota; kingdom Metazoa; phylum Arthropoda; class Insecta; order Orthoptera; family Tettigoniidae; genus Meconema; species Meconema thalassinum. The sequence continues at coordinate 298,840,286 of OX336396.1, read as the reverse complement.
TCTATAGAGGCGACATGGCCTCCTGTATAACGACAATAATCTATAGAGGCGACATGGATTCCTGTATAACGACAATAACCTATAGAGGTGACATGGCCTCCTATATAACGACAATAATCTATAGAGGCGACATGACCTCCTGTCTAACGACAGTAGTCTATAGAGGCAACGTGACCTCCCGTTTAACGACAATAATCTATAGAGGCGAAATGACCTCCCGTTTGACGACAATAATCTATAGAGGCGACATGACCTCCTGTCTAACGACAGTAATCTATAGAGGCGACATGACCTCCCGTTTAACGACAATAATCTATAGAGGCGACATGACCTCCTGTATAACGACAATAATCTATAGAGGCGACTTGGCCTCCTGTATAACGACAATAATCTATAGAGGCGACTTGGCCTCCTGTATAACGACAATAATTAATAGAGGCGACTTGGCCTCCTGTATAACGACAATAATCTATAGAGGCGACATGGCCTCCTGTATAACGACAATAATGTATAGAGGCGACATGGCCTCCTGTATAACGACAATAATCTATAGAGGCGGACTGTTCTCCTGTATAACGACAATAATCTATAGAGGCGACATGGCCTCCTGTATAACGACAATAATCTATAGAGGTGACATGGCCTCGTGTATAACGACAATAATCTATAGAGGCGACATGGCCTCCTGTATAACGAAAATAATCTATAGAGGTGACATGGCCTCGTGTATAACGACAATAATCTATAGAGGCGACATGACCTTCTGTATAACGACAGTAATCTATAGAGGCGACATGACCTCCCGTTTAACTTCAATAATCTATAGAGGCGACATGACCTCCCGTTTAACGACAATAATCTATAGAGGCGACATGGCCTCCCGTATAACGACAATAATCTATTGAGGCGACATGACCTCCTGTATAACGACAATAATCTATTAGGGCGACATGACCTCCTGTATAACGACAGTAATCTATAGAGGCGACATGACCTCCTGTATAACGACAGTAATCTATAGAGGCGACATGACCTCCCGTTTAACGACAGTAATCTATAGAGGCGACATGACCTCCTGTATAACGACAGTAATCTATAGAGGCGACATGACCTCCTGTCTAACGACAGTAATCTATAGAGGCGACATGACCTCCTGTATAACGACAGTAATCTATAGAGGCGACATGACCTCCCGTTTAACGACAATAATCTATAGAGGCGACATGGCCTCCTGTCTAACGACAGTAATCTATAGAGGCGACATGACCTCCTGTATAACGACAATAATCTATAGAGCCGACATGACCTCCTGTATAACGACAGTAATCTATAGAGGCGACATGACCTCCTGTATAGCGACAATAATCTATAGAGGCGACTTGGCCTCCTGTATAACGACAATAATCTATAGAGGCGACTTGGCCTCCTGTATAACGACAATAATCAATAGAGGCGACTTGGCCTCCTGTATAACGACAATAATCTATAGAGGCGACATGGCCTCCTGTATAACGACAATAATGTATAGAGGCGACATGGCCTCCTGTATAACGACAATAATCTATAGAGGCGACATGACCTCCTGTATAACGACAATAATCTATAGAGGCGACTTGGCCTTCTGTATAACGACAATAATCTATAGAGGCGACATGGCCTCCTGTATAACGACAATAATCTATAGAGGTGACATGGCCTCGTGTATAACGACAATAATCTATAGAGGCGACATGGCCTCCTGTATAACGAAAATAATCTATAGAGGTGACATGGCCTCGTGTATAACGACAATAATCTATAGAGGCGACATGACCTTCTGTATAACGACAGTAATCTATAGAGGCGACATGACCTCCCGTTTAACTTCAATAATCTATAGAGGCGACATGACCTCCCGTTTAACGACAATAATCTATTGAGGCGACATGACCTCCCGTATAACGACAAAAATCTATAGAGGTGACATGACCTCCTGTATAACGACAGTAATCTATAGAGGCGACATGACCTCCTGTATAACGACAGTAATCTATAGAGGCGACATGACCTCCCGTTTAACGACAGTAATCTATAGAGGCGACATGACCTCCTGTATAACGACAGTAATCTATAGAGGCGACATGACCTCCTGTCTAACGACAGTAATCTATAGAGGCGACATGACCTCCTGTATAACGACAGTAATCTATAGAGGCGACATGACCTCCCGTTTAACGACAATAATCTATAGAGGCGACATGGCCTCCTGTCTAACGACAGTAATCTATAGAGGCGACATGACCTCCTGTATAACGACAATAATCTATAGAGGCGACATGACCTCCTGTATAACGACAATAATCTATAGAGGCGTCTTGGCCTCCTGTATAACGACAATAATCTATAGAGGCGACTTGGCCTCCTGTATAACGACAATAATCAATAGAGGCGACTTGGCCTCCTGTATAACGACAATAATCTATAGAGGCGACATTGCCTCCTGTATAACGACAATAATGTATAGAGGCGACATGGCCTCCTGTATAACTACAATAATCTATAGAGGCGACATGACCTCCTGTATAACGACAATAATCTATAGAGGCGACTTGGCCTCCTGTATAACGACAATAATCTATAGAGGCGACTTGGCCTCCTGTATAACGACAATAATCAATAGAGGCGACTTGGCCTCCTGTATAACGACAATAATCTATAGAGGCGACATGGCCTCCTGTATAACGACAATAATGTATAGAGGCGACATGGCCTCCTGTATAACGACAATAATCTATAGAGGCGGACTGTTCTCCTGTATAACGACAATAATCTATAGAGGCGACATGGCCTCCTGTATAACGAAAATAATCTATAGAGGTGACATGGCCTCGTGTATAACGACAATAATCTATAGAGGCGACATGACCTTCTGTATAACGACAGTAATCTATAGAGGCGACATGACCTCCCGTTTAACGACAATAATCTATAGAGGCGACATGGCCTGCTGTATAACGACAATAATCTATAGAGGCGACATGACCTCCTGTATAACGACAATAATCTATAGAGGCGACATGGCCTCCTGTATAACGAAAATAATCTATAGAGGTGACATGGCCTCGTGTATAACGACAATAATCTATAGAGGCGACATGACCTTCTGTATAACGACAATAATCTATAGAGGCGACATGACCTCCTGTATAACGACAATAATCTATAGAGGCGACATGGCCTCCTGTATAACGAAAATAATCTATAGAGGTGACATGGCCTCGTGTATAACGACAATAATCTATAGAGGCGACATGACCTTCTGTATAACGACAGTAATCTAAAGAGGCGACAAGACCTCCCGTTTAACTTCAATAATCTATAGAGGCGACATGACCTCCCGTTTAACGACAATAATCTATAGAGGCGACATGACCTCCTGTATAACGAAAGTAATCTATAGAGGCGACATGACCTCCCGTTTAACGACAATAATCTATAGAGGCGACATGACCTCCCGTTTAACGACAATAATCTATAGAGGTGACATGACCTCCCGTATAACGACAATAATCTATTGAGGCGACATGACCTCCTGTATAACGACAATAATCTATTAGGGCGACATGACCTCCTGTATAACGACAAAAATCTATAGAGGCGACATGGCCTCCTGTATAACGACAATAATCTATAGAGGCGACATGACCTCCTGTATAACGACAATAATCTATAGAGGCGACATGACCTCCCGTTTAACGACAATAATCTATAGAGACGACATGACCACCTATATAACGACAATAATCTATAGAGGCGACATGGCCTCCTGTATAACGACAATAATCTATAGAGGCGACATGGAATCCTGTATAACGACAATAATCTATAGAGGCGACATGGCCTCCTATATAACGACAATAATCTATAGAGGCGACATGGCCTCCTGTATAACGACAATAATCTATAGAGGCGACATGGCCTCCTGTATAACGACAATAATCTATAGAGGCGACATGGCCTCCTGTATAACGACAATAATCTATAGAGGCGACATGGATTCCTGTATAACGACAATCAGCTATAGAGGCGTCATGGCCTCCTATATAACGACAATAATCTATACAGGCGACATAGTCTCCTGTATAACGACAATAATCTATAGAGGCGACATGGATTCCTGTATAACGACAATAACCTATAGAGGCGATATGGCCTCCTGTATAACGACAATAACCTATAGAGGCGATATGGCCTCCTGTATAACGACAATAATCTATAGAGGCGACATGACCTCCTGTCTAACGACAATAATCTATAGAGGCGTCATGGCCTCCTGTATAACGACAATAACCTATAGAGGCGATATGGCCTCCTGTATAACGACAATAATCTATAGAGGCGTCATGGCCTCCTGTATAACGACAATAAGCTATAGAGGCGTCATGGCCTCCTGTATAACGACAATAATCTATAGGGGCGACATGACCTCCTCTCTAACGACAGTAATCTATACAGGTGACATGACCTCCCGTTTAACGAAAATAATCTATAGAGGCGACATGACCTCCTGTATAACGACAATAATCTATAGAGGCGACTTGGCCTCCTGTATAACGACAATAATGTATAGAGGCGACATGGCCTCCTGTATAACGACAATAATCTATAGAGGCGGACTGTTCTCCTGTATAACGACAATAATCTATAGAGGCGACATGGCCTCCTGTATAACGAAAATAATCTATAGAGGTGACATGGCCTCCTGTATAACGACAATAATCTATAGAGGCGACATGGCCTCCTGTATAACGACAATAATCTATAGAGGCGACATGACCTTCTGTATAACGACAGTAATCTATAGAGGCGACTTGGCCTCCTGTATAACGACAATAATCTATAGAGGCGACATGACCTCCTGTATAACGACAATAATCTATAGAGGCGACATGACCTTCTGTATAACGACAATAATCTATAGAGGCGACATGGCCTCCTGTATAACGACAATAATCTATAGAGGCGACATGACCTCCTGTATAACGACAATAATCTATAGAGGCGACATGGATTCCTGTATAACGACAATAATCTATAGAGGCGACATGACCTCCTGTATAACGACAATAATCTATAGAGGCGACATGGCCTCCTGTATAACGACAATAATCTATAGAGGCGACATGGCCTCCTGTATAACGACAATAATCTATAGAGGCGACATGACCTCCTGTATAACGACAATAATCTATAGAGGCGACATGGCCTCCTGTATAACGACAATAATCTATAGAGGCGACATGACCTCCTGTATAACGACAAAAATCTATAGAGGCGACATGGCCTCCTGTATAACGACAATAATCTATAGAGGCGACATGGCCTCCTGTATAACGACAATAATCTATAGAGGCGACATGACCTCCTGTATAACGACAATAATCTATAGAGGCGACATGGATTCCTGTATAACGACAATAATCTATAGAGGCGACATGACCTCCTGTATAACGACAAAAATCTATAGAGGCGACATGGCCTCCTGTATAACGACAATAATCTATAGAGGCGACATGGCCTCCTGTATAACGACAATAATCTATAGAGGCGACATGACCTTCTGTATAACGACAGTAATCTATAGAGGCGACTTGGCCTCCTGTATAACGACAATAATCTATAGAGGCGACTTGGCCTCCTGTATAACGACAATAATGTATAGAGGCGACATGGCCTCCTGTATAACGACAAAAATCTATAGAGGCGACATGGCCTCCTGAATAACGACAATAATCTATAGAGGCGACATGACCTTCCGTATAACGACAGTAATCTATAGAGGCGACATGACCTCCCGTTTAACTTCAATAATCTATAGAGGCGACATGACCTCCCGTTTAACGACAATAATCTATAGAGGCGACATGACATCCTATATAACGACAATAATCTATAGAGGCGACATGACATCCTGCATAACGACAATAATCTATTGAGGCGACATGACCTCCTGCATAACGACAATAATCTATAGAGGTGACATGACCTCCTGCATAACGACAATAATCTATTGAGGCGACATGACCTCCTGTATAACGACAATAATCTATTAGGGCGACATGACTTCCTGTATAACGACAAAAATCTATAGAGGCGACATGACATCCTATATAACGACAATAATCTATAGAGGCGACATGGCCTCCTGTATAACGACAATAATCTATAGAGGCGACATGGCCTCCTGTATAAACGACAATAATCTATAGAGGCGACATGGAATCCTGTATAACGACAATAATCTATAGAGGCGACATGGAATCCTGTATAACGACAATAATCTATAGAGGCGACATGGCCTCCTGTATAACGCAATAATCTATAGAGGCGACATGGATTCCTGTATAACGACAATAAGCTATAGAGGCGACATGGCCTCCTATATAACGACAATAATCTATAGAGGCGACATGGCCTCCTGTATAACGAAAATAATCTATAGAGGCGACATGGCCTCCTGTATAACGACAATAATCTATAGAGGCGACATGGATTCCTGTATAACGACAATAACCTATAGAGGTGACATGGCCTCCTATATAACGACAATAATCTATAGAGGCGACATGACCTCCTGTCTAACGACAGTAGTCTATAGAGGCAACGTGACCTCCCGTTTAACGACAATAATCTATAGAGGCGAAATGACCTCCCGTTTGACGACAATAATCTATAGAGGCGACATGACCTCCTGTCTAACGACAGTAATCTATAGAGGCGACATGACCTCCCGTTTAACGACAATAATCTATAGAGGCGACATGACCTCCTGTATAACGACAATAATCTATAGAGGCGACTTGGCCTCCTGTATAACGACAATAATCTATAGAGGCGACTTGGCCTCCTGTATAACGACAATAATCAATAGAGGCGACTTGGCCTCCTGTATAACGACAATAATCTATAGAGGCGACATGGCCTCCTGTATAACGACAATAATGTATAGAGGCGCCATGGCCTCCTGTATAACGACAATAATCTATAGAGGCGGACTGTTCTCCTGTATAACGACAATAATCTATAGAGGCGACATGGCCTCCTGTATAACGACAATAATCTATAGAGGTGACATGGCCTCGTGTATAACGACAATAATCTATAGAGGCGACATGGCCTCCTGTATAACGAAAATAATCTATAGAGGTGACATGGCCTCGTTTATAACGACAATAATCTATAGAGGCGACATGACCTTCTGTATAACGACAGTAATCTATAGAGGCGACATGACCTCCCGTTTAACTTCAATAATCTATAGAGGCGACATGACCTCCCGTTTAACGACAATAATCTATAGAGGCGACATGGCCTCCCGTATAACGACAATAATCTATTGAGGCGACATGACCTCCTGTATAACGACAATAATCTATTAGGGCGACATGACCTCCTGTATAACGGCAGTAATCTATAGAGGCGACATGACCTCCTGTATAACGACAGTAATCTATAGAGGCGACATGACCTCCCGTTTAACGACAGTAATCTATAGAGGCGACATGACCTCCTGTATAACGACAGTAATCTATAGAGGCGACATGACCTCCTGTCTAACGACAGTAATCTATAGAGGCGACATGACCTCCTGTATAACGACAGTAATCTATAGAGGCGACATGACCTCCCGTTTAACGACAATAATCTATAGAGGCGACATGGCCTCCTGTCTAACGACAGTAATCTATAGAGGCGACATGACCTCCTGTATAACGACAATAATCTATAGAGCCGACATGACCTCCTGTATAACGACAGTAATCTATAGAGGCGACATGACCTCCTGTATAACGACAATAATCTATAGAGGCGACTTGGCCTCCTGTATAACGACAATAATCTATAGAGGCGACTTGGCCTCCTGTATAACGACAATAATCAATAGAGGCGACTTGGCCTCCTGTATAACGACAATAATCTATAGAGGCGACATGGCCTCCTGTATAACGACAATAATGTATAGAGGCGACATGGCCTCCTGTATAACGACAATAATCTATAGAGGCGACATGACCTCCTGTATAACGACAATAATCTATAGAGGCGACTTGGCCTTCTGTATAACGACAATAATCTATAGAGGCGACATGGCCTCCTGTATAACGACAATAATCTATAGAGGTGACATGGCCTCGTGTATAACGACAATAATCTATAGAGGCGACATGGCCTCCTGTATAACGAAAATAATCTATAGAGGTGACATGGCCTCGTGTATAACGACAATAATCTATAGAGGCGACATGACCTTCTGTATAACGACAGTAATCTATAGAGGCGACATGACCTCCCGTTTAACTTCAATAATCTATAGAGGCGACATGACCTCCCGTTTAACGACAATAATCTATTGAGGCGACATGACCTCCCGTATAACGACAAAAATCTATAGAGGCGACATGACCTCCTGTATAACGACAGTGATCTATAGAGGCGACATGACCTCCTGTATAACGACAGTAATCTATAGAGGCGACATGACCTCCCGTTTAACGACAGTAATCTATAGAGGCGACATGACCTCCTGTATAACGACAGTAATCTATAGAGGCGACATGACCTCCTGTCTAACGACAGTAATCTATAGAGGCGACATGACCTCCTGTATAACGACAGTAATCTATAGAGGCGACATGACCTCCCGTTTAACGACAATAATCTATAGAGGCGACATGGCCTCCTGTCTAACGACAGTAATCTATAGAGGCGACATGACCTCCTGTATAACGACAATAATCTATAGAGGCGACATGACCTCCTGTATAACGACAATAATCTATAGAGGCGTCTTGGCCTCCTGTATAACGACAATAATCTATAGAGGCGACTTGGCCTCCTGTATAACGACAATAATCAATAGAGGCGACTTGGCCTCCTGTATAACGACAATAATCTATAGAGGCGACATTGCCTCCTGTATAACGACAAAAATCTATAGAGGCGACATGGCCTCCTGAATAACGACAATAATCTATAGAGGCGACATGACCTTCCGTATAACGACAGTAATCTATAGAGGCGACATGACCTCCCGTTTAACTTCAATAATCTATAGAGGCGACATGACCTCCCGTTTAACGACAATAATCTATAGAGGCGACATGACATCCTATATAACGACAATAATCTATAGAGGCGACATGACATCCTGCATAACGACAATAATCTATTGAGGCGACATGACCTCCTGCATAACGACAATAATCTATAGAGGTGACATGACCTCCTGCATAACGACAATAATCTATTGAGGCGACATGACCTCCTGTATAACGACAATAATCTATTAGGGCGACATGACTTCCTGTATAACGACAAAAATCTATAGAGGCGACATGGATTCCAGTATAACGACAATAATCTATAGAGGCGTCTTGGCCTCCTGTATAACGACAATAATCTATAGAGGCGACTTGGTCTCCTGTATAACGACAATAATCTATAGAGGCGACTTGGCCTCCTGTATAACGACAATAATCTATAGAGGCGACTGGGCCTCCTGTATAACGACAATAATGTATAGAGGCGACATGGCCTCCTGTATAACGACAATAATCTTTAGAGGCGACTTGGCCTTCTGTATAACGACAATAATCTATAGAGGCGACATGGCCTCCTGTATAACGACAATAATCTATAGAGGTGACATGGCCTCGTGTATAACGACAATAATCTATAGAGGCGACATGGCCTCCTGTATAACGAAAATAATCTATAGAGGTGACATGGCCTCGTGTATAACGACAATAATCTATAGAGGCGACATGACCTTCTGTATAACGACAGTAATCTATAGAGGCGACATGACCTCCCGTTTAACTTCAATAATCTATAGAGGCGACATGACCTCCCGTTTAACGACAATAATCTATTGAGGCGACATGACCTCCCGTATAACGACAAAAATCTATAGAGGCGACATGACCTCCTGTATAACGACAGTGATCTATAGAGGCGACATGACCTCCTGTATAACGACAGTAATCTATAGAGGCGACATGACCTCCCGTTTAACGACAGTAATCTATAGAGGCGACATGACCTCCTGTATAACGACAGTAATCTATAGAGGCGACATGACCTCCTGTCTAACGACAGTAATCTATAGAGGCGACATGACCTCCTGTATAACGACAGTAATCTATAGAGGCGACATGACCTCCCGTTTAACGACAATAATCTATAGAGGCGACATGACATCCTATATAACGACAATAATCTATAGAGGCGACATGACATCCTGCATAACGACAATAATCTATTGAGGCGACATGACCTCCTGCATAACGACAATAATCTATAGAGGTGACATGACCTCCTGCATAACGACAATAATCTATTGAGGCGACATGACCTCCTGTATAACGACAATAATCTATTAGGGCGACATGACTTCCTGTATAACGACAAAAATCTATAGAGGCGACATGACATCCTATATAACGACAATAATCTATAGAGGCGACATGGCCTCCTGTATAACGACAATAATCTATAGAGGCGACATGGCCTCCTGTATAAACGACAATAATCTATAGAGGCGACATGGAATCCTGTATAACGACAATAATCTATAGAGGCGACATGGAATCCTGTATAACGACAATAATCTATAGAGGCGACATGGCCTCCTGTATAACGCAATAATCTATAGAGGCGACATGGATTCCTGTATAACGACAATAAGCTATAGAGGCGACATGGCCTCCTATATAACGACAATAATCTATAGAGGCGACATGGCCTCCTGTATAACGAAAATAATCTATAGAGGCGACATGGCCTCCTGTATAACGACAATAATCTATAGAGGCGACATGGATTCCTGTATAACGACAATAACCTATAGAGGTGACATGGCCTCCTATATAACGACAATAATCTATAGAGGCGACATGACCTCCTGTCTAACGACAGTAGTCTATAGAGGCAACGTGACCTCCCGTTTAACGACAATAATCTATAGAGGCGAAATGACCTCCCGTTTGACGACAATAATCTATAGAGGCGACATGACCTCCTGTCTAACGACAGTAATCTATAGAGGCGACATGACCTCCCGTTTAACGACAATAATCTATAGAGGCGACATGACCTCCTGTATAACGACAATAATCTATAGAGGCGACTTGGCCTCCTGTATAACGACAATAATCTATAGAGGCGACTTGGCCTCCTGTATAACGACAATAATCAATAGAGGCGACTTGGCCTCCTGTATAACGACAATAATCTATAGAGGCGACATGGCCTCCTGTATAACGACAATAATGTATAGAGGCGCCATGGCCTCCTGTATAACGACAATAATCTATAGAGGCGGACTGTTCTCCTGTATAACGACAATAATCTATAGAGGCGACATGGCCTCCTGTATAACGACAATAATCTATAGAGGTGACATGGCCTCGTGTATAACGACAATAATCTATAGAGGCGACATGGCCTCCTGTATAACGAAAATAATCTATAGAGGTGACATGGCCTCGTGTATAACGACAATAATCTATAGAGGCGACATGACCTTCTGTATAACGACAGTAATCTATAGAGGCGACATGACCTCCCGTTTAACTTCAATAATCTATAGAGGCGACATGACCTCCCGTTTAACGACAATAATCTATAGAGGCGACATGGCCTCCCGTATAACGACAATAATCTATTGAGGCGACATGACCTCCTGTATAACGACAATAATCTATTAGGGCGACATGACCTCCTGTATAACGGCAGTAATCTATAGAGGCGACATGACCTCCTGTATAACGACAGTAATCTATAGAGGCGACATGACCTCCCGTTTAACGACAGTAATCTATAGAGGCGACATGACCTCCTGTATAACGACAGTAATCTATAGAGGCGACATGACCTCCTGTCTAACGACAGTAATCTATAGAGGCGACATGACCTCCTGTATAACGACAGTAATCTATAGAGGCGACATGACCTCCCGTTTAACGACAATAATCTATAGAGGCGACATGGCCTCCTGTCTAACGACAGTAATCTATAGAGGCGACATGACCTCCTGTATAACGACAATAATCTATAGAGGCGACTTGGCCTCCTGTATAACGACAGTAATCTATAGAGGCGACATGACCTCCTGTATAACGACAATAATCTATAGAGGCGACTTGGCCTCCTGTATAACGACAATAATCTATAGAGGCGACTTGGCCTCCTGTATAACGACAATAATCAATAGAGGCGACTTGGCCTCCTGTATAACGACAATAATCTATAGAGGCGACATGGCCTCCTGTATAACGACAATAATGTATAGAGGCGACATGGCCTCCTGTATAACGACAATAATCTATAGAGGCGACATGACCTCCTGTATAACGACAATAATCTATAGAGGCGACTTGGCCTTCTGTATAACGACAATAATCTATAGAGGCGACATGGCCTCCTGTATAACGACAATAATCTATAGAGGTGACATGGCCTCGTGTATAACGACAATAATCTATAGAGGCGACATGGCCTCCTGTATAACGAAAATAATCTATAGAGGTGACATGGCCTCGTGTATAACGACAATAATCTATAGAGGCGACATGACCTTCTGTATAACGACAGTAATCTATAGAGGCGACATGACCTCCCGTTTAACTTCAATAATCTATAGAGGCGACATGACCTCCCGTTTAACGACAATAATCTATTGAGGCGACATGACCTCCCGTATAACGACAAAAATCTATAGAGGCGACATGACCTCCTGTATAACGACAGTGATCTATAGAGGCGACATGACCTCCTGTATAACGACAGTAATCTATAGAGGCGACATGACCTCCCGTTTAACGACAGTAATCTATAGAGGCGACATGACCTCCTGTATAACGACAGTAATCTATAGAGGCGACATGACCTCCTGTCTAACGACAGTAATCTATAGAGGCGACATGACCTCCTGTATAACGACAGTAATCTATAGAGGCGACATGACCTCCCGTTTAACGACAATAATCTATAGAGGCGACATGGCCTCCTGTCTAACGACAGTAATCTATAGAGGCGACATGACCTCCTGTATAACGACAATAATCTATAGAGGCGACATGACCTCCTGTATAACGACAATAATCTATAGAGGCGTCTTGGCCTCCTGTATAACGACAATAATCTATAGAGGCGACTTGGCCTCCTGTATAACGACAATAATCAATAGAGGCGACTTGGCCTCCTGTATAACGACAATAATCTATAGAGGCGACATTGCCTCCTGTATAACGACAAAAATCTATAGAGGCGACATGGCCTCCTGAATAACGACAATAATCTATAGAGGCGACATGACCTTCCGTATAACGACAGTAATCTATAGAGGCGACATGACCTCCCGTTTAACTTCAATAATCTATAGAGGCGACATGACCTCCCGTTTAACGACAATAATCTATAGAGGCGACATGACATCCTATATAACGACAATAATCTATAGAGGCGACATGACATCCTGCATAACGACAATAATCTATTGAGGCGACATGACCTCCTGTATAACGACAGTAATCTATAGAGGCGACATGACCTCCTGTATAACGACAGTAATCTATAGAGGCGACATGACCTCCCGTTTAACGACAGTAATCTATAGAGGCGACATGACCTCCTGTATAACGACAGTAATCTATAGAGGCGACATGACCTCCTGTCTAACGACAGTAATCTATAGAGGCGACATGACCTCCTGTATAACGACAGTAATCTATAGAGGCGACATGACCTTCCGTATAACGACAGTAATCTATAGAGGCGACATGACCTCCCGTTTAACTTCAATAATCTATAGAGGCGACATGACCTCCCGTTTAACGACAATAATCTATAGAGGCGACATGGCCTCCTGTATAACGACAATAATCTATAGAGGCGACATGACCTCCTGTATAACGACAATAATCTATAGAGGCGACATGGATTCCTGTATAACGACAATAATCTATAGAGGCGACATGACCTCCTGTATAACGACAAAAATCTATAGAGGCGACTTGGCCTCCTGTATAACGACAATAATCTATAGAGGCGACATGGCCTCCTGTATAACGACAATAATCTATAGAGGCGACATGACCTTCTGTATAACGACAGTAATCTATAGAGGCGACATGGCCTCCTGTATAACGACAATAATCTATAGAGGCGACTTGGCCTCCTGTATAACGACAATAATGTATAGAGGCGACATGGCCTCCTGTATAACGACAAAAATCTATAGAGGCGACATGGCCTCCTGAATAACGACAATAATCTATAGAGGCGACATGACCTTCCGTATAACGACAGTAATCTATAGAGGCGACATGACCTCCCGTTTAACTTTAATAATCTATAGAGGCGACATGACCTCCCGTTTAACGACAATAATCTATAGAGGCGACATGACATCCTATATAACGACAATAATCTATAGAGGCGACATGACATCCTGCATAACGACAATAATCTATTGAGGCGACATGACCTCCTGCATAACGACAATAATCTATAGAGGTGACATGACCTCCTGCATAACGACAATAATCTATTGAGGCGACATGACCTCCTGTATAACGACAATAATCTATTAGGGCGACATGACTTCCTGTATAACGACAAAAATCTATAGAGGCGACATGACATCCTATATAACGACAATAATCTATAGAGGCGACATGGCCTCCTGTATAACGACAATAATCTATAGAGGCGACATGGCCTCCTGTATAAACGACAATAATCTATAGAGGCGACATGGAATCCTGTATAACGACAATAATCTATAGAGGCGACATGGAATCCTGTATAAAGACAATAATCTATAGAGGCGACATGGCCTCCTGTATAACGCAATAATCTACAGAGGCGACATGGATTCCTGTATAACGACAATAAGCTATAGAGGCGACATGGCCTCCTATATAACGACAATAATCTATAGAGGCGACATGGCCTCCTGTATAACGAAAATAATCTATAGAGGCGACATGGCCTCCTGAATAACGACAATAATCTATAGAGGCGACATGGATTCCTGTATAACGACAATAACCTATAGAGGTGACATGGCCTCCTATATAACGACAATAATCTATAGAGGCGACATGACCTCCTGTCTAACGACAGTAGTCTATAGAGGCAACGTGACCTCCCGTTTAACGACAATAATCGATAGAGGCGAAATGACCTCCCGTTTGACGACAATAATCTATAGAGGCGACATGACCTCCTGTCTAACGACAGTAATCTATAGAGGCGACATGACCTCCCGTTTAACGACAATAATCTATAGAGGCGACATGACCTCCTGTATAACGACAATAATCTATAGAGGCGACTTGGCCTCCTGTATAACGACAATAATCTATAGAGGCGACTTGGCCTCCTGTATAACGACAATAATTAATAGAGGCGACTTGGCCTCCTGTATAACGACAATAATCTATAGAGGCGACATGGCCTCCTGTATAACGACAATAATGTATAGAGGCGACATGGCCTCCTGTATAACGACAATAATCTATAGAGGCGGACTGTTCTCCTGTATAACGACAATAATCTATAGAGGCGACATGGCCTCCTGTATAACGACAATAATCTATAGAGGTGACATGGCCTCGTGTATAACGACAATAATCTATAGAGGCGACATGGCCTCCTGTATAACGAAAATAATCTATAGAGGTGACATGGCCTCGTGTATAACGACAATAATCTATAGAGGCGACATGACCTTCTGTATAACGACAGTAATCTATAGAGGCGACATGACCTCCCGTTTAACTTCAATAATCTATAGAGGCGACATGACCTCCCGTTTAACGACAATAATCTATAGAGGCGACATGGCCTCCCGTATAACGACAATAATCTATTGAGGCGACATGACCTCCTGTATAACGACAATAATCTATTAGGGCGACATGACCTCCTGTATAACGACAGTAATCTATAGAGGCGACATGACCTCCTGTATAACGACAGTAATCTATAGAGGCGACATGACCTCCCGTTTAACGACAGTAATCTATAGAGGCGACATGACCTCCTGTATAACGACAGTAATCTATAGAGGCGACATGACCTCCTGTCTAACGACAGTAATCTATAGAGGCGACATGACCTCCTGTATAACGACAGTAATCTATAGAGGCGACATGACCTCCCGTTTAACGACAATAATCTATAGAGGCGACATGGCCTCCTGTCTAACGACAGTAATCTATAGAGGCGACATGACCTCCTGTATAACGACAATAATCTATAGAGCCGACATGACCTCCTGTATAACGACAGTAATCTATAGAGGCGACATGACCTCCTGTATAGCGACAATAATCTATAGAGGCGACTTGGCCTCCTGTATAACGACAATAATCTATAGAGGCGACTTGGCCTCCTGTATAACGACAATAATCAATAGAGGCGACTTGGCCTCCTGTATAACGACAATAATCTATAGAGGCGACATGGCCTCCTGTATAACGACAATAATGTATAGAGGCGACATGGCCTCCTGTATAACGACAATAATCTATAGAGGCGACATGACCTCCTGTATAACGACAATAATCTATAGAGGCGACTTGGCCTTCTGTATAACGACAATAATCTATAGAGGCGACATGGCCTCCTGTATAACGACAATAATCTATAGAGGCGACATGGCCTCCTGTATAACGACAATAATCTATAGAGGTGACATGGCCTCGTGTATAACGACAATAATCTATAGAGGCGACATGGCCTCCTGTATAACGAAAATAATCTATAGAGGTGACATGGCCTCGTGTATAACGACAATAATCTATAGAGGCGACATGACCTTCTGTATAACGACAGTAATCTATAGAGGCGACATGACCTCCCGTTTAACTTCAATAATCTATAGAGGCGACATGACCTCCCGTTTAACGACAATAATCTATTGAGGCGACATGACCTCCCGTATAACGACAAAAATCTATAGAGGTGACATGACCTCCTGTATAACGACAGTAATCTATAGAGGCGACATGACCTCCTGTATAACGACAGTAATCTATAGAGGCGACATGACCTCCCGTTTAACGACAGTAATCTATAGAGGCGACATGACCTCCTGTATAACGACAGTAATCTATAGAGGCGACATGACCTCCTGTCTAACGACAGTAATCTATAGAGGCGACATGACCTCCTGTATAACGACAGTAATCTATAGAGGCGACATGACCTCCCGTTTAACGACAATAATCTATAGAGGCGACATGGCCTCCTGTCTAACGACAGTAATCTATAGAGGCGACATGACCTCCTGTATAACGACAATAATCTATAGAGGCGACATGACCTCCTGTATAACGACAATAATCTATAGAGGCGTCTTGGCCTCCTGTATAACGACAATAATCTATAGAGGCGACTTGGCCTCCTGTATAACGACAATAATCAATAGAGGCGACTTGGCCTCCTGTATAACGACAATAATCTATAGAGGCGACATTGCCTCCTGTATAACGACAATAATGTATAGAGGCGACATGGCCTCCTGTATAACTACAATAATCTATAGAGGCGACATGACCTCCTGTATAACGACAATAATCTATAGAGGCGACTTGGCCTCCTGTATAACGACAATAATCTATAGAGGCGACTTGGCCTCCTGTATAACGACAATAATCAATAGAGGCGACTTGGCCTCCTGTATAACGACAATAATCTATAGAGGCGACATGGCCTCCTGTATAACGACAATAATGTATAGAGGCGACATGGCCTCCTGTATAACGACAATAATCTATAGAGGCGGACTGTTCTCCTGTATAACGACAATAATCTATAGAGGCGACATGGCCTCCTGTATAACGAAAATAATCTATAGAGGTGACATGGCCTCGTGTATAACGACAATAATCTATAGAGGCGACATGACCTTCTGTATAACGACAGTAATCTATAGAGGCGACATGACCTCCCGTTTAACTTCAATAATCTATAGAGGCGACATGACCTCCCGTTTAACGGCAATAATCTATAGAGGCGACATGACCTCCCGTTTAACGACAATAATCTATAGAGTCGACATGACCTCCCGTTTAACGAGAATAATCTATAGAGGCGACATAACCTCCTGTATAACGAAAGTAATCTATAGAGGCGACATGACCTCCCGTTTAACGACAATAATCTATAGAGTCGACATGACCTCCCATTTAACGACAATAATCTATAGAGGTGACATGACCTCCCGTATAACGACAATAATCTATTGAGGCGACATGACCTCCTGTATAACGACAATAAACTATTAGGGCGACATGACCTCCTGTATAACGACAAAAATCTATAGAGGCGACATGGCCTCCTGTATAACGACAATAATCTATAGAGGCGACATGACCTCCTGTATAACGACAATAATCTATAGAGGCGACATGACCTCCCGTTTAACGACAATAATCTATAGAGGCGACATGACCTCCTATATAACGACAATAATCTATAGAGGCGACATGGCCTCCTGTATAACGACAATAATCTATAGGGGCGACATTGCCTCATGTATAACGACAATAATATATAGAGGCGACATGGCCTCCTGTATAACGACAATAATCTATAGAGGCGACATGGATTCCTGTATAACGACAATAAGCTATAGAGGCGTCATGGCCTCCTATATAACGACAATAATCTATAGAGGCTACATAGTCTCCTGTATAACGACAATAACCTATAGAGGCGATATGGCCTCCTATATAACGACAATAATCTATAGAGGCGACATGACCTCCTGTCTAACGACAGTAATCTATAGAGGTGACATGACCTCCCGTTTAACGACAATAATTTATAGAGGCGACATGACCTCCCGTTTAACGACAATAATCTATAGAGGCGACATGACCTCCTGTCTAACGACAGTAATCTATAGAGGCGACATGACCTCCCGTTTAACGACAATAATCTATAGGGGCGACATGACCTCTCGTTTAACGACAATTATCTATAGAGGCGACATGACCTCCTGTCTAACGACAGTAATCTATAGAGGCGACATGACCTCCCGTTTAACGACAATAATCTATAGATGCGTCATGACCTCCCGTTTAACGACTATAATCTATAGAGGCAACATGACCTCCTGTATAACGACTGTAATCTATAGAGGCGACATGACCTCCCGTTTAACGACAGTAATCTATAGAGGCGACATGACCTCCTGTATAACGAAAATAATCTATAGAGGCGACATGACCTCCCGTTTAACGACAATAATCTATAGAGGCGACATGACCTCCTATATAACGAAAATAATCTATAGAGGCGTCATGGCCTCCTGTATAACGACAATAAGCTATAGAGGCGACATGGCCTCCTGTATAACGACAATAATGTATAGAGGCGACATGACCTCCCGTTTAACGACAATAATCTATAGAGGCGACATGGCCTCCTGTCTAACGACAGTAATCTATAGAGGCGACATGACCTCCTGTATAACGACAATAATCTATAGAGCCGACATGACCTCCTGTATAACGACAGTAATCTATAGAGGCGACATGACCTCCTGTATAGCGACAATAATCTATAGAGGCGACTTGGCCTCCTGTATAACGACAATAATCTATAGAGGCGACTTGGCCTCCTGTATAACGACAATAATCAATAGAGGCGACTTGGCCTCCTGTATAACGACAATAATCTATAGAGGCGACATGGCCTCCTGTATAACGACAATAATGTATAGAGGCGACATGGCCTCCTGTATAACGACAATAATCTATAGAGGCGACATGACCTCCTGTATAACGACAATAATCTATAGAGGCGACTTGGCCTTCTGTATAACGACAATAATCTATAGAGGCGACATGGCCTCCTGTATAACGACAATAATCTATAGAGGTGACATGGCCTCGTGTATAACGACAATAATCTATAGAGGCGACATGGCCTCCTGTATAACGAAAATAATCTATAGAGGTGACATGGCCTCGTGTATAACGACAATAATCTATAGAGGCGACATGACCTTCTGTATAACGACAGTAATCTATAGAGGCGACATGACCTCCCGTTTAACTTCAATAATCTATAGAGGCGACATGACCTCCCGTTTAACGACAATAATCTATTGAGGCGACATGACCTCCCGTATAACGACAAAAATCTATAGAGGTGACATGACCTCCTGTATAACGACAGTAATCTATAGAGGCGACATGACCTCCTGTATAACGACAGTAATCTATAGAGGCGACATGACCTCCCGTTTAACGACAGTAATCTATAGAGGCGACATGACCTCCTGTATAACGACAGTAATCTATAGAGGCGACATGACCTCCTGTCTAACGACAGTAATCTATAGAGGCGACATGACCTCCTGTATAACGACAGTAATCTATAGAGGCGACATGACCTCCCGTTTAACGACAATAATCTATAGAGGCGACATGGCCTCCTGTCTAACGACAGTAATCTATAGAGGCGACATGACCTCCTGTATAACGACAATAATCTATAGAGGCGACATGACCTCCTGTATAACGACAATAATCTATAGAGGCGTCTTGGCCTCCTGTATAACGACAATAATCTATAGAGGCGACTTGGCCTCCTGTATAACGACAATAATCAATAGAGGCGACTTGGCCTCCTGTATAACGACAATAATCTATAGAGGCGACATTGCCTCCCGTATAACGACAATAATGTATAGAGGCGACATGGCCTCCTGTATAACTACAATAATCTATAGAGGCGACATGACCTCCTGTATAACGACAATAATCTATAGAGGCGACTTGGCCTCCTGTATAACGACAATAATCTATAGAGGCGACTTGGCCTCCTGTATAACGACAATAATCAATAGAGGCGACTTGGCCTCCTGTATAACGACAATAATCTATAGAGGCGACATGGCCTCCTGTATAACGACAATAATGTATAGAGGCGACATGGCCTCCTGTATAACGACAATAATCTATAGAGGCGGACTGTTCTCCTGTATAACGACAATAATCTATAGAGGCGACATGGCCTCCTGTATAACGAAAATAATCTATAGAGGTGACATGGCCTCGTGTATAACGACAATAATCTATAGAGGCGACATGACCTTCTGTATAACGACAGTAATCTATAGAGGCGACATGACCTCCCGTTTAACTTCAATAATCTATAGAGGCGACATGACCTCCCGTTTAACGGCAATAATCTATAGAGGCGACATGACCTCCCGTTTAACGACAATAATCTATAGAGTCGACATGACCTCCCGTTTAACGAGAATAATCTATAGAGGCGACATAACCTCCTGTATAACGAAAGTAATCTATAGAGGCGACATGACCTCCCGTTTAACGACAATAATCTATAGAGTCGACATGACCTCCCATTTAACGACAATAATCTATAGAGGTGACATGACCTCCCGTATAACGACAATAATCTATTGAGGCGACATGACCTCCTGTATAACGACAATAAACTATTAGGGCGACATGACCTCCTGTATAACGACAAAAATCTATAGAGGCGACATGGCCTCCTGTATAACGACAATAATCTATAGAGGCGACATGACCTCCTGTATAACGACAATAATCTATAGAGGCGACATGACCTCCCGTTTAACGACAATAATCTATAGAGGCGACATGACCTCCTATATAACGACAATAATCTATAGAGGCGACATGGCCTCCTGTATAACGACAATAATCTATAGGGGCGACATTGCCTCATGTATAACGACAATAATATATAGAGGCGACATGGCCTCCTGTATAACGACAATAATCTATAGAGGCGACATGGATTCCTGTATAACGACAATAAGCTATAGAGGCGTCATGGCCTCCTATATAACGACAATAATCTATAGAGGCTACATAGTCTCCTGTATAACGACAATAACCTATAGAGGCGATATGGCCTCCTATATAACGACAATAATCTATAGAGGCGACATGACCTCCTGTCTAACGACAGTAATCTATAGAGGTGACATGACCTCCCGTTTAACGACAATAATTTATAGAGGCGACATGACCTCCCGTTTAACGACAATAATCTATAGAGGCGACATGACCTCCTGTCTAACGACAGTAATCTATAGAGGCGACATGACCTCCCGTTTAACGACAATAATCTATAGGGGCGACATGACCTCTCGTTTAACGACAATTATCTATAGAGGCGACATGACCTCCTGTCTAACGACAGTAATCTATAGAGGCGACATGACCTCCCGTTTAACGACAATAATCTATAGATGCGTCATGACCTCCCGTTTAACGACTATAATCTATAGAGGCAACATGACCTCCTGTATAACGACTGTAATCTATAGAGGCGACATGACCTCCCGTTTAACGACAGTAATCTATAGAGGCGACATGACCTCCTGTATAACGAAAATAATCTATAGAGGCGACATGACCTCCCGTTTAACGACAATAATCTATAGAGGCGACATGACCTCCTATATAACGAAAATAATCTATAGAGGCGTCATGGCCTCCTGTATAACGACAATAAGCTATAGAGGCGACATGACCTCCTGTATAACGACAATAATCTATAGAAGCGACATGGCCTCCTCTATGACGACAATAATCTATAGAGGCGACATGACCTCCCGTTTAACGACAATAATCTATAGAGGCGACATGACCTCCCGTTTAACGACAATAATCTATAGAGGCGACATGACCTCCCGTTTAACGACAATAATCTATAGAGGCGACATGACCTCCCGTTTAACGACAATAATCTATAGAGGCGACATGACCTCCCGTCTAACGACAATAATCTATAGAGGCGACATAACCTTCTGTATAACGACAATAATCTTTAGAGGCGACATGGCCTCCTGTATGACGACAATAATCTATAGAGGCGACATGACCTCCCGTTTAACGACAATAATCTATAGAGGCGACATGACCTCCTGTCTAACGACAGTAATCTATAGAGGCGACATCACCTCCCGTTTAACGACAATAATCTATAGAGGCAATGTGACCTCCCGTTTAACGACAATAATCTATAGAGGCGACATGGCCTACTGTATAACGACAATAAGCTATAGAGGCGACATGACCTCCCGTCTAACGACAATAATCTATAGAGGCGACATGACCTCCTGTATAACGACAATAACCTATAGAGGCGACATGGCCTCCAGTATGACGACAATAATCTATAGAGGCGACATGACCTCCCGTTTAACGACAATAATCTATAGAGGCGACATGACCTCCTGTATAACGACTGTAATCAATAGAGGCGACATGACCTCCCGTTTAACGACAATAATCTATAGAGGCGACATGACCTCCCGTTTAACGACAATAATCTATAGAGGCGACATGACATCCTATATAACGACAATAATCTATAGAGGCGACATGACATCCTGCATAACGACAATAATCTATTGAGGCGACATGACCTCCTGTATAACGACAGTAATCTATAGAGGCGACATGACCTCCTGTATAACGACAGTAATCTATAGAGGCGACATGACCTCCCGTTTAACGACAGTAATCTATAGAGGCGACATGACCTCCTGTATAACGACAGTAATCTATAGAGGCGACATGACCTCCTGTCTAACGACAGTAATCTATAGAGGCGACATGACCTCCTGTATAACGACAGTAATCTATAGAGGCGACATGACCTTCCGTATAACGACAGTAATCTATAGAGGCGACATGACCTCCCGTTTAACTTCAATAATCTATAGAGGCGACATGACCTCCCGTTTAACGACAATAATCTATAGAGGCGACATGGCCTCCTGTATAACGACAATAATCTATAGAGGCGACATGACCTCCTGTATAACGACAATAATCTATAGAGGCGACATGGATTCCTGTATAACGACAATAATCTATAGAGGCGACATGACCTCCTGTATAACGACAAAAATCTATAGAGGCGACTTGGCCTCCTGTATAACGACAATAATCTATAGAGGCGACATGGCCTCCTGTATAACGACAATAATCTATAGAGGCGACATGACCTTCTGTATAACGACAGTAATCTATAGAGGCGACATGGCCTCCTGTATAACGACAATAATCTATAGAGGCGACTTGGCCTCCTGTATAACGACAATAATGTATAGAGGCGACATGGCCTCCTGTATAACGACAAAAATCTATAGAGGCGACATGGCCTCCTGAATAACGACAATAATCTATAGAGGCGACATGACCTTCCGTATAACGACAGTAATCTATAGAGGCGACATGACCTCCCGTTTAACTTTAATAATCTATAGAGGCGACATGACCTCCCGTTTAACGACAATAATCTATAGAGGCGACATGACATCCTATATAACGACAATAATCTATAGAGGCGACATGACATCCTGCATAACGACAATAATCTATTGAGGCGACATGACCTCCTGCATAACGACAATAATCTATAGAGGTGACATGACCTCCTGCATAACGACAATAATCTATTGAGGCGACATGACCTCCTGTATAACGACAATAATCTATTAGGGCGACATGACTTCCTGTATAACGACAAAAATCTATAGAGGCGACATGACATCCTATATAACGACAATAATCTATAGAGGCGACATGGCCTCCTGTATAACGACAATAATCTATAGAGGCGACATGGCCTCCTGTATAAACGACAATAATCTATAGAGGCGACATGGAATCCTGTATAACGACAATAATCTATAGAGGCGACATGGAATCCTGTATAAAGACAATAATCTATAGAGGCGACATGGCCTCCTGTATAACGCAATAATCTACAGAGGCGACATGGATTCCTGTATAACGACAATAAGCTATAGAGGCGACATGGCCTCCTATATAACGACAATAATCTATAGAGGCGACATGGCCTCCTGTATAACGAAAATAATCTATAGAGGCGACATGGCCTCCTGTATAACGACAATAATCTATAGAGGCGACATGGATTCCTGTATAACGACAATAACCTATAGAGGTGACATGGCCTCCTATATAACGACAATAATCTATAGAGGCGACATGACCTCCTGTCTAACGACAGTAGTCTATAGAGGCAACGTGACCTCCCGTTTAACGACAATAATCGATAGAGGCGAAATGACCTCCCGTTTGACGACAATAATCTATAGAGGCGACATGACCTCCTGTCTAACGACAGTAATCTATAGAGGCGACATGACCTCCCGTTTAACGACAATAATCTATAGAGGCGACATGACCTCCTGTATAACGACAATAATCTATAGAGGCGACTTGGCCTCCTGTATAACGACAATAATCTATAGAGGCGACTTGGCCTCCTGTATAACGACAATAATTAATAGAGGCGACTTGGCCTCCTGTATAACGACAATAATCTATAGAGGCGACATGGCCTCCTGTATAACGACAATAATGTATAGAGGCGACATGGCCTCCTGTATAACGACAATAATCTATAGAGGCGGACTGTTCTCCTGTATAACGACAATAATCTATAGAGGCGACATGGCCTCCTGTATAACGACAATAATCTATAGAGGTGACATGGCCTCGTGTATAACGACAATAATCTATAGAGGCGACATGGCCTCCTGTATAACGAAAATAATCTATAGAGGTGACATGGCCTCGTGTATAACGACAATAATCTATAGAGGCGACATGACCTTCTGTATAACGACAGTAATCTATAGAGGCGACATGACCTCCCGTTTAACTTCAATAATCTATAGAGGCGACATGACCTCCCGTTTAACGACAATAATCTATAGAGGCGACATGGCCTCCCGTATAACGACAATAATCTATTGAGGCGACATGACCTCCTGTATAACGACAATAATCTATTAGGGCGACATGACCTCCTGTATAACGACAGTAATCTATAGAGGCGACATGACCTCCTGTATAACGACAGTAATCTATAGAGGCGACATGACCTCCCGTTTAACGACAGTAATCTATAGAGGCGACATGACCTCCTGTATAACGACAGTAATCTATAGAGGCGACATGACCTCCTGTCTAACGACAGTAATCTATAGAGGCGACATGACCTCCTGTATAACGACAGTAATCTATAGAGGCGACATGACCTCCCGTTTAACGACAATAATCTATAGAGGCGACATGGCCTCCTGTCTAACGACAGTAATCTATAGAGGCGACATGACCTCCTGTATAACGACAATAATCTATAGAGCCGACATGACCTCCTGTATAACGACAGTAATCTATAGAGGCGACATGACCTCCTGTATAGCGACAATAATCTATAGAGGCGACTTGGCCTCCTGTATAACGACAATAATCTATAGAGGCGACTTGGCCTCCTGTATAACGACAATAATCAATAGAGGCGACTTGGCCTCCTGTATAACGACAATAATCTATAGAGGCGACATGGCCTCCTGTATAACGACAATAATGTATAGAGGCGACATGGCCTCCTGTATAACGACAATAATCTATAGAGGCGACATGACCTCCTGTATAACGACAATAATCTATAGAGGCGACTTGGCCTTCTGTATAACGACAATAATCTATAGAGGCGACATGGCCTCCTGTATAACGACAATAATCTATAGAGGTGACATGGCCTCGTGTATAACGACAATAATCTATAGAGGCGACATGGCCTCCTGTATAACGAAAATAATCTATAGAGGTGACATGGCCTCGTGTATAACGACAATAATCTATAGAGGCGACATGACCTTCTGTATAACGACAGTAATCTATAGAGGCGACATGACCTCCCGTTTAACTTCAATAATCTATAGAGGCGACATGACCTCCCGTTTAACGACAATAATCTATTGAGGCGACATGACCTCCCGTATAACGACAAAAATCTATAGAGGTGACATGACCTCCTGTATAACGACAGTAATCTATAGAGGCGACATGACCTCCTGTATAACGACAGTAATCTATAGAGGCGACATGACCTCCCGTTTAACGACAGTAATCTATAGAGGCGACATGACCTCCTGTATAACGACAGTAATCTATAGAGGCGACATGACCTCCTGTCTAACGACAGTAATCTATAGAGGCGACATGACCTCCTGTATAACGACAGTAATCTATAGAGGCGACATGACCTCCCGTTTAACGACAATAATCTATAGAGGCGACATGGCCTCCTGTCTAACGACAGTAATCTATAGAGGCGACATGACCTCCTGTATAACGACAATAATCTATAGAGGCGACATGACCTCCTGTATAACGACAATAATCTATAGAGGCGTCTTGGCCTCCTGTATAACGACAATAATCTATAGAGGCGACTTGGCCTCCTGTATAACGACAATAATCAATAGAGGCGACTTGGCCTCCTGTATAACGACAATAATCTATAGAGGCGACATTGCCTCCTGTATAACGACAATAATGTATAGAGGCGACATGGCCTCCTGTATAACTACAATAATCTATAGAGGCGACATGACCTCCTGTATAACGACAATAATCTATAGAGGCGACTTGGCCTCCTGTATAACGACAATAATCTATAGAGGCGACTTGGCCTCCTGTATAACGACAATAATCAATAGAGGCGACTTGGCCTCCTGTATAACGACAATAATCTATAGAGGCGACATGGCCTCCTGTATAACGACAATAATGTATAGAGGCGACATGGCCTCCTGTATAACGACAATAATCTATAGAGGCGGACTGTTCTCCTGTATAACGACAATAATCTATAGAGGCGACATGGCCTCCTGTATAACGAAAATAATCTATAGAGGTGACATGGCCTCGTGTATAACGACAATAATCTATAGAGGCGACATGACCTTCTGTATAACGACAGTAATCTATAGAGGCGACATGACCTCCCGTTTAACTTCAATAATCTATAGAGGCGACATGACCTCCCGTTTAACGGCAATAATCTATAGAGGCGACATGACCTCCCGTTTAACGACAATAATCTATAGAGTCGACATGACCTCCCGTTTAACGAGAATAATCTATAGAGGCGACATAACCTCCTGTATAACGAAAGTAATCTATAGAGGCGACATGACCTCCCGTTTAACGACAATAATCTATAGAGTCGACATGACCTCCCATTTAACGACAATAATCTATAGAGGTGACATGACCTCCCGTATAACGACAATAATCTATTGAGGCGACATGACCTCCTGTATAACGACAATAAACTATTAGGGCGACATGACCTCCTGTATAACGACAAAAATCTATAGAGGCGACATGGCCTCCTGTATAACGACAATAATCTATAGAGGCGACATGACCTCCTGTATAACGACAATAATCTATAGAGGCGACATGACCTCCCGTTTAACGACAATAATCTATAGAGGCGACATGACCTCCTATATAACGACAATAATCTATAGAGGCGACATGGCCTCCTGTATAACGACAATAATCTATAGGGGCGACATTGCCTCATGTATAACGACAATAATATATAGAGGCGACATGGCCTCCTGTATAACGACAATAATCTATAGAGGCGACATGGATTCCTGTATAACGACAATAAGCTATAGAGGCGTCATGGCCTCCTATATAACGACAATAATCTATAGAGGCTACATAGTCTCCTGTATAACGACAATAACCTATAGAGGCGATATGGCCTCCTATATAACGACAATAATCTATAGAGGCGACATGACCTCCTGTCTAACGACAGTAATCTATAGAGGTGACATGACCTCCCGTTTAACGACAATAATTTATAGAGGCGACATGACCTCCCGTTTAACGACAATAATCTATAGAGGCGACATGACCTCCTGTCTAACGACAGTAATCTATAGAGGCGACATGACCTCCCGTTTAACGACAATAATCTATAGGGGCGACATGACCTCTCGTTTAACGACAATTATCTATAGAGGCGACATGACCTCCTGTCTAACGACAGTAATCTATAGAGGCGACATGACCTCCCGTTTAACGACAATAATCTATAGATGCGTCATGACCTCCCGTTTAACGACTATAATCTATAGAGGCAACATGACCTCCTGTATAACGACTGTAATCTATAGAGGCGACATGACCTCCCGTTTAACGACAGTAATCTATAGAGGCGACATGACCTCCTGTATAACGAAAATAATCTATAGAGGCGACATGACCTCCCGTTTAACGACAATAATCTATAGAGGCGACATGACCTCCTATATAACGAAAATAATCTATAGAGGCGTCATGGCCTCCTGTATAACGACAATAAGCTATAGAGGCGACATGACCTCCTGTATAACGACAATAATCTATAGAAGCGACATGGCCTCCTCTATGACGACAATAATCTATAGAGGCGACATGACCTCCCGTTTAACGACAATAATCTATAGAGGCGACATGACCTCCCGTTTAACGACAATAATCTATAGAGGCGACATGACCTCCCGTTTAACGACAATAATCTATAGAGGCGACATGACCTCCCGTTTAACGACAATAATCTATAGAGGCGACATGACCTCCCGTCTAACGACAATAATCTATAGAGGCGACATAACCTTCTGTATAACGACAATAATCTTTAGAGGCGACATGGCCTCCTGTATGACGACAATAATCTATAGAGGCGACATGACCTCCCGTTTAACGACAATAATCTATAGAGGCGACATGACCTCCTGTCTAACGACAGTAATCTATAGAGGCGACATCACCTCCCGTTTAACGACAATAATCTATAGAGGCAATGTGACCTCCCGTTTAACGACAATAATCTATAGAGGCGACATGGCCTACTGTATAACGACAATAAGCTATAGAGGCGACATGACCTCCCGTCTAACGACAATAATCTATAGAGGCGACATGACCTCCTGTATAACGACAATAACCTATAGAGGCGACATGGCCTCCAGTATGACGACAATAATCTATAGAGGCGACATGACCTCCCGTTTAACGACAATAATCTATAGAGGCGACATGACCTCCTGTATAACGACTGTAATCAATAGAGGCGACATGACCTCCCGTTTAACGACAATAATCTATAGAGGCGACATGACCTCCCGTTTAACGACAATAATCTATAGAGGCGACATGACCTCCCGTTTAACGACAATAATCTATAGAGGCGACATGACCTCCTGTCTAACGACAGTAATCTATAGAGGCGACATCACCTCCCGTTTAACGACAATAATCTATAGAGGCAATGTGACCTCCCGTTTAACGACAATAATCTATAGAGGCGACATGGCCTACTGTATAACGACAATAAGCTATAGAGGTGACATGACCTCCCGTCTAACGACAATAATCTATAGAGGCGACATGACCTCCTGTATAACGACAATAATCTATAGAGGCGACATGGCCTCCTGTATGACGACAATAATCTATAGAGGCGACATGACCTCCCGTTTAACGACAATAATCTATAGCGGCAACGTGACCTCCCGTTTAACGACAATAATCTATAGAGGCGACATGGCCTCCCGTTTAATGACAATAATCTATAGAGGCGACATGACCTCCCGTTTAACGACAATAATCTATAGAGGCGACATGGCCTCCTGTATAACGACAATAATCTATAGAGGCGACTTGGCCCCCTGTATAACGACAATAATCTATAGAGGCGACATGACCTCCCGTTTACCGACAATAATCTATAGAGGCGACATGACCTCCTGTATAACGACTGTAATCAATAGAGGCGACATGACCTCCTGTATAACGACAATAATCTATAGAGGCGACATGGCCTCCCGCTTAACGACAATAATCTATAGAGGCGACATGGCCTCCCGTTTAACGACAATAATCTATAGAGGCGACATGACCTCCCGTTTAACGACAATAATCTATAGAGGCGACATGACCTCCCGTTTAACGACAATAATCTATAGAGGCGACATGACCTCCCGCTTAACGACAATAATCTATAGAGGCGACATGGCCTCCCGTTTAACGACAATAATCTATAGAGGCGACATGACCTCCCGTTTAACGACAATAATCTATAGAGGCGACATGACCTCCCGTTTAACGACAATAATCTATAGAGGCAACGTGACCTCCCGTTTAACGACAATAATCTATAGAGGCGACATGGCCTCCCGCTTAACGACAATAATCTATAGAGGCGACATGGCCTCCCGTTTAACGACAATAATCTATAGAGGCGACATGACCTCCTGTATAACGACAATAATCTATAGAGGCGACATGTCCTCCTGCATAACGACAATAATCTATAGAGGCGACATGGCCTACTGTATAACGACAATAATCTATAGAGGCGACATGGCCTCCCGTTTAACGACAATAATCTATAGAGGCGACATGGCCTCCTGTATAACGACAATAATCTATAGAGACGACATGGCCTCCTGTATAACGACAATAATCTATAGAGGCGACATGACCTCCTGTATAACGACAATAATCTATAGAGGCGACATGGCCTACTGTATAACGACAATAATCTATAGAGGCGACATGGCCTCCCGTTTAACGACAATAATCTATAGAGGCGACATGGCCTCCTGTATAACGACAATAATCTATAGAGGCGACATGGCCTCCTGTATAACGACAATAATCTATAGAGGCGACATGGCCTCCTGTATAACGACAATAATCTATAGAGGCGACATGGCCTACTGTATAACGACTATAATCTATAGAGGCGACATGGCCTCCTATATAACGACAATAATCTATAGAGGCGACATGGCCTACTGTATAACGACAATAATCTATAGAGGCGACATGGCCTCCTGTATAACGACAATAATCTATAGAGGCGACATGGCCTACTGTATAACGACAATAATCTATAGAGGCGACATGGCCTCCTGTATAACGACAATAATCTATAGAGGCGACATGGCCTACTGTATAACGACAATAATCTATAGAGGCGACATGGCCTCCCGTTTAACGACAATAATCTATAGAGGCGACATGGCCTCCTGTATAACGACAATAATCTATAGAGGCGACATGGCCTCCTGTATAACGACAATAATCTATAGAGGCGACATGGCCTCCTGTATAACGACAATAATCTATAGAGGCGACATGGCCTCCTGTATAATGCCAGTAAGCTTTGTGTGCTTTTGCTTTCATTAGGCCTATATTGTGTTGTCCAAATTTGTATACACGTTCAAATACTCATATTTTTTTTACAAACCCTTAACCATTCTCGGACAATATCTCCATAGAGTAAGAAAATCGATGGCCTTCTAAACATAATTCGGATGGTACTTTGGGCAGGCAATTCGTGGTACGTTCCGGTATATCAGGCATTGTGTACACACGTGGAAACCGTAAGAATGGCCGCACGCAAATCAATATGTACTCGAGTTAATTTAATTGTCGTTGGAAACTTTATATAGGAATTATGGAATTATTTCAAAAATATTTAGTGAATTTGAAGTTGAATAAGGCTTTAATTCATGAGTCGTTGGAAGCTCTAACAGGTTAACCTACAGGTTTACCCACTCTGATTTGATGAAATTCCCGCCTAATTTTGACATCGAGTTTCCAACACCGGCCGTTTAGTCTCTTTAAACACCGATATTTCTCACGAACGAAATATTGAAAGAGATATTGAATAAGACACTTCAGTTACGCTATACATTTGTAGCAAAATAAATATGAGTAGAAGTATGTGACCATCAAAACAAATTCGAGTGCTAACTGTTAAAACAAAACAAACCAACCTTCTAACGGGAATGAAAATGCGAATCGCATTATAAACAGCAAAACACACTACAGTTTTGTAGTTAGATAATATATTAATATTAGTGTGTAAATTTAAACCTCAACGCAGTGATGAGGATCTGATGATGACCGCTCGAAGGTCGAAACGCGTATTCCTAAACATTGCCCCTTTAAAATAATGATCTTAAACTAATACATGTAATCTTTCCAGGAGTGTCATTATTTTCAAATTGTATACTGTACATTTTATCCCGCCCAGTCATTAGGCAAATTCGTGTTGATCGAATGAAGAGTTAAGAATACCATTCCAGAGTGAACTGTGACTTTTCCCCGCCACAGCTAGTTCCTGATAATAATACCCATAGGTACAGCGCTGTAGAAACCAAATCCTACATTCAAATGAGAAAGTTAATATTGTAACATACTGTATCTTGGAAGTTGCACGAGCTGTAGGAAGTCTCGGCACTCAATCAATGCGAGGACGTGGGAGTTTCTGGTCACAGGGGCACGAAGTCGCTCAGTCTGGCAGTGGCGCACACAAATGGTGATGGTGGGGCAACCACCAAGCTGCTTACAACAGACTCACAGTGCTAGCCCGCAAATTACAAGCAAGACTCGCATACCGATAGCAGGTGAGAGCACACTCCGTGATACACCTCAGAGGAAAGACAAGCATTCTTGTGATGGGGGAGACCTCTTATAAGACGTGCATAACAGAATAAAACAAATTTTAAAATACCGAAACTAGACAAACACTGAAACGATTTAAACTATAAAATTAATAAGACCGAGAAAGAAACATTAGCTTCAATAATGATGAATTAGCTAAAAAGATAAATATTCAATATTAAAACTCAGCAATTTTTCTAGGTTTGTGCCGTGTCTTGTGTGGGGTTTCGCCTAGGAACACAAGCTGGCTCGGTACAAACCTAGAAAAATTGCTGAGTTTTAATTCACTGGCCGTGAAAGCCAATATACCATCGTTCATTCTTTGAGTTGAAATTAATGATCTTATCAGTTTGAACAGTTATTATTGCAGGATTAGGCATTTGTTGTAATAATTATTCTCAATCGAAGACCTACACAGTGTCATTGATGATGCTGAATAACCGGAACAATGATATGCTTTGGAGACGACACAACCCATATGGATACTCCCAAGTATTTGCACGAATCTTCTTCTACAAGTATTTCCGAGCCGTTATTATATTGAAAATCATGCCTTCACCCTCTCCTTATTCTCATGAGACTACATTTACTCGTATTTATTTTCATTTTGTTGTCCATCGCCCATTTATGGCCAGGTGGAGGTTAGTTCGTAACTGAGCGTTTTCCTCTGAAGCGCAGGCGTTATATAACACTTTACCACAGACTTTTAGGGGTAAATTCTCCCTGAATTGTGGACACATAAAATAAGGTTATTAACTCTCCATCTTGTAATAGCCTCCATAACTAACAAGTAGTACCGTGAAGAACTAAATAGCCTATAATCATAATATCCTACTGGGCTTACATAGGTCACGAGAAAATGAAAAACGAGTTTTTGAAAAATTGCACAGCCTCCATTTTTAAGTTCTCATAAAATTAAATTATATTAGACGTCAGTTTGTATGAAAACATACCGAGTTAAGTTTCACAGCACTCATATGAAAAGTCGCGAGAAAAATCCATTTAAATACTTAAATTTTGCGTCGCCGCCATATTGGTTTTGTGTTCACCAAGTTATTTAATGATCCTTACGTAATAATAATAATAATAATAATAATAATGATAATAATAATAATATCGAATGGTCTCAGGTGCCGGGTGCAATCTTTGTTATTTGACACCCAAAGGGTAGCTTGCATGTGGAATTTAGTTGTTCCTTGAAGCACTATGAAAGTTAAGGAGTTGAGATATCAAAGCTCCTTGAACACTATAGCGCTTTCTAGTAGGGAAATGAGGAACTTTATGTTGGCGGAAACTCCCGAGATTAATTTTACCATTATGAACACAGTCTACTGAATTAAAATGGGTTCTTTGACATGCGATCATCGTAAACATGGTGTCGTAATTTTTGCCGCCTTTCAAAAACCACGTACCTCGGCCAGGAGCGAACCTGCAAGCTTGGAGTTAGTAGACCGACACGTTGACCACTCACCCACCGTGGTAAGCATGATCCATAGGTGAACCTAAGTTAATAGTCTCTATCAACATACAAAATTTGAGTTTGATAAATTTAATAGATTCGTAGATATTCAGAAACGTCTAAATATTTCGGATGGTCGCCATGTTGACTGTTATATGTGTAGGCCGTAGAGTAATGTAACATTAGATGAAGATTATTCGGTAGGTTCATTACTATAATGTTCACTTTTAAACTTAAGGAGGTTAGATATCTAAGCTCCTTGAACACAATTGGACACAAAAATCAAACTTAATTTTAAAATTTCGAACATTCGCCATCTTTGGGTTATCAAAACAAATTGAGTCTAATTGGATGGCAGTAGCTTAAATAGTATATGAATATTTATCGTACCAAGATTCACAGCGCTCGGATGGTTAGATCACGAGAAAAGTCTACTTTAATATTTCAACTTCGCTTGGCCACCATGTTCGTTTTGTACTTATGAACGTCACATAGGAGATTTTTAATAGTACCTTTTAATACCATACAACATTTCAGGGTGATATCTGTTACTGTTGTTGAGATATAGAATGCCGCTCTAATATTGCAAGCGGCCACCATGTTAGATTGATAAAACGTATTAAAAAATTATACGAGCCTTACGGTAGTCGCATATGATGTGTAACATGTGACATGTTATCCTACTATGTGAGTCCCGGGAGTGCAAATCCCTTGTTGACAGTGAACTCTGTTGGTCATTGAAAGAACTACTTGTAAGTCTCCAATGCCAAATGCTGACCGTAATGAATCATAATTGTTATTTGCCGTGGCGGAAGCAATCCACTGCCTACTTGATGCGAGCTGCGCTCTATACCGTCCAGTTAGTGATACCCATGCCATTGATGTTATTGAAAATGGCCTCGTTTTGCCAATCAGCGCACTGCCAAGTATAGGCGCGATTAAAAATTAGGTGTGTGGAAGGTATATTAAATGTGTTTCTCCCAGTGATATATTTAGACCAACGAAGTTTCAATTATTGTTAGTAGTCGATGTTAATAACCTGAATTCCTACGTTGTTTGGAGTGTTTGTTGATGTGATATAGATTCCACGTAGCCACATGGCCGACAGTACATCGAATGCTTACATTAAATAAGAATACAGAAAAAGTATGAAGATTTAATAAATCGTAATTGTTTTCAGCAAATATGATAAAATGAATATTTTCACACCAAAGTACGACAACTTGAAGATGATTTATTGTAGGAATATCTTAAATAGGGTCCCCAAACCTTGAACTAAACTGTATGCGATGTACATTCCCCATAGCCATACGACCTACAGTACGTCGTTTTACCGATCTCCGCCACCACGCGGGCTTATTGTTTCCGTCCCATGCACTTCCGTCCCTTTTCCAAAATCACTCCCACAAAAATGTCCAGCTCCCGAGAGGAAAGATGTTACACATCAACAAGAAGTTCCGTGACGAACTAAAGAGCCTACTTTTCTTAAAATTAAGATTCATGCCAATGATTAATCTGTATATCGAGAATAATGAATAAATTAAGTTGGTTATATCGAAATTTCTAATTAGTTCGAAATATACCTGGTATAATGTAGCCTAATATAGGACTACAGTTGGCAGCCCTGGTGACTGAATTAATATTCTTATTTCCATCTCTTAAGGTACAGTATACAAAATTTGGTTGATGTCCAATGGATGGCATGGACATTACATTCAGTTAGACATTGGATCTATAAGCGTGCGTGGAATCATGTTGGCAACAATGTCATGCATGTGTTGGTCAGAAATAATCTGAAATATTATGATCTATTGTTGTGCCAATTTTGGACGAAATCCATTAGTTAGTATATGAATTACATGCGTTTTAAAATTGGACTTATCAGCAGGTGTAGAATCATGTTGGCAGCACTGTAGTATATTAGTTACTCCGAATTAATCTAGAATGTCAGGTACTATACGTCTGCATATTTTAAAGCTGTCGGCTTGCATACTTTCTGATATTTGGATTAAATAATATTGAGAACATTTATTAACAGTTGGCAGCCCTAGTGGCTCTTAAGAATACGCTCAGTTATATCTGTTGTAGTACACATAGTACATACGAAATTTGGTCGAAATCTAATTGATAGTGTAGAAGTTATATGCATTAAAAATTGGACCTATCAGGAGGCTTAGAATCATTATGGCAACACTGACATGTATGGCCTCCTGAAAATTAAACTGAAATATTATTATCTATATGTGTGTCAATTTCGGAATAGCTCCCCTGCCCACCATCCAAGATATCCAACACGGAACTCAAATTTTAGGTGCGTTTTTCAGGAGTTGGTAGCACCGACATAATTTTCAGATATGGGCTTGAGATATTCAGATATAGATCTTTACTCGTACAAAAATTGGTTTCGATTCTTGCAGCCGTTTAGAAGTTGATATGGGACACACACACACACACAGAGATAGAGAGAGACAGACAGACAGACACACATTGGCCCGGATCGATCTCATGAGTCAACCTTTTCCTAATTTTTGCAAAATGTGAAAAGTAGGCTATACATTGGAAGGTAAGGACGAGGTCAATCCAGATAGTTGTATGCACTTGCAGAGTTTCAATGAAATCGCTTCGGCCGTATAGATTTTATTAGTTGAGGGGAGACACACACGGACATAAGGCGATCTCATAAACCATTTTCTTTTTCATACAGTACATGTAAATAGGCTACTAATACGAACATACTGACTCAATAATTTTAAACCCTTGTTTAATGTTCATTCGTGCCTTCTATAGCACACCAGTTAATTCACGCGCTGCTCTGTATTCAAATTCAGGGTAATATTGATATTTATGCAGAGAATGATGGATTTTCTCCTGGAATAATTGATAGTTTCCAACTCATAAATAGCTTTTTATCGTATCAAATGGTATATTAGGCCCTAGTAATGGTCTTGTGCTAAACGGCAGGGGTTAATTTGGCTACACAAAGTGACTGTAAAAATCGTTCATTTCTGGCTTAGGCTAAGCCCGTGATTTGCATTTCAGTTGTATGAGCAATAACTTGGTTCGAGGGGTGGGGGTGATTGCACACGCAATGCGGCGAGTAGCCAATGGCACGATGTTTCCTAATGAGTGCGCCTTGGTGTTCCACCACCTCAGCTGCACGCCTGATACAAGGAGCAGTCTGACATTCAGGTCATCCCCGATCCTAATCAGAAGTCCTCGACTCGGTATTGTTCAAGCCGGGAGAGTAATTGCAGTAATATTTTAGCTCTGATATGACAAGTCTTGTAGTTCCCGCATTCACTCACTCATAAACATTAGCAACACAAGCGCCGTCTTCCGGAGTGGGGGAGAAACTTGGAGCTAGAAGTTAGACCCCAAACATGTCTCTAGGGCACGCAGTTACACTAAGACAACCCCACTCAGTAAATTAACGCTTCCTCTGTTAGAGTGGATGATCATTTTTACAGCCACTTGCTAGGAATAGTATTTTAAACGCTTAATCTATACTAATATAATAAAGCTGAAGCGTTTGTTTGTTTGTGTGTTTAAACGCGCTAATCTCTGGAACTACCAGTCCGATTCGAAAAATTATTTTCGTATCTGTTAGCCAGATTCAAGAGGAATAGTTTAGGCTATGTAGCATTAGGCTACACCTCCCAGGTAACATTAAAGATTTATTTTTGTTCAGTAAGTCGGAAGAACAAGCGTTCCCGAACTGCTTCAATAATACATAAGTCTATTATTGGCTGGCAATGCGGCTGCATCACCAATGTTTTGGTGCAGAATTGCGAACTGCTTATCAATTATAGTCACGGGGAGTAATTAGTGCAAAAACATTTCTTATGCCCCTTAAAACAGTTATCATCATGACAATAGTATGCCTCTGTATAAGGGCGAGGGTGTTGGTGCAGTACACTGAGGTTATCAGCTGCAATAAGCGTTGGTGCTTTCCGATCCTTATCCTTGAGCGTTCCAGTTCTGTAGTAGTATTCATTATCATCCATAAAACAAATAACTCCACCGGGCGAAGCCGGGCACTACTGCTAATAAAACAAACATGACGGAAATGAGAAAGATGATGGTATTCAGAAAGGTGTAAGGCAAGGCTGCAACTTTTCACCCATGCTTTTCAATCTATACATTGAACATGCAATGAAGTAAATTTGGAGAAAAATTGAAGTGCCAGTAAATTTCCAATGAGAAACAATTTCAACGATGAGATTTTGTGATGACATCATCATTTTTGCCGCCAAATCAGAGAATTTGAATGAATTTTTAATGTTATTGACTCCGTCTAGAGGAAATATTCAATGATGAAAATCAATACATGTAATTCAAAAATAACAGAAAGCAGCCGAAATAAATCAGAAACCCGTATGGGCAAAAAGATAAAGGAAGTACGAGACTTCTGTTACTCCAGCGACGGGCTGTGACCTTCCACGCTCTGGCCGGAACCACACCTCTTTACACACGCCACGATTAGCCGATGTCGTCACCGGTTTGCGCATTCCAGCCTCCGGCTCGTTACTTTTTGATCGCACCTTATATATAACAATAGTCGATAACGGACAGTCGGGTGTGACAATGTCCGAATACCCAAAATTGATAATTACAAGCCAAACAATTTACAGTAGCCACTAACACAACCAAACACATCTTAACTAAATATTTTAACCAAAACACACAATCACTCCAGTAAAATCAATCACATATTAATATGCGCGTGTAGTCAAACGTAAAGCCCTTATAACCACTTCCGGTGAGAAGATTTTTCAATAAATTCGAAGCACGCATGAGGGTAATGAACCAAGGAACACATAAAAGAAAGAATTATGCAAATAAGTGAATTTGGCCAGGATTTGATTCAAAGAGAAAACGAGTAAAGAAACTACAAGCGATTTTAGGCGGTTTTACTTGAAACTGCATTGACGCCGGAAATTATTTTAGAAACGTTAGCCCTTCAACGTTCAGCACAATTCAAACAAGTAGTTCCGTGAAGCACTATACAGCCTATTTTTATATATCCTACTCATGTTAATTGCCACTATCAACCTACACAATGTCAGTTTGATTGCTGTAATAGATTCGTAGATATTGAGAACCGACTAAATATTGTGGATGGTCGCTATGTTGGATTTTTATATATGTACGTCTTAGAGTTATGTACTTGTGTCCTAATCATGCGATTGAAGTTTGACACTACACGAAGACAATACTCTTCATGTAACAGTACGCTCAATCCGACCACGGCGGCTATGGCGTTCACTGTCACTCGGCGGTCCTGGGTAATGTGTGCATCAAACAGCTGGATGTTGCCATCGATAATGCAGAGGTGGGGCAGACCGGGCATCATCGGCTAGCGACACCCGTCCTTCCCTGAAGCGCTTGTGCCACGCCTTGACCCTTGCAAGGGACATGCAGTGTTCGCCATACACTTGTGACATTCGGCGAAGAATGACCGTTCCCCCTACTCCTTCCGCTGTCAGAAACCGAACAACACCTCTTTGCTCTTCGTTTGACGCCTCCATGTCACTGTTTGCAATGCGACTGGCAGCGTTAGACGATTGATGCATGCTGCTGCTTGCTTTGTATCGTCAAGTGACGTGCACGCGTTCCCTCTAGTGACGGGCTGTGACCTTCCACGCTCTGGTCGGAACCACACCTCGTTACACACGGCACGATTAGCCGATGTCTCCACTGGTTTGCGCATTCCAGCCTCCGGCTCGATACTTTTTGAACGCACCTTATAGTTTTCAAGTGAATTTAAACCAGATAGATTGAAATTCATTTATTACTGATTGTCCGCTCTTGAACTATTCAATGATTCGTGGATAATGGATTGAAATAACTCGATTTAGAGAATCCATTCCAAAGTCAATGAAAAAACGAAAAACAAGTAGTTCCGTGAAGAACTATACAGCCTATTTTCATATATCCTACTTATGTTAATTGCCACTATCAACATACACAATTTCTGTTTGATTGCTGTAATAGATTCGTAGATATTAAGAACCGACTAAATATTTCGGATGGTCGCCATGTTGGATTTTATATATGTAGGTCCTAGAGTTATGTACTGTTACATGCAGATTATTGTGAACGTGTAGTATTCAAACTTCAACCGCATAATTAGGACACGAGAAAAAACAAGGAGATTTTAAAATTTTTCACAGCTGCCATCTTGAGGTTATGGAAACAACTGAAATAAATTAGATGCCAGTGGATTAACATTCGTATAAGGATTTACTGTACCAAGTTTCACTGCACTCGGATGGTTAAATTGCGAGAAACGTCCATGTGAATATTTACAATTCGCGTCACCGCCATGTTGGATTTGTGATCACCAGGTTATTTAAAGTCCTATAGGTGAACTTAAGTTCATAGCCCCTATGAACATTAAAAAATGCAGTTTGATTGCTAAAATAGATTCGTAGATATTCAGTATCGTCTAAATATTTCGGATGGTCGCCATGTTGGATTGTTAAATGTATAGGCCATAGAGTCATGTAGCATTAAAGGAAAATTATTGCGTAGGTTCATTATTCAAACTTTCACTTCGATCGCATGAATACATCACAAGAAATAAAAACTTAATTTTAAAATTCGCACTGCCGCCATCTTGAGGTTATGTAAACAATTGAACTAAATTAGATACCAGTGGATTACAATGTGTATAAATATTTTCTGTACCAGGTTTCAGTGCGCTTGGAACATTAAATCGCGAGAAAGGTCTATTTAAAATTTTCAAATTCGCTTGGCCGCCATGTTCGTTTTGTAATTAACCGGTTTTTGAAAGTCTTATAGATGGACTTCCAGTAGTGCCCTTTATCTCCGTACAAAATTATAGGGAGATACCGCCAATAGTTTCAGATATATAGAATACCGGTGAAATATTTCGCACATCCGCCATCTTGTGATTATGTAAACAATTGAACGAAGTTAGATGTCGGTGCATTACAATGTATATAAACATATACTGTACCAAGTTTCATTGCGTTTGGTTGGTCAAATCACGAGAAACGTCTATTTGAAAGTCGCAAATTCGCTTGGCCTCCATGTTGGTTTTGTAGTTACCAGGTTTTCAAAAGTCACATAAGTAAACTTATAGTAGTTCCCTCTATCACCATAGAAAATGTCAGGGTAATATCGGTAATAGTTTCGGAGATATTGAATGCTGGTGAAATACTTCGCACAGCCGCCATGTTGGATTGGTGAGACGTAACAAAATTTGAAGGGCACGGTCGAGGTCGCCGGGAATAGTGCTATGAACTTTCCGAGTTTCATTGAAATCGCTCCTGTTGTTTAGATTTTATTAGGGGGGGACACACACACGAATCACACACACACACACACACACGCACACACACACGGACAAAAGGTGATCTCATAAGCCTATTTTTTCAAAATTGAAAATAGGCTAAAAAACCAGACCCAGCTTAGGTGTCCCTCAGAATCTCCAATTTCGAAAATTTCCACAAGAAATTCCTTATGGGAAAGTCCAGCGTGGAGAAAACATTACTAAATTGGGTAGTAAAAATAAAATGAAATAAGTTTGAATACAATATTTTGACTAATTTAAATTCTATAGTCTAATAATTTGCGCACTTCTGTATAATTATTTGGGCAGGTACTGTACTTAGGAATCCGGGGAGAGCTAGGGTGATGGACAAGAACTGTAGATTGGCTAGCAAAATTGTCAAAATTTTTGTTTTTGAAAATTTTGATTTTTTTTTTGAAAAATATAATACGTGGTCCATAGCTCGAGTCCAACGACACGTCATTTGTCAACATCTGACCATGGGTTCACCAGATATTAATTATTTAACATGTACAAACGGGTACAAATAAAATCGGTGGGGCAGAATCGGCATTACTCCCCTACTTAGTTATGTAAAGACGAAACGTTTAACTCAGGAAAGGGAGGCATGGATAGCTGCAAAAGCCCAATTCAAAAGACTGAAGTCTCAAACACATACAATAAACAGGTAGTTGTGTGAAGAACTATAAATTCTATTTTTCATATATCCTACTTATGTTAATTGCCTGTATCAACATACAAATTTTCAGTATGATTGCAGTAATAGATTCGTAGATATTGAGAACCGTCTAAATATTTCGGATGGTTGCCATGTTGGATTTTTATATAGTCTATGTAGGCCAAAGAGTTATGTACTATTATATGGCGATCTTTGCGTAGGTTCATTATTCAAACGTTCACTTCGATCGCATGATTAATACACAAGAAATACAAACAGAATTTTAAATTTACGCCCAGCCGCCATCTTAAGGTTATATCAGCTTTTGAAATAAA
Organism: Meconema thalassinum; assembly: GCA_946902985.2. NCBI lineage: Eukaryota > Metazoa > Arthropoda > Insecta > Orthoptera > Tettigoniidae > Meconema > Meconema thalassinum. The sequence continues at coordinate 298,797,091 of OX336396.1, read as the reverse complement.
TTAGTTGGCAGTGCATTACAACGTGTAAACACATTTACTGTACCATATATCACTGCGGTCACGTGGTTAAATCGCGAGAAGATCTATTAAAATATTTCACCTTCGCTTCGCCGCGATGTTCGTTTTGTATTTTACAGGTTATTGGAAGTATCATAGCTGAACTTTTAGTAGTACCCTTTATCATCGTACAAAATTACAGGGTGATATCAGTGATAGTTTCGGAGATATGGAATGCCGGTGAAATATTTCGCACAACCGCCATGTTGGATTTTTGAGACGTAATAAAATTTGAAGAGCACGGTCAGGGTTGACCAAAATAGTACTATGACCATACCGAGTTTCATTGAAATCGCTCCAGCTGTTTAGAGGTTATTAGGGGGCGGAGGACACACACATGCATACATACATACATAAACACACAAACACAGACGGACTAAAGATTGTCTCATAAGCCTATTTATTCATAAAGAAAAATAGGCTAATAAAACGCTGCCATCTGCTTCTGAATATAGTCTAACACGTGCCCAATCTGATCTCCATTATACTACTTTTTACCTCGCAGATATTTTATTACAATACGAACGCTGGTGCAATGAACCTGACTTCTCCTTCTCAATATCTCCATTGACTGCTGAACGCTGGGAAGAAGATGTTGATAATTGCATGTCGTCTTCTGAAGGAAGAGCGACGGAGGTATTTAATATCATTTCTGAAGGAGAGAAGACTTGAAAAACGAGATGCGTGGATTAGAGGATCGATTGCTGAGCTGTAAGGTCTACAGATGGCATTTTATCACAGTCTGAGTGTGTCTTCTTTCTGGAAACATTATGCACGTTTCTTTAACAAGGGAGATCTCTTCCTCACAGTATTTCTTGAGAACATCCCAAGTGGCAAAAATAAATATACTGTCCCCGGATCGTGCAAACGTCCGTGACATAATGACGAGATGATGGTAACAAACGAACGCTAGTCCAGAGAGACGACAAGACTAATGATGTTTGAATAACGCGCTCGGAGGACAGAGTGTTGAGGGAAGCATATAGAGACAGGAGTGAGTGACGCGGAGGCGTGACGTAAAGCTTGCCTATATCATGAGTTGAAACTTTTATAAATTTTACTCAAGGAGACGGAGTAGCGACTTAAAAAGTAGCACAGTTTTCTGGCACAGAAAAAGAGAAGAATTTTAAGCTATTGAGCAGAAGAATCCGTACACCAGGAGCCGAGATCTGGAAATGGAATTTTCAAGAAGGATTTCTGGCTGACCTATATAAAGAGCCAGTTTTGCAAGACAGTCAAGTCATTCCTAGCAAGCAACTGCTTGAAAGGAACTCGCCGCTACGCTTCATAACAGTGAATACTACGTCATACTACACGCCTAAGGAACTTTGCCACCAAGTAAGCCATGTGGGCTGGGGCTATGTTCAAAGTGATAGAAATTTTCAACAACGGACTTGGAATATTAGAGGACTCTATAGTCAGATATCTTACAAGTACTCTACAAGTGATGGTTATTTGATAAACCATTCACTGAAGTCGCCTAAATTAATTTGTTGTTTCTATTTGCGAAACTGTACAAGGCACTTCAAACTTTAGACAGACTGTGAACTTGGGGTTCAGTCTCAACTGCTAATAGGTGTTCCTATGCGAGCGGGCGATCAGAACAGTATTTTCAAACGTGGAACTTGTTCCAAGAAACAAAATTGCAAGAGTAACACATTTATTGGAACTATTGCTACAGTTCGAAATGTTACCTTGTGTTGAAGAATACGGGAGTGGGTGTTTTGAACGAGCGATCATATAATCGACATGCGCCGTTAAACGAATTAAGGATAGGTGTGACGTGGGACCAACGAAGTTGAAATGGATTGCAGATGACCACGGGAGACGCTATGGGTATAGTGTTTACTGAAGGACACGCATCGCCAGCACAGCAAGAATGAAGTAAGAGCTATTTCATGTACTATCAACTAGCTTAGTAGAGCATTTTGAGAATTATTTTTACTCAGTCATTTTAAGAAATCAACACCACCGTTTATTTTGAATATCATATTTGTCCAGGATGGCAAATGGAGCGACATGAAGGTCTGACAATTTATTTTGCCGTATTTTCTATTTCGTTCAGACTACAGTCATGTTCATGTTTTCTGCAACATGAAAGATATAAAATTTTTCCAAAGGATAGGAAGAATCTAAGTAAATTCTTATGAGAGATTTAAGTAACATCTTGGATTATTTGAATAATTTAATTTTATAAATATATAAATAAATATAAAAATAAAACAAAGATAATAATAGTAATATCAAATGTGAATAAAATAATTTCGTAATGTTATTGATTGAAACACTATTTAACGTTGTAAAAAATAATTCGGTAATAGCACCATTTACTAAAACTAAATAGATTTAAATGATTACCGCGTTAATAATAATAATAAAGTGCTATAAATAATACGCGACAAGGAGTTAGATAATTGTTTAGGAGTGAAACAGGGCATTAATAATCCTTATGAAGTAATAGGAAAGCATTATTAAATAAACATTTTTTTTGCCATTGATAATAATAATAATTTGTGAAGGAATTTATTTAAATTGAAGGTTCTAAATGCGATAATTTTTGTGAAATAGAAGTTGAAATTTATAAACAGGTAGAATGAGTTGGTAAATGGATGTGAAATATAATCAATTTTGAGCTCAATAAAATTTTCCAAGAGAAAAAAACAATAAACGAATATCAAAAGAAAACAATAAGGCAGGTACTTATGTATAACTATAGGGCAGAATTTATGTAAAAGGGAAGGCCAGGAAATGTTGACCATAATAAATACATCTTTTCTTATAAAAATAAAATTTGGGAAAAACGCAGAGTGGTAAGACAGGATATTACAAAGAGAAAAATATATAAAAGTGTTTGGTGGATCAAATAATATAATAGATGAAGTCAAGTATAATTGTTTAGTGTGTGAATATAATTGTCAACACTTGAGTTTGGTGAGGAGGTCAGATGGGTCGTCCATGAGGGCTTTGAGTCCCATTGTCTTGCGCACACAGGGATATGCGTGTGTGTCATGTGAATGTTTATGGAGAGCATATGGGCTCTGAATTGTAAAAGAAGGGTAAGGCATTATTAGACCGCCCCATTTTTTTAGTCTAATCCCACTAAATCTGTCGGTTTCAAAAATAAAATTTGTATCTGGATCAACTTCAATTTTCCAAACCTGATGCCTAAATATTTGAACAGTATGAGTTTAGATTTTGAGGAACCTGACCTAAGAAAAAAAAAGAAAAAATAGTTGGAAATTGCAAAGATTAACAAGATAAATAACTAAATATTTATATTTTGTGCTTTGAGTATTGATAAAAAGAATTTTCTTGTGATATGAGCAGTTAATATTCACCAGATGAAAAGTGAAACCCTGTTGTAAATAAAATTCTAAGAGAATTATGGAAATAATTAAAAATGATAATAATAATAATAAAATCAGAGAATGTTATAATTTAAATTTTTGTGAAACATTACACAGATTTGCCAAGTGAGAAGATGTTGTGGCAAGAAACTCAGTCAACTGAGAATTAATTGCAACAATTGTGTTGTTTATAACAAATAAATGTCAATTATGAATAATAAATTTCAAATGATGAAATTCCTATTTTTGAACATTGTTCATTTGGAACAAAGAGACTTATAGATAAATGAGACATAATTTAATTTTCAATTTGATGAAAATTTCATAAATTTTGTTTATTGTTGAAACAAAGTTTTTGAAAATAATGACCGTATTAACATCCGGCTTTCTTAAGCCGAATCTTAATATGAGGTTCATAAGACAGTTAGCAATGAATCAACAGAATTATAAAATATATTGTTTTTTGGGAAAAATGAAAAAAAAGGAAAGTGTATATTTTTCTTTTTTGAATGTCTTCAACGAACGACGAATCTTCGTAATGTGCAACGAGAAATGTAAATAGGATGAATCACTCGGACTCTTTAATGAAAGTGATTATCTACTGTAAATATGTAAAAAAAATGTTTTTTTTAATTGTTGATATCAGATGGACTTTGATTTCTGATTATCAAATTTTGCGAAGTGATGCTTGATAGGAAGGTTGATTTTTTAAATGATTGTGTTGTTTGTGTTTTGAACTTTTTTTGCCAGTTAAAGTCAATTTTAAGGGACACTGGGACTGAAATTTTCAAATTCTATATAAACTGAGTTACAGCTTTGAAATTTTATATGGTGGTGAATAGTCATATTATAAACCACTGTGGGAAACGTGAGCATTGTAAGTTGATTAGTTCTCCAGATATTAATTATTTTGTACATTTATTGTGCTAATTATTCAAGTTTTATAAAGGTCAGCCGCGTTAAAAAAAACAAGGTAGTGTAACTTCTAGGTAATATTCTATTGCACTATAACAATTGGAAGAAACCTACGGATCCGATTTTGAATTGCATTAATGAGTGTCAAGAAATTAATTTTTTTTCATATCCAAGTTTTTTTTCTACAAAAAATCGTATTTTTTCCAGTTTGAATTTTTTTTGCAGCCATACCAAAAGTGCAATCTAAAAAACGATCCGCAGGTTTATAGTCATTGCAATGAAGATAATAAATTCCCATTTTCAAAGCAATATCATAAGATTTATGACGCGAGTAACATTTTGAATGCCTGAAAAAGTGAATCCGAGAAAACAGCAATTTTCTAAAATGATGCACAATTTACAAGGTTTCAGCTTACCAATGACATTAGGATTGTCCTACAGCATAGGTGACACCCTCCTTCTTCTGTTTTGCAGCCTCCTCCTTCATTTCTGTTAGTTTCACCTTCCGTCGACATGCCTTTCGCTTCTCCAATTATGACCGCGGACTTACATTCTTCCTGCGACTGTCACATCTTTCAAGTGTTTATGCTGTGACATGAGATACTGAAGTTAGTCTTATTCCTGATTTCAACTCTGTTGTTGCACTACACCCCATCTAGAATTCTGCTACAGAATTACTAACAGCAATTTCAAGTGTCTTCCGTGAAATAAAAATCTCCTTTGGGCACTACCTCCAGATAACAGAATGCAGACTCTCATTCTGATTTTCAGTAGCACCACGGATGTATCTGGATAGTAGCTCATCTGATGCCAGCCTTTGATAAACAGGCATAATCTTGACAACTAGGGGTTCTTAAAGTTCTACAGCCATTTTGTCATGACTCTGTGGTGTTTTACCAGCTGCGATACTTCGATTGTAGAAACACCAAGACTCAGAACCTTCAGGACACTTACTGTGCTGGGGCGATTAAAGGACACACCGTGCATTTTAAAGCTTCGCCAGGGCTTTAAAAATGGCGGAATTCGGATAAAAACACTGCTATATGATCCGCAGGGGATAGAGGTGTATTAATATGGAAAATACCGAAAATCGACATTTTCCACAAATTTCACTAAAATTTCAGTCCCAGTGTCCCTTAATTATCAATAAATTGATATATTTTAAGAAAGTGTGTGTTTCCAAAAATAATTTCACTCCTTGCCTACTTGAGAATTACCGAAATCAGGGATGCCAGATAGACCAATTATTTGCCTAGATAGACCCTGACATAGATTTTCTCGTGTTTATCTGATTTCGTTATTTTTCAAAATGTGGTCATTTGGATCCTGATCCAAACGGGCACAATACTAATGTGATATTTTCGCTAACAAATGGTGTATTACATTATTTAAATGACTCACGGTGGTTCCGTATTGATATTTTAGAATAGTTATTAACAAGAAATGAACATCTGCCTGAATCAATACTATACAGATAAAATTAATTATTGAACTTGTTTACAGTTCATGTTTCGGGGATTAATTATATTTTATCCCCTTCATCAGCTGTTGAAAAAACAAAAAAACTAAGCGTAGCACAGTAATAATATACGTGTTTAAATCTAATATGGTGCACCATAAAATTTAGGGTATAAGAATAGAATAAAATGAAGAGAAACAGATGGTGACGGTGATCAGTTGCTCATGACAAATAGTAGTTCCTTAAAATGGAACTCATGTATTGACGGTGTACTGCCAAATAGGTTGAATTTCATATGAGCCTTATCGTTCACTCAAGTTTTTCAATGTAGCAACATGATTCTTCGGCTCTGTCCCTCAACACATGATTTCAGTTTGGTGTCCTATTTTGAAGCACAACAATATATGTTATCATAATATTCCGCTTGCTATGGCGGCAATGGCTTTCATGTCGAATCGCCTGACGCGAACATCCTGAGAGGACGTAATGAAAAGTGAATGAAGATCAATTAATTAAACAAAGGAGTTGGAAATAAAGGGCTGTGGTTTGTTAGATCACACCGTGCTGTGTTTCCCTGGAGTTCAAAACGAAAGACCGCGGAGATTCTCCATTCCCCTGGCCCAGTACGTTAACGCGTGCAGCTAACCTAGTTGCTATGATCTCTCAGCATGGGCTCTTGAGTTTGATCTGTTCCTCACTTACTATGTAATTATGTCAGTAAATCGATAACATAGGATGAATATCTATGCTTTCCTAGCCAGTATCTGGGGTAATTAGTGTTGGTTGGTTCCTTAGTTTAGGGGCTGCGACAACGTGGTCATGTAGCCCCGTGTACTTTGGGTGTGTGTAGAATCTGTCTGATAACTGGGGTTAATTGTGATGGCTGTATTAGTGTGTGTTATCTGATTTAAGGGGAGGTTGTAGGCTAAGCTGTTTTGGGTCAAAAAGTTGAATTTTAGATTTTATGTTATTTTGATAGCCTGAAGTCCAATTTATAATATACTTATGCTTATTTGCTGAAAATGTTTGTCAAACGCCATTTTTAGGTCATTTAAAGCCACGCCCCCTTTGAAGATCTGTTCCTGAGAACTGGTATATTTTATCCTCCTCCTTCTCTTTCTCCTTCTCGTCCTTCTCCTTCTTCTGCTCCTCCTCCTTCTCCTATTTCTCCATCTCTTCCTCCTTCTCTTTCTCCTGCTCCTGCTCCTTCTCCTATTTCTCCATCTCTTCCTCCTTCTCTTTCTCCTGCTCCTGCTCCTTCTCCTATTTCTCCATCTCTTCCTCCTTCCCTTTCTCCTGCTCCTGCTCCTCCTCCTTCTCCTATTTCTCCATCTCTTCCTCCTTCTCTTTCTCCTGCTCCTCCTTCTTCTCCTATTTCTCCATCTCTTCCTTCTCCTCTTTCTCCTGCTCCTCCTCCTTCTCCTATTTGTCCATCTCTTCCTTCTACTCTTTCTCCTGCTCCTCCTTCTTCTCCTTCTCCTCTTCCTTCTTCTCTTTCTCCTTCCTTTCCTCCTTCTCCTTCTTCTCCTGCTCCTTCTTACCCTCCTCCTGCTCCTTCTTCTCTTTATCCTTCTCCTCCTTATCCTCTCCTCCTAATCCTCCTCCTCCTGCTCCTTCTTCCCTTTCTCCTTCTACTCCTCCTTCGTCTCCACCTTCTTCTTCTCTTTCTCCTTCTCCTCATTCTTCTTCTGTTCCTTCTTCTCTTTCTTATTCTCCTCCTCCTACTTCTCTTTCTCCTGCTCCTCCTCCTTATCCTATTTCTCCATCTCTTCCTTCTTCTCTTTCTCCTGCTCCTTCATCTCATGATCATTTTCCTCTTACTCCTGCTCCTTCTTCTCTTTCCCCTTCTCCTGCTCCTCCTTCTTCTTCTCATGCTCCTTCCTCTCTTTCTCCTTCTCCTTCATCTCCTGATCATTTTCCCCTTCTCCTGCTCCTCCCTCTCCTCCTTCTTTTCTCTCTCTAAAGAAGCTAGGAAGTTAAAAAGAAACCAGAAGAGGGACAGAGAAGATGGGCCTGGTGCACTTTAAGGTAACACTTATCTTGAAGAGCTTTTTTCTTCACTTTTGATTTTTTCGAGGCAAATGTTCCTTTTTCTCAGAATGTATTAACAATAGCGCTCTGAATTTTTGTTCAGCAATTCAATAAGATAACTAAAGGATTGATTGTTTTACTGTGATTTTGTCATAAATAGAAAAAATAATATTTTATATTTTCGTAGAGAAAAAAGTTGAAAAATTTAACCTCTGATTTGTTTTTTACAAACATACACATTTCCAAAAACAACCCTTTAAAGATAAAATATAGATCTAAATGTCTGTAAGGTTTTGTTTCTATAGTTTAAATACTTAATGAGAAAAAGGAACATGAAGTTGACAAATTTAACATGGCGGAGATAGGGCTTACAACCTCCCCTTAATTCAAGTAAGGACTGCAGACAATAATTTTCAAAGATTTCCTACTTTTGCCACAAAATACTACCGTCCACGACAGCTAGCTTGCGGACTTGGCTACTAGATGACATCGCAGTCAGCACCTGGCGGCGAACATTTGAATTATTCGAGCGTTATCAATTCTAACCTACAAATTTTGCCTTCACACAAGTGTAGTTAGTGAAAGGTTCTTTTTCATGACATAAATGTATGACATGGGACCGCCGGTTTTAATTCCCCTCCGAAGGAAGGCATACTGAGGGATTTATAACGGTTTAATAAAATCCGACGACTTCGGCCGGATTTGAACCCGCGACCTTGGGCATAGAGGCTCAGCATTCTACCATTTACGCTACCGATACCGCTGGTAACCAGTGTACTCCGGTCTGAAGTACACCGAAGTGAGTTCACTTATGCCTTTATAACGTGTTGGTAAGCATGAAACCAAACATTTGAGTGCTGAAGTTACCTGAGACGATTTCACGCTACCAACCTGCCTAATGTGTGTTTACCTAACTCATGTTGACCTTCCTAGCAATCAATACCTGAGTTCCGGTACAACATTGCTCAGTTAGTGATATCGGGTCATTGTAGACCATTCAGTGGACCAACATATCCATCTAGATTGAATTATGTGCACTGTACTTCTCTCTAAATTGCTCTAAAGGGCCATTTACTTAGCCCTGAATGGATACTGAGAACTTCAAGGAATAGTGATACAGCGTCTGGAACCTCCATTATACATAGATATCGTCACTGATGAAACAACACCACTTATTTGATATGTTCTGTTCCTTGCTGGTATTCTCTTAAGAAAGAGAAACGCATAACTATTGCAGGTGACATTTATAATTTAAGGGAGGATGTAGGTGAAATTTTCATGAAAATGTTATTTTTTTTAATTTTCTGTAAAGTTTGTATGTATTTTCAAAATTATAATGCCAAAGTTTCATTGCTGTATTTCAATTCTAAGGGCGTCAAAAAAAACGAAACATTATGGCGCCACGCCCATATTTTGCTGTCACCAGTACATGCTGGACAGGAATCCGTATATATCTTGCCACTCTGACCGTCATTGCGAGGAAATGATTGATGCTAGTGTTCGGAAGGCTCTGGACAAGATGTCGGCTGTTCCGGCTCTTTGTTGTTGAGTAACAATGGATACCACGGGGTTAATAACTGTGTGTTACCTGTGATAAGCGTTTCTGTCGAATATTTTTTTCCAGTTGTTGATTAGGTTCTATAGGGTACTGGTTTTAACGTAAATATGGGGAGAATAAGTGGTAGAATGTTTAAAAGAGTGGAAAGGAATAGGATTCAACGTGCAGGTACCGGTACAGTGAAGGGAATTGTCCCGCAAATTTTGAATAGGAGTGTATCTACCCAAAAAAAAAAAACAGTGAGGGTATTTTACCTGACATTAGCTCTGAAGAAACTTCTAATAGTTGTTTCAGATTAATAGAATCGAACTACTTAGTTATTGAGGTTTAAAGGGGATGAACTACGAGGTCATCTGTGTAGCAATTCATAACAGCTGTACACATGTGCCAATTGTGGTTCATAGTCTATGAAATTGCATGATGATGGTGCAGAAAGGATTGGCATCATTATTACACTACATGTTGTTTATGAGAAGTGCAAAGCAGACAGTAAGTTTAAAGCATCCCTTATAAACAAATAGGTTTATGATGCCTAGGTGTGGAAAGGGGAGCTGATTTATTTTGTGGCTTGATAAATATGCCACCACCTGTCAATAGGTTTACGGATCTCAACAAAAGATTGCTAATTTCCTTGGAAGAAGTTGCCAAAACAAACTTACTAGCAGCAAAGGAACTAGTAGAAGCAGAAGATGATGAGAAGTATGGATATGGCCTGTACTGAACTCTTCAGCTCTAAGTATTGCCTTGTAATATGAAGATAAAACTTCAAAATAGGTTTCCCGAAAATGACATTTTTTCACTTATAAGGTGCATTTTCTCAGACACTACTGCATATAAAGCAACTAAACTTGGTAGTCTCCTTCTAAATAGGACTGTGCACAATCAAGTGCACCAGAATTTTAATTTATGGCCTATTATAGAAGTTATGATATGGATAAGAACATTTTTATGCAGATTTTTTGTAATAATATTTGTTTTATTTGAGTAACTTAAAAGATATCAAAATTCTGTTGCACAGGATTCTAAGTTGAGCCTTTTAAAAATCTGTGATAAAAATATCAGAAACAAATACCCAGTAGTTCTGCAGAAAATGCACCTTAAAAATTCAGGAAGGGTACGATATTTTTTTCTATTGAGATTCTATGATAATTGAGTTAAAATGCAATGCAACATCAAGCAGCATGTTGACAATAACCATATAAAATATGAACTAAATATCTCTAAAAATGTAGAAGTTATGGACATTTATCTACGGCCATATTTTTTACCTAGTCCTCTCTTAAGGATTAAGATCTGGAAATTGGCAGTGTTAACTAGGTGGTATTGTTCCTTCAACGACGATATATTAGATGTGGCTTTAAAGACCACGGGGTGTTGGAATGTCCACAAGATAATTCTTAAGGGCTTTAGGGAACCCTTACAGCACTACCTAGATAACCGAGTTGATGAGGAGCTCTTCTTGCGTTAAAAATCACGGGTAACAGAACTATGTCCCCAAGGGTATTTTGAACGTTACAGTGAAAATGTCGACACGGGTCTCTCGCAATTTGCGCACTCTCAAAATCCGCAGTCTCTTCCGGGATTTCATCCCACAAACTTAAAATATAATAATAATTTTTCAAATTGTTCAGTGGCCACAGAAGGTGTGAACGTTCAACTAGAATTAAATATTTGCCGTAGAGTCTACACATAAAAGTAAATACTAGGGGCCTTTTTTTAGTTATTTTTTTTTTTTTTGCAGGAGGGAAGGTATTTTTGAAACCTCTCCCAGTACACCAAATAATGCATATGTGCAAAATGTAGACCCAACCCCCCAAGATATGAGGAAAGGACGATTTCAGCTTGTGGCACGAGTCTCATACTGTGACGTCACAAGCTTGTGTGCGAGCCACAAATGCGCTGGACGGACGAAGGAAAATAGAGCAAAAATACAAGTTACTATTTCCTTTTAGTTGTAACAAGAAACAAGGTTGAGGAAATAGTGACGTACTAAATGCACATTTCACGACGAGAATGTGTAGTTGACATTTGATTATCGAATACCATCCTGAATAACCTATGCCTCCGTCCCTGGGTTCTAGCACAGTAATTCCACACATTCAATGCACAACAGGTGTGGTTACATCTTCACTGTGATTGTTGATCATTCTAAAGATTGGGGCACTATGAACATCATGGAGCCCACAATCACTACTAGATATGGTGTTGAAAGTATTTCCTGTTCATCCGTTACATCTTAAAACAGTCTGCCTCCTAAACTGAGACAAATACAAAACCTAAACATATTCAAAAAGGAATCACGCGGTACTTCCTGAAGCAATAAAAATGTTGAAGAATATACAAGAAGATGAACATATAAAAACTGAAAAAATATCCAACCACTTTAGTATATTCTTAATTATCTTATTATTATTATTCAATAGAACCTACAGCATTATAATATACTGTACTACTGTTTGTTGTTATTGTTTTCCATTAATATTAATATTGCATAACGGCAAAATAAGTTGCTAAGCGGTAGTTGTAACCGGCATACATCTCACAGCTTAATTCTGCATCAAAACTATAAAAATAAATAATTAAAAAAACGAATGAATGAATCAATAAATAAAAAGATTAATAAATAAATACATTAATTAATTAATTAATTAATTAATAGGAAAATGAATGAATTAATGAATAAGTAAATGATTGTATTAATTAATGAATAAGTAAATGAATGAATGAATTAATGATTAAGTAAATGAATAAATGAATGAATGAATGAATGAATGAATTAATTAATTAATTAATGATTAAGTAAATTAATGTATTAATTAATGATTAAGTAAATGAATGTATTAATTAATGAATAAGTAAATGAATGTATTAATTAATGAATAAGTAAATGAATGTATTAATTAATGAATAAGTAAATGAATGAATTAATGAATTAATGATTAAGTAAATGAACGAATGAATTAATTAATGAATAAGTAAATGAATGTATTAATTAATGAATAATAAATGAATGTATTAATTAATGGATAAGTAAATGAATGAATGAATTAATTAATGATTAAGTAAATTAATGTATTAATTAATGAATAAGTAAATGAATGAATGAATTAATGATTAAGTAAATGAATGTATTAATTAATGAATATGTAAATGGATGAATGAATGAATGAATTAATGATTAAGTAAATGAACGAATGAATTAATTAATGAATAAGTAAATGAATGTATTAATTAATGAATAAATTAATGAATGTATTAATTAATGAATAAGTAAATGAATATATTAATTAATGAATAAGTAAATGAATGAATGAATGAATTAATGATTAAGTAAATGAACGAATGAATTAATTAATGAATAAGTAAATGAATGTATTAATTAATGAATAAGTAAATGAATGTATTAATTAATGAATAAGTAAATGAATGAATGAATGAATTAATGAATTTATTAATTAATGAATAAGTAAATGAATGAATGAATGAATTAATGATTAAGTAAATGAACAAATGAATTAATTAATGAATAAGTAAATGAATGTATTAATTAATGAATAAGTAAATGAATGTATTAATTAATGAATAAGTAAATGAATGAATAAATAAACCGATAAATGAATCAATTAATAAATAGATAAGTAAATTAATAAATATATAAATAGGTAAACAAGTAAATAGTAAATAAATGCGGTTGATAAAATAGGTAAATAAATAATTAAACGAACAAATAATTGAAGAAATAAACAAACAAAATAATAAAAATATCTTAATCATCACGGTGCACTTGGGTGTGTGTTGAATTTATCTGGTAACCTGTGTTTCTTTGGTGGCTGTGAGTGTCACTGTAATTTCAGAGTCTAGTATTGGCCTACCTGCTGCGGGATATGAATCGAAGCATTCGCCTGGAGACTTGGACAGTCAGCAGCTCCTAAGACTTGCTTCTAAAGGTGTTTGCACAACTTGTTTTGAGGGAAGGGAATAAGTTGGCTGCACTGTTCCGACAAACGTTTAATTGTTTGAATGTATAAATCCAACAAGTCGGAGTTATTTTCGTGCATACGTGAAATATTGTTGGAGTAAACTTTTGTGTGAGATTTATCACCTTGTTTACTTGAACATGCGATGTATAACTTATTTGTGGAGTTGTGACGCAAGCGAAACTTGGGAGATGGAGCGATTACTTCCCGAGGAGCCAGACCGGCAGCAGTCTCCTCTTCTCTCATGAGATACATGCTTCCATGAGACCTACTTAAATTCGAAGAACTCAGATTCAATTTACAAAAAAATACACCAAACCCGTTTGTCTGAGCTGCCAGTGGACATTCCACGACTTTAGATAAGTATCAACAGTAGATCATTGTGTGGAGCTAAATTTGTAGGTCCTATAGAACTTACAGAACTGAGCTTCTATGCCCAAGATCGCGGGTTCAATCCCGACCGAAGTCGTCGGATTTTTTAAGGAGAGAGGTACACCTTTTGCATGACAATTTCTACTAAGTTAAAAAATGTACACCCTCTGTCTGAAAAGTTCGGTGAGTGGGTCTATATTACGGACGAATTGTTGGCTTTCCTGAAACAGCTGTTACTATTCTTCGAAGTAATCCCCATGGATGGTTATGCACTTCTTAAAACGGCTGTACAAGTCCTGGCTTAGTCTTCCTGAGGGATAGCCTTCATTTTTTGGTCGTCACATTACGTTGGATGTCCGAAATGTCCGAAAACCTCAGGCCCTTCAGGGCTTTTCGGCGACCCTGGACCCCGATACTCCATACTTTGAGGTCGTACCTCAGGCACCAGGTCTCGTCACCCGTGACGATGGTTTTCAGGACCATTCCATTACACGCAATATTCACCCTCATCAGTGCCACCCATCGAACAGGAGTGCACATTAGGATGCATGATTTCACCCTTCTCACTGCCGCCCGTCTATCAGGTGTGCAATAGGTTGCATACATTCACTCTTCTCACTCACTTTCAATTTAGAGTTTTGACGACCCAAACTGAAGGCTATTCCTAAAGAAGACTATGCCAAGAGTTTCCAGGACTTGTACAGTCGTTCTCAGAAGTGCATAACCATCCACGGGGATTACTTCTAACGACAGTAACTGCTGTTTCAGGTAAGCCAGCAATCCGTTCGTAATATAGACCCATTCACCGAACTTTTCAGACAGAGGGTGTATACCTCATTATGCTGGGAAAAAAATTGCAGGATTATAAAACACAGTTCACTCATTATTATGCAAAAAACACAATTTATTTATAATATGCTTGAGGTCATGCATTATATACCAACAAACCGTCAGCTGTTTTCTGTACAGTTGGACAGCGTTTATATGATAATTACCCCCACAGTTTAAAATATTTACATAAATGTCCTTTTGAGCTGTTGGTAACATTCAACATACACCAAAATAATTGATACACATATTCAGGATTTTTTAATCATATTCTTACACTAAATGTATGTGTTTTTTTTTTACTTTTGTTGGGTAAGAATATTCTCCTAAATGGGAAGTATGCCTGATACACAAATTACTTTAGTGTATGTTGTTCATATTAGTGCAATACACAATCATGCAAAATTTCAGTGAGGATATTCATTTATTTAATTATTTATTTATCGTATGGCTTTTAGTGCCGGGAGTGTCCGAGTTCATGTTCGGCTCGCCCGAGGCTGTAGATGCTACAAGGGTGAGCTACAAGTTCCGTTCAATTTCAAGTTGTTCCAACTTTCGCTACCAGATATCAATGATACCTAGTGGTGAACGTTGATACTTTGATAGAGCGTTCCGACGAAATCTTTCCTAACAATTTAGCTGCACACAAGTTTAGTCTGTGGAAGGATCATTTACATGCCATAAATCTATCACATGGGACCGCCGGCTTTACTTCCCCTCCTAAGGAAGGCATACTGAAGGATTTTTAACGCTCTCAAAAATCCGATGACTTCGGCCGGGTTTGAACCCGCTATCTTGGGCACAGCAGTTCAGCATGCTACCGACTACGCCACCGAAGCTGCTTTCAGTGAGGTATCTTGAATAGTATTTGAGTTATCAAGTAAACGCTGTGTGATAATAAATTTTTCGGGAAACAAGTTCCATTCTTTCTTAAGGATAGAATTAGAGGATACAACTTAAGCGACAGCAACTAACATTTAGGGGCATCATATCTCTGGAAGTATTGAAGATATTTTCATATTGTATTCAGCAGATAGCCTCCGTGGCTAAGGCGGCAGCACGCCAGCCTCTCACCGCTGGGTCCGTGGTTCAAATCCCGGTCACTCCATGTGAGATCTGTGCTGGACAAAACGGAGGCAGACAGGTTTTTCTCCGGGTACTCCGGTTTTCCCTGTCAAAATTTCATTCCAGCAACACTCTCCACTATCATTTCATTTCATCTGTCATTCATTTAATCATTGCCCCAGAGGAGTGCGTCAGGCTTCGGCAGCCGGAACAGTTCATATCCTCGCCGCTAGATGGGGGCTTCATTCATTCCATTCCTGACCCGGTCGGAGACTTGAAGCAGGCTGTGGATTTTTTCATTCAGCAGATGAAAGACAAGAGATTAGTCATTCAAATAAGTCATTAAAATTGTTAGATATGAAAGGTGTACCTCCCCACTTAAGAGCGTTAATAATCCCTCAGTATGCCTTCCCTCGGAGGGGAAGTAGAGCCGGCGGGCCCATGTCATAGATTTATGGCATTTAAAAGATCCTTCCACTAACCACAATTGTGCGAAGATAAATTTGAAGGTTTTATATTGATCGTCTGCAGTCCTTACCTGAATTACAGATAACACACACTAATCCATCCATCACAATTAACACCGTTTATCAGACATAATCTACACACACCCAAAGTAGACGGGGCTACATGACTGCATTAGTAGTGTGGTAGTGACACAGCTGCACCACTTCTTTTTGAACCCTCCTCGTATTTGCCCCGAACTTGATATCTCGCTAACCAAACATGGGATTAGAACATACAGGGTGTCCTAGCACTGCTAGTAATGCCCCCTACTTTCCTATAGGCTCTTTATTTGATTAAAAGACCAAAACTAAAAGGTCATTCGCGAGTAGTGGGGTAGTGTTGGTTTCCTGAAGTCGCGCTCGTGCTTGAATATGTATGCCTATGTTGGGAAAGGGTTAGGTGGTGGGGGAGGAGTAGGGTCGAGTGAGGGGTCGTTTAGATGGTATTTTTTCCGCTCTAGATGATGGTGAGGTTATTTTTTAAAAATGGATGGAATTGGGAAACGCCATTTGGGGTAAACATGTTGTTTTTTGACATTTTGGCGATGAATGTTTTTTTATACGCATGCGCACTTGAGGAGTTTTGTAAGAGGGCGGGCTTTTTAAATGATGATTTATTAATGAGTGTTTTTAATATATATTGAAATAAACCAAAAAAAACTAATAGGTCATCGGCTTTTTACTATCTCGCTAACCAATAATCGGATTTAAACGTATGAGGTGTCGTAGGACTCGTGGTGAACTCTCCTTTTCCATGGACGGGGTATATCCACACCAAAATAAAAACGTGGTAAGGGGGTGGGGAGCTGCACTACATAGGAAGTTGTGAGCCCCCGCGACCTTGGAATGGAAGATTCATGCTAGGAGGGCGTGCTTGGATTCGTTTTTTTCGTCTCGTTGTGCTCTTTACGGGAATGTAGGTGTCGAAAAGGTGAAGTTAGGGTTTTGGGTCTAAAAATGCGTTTTTCACATTTTTGCTGATTTTTGGAAAACGGGCCATGCTAGGAGGGCGTGCTTGGATTCGTTTATTTCGTTTCGTTGTGCTCTTTACGGGAATGTAGGTGTCGAAAAGGTGAAGTTAGGGTTTTGGGTCTAAAAATGCGTTTTTCACATTTTTGCTGATTTTTGGAAAACGGGCCATGCTAGGAGGGCGTGCTTGGATTCGTTTATTTCGTTTCGTTGTGCTCTTTACGGGAATGTAGGTGTCGAAAAGGTGAAGTTAGGGTTTTGGGTCAAAAAATGCGTTTTTCACATTTTTGCCGATTTTTGGAAAACGGGCCATGCTAGGAGGGCGTGCTTGGATTCGTTTATTTCGTTTCGTTGTGCTCTTTACGGGAATGTAGGTGTCGAAAAGGTGAAGTTAGGGTTTTGGGTCAAAAAATGCGTTTTTCACATTTTTGCCGATTTTTGGAAAACGGGTCATGCTAGGAGGGCGTGCTTGGATTCGCTTTTTCGTCTCGTCGTGCTCTTTACGGGAATGTAGGTGTCGAAAAGGTGAACTTAGGGTTTTGGGTCAAAACATGCGTTTTTCACATTTTTGTCGATTTTTGGAAAACCGAAAACGTGAGAATGACGTGTGTGATAGTATTTATTTCGTCTCTTTATTCTCTTTACGTGGATATAGACATGAAAAAGGTAAAAAGCTGGAAACATGGTTTTCTTATGGAAAAGGTGTTTTTTTTTTTGTGTTCATTTTCGCGTTATTTGGAAAACGAATGAGGCGATTTTTATGATGGGCATGTCGATGTATTTGTGTCGTTGTTCAGTTTACGGGAATGTAGGTATGGAAAACCTGAAATCATGGTTTCCGTCATTTTTTTTTCGAGATCGTTGAGGAAAACGGGGAAAAAGTAAGAAACCAGATTTGATGTCACGTTAGGTTATGCGCTTTGATGTTAATAAAACACTTATGCATTATTATTATTATTATTTGTCTTGACTGGTCAGGGCTCACACGCAGAGAGAGAACTTGCTTAATGCAATGAGAATTGAAAGCATTGAGGCTGGCCCACGTCGAGCAGACAGACACAGGTCTTATCATTGTACGTGCCTCGCAGCAGATAGAGATAAGAGGCAGGTGTCATTATACAGTGTGCGGATTTATACTGTGTATGTCATAGCCTAGATTCATTATGGACTCATTATGCAACGCAAAGTTTGAAACAATGAGTGAGTGTATAACATTATGATAACAGATTGGCATGGGCTCGAACAAAGCGGATATTGGACATGTAATAAACAAAAGGGTGGGAATAATGAAAGGTCATATGATACATTTTTGAAATGTTTTTTTTTTCAAAATAATTAAATAGGGTTTTATTACAAAAAAATATGTTTATTGACCCATGAATTATACGTGGAAGGAAAACCTAACCACTTTACAAAATATTTTGCACCTTTGACTTTAATTACTCGTTCAATGAGATAATCGTTGGGATATAATGTTTTTTGCACTTCTTCATAATAGAATCGTCCCTGAATGGGTTGACCGCTCTGATCTTCTAAGAGATACGTCACTGGTTGACCTAGCTTGACTTGGCGAATTTTAAAAATTTCTGTCGACCATTGTGGAGTATACGATTTTGAAAACACACTTCTATGTTTACTAATGCGAACAAAATCTCCAATTTTAAGGCGATGTCGCCTTGGATCTACCCTTTTTATAGGGTTAAACAGTCTATTGAGTCTGGGTAGGTTCTTGGTGACGAGGCGAGGTTTCATGCCGATGGTGGAATGAATGGTGTTGTTGTAGCGAGACACAAGTTGAGGTAACCAGTCTATCCATCGATAGGAACCATGTATTGTAAACTCTTTCCACATATAACTTTTTAATGTTCGATTGAAGCGTTCAACTACACTAGCTTTGAGATTGCTATAGGTGGCATAATGGTGAATATCCTTAGATTTGAGAAAACTGGAGAAATCCTTGTTGAAAAATTCTTTCCCCTGGTCGGTTTGTAACAAGTGAGGTTGACGTTTTGATTGTTCAATAATATGTTGAAAGGCCTTTGTGACTAAGATACCAGTTTTATTTTTTACTGGTTGAACTAAAAAGCCATTTTGGAATAGACATCAATGACAGTCAACATATAGCGTACACCGTCGTTAACGTTAGAATAAGGTATCATTTCAACCAGGTCTGCCTGCCAAAGTTCATCGATTCCTTTGGAAATGACACGACGACGTTCATAAATGCGTCG
This sequence comes from Meconema thalassinum, assembly GCA_946902985.2. Lineage (NCBI taxonomy): Eukaryota > Metazoa > Arthropoda > Insecta > Orthoptera > Tettigoniidae > Meconema > Meconema thalassinum. The sequence continues at coordinate 298,777,776 of OX336396.1, read as the reverse complement.
GGCTGGTTTATGCAATTCATGAGCAATGCCCACTTTGATGGGGGATGGCTTATAAGATAATTTTAGCATCTCGGAGTTGTTGTTCAATGTCGGCGATTTCCGCCTCATGTCCAGTGTGACCAGCTTGTTTTGATGCATGAAGCAAGTATAAGCGCTCTACTAACTGATTGCGATTATTCCAAAAGGTTATATCTAGGTAGGGTTTTAATTTCTTAAACCTTACACCAGAGGCAGAGTGATGTTTTTGCTTACCAAAGATGTTTGCAATGATGGTTTTATATTTTTGGGATATATTGGCATTGACCTGCTGAGAGGATTTATAGTTTCTTTTGTGAGCGTTGGTGTCTAATAAAATGGATTTATATTTTGCAAGGTCCTCGGACGTAAAATCTTGTGTCGAGGGGGTGCGAGAAAATAGCAGCTTTAACAGACCTGGTGTTAATTTATAGTTGATCTTTTTAATGACAGCTTTCGTACGAGCAAATTTAATGGATGAATCCCCAATTTTAAAACTATCATTCTCATAGCGAACACCATACGTGGTATCTGTCTTTCCAATAAATAGAAGGGTCAAATACGGTTCCAGGGTTGCCCCATAATGTTTGATTAAAATGTTTTTGAGTTGAGCTTTATTTTGAGGGGTTGCCAAGACTTGTGAAAACGGAGACGATGTGGAGGAAGACGGTGTTGCCGCTATGACGGAAGATTTTTGTTTTGTTTTTAGAAACTGTTGAAGGGGTGACGATTTCTTTTTTCTTTCAGGACTAAATACGCTTTCGCTGTCACTTTCACTTTGTTCATGCTCTTCTTCTTCTTTCTTTTCATGTTCTTGATGTTCTTGTTCACTAACATTAGAGGAGGAGGAAGAGGAGGATTTTACCTGTCGTGTGGATTCTGTTTGAGTAAATTTTGAACTTGTTATGGGTTTGGTTTGAGAGGTAGCAGCAGCAGCAGCAGCAGTAGCAGCAGAAGCATTAGGTTTAAATCTCATGGGATCAACCGATGATGGAGCATGTTTTATCATGGGTAAAGGATTGACGTTTTTTAAACGTTGCAATTCACGAAATTTATGTCGAATCGTATTTCGTGCCTCAATAATACGCTGCATGATTTGAACATGTTTCTTATAGCCTATGGCGTTCGCCATGGTAAAGGTAAAGACACACTAACAGGAAATGTCCAACCCTAGGTCTTTTTAAACAGAAATAAAATGATCAAAACCCAAGCGATAACGTCCCTCACATCGTTCACTCTGTTTATTTATGACCAAACAGGCATGGGGATGATGGTTCCAACACGAAGCACACAATTGCGTGAAAGCTGTAAAGGACATATCTGGATTCACATGATCTTGAAAAATATGATAGAGATTTCTAGAGTCTTGGCGAAAGAGAACGATGAGATTGGCATTGTCACGAATCAACTGTTTGGGGATTTTGGAATAGGTCTGAGCCAGATAAAAACAATCCACTTGTTTATGGCGTCCCATACTAAAATACTCTTGAATAATGGCCTGTCGTTGAGTGGCAATATCATCAAAAATTATAATGGAATCTGGTTGAATGCGGTCTGGTTGAATGACATCTTGAGGTGAGGTGAATGTAAAATAGCCCATGGCTTCTTTATTTAACGAAGACATAATTTGTTCCAGATACACGTACAGAGGCTGGTACAAGGATTTGGCCAAAATATAAATATTTTGAAATCGTAGTCCATGAGGTGCGGTAATAATGTTCAGCAAAACATTGGTCTTTCCACAACCCGAAGGCCCTACCATAATACATCGAACGGTAGATGGGAATAGAGTGCCATGACGTTTAGGTTTGCACACGGACAGTGATAGCTCTGAAACCAAATCAGAGACGGGCAAAGCATGGGGTTGTTTCATTAATTCCATTGTGTCGATGACTGAGTTTTTTTCATGTGTGTATAAGGTTTATATATATATATAGGCAGGCGGTGAGTAGAATAGGTTAGTTAACGTCTATCACCATGGACGTGTTTGGGAGAGCTCGTGTAACCATGGCCACGGCCGCCTCTTTGTTAAAACAGTCACGAGAGGTGGCAACAAAAAGCTATGTCGATCGCAAAGTGCAAAGTGTCTATCACATGACCCCAAGACTAACCGCTGAGGGCTATTCAGCCAATCATCATCGTATTATTGATGTGCAAGAGCCTCGAGACGAAAATGATGTCTGCACGAAACGTTATGTGACCTATCAAATGAAAAGGCTTTATAAATTTGTCCCATCTGTATTTTTAGTGTACCTGTCAAATCAAAAACTGGACAATGACAGAAACCATTCCCCACCACCACTACCACTGGTGAATGATGATCTTACCTATATGCTTGCTTCCGGTTTAAGTCGTTATCGACTGCATTATGATGGTGTCATTCATATTAAATATGCCATGCCTGATGAGAAACATTTAAAAATACAACTAAACGGTGATAGAGTGTTGGCCCACAACCATCAAAGAGTAAATGTTGGAGATGAATTATCCTTTCATCTTATGCTTACGTTTGAGGAAAAGGAAGCTGGGAAAACGGTGAATGATTTTCCGCTTTATATAGAATTGGAATATACTGCTATGAAATAAGGTTCTCTACGTTAGTTGTTATCGAATGTTTGCTGTGAAAGGTTCACCAAGTAGCAGCATGGTGAAAAAAAGATATGCTATGAACATGAAAAAAACAAATCTCAAAAAGAGAAAAAAGCCAGGTCGGAAACCAAGTCGATCGGCCTCACACCCAGTGTTAAAACGTAAAAAAACAAAAAACAAAAAACTAAAAAGAGTGGCTATCGAAAAAGCTTTACAAGCAGTGCGATTGTCTACAGCTCCGAAATCGCAGCATCATGTATCGATAAAAAGAAAAGAAAGAAAGCAAAAACGTGGGCGAGTCATTTCTGTTGCTAAGCGTGGGGGGTTTTTGCGGGCTTTATTTGCAGGGTTGGCAGCTTTGGGGTCCCTTTTGGGTGGTGCCAGCGCTGTAGCGAAAACCATAAAAGCCGTCGAGCAAGGCAAGCAACAACTCAAAGAAAGCGAGCGACACAATAAAACGTTAGAAGCCATTGCGATGGGAGCTAGAAATGGCAATCCTTTAAAGCCAGTCTTTTATCCACAAGGTAGTGGCCTACCGTCTAAGAAAAAAAATGTCCATCATCGATAAGGGCTTAAGCCAACTGCCTCGTCATGCCATGACCCATGAAGAAGTGGAAAGCTATGCCAAACAACTAAAGATTTCTCATTTTCGAGGTGTATTTATGCGAAATGAATTACCTAAAGCACCGTGGAAAGAAGAACGAGCCATGATGAATTTAGATGATGATGCAGGCCCAGGAACCCATTTTGTAGCCTACGTGAAACAAGGTTCCACAGTATGGTACTTTGACAGTTATGGAAATTTACCACCCCCGATCGAGTTGCTACGTTATTTGGGAAACCGGGTAAAGATATTCTATAATGTGAATCGTCAACAAACCTTTGACAGTCAAGAGTGTGGCCGTTTGAGTTTACATTTTTTATATAAGAGGTCGCGTTAAGCCAACAGTTTCATCATTATGAATGTCAACGCCAAGACCTTTACCGTGCACAGTCGCGGGCCTGAAGTGTCCCTGGATTTTTTCCCTCCCATTGAATTGCATCTCGAGCAATCCTATGTGCTAGGATTAATTTCTTTGGAAAGTTACAACAGAATTTACAATATTCAAGTGGATATTAATGTCAAATTGTATTATGATGATTATATGTTGACACTACCCCCTGGAGGTTATACTATAGACGATGTGCATGAGGCCATTAGCGTGTCGATGATAAAACAATTTGGTGTCAAACCATTTGCGGATGGGACACACAAATTTGAACTTACAGCCAATACAATAACTCATCGCTGTCGCATTTTCTCTACGTTTAACATTGACTTTGAAACACGAGTTCATTCTATTGGTCCTTTATTAGGATTTAAACCAAGAGTGTTGGCAGCTCAGCAACCCCATGAATCAGATTATCCAGTGAAATTCATCGAGGACCATCACATTTCTGTAACTTGCAATATTATTAGAGACGTATTTACGAATCAAGAACAAAGCCATTCCCTGTATGATTTTATTGTCACCTCTCCTTGCGGCTATATTATTCGTGAAAACCCTTCAGTGGTTCTCTATCATCCTGTGTGTGTCAGTGATATTAGTAATATTACCTTACGCTTAGTGAATAGAAACCAACAACTGATTGCTTTGGACGCCAACACCCCTGTGACCTACAAGTTGGTTTTAAAGACGCTATGAAATTTATCTATAAAGCAACAACAACGTCTACGAGCTCGGTTAGTTGCCCGCCGTGTATGAAACGGTTGACACGGGTAAACCGACAACGCTTACAACGCCTTGGTTATACGCTACACCCCAATCATGAACAAAGAGCTGTTGCAAGTGTTAAATCCCATACAAGTGGAAGATGGCGTCGTGCGCATTGATATGCATTCCTATCAACCTCAAGCAACAGGACTGAATAACAATGACGAGATTCAATTCATCATTAACAATCAAGATATTTTTACTCTACCTCATGAAAGTGTCCTTCAAATTGAGGGTAAATTGATGAAAGCAGATGGCAGTACGCCCACAACGTCTGCGTTGGCGAATCATGGTTTGGCTTTTCTGTTTTCTGAAGTACGTTATGTGATAAATGATATTGTCATAGATATGACTCGAAATGTGGGCATGACTAGTCTTATGAAATTATATCCATCCTATAGCGAGGAGGAAAGTAAAACGCTTTCTATGGCAGGATGGTGTCCCAACAGTAGCAATAACTGGCTAGTTCATACCGATGGCACTTTTACAGGCTTCCTACCCTTAAAATTACTCCTTGGCTTTGCCGAAGATCACAAGCGTATTATTTTAAACGCAAGACAAAGTTTGTATCTAGTGAGAGACCGCAGTGATTATAATGCGCTGAAAGGAGCCTCTGACCAAGTGATAGACTCAAAAATTCAACTGCTTCGATTACTATGGAAAGTGCCCCATGTGACGCTATCGGATCGTAAAAAGCTAAGCATGTTAAATTTAGTGCAAAAAGATAAAGCCTTGCCTATCGCCTTTCGAAGTTGGTGTCTGCATGAATACCCCTTGCTACCTACCACTGACACTCATAGTTGGAGTGTCAAATCGGCTCGCTCTACCGAGAGACCCCTCTATGTTATTATTGGTTTTCAAACCAATAGAAAATACCAACAAAGCAAAGATGTCACCTTGTTTGATCACATTCACTTGAGAAATATACGACTATTTTTAAATAATGTTTGCTTTCCCTATGAGGGGTTGGAACTCAATTTTTCAAAAAATAAGTTTGGTCCCCTTTATGACATGTTCGCTAAATTTCAATCGTCTTATTATGAAAAACCGGATTGTCCTATGTTGTCGCCACAAGGGTTTAAAGCAAAAGCACCACTGATTGTTTTCGACTGTTCGTATCTAGAAGAATCTATGAAAATCACCACCATTGATTTAAGGGTAGATTTTGAAACACAAGAAAATGTCCCAGACCATACCAGCGCCTACTGTTTGATTATTCATGCTAGACAAGTGAAATATCATCCTTTGTCCAATTATGTCACCAGCATGTAAGCCATGTGTGGTCGAGTGAAAAAAAAAAGATCATCATTCATGGGATTAATGATAAGCGTCTGCATGCACAGTATCTGTTGCGCTCTGGCACTGTGCGCACATACGACAACAAAAAACATCATGTGTCCCTCAATAAGCAACAGCAACAACAACAACAACAACAACAACGTGACAGACAAACCATGGAATTTAAAATGTGAATTTAATCGTTTGAAAACTTTTGAAACATGGACAGTTCCCTTTATGGATTGTGGAGAATTGGCTGCGAGCGGATTTTATTACTTAAAACGTGGGGATGTGGTCAAGTGTATTTTTTGCAACATTGAAATTGGAAACTGGGAAATAGGGGATCGACCCTTTAGCGATCATCAGCGATGGAGTCCATCCTGCCCTTACCTCAATCGCTATGATGTGGGCAATATTCCATGGAGTTTGAATTATCCTGTTATTGTACCAGACCCTGCAAAACTAGGAGATACCTGTGGACCGTATGTGCAAACTATTCATTTGAATGCTGTTCCAAATTAAGCCAACAAACTTTTTGTAATAAAAGTGTAAGTGTTTTTTTTATATGAATAAAACCTCAAAAAAATATTTAGCTGTTGTTCAATTCATTTGTTCCTTTTTTCCCTCTAAAGTCCTTTGACTTTGCCATGTTAAACCATGGCATGGGTTAGTTGTTGATTAGACGTCAATGAGGTAACAAGTAAAAATAAAAAAAAAGCATGATGCGTACACTCATCGTGGATTGTCAGGGGTTTAAAATTGCAGACAACAAATTTATATTTAAGGAAGTCGCTTTTATCGATTGTAGTACGTTTTGGGTGTCTAACCCTATTCATTTGGTGTTTAAACCTCCCTATGCTTTCGAGTTGCTTAGTGAAAAAGATAAAAAACAGAGCCAATGGATTGAAAATCATTTGCAGTTAGCATGGAAAAAGGGTGATATTTCTTACAAGTATCTTGACATTGTCATGAAAGCCCATTTGTCCTCGGCCAATGTCTTATTTGTTAAAGGGAGTGAAAAACGCCAGTGGCTTCAACCATTTCTACCCTCTCACTGTCAATGTATTGACCTTTTAGATCTGGGTTGTCCATCCCTGCAAACGCTCATGGACACTTGTCCTTGCGACAATATTCAGAATAAAGCCTTAGCGCATGCATGGCAATTGTTTCATTGGCTCACCACGAGTGCATGTTGGGAGTTGTTCAATAAAATTAAAACTGAAAGTGTATCGTCCAATGATAGCAGTGAGACGTGTACACGTGAGGTGATAACATCAACGTTATAGACATGGACGCCACTACAATCGACAAGGCTATTGGAAAGTTCTTTGTGTGCAAGAAAAAACTGATTAGCTTTACACAACATGAATTATTAGCACTACCTAAATCATTTCTTTTTTATGTTGCTGCCAACGCTGTCAAAGAAATTTGGGAAAAGGCGCCTGCCGAGTGGACTAACGACTCTGTATTGAGTGAACTACAACCATGCAGTCATTTTTCCCATCACAAGCAATTAACCATGGCAAAAATACCTTCCATTCGACAGTGTGCCACATGCCAATTAATGAAATTATATCATGGTCATAAAACTCAGTGTAAAGACATTGTTTCATCATTCCATGGCTGTCATGCGGAAAACAACCACCACCTACCATGCTCGTCAGGAGCCGCCGACAAACAACAACAACAGCAAGAACAAGAACAAGAAGAAGAAGAACAACAAAAAAAGTGTTTTTCACCGATTGAAACCTCTATGTCCCAGGTGTACTGGCCGTGGAATTATTGATAACATTATTAAAAACTTACCATTCGAAGCTCACTTACCTGCTTACAGCTTTTGCGGCCCTGGTACTCGTCTTCAAGATCGTTTGAGGAGAGGGGATATGGGAATCAATGCTTTGGACCATGCATGCCTTAATCACGATAAAGCCTATGAAAACAGTGATCCCACACTAAGACGCATTGCCGACAAAGTCTTGTTAAGCATTGCCAAGCAACGATTAACAGCTTCAGATGCCAGTCTAGCAGAACGAATGGCAGCATTTATAGTGATTGGTGCTATGAAGAGCAAATTACTTTTATCTAGATATGGACTTTAACGTAATGAATTTATTCTTAAAAAATGTATAGTATCACTGTTATCATGACAAAAAATAAATAAAAAGACAAGAGTCCATGTTGTGTTTTTTTCCATTATTATTATTCACTCATAGTTTCATTATTATAATTATAAATGACAAACAATAAAAAAAAGGGACAGCAGTGCATCGTTAAAAAAAATATTACTAATTGTAGTAAATCTATTTTTTCAATCACAAACAATAAAAAAGGACAAAAGTCCATTATTTTAACTAATAGTTTCATCATTATTATTATAAAAAATTATATATACATGGTAATTGTACTAAACCTATTTTTTTAAATCACAAACAATCAAAAAAAAAAAAGGACAAAAGTCCATCATTATTCATCAGCTTCAAATGGCAGTCTAGCAGAACGAATGACAGCATGAAATCTTTTATCTACTCTAGAACCAGTTTTTTTTTTGTTAAACGCTTATTATTATTGAATAAAATAACATGTTACTAGAATTTGATCATTATAAATTATAATAAAAATTGCTTAAAAATTGCTATAAATGCTATTTTAAATCACAAAAAATAAAAAAAGGACAAAAGTCCATCATTTTAACTAATAGTTTCATCATTATTATAAAAGTTACGGCTAGCGTACAATGATTATTCGTTTTCAATTTTTACAAAACGAACCATGCATCGATTTTTTTTTTCACCCTCATAAATTAAATAGACAGGGTGAATACTGGAATTGACATCTTCCATGATATTATCAGGTAGGTTATTAAATCGTGTGGGAAGAAATGTCTCAAAGTCTTGACAAATGCAAAGAGCTCGTTCACCAAATGTAGTTTTCAGTTTTTGAATTTTATGTATGCGAAAGGGTGTTTGCGTAGGCAATTCACTCATTTTCTTGCGTGCAAAGCCACAATCTTGACCAATGGCGTTCAAGGCGTCCATGGTTGTCTATAACCAAAGAAAAGAGTGTTACTTTCTAACACTCTTGTTCTTATATTACAATAGCAATAACTTTGTACATTAAAGTGTATTGTTGTTTTTTTTTTTATCCTGAGTGTTTATGACCTGAAGTTGTAGATAGATAGTATTGGATAAAAATATAATAATAATGTTTGTATCATTTTTTCAGTCAAAACATACATTTGGAAATTATTTAATAGGAAATGTTTTATCAAAATTAAGTGTGAATCTCACTTGGAGATAAATGCATGTCTCTGTTGTGAATGGGAATTAGCCTATCATTCCCTAGTCGAATGACTTGTATTCGTTTGCTCTGTTGTTGTGCAAATTCACACAACATTCTGTTAAATAAATAGTATCAACAAATACTAAGAGCAAACATCTGAATGCTTTTGGTAACCTATAAAAAGGCAAAGTTAACACGCTATGCATTTAATAACCATGTCTACATCCAACAAAACAAAATTCAAAAACTACAAATTTAAACCAGCGTGTATGTGTTCATCAACGTGAATACACGATAAACTAAAACAAACAAACAAACAAACAAAATAGCCAAATGTATTCTAAAAGTCAAGTATGCACCTGAAAGCCGAATGTAAACAAAAAAAAGCGATAATCATGATATCATGTGGTTAGTTTCTAACAAATCTCATTCTATGAGGCGAATATTGATTAATAGGTAAGCTAAGACAAAGTTGGTGAAATGCTTGTTGTCGATACGAAGTGATTGGTTCCTCAGCAGGAAATTTATAAAAATGAAAACAAAACATTTGAGAGGTTATTGGAAAATAAACATTAAACAGGGGTTTTGTACATATTTTACACCAGAAATCTGGAAAGTGATCCTCGTCAGCTAATTTAACAATCACTTGATTCATGGTTAAACCGTACCATGCTTTATGAATCACTTGCGTGGATACATTATTTTTAAAGCCAAAATTTAGCATACAGGATTTACAAAAGTGATGTCCTGGATCATGAAACAAATCATCATCATTATCATCACGATTCATGAAGCTGTCATAAAATGTGGTGTCAATGCGTACTTTCGTGTTTCTATATTCTGAAGGATAGGCCACACGTTGAGGATTATGAGACATCATCATGGCATATTCATTGAACGTGGTGTGTTTTGTGACGATAAAACGATCTTCACCGTGGCTCATGATTGAATCTGAAAAGTAGTCATTGTCGTTTACTAAGTGAATAAATAAAAAAATTACAACGTACTATATACACTGTCTGTCCCCTAAGTCAATGGCAAAAATAAAATAAAAAATAAGCAAAACACAAATAAATAACCATCTGTCTGTTGACTTCTTTAGCTGCAGGCGGCAAACATAACATGCAACAGGTTAAAGAAACAATTTCTGTTCAGATATTGGACTGGTGTTGTTTTTCAAATATATCACCACTCATAACTCTAGCCATAAAGTGAGAGATTGTGCACAGTAAAAAGCAGCAGATTATTATTCTTTTGTTCTTGCATGAGACCTACTAAGCCACACCCTAGTGTGGCCCATTAATCTGTGCCTACTGAGGGTGAATGGTCACTTTGCCGAAACATGAGGCCTACTAAGCGACAACAATAGTGAGAGTGGCTACTTGTTTGTTTTTTTTCCTAACCTAACCTAAAGAAGTCAACATGTTTTTTAATCTAGCCTGTGCACAGTGAACCATGCAAACGTTGATGCATGGCTCTCTTTATGCGTTGACAGGCAAATAGCACAAGACATACAGTTTATGTACAACTATTTACAGGCATTCACACATCCATGCATACACCCATGCACGCAGGTTAAAAAACAAAAATTATATGATACACTACAATTTTTTTATTTTTATTCCGAGGCTCAAGATGGCATCTCGCATTTGATAGCAACCAAACCAAACACTTGCCGTGTTGTACAACAACTATAGCTACAACCATTACTGGTTGTAACCAAATGGGACGCTTGTCATCATATCCTGACACCACTGTCTCTTGTCGTCTAACAAAGCGAGTGTTTGTTTTCGCTGCTTCATTAAAAATAAATCATGATTTTTTGAGAGAATCCTAAACTGACTATGTGCCATGGCTGTGTGGGTCTGAAGGACATGTAAATCATCATCCACACAGAGACGTTTAACCACATGCTGGCTAATCCCTTTGGCTCGCATAGATTCGCATCGATCCACCTGTCGAAAACTATACATTTTCGGAGCGAGACCTACAAACTCAGTCATCATGGTGTCTGATCACTCATCTTTCATTAAACCAATTTCTTTTTTGTTCAGACGGGGGATATCGAACACGTTCTTCTCACTAAACGAGGACGTGTCAAACCATTTTGGGTTTTGTTTCATAACGACATACGGATCACAGTCATGGATATGGTAAATAAAACTATCCGTGTCTGTATATAACAAGGAAATGGTACCAAATCGCTGTATTGCAAAACCATAATGGAATTTATACATGTGCAATTTTGAAAAATCTAAAATGACTTGGCCTAAATAGATAGGCTTATTCATGACCACTTTAGATTTGAAATTTGGTTTTGCAATATATTTTTGAGCCCCCCATCTGCCATGCCATGTATTGACCAACTTAATGTCCCTATACTGCCGTACATTTTCCAAACTCTTGCCATAAATACAATTATTCATCAGTTTAAAAAAATTGATTTGAAATGGCTGAGTGGCACTTTGTCTGTGACTGGTATTTAAATCCATGTATGGTTTCAACCACGGTTTCTGACAAAAAGAAATACCTCTATGGATTTTTTTCAGGGTTAAGCCCTGGGCTAAACATTCTACCAGCATGTCAATATGCAACACATAGTGATTTTTATCATACAAGGTACCCATTAATTTCTTATGATTGCCCTTACTCTCGGGCGGCACCATTTTCTCTATGCAAAAGGGGAAATCACCATGTCGCTGTCTGAGATGGGGGGGATAAGCTAAGTCGATGTCAAGAACATACCCTACGTCCTGTTGCTTGCTGGCGCTATGCACATTAAAATCTTTAATTTCATCCTCAGACAGCCAGACAAAGTTTCTGTACGGCAGTGGTCGACTCATAGCGTGACCGTATAAATTGTTTACGTCGAAATACATTAGATAGGATTCTGGTTCTTCGGGACAATAATCAGGCATGTAATGATTATTTGCCTTGGCATGTCGCTGATTGAGCGATACGAATCCCCCACGAATCCCTTTTTCCATCATGAGTACCATATCGGGATCCGTCAGTAAATCAAGCTCAATGTGGGTAAATTTGAGGGCGGCGTCCCAACTTAACCCTGGACTGGTATAGTAGTGGGTGGGGTCAAGGCCATAGATCGTGTGACATAGCTGACGAAACGTTTCAAAAACGTCGGTCAACAACAACACGTCTAATTTTAAGTAGTGCATAGCATACTGACCCATGGTTTCTATGCCAAACACTCGCCAAACATGCTGTGCGTGGGCATAGTCTTCTTCACTGATATTGCTTTGTGTTAACTGAGAAAAGAATTTTTCTCTTGGTGGCAAAGTCGTTTCTTCAAGCACTTCGTAACTTTCCACATAATCGTATGGAAAATGGCCTTTACGAACACACAATTTAAATTGATTTGTATCCGTAAAGTGGGAATGGGTATGTTTCAACTCATCTTCGCTTAAGCCTTTCACAAGACTATCCAGCGAACTAGACATAAACTTGAATGAGTCGAGAAAGCGAATGCTCATGCTTCCTTTTCTCCATGAAAGTGAGGTAAAACTCTCATGGTTCTTAGCCAAAATGCTGAATTTGCTCTTATCTATATGAGCAAATTGTTTTACAATGAAGTGAAGGTCATACCGGGAGAAATTGTGTAAGAAGACAGGGAGGAAGCGAGGTGTAGAGTACTTCAAATTGCATTCGTTATGGGCAGCACCTCTAAAATGCCCTGTCCTGTGGCAGTGGTCTCTTACTTTTTTTTCTCCGCCTAAGATTGGCTTTCCACATATGTGGCAAGTGGTGGCTTGATCATATTCTCTTTGCTGTACGTCATTCATCTGAATTGGTACAGGGTTGTTCAAAATAGTTTCTACTTTGCCTGCTAAAGCCGCCATTTGATCAACAAACCACCGCGCACAATCCTGACCTTTATGACTTACATACATTGTGAATTATCATAGTGACAGACAACATAATAGGCTACAGCAAAAGGCTCATGTTTCTGCACTGGATAGGTTGAGCTTGTATGGGGGCTTGGTTCACATCCCTGAATGGGAACAGTAAGGGCCTCAAAATCAGCGTAAACAGTAAATGGTACCATGTCTTGTTTATTAGTGGCCTTAAATTTTAAGACTGCGTCATTCCCTTCGGGCAAGACTAGCTTTACTGCCGTCTGCCCTTCACAGTCTTCTGTATGTCGTTTCAAAAGTTCATCAGTTGTAAAATATTGAAGGCAGCGCTCACAAATATGTTTCTTACCATCATGATTAGACACTTGGCTGCTTACTAGTTTTCCTAAATTCTTTATCCAACAATAATGGCTTTTATCCCCATCAGACAGGAAAAGCAGGTGAATGTGATGTTGCTTTACCTGTTTGGTGGCATACAAGGGGCCCACAATATTGGATCCTTCGATGCCATACACCATGAAGGAGAAATTTGGATTATCTTTCTCAAATAAATGAATTTTATCTAGAGGCATGGGAAATGAAACACGCTCGAGATTGAGAGTTTGTTTCATGCGGTTAAACACATCTTTGTACTGCCCTGGTCTATCAACATGACTGTCTTCACAGGGTTGCAGACAGCTCACTATACTCCACAAAAAGCAGTAATCGTCTTTGTTGCGTATGTTGATCACTGCCTTTCTGGAAGCGATAAAGCTCGGTGTGGCAATATAGCTACTTCCTGCATTCAATGGATTGTATTTACAAATATTGATTTGCAAATAGGCAATGCTATTGAGGGCCAAGCCACTGGGACCCTGTTGCAACTTATCAAATTTAGTGATAAGCGCTTGAATAGCTTTCTCCTGATACCACGTTTCCAAATTACCGGCTATCAGTACTTTCTCCATTTTTGTACAAAGGTTGAAGGTGTGTTTCTCTTCAACATTATTTTTTATCAACGTAAATTCACATAGTAGTTCAAAGTTTATTTTTAAAGCGTAATGCAATCTTAAGCCTTGTTCACATTCACTCAAAAAAATGGGAAAACATAATTCCACAAAATCTTTAGGCGACAGACAGTGATTCGCATTGTAAATTCGGCCTGAGCATACTCGCGTTTTGAAACATTTGGCCAAAGGCTGCCACACTAACACTTCACTCTCTGATATAGACATGATTATAAAATGGACTAATAAACGTGCAACCCTTACCTTAAAATAGGTTAATCCAAAATCTGCAATTCCAAACGACCACACTTATCGATTTTTTTTACTGACACACAATCACGTTCACAGGTACACAATGGTTGTAGCAATTTGGGCCCCCCAGCAGGAAATGATCACCAACAAGGTTGCTGTAGTTTTAATATCAACGAGAAGGTTTATCTTGTTTTTTGTTTCCAATGATTTATCTGAAAAACAAACCAATACAATCCGTTATTAGTCATGGTTATATACATTAAACATGTGCATTCATTCATTCATTCATTCATAAGACTTGCTAAAAACAAAAGGTTTCAAGTGTGCACACATAAATAAGACACTCACTCGAAAATAACAAAGTCATTTACATAGAAAAGAATTAATCTATATTCATTGCTCACCTCTTTTTTTAATATCGAAAGCGTCAAGGTAGTTAAAACCTATTCACTCCATATATATCTTCATTCTGAAACAATAATAAATACACGCCATAAGTTTATAAATTTCCGTGAAATAAATGGCATACATTTAACAACAACAACAATAAAAGTAATGGAACAACATGTACTCACCATATAATGAACTATAATGCTTTCAGCATATGTGGTCTTTGCCGCCAATGTCACTGTCACTGTCACTGTCTCTCTCTGTCTGCTTTCCCAGACTTAATAATGTTGTTTTTAAAAATCTGCAACAAACGAAATCCCCCAAAAATACCATCAGTCACTAACTTACTTTTCATGCATACACAAAATAACAATAAAACCAATCATGCCATAATTAACAATAATGAACCTACCTTAGCACAAGTATGGCCGCGGTTCACGTAATATTTTACAAAGAGCATAAGCAACTTGCATCCGTCACCTTCAAAGATGAACACGAGAATGATGAGTCTCTCTTACCCTCAGAACATATATGTCTCCTCAACAAGATGCAAAGTTAACATTTTACTTTTTTTTTTGTTCCTACGAGTAGGATGTCATGGAGCGCACAAGTCAGACCGATTCTCACAAGCTTTTGCAATCTCTGCATGAGTATTCGTGGGAATGCAATGATCAGCTTTTCGACAGAGCTGTATGTCCTTCATCGAGATATCGGGTAACACGTCTGGGTCAGATAACAGCCACCTGCATGTGAACAACAGGCTGTTATCTCTCTCTGCTGCGAGGCACGTACGATGATAAGACCTGTGTCTGTCTGGATCGCCGTGGGTCAGCCTCAATGCTTTCAATTCTCATTGCATTAAGCAAGTTCTCTCTCTGCGTGTGAGCCCTGACCAGTCAAGACAAATAATAATAATAATAATGCATAAGTGTTTTATTAACATCAAAGCGCATAACCTAACGTGACTTCAAATCTGGTTTCTTACTTTTTCCCCGTTTTCCTCAACGATCTCGAAAAAAAAAAATGACGGAAACCATGATTTCAGGTTTTCCATACCTACATTCCCGTAAACTGAACATCGACACAAATACATCGACATGCCCATCATAAAAATCGCCTCATTCGTTTTCCAAATAACGCGAAAATGAACACAAAAAAAACACCTTTTCCATAAGAAAACCATGTTTCCAGCTTTTTACCTTTTTCATGTCTATATCCACGTAAAGAGAATAAAGAGACGAAATAAATACTATCACACACGTCATTCTCACGTTTTCGGTTTTCCAAAAATCGTCAAAAATGTGAAAAACGCATGTTTTGACCCAAAACCCTAAGTTCACCTTTTCGACACCTACATTCCCGTAAAGAGCACGACGAGACGAAAAAAACGAATCCAAGCACGCCCTCCTAGCATGACCCGTTTTCCAAAAATCGGCAAAAATGTGAAAAACGCATTTTTTGACCCAAAACCCTAACTTCACCTTTTCGACACCTACATTCCCGTAAAGAGCACAACGAAACGAAATAAACGAATCCAAGCACGCCCTCCTAGCATGGCCCGTTTTCCAAAAATCGGCAAAAATGTGAAAAACGCATTTTTTGACCCAAAACCCTAACTTCACCTTTTCGACACCTACATTCCCGTAAAGAGCACAACGAAACGAAATAAACGAATCCAAGCACGCCCTCCTAGCATGGCCCGTTTTCCAAAAATCAGCAAAAATGTGAAAAACGCATTTTTAGACCCAAAACCCTAACTTCACCTTTTCGACACCTACATTCCCGTAAAGAGCACAACGAGACGAAAAAAACGAATCCAAGCACGCCCTCCTAGCATGAATCTTCCATTCCAAGGTCGCGGGGGCTCACAACTTCCTATGTAGTGCAGCTCCCCACCCCCTTACCACGTTTTTATTTTGGTGTGGATATACCCCGTCCATGGAAAAGGAGAGTTCACCACGAGTCCTACGACACCTCATACGTTTAAATCCGATTATTGGTTAGCGAGATAGTAAAAAGCCGATGACCTATTAGTTTTTTTTGGTTTATTTCAATATATATTAAAAACACTCATTAATAAATCATCATTTAAAAAGCCCGCCCTCTTACAAAACTCCTCAAGTGCGCATGCGTATAAAAAAACATTCATCGCCAAAATGTCAAAAAACAACATGTTTACCCCAAATGGCGTTTCCCAATTCCATCCATTTTTAAAAAATAACCTCACCGTCATCTAGAGCGGAAAAAATACCATCTAAACGACCCCTCACTCGACCCTACTCCTCCCCCACCACCTAACCCTTTCCCAACATAGGCATACATATTCAAGCACGAGCGCGACTTCAGGAAACCAACACTACCCCACTACTCGCGAATGACCTTTTAGTTTTGGTCTTTTAATCAAATAAAGAGCCTATAGGAAAGTAGGGGGCATTACTAGCAGTGCTAGGACACCCTGTATGTTCTAATCCCATGTTTGGTTAGCGAGATATCAAGTTCGGGGCAAATACGAGGAGGGTTCAAAAAGAAGTGGTGCAGCTCTGTCACTACCACACTACTTGCATTATCGCCACCCCTAAACACAGGAACCAACCAACCTACCATAATGCCTCTGTCAGTGTATTTGTAATTGAGATAGGATTTGAACAGGAAGCGGCAATGGCCTTAAGTTAGGTACCACCCCGGCATTTCTCTGGCGTTGAAGTGGCAAACCATAGAAAATCACTTTCAAGATGACTGAAGTAGGAATCGAACCAGCCTCTTCTCTGTTTTGCCTCACGAGGCTGAATGCACCACGATCCAGCTCTCAGACCAGTATTATATAAAATGCGTTCAAAAAGTAACGAGCCGGAGGCTGGAATGCGCAAACCGGTGACGACATCGGCTAATCGTGGCGTGTATAACGAGGTGTGGTTCCGACCAGAGCGTGGAAGGTCACATCCTGTCGCCAGAGGGCACGCATGCACGTCATGTGACGATACAGAGCGAGCAGCAGCATGCATTAATCGTCCAACGCTGCCAGTCGCAATGCAAACAGTGACATGGAGGCGTCAACCGAAGAGCAAAGAGGTATTGTTCGGTTTCTGACAGCGGAAGGAGTAGGGGGAATGGACATTCATCGCTGAATGTCACAAGTGTACGGCGAACACTGCATGTCCCTTGCAAGGGTCAAGGCTTGGCACAAGCGCTTCAGGAAAGGACGGGTGTCGTTAGCCGATGATGCCCGGTCTGGGGCACCCCACTGCATTACCGTTGACAACGTCCAGCTGGTTGATGCACTTATTACCCAGGACCGCCGAGTGACAGTGAACGCCATAGCCGCAGTGGTCGCTCCACGACAATGCACGACCTCATACGGCCAACACAGTCGCGGCACTCCTGCAGAAATTCAAATTGGAGGTTCTCGGCCACCCTCCATACAGTCCAGACCTCTCTCCCTGTAGTTACGCCATGCCTGGTCCCCTGAAAAGGGCTCTGTGGGGCCAACGATTCACCTCGGACGCCGACGTCCAGCTGTACGTGCGGAACTGGTTCACATCGCAGCCCCAGGGAATTTTATGAGACAGTCATTCACCGCCTCGTGTCTCAGTGGGACAAGTGCCTCAACAGCCAGGGCCAATACTTCTAACATACAGGTACTGGTTTCTGTAATTATGCCTCCGGCACGTTACTTTTTGAACGCACCTTATATTTCTTGGTAGAGCCAAGAATGCTAGTCCCTATGCAACGGGCCGGATTGGGAAGGGGAAGGAACAACAAAATTGTAAGCGTCTTTAAATACCGAACCACCACGTTGGGGTGGAAAATGCAGATTATTGTAATTGGTACCCCGCTCATCTCGGTGCTTTCTGGTCGCCATAGCACGTCCTTGGGTGCCCAACGAAATGTAAACTAATAGAATAGAATAGAATAGGATAGGCCGACATTTGTGTAATTTTGTTGGTGTTTTATTTAACTTCATTACGGAAGAATATAAGCCTCCGAGGCTAGGTGGCAGCGCGCCGGCCTCTCACCACTGGGTCCGTGGTTCAAATCCCGGTCACTCCATGTGAGATCTGTGCTGGACAAAACGGAGGCAGACAGGGTTTTCTCCGGGTACTCCGGTTTTCCCTGTCACAAATTTAATTCCAGCCACACTCCCCACTATCATTTCATTTCATCTGTCATTCATTGAATCATTGCCCCAGGGGAGTGCGACAGGCGTCGGCAGGTGGCACAGTTCATATCCCCGCTGCTAGATGGGGGCTTCATACATTCAATTCCCTGACCCGGTCTGTCGACTGGAAGCAGGCTGTGGATTTACACGGAAGACCATCCTACTGGGTAGTGTCCTGTCAACCACTTTACCGAACTTTCGTGAGTGCCTGTCTCCGTGACAGACTGATGACTACCAAGTTTCTTGGTGGGTCCCCTGAGTCCGGTGTTAGTTAGGCTTTTGTTTTAGGTCAGTGGTCCTTGAACCGTCTGAGGTATGTGTTGTTAGTACTAATGGCCATGCGAGGATACATCAAGATACTGTTTATTGACTGCGCAATTTGAGACGTGAGTATGTAACCACACTTCCGTAGATGTTGGGTGGGTTGCGTCTCGTCGGATATCAAACCTAGTCAAAATACCCTGCTTGCTTTCAATCGGTCAACACAACATCATTCTAATTACTGGAATATGTGAAAAGAACCTGAAATAAATTACATGAGATAAGATATATCTATTGAAGGAGGAGAACAACAAGAAAATGAAAAAGCAGAAGATGAAGAAAACTCGTCAATTGAGCATCATCAGATCCAAATATGCAAGTCAATTATCTCTACAAAACACTCCTAAACCTAGCCAAAGGCAATTTCTATCTCCCCCCCCACAAAAAAAAAAAAACACGAAAAGCCGAAAAATTATGACACTACGAGACAGTTGTATTGCCGGAAGCTTTATATGCCTCAGAAACCATATACCTGGGTGGCCACTCTAAAATTGCAGACATTGAGAAACATGAACGGAAAATTCTCCGGATAATTTATGGTCCCATGAGAGAAAAATTACAGTCAGTCTGAAGGACTAGACGTTATATCATTTCAAATGACGCATGCTACAAATGCTACACATGCTAGAAAGGCTCAGGAGGGCTCTTTCAACAGACTCAATTACCCATTAACTTAGGCTTCCCGCGCGGGCACCTCTTTAAGTGTCACCCTGTATTTGAGTCTGACATCTTTTACAACTCTTCAAGGGTCACACATTATTTAAATCTGATATCTTGCAAACCTCTTTAAGGGTCACCCTGTATTTGATTAAATCTAACATACTGTAAACCTCGTTAAGTGTCACCCTGTATTTTGCTCTGACATCCTGCACACCTCTTTAGGAGACACCCTGTATTCTTATCTGGCATCTTGTATATCTCTTTAACATTCTTGTGTGACATCTTGTACACCTCTTAGGGAGTCACCATGTATTCTCGTCTGACATCCTGCATACCTCTTTAGGAGACACCCTGAATTCTTATCTGGCATCTTGTATATCTCTTTAGTATTCTTGTCAGACATATTGTACACCTCGTTAAGTGTCACCCTGTATTCTTATGTGACATCGTGTACATCTCTTTAGGAGTCACCCTGTTTTCCTGTCTGACGTCACGCACTCGCCGTCTCCCAGGAGTAAACTCAGACTCGGTGCATATGCCCTGAACAACATGAAGACGTCATACACGCCGTAACCGTAACGCATAACGTTAGACGCAAGCATAACGACGAAGTCGACAAGATGATTTGAAATTATAAAATGGAATGTGGGTTAAGAGGAGAACAGCGGACCTCTACTCCTTCACTGACGCCATACGGAAGCGACGCCTGAATTTCTATGGCCATATCTACAGAATGAACAGTGACAGACTAACTAAGAGATTATTATTAGCCAACCATAAATTTAGGGAGAAACCCAAAAAGAGAACTGGTACGAAGCGGTCCACAGAACGCAAGATGCAACACCGTCCATTCATGAAGAGATTTTGGGAGGATAAGAAGGCGAAAACAACCAGGCCTGCCAACTAACAAGTTCAAACGCGCTCATCGAATGGGTATCACGACGAAAGAAGAAGCAGATTTAAAGCCGCCAGAGAGCTTAGTAATTGTGGTAATTTGTTGGTTGATTCCTCAGTTTAGGGGCTGCGACAACGCGGTCATGAGCCCCACTTTGGGTGAGTGTAGAATCTGTCTGATAACCGGTGTTAATTGTGATGGCACTATTAGTTTGTGTTATCTGTTGTCAACTAAGAATTACATACATTCAATTTTCAAGTAGTTCCTACTTTTGCTACCAAACGTCAGCGTCAACGACAACTAGTTCTGAACTTAGTTACTAGATGCCACCGCAGTTGCCTGATGGTGACGAACGTTGGAACCTAAGAGCGTTAGTCAAATCTAACCTATAATATTTAGCTTCATACAGGTGTAATTAATGGAAGGTTATTTTACATGCCATAAATCTATGACATGGGACCTCCGGCTTTACTTCCCCTCCGAAGGAAGGCACACTGAGGGAAGGGAAGAAAACATTACTAAGTAGGGTAGCAAAGGAAGCCAGCAGTTGGTCAAGAAAATGATTTTGAATAAAAAATTCTGACCGATTTAAATTCTTTTATGTTCGACACTGACTATTACTTGTCAGAAAACTGTACTATAATGAGGCTCATTATAACACTATTTTTCATTATGAAACAGTTTCTCCCAACAATCACAGCTCAAAAAACAGTTGTTTGACCAATTAGATAGTTAGATGCGCTGAGTTACACGGTCTTCTAATTTAAATTTCACTGTCTGGCCTAGTATCATAGTGGGGTAATCGAGGAGGCCATGGTCAAATACAAGGCATTCTCTGCGTCTCATGCGCTCTGTTCAGTACATAAAACTGGCGAAATCTCGACAGATATTTATGAATATTTATGTTCGAACATAAAATAGTTATAATAATTATCGTCGAACATAAACAGTCGTATGCAACTCGCCTATAATGGTAATTAAGACACTCGTATGGAAATTATAAAACTCGCATACGCTCGTTTTATAAACAAACTCGTGTCTTAATTATTGCCATTATACGCTCGTTGCATAATGTACTATTATTTGATTCTAATAATTTGCACACCTGTTTAGTGTGTGTGTGTTTGAAAAACAAGGCGCAGTGTAGGTACCATCGCGGCATTTGCCTGGCATAGAAATAGAAAACCATACATAATCACGTCTAGGACAGCTTATGAAACTCATGACGCTGAGTGATCCTCATTTCAGTCAATCAATCAATATTTATTGTCATTTAACAACTTATCGTTGTATTAGACTACGTCACATTGTTAAAAATACATTTTCAATTTACAATAAAATTACAAAGGTATGTATAATATATTACAAGTATTATTACCAGCTTACTGAATTCTATAAAATAAAATAAGAATAAAATAACACGAATACAGTAAGAAGAAGTTGATCATCTATAGTCCATCTGGGTAGAGTGGAATTTTCTCTTCAAATTCGACCAAAGTATAAATACTGCTGTTAATGAGCCATCGCTTAATGGAAGCTTTGAAAATGTTTATAGACTCCTGCTGTAGTTGTGTTGGTAGTTTGTTGAAGATTTTAATTCCATAGTATTTGTAGTGGTCTTGTGTTTTCTTTAACCTGACATGAGGTGTATCTAGCTGGTTTCTTATTCTTGTGGTGTGTGAATGCACATCCCTTCGATTTTTATATACACTTAGAATTTCTTTAATATACACTAAGCTATGGAATATGTATATTGACGTAAGAGTCATAATTCCAAGTTCTTGGAAGTGATTTCTGCAGGATTCTGTACTAGGATTGCCTTGTAGACATCTTATTGCCTTCTTCTGCCATCTGAAAACATCTTGTGCCCCTGTTGATTTCCCCCACAATATTATACCATAAGTTAAATGTGAATGGAAAAATGCATAGTATGCGAGAATCATCTGATTAGCACTAACTGATTGTTTGAGTCTTCGCAATAAAAATAAGACTCTTGCTAATTTTGTACATAATTTTTGTGTGTGAATGTCCCAGTTTAATTTAGAGTCTAAATGGATTCCCAACAACTTAACAGAGCTACATTCATGACTAATTGAAGCCAATTTGACTAAGTGAAAATAGATTTCTTCTGTTTTGTTACTGTTTAGAAATAGTTTGTTTACCTTTAGCCAAGAAGTTGATTCACCTAATAATTTGTTTCTTTACTCTTCAAGGCAAGTTAGGTCTCTATCACTTGTTATTACAGTGATGTCATCAGCATACAGTATTGACTTGGCATTTATATTACTAACAATGTCGTTTATATAGACCAGGAAGAAAAAGGCTCCAATGACTGAACCTTGGGCTACATCTGTATTTACAATGAGCGGAGCAGATTTTTGGTTGTCTATTACAACTATTTGCCTTCTCTTGTGGAGATAGGAGGTAATTAATGATAATTCACAATCTTTGACTCCATAATAGTGAAGTTTTTGTGTTAATATATCATGATCCACAGAATCGAAAGCTTTACTTAGGTCTAAGAGTGTGACAGATGTAATAAGTTGAGATTCAAATCCAGCAATCACTTCATCAACAACAGCTTCAACAGCTTGAACCGTTGACTTACCAGTTCTGAAACCAAATTGGGTACTATTAAACAACTTGTGCTCCTCAAAGAATGCTGATAATTGTTCTTTCATACACTGTTCTATTATTTTGGAAATAATTGGGACAATTGAGATTGGCCTATAGTTACTGGGGTCCATCATATCTCATTTTTTATGGACTGGAATTGTGATGGTGATTTTCAGACACTCTGTAAAAACTCCAGTAGTAAATATCCAGTTTATTAGATAAGTTAAAGGTAATACTATGATGTCTATTATTTGTTTTAGAATAAAATTCGACATTCCATAATAATCCTCACATTTTGAATTGTTTAGTTCTGAAACTATTTTCAGAACCTTCTCATATGTTATTTGTTTCCATCTGAAGGTTGGTGTGGGATTTTCATCTACCTTATGGTTTTCCAATTTCTCCATAAACTTTGTATGATGATTTTCATATTCCAAACTTTTGACCATATTTTCAACAGAATTTATAAAATATTCATTTAACACATTTGGCGTTATTGGTGTAGTGTCCTTGCTTTTATTTTTACCCAGTTCCTTGTTTATGATTAACCAAGCAGCTTTACATTTATTCTTTGCATTATTAATGAACTCATCATTCGCTCTCTTTTTTGCTGCTTTAATTTCCCCCCGATATAGTTTTTTATGTGATTATAGTTTTCTATATCCTGTGGGTCTCCTTTCTTTGCTTTAGTGTAATACATGATCTTTAGCTTCCTAATAACATCAAGATAAGGCGTATAACATTTGGTATTATTTTTACTTTGTTTTTGATCTGGAGTGTTAATTTTTTTTTCTTAATTGGGCAGCATTTATTTAAGGAAGTATGTATTATATTCATAAACTTATCAGCTGCTTCAGAAACATTGTTATAGCTCACAATTATGTTTTCCAAATTCCTGCTGGTCAACTCGTGCCTTAATCTGAGAAAGTTATTGTCGCTCAACATACTAATATACTTGACTTGCCTATTTTCTGGGAAGTGTCCTGTATCAATTTGAAATGTTAGCCAGAGGCAACTATGGTCAGACAAGAGAGATTTTGTAACACCAAAATTATAACCATTTGTCGGCACATTAGTAATAATGTTATCTAAACAAGACTTCTTTCTAGTTGGTTGGTTATTGATCAGATAAAAATCAAAAGATACAGAATTGTTTCTTTGCCAGTGATTCAATTAATACATTTATGTTAATATCCCCTAAACAATATATTTTATACTTTTGGAATTTTGCTAAGTTACAAGCAAACCTTTCCCATATGTTTATGAAGGCCTGGACATCCGAATCAGGTGTACGATATATGGAAATAATAATAAATTGAGCTCTTGTAAGCTTTACCCCAGCTACTTCAAAGAGCTGTTCTATACAGAAATCATTTAAATCCATTATTATACTGTCCATGTTTGTAGTTACTTTCTTGAATATAGCAACACCCCCGTTTGATTTATTTTTTCTACAAAAGCTAGTCATTACCTCATACCCAGATGGAATATAAATACTAACCTCTTCCTTCACAAGCCAATGTTCATTTACACACAAGATATCTATTGAAAGGGAATTGAGTAAGATTTCTAGTTCACCTAACTTATTTCTTATAGATTGTAAATTGATATGAAATATATTAAGCTCTTTCAAAACTTGTGAAGATAGCTCATCAGATTTGTTTTCAGTGATATTTACATCTATAGTAAGTTCATTCAAAATTAATAATTTGTCTGTAACATTATTTTCAACTCGGATCTTTGTACAAGGTTTCTGGTTTAAGGATCCGAGTTCCCTAGCACGTTTCCCTGCAAGGGCCAGGTAAGAGGTAGAGCTTTTCTCAATTTTGAGACATCGCTAATCTCCCTCCTGATAATGCAAGCCCTTCCTAGTGCTTCTTTCCCTTTGTGGTTAAGGTGCAAGCCATGCCTAGTAAACATTTCTCTGCTAAATTTGGAAATATCAATAACTTCACAATTTTTTAAATGTTTACATAAGCTATGAATTTGAGCATTAGTTTCACTTACAGCCATATTAACACAAGATTCCTTCATAAGATCATGTCTATAAGGTACATTAACAACAATTACTCGTGAATTATTCATTATTGAGAGCTTACCTTTTAAACTCCTGACTAATTTGTTACCTTCATTAGCAGCAACATCGTTGGTCCCTGTCACAATTACTGCATAATTGTCCTTTTCCTTTAGAGGATTGCAATTGGCAAGAACATCCACAGTTTTTGCACCTGGTTTTACTGATCCACACACTTGTATACAAGGATTATTGAGATTAGTCTTGATTTCTTCTGCCAAGCCCCTACCCTGGCTGTCTGCATACACGTTGACTGCTTCCCGTGAGGAAGTTGAATTATTAGTTTTCTTCTGTTGGCTCCTAGCACTGTGTTTGGTTTTACTATTGGATGATTCCAGTGAGAACGTGTCATTTGAAACATGTTCAAGCACTTGAAATTTATTGGAGCACTTCACTGTTGCACTTGTGTGCTTCACAACATACTCGTTTCGTCCCATTTGATTTGCATTAGGCCTAAAATTGCGACCTGTAACCTTTGTCCAATTCTGTATTTCTTTCTTGTCTTCTTCTAACGCTGCAATTCATTCTTTTAAAGATTCATTTTCAGCTCTCAAGGCCATTAAGTATTCTTGAAGTACATCTAAAATTTTATCTACGGATTCATAATTGTTTTGTTATTGTTGTTGTTGCTTAGTCTCCATGCTATTTCCGCTTTGTTTACATGCAACGCAGATCCACTCAATTCATGTTCGTTAAAATTGGACTTGATATTGATATTTCCACATCGAAAATGGTACCATTCATCACAAATTGTACATAGAAAACCGTTTTTCACTACTCTATTACATTTAACACACTTTTCGTCACAGCCGCCGCCATGTTATAATGTTCCTCAAGCTTGCCACGGTTGTTCAGTGGTTATCGTGTCTGTCTACCAAACCCAAGCTTGCAGGTTCGCTCCTGGCCGTGATAAGTAATTTTTGAAAGGCGGAAAAAATTACGACACGCATGTCATACGATGTTGGCATGTTAAATGACCCATTTGAATTCAGTAGGCCGTGTTCATAATGGCAAAATTAATCTCGGGATTTTTCGCCAACACAAAGTTTCTAATTTCTCTACTAGAAAGTACTATAGTGTCAATGAGCTTAGATATCTAACTTCCTTGACTTTCATAGCGATTCAAGGAGCGATAAAATTCGACATGGAAGTTGCCCTCTGGGCGTCAATTAACAAAGCTTGCACCCGGCACCCGAGGCCATACCATATTCTTCTTCCTCTCCTTTCGATTCGGCCATCTAAGGACCACGTCATTTCAACTGCTTCTTGCCGCATCGAGCTTTAACATCCTCCCAATATTTTTGCATTAGTTCTCGATGCTGTTGTTTCCTTTCTGCAGTCCACTTCTTGCCAGTTGGAAGCTTTGGCATTTCTTGGAAACATCGATGTGCTGTTAGTTTTTGTTTAAGGGTGGCACGTTCCCAAATATCGTTGCCTGTAATTCCCACTTCTTGTAAATCTTTGTCCACCTCAGTGAACCAAGCTCCCTTGGTTTTCTTTTTGAGGAAGTAGGTGAAAATTCTATTTGTCAATCGTGCTGGGTTCATTCTTGTTATATGATAGTAAAAGGCAATTCTCCGTTTCCTCATGGTATCAGTTAATTTTTCCACATGGGTGTAAAGTTCGTGGTTGTGCCGTCTCCTATATTCCCCATTTTCTTTTACCGGACCCAAGATTTTTCTTAGAATGTTTCTTTATTTCACTTCCAGATTCTCTGTTAGTCCCTTGCGATGCATTGCAAGGCACTCTGCAGCATACAAAGCCTCTAGACGGATGACTGTTTGGTAGTGTCTTAACTTGGCATTTGTAGATATGGATATTTTGTTGTAAATGGCCTTTGTAAGATTATATGCCATTTCCATTTTCCTGATTCGTGACTCGAAAGCTGCCTTCTCGGAGAGATTGGAGTCCATACACTCACCCAAATGTTTGAACGCTTTCGTGTTCTTGATTTTCCCCTGTCCTACATCTAGCTCTTTTGGCGCTAGCTTGATATTAGTGATGAATTCTGTTTTTTTTTCTTCAAAGGAGATCTTAAGGCCCATTTTTGCTGCTTGAAACTGGAGTTAATTAATTTAGGCTGCGGCTGCGTCGAGGAAATCTGAAAAATTGCGACGTCATCTGCGAATGCCAGGCAGTCAACTATCAGGTTCTGTTTCTTGTAGCCCAATCTGACTCCATTTTCAGACTTGTTAATGTTCATTACTTTTCGCCACTGCCGGATGACTTTTTCGAGCACACAGTTGAAGAGCAAAGGTATAGTCCATCTCCCTGTCTTACACCATTCTTGGTTTCGAAGGGCTCTAAAATTTTCCCCCTGAACTTCACTTTGGAAGCAGTGTTGGTTAAGGTTTTCTGAATAATTGCTCTTGTTTTGTTGTCTCCAGTCCTAGATCTTTCAGTATTTCAAATAGGGTGGGTCGATCGATAGAGTCATAAGCCTTTTTGAAGTCGATGAATGTCACTACAAACTGTTTGTTTCTAAGCTTCAGATATGAAAGAATGGATTTAAGGTTCAAAATCCGTTCGGCACATGACCGTCCCTTCCGAAATCCCCCTTGATATTCCCCTAATTGTGGATCCAACTGTTCCTCTGCTCTAATTTGAAGGGCTTTTGAAAGGATTTTGTAGCCTATGTTATTGCAAGGAGGGAGATGCCACGGTAATTGTTCACATTCGTTCTATCACCTTTTTTGTGAAGAGGGTGAAGCAGAGCTGATGTCCAATCAATAGGGAGTTCCTCCTTTTCCCATATCTCACTTATTATTTCTGTTAGCTTATCGATAGCTACGTCGCCAGCATGCTTCCATAATTCGGCGATTAATGAATCCTCGCCTGGTGCCTTATTGTTTTTAAGTGACTTAATGATCTGCATAACTTCTCCTTTGGTTGGTGGTGTAGAGTCCGGGTTTATATTTGGATTGTCTTCAAATGAGAATGAGGAGCCTGGGCTTCCACAGTTAAGGAGAGTCTCAAACAAAATTTACCAGGATAGTGCAATTGGCCTTGTCATTATAGGCAGTTTTTCCCTCAGGATCTTTGAAGTGTAGGCTAGGTGGAGTGTATTTAGTGAGATTCTGTCTGAAGGTTCTGTAGAAATCTCAAGTGTTGTTCTTCTTGAAGTATTGTCGAATCTTTTCCAACTGACTTTTGTCGTATGCACGTTTTACCCCATGTATGGTTTTTGCAGCATGTTTCCTCACTAACAGAAAACTCTCCCAGTTATCTGAATTCTTCTGAGAGTTCCACCTCTGCCATACTAGTTGTCTCTGCCTTATTGCTGCTTCACATTCACTGGTCCACCAGAGATGTTTCCTTCTTTTTGTTAGCGGGACTATCTCTTTAGCTGTTCTCACCATGCCATCTCGTAGTTGTTCCCAGTTCTGTGGATCCAAAGTTTCAAGCTTCTCAGTAAACTCGTGATTCAAGTGTAGCTTCTCTGTGTCAAACCTGTTGATCTCTCTTCGGCAGACCCTCCTGGTATTTCTCTGAAGAAGTTTAACCTTGATTTTGGAAAGGTAGTCATCAAAATCAAGATTTATCCTTCTCAGGACTTTTACATTCTGGATCTCTCGGTGTGCCTTGTGTGAAATAGCGAAATGATCGATTTGGAATTCACCAAGTTTTGGATTTGGAGAAATGCACGTTTTCTGCTTTCTTGGCAGGTGTTTGAAAGCAGTAATTTCATAACAAGGTTGAACGCCTTACAGAGCTCCAGAAGTCTCTCCATTGCGGTTGGTTCTGTAATGAGCTGAGTAACTTCCTGAAATGTTTCGGAATTTTCTTTCACGGCCAAGTTGAGCATTGAAATCACCAAGCAAGATAATCATATGTTTGTCCGGAATTTTAGCCATTATATCCTCCAGTTCTTCCCAAAATTCATCTGTTCCTTCTCTGTCTTTTTTGTTTGCCTCATTAATTGGCGCATGCACATTAACCATAGTATACATTTTGTTTATGCATCGGAAAGTGAGGATTGCAACTCGGCTGTTAGGAGAACTGAAATCTATAACCGAGTCCAAAATTCTTCTATTTGCAATGAAACCCGTGCCACTGTATTTTGGGATGCCATATTCAACCATCTCTGGAGTTGGACGTGTTGACGGTGAATGATAACTTGTGACAGAAGCTAAATAATGCCAGGTAGTTGTGGCGGTAATGTCATTACTTTATATCTAACCTATGTACATTGACCACTTACTCGTGTTCCTGGATGTATCCCATAAAGGCCATAGACTTTGCTCTCCTGATGGTGACAAATAGATGGCTCGAAGTCT
Organism: Meconema thalassinum; assembly: GCA_946902985.2. NCBI lineage: Eukaryota > Metazoa > Arthropoda > Insecta > Orthoptera > Tettigoniidae > Meconema > Meconema thalassinum. Next base: position 298,748,362 of record OX336396.1, on the reverse strand, counting down.
GACCTTTGTGACGAGGCTTATGGCGTTACTGTTTTATCCCAACGAACATCAATCATTTAGGTTGTGTCAAAGAGCAGCGTACGGGAATAATCGCCAACTATCGAGCTAATAATCAGAACTAATGGACGCGTTGTGATATACGGGAATACGGGGGTAAGTCGGTAAGTGTACCAAAGTTGTTATTAATTGGTATTAACCCTTTGGCAGTCGCACCTATATTGAGGGGAGATTAAATAGCCTATATTAATATTTAAATATATGGCATAAATAATGATAATTTTCTGTTTTATTTTATTTTGATAAGTCAAGATTTCTAATGTCCAAACATTGTTTTAAATGACACTGGTTGGTTCCTCAGTATTGGGTCTGCGACAACGCGGTCATGTAGCCCTGTGTACTTTGGGTGTATGTAGAATCTGTCTGATAACCTGTGTTAATTGTAATGACTTTATAAGTTTTTTATCTGTTTTTAATCCATGTAAGGACTGCAAACATTCAATTTTCAAGTAGTTCCTACTTTTGCTACCAAACGCCACCGTCAACGACAACCAGTTCTGAACCTGGTTACTAGATGCTACCGCAGTCGGCTTCTGGCGACGAACGTTGGAACCTAAGAGCGTTAGTCAAATCTAACCTATAATTTAGCTTCACTCAAGTGTAATTAGTGGAAGGTTCTTTTACATGCCATAAATCTACGACATGGGACCGCCGGATTTATTTCCCCTCCGAAGGAAGGCATACTGAGGGATTTTAACGCTCTTAAAAAATCCAGCGGCTTCGGCCGGGTTTGAACCCGCGACCTTGAGCGTAGAAGCTCAGCATGCTACCAACTACGCCACCGAAATTGCTTTAAATGACACTAAGAGCTCTCAGGGTCCAGTTTAGCAAAGATGTAAAGTTAACATATTTTGACAATTGTGCCAACATTTCAAAAGCTAGAGCACCAGGAGAAGTGTCGATATGCGTGTTCTAAAAAGATATATCACATTGAAAAAAAAACATTACTTCCGTCTAAAAAAACAAGCAAAAACGCTTGGTTTCAAAAGGGAATATTTTCTACAGATTTAGATAAAATTAAAGTTTAATGGATTTACTAAAATTTTTAATTATTTTCTTCAATTTGTGGGAAGCAGATTTTTTCTTTTCAAAATGGAAGTAGGTGTTCCGATTTTGACACTAGCCCTAGTGTTATGGCTCCTTGAGAGTAGATGTGAACAACTTGTATGGCGCTGTTGAGGATCCAAGCCTCCTGATTATCTCCCCCAACTAGACCATCCATGTAAGAAAGAAGACTTGATACTAACATCGGGCATTGGCTTCATAGCTGCCAACTTTGTAGTTTGATCTCTCAGGAAATTTAAAGTAACTAGGCAGTCTGCACATACATGGTTACAGTTTAAGATCCACTACACGGGACTGTTCTGCCGAGCCCATTTTCCCTTGTCTAACCCTTTTTAGGGCAGATTATTGAAGATATTTTATTGTTATTATTAAAAATTTAATTTTAATTATTTTAGCCTAATATTAATTATTAGTTTTAAATTTTGTTTTCATTATCATTTTAATGTTTATATTTATCTTAAAAATTTCAATTTTCAAATTATCCTTAAAAAGTAAGTTTATAAAATATTTTAATTTCAAATTTTATTAGCTTATTTATTTTTATTTTTTACAACCATATTTATTTTAATTCTGATCTTTACTAACATTTTTTTAAATGTTGAATTAAAATTTGTTTTATTAAAATTATATTTTTAATGAGGTTATTTATTTAGCGTATGCTAAATTTGACAATCGTTTGAAATGTATTTTACATATAATTGCTATTAGAAAAAAAATATACATATTTATATAGATGGATATAAAGTATTACAGACTAACTAGGAGGCACGCATACACACACACACACACACACACACACACACACTGCTGCAGATTCTGATATTTCATCACAAGCTGATGTCTAGTCCTTCCAACCAAGTGAGTGCCGCAGCGGTTACTTGACGTAGCTCCTCCATAGGCCCAGTGAATGCTCGTAGAGGACATTCTTTCACGATGTGGCTGACGGTTTGCACTTGAGCACCACAGTTGCAGGAAGGAGACTCCAACCACCCCCATTGGTGTAGCGCAGAAGCAGTTCTTCCAACGCCGCAGCGTATCCTGTTTAATCTGGTCCAGATGGTGCGTGGGAGGTTGAACCCAGGAGGTTTTGCTGTTGGGTCATCGATGTTGATTAGACCATGTGGGTGTAATCTGGTCCATTCTTGCTTCCGTGCTTCGTCAGGTCTAGAAGGTATGTCAGCTTGATTCCTGGCCGTCTTCCAGGCAGGTTTCCGGGATTTCAGTCTCGCTACGTCGTTTTCATCTGTATCCTGGTGGATGGGATGTGAGCTGTTCATCATCACCTTAGTCCATAATCTGACAAGGGCATTTTGTCGTCTGATGTGAGGAGGTTGAATGTGGCTCAGTACGGGTAACCACTGCACAGGAGTAGAGTGCAGGGTGCCAGATATGATTCTCATTGTGTGGCGTAGCTGGACGTCGACCAGACGAGTATGGGAACTATTCAGCCATACAGCAGAACAGTATTCAGCTGAAGAATATACAGAGAGTTTAGCTTGTATGTAAAGGAGACCCTCGCTTGCCCGCTTGCCCGCTCGCCCGTGGCGCGAGCCTGTGTCCCGCCAGGCACTTTGCCGTTATGCGGCGCTCGCACGGCACTGAGTCATTGAGTATAGGAATTTGTACTTACCTAATTCACAGCTGGTGCTGAAAATGTTCGCCATTCGCTGGCACCTTTTTATGAAACTGGCATTTACTCTCTGAAGTTCCTCAGCACCGATTGACTGTATTTCAGCTGTAATATAGTCTTTAATCTCATTTATAGTGTGAGGGTTTCTCGCATACACTCTATTTTTAAGCGTCCCCCACAAATAAAAGTCACATGGTGATAAGTCTGGGCTTCGCGGGGGCCACACGTTCCGACTTGTAATCCTCGTACTGAAAATGCGACGCAATTCTCTCATGGATGCTTCGGCAGTGTGAGCAGTGGCAGAATCTAGTTGAAAGTAACTTGGCAATCGCTCTCCGTAAGTCAGTTTGTCAAAAAATTGGTCAAGGATCACATTGAAGTGCAAATTAAAGTACAAATTCCTATACTCAATGACTCAGTGCAGCGAAAGCGCCGCATAACGGCAAAGTTCCTGGCGGGAGACAGACGCACAACGCGGGCGAGCGGGCAAGCTAGGGTCTCCGTTACATACAAACTAAACTCTCTGTACTAGTGCTAAAGCAGTTGTTCACAGTGAGTTTGTATCTGCACCCCAAGATGTTCCAGCTAGTCTACCCAGAAGGTTGTTACGACTTTTTAAGGAGATGAAGAGATAATATTTGGATTTCAGAAATATGAAAACTTCCACTAGAAAATATCCCTGAAAGATTCAACCTTCACCATCTTTGACAATATAAATTGTACTTATAGTAGGTGGTTAATATAGAGACCACTAACCTATAAAGGGTTAAATGACTTTTAGTGCAGATGACCTCGCTGTTCTGCCCTTTAAAGTAACAGTTACCAACTAAAAAGTGAATTTTTCAGTGACCATTGGGATGGACCCTCTCTGATTTCTCTGTCCTCTCTGACCTTTGTAGGCCCACATCCTTGCTTGTGCTGCTCATTCTCTATCGCTGCATCGCAGTTTAGATTAACACGAGTCTTCCGCTATGTTTTACTCGTGCTTCCCCGACAAGTAACCTCGTTGTAGTGTGTAATTACTCATTGATTTCAACTTCGTCACTGTCGCAGCTGACTGTCCATTCATCCTCATTACCTTGCCCTTATGGCAGCATAATTGTTGAACGACAGTCTGATTCAGCTACGATAAGATGTTGACGGCCACACAATACGATTTGTGAACAATTCAAGTGCTTTCGTCAGTCACTGGTATATTGTTGAAAGCGCTCTAAATGTAACTGCAGTAAATATTTCCTTTGAATGTATGGCTCGTCAATCATCACGTAGCTCGTATGGAAGCCAAGTCAATATGGGCGTACAAACAGTGGTCTTATTAAGCAACTCATGTTTGAAGTTTAAAATAGCTTCCTACAGTAATATCAAGACTTCGATAAGCAAAGTGGAACTACAAGCGTTTGAGGGAACAGAGATTCAACAGAAACAAATGAAAGGATATTATTAATAACTAGCAACCCGCCCCGGCTTCGCCCGGAAACAGTTATGAATGCAAGGTGATAGGCTACTTTTAACCGAGGCCTTATAATATTTCCTTGTATACGACAGTAGCCGTTTTTCCTCCAGCAGTGAACATGATAGCTAGCTCGTAAACTGTCGCCTCAGTAATTGAATGGAGATTAATGGAAAAAATGAAAACGTAAAAACACTTAGAGTGGGCGATGTATTGAAGATAGAAATATGCTCTTGGCGACATTATTGTAGAACATTGCATTCTCAACAATTCTTACACTCATAGTATATAGATATTTTTAACGGTTTGCCAAGCGTATGCTTAAAAGTGCACGGACGCTAGTTTTTTCGACTTTTTCCTTTGATCATATAAAGTATTTTCTGCAGAAACCTTCCTCGAGATATTAGTACATAAGGTGAAAACTGCATCCAAATCCATTCAGTGGTTCTCGAGATTACCCGTGATATTCAAGAATCGGGGACTTTGTTTTATACTAACAAGGGTGTGTAAAATTATTATCTGGTTGAAATTTAGTACACAATATTCCTGCAAAATTGTACAATGACGTAGTAAAAACCGCACGGGCCACTTTCAATTTTGAACGCCAATATTGAACGCCGAAAACCTGCCGGGCGACGGCCTGAGTGATGAGGTGGGAAGAGGTAAAGCTGACCTTGAATCCTAGCAGCACGCGATGGCCACGGGAGCTATTCCAAAGTTGCTCCTTTCAAATTCATATGCTTGAAAGAGTTAGAGTATGGGATTTCAGAAACATACATTCAACTCTGAACTTAAACACAAACTTAAACAAGCTCATCATGCTGAAGTCACAACTCGACCGAAGCACGTTCATTGTGATGCATGGAAGAAAGCACACACTGAATGGATGAAAATCTAATGGGCTCGGAATAAGGCAAACTGTTGATATCTCATTGTTGTTAGTGAACCTAACAATGAGGAGAGTAATTTATTTATTTTCCGTGTCCGAATCAAATGACATTTTGCCAGTAAGTAGCAACAGTTACAGCATTAGTATTTTCAGCCATACGATCGTCTTTTGAACATATGTCCTCCATCAAGGGGAAGATCCGCAGGTGTTCTGGATCTTGTAACCTCCTGCAGTCGCAGAACTCATCATTGTTGACGAGCATGTTCCATTTCTTGAGATTGTTCTTGCAGCGTGAAACCCCCGTCCTCAGCCTGTTCAATGATTTCCAAATTCCATATGGCAAGTTGTGACCAGGTACCATCTTTTCTGATAGAGGAATAATTGGGTCATTGAGTTCTGTTTTCCATATTTTCACACGGGCAGCTTCTTATGAGACTTCGAGGGCTGTTACTCCCCTCAAGAAGCAGTTTCTGGACTTAAGTCTCTGTCGGGCTGGTTGTTGGCCGAAAAGTGGATGCCTTGAATCGGTTTCTTTCCCTTTCTTCTGAGATGCTGCTGCTACCATTGTTCGGACATAAGGTGGTGAGATTCCAATAAGAGGGTAGATATTCTGAATTGGTGTTGGTCTAAGACATCCAGACACACTCCTGGAAATCTCATTCAGAGCTATATCCCCGTCTTACGAGAGTAATAATAACACTCGTTATAAACCAGTTAGTCTGAGTTGCTAAGAAAAGGCCCAAATACAATGTCCTAAATTATTACTCAACAGACATGACCACTCCAAGGAGGCCTCCAAATTGATATGTGTCGTCAAGTCATTTCTATAGCTCGCAGTTGTTCGTATAATTGATGTGCAATGGAGTACGACTAATAATAATCTGATTAAAAAAGGAAGAATCAAATAACAGAATTATACAATTTGAAAAAATATATCATGTGTTATACATTTTTTGGGAATTGAAATATATTGAAAAAGGGCGGATTATGTCCGAGTTGAGCTGTGCAGAGCATGACAAAGTGCCTGGTGAAGTGTGATTTATGACGCGGGCTTGTCAAATGTTTATATTGATACTGTGCGCAGAGCAAATATTGTGCTTGCGATTTTAAAAGAGGAACCCATGACATCCAGTGTAAACAATCTGAGTTTCTGTGTGTTCACATAGGTAATTAAAAATGACAGCCTGCAATGCAGTAGTTAATGACTTAGGCACATCTGAATCCTTAGACCAGGTTGTCTCACCTAAGATTGAGAACCTCCATTGACACTGGACGTCGCGTGACGTCACTGACAGCAGACCTTATTTTGGCTAACAAGACCGACGTATTATAATTGTTCTTAGGAAACCGGGACGTGTGATAGGCTCAAAAATATCAATTTTTATTTGTCAGCTTAAAGAAATCTCCCATCTTTCCTGAAGAATTTGGTGTATCAATTATTGTGCTGAAGCGATATTTCATGCAATAAAATTAGGATTAAACATAATGTTTTAAGGCAATATTGTAGCCGCTAGTCAAACATTATTTTTGTGTTTTCCGTAAGTCATATGTTTGGTAACTTCACGTACCATTTTCTCAGAAACTATCTGACCAATGTATTTGAAACTCGGTATACTCTAAGAAACTATATAGATCTACTAGTGGGAGTAAATTTATTCAGGTATCTTGATTAGTTCATGGAGCTCAGCTCGAAAAGCACTGACAATTTTACAGAAAATGTCAGTTTTCCAAAAGGATGTAAAAAAAAGATAACCCAGCTCCTGTAAACGATAAGGCAATACTTTTACCTGAGTAGGTTAAACATGGTTGAAATATTATGCATGCAAAGTTTGATGCGTCTGGTTAGAGTATTTGCTCAGAAAAAGGGACATGAGTTAAGGGAATATTTAACAATATATTGATTTAACATTGTTTTTGTATTGCTCCCTCTGACACAAAATATTCAACATAGAAGTTTCAAATTCTACCCAAATAATGACGAATGTACTCTGAATACACCAAAAGAAAATTCAAGGAAATATGTATTGTAGTTTCTGAGATATATAACTAAACATTGGAAGCTATATTATTCTATCGATTCATACGTCCAGTTTCGCTTGTACGGCTGGTGTACAACGCAGCGGTATATACTGATGATTGATGAGCGTGTACGATGTTTATGAGTTACACTTCAACACAAATCTCTACTTAGTATAAAACAAAGTCCCCGATTCTTGGATGTCACGGGTAAACTCGAGAACCACTGGATGGATTTTGATGCGGTTTTCAACACTCTGTAAAGAATATCTCCAGGAAGGTTTTTGTAGAAAATCATTTATTTATGATCAAAGGAAGCCAATCAGTAACGATTTCAGTGAAAAAAAGTCGAAAGAAAAACCAGGCGTCTGTGCGGTTTTTAAGCTTACGCTGGGCAAACCGTTAAAAATATCAATATACTATGAGTGTAAGAATTGTTCATCATGAAAAGTTCTACAAAACATGCCGGAAGGGCATATCTCTATCTTCAATACATCGCCTACTATAAGTGTTTTTAGATTGGACGGAAGGGGGATTTGAGTTTCATGCACCTCGCCTTTCTTAAATTACGTCTGACAAGAATTCGTTGCACATGCATCTCCATGATAATATAATTAATAGTCCAGTCAGTGATTTTAACTCATCATGCTGAGACGTAAAACGGATATCGGTCGTAGTTCGTTGACATCGAAAATAAAGGCGTTTTTCACGTAATGCATTCATAACTGTTCCCGGGCGAAGCCGGGGCGGGTTGCTAGTATATATATATATATATATATATATATATATATATATATATACTGTATATTCAATATATACTAATTAAGCCTAAGTGAACAGGATCTGAGGATGAGCGCTTGACGTTTGAAACATGTCATTCAATTAAGTAGCCCATTGTGTTCATAAAGAGTGTTAGTTTGTAGGTTATGTAAATACTTGTTTCCCGCCAAATGTAATTGGGCACAATTCGTGTTGACCTACTGAAAAGCTTTCTCTCACTTCAAACAAGTAATATGTTTCTTTGATGCAACAATAGTGTTATTTATTGGTGGTAATAATAATAACATGGAACACAAATGAAAAAGAAGCAATAGAATACAGAACAACTAAATTTAATCAAGCACAAAGACTTACCTGACCAACCTATAAAAGAAATCTCTTTCGATAAACGCTAAGCTGAAACACTATAATTCCATAGTTAAACCAGAGGCAACTACTTATGCTAGTGAAACTCTATTCAAATTGAATGTAAAATCTACAACAGACAAATTACTGAAAACTGACAGAAGAATTATTAGAACAATTCTTAACAAAAAACACCAAGTTGATGGAAGTAGTGGAGTAAGGCGGTTTCTAACCCACAAGGTGCTCAAAAAGTTAGTACACACTTTTTTCTTATTCATATCACTCGAACCCATGGTCCGATTTTGACAAATGAGGTGTCGTTGGACTCGGACTGACGCCCTCTTTCCAATGGACCATTCATTTCAACCCCTAAATAAAACCTACCCCTACTAGAGGGTGAAATTGTAATCTTTTTAGTGAATGTCTCTTTTCAAATGCGACATGTGTAAGGTGCGCTGCTAAAATGAACTTAAACGTTGTTGCTCATATAGCGCATGCGTTTTTCTGGAAGCCGCTATGGATTAACATTTTTGTTTTTGTTTTATACGCATGCGCACTTGGGATTTTTGTAAGAGGGCGAGCGCTTTGAAAAAAATGATTGATAAGAAGGGGTTTTGGTGATGAGGAGAGAGCCAGATAGTCGCCTACTTTCTTACGAAGTTTGCCGATATCTCTCGAACGCAAGGTCAGATTTGGACGTGTGACGTGTCAAATCGCTTGTCTTAAAACCCTATATATGTTATTAATAGGTTAAAGTTTTGAGAATGAGGGAAACAGTCTTTTTGGGGGGTAAAACCATGATTTTAGACTTTTTCAGATATTTTACGAATGCATGGTCGGATTTGGTCCTATGACGTGTCAAATGGCTTGTCTCGAAACCCTCTTTATTTTGGTAATAGGTTAAAGTTTTTGAGAATGAGGGAAACAGAATGTTTTTGGGTAAAACCGTGATTTTAAACTTTTTGCTATATCTCGCGAACCAATCATGCTAGAGGCGTGTACGACGGGTCCAAGGACTCGGGGTGACGTCCTCTCTGCTATGGACCACTCGTCATATTTTTAAAAAATGTGGAAACTCGATTTTGGGGTAAACACGTGTTTTTTGTGATTTTTGCCGATATCTCACGAACCAATAACGCTAGAGACGTGTACGAGGTGTCCTAGGACTCGGGCTAACGCCCCCTTTCGAGTGTGGTAGATATGTTTTCCAAAAAAATAATTTGCAAAGGGCCTAACGCCATACATGTTGAAAAAAACTTTTTTTCTTTACCTATTTATAATGTTCATGAAGCGTGGTGGTTGAGAGCGACTATACTGCTGGGTGTGTGTGTGTTTCAACGAACCTGTCGCTGACCACAAGGACCATGCTTAATAGAACTGTTAATATCTCGCTAACTAATAATCAGAGAGGGTCAAGTGGGGTGTCATAGGACTCAGGATGGTCAACCCTTTTCCATGACCAACGAATTTACCCAAAAGATCTAAAACAGCAAGATCATTGACCAATGATTTTATAAACTAATAATCAGAGAGACTCAAGTGAGGTGTCATGGGACTCAGGATGGTCAACCCTTTTCCATGACCAACGAATTTACCCAAAAGAATCAAAACAGCAAGGTCATTGACCTAATATTTTATAAATTAATAATCAAATATGTGAGGTGTCATCGGACTTGGAATGGTCAACCCTTTCCCATGGCCAATGAATTTACCCAAAATACCCAATACATCAAGGTCATCGACCTGAGATTTTATAAACTAATAATCGGATACGAACATGTGAGATGTTTACCATGTGTGATGAAACATAGCTAGGTAGAGAAAAAATTAGTGTAGGCTACATGTATGGTGACTGACAAGTCTTTTACCATTGAAACTTGTTTTTCAGATCAAACTGCAGTATAGAGAGAGTATAGGTTGCAGGTATGGGTTAATAAATGACGAACGGTGTACACAAACTCTGATTTATCGATTCAAGAATTAAGAGTAGACTATCTTTATTGAGTGGTTAAAGAGGATAGCTAAAACACAAAAAAAAAATGCTCAGTGGTTACCAGGGCAAGATGGTCGCTACACACAACAAGCTTTAAATACTTGAGGCTAATAATCTATACACACACACTCGCTTGTTCTAAACTAAACTGTGTTGCTGCCAGTGCTCAGACAGTAGGCTGATGACAAAATGCATTGCTAACAGAAATATAATCATTTTTCGGTTGTATAATGTTACCAGCTATCCATTTTGTGTTGCAGTGTTAAGCACTTTTAGCTCTTGTACTGGTGGTCTTAACTCGATTTCCAGGTCTGAGGCCTAGAACGAGTCAAACTAAGAAAAAGGGCATGGTCGTGTAGTGGTTAAGCTGTTAGCCTTTTCACCAGGGTTCGATTTCAGGTTAATATGCATGTCATAAACATATTAAACAAAACAAAACAGAGATAACGTTTAAAACTGATTACATTTGTGTCTTTTCAAATTATTACTTGGATTACAAATACAAAGGTGAACAGGCTTTTATATACAGTTAATGCTGTCTATCACACACTAGACTGTAAGAAAGCCAAAAGAGCAAAAGGCGTAGGTAGAGCAGTGGTAAAATTGTTATATGTAGAGAACTACCTAGCGGATTTATGAACTGGAAAAGCTATATCGCATAAACAGTGCAGGATACAATCCAGCAATCAAATTTGTATCTTGTGGAACAGAGAAAATGCACTTTTACCTTGATGGATAGCAAATGGGTGCAGATGAAAGGCCTATGCATTAGCCTACCATAGGGTTATAACCACGAGGTGGAGGTGTGATTTCTATATTTTATTGTTTAGAGACATGGCTTTTTAGTAACCAGTAGAATTAGTATTTTGTAAATATTCATTTTTGTAATTGTAAATAGTGGAAACATTTTTTTCTAATAGTAAATGTTAAATGTATAACTAAAAGTTATTTGGGATAAGTGTGCATTTCAAGGATAAATAGCGTGGTTGTATTTGTTTTTCAAAGACAGGTATGGTTGTGTGAATGTATGACTATAGATAGAATGATAGAGAGAGAAAGCTTGTGTGTGTGTGTGTGTGTGTGGGTAGCATTGATTGTTCAACCAAGGCAAACACGGCAAGGTAGGATAGTGGGGTAATTAATGTATATAGCAAATGGTAAATAGTATACTGTAGTTTTTTTACAATTGTGTTTTTTAATGCAGCGGTAGATAGGTGTTATTTTGTTAAACAATCTTACCTACAGTAGTAGTAGTAGGCCTATACGTTTTTGGAAACAAACAGAAAGAGAATGCACTATTGCCATGGCCAAGCACTTCCATTAAGGTGATTTCAAGAAAATTTAAATCAGCAAATGTGTGTTTTACAAAACTAAACTTTCAGCATGGACTAAATCATAAACGTGAAGTCTGTGATATGGAAAAAATAGGAAATCCATGTTTCCATATCAACACAATTTAAAAACTTAAAACTGACATTTAAAAAATGTAAATGGGAAATTGACAAATGTGTAAACAACAAAATGGAAAATTCTTGTTTCCATATCGTGAAATCCAAAAACTTTAAACTGACATTTTCAAATCGTGTACATGGAAAATTGACAAATGGCAATGTATGAAATTTGAAAATGAAAAAAATGACCAAATAGCTATCATTATTTAAAAAAATAAAAAACTGTCGTGTTCTATCGTTAAAGTGTGAATCAAACCACATCTACTTATTTGGATCACCCGAGACTGAGTAGACCTGTTTTAGTCCTAATATACTTTTAAAATTTTATGTTAAAGCTCAAATTGAACTCAAGAGCTTTAGAATGCCAGCTAACTATTATAACCGTTACGTCACAAAGACAACTTTACACTACTCTTATGAACGATAATAAGAAAAAGAATAATAAATGTTGAATTTTTTTAAAGGATGAACATGGTGACACTGTTTCTGTTGCACAGTCTGCTAGCTACTAGCCAGCAGCTGGGGTCTTAGAAAACGATACAGTTGACATTTTGTAATGAGATGTGACATGTTTCGAAGTACAGTATTATGGATTGCTGTTGAGTAAAAACTAATCCTGTACAAGGAAGCAAGGGTTCGAACCCCTTACCTAACATTACTATTGCCTGAACATGGCTTGACGACACTGTATTATTATGATACTCGGTACACAAACCATAGATAGAGTGTATTGTTTAAGATCACTTTCTTTCTGAACATAGGTGGAGACTGTTGGTTAACAATGGCATTAATATAGTCGGACGTGGGTACAGCAATTAAGAAAAAACAGACAATACCCATACAATATTTTTATTTATTTAATATAAGTACTTGTACAATAGTAACATTCAAAATACATTTATTTTTTCTCTATTACTATTTAGTCCTTTTTGATTCTCTTGCATATGAAGTGTAGATAACCTTGTAGTTCAGCCCCTTAAAACAACAACAACACAATCTTTTGCATAGTATGTGATGTTGATGACTCTTGAGATGTGGAAGATGGATTAAACATAACTTTTACAGCAGGGGTTAAATGTTGCTCAATAAACACTGCACTATTTTGAGTAGCAACATTTTTTTCTTGTACTAGCTTTTTAGCATTGTCATGATTATTTGTTGACACCAACAGTGTTTCATTTTTGTACACCACATTGATGATCACTCACACTTAAAACCTTACCATTTCTACTTTTTAGATTGCCTCGACATCTTTTTGACCTCTCTTTTGAGCATCGTCAAAATATTATTCCTTTTACATTTTGACGATTATAGTTATAAGAGTAGCCTTTATAGAGTACACGTTGTTTACCTTTGTTAGTTGTAGTAAGTTCCATAGAAGCAACTAACCTGTTAGTATGATTTGCTCACTACAAAAGTTATAACTGTTCTGATCATAAATTCATTTAGCGTTGACTTTTATATTTAATATGTTCAGTTTGAAGTGATAGCGAAAGTGAGAGCAAAATGGCAGCAGAGTGGTAGAAAATATAACATGTATTGTTAAGAAATAGTTTAAGCAGTTATGTGGATCCATTACATACTAATTTTAGCACGACGAAGCTCATTTTCTATATCCAATAGTTCTTCCTCATATTCAGTATAACCAGCCTGTTTATAGACATGCAGTTGCTGAAGCCGCCGGATTAGCTTACTTGGATTGTTCCAGTAGACAAATTTAACAAATGATTTTTTAGGTGTAAACAAAGCATTACCATTATCATTATTATCTTCATCATCAACATCATCATTATCATCATCATAACCATTATCATTATCATCATCATGATCATTATAATCCTCATCACTATTACTATATAGTCCTTTTCGATCCTTTTGCAATACCACATTTTGCACAGTCTGTGTTGCCTTTGATAATGTTGGGAGTTTTTCAGACATTGACAACTGTCCTAACACGACTTTCTGAGGAGATGATACATGCTTCTTAACAAACAATGCACTATCTTGAGCTGCAATATCTTTTTCTGGGACAAGTGTTTTAGCATTCTGAAGAGATTTTTAAACAGCAAATTTGTTTTATCTGGTACACTACATTGATGATCACTCACACTTAAGACATCACTATTTTTACTTTTCAGCTCACCTCGACACTGTTTTGAACGATGTTTTGAACAACGCCAAATAACAGTTCCATTTTTATTGGTTCGTTTTACAATATATGTATATCCTTTATAGAATGCGTATGGCATACCATTGCTATTTGTTGATACTTCCATGTCAATTGTCAAGCATGAACTAATCTCTAGCAAAGTTCACTCGATAATATAAATAATAGTTTAAAGTGGGAGGAAAAGTGGGTGCAAGAGTGGGTGCAAAAGTGGGTGCAAGAGTGGGTACAAAAGTGGGTGCAAAAGTGGTTGCAAAAGTGAGTGCAAATGTGGGTGCAAAAGTGAGTGCAAAAGTGGGGACAAAAGTGGGTGCAAAAGTGGGTGCAAATGTGGGTGCAAAAGTGAGTGCAAAAGTGGGTGCAAAAGTGAGTGCAAAACTGGATGTAAATGTGGGTGCAAAAGTGGGTGCCGCTTGTAGTAGGCATGAATTTTACTAGAATTTGATTTGAGTAAATGTAATTTCTAAACCCCAGTAGTGAATAGTCAGTTGGTTTTGATCTATGCAAGCGTAAACATGTCACATACACTGGTGATGGATACTCAAGGCTTTAAGGTCAACGAAAACAGTTATGGTATATACTTAAAGAGGTGGCTATCATTGATTGCACAACACGCGGGTTACCATATCTTTTTTTCGGACCAGTGTTATAACATTTGAAGAGTTTTTTTAAACAGCAACGATGTCTTATCTGTCACACTTCATTGATGATCACTCACACTTAAGACTTCACTATTTTTACTTTTTAGCTCACACTGACACTGTTTTGAACGATGTTCTGAACAACGTCAAATAACAGTTCCATTTTATTGATTCGTTTTACAATATACGTATATCCTTTATAGTATGCATATGGCTTACCATAACTATTCGTTGATACTTCCATATCAATTTTCAAGCATGAAATAATCTCCAATAAATTTCGCTCGATAATAGAAATAATAGTTTAAAGTGGGTGCAAAGGTGGGTGCCAAAGTGGGTGCAAAAGTGAGTGTAAAAGTGGGTGCAAAAGTGGGTGCAAAAGTGAGTGCAAAAGTGAATGTAAATGTGGGTGCAAAAGTGGGTGCAGTTTATATTAGGCACGATTTTTACTAGAATGTGATTTGAGTAAATGTAATTTCTAAACCCAAGTAGTGAGTAGTCAGTTGGTTTTGATTTATGCAAGCGTAAACGTGTCTCATACACTGATGATGGATACTCAAGGCTTCATGGTCAACAAAAACAAGTATATAGTTAAAGAGGTAGCTATTATTGATTGCACAACACTGAATCTATTTTTAAAATTTTGACAAAGGGCCTAAGTGCACTTTTGCTTAATATCTCGCGAACCAATAAGGCTAGGGCATTGTATGAGGCATTGTTGGACTTTTTGCCGAAGACTGCTGGTAAACACTTATGTTCCCACGACCTTCTTAAAGATGGCGGCTGACCCACGAGGGGTGATTAAAAAGTATTCCAAGCGGCGCTTGTCGATAAGCAAACCAATAATCAAAGTGGGGTATGACAGAGCTTGAGGCGATAACCCCTTTTGATTGATCCCTGTTGATTTGCCCCTTTGGACTGGTCCCCGTTGACTAGTCCCTCTGGACGGGTCCTTTTTGAAGGGAGTCATTTATGACGGGCCCCTGTTGACGGGTCACTGTGGATGGATCCCTGTGGACGGGTCCCTGTTGACAGGTCCTTTTGACTAATCCCTTTGGACCCGTCCCTTTGACATAATTTGGATAAATGCATGGGCCAACCCATAGGAATCTGTCCAAAGGGACCGGTCCAAAGGGATTAGTCAAAAGGACCTGTCAACAGGGACCCGTCCACAGGGATCCATCCACAGTGACCCGTCAACAGGGGCCCGTCATAAATGACTCCCTTCAAAAAGGACCCGTCCAGAGGGACTAGTCAACGGGGACCAGTCCAAAGGGGCAAATCAACAGGGTTCAATGAAAAGGGGTTATCGCCTCAAGCTCTGTCATACCCCACTTTGATTATTGGTTTGCTTATCGACAAGCGCCGCCTGGAATACTTTTTAATCATTCCTCGTGGGTCAGCCGCCATCTTTAAAAAGGTCGTGGGAACATAAGTGTTTACCAGCAGTCTTCGGCAAAATGTCCAACAATGCCTCATACAATGCCCTAGCCTTATTGGTTCGCGAGATATTAACAAAAGTGCACTTAGGCCCTTTGCCAAAATTTCAAAAATAGATTCAGTGTTGTGCAATCAATAATAGCTACCTCTTTAACTATATACTTGTTTTTGTTGACCATGAAGCCTTGAGTATCCATCATCAGTGTATGAGACACGTTTACGCTTGCATAAATCAAAACCAACTGACTACTCACTACTTGGGTTTAGAAATTACATTTACTCAAATCACATTCTAGTAAAAATCGTGCCTAATATAAACTGCACCCACTTTTGCACCCACAATTACATTCACTTTTGCACTCACTTTTGCACCCACTTTTGCACCCACTTTTACACTCACTTTTGCACCCACTTTGGCACCCACCTTTGCACCCACTTTAAACTATTATTTCTATTATCGAGCGAAATTTATTGGAGATTATTTCATGCTTGAAAATTGATATGGAAGTATCAACGAATAGTTATGGTAAGCCATATGCATACTATAAAGGATATACGTATATTGTAAAACGAATCAATAAAATGGAACTGTTATTTGACGTTGTTCAGAACATCGTTCAAAACAGTGTCAGTGTGAGCTAAAAAGTAAAAATAGTGAAGTCTTAAGTGTGAGTGATCATCAATGTAGTGTGACAGATAAGACATCGTTGCTGTTTAAAAAAACTCTTCAAATGTTATAACACTGGTCCGAAAAAAAGATATGGTAACCCGCGTGTTGTGCAATCAATGATAGCCACCTCTTTAAATATATACCATAACTGTTTTCGTTGACCTTAAAGCCTTGAGTATCCATCACCAGTGTATGTGACATGTTTACGCTTGCATAGATCAAAACCAACTGACTATTCACTACTGGGGTTTAGAAATTACATTTACTCAAATCAAATTCTAGTAAAATTCATGCCTACAACAAGCGGCACCCACTTTTGCACCCACATTTACATCCAATTTTGCACTCACTTTTGCACCAAGTTTTGCACTCACTTTTACACCCACATTTGCACCCACTTTTGCACCCACTTTTGTCCCCACTTTTGCACTCACTTTTGCACCCACATTTGCACTCACTTTTGCAACCACTTTTTCACTCACTTTTGCACACACTTTTGCACCCACTTTTGCACCCACTTTTGCATTCACTTTTCCTCCCACTTTAAACTATTATTTATATTATCGAGTGAACTTTGCTAGAGATTAGTTCATGCTTGACAATTGACATGGAAGTATCAACAAATAGCAATGGTATGCCATACGCATTCTATAAATGATATACATATATTGTAAAACGAACCAATAAAAATGGAACTGTTATTTGGCGTTGTTCAAAACATCGTTCAAAACAGTGTCGAGGTGAGCTGAAAAGTAAAAATAGTGATGTCTTAAGTGTGAGTGATCATCAATGTAGTGTACCAGATAAAACAAATTTGCTGTTTAAAAATCTCTTCAGAATGCTAAAACACTTGTCCCAGAAAAAGATATTGCAGCTCAAGATAGTGCATTGTTTGTTAAGAAGCATGTATCATCTCCTCAGAAAGTCGTGTTAGGACAGTTGTCAATGTCTGAAAAACTCCCAACATTATCAAAGGCAACACAGACTGTGCAAAATGTGGTATTGCAAAAGGATCGAAAAGGACTATATAGTAATAGTGATGAGGATTATAATGATCATGATGATGATAATGATAATGGTTATGATGATGATGATGATGATGTTGATGATGAAGATAATAATGATAATGGTAATGCTTTGTTTACACCTAAAAAATCATTTGTTAAATTTGTCTACTGGAACAATCCAAGTAAGCTAATCCGGCGGCTTCAGCAACTGCATGTCTATAAACAGGCTGGTTATACTGAATATGAGGAAGAACTATTGGATATAGAAAATGAGCTTCGTCGTGCTAAAATTAGTATGTAATGGATCCACATAACTGCTTAAACTATTTCTTAACAATACATGTTATATTTTCTACCACTCTGCTGCCATTTTGCTCTCACTTTCGCTATCACTTCAAACTGAACATATTAAATATAAAAGTCAACGCTAAATGAATTTATGATCAGAACAGTTATAACTTTTGTAGTGAGCAAATCATACTAACAGGTTAGTTGCTTCTATGGAACTTACTACAACTAACAAAGGTAAACAACGTGTACTCTATAAAGGCTACTCTTATAACTATAATCGTCAAAATGTAAAAGGAATAATATTTTGACGATGCTCAAAAGAGAGGTCAAAAAGATGTCGAGGCAATCTAAAAAGTAGAAATGGTAAGGTTTTAAGTGTGAGTGATCATCAATGTGGTGTACAAAAATGAAACACTGTTGGTGTCAACAAATAATCATGACAATGCTAAAAAGCTAGTACAAGAAAAAAATGTTGCTACTCAAAATAGTGCAGTGTTTATTGAGCAACATTTAACCCCTGCTGTAAAAGTTATGTTTAATCCATCTTCCACATCTCAAGAGTCATCAACATCACATACTATGCAAAAGATTGTGTTGTTGTTGTTTTAAGGGGCTGAACTACAAGGTTATCTACCCTTCATATGCAAGAGAATCAAAAAGGACTAAATAGTAATAGAGAAAAAATAAATGTATTTTGAATGTAACTATTGTACAAGTACTTATATTAAATAAATAAAAATATTGTATGGGTATTGTCTGTTTTTTCTTAATTGCTGTACCCACGTCCGACTATATTAATGCCATTGTTAACCAACAGTCTCCACCTATGTTCAGAAAGAAAGTGATCTTAAACAATACACTCTATCTATGGTTTGTGTACCGAGTATCATAATAATACAGTGTCGTCAAGCCATGTTCAGGCAATAGTAATGTTAGGTAAGGGGTTCGAACCCTTGCTTCCTTGTACAGGATTAGTTTTTACTCAACAGCAATCCATAATACTGTACTTCGAAACATGTCACATCTCATTACAAAATGTCAACTGTATCGTTTTCTAAGACCCCAGCTGCTGGCTAGTAGCTAGCAGACTGTGCAACAGAAACAGTGTCACCATGTTCATCCTTTAAAAAAATTCAACATTTATTATTCTTTTTCTTATTATCGTTCATAAGAGTAGTGTAAAGTTGTCTTTGTGACGTAACGGTTATAATAGTTAGCTGGCATTCTAAACCTCTTGAGTTCAATTTGAGCTTTAACATAAAATTTTAAAAGTATATTAGGACTAAAACAGGTCTACTCAGTCTCGGGTGATCCAAATAAGTAGATGTGGTTTGATTCACACTTTAACGATAGAACACGACAGTTTTTTATTTTTTTAAATAATGATAGCTATTTGGTCATTTTTTTCATTTTCAAATTTCATACATTGCCATTTGTCAATTTTCCATGTACACGATTTGAAAATGTCAGTTTAAAGTTTTTGGATTTCACGATATGGAAACAAGAATTTTCCATTTTGTTGTTTACACATTTGTCAATTTCCCATTTACATTTTTTAAATGTCAGTTTTAAGTTTTTAAATTGTGTTGATATGGAAACATGGATTTCCTATTTTTTCCATATCACAGACTTCACGTTTATGATTTAGTCCATGCTGAAAGTTTAGTTTTGTAAAACACACATTTGCTGATTTAAATTTTCTTGAAATCACCTTAATGGAAGTGCTTGGCCATGGCAATAGTGCATTCTCTTTCTGTTTGTTTCCAAAAACGTATAGGCCTACTACTACTACTGTAGGTAAGATTGTTTAACAAAATAACACCTATCTACCGCTGCATTAAAAAACACAATTGTAAAAAAACTACAGTATACTATTTACCATTTGCTATATACATTAATTACCCCACTATCCTACCTTGCCGTGTTTGCCTTGGTTGAACAATCAATGCTACCCACACACACACACACACACACAAGCTTTCTCTCTCTATCATTCTATCTATAGTCATACATTCACACAACCATACCTGTCTTTGAAAAACAAATACAACCACGCTATTTATCCTTGAAATGCACACTTATCCCAAATAACTTTTAGTTATACATTTAACATTTACTATTAGAAAAAAATGTTTCCACTATTTACAATTACAAAAATGAATATTTACAAAATACTAATTCTACTGGTTACTAAAAAGCCATGTCTCTAAACAATAAAATATAGAAATCACACCTCCACCTCGTGGTTATAACCCTATGGTAGGCTAATGCATAGGCCTTTCATCTGCACCCATTTGCTATCCATCAAGGTAAAAGTGCATTTTCTCTGTTCCACAAGATACAAATTTGATTGCTGGATTGTATCCTGCACTGTTTATGCGATATAGCTTTTCCAGTTCATAAATCCGCTAGGTAGTTCTCTACATATAACAATTTTACCACTGCTCTACCTACGCCTTTTGCTCTTTTGGCTTTCTTACAGTCTAGTGTGTGATAGACAGCATTAACTGTATATAAAAGCCTGTTCACCTTTGTATTTGTAATCCAAGTAATAATTTGAAAAGACACAAATGTAATCAGTTTTAAACGTTATCTCTGTTTTGTTTTGTTTAATATGTTTATGACATGCATATTAACCTGAAATCGAACCCTGGTGAAAAGGCTAACAGCTTAACCACTACACGACCATGCCCTTTTTCTTAGTTTGACTCGTTCTAGGCCTCAGACCTGGAAATCGAGTTAAGACCACCAGTACAAGAGCTAAAAGTGCTTAACACTGCAACACAAAATGGATAGCTGGTAACATTATACAACCGAAAAATGATTATATTTCTGTTAGCAATGCATTTTGTCATCAGCCTACTGTCTGAGCACTGGCAGCAACACAGTTTAGTTTAGAACAAGCGAGTGTGTGTGTATAGATTATTAGCCTCAAGTATTTAAAGCTTGTTGTGTGTAGCGACCATCTTGCCCTGGTAACCACTGAGCATTTTTTTTTGTGTTTTAGCTATCCTCTTTAACCACTCAATAAAGATAGTCTACTCTTAATTCTTGAATCGATAAATCAGAGTTTGTGTACACCGTTCGTCATTTATTAACCCATACCTGCAACCTATACTCTCTCTATACTGCAGTTTGATCTGAAAAACAAGTTTCAATGGTAAAAGACTTGTCAGTCACCATACATGTAGCCTACACTAATTTTTTCTCTACCTAGCTATGTTTCATCACACATGGTAAACATCTCACATGTTCGTATCCGATTATTAGTTTATAAAATCTCAGGTCGATGACCTTGATGTATTGGGTATTTTGGGTAAATTCATTGGCCATGGGAAAGGGTTGACCATTCCAAGTCCGATGACACCTCACATATTTGATTATTAATTTATAAAATATTAGGTCAATGACCTTGCTGTTTTGATTCTTTTGGGTAAATTCGTTGGTCATGGAAAAGGGTTGACCATCCTGAGTCCCATGACACCTCACTTGAGTCTCTCTGATTATTAGTTTATAAAATCATTGGTCAATGATCTTGCTGTTTTAGATCTTTTGGGTAAATTCGTTGGTCATGGAAAAGGGTTGACCATCCTGAGTCCTATGACACCCCACTTGACCCTCTCTGATTATTAGTTAGCGAGATATTAACAGTTCTATTAAGCATGGTCCTTGTGGTCAGCGACAGGTTCGTTGAAACACACACACACCCAGCAGTATAGTCGCTCTCAACCACCACGCTTCATGAACATTATAAATAGGTAAAGAAAAAAAGTTTTTTTCAACATGTATGACGTTAGGCCCTTTGCAAATTATTTTTTTGGAAAACATATCTACCACACTCGAAAGGGGGCGTTAGCCCGAGTCCTAGGACACCTCGTACACGTCTCTAGCGTTATTGGTTCGTGAGATATCGGCAAAAATCACAAAAAACACGTGTTTACCCCAAAATCGAGTTTCCACATTTTTTAAAAATATGACGAGTGGTCCATAGCAGAGAGGACGTCACCCCGAGTCCTTGGACCCGTCGTACACGCCTCTAGCATGATTGGTTCGCGAGATATAGCAAAAAGTTTAAAATCACGGTTTTACCCAAAAACATTCTGTTTCCCTCATTCTCAAAAACTTTAACCTATTACCAAAATAAAGAGGGTTTCGAGACAAGCCATTTGACACGTCATAGGACCAAATCCGACCATGCATTCGTAAAATATCTGAAAAAGTCTAAAATCATGGTTTTACCCCCCAAAAAGACTGTTTCCCTCATTCTCAAAACTTTAACCTATTAATAACATATATAGGGTTTTAAGACAAGCGATTTGACACGTCACACGTCCAAATCTGACCTTGCGTTCGAGAGATATCGGCAAACTTCGTAAGAAAGTAGGCGACTATCTGGCTCTCTCCTCATCACCAAAACCCCTTCTTATCAATCATTTTTTTCAAAGCGCTCGCCCTCTTACAAAAATCCCAAGTGCGCATGCGTATAAAACAAAAACAAAAATGTTAATCCATAGCGGCTTCCAGAAAAACGCATGCGCTATATGAGCAACAACGTTTAAGTTCATTTTAGCAGCGCACCTTACACATGTCGCATTTGAAAAGAGACATTCACTAAAAAGATTACAATTTCACCCTCTAGTAGGGGTAGGTTTTATTTAGGGGTTGAAATGAATGGTCCATTGGAAAGAGGGCGTCAGTCCGAGTCCAACGACACCTCATTTGTCAAAATCGGACCATGGGTTCGAGTGATATGAATAAGAAAAAAGTGTGTACTAACTTTTTGAGCACCTTGTGGGTTAGAAACCGCCTTACTCCACTACTGATGGACAGTGGAGATTGTTGCCTAGCAACATCGTCTATCGTGAATGTGAATCAATAATAACTACAATGCGTAAAAGAAGAATTTCCTTTTTCTGTCACATATCAAAACTGCCAGAAACCAGGATATTGAAACAACTATTTGATTACTTTTTGAAAAATAAAATCAATAATATTTGGTTCAAAGAAGTTCAGGATGATTTGGAAGAATTGGGTATAACTCGGCAACAAATCAAAGACAGAGAAGGGAAGAGGATTTTGAAGAACAAAAGCATAAGTCTCAAACTAAAAACAGTTGAACGGAAACATTATAGTATATCGGACACACAAAGGGCTTACAGGTCGGAGAGGATGAGAAAGTTCTGGGAGGAGAAAAAGAAGAAATTTACTCAAATGTATTGATTTAAGTGCTCCAATGTGGGCGTAAAATATGTAAATAATAATAAATAATAATATCGTATGGCCTCGGATGCCGGAGGCAAGCTTTGTTATTTGACACCCAGAGAGTAGCTTGCATGTCAAATTTCGTTGTTCCTTGAAGCACTACGAAAGTCAAGGAAATTAGATATCTAAGCTCCTTGAACACTATAGCGCTTTCTATAAGAGAAATAAGGAGCTTTGTGTTGGCGGAAACTCCCTAGATTAATTTTGCCATTATGTACACGGCCTACTGAATTCAAATGGGTTCTTTGCCATGCCAACATCCTATGGCATGCGTGACGTATTTATTGCCGCCTTTCAAAAATCACTTACCACGGCCAGGAACGAACCTGCAAGCTTGGGGTTAGTAGACCGACACGATAACCACTAACCCACAGTGGCAAGCAATATTTATTGATGTAAACTTGTATTACTTATTAAAATGGGATGTTGACAATATAAATAACAAGTAGTTCCGTGGAGAACTAAAGCCTATTTTCATATATCCTACTTATGTTAATAGCTTCTATCAACATACGAAATTTCAGTTCGATTGCTGAATATATTCGTAGTTATTGAGAACCGTCTAAATATTTCGGTAGGTCACCATGTTGGATTTTTATATATGTAGGTCATAGTGTTATTTACTATTAGGTGAGGATTTTTGCGTAGGTTCATTATTCAAACGTTCACTGCAATCGCATGATCAATACACAAGAAATAAAAACTTAATTTTAAAATTGTGCACAGCCGCCATCTTGAGGTTATGTGAAAAATTGAACTAAATTAGACGCCAGTGCGTTACAATGTGTATTAACATTTACTGTACTGCACTCAGATGGTTAAATCGCGAGAAAAGTCTATTAAAATGTTTCAACTTCGCTTGGCCACCATGTTCGTTTTGTATTTTACAGGTTTTTAGAAGTCTTATAGCCGAACATCTAGTAGTGCTCTTAATCACCGTAAAAATTTCAGGGTGATATCAGTAATAGTTTTGGAGATACAGAATGCGGTGAAATATTTCGCACAGCCACCGTCTTGGTTTGGTGAGACGTAATAAAATTTGAAGGGTACGGTTGAGGTTGGCCAAAATAGTACTATGATCGTACCGAGTTTCATTGAAATCGCTCCATCCGTTTAGAAGTTATTAGGGGGACACACACAGACACAGAGACACACACACGGACAAAAGGTGATTTCATAAGCCTTTTTTTTTTTTCATAAAATGAAAATAGGCTAAAAATAGCTATGATTGTCGACATCGAAAATAAACCATTGATAGAACAGTAATCTATTGAACGGTAAATGCAGCATGGTTTCTTTCCCTGTCAACTGGTATAATGGAGCTACACTAACGAGGTGTTCGGAGACCTCCGCTAGGCTCGTCCTTTGAGGATTATTGGTGGCCACATTATTAATTCCGAGCCCACTTCTTGTGTGCCAGTAATGGATGAAGCATGTTCGACCTCACGTGCTGTTCATATGGAACGTGTTAACATAGGAGTACAAAACTCAAGTGATTATTCCGTGACACTTGTTGCCCACCACATAAACTGTGCGGGAATGTGGTCACTGTTAGCAAACTTTTCCCAGACGGTCCAACTCCATTGCGCCACATCATTACCGAACGTTTCTCTGCATTAGTATTCCAAGCAAGGAGTTTGTGGACAATGATTTAGGAGAACCGTAAAGATACTTTGAAGCTTTTCATTTACACTAATGTCTGAATTTAACCTTGGATACGGTATTTCATTCTTACATAATCTGAAAACGGGTTAAGAGATAATTGCTTTTATAAAAACTAATCAAATTCAAAGCATTTCAAAGTTTCTACAGGAATTGTGTGGCACATCCAAGTACCCGGGGCTAAATGTCCACGATGTCGCAAAACCCGTAAATGAATCAACAATATCATCAGGTAACCTTGAACACAATCAGCTATTCTTTTGCATACCTGTATTAATTTTGTCTGAGTAATGAAATGTATTCAGTAACATTTAATTGGAAAGATTAAACCTTTAACAAGCGAACATTACTCGCTAATACCACTTGTACCTGCGCCGGTAAAGTGAATGTAAGTTTTCACTGCTGCTGGGCTCTCTGGAGGCGGTAATTGTAACTAGCGTGTATGCGCCCCTTCCTAAACAGAGCACAGGGGAGCAGTATCACCTGCACCAGTCCCTCAGGTTAGAGATATGTAAACTATATTAAGCTCTGGGCCGTGTCAGTCAGGACAAAGTGTTTCCAGCCCTCTGACAATTGATGTCACGAGACTACATAACAAATGTACAATACTCATAGACCATTAGTGCATATTCTATTATATAATACGCTAAGTTCATCCGACAAAAGTCAAAAACCAGAAAGAGTTAAAAGGTGTCAAAATCTTCCAAATCGTCTCAATAGTACAGGAGAAATCTTGCATTTCTTGAAAAGTCAACGGTAATATGTTTATGTTCGACGATGTCCAAATTTTATATTATACGTCAGAAAACTGTAACATAATGATGGTCATTATAGTACTGTTTCCATTATGATACAGTTTCTCCAGCGAATCAGAGCTCATTCATTGACCGATTAGGTAAGGATACCTTCGCGGATGGGCTCAAAATCCAACATGTCGGACATGAACACAGCATATTTCTATATAAATTACCGACATGAAAAGTGCACCGTCCATATGTTCGGGTAAGTAAACTGGAGAATATGAGTTAAGAAATAGCACTGTACCTTAATATCCCCAACCCCAATCACTACACAGCGCATTGCTTTCAAACGACTTCGGTGACAGTTTGACTGAATGCTGCTGCTCGTCGGTATTGGGCAGCCTGTAATCATATGACCTTGCCAAGCAGACAGAGCGCATGCTTCGGTCGGTCAGAAAACTTGGAAAACAGAGTTATCAAACCCAGCGCTTGCACTCCGAACACAAAATTCAAGTGACTGAATCTCAACAGATATTTAGGAAAATGTATGTTAAAACATATAATAAAGTTATAATTATCGTCGAACATAAATAGTCGTATCCAACTTGCCTATAATGGTAATTAAGACACTCGTATGGAAATTATAAAACACGCTTACGCTCGTTTTATAAACATACTCGTGTCTTAATTATTGCCTTTATAGGTTCGTTGCATAATGTACTATTATTTGTTTATAAAGTAATTTTTAAACAAATTGTCGGTATTTATGATATCAGAGTGCGATTTGTCACTGCTGCGAGTAATTCTGAATGTTCTTTTCAATGCACAATGGATTGGGTGCGCCCCATGTGTATAGATTCCCGCCTGGCTCTAGTGTTCTGCGGGCTGGACGTGACGCACTTCTGCAAGGGCTATCGTCTTGCTTATTTGTATTTAAAAAGTGTTTTTCAATAAATGAAGATATGTATAGAAGCTCGCATAACAGTAAATCCGGGACGGGTTATTACTGAACATGCGAGATTTCTCGCACAGGTCTCCCAGTTACTACATCTTCTTCTTCTTGATCTCTTGGACCACGCTTGTTCAACTGTTGGGTTTTGAGTTTTTCCCAAAACTGACGCACATTTTCCTGGTGTGTTTCTTTTCTTTCCTCCAAGCAGGGACGTTTGTCCTGAAAACCACGGGCTTCCTTGAGATATGTCTCACAGTTTGTCTGTCTTGTAGGTCTGGTTGGTTGGTTCCTCGGTTTAGGGGCTGCGACAACGCGGTTATGCAGTTCTGTGTACTTTGTGTGCGTGTAGAATCTGTCCGATAACCGGTGTTAATTGTAATGGCTGTAATTCAGGTTAGGACTGCAGACGATCAATTTCAAGTAGTTCCTACTTTTGCTACCAAACGTTACAATCGACAACACCTAGCTGTGAACGTAGCTACTAGATGCCACCACAACCAGCAACGAATTTTAGACTTAATAGAACTTTAATCAAATTTAACCTACAAATTTAGCTACACACATTAATTGTAGTTAGTGGAAGGTTCGTTTATCTGTCATAAATCTATGATATAGGCCCGCCGGCTTTACTACCCCTCCAAGGAAGGCATATTGAGGGATTTTTACGTTCTAAAAAAATCCGACGAATTCAGCCGGGTTTGAACCCGCGATCCTAGGCATCGAAACTCAGCATGCTACCAACTACGCCACCTAAGCCGCCTCTTGTAGGTTTGTTAGTCCCAGCTAGTCTCGCTTCAGTCAGCCAAGTGGTACGGACCTTCCTGTTTCGCCAGAAGGTGAACAGACGATTGGTCAGTCAGTTCGGAGCCAACCTTGCCACATGACCATAATAAGCTACCACTTCCTTTTCTGACACAGTCAGAATATGAAAACCATTTAAGTTTCATTTCACTATTATATCTCTCATTAACACTCTTCTGTAACAAAATTTTATATTTTAATTGTATCACATGTTTCACTCTTCAAGCGAGCATCATCAGGCCCAAATAATACACACGACAGAATTGCTCAACAAAACACTAAGAAAACCCAACCACGAATGGTTACGACTCTCTAACATTCATTCGCTTATGACTAGGGCCCGGGTTTGTAAGTGGCTTAAACCTTCACTTTAGGTTTCTTGTATTCTAAAATTAGGTTATTTTAGGTTTTTCTTCCAGGATCAATACAGACAGCAATAATTTTCGGTTTTTCTTATTTCTGAACTTATGTCTGCACTCTGGATATTGCTATCTACTCAGCGGCTCACGGCTGGTGAATTCGGGAGTTGGCGATCCCGAGGGATTCCTGAGCTGGGTCCGTTTTTCCCCTTTTTTCACTGACTTTGAGGTGGTCCCTCTCCTCTTCCCCCTTTCCAATCTGCCTTTCATGGCTCTCCTTCCTTCCAAGACCCTCAATCCTCATTCTTCGAGGGTTGAGGGCATTTCATTTCTTCCTCTCCTTTATTTGCCTTATCCTTTAATTGTTTACAATTTCTTCCTTTAGTAAAATGTAAGTTTGTAGTTAGTATTAGTTATAGTTTTCATTCTCATCCTATCTTTCACTATCACGCAAACCATTAGGGGCCGATAACCTAGATGTTAGGCCCCTTAAAATATCAATTATTATTATTATCATCATCATCATCGTCATCATCATCATCATCGTACTGCATTTAACAGTAGTAACCTGAACTATACCCATCCTACTGCTTGTAATCGCGGTGGAAATAATTTTACGATGCATTTCAATGGGGAAATAACATTCTTTATTTAGGAAAGGCAAAACAGCTATTTAGGTTATTTTAGGTGGAATGAAATTCACATATTCTTCTCCAGGAAGTGTGGAACGAACATGTGTGTTGACATTTGCGAATTACATAGCCTCGAAAAAAATAGGTAAAAACCTAAGAATCCGGGCCCTACTTATGACAAAGGAAAATCATAAAGAGTGCGATTAGTGTTGCTGAGAAATATTAATCCATTGTACCCCTAAAAATATAACTATTTATTTTAATATCTACAAGGTGGCAAGACTTATCCACAAACAAACTCCATTCACCAGCTATTCCATTAAGGAATGACTATTATTGCTGTGATACGCCCCCAGCCAGAGTTAAAACACTAATATGCAGTAATCATAAACTGAAACCGGGTGAGCTAGCCGTGCTCGTTTCGACGTGGCTGCAGGCAGTCGCTCAAATCCAGGAGGCGAGGAGGTTCAAATCCACTCACCGGTAATCCTAAAGGTGGTCTTCTGTGGTTTCCCATTTTCCATCCAGGCAAATGTCGGGGTTGGTCCTTAACTTTAGGCCACAGCCGCTACCTTCCACTACCTTGTCCTTACATTCACACTTTCCTTCCCCAGACAACACTCCACACGCGACGGTACTTGTAGCTCACCCCATGGGCGTCCACATAAGAGCAGCTACACAATCTGGCGAGCCGAACATATCCTCGGACATCCCCAGCACTAAAAGCCATAAGCAACAAAATAAAAGAAATAAGAGAAAAATGAAGCACTACACCACATTCATTATTTTGGAATTGATCTATATACAGGGATTCCTCTTTAAGACTTCACTTTTCAGGCCACGACCCGTGGGAACCCCATTTGTGGTCCGCGGGATTCCCCATGTGAGGCCATATGTCATGGGTCGATAGCAGGCTGGTGACACAGCAGCAGACGGAAGCGATTACTGCGGCCACTGTGTTCACTGTCTCCGCTTGCATACGCTCCATGTCCTCGATAGTCCGTCACGCAGTTTTAGGTCTCCTTGTAGTTCCACCTAGTCAATACTTACGAGTTAAGATTCATCCAACCGGAAGCCATGTATGCTATGGAGTGTCTGTCAATGAATAAAAGAAGCTTGATGGGTAAACTGGAGGTCAGAGAGAGAAGAAGATCTTAGAACCGGTACAAGAAGACGGGAAATACCGGAGACAACACAATTCCGAGCTGTACATATAAATATTCTGACTGTGCCAGAAAATGATGGGTAGCATTTTATGGCCATGTGGAAAGATTGGCTCCGAACAGGCTGCCCAACCGTCTGGTCACCTTCTGGCGAAACAGGAAGGTCCATACCACTTGGCTAACGGAAGCGAGACTAACTGGGACTTACAGAGCTAAAAGAGGCAGTTTTGGACGTACAGTTGGTCACTAGTCGTGGCCGAGTGAGGTGCGCGTGTGCGAGTTGTGTGATCGCATTGGAAGAGTGTACGTTTCCTAATACCGGTGCTTCCGATAGTTCCACGGGTGCACTGTCCTTCCGTGTGTCATTCGGACAATACTTTTTCAAGTAGTGTTCCAGATAGGACAACAAATCAAGAAACCCGGAAAACCCCGCTGAAAATCATGTCCGAATACCAGAGGAAAAACATCGTACGCTGTCAATGGGACAGGCAGAGTTCTCGCCCCACACCAGGAGAAATTCACCGCTGGATTAGCGATACCCTCCGGTTGACTGTTGACCAAGTAGAAGCCATCCAGTTAAATGCGCAAGAAAGAACCATGTACATCAAGGTAATCAGCATATCTACTTATCAAAAATTGCTAAATACTTTTGAAGCTCCTATTAAATTTCTGTATGACTCAGGCGAGGTAACTAATGTTAAGCTCTCCACAGCGGATTCAAATTTTACCACAGTGCGTGTATTTAATGTCCCACTCGAAGTTCCCCCTGAAATTTTCAAATCCGTCCTGTCGAAATATGGCACTGTGAGTGACGTCAGGAAAGAACAATGGTCTTCTGCTTATCTGTTCCCGGTGTATAATGGAATACGTGCAGTCACTATGGAAATAAAACAAGATATCCCCTCCACTGAGACCTTTGGTGGCCATTCTGGCTATATATCGTATAATGGACAGAAACAGACTTGTTTAATTTGCAATGCTAACACACATCTACGTATCAACTGCCCAAAGAAAATGATTCCCCTCGGTATAACTCCTACACAATAAAGACGTGTCCAATACTCCGATGTTGTGACACAGCAAAAGTCACATGAAAACATGCTTATTGATCAGTCAGCTGGGACACCGGCAGAAGTGGCCTCATCCACACATGACGCAGACCACGTACTTTGCACTGAACAGATCAGCGAGCTACATAGTGCCCCTGAGCCATCGGCCACCTGTCTTGCAGCCATAGAGCACACTCCTCCGTCACTACAGGCTGCTCCAGAAATTTTCCCTTCACTGCCCCAACCTACTCTGGTACCTACCGACTCACTGAAGCAGGTTGATTGGGGTTCTGAGAACGTAACTAAGAAGATTAAAACAAATGTCTGGATCGCTGTACCAGCCCCGAAGAATCAAACTGGTTCTACACATGTTCCCCCAGCTGTGAAAAAGAAGCAAAATCTTCCATCTATGTCATCTAGGGACCCACGAACGCTCTCAAACGCTGACAGCTGGCCCTTGAATGGCACTCATAAGGAACTCTCTCACCCTAATTTGACATAGTGCACCAGTATATTTCACACCCGTGTCTATCTTCCTTTTATTCCTTCTTCTTTTTCTTGAGTTCCCCTTCCAGTATGTCTAGCACAGCTTTTATACTTCTCTTAATGGCGCAATTTCTCACAGTGGCCACTGTGAATATCAATGTAATAGAATGTCTCCTGAAATTTCAACTGTTGGAGAGATTCCTTCGAGATGCAGACATTGACATTGCTTTCATTCAAGAAGTTGCTATACCCTGCCTTCCCATATCTGCCTTCTTCAAACAATACATCAATACCGGTACTAATAATAGAGGGACCGGTTTCCTCATAAGACATGATATCCCACTCGAAGGTGTGCTATGTCATCCATCAGGATGCATAATATCTGGCCTCATAAACAGTACCACCCTGATAAATGTATATGCCCCATCCGGGTCAAGCAAACGTGTGGAACGGAAAATGTTCTCTCAACAGAGTAGCCTATACTGCCTCATCTGCACGACGTTAAGGAAAAACTTATTCATGCAGGGGATTTCAACTGTATTCAATGCCAAGAGGATTCCACTAGTCCATACCAAGGTGCCAACCAGGCTCTCAGGACCCCCCTTACTTCCTTACACCTCATTGATGCTGTGGATAGTTTAAGGGTGCCCCTGCCTCATTACACCAGTATAAGTTACAACTCCTCGTCACGAATTGACCGCATCTACTTTTCCCAAGTCCTTATCCAGCCCAGACGATATGAAGTGATACCTGCCAGTTTCACTAACCATCATGCAGTCGTATGTACAATCTCTTACCCCCATCCCGTTTTTCACATAGGAAGAGGTTATTGGAAATTGAATTGCTCACTGTTACTGGGGGAGGAATGCCAAGATATTTTCAGACAAAACTGGAATCGATGGGTCCAACAAAAATGCAACTTTCGCGACTGTGCAGACTGGTGGGATATTTTAGTTAAACCAGGAATCCGCCGCGTCTTTAAGAACATATCCTACCAACGAGGTCGGGAAAGACGGGATACAGTTGAATTTTACTATCGAGTTCTTCGCCAGCTCCAGAAAAGATCTGATGCTGGAGAGCGTATCTCTGACTATATTCTGGAAGTTAAAACCAAGCTCCTGTCTCTAGAGCAACGAACGCTTGCTCATATAAACGTGGCTTTAAAAGATCGTACAGTGCTCCCGGACGAAAGTGCAAGTGTATACCATATCGCCAAAGGACAACGTGCGCGTCAACGTAAATATATCCACCGCCTCCGCACCAGTAATGGAAGTGTCGTCACCTCCCCTGACGCAATACGTAGTGAAATATCATTATATTATCAGCAGTTATACGCTATGGCTCCAATTGTTCCACAGCAGGTGACCCTGCTGCTTTCATCTTGCAGTACCCAACTATCTCCGGACAACAAAACTCTGCTCAGCGCGGAAATTACGGATGAAGAGATTCACTCTGTGGTTAAGCACTTCCCAAATAGCCGCTCACCTGGAATTGATGGCCTGCCATATGAACTGTATAAACACTTCTGGCCTCTCATTGGCAAATAATTTTGTCACGTCTTGCGTACCATTCTCCAACGTCGTGCTCTTTGTCAATCACATCACGAGGGTACCCTAGTCCTCATACCAAAAACATCCTCTCCCATGGCAGTTGGAGACTTCCGACCAGTTACTCTGCTCTGCAGTGATTATAAAGTCCTTACCAAAGTACTTGCATGCCGATTGAAGACTGTTCTACATGATATCATTGGTGATGAACAATGTTGCAGTATTCCTGGAAGAACCCTGTTAAAGAACTTAGCGATACTACGGGACCTACACCTAAAAGCCGAAATGCTCCCCACTGAGCCAATGAGTTTTCTCACCTTAGATCTTGATAAAGCTTTCGACCGCATCAGTCATGAATACTTGTACATGGTCTTGCAGCACTTTGAATTTCCTGCAATCCTTATTGACTACATTCGTATGATAAATTGTAATGCTACACCTCGAGTGCTCATCAACGGTTTTCTTTCCCCTCTGATTCCAATACAACGATCAGTTGGACAAGGATGTCCCCTTTCCATGCTACTTTTTGCCATTGGCCTTCAACCGTTCATTCGGACTACCCAGGTGAAGCTACAGGGTTACAAACTGTCCAAACATGTTTTCGGCATGTGCGCCTATGCTGATGACGTATCAATATTGATCCGCAATAATGAAGACATCTCTCACATCGATAGCGTCCTTCAGCTCTACCATATCGCCTCTGGAGCACAATCGAATCCCCAGAAAACTGCTTTGCTTCCGCTCAATACTAACTCAGTGATTACCCAACAGCCCTGGTTCCGGATAGTAAATGAGGTGAAAATTCTTGGCATTACCTGGAAGCAATCACTTCTGGACACAGTGCAAGCAAACTGGAGTAAGGTCATTGCCAAAGTTAGGGGAGTGCTGATCCAATTTGGTCAAAGAAACCTCAATATAGTGCAACGGGTCATGGTCCTCAACGTGTTTGCGCTCTCTAAAATATGGTATGTCGCACAACTTTTCCCTCTTCCCAAAATGTTTGAAAGCCAATTGTCAAAATATATAGGTTGGTTTATATGGCAAGGATTTTTGTTTCGAGTACAACGGGAACAGTTGTATCTCCCATCCCGGCAAGGCGGGCTAGGGCTAACAGCTCATGGCATGAAATGCCGTGCACTCCTCTGCAAGAACGATATCACCATCCTTTCCCAACATGACACTTTTACGAAAGCGCTATACAGAGATATTCGATACACAGCCCGTGGTTGTGATAGAGCTTTGCCGAAGATTTTTAGGGACCATCAACAGCACCTTCTGGAAACTGTTCGCCAAATACCTTCAGGGACCGTTCCAACGACGAAAAGTATTTATACCATGTTGCGGCATGTGGTACACTCCAAAAAACGAATCGAGGCCACCACCCTCTACGTCCATTGGCCCACTGTTTGGAAAAAATTTTGAGCTATGATCATTTCTTCTGCTGTACACTCCCAGGTTTTTATCCTCCTCAACGATCTCATCCCAACGGCTCTACGGCGATATAACATCCGTCTTGAAACTTACCCATGATGTACTATATGCGTTCAAACTGATACGGCTCTACATCGCTTCACAACATGCACGCGAGTTGCCTCCACGTGGCTCTGGTGTAAGGGACACGTATGTCAACTATTAAATGTGCCCACGGGTGACCTTGAGACAGGAAGTTGATTCGTTTGTCGGTGACCGCCTTCCCCCAAATTAAACAGACTGCCATTGTGTGGATAATGGGCCAATATGTACACTTCGTGCTGGACAATGATTAACCTTTCTCGTTCCTGGATCTCATGTATCACATGCAGAAAGAGCGCTGGAAGCTTAGTCAAAGTGGACAATTGTACGATAAATATGGAAACTATTTGGATTTTCTTGTGATGTAATAGTATAGTATTTATCATTTCTGAAAATTCTGTAATTCTGTAAAGAGCTAATAAAAAACAGTGGCGTAGGTGGTAGCATGCTGAGCTTCTATGCCTACGATCGCGTGTTCAAACCCGGCTGAAGTCATCGCATGTTTTAAGAACATTTAAAATCCCTCAGTACGCCTTCCTTCGGAGGGGAAATAAAGCCAGTGGACCCATGTCATTGATTTAAGGCATGTAAAAGAACCATCGTCTACCTACAATTTTGTGAAGCTGAAGTTCCAACGTTCTCCGCCAGGTGTCGGTTGCGGTACCATCTAGTAGCCATGTTCAAAGGTAGGTGTCGTTGACGGTAGCATTTGGTAGCAAAAGTAGGAACTACTTGAAATTGATCGTCTGCAGCCCTTACCTGAATTAAGATTAAGATTGAGAATACCCTCTGTTCCAAATATCGGACAACCAGAGATTGGGACGAGAGTATTACTTATAACAACCATCGCCTGTTACATTTGGTTATTACAGTGGTTACAGCGACCCCCCAATAGCCTAATACAAAGATCTCTCTCAATAAGATTAATAAATCGCAACATAAATTTATACATTAGTCACATAACTACAACTAATTTACATTGTATTAAAATGTTATAAACAATTATCAAGACACTAATTATGGCTATTAATTATGTACTCATTATACTTATTTGGGACCTCTACAATGGTCAAAATGCAATTGTACGTTTAAGAGAAGGTCTTACTAATCCAGTTTCTATCAGAAAAGGAGTAAGACAAGGATGTCCTCTCTCCCCAATTTTGTTTAATGCTTTAGGTGAGTTGATGATGGCAGAAGCTTTAGAAGACACATGTTTAGGAGTGAAGATCAATGGAATACCCATAAAGGTAATTAAGTTCGCAGATGATCAGGCCATTCTAGCTGGCAGCCCATCTACTTTGCAGGCAAAGCTGTCAAAAGTTGCATCAACGGTGCAGAAATATGGCATGAAAATAAACACCTCAAAGACAAAATGCATGACAGTATCAAAACTCCCAAAACCTCTTCGATTAAAGATTAATAACTCGGACATACAACAAGTCAAATCCTTCACTTACCTAGGTAAAAGATTACAGAGGACGGAAGGTGCACCACTGAAGTTAAATGCCGCATTGCTCAGGCAAAACTAGCTTTTATGCAAAATAGGAGATTACTGTGTACCAGTCGGCTTAAGCTTTCCCTCCGAATGAGAATGCTACATGCTCTTGTATGGACAGTTGCGTTGTATGCCTGTGAAACGAGGACACTAAATAAAAATGAAAAGAACCGTCTTGAAGCCTTTCAGATGTAGTGCTACCGTAAGATGTTTAATGTGACGTGGAGGGACAGGATATCGAACACAAGGGTTCTCGACACCGGGAACCAGCGGAGATCAATCCTACGCACAATCCGTAAACATCGTCTCGCATGGTGGGGTCACACAATTCGCCACTCCAATTTAATGAGAACTGTGGCAGAAGGGTTCATTGACGGAAAACATCCACGAGGAAGACCTAGAAATACCTTCCTTAAACAAATTCTAAACGACACCCAAGCACAGAATTATAATTCAATGAAGGAAGCGGCAAATGACAGGACGATTTGGATATGTTTTTATGGCAACTGACCAGTCTTGAGACTGCAAACCAATAATGATGAATTACGCACTAACTTTATCTTATGCTAATTGATAGAGAGACTTTAGTACAGTAGTTTTGGATACCATCTCATGTAGGCCTTCCCGTATGCTTGTTTCACATGCAACATTGTTGTGTTTCTCATCTGTCACTTCCCTAGCCCACACTCCCCTGATAATATTTAAAAAAATCGCTAATTTACCTGCCTCCATCCATTCCCTATTTAGTAATTTTATTAAAGTGTGATATTCAATCTCACTTTCTATTCTGTTTATATCTGACTTGTCTACAAACTTCGCTCTTATCATTTTAGTCTCATTGCATTCTCTGATCAGGTGTTCTGACCTTACATGAATTACAGATTACATACACTAATACAGCCATCACAATTAACACTGGTTATCAGGCAGATTCTACACACACCCAAAGTACACGGGGCTACATGAACGCGTTGTCGCAGTCCCTAAACTGAGGAACCAACCAACCATGACTGAAGAGTTACAACTGATAGAGTTCTCACATCATCATCATCGTCATCATCATCATCATCAAACTGTACTCATGTAGCGTTGCTCTGTATTAGAATACAGACGAACCATTTCATTTCGTTTCGTCGCTGTCTGGTGGAGGGAGAACTATTGTTTCCTACGGAGGCCCGAGTGGCCGAACGCAATATTGTTCAGCCTGCCTCTATTCATAGTCCGGCCAGCCGACCATTGTTCGCAGCGCAGAAAGAAGATAGTCTTCCTTGCGAACGACGAGATGTAGAGGCTTTTGTGCGGCCAATGGAACTGTATTTCCATCTCTGTCTTTCTCATTCCTTCTCATTCTTCTGTCTCTCTCTGGGTGTAGAATGGGGGGAGGTATTTTCAGAATTAATTGGGGAAGACTCACCCCCAACCCCTCACGCCACGCTTATTTGTGGACCGTGTCTCTAAACCGCAGTGCAGGCGAAATCACTACACAACTGCAATTGAGACAAAATAAAACTCATAGTCATGTTGATGAACACTACACTCCAGCACAGCTTTTCGAAGTTCAGAGTGTGAACACCTATAGAGCATCCAGCGTTTAGAAAAGACTGTGGAGCCTTATGGCGACAGTGTTGCTAACTCTAGGCAGAGGTAGCGCTGACGTCATACGTTATGTTCACCCGCTTCGAGTACTGCGCTTTCATAAGTTAGCGAGACAACCACAACCCCAGCAGCTACCTGAAATAGAACACGCCCAGGAAGGAGCAGTTTTTCAGGTGTTAACGGATTGGACCAGTATTAAGGATACTGTATGCGAAGAGAACCAATAACGACATTCATTTTGTTGTGATATGACGCATTACTGATTGACAGATGTCGAGAGCACAACCCTTCCTTCCTTCTCGGATGTATGCAGACGATGATAACAATTTTTATGTCAGCAATACTGTTGATCATCACCTCTTTAGTTATTAGTTAGGCTGTAATTTAGTTTATTTCAATTTTATTCTTGTTGTTTTGTTTAGATTAATATTTGTAATATTGCAGTGAATTAGCCGTGCGGTTAGAGGCGCGCAGCTGTGAGCTTGCATTCGGGAGATAGTGGGTTGGAACCCAACTGTCGGCAGCCATGATTTGATCGAACAGAAAATAAAACAGACACACAACAGTAACACCAATGACGGATAGTGCTTCAGAACTTATGTTGTCGGCACGTACTCCACTCCGAGCGAGCATGCAGCACAGGACGAGGCTCTTCTTTCGAGCGTGCTAACCTCGAAAATTTTTAAATTACTAAGACGTAATATAAGCGATACTTGTACGCAATTACAAAGGTAATCAATTGGCAGATAATTGTAGGAAGCTATTATGACGAAAAATATATATGTTCAGAGTTCCTTCATGATAAAAGGTGAGGCAACAAAACCAGTGTAGGGATGATTTCCGTTAAAAGTAAAAGCCCATAAGACCCACAGTCTTTTCTAAACTCTGGATGCTCTATAGATTCAGAGTCTCGACATGAACACTCCTATTGAAATATAACAAGCACATTAGAAGTATTGTCTCTTCTGATTATATTTATATTTGAATGCAGCCAATGGCAATAGCAGGGTATATTAATTGAACGCCCGTAGGCTTCCCATCAAGTTCAATTTCAAGTAGTTCCAACTTTGACTGCCAGGGATGCCACTGTCATTCGAACCGTTTTCTTCCAGTTTTAGTTACCCCTCCCCTCTTTTCTTCAGTGTGCCAATTATCGGAATTGTTCTCTTTTCTTCTTGGTTGTTACTGGCCAGAATAACTGAGCAGATCAGTGGACATTTCTATAATTGCTGATCAAGGTTCGTTATGGTAACTTGCTGCTATACCGAATCCTGATTAGTGGTAGGCCTACCTCTTCCCCTTTTGCTTCTCTTTTTTCTGTTACCAAGGACAACCCCTTGTTAGTCTCTGGCCAGTCTTCTGTTTTTCTTCTCCCATGTAGGTTTGATTCTTTTTGAACTCCCGCTCTACTATGTAAATGCACGTTCATTCCACGCCTCTGGTACACTTCTCTCCACCTTATTTACCATTATTTGGGTCATTCTCCTTTCAACAGCTAGTCCCGTTGCATGGGCCCAGCGCAAGACTAAAGGCGCACGTTTCCACTGCCGCAACTATAACTGCCTGATAGGGTAAGACCGGTCATTGCTAAAAAGACACGGATAGTCAGTCTGAAAGACTAGACTTTATATCATTTTAAATGCTAGCAGCCGAGTACCAGATGGCAGTGCACGAACAGAGTTTCAAGATTCTATTTTGTTTCTTCACTGCCTACTTGATTGTTCTCGCACTGCCTTCTTGGTACTCGGCTGCTACATCGTGCTATGACGTCACTCACCTTAGTGCATTCTCGGTACATTTCGTCCCGACACCGTAACGTAACGCCAGACCTCAGATAAAGTCACCATGATCATTTAAAATTATAAAATCAAACCTACATGGGAGAAAAAAAACAGAAGACTGGCCAGAGACTAACAAGGGGTTGTCCCTGGTAACTGAGAAAAGAGAAGCAAAAGGGGAAGAGGTAGGCCTACCACTAATCACGATTCGGTATAGCAGCAAGTTACCATAACGAACCTTGATCAGCAATTATAGAAATGTCCACTGATCTGCTCAGTTTTTCTGGCCAGTAACAACCAAGAAGAAAAGAGAACAATTCCGATAATTGGCACACGGAGGGAAAGAGGGGGGGGGGGGGTAACTAAAAATGGGTTCACATTGTCACCTAGAGGGGAACGTTGGAACTTTTTTATGCCTCTGAAACACTGATCATTGGGGGTAGATCATTAATATATTCCAAAACAAGAAAAAAAAATCTTGAGGAAAGTTTTGGCCCAGTTTTTGGATGAAAGGAAAATCCCAGGAGCCTCCTCAGCATTCGGAAAAAAAACTCGGACGCATTGAGGAAAATACGTTTGAAATTGTATGGGCACATTCTCAGAACGAGTGATCAAAGGCTGGCGATTTTCTTTGTCTTACTCTCTCAAAGAAAGCTCAGAACAATTGAGGAGCTTGGTATCAAAGTTGGAGAACTCCAGTTTTGAGATTTTGGTTCAATCTTATGTGACCTTTTATGCTGAATGCGAATATACAACTGATCTGCTTCAGAAAAAGACAGAACTTAGGGAACAGAGCATGTATTTGCTCAGTTCAGAATCAAAACATGGACAATAATTACACCATAGTTTCGTTTCAAAAATTGACAACTCCTTCAGAAGCCAATAAGAAGCTTGCATTCATGCAATTTGCTCCCAACATGCACTGCAAATCCATCATGGCTGAATGTTTAACCTGCAACGACGCTGGTAATATTCTAAACAGTGGGCATTGTGAGTTTGATGAGTTTGAGAGTGCAGATTTTGATGAACTAGTTCTTTCTAATGTGTAAGAAATAAGATTTCTGATTGTCAAAAAGCATCTCGGTACAATTTGTTCATGTCATTTTGTTTAACTTGAGACCAATTTTATATGATTTTGATTTAATACATTAGCCATAATTACATTATTTTAAAACACCCTCAGGCATTAGAAGTGTAGATGAAGAAAATATAATAAATTAATTGATATCGATTTCATAATTATTTGGATTCAAAAGAGAACAGATTCAATTTCAAAATGGCTCCCTTTGGCTTAAAAAACTCCATGACTTTGTTCCATACATGGCCAACTCCACTATTTAATTTATAATTACGTCTAAAATATTCATTTAATTAATGATTATGAAAAAAGATTTATGTGGCCTATAACAATGATATTGAAAAAATCACCATGATACTGACAACCATATTGTGGATTTAGTTTTTCATCTCTCCTGTAAGAAAAACAAAAGAGGAGTTGTCAATTATTATTGACTGCTTGAAGATGAAAAATACCTTCATTAAATAGACATCTCAATTATTCGATGGTGAACAAGTTTAAATTCTGGGAGTTGACCATCATCAATTTTCAAACCACTCAAACATTGCATCCCAAAGAACCTGGTCAGAGGAGCACACCAAGAGCCATAGCGGGAAGATCAAGAGAGTTTGGGGGAAGAAGAAAGCAAGATCAGCGCTTCTTAGACGGGCATAAGGATTCAGTATACTTCATTTAGTCGACTAATGTGTTTTCAACAGGTGCACAAAGAAGACGCAGTGATGCAGAAAGTGCAATTTGCAGCCTGGGCCCTCAGGAATATAGGCTTAATGAGGTTTTCCCTTTTAAAGATAAAGTACAGTACATCGTTATCGTCTTAGCACTTTATTTGTTCAACTTTTTACATTAACTGTACATCTATTTTTTGCTTCAAATGTAGACTTATTCCAAAAACTCATAATTATAACTTAGTTTCTTGAAACATAAAATTAAGTTTTTGTTGTAAAATAAAATAAACTTCTTTATACAAAATTAAACAACAATTTAAAAAAGAGAAGAAGAATCATTTCTCTAATTGAATGATTTTACTTGAGGTTGAGGGTTGGGAGGAATGTGAGTCAAAAACGACTCAGCGAACGGATTATAGCGAGTGCTACCCTTTTTATACCATTTTATTTTCGTACATATACTACCTACGTCTGACTCAGCTCTCATCACTCCCTACATGGATAATGTTACGAATTCAACGCCAGCTATCGTCGAAACTATTATTCTGGGAGAAAATCTGTAAGAGATGAAGTTGTTGGCTATTGTATCTACTTTATTTCAGTACATAGTAATGTTCATCCGAAAATGTATATTTAGCGAGTTATGAGCAACCAAATAAAGATAGAAAAAAACACAAATTTGGCCGGTTTTTTTCAATTGTTTTCATACTTTTCGAACATTTTTGAAAAAATGAAAAATTCTCTCCAACTTTCCAGCGAGCACTACCGAATGACGCTACTATATGAAAAAAAACATGGATGGGAAATATAATATTGGACCTCCTAGTGGCAAACATTAATGTATTATTGGTAACATTATTCTATGTTTGCACTTGGTATTTTTGTTTGATATTACTTCCTGAGGAGGATCTCCTTTGTTGACTTTTGGCTGAAGAAAAATAAACAGTCAAGCGAGTCTAGAGGGGGAGTTTTATTATGGATCGGGAGTATTACAGTCACACTGGGTGCAACTGACATTTGATATATATTGACAGATAGCTTAAAGAGGGAAAACATCTATTCCCCACGAGATATGTTTGAAGAGGTTATCGGAACACGCTCTTAAACGAAATATGTAAAATGTTTCCAGTCAAAAAAAGAAAAAGAAACATTGAAAGGCATCAATACAAGAAGGTAAGCATTGAAGATCGGTGAGGCGAATCCATCTCAATCAATAGAGTGAAAAAACTCACTTTCACAGCTATGAGTTTCGCTCTCAGGGCGGGATGTCGGAGCAGCGAGACATGCGAACTTGAAAAAGTACTCGGGCATTAAATCTCTGCTTCCCGTTGGCTGAATACACTCCGCTTGGGTAATGATTCAAAGTGCACCTCGGATCGTTTAAGGTTCCTTCCCGTCTTCCTTCCGTGTTCCCTTTGGAGCGCCTCACGCACTAACCGCAAAGAAAGCTAAGAGACAGGCGACGTTTATGTAAACAGTATCGAGACAGCTAGGAAAGTAATAAGCAAAGCACATGATCAATAACCCTCTACACTCCAAAGACGTGTAAAATTGAGTGATATTTACACGTAAGACTGGCGGAATAGCTTCCTATTTCTGCCACACTGACTCATCCTTCCCTGTTGTCGTGTTTGACTCCCTTATTGCAAGTTTCTCAAACTCATTGCTTTCATATAACAGTATTGACATTGACCCGCCAGGGGCTCACATCTAGTGGGACGTGAGTTGGTGACCACGGGGTCCCAGCTGAGTCCGGCAGTGCTTCCACTTACTTGTGCCGGGCTCCTCTCCGTCTTCTTTCCTGTCGGTCTCACTTGGTCAACTCTTGTTCTCTTCCGACCCCGACGGTATTAGAGTATCCGAGGCCTAGGGAGTCTCTTCCTTTCCCGCCTTAATTGGCCCTTGTCTCGTCTTTTCTGATACCCTCCTTCT
Organism: Meconema thalassinum; assembly: GCA_946902985.2. Taxonomy (NCBI): domain Eukaryota; kingdom Metazoa; phylum Arthropoda; class Insecta; order Orthoptera; family Tettigoniidae; genus Meconema; species Meconema thalassinum. The sequence continues at coordinate 298,705,761 of OX336396.1, read as the reverse complement.
GCGAGGGGTCAGCCTTCTTTTTCTTTAGCTGTTATCTCCTGCCTTATGCTCAAGGCCCTCAAGGAGGCAGGGTGTATGTAGCTCCTCCACTTCTGGTGCACCCTGGATATTGCTACACCCTCAGGGGCTCACGGCTGGTGAGTTCGGGAGTTGGTGACCCCAAGGGATTCCTGACCTGGGTCCGGTTTTCCCCCTTTTATACATTACCTGTGGCGAGGACCCTCTCCTCTATCACTTTCCTATCTGCCTTTTATGGCCCTCCTTCCTTCTAAATCCCTCAATTCACATTCTTCGAGGGTGAAGGCATTTCTTTTCCTCCTGTCCTTTATTTGGCTTATTCTCCTTTTGTTTTCCATTTCTTCTCGTATATCTGTTAGTAGTTAGCTTTAGTTATAGTTTACATTTCATTATCTTCACGATCACCCAAACCATTAGGAGCCGATAACCTAGATGTTAGGCCCCTTAAAACAACAATTATCATCATCATCATATTGACATTGAATTAACCCAATCAATACCAACGGGGGGGGGGAGGGTATTTTATGCCCACCAACTCCATTTTCTACGGGTTCTTCATGGCATTCCTTTTCTACGCTTACTGTACAGAGAGTTATTGTCTATTTTGAATCCGGTTACCTAACCACACTTTTAATTTTTGATGTGTAACATCTTTCCACTCGGTTGCTGGATATTTTTGTGGGAGTGATTTTGAAAAATGGGGAGGAAGTGGATCGGACGGTGGTAACGATCTAGCTGGCAGTGGTGGATCGGACGGAAGTGTGTAAGACGCACTGCCAGGTGGATCAATCGATCGATCTAGCTGGCAGTGGTAAGAGGAAACAATGTGAATTTAGAGTGGAGGTATTGGAAGTCATTTTACTGATGTTCCCCTCTTAAACTATTTAATGAGTATTAGACAATATATTGAAATCGCCGGATTTAGAGGGTACTTTCCAAAGGCAACAAAAAAAAAAAGAGAAAACGCACCCAGCTCAGTTAAGCACCCGAAATCCCCAATTTGGAAAATTTCATACGCAATTTCTCATGGGAGAAGTTGTAAGTCCACAGGGGAGAACACCTTACTAAGTTGTTAATAAAAGATCTCAACAGTTGGTCCATGAAATGAGTTTGAATGAAATATTGAGAGTGATTTAAATTCTTTATTTGATTCATAATTTAGCCTCCGTGTCTTAGGCCGCAGCACGCTGGCCTCTCACCGCTGTTTCCGTGGTTCAAATCCCGGTCACTACACGTGAGATTTGTGCTGGACAAAGCGGAGGCCGACAGGATTTTCTCCGGGTACTCCGGTTTTCCCTGTTACAATTCCATTCCAGCAACACTCACCACTATCATTTCATTTCATCTGTCATTCATTTAATCATTGTCCCCGGGGAATGCAACAGGCTTCGGCAGCCGGCACAGTTCATATCCTCGCCGCTAGATGGGGGCTTCATTCATTCCATTCCCTGACCCGGTCCGTCGACTGGAAGCAGGCTGTGGATTTTTATTTGAGTCATAATTTTCACACTTCTGTACCTTTTTTTATAAATCGAAAATTCAATAATTCTTCTAGTTTCTTACATTCAGTTATAATGGTTCATGTAAATAATCAATAATTCATGATAAGCGAGACCGATATAAAGAACTGTCCCTAGATTCATCGATACTGCTTGTTTTAATGGCTCACTGCTGAAGCCTTACTTCACGAGTAATCGCTTCGATTTATTGAGCTTTTGTGTTTTCTCCAGTTGTTCGATCATTGTCTCGCAGCCCATTCTCCTCATGACGTCCTCCATTCCTCTTGGACCTGAGGTTACATTAATGGTAAAGCTTACATTCTTCTGTTCTTTTTTTAAACCACTGTATGAATCGAGGACTTACTGCAAAATACTCTGTGACTAAAAACTGACAAAAGAGAGTTCATTTTACTGCTCTCAGATAGCTGGAAATCGTAAGAGACCCCAATGGATACAGAAACAAACTTGATATTTACTAGGGATGTTCCGAAAATAAGTATCGTCATTTTATTCCCAGGGACCATTTATTGCCAAACTGGCATACATCATGACTAGAGCTCGGATTTATAGGTAAATAAATATTTTTTTAAAGTAAATACATATTTTAAACATTTTGTCTATAAATACATAAATTCCTGCGTTTCACTTATTAGCACATAAAAAGATATAATATTCACATACTTTAAAATCAGTATGCTAGATCTTTCAGTTCATTGCATTTTTGTTCTGTTGATTTAACAGAGAAGAACCTGTGGGCTATGTAATCTTCATGCAGAGCGTATGTCAGCTTGCAGCTCTGTTTTTCTTATCTTGTCGCCCGTCCCACTCACTGTGGAAGCCGGTGATTTCCTTGTCCATAGCCATATAGCACCACGTAACCCCCTTAGCTACCTGGAACCAGTGTCACTCACTTGAAGTTCCTAAAGTAAAAGCAACTACAAGTTGTCGTCTGCAGCAGTATGTTGCAGAATTTAGGATAGTTATTTTACTTTTGATTGAGGCGTTCTGTTCTGACAACCATGTGCAAAGCAATCAAGGCTGAACAGCGATCTCAAGTTACACCACACCTCGAGGGCAAGAAACATATTGCCGCAGTTGCGCGCCTTCAGAAGAACTGTTTCGCGATAATCGTCGGTCATTTGTGAGGGACAACCTGAAGATGTATCTCGTTGTGTATTGTAATTCTTCAGCAGTCAATGAGGCGTAGCATAAATTGCATTCATCAGTGGTGCATATTGTTTATATTGTCAATAATCAATTAAATTGTAATTACATATTTTTACCTTTTTGTCACATATTTCAGGTATTTATAATACATAAAAATAAATATTTTACTGATTTTTAGCACCTAAAAATCCGAGCCCTAATCATGACATCATGAACTGTGACATAGTCGCCACATACATTTAGACACTTGTAGCTTGAAATCAGTTTGATGAAACCACTCTGGTAAAACTCGGTGTAAGGAGTTGTCACACAGCCTGCTGCACCTCAGCATTGGTGTGAAAGTGATGATGATGATAATTGTAGTTTTAAGGGGCCTAACATCTAGGTTATCGGCCCCTAATGGTTTGGGCGATCGTGAAGATGAAAATGAAATGTTAACTATAACTAAAACTAACTACTAACTACTTTTATACTAGAAGAAGAAATGGAAAACAAAAGGAGAATAAGGCAAATAACGGACAGGAGGAAAAGAAATGCCCTCAACCCTCGACGAATGCGGATTGAGGGACTTGGAAGGAAGGAGAACCATAAAAGGTAGATACGAAAGTGAAAGAGGAGAGGGTCCGCCCCACAGGTAATGGACAAAAGGGGGGAAAACCGGACCCAGCTCAGGAATCATTTGTGGGTCTCCAACTCCCGAACTCACCAGCCGTGAGTTCCTGAGGGTGTAGCAATATCCAGGGTGCACCTGAAGTGGTGGGGCTACATACACCCTCTCTCCTTGAGGGCCTTGAGTAGAAGATAGGAGATAACAGGAAAAGAAAAGGAAGGCTGACCCCTCGCAGAATGAGGGTATCAGGAAAGATGACACAAGGGCCAATTAAGGCGGGAAAGGAAGAGACTCCCTAGGCCTCGGATACCCTAATACCGTCGGGATCGGGAGAGAAAAAGAGTTGACCAATTGAGGTCGACAGGAAAGATGACGGAGAGGAGCCAGGCGCAAGTAAGTGGAAGCAATGCCGGACTCAGCTGGGGCCCCATGGTCGCCAACCCACGTCCCACTAGATGTAATTCCCTGGGGTGCTGAAAGTGGCGCCCCGAGGTTGCGGCATCATAGAGCATGTGATGGGCCCGGGCACAACCAATACGCTAACACCATGTCCTGTACTCAAGCAATATTGTTTACATTCGTGGATGTGGAGGGACGCCCACTCCACACTCTGCCGTCCTTCACTGAACATGCTACACCAGCGGCTGACCATTTGACGAGACTTAACCCCATACCTCAAAACCTGCGTCAGTTGAATAGTTCATAAATAGTTGACAATATCTACTATCTAACCGGCGGCTTAGCCTGGTATCTTTAACGGTCTAACCAGTGTAGGCCTAAAGGCGCAGGGACGGCAATTTTTTCTTCGGCTTGATTCACTGAAATCGTCACTGATCGGCTTTGTTTGGTAATAAATGAATGATTCTCTACAGAAACCTTATCGAGAAATCCCTTACAGAATGGCGAAAACCGCATCAAAATCCATTCAGTGGTTCTTGAGAATTCCCGTTACATCCAAGAATCGGGGACATTTGGATTTGTACTAGCCTATGTAGAGTTATAATTGAATCGGTCATTGTTAGAAGGCACTAAGTCAATTCTTGTCGAAATTGCGATTTCCATGGATACGTATAGTATGAATGTCGACGCATCTAGCTATGTTAAAAGGAACGAAGTCTGCCCGTTCAGTATGCTGTATCAGTACTATTGTCCGTCCAGAGTTAAGAGTGTACTACGGGCTCTTATGGGCTTTTACATTTAGCGGACTCCCCCACAATTGATGACTTCGAAGTCTTTAAAACTGGATTTTCGATAAGTTATTTAATAGGTTAATGGTCATGGGTGGAGAGTACATGATCCTTAGCATTCATTTAATGATATGTAATTCTTACATTCTTGATATGGAACATGATTTTGTAATATATCTGACAGCAGCGTCTGCGCACTGGATGGAACAGCGCGCGCGCTGTAGTACGTGTCTAAGCTCTCCACTGAACGCACGAGTCCAGATCTCTCCAAGATATTTGAAACAGTGTTGGCGTGAAAGGATCGTTTTGTGTAATATAAAAATAATTGTGATTTAGGTATAAGTAAGTGGCATTAAAGATATGGCTGATGTTCCGTTTGCGAAACGTAAACCAGGGGAAATTTTAGGCGTAGAGAACGACAGATAGTTTGTAACGTCTACAATTATATAAAGACCAAGAATCAGGAGAAATATGTGGACTGTACTGCGAGAGAAACTGCTGATGCATGCGGCGTTTCAAGAACCACGGTGTTTAAAGTTCGCGCCGAGATAGTGGGTTCGAACCTCACTGTCGGCAGCCGTGAAGATGGTTTTCCGTGGTTTCCCATTTTCACACCAGGCTAATGCTGGAGCTGTACCTTAATTAAGGTCACGGCCACTTCCTTCCCACCCCTAGGCCTTTCCTGTCCCATCGTCGCCATAAGACCTATCTGTGTCTCTGTGTCGGTGCGACGGGTACTCTCTTCGCCTCTGCAGATGAAAGTGACTCACTGGGATCTGTGTAGGTGTCGCTGCGACAGATACTTTGTATCCTGTCACTGACCTTGGCTGACCTTGGAGAATATATTGCCATACTACGTATTAAACTTGATCCGTATCTAACGGATGACTCAGGTTAGCTTTCATGTCATTTCAATTGTTTTATCATAGCCATACCGTACGTAACTAAAATTCCAATGTAAATAAATAGTAAATTGTCGCAGTATTTATAATCCGTTCTAAGCATTGTTATGTAAATCAATTACTATCCTCGGCTCCCCCACTCCTTAGGGGAATAACTCAGTCTTTATCTTTATTAAAAACTGTTCATCCAAATTCTGTTATTCTTACGGGAATTATAGTAAAAGGTTGCAGATTATAATGGCGCGAAGGATCGAAATTCCGTCCGGATGAGGAGCTTCCTGATACTCAGTCCGGCAGCGGGCTGTACTACTCGTGTGGAGTGCTGTACAATAGCTGCCCTTCTACACTCGCTAGGCGTGGTAACGCTTGTGCCATAAGAGCCCGTAGTACACTCTTAACTCTGGACGGACAATAGCTAAATTTAACGTTCAGTGTTAAAGAGAACTAAGTCAATGACTTAGTTCCAGACTTTTTTGCTTCTATTTGCCCACTACTGCATTGCTAGAATTTAAAATATAATAATATGCTTTACTAGTATCTATAAATCTGTGTATTTGTGATAAAAGTGAATTAACTACTTTTTAAAGATCTGATTCATTGTTAAAAGGAACTAAGTCATAAATTTCTTTTTCTATTTTCTCCCTTTTTTTAAGGATAAATCCATTCAAATAGACCTCTCTAGAACAGTATTATTGCGGACAATGATACTTACACGTGACAGCGACTATGCTTTACAATTAAGTGAGCGAAACAGTATTTGTCAATTATCTCAATTCTTACAAAAATGACTTAGTGCCTTCTAACAATGACCAATTCAATTATGTTATATATGACTTGCTTGTCGTCACGACAACTATCGTCATATTTCACCAATTACTTCCAAATATATCAGCCTCCGTGGCTTAGGCGGAAGCACGCCATCCTCTCACCGCTGGGTACGTGGTTCAAATCCCGGTCACTCTATGAGAGATTTGTGCTGGACAAAGCGGAAGCAGTTAGGATTTTCTCTGGGTACTCCGGTTTTCCCTGTCACAATTTCATTGCAACACTCTCCACTGTCATTTCAGTGCATCTGTCATTCATTTAATCATTACCCCAGGGGAGTACGACAGGCTTCGGCAGCCGACACAGTTCATATCCTCGCCGCCAGATGGGAGCTCCATTCATTCCATTCCCTGACCCGGTCGGTCGACTGGAAGCAGGCTGTGGATTATCATTTTTCACTTTTAACATGATTGTACCCAATTGTAAGTGGGTTGGGGTTAAATACGCGCCGATCCGACTTTGTCCTAAAAGTATTAATTATAGTCGTAGCAAAATATAAATCGGTTATTTTGTGGCTTATAAAAAACATACAATTCCTCCTTTCCTTCCATTTTTCCTTCCTCCATCCATCCTCTATCCATCCCTTCTTTTCTTTCTTTCATCTTTCCTTCCTACATCCATCCATCCTTCCTTCCTTCTTTCATCCTTCATCCCATTCTTCCTTTCTCCTTCCTTCCGTTCTTCTTTGCTTACTGTCCTCCATTCCGTTCTTCTCTCCCTCCGCGTAAATTTGGCAATGTTTTGCGTCTTAATACTGTATGCAGGATCGATCAGGGGACCTCTCATCTTATATTGGTGACTACAAAAGGAAATCCATATTAAATCTCAACCACCAGTCCCCAGCAGATTTCTGATTTTCTCTTCCGTGACTGCCGTGCATAGGGAGGGCCAATATTGGAGAATAGATGACTTCATCTCAAGAGATGTGCAGCAGATAGCTGCGGCTACATTTATTTATTTATTTGTTGGTTTATTTTATTTTATTTAAGCGAAAATTCCCCTACAGGAGAGCCATTAAACTTGATAACATGTTGTTATTTGGAGGCGTGTTTCCTCCGCATCTCGCGGGATGCTCCATCTTACTCTCATCCATCCAAATTTTCCCAGGTAGTCGTAATGATCTTGGTTCAAACTTAACATTATCTTATTCAAACCGCCTGGTCAAACACTGAAGAAACGCTTCATTACATTACTACCCGTACATGTTTCGGTATTTCATTGATACCTTCCTCAGCGTGATTGATATTAAATCTTAAAACTAGTTAACAAAGCCAAAAAGAAATGGATATCCTTTGAAAAATTGTTTTAAATCAAAAATGGAGAAGCTTGCGAATAATTAAATGCCATGTATTAAAAAATTGATAGTAAAATGATGCTATTAAAATAAGAACGTAATTTGTGATCAAGCCACTGAGAGAAGAACACAGGCATGGATGAAGTTCAGCAGTAACAGAACATCCGAAATATGGAAGGAATTTCACGAAGTTCAAAAACAATCATCAAAGGAAATCAGAAGAGTAAAACGAGCGTACGACAACAACAGGCTAAAAGAAATTGACGAAGATTGTAAGAGAAATAACACAAGAAATTTTTACAGAACATTCAAAAAAATATTAAGGGTTATCAGCCTCCTAGCCTCTGCTTTCGAAGAACAGATGGGTCCCTGGAAACGAACACGAAAGAAAACTGTACAATTCTCAAACAATACTTTAATAATCTTCTCAATTGTACAGAACCCACAGAGAAATTGATCTTCCAAAAATCACATCCAATCCCGATTCTACACCACCTACAATAGAGGAGATAGAGGAGATCATACAACAAATAAAAAATAACAGAGCGGCAGGAGAAGATGGCATTATTGCTGAAGTATGGAAGCTTCGAGATAAAAACATCACCAAAACAATTCATAAGATCATCACAGACATTTGGATCACAGAGAAAATGCCAGAGGAATGGAAATGTGCATTGATCCACCCATTACATAAAAAGGGTGATAAGTCAGATCCAAATAATTACAGAGGTATTTCTCTAGTGCCAGTCACTTACAAAATATTCTCTAAAGTGTTCTTTAACAGACTAGAACCTCAAGCAGATCCACAAATAGGAGAATACCAGGCAGGCTTCAGAAAAGGGAGATCATGCATCGAACAGATCTGGAACTTGAGAACACTACTGAAAGTCAGACAAACAAAAAACACTGTAGTTACCTTTGTGGACTTTAAAAAAGCATACGACAACATTGATAGACAAACGCTCTTTGCAGTACTGGAAGAATATGGCATTGGCAAAAAAAAACAGGGCACTTATGCAACTAACGCTCACGGACACCACCTCTAAAGTTAAGTTCATGGGTGAAATTTCAGAACCCTTTCATATACGCACAGATGTCAAACAAGGAGATGGCCTCTCACCAATCTTGTTCAACATGGTCTCAGACAAAATTGTTAAGCAGTGGGAGGAACAAGTTAAAGGAATACAGCTAGGAAGAACCCGCGAAACAAAAACAATCATAAAATATCTGGCATTTGCAGATGACGTAGCCTTACTCAGCAATAACACACAGGAGGCAAAGGAAGCACTGGAACGATTACATGAAATATCTGCTAACACAGGTTTACAGATATCTTATGAGAAGACCCAATACATGGAACTACACACCAACAATGTACAAACCATGCATACCATATATGGATCCATACAAAGAGTTGAAAAACGTAAGTACTTAGGAGAATATATACAAATAGGAGGATCAAACAAGGTGTCTAACATAGAACGAATGGAAAAACTCCAGAAAGCATACAAACTTACATGGTCACATTATAATAAGAAAAGCATATCAAGAGAGGCCAAACTTAGACACTACAAAACAGTTGTATTACCAGAAGCATTGTATGCGTCAGAAACGACCACAATTGGAGCATCTTGCATCATAGAAACAGAAAAAATTGAACGTAAAATTCTGAGAAAAATATTTGGAGCAGTACACAGAGATGGGATATGGATGAAAAGACCTACCAAAGAGCTATACGAACACACAGACAGACTCACAGATATCATTAGGAAACGCAGACTAACTTTCTACGGGCACATACAGAGAATGAACAATAAACGACTTACAAAGAAAATCTTTCATGCAGTACACAGTTCAAGAAGGAAAACAAATTGGTATCATGAAATAGAAGACGACTTAAAGCAATTAGGGATCAACAAATAAATGATAGAAGTCAGAGAAAATTTCAGAAACAAAATTAAGAACGCCAAATTTTTAGTAAGTGAAAGGAAGAAGATAGGAACATTGTGGACGGAACAAAGGAAACAGGAGCACAGTCAAAGGATGAAGAGATTTTGGGAAGTGAAGAAGAAGAAGGGAAAGAAGGGAAAAATTTCGACATCATGAGATATTTAAGTTCAAACACTGTCCATAAGGGCAAAAATGATGTAATAATAATAATAATAATAAGAGATCTACCTTATAAACTGCATACGTCAATACTCCAATAATTTTGATTGAAAACAGTAGTGACAGAAGATGTCGCGCAGAATGAAGAATGAAGAAGCGCAAAGGATGTAGGTCAAATAGTCGCCTCAAACCGGACAATTTTTTTTGTTAGTATATCCATTTCTTTTTGGCTTTATTAACTAGTTTTAAGATTTAATATCAATCACGCTGAGGAAGTTATCAATGAAATACCGAAACATGTACGATTAATGTAATTAAACGTTTCTTTAGTGTTTGACTGGGGTTTTTTAATAAGATAATACTATCAGTCAACACGGTTATTAATTATTACCATTGCCATAATGGTCAATGTTTACCCATTTCAAACTTAACATTCGCGATTTTCATCTGGCACTCAGTTCGGTCTTCGAAATGTTCTATGGTGATTACTTGTAAGTCTCTCTGTACCTCTTTAAGTCATTCTGTGCCTCATTTACTCTGTGTTATGTTACCAAGTAGTTTCTTGGGCAATCTGGAGGTGGCCATCCTGTGTATGTGAGTGTAAAATTTGGCTCTGCGTTTGCTAATTTCGACTGTCATCGTATTGGTCTTTTTAATAGAGTTCCTTACTAGGTCTCTTCATCCAAATGCCGTTTCTGTTGATTGTTCCGTAGATCTTCCGGAGAATTTTTCGTTCCTGCTTTTTCAGTTCCCTAATCTTGGAATGACCATCGATTACTATTATTTCAGCCGCATATGTTGCTTCTGACGGAATAACTGTTCTATATTGTCATAATTTGGCGTTCGTCGAAATGCATTTCTTGTTGTAATGGGCCCACGTTAGCCTGTAGGCCTTCTGGAGCTTAGTGATTCTGTCTTCATGGGAATTCGATTAAGTCCTGAGGGCTGTATTATTTCACCAGGGTATGTAAAAGACCAGACTTTTATTTATTTATATATATATATATATATATATATATATATATAATTCTTTGAGGCCATCTAGGACCACGTTAAGTCTTGTTACACTTGGCAATTTGTTTCCCTTTCCTCTGAGCCCAGAATTCCCTCATTCTCCGTGAGTGGGCCATTTTGCACTCCGCTGTCCAAGTGGTACCTTGTTTTCTTTTCGGGTTCGGTGTCTCGTCTCGGGTTAGCCCATTAGTCAGTATCTTTTTGCGGAAAAGATCTCTATTGAAGGCGTCGTCGGGTTTTCGATGCAGCATTTCGAGGTCGTCTTTGGTTTTCATAAACCAGGGCATTGAGGGTCTGGGTTTGGAGTCAAAGAAATGAAAAATCTGTTTTGTCAGCCTTTTTCCGTCCATTCGTTTGAGATGACCGTAATACCGCGCCCGCCTTTTACGGATCGTTTCTGAAATTTTCCCTATTTCACTGTATACTTCTTTGTTGGATTTTTATAGTGGATGCCATTCTTGTAATTTGATCCCATTATTCCTCTGACGATTTTGCGCTATTTTTTCTCCAGTTCTTCCAGGAGCCCTTTCTTAGCATATAGGGATAGGGTTTCGGCTGCATACATAACTACTGGTTTCAGAACAGTTTCATAATGACGTAGTTTAGTATTTTTGGACAGGCATTTTTTGTTGTATATTGAGCGCGATGTTTCATAGGCTATTTCAAGTTTGCGTACTCGTTCCTTGAGTGCTTCTTTGTCCAGTCCATTTTTCACGATGATCTCTCCTAAGTACTCAAATTTTCCACTCTGTTGATCTTTACGTATTTTGTCTGCAGTTTTGCTGGGGCGTCTTTGATGTTGGTCATTAATTCTGTTTTTTCGAATGATAACTGCAAGCCAGTTTGTTCAACGATTTATTTTAGAAGGTCGATTTGCATCCTAGCAGTTTCAACGCCGTCCGACAGAATGGCGATGTCATCAGCGAACGATTTTGATCTGAGATTGCAATATCTAATGATCGTTTTTATTTATTTATTTATTTATTTATTTATTTATTCGACCTTTCCCTGCCGTAAGAGGTAACAGAAATGGCAAAGTTTGTGAAAACCAGTGATACCTTGTTAAAACAAGAGACACGATATGAGTTAGTTAATCGTATGAAATCTGCAATGATAATTTGTGTGCAGGTTAAAATCAGGGAGAGATGAAGGAATCTCGTTTTGCCTCGCTTTGCATATCCAGTGTTGCTATTTACGGCCATAATTATCGGCTGCTATTCCCTGCCTCACGCCCGAGGCTAATATTTAAGCTTTTCCTCCCGGAATGGAGGGAGGGAGGCAATCTGCGGCTTGCGTTTTCATCATGTTACATAATAATCCCTCATACACACACATTGATGAATGAGATCTAACTAGCCGCTATTCCACTCTGGTGCTTCGAATAATTCTGATTAAAGCTCTCGTTGATTTTCCTTGGAACTAATGTTTGCCCAGGTTTTAATAAAATCTAAGGTGTTGGTCACTCATATCATTACATTTTCTATCGTTGTTACTATGATGATTTATAATTGTATTTCTTCTTCTTGTTTCGAATAGGCCATCTATGGACCACGACGTTCAACTGTTACGTTTGGAGTGGGCTTTGATGTTTGCCCAATAGTTACGCAATCTCTGGCTGTGTTGTTCCCTCCTCTCCTGGGTCCAGAGGGCACCTGTTTTCTTTCTTGGCGGTTTGTCCTGGAACCTCAATTGCTGAAGCAACTTCCTGAGAGATATCCGGTCTTTTAAGACTCTTTCCGTCCCTCCAAGTTCTTGCAGATCTTTGCTCACTTCCCAGAATCATGGAGACTTGGTCTTCCGCTTTATTATTATTATTGATATTTTACTACAAGCTTCCGTGGCTTAGGTGGTAGCACGCCAGCCTCTCACCGCTGGGTCCGTGGTTCAAATCCCGGTTACTCCATGTGAGATTTGTGCTGAACAAAACGGAGGCAGACAGGTTTTTCTCCAGGTACTCCGGTTTTCCCCGTCATCAATTTCATTATAGCAACACTCTCCACTATCATTTCATTACATCTGTCATTTAATCACTGCCCCAGGGGATTTCGACAGGCTTTGGCATCCGGCACTGTTCATATCCTTGCCGCTAGATGGGAGCTTCATTCATTCCATTCCCTGACCCGGTCGGTCGACTGGAAGCAGGCTGTGGATTTTCATTTTCATTGATGTTTTATTGTGGCAAAGTGAGGGAAACAATAAGAAATTCCCCAGAAACAAACAAACAAACAAACAAACAAACAAACAAGGAAGGAAGTAGCACTTGGTTAACTAATGGCGTCGTACATTCTGAAACAGAAGGATTTATGATGACTACTCAGGGCAGTGTCAAAGAAACCCGTAACTTCAGATGGTGCATGATCAAAACACCAACAGATTCAAATCGAAAGTGACTAAACAAAACTGAAACCATCGATCACATACTTACAGCTAGCCCAGTACTTGTGCAAAGGGACTAAAAAAGATAGTTTAATATAATTAATACACAAAATGAAATTCTTTCCTAACAACACCAAAAATAAAACTTTCAGGGTACAAAAGTACAGAACTGAAGAACTGAAAATAAACCAAGATATAATGGAAAATTACCACAAAGAACTGGATTCATTGAACACATATAAATGGGATAAAATGGCTGCAAAAACAAGAAGCTGCAAAACATACGATTTTCTTGTCAAGAGGATAAAGCACCCATGGTGAAATAATGAGTGTTAACTGCTCTAAAAATCGTTCTGAAGCATGGAGTATATGGAACTCCACCAAAGTTGATTTTGATGGGTTCAGAATCCAAAGGAAATTGACGGCCAAAAGTTTTCAGAAACGCCAAACGAAAATTTGAAAGAGACCAACTAAGGGATACTCAAGAAAAATCTAGAAGAACAACTAAAGAAACTTCTATCCGATCTAGAAATCAAAACTTAGAAAATATTCTCCACAGATGCCGGTAATTTGATTCTGAATAACATACGAAACTGTGAACATTTGGCCAAATATTTTAAAGTATTACTGAATTGTGAGACTCCAAAGAAAGAGATGTCCTTCCAGAAAACCCCAATCCAAACCTATCGACTCAGCCCCACCAGACAAAGAGGAAATAAAATAAATCATTAAGACCATCAAAAACAACAAAACATCCGGTAATGACTCAATCCTGGCGGAACGTCTAAAATATTCAGGGGACAAAGTATTATAACAGATAGTAAGACAATTCCAAAAAAGATACCAGATGAATGGAAGGGTACTATCATTGGTCCTTCAAATAACATCTAACATATCACTCCTGACAGTCGCATACAAGCGCTCCAGATTAGATTAGAATAGTGAATCACACAGATCAACAGTTGAGGGATTCAGGAAAGGACGGTCATGTGGAGTCGATATATACCATCAAGAATAAGGGATCATGCACCGTGAGTGAGGCCTAGCTTCACTAATATGTAGCATAGAATTATGAAAACTTACAAACTTTTAGAAATTACATAGGGATTTTATTTCCTATCTAAAGGCGAACAGTTTATAAAGTATTGCGTGATTTATTTATAGGACAACATTTGTGATATTTTAAACGTCAGAAATCACAAAAAACACGATTTAACAAGAAATACCAGTCTGAATGGAATTATTTTTTTTCCATATAAAGAAAACACATGAATACCGAGGATGAACCACCATTAATGTTATATTGTCAGTAGTACAGTATGTTAACGTGTCGGACTACCAACCCACAAGCTTTCAGGTTCGCTCCTGGCCGTGGTGAGTGATTTTTGAAAGGCGACAAAATCACGATATGGATGTTATACGTTGTTGGCATGTTAAAGAACACATTTGAATTCCTTAGGCCGTGTTCATTATGGCAAAATTAATCTCGGGATTTTCCGCCAACATTAAGTTTCACAATTCTCTACTAGAATGCGCTATAGTGTCAAGGAACTTAGATATCTAACCTCCTTGACTTTCATAGCGTTCAAAGGAACGACGAAATTCGATATGCAAGCTGCCCTCTGGGTGTCAATTAACAAAGCATGCACCCGGCACCCAAGGACATACGATATTATTATTATTATAATAATTTTAAATGATCTTGTCGACTTCGTTGTTACGCTGAGGGCTGGCGTTACGTTACGGCGACGGGACGAAATGTACCGAGAATGCACTGAGGTGTGTGACGTCATAGCACCGCTTGAGCTGCCTCCTTTCACCGCGCGCTCCGGTGAGCGTGACGTCATCCAGCCAGCTACCTCCTTTGATCTTGGTTTGCACTTGCTAATGACTTTGAGTTCACGGAGTTCGCTGCATGATCATGAGGCTTTCACCCAGCATTTTTCAGCATTTGTAGCATTTAAAATGATATAAAGTCCAGTCTTTTAGACTGACTATCAGTGTTTTATAATATTTAGTTTGTCTTTCAAAAATAGTATTTGTTAAATTTTCGAAGCAGACTATATCTTAATTATTTTTTTATATAATTTCATGAATGAGGTGCATCCTCCGTATTCATGTGTTTTCTTTACAGGAAAAGATATAATTCCATTCAGACTGTCATTTCTTGTTGAATCGTGTTTTTTGTAATTCATGACGTTTAAAAATCACAAATATGTTTCCAAAAATAAATCACGCAATACTTTAAATACTGTTCGCCTTTAATAATGAAATAAAAGCCCTATGTATTGACTATAACTTGGTAAGTTCTCATAATTCTATGTTATACATTAGTGAAGCTACGATTTAATTGTTAACTGTGCGCCAAAACTACAACTCGCGGTGCATGAGGCCCTTAATCAAAACTAAAGCTTTCGCAGCAGACATGAAGGTAATTATGGCATTTGTAGATATCAAAAAGGCATACGACTACGTCGACAGGGATACATTAATAAAAGTGCTGAAAGAATTTGGAATCGATGACAAGACAACAAACATTAACAATCACCCGGTCACAAATTAAATTCCTTGGAGAGTTATCAGAACCGTTTGAAATCAAGACGGGTGTGAGGCAAGGAGATGGCCAATCCACAGTCCTTTTCAACTGCGTCTTGGAGAAGGTGGCAAGGGAATGGCGAGAAGAAATGAGTCAGTAAAATATTCCGAATGGAATCAAGATAGGACGCATGAAGGCTGAAATAAAATTTGAATGTCTTGGAGATGACATAATGTTCTTCGCTGAAAATTTTGAGATTGTCACTAAACAGATAGAGATTGTGTAAGAAGCATCAGGAAATACATAACTGAAAACATCCTTTCAGAAAACTAAGTACATGAACTTAGATTCCAAAGAACCAAAGTAGACAATGAAGACCAAGTATGGTGACATAGAGAGAGTCCAGAAATTCAAATATTTAGGGGAGATACAGACTCCTAACAACAACGAGAAGCAAGTTATCGAAGAAAGAGCAAAGAAGAAGGATATTGCATTCAGAGCATGCCAGTTTTTTTTGTCCCAATCCCTCTCTTATCAAACAAAACTCAGACACTATGATCGGGTGGAGATATGCCTCTATGCCATGGAGACAATTTCCAGAAAGGAGATCACCGAAATTGAAGAAAATTCTGGGACCCAAGAAAGCAACATCTAATGAGTTTACCTTCCGTTTGAGATCAAATGAAGAACTGTACCGTATGAAAAATGCGAGAACAATAAAATTCAACCTCGGTGAGAAAAATACGACTGAATGTTTATGGACATCTGAGAAGAATGGGACCGGAACGCCTATCAAATAAGTTCCTCATCTTCCAGGAAAGGAAAAAGACTCAAGTACCATGGCTAAAAAGTTCATCAGGATCTTAACAAATGTGGCATTGAGGAGGGGGTATTGGAAACAGAACAGTGTTCAGAAGGAAAATTGCAGAAGTGACGGATCTGTTCGTAGAGCAAGCCAGGCAAATAAGAAGGGTGTTCTCGGAAGAGAAACAAGCGAGAGCAAGATAGAGAATGAAGGAATATTGCCGTAAAATGAAACAACATCAAGAGTCAGGGATGTTGTGTAATCGTAACGCGTAGGGGGTTGAAACGATCCTAAATAAATAAAATGCAAAATACGGGTGTAAATTGGCTGGAGGAAACAAGAGGAGACCTGAATAAGTTGTACATCTTGGAGAACATAATGGATAACCGAATACTCTTGAGAACCAGTAATTATTAAGCCCACATTTAGGGTGAAATCTAGGGTGGATTCAGTGGTTGGTAGCATGCTAAGCTTCTATGCCCAAGATCGCGGGTGCAAACCTGGCCGAAGTCGTCGATTTTTTTAAGACATCTAAAAATCCCTCAGTATGCCTTCCTTCAGAGGGGAAGTAAAGCCGGCGGGCGCATGCCATAAATGTGTGGCATGTAAAAGAACATTCCACTAACTACAATTGTGCGAAGCTAAATTTGTATTATAGGTTAGATTTGACTAACGCTGTATTAAGTTCCAACGTTCACCGCCAGGTGCCGGTTGCGGTGGCATCTAGTAGACAGGTTTACAACTAGATGTCGTTGACGGTAGTATTTGCGACCAAAAGTAGGAACTACTTGAAATTGATTGTCTGCAATCCTTACCTGAATTACAGATAGCACACACTATTACAGCCATCACAATTAACACCGGTTATCAGACAGATTCTACACACACCCAAAGTACACGGGGCTACATGACCGCCTTGTCGCAGCCCCTAAACTGAGGAACCAACCAACCAGGGTGAAATCTAGCAGCAGGACTAGCACAATGTGGACAGAAGAGGCAACACAGTGAGTTAGGAGGAGAGGAAGGCAAACGTCATCAAGCCAACTAACAAGTTCCAACGTGCTCTATGAATAGGGATAACGAAGAAAGAAGAAGAACGAATCACCAATGTAAAATGTATATAGCCTACGTATCAACTTATTAACCCTTCACGAATATTTACTACAGTTTTTTTTCTTGGCGTATGGCTTTTAGTGCCCGGAGTGTCCGAGGACATGTTCGGCTCGTCAGTTGTGTAGCTGCTTCGAGACGGACACCCAATGGGTGAGCTACAAGTACCGTTGGGGAGGGAAGTTGTAATGCAAGGGCGAGGAGTTGGAAGGTAGCGGCTGTGGCCTATAGTTAGGGACCAACTCCGGCATTTGCCTGGAAGGAAGATGGGAAACCACAGAAGACCATCTTCAAGTGTGCCGGCGGTGGGATTCCAAACTCCTCGCCTCCCAGATGTGAGCGACTGCCAACAGTCATGCCGTAACGACCGCGGCTAACTCACCCGGTTTTACTACAGTCATTCACTCACACGCAAAAAATGTTCTAGGCCTAAATGGTCTTCGAATTCAGGGGAAAACCTTTACACGCTGTAGTTTTCCTCGCTCTCGTTCGCGTCTGTGTAGAACCTGTGTTATTGTGTTGCCCGTACAGCGGAAGTGTTGCGGTTTTGGTGGCGTAGTCGGTAGCATGATCGAGGGTTCAAACCCGGCCAAAGTCATCGGATTTTTAAGAGCGTTAAAATCCTTCAGTATGCCTCCTTTCGGAGGGAAAGTAAAGCCGGTGGTCCCATGTCATAGATTTATGGCATGTAAAAGATCCTTCTTCTAATTAAACTTGTGTAAAGCTAAATTGTGACTGGATTTCGTTGAAACGCTCTATCAAAGTTCCAACGTTCAAAACTAGGTGTCAGTGACATTTGGTAGCGAAAGTTGGAACTACTTGAAATTGAACGGAACGTGTAGCTCACCCCATGGGTGTCTGCATTGAAGCAGCTACAGTCTCTGGCGAGCCTAAGATGTCCACGGACACTCCCGGCATTAAACGCCATACCCTAAATAATCCCTCCCTATATTATTCTGCTAAGATCCCATTCCAATTTTGTACCGAAAATAAGGTCCCATTAACACCAACCTACACATATGGGTACCTACAGTTTCAGCATAACCCAATGCGTAAGCGAAACTCACTCACTCACTTACTCTTTAAATGCCTCACAATTAAATAAATACCTAAAAACATGTATATTTACAATGAAATAATGAAAGAATGCAACACGGTAACCATGGTAACAGAATCTCACAGGTCCATCTATTTCTGTAAGACGCAATGCAATTCCAATTATTACATTACTGTGAACGTTTCCAGACGGTTATAAGGTTATCACTGAACCAAATTAAGCTGTAAAATTCATCAATACGTACAGTATAATGCGCTTAATGGGGTCAAGGGTCACTCTAGAATTTTTTCACGCAATTTTCACGTGTGGGTGTGGTACGAAAGCTCTTTTTCACCCGACTATAAAGGATCTCCGGAAACCACATTTAAAGGCCCTTAAATTAACAGTGTCTGTGATATTCCCAGAAAAATAACTTCGGTCTGATATACCTATGAAGGAATGACAAACCCCTAACCACTGCACCAGTAGCTGAATTGAAAAAGTCTGATTATTCTTACCAGGGATAAATCAGTCATAGCATTCATGATTGAGATGGTCATACATTAGGAACCATGCCAGCATTGGTCTGGAGTAGAAGAAGAAAACCATGGAATCTTCTTATAGGATGGCTAAGGCGGAAATCGAACCTACCTCTCTCAGTTTTTGTTCATGGAGGCTGGTTGCATTCCGCTCCAAACCTGAAAGCAGAATTAAATTTCTTGGTAGAGCCAATAATCAAACCCGAACCTCAGGGCTGAGAGCCAAGGACGCTAGTCACTACAACAGAAAATGGTAAGGTTTTGCACAAGCTTCTATGTCAAATTTGCGTCTAAGACAAATCTAGATGAACGTAGGTTTGAACATCCACAGTCTTTTTCCAGTCGACCGACCGGGTCAGGAATGGAATGAATGACGCCCCATCTAGCGGCGAGGATATGAACTGCGCCAGCTACCGAAGCCTGTCGCGTTCCTCTGGGGAAATGATTAAATGAACGACATACGTAATTAAACAAAGTGAAGATTGTTGCTGACATGAAATATTGACAGGGAAAACTGGAGTACCCGGAGAAAAACCTGTCTGCCTCCGCTTTGTCCAGCACAAATCTCACACGGAGTGACTGGGATTTGAACCATGGACCTCAGCCGTGAAAGGCCGGCATGCTGCCGACTAAGCCACGGAGGCTATATGAACGTAGATTTACTAGCAAATAAAGATTTGTGAGTAGCTACGATTCCTAAGCTCTGCCTAATGAGGTAGGCTGGGTACTTGGGGAGTGTTGTAGAGAAAGATAAACGGGATATTATGTTAGTAAGTTAGAACTCTGCTCCCCAGGGCAGCAAAACACCGTTCCCGTGCGTGCGTGTTGACTCTCGCCAAATTAGCACATAGCCCACTATGGAGAAACTTTCCTCATAAAAACTTGTAATCGTTAAGTTAACTGAACTTATGAAACATTTCTTCACCTCCCAAGTCAGTCAAAGTTAAATTGAAAAGAATTCGAGACTCGCTGAAAAGCGTAAAGACTCTAAAGGCAAAGCACCCACCTTTCCATGAATAACGTCGTGATATTCTTATGTATATCGCTTCTTTTGAGCTCTGGTGCTGGAGAAGGATAATGCGTATTCCTTGGACAGCCAAGAAGACAAATGTATGGGTGATTCAAAAAATCAAACCAGATCTGTCGCT
This sequence comes from Meconema thalassinum, assembly GCA_946902985.2. Taxonomy (NCBI): domain Eukaryota; kingdom Metazoa; phylum Arthropoda; class Insecta; order Orthoptera; family Tettigoniidae; genus Meconema; species Meconema thalassinum. Next base: position 298,685,586 of record OX336396.1, on the reverse strand, counting down.
TGAAGCTTGGATAACACGATTACAGCTGTCATATATTTGGACACATTATGAGGCATTCCGATTCGTTGGAAAAGACAATTATGCTTGGAGACGAGGGCGGCCAGCATTGAGATGGATCGACTCCATCAAATCCAACATGAATATGTCAGTGAAGGGTCTGAAGTATATGGCTGAAGACCGAACCATATGGAGACAGTCCATCCATGCGGTCACTAAGAGTCGACGCCGAATTGATGGCACCTGATCTTCATCATTATTCTTATGTATGTATATATGTATGTATGTTCAATTTTCCCGGCAGAACTTTGGGCCTTAAAGTGCGCAATAGAATGGGTTAAAGCTAACAATAAAAGAGTGAGGATTTTCAGTGATTCACAATCCGCATTGTATTCTATAAATGACAAATATAATTCTAACCCAATAGCTGTGTACATCAGGGCAACAGCTCAGGAGTGCACATCGTGGATAAGGGGACACACTGGATTGGCTGGTAATGAATGAGCAGACCTATTAGCAAAATCAGCGGCTACGACACATCTTGACATAACATATAGTAAGTCTCCAATATGTTACGTTAAAAGGCAGATAAGGACTTACATACTACACGAATGGAATATCGCATGGACATGTAGCCTGAAATGATCTGTAACAAGAGAAATATTCTTCCCGGAAGTACAAAATCGACTGTTATCAAAATTATTTGAGCCAAACTTTGTCCTCACACAATTCTTAACTGGTCCTGGAAAATTCAAGTCTTATTTTGAACGTTTTAAAATAGCAACAGACGACTATTCATGTTTTTGTGGATTGCCTCAATCGGTGTATCACCTTATATTTGAGTGTCCTGTTTTTGAAAAGGAAAGATACTATTTACAATGCCACCTTAATAGCTGTAACCTGGAACTTTCAAAACCGCTGTACCATATTTTCAAGAGGCAGTGCCGTTTAGGACAATTTCTCACTTTCATCAACATTTTTTTTTGTAAACTATGTTAGTAATATTTGTATTTGCTTTGTTTTTAATCTACAACCCTAATGTACCTCTGGTAAAATAGGGTTCCTGTATTTATTTATTTATTTATTTTGATATTTAATAATAATAATATGTATGACGCTCGGCCGACATCAATTCTGCCATTACAAATAAATAGAAATCTTCAACGAATATCAATTTACTAAGTATAACAAATGGATAAGAGGATACCAGGGTATATTTCTGTGCTATACTTTATCAAGAAACAATTGACTTACGATACACGAATAATACTCTAAAAGGTTCTAGTGTGGTAATTAATTAAAATGCTTCGTCAATACAAATTCTACTCAAATGTTAGTACATGTTTCGATCCAACAAAGGGGCCTTCTTTAGCGATGATACAACATTAAAATGAAATAAATAGTTTGATTAAATATAGGTTCTAAATGTTTTAACATAATTTTCAAACACTGTGGTGATGCTGATCAATGGAGCCGTGATAGTAGGATATAAAGGCCGAAGCTGGCGCAACCTACTATCAATTGCGCCTACTACCAATCGCGCCTACTATCAATCGCGCCTACTATCAATTGCGCCTACTACCAAACGCGCCTACTATCAATCGCGCCTACTAATAGCGCCTACTATCAATTGCGCCTACTATCAATCGCGCCTACTAATTGACCTACTATTAATTGTGCCTGCTATCAATCGTGCCTACTATCAATTGCGCCTACTATTAATTGCCTTAAGTATCAATAACACCTGCTATCAATTACACCCAGTGAAATCGCTTTCAGTAAAAATCGAGCTCAGTATAAATCATAATCAGTATAAAACCCACCCAGTATCAAACGCGTCTACTAATCGTCGGGCTGACGCCCCTTTTCCTCTAGATACATTATTTCACCCCCCACCACATGTGTGGGCACACACATGTCATGTAGAGCCACCCAAGTTGGGTTGTTCCTGGTGTTAGCCATGTTGCACTTGGAAAGCGAGATTTTCTAAAAAATTACAATTTTATCCCCTAGTAGGGGAGGTTTTATTTTGGGGTGGAAATATGTTGTCCATAGGAAAAAAAGGCGTTGACCTGAGTCCTACGACACCTCATTTGTTAAAATCCGATCATGGGTTCGCGAGATATCGCGCCACCGCCATCTTGTGTAGAGGAATGTAAAGGTAGAGGCATTAGAACCCTTCAAAAACCACTACTACTTTTTTATATTTTTTAAATAATGATTGCCATTTGTTCATTTTCACATTTCACACATAGCAATTTGTCAATTTTCCATTTGCATTTTTTTAAATGTCAGTTTGATGTTTTTCAATTTCATGATATGGAAACATGGATTTTCCATTTTCATATTTACACATTTGTCAATTTCCCATTTGTATATATTTTTAAATGTCCGTTTAAGGTTTTTAAATTTTGTCTATATGGAAAGATGGATTTTCCATTTTGCTGTTTACACAATTTTATTTATTTTGTATATGTTGAAAAATGATATTTCCAAAACAAGATTTTTTATTTATCATTTTATGCTTTTTGTAAACGATCTTAATGTGAGTGCTTGACCATGGCAATAGTACTGCTCGAGTCTAAGCTGCGTGGACCTGAGAGGAATGTGCATCGCAGACTATAAGTAGTGGTGGTGACGAGTGATGCGCTTTCTCGGTCCTTGCGTAGTAACAGAAGCAAATACATTAGTCGGTGACTCAGTCACTCATTCCCAACGCCACACTGGTTTCAGAAAAGACCCATGATAGCGGTATTGGAATAGACGACAATGTCAGGTAACACGGCGGGCTGTCAACAGGTTTCTCAATTCTCGCCTGCTCCTATCCTGCCTCTGCTCTTCATCCCGCAAGTTCACAGAGCTTGGTACCGAGCAGTACACTCTGTCTATGTGTGTTAGCGGAAACGTAGAGGCTTATTACTACTGCAAGTAAGAATGTTTTACAAAATAACGACTATCTACCACTGCATTTGAAAAAACAAAACTCATAAAAAAATCCAATCGCCTGCTCAATAGCATTATTGTCCAATTCCAACATTGATAACCCTTGTGATTTAATAGTCCATATTCCAATTCCTTACACTACTCAGCTACTTCTCAGCTACATGTGACAATATCTTTCTTATTGTTAAAATAAATCCCAATACCTGTATGTGCTTACATCCAAGGTAATTTGTTTAACGTATTCTAACCTTTGTATACCCCTACGGTTAGTGGTAGGTTCTTTTACATGCCATAAATGTATAACATGAGCCCCAATAACTTCATAGTAAACTATTGTGTCAAGGTGTAGAGACATCTCAATTATTAACCCACGTATTTGAGTGTACATAAATCATATTATAGGGTTTGCAATATCAAAGTCGTTATTATATCTTAGCTATTACCCTCATGTACTTAAGTGTGTTACATATTATGTCCACGTATTCCCATTTACTTGACTGTGTTGTAGGATAAAAAATATATCAGTAAATCAATCATTAACCCCCCGTTTTGGTAATAAACTTGGGAAATCATAGTCATCAGCCTTGTGTACTCAGATTATTAGTTGCATATCGTTAAGAGACTATAAAATCTTTAAGTCATATCAATCATTCTGCCTAGAGCATTTTGGTAAATTTAAATTCATTTTAAAATATCTTGACAGTGCTATCTATGAGTCAGGATCAAATAATTATCATCTACCATTAAACTATAGCAGAATAAAAAAAAGTCCTCCAAATGCGTTTACAGTGATAATACATTAGGTCAGTTTTGAGAAAGAGCTAGTGTTACCCTAGAAATAACAACAAGTATTTGTCTAGAGTAAAAGTGTGAAACCAACGAAAAACCCGTCCATGTTGGTTAATGTGTGAACTAAACCAACCTATTTCCTGTTTTGCCTCACGAGGCTGAGTGCACCACGTTCCAGCCCTCACATCAGTTTCTAAAATCCCCCTGACAGAGCCGGGAATCAAACCCGGGGCCTCCGAGTGAGAGGCAGGCGCGCTACCCCTACACCACAGGCGCCTGCTAAACTGTTAACCAATAGAGCATAAATTGATCCATTTTTAGCCTATTTTCAATTTTGAAAAAAAAAATAGGCTTATGAGATCACCTTTTGTCCGTGTGTGTCTGCGTGTGTGTGTGTGTGATTCGTGTGTGTGTCCCCCTCCTAATAAAATCTAAACGGCTGGAGCGATTTCAATGAAACTCGGTAAGTTCATAGCACTATTCCGGGCGACCTCGACCGTGCCCTTCAAATTTTGTTACGACTCAGCAATCCAACATGGCGGCTGTGCGAAATATTTCACCAGCATTCAATATCTCCGAAACGATTACCGATATTACCCTGACATCATGTATGGTGATAAAGGGAACTACTATAAGTTCACTTATGTGATCTTTGAAAACCTGGTAACTACAAAACCAACATGGCGGCCAAGCGAAGTTGCGACTTTTAAATAGACGTTTCTCGCGATTTATCCAATCAAACGCAAAGAAACTTGGTACAGTATATGTTTGTATACATTGTAATGCACCGACAACTAACTTCGTTCATTTGTTTACATAACCACAAGATGGCGGATGTGCGAAATATTTCACCGGCATTCTGTATCTCTGAAACTATTAGCGGTATCTCCCTGAAGTTTTGTACGGAGATAAAGGGCACTACTGGAAGTCCATTTATATGACTTTAAAAAACCGGTTATATACAAAACAAACATGGCGGCCAAGCGAATTAGAAAATTTGAAATAGACCTTTCTCGCGATTTACTGCTCCAAACACACTGAAATCTGGTACAGGAAATATTTATACACATTGTAATGCACTGGTATCTAATTTAGTTCAATTGTTTACATAACCTCAAGATGGCGGCTGTGCGAATTTTAAAATTAAGTTTTTATTTCTTGTGATGTAGTCATGCGATCGAAGTGAAAGTTTGAATAATGAACCTACCCAATAATTTTCCTATAATGGTACATGACTCTATGGCCTATACATTTAACAATCCAACATGGTGACCATCCGAAATATTTAGACGGCTCTCAATATCTACGAATCTATTGTAGCAATCAAACTGAATTTTTTATTGTTCATAGGGGCTATGAACTCAAGTTCACTTATAGGACTTTAAATAACCTGGTGATCACAAATCCAACATGGCGGCGACGCGAAATATAAATATTCACATGGATGTTTATCGCAATTTAACTTTGTACAGTAAATCCTTATACGAATGGTAATCCACTAGCATATAATTTATTTCAATTGTTTCCATAACCTAAAGATGGCAACTGTGCGAAATTTTAAAATCTCCTTGTAACTTCTAGTGTCCTAATTATGCGATTGAAGTTTGAATACTACACGTACACAATAATCTGCATGTAACAGTACTTAACTCTAGGACCTACATATATAAAATCCAACATGGCGACCATCCGAATTATTTAGTCGGTTCTCAATATCTACGAATCTATACCAGCAATCAAACTGAAATTGTGTATGTTGATAGTTGCAATAAGTGGGCTATATGAAAATAGGCTGTATAGTTCTTCACGGAACTACTTGTTCTCTCTTATATCTTACTTGCTGCTACTAAAAGTCAATGTGATCAATTGTATACAAGCGGAAACCGATTAAATAACAGCAAAGTCATCATCAGTGCAAGTGAGCATGGTAAGAGACAGCGCAGCAGTTCAGTCTTGTAATAAGGGGTTCCAGGCTTGATAACGAAATATTTCTGTCATTTATGTAAATGCATTCAGGTTAAAGGGTATTTGTGTCATGACCCGCAACCCCCGTGTGTTGAATACAAATGTTTTTACATCTTCTGCAATTAGTCACCAACATGCTGTTAAAATTTGACACTCTAGGTGTCGCCTTTGTTCATGTTGTTGGTTTTGCTAACAAGCTAATGTTGTTCCTTCCCTGGATATCATCAAAAAAGGACAATCTCTGTACAGGTAAGTGATACAAAAATCTATTTTGTTTGTTTCGAATATTTAGCCTTTAAATGTTTTAATGCAGTTCTCCATACCTCCCTGCCCTGAGCTAATCGTTTCATCTCTACATAGCAACCACATCTTACATCCAAAACAATCTGTTTAACATATTCTAACCTTGGTCTGCCCCTACAGTTATTTTCATCGACCTTCCTTCAATATCTAAACTTGCTATACCTGAGTGTCTTAGTATGTGTACTAACAACCTATCTCTTTTCTTTATTAACAGTCGCTAAAATAACATTTCTCTTTACACTAGTCTTAATGTGTTACCCTATCTACCCACAACAAATAATGTGTGTTTGAGTCTTCAGTCATGGACTAGATTAATGCAGCTCTCCATGCCTCCCTGTCCTGAGCTAATCATTTCATCTCAACATATCAACCACATCATACTTCCTAGGCAATCTGTCTAACATATTCTAACCTTGGTCTACCCCTACATATCTTGTCCTTGACCTTTCTTCCATAACTCAGCTTGCTATTCCTGGGGTGTCTTAATAAGTGTCCTACCAACCTATCTCTTTCCTTCACTAGCAGTCGTCAGAAACATATCTCCTTTCCCACTCGTCTTTATTTGTTACCCTATCTACCCATAACAAATAATGTGTGTTTGAGTCTTCAGTCTTGGACTAGATTAATGCAGCTATCCATGTCTCCCTGTCCTGAGCTAATCATTTCATCTCTACATAGCTACCATACCCTACATCCAAGGCAATCTGTGTAACCTATTCAAACCTTGGTCAACCCCTACAGTTCTTGTCCTCGATCCTTTCTTCCATAACTCAGCTTGCTATTCCTGGGGTGTCTTAATATGCGTCCTACCAACCTATCTCTTTCCTTCACTAGCAGTCGTCAGAAACATATCTCCTTTCCCACTCGTCTTTATTTGTTACCCTATCTATCCATTTGATCTTTATCATTCTCCTGTAACACCACATTTCAAAACACTTCAAATCTCCACTTAATGTGATATGAGATAAAAAAAAAATATATCAGTGTTTTTTCATTAGTTCATTAGGGATATATACGTTATCAGCTTTGTGTAGTTGGGTGTGTAGAATTTGTCTAATAACCTGTGTTATTGTATTGGCTGTATTAGAGTGTGTATTTGTAATTGCAGTAGGATTTTGGTAGAAAGCGGCTGTGGTCTACTAAAAGATACCATCCCAGCATTTGCCTAAGTGTGTAAGAGTGGAAAGCCCCAGAAAACTACTTCCAGAATGGCTGAGGTAGGAATCAAAACCCAGCTCCTCTCAGTGTTTGCCTCACAAGGCTGAGTGTACCCCGGGTCTTTGTAAGGAGAGGGAAACATCTTGACCACTGAGCTATTACGCCTTTTCCCTCTCTCTCTCCTTAGTGTTACCCATCCTAGTCCTAAGTCTGGATTCAAGCAAAGACCTCAGTACAAAAGTACTCACCACTGGACCAATAAAATGGTCGATCTTGACTACATAATAATGTTATTCCATGTCTGTATAATAAAGCTATGATTGTAATGATTGCTTCTTCAGAGCATGTCACGACCGGAAACAGCTTATATTTCTGTCAACGCATCAATAGTGTCGGTTGGCAATGTAGTAGCAGTCTGTCTCTGGACTTGCTAAAGGAGTATTTGATCATTAGTATAGCATGTTTAAGTGTAAAAAATTGGAATAATGTGGTCATCAGGCTCGTGTGTTTACATGTATGTAGGGACATTTCTGTCATCAGCCCCGTGTGTTGTGTTTTTTTTTAGTTTTCCGCTGCTAGTAACATGTAGCTTAAAAAATGTTTAGGCTGACAGCCTCGAAAACTTTGGTGTGTAAAAAACTTTGGGACACCTTGGTCATCAGCCCCCACCCCCTCCGTGTAGTTAAAAAGGAATGCTATACTGAGGTAAGTCTTACCAATTCGGTATTGTTGATTTGAATCTTCAGTCTTTTGACTGATTGAATGCAGTTCTCCATGCCTCCCTGTCCTGAGCTAATCATTTCATCTCTACATAGCTATCATACCCTACATCCAAGGCAATTTGTGTAACCTATTCAAACCTTGGTCTACCCCTACAGTTCTTGTCCTCAACCCTTTCTTCCATAACTAAGCTTGCTATTCCTGGATGTCTTAGTATGTTCCCTACCAGCCTATTTCTTGTCTTTATTAGCAGTTGTCAGAAACATATCTCTTTTCCGACTAGTATTAATACCTCTTTGTTTGTAACCCTATTTACCCATCTAATCTTCATCATTCTCCTGTAACACCACATTTTAAAACACTTCAATTCTCCACTTAATGTGATATGAGATTAAACAAGATGTTCAGTAAAGAAAATATAGCCTACTTTCTCCTAAATGTATGAGTATAGTTATAACTCGTTGTTATTATCAAAGAGTATAATAGAACTATTCTTTGTTGAAGACCTTAGAAACGATTTACCTCTACCAAACGCCACAACCTAGATAAAAACTGCTACCATCATTGAAGAAAGAAAGATAAGAAGTATCTAAAGAATGTTATGGATCTGGAGACATAATCGACCGGACTGGCGGCGTGGCTCAGCGGTAACGTTCTCGCTTGCTGGACCGTATGTTTCAGGTTCGTATCCTGGCGCAGTCAGCTGGCATTTGAGGGTGCACAAATGCGAGGGAGCCGTGTTAGTAGATTTACTGGCACGTTAAAGATCCCCTTCGGGACAAAATTCTGGCACCCCGGGGTCTCTAAAAGCAACAGTAGTTAAAAGGGACGTAAAACCAATAACATTATTATTATTATTATTATTATTATTATTATTATTATTATTATTATTATTACATAATCGGCCTGACGCGGGCAACATCCAACTTTGAGTTGAGGCATGTCTTTACACGTCTGGCTGCGTATGACTTTCACAACCCTAATTGAATTAACAAATCTTTCCATGGCCCTACAGAGACGTGTGTATACCAACTATGTGGATATTTTCGATTGCTATTTGGCTGAAATAAAAGTATTAATTAATATCCTGAACTAGCACCAACGGTAGAGTTCAGATACTATGTGAAATCGTTTTGTTCTTTTCTTCAATTAACATTTTCAAATAACGCACAATAGGCTGTTACAAACCCTTTAAAATAAAAAGTAAAAATGTATCGTAGTATCATCTTGTCATTCTTCAAATTCGATGCGCATAGAATGCCAATGCTATAGTAATCAATGGAGCCCCACGTAGACTAGTCGTGACATCTAGTGGTGAAATATCGAACAATATAATCCTAACAGAGCGAGTGCATTCTAGCGGCCAGAAGAAGAAACTTTTCAATAAAATCTGGAAGTTAATAATTAGGTCGGCGTGCAGTTACCTTTTTGGCAGCTAGATGTCTCGAGTAAATCTGCTGGCGAATTATGTTTTAATTAAATATATATTTTACACCATAATATGCACAATATAACGCTTAATTTTAAAACATCTGAGTCATTACAAAACAATAAACATATAACATTTCAAGCAAAAAACCTAGCTCTGATCGGGTTTGAACGATAGGCATTTGAGCGATAGGCTAACGCTCTACCACTGAGCTAATTGAGTCAACGAATATCGTTCTATATAAAATGACTTACATAGAACTTGTTAGCAAATAATGATTTATACTAAACGATTTCATCACTGGAGTATATTATTTATATATAAAGCATTTCATACAAAGTTTATTTATTTTGTATCAGTACGCTATATTGCATGCAATACTCAAATTAGTGAAATATAAGTCAGGCACAATTTATCCGCTGCCATCTTGTCTTATTACTGAATCGGCTCAGCTTTTTAAAATCACGTCTGCACTATAGTATTACAAAATAAACTTTTAATTTCGAACGTGCCTCTTCCTTTAGAACAGTTAAAACGATTCTCGGCTCGATAATCGGAACTGGTGGGTCCCATGATATGGATTATAAAGTTTGCATAATTCGCACGGCCGCCATCCTAAAATGGTATGGCGGACGACCTTGTAGTTTGGTCACAAGACGCATCCTATACGAAGGTATGTTGTTACCAAATTTGGTAGAGATCGGATGATTTGGTTAGTCGTTATTTGATTTTACGTTTTGAACGTTTGAGTGGCCGCCATTCAGTTTTAGTAAAGATGGCGGCGATATAAAACATGACACTGAGGTGTCCTTTGCTAGTGCTACCTTTGTACCAAATTTCGTTCAATTCGCATTCACCGTGTTTGAATTGATAGGGGGGGACAGACATTCAGAGTAAACACACTCACACACACACAGACACACACACACACAGACACACACACACACATACAAACACACACACACAGACTCACACACACACATACACACACACAGACAGACACACTTTTTTCGCCCTGTGTTGATCTCATACGTCTACTTTCATTTTTTGCAAAAATCGAAAGTAGGCTAAAAATATATCAGGGTTTTTTCATTAGTTCTGTATAGCTAAAACATAGGGATACATACGTTATCAGCTTTGTGTAGTTGGGTGTGTGGAATTTGTCTAATAACCTGTGTTATTTTAATGGCTGTATTAGTGCGTGTATTTATAATTCCAATGACAATTATTCTAAAAGAGGCTGCCGTGGCCTTAAATTAAGATATACCCCTGAATTTGCATAGAGTAAAAGTGGAAAACCACAAAAAACTACTTTCACAATGGCTGAGGTAGGTATGAAATCCCACCTTTTTCTTACTTTCACCTCATGAGGCTGAGTGTACCCCCATTTCAGCTCTCAGTCTCACAAGGCTGAGTGTACCCCATTTCAACCCTCAGCCCAAAATTATATTTCTTGACAGAGCCAGGACGTGAACCCAGGCCTCCACAGTAACAGCCAAGAATGCTAGCCACTACACCATAAAGTGGGCAATATAAGGCTGGTCTTGATTGTACATGATCAATCAATAATTACCTAATAATAATAATAATAATAATAATAATAATAATAAATAATAATTATAATAATATTAATAATAATAATAAATATTCCATTTATCAACTACACAGCTGACCTCTCCCTGGGTTCTTTGACATACCAACATCGAATGACATGCGTGTCGTAATTTTTACAGCCTTTCAAAAATCACTCACCACGACCAAGAGCGAACCTGAAGCTTGGGGCTGGTAGTCCAACACGATAACCACTCACCCACCGTGGCAAGCTATCAATCAATAATTACCTAATAAAATTAAAAATAATAATAATAAATATTCCATTTAGCAACTGCACGGCCGACCTCTCCCTGGGTTCTTTGACATACCAACATCGTATGACATGCGTGTCGTAATTTTTGCCGCCTTTCAAAAATCACTTACCACGACCAAGAGCGAACCTGCAAGCTTGGGGTTGGTAGTCCAACACGATAACCACTCACCCACCGTGGCAAGCTATCAATCAATAATTACCTAGTAAAATTAATAATAATAATAATAATAAATATTCCATTTAGCAACTACACGGCCGACCTCTCTCTGTGACGTCATGCACGGTCTCAGGCGTGGCGGCCATCTTGCCCATTAGCCACTGCGCCAGCTCTGACTGACCCCTCCATAAGAATAACATAGTGCTGGTTGCGCGCGGTGGCCATCTTGCCCATTAGCCCCTGCGCCAGCTTCGGCCTTTATATCCTACTCGTGATGGGTGGTTGTGAAGTAGATGGAATAGAGATTTTCACTCTCGACGCCTACCAAATTTAAATGTTTAAATGTTTTAAATGTTTATATATAAGATCACAATAATTGGCTGGCAATTGTGACTTAATTTGGTAGATGTCAAGATCCACAGTTCCAGCATTTCAGGAAATCAACTCAATGTTGAAAACATTTTTTAATGTCATAGACTAGACCTTCCATGAACACCATTCCTTTCTTGGTGCATTTGTAATTAATTAATTGTTTTCTCCATTTTTCCAAACGTGAAGGGAACACTAAACGTTTCTTACGAGGTGAAACGTAGACACGCAGTAGTCGATAACCGGAAACTCAATGATATCCGGCCGATTAGTTTAGCAGTTTGCCTTTTCTACCACTACGAGTGCTAGTGTGAGTCACTGCAGAGTTTCACTTAAGCCCTTATAACTATTTTAGTATGAAGATTTTTCAAAAAATGAAAAAACGACTGAGGGTATTGAACCAAGGATTTGAATCAACATGAAAACGCGAAAAGAAACAGGCAATTTTAGGCGGTTTTTCCGGAGCTAAATATAGCTCGAAAGTGATTGTCGACATTTGTTTTTATAGTTTGATAGAACTCTCCAAGACTCATAATTTGACACATTTCCTGGACCTTTCGCCCTTCAACTTTTGGTACAATTGAGGAAATTGCATAATTTTAACATTTTCCTACTTTGTCCGCAAATAAGTGTTCCAAACATTAACAAGAAGTTCCGTGACGAAATAAAGAGCTTACTTTTCTTAAAATTTAACATTCATGCCAAGATTAATCTATATGGCTCTATCTAGAATTATGACGAAATTAAGTTCGAAATATCGAAATTTCTAATTAGTTCGAAATACTGTATACCTGGCATAATGTAGCCTAATACGGAACTACAGTTGGCAGCCCTGGTGACTGAATATATTCTTAGTTCCATCTCTTAAGGTACAGAATACAAAATTTGGTTGAAGTCCAATTTATAGCATGGACGTTACATGCAGTTAAACATTGGATCTAACAGCGTGTGTAAAATCATGTTGGCAACAATGACATACATGTATTGGTCAGAAATAATCTGAAATAATATGATCTATTGTTGTGTCAATTTTTAATAAAATCCATTAGTTAGTATAGAAGTTACATGCATTTTAAAATTGCACCTATCAGCAGGCTTAGAATCATGTTGGCAGCACTGGCGTAGGCCTATATCAGTTACTCCAAATTAATCTAGAATGCCAGGTACTATACGTGTGCAAAGTTTAGAGCTATTGGCTTGCATACTTTCTGATATATTGATAATTGGGCAAAAAATAGAGACAGTATTTATTAACAGTTGGCAGCCCTGGTTACTCTTAAGAATCCGCATAGTCATATCTGTTAAGGTACACATAGCACACACGAAATTTCGTTGAAATACAAATGATAGTATAGAAGTTACATGTATTTAAAGTTGGACTTCTCAGCAGGCTTAGAATCATATTGGTAGCACTGACGTATATATGTTACTCCAAATTAATATAGAATGTCAGGTACTATAAGTGTACATAGCTTAAAGCTGTCGGCTTGCATACTTTCTGATATATAGGTATTGGTATTTTTAAAAAATTGGGAGCATTTATTAACATTTGGCAGCCTTGGTGGCCCTTAAGAATAAGCTCAGACTTATCTGTCTATGTACACATAGCACATACGAAATTTGGTTGAAATCCAATTGATAGTGTAGAAGTTATATGCATTTAAAATTTGGACCTATCAGCAAGCTTATAATCATTTTGGCAACACTGTCATGTATGGCCTCCAGGAAATTAAACTGCAATATTATTATCTATACGTGTGCAATTTTGAAATAGTTCCCATTCATACCTTCCAAGATATCCAACATTGAGCTCAAATTTCAATTGTGTTTTTTTCAGCAGTTCGGTAGCACTGACATAATTTTCAAATATGGCCGTGAGATATTCAGGTATAGATCTTTACCCCTACCAAATTTTGTTTCCATTGCTGAAGCCGTTTAGGAGTTGATAGGGGGGGACACACACACACACACAGCCAGACAGACAGACAGACAGACAGACGGACAGAAGGACAGACAGACAGGCAGACACACATTTGCCCGATCTCATAAGTATACTTTTTCCTCATTTTTGCAAAATGTGAAATGTAGGCTGAAAATACACTCAGTATGGCCACGGTAAAAGTGATTTTCGAACTTTCGATCCATGGACTTCTAGTTTGCCCTTGTACTACAGTCGCGGATAGTGAATTAACTCGCATGGCTAACCTGTGACCTGTGTCCTGATAAGCTGAGATGTAACGAACACCTCAACCTTCCGTGCTAGAACAATGATCGTTGGGCCACAATGGGCTAGCAGGAAAGAATTGACGAAGTTTTTACCCGCTAATTCGTAGTACGAGTATACTGTTATCAGGTAGCAAATCAAATTAAGGCAGCCCTCATTACTGGTGTGTGCAGCAAGTTGCCTGTCATTAGGAGTAAAATAATTCATGTGTAATTATCGAGCTTAAAGCCGCTCGCAGAGACGACGGGATTTATTAAGCAAACCACGGACACACTGGGGAATTTACCGCTTGCCTGAGCATTATAGGTGCTCTGTCCTCTGTGTTTACACCACACTGCCTCCAGATTCCGTATCACACTCTAGTTGCGTTTAAGATATTACAAGACAGGTTAAAAATAAGCGAGTGTTTGAAATATGGTGGCATTTTCATTTTAAGGGGCGTAAGAACAATCTATGTGCCCTAACGTACGAGATACAGTGTTTTAATAAATATGAGGCACCAAAGAAAAGTTCGTCCGTATTTTCGGCGTTACACGTACAACAATTCGGTCTCTGAAATTCTTCGAATTTATTCTTAAGCTCATATTTCCTTTTTAACGTATCTTTTAATGCTTTTCAATCCTTATCCTGAATGATGTAAGCCTCCGTGGCTAACGCGGCAGCACGCCGACCTCTCACCACTGCGTGCGTGGTTGAAATCCCGGTCACTGCATGTCAGATCTGTGCTGGACAAAACGGAGGCTGACAGATTTTTCTCCGGGTACTCCGTTCTTTCCTGTAAAAAAGAAATTGCATTCCAGCAACCCCCTCCACTAGCATTTCATTTCATCTGTCATTCATTTAATCATTGCCTCAGGGGAGTGTGACAGACTTCGGCAGCCGGCACAGTTCATATCGTCGCCGCTAGATGGGGGCTTCATTCATTCCATCCCTGACCTCGTCGGTAGACTGAAAGCAGGCTGTGGATATGAATTTTCATTCTGAATGGACTCCTGATTTTTCACGGCAACTCAATTTTCTTGCAGGCTGCACTCCAAAAGAGCACACGTCCCATCTTGTTGAAATTCTCGAGATATTTTTAAAGAAAGAAACTTAGACTAATTTATAGGAATACACAAATATCAACTATTTTTATAAGTCATTTTTGCAATGTTATTGTTATTAACATCAATTCAAGCCCATATTTGTTGATTGCTTCCTTAGTTTAGGGGCTGCGACAATGTGGTCATGTAGCCCCGTGTACTTTGTGTGTGTGTAGAAACTGTCTGATAACCGGTGTTAATTGTGATGGCTCTATTTATGTGTGCGTTATCTGTGTTTAATTCAAGTAAGGACTGCAGACGATAAGTTCAAGTAGTTCTCACTTTTGCCACCAAATGCTACAGTCCCCGACACGTAGCTTGTGCACCTGGATACTAGATGCCATCGTAGTCAGCACCTGGCTGCGAACTTCAGAACCAATAAAGCGTTAACAATCCAACCTACACAATTTGGCCTTCACACAAGTGTAGTTAGTAGGTTCTTTTTCCCGCCAAGCCATTAGGGATGGAGTTAATTCCCTGGGTGTGCCATGTTCATCATCACTTCATACTCATTATGGCGCCCAGTCACCTACGGATGTCAAATAGAAAGACCTGCACTTGGCCTGGTAAAAGCAGAACAACAAAGAAACCTGGACATATCTAACGACTTCTTAATTAAGGTTCACCTCACTGTCTCTCATTCAATTATCGTTTTCATTTTTCCCTTCATGATCGACTCACGCAATCCGTTATTGCAATTCCTCTACATCATTCATCTGCCCACTTTAACTATTTTACATGTGAGGGAACTAGAATTTGGAATGATCGTCCTCGTGATGTTAGAAATTATCGATCCCTGGTGTATTCTTTGAATACACGGTACGAGAGAATAAAGTCTATTGCTCTTTGCATGTCCATTTTTTCCTTCCTCTTTGTCAAAACACCAACAGTGATCTTCTGTTTTCTCCTTGATGGGCAAATCTCTTATGACTTCATAAGTTTGTTTCAGATATATAACTTCTGTGACCCACCTAGCGTCATCTCGCAGCGAATCTCTGAAGCTCCTCAATTCTTCCTGGTGTTAGAGGACTTACTTATTCATTTGGCCACCAGATCCTGTTACCATCGCCAGCTATTTTCTCCTTGAGCAAGAGGACTACGTCTACCTCTTTACTCACCATGCTGCGCTAATATCGCCTACTATCAACTCCTTGAAGACCATTCATCAAGAAGAACATTTATTTTTGACAAGTTGGCAATGTTTATATGTTCTCCTTTTGTTTCCTACCCCCACTCTTTTTCCCTTCCTTGGACCTTCTGTGCTCCGTTGAGCAGGTCTCACTTCGCAATCGGCAGTTGACTCGGTCAGTCAAAGCTCCTCTCGAGCTAGTCTCCTCAACCCAAGAGGCAAACTCTCTTCTACGCCATGTTGGCAAAGTAGTCATCGTCAAAGGGAACTTCATCTTCTACATGAAATCAAGATAAGTACCATCTTAAAGTTTTAACCTCATCTTCATGGTTTTAACTTTCACGTGCTTTTAAAGATGTTTTATAGACAGTGTGCGATTGCTTATTTTGGGGCAAAAATCATTCTTCGTGGGATTTGCCATGTTGAGCCTTTGGTTGTATAAGCCAACCTTACTAAAAAAGAGCTTTTCTTAGGCTATTCAAATGAGAAATCCTCTCACTACGTGGGATATTATCTAATACCCGCTGTCTATAACTCAACAAGTTAGTTCCTCCGTTGGATTTTCTCAACTCCATTTTTTCTACTAAGGTCGTTTCTGGAACCTTCTAGATTCTGTATTTCATCTGCAAGTCCTGCCGTTTTGAAATTTTCACTCACTTGTGAAAATACTAGTAAAAATGAGGAATCTTCCTTAAATTACTGCAATAGCGAACTTTCTTCCCCCGTTGGAACATTCTATGGCGCATTTAATTGTAAATCACAACTTTTTCAAGAAATAGACTCTCACCTATATAGTGCAATCAGTTATTTCCATAATTGCAATAACTTTCTTTGCCAAAAACTTTCGTGTTTCCATAGTGAACTTTTCATAAGTTTCAACGAACTATAGTGAAAATCAGTGCTTGTTCAACTTTCTACCGCGTCGCGATCGTCCGTTTATATTTAAATAAGGCCATGAACATTTTTCCTCAATTCCCTATTTCTCTTTCCTAAACTTCCTACTAACAATCCGTAATAAATTTTTCAATATAGGTCTGTTTCAATAAGGTGTCACTCTGCGAAGTGCCCTTCCATTTTTCTTGTTTATCATTAAGTAATTTCTGTATAATTAGGTGTTTTATACACGGTTTAAGTTTACATTGTTTTTTCTCTATTATCAGAAAAACAATTCTTTCAACTCTTGTGTGAGTTATTTTTAGGTCTCACGAAATGGAAACTACCCCATTTGGCTCGTGATTCCTAATTAAACATAGGAAGTCTAGAACCTTCCTTTTGATTACTTACTTAGGTTTCACAGTAAGTGACCTGCCCTCCTTTGTATAATTCTCATAAAGTAATCCTGTTTAAATATAAGAAGTTGTAGGAACTTCTATTTTTATGCTTTATGTTTTCCTTATAGTTAGCTTGAAAGTTCTTGTTCTCTCTAGAATATTCTTTCAGAAATTTCTTATAGTACACTCCTTGTACTCTTGTAAATGTTTAAACTTTAATCATTTCATTTAGTACTTTTTCAAATCTTAAAAAGATTTTAATACCAGGTTTAAAACCTTAAAAATTGTTATTTGCCTGGAGCAATTTCTGAATGTTGTCGGAGGTCTGCGACCTCAAATTGTTAATAAGATTGGAAAATATTTATTTTTTAAAAATATTAATTTCTCCTGAATTGTTAAATAAATTAAGCGTTCTTTTTCTCTTTTTCATTTTTTCTAATACAAAGGTTAAACAAAGTCCTGTCCTCCTTGGCTCTCCCTACTTGATGCCATTAAAACCATTAATAGGGCTTTCACCACTCGTTGCATTTGAGCAAGAACTCTTAGCAGTAACCTCACTAAAGATTCTTTTAGCTTTAATAGCTAATTCTAATTGGCCAGTAAGGCAAGTAAAGCTCGCTACGCCAGCTACCTGCTTGTGGAGATCCTCTCCGAAAACTTATGGTCAGTTTTCAAAAAGATAAGTGTTTCTTTTTGTCTAAAACTTTTAGCCGGCTTCTCGCCGAGTAAAAGCTTAGCCATTTCCAAAGGCAACCATTGGTTCACTTACAAAGATTACTTTCCAAGTTATAATTTTTCGTCACTATCCTTCCTGGAAGCACTGGGTCTCTTTTTCTAGAAACTCTATAATTTCGAAAATTGGAAATTCCGAACTTGATTTGAATTATTGGCATTCTTCGAATCATTTCACAAAAACTAATTTCCTTGAGAAGACATACCATAAATCGTTTGTTCTCAGCCTTGCCAGACCATCACCCTTCCCCATAGTACTTTTATGCATGCTTGGGAGGAAATATATTAAAGCCTCTCTCTTGCAAACAGCCCAAGTCCTAGCTGCGGTTCCCGTTAGCCTCGACCAAGCTCGTTCCTATTTTAGGTATCGAAAAGTTAAATTTCAGTGGCAACTGCCTCTAAGTGTATTTAAAGTTAAATTCATAACTTTTGTGGGACTCTCCTCCTATTTTTCTATCCTTTTTCTCCAATCCCAAATCTACTTCCTTCTCTTAATCATCTTCCCTTGGTGGATGGGTTATTCCTCAGTCAATAAACTACCCAAAAATTGGTCCCAGAAACCCGGGAGAGTCCATTTGTCATTTTTTCTATTTGACAATACTCTGCAAATTATTAATCTCTGCTTTGAATTTTTCAGCTATAACTACATCATGCAAAGCCTGTGAACGGGAAAGAGGCCACTCCTGTCTCCTTTGGCGTGTCCCGTTCTTTCTACTTATTTGCTGCTGCCAGCTTGACAGCATTTCCAAGGTTCCACAGTATCGTGAGTTACATTTCAATCTATTCTTTATAACATGGCTCCTACTGAGAAGGATAAAGATGAAAAACTTACTTCTAAACGAGCATCCTATAAAGGACAAATTACCCGTTTTAGAAAGTACATAAAAGAGTTAGATCCCTCAGAAGCTCAATTAGACTTGTTGAAACATCGTGTACGAGATTATGAACGTTCTTATGAAAATTATTGTAACATCCAAACTGAAATAGAAACTTGCATGCTCAATCAACCCGAAGATCGAGTTGAAGTAGAAAACCAATATTACGAAGGCATAGGTTCTGCTTTCAAAATAATACGCCAACTCGAAGAGGAGCAGAAAAAGGACGCTTCTGTTCTTGGTTCCCTTCACGAACCACAAACTTCTTTCCGTGAGGGTACTCACAAGCCCAAACCAATTTTACCGAAAATTGATTTACCCCATTTTTCTGGAGATGAATCTGCTTGGGATTCTTTCTATGAATTATTTTGCTCCCTTGTTCACGACAATGAAGACATTCAAGTCATTTACAAGTTTCAGTACTTGAGATCAATCCTCCGAGGTCAAGCTTTGCAGTTGGTCGAAGCACTTCCTCTGCGTGCCGAAAATTATTCCATTGCCTTTAACTTATTAAAGGAAAGATATGTAAATTTACGGTTACGTATTCAACGCCATATAAAGGCTCTATTCAATCTACCTGCGTCACAGCACAATGACGTCACTAGTCTACGTACTCTAGTTGACACTACACAACTTCACGTTAAGGCTCTGTCCCAATTAGATCAACCTACTAATTATTGGGATACTTTCCTAATATATTTAGTGATTGCTAAAGTTGATACTGCTACCCTCAAAGCTTGGGAAATTGAACTTTCTAAAGAAGATGACTACACTTACGAGCATTTAGTTACTTTCATAAACGCTAGATGCCAACTTTTAACCGCTCTAGCTAATCAAAGTGAACCTTCATCTCCTAGTTCCAAATTCGAATTAATGTCCATCAAACCCAAAAGTGAACGCTCAGCGTCCAATACCCAAAAACCCGGGTCCAGCTCATCCAAATTTAAATCAAACACTACTGGTTACCCAACTAGGTCTAGTGAACGTCGTGTTGCTAGCTCTATTGTTTTAAACACTCAAAGCGAACCTCGCAAAAGTTTAAACGAACCTGTAAAGTGCATACTTTGTAAAGATCCCCATGCCCTATACCTCTGTAAATCCTTTAAAGAAATGTCAGTCGACGACAGACGAAAATTAGTTGCTCAAAACAAGCATTGTTTTAACTGCCTAGCGCCCACGCATTCTGCTTCTAATTGCAAGTCCACAAGGCTTTGCTACCATTGTGAAAAGGCTCATCATACTTTGCTACATCGTCATGATCAGGCAAGGTCATCGACAGCATCCACTTCTCCTAAAAATGATAGCGCTAATAGTTCTAATGCCTCATCGTATATTCAAAATGCCAAGTCCATTCGCAGTGCTCAAGTATTGTTGTCTACTGTCCAAATTGAAGTTCAGGATAACTTTGGAAACTGGGTCCGTGCACGCGGTCTTCTAGATTCAGCGGCAACTCATGATTTTGTGTCTAATTCCTTGATTAAAAAACTAGGCCTACCCGTAAACCCTACTTCTATCAATGTGTCGGGTATCAACAACTCAAAATCGCAAGCTTTACAATTCTCAAAGCTAACTATAAGAGATACTTGTCATAGAAACAACTTTCTTAAACTTAATTGTCTAATTCTCAATAGCATTGGAGAAGACACTCCAAGTCACTCGGTGGATATTTCAGGATTAAACATTCCCTCGCATTTAAGGTTAGCCGATCCTTTGTTTAACATACAAAACCCCATTGACATACTCTTTAGTGCCAATGTCTTTTGGAATTGCCTTCGGAAACAGGTTCGCAAGTTGTCCTCTAACGTGGTCGCCAGAGACACTAATTTTGGATGGATCGTGACAGGGCAACTTCCCCGTTATTCTCCCCAACCTGCATCGCAATGATACTTCTCCAATACTGTGAGCAACTTTTTTTGAACACCACCACTCGTTCTTCTGATGGCCGGTTCATTGTTCAAATGCCAAGATTACACAATCCCCCCAAACTTATTAACTCTCAGCCTAAAGCTCGAAAAGCTCTCTTTGCTATCGAGAGCAAATTCAAAAAGGAACCCCTTGTCAAAAAGCAGTACACTGAGTTCATGGATGAGTATGAAAGCTTAGATCATATGGAGGTTGTTAACAAATCCGATGATGAATTGCACCCCCCAATCGAAACGGTTTATTTAAATCATCATCCTGTGTGGAAAAACCCTCTTGTAAAAGATAAAATCCGAGTTGTTTTCAATGGTTCATCACCCGACGTTAATGGCAACAGCCTTAATGACACTCTTTATTCTGGTCCTGCTATTCAATCTGATTTATCTGCTATACTTTTAAACTTTCGATTATTTCCCATAGCTGTCATAGCCGATATAAAACAGATGTACCGTCAAGTGTTAATTCAACCAGAACAACGTGATCTTCAAAGAATCTTGTGGCGTGATGAAATCAATAAGCCCATTAAGGTATTTCGCTTGAAAACGGTTACTTATGGCTTAAAACCCTCTGCTCTCCTTGCTATCCGATCCCTACACTTGCTAGCCTCACAAGATGGTCATTTATTTAACCCCAAAGCCTCTGAAGCACTAACAACATCATTTTATGTTGACGATTACTTGCAGTCCTTCCCCTCTTTAGAGGAAGCTTCTTTTGTGTCTTTAGAACTTCAGGCATTGTTAAGGAATGGAGGTTTTCCACTTCATAAGTGGAACTCCAACTCCCCTGAGCTTCTTGCTCAGTTTCCCATCGAAGACGTAGATCCTTCTTCTGTCGAAATTTGTGGAAACTCCGAATCTATAAAAACTCTAGGAGTTCATTGGTGCACTAGCACTGACACTCTTGTCTATAAAGTTTCGCTCGCAGAAGAGATTCCTAATACAAAGAGACAAGTTCTCTCTGAAATTGCAAAAATTTTTGATCCACTTCAATTCCTTGCCCCAGTTATCGTTATAGCCAAACTCTTCATGCAAGAGCTGTGGTCGCTTAAATGTGAATGGGATGACACTGTCCCTCTTTCTTTTCTTAATCGCTGGCTCTCGTTTCGCAGTAATTTGTTAGACCTTTCCCTCATTGAAATTCCCAGGAATTTAATTAGCTCTCATTCTAATACACCCTTTTTCCTTCATGTGTTCGCGGATAGTTCCGAAAAAGCTTATGGTTGCTGTGCATATTTAGTTCATCACGATTCACACTATGGATCTCCAGTTTCCAACCTTGTCTGTGCCAAATCGAAGGTCGCTCCTCTTAAAACTATCACTCTGCCTAGGCTCGAACTGTGCGCTGCACTCATGGCTGCAGAACTTGTCAAGAAATTACGGGAAGTATTAAAAGCCGAATTCTCGCAAATTTATCTCTGGAGCGATTCCATGATCGCCCTTTCTTGGATCGCCAAGAACCCTTCTCACTGGCAAACTTTCGTTGCAAACAGGGTTTCCAAAATTCAAACTCTTTCTTCTGGATGTCAATGGAGGCATGTTCCCAGTGCTGATAATCCAGCCGATATTATCTCTCGTGGTTGTTTACCCTCTCAATTGGCAGCTTCCCAATTGTACTGGCATGGGCCCTCGTGGCTAATCGAAGAATCTTCCTCATGGCCTTCTAAACCCCCAGCTAAAAACTCCAACTTGCCTGACGCTAAAGTACCTCTACCCATTGCTTCTTGTCTTGTTTCCAACGCTTCTCATCCTTTGTTGTCCCGCTATTCTTCTTTTCACAAATTACTACGAATTGTCGCCTATCTCCTTAGATGGAAATATCTTGTGGTTGACCAACCTCTTCTCCCTAAACCACACCTTACCAATCATGAATTGAATCTCGCTACCGTTAAGGTTTTACAACTGACACAGCAAGAAGCCTTTTCTTCTGAATTGTCATTGCTTTCTTCTAAAAGAGATCTTCCCAAATCCAGCCGTCTCCGTGCTTTAGCCCCGTTTCTTGATGACCATGGGTTACTCAGGGTAGGTGGAAGGCTCTCGCAATCTTTACTCTCTGAGGACAAAAAGCATCCCGTTATTTTGCCTTCCAAACATCACGTAACTTCCTTAATTATACGTGACTTTCACTACCGTAATCTTCATATTGCTTTAACTGGCGTGGACTATATGGGTCCGTTCCAATATCAACGAAACTCTCCTGAAGCTAAACGCAAATTGTTTGGTAAGCTTTATGTTTCTCTCTTTGTTTGCATGGTTACCGGCGCAATCCACTTGGAACTAGTAACGAATGCTTCTACTTCTTATTTTTTATCAGCTGTCTCTCGTTTCACTGCTAGGCGTGGTGTTCCTTCTGAGATGTTCTCTGATAACGCTTCCACCTTTCAGGGCGCAGCTTCCCTGTGGAAGAAAGCTCTCACTTCCTCTCCAGCCATGGAACAAATTTCTAATTTTTCTTATTCAAAAGGTTTCAAATGGCGCTTTATACCTCCTTACGCTCCGCATCATGGTGGTAGGTGGGAATCTTGCGTAAAGCTCACTAAACGTCATTTAAGAAAAGTCTTAGGTAATCGAATTCTGACTTACGAAGAATTCAATTCACTGTCTCTTCTGATTGAAGGTGTTGTTAACTCTCGCCCTTTAACTCCGCTTTCCAATGACCCTGATGACCTACTTCCACTCACCCCTGGTCACTTCCTTATCGGCACTTCTCTTTCTGTCCCTCCTCCTCTTCCCAATTCTTACAGGGATTTTAATCTACCTATTGTTTGGCGTAGACTTGAAGCCCTCCGTAATTCTTTTTGGAAGAGATGGAACTTGGAATATTTAACTTCCTTGCAACGGAGGCAGAAGTGGTTTCTTTCCAGTCCCGACATTAAAGTGGGGGACTTGGTCTTGGTTAGGGATGTTTATCCCCCTCTGGTCTGGACTTCCGGTAGAGTGACCAAGTGCTATCCTGGAAGAGATGGGAGAGTCAGGGTGGTCAGAGTCTTGACCATTAACGGTTCGATTACAAGACCCCTGTCTTTGATCGCTCCTCTTCCATTAAATGTGTAACTGCTTATTTGCTCTCTGTTGGTGTTTCAACCCCCCCCCCCCCCCAGTATGGTGTATTCTTTGAATACACGGTACGAGAGAATAAAGTCTATTGCTCTTTGCATGTCCATTTTTTCCTTCCTCTTTGTCAAAACACCAACAGTGATCTTCTGTTTTCTCCTTGATGGGCAAATCTCTTATGACTTCATAAGTTTGTTTCAGATATATAACTTCTGTGACCCACCTAGCGTCATCTCGCAGCGAATCTCTGAAGCTCCTCAATTCTTCCTGGTGTTAGAGGACTTACTTATTCATTTGGCCACCAGATCCTGTTACCATCGCCAGCTATTTTCTCCTTGAGCAAGAGGACTACGTCTACCTCTTTACTCACCATGCTGCGCTAATATCGCCTACTATCAACTCCTTGAAGACCATTCATCAAGAAGAACATTTATTTTTGACAAGTTGGCAATGTTTATATGTTCTCCTTTTGTTTCCTACCCCCACTCTTTTTCCCTTCCTTGGACCTTCTGTGCTCCGTTGAGCAGGTCTCACTTCGCAATCGGCAGTTGACTCGGTCAGTCAAAGCTCCTCTCGAGCTAGTCTCCTCAACCCAAGAGGCAAACTCTCTTCTACGCCATGTTGGCAAAGTAGTCATCGTCAAAGGGAACTTCATCTTCTACATGAAATCAAGATAAGTACCATTTTAAAGTTTTAACCTCATCTTCATGGTTTTAACTTTCACGTGCTTTTAAAGATGTTTTATAGACAGTGTGCGATTGCTTATTTTGGGGCAAAAATCATTCTTCGTGGGATTTGCCATGTTGAGCCTTTGGTTGTATAAGCCAACCTTACTAAAAAAGAGCTTTTCTTAGGCTATTCAAATGAGAAATCCTCTCACTACGTGGGATATTATCTAATACCCGCTGTCTATAACTCAACAAGTTAGTTCCTCCGTTGGATTTTCTCAACTCCATTTTTTCTACTAAGGTCGTTTCTGGAACCTTCTAGATTCTGTATTTCATCTACAAGTCCTGCCAGTAGTGGAGTAAGGCGGTTTCTGCGCCACTCCAGAACCCTCCTTGCCCCACTACTAAGCTTCAGCCATGTTAAATATCTATCGAACGCATGGTCCGATTTTGGTAAATGAGGTGTCGTTGGACTCGGGCTGACGTCCTCTTTCCTATGGACCATGTATTATATTTTTCAAAATTTTTTTAAAATTTTTCGTTTTTGAAAATAGACTATAGTTTGAAAACCAAACAGGATAGTACGTTGTTCCATGGCTCAAACGAACAGTCTTTATGACCTTTATTTTTTGTAATAAAACTTTTTTATTTTTTATATTTTTTTGAAAACACTCGAATTTTGAAAATCCTATATTTTGGAAACTAGGAACTCTACAAAAAAACTTGTTTAACGTAAATCAATGGTCCCTACCCCCTCTACCCCTAAAATAAATTTCAAGTCTCTAGACAAAAAATTGTGTGTAGTAGTGTGGTAGTGGGAAAGCTGCTTCCAAAAGCAAGTGGTGAGCCCCTGCGACCTTGGAATGGAACGAGTCATGCTAGGAAGGCGTGCTTGGATTCGTTTTTTTTGTCTCGTCGTGCTCTTTACGGGAATGTCGGTGTCGAAAATGTGAAAATCTGGAAACACAGTCTTTTTGGGGGAAAAACGTGATTTTGAACTTTTTGCTATATCTCACGAACCAATCATGCTAGAGGCATGTTCGACAGGTCCAAGGACTCGGGGTGACGTCCTCTCTGCTATGGACCACTCGTTATAATTTTTAATAAAATTGGAAACTCGATTTTGGGGTAAACACGTGTTTTTTGTGATTTTGTCGATATCTCACGAAGCAATAACGCTAGAGGCATGTACGACGGGTCCAAGGATTCGGGCAGACGTCCTCTTTGCTATAGACCACTCGTTGTAATTTTAAAAAATTTTGGAAACGCGATTTTGGGGGTAAACACGTGTTTTTTATGATTTTTGCCGATATTTCACGAACCAATAACGCTAGAGACGTGTACGAGGTGTCCTAGCACTCGGGCTAACGCCCCCTTTCAAATGTGGTAGATTTTTTTTCCAAAAAAATAATTCACAAAGGGCCTAACGCCATACATGTTGAAATAAGGTTTTTTTTTTCTTTACCTGTTTATAATGTCTATGAAGCGTGGTGGTTGAGAGAGACGATACGGCTGGGTGTGTGTGTGTTTCAACGAACCTGTCGCTAACCACAAGGACCATGCTTAATAGATCAATCGCTATTTCGGCGGGTCGGTGTATGAAAGAGCGAGCGTGCGTTTTTCTGATATTTTACCTTTAACGTGTAAACGGTGATGAGAACTTGATTCTATGTTGGTCGAAGCGAGTACCGAAAACAAACGAGCAGGAGGTGAAGGTCATTTGAGCTTATTGGAAGGCTCCGATCTGACTTGACAACAGGTGCAATGGAAAAAATGACCAAGACGCTTGAAGGTGAAATAATCTGACCATCGTGGTGGCAGGGGAGTGCGAAAGGCATGCACACACGTGTGAGATGGCATGTACGCTAAACCAGTGACATCCTGTCTTGCTTCGTACGTGACAAAATGCAAGTTCAGGTGAAATTTGATCTTCCGCAGGTGTTCATCTTAGACGTCATCTGTCCACGTGCATGATAACTGTTAACAAGTCACATCCTGTTTTGCTTCGTACGTGACAAAATGCAAGTTCAGGTGAAATTTGATCCGGCACAGGTGTTCGCTTGGGTGTTATCTGTCCACGTGCACGATAAGAGAATGTTTAAAGCGTGGAAAAAAAAGATTATACATGCAACGTAGCATATATAAAGACATGTCGTTATCATTTCCAAGCTCACTTAGGTGACTACCTTTGAACACACTGCGTTGCATGAAACTCCTGGTCTTGTTTAACAGTTTTGGTGTTAGTGGAAAATACTTAACCTTGTTGTGGGGTAGGTATATATTTATTCATTTATATATTTATTGATTTTTATATAAATACATGCAATTATTTATTGATTAGGTAATTAATGATTTTATTTACTTATTTGTTTGCAGATAACGTGTATAGCCTGCCTGTCGTGTGTCTGTGGGAAATATATTAAAGAAAGAGAAAGACAGACAGATAGAAAAGGAAACCATTTCCACACTAGCCCACGAAACGAGAATATAGCAAAGCATTACACGTCAAGGTGAGATATTTTTTTTTAAATATATAACCTGTTTGATTTTGTTTTGTTTATGAAAGGCATAAACTATATGGAATGGATATACTTATGGTGGTTTATTTTATTTCTTTTTAGATATTTGGAGAAAAAAAAAGGGTTCACTGCTATAGCAAATACAGTTGAAAACCAAGTGGCTTTAGAGTGGAATCCTTGTCAAGCAGTCTACAGCTGAAAACTCAGGTGAGAGTGTTCTTTCAAAATAATGTCTTTTACTGCTGAGAATACGTTAACTTGGGAGCCCCTAAATAGTTGTTTTAAATCGCGTGTGTGCTCTGGTCGTGTGGTCAATGTTAGAAAAAGTTTGATTCCCAAAGAATTTTTACAATCTTGTTTTGAAATTTTTAAAATTGACATTTGCACAGCGCAAAGGTTGCATACGGCTTTAAAGGTGAATACAGAACTGGTGTGCGATTTCATATATAAAAAAAGGACGTAGAGCATAAAGACACATTTTATATTTGCAGTAAAATGCAAGAGCTATTCATAGCCCATAATTTGGAACAGTGGTATGAAACCCACGTGGTGAATGCCTTGCTATCAAAATTTGATAAACTGCAACAAGGACCGAGTGGCCTTGCCTTAGACAAAATTCATCATTTGCAAATCAACATTTGTCAATTCAACCCGTTGAACGCTGGGTCTAGCTATATTAAAACACCACCAGCTATAGCTTCGAAAAAGGCTGTGGTCAATATAAAGAATCGTGACAATGATTGCTTTCTGTGGTCTGTAGCTGCGTACATGCAGCCAGCTCAAGATCGTCATGTTAACAGACCAGCAAAGTACAAGGCCAAGTTTGATGAATTAAAACAAACGTTAAATTTAACTCGAGTATCGTTCCCTATGGACTTAACCGAGATCCATAGGTTTGAACAAGATAACCAGGACTTTTCGTTCATGGTCTATGGCCTTGATGGTAATGAGATTGTGGGTCCTCTTTATGCTACAAAAGAACCGAAACGACACCACATTCATCTTTTATATTTATCTGTAGGAGAAGTGAATCACTATTGCCTCATTAAAAGCCTGAGTAGATTGCTAAGCAGTCAAATGTCAAAGGACAAGCGTCCAAAACATATTTGTGATCGATGCTTGCAATATTTTAAAACCCCTACGCTTTTGGAACGCCATAGGGTAGATTGTGTTACTCAGGAAGCGGTGAGATTGATATTGCCACAAGGGGACAAGGCTGTGTTAAAGTTTAAGGACATTCACAAGCGTGACACTGTCCCCTATGTGGTGTATGCAGATTTCGAAGCACTCACCACACCCATGGCGGGATGTGAACCAGATCCCACCATCAGCTCAACCACACCCATTCAAAAACATGAACCCTTTGCCATAGGATTTAATGTGGTGTGTGCCTATGACCCCACACAATCCGTTTACAAATACCGCGAGGGGCCAGATTGTGCTAAATGGTTCTTGGATGAACTTGTCAAGTTGGCCGACCATGTACAGGAATTACTGGACCACCCAGTACCCATGAGCCTATCTCCAGAACAACAGCAGCAGTATGAGCATGCCATGACATGCCATATCTGTGAAAAGCCTATTTTAAGTGGAGAGGAAAAAGTCAGAGACCACTCGCATTTTACAGGGGAGTTTCGTGGAGCTGCGCATAGTAAATGCAACTTAAACTTTCCAGCTCCTCGTTTCATCGCTGTCTTTTTCCACAATCTGGCGAATTATGACATTCAGTTTTTGATTCGTGAATTGGGCCATGTCAACAAGGGCTCGTTTACCATTATTCCCCAAAACCATGAGCGTTTTACGGCCCTGGCATGGTGGTTGGGCGACTTTAGCATTCGATTTTTGGATTCCTTTAAGTTTATGGCATCCTCGCTAGACAGCCTTGTGAATGGCTTGAATGAGGAGGAATTAAAAAATACTAGAATGCATTTTAATGATCCTGAGCAATTTCAGTTGTGCATTCGGAAAGGTATATTCCCGTATGATTTCTGCAACAGCTGGGACGTGTTAAAGCAAAGAAAACTCCCTCCACAAGAGAAATTTTACTCGAAACTAACACGCAGTACCGTTTCCGATGAAGACTATGCACATGCATGTCAAGTTTGGCGAGTGTTTGGCATGAACACGCTAAGTGAATATGCTTTGCATTACCTAAAAGTGGATGTATTGCTGCTCACTGATGTGTTTGAAAAATTCCGTGAGTTGTGTCAACACATTTACGGTCTTGACCCGGCTCCCTATTACACGAGTCCTGGACTCTCGTTCGATGCCGCTTTGAAATACACTCAAGTGGAATTGGATTTACTCACTGATGTAGACATGGTTCTATTTTTTGAAAAGGGCATTCGTGGCGGCTTTGTGTCGCTTAACCAACGCCATGCTGAAGCGAACAATGTCTACATGCCTGATTATTCACCAGACAAACCAGAATCGTACTTAATGTACTATGACGTGAATAATTTGTACGGTTACGCCATGAGTCAGCCTTTGCCCTATGGGAAGTTTGCTTGGCTGACAGAGAAACAAGTGTCAGAATTTGATGTGAACATGGCTAGCCAAGAAACAGGCCGTGGATATGTGCTAGAAGTGGATATTGAATATCCCTCATCCTTGTATGATGAACATGCCGATTTCCCATTCTGTCTTGAGCAAATGGTTCCCCCTGACAGTAAAGTGAAAACTGAAAAACTCATGGGCACACTTTACAACAAAAATCGGTATGTGCTACATATCCAAATGTTGGTGCAATGCCTCGCCCAAGGCTTGGTGTTGAAGAAAGTCCACAGGGGTATTTCTTTTGCTCAAAAAGCATGGCTTGAGCCATACATGCGACTCAACACAGAGCACCGACAAATGGCAACACAGCAGTTTGAAATTAATTTTTTTAAATTAATGAACAACTGCATCTATGGCAAGTCTATGGAGAATGTCCGCAAATACCGTGACATTAAATTGGTGAATGTCTGGGAGGGGCGGTGGGGTGCCCGGCGGTACATTGCCAAGCCAAATTTCAAATCGATCAAAATTATCGATGAGGATTTGGCTACTATTGAAATGAGTAAGACCAGCGTGACCATGGATAAGCCCATTTACTTGGGTCAAGTCATTTTAGACTTTTCTAAATCGGTCATGTATCGATTCCACTATGAGTTTGCGAAACGCCATTTTGAGGACGTCTCTCTTTTGTATATGGACACGGACTCATTCATTTACCACATTCGCCACTGCAACCCCTATGACGTCATGAGGTAACATAGTGACTGGTTCGACACCTCTTGCTATAGTACTGACAACGTGTTTCAGCTGCCCATAAAAAACAAAAAGAAAATGGGCGTTTTAAAAGATGAATGCGGTGATTCCATTATGACGGAATTCGTAGGTTTGGCTTCGAAAATGTATGCTTATCGCACACTCGACTGTAAGGAAGCCAAGAGAGCAAAAGGTGTAGGTAGGGCAGTGGTAAAATCGCTACGTGTAGACGATTACTTAGCGGTTTTACGCACTGGCAAAGCTATGTCTCATACACAGTGCAGGATACAATCCAGCAACCATCATTTGTATCTTGTGGAACAGAGAAAACGCACCCTCGCCTCCATGGATACCAAGCGTGTGTGGGCTGATGACCTGCTCACTAGCCTGCCCTGGGGTTATGATCGCAACGAGGAGGAGGTGTGATTTCACTGTTTAATCGTTTATGGGACATGGCTTTTTGTAACTTGTAGATTTAGAATTTTGTAAATATTGGTTTCTGTCATTGTAAATAGTAGATTTTGTAAATAGTGACAATTCACTTGGACCTTTTGCTCTTTAAAAAAGTTGTGTGCAACCTTATTTTTAAAAAATTTTTTGATTGGTAAATAGTGTGATTCTTTTAACGCTGTACAAAATTGATTTTTTTTGTAAATATGAAATAAGTAAGATTTTTAGTAACTTTAATAACTAGTATTTAATTATTTTTTGAAATAGTAAAATGGTAAACTAAAAAAAGTTCTTTTGGGATGAGTGTACATGTCAAGAATGTGCTTTTGGGAATAAATAAAGTGGTTGTGTTTGTTCCCAAAGACAGGTGTGAATGTATGACTGGAGAGAGAAAACTGGTGTGTATGATTGACCAGAGCAAACACGGTGAGGTAGGGTGGGTGGGTGGGTGGGGAGGGGGTAAATGGTCACTTATATACTCATTTTGTTTTAAATAGTTTCGTTTTTTCATTGAAATGTGGCAGTCAATAGACATTATTTTTGTAAAAACAGTCTTACCTGCAGTAGTCGTAGACCTCGACGTTTCTCCAAACACACATCAACACATTGCAGTATTATCAAGGTCAAGCACTCGCATCAACATCATTGTCAAATCTCAACTTTCGACATACACCAAATGGAAAAAATATGAAAACAGCAAAATGGAAATTCCATGTTTCCATATCACCAAAACAGCAAAACTTAAAACGGACATTTTTAAAAACTGGAAATGGCCATGTGTGAAATTTGAAAATTCAAAAACTTCAAACGGACATTGTTTAAAATGTGTCATCAGCAAAATGGAAAAATCTATATCATCAAAACGAACGTTTTCAAAAACTGTAAATTGCAAATTAGCAAAATGGCAATGTGTGAAATGTGAAAATGAGAAATCAGCCATCAACATCATGGTTTTTTATAAATAATAAAAACAAAAAAACATCATGCTCTGTC
This sequence comes from Meconema thalassinum, assembly GCA_946902985.2. Lineage (NCBI taxonomy): Eukaryota > Metazoa > Arthropoda > Insecta > Orthoptera > Tettigoniidae > Meconema > Meconema thalassinum. The sequence goes on along the minus strand of OX336396.1, from coordinate 298,653,727 downwards.
AAACCTTTGTTTTTATTTCATAGTCATAGTGAATTGACAAAAGAAAAATAGAATACAAACAAATCCCAATTCCTCACTCCTCAATGTTTATGTCCATGCATCATCAACTTTCCTTTCATAGCACTCATGACAATCAGGGCTGCCATCCTTTCACCCACTGAGGCATCACTGGATGTGAAACGTTGTTTAGCTTTCTTTAATAACAATTTATCTGCCACATGTCTTAAACCAGGATGACTATGGCGATAAGAAAGGTCATGTTCCTTGCATGCTTGATCCAAAAGATTAATGGGTACATCACCACGTTGTAAACGTTTTTCGAGACGAGTTCCAGGGCCGTAAAAACGATAACCTGGAAGGTGGATTTCGAAAGGTAGGTATTGAATCACTTTGTCAATGACGCCATTGCCAGTACAGGTCTGGCATATCCTTTTCCATCGATGGTAAAAAGGTTTGGTCTTCCTCCTCCTCTGTGGACGATGTTTGTGTTTGTTGTTGTTGTTGCTTTTTCTCGCCATGACACCCGTGGAATGATTCAACAAAGTCTTTACATGGACTCTTATGACCGTGATACAGTTTCACTAGCTGGCAAGTCGCACACTGACGCATAGACGGTATTTTTGCCATGGCCACTTGCTTATGGTGATCGTAATCCGTACAGGGTTGCAATTCACTCAACACAGGGTCTTGAGTCCATGATTTTGGTACATGTTGCCAGATTTCTTTCACTGCGTTGGCAGCCACATAATAAATGAACGACTTGGGCAGCGCCAAGAGTTCCTCTTTGGTAAAACTGTCTAGTTTCTTTTTGCACACAAAGAACTTGCCGATGGCTTTGTCCGTAGCATTGCCTTTCTCCATGGTATCACGTGCTGTAGATGTTTACACGTCGCTTGTAGAAATCTCACTGACGTCATTCACAGGTAAATCTCGAGTTATAATTTTGTTCAACAACTCCCAGCAGGCATGAGTGGTTAACCAATGAAAGAGATGCCACGCATGCGATAGGGCTGTATGGGTAATGTTGCCACAGGAACAAGTATCCATGAGCGTTTGCAGGGAGGGGCAGCCCAACTCCATGAGGTCGATACATTGGCAGTAAGACGCCAAAATTGGTTGCAACCATTGACGTTTTTCATTACCTTTCACAAATACCACATTGGCCGAGGACAAGTGTGCTTTCATAACCACGTCCAAATATTTATAGGAAATGGTTCCCTGATTCCAGTCTAGTTGCCTATGATTTTCAATCCACTGGGTTTGTTTACGGTCTTTTTCACACAACAAATCAAAAGCATGGGGTGGTTTAAATAGCAAATGCGTAGCTTGTGATATCCAAAACGTGGTACAATCGATCACGGCCACTTGTTTAAATATAAATTTGTTGTCACCAATTTTAAACCCTTGGCAATCCACAATGAGTGTGCGCAACATGTTGACGCTTGCCTGGACCAAGTTCAACTGACGACTGACTGACGATCACGTGTGATCATGGCATGGACTTACCTTCCATGCTAGTTTCAAATTGAGGTTAGGGTAGGACAGGGGGACATGCAAAAATAAGCATTTAAGAATTACATCATTTTATTATCATTACACGTCTTACAGGCTTTTCTCATTTTAGGATATGGACGATAGCAACTGATACAACAATATAGTCTCTTGTGTTTGTAACGTCCATAACACCGATGATGTCCCAATGTCTCTAAACTAGGTGTTTTTGATGGTGAGCTGCTCACTGAAGCACCATGGATACCATACGGTCCACACGTATCGTAACTTGTTTTTTTTTCATCACCCAGAGACACAAGTGAGGGATAGCTTGAATGACAGGGTATATTTCCCACTTTCATTCTGCACAGGTAGGGGCAGGTGGGTGACCAGCGTTGATGTTCCTGCATGGGTTCATCGCCCTCCTGCCATTGGTCTATGATGATGGGACAAAAGGCACATTTCACTTCATCTCTTGTTTTTAAATAGTAGAATCCAGCGGCCGCCAAGGCTTGAGGGTTTATGAAAGGCACTGGCCATGTGGCAAAAGTCTTGAAACGTTGTTCCTCAGAGTTTAAATTCATGGATGTAACGTCTCTTGAGGCTTTAAAGCAAGACATGACTGAGCGGCTTGACGTGGGATGACCTGTTATTTATACACTCGTCACTTGGTTGGACAGTGGATAATAGTTGACTTGTTTGTGATGAATAATCAAACAGTAGGCCGTCGTATTGGCTGGTACATTGTCATGCGTTTCAAAATCTAGTCGAATGTCGATATTGGATGGCTTGACAGACTCTTCCAGGTAAGAACAGTCAAAGACAATCAGTGGTGCTCTTGCCTTAAACGCTTGGGGTAGTAGCATGGGGCCGTTCTCTTTTTGATAATACGACCATCGAAATTTAGAAAACAAGTCGTACAGGGGCCCAAACTTATTTTTTGAAAAATCCAAATCCAGTCCTTCATAGGGAAACACAGCTCCGTTGAGGAAAAGACGTGCATTTCTCAATTGCAGGTGATCAAATTGCGTGGCATCTTTGGTTTGTTGATACTTGCGATTCGTTTGAAAACCCACAATCAGGTAGAGAGGTCTCTCTGTATAGCGAGCTGTTTTTACAGACCAACTGTGTGTGTTGGTGGTGGGAAATAGCGGATACTCATGGAGTGCCCAGCTTCTAAATTCCATGGGTAGAGGCATATCTCTCTTTACCATTTTGAGTATGTCCAGTTTTTTGCTATCGTTAAGGGTCACATGAGGCACTTTCCATAGCAAGCGTTGTAGTTGAATTTTTGAATCGATGGGGGCATTGTCGGCTCCCTTGAGTGCATTGTTATCACTCCTGTCTCTCACCAGATAAAGCACTTGCCTTGCGTTGACCACAATGCGTTGGTGATCTTCAGCAAAGCCTAGAATTAGTTTAAGAGGTAAATATCCAGTAAAGGTTCCATCGGTGTGTACCATCCAGTCATTGGTCGAGTCAGGACACCAACCTGCCATGCAAAGTGTTTTACCTTCTTCCTCACTATAAGAGGGGTATAGTTTCATGACACTGGAAATGCCCACATTTCGAGTGCTATCCACCACGATATCGTTAATGACATAACGTACTTCAGAAAACAGAAAGGCTAAACCATGGTTGGCCAACTTGGATGTGGTAGGTGTAGAGCCATCGGCTTTGGTGAGCCGACCTTCAATCTGAATGACACTTTCATGCGGTAGGGTGTAAATATCTTGGTTGTTGATAACAAATTGAATTTCATCATTGTTATTGAGTCCAGGTGTTTGAGCTTGATAGGAATGGAGATCAATTCTTACCACTCCTGGTTGCTCCTCGATGCGGTTCGCTATCTCTAGGATAGAATTCATCATGAGGGTTGACGTGGTAACCCAAATGCTGTAAAATATGCTTGTTCTGAGATGTTAACGTGTATTCACGTGGCAAACAACTAACACCATTCCTAGACGGTGTTGTTGCTTTATACACAAACTTCATAGTGGCTTTAGCACCAACTTGTAAGTCACTGGTGTGGTAGAATCTAGATCAATGAGTTGTTGATCTCTATTGATCAGTCTTAATGTTATATTACTAATACTATCAACAGCCACAGCATGAAAAAGCACCACTGGAGGGTTTTCACGAATAATATAGCCATTGGGCGATGTCACAATAAAGTCATAAAGTGAATGCGATGGTTCTTGATTGGTGTACACTTGGCTAATAATATTACACGTCACCGACACATGATGGTCCTCAATGAATTTCACTTCATGGTCTGATTCATGTTTTTTGTTGGGCTCCAACACACGTGGTTTAAATCCTAGTAATGGACCAATGGAATCGGGGTGTGTTTTAAAGTCAATGTTGAATGAGGAGAAAATACTGCAGCAATGAGTGTTAGTATTGCCTACAAGTTCAAACTTGTGCGTTCCGTCAAGAAATGACTTTAAACCATATTGATTGATCAACACCACATAAATGTGTTCATAAATATCATCGATCGTGTATCCACCAGAGTTCAAGGTGAGCACAGAATCATCATAGTAAAACTTGTTGTTCACATTTTCACGTATGTTGTATATTCGATTGTACGTTTCAAGAGAAACAAGTCCTAAACCATAGGGTTTTTCACTCAATTCGATAGGCGGGTAGAAGTCTAGGCTGACTTCAGGTCCACGTCCATGCACTGTAAACGTTTTACTTTCTGCCGACATACTGATGGCGTGTTTGCTTATGCTGCGTCTTATATAAAAAAATTAAACACAAACGTCCACACTGTTGGCTGTTAAACGTTTGCTCTCGTTTCACATTATAATATATCTTGATCCTGTTTCCAAAATAGGTCACTAGTTCCATGGGCGGGGGCAAATTCCCAAAACTGTCAAAGTACCATACCGTGGATCCCTCTTTGACATAAGCTACATAATGCGTTCCTGGTCCTCGGTGATCATCCAAATTGACAACAGCACATTCCTGTTTCCAGGGTCGTGGGGGTAATTGGTTTCGCATAAACACACCTCGAAAATGAGAAAGCTTTAGTTGTTTAGCATAGCTTTCCACTTGTTCATGCGTCAGGGCATGTCTCGCTATGGCAGAGGTTAATTTTTTTTTTTAATAGTTCGAAATGGTGAAATCCCAAATCCTTGTTGATAAAAGGCTGGCTTTAAATTGGCATTTCTAGCCCCCATGGCAATCGCTTCCATCGTTTCATTGTGTCGCTGACTTTCTTTGAGTTGTTGCTTGCCCTGCTGCGCGGCTTTAATGGTTTTCGCCACTGCACTGGCACCGCCCAAAAGTGAGCCCAGAGCAGCCAAACCAGCAAATAATGCAGGTAAAAATCCCGCTCGTTTGGGGACGGGAATCACTCGCCCTTGGTTTGAAACCTGTCGCCGACGTTTTGGAATAACCTGTCTCTGTGCTGCTCGAAGGGCTTTCCTTATGGTCAATACATTATTTTTTCTTTTTTCTTTCGCAAGGGCTTGTCCTCGAATGTTGAAAACCCTGGCTTTGCCAAGGACAAAGTCCTTTTTTTAGTCTTTCTCACTGCATACCTTTGTTTCACCATGATGATAATGACCAACAACCTTTCACACGAAAGTTTAAATCACAACTAACGTCAGATGGTTATTTCATGGCTGTATATTCCAATTCCACATAAAGTGGGAAATCGTTTATGGTTTTTCCCGCTTGCTTTTCATCCCATGTCAACATGAGATGAAGAGATAATTCGTCACCTGCATTGACCATTTCATGGTCATGGATCAACATCCTATGACCATTTATCTTTATTTGTAAATGGTTCTCATCAGGTATGGCATATTTGATGTGAATGGTTCCATCATAGTGTAATCGATAGTGGCTTAAACCCGAAGCAAGCACATAGGTCGAGTGCTGATCATGGACTAACGGAAAATGGTTTCTGTCATTCACAGGTTTTTCATTTGTCAGATACACTAAAAATACACATGGGATAAATTTATAAAGCCTTTTCATTTCATGGGTCACGTAACGCTTGGTACAGACATCGTCTTCGTCTTGTGGGTCTTCCACGTGAATAATCCGATGGTGATTAGCGCTATAGCCATTCACCATAAGCTGGGGCACTTTGTCATAAAACTCATACACTTTGTTATCCACATACTTTTTCGTAGTAACGTCTGTAGACACTTGAGGATGTTTTACATGGGTTAACCGCTTTCCCTTAAAGTCATAATCTCCCTGTTTTGTGCGTGGCACTACTGACCTATCCACATAGTGTTTATTAGCAGGATCTGTTTCTTGTTTAGGATCATGTATGGGGACAGGCCTACCTTTGGCCATCAACGCACGTCCAAAGACATCCATCGTCAACCTGTAGTACCAGTCTACTGTTTCTATGACAAGGCTCGGTGTCCTGTATATAGACAGCCTGCTAGCCTGTCTAAGCCTTAGTTGAAATGAAGATTATTAAGCAGCAAGAGTCATTCCCCGTGGGGGACATGGTTTCCCATCTCTGTCCCACATCACGTGAACAACGCCATGGTTCACTGTTTCCATCTTCCATTCGCTGCATCATTGTGGGGCCTTCCGGCTGTGGAAAGACTAATCTTTTGCTAACGCTCATTACAGCGCCCAATGGTCTGCGTTTTCAAAATATTTATATTTTTGCAAAATCTCTCTACCAACCCCTCTACGTGTTTCTGGATCAAGTCATGTCTGGATTACAAAAAGAGAATATGGGTTATTTTACATTTTCCATGCAAGAAAATGTGATTTCACCGGATGAGGTAAAGCCTGATTCACTCATGATTTTCGATGATGTATCCACTGAACGTCAAGGCATCATTCAAAGCTATTTCAGCATGGGTCGTCACAAACATATCGATTGCTTCTATCTTGGACAAACGTATTCAAAAATGTCCAAACAGTTGATTCGTGACAATGCCAATGTCATTGTTTTATTTCGTCAGGACGATAGGAACAGTCGTCACATTTATAATGAACATGTGAATCCTGACATGACCTTTCAAATGTTTACAGAATTGTGTGCCAAGTGCTGGAACACTCAACGTCATGCCTGTTTAGTGATTGATAAACAACGTGAACTCAACCAAGGACGGTATCGCTTAGGGTTTGGTCATTTTATTGCTATTTAAGGCCCTGTCTCATTCCTCGGCAAGTCATTTGTCAAGACACCATGGCGTTAGCAGAGAGTCAATTGAAAAAGCATATTATTAAAGCAAAAAATACTATTCGCCAAAAGTTTCGTCAATTGAAACAATCACGTGCCAATCATGCTTTGTTTATTCAACAACATTTAGCACCTCCGCTAAAAGCCATGTTGAAACCCTCTTTCAAGCCATCTGAAACGCTACCCACCGTTTCACAAGCCACGCAGACGCTGCACGAGGACCCTGAGGAAGAGGAAGTGGAAGATTTGACTAGTGTTAGTGAAGTTGAGGATGAGGAGGAACAAGTGTTTACGCCTCAAAAAAAGGCCGCACCCCTTGCAGAGTTTTTGAGAAAAAAGAAATCCTTGGCCATGGTCGAAACACCTTGCCCTTCCAAAGCGTCTCCGTTTTCACAACTCTTGGCCACCCCTCAACATAAAGCTCAACTGAAAACCATTTTAATAAAATATTATGGATCAACATTGGAACCCTATTTCACCGATCTATTTATTGGAAACACAGATACCACGTATGGTGTTCGCTATGAGAATGATAGTTTTAAAATTGGCGATTCATCCATTAAATTTGCTCGTACTAAAGCTGTCATTAAAAACATCAACTATAAATTAACGCCAGGACTGTTAAAGCTGCTCGTTTCTCGGACCCCCTCTTCCCATGATTATACGTCAGAGGATCTTGACAAATATAAATCCATTTTATTGGATACCCATGCCCATAAGAGACAGTATGATCCCACGCAACAAGTGAATGCCAATATATCTCAAAAATATAAAACCATCATTGCAAAAATGTTTCCCACCAGTCAAAGTACTCGTCGTAAAGTGTCCGCTTCGGGAGTGACATTTAAACCATTAAAACCCCTTGTGGATGTTACCTACTGGCACAATCCCAATAAGCTCGTCCAGCGGCTACAGTTGTTGCATGCCTCACGTCAAGCTGGCCACACCGGTCACGATTGGGAAATTCAAGAAATTGAACAAGAACTTCGAAATGCCAAAATTATTGTTTAAGCCCTCACCCATTAAAATGGGTATTGCTCACGAGTTGCATCGCCCAGCTAGGCGTCATTATCCACGACTCAAGGTGATTTCACGAGGTGTGGATGAACTTTGGCAGGCTGACTTGGTTGAAATGATACCCTATGCTGGCGTTAACGACGGTGTACGCTATATGTTGACCGTCATTGATGTCTATTCCAAAATGGCCTTTGTTGAACCTGTGCGTCGCAAGTCTGGTCCACTAGTTACCAAGGCCTTTCAACATATTATTCAACACTCCCAACGTCAACCTCAGCTGCTACAAACTGACCAGGGGAAAGAATTTTTCAACAAGGATTTCTCCAGTTTTCTCAAATCTAAGGATATTCACCATTACACCACGTACAGCAATCTCAAAGCCAGTGTGGTCGAGCGGTTCAACCGAACATTGAAAACCCATATGTGGAAAGCGTTTACCGCTCAGGGCAGTTATCGCTGGTTGGACATGTTACCTGAGCTAGTGTCACGTTACAATGACACCAAACATAGAACGATTGGGACCAAGCCACGCCTCGTGACTAAAAATATTCAGCGATTGGATAAACTGTTTAACCCCATAAAAGCAGCCGATCCTAAACGTCACCGACTGAACATTGGGGATTTTGTTCGTGTGAGCAAATTTAAGTCTGCCTTCAATAAGGGCTACACGCCTCAGTGGGGGACTGAACTATTTCGAATTCGTCGAGTCAACTTGGACAGTCCAGTCACCTATTTACTCGAGGACCTCAATCATCAACCCATAAAAGGTAGATTTTATCTCCATGAACTTCAGAAAACAGCATTTCCTCAGCATTATCTTGTGGAAAAAGTGTTGAAACAAAAAGGAAATAAACTCTACGTCAAATGGTTAGGGTTTAACTCTACGTTTAATTCTTGGATCAATAAATTACATGTTGTGTGAACCTGTGTACTTTTTATTTATTCACACATGTTGTACACCACCTATAGCTCTATGTGTACAGCGCTCCGCGCTTCATGCATGTTCATACATGTTTGTCTTTCCCTTTCCTCCTGTGTTCTCTCATACATTACCCCTCCCCTCTCCCTCCCTTCACCTCCCACCACTGCTGTTTGCAGCTCTTGCCTATCTATTGGTTGTGAAATCATTCCGACAAGTTGCATCATACTTTTTACTGATTCAGCGATTCCCACGCTTTGAACATTCTGTTATCAGGCACGTGGACAGCTAACGTCCAACCTGAACACCTGTGACAGATCAAATTTCACCTGAACTTGCATTTTGTCACGTACGAAGCAAGACAGGATGTAACTTGTTAACAGTTATCGCGCATGTGGACAGCTAACGTCCCAAGCGAACACCTGCGGTAGATCAAATTTCACATGAACTTGCATTTTGTCACGTACGAAGCAAAACAGGATGTCACTGGTTTAGCCTACATGTGGTTTCACAAATGTGTGTGCATGCCTTTCACACTCCCCTGCCACCACGATGGTCAGATTATTTCACCTTCAAGCGTCTTGGTCATTTTTTCCATTGCACCTGTTGTCAAGTCAGACCGGAGCCTTCCAATAAGCTCAAATGACCTTCACCTCCTGTAAGTTGGTTTTCTGTACTCGCTTCGACCAACATAGAATCAAGTTCTCATCACCGTTTACACGTCAAAGGTAAAAGGTGTGAAAAAACGTACCCTCGCTCTGTCATACACCGACCCGTCGAAATAGCGATTGATCTATTGAACACAGCCACCGTGGTCAGCGACAGGTTCGTTGAAACACACACACACACACACCCAGCCGTATCGTCTCTCTCTCAACCGCCACGCTTCATGGACATTATAAACAGGCAAAGAAAAAGAAAACGTTTTTTCAACATGTATGGCGTTAGACCCATGTGAATTATTTTTTGAAAAAAAAAATCTACCACATTTGAAAGGGGGTGTTAGCCCGAGTCCTAGGACACCTCGTACATGTCTCTAGCGTTATTGGTTCGTGAGATATCGGCAAAAATCACAAAAAACACGTGTTTACCCCAAAATCGCGTTTCCAAAATTTTTTAAAATTACAACGAGTAGTTCATAGCAAAGAGGACGTCTGTCCGAATCCTTGGACCCATCGTACATGCCTCTAGCGTTATTGCTTCGTGAGATATCGACAAAATCACAAAAAACACGTGTTTACCCCAAAACCGAGTTTCCAATTTTATTAAAAATTATAACGAGTAGTCCATAGCAGAGAGGACGTTACCCCGAGTCCTTGGACCTGTCGAACATGCCTCTAGCATGATTGGTTCGTGAGATATAGCAAAAAGTTCAAAATCACGTTTTTCCCCCAAAAAGACTGTGTTTCCAGATTTTCACATTTTCGACACCGACATTCCCGTAAAGAGCACGACGAGACAAAAAAAAACGAATCCAAGCACGCCTTCCTAGCATGACTCGTTCCATTCCAAGGTCGCAGGGGCTCACCACTTGCTTTTGGAAACAGCTTTCCCACTACCACACTACTACACACAATTTTTTTCTCTAGAGACTTGAAATTTATTTTGGGGGTAGAGGGGGTAGGGACCATTGATTTACGTTAAACATTTTTTTTTGTAGAGTTCCTAGTTTCCAAAATATAGGATTTTCAAAATTCGAGTGTTTTCAAAAAAATATAAAAAATAAAAAAGTTTTATTACAAAAAATAAAGGTCATAAAGACTGTTCGTTTGAGCCATGGAACAACGTACTATCCTGTTTGGTTTTCAAACTATAGCCTATTTTCAAAAACGAAAAATTTAAAAAAAAATTTGAAAAATATAATACATGGTCCATAGGAAAGAGGACGTCAGCCCGAGTCCAACGACATCTCATTTGTCAAAATCGGACCATGCGTTCGAGAGATATTTAACATGGCTGAGGCTTAGTAGTAGAGCAAGGGGGGTTTTGGAGTGGCGCAGAAACCGCCTTACTCCACTACTCCTGCCGTTTTGAAATTTTCACTCACTTGTGAAAATACTAGTAAAAATGAGGAATCTTCCTTAAATTACTGCAATAGTGAACTTTCTTCCCCCGTTGGAACATTCTATGGCGCATTTAATTGTAAATCTCAACTTTTTCAAGAAATAGACTCTCACCTATATAGTGCAATCAGTTATTTCCATAATTGCAATAACTTTCTTTGCCAAAAACTTTCGTGTTTCCATAGTGAACTTTTCATAAGTTTCAACGAACTATAGTGACAATCAGTGCTTGTTCAACTTTCTACCGCGTCGCGATCGTCCGTTTATATTTAAATAAGGCCATGAACATTTTTCCTCAATTCCCTATTTCTCTTTCCTAAACTTCCTACTAACAATCCGTAATAAATTTTTCAATATAGGTCTGTTTCAATAAGGTGTCACTCTGCGAAGTGCCCTTCCATTTTTCTTGTTTATCATTAAGTAATTTCTGTATAATTAGGTGTTTTATACACGGTTTAAGTTTACATTGTTTTTTCTCTATTATCAGAAAAACAATTCTTTCAACTCTTGTGTGAGTTATTTTTAGGTCTCACGAAATGGAAACTACCCCATTTGGCTCGTGATTCCTAATTAAACATAGGAAGTCTAGAACCTTCCTTTTGATTACTTACTTAGGTTTCACAGTAAGTGACCTGCCCTCCTTTGTATAATTCTCATAAAGTAATCCTGTTTAAATATAAGAAGTTGTAGGAACTTCTATTTTTATGCTTTATGTTTTCCTTATAGTTAGCTTGAAAGTTCTTGTTCTCTCTAGAATATTCTTTCAGAAATGTATTATAGTACACTCCTTGTACTCTTGTAAATGTTTAAACTTTAATCATTTCATTTAGTCCTTTTTCAAATCTTAAAAAGATTTTAATACCAGGTTTAAAACCTTAAAAATTGTTATTTGCCTGGAGCAATTTCTGAATGTTGTCGGAGGTCTGCGACCTCAAATTGTTAATAAGATTGGAAAATATTTATTTGTTAAAAATATTAATTTCTCCTGAATTGTTAAATAAATTAAGCGTTCTTTTTCTCTTTTTCATTTTTTCTAATACAAAGGTTAAACAAAGTCCTGTCCTCCTTGGCTCTCCCTACTTGATGCCATTAAAACCATTAATAGGGCTTTCACCACTCGTTGCATTTGAGCAAGAACTCTTAGCAGTAACCTCACTAAAGATTCTTTTAGCTTTAATAGCTAATTCTAATTGGCCAGTAAGGCAAGTAAAGCTCGCTACGCCAGCTACCTGCTTGTGGAGATCCTCTCCGAAAACTTATGGTCAGTTTTCAAAAAGATAAGTGTTTCTTTTTGTCTAAACTTTTAGCCGGCTTCTCGCCGAGTAAAAGCTTAGCCATTTCCAAAGGCAACCATTGGTTCACTTACAAAGATTACTTTCCAAGTTATAATTTTTCGTCACTATCCTTCCTGGAAGCACTGGGTCTCTTTTTCTAGAAACTCTATAATTTCGAAAATTGGAAATTCCGAACTTGATTTGAATTATTGGCATTCTTCGAATCATTTCACAAAAACTAATTTCCTTGAGAAGACATACCATAAATCGTTTGTTCTCAGCCTTGCCAGACCATCACCCTTCCCTTTAGTACTTTTATGCATGCTTGGGAGGAAATATATTAAAGCCTCTCTCTTGCAAACAGCCCAAGTCCTAGCTGCGGTTCCCGTTAGCCTCGACCAAGCTCGTTCCTATTTTAGGTATCAAAAAGTTAAATTTCAGTGGCAACTGCCTCTAAGTGTATTTAAAGTTAAATTCATAACTTTTGTGGGACTCTCCTCCTATTTTTCTATCCTTTTTCTCCAATCCCAAATCTACTTCCTTCTCTTAATCATCTTCCCTTGGTGGGTGGGTTATTCCTCAGTCAATAAACTACCCAATCCCTAACAACTTTCAAACGAGCATGTAAAGTTTCCTCTTGGATTCGTAGACCCACTGGAACAAGTTGCTTCCAGTGCCAGGGGTGTCCAAGGACATGTTCGTTTCGTCCGAGGCTGTAGCTGCTTCAAGCGGACACCCATGGGGTGAGCCACAAGTTCCGTTCAATTCCAAGTAGCTCCAACTTTCCCTACCAGATGTCACTGACACCGAATGGTGAACGTTGGAACTTTGATAGAGCGTTTCAACGAAATCTAACCTAGAAATTTAGCTTCACACAAGTTTAATTAGTGGAAGGATCTTTTACTCATCATAAATCTTGACATGGGACAGCCGGTTTTACTTCCCTTTCGAAAGAAGGCATACTGAGGGAAATTAACGATCTTAACATACCTGACGACTTCGGCCGGGTTTGAACCCACGATCTTAGGCACAGCAGTTCAGCTGAAAAGCGTTGTTAAAACTTCATGATTTGTTTACTGTAATATCAGACAGCACCCCCTTTAATTCTAGGAAGTTTTCTTAGTATTTAAGTTTGGTAGGTTAAGAATGTGAGTATTCATGTAAGTTGTTTTGTGTATGGTCAAGTATAAGAGAGGGCTTAGAGCCCAAACCTCGCCACAATAAAGGCAATATATAAAGACAATATAAAAACTGGTTAACTGAGCAGCCAGTAGATATTACTCAACTTCAGATAAATTATCAATGATAATGTGATGAAGATAATTGTTGTTTTAAGGGGCCTAACATCTAGGTTATCGTCCCCTAATTGTTTGGGTGATAGTGAAAGATGAGATGAGAATGAAAACCATATCAAATACTAACTACAGACTTACAGACTAGAAGAAGAAATGGTAAACAAATAAAGGATAAGGCAAATAAAGGACAGCATGAAATGAAATGCCCTCAACCCTCAAAGAATGAGGATTGAGGGACTCGGGATGAAGGAGAGCCATGAAAGGCAGATAGGAAAGGGAAGGAGGAGAGGGCCCGCCCTTAAGTCAGAGGAAAAAGGGGACAAAACGGACACAGCTCAGGAATCCCTCAGGATTGCCAACTCTCAAAATCACCAGGCGTGAGCCCTTGAGGGTGTAGCAATATCCAGGGTGCACCAGGCATGGTGGGGCTACATACACCTTGCCTCCTTGAGGGCCTTGTGCAGAAAGCAGGAGATAACATGAAAAGAAGGCTGACCCCTCGAAGAAGGGGGGTATCAGAGAAGATGAGACAAGGGCCAATTAAAGCGGGAAGGTGAAAGACTCCCTAGGCCTCGGATACCCTAATACCGTCGGGGTCGGAAGAGATCAAGAGCTTACCAAGAGAGGTCGGCAGGAAAGAAGACAGATAGGAGCCCGGCACATAAAAGTGGAAACAATGCCGGACTCAGCTGGGGTCCCGTGGTCACTAAACCACGTTTCACTAGATGTGAGTCCCTCGGGGAAAGGTATCAATCAATTTCAATACATTAGTCATTTTTGAAAGCCTTTGTCTGGAGCGTGGCGCTCTATGGAAGTGAAACTTGGACTATTGGTGCAGCAGAAAAGAGGAGAATTGAACAATTTGAAATGTGGTGTTACAGGAGAGTGATGAAGATCAGATGGGTAGATAGGGTTACAAACGAAGAGGTATTAAGACGAGTGGGAGAGGTGAGATGTTTCTGGCGACTGCTAATGAAGAGAAGAGGTAGGTTAGTAGGACACATACTAAGACACCCAGGAATAGCAAGCTTAGGTATGGAAGGAAGGGTCGAGGACAAGAACTGTAGGGGTAGACCAAGGTTAGAATATGTTAAACAAATTGCCTCGGATGTAGGGTGTGGTAGCTATGTAGAGATGAAACGAATAGCTCAGGACAGGGAGGCGTGGAGATCTGCATCAAACCAGTCAAAAGACTGAAGACTCAAACAACAACAACAGTAGCAAACAATTATACATTATGCAGCAAGTCTATAATGGCATTAATGAAGACACGAGTATGTTTATAAAACGAGCAAAGCTTCTCTTTTAAATTTCCATAAGATTGTCTTAATTATAGGCGAGTTGCATAAGACTGTTTATATTCGACAATGTCGAAATATAAACATCATGTATCAGAAAACTGTATCATAATGAGGCTCATTATAGTACAAGTTTTCATTATGATACAGTTTCTCCAGCCAATCAGAGCTCATTCATTGACCAATTAGGCAAGGATACCTTCGCGCATGTGCTCAGAATCCAACTGGTCCATATAAATTACCGACATGGAAAGTGAACCGTCCATCTTTTCGCGTATATAAACTGGCGAATATGAGACAAGAAATAGCTCTGTACCTCATTATCCCCAACTCCAATTTCTACACAGCACATTGCTTTCAAACGACTTCGGTGACAGTTTGACTGAATGCTGGAGCAAATAGGCAGGCTGAAAACATATGGCATCAAACAATATGTATGGCATTGTCAAGCACACAGAGCGCATGCGTCGGTCGGTCAGAGAACGTGGTAAACAGAGATATCAAGTCCAGCGCTTGCACTCCGATCACAAAATTCAAGTGACAGAATCTCAACAGATATTTATGAATATTTATGTTAATACATATAATAAAGTTATAATTATCGTCGAACATAAACTGTCGTATGCAACTCACCTATAATGGTAATTAAGTCGCTCGTATGGAAATTATAAAACTTGCTAACGCTCGTTTTATAAACATACCCGTGTCTTAATATTATTGCCATTATAGGCTCGTAGTATAATGTACTATTATGTTGGACTATAATTACAACTTTATTTTATGTTCGAAAATAAATATTCATAAATATCTGTTGAGATTTCGCCAGTTTTATGTACTGAACAGAGCACATGGGACACAGAGAATATCTTGTATTCGACCATGGGCTCCTCGAATACCTTACTATGACACTAGCCACGCAGTGAAATTTAACATAGGATGCCGTGGAAGCAAGCGCAGGTGCGATATTATCCTTACCTAAATGGTCAAACTGCTGTACCGTAATGAAAATCTTTAGCTCTGGGTGGTGGAAAACCTGTATCATAATGACACTTGAACTGTACGAGCCTCTTTAAGGCGCAGTTTTTAGCATACTTTCGATTTTTGCAAAAAATGAAAGTAGACTTATGAGATCTACACAGGGCCAAAAATTGTGTGTCTGTGTGTGTGTGTGTGTATACTCAGATTGTGTGTCCCCCGCTATCAATTCAAACACGGTTAAACCGAATTGAACAACATTTGGTACATAGGTAGAACTAGCAAAGGGCACCTCAGTGTCATGTTTTATATCGCCGCCATCTTGACGGAAACGTAATGGCGGCCACCTAAATGTTCAAAGCTTAAATCAAAATACGACTAACCTAATCATCCGATCTCTACACAATTTTGCAAGAACATATATTTATATAGGGAGCGTCTTTTGACTAATCTACAAGGTCATCAGCCCAATAGTTTGCAGATGGCGGCCATGTATGTGAGCAAATCGATTCCCCATATCAATTCAAACACGGTGAAACTGAATTGAACGAAATTTGGTACAGAGGTAGCACTAGCAAAGGACACCTCAGTGGCATGTTTTATATCGCCACCATCTTGACGAAAACGTAATGGCGGACAACCAAATGTTAAAAGCTTAAATCAAATTACGACCAACCTAATCATCTGATCTCTACCAAATTTTGTAACATCATACCTTTTTGTATGAAAAATCTTTTGACCAAACTACAAGGTCATTAGCCCGTTACCTTGCGGATGGCAGCCATGTATGTGTGCAAATCTATTCCCTCTATCTTTCCAAACATGGTGAAACTATTGTGGTGTTTGAAGCCATATTTTCAGTGTTGCCTTAGTAAACAAGAGTTTAGTGCTTTTCAGTCGGTCAACACGAATGTTCCCAAAAGAGATGGGTTATGCCCTAATCCTGAAATAAATTAAATGAGATTATGTAATTATGTAATTTATTTCAGGATTAGGGCATAAACCATCTCTTTTGGGTACATTCGTGTTGACCGACTGAAAAGCACTAAACTCTTGTCATGGTGAAACTATATTGAACGAAATTTGGTGCATGGAGAGCACTATCAATAGGCACCTCAGTGTTATGTTTTATATCGCCGCCATATTGACGGAAACGTAATGGTGACAACCGAAATGTAAAAAGCTTAAATCAAATTAAGATCAACCTAACCATCTGATCTCTACCAAAATTTGCAACAACATACCTTTATGTGAAAAACGTTCTTTGACCAAGGTACAAGGTCATCAGTTCAATAGGTTGCATATGGCGGCCATGTTTGTGTGCAAATCGATTCCCCCTATCAATTCAAACATGGTAAAACCAAATTTAACGAAATTTGATACAGAGGTAGCACTTGCAAAGTGCACCCAATGTCATGTTTTATATCGCTGCCATCTTGACGGAAACGGAATGGCAGCCACCCAAATGTTAAAAGCTTAAATCAAATTACGACCAACCTAATCATTTGTGTACCAGCTCTCTCATCCCCCCCTTCCCTTTTGATAACCCAAGATGTGATAATAATAATAATATCAGTGTATCAAAATAATTAATTAACATACAGAAAAGGCCTAATTTAATTACTCGCTAGGTCAGCTGAGTTCACAGCAAAAAAACCTAGGAGTGAATGTTCCAAATTTTCGTGGTATTCAAGAACACCCTGATTTGATTTAGGAAAAGAGATCAGGCGGGACGAAGCTAATGTCAAGACCAGCTTGGTGAGTGGAAGGCTGGATGCGTACCTCAGCAGGCCGTAATAGAATGACCCTGCCAAAAGATGAAGGAAAGGAACAGAAACAAGGTATAATCTTCCTACCGACTGCACGCATTTAAATGAGATAATCAAGTCCCAATAAACAATATATTATAAAATCTGAATGATGTTACATTACTATAGATCCCCTCACCTTTTACAGCACTAACAAATCTGAACAATATAGTGATTAAACCTATATACTTCTTAGTCTAACATATAAATACGAACACGATGATTCCCAGAAATTAATAGCCAACAAGGACTAAATAATTTGTCATTAGCCCGCACGGCAATTTACGCAATTACATTTGAGGTTAAAACATGAATTTAAAAATGGATCCGGAAGAAGAAGAAAAAGGAAAACAACATGAGAAAGGCAATGCCTTCTCAAAAAACAATGCTGCATCAAACAACCGAAACGCCCCTTAATGGAACGGAAAGGTCTGACAACCTCCACAGTCCAGCACTGACTGTCCTGTCAAGCCTGTCTGACCAAGAATTAAATCCACGAGGATCCCATCCAGCTAACGTGAAATAGGGCAATAATAACCCACACTGCGGTAACTACATATAAAGTTATCACCAAATTATACTAGACCCTCCAAAAGATTAAATATTTACGTGCTAAAATAAAATGTCAGTCTTTATCTAATTAAGTTGACGGTCCACCGACACATGGCCTTAACGACATAGCAAAATGACACAGTTTAATGTTCCATCGAACGGTTGCCCCTTCTAACAAATTGAGTTCATACCACCTGGTGTATTTGATCTCTTCCGAATTTTGCAACAACATACCTTCTTGTGGGAATCATCTTTTGATTGAACTACAAGGTCATCAGCCCAATAGTTTGCAGATAGCGGCCATGTATGTGTGCAAATCGAATCCCATATCAATTCAATCACGGTGAAAACGAATGAATGATTTTTTTTTTCAGAGGTAGCACTAGCAAAAGGCACCTCATATTCATGTTAAATATGCGTATAGCACGTTGTATTTCAACAAGATACTACAACCAACATTCAATTATACTCCTTGAAATGGACAAAGAGTTATAACAATATCCATGCACTTAGGAGAAAGTAGGCTATACGTTCATCTTGTTTGGCATATAATGTGTATATTTCGGCATGGCCGAACATAAACAATATTTTATGTTGTAGTTATAGCGTAGGCCTACTGTTTAAATGTATCACAGCAATAGTAGCTACACATTTATAGATTAGTTTGGGGGAGGAAGTCTGTTTTGTCGATGGGATCGTCATTTCTAACTCTTGGAACATTAAAATAAATATTTCTTTTTCTGTGACTAATGCCTTAGTATTTATCAGTAATAATTACCAGCTGCTTCGGTGGCGTAGCTGATAGCATGCTGAGCTTTTATGCCCAAGATCGCGGGTTCAAACCCGGCTGAAGTCGTCGGATTTTTTAAGAACATCAACAATCCCTCAGTATGCCTTCCTTTATTTATGACCTGAAAAATAACCTTCCCCTAACTACATTTGTGGAAGCTAAAGTTTGTACGATAGTGTGCTAACGCTATATTAGTTACAACGTTCGTCGCCAGGTGCTGACTGCGATGGCAATTAGTAGCCACGTCCGCAACTAGGTGTCGTGACGTTAGCATTTGGTAGCAAATGTAGGAACTACAAAAAAGAAACATCGTCTGCAGTCCTTCTACCTGAATCACAGATAACACACACTAATACAACAATCACAATTAATTTTGTAAGAGTGTTGAAAGTCCCTCAGTAGCCTATGTGTTGCTTCAGTAGAGCCGGCGGTCCAATGTCATAGATTCGTGGCAAGTAAGAGAACCTTCCTCAATCTAAAACTGTGTCAAGCAAAATGCGTTGGTCAGGTATGATTAATGTTCTTAAGATCCAACGTTCGTCACCAGTCGATGCTTGCGATGGAATCCAGTAGTAGCCAAGTTCACAGCTAGGTGTTGGGACGGTAGCATTTGGTAGCCAAATTAGGAACTACTTGAAATTATCGTCCGCAGTCCTTACTTGAATTAAAAACAGCCAACTCACACTAATACAGTCATCACAATTAACACCGGTTATCAGACAGATTCTACACACACCCAAAGTACACGGAGCTACATGATCGCGGTGTCTCAGCCCCTAAACTAAGAAACCAACCAGCCTTCTTCTTCAATAGTCCGTAACAATATATCAATCTTTATCACATGTAATGTATTTCAGTTTTTATCATTTCAAATGATCTTGTGGACTTCGTCGTTATGCTTTGGGTCTGACGTTACGCGGGATGGAGACGGTTGCGTTACGGAGACGGAGACTGTGACGTCATGCAGCCGCGCGGGAAGCCTAAGTTAATGGGTAAAGGACGGCGAGTGTGTGACGTCATGCCGCCGCGCGGGAAGCCTAAGTTAATGGGTAAAGGACGGCGAGTGTGTGACGTCATGCCGCCGCGCGGGAAGCCTAAGTTAATGGTTAATGGAGTCTGTTGAAAGAGTCCTGGGGCGTCGAGTGACCTGGGGCTTCGAGCGAAGCGAAAAGAATACAGGGTGACTCCTAAAGAGGTGCACTGTACAAGATGTCACACAAGAATACAGGGTGACTTCTAAAGAGATATACAAGATGCCAAATAAGAATACAGGGTGCCTCCTAAAGTGGTGTGCAGGATGTCAGAGCAAAATACAGTACAAGATGCCAGATAAGAATACAGGGTGACTCCTAAAGAGATATACAAGATGCCAGATAAGAATACAAAGTGACTCTTAAAGAGGTGTATACATGATGGCCGAGAAGAATACAGGGTTACTCCTAAAGAGGTGCACAAGATGTCAGACAAGAATACAGGGTGACTCCTAGAGAGGTGTACAAGATGTCACACAAGAATACAGGGTGACTTCTAAAGAGATATACAAGATGCCAAATAAAAATACAGGGTGCCTCCTAAAGAGGTGTGCAGGATCTCAGAGCAAAATACAGGGTGACACTTAACGAGGAAAGCCTAAGTTAATGGGTAATGGAGTCTGTTGAAAGAGTCCTGGGGCTTCGAGCGAAGAGAAAAGCCCTCCTGAGCCTTTCTAACATGTGTAGCATTTGTCGCATGCGTCATTTGAAATGATATAAAGTCCAGTCTCTCAAACTAACTGTAATTTTTTTCACATATTCCAGTGATTAGAATTATTTTTGTATTGAATGACTGAAAGCTACAATATGAATTTTCGTATTCACCCTCCTCATTAGATGACCCCGATGTTTCTCCACCACATCTGTCAGGAAGTTGCTCAAGTCACAAGTGCTTAATCCTCTTTAAAGTGACAAACACCCTTACTTAACCATTTAGCGCATTACGAGACAATTCTCTTTTATCCGTAGACGTGCATCGTGTTTCTGAACATAAATCCTATTACGGCGCCCGCGCCTGTCTCCTTGTGACGCGCGGAGCAGAAACTGGGGCAAGGATATCAGTGGTCCACTAAATGCCATTACAGTGTAGTGTCTGCTCAGCGGTGGTGCAGGAAGGCATGCCTAGCAGCAAGGCTCTAAGTTGTTTATTCCGCTAGACTCGCTTCTGAACGAGGAATGCATAATGCAGCTCCGTCTGCCCTAATAGTACTTGAGGGAAAGAGACCTAGTACAAGCAGTATTGTGATTCAGAAGCAGTGCGCTCAGGGAGAGGAAAACGAATAACGGGTGAGAAAAGCAGATTATACTTTCACCGGCAAGGAACGTGACTAGAGTAATATTATAATCATACTTTTTTTAAATCTTTGGAATATAAAAATTAAGTAGCTTGGTTCCTTTCTACGTGCAGTCGGTAATGGACGAAAATGACGAATGGGAAAATATAGGATGTTCCAGAAATTTATACCAACATTCTACATGAAGAATATAATATGAAAATCAATATTGACAAGACGGAAATAATGGTATGCGCCAGAGAACAACTTAATGCAGCTATTCATATAGCTGGTGCACCAATTCATCAAGTTAACACTTTCACCTATCTAGGGAGTAGAATTACTTCCACTGGAAAATGTTCAACGGATATTAAAGCTTCAATTGCCCAAGCCAAAATTGCATTAACAGCAAAAAAGCTATTCTTAGTTCAAAGAGATACAAAAATAACAGGGATCTCATGTCAAGATATCCAGGAGCGTGGCCAGCTTGAGAGATAACTCTTCAAACAACAAGAGTTTCCAACCTAAGCCGACGCTGAAAACTGGAAAGGCGTGGACAAAATGGAGAAAATAACAACACCGTCTACGAATACTCGGGTCATTTTAAATATAAAAGGAAACAGTTCAACTGACGTGGCCCTAAGTTGGCCGAAACGAACCAATAATAATAATAATAACAATAAAGAAAGAGATAATAATGATAAGCTCTAGAGACGCTACATGTAATCTCAGCCAAACACCCGCTAGAAACCAAGTATGGGAAAATAACACAAATGGAAAGTTTCAAATATCTGGAAGAGTTTATACAGAAATCAGGACTGAACTTGGGATCCAATGAAGAAAGGATCATAAAACTATACAAAGCATACAGACTTACATGGAGCCACTACAACCACAAAAAGGTATCTTTATCAATGCCAAACTACGACACTATAATGCATTAGTTTTACCAGAAGCCTTAAACACTACACGACAACATAAATAAAGACCAAAAATCAAGGAACTAGAAAAGCAAGAGAGAAAGATACTGAGAAAGATCCACACGCTAATATAAAAAGAGGGAATATGGAAAAAGAGACCAAAAATAGATATATAAAAAGACAGATACGATTACAAACACCATTGGAAAAAGAAGGGCAAAATTTAATGGACATAGGCCTACACTTAGGATGAACGAAGACAGACTGACCAAGAACATTGCCTCTACAGAAGACAGGAAACTATACAAAGAAAGCATCAGAAAAGGAAATGTGAGCAAACGCCCAAAGAGAAACGAAAACAGGAAATTTGTGGACAGAAGAGATAGAGAGAAAACACAGTGAATAAATGAGAGGTTTTTGAGAAGAAGAAAGGGACAGAAAAGATACGTGATAATTTATTGTGTTTTAGCGCTTTCCTTAAGGTGAAATTAACGAAGTAATAATAATGATAAAAATTATTATGATAATACCGATAATAAATCATAATAATAATATAAGCTAAAATTATATTCAACACCACTGTTGCCAATCACATTGGCTGTTCTTCTCCAATCCTGAACACAGTCTTATGAGCACAAGGCAATTTTTGCATGAATTTCCACAATGAAATAACAAGATCTTCACTTCTAATTTGTTGCATTTTCAAGAGGATTCTTTAGATTTTAAACGCAAAAACACGAGAAACTTATGAATTATTTCCTATACTATACATTCCTCATACACATGAGAACAGGCTAGCCTTTAAATGGCTTTGCTCTGAAAATATCTCCTTTGTAGACGATATTTGTTTTTTGAATTGTGGTTTTACCACATAAGAGTTTATACACCGTGTAACACTATCTTATTTCCCAGTGCACTGGATTATTGTTCATAGTTGCAGAAGCACAGTTAACATCTGAAGAAAGAGAAAAGATTATGAACTATCATACTCTTATTTGTTGGCCGCTGGGAGTGCGGGTGTGAGAAAAATGTTAATAGCATTAAAAGAAAGAACAGTGGGAAAGGAGGTGAAGGATTGCGAGAAGGAAGGAATACTGGGCCCATCCTCCAATGAACTTCATATAATGATAGAGAGTTCCCAACTCGCGCGCAATGCACACACAGTAGACTTGGGGACTGCATTAGCTGCTGGCTCCATTGCTCGTATTCCATATTTATTTCTACTTTACAATGACGAGTCATTTTGAGGTTCTAAAATATAGAAATCTGCCTCTAGTGAGTAGGAAATGGTATAAAGAATATTGGTCTTTGAAGCCATGTTTCAGTGTTGCCTTAGTAAACAAAAGTTTGATGCTTTTCAGTCGGTAAACACGATTGTATGCAAATGAGATGGGTTATTCCCTGATCCTGAAAGAAATTGCATGAGATTAATAAATACACTTGGATGACCAGTTCCGATCGTCAAGCGATCATCATCAGATCCATTGCCCTTAGGCTATAAAATCTATGTCTGAAAATATGGGTGAAAATATTTACAATATATACACTTATTTAGTTGCAGTATTAGTTGAGATAATGCAACTCCTCAATATTTGTTAGTTGTGGTCTATGTGATGTTTTGTTGAGACACAGGAAGTGGTGATTGACCTCCGGAATTTTCTTGTTTGGAGTGAATATGTGGTTGTTGTAAATGGTCAGTTCAGATTATATTGTGCAGGCTACGTTTCTGATTGAGTCTTGCGCGGTACAGTTGAGATCAGTTAACTTGGTCACTTGGTCAGCGAATATATTGTAAATACGAGGCACGTCTAGAAAGTAAGTTCCGTTTGGTAATAAAATTGAATTGTGTACAGATACAGAAACATTATTTATTGCACAACATTCCACACCTCCTAAACTACTTATCCACATAACTGCCGAACTTTTGCAGGCATTTGTCATAGCGTGGCACAAGTTTTTGGATTCCTTCTTCATAGAAGTTTGCCGCCGACCGTAAACGAGAGTGAAGACTCCCCTGTAAGATATCCTACTGTTTGGCCACCACTGTTAGGCAAATTGCGTATGTGGTCAGGAGAACTCCTAATCATACGCAGTTCTCCTGGTAAGCACGCAATTTGCCTAACAGTGGTGGCCAAACAGTAGGATATCTTACAGGCGTGACTTCACTCTCGTTTACGGTCGGCGGCAAACTTCTATGAAGAAGGTATCCAAAAACTTGTGCCACGCTATGACAAATGCCTGCAAAAGTTCGGCAGTTATGTGGAAAAGTAGTTTAAGAGGTGTAGAATGTTGTGGAATAAATATTTTTTCTGTAGCTGTACACAATTTAATTTTATTACCAAACGGAACTTACTTTCTGGACGTGCCTCGTATTTTCACCCATATTTTCAGACATATATTTTTGTGGATGCAGAAATTAATTAAATTTCTTCTTCAATAAAATGGTTGATTAGATATTGATGATTTGTACCTTCTTTTGAGGATCAATGTTTTGATACCTCGTCTGTGTTTCCAAAGATTTTCCTGCCTGTATTTTACGAATATTTATCTGAATGTTCATGGAAAATAATATATTAATCAACAAAGCCAACAACAATTTTCTCGCATTCTACTGTCATATTGGAATAAGTAATGAAAAACCCGTAATGTTGTAGTGTGGTATGTTTGCTCTAGTACACAATATCCACTGTACTCAATGGATATCTTAGATTTGTTTCTAATTTTGAATGTAACCGTTCTGATTCTCATTTTTGTTCTCTTTCAGGTAAGCTCTCCTCTCCATCTTCCAGCGGGATATTGGTGAGTGATACCGCTTACTTACAGGGTGTATCTGAAATATTCTTATTGAAATGTACCGTGGATGTAAAAGTGTTCATAAACTTCTAAAACAAATATGGACAGCGAGTGTATGACAGGCTTTGTCAAGTACCGCTGAATTTGGTTGCCGTAGCGTTTGTTGATTGAAGCAGCTGGAGCGGTGATGGGGTACAGTGTTCACATAAGTTCTGCACTGCACAACGTAAGAGGAGCTTGTGTCACAATTGGAACTGACGCACGCGACTCTACCGGTTAACAGTGCAAAGTGCTTGCCACAGTGGGTGATGATGATAATTGCTGTTTTAAGGGGCCTAACATCTACAGTGGATGAGTGGCTATGGCTAGAGCCCAGCGCGGATAAACAAAACATTATCCGAATCCGCTCCGCATCCACACGGCTGTTATCCGCATCGACTGATGGTTGGTTGGTTCTTAAGTTTAGCGGCTGCGACAACGTGGTCATGTAGTCCAGTGTACTTTGGGTGTGTGTAGAATCTGTCTGATAACCGGTGTTAATTGTGATGACTGTATTAGTGTGTTTATCTGTTTTTAATTCAAGTAAGTACTGCAGACATTCGATTTTTTCAAGTAGTTCCAACTTTTGCTACCAAACGCCACCGTCAACGACCAACTAGTTCTGAACTTGGCTACTACATGCGACCGTAGTCTGCTCCTGGCAACGAACGTATACAATTTAGCTTCACACAGGTGTAATTAGTGGAAGGTTCTTTAACATGCCATAAATCTATGACATGGGACCGCCGGATTTACTTCCCCTCCAACGGAAGGCATACAGAGGGATTTTTAACGCTCTTAAAAATCCGACGACTTCGGCCGGATTTGAACCCGCAATCTTGGGCATAGAAGCTCAGAATGCTACCGACTACGCTACCGAAGCCGCCCGAATCTATTGCCATTAATATAATATTTTTTTAAATTAGATAAAGCAAAACGCATTAAAGCAACACATTTACACATTTAAGGAGAAGGTCGTTCCTTTAGGCTTTGTATGTCAGGTGCTATGTTCAAAATGAATTGCAGCCCTTTTCAGTTCAGAGTGTTGATTATGCTTAATTGCGTAATTTGAATGAGATTAGCTTAAATAATCATCTTGCATTTGTCTTGAAAAAGCCATACAGGAAAAAATATGATATGTCACCTCATAAATATCTTGATCCTAGTAATGAAATTCGAATAGTTCGGATTCGATTCTAAGAACTATCCCCAAATTTACTCCAATCATTATCCGCATCCACCTAGGGCCTTAACTATCGTGTCGACTACTAACCCCAAGCTTGCAGGTTCGCTCCTGGCTATGGTAAGTAATTTTTGAAAGACGGCAAAAATCTCTGCACGCATGTCATGCGTTCTTGGCATGTTAAAGAACCCATCTGAATTCAGTAGGCCGTGTTCATCATGGAAAAATTAATCTCGGAATGTTTCGGCAACACGAAGTTCCTCTTTTCTCTACTAGGAAGCGCAATAGTGTGAAGGGGCTTAGATATCTAATCGCCTTGACTTTCATAGCAAACCAAGGAACGACAAAAATTTGACATGCAAGCTGCCCTCTGGGCGTCAAGTAACAAAGCTTGCACCTGGCACCCGAGGCCATACGATATAGTGCAAAGTGACAACGTACCGCATGTTAAAAAAAAACAATAGTTTCCAGTTTGCTCACCTGCACTCGTAATACAAACGGGTATTACTTGGTAGACGCTCCCCTACCTACCCACACCCTCACCCACACACACACACCCCGCCTTCCTCATTAGCCACGATCTCACAAAGACCCTAAATCAATCAACAACAATCGTTCTCAACTATATTATAAAATTATATAATATACAAGCTGTATCCGGCATGCGTTGCAATGCCAATCAAAGAAAGTGTTGGCGTTGAAATTCTGTTTCTTGAAGTGCATTTGGATACACAACATGTTTTTCAATTTCCGTAAACTGCCTCTAAGCTATCGTAAAATGGATTTTCTAATTTAGAATCATTCGTTCGAGCGTGCACAACAACTTTCAAAAGTTTCATCGCAATCGGATGAATGGCATATGAACGTATACGGGATTTTGTTTGAACGATTCGTGCGCTGTCACCCATTTGTTGATTCTACTCGCACGCTGCCTATTGAGAATTGGATTTACTAAGTCGAAACCCTACCCTGGCGTGTACACAATAACTCATCAAGGTTTCACCACAATCGAAGAAGGTTATATGAACTCGGGTCGTCACCCATTTGTTGCATATACTCGTGCGCTACCTATTGTGAAATGGATTTACTAAGTCGAAACCCTTCCCTGGCGTGTACACAATAACTCATCAATGTTTCATCGCAATCGGATGAATGGTATATGCACGTATACGGGGTTTTGTTTAAACGATTCGTGCGCTGTCACTCATTTGTTGAATCTACTCGTGCGCTACCCATTGTGAAATGGATTTACTAAGTCGAAACCCTTCCCTGGCGTGTACACAATAACTCATCAATGTTTCATCGCAATCGGATGAATGGTATATGCACGTATACGGGGTTTTGTTTAAACGATTCGTGCGCTGTCACTCATTTGTTGAATCTACTCGTGCGCTACCTGTTGTGAAATGTATTACTAAGTCGAAGCCCTTCCCTGGCGTGTACACAATAACTCATGAAGGTTTCATCGCAATCGAAGAAGGTTATATGAACGCAATAGGGGATTTTGTTGAAACGCTTCGCGCGTCGTCACACATTTGTTGCATCTAATCTTGCGCTACTTATTGTGAAATGGATTTACTAAGTCGAAACCCTTCCCTGGCGTGTACACAATAACTGATCAATGTTTCATCGCAATCGGATGAATAGTATATGAACGCATACCGGATTTTTTTAAACGATTCGCGCCCCGTCACTCATTTGTTGAATCTACTCGTGCGCTACCTACTGTAAAATGTATTTACTAAGTTAGAAACCGTCACGTAAGTGTCCACAACATCTCACCCAAGTTTCATCGCTATCTGACTAATGGGATATGAAGTCATAGGGGACTCTATTGAAACGCTCCGCGTGTCGTCGTTCATTTGTCGAATCTACTCGTGTGCTACCTACTGTGAAATGTATTTACTAAGCCAGAAACCTCCCTTGGAGTGTCCACCATATTTCACCCAAGTTTCACCGCTAATGGCAGAATGGTATATGACCTTATACGTGACTTTGTTGAAACGCTTCGCGCGTCGTCCCTCATTTGTTGAATCTACTTGTGCGCTGCCTATTGTATAGTGGATTTACTAAGCCAGAAACCTTCCATGAAGGTTACACAACATCTCACCCAAGTTTCATAGCTATCGGACGAACGGTATATGAATGCATACAGGACTTGTTTGAAACGCTTCGCGTGTCGTCGCTCATTTG
This sequence comes from Meconema thalassinum, assembly GCA_946902985.2. NCBI lineage: Eukaryota > Metazoa > Arthropoda > Insecta > Orthoptera > Tettigoniidae > Meconema > Meconema thalassinum. The sequence continues at coordinate 298,625,642 of OX336396.1, read as the reverse complement.
TTGATTCTACTCTTGCGCTACGTATTGTAATATGGATGTACTCAGCCAGAAACCTTCCCTGGAGTGTACAAAACATCTCACCCAAGTTTCATCGCAATCGGATGAATGGTATGTGAACGTATACGGGACGTTGTCGAAACGCTTCGCGCGTCGTCGCTCATTTGTTGATTCTACTCGTGCTCTACCTATTTTTAAAGTGATTGACTAAGCCAGAAACCTTCTCTGGAGTGCACACAACATCTCAGCCTAGTTTCATCGCTATCGGACGAAAGGTATATGAACGCATACGTGACTTTGTTGAAATGCTTCGCGCGTCGTAGCTCATTTGTTGAATCTACTCGTGCGCTGCCTATTGCAAAGTTAATTTACTAAGCCAGAAAATTTCCCTGAAGTGTACACAACATTTTACGCAAGTTTCATAGCTATCGGACGAATGGTATATGAATACATACGGGATTTTGTTGAAACGCTTTGCGTGTCGTCGCTCATTTGTTGAATCTACTCGTGCGCTATCTACTGTGAAATGTATTCACTCATTTTGAAACCTTCACGTAAGTGTACACAACATCTCACCCAAGTTTCATCGCTATCGGACGAATGGTATATGAACACACACGGGACTTTGTTGAAACGCTTCGCGCATCGTCGCTCATTTGTTGAATCTATGCGTGCGCTACCTATTGTAAAATGGATTTACTAAGTCAGAAACCTTCCTTGGAGTGTACACAACATCTCACCCAAATTTCATCGCAATCGGATGAATGGTATATGAACGCATAGGAGACATACACACCCATTGACAGACAGACAGACAAACTATCACGTAAAATTGCTTTATATATATATATATAGAGAGAGAGAGAGATTATCGACGCACAGCTATGAATGTCATTGAAGAACTCTGATAATTTCATGTTTCTTGATGCCATGGGTACCTACGAGCAGTTGGTACACCAGGTGACACAAACAATCTCTATAAGAATCCACCCCCGTGGCTGGTTCAAGGATGGAAGGAGCGACAGCGGAGGGGGAATGACGCATGCACAGAACGCTGACTAAGAGGGATGAGCAGCAGGCTGGCCTGTCCAGTATCATCCAAGTGCAACTCACGATGGCAGACAGATGTGTACTCTCAATGTGGTCGCCAATGGAAGTGCGGTATGAATGGGCACGTGGGACTAGTGTGTCAGTCTACAGACCATGTGTGGTGAAGTGGTCATGTCTCGTCGAATGGTCGGTCGCTAGTGTAGTAAAGGACGGCAGAGTGTGGAGTGGGCGTCTTTCCACATCCACGAATTAAAACAACATTGCTCGAGAACAGGACATGGTGCTAGCGTATTGGTTGTGCCCGGGCCCATCACATGCTCTATGATGCCGCACTCTCGTGACGTCACTTTCACACCAATGCTGGGGTGGAACAGGCTGTACGACAATTCCTTGAACCGAGTTTTACCACAGTGGTTTCTTCAAACGGATTGCACGCTACAACAAGTGGCTCAATGTCGGTGGCGACTAGGTCGAAAAAGAGTGCAAGGTGTTTAGTTCATGATGCTAGGGTGTATGCTAGTGTATGATGTCAGTTTGGCAATAAAGAGTCTCTGGAAAAAACATTGCTAAAATTATTTTGGTAACTTCCTTCGTAGATCAGCAAGGTTTTTTTATTATTCACTTGCGCATTACACAACCAAAAACATTCACAGCATCTGGTGGTTTTCTTAACAAATTATGACTTGCAGTGACGTATAGCTGAGTATTAAGGTCTGTACATTACCGTTCGTAACCTTTCCCTTTCCTTTCCATACCCCTGCCGTAAAACGTTGTTGTATTCACACAATACAGTATATTTACAGTGCAGTTAAATTGTCACGGCGATATGAGTCAATTTTGGGACTTATTGACAGAATGTGGTCAAGAAACAAGTAGTTCCGTGAAGAACTATACAGCCTATTTTCATGTATCCTACTTATGTTAACTGCCACTATCAACATACAAAATTTCAGTTTGATTGCTGTAATAGATCGTAGATATTGAGAACCGACTAAATATTTCGGATGGTCGCCATGTTGGATTTTAAATATGTAGGTCCTAGAGTTATGAAATGTTAGATGAAGACTATTGTGTACGTGTAGCAATCAAATTTCAATCGCATGATTAGGACACAAGAAGTAACAAGGAGAGTTTAAAATTTTTCACAGCTGCCATCTTGTGGTTATGGATACAATTGAAATAAATTAGATTCCAATGGATTAACATTCGTATAAGGATTTACTGTACCAAGTTTCACTGCATTCGGATGGTTAAATTGCGAGAAACGTCCAAGTGAATATTTATACTTCGCGTCACCGCCATGTTGGAATTGTGATCACTAGGTTATTTAAAGTCCTATAGGTGAACTTAAGTTCATAGCCCCTAAGAACATAAAAAAAATCATTTTGATTGCTATAATAGATTCGTAGATATTCAGAGCCGTCTAAATATTTCGGATGGTCGCCACCTTGGATTGTTAAATGTATAGGCCATAAAGTCCTGTACCATTAAAGGAAAATTATTGCGTAGGTTCATTATTCAAACTTTCACTTCGATCGCATGATTACGATACAAGAAATAAAAACTTAATTTTAAAATTCGCACCGCCGCCATCTTGAGTTTATGTAAACAATTGAACTAAATTAGATACCAGTGCATTACAATGTGTATAGACATTTCCTGTACCACATTTCACTGCGCTCAGAAAGTAAAATGAAGAGAAAAGTATATTAAAATGTTTCAAATTCGCTTGGCCGCCATGTTCGTTTTGTACTTGACAGGTTTATGAAAGTTACATAGCTAAACTTGTATCAGTACCCTTCATCTCCGTACAAAATTTCAGGGTGATATCTGTAATAGTTTCGGAGATATAGAATGTCAGTGAAATATTTCGCACAGCCGACATTTAGAGCTTATGTAAACAATTGAACTAACTTAGACTCCAGTGCATTACAATGTGTGTAAACATGTGCTGTACCAAGTTTCATCAAGTTTGGATAGTTAAATCGCGAGAAAAGTCTATTTAAAAGTATGAACTTCGCTTGGCCGCCATGTTGGTTGTGTAGTAACCAGGTTTTTGAAAGTCTCACAGGTGAACTTCTAGTAGTGCCCTTTATCACTGTACACAATTTCAGGGCGATATCGGTAATAGTTTCGGAGATAGTGAATGCTGGTGAAATATTTCGCACAGCCGCCATGTTGGATTGGTGAGACGTAACAAAATTTGAAGGACACGGTCGAGTTCGCCCGGAATAGTGCTATGAACTTTCCGAGTTTCATTGAAATCGCTCCAGCCGTATAGAATTTATTAGGGACTCACACACACACATCTCACACACACACACGCACACACACACACACACACGCACACACACACGGACAAAAGGTGATCTCATAAGCCTATTTTTTCAAAATTGAAAATAGGCTAAAATGTAGTTCTAGGTGCAGTTATTTTAGAGGAGGAGGAGCGTAGGACAAGAAGGAGGAAACGAAAAAAATGGCTTCATGATAGCGAAATACTTTACTCTAAGAGATAACAGATGATGGTACAAAATGATTCCAGTTAGAAGGGATTTCATGTCAACTTGCTTATTTTGCCGTATATCTTATGTCTAGGTAAATTCCATGACGTACTGTTTCAGGCGATGTTGAAAATAAGAATGAAAATGAAAATCCACAGCCTGTTTCCGGTCTCCGACCGGGTCAGGAATGGAATGAATGAAGCCCCCATCTAGCGGCGAGGATATGGACTGTGCCGGCTGCCGAGGCCTGACGCACTCCTCTGGGGCAATGATTAAATGAATGACAGATGAAATGAAATGATGGTGGAGAGTGTTGTTGGAATGAAATTTTGACAGGGAAAACCGGAGTACCCGGAGAAAAATCTGTCTGCCTCCGTTTTGTCCTGCACAGATCTCACATGGAGTGACCGGGATTTGAACCACGGACCCAGCGGTGAGAGGCCGGCGTGCTGCCGCCTAAGCCACGGAGGCTTCGAAAATAAGAATAAAAGACATAAATTATCTTAGGTTGCGACGGAATCTCGATAAATTTACTAACGCATGTTTCTCGACTTCACTATTTAGTTTTGGCGAGTGTAACCGCAAACTATAACTAAACCTAACTCAGATTAAAATCAGAGGGAGCGCCAAAACACGTCTAGACACGGAATGGAAGTGGTTGCTAGTGCACACTGTCAATACATGTCCGCATACGTTCCTTAAACTTTGCTGCGAAACAATGCTGTCGGGAAACGCAAGGCTCACGGAAGGTGTATGTAATGAGCAGTGGCATGTACTCATTTAAAATACAGTTAACTTTCATGTACGGAGATGTGATAAAATGAAACGGAAAGGTTACGTATAGTGTGAATCGACCTCCAATACTTTTCAGTCGGTCAACCCGATAGAACCGAATTTAACAGGGAGTTCCCTAAACCTGAAAAAAAGATTGGTTGGTTGGTTCTTCAGTTTAGGGGCTGCGACAACGCGGTCATGCAGCCCCGTGTACTTGGGTGTGTGTAGAATCTGTCTGATAACCGGTGTTAATTGTGATGACTGTATTAGTGTGTGTTATCTGTTTTTCAATTCAAGTAAGGACTGCAGACATTGGATTTTTCAAGTAGTTCCTACTTTTTCCGCCAAACGCCATAGCCAACCACTACTAGTTCAGAACGTCGTTACCAGATGCTATCTCAGTCGGCTCCTGGCGACGAAGGTCGGAACTTAAGAGCGTTTGTCAAATGTTTAACCTAATTTAGCTTAATACTGGTGTAATTACTGGAAGGTTCTTTAACATGCCATAAATCTATGACTTGGGACCGCCGGCCTTACTTCCCCTCCGAAGGAAGGCATACTGAGGGATTTTTAACGCTCATCAAAAATCCGACGACTTCGGCCGGGTTTGAACCCGTCATCTTGGACATAGAAGCTCAACATGCTATCAACTACGCCACCAAAGACAAAAAAAAGATTAATAAATACATTTAGATGATCAGTTTCCATCGTCAGCGATAATCATTGGATCATTTACACTTAAGCCGTTAGGTTGTTTGATATCTCACTGTTGTATGCCTGGAATCTGATTGAAGTCCAATCCTCAGGCAGCTGCGCCGACACTAAGAAGCCGCATTTATTTTTATGAATTTCATTAGAGAAGAGAGTAGAGTGTCCTCTGGAGAATAATGCCATTTAAAATTGTATTTACTTTTTATCGGGAACGAACAATCTAAAGCTATAAACTCCATTTCCTTTTCCATTGGCCGCTGATGAAGTTACTTGGGACGACCGCAGCGCGGTGAGGCGCTGCGCTCGCTAAACAAGTGACGACCGTAAAGCGTCGGACCAGTCAGCTGGTTCAAATTAACTTTTGTATTAAAAAGTAAGGTTCCACTTGAAGGAGTCGGGTTTTAAAATGTGTAGACCTGAACTAGCTCGCGATGTAAACTTGCTCAATGGCATGAAAGGATTTTGGTTAACGGAGCTTCCTGGCAAAGCCCATGAAATACATTACCAAAGTTGTGTTCACTTTATTCTAGCTGCCCGTTATAGCGCGATGATCCTCGTCACGTCGCCTGCTCTAGGATTTAAGGGGCCTCCTACACAGTGAGTGTGAGATTTCGCACTCAGTTAACAATTAAATCATAGCTTCACTAATATGTAACATAGCATTATGAGAACTTACACTACAAAATTATAGTCAATACTGTGCCCTTTCGTAAAAGAAATATGCAAATCACTATCCAGCTGCTCAGTCTTATCTCTTTCGGGGCATAGAACGTCCTCCCACTGAGTGATTCACACATTATAGGATCAAGCTTAGGATAACACATCACTGAAATGAAATTCAAAATCCTACTAATAAAAGTATTTAATTCACAAAATTTGGCGCTACAATACAAAAAAAAACAACTGAAATCAACATCACACTTGTTCTAATGAACAAGGAATAATACAAAAAAATCACTAATTTAGGTTCCATTGAACCCCCAAAACAAACTCAAATCTAGTTTCACTTCCATTTAGCAACATTAAAACTTTCACAAAAACGAGCTTTAAAAGTCTCGGCTAATTTTATTACATAATTCTATGTTTAAGAAACATATTAAATATTCCAAATTTGAATATATTAAAAATAAATTTGAGTTAGATACCATTCAATGGTACCAACAATTACCACTTATTTGGGTACCACATGACATTCGTAACATTCCAACTCTCTCTTCAACACTACCAAAAACTGCATTTGTCTTCGGAAATCGCATGTACCACAAGCGTTAAAGACTACTGATTTAATCAATTCGAAATAGACTCCCAGCTAATTCGATATCCTCAACAATTACTTGGGAACAAATACATTTATCATGCAACAATGCGCAGGGATTTTCATTATTGTCTCAATTGACAATTTCTAATTATTCATGAAGTGAGGATCTATAATACAACGGCAAGGATAAATGATCAATATAAAACACGTTACAGGTTACCGTTCCATTAAAAGGTTTATTACTTCAGAGTGCAGACATGGTCTGTCTCTGTCTTGACCTACCCTAACCAACCTCCATTAAGAAAACGCCGAGACATTACGGTTTAATTTATGACTTAGGGGAGAAGTCAATGCTCCCTCCTTCTTCAACTGGACTTTAAACACCGCTTTCAAACAAGCGTGAACAGAACTTGGAAAGGCTACACATCACATTAATATAACAATATTATTCTGAGGTTCCAAGGACCTATTACTATAGCTCAGGAATGATTATAATTTCGGAGTTTTAACACTGGGAAGTAAGAATTCAAAACCAATCATAATTAAGGGGCTTCCGACGTAAAAGATATCTGGTTCGATTCTCTGGCCTGCCTCTAGGACAATTCCATTCATGAGGTCTTAGGGCTAATTCCGTAGAGCGAGGGTATTTCACCACTCCTCCTAACAATAATAAAAGCAACTGGGAAAAGATATTCGCACTCAATTCCATGCTTGACAACAATACATAGCACCCTTTTAAAACTTTGTCACAGCAAACACATACACAATCAATTACTTCACCCAGCTGGTCCCCGCAATTAAAATGCCTGGCATTACCTTCACTGCAATTTTTAGCGTGACCATATATTATTTAGCGCTCAAAGGCGACAATCAACACATTCGTGATGCCTTCCAAAGTTAAATAATTATTTTCAACGTAATTCAATTTTATCTTTGTCCATAATTAACAGATTTTCCTTTTATTAAGTCTCGACTTTTCATTTCCAAGAACACAATTGGTTCTATAATAATTATTATTATTTTAGCACACTACGGGTCATACTTGAATTATTACTTCAACAATTAATTTATTCATTACATTATTCTTATTATTTTTAGCACACTACGGCTCATATTTGAAACTTTTATATTTATCCTGTTGCCTTTTAAATAACATTATTCCATTTATATTCACAAGTATTCCACTGAATACGATTTCATTTGATTAACAAAACATTTTAGCAATTTTCATATTAGATTCCGCGCTTATTATTTTCACACAGTTTTATATCCCTGATTTTCAATACTGGAGAATACTTTCTCCGTGGTCATCATTTCTACATGAGATTTCCGAATCCAAAACACATAATAAATTTGGGTGTTACTTACATGGTTTATCCGGCCCCATTGTCCGGATTCCAGTGGAACGACATCCAGCCCACATCAAATTTCTTACTTCATCATTATGATACACACACTTACACTTAATAATTTGCCCTCTGAATTACACATTTTAAATTAATATGAGGGTTTTCAAACATATTCACTACACTAAAAAAATATTATAACTTTACTTAATATTATATTTACACACACAGAATTTCACTTTTTGGGCAACAAACACACGTGAATTCTTTCTTCACCAAATCCCAGGGGTGCGAATTTCGGCGTTGCCTTCTACCTTCTACTCTGAAGTTGACAGTCTCGTACGAAAATGAAACCTCTTTGGATAAAAAGTTCCCTCCTAATTCTGGTGTTTAATTTTTCGGCATTTCCAATACTGCCCGATAAAGTAGTCTTTTCCAGTTCGCAATTGTCTATCTGGGAAAACGGTATATTTTCACGCTTACCCTGAAGTCGCGATTTTGCACTTCTACATTTTTTTATCAGATACTATACGTCGGAACTGAATTTGGACGGCTATTGTCTTTTCTCTGTGGAGTACTTCTATGAAACTCCACGTGGCTACGGATATCTCTTTGTACATTCCTAATACTATCGCCACTGTGTTACCCTAATCTCCTCAATCAGGAAAATTAGGTAATAGCTAAATGTTTTACCCGACCGTGGTATACTTAACGCACTAAGGAAACGTCTTTAGAGTATCTACTCTTTGCTGATGTCTCGTATACTTTTGAGATACTATGTTCTCACTTCGAATACTAGTGTCAGGGCTTCAAGTACCCTCGCCGGCTACCGTATATGTTCGCACACTGTTTATAGCTTGGCCTATCACCGTAGACTATTATACTTTTTCGAAGTTCTAAATTGTACTTTTCCTTTGAAAAGAACTTTAACGATTTAGAGCGCGGCGACACTGAATAAAGCTAGACGATACTTCGACTTAGAGTACTTCCGCGTCGTGATACAGGTTCGAGTCCTCCTGTGCTGACAGGCAGCACGACCAATACGAGGTCTGTTGATTTACTTCATTTACTGTTGGTAATTGTCGAACAGTATAACTTCACCTGAAGTTCGTTGTATGCTGAATTATTGTTGATCCATCGTGCAGCGCCTCTGCGCTCGCGGAAACTGAATGCGATGTGATGTAGCCTGACGCCCCCCTGGGCTGTCGGAAACTGCATGTGCTGTGATGCAGCACCTCCGTACGAGGTCTGTTGTAAACATTATCCTCTTGCTTGGGCTACAGGCCCTTATATCTGATTCTGGCAAAAATAAATAATTTTCTCTTCTTCCTCACCACCAATTTCCAAAATATTCGTCGTACGATGTTAAAAAAATATCTCTGGAAAGCTGAGGGTTTAAACTTCTCAATGGTATCTAAGATTCCAGGAATCGATCGTACAAATCTTTAATATTAATTTAAATGTTCTCTTCAGATGTGTGGGTAGTTTATTCTTGTTGTCTCCCACCATCAGCTTCTGGTTCGGGAATTCACCGACTACGTAATGATGAGTTTGCATTTCTTTCCTGCATAACTTCTATGAACTTTATCCACTCTAAAATATCTCATTCTATGGATAATCATCACTGGTGGAGTCCTTTCTTTACTTTAATGCCTGCAAATGGCTTAATTTTAATTATTTCTCTTATTTCCAGGCCCCTCCTCTCATGCGATGCTGCCATTTTATTGATGACTCGGGGCTATTTCCGAAACTTCATTCTCACTCGTACATGGAAGTTTCCATTGATCTAATTTTACCGCGAGCGTAACCCGCTCTATGGTGACTGTTTAAATGACATCACCAGGCAGCTGTAGCCTAGTAATCTCTGGTTGCACAACTTGACTCTGCCTCTTGCAATCTTATGCAGTATTTGCTTCTCAACTCTTTATAATTCCCTTCTAAAGCCTGCATCAATTCTCTCTTTTCTTCGAAATACAAGGATATGAGTTCGATACTGAACCTCTCCCATGGGTTCAATACATATGGCTTTTATTTCATCTATAAAAGTGAACAATATATAAAGTATTGCGTGATTTATTGATAGAACAATATTTGTGATTTTTTAAACGTCATGAATCACAAACAACACGATTTAACAATAAATACCAGTCTCATTGGAATGATTTTTCTTTCATATAAAGAAAACACATGAATATCGAGGATGGACCACCATTAATGTTATATTGTCAATAGTATGTGTTTTTCTTAATATTTCATTGGTCTTTCAAAAATAGTGCTGTTACATTTTCGAAGTAGGCTATAGCTTAATTATTTTCAATACAATTTCATGAATTTCAGTTTAGGGGCTGTGACAACGCGGTTATGTAGCCCCGTGCACTATGCGTGTGTGTAGAATCTGCCTGATAACCGGTGTTAATCATTGTGATGGCTGTATTAGTGTGTGTTACCGGTAATTAAGGTAAGGACTGCAGACGATCAATTTTAAGTAGTTACAACTTTTTCTACCAAAGGCTACCGTCAACGACACCTATCTGTGAACTTGGCTACTAGATGTCACTGCAACCAGCACCTGGCCACAAACGTTGTAACTTAATGAGCGTTAATCAAAACTAACATTCTTGTTTAGCTTCACATAATTGTAGTTAGTGAAAGAGTTTTTACATGCCATAAATCTATGACATGGGCCCGCCGGCTTTACTTCCCTTCCGAAGGAAGGCATACTGAGGGAAATAATTCCACGATTTCAGCCAGGTTTGAACCCGCGATCTTGGGCTTAGAAGCTCAGCATTCTGCCAGCTACGCCACCGAAGTTGCCTATAATATATATATTTTTTGTCGTGTAGCCTCCTGAGAGGCCGAGTGCAGGTCTTTCTAGTCGACGCCCGTAGGCGACCTGCGCGTCGGGATGAGATATGGAATGGATGAAGATGAACTAAACTGGGCAAGGGTGTGGAAGGAAGCGGCCGTGGCCTGTCAGAAGGTACTGTCCCAGCATTTGCCTGGTGTTGAAAATGGGAAACCACGGAAAACCATTGCAAGGACAGCCGACGGTGGGGCTCGAACCCACGCGTCTACCGAGTCAGCAGAGAGCTTGGCCCCATGACCTAACGCTGCCCTTTAGCCAGCGTAGCCACTACTGTCGGTTATAATAATAATAATAATAATAATAATAATAATAATAATAATAATAATAATAATAATAATAATAATAATAATAGCCTTAAAATACAACATCTGCAAATGAGTTCCAACTTGGATTTAAGGAATTTTATTTCCGGCGCTTTAACTCTTGGGCATATAACCAGAAATTTCATCTCTGAATTATGTCATAAAGGTTTCGTACAAAAGCTGCATTCGCATAAATTGGTAGCTAGGAACCACAAAGTGAATAAAGAAATGTACACTTTTATATGAGGAGAATTCATTTTGTCCACTATATCCCAGTCTTAGCAGAAGATGTGGAAAGTAGGAAAGAGTTGAAAAGAGCGTAATTTATATCTTAAATTAATTCATTGTTTACTTCCATTGTCTGTTTCCAGAATCACTTTAACATTTAAAAAAGAACCCCCGCATGGACGAGGTTGCTGCTAACCCGACTTGATCCTGCGGCAAGCAAACGGAAGAAGGAATGTTATTTAATTCTCTGATAATTGGACGACGCTCCGGTACCCAAAGGGCGTCTGCGGGAATTAGGAAAGGTCTAGTGGCCATAAATCGGGCGTCGGCGCCCACAAGCGACGCCTGTAATCCACGTCACCTCCCGTGAGTCTGCAGGCATTACTGTCTCCTAAAGTAGAATTTATGTCACGTTCAGCTTTCGTTAATGAAGGGGTCACATTCAAAAGAATGGTTGGCATTTTTAATGTTCCTCACAAATGGATGGTCACTGAAGGGGCAGGAGTAATTCTCACTTCTGCTTCTGATTCAATGGCCATTCCTAATTCCCCTGACAGAAAGAACGAATGATACCAATCGCTTCTCAACTAATGACTGTCTTGCTTACTGTCCCTTTAGCTCACAACTCACTATCCTATATCACGCTACGCAAAGTAGCCTAATAAATACAGCAAATTCTTCAAGATGTTATGTAGTACCTGTTGGGCTGGTGGATGGGCGATCGGTGCATCTTGTCTTGAACAACTTTGAGATAGAAACCACAAGCCAATGCAACCGTCTTAAATGTAAAATAATATAAACTAGCATTACCCGTCGCGGCTTCGCCCGCAAATATTCTAGTTGTAAAGAGTACACTTAGCATAATCTCAATCATGAATGCTATGGCTGATTTATCCTGGGTATGAATAATCAGACTTTATCAATTCAGCTACTGGTGCAGTGGTTAGGGGATGTCATTCCTTCATAGGTATATCAGAGCGAAGTATGTTTTCTGGGAATATCACAGACATTGTAAATTTAAGGGCCTTTAAATGTTGTTTACGTAGACCCTTTGAAGTCGGGTGAAATAGCCCTTTCATATCACACTCACACGTGAAATTTGCGTGAAAAATTCTAGAGTGCCCCTTGACGCCCTTAAGCGCATTATACTGTATGTATTGATGAATTTTACAGCTTAATTTTGTTCAGTGATAACCTTATAACCGTCTGGAAACTTTTCACAGTAGGCCCTAATGTAATAATTGGAATTGCATTGCGTCTTACAGAAATAGATGGACCTGTGAGATTCTGTTACCATGGTTACCGTGCTGCATTCTTTCATTATTTCATTGTAAATATACATGTTTTTAGGTATTTATTTAATTGTGTGGCGTTTAAAAAGTAAGTGAGAGCGTTTCGCTTACGCGTTGGGTTATGATGAACCTGTAGGTACCCCATATGTGTAGGTTGGTGTTAATGGGACCTTATTTTCGGTACAAAACTGGAATGGGTCCTTAGCAGAATAATATAGGGAGGGATTGAGTTTCCTGAGAGAAATCTATAAAAGACACAATAACATTAACAGAGACACTGGATATCAGCTAAGTGACACTTGTCCACCAGTTATTAAAGATCTGGGAAGATAGTTCCTCAAAGATTCTCTATTTCTTCAACTATTTCAAATTGTACGGTTTCCTCTTTGGCTACAAGGCCATGGTTTGATCTCATTTGTTCGTCCTGGAGGGGTTTCCATCTGTTTCTTCGCCGAGGCCTGTACCGTACAGATACACTTCCTTTTGTTCTGTTTCCTTATATCCATCCATCCCTCTCCCCCCTCCCCCCTCCCCCTCCCCATCTCCTTATTTGGACATCCTCATTCCTCGAGAAGTCTCAATTTTTCCCCCGCCCCCTTTTCATTTTCCTTCCTTACTATTATGTTCTTCTTCTTCTTCTTCTTCTTCTTCTTATAGTTCCTATCCGTTCCGGATGTTCGCTACCATCTTGACTGTGCTGTTCCTATCACTTGCAGCTCGGAATAATTCAGTAGATGTTTTTGAGGTCCAGGCAGTGAGATTTTCTAAACAGGATATTCTTCTTCGTCCAACACTTCTCTTCCCTGGTATTTTTCCTTGAAGAATAGACTGTAGGAGATGGCACTTGGCGGTATTCCCTTGATGTGTCCTAGGTATTGGATTTTCCTGATTTTCACGGTGGTTAATACTTTTTATCTTCATTTTTTGGAGAACCACGACATTTGTGACATGGTCAGTCCATGGTATCAGAAATATCCTTCTGTACATCCACATTTTAAACGCCTTTAACCGTTTTCATAAAGACTCTGTCAGAGTCCATGTCTCAGCACCGTAAAAAAGAGTAGAGAACACAAAACATCGCAAAAACCTGATTTTCGTAGTCATTGTCAGCCCATGATGTTTGAACAAATTCCACATCTTACTACTATGTCCACCGTTCTAATTAATATGGCGGGTTTTTCCACAAATGTCCATACAGTAGTTTATGGCTGCTCTCTGGTGACGAACAGGGGAATTTCTCTAATTTATGTAAGCTCTTTGGCCACATTGTTTTAATTCTATTGAAAAAGGAGGCAAGGGTCCTGTCTAACATATAGAGTTTGGAATTGTATTTTCACACACCAATATCCCAAAAGTATAAATGATTTTAACAGTATTCCGGGCCGTGAAAGCCTGAATCTACACATCTGTTAATGTTTATTGTTACATGTTCTCAACCATCATTGGAGTCTTTATCAGCATTACGGTACTACTGTATAACATACTTGTGCTATACACTAAATTGGACATTTTTACGAAAAATTAATAACAAATAAAACTTTTGAATATAAAAGTCTACTAAAAAAGACGCCCTTACAAAAGTATTTATCGAAGTATTTAAACATGTATTTGAACTCGAATGAAGGCAATTAAATGAATATTTTATCAAATATACTGTTTTGCGTTTCCATGTCCTGTCAACTAGTATTTTAGGTCATAAAATAGTATAGGGTTTTAATGTCAGTCGATTCTGTTATCTTATGAAGTCTATTTCAATGTTGGTGGCTTCTGTTTATGATTGCCTTATTAATTGATTAATTATTTAATTTATTTAATTATTAACTTATTTATTTATTTATTTGTTTATTTGTCTATTTGTTTGTTTGTTTGTTTCTTTATTCGTTTATTTGTTTGTTTATTTGTGTGTTCGTTTATTTGTTTATTTGTATGTTTATTTGTTATTTGATTATTTGTTCATTTGTTTATTAGTATATTTGTTTATTTGTGTATTTGTTTGTTTATTTGTATATTTGTTTATTTGTTTATTTGTTTATTTGTTTATTTGTTTATTTGTTTATTTGTTTATTTGTTTATTTGTTTATTTGTTTATTTGTTTATTTGTTTATTTGTTTATCTTTTATTTTTTATTTGTTTATTTATTTGTGTATTTGCTTTTGTGTTTTTGTTTATTCGTTTGTTTATTCGTTTATTTATTTATTTATTTGTTTATTTTTATTTGTTTATTTATTTGTGTATTTGTTTATTTGTTTTTGGTTTCTTTGTTTAGTTGTTGTTTTATTTATTTACTTATCTATTTATCTACCTTTTTATAGTTGTTGCTAGGATGTCAAGTCCCCAAATACACTGCGTGTGTATGTCAGAGTCAAAAGCGGTTCCTCTCGAAGCAACTTGTGTTTCCATTTCTCTCAAGTTCATTTACATTTGCGACTTGTGCTAAAAGCAAGACAGCTGACACAGCAAAGCGCGGAGCTGAAAGTCTTGCTTGAGGCCATGTGAACACTAAACACGTCCTAGTAAACAATCGTGGCTCTTTTGAAACATAATTTATTGCATTTTATTTAATTAACTGTTCATCCCATCACTAAGTTGATAACAATAAGCAGAATTGAAGTCTGAGGGGTAGGACTAGGATTTCGGTCACTTAGCACCTTTTTAAAAAATTTGTTGAGCCCAATTCAAACTGTTGTCACCTTGGTCATCTTGTCTTTGTCCTTCTTAGTGTGAATTGATTTCACACACTGATGACATCTTTCTCTTGTGTATGATTGAGCAGAAGCAGTTGTTGAAGTAGCAATGGATAATGACCCTCAAAGAACACTTTCCATAGCTGAAACGATAGGTTTTTCAAGATGGTATTACAGTAAATATTATCCGTGTTGAGTGATATTAATCTCAAATTATAAAAGCCGCCTTGTCAAGCACCAGAAAGTAGTTTAATAATTTAAAAAAACTCGTTATTATTTACATGTTTCGTTATATCAATTAATTTAATAATTTGAGATTAGTTTTTTTAAACCAAGCATGTTCTTGCCCTGTCTTCTTCAAGTGGTCTTAAAAGATGTTCCCCTGGCATATTTCAGCCTCTTGAGATTCGATTTCTTCTTATTCCAGTCAGGGTTATTTTTATGAATATGGGGTGCAGCCATTAATACTAGCAATATCTGTTAGGGTGCAGAACACAGATAGTGGCCATCTTATCGTTCCTCATTTTACGGAGTGATGTCTTGCCATTTATTCAACATTATCTACAACTTATTTTTGATCGTTATAATACAAGTCTTTAGAAGAGTGGAAGAGAGATGATGCTTCCTTAAATATTTAAAAAGAAGACGGAATCACCTCGTGGGCCACATACTGTGACACAATGGACTGCTTAAGCTTATAATCGAGGGAACAGCAGACGGCAAGAATTATAGAGAAAGACCCAGACCGGAGTATTTGAGTCAAATATGGAAGATATGGGTTGTGAACTGAAGAGGAAGGCGGAGAGACGGGAAGAATGGCGAGCTGCTGCCAACCAGCCTCACGGCTGTTAACCACAGAGAGATAATACAAGTTGATATGGTTTACCTCTTACTCACTTAAATTGACAATTTTGTCATCACTATGGTGGGTGGAGAGGGGATTTCTCGTGGGCTTTTGGCGAGGGATGTACGAAACCTTGGTTACGGGGACGGCCTTCTAGCTCTTGTGTCCGTGAATAAGAACTCGGAGAAATAATTCTCACGGCCCTGAGTTTTCTTCAGCACCTCTGCGCCATATTACAAGATTTGCTTCAGCAGGGTTAAATATCTTAATTCATTTTCGGTGGAACTACTGCCTCACGTGTACTAATAAAGCTCATCCTCACTGGGGAGCTCCCGAGCACGCATTGATTTCTTTAGAACGAGCAGGTCAGACCGAGTGGGTCGGAGAACATAACAGAATGATAGGTGGACTCTGACATAGCACCATTTCCTGGCTGAAGGGTCCTCGGGCGACCTGACGTTCGTGGGAGTAATCGCCACTTGGCACGCTAAGCCAGCCCCGTGTCACGACAAACACTTGATCCAAGTACCACCTCCCTGCTACACACTGCCCCGCCAAGCGGAGATGGAGGATGGGTGGTATCAAACCTTGCTGCACACTGCCCCGCCAAGCAGAGATGTAGGATGGGTGGTATCAAACATTGCAATAATAGAGCTTCCACATATTTTCGTTTGCTTTCTTGCCATGTGAGGCGCCACTTTCGCTTTCTTACACATAACCAGCTGTCAGTTCAGTAGTCAGGTAATGGAAGCAATGAGGACTCTGTACTATCCTTGCCTGTAACTGTGCAAATTATTGTTGCGAGGAAGAGTAAATGTAAAATGCACTAGGAATGATGTGATCATGAGTCGTAGACAGTGAGATATCTCTATTTATGATTATCCATCATGCATTAATGATGCGAAGTGCCAGGTGACGTTGTGCCGCAGTACAACACACCTTGTCCTAAAATGTTCGCATAGTTTCCCCTTTCTTCTTTCTCTTTCAGATTGACCTACTGTGGACCTCGCTAGTTCAACTGTTGGGTTTTGAGTTTCTCCCAGTACGAACGTATCTTTTCCCGATGTATGTATTTTCTCTCCTCTGATCAGGGCAAGCCTTTCTTTAGTGGTTTGTCCTGAAAACCACGGACTGCCTTATGAACCCCCTTTTTAACCACAAATTATGTTTGAAAATTATATAAGAATGTGAGAAAAATACTTCTCTAAATGGCAGAATGTATTTAACTTAAATATAAATAATCTGTATAACTAAACTGTAATATGAACTTCGGAGAACAAATTCTAACCGGGAGCGGCTGATTACCATCAAATATAGGAATATTTCATACTTGGGTCATGTGTTACACGGTGAAAAATACGCAATATTACACTGAATTCTAAAGGGCAAAATTTCCGGGGATCGATGAGTGGGCAGGAAAAGGACGTCTTGTCTTTGTGATCATCAAGACTTGACTGGCTCAAGAACTATTGAACAGCTATACCATGTTGCTGAAGATAGACGAACACTATCCATTATTGATCGCCAACGTCTGGAAGACTGGTCAGCGCATATAATGTGGGAGAAGAAGAAGAAGAAGGATAGCAATACAAAATAGATAAAGATGTTTTAGTCACATAGAGATATTTCGCCGAACTAAGCACGCAGCTTTATGTATTTAGTTTCCTGCCATCTCGACCTAAATTCCTGACCAATTTTTTTTTTTACCGAAGATAATCCATAACAAGGTTTTGGTCTCCATAATTCATACAAAATGAAATTCGGTTTTGTAATTGATATCATAAGTCCCTTTTCTTTCAGTGATTAGTTAACCTTGTCTATGATGAATATATAAATGTGAATTATTAGTGGCCAGCTAGCTGAATGGCAAATTTCCTATGTTTTCCATCCTGAAATCTAAGCATGGTTGGATTATGAAGTGGAACTACGTCTATCAATTCAAATATCGCATCATTGCAATACGTCATGCTAAGCAGGTTGATACGGCGGTCAACAACACTACAAGGATAATATCGGGATGCCTGAAACCAACACCAGTGCACAAACTATTCCCTATTGTTGGAATAGCCCCACCCAACATCCGGAGGACCACTGCTGCGGACGCCGAGAGAACAAAGCAGGAGAATGACCATTGACATCCACTACATGGTCACCAGGCAGCAAAGTCTCGCCTCATATCCCGTAAGAGTTTCCTTGCTAGGACTCTGCCGCTGGAGAGAACACCAGAGACAACTCGTCTTAACAGACGGAGGAGCTCACTGCCCACTGACAAGTCACCAAAGGAAGAACTCCTGTATGGAGGTCCCTCAACCGCTTAAGATTGGGTGTCCCTCGATGCAAGACCGACCTGAAAAAATGGGGGATCCTTGCAGACGCAGACACCTATTGTGAATGGGGAGCTGAACAAGACCCAAGCCACGTACTTATCTGCCTCCTCCTGGACAACCCATGCACAATAGAAGATGTTTTAGAGGAAGCAACAAGGCCATCGCAGCTACAGCTTTTTGAAAATGCAGACCGGCACGGAAATGAATGAATGATTGCAATATGTAAAGTAGGTATATCATTATGAAATAATTATTGGTTAAATATGAATATTAAGACGAAAAGTGGAGTTATTTTAATGTTGCTCCACGGGTAATGGCCAGATAGTAACTGCTTGTAATATTTCCACGCAAAACAATTTAATTGACACCAATTGACACCATTATTGTCCAAGAGGTGTATTAGGATTGACTTTTGAAATCGCGCAATTAGTAGGCATGTAATAAGTTGAGGTCTTCTCTGTTGTGAAATATTACATTCATTTAAGAGTACAGATCTGCTTGACTGAGGGCTAGAAATATCACCTGAAAACTCCTGCAGTGTTAGGGATTACTTCCAGTCTTAAATCTCGGGACGGCTGAATAAAAAAGACAGACAAATCGAACAAACGATCATTTATTCATTGTTATGCTGTAAAACGAATATAATTACAAATGTCATCTTCGTTAATTCTATTAAAATATGAGTACAGACTAAATCTAATCTTCACAATCTTGACATTGTTCTGAGTTTCAACTATTGATGAGGTATTCTCCGCCCCTATGATGTTAGGCATCCCCTCTGGCTCCACTCTCGAGATAAGTCTCGATGGATTAGCGCTTGATCCCTCGGTTCCTTTATAATTGAATTAGACTTCATTTGTAGAGAGAAAGTTGAATATTTTTGTAATTTCATTAAGTCTTCGCCAACCTGCGGGAGAGAATTCTTGACTTCCATTATGTTCGTCTGGAGGCATTCTGACGGTAATCCTCAAAGAGACGTCTTAATCTAAACTGAGTTTCAATTGTTCCTGATTACTATGCTAACATTTATGAAAGTCGTCCTCATTGGATGTTGTTGTTGTTGTCTGGCTGCGTGGCTCAGGGGTAACGTTCTCGCTTGCTGAGCCCAAGGTTGCCGGTTCGAAACCTGGCGCAGTCAGCTGGCATTTGAGGGTGCGCAAATGCGAGGGAGCCGTGTCAGTACATTTACTGGCACGTTAAAGATCCCCTTTGGGGCTAAATTCCGGCACCCCGGCGTCTCTAAAAGCCAGGGTAGTCAAAAGGGACGTAAAATCAATAACATTATTATCATTGGATGTTGTTTAGCTATGAATGGTGTACCCTTCAACTAAAGGTCTACTAGGATAGGACTCTATCTTGGGGGCGCGTTCAGTTCACTAGCTGAACATTAATAACTATTCTAGGCATTCTTTCTTGAGATCGTAGGGGCTGACTACTATCATCCCACGTGAATATCTAAAGCAATAATTTATTTAACTAAAACAATAAAACAATACAAGAATTTACGTGAATAAATTGGAATCAATCCCACACGAAATCATCAATGGGAATACGATCTCAAAAG
This sequence comes from Meconema thalassinum, assembly GCA_946902985.2. NCBI lineage: Eukaryota > Metazoa > Arthropoda > Insecta > Orthoptera > Tettigoniidae > Meconema > Meconema thalassinum. Next base: position 298,605,898 of record OX336396.1, on the reverse strand, counting down.
ATCCTAACCTTGACGAAATTACAAGCCGTCATACACAAAAATCAAAAATTCTTGACTTGTCCAACCATAAATTTAAATTGTATGAATTTAGTGCAAGTCTTCGACATCTGAAAACATATTAGGAACAGCACTCATTCCAGGTTCCGTATTGACCATGTTTACATGAAGTATAAAATAATTTTCTCGCCAAATCAATACTTTACTTACTTAAAAATTCTACAGGTACATGTTTCGTAAACCTATTTTGTTTCCTTCCTCAGCCCACTTTTTGGTGTAAAACATCATACAACATCGAAATCCTCACCAAATAACAAAAGACACAGTTCACACTTATTCTCTCGTTCTTCCTTTGTTAGGCCTGTGTCATTAGACACATTAATGTCACTCACGGAATAAACACTTATTAGTTGAAATATTGAATAAGGTACGAGGAACGTTGACATATTTACTCCTTGTTAATGTCAATTTCCTGCTTCCGGTCATGATCAGAGGAAGGGTTACTTAACGTTCAATTAATGAGGCTTATGAACGTTGCGTTCTTGTGGCCGCCCGGAAGGTTAGAGTCCTGCCGTATAACTGTACTCGTTTGCGATGGTTTTTTGTATACTTAATAATGCAGACGATTGTCTTTTTAATCACAGTTACATCCAGTTAATTAATTTTACTATCGACTTCTGATTCTAAAGTAAATTTAATATTGCTGTCTATTTTGTTCAAATCATCCAATATTTGCTCTATCGCTTGAACTTGGTTATTGATAATGATGAAAATATCGTCTACATATCTTCCCCAGAAAATGCCTGGAGCCTGAGCCTGTCGGTTCAAGGGATGAATTACACAAATTACTAATTGAACGCAACGTGACGTGCCCATACCCTGATATGCACATTAGCAAGATGAATATGTCGCCCGTGCATCCGGGAATATGTGTTTAATATGCACGTTGGGTGCACACACAAAATAAGCTGTGCATCTAATATACTCACCAACGTGACAACCCGAAATGAACCTAGGTTGCTACGTCAAAACCACACAATACTTGATCACGAGTCAGCATACACAAATACAAACATTGGTAGCCGAAACTCAGAACTAACGTTAACAAAATTCTACTTCAAAGTCTACATCAAAATCACCCCAAGCATAACTATCTGAATTCAAAACAAAATGTGTACGAGCTTGAGACTCGAACACGGGTAACCTTAAGAAAAACACACACACCGAGTATCCAACAGGTCTACTATCCGAATCGCAACAAAATGAAATAAATCAGTGTCTGAACAAAAACCAAAACAATAAACACACACGTCGAACAACAGCTGATAGCTCCTCAATATCTTATTATAAATAATCCACTAAGTTGTATGTTTCACAATACTCAAGCTCCTAAACCAGAGGGAGTTAGAAGGTGTGGTATGCATCTTCCAAATCGTCTCAATAGTACAGGAAAAATCTTGCATTTCTTGAAAAGTCAAAGGAAATACATTTATATAAATAATTCATGTTTCTTTGGGCTAATGCCGTGTGTATTTAGATTAGAACCATACGTTTCGGTGAAACCTTGCCTCCTTTTTACCGAACCGTAAGGTTCTAATCTAAATACACAGGGCATTAGCCCAAAAACATGAATTATTTATATAATCCGGGCCGTGTAATCCTTAATATACATAATATATTTATTTGTTAGAAAGTGCTTTTAAACAAATAAACAAGACGATAGCCCCTGGCAGAACTATGTTGCGTACAGCCCGCCGTCTAGCACTAGGGCCGAGCGGATAGTCAGTACACACGTGACGCACACATCCCATTATGCGAGAGTTATCGCACAGGTCTGCTAGTTACGTTAATTTATATAAAAATGACGTACAGAAAATTATTCTACTGCATTTGTCAAAGACAGTGATTTAAACAATATACCAGTTGCGCAAAAATCGACCACTTCCTGGGGCTCATATCCAGTGAGACATGGGTTGGCGACCAAGGGGACCCGAGATGAGAGACTCCGGCATTGCTTACCCTTGCTTATCCAGAGTTCACTCTTCTCTATTGAACTTCTTTGATTGACACTTTTTTTACTCAGTCGGTGTAAGGGTAGCCGAGGTCTAGGGTGCCTTTCATTTCCCCGCCCTTTTCCCTTGTTTTCCCTTTCCTGATAGTGTACTCTAATTTTTCTAGGGGTATCCTCTGGCTGATGAAAAAAAAATCCAAACGGGGCAGGGCGAGTGTAGACCGCACTACTCTGGGTGTAGTTTGGATAGCGCCATACCCTCAAGGGCTCACGGCTGGTGCCCAGTTCGGATTCCTGTTATGGGTCTGGTTTGTTCTTATTCACGCAGTAACTGCCTTGCATTGCTCTACTTCTTTCTAAGTCCCACAATTCTAAAATGTAAAACGTAAAATGTAAAATGCAAAATGTTAAATTGTTAATTGGAAATGTAAACTCTGAAATATAAAATGTAAATTGTGAAATTCCTCAAGGGTTGCGAAATTTTTCGTCCCTGTCATTTATTCCCCTTATTGCATTCCACTACTTCTCCTAGAGGTAGGTAAGTCAGTAGTAGAACTAACATCGTTAGCATTGGCACCAGATAACCTAGATGTTCCACAATGACCGCACGTCACCGACGAATAGTGAATATTACTAATCTCCGAAGCCAGAGCACTCTGTGTTATTAGAGATCAGTTTGACATCATTTAACCTCCCTGTGCGGACACACTCACAGCCTCCCTCGTGACCCGAAGAGATCATCTCGCTCACTGATGGCTTCGTGTCGTAAACTTGCTGGCGACTAAAGTGTATTAAAAAGTCTCAGGCTCTGCCAGCAGCCAGGGGATTCATTTCCTTCTTACACTTCTAAAAGGGATCGTTTCCCTAAAGCTCCTGATGGAAACTTCTGTGATTGAATGAGCAGATATACATTAAAATATTTCAATTCACATTCGTACTTTGAATTTTAGTTCTCAATCGTAATCTACTTTAGTGGACCTAGAGAGATGTTAATTGCCTTTCGTGTTCAAGGCTGCAGAATCGAATCCTGGCGCAGTCAGTTGGCACTTGAGGGAGTGCAAGTGCAAGGGAGCCGTGTCAGTAGTTTTACTGGCACATTAAAGGTCGCATTCGGGACAAAATTCCGTTACCCATGCATTTCTAAAAGCCACAGTAGTTTAATATTAATCGTGTCAGAGATGATGATAATTGTTGTTTTAAGGGGCCTAACATCGAGGTTATCGGCCCTCGTGTCAGAGAACATACATCATAAGACAAGAGAAAAATCACACTCGGTACTATAAGAAACCCATGAATTACCTGTATACATTGCATAATTCATTATACAGGGAGCGGCAAAAAGATCTGACGGTTTTTAAATCACAACACAAACATTTTAAATGATAAAAACTCTTTTATTACTTATAACAGCAAGGTGTACATGTCAATTAATGGAAAACATGAAAGAAAAATAGATTTTAACTTTTGATATTTGAAGATAGCGTCTTTCAAATGATGCCCATCTTTTGACATGCATTCTTCCAGTCTGGCACTGAAGCTTTGTATAGTCACTAGGCTTCAACTGCTGGACAATAACCATTTTATACGGATGAAAATGCAGATCGAAACGCAATATTCGTCTCACTGTTAGATCAGAGCGAGTGAGACAAGTTGAGGAAACCAGTCCACGGCGGCCGGCTCGTAAACAAGCTGCTGCTTTGCAAATGTCTGATCGAACAGTGAGACGAATATTGCGTTTCGATTTGCATTTTCATCTGTATAAAATGGTTATTGTCCAGCAGTTGAAGCCTAGTGACTATGCATAGCTTCACTGCAAGACTGGAAGAATGCATGGCAAAAGATGGACATCATTTGAAAGACGTTATCTTCAAATCATAAAAGTTAAAATCTATTGTTCTTTCATGTTTTCCATTAATTGACATGTACACCTTGCTGTTATAAGTAATAAAAGAGTTTTTATCATTTAAAATGTTTGTGTTGTTGTTATTTAGAAACCGTCAGATCTTTTTGCCGCTCCCTGTATTATACACGCACTCCTACTCAAATCAAATACTGAGACCAGAATGTTGCCAACTCGCAAGCTTCAGGAGTTCCGTCCTTCAGATTCCGTGGAGAACATGTGATGGGACATAACCCGCCAACGAGGAGGTGACTCATAGTCTGCTCCTCACCACAATCACACTAAGTCGAGTCACAGGCAGATCCCCACTTTTTCAAATTTTGCTTCGACCTCCCCACTCTTGTGCGCAGCCTGTTGAGGGTCTTCCACGTTGACCAGGTTTCTTCGTGTCCAGCGGGCAGGTGTTCAGATGGTAGCGTCCATCCTGCAGAGTCGTTAGATCTGGAGCGCCAAGAGAGTAATCTAAATACTGAAGGACAGACTGTCAATTTTTTACAGTAGTTATTTATTTATCGTATGGCTTTTAGTGCCGGGAGTGTCCGAGGACATGTTCGGCTCGCCTGAGTCTCTAGCTGCTTCCAGTGGACACCCTAAAGTGTGAGCTACACGTTCCGTTCAATTTCAAGTAGTTCCAACTTTCGCCATCAGATATCAATGATACCTAGTGGTGAACGTCGGAACTTTGATTGAGCGTTCTGACGAAATATAACCTAACAATTTTGCTTTACACAAGTTTAGTCTGTGAAAGGATCTTTTACATGCCATAAATCTATGACATGGGACCGCCGGCTTTACTTCCCCTCCGAAGGAAGGCATACTGAAGGATTTTTAACGCTCTTAAAAAATCCGACGACTTCGGCCGGGTTTGAACCCGCTATCTTGGGCACAGCAGTTCAGCATGCTACCTACTACGCCACCGAAGCCGCTTACAGTAGTTAAAAGGGACAATAACATTATTATTATTAGTATTATTATTATGATTACAAATGTTAATTAAGTTATGTATATTCTCTGTGGTTTTGTAACTATTGGGCTTCTCTGTACAGAACATGTCTCTTTTATCCCTCCTCTTAATCAACTATTTATCATTCTATTGTGACCATAACGGTATTTGCGTGTCCGATGTGTCAAACATTTTCCTCCTTTTATGAGATTTTTTTTTTCTTTTCTATTTTTGGAAAGTCGTAGATACAAAGTTTTTCTGTTTTTCATATTTTAGTGTAATTAAGGGGGAACATACAAGCTTAAGGAGCTAAAACAATAAATAAATAGTACCTGTAATGTTATCGGCACATAATCCAGACTGTACGGTGGATGATCAAACAAGTCCCAGCCAAATTTCTGCAGAACAGGTGCTGTCCTGATCTTGCTCCCAGCGATTTCTACCTTTCCTTGCACCTCCAGCAATTTCTGTTCTCCGGTGAGCATTTTCACCCTGACGAAGGGTCGAAGACGCATATCACCCGCTGGTTCCATTCGCAGGCGGCAGATTTCTATGACACCGGACTACAAAAGTTGATACCACGCTATGACAAGAGTGTCTCAATTCGTTTAGTGGCTATGTCGAAAGATAGCTGACACATTGTTGTACCTGTTGCCTATAAAGTTTTGCATATAACCATGTTCATTAAAGAAACAAGTAGTTCCGTGAAGAACTATGAAGCCTATTTTCATATATCCTACTAATGTTAATTGCCCCTATCAACATACTAAATTTCAGTGTGATTGCTGTAATAGATTCGTAGATATTGAGAACCGTCTAAATATTTCGGGTGGTCGCCATGTTGGACTTTTGTATATGTAGGGCTTAAAAATATGTACTGTTACATGAAGATTATTGTGTACGTGTAGTATTCAAACTTCAATCGCATGATTAGTACACAAGAAGTAAAAACGAGATTTTAAAGTTTCGCACAAATGCCATCTTGTGGTTATGGAAACAATTGAAAAACATTAGATGCCAGTGGATTAACATTTGTATAAGGATTTACTGTACCAAGTGTCACTGCACTCAGGTGGTTAAATTGCGAGAAACGACCATGTGATTATTTATACTTCGCTCCGCCGCCATGTTGGATTTGTGATCAGCAGGTTATTGGAAGTCCTATAGGTGAACTTATGTCCATAGCCCCTATGAACATTAAAAAATTCAGTTTGATTGCTGTAATATATTCGTAGATATTGAGAACCGTCTAAATATTTCGGATGGTCGCCATGTTGGATTGTTATATGTACAGGCCTTAGAGTCATGTACCTTTAATGGAAAATTATTGCGTAGGTTCATTATTCAAACTTTCATTTCGATCGCATGATTACGACACAAGAAACAAAAACTTAATTTAAAAATTCGCACAGCCGCCATCTTGAGGTTATGTAAATAATTGAACTAAATTACATACCATTGCATTACTATGTATATAAACATTTGCTGTACCAAGATTCATTGCGTTTGTATAATTAAATCGCGAGAAAAGTCTATTTGAAACTTTCAAATTTGCTTGGCCGCCATGTTCGTCTTGTATTTAACCGGTTTTTGAAAGTCTCATAGATGAACTTCCAGTAGTGCCCTTTATCTCCGTGCAAAATTTCAGGGTGATACCTTCAATCGTTTCAGAGATATAGAATGCCGGTGAAATATTTCGCACAGGCGCCATATTGAGGTTATGTAAACAATTGAACGAAGTTAGATGTCGGTGCATTACAATGTGTATAAACATATACTGTACTAAGTTTCATTGCGTTTGGTTGGTTAACTCGCGAGAAATGTCTATTTAAAAGTCGCAAATTCGCTTGGCCGCCATGTTGGTTTTGTAGTTACCAGGTTTTCAAAGGTCACATAAGTGGCCTTCTAGTTGTTCCCTCTGTCACCATACAAAATTCCAGGGTGATATCTGTAATAGTTTCGGAGATATTGAATGCTGGTGAACTATTTCGCACAGCCGCCATGTTGAATTGGTGAGACGTAGCAAAATTTGAAGGGCACGGTCGGGGTCGCCCGGAATAGTGCTATGAACTTACCGAGTTTCATTTAAATCGCTCCAGTCGTTTAGATTTCATTAGGGGGGGGGCACACACACACACTCCTCTCACACACACACACGCACACACACACGGACAAAAGGTGATCTCATAAGCCTATTGTTTCAAAATTGAAAATAGGCTAAAAAGGGGGTGGCTTGCTTTCTGGATGCACCTCGTATATAATTGTTGAACAAAATTTATGACAGACATGGTTATAATATTAAAAGAGCTATTGGCTTAGCTTCTTAAGCCTGTATGTTCCTTCTTAAATACTAGAGTATCTGTCATGTTAAAACTCCCCTTTGGGCACTCATAACACGAATTATTACCAATACAGCAAACACTCACCAAATTAATGTCGCGTTCCACAGCAGGAATGGGTGATTGCCGCATGAAAATCCTCAGTTCGATTCATTGCGCTGATATTGAACAAATATCTGCTGTTGGGTGTGCAAGTTACGTTGCTCTACTTGTCAATCAGCATACATAGGACAAAAGGGGCGGAGTTTTCGGAAACGGTTTGAAGAACACATAGGAGACCTTTTGGACTGTAGTTTCATTCACGCACAACGTCCGTGATTGCTAAGTTACAATTCACCAGAAACAAGGAGTCTTGGGCGTGGCAAATTGCCCCCTGAGGTCAGGAATAAACGTAAAATGCCTCCCAGGATTCAGAGCGGTGTAGGCAAATGTCCTCCGAGATATTTGAAATTTCTACACCCACTCAATGGCTTCTGGAAGCTAAACTTGTATCCATGACCACCTCATGGTGTAGTGATTAGCGTTCTTTCCTGTCGCCCCGGAGACCTGGGTTCGATTCCGGTTCAGCCAAGAAATTTTAATTCAGTTGTTTGGGCCGGAACGGGATACACTCAGCCTCATGAGGCAAATTTGAGAAGATTCCCACCTCAGATATCCTGGTGTAGTTTCCCGTGGTTTCCCCACTTCTACTCCAGGAAAATGCTGGGATGGTTCTTAAATAAAGATCGCACCCCCTCCTTCCCAATCATATCCCCGATTTACAAATATACACACTAGTACACGTATCACAATAAAACGGTTAATCTCACAAAATCCACACTCACACACCCAAAACTACACGAGTCTATAGGAACACGATCTTGCAACACCTAAAATGAGCAACAATAACTCTCTGATCACTGGTTAGAATGACTTCCTCAGTACAAGCACCTTCAGACAGATATAGACAACAGTTCTGCTAACCTCTGATCACCTAGGGATAGATTTCACTTAGTATTTGAAAGCAAAATATCGATATCAAGCAACCCCTGTCAACTGAACTAATTCAGTGGAATATTTTAAAGAAATACTCTCCAAAACTTATGGAAGGCATCTTACATGATGACAGCTGAGTTGAAAGTCGTGGGGTTTATCCCCTCAAAAGTACACGGCATTGATGTCCTTTGGATCCCTACACCGCTAGATATGCCACCAGAAACAAAGTATCACACTATGCTGACAGTTGAGTTGAGTTTATCACCTTAGAAGTACACCGCGCTGATGACCTTTGGATTGCTACACACCAGGAACAAAGTGTCGCACTATATGATGACAGCCGAGCTGTAAGCTCAGGGGCTTATCCCCTCACATATTCATTTTGCCGACTGATATATTCCACGTCCCTGGGAGTGATTGCGTCCCCGCTCGTGGCGTGTGTAATCTTTAGCTCAGTAGTTCTTCAGCTCTCGGCAAGATATATGTAGGCTGAAAGTACACCCCTCACCGCAAGTAACGCTGCATACAAGACCGCTCAGCAAGAAATACAGTGAATACGAAGGTTTAAAATTATTCCTAATCTAAAAGTACTATAAAGATCTGTATTATTGTTATTATTATTATTAAAGTTATTATTAATAGTATTATGCCCATTCATAGAGTGCGTTGGAACTTGTTAGTTGACTTGATGACTTTTGCCTTCCTCTTCTTCCAAATCTCTTCATGAACGCACTGTGTTGCTTCCTGCGTTCTTCTATCCATCTTGTACCAGTTCTCACCTTAAATGTGTGCTTATTCACAGAGGTTTATTCATTTATGAAAAAATAGGCTTATGAGATCACCTTTTGTCCGTGAGTGTGTGTGTGTGTGTGTCTAATAATATCTAAACGTCCGGAGCGATTTCAATGAAACTCTGTAATATTATAGAACTATATTGGTGGACACCAACCGTGCCCTTCAAATTTTAAAACGTCTCACCAATCCAACATCGCGGCTGTGTGAAATATTTCACCGGCATTCTATATCTCCCAAACTAATACTGATATCACCCCGAAATGTTGTATGGTGATACAGGGCACTACTGAAAGTTCACATATGGGACTTTCAAAAACCTGTTAGCTAAAAAACGCACATGGTGGCCAAGGGAGATGATACATTTAAATAGAGTTTTCTGTATTTAACCGTCCGAGCGCTGTCAAACTTACTACAGTAAATATTTTTACACATTTCCATCTAATTTTGTTTACATAACCTCAAGATGGCAGCTGTGCGAAATTTTAAATTAAGTTTTAATTTCGTCCTAATCATGCCATCGAAGTTAACCTACGCAACAATCGTCATATAATAGTGCATAACTCTGTGGCCTACGTGTATCAAATTCCAACATGGCGACCATCCGAAATATTTAGACGGTTCTCAATATCATCTAATCTATGACTGCAATCAATCTGAAACTTTGTATGTGTATAGCGCCTATAAGCATAAGTTAACTTAGGGGACATTCAAAAACCTGGTGAGCACAAATCCAACATGGCGGTGACGCGAAATTTAAATATTTAAATGACGTTTCTCGGCATTTATCCATCCGAGTGCAGTGAAACTTGGTACGGTAAATGCTTATACAAATGTTAATACACTGACATCTAATTTATTTCAATTGCTTTCATAACCTCAAGATGGCAGCTGTGCGAAATTTTAAAATATCGGTTTTAATTATTGAGTCCTAATCATACGATTGAAGATTGAATAGAACACTTACACAATAATCTTCATTTAATAGTACATAACTCTATGGCCTACATATCTATATATATAAAGCTCAATGTTTGTCTGTCTGTCTGTCTGTCTGTCTGTCTGTTATGTATACAAATCCACACCGTTTCACCGATCTGAACCAAAATTTGTATACAAACCCTTCGGAACCCTGCGGGTAACCCTGTCCACTTGAAATTTCCGACAGACCACCCCATTCCCTGCATTTAGGCCCTTTGTCCCAAATCTACACCGTTTCACCGATCTCAACCAAAATTTGTATACTAACCCTATGTAACCCTGTGAATAACACTGTCCACTTAAAATTTCGGACAGACCACCCCATTTCCTGCATTTAGGCCCTTTGGCAAACTTCTACACCGTTTCACCGATCCGAACCAAAATTTGTATACCTACCCTTTGCAACCCTGCGGGTAACCCTGTCCACTTGAAATTTCGGACAGACCTCCCCATTCTCTGGATTTAGGCCCTTTGTCCCAAATCTACACCGTTTCACTGATCTGAATCAAAATTTGTATACTTACCCTTTGGTACCCTGTGAGTAATACTGTTTGCTTGAAATTGCGGACAGACCACTCCATTCCCTGCATTTAGGCCCCTTGGCTCAAATCTACACCGTTTCACCGATCTGAACCAAAATGTGTATACTTACCCTTTGTAACCCTATGAATATCACTGTCCACCTAAAATTTCGTACAGACCACCCCATTTCCTGCATTTAGGCCCTTTGCCAAAAATCTATATCGTTTCACCGATCCGGACCAAAATTCTTATACTTACCCTTTCGAACCCTGCGGGTAACCCTGTCCACTTGAAATCGCGGACAGATCACCCCATTCCCTGCATTTAGGCCCTTTGGCACAAATCTACACCGTTTCACCGATCAGAACCAAAATATGTATACTTACCCTTTGGTACCCTGCGAGTAACACTGTCTGCTTGAAATTGCGGACAGACCACTCCATTCCCGGAAAGAGGACAGGGTCCGTCCCAAAGGCAATGGAAAAAAAGGGGTAAAACCGGACCCGCTCAGGAAACCCTCAGGGTTGCCAGCTCCCGAACTCACCAGCCATGAGCCCTTGAGGATGTAGCACTATCCAGGGTGCACCAGAAGTGGTGGGGCTACACACACCCTGCCTCCTTGAGGGTCTTGAGCAGAAGACATGAGATATTAAGAAAACAAAAAGAAGGCTGACACCTCGAAGAATGAGGCTATCAGGAATGATTAGACAAGGGCCATTTAAGGCGGGAAAGTGAAAGAGTCACTAGGCCTCGGATACTCTGATACCATCGGGGTCGGAAGAGAACAAGAGTTTGACCAAGGGAGGCTGACAGGAAAGAGAACTGAAAGGAGCCCGGCACCAGTAATTATAAGCAATGCCGGACTCAGCTGGGGTCCCGTGGTCGCAAACCCACGTCCCACAAGTTGTGAGACATTGGTGGGTGGAGGGGGAGGGGGATGCAGGTGTGAGAATAGCTTGCTGATTCATCGCGAGGTGACATGGGAGAAATGTCCAGACCCCGCCGTGTTACCTGGTATTGCTGACTATGCTGATGTTCATATTGCGTCTTTGCTCAAACCACTGTAGTGTTACGAAAGAATGAGTGATTCACCGGTCAATGTGAATAGGACCGGGAACCCCCCTCCCCCACCCGAACGTCTCTCATCATAATATATCGTCATCATCTGCGATATTCTCAGGTTCGTGCAGCTTGGACACGAGCAGTACTCGATAAGCTCTTGCACTACACGCATCGAGTATAGGCCTAAGCCAGAAAATAACGTTCAGACATTGGAAGACATCGAAGGTAGAAATCTGAATTACCTATATCAGATTTAAAATTACACCATGTTCGTTTAGTAGTCATTTTTCATTACCTTATTATTATCATAAGGGCAAATGACCTAGATGTTACGCCCATTATACCACTAATCACCACACACAATAACTCTTCATCGCCTGTGAATTCTGAAATATTTCTTTCTACCACGGTAGTTTGCAAGTTTGTCGTGTCAATTCAACAGTAGTTTTCATTACCATCCTCATCAAAAGGGCAAATGACCTAGATGTTACGTCCATTATACTACTAAGTAACACCACAGTCTTCATCGCCTGCGATTTTTAAAATGTATATTTCCATTAGTTTGTAAGTTTGATATACCCGTTCATTAGTAGTCGTATTGACAGGCCATGCCAAAGGAGAAGATATCTTCATTCCCCGAATTCCTATGATCCCTACTGATATGCCTTTTGATTTCAAGCGACTGCAATTCCCTGCACGTCTTGCATTTGCAATGACCATAAACAAGGCTCAACGACAGTAGCTCAAGCTAGCAGGCCTTAATCTGGAAAGTCCATGCTTCTCTCATGATCAGTTATAAGTATCTTGCTCAAGAGTGGGCACACCTAAACATTTATTTATTTATACACCAGAGGGAAAAACAAGGAATATCGTTTATCCTAACGCACTCCATTAATTTCAATGTTAGCTACAAACATGTTAGTATTTATTAAATAACAACTGCGAAGTGAGATGAAACATTTCTCTGAAGTTCAACCATTACATCGTATATTAGGTCGTGTTACTTTGAGAGTCATCTGTCTAGGATACTATTTAATCTACTGTTACTGTACATTTATGCCAATGATCTGGTTCCTCTTCTTGAGAACCTGTACCGAAACATGTAAGCCGGTCACGTAGAAAATTCACAGCGAGTGTTATGGTATATCGTACATCTCTTTTCTATTTTATTCCTTTCATTCCTTTAAAGTATCAATTTTTCCCATTCGTTGATAAGTTACATGTGCCAGTAGTCGCTTCTATGTTCATCATCACTATGTAGAAGATGTTTTGCGTCAGAAGAAAAGACAACTGGATGCTTAGGAACGTTAACGATATATCGACTGAGAAATCTGGAAGCTTCTCTTGGAGGAATTGCTTCAGACATTTATCGTACAGTTTAAACCTTAACAAGACGAAACTTTTAACCAGATAGCGATCTAAGTGGGAGCTCTTTGGCAAAAAATAATCAAGTCTTTCCCGAAATGTGAGTCCTAAAAATAACTTTTTCTATTATTTTCTAAGTTTCATATGTCAGTTATGTAGTAATTTTCAATATCATCCTGATCAGTAGGGCAAATTACCTAGATGTTACGCCCTCAAGGTCCTTGGGGGCAAATGACATAGATTTTAAGTCCATTATATTTCTAATCACCACCACATATAGTCTTCTACGACTGAGATGTCACGAATTCTGGGACCGCTAACGACATAACTCGACTCGGACTGAAGACAAATATCACGAGAATGATCATTATTTTACAGAGCCTTCCCATTGTGACTTAAGTATACACATTGCCACTGGGTTTGATAATGTAAGAAATGAATACATAAATAAATATAATTTATGACGTTGAGTGTTAAGGAGACTGAAATATTATCATCATTCCACCGGGCGAAGCCGGGTACTACTGCTAGTAGCCTATAAAACTCCAACATGGTGACCATCCAACATATTTAGGCAGTTCTCAATATCTACGAATCTATGACAGCAATCAAACTGAAATTTTGTATGTTGATAGACGCAATTAACATAAATAGGATATATTAAAATAGGCTGTATAGTTATTCAGGGAACTATTTGTTTTTATTATGTTCTTCTCATTTAGGAACCTCTTGTTGTCCCCAGCCAATTTATCTTGGATTTATTTCTATTAATTATATTGAATACTCTTCTTGTTAGTCCTTTGTTAGGCCAATACATTTCAACAGTCTCCTGTACAGTGTTTGTGAATGTGTGTCTATTATTAAACTTATTATTATTATTATTAGATAGTATTAGTAGAATTATCGTCATAATATCTATCAGATATTTCAATAGCTGCGTTTAGTATTGTAAAGGAGTTCACTGTAGCCGGTGGAAGTGGTAGCAGATACATGAGGAAGGACCCCACATCATTCAAACATCCAGCTAAGTACATATTCCATTCAAACTTTACCATTCACTAAATGTCACAGGTATCACACTAATCAGGCAAGGCTGAAGGTCAATAACCATCAACAATAATATTGACAAGTTGCTCTAGTTTATATTAACGTGTATACATTGTAAATACCTTCACCCAAACAATTGTAGACATTGATTTGACGGCCTACGTGTAAAGCACCTGATGATGATCGTTTGACGAACGAAACTGGTCAACATAGTGAATTTTATTAATCTTATGTATTTTAAGGTACCCATTACATTGGGTACACTCGTGTTGACCAACTGAAAAACACTAATCCGGTTAGAAACAATAAAGACTGAGATCATAGAAGAGTGAGTAAAATAGTTTGTTTTATTAAAGTCCAGAGTTGTAGCTCTTCAGGCAATGTTAAAAGCATCATTTAATGCCATTGACTAGACCTTCCAAAAACACTATTCCTTTTTTCGTGCATTTGTAATTAATTTTCGTTGTTTTCTCCATTCTTTCACACTAATCGTTTCTTGAGAGGTGCCGGTATGATGACACGCAGTTGACTGAAGATTGTTCCCCGGAAACTCAACCATATCCAGTCGATTAGATTAGCATTATGCCTTTTCCACCACTACGAGCGCCTAGAGTTAGTCAATTCAGAGTTGGACTTAGGCCCTTATAACATCTTCCGGTGTGAAGATTTTTATAATAAAAAAAAAAAAACCTGAGGATATTGAACTAAGGAACTCATCAGAGAAAGAATTATGTTAATAAATTAAATTAGGTAGGATTTGAATCAAAACTAAAAATGGGTAAAGAAACATCCCATTTTAGACTGGTTTTTCGGAACAACATTTAAGCCTGTAGTGATTTCCGAAATTTAATTTTTTAGATTGTTAGAACTCGCTAAGACTCACAGTTTGAAACCTTTCCTCGACCTTTAGCCCTTCAACGTTTAGTACAATTCAGGAAATTGCTTAATTTTACGTTTTTGTCTGATGAGAAATAATGTTTTCAATAATAAAATCCTTGATAAAAAATGACAGTCAGTCTCAAAGACTAGACTTTGTATCATTTTAAATGCTACAAATGCTGAAAAATGCTAGAATGGCTCTTGACATATTAGAAAATTATCTGCATAATACTTATCTAGCTTATCTTGTTTCAAATTACTCGCGAACGGCAAGTGCAAACCAAGGGCAAAGCAAGGTCAAGCGCGCGGGATGCCGTCACGCTCACCAGAGCGAGCGGGAACGTGCCCCTTCCATCCAGGTCTAAAAACACTTATAGTGGGCGATGTGTTGAAGATATGCTCTCGCGGACTTTTTGTAGAACTTTTCATGCTGACCAATCCTTACGCTCATAGTATATTGATATGTTTAACGGTTTGCCCAGCGTAAGCTTGAGAAGCGCACGGACGCCAAGTTTGTTTTCGACTTTTTCACTGTTTGGCTTCCTTTAATCATAGATATATTATTTTCTACAGAATCTTTCCTCGAGATATTCTTTACAGAATGGTGAAAACCACATCAAAATCCATCCGGTGGTTCTCATGATTACCCGTGACGTCCAAGAATCTGGGATGTTTGTCTTATACTAACGAAGTAGAGATTGTCGGGGAACACATGCACCAAGCAGTACTATGACGTCACACACCTCAGTGCATCTGGGTACATTTCGTCCCGTCACCCTAACGTAACGCCAGACCCCAGCGTAACGACGAAGTCGACAAGATCATTTAAAATGATAAAAACTGTTGTGTGCAATAACGTTTACGTGAGAGTCTTCGTATTGAAATTGTAAGTAAATCGGATATCATCATAATTATGTTGTGTACAGTAGTAATTTCGACATTTCAGCATTAACAAAGAGAGAGGGCATGTATTAACAGTTGTCCACCCTGCTTGTTCTTACGAATACGCCTAGTCATATCTGTTATGGTACACAAAGCACAAACGAAATTCGGTTGAAATCCATTTGTTAGTGTAGAAGTTATATGCATATAAAAACTGGACCTATCAGCAGGCTTAGAATCGTGTTGGCAGCACTGATGTATATAAGTTAAACCATACAAAGGTATAATGTCAGGTACTATACTTGTGCAAGGCTAGAGCTGTTGGCTTGCATACTTTCTGATATTTTTATATTTGGGTTAAAACGTAGAGAGAGCATTCATTAACTGTTGGCAACCCAGGTGGCTCTTTAGAAGACGCACAGTCATATCTGTTGCAGTACATATAGTATATACGAAATATGGTTGAAATCCAATTGATAGTATAGAAGTTACATGCATTTAGAAATTGTACCTATCGGCAGGCTTAGAATGATGTTGGCAACACTGGCATGTATGGGCTTCTGAAAATTAATCTGGAATGTTGTTATGTTTATGTGCACCAATTTTGGAATAGTTCGTATGCATGACTTCTGAGATATCCAACATAGAGCTCAAATCCCAATTGCGATATTTCATCAGCTGGTTGCACTGATGTGAATTTGAAATCTGGCCGTGAGATATTCAGGTATAGATCTTAACTCTTACCAAATTTGGTTTGTATAGCTGCAGCTGTTTAGGAGTTGATCGGGACACACACACACACACACACACAGACACACACACACATTTTCTTGGATCGATCTAATAAGTCTACCTTTTCCTCATTTTTCCAAAAAGTAGGCTAATATTGGAGAACAGCAATTTTGGAGCTAAGACACTAAGCTGATCGTGTTCCGCTCAGTGTGAACAGGGTGCAGCACAGTCTGATGGAATCTGTGGAAAGAGAGATGAGGTATGTGCCAGCCAGCATGCCGGAAGTGCACTCCACACACAACAGGAAGTGACGATAGACCGCCAGGAAAGGGAATCAATTAAGCCACATACAGGACTCCATTCCACTGTGCGCCATTGTGCGCAACAAAGCCTTTGGCGAGTTATGACGTCGGGACGCAACTTATGGGCCGCAGTTCCACGACGACCCTCAGCAGTAAATGAGAGAGCACACTTAAGGTGTTCATATAAGTTTGAAATGAAATATATGGATGGAACTTCCACTTTGGTTTGCTTTCAGATGAAACCAAAAGTTCTTCTACTTTAATAGAATTAAATCAATTGAGCAAGTTCAAAGGAAATTCCTCAGATATTTACACCTCAAAATAACGGGCAATTACCCACATTTACCTCCTACGATAAACTTTTATTGAATTTCGGCATGAATAGTTTAGACTTCGAGGCAAGTAAATGATATGAAATTTGCTTTATAAAGTTGGTATATTGGCTTTCACGGCCCGTAAGTTAAAACTCGGCAATTTTCCTATGTTCATGCCGTGTCTTGTGTGGGATTTCACCAAGGACACCAAGCTGGCTCATCAGGGTTAACGGTCAAATTGATAACTCATTCTTCCTAACACTGCCAAATTTCGATATCCCTCGCTTAACTACGAGATCAACCATAATATAAAACAAGTAGTTCCGTGAAGAACTATACAGCTTATTTTCATATATCCTACTCATGTTAATTGCCTCTATCAACATACAAAATTTCAGTTTGAAGGTTGTGATAGTTTCATAGATATTGAGGACCGTCTTAATATTTCAGATGGTCGCCAGGTTGGATTTATATTTATGTATTATTACATGAAGATTATTGTGTACGTGGGGTATTCAAACTTCAATCCCTTGATTGGGACACAAGAAGTAAAAACGAGATTTCAAAATTTCGCACAGCTGCCATCTTGTGGTTATGAAAACAAATTAAATAAATCAGAAGCCAGTGGATTAACATTTCTATAAGCATTTAACGTGCAAAGTTTCACTGCATTCGGATGGATAAATCGCGGGAAACATCCATTTAAATATTTATACTTTGCGTCACTGCCATGTTAGATTTGTGCTCACCAGGTTACTGAAAAATTCAGTTTGATTGCTGTAAAAGATCCGTAGATATTGAGAACCGTCAAAATATTTCGGCTGCTTGCCATTTTGGATTGTTGTATGTATAGGCCATAGAGTTATGTACCATTAAAGGAAAATTATTGCGTTGCTTCATTATTCAAATTTTCACTTCGATCGCATGATTACGACACAACTAATATAAACTTAATTTTAAAATTTCGCACAGCCGCTATCTTTAGGTTATGTAAAAAATTGAACTAAATTAGATGTCAGTGCATTACAATATGTATAATCATTTACTGTAACTTACCACATTTCACTGCGTTCAGATGATTAAAATAAGAGAAAAGTCTATTAAAATGTTTCAACTTCGCTTGGCCGCCATGTTCGTTTTGTACTTTACAGGTTTTTGAAAGTTACATAGGTAAACTTCTATCAGTACCCTTTATCACCGAAAAGGATTTCAGGGTGATATCTGTAATCGTTTCGGAGATATAGAATGCCAGTGATATATTTTACACAGCCGCCATTATGAGGTTATGTAAACAATTGAACTAAATAAGAGGCCAGTGCATTACAATGTGTAGAAATATTTTCTGTATCAAGTTTCATTACGTTTGGATGGTTAAATTGCGAGAAAAGTCTATTTAAATGTCTCAAATTCACTTGGCCGCCATTTTAGTATTTTAGTTACCAGGTTTTTGAAAGTCTCATAGGTAAACTTCTAGTAGTGCCCTTTGTTAATGTACAAAATCTCAGGGTGATATCGGTAATAGTTTCCGGGATACTGAATGCTGGTGAAATATTTCGCACAGCCGCAATGTTGGATTGGTGAGTCACAATAAAATTTGAAGGGCACGATCTAGGTCGGCCAGAATGGTGCTATGATATTGCCGAGTTTCATTGAAATCGCTCCAGCCGTTTAGAAGTTATTAGGGGGAGCACACACACTAATCACACACACGTACACACAGACAGATACACGGACAAAAGGTGATCTCATAAGCCTATTTTTTTCATAAAATGAAAATAGGCCAAAAATGATATAACAAAAACTACATCACATAATAATTCACCTGTATGGAGGCTTTACAGGGTTTGCAACGATGCAGTATGTGTCAACTGTGAACTAGATTTCTGTCTCTCAATGAATGTTCCTGCTTATGGTTGACCATTGTAAAGTGTAGGTACTATGTTCCTTGTAACGTGTCGCAACACTTCTCTCAGTCTGTCCTTTCCATACATCGTCACAGTTGTTACATTTTACTGTAGTTTGTAAACATGTGTTACTGTAGTGTCTCTATCTAGGCATATGTGTCTAATATCGTATTCTAGACTAGGACTGGAACTATCCCTGCTTCTGCCTGTAGTAGAAGTAAGGAGCAACACCAAACCATTTATATAACCGCTGCGGTGAGACTCAAATCCCATTTCTTCACTTTTTAACCTTACGGAGCTGAGTTTCCCTGTTCGGGCTCAACCCCAGCATTACGTTTTTGGACTGAGCAGCAAATCAAACCAAACTCAGAGGTGACAGCCAAGAATTCTAGCCACTACACCACGAGATGGTCTTGGAATATGTAATTGAGCACATTATAAGTGGAGAAATTATCAGGAGACAAACCTCTGGTATCCCCTGGAGAGAAAACAAAATGTAACTAGTGCTTTCTCCATCACAGAAACCATTTATAGCCATCGTCTGGAGTGAGACGCCTCCGCTAGAATGGAATTTTTTCCTAATACAGCCATTATACTCTGAAAAGATTCAATGAGAGAGAAGCTGGTATTCAGAAAGGTGTAAGGCAAGGCTGCAACTTATCACCCATGCTTTTCAATCTTTACATTGAACAAGCAATGAAGGAAATTGGAGAAAAATTTAAACTGGGAGTGAAGATTCAAGGAGAAATAATTTCAACTCTGAGATTTGCCGATGACATCGTCATCTTGGCCAACACGCCTGAGGATTTGAAAGAGTTGTATGGACTCCGTCTTGAGGAGAGAATTCATGATGAAAATTAATAAATGTAAAACAAAAATATTGGAATGCAGCCGAAAGAAATCAGAAACCTTTATGGACATCAAATTGGCAGGTAAAAAGCTGAAGGAAGTAGGAGACTTCTCTTACTTAGGAAGCAAAATAGCCAGTGATGCACGAAGCAAGGAGGATATAAAAAGTAGGGTGGCTCAGGCAAGGAAAGCATTTCTACAGAAAAGGAGTCTGTGGACATCGAATATAGATTTAGGTATTAGGGAGTCATTTTTAAAGCCTTTGTCTGGAGCGTGGCGCTCTATGGATGTGAAACATGAACTAATGGTGCAGCAGAAAAGAAGAAAATTGAGGCGTTTGAAATGTGGTGTTACAGGAGAATGATGAAGATCAGATGGGTAGATAGGGTGACAAACGTAGAGGTATTAAGACGAGTGGGAGAGGAGAGATGTTTCTGGCGACTGCTAATAAAGAGAAGAGATAGGTTGATAGGACACATAATAAGACACCCAGGAATAGCAAACTTAGTTATGGAAGGAAGGGTCGAGGACAAGAACTGTAGGGGTAGACCAAGGTTAGAATATGTTAAACAGATTGCCTCGGATGTAGGGTGTGGTAACTATGTATAGAGAAAACGATTAGCTCAGGACAGGGAGGCTTGGATAGCTGCATCAAACCAGTCAAAAGACTGAAGACTCAAACAACAACTCTTTTCTGGAAACAGAAAGGGTGACCGACCAGGCTATCATTTAAGCCCACAAATATCCAGGTTTTGTACAAATTCTGAACCAAAGTAGAGACGGGAAAGTCATAAAATGCTCTCAGACTCGACAGCTGGGATATCTTGTGATAATCGGTCCTCTTGGGCGATAAAGTTTTCAAGTACCTAGCGTGACGTTATATTTGTTCACGAGATCATAGGAGCTATGTGTTGTGACTCTCCCTTGATATAGAACCTGGAAAGTCGTTCTAAAATCCCATCAAACGAGGCTGAGTATTTTCACACCAAAGTTAGCAGGGCAGTTAATTTAAAACATAATCCCACACAATTTGTTAACGCCATGTGATTTAATAAACACCTATTAGAGAGAGTTCTGAATATTTTAGTTCAAATTATCACCATTACACTACAGTACATAAACAGCTGGAAAATTGATAATATTTGCACTCTACGCCCGTTAACAGTAACTAAACATTTTTACTTTTAATTATTTATGCTGTTTTAACATTAACAATGGCTCATTTACATAGCTTTTATGTTGATGAGCATTTGTGAATACAGAGCCCACGAACAAAGCGTCACGGAGTGATTGTAGCTCGTTTAAGAGATATAATTATTATTATCATTATTAAAATAAACCCCTGGCACCACAGCCCATGAAGAGCCTAGGCCTACCAAGCAACCGATGCCCAGCCATTTGGCCTGCAGATATTGGGGTGACACGAGATCAGCGCATCGGATGCCCTCGGCCTTTAATCTCGGTTTTCGTTATCGGGGCGCTGCCTCACTGTCAGACAGCTACTCAATTGTCCTCACGAGGCTGAGTGCACCCCGTTCCAGCCCTCACGTCAGTTTCTAAAATCCCTGACGAAGCCGGAAATCGAAACCGGGGCCCTCAAGATGAGAGGCTGGCGCGCTACCCCAACACCACGGGGCTGGCTATTATCATTATTATTGCTATTATTGTTATTTTGTTTTTGATTCCAACTACTGAGCGCGTTGGAATTTATTTGGCACAATGTTTCCTCATTTCTACCCAATATCTCTTCATCCATTCACTGTGCTCCCTTCTGTCCATCCTGTATTTTTCCGTGAAGAGTTCTCGACAGATTTGTGTCAGATTATGAGGGTTCTAATTTGGGTCCACTGTGAATGACATCTTCATTGATAGCAATTTTATTTTAGGCCGATTGTAGTGTTTATCCATAGATAGGTCTAAAATGTCTTTGTCAGTCTATTGTCATTCATTTTGAATATGTGACCACAAAATTTCACTCTACTTATTTTGATGGAATCTGTCGTTTTTAGCCTACTTATGTTTCTTGCAAACAACGAAAGTAGACATGAAATATACATGGGCCAAAACTAGTCAGTCTGTCTGTGTGTGTATATGTGCTCCTATCAAATCAAACACGACGAAACCAATTTGAACGAAATTTGGTACAGAGGTAGCACTAGCAAAGTCCACTTCAGTGTCATGTTTTATTTGTCCAAAACAAAAATAACCCATTGGTGTTGGTGTATGAAATCTTTATCTTTTGTTCGACGATGTCAATAAGTAAATATTATATGTCAGAAAACTGTTTCATAATGGGGGTCATTGAGGTACTATTTTCATTATTACACAGTTTTTCCAGCCAATCAGAGCTCAATATTTTCATTCAATGACCAATTGGGTAAGGATAGCTTCTGACATACACTCAAAATCCAACATGTTGGACATGAATTACATGATTTGAAAGTTGACAATGTAGCCTATATTGGATCAACCATTGTACTTACAATACATAAACAAACTGGGCAAAATTGCAAAAGATAAATCACTGTACCTTAATATCCGCAACTCCAATTTCTAAACATTCGTATGACTTCGCCGACAATTTTAGTGAGTGCTGTTGTTGACATAAACGCACCAGAACGTCATGGAGGAAGCATGCGTATGACATAAGTTCCACGGAAATTATAATACAGCTCTCTTTTCGTTAAATGGGTTTCTGAAGCGAAACTTTTCCGCCAGACGTCATGACTGTTATATGTGGGACTCCATTGATTTGCATTCCGTTGATATTCTACACGCATCGAGTTTGAAGAACAACAAGTTGATAATACGATACATTTTAATTTTAATGCGTTTGTAACAACCTGTTTTGTGTTATTTGATGTAAATAACAAAATGTTCCCACATAGTACCTTTGCGCTATTTTTTGGCGCTAGTTCAGGATATCCCTAATGCACAATAAACAATGTTTCGAAGCCCTGGAAACATGACATTGAGAAGGTCTTTGATCCTTACTGGGAACACAGCGCATGCGTTCTGTTCACTAAACTAAACTCAGGTGATTGAATCTCGACAGATGTAATGAAAATCCACAGCCTGCTTCCAGTCGACAGACCGGGTCAGGAATGGAATGAATGAAGCCCCCATCTAGCGGCGAGGATATGAACTGTGCCGGCTGCCGAGGCCTGACGCACTCCTCTGGGGCAATGATTAAATGAATGTCAGATGAAATGAAATGATAGTGGAGAGTGTTGTTGGAATGAAATGTTGACAGGGAAAACCGGAGTACCCGGAGAAAAACCTGTCTGCCTCCGTTTTGTCCAGCACAGATCTCACATGGAGTGACCGGGATTTGAACCACGAACCCAGCGGTGAGAGGCCGGCGTGCTGCCGCCTAAGTCACCCAGATATTTATGAATATTTCTGTTCGAATATAAAATCAAGTTATAATTATCGTCGAACATAAACAGTCGTATGCAATTCACCTATGGTAATTAAGACACTCGTATGGAAATTATAAAACTCGCTTCGCTCGTTTTATAAATATCCTCGTGTCTTAATATTATTGCCATTATAGGCTCGTTGCATAATGAGCCATTTTCAGATTAGGCGGAAAATGTCGACCTCTGTCTCTCAGGAGTTTCAATGGCTCAAACAGTTGAAAGTCACGCGACATTGCAAAACTAGTAGTTTCCAAAACCAATCCGTAACTGTTCCCTATTCCATCATTCTTCACTGCTCCAAAATATTTTCGGAAGATTTTACATTCTTGTTTTTCAATTTCTTTATTTTTTGAGTGACCTTGAATTAGTGTCTTTTCCGCAGCATAAAGTGCTTCAAGAAGAACTACTGTTTTGTAGTGCCTTAGTTTTGCAATAAGTAAGATCGATTTTTTGTTGTAATGATTCCAGGTACGTCTGTAAGCTTTCAGTAATTTTCTCTACAAGTCGACTCCTCGGCCCTACAGTCCATGTAGGACCTTTGCCTCTCCAACAATCCTTGCCCAATCCTGACGATATTCTGTACGTTTCCTCCATCTGTTTACTCCCATCTTGCGTTAGTCGTCCTCCACGTCATCTAACCATCGTTTCCTAGGTCTTCCTTTGCATCTTCTTCCACCTGGATTTCATCTATAGGTCTTTTTAACCACTCTACCATCTGCCATTCTCTCCACATGGCCCAGCCATCTTAACCTATTACTCTTTACTTCTGAAACTATATCAGGATAACCATATTGTTCCTCCAATTCTTTCTTTTCTCGTATTCTCCATCTTCCTGCCTCATTCACTCCTCCATAAATCTTTCTCAGTATTTTCCTCCCATCCTCTCAAAAGCTCCTCTTCTGTCACAGCCATAGTCCAAGTTTCTGAGCCGTACATTACCAATGGTATTTTCTCACTCGTTCTTAATTTGCTATTATGTTTAGGCCTGAAGGTTGTATTTTTTCTCCTAAGTATTTATTTACTTTTTTTCATTTATTTTTTATTTATATACGTATTTATATACAACTCGCTGGGGCCATCAAGGACCACGTTAAGTCTTGTTGCATTTGACACTGAACTTGGCTTTCTTCAGAGCCCAGATTTCCCTCATTCTTTGTGAAAGGGCCTGCTTACCCTCCTCTGTGCAAGGGGCACCCTGTCTTCTCTTCTCGGTTTAGCCCGTTCGTCAGTAATTTCTTCCGGAAGAGATCTCTTTTAAGGGTGTCTTCAGCTGAGATATGTAGCATTTGCAGGTCTTCAATGGTATTGCTAAACCTGGGAATTGTGGTTTTGGGGTTTGAATCAAAAAAGGGAAAATTCTCTTTAGTTAAATTTCTTCCGTCCATTCTTTTCAGTCGACCGTAAAATCGTGCCTGTCGTTTTCGGATTGTTTCGGTAATTTTCTCTATTTTACTGTAGACTTGGATCTCTTTTGAAGGATTCCATTGTTGTACTTTGAACCCAAGATTCCTCCCACAATTATTCGCTCTTTTATTCTCCAGTTCTTCAAGGAGTGCTTTGTTGGCATTTAGAGATAGCGTTTCGGCTGTATATAGAACTATTTATTTATAAATTTATTTACTTATTTATTCATTTGTTCATTTATTCCTTTATTCAGTTAGTTCTTTCTTTCTTTCTTTCTTTCTTCCTTCCTTTCTTCGTTTTGCCCACTCAGGGAGCTCGTTTGAACTTGTTGACTTGGTTTGATGGTGTTTTCCTCTTCTTCTCCTCATGAACTCGCTATGCCCCTTCTTACGTTCCTCCGTCCATTTTTTTCCAGTGGTCTTTTTAGCTTTTTCGGTGAAATAGTGATTTGTAACTAGAGTTCCAAAAGTCTTACGATTTAAGATTATATCTTTATTTATTTATTCATTTATTTATTCAATCATTAATTAATTAATTTATTTATTTATTTATATATTAGATTATTTATTTGTTTATTTATTTATTTTTATTTTCGTTTATTTTTAATCTTTCTTTCTCTCTTTCTTTATTTCCTTCAATATTTATATATTTAGTATGTTTCGACCCATACAGGATCACATAAAGCAAGTTATGATGTGTTGCTGTTATTTTTCTTGTTCATCCAGAATTCTTTCATCATGTCGCTATGTTTAGCTCGACGTTCGTCAGTCCATTTTCCCCTAGGTCTGCTGGGCTTATCTTCTGATGCAGCTTCCCAAGTGTAGATCTTATGTCTGAAAGTTTTGCGGTCTTCGATATCTGTGGGTGTGATGTTGGCGTTATTGAGATCAGTTTGGACTTGTTTAATCCAAACCGTTGTCGTCTTTATTTTTTGTGAGTACATCAATATTTTCTTTGTTAATCGGTTGTCATCTAGCCTCAAAATGTGTCCATAAAATTTCAAGCGTTGTTAACGGAAATCGGTTTCAATATTTGAATATTTTTCTGTGATCTTGTGCGATTATAAACGATATCCTTCATCTGTAAGTCTTGGGCTAAGAATTTTTTGGATGATTTTCCTTTCAGCTTTTTTGATATTTTCAAGATCCCCTTTATAATTGAGGTTTAAGGTCTCACTGGCGTAGAGTGTTTCGGGTATGATGACCGTCGCGTAATGTCGAATTTTAGTGTTAATGCTCATGCTTTTTTTGTTGTAGATGTTTGCGGTTTTCCCATATGCTTTCCGCATTTTGAGTTCACGTGTTCTTTGTGCTATTGGACGTCACATAGTTTGAGCGCCCGTAGGAGGGGAAGAAGGTGGGGCCGTGCTCTCCCCCTCCCCCATATATTTATTTATTTGTTTATATATTTTACCGATGTGGCTGGTGTAATTTGATACTATTCTCTCTACAGCTTTTCTCTAGATTGACTGATTTTTCAATTGAGCCAGTATTACCTGGATTGTGAGCACGAGCCAAGACTCCGCGCAGGTACGTCCACTTGTGTACAATATATATGAGATAAAAGGCAATGTAAACAGAGTGACGTCTGTTTGTTTTTCCTTCAATAATAATAATTCCTTCCAAGAGAGTGACTTCACATATTTCAAATTCAAATATGGATGCCCTTTTTATGGACTGGAATTCATTTCTCTTTGACGTCTATTTTTCTACAAAGAACTGCCATTTTAACATTGACTGCCTGTGGTTGCTTGCTCGGTGGCCCCCGGCCATGGGCGCAATACAGAAACGTAATATTTATTCAGGCTTCGATGACAAAACATTGAGGAAACCCAAAGCAGAGACGTTTGTCGTGGGAAATCGATGGATTCCTTTCTCTTCCCGTGCGTTCCCTTTAGTCTGCTTTTCTTCCTTTCTACAGCTAACAAGGTGCTCGTCGCTGGAAGATGATGAAAGATGGCATCGCATTACTGCGAGACACTGTTGCAAGCTGGGTCACATTAAATCTTAATGACATCCAAATATCGGTGTTGAAAAGCGGTCCATTCAACTCCCTTAATCGCTCTGCCTTGATACGTGTTGCTTGAAGAGCTCTGTCCTTTCACCAGAGGACAGAATGTTGACACAACTCCGAGTAATGAGCTCTCAAACGAAGGTGACATCTGCCAGGAAAACACTCGCCCACAAAACTACGATACTTATTTTGGTTGAAGTTTTCGTTCTCTGGAATATTGGAAGTCACATAGCAATGGTGCTCGTAGGAAGGGGGCTGGATTTCCGAGATGGCTTGATATTCGATTGTTTATTCTCACACCAGTTTATATTAAAAATTCACATAAAATCATATTAGAATGGTCCGGCTAGCTCAAAAAGAGTTGCCAGCGTTTCGCCCCAGTGTACCATTGGGCTCGTCAGTTGGTTATGGTACACCTCACTAAGACGTGTGGCTAGTCTATACTGAGAAGGCCTCTGCAAGGCACAAATGTCGTCTTGGTGAGGTGTACCATAACCAAATCGAATATCCTGAGAATTTTTTATATTATGAATTACAGAACCTGCACACATACATAATAATGCCTTAAATAAAGCGCTCATCGGTTGTTGTTATTGTTGTTTCCTATGGCTAGCCCGGATTCCAATCCATCAGCTTTCTTGCGTTCCAATAGAGTTGTGTGAGGTTTCCTGAAGTTCTAGCAGTCACATCAAGTTTGTTGCAATGTAGCAGGTGCCCCTTATCCATTTTACTTCCAGGTTCTTGACAAAGTGTGCATTCTTCAGATCTCAAGATGTTGATTCGTTTCAGATGAGCTGCAAGGCAGTCATGGCCAGTGTTAAGTCTGAAGAAGGCTACAGCTTCTCTTCTTGGTGTTAGTTTATATTGATCCCATTTAGCATCAATGTCCTTTCATAATTTGGTTTCTGCTGTTTTCTTTGCCATTTCTTCATACCTGTTTTTGATACTATTTTTCAAGATCCTTTTTGCTGACATTAAATCAGTCTGACTGACAGGTTGTTATAGTGTGGTACCATTTTTTGCTGATCTGTCTGCCTGCTCATTGGTACACTGGGACGAAACGCTGGCAACTGTTTTTGAGCTAGCAGGACCATTCTATCAAATTTCATGTGAATTTTTTAATATACATAGCTCAATACGACATTTAAAATCCTGTTTCCTACAGCAACAGACATTTCCAATACACCAGTTTATTTCATAAATGGAAGGGAAGTTACTGACAGTCAACTGACAACTGTTAAAACAGAAAATTTCCTTAATGTTGCTAACGTAATATGCATTTACATTTAAAAATGGTTCTAATGACGTCATACACTATATCACCAATGAAAACATAGCTCCAATTTTCAATATGGTTAAGCCTAATGTTAATTACCGAATGTTTCCCCGAAACTATCACGAGTGACTACTACTTTTGTCACCTCACTTCGGAAGTGACCATATGAAAGCACATTCTGGAGATATTTTTTAATGTTTAGACACTGCAACACCGCTAGCGGATCATTACCCCTAAAATACGTTTCTGATTGCTGACTAGTAAAACACTGGTCCTGTAAGATCTTTATGAACTGTTGTAATGGCCAGTTCAAACTAGATATTTGGAAACAGAGTTATTTGAATTATTATGCAGATTCAGATGTAGGGATATTTCCACAGTTTAATTTAACTTAGTAATTTGAGGTTATCTGAAAATATGTTCAGTTAATTAGGAAACTGGATTAACAATACCGTTTTAATGAACTACTTGATTTTTATTTTTGTCGATATAGGGTAGAGTCAAGCGTATTTCGTCTATTACTACGTGGGTTCAATTCCGAAAGTTCTAAGTTTTTACCAACTGATGGCAGTAAAAACCAGGACTCCAGGAATCCCTTGCGTTCTATCTTTGACCAACGCTATGAGGTTTAAAACATATATTAACAGAGAGTTGATATTTCAACAAGTGATCCACACCCCATGAAATCTGTGGTGAAGATTTTAATTTGTTATAAACAGCTGTTTCATTGCATAAGTTTCATTTTAACACCAGTCAGAGGTAAGATGCAGACCATTCGCATACAAAACTTACATGCATGTAGTGTTACGCATGTAAGGTGTGTGAGCTTAGCATTAAGAAAGTTTTTCTTAGGTTGGACGCTGAAATGGCGCCAAAACGGAATAAAGAGGCTCGCTCCTACACAGCTGAAACACTTAAAGAAGCATTGAGGTCGATAAAGGAAGAAGGATGGTCAGTATACAAGGCCAGTAGACGTTTTAATAACCCGTGGAGTTCACTAAAGGATTATTGCACAAAATATACAGCCGATCCAGGAATTACAACCCTTGCAAAAAGTGGAAAGCCACTCGTTGTGTCACCTGAATTTGAAGTGAAGACAGTGTGTCAAGATAGACACAATAGATCGGTCTTGGTCTAATTCCAGACCCCAGAACAATGACGATGATGGTTGTGGTGCGTGAGGTGGCTCCCCTGGCTGATGACACCAAGAGGAAGAATGCAGCCGAATGGATTGATTATCAGTTTTGTAATGTCTGGTACCTATAATGTCTATTTAATGCGTGATAGGTGTGAGGAATCTGATAGTGACTGAGAAGACTTAAACTATGTTTAATGGAATATTTTTAATAGAAAGTTTTTTCTATAAAGAAACTTTGAAGTGAAATGTTTTAATATGGGCAATATGGGGTAATAGTAACATATAGTCTAGGCCTACATACGATTTGAACACTTTTATTACATTAAAGATTAGTTTTCACGATTAGAAAGTACACTGAATGGTGAACACCATGCTATCACGGATTAACTTGAACACTATCACGGAGTAACTTGAATATCACTGCGTTACCTACTTCTACTACCGGATTTTGTTAGTTAATACCTTGAAATAACTTATGAATATATGTAAGATATATGCCAGAAATGTTCCGTAGGGTATTCCTCTTTAACATGAAATGAATCGAAATAAATGAAATCTAAAATTTCAGAAATAGTAACAAAAAAATCTTAGTATGACGGAGTTACTTAACTTTACCCACTAGTTTTTACTGTTTTTTACAATTGTAATTTACAACGATGAAGCACGAAGAAAAGCGAACGTTAAAGGACAAAAACTCAAAAACCAATCCTCACCATGAAGCGTATGGCTTTTAGTGCCGGGAATGCCCGAGCACATGTTCGGCTCGCCAGAGGCAGTGGCTGCTTCAATGTGGACATCCATGGCTGAGCTACTAGTTACGTTCAATTTCAAGTAGTTCCAACTTTCGCTACCTGATGTCACTGACACCTAGTGGTGAAAGAAGGGACTTTGATAGAGAGTTTCAAAGAAATCTAACCTGCAAATTTAGTTTCACACAAGTTTAATTAGTGGAAGGTTCTTTTACATGCCATAAATATATATGACATAGGCCAGCTGGCTTTACTTTACCTCCGAAGGAAGTAATACTGAAAGATTTTAACGGAAAAAATCCGAAAACTTTCACGGGGTTTGAACCCGCGACCTTGGGCGTAGAATCACAGCATGCTACCGTCTACGTCACCGAAGCCGATGATCCTTGGTGACCAATAGAATGCTTCCTCTATCTCTCAACGTGGACTCCAGAGTCTGGTCCTGGCGGCCTGCATGCTTGTCAGGTCTCCAGTGTTGCACAGCTGCACGCAGTTCTGTTCAGTCTCGCTGCTTGCTCTCAGTAACTACGGTGGACAGTTGTCAACACTGTGCCTCGCACTGTACAAACCTTGTCTTCCGCAGACATGGAATGTAAACAGCCTCCCAGCTAGATTTGAAAGACAAGCCGCTCGTTAACGAGGCACGTGAAAGAACTATACCGCAGGTACTGTAATGTGATATCTAAGGCCCGGAAGTTCATGCAAAAACATATTTTTGCATATCTATGCACATGTTGGTTATTTTGGCACAATACATCATATTTTTCTCCTTTGCCTGTTTAAGTGCATATCTCTGTTTGAGAAGGGCGTATGTTCTAATTTCCTGTTGGTTTGAAGCGCCTTATGTTACTTCATGTTCTTTAAGTCGTGTATTTCAATTCGGATTCCGAGAGTCTATTACAGAATAATACCGAAATTATTTTAATACCTAGTACGTTACAGACCTCTTTTCAAGTTAATATCAATTATTTTTATACAGCATTTGTTATGTAAATATTGTAAAATTATTTTCCTTAAAAAAAATTCAATGGCCTTTGAAATTGTATATCAGTTATACCGGTATTTAAGAATTAGCATAATAAAATAATTATTGCTCATGAAAAAGGAAAGGAAGATTCTGAAGAAAATTCTGCGACCTCAGAAGACTTCTGATGGAACTTGGAAGAAGAGGCAAAACGAGCTCTACAAGTGTTCTGAAATGATCGCGGACACAATATGGGAAAGAAGGCTGAAATTCTATGGACACCTGGAAGATCAAGAAGCCTTAAGTTCTCTCCAGAGGTGGCCTTTCAACCCATGAAGAAAAGCGAAGGAAGATCAAGAAGCCTTAAGTTCTATGCGGTCCATAGTTGGCCAAATTCGGAAGAAGAAGAAAATAATTATTGATTGACAACACCCCTTGAAGTTTCATAAAATAACATTTTCTTCTATTTAGAACTGTGTCTTATTTGAGATATTTTAAAAAAGGTGTAGTTATATGACATTCTGAAAACATTTTCTTTATATTCAAAAGAGAAACGCTAAAAAATACGGAGTGATCGTAATTGCAGTAGTTGTTTCAAAATGCATATTTCTTGAAACACTTGCATATTTGACCAATAATTAGTGCATTTTAGACGCATATTTATTCTTTTGAAGACTCCACTGGAAAAACAGGGCAAGTCACATTCTCTAAATTTCTCAGTGGAGCGAATTTAAACTTCCAAACCTAAAAATATATACTTAAAACACCGTAATTGAGGGTAAGCAATATATTTTTTTTTTCATTTTTGCCAAATGTATCTCTTATAAAGGAAGCATCATCATCATCATTGGTTTGTAGTCTAAGACTGGTCAGTTGCCATAAAACATGTCCAGATCGTCCTGTCATTTGTCGCTTCCTTCATTGAATGATAATTCTGTGCGTGGGTGTTTAGAATTTGTTTAAGGAAGGTATTTCTAGGTCTTCCTCGTGGATGTTTTCCCTCAATAAACCCTTCTTCTATAGTTCTCATTAAATTGGAGTGGCGCATTGAGTGACCCCACCATGCGAGACGACGTCTACGGATTGTGCGTAGGATTGATCTCCGTTGGTTCACGGTGTCGAGAACCCTTGTGTTCGATATCCTGTCTCTCCACGTCACATTTATCATCTTACGACATCACCACATCTCAAAGGCTTCAAGACGGTTCTTTTCATTTTTATTTAGTGTCCACGTTTCACAGGCATACAACGCAACTGTCCATACAAGAGCATGTAGCATTCTCATTCGGAGGGAAAGCTTAAGCCGACTGGTACACAGTAATCTCCTCTTCTGCATAAAAGCTATTTTTGCCTGAGCAATGCGGCATTTAACTTCAGTGGTGCACCTTCCGTCCTCTGTAATCTCTTGACCTAGGTAAGTGAAGGATTTGACTAGTTGTATGTCCGAGTTATTAATCTTTAATCGAAGAGTACATGTCAAACAAATAACAACTAAAGTTCTTTCCGTTTCCACTAAAAATAAAAACCTCTGTATCTCGGAGACATTCCGCTTTATTTGAAATCAATTTCAACTGATCTGTAGTGACGATGGCTGGCCACCAGAATTCGCCATAAACTCATTTCCGAAAAAATGGACCTACTCCGTTCTTTCCACGTGGTCTTCATTTAATAGTGCATGAACTTCCGGGCCTTACTGATATCCCTCCGAACGCAAGGAACCACTATACCACTGTTCGACAAGCTCAATATAAAAACATCTTGACTCTTCGCAAGAATGATTTTCTCTCCAGTCTACGTAGAATTCTGCCGTCGAATTTTAACTTGCCCTCATTAAATCGAGATTTTCTTCCACGAAGCTGAGCGTCTCCCGATATCCACAACAAGCAATGCATATTCATAAGAAAAGTTTCATATAAATATCGCGTGGTATCTTGTCTCGTCGCTACACAATTACGCCAGCAAACACGTGTTTACACAGCCCCGGCTTGACGACTTCTTTGAAGCTGCTGCAACTCGATTCTAATGCGATTTCAATACATTAGCATGTATAATAGATGCATGAGATATCGATCCCAAGATCAGGGGTTGCATGGGGAATTACCGCAACGTACACCAGTGTCAGACCTGTTCAATTTGCGATCCTATACTCCACGGGGAGCTAATGGATTTTCAACATTTCCCACAGGGTTGAAACCTTAGCAATATCACTTAGACGTTAAATATGGAGCATGATTTGAGTAACAGTTTATCTCAACATGCTAGGGTTTTTAATCATGCATTGCTAATAGGAAATGTACCTCAGAATGGAGTCTCTCCTGTTGTCCATAACAAATAATATCCACTTTCAGTTTTAATTTTGATTTTTTTTTAGTATCATCTTTTCCAGCTGACACTGGGTGGGGGCCAATATAGTTCCTCTCCATTTTGTTCTGTAGTTCCACCATTCCTCTTCCGACAAGGTGTTCCAATCCAGGTTCCGTTTACTAATGCTGTTCTTTACCGAGTCCATCCAACGCATTCTTGGTCTTCCTCGTCCTCTCTTAAGTATATCCATATATATTTCTAAAGATAATTTAACTTGTTTTCCCTTTTATTCTTTATTTGGAATATTCTACAATAAAGTAGTTTTCATTCAACCCAAAAATACTCTACTCTTCCACAAATTTCTGTCTTCAGCATCTTCCTCGATTAAGCCTATGGTAGCCATGCTTCTCTTTGCACCATCCATCCCTCCATTGTTCCCTTGGTTTAACCAGTTTCCGTTTGCCTCCAGTTTGCCAATGTAACATTAAATTTAGAATGTTACTATTCTGCATCCTTTTCACATGTCCAAACCATTGTATTTTTTTTAGCTACATAAATTCTCATATTCTCGTATTTCTAATTTTATCCAACCTTGATTTTATTGCCGCCCTCCTCCAATAATCCATCTCTGTTAGTAGTAGTTTGTTTGCTTGCTGTCTGAAGTCTACATTATAATGCTGTTATGCTACTTTAAAAATCATTTGACGATAGTAATTCCATGGACTTTCTTCACTTTTTTCACTGTATATTGGAAAGGATTATTAGACAATGGAGGAAGACGTTGCGTTAAGATGAAGGGAATGAAGCTCGATTCAGATAAGGTGTCAGACTGAATGGGGTATATATGATTGACTATCTGGCCTTTGAAGATGACTTGGCTATTTTTGAAAAAATCATGTACTGTATGCTTAGTTTCTCTGAGATCGGGACTGGACGTTCCCTTGTTCATCTCCCCAGCTCCACCACTGATCGTTACACCTAAATTATGATGTTAATAAAGTATAGTAAAACATAGTATAGCATTCATTTGAAATTTCTAGCGACGATGCCTGCAGGTTAGAAATCCATTTTTAAAACAAGTTATGAACGCTGAAGTGCAAACAAGACTGGTTGAATTAATAAAAATATTTCCACTTGTCAACGCGTATGGAAATTGAGCGTATTGAATGTTGTATTTCCGAACGCTTGTGTCCATACACAAGCTTATGCTCTGTGATATATGACTGTGAAGCGATTAGTCCCCTGTATTTATTACTTGAAAACAAACATTGAAATATTGAGTTAATGGATTCGTTCTATATCATTGTTGGCGTCGATAAATAAGCCTCCCTACATTATAATCTCTGAATGTATGGTTTTAATATTTTGGGACAATAAGAGACCAGCGCTGTCATTACGGAGCTCAGAATGGTCTTCATACAGTGTGGGTGGAGTATTAATAAGCATCGATTCCTCGGGTCAGTAAGTGCCGAAATCGAGTAAGAGGTGCATTCTTCTTCTTCTTCTGCTTCATGTGACGTCTCCTCTAAGAAAGTTGGCGATCATCACAGCAATGTATTTGGATATAGCAGCACTGGAAAGTTCACTGGAACTACACTTGAACCATTTTTTTTTTTTAAATCTAAGTAAGATCTCCTTCTTCTTCCTCTACTCTTTTGCCCTCAACCTCCCTTGAATACGATACCTGTCTCCTCTCATTATATGGCCCAAGTATTGTAACTTCCACACAGGTAATTATGTCCTTATATTTACTTATCCTACGCAATATCTCAAGATTTGTGATTCAATCCATCCTGCTTACTCGTAAGATCCTTCGATATGTCCACATCTCAAACACCTCTAGTCTGTTAATCATATCTTATTTGAGTGTCCAAGCTCCAAACCGTAGAAGAGTGCCGAGAACACAACATTTTAGCAACCTTAGTTTTAAATTTTTACTTAGTTCTCTATTGCACAATAAATTTCTCATTTGATTGAATGCACTTCTGGCTTGTCCTATCCTGCTTGCCTTCATTTCCTGAAGGCAATAATTGGTATCATTAACTATGGTTCCTAAATATCTGTATTTCTGAAATCTTCCTCTACTTCTGTATCCATCCGTTGGTGCTGATTTGGGTATCGTTCTGTCATTCATACGTAGAACATGTCTTCTTTGAGCAACGATTTTGTGCAGGCTGCGTAGACCAGTTCTTCTCAGTACTACATAATTTGTTATGTGGTCACGATAACTGATTTTAAAAATTCGCCTCAAGAATCGTTGGTGAAAATCGTTGAACTTGTGTGCTGATTTTACTATATTTTCCAGGTCTCACATGCATATATGGCGATCGGTAAGACGATAGAGGAATATAGCCTAATCTTTGTGGACATACTTATAGAGTCTAATTGCCATATATATCGCCTTCGTTGAAAGACTGCCGAAGCTTTTCCAATTCTGCAGCTGATGTCTGCATCTACGTCCCCATTACCACAGATAAGGCTGCCGAGTTATGAAAATCAGTCAACATCTTGTAGAGTCTTCTGTTGCACTATAATTGATGTAGATACATTCCCACTTTTTATTCACATTGTATTTGTCTTGTCTCCATTTATCTGTAGTCCAGAAGAACTGGCCATTCCCTCCAGCTTGGTTTTCATAAATTGTAAACTTTGTGGTGTTTCTGCCAGAAAGACGATGTCATCAGAAAAATCCAGATCCGTTAGCCTAGATTGCTCATTCGAACGTATCCCCATGTTGGGATTGTCCATAGCCCATAAAACTTGAATAATTTCAATAGTAATCTGGGCCGTGAAAGCCTTAATCAACAAATAACAAATCGCTAGTTTCAGTTAGTTCACCTCTGTGTGAATGGGCAAAGAGAATTTGGAGATGAAATGGGCCATGGTGTAACTCCTATTGGAATACAGGGTGAGTCCTGATAGTAGTGAGACTGAGTCAATTTAAAAGAAAAACATATTGACAGAAATGAAACATACGCTCAATATTCTTCAACGTAGGATCCTTCTGCATCCACACACCGCTGTCAGTGGGATTTTCTACCCTCGTACGCTTTCTGAAAGGCGGCAACTGGAATGCTGTCGAGTTCCCTCGTCACGGTCTGTTGCAACGCTTTCACGGAGCCGTGACGATGTCCTTTTAGGGTGGTTTTGAGGTGGGGGAAGAGGAAAGAGTCTGCTGGGGCAATGTCGGGACTGTAGGGTGGCTGAGGCAGTTTGCGATGTTGCGTTGGCCAAGTACACCAGCACGTGGAAGGCTGTGTGGCGCAGCACATTGTCGTGATGGAGCCGCCAGGAGTTGGCGATCGCTGGGCGAACACGGACGATGCGTTTTCTCAGCCGTTTAAGGATCTCCACGTAAAAACCTTACTCTGCGGTCATTGTCCATAACATCCTTCACTCTTGCCACATTTTAATCCGTTTTGGTGCTCGAAGGTCGTCCTGAATGTGCGTCGTCTTCAAATTCCTCTCTCCCCTCCCGAAACAGCTTGTGTCAGTCAAAAACACTCAATCTTCCCATGTCGTTATCACCGTAAGCCGTCTTGATCATATAGTGAGTCTCTTTCCCGGTTTTGCCGAGCCTAACACAAAATTTGATGGCGTAGCGCGCTGATTCAACAGACGAACCTGGACGCAGCGTGACACGAATGCACTTGCAGAGGTTATGGAGACAAGCGATTTACACTCAACTACAGCTGAGAACCATCTGTGTGGCTGGCTCACAGCCTTCCTTACACCCCCCCCCCCCCCCCCCCCTCCCCCAACCACAGACAGAGAAGCCGCGGGCAGTCTGTCCGTCTGAGCGGGGAAAATCCAGTTCGACTACTTTCAGGACAGACTCTGTATAAGACAAGTCTAAGGCCGACAGACACAATGCTTCACACACACTGGCTCTTAGCTACGCCTACTTCCCTTAAGAGTTAGACATTCCTGGGATTCTGAGAGGAGTATTATCACTTGGGCTCTCAACGGCTAACATATATTATACATGAATTGTAGCAAATGGTCATAGCAGGGCAGCCACTGTCACTGACACTTAGCGTATTCTAACCAAATAACCTACAAATTTGTCTACACACTACCAGTTGTAATGGTTGGTTCTTTTACATGGCATAAATCTATGACATGGGCCCGCTGGCTTTACTTTCCCTCCTTAGGAAGGCTTACTGAAGGATTTTAACGCTCTTAATAATCGGACGACTTCGGCCGGGTTTGAACCCGCGATCCTGGGCATAGCAGTTCAGCATGCTACCGACTACGCTACGGCTAATCTTATTATCTTATTATACTGTATAATACGCTAAGGCTAAGGTGTATGCTTCACAAAACTCAAGCTCCTAAACCAGAGGGAGTTAGAAGGTGTGGTTTGTATCAAAATCTTCCAAATCGTCTCAATAGTACAGGAAAAATCTTGCATTTCTTGAAAAGTCAACGGAAATATATTTATTTGTTTATTAAGTGCTTTTACAAGTGTTTAGTGCTTTTCAGTCGGTCAACACGAATGTACCCAAAAGAGATGTGTTATGCCCTAATCCTGAAATAAATTACATGAGATTAGTAAAACACTAGGATGACCAGTTTCGATCGTCAAGCGATCATCATCAGATCCTTTACACTTAGGCTATAAAATCTATGTTTGAAATACAGTTGAAAATATTTACAATATGTACAATTATTTAGTTGCAGTATTGGTACTGCAACTGTCAGTGTATGCTAAATCCAGTATATATGTTAGGTGAAATGCTAAATGGTGATAGCTATCCGGAGATTGTACTTTAGAGAGATTATATGGTTGTAAACTATGGTTAAACTATAAAATTTTAGGCTAACTACTTATCTGATTGTCTTCCGTACTACAGCTACTCGCAGTTTTCGTGTTTACTTGAACTCACTGTGCGGTCGACTGCGGTGGTTATCTTAACGACTGGTTTTTCCCTCCCTTCTCCCCCCTACCCCTACGCGCTGTGGGGAGTGATCGCGATGTGTTTATGTGAGGTGTTGCCAACCTAGATAAGATGTATGTTATTGAATGAGGTGGGTCTGCAACTATTAAAGACCGTGGATTAGCCCTCGCCACGCGTGGAGCATAACCCATTCGAACTAAGCGTTGACGGTCTTATGAGGACGTCCCGGCACCTTTAATACTGCCGCGAATATGGGCCTTGGTTTATTGCAGAAGAAAAGTACATCGTACACCTGATCCAGATAACATTTACCTATTAAAAACCCCCTAATTTCCCCCCTTTTTTATCTAGCTTGGCTGTGTCGCTAAATTGTGTTTTGTTTCCGACAGGGTGTGTTTTTTAGTAGCGTGAAGAGGGGTGAGCTCTCCATGAACGTGTGTTCATTTAGATTGTTGGGATTGTTTCGTTTGGCTAGGTGTATCTCGATTGCTTCCTTTATGTCAAGAGCTCTGCCTTTCGATTCGTGATGGATTATTTTAAGGTCCGACTCTATGTTGGTAAAGCTGTGCCCTGCGTCACACATATGTTCGCACACGGCTGAATGTGTTCCGTATCTTATCGCATTCCTATGTTCATTATAACGTGTGTCTACTCGCCTTCCACTCTGCCCGATGTAATTAGCTTGTCAATCGGTGTCTTGGCACGTTATAGAATATACCCCTGACCTTGAATACGGGTCACGTTTATTTAGATTACTATTTAGGAGGTGCCTAGCGGTTGTGTTTTTCGTCGTGAAAGCTATCTTTATGCCTTGCTTTTTGAATAGGTTAGTGATTTTATATGTATTCGCATTCACATAGTTGAAACGCGCAAATTTTTTCTCATTACTGTCCGGTTTGGGAATCGTTTTATCTTTATTTTTATGTTTGGCTATAATTTGGTTTATTTTGCTTGGCGAGAAGTTGTTTTCCTTAGCTATTTGCATAATTGTTCTTATTTCCTTATTATAGTTGTCTTTTGACATGGGTATGTTTAAAGCCCTGTGCACCATTGAGTTGAAACCCGCTAGTTTGTGCGTACTGGGGTGATTAGACTGATTGTCGATTGCATGCGAGGTTTGTGTTGCTTTCCGGAATATGGAATATGAAAGGTCGTTGTCTTTACGTTCAATAGTTATATCGAGATAATTTATTTTCCTGTCTATTTCGGATTCCTTAGTGAATTTGATAGAGTGGTGAAGGCTATTAATGGATTGGAGAATTGTTTCTTCGCTTGTTAGTTCAGTATCGTAGATGCAAATTACTTCATCTACGTATCTTTTCCATATTACTATTCCCTTTGTTGAAGTCTTTTCTAAGAACGCATTTTCTAGTGCATTGATGAAGATGTCAGCGATTAACCCACTTAGTGGCGATCCCATTGCTAGGCCTTCTCTCTGTGTGTATATTTTATTGTCGAATTGAAACACGTTTTGGTTGAGAACGACCCTCAGTAATCTCACAATCTCTTCAATTTCTTTTACCGAATTGTTGGATTTTAAGTTGTTTTCGATAGTGTTGATTGCTTCAATAATCGGAATATTGGTGTACATGTTAGTTACGTCGAAGGATACTAGCCTGAAGCTAGGTTTCATTTGTAGGGTGTTCAATGCTGTTACAAGTTCTGTTGTGTTCTTTACAGCGTTGTTTTTGTCGTTGGAAAGACGGCATTTTAAGATTTTTAGTAACTCTTTGCTGATTTTGTAATTAGGGGCATTCCTACAATTGACTATTGGTCTCATTGGGCATTCCTTTTTGTGTATTTTTGGTTGTCCCCTCAATGACGGTATTTTCGGGTTCATGTTTATTAGTTTTGATTTTTCGGCTTTGGTCAGTATGTATTCTGTTTCTTTTAGCGCACTTTTTATTTGTTTTTGGAATTTGTTGGTGGGGTCTTTTGTTAATTCCTTGATTTCGTTGTTGTTTAGGAATTCGACTGTTTTTTCAATGTATTCTGTTTTGTTCAAAATTACTGTAGTGTTTCCCTTATCTGCTTTTGTGATGATTAAGTCATGTTCTTTTATTTTTTGTTTCAACGACTTTATTTCTTTGAGTTGTTTGTTGTTTTGAATGTTATTGCTATCGCCCTCTCGTTTGAGGATTTTTTTGGCTTCGTTGGTGGCGAGATTTTTGGTTATTTCCCTGTCTTCTGCTGGGAGCTTGTGACTGGCTATCTCAATATCTGTGATCAACTGTTTTATATTGTGGTTCGTGTGTGCGTCTGTGCAGTTGTATTTCAAACCTCTGTCTAACATATTCATTTCACCTAAAGAAAAGGTTACGTTCGTTCTGTTGTTTACTCTGCTGTGGAAATTGAATTCATTGTTATTCGTGTGTTGTTCGTTAGATTGATGGTTCTGTGTTTCTCCTAGTTTTCTTAATTTATTTTCTAGCGTTTCATGCTTCCTCGTTGCTCTGATTTTGATGGTGTCATGTAGGTGCTCGGTGAAGCTGTCCCATTGGGCTGCGTGCCAGAAATTACTTAGTTGCAATTGAATGTCGTATAATTGTTGGTTAATTTTTTGCTTTCTTATGTATGCAAATCTTAATTCGTTTTTTATCCAAAGCGCTTTGGCTTGTTTAGTTGAAATGATCGAGGCTGGTGTGTTCGGTACGGTTTTAATTGGTACGTATTTAGGTGTGAGGTTTAGTTCTATACATTTTTTGTTGAACCAAATTGACTTGTCTAAATTCATGAGTTTAAGCCTGAGTGATTTGAATTTCTTGGCTTCACGATTTGCCTGACTAGCCGTGAACATTGTGGTGTTTGAAGCCATATTTTCAGTGTTGCCTTAGTAAACAAGTGTTTAGTGCTTTTCAGTCGGTCAACACGAATGTACCCAAAAGAGATGGGTTATGCCCTAATCCTGAAATAAATTACATGAGATTAGTAAAACACTAGGATGACCAGTTTCGATCGTCAAGCGATCATCATCAGATCCATTACACTTAGGCTATAAAATCTATGTTTGAAATACAGTTGAAAATATTTACAATATGTACAATTATTTAGTTGCAGTATTGGTACTGCAACTGTCAGTGTATGCTAAATCCAGTATATATGTTAGGTGAAATGCTAAATGGTGATAGCTATCCGGAGATTGTACTTTAGAGAGATTATATGGTTGTAAACTATGGTTAAACTATAAAATTTTAGGCTAACTACTTATCTGATTGTCTTCCGTACTACAGCTACTCGCAGTTTTCGTGTTTACTTGAACTCACTGTGCGGTCGACTGCGGTGGTTATCTTAACGACTGGTTTTTCCCTCCCTTCTCCCCCCTACCCCTACGCGCTGTGGGGAGTGATCGCGATGTGTTTATGTGAGGTGTTGCCAACCTAGATAAGATGTATGTTATTGAATGAGGTGGGTCTGCAACTATTAAAGACCGTGGATTAGCCCTCGCCACGCGTGGAGCATAACCCATTCGAACTAAGCGTTGACGGTCTTATGAACATAGGAATGCGATAAGATACGGAACACATTCAGCCGTGTGCGAACATATGTGTGACGCAGGGCACAGCTTTACCAACATAGAGTCGGACCTTAAAATAATCCATCACGAATCGAAAGGCAGAGCTCTTGACATAAAGGAAGCAATCGAGATACACCTAGCCAAACGAAACAATCCCAACAATCTAAATGAACACACGTTCATGGAGAGCTCACCCCTCTTCACGCTACTAAAAAACACACCCTGTCGGAAACAAAACACAATTTAGCGACACAGCCAAGCTAGATAAAAAAGGGGGGAAATTAGGGGGTTTTTAATAGGTAAATGTTATCTGGATCAGGTGTACGATGTACTTTTCTTCTGCAATAAACCAAGGCCCATATTCGCGGCAGTATTAAAGGTGCCGGGACGTCCTCATAAGACCGTCAACGCTTAGTTCGAATGGGTTATGCTCCACGCGTGGCGAGGGCTAATCCACGGTCTTTAATAGTTGCAGACCCACCTCATTCAATAACATACATCTTATCTAGGTTGGCAACACCTCACATAAACACATCGCGATCACTCCCCACAGCGCGTAGGGGTAGGGGGGAGAAGGGAGGGAAAAACCAGTCGTTAAGATAACCACCGCAGTCGACCGCACAGTGAGTTCAAGTAAACACGAAAACTGCGAGTAGCTGTAGTACGGAAGACAATCAGATAAGTAGTTAGCCTAAAATTTTATAGTTTAACCATAGTTTACAACCATATAATCTCTCTAAAGTACAATCTCCGGATAGCTATCACCATTTAGCATTTCACCTAACATATATACTGGATTTAGCATACACTGACAGTTGCAGTACCAATACTGCAACTAAATAATTGTACATATTGTAAATATTTTCAACTGTATTTCAAACATAGATTTTATAGCCTAAGTGTAATGGATCTGATGATGATCGCTTGACGATCGAAACTGGTCATCCTAGTGTTTTACTAATCTCATGTAATTTATTTCAGGATTAGGGCATAACCCATCTCTTTTGGGTACATTCGTGTTGACCGACTGAAAAGCACTAAACACTTGTTTACTAAGGCAACACTGAAAATATGGCTTCAAACACCACAATAAGTGCTTTTAAACAAATAAACAAGACGATAGCCCCTGGCAGAACTGTATCGCGTACAGCCGCATAGCACTAGATCCGGGCGGGTAGTCTGTACCCATGGGGCGCACACAACCCATTATGTGAGAGTTCTCACACGAGTCCGCTAGTATGTAATAATAATATTTATTTCGACCATATTGTGAGATATAAGAGGGGCGTTTTTTAAGTTATACCCATTGTGATATTACGCCATTGCAGCGCTGCGGTCGGCATTCCGTGCAGGTGCGCTGTGTACCTGCATCTATTGGCAAGGCTGAGACGCCATTACGGCAACAGTCTCCCTTGTGTGGGTGTGTTGACAAGCTTTTGAAATAGCATCGCCGATCGCGAATCCCACCGACTCGTAGACAAGAGAGAAAACTCCCCTGTAAAGTATGCTGCCATTTAGCCACCATTGTCAGGTAAATTGCGTAAGTGCTCAGGAGAACTCCTAAACATACTGATGTCTCCAGAGTAAAAACGCAATTTGCCTGACAATGGTGGCTAAAGGGCAGCATTATCTTACAGAGAAATTTTCTGTCTTGTCTACGAGTCGGCGGGACTCGCGATCGGCGATGCTATTTCAAAAGCTTGTTAACACACACACAAGGGAGACTGTTGCCGTAATGGCGTCTCAGCCTTGCCAACAGATGCAGGTACACAGCGCACCTGCACGGAATGCCGACCGCAGCGCTGCAATACAACGGGTATAACTTAAAAAACGCCCCTCGTACATTAAATATAAGTCAGTATTTACAAAAAGAATTAGAGATGTGTATCTTGGCCGCATAGTTTACACTGGCATTGCACAGCTGGCGTGTTAAACTTCTCTATCGTACACACTCGATGATGGAAACCGTGAACGGCTAGTCTGGTCAACAAGTGTCGAAGGTCATATTCAGCTCCCATCCATTCCATGTTTATCATCGCAAATATCAGATATGGATAGACCGGAATGTGGCCACCGGCCAACTATACAATTCATTGTTTGAGTAAAAACTGCCATCATAATATTTCCAAGCGTTAGTAATCTTTCTCTTAGAACAGACACGCAGTGAACAGTCGATGTGGAACTCAATGGATAGAGAGAGAGTCAAATCTCACGTTTGGCGAAATCACGAAAATAATTAAAAGAAATAAACATTGGTATGGAACAGGCCACGCCAACTGAGGTGCTTCCCGAGCACTGCTCTGCAGTAGGAGATGAACGAGTAGTGGCAGCACTTGGGGAGGTGTAAGTAGTGTTGTTGTTGTTTGGTGAACGGGGCAGGGCAACTCAGCGCGCGTCAGGCGGCTTACCGGTATGAAATAAATAATAATAATAATAATAATAATAATAATGCCAATTTTGTGCACAGACAGAAATAATAGTTTTATTGCGCTCCAGATTCTGCACTAATTTTCAACATTCTTTGTTTATCTTTGCCATCGCTTTGAAACCACTAATTTTCCGATATTTTGAACAATCGGTTGCAATCCGACGTATACTTTCCAAGGAAGCATCAGAGAAACTCGACCTTGTTTTTGTTTTGTTAATATTCATAATTGAAAACATTTCTTCGCAAACGATCCTTGTTCCGAACATAGCAACAAATTTCAGGTCAAGGGCATGAATTCTCGGG
Source organism: Meconema thalassinum (assembly GCA_946902985.2). Taxonomy (NCBI): domain Eukaryota; kingdom Metazoa; phylum Arthropoda; class Insecta; order Orthoptera; family Tettigoniidae; genus Meconema; species Meconema thalassinum. The sequence goes on along the minus strand of OX336396.1, from coordinate 298,561,686 downwards.
AATTTGTGTTGTTCAACGGCTTTATAAAATTAAATCAAATCACCATTGTAATGGTAATAGCAGTCCTTCAAAATTGAATCGCACTGTAGTTTTATCAGCTCAACTTGGAGACTTGATGAGGCATCCTCTACCGCCACTACACGGAAAGAGGGGAGGGGAAATGCACCGGGGCGCGCAACCACTAAGTGCTCGCGTTGGCATGGCCTGGTATAGAACATGATTTACATAAAAAATATTAACGAAAGTTTGCGCTTTTCAGTCGGCCAACACGAGTTTCTCCCAAAAGTGATGGGTTATTCCCTAATCGCGAAAAAATGTACATGACATTAATAAATACACTTGTATGATCGAGGTCTCGTATATACCTGACCAACCTGTGTACGACGTTCACAGAAACTTAGGAATGAGAGAAGGGAATTGCCCCGGTATATAAGAGACTCAGGCCTACAGGAAGCTTCCCCAGTTGAGTGTAGATAGTGACAAAGACAACTGCTCTCACCAGGACACGCAAGACTCAATCAGATAAGTAGCCTGTACAATACAACCTAAATTGACCATTTAACTACAATCACATATTCACTCCAAACAAGCAAGTTTGGAGGTCAATCACCACTTTAAGTATTTTAACAAAACATCACATAGACTATGAGCCACAACTAACAAATATTGAGGAGTTGAACTATCTCAACTAATACTGCAACTAAATAAGTGTACATATTGTAAATACTACCACCCATACTTTCAGACATAGATTTTATAGATTAAGTGTAATGGATCTGATGATGATCGCGTGTTGATTGAAACTGGTCATCCCAGTGATTTTTTTCATGATTAGGGAATAACCCATCTCTTTTGGAAGAAACTCGTGTTGACCGACTGAAAAGCATTAAACTTTCGTTTACTAAGGAAACACTGAAAATGGCGTCAAACACCATAATACAAATATCACATAATTTCACGTTTCAACTCGTGGAAAACCCACGAAAAATAGCACACAAAAAAGCTGACTCGTATATATATTTTCGTTATTCTCAACAACAACAAAACGGAATTTTTCGCGGCAATTAGTAAATAAATTAACTAAATTTGATAATTTTAAATTGTGTTTTCAGAAGCCTCCGTGGCTTAGGCGGCAGCACGCTGGCCTCTCACCGCTGGGTCCGTGGTTCAAGTCCCGGTCACTCCATGTGAGATCTGTGCTGGACAAAACGGAGGCAGACAGGTTTTTCTCCGGGTACTCCGGTTTTCCCTGTCACAATTTCATTCCAGCAACACTCTCCCTTATCATTTCATTTCATCTGTCATTCATTTAATCATTGCCCCAGAGGAGTGCGTCAGGCCTCGGCAGCCGGCACAGTTCATATCCTCGCCGCTAGATAGGGGCTTCATTCATTCCATTCCTGACCCGGTCGGAGACTGGAAGCAGGCAGTGGATTTTCATTTTTTTCAAATTGTGTTTTCATAATATTTATTGACCAAGTTCCAAACCAGAACTGTTTTCTGCCTGTTGTCATATCTGAAAAAATCCACAAGGCTTGGAATGTTGGTGCTAGTTGGTTTGAGTTGAAATGGTTCGTAAACGACTTGGCAGGTGACAGACGCTATAGGAAAGAAAGAAGACTATCAATCATCGATCGATCTATGTAGTTCCTTGTGTAGTCGTGTTCACACTCGTTGCCCGCGTTTTTGTTGAATCTTGGCTTGCATTGCCATCGCCAATTTTGTTTTGCTTCTTGAGTGATATAGAACTGTGATTTATGCCACCGAAGAACAATTGAAACAACACGAACTTACTGTTGTCTAATTATTACTGACATAATGACTTAACAAAGCTGTGTAAAAAATTCAGTTTCACTCATTTTCTTCACATTCGCTCAAAAATTGATATCCTTAACTAGCAACCCGCCCCGCCTTCGCCCGGGAGCAGTTGTGATTGCATTACGTGATAAGCGCTTCTTTACGATGTCAATGAACTACGATCTATATCCGTTTTACGTCTCGGCATGATGGGTTAAAAATCACTGGCTGGACTATTAACTATATTATCCTGCAGATGCATGTGCAACAAATTCTTGTCAGACGTAATTTAAGAATGGCCAGGTGCATGAAACACAAATCCCCTTTCCGTCCTATCTAAAAAAACTTATAGTGGACGATATATTGAATATAGAGATGTGCTCTCGGGTACGTTTTTGTAGAACTTTTCATGCTGAACAATTCTTACACTCATTGTATATTGATATTTTTAACGGTTTGCCCAGCGTAAGCTTAAAAAGCTCACGGACGCCAGGATTTTTTCGACTTTTTCTCTGAAATTGTTACTGCTTGGCTTTCTTTGATCATAAATGAATTATTTTCTACAGAAACCTTACTCGAGGTACCCTTTACAGAATGGTGAAAACCGCATCAAAATCCATGCAGTGGTTCTCGAGATTACCCGTGACATCCAAGAATCAGGGAATTTGCTTTATACTAAGTAAGTATAGATTATACGCCTATCAGTATAATTTAATATAATATAATACCCCTACTCTCCAATCTTAAATTGTCTGTGAATTTTACGGAACGAAAAGTTCACAGGCGAAATGAGAGTTGCACTTCCAGGGAATGGCGAGGTGAATGAAACTCAAATCCCTCTTCCGTACAATCTTAACTTGACTGTGTTTCACAGGCGAAATGAAGAAAACCCGAGTTGCACTTCCATGGAAACTCCAAACACAACCACCCTTCTCAGAAGTCACTCATCACGATTCGATGGTTTGCTTCTGGCTGTATCTTGGGCAATAGGTTCGCCTGCTAGCTAGGCTGTAACAGGGATGATAGACTCGCCCTTAGCTACCTACTAAACAGTCGCCTCAGTAGTTGAATCCTGGACATGGCTGGAGAAATTAAACGTAACAACACTTATAGTGGGCGATGTATTGAAGATAGACATATGCTCTCGCGGACTTTTTTGTAGAACTTTTCAAGCTGAATAATTCTTACACTCATAGTATTTAGACATTTTTAACGGTTTGCCCAGCGTAAGCTTACAAAGCACTCGGACGCCAGTATTTTTTTCGACTTTTCCACTGAAATCGTTACTGCTCGGCTTCCTTTGATCATAAATAAATTATTTTCTACAGAAATCATCCTCGAGATATCCTTTAGAGATTGGTGAAATCCGCATCAAAATCCATCCTGTGGTTCTCGAGTTTACCCGTAACATCCAAGAATCGGGGACTTTGTTTTATACTAAGTAGAGATAACCAAGAATTTTAGCCCCTGGAGCAACATTCACCATTCATATTAAGGAAATAACAGCTGCCTCAACAGAGATACCGCAACCCCACCAGCTAGCAATCAACACCGCAATGGCCCTTTTCAAACTGAGAGTTGCCCCAGTGCAAACATACGGCATCCAACTAATATGGAAAAAGCTTAACATGTCCAACATGAGGAAACTTGGAAGTTTAAAAGCCAGTTACTTGAAACACATCCTCCAGATCTCCAAATTAATCTAAAACAGACTAGCATACGTAATAGCCAATGAATCATTCTTCCAGGATGACATCAAATTCACCTTCAACCTACAGGACACACCTGGCTTCATCTTTGTCCTCGAGGAGAGAAGAGAAAAATGCACGGCAGATTCCAGCGGTTATCCACTGCACGGAAGAACTACAGACTGACACATGGAAAGGTCCAAACTTCGAGTTCAAAACATGTATATACAAGATTCGTCACCCACGGCTCTCATTGAAAGACCTGCACGACTGACGGCCATCACACACTGGATGACAACTGCAAATGCCAATATACGCTGTACCATCTAAACAACTGCTCTAAAAGGACAATTACGCCAAAGACCTATAAATTCATGTAAACGCGTCTTATGTGCACATTGTTTTTTGTAAGAACATCTACAATAAGAAGTGTCTCTCCCGCAACACCAAAATGAAGCACTATCAAACGGTCATCCATCCTGAAGCTTTATATGCCTCAGAATGCCTCATATAATACAGGAAAGGACTCACGGACAAAATAGAAATCCAAGAGAGGAAGATAATGAGGAAGATATTGGGACCAATCAAGAACTCAACCAGGAGCTCTATAGTTACTCTGAAAGTATTACAGACGTGGCCAGGAAGAGACATCTAGCAGTTTATGGACACGTCTCCAGGATTCATCCAACCAGACTGACCAACCAGCTACTCACATACTGGCAAAGAAGGAAGACCAAGTCACCATGGCTGACAGAAGTGCACAAAGATCTGCTGGAACTGGGAGTTACAGAAAAAGACATAAAAGATCGAACGTCTCTCAGGAGTAAATTAAAGCAAATTAAGTTCCAGGAAAAAAACCAAGGAAGAAGACAGGTGCCCTCTGGACAAAGGAGAGAAAGGAACAACACAGCCAGAGGATGCGTGCCTACTGGTCAAACATTAAGACCCACTTCAAGCAAAATAGTTGAATATCGTGGTCTGAAGTTGGCCTATACGGAACAACAAGAAGAAACTATTTTATACCCTTTCATTCAATAATTTTGACTGTCTCTATCCATGGTGTGCTTTTGCCTTTCTAGAACGGCGTGCTGCTTCTTCTACGCTTGTCTTAGAGTCTATGTCTCCCTGCCCGTTTCAAAGTGTTTGTGATACAGACTCGGGGTGGGTGCAGCATGCTGGAACAAACATGCTCCTCTGTGAACTCCAGTAGAGACTCGTACGGCCCACGGATCTTGTATGAAAGTAACTTTCACATAAAGAGAACGTCGATGCTGTTTATTTTAAAAGACTTGAGTAACATGCTCCTGAAAAAAAAAGTCGAGGGAAATGTTTTAAAGTTCCAGCTGTAATTAAGAGTAATTAAAGCGCTCAGCAGGTAGAGCCAATAAGGTCGCAAATTACAAGGGGAATGCTGCTGCTATTCACATTTCCTCTGCGACTAGCGGTGCTCGTAATCGATGAGCTTCAGCGTAGCTGGACACTATACAGCCAACTAGAGAGGAATCTTCTTCTTTCTTCGCCATGCACGAAAAAGGAGCGCGATTGAACTTATTTAGCTGATTGCATTGCCTTTCTCTTTTACCAAAATCTCTACATCATCTCGCTGTGGCTTCTCTTGCGATCTTCTGACCAGGTTTTGTTGGTGATAGTGCTTGGATGGTCTGCAAAGCGGTCATTATCGACTGATTCTCTTAGCTGTGTAAAGTACAATGTCATCTGTGATGCCTAATTCCTGAAGATCTTTTCCAACTTCAAGCAGCCAGGTGTATTTAATTTTCATTGACAGGGCAAGGTGAAGAATCCTTTTGGTCAGTCTCTGATTGCCCATCCTGAGGATATACCCGTAAAATTTCAATCGTATTTTCCTAAATGTGTCAGAGATTTTCTCCGAGTGCTGGTATAAGTCTTGGGATTTCCTTTTCATCCAGATTCTCCGTGTACAGACACGTCCAAAACGTTTTCATAGGATTTTCCTTTCTTTCTTTTAACTAATGATGGCCCCCAATAATCAGCGTTTTAGAAGCATATAGTGCTTCAGGCTTGTTTACAGTATTGTAATGGCTTAATTTCGCATTTCTGGATAGAGAGCATTATTATTATTATTATTATTCTTTTTGCGTTTTGCCCATTATAGAGCGCGCTTGAACTTGTTTTTCGGCTTGATGATATTCGCCTTCCTATCTTCCCAAAATCTCTTCATGAAGTCACTGTGCTGCTTCTTCCGTTCTTCTGTCCACTTGGTTCCAGTCCTGCCACTAGTTTTCACCCTAAACTTGTGCTTTGTTACTGCGGTCCTGAAGACTTTGCGGTTTCTCAGAATATTTTCTCCGATGTTCAACTCTTGCAGGTCCTCTCTTGATTCATCCAGCCAGGCTATCCTTGATTTCTGAGAATTTATTACATTGAATAACCTTTTTGTAAGTCTATAATCGTCCATCCTGAAGAGGTGTCCATAAAATGTTAAACGTCTTTTTCGTACCGTGTTGCTGAAACTATCTGTGTGACGGTATAGGTCTGAATTTCGTCTTTTAATCCAAATTCCGTTTTCTTGTGTGGGGCCGAATATTTTTCTAAGAATTTTACGTTCTTGCTTTTCTATATTTGCAATTTTAGAATGACCTCCTAAAGCTATGGTTTCTGAAGCATATAGAGCTTCCGGTAGTACAACTGTTTTGTAGTGTTTCAGTTTTGCATTATGTGACATTACTCTTTTATTATAGTGATCCCATGTTAGTCTGAATGCTCTATGAAGTTTTGAGGCTCTTTCTGTGTTAGCCAAACTGTCCAATCCTGAAGGAAGAATTATTTCTCCAAGGTATTTAAAAAATTCTACTTGTGATATTGCTCCATACGCTGTTTCTATTTTTTCTTTCTTCTTCTTTTGCTGAAAATTCTTCATGTACTTGGTTTTTTCAAATGATATTTGAAGGCCTGCTTGTGATGCTATTCTGTATAATGTCTCAATAGCATGCTTAGTTTCTTCTTTGTTCCTAGTGATAATCGCTAGGTCATCTGCGAAAGCCAAGCATTTCACATTGATTTTGTTTCCAGCAGTTCCTATGCTAACGCCTTTGATGTTCTTTTCCCACTCTCTGATGACTTTATCTAGAACCAGGTTAAATATAAGGGGTGAAAGTCCGTCTCCTTGGCGAACACCTGTTCGTACTTCAAAAGAGTCAGAAATTTCCCCAAGAAACTTCACCTTCGATGTTGTATTGGTGAGAGTCTGACGAATCAGTTCTCTGGTCTTCCTGTCCACTTGAAGTTCTTCTAGCGTCTCAAACAGGGTCTGCCTGTCCACAGAATCATATGCTTTCTTTAGGTCCACAAAGGTGACAATTGTGGGGTTGGATCTGCGGATCTTCAAAATCATCTTCAGATTCCATATCTGTTCAGCACATGAACGCCCTTTTCTAAAACCCGCTTGATATTCACCAATCAAATGGTCTGTTTGTTTCTCTAGTCTGTTCAGAAGAGTTTTAGATAGGATTTTATAGGCCACAGATAATAGGGATAGACCTCTATAGTTGTTTGGATCAGTTTTGTTACCTCTCTTGTGCAATGGATGTATTAATGCGCACTTCCAGTCCTGTGGGATCACTTCTGTTTCCCAAATTGCTTTTAAAATTGCGTGGATTCTTCTGGTGACCTCTTCCCCACCGAGTTTCAACATTTCAGCGGTAATACCGTCTTCTCCTGGTGCTTTGTTGTTTTTAAGAGATTGAATGATTTCAGCTGTTTCTTCCATTGTCGGTGGATGTGAATCTGGATTCGGTGCAGGCTTTTCAAAGTGCATTTTTTCTTTCGGTGGGTCACAGTTGAGTAGGTCCTGGAAGTAATCTGCTAAGATCTTGCAGTTTTCCTTGGTGTTTGTTTCTAGTGAGCCATCCGGTCTACTGAAACATATGCTAGGTGGTTGATAACTAGACAGACTCTCACGGAAGGTCTTATAGAAACTTCTGGTGTTGTTTTTTAGGAAATCCTGTTCTATCTCTATGAGTTTATTCCTGTCGTATGTCCGCTTCTCCCTGCGGATGATCTTAGCTGTTGATTTCTGGATCTTAAGGAATAATTCCCATCGTTCAGTTGTCTGATGTCCGTTCCATTTATTCCAGGCTTTAATTCTGTCTTCAATTGCTTTATCACAGGTTGTGTTCCACCATCTGTGTTTCCTTTTCCTTGGGGGCTGCCCTAACTTCTGTGCTGATGTCAGAATTGAGTTTCCTAAGTCCCTCCAGTCTTTGGGATTTTGCTCTTTTATGGCCTGAAGAAATTCTTTGGCGTTCTGCTTGAGGTGCTCCGGATCCACTCTCAGTAATCTCTTAGTTTTTGGTTTGGATCTATTAGGCTGGAATTTCACTTTGATTTGGCTTAAGTAGTGATCAGAGTCAATCACTCCCCTGCGCACTCTAACATTTAGGATTTCACATATGTTCTGTTTGGACACTGCTACATGATCAATTTGGAATTCTCCTAGTGCTGGATTTGGTGATTTCCATGTTTTCTTCTTGTGTGGAGACCTGGTGAAATATGTAGACATGAGCCTCAAATTAAAGGATTTACAGCAATTTATCAGATGCTCACCATTCTGATTTGTTCTCCAATGTGCTGGATGATGACCAACTATGGACCTATACTTCTTTTCTCTACCAACCTGTGCGTTAAAGTCACCGAGTAAAATTTTCACATGATGTTTAGGAATTTTGCTGATGGTTTCCTCAAGGAGTTCCCAAAAGTCTTCTACTTTCTGAGGGTTTTTCTTATTGTCATTGTTTATGGGAGCGTGGGCATTAATCAATGTGTATGCCTTGTTGCTTGATTTTATTGAGAGAACGGAGATCCTTTCGGAGGGAGAAGTAAAGTTGAGTACTGAACTGGCTATTGTTTTTCTTACAAAAAACGCTGTTCCAAATTGTGATAAATTATCTCCAATTTTTATGGCTGGTTTCCCCTTATATATCCTAAAGTTTTCTGAATCAAAATGATTTTCGTCTTGGAAACGTGTTTCCTGAATGGCTGCAATTTGAATATCAAATTTATTCAAGGTGTCAATTAAATGTTTAAGTTTCCCAGTTTTGAGCAAAGTGTTCACATTGACTGTTCCGATGAAGTTCTTTTTCTTCGGGCGAAGAGATTTTGAGAAGCTCCGACTCTTCTCAGCATGATGCTCCCGATCCCCCAGAATCCGATGATCGGGAGAACCCGAACTGTATAAGTCCGGGGCCTGGGGTAGTTGCTGTGATCCAATACGATCCATCATGCCAGGTCCACAAGTTATTATTATTATTATTTTAAATATACTGAGCCAGTCAGAGGAGCTGCCAGGATAGCCAACAACCGCAATGACTTTCCTAACATCGCATCCGTCGGACCTAACTGCCGAGAGGATCAGGTGAACTTCCAAATAGGCCAAAGCGGCACGAGAAACTGTAGTCCACGGGGATCGTGGTACATGGTGACGAAGGTCATAGACTGCCTAAGGAAAGGTTCACCTTAAAAGCTAGACTGAGAAAAGAAGCATCCAGACTTATGTAAAACACCGTGAAAATTTATTGTAAATTTTACAAACTCCTAGCCTAGTTCGGAGGGTTTCTATCGGCTAATCCGCAAGCTAATAAATAATCAAAAACAAGATGTTCAGTAAAGAACATATAGCCTACTTTCTCCTAAATGCATGGGTATTGTTATAACTCATTGTCCTTTTCAAGGAGTATAATTGAATGTTGGTTGTAGTAGCTTGTTGAAATACAACGTGCTATAGGGATATTAAACATGAATATGAGGTGCCCTTTGCTAGTGCTACCTCTGTAAAAAAAAATCATTCAATTCGGTTTCACCGTGTTTGAAATGATCCGGGGAATGGATTTGCACACATACATGGCCGCTATTTGCAAACTATTGGGCTGATGACCATGTAGTAGTCATAAGATGCTTTCCACAAAAAGGCATGTTGTTGCAAAATCCGGTAGAGATCAAATTATTAGGATGGTCGAAATTTGATTTAAGCTTTTAACATTTGGGTGGCCGTCATTCCGTTTCCGTCAAGATGGCGGCGATATAAAACATGACACTGAGGTGCCTTTTGCTAGTGCTACCTCTGTACCAAATTTCGTTCAATTCGGTTTCACCGTGTTTGAATTGATAGGGTGAATCGATTTGCACACATACTTGGCCATCATCTGCAAACTATTGGGTTGATGATCTAGCAGTTTTGTCAGAATATGCTTCCCACATAAAGATTTGTTGTTGCAAATTTGGGTAGAGACTAGAATCACTAGATTATTAGGTTGGTCGTAATTACATTTTAGCCTTTAACATTTGGGTGGCCGCGATTAAGTTTCCGTCAAGATGGCGGTGATATAAAACATGACACTGAGGTGGCCTTTTCTAGTGCTACCTCTGTACCAAATTTCGTTCCATTCGGTTTCACCGTGTTCGAATTAATAGGGGAAATCGATTTTCACACAAAGATGGCCGCCATCCGCAAAATATTAGGCTAATGACCTATTAGTTTGGTCAAAAGTTGCTCCCTCCATAATGGTATTGCGCCAGAATTTATTGAAGGTCATTACTCAAGAACTGATCGGGAGATGAACCAAGACCCCAGAAAATAAATGAATGGATAATTTTTTTTATTTATTAAACATTTGAGTAATATGGGAAAAACTGTATGGAAATGAGTGAAATACTATAGATCTTATGCATTTATAAAAAGACAAGGAAGTAGGAATGATTTAAAGATGGACATATATTCCATTATACGAAAGTGGGAGGTTCACTTTACGAGAAAGATCACGCCACTTGAAGCGAGAGTTACGTCATGAGAGAGGGGAAGAGGCGAAGGTCGAACTGCGGACGGAAGTCAGGAGAGGTGGTAGGAGTTACGTCACACCACGGGAGGAGAGGAAGTGAGACGAGAACTTGAGGAATGCGGAGAGCAGGACGAGAGAGTTCTTTTCCAATTGAGATTTGAACGAGACAAGACCTCGAGCATAAACGAGTATATTTATAATAGTGCTACGGTTCACAAAGGTTGGAAGTTAGGGAGAGTGAAATTTCAGTAACTTGGGAGCAAGCTACAACTATATATTGCAGTGCTTATACAAAGTGTTCCACACAGCTAGAAACATTTTCGACAAGAAGCTACTCAGTATTTCTACGTGTAAAAGCTTATTTGAACATTCTATTGAAAATGCAAGTTATAAGGCAGCAACGGGGAGGTCTCAAGTATATTTTCAAGAAGATGAATATTAACATGTGCTAAGTTAAGCATGGGGAAGTTGAAGACTACAAGGATGTCAGTTGAATTCCAGATTCACTAACATGAAAGACGCTACAAATATCTACGCAAAGCGCAACATCACCGAGCAAAACTCATACTTTTCTACGAGAGTTTTAACACATCTTGAGATACGAAAACGCTTGCATAAACGACAGAATTACACCGTGATGTCTATTCTGAAGAAAACCGATGTCTATTCTGAAGAAAACCGATGTCTATTCTGAAGAAACCATGATGTCTATTCTGAAGAGATGGAGAATCGAAGCCGGCCTACTTGGAGCGGAGGAGAGACGGGGAGTTGGCAGAGCTGTTCGAGGCGAGGTCATTCACCGCGAGTCCAGCTGGTGCTGTCACAAAACCGGTCTTCATAGCTGTGGACATTGCTATGAACACGACAAGTTTGGTTTGGAAGGAGCGATGCAAGTATTTTCAGCAGTACAGAAGTCAACACAAGGTAGTGAGAAAATTGTCTTTTATCATGTAGAATTGTAGTTTAGTTGTGTGATTATCCAATTGACCAACCGCATATTTTTCAACCGCACATTTTTCAACCGCATTTTTGCAGTATTTTCAACAGCATTTTTCTTAACTGCATTATTTAGGCTAAAACGTATAATTTTGTCAAAGTAATTAAATTTGTGTAGATCTTGTTATTGTGATTTTTCATATTTTTTGCTACGGAATTATTTGCCGTATTTCTTGAAAATTTCAGTCACTTGGACGAAATTTTGGCATGATGATGATGCTATTAACACTAAAGTTATATTGTGGTGTTTGAAGCCATATTTTCAGTGTTGCCTTAGTAAACAAGAGTTTAGTGCTTTTCAGTCGGTTAAGTTATATTAAAGTAAAATCGTGTAAATATTTTCACACTTGCGTTAGATTTAATTTAATTAAATCTGTTTTATCGCAGCGATGGAATAGAAAGGAATTGTTCAGAACCAATTGTATTAAAAGAATTTAGAGCGTTAAAAGAGGATTGGAGCAAATTTAAGTACAGTATACTTAAGAAGTAACGTCACGAAGTGTAAAGAATATTTCGACAACTCATGATGTTGATTCGAGTGTCAGAAATTTATTATGAACGAAAGTATTACGAAAAGCTTAAACACATATGTCTAATGACATTTAGAGCGTTAAAACATAAATGAATTTGTTAAACAAATATTAATGGAATGAAGTCAAACTTATATCTTTTGTTAAGAATATGAATATTTACTGATATTTCTTGAAAAGTTGTAATAAAATGTAAAGCTGAATTTAAACACGTGAAGAGGAAAGTTAACGAAGTCAAATCACAGGGTGATCAGAAAGGTGAAAGTACAGAGATTTATTACAGAAATGAAATTACGAGCACGAGGCGATGTTGTATCAATTGTAGAGGAGAAATGTTAAGTAAAGGAAGTATATGTATTGAAGTAGAAGTTTATAGTTGAATTACCGTGCAGATTAAAGAGTTATGAACGTAAAGGAGTTACGTAGGTTTACGAAGGGACGCAGGGGAGTCTCTAAGTTTTTCCAGTATTGAATGCCATAATTGTGAAGTTATGAGAGTATAGTAAAGGAAGATTCTGTACAGGGTGTTTAAGAGAGAAAGTAATTGTTGTATAATTTTGGAGGAGAAGTGTGGAAACGAAGGTTAATGCCGTGCACTTACAGTATTCACGTTTATCAGAAGATTGTTAACTCAGTAAAGAATTTCAGCACTTATTTCAGAATTTCATGATATATAGATAAAGGTAAAAAGGAGCAGTGCTTAGCTTAAATGTTTGTCACTAATGTTCAATTGATTATGACGAGTATTTATTATTTTCAACACGATAGTTGCGGTGTATGTTTGAATTTGAATTTGAAGTTTAAGAGAAGTGGAGTAGATGAAAGACTTATTGGAGGAAGAAAATTTAATCTTCGACGTTATGAAGTGTAAAATTTGAACTTCATAAAAAGATGTATACATGCACATAGTTCATGAATAATTTGAGTAGATATGGAACTACGGTTCATAGTTGAAGCGGACCTGTATAAAATAGGGCAATACTTAATGTCACGCCGTTTCACATTTTCTTACGATAGTAATGCCACGTGCAAATTTATCTTTGCAGTTATTTTTGTTGAAGTGTCAGGGAGACACAATATTAAGGGAGGAAGTCAATTGTTATACATGTTTTATTCGCTTAATAAACGGCTAGTGTTTTTAGCAACTTAGTCAAATTTTATCTAAACTGATTCCGTTTTCATTGTCGTCATCGTCGAAAATAGTACTACGAGGTATAGATACAGGCGCTCACTATAGATTAGACCTTATCACCCCTCGAGATTGAAGTTTCTCGGTTGTTCTAAATGTAAATAATAGTAGAAATTTGTACCTTGTCTAGTAGTACTATTTTCTTTACGAATAATATCTATCCTGTATGTTCCTGGAATTCCCAATTTTACTTAGTAGGCATGATAAGCTTGTGAGCTGGGTAACTTACATGTCTGCAATCCTTTTTCGGGCTTTGGATATAAGTACTGATGGGTTTTCTCGGGCGCAGTATGTTGACGCAAAATTTGGTAGAGATCGGATGATTAGGTTAATCGTAATTTGACTTAAGCTTTGAATATTTGTGTGGCCGCCATTACGTTTCCGTCCAGATGGCGGCGATATAAAACATGACACTGAGGTGCCCTTTGGTAGTGCTACCTCTGTACCAAATTTCATTCCATTCGGTTTCACCGTGTTCGAATTAATAGGGGTAATCGATTTTGACACAAAGATGGCCGCCATCTGCAAACTATTAGGCTAATGACCTATTTGATTTGTCAAAGGATGCTTCCTCCATAAAGGTATGTTGTTGCAAAATTTGGTAGAGATCGGATGATTAGGTTAGTCGTAATTTGATTTAAGCTTTGAACATTTGTGTGGCCGCCATTACGTTCCCGTCAAGATGGCTGTGAAATAAAACATGACACTGAGGTGCCCTTTGCAAGTGCTACCTCTGTACCAAATTTCATTCCATTCGGTTTCACCGTGTTCGAATTAATAGGGGTAATCGATTTTGACACAAAGATGGCCACCATCCGCAAACTATTAGGCTAATGGCCTATTAGATTTGTCAAAGGATGCTCCCTTCATAAAGGTATGTAGAGATTGGATGATTAGGTTAGTCGTAATTTGATTTAAGCTTTGAACATTTGGGTGGCCGCCATTACGTTTCCGTCAAGATGGCGGCGATATAAAACATGACACTGGGGTGCCCTTTGCAAGTGCTATCTCTGTACCAAATTTCATTCCATTCGGTTTCACCGTGTTCGAATTAATAGGGGTAATCGATTTCGACACAAAGATGGCCGCCATCCGCAAACTATTAGGCTAATGACCTATTAGATTTGTCAAAGGATGCTCCCTCCATAAAGGTATGTTGTTGCAAAATTTGGTAGAGATCGGATGATTAGGTTAGTCGGAATTTGATTTAAGCTTTGAACATTTGTGTGGCCGCCATTACGTTTCTGTCAAGATGGCGGCGATATAAAACATGACACTGAAGTGTCCTTTGCTTGTGCTACCTTTGTACCAAATTTTGTTCAATTTGCGCTCACCGTGTTGGAATTGATAGGGGGGACAGACATTCAGAGTACACACACTCACACACACACACACACTGACTCACACACACACATACACACACACAGACAGACACACTTTTTTTCGCCCTGTAGTGATCTCATAAGTCTACTTTCATTTTTTGCAAAAATCGAAAGTAGGCTAATAAAGAGCAGGTTCCTACCTGAGAAGTAACAGTAAACCCTCGCGAAAGATCTGTCTCACAATAATAAAACAACAACAGCAACACTAGGAAAATGGTACGACGCAAATCCCTAGGTCAAGTTACAAGATCAAGCTAATATCAGAATTTACATTTAACAGGGTAGCAAAACAAATCTAAGTTAGGATGATACCATCTCCACATTTATATTTAACGTTAATTCATCTAGCTAAGTCCTATCAATTAATAACAAAATTTACGGCGATGACGTCCGTAATAACAAACAATTACATTCAAAGTTAAGTGAACAGCCATAAAAAAAACATCTAAGTCATTCTTATGAACTAAGTGCTAATCAGCACACAATAGGGTAACATAGAGGATTCATACACTTTTACATTATCAAATAAATAAATAAGAGACCACAGTTTTATTCAAATGCCTGCCTGCACCTTGGTTTACTCTTTGAAAGCCATAGTCATCTAATGTGTGTAATTACGGTGACGACTGCGTAGTAAAGACTACGTCTAACATCGTATGGCCTGCGCTCCACCAGCTACGAACTCAAGGTTCGAGCAAGCTTCGGTCGCAACAAAAAGTGTCAGCTGTCCTCAAGTCATTTCCTCCAGGAAATACCTTCATTAGCACGGCTATGTCAGCAGGTTCCAAATGCACAATAACAAGGTTAAGTAGAAAGAATTCGTTAGTTAGCTTTTGTTTTATCAAAATTATGCGTTTTATTATTAAGATGTCGGTTTAGGTTATCGTTGGTTTATGGCGAATAATACTGACAAGCCTGGGCACGGAGCGTCTCCCCTGAGATCATCTCTGCCAAAAGCCTCGACTCAAAAGTCGGAATACAATCAACGAGCAATAACAACTCGGACACACAATAACACAAGTTACCAGCGGCGCACAGCTCGCGTTCAATAACTCTGGGATGGGCCTGGACACAATCAGTTACCCTCCCTAATCATCTGGTCAACGGGACAATCCCGGACATGGTACACACAATACCATCATTCATGAAAAACCCCCCTAACGGGGCTAGCCTACAACGTACTATAGAAAACCTGACATAACTGTACTCGTCCAAAAACAACGGTACACGCAACAGCGTTTAACTAACAAATGACATTCTACAAAACAGATGATCAGATACAAGAATGAACACTGGGTTCCATAAGCTATAATTGCAATGAAAGGGAAAGTGAATGCTAAAAGCATTCTGTCCTATGTTAACATAAGTCCGTCTCACTTAGAAGCATGCGCTCTCTCACGGGCGCTGGGTAGAATACACAAAACCTGTTCGTGTCGCCGCAGGCTACAAGATTCCTGCGCTGAATGACACAACACACTAACTAGGCCGGCAATTTAAGCAAGTAAATAACAGTAAAACTGGCCTCATAATAATACCTTTACCATAGGTTATAAACCTCGAAGAATATGTGCATAAAAGCACGCTATAAATCTGAATACAATCATATAACTCTGTCTTTCACATCAAAGACGTTTAAAAGGTAGCAATGTCACTCATTGCTGGAGCTCTCTGCTCTCAAAGATAGAATACACTATTTCTGACTTGTATCAAACATCAAATAAACACGTGTCATTACACATGACACTAACAAAATAATAATTGTGGCGCAAATACCACTCTCTGCTGGATCTGCTTAATGATACGTTGGAACTGGGTTCGATGCTAGGCAACGAAACATCCCCATTACTTATAAGGTCTTCACATGACCTGGATGGCTTCTGAGCTCATCTCAAATGAAATATAATGCAGTTACAAAACTGGTAAATACAGTCGATTACCCAAATGATACGACTACTCTAACGAAGTCAGGGGTGTAACATAGACTGGCTGCAAAAAGTGCAGTTAAAGAAATATAACCATGGCATCTGATTGCGATAACTTGAGTCTGCAAAGACTTGAAAAATCACCCCAGATAGGGTTAAAAAAGTAGCCTCAAAATGACTACAGTCATGTTTAGCAATAGATAGAAATTGACGTTCTACGACGTCCATCAAGCTGTACCAGGGTTGACCAAAATGTCAGACCCAAGGGTGACTCACAATCACTGCAAATAAATGACATCTAATTAGACTAAATTACATTCCCTACCTATGAAATGGCTGTCACTAAGTTCGGTTGGTTCACAAACTACACTAATCTAACTATACCACCAGAAACTAGAACAAGGAAGGGTGTACAAAACTCACGATACGAAGGAGCTCACACTTAGCTCTCTGTCCAACAACAAGGGTTGAACAAAAGCGCCTCTGGCTTTCAGGGTTGGCATCGTCCTCATCAGAACTTCCATCTGGGCTCTCCAAAGACCAGGGTTCGGTCTGTCCCTGTAGTTGACCTCGTGAACGGACTGGACATGCCTAGGAAAGGCATCCTCGGTTCCTTCCTTCTCGTTTGATGTTCTAGAAGTTCCATAATCAAGCTTGTCCCATCCGAGACATCTCCCTCATACCATAATGGTATTAGCCCATGGTTTCGGTCTCGAACATGGTGTTGAAAAAGTTAACCACGTGGGCGGTAGAATAAGACTTGTAGTAGTTCATTATTATCACTTGAAAATTATAGTATTCGTCGTAGATATCACAGGCTTTAAATATAACTGGTAACACAGCCTCTACACTTTGCAGATGTAAATGATAAATGGCCATGCACTGTTCTGCGGTTCCACACGTGTACAGACGCTACTTTTTCTATCACGTGGCATCCGTGAAATGGGCGTCGTTTTATTACGGATAAATTCACCGCAGCAATTACTATATAATGTACTATTATAATCACACTTGTTCAAAGTAATAATTTCACATTTACCTGTATATTTCCGCACCAGGCTCTCGGCCCTCCACGAACACGTGGGTGTAAAAATGTGGTGCTACAGTAATGTCGTAAATTTCACAATACTTGCCAATAATTCACTGTACAACTCGTGTTGATCACTGCACATCAATAACAGCGATTCGTAGTATACTTGTGCTCGATGGCACTCGATAATGATTTCCACGCTGAAAAGCGGACTGTTTGCCACGTCTAATGCGACGGATATAATAACACGCCTACACAGGGCGGATTCTCCAGACGTAGTGCAAGGAACTGCGTTCCTCGTGGAAGCAAGTCGTCAAACTAAGTCGTTGAGCGACTACTTACATTCCTGTTTGCGTATCTGCAATGATATTACCTTACCTTAAAGTGAACAAACATTCTCCAAGATGTTTCAATAATACAGAATGACGAAATGGAATATTCTGAGTCTCGTAGAAAGATAAAATTGATTAATAAGACCTCAGACAAATAGTTAGCAGACTTCACCAAAGTCAAAAGTGCGATTCTCCGCTACTTCAAAGAGAATAGTATAAGCTCTGAGCTTCTCGTAGCTTTCTGGGTGTGTTCAAAGGTAGTACATCCCATCATAAATGTGCTGTCGTGAAAAATATCACATGAACCTTAGCTCAGCGGGTTCAATACACATTGCTGGTTCGAGGAAAGTTCTGAAAATACGTTTCATCATTTATTTCCAAAAGGCCCTTTATTGGCCAAACTAACATAGGGGCTTAACGATATCGTCATCATATAGCCCCGTGTACTTGTGTGTGTGTAGGATTTGTCTGATCACCTGTGCCACTGTGAAGTCTGTATTTTTAGGATTTGTATTTTAGGAAGCGGCCGTAGCCTTACGTTGGGTACCTTCTGGGTATTTGCCTGAAGCAGAAGGAAAACCACGGAAATCCACTTCCAGGGTGGCTGAGGTAGCAATCGAACCCACCTCTTCACAGTCTTGCCTCATGAGGTTGAGTATACTCCATTGCAGCCTTCAGACCAGAATTAAATTTCTTGGCAGGGCCGGCAATCAAACCCGGCCCTCTGCGGTGACAGCCAAGAATGCTAGCCTTGCCGCAATGAGACAGACTTAGTGTCTTAAGAAACACAGACAAGATTCCTGTCCAGGTTGTACAGCGTCATGCTTCTAATACTGCATTTGGTGTTTAATAAAACAAGCAGTCATGTGCATGTTTGAGGGGAATTATGGGTTCCTAGCGTGCATATACAGTTTCATTATCAATCTTGTGTCAGTTCAAAGTGGCTAAGAACAGTGCTCATTAACTCGCCTGCCAAATGTGATTCTCCGCATTCCCCTTTGAGATGAAATAACTGTGACACTTACCTGAACACGATATTACACAACGGATGGGACATTGCTTTAGATAGATTTATTTTGTGTGGCAAGATTAGGGCCATTGGTTCCTCTCTTCCATCTAAACAGATTATCTTGGTATTGCTTATTGCTTATTAATTACCTATTAATTACAATCAGCTTGATTACTCATGCTTCAAAGATCCTGTCTAGAATAATTTACAAGAGGATGGAAAGCCAGATAGAAACGGAGTTGGGTGAAGACCAGTTTGTTTTCAGGAGAAATGTAGGAACAAGGGAAGCTGTACTAAGTCTTAGGCTGATTTTGGAAGGTAGAATAAGGAAAGATAAGAGAACGTTCATGACATTTGCAGACTTAGAAAAGGCTTTTGATAACGTTGATTGGACTAAATTGTTGGACATTTTGAAAATGATTGGAATAAAGTACAGGGATAGGAGGTGGTGGATTGAATATTTTATAATTTGAAGATTTTGGCTCAACGTAATATTAAGTGTGCTGGTCATTTGACTTAAGTAAGACTCTTCCTTTACAGAATTATGCCTCCTATGTCTACCTGAGACTGAAATTTATTTTGTTCGACGATGTAGGTTTGGTACTAAATGCTAACACTTCAAGAGCCCTACTGGATGTTGAAGCTATTGGAAACAGAATTATCATAGCACGTTTTCTGGCAACACCCGTAAATTTAGTTGTGGGGCAGGTATATATGCCTACGTCCAGCAGTGATGATGACGAGGTTGAAGAAATGTATGAGAAACTGGAAGAATTACTGCGTAAGACAAAGGCTAGTGAGAACATTATTATAATGGGAGACTGGAATGCAATGATTGGTGAGGGAAAAGAAGGATTTGCAGTAGGAGGGTATGGTCTTGGTAGAAGAAATTCACGTGGTCAACGTCTTCTCGAATTCTGTGAAAATGAGAGGTTCGTTATAAGTAACACTTGGTTTACCTCACCAAAGAGGCGGAGATATACTTGGAAAAAGCCAGGTGTTGATCAAAGTTACCAGATTGACTATATTCTTGTCATGGAAAGATACAGAAATCAAGTAGAGAAATCCATGGCATATCAGGGCGCTGACATCTGTTAAGATCATTCTCTAGTAGTAATGAGTACGGCACTGAAATTTAAACGCAGGATTCAGGGAAAACCAACAAAGAAGTGGAATCTTGAAGTTTTTAAAAGCGTGCGGACTAAAAAGAAATATCAGGAAGTCACTGATGACCACATATAATCATATGCAAGCAACTCACAAACTGTTGATCATTTATGGTCAATAGCCAAATTCTCCATTCAGTTTACGAAAGGCTTCCCTGTTTCTCAAGTGAAAGGCACATACTTGTGTCTTGGAGGGATTCGGTTTCAGTTGATTTACGATATAATATATGGACAGATCCTTAAGGGCACTCGTGAGGTTTTTCTCCACTGATTCAAAATCCTTCCACTGTGTAGCAAAAGCGAGATCGTCAGCGTACAAGAAACTCCTGGTGTTGGGAGCTATCGGCTGGTCATTTGTATACACGTTGAACAGAAATGGAGCGAGAACACTTCCTTGGGGTAGGCCATTCTTCTGTAGTCTCCAACGGCTGCGTTGCCCCTGGAAGTCCAAAAAATATCTCCGATTCTGCAGGAGAGTAGCAATGAACCTGGTTAGGCTGGAGTTCTTAGTCAGCGTGTAGACCTTAGCAAATAGAAGCTGATGATTAACAGTGTCGTAGGCTGCCGATAAATCGACAAATGCCACTCCAGTTACCTTAGCTGCTTCGAAACCATCCTCTATGAATTGCGTAAGGTTCAGCAACTGCCCAGTACAGCTTTTGCCGGGACGATATCCAGCTTGTTCAGGTATGAGCAGAGGATCAATTACTGGTAAAAGGCGATTCAAAATCATTCGTTCTAGTAGTTTGTAGAGGTGACACAGTAGTGCAACTGGTCTGAAGTTCTTTGGACTGTCCCCTTCTTTGCCAGGTTTCAACAAAGCTATCACACGGCTCTTCCGCCATATCTTTGGAATTTGATAATTCTTCATGCAGTTATTGAAGAGCTGGAGTATCCAATCCTTGGTTTTTAAGCCGAAATGCTTAATTTGTTCTGTCCGAATGTCATCCAAGCCGGCTGATTTTCCATTTTCAGTCTGTTTGATAGCCTTCTCCAGTTCTACCATAGTGATTAGTATTGTATGATCGTTACTTTCCTCTTGAAATCCTCTTTGATATCTGGGCATTTTGTGCTTATAGATGGGCTTCCCGTTCATCAAAAGATGATGAGCTATTTGGTTGGCAGTGATGTTGTAATGTACAGTGGTCTTTGTCGGATCATTGCTTAAACGCCTTAAAAGTCTCCAAGCCTTATGGCTGTCTCTTCTCAGATCCAGGTCTTCTACAGTTCTAACCCAATGATCCCGTTTTGTTTCTCTAATGGCGGAGATGAGTCTGTTCCCAGCTTCTACTGTTGATTCGCCGAAAGGGTTTTCTTCAAATTCCTTCCTGTATTCTGTTAGTAGGTTAACTTCATCTGATGTGAGACCAGGGATGAATGAAGTCCGGCAGCCGCGAGGTATAGACCTTCTGGAGCACTTCTTTACAGCTGTGGTGAAGATGTCGTAGGATGCTGGTGTAGGTCCTATATAAGACACTTCGTTGTCCAACATATCTGCAAATTTTGACCAGTCATCTTTCTTGAAGTTGTACCTCCTGCGGAAAGGTATTTTCTGAGGTCTGACGGCAGCAATTATTTGACACATTATTGGCCGATGCTGTGTATTAGGTATTGGAGAGCAGACAGATTTTACACAAAGTTCGCTGATTTTATTACTACTGAAAATGAGGTCAGGGTTGTAACCTCGTTTCCATCTACCACTATTGAATGATGCAGGCTGTTTTCCATCATGGATCAGGGTAAGGTGATTTATTTCTGCCCATTTTTGCACTGCTATTCCATTCTCATCTTCATGATCGTAACCCCATGCGCAGCTTTGGCTGTTAAAATCGCCAATCACATTCCGTGTATTTTTATTTTGGAAATTGGATGGTTTGGTGATGATGAAATCAGCACCGGGTGGTTTATAAAGAGATGAAATCGTACATTTGTCTGTTTCTAGGGTAAGAACTTCAATGTTATTTTCCTCCGTGAGTGCCGTGGAGAGGACTTGAACATTTGGATGGACAAATATGGCACTTCCATACTTATCATGAGGTCTTTCTATTGCAAGGACCATTCCCTTTACTTTTGGTCTGTGCATATTATGGCTTCTATGTGTCTCCTGTATGCATAGCACATGGCATCCATGCTGGATACAAAGGTTTTGCAGTAGTTCTTCTTTGGCGGATGATATGCCCTCTATATTTGCAGAGATAATTGTTAACTGTGGCCCTGAAAAGGACTCGGATGATGTTTCTGGTGTGAAAGGATCAGCCGTCAGAGAATGATGATTAATTCTCTGCCGTTGCCCAGGGTACGTCCGATTGCTTTTCTTATCATTCATCATCATCATCATCATCAACGCATTTTTCGGGGAGGCTCCTTTCGTGTACCCCATCATAATGATGGTCATTATAGTACTGTTTTCCATCATGATACAGTTTCTCCAGCCAATCAGAGCTCATTCATTGACCAATTAGGTAAGGATACCTTCGCACATGCGCTCAAAATCCAACATGTCGGATATGAACATATAAATTACCGACATAGAAAGTGCACCGTCCATATGTTCGCGTAAATATACTGGCGAATATGAGACATGAAATAGCACTGTACCTTAATATCCCCAACCCCAATTTCTACACAGTGCATTGCTTTCAAACGACTTCGGTGGCAATATTAGTGAATGCTATAGAGCTTGACGGCAGGCTGTAAACAATAGGTATTCTGTGTTGGCAAGCAAAGTGAATGGTCTCTGCTTTCGGAGTACCTTGACCCACGCATGCGCTCTGTTCAGTCAGCAAAGCCAGCGCGCCCTGTTCACTAATTCAAGTAACTGAATCCCACAGATATTTATGAATATTTATGTTAAAACATATAATAAAGTTATAATTATCGTCGAACAAAAACAGTCGTATGCAACTCGCCTATAATGGTAATTAAGACACTCGTATGTAAACATACTTGTGTCTTAAGTATTGCCCTTATAGGCTCGTTGCATAATGTACTATAATTACATTATTTTGTCTTCCTATCTACCAATGTGATTTCAGAGATATTGTACTAGCCGATAGTAGCAAAGTGTATCGTCTTCCAGTCCTTCAAATATCAGTTTTCCTTGTTGGGGTATCTAATTGCCAGCCTTGGAATCAATCACTCTGGTCTGGTCCACTGAGAAGCTATGATGCCCCAAGCAACAACAACTAGACCATCGTCCTCAGTTTACTGAACAATTAAGCATCGCTCATCTCGAAAGCAAACCTGATACAGCTTACACAGATCACGGAACAATGCGAGCGCTCGGGCCCATTGTTCACAGCACAATAGTCTGCGCTACGACAAGTGCCAAGGACTTACGAGGCTGCTTTTGAAAATATGAAGCGACGGAATTATTATTATCCTCAACGCCACTCTTTCAATACTTTCTTAGTGTCATGGCGGAATACTCACACACAATCAGCTGCTTTGGAGGCGTAGTTGGTCGAATGCTGAACTATGCCAAAGATCACGGGTTCAAACCCGGCTGAAGTCTTCAGATTTTTAAGAGCGTTTAAATCCCTCAGTACGCCTTCCTTCAGAGGGGAAGTAAAGCCGGCGGGCCACTACAAATTGGTAGTGTGTACCAAAATGTGTAGGTTATATTTCGTTATAAACACTCCATCAAGTTCGAATGTTCGCCGCCAGGTGTCAGTGGCATATGGTAGCCAAAGTTGGAACTACCTGAAATTGAACTTGCTCATTTATTTCATCTCATCCACACGCGACGGTACTTGTAGCTCACCCCATGGGTGTCCGCACAGAAGCAGCTACAAACTCTGGCGAGCCGAACATGTCTTCGGACACTCCCGATACAAAACGCCATACGCTAAATAAATAATAAAACCCACATAATCTACCCATATTCACACCCAAACTTACTCATACCCCTGAGCTAAGGCAGCAAACTTGTTTAACGAATACTTTACTAAATTATGTTATTTTATGGAATATGCCTTGTAGTCTACAGATGTTCATAAATTGACATATACGGTATATTTCTGTATACAATGATACTTTCTTCAGCATCAGACTATATGATCTATTATTGTCATTTAGACTTTCACGGCCCGTGTTATTATTCATAATGTTGAATTTTGGGCTTATGTCGTATTCCAGATTATTCCTGACGATGAAAGACATGGTTTCTTTCGAAACGCGTCGAATTGCAATATAATAAAACACGGCATAAGCCCAAAATTCAACATTATGAATTATATGATCTATGTTAACATTAATATGCTACAGAGCCTGGATTTGTTCTCCTTTGTTCGCCACTGGAGGAGTTTCCATCTATTTTTTCGCCTTTGCCTGTATGACGTTAGGTATCGTCCAGATACACTTCCCTTTTGTTTATGTTTCCTTATATCCATCTAACCCTCCCACCTCCCCCCTCCCCTTCTTGTGGACATCCTCATTCTTCGAAGAGTCTCTATATGTTCACCCCGCCCCCTTTACCTTCTCTTTAATTACTACTCTGTCCGCCGTTCTACCATGGTCCATAGAGTAATTTCTGGCAGCTGCTCTCTGGTGACGAACCGAGGAATTTATCAATATTTTCTGTATTTTTTGTAATCTCATTGATATACTTTTTTTGGCCACATTGTTTGATTCCATTGAAAAAGGAGGCAAGGTCTCTCCGAAACGTATGGTTCTAATCTAAATACACACGACATTAGCCAAAAAAAACATGAATTATTTATATAAAATGTATATCCTTACAGTAAATTTTAAAAATCCAAATACTTGCATAGAATGTTTCAAACAGAACATATTGCATCTAGGCTTTGTCATTGGAGTTGCGATGAACTGTGACGAAATTACTGATTAACATCAATAGAGGGAATTACCGCAGCAGTGGCTACGATGGCTAAAGTGCAGCGTTAATTAATGGGGCCAAGCTCTCTTCTGACTCGGTAGACGCAGGGGTTCGAGCCGTCGGCCGTCCTTGAAATGGTTTTCCGTGGTTTCTTATTTTCGACACCAAGCAAATGCTGGGACGGTACCATCTGACAGGCCACGGCCGCTTCCTTATATATCCTTGTCCAGTTGCATTCATCTTCATCCATTCCATCTCTCATCCCGACGCGCAGGCCACCCCCGGGCGTCGACTAGAAAGACCTGCACGCAGCCTCTCAGGAGGTCCCACGACAAAAAAAAGAGATTTCTACGATCGTCATCTACCAAATCCACCCCCCACCCCCTGGCATTATACAGCCCATGAAGGGCCTAGGCCGACCAAGCGACCGCTGCCCAGCTATTTGGCCTGCAGATATTGGGGTGACGCGTGATCAGCGCATTAGGTCCCATCGGCCGATAATCTTGGGTTTCGTGATCGGGGCGCTTCCTCACTGTCAGACAGCTACTCAATTGTCCTCACGAGACTGAGTGCACCCCGTTCCAACCCTCACGTCTGTTTTAAAATCCCTAACGGAGCCGGGAATCGAACCCGGGGCCCCCGGGTGAGAGGCAGGCGCGCTAACCAAAACCAAAATATTAGGCTATTTGTTGCCTTATTCTTGTTGTTCAAATAGCTTCGGAGAGATATTTACAATGGACAAATAAGCTGCCCTTAATAATACTGTTTTATGCAACCCAACTACCGTTGTTATCAGGAAGGTGGATATTCCTCTGCTTGCATTTCGTATGGTACTATTCTACTGCGATTGGTTGGTTGGTTCCTTAGTTTAGGGGCTGCGAAAACGCGGTCATGTAGCTCCGTGTACTTTGGGTGTGTGTAGAATCTGTCGGACAACCGGTGTTAATTGTGATGACTGTGTTAGTGTGTGCTATCTGCTTTCAATTCAAGGACTGCAGGCATTGAATTTTTTTCAAGTAGTTCCTACTTTTGTCGCCAAACGCCACCGTCAAAGACTACTAGTTCAGAACTTCGCTACTATGACAAGGTCCCGCCGGATTTACTTCACCTCCGAAAGAAGGCATCCTGAGGGATTTTTAACGCTCTAAAAAAATCCGACGATTTCGGCCGGGTTTGAACCCGCAATCATGGGCATAGAAGCTCAGCATACTACCAACTACGCCACCGAAGCCGAAGAGATATTTACAATGGCTAATGAACTGTCCCTTATAATATTGGTTTATGCAGCCCAACTAACTTAGGTTTGTTATTAGGAAGGTCGATAATTCTCTGCTGCCTCCCGCATGGTACTAGTACACTGCAAGCTTATCCTGTCACTCGTGAGATATTGTTTTTCAATGAAATGTAGGTTTAACCCCCTTAACACCTCTTTGTAACATGAATATCCAAAAATCCGTCCTTAGTGGACGTTTTCGACATACAACGAATATAACCCCAAAAATTCATGTTTCTAACTTCGTTTTGGCTGCGCGATGAAGAGTGAATATTCAATAATCCTTCCTTAGTGGACGTTTATTTTTCCAGAATTTCACCCCTCCGCATGGGCCCTTTAAATAGGATTTAGGAAAAGCGGTCGAACACCTATTTACTTATATTTTTAGGCGATTTTCGCATATGTCATTTGAGAGATATACGCTCCGTTAGGAAACCTTCAATCCCCATTTCTCACCCCTTTCACCTCATAAAATTACCCTTAGACACATTTTGCTTATTTTTTAATAAGTAGTTTATATGCCTAGTACCGCATCTCCAAATGGAACCTCTCGTGAGATATTGTTATTCAATAAAATGCAGGTTTAGAACCATAATATCCAAAAATCCTTCCTCAGTGGACGTTTTTGACATAAAACGATTATATCCCCAAAATGTCATGATTTTAACTTCAATAGTTTTGGCTGGCGATGATGAGTGAGTGAGTAAGTCAGTCAGTCAGTCAGTCACGACACTTTCTTTTATATAAGAGATTTGAATTGTTTGTAGTTTTGGGGTTAGGAGGATGTGAAACGCTAACATAAGTTATGTCGAAATTTTCAGGTAGTCACAACATTGCAATAGGCACCTTTCTTATGAAATATACGTAAAAAGCGTGTTTATCACTGCTGGGGTTGGTGCTGTATTACAGCCAACTCCACATCAAGGCGCACATTTCTAACTTAAAATGTATTCTGTTACAGCGCTGTTTATTTTGCTTATTAAGTTAAAAATATTCCGAGCTCCGTCTGCAGCGCACGTCATGTCTGCGAGCCATCCTAACGAATTGAAATTAGATATTCAATTTAGACTCGCTCTCGGTAAAAATTCTTGTCGAATTACCTGTCATGCGAGCCCTAATTTGTGGTTGTCAGTCTGCTGGAATAACATTAGCATGTATCTCCTGTTCTTCACGGAAACTTTGACTCGCTTCGATCACACATCCATGTATGGTGCTAGCTAATTGTCTAGGGCGTGGTCTCAGGACATGGCTCTTCCGACTCTCAGATCGCACTTCTCTTGGTATAAAGTGGCTTTTTGGATTTTCGGTCAATTCCCCTGGCACGTGGACATGGCGTATTTGTCGTCATCATTCATTTCTTGCTTAAACCAGGCCTGTCCGGAGGTAACTTGCCAATATTATAATAGTACATTATGCAACGAGCCTAATGGCTTTAATGGCTTCGCTCGATTTATAATTTCCATACGAGTGTCTTAATTAATATTTTAGGCGGCTTCGGTGGCGTAGTCGGTAGCATTCTGAGCTTCTATGCCCAAGGTCGCGGGTTCAAACCCGGCCGAAGCCGTCGGATTTTTAACAGCGTTAAAAATCCCTCAGTATGCCATCCTTCGGAGGGGAAGTAAAGCCGGCGGTCCCATGTCATAGATTTATGGCATGTTAAAGAACCTCCCAATAATTACACCTATGTGAAGCTAAATTGTATAGGTTAGGAATGTAAGCAACGCTCTTAGGTTTCTACGTTCGTTGCCAAAAGCCGACTGCGGTGGCGTCTGGTAGCTAATTTCTGAACTAAGCCTAGTAGTCGTTGACGGTGGCGTTTGGCGGCAAAAGTAGGAACTATTTGAAAAATTCAAAGTTGCAGTCCTTACTTGAATTAAAAAAAAAAAACAGATACACACACTAATACAGCCATCACAATTAACACCTGTTATCAGACAGCTTCTACACACACCCAAAGTACACGGGGCTACATGACCGCGTTGTCGCAGCCCCTAATCTGAGGAACCAACCAACCATTAATATTTTAGGCGAGTTGCATTCGACTGTTTGTGTTAGACGATAATTATAACATTATTATATGTTCTAACATAAATATTCATAAATATCTGTCGAGATTCAGTCACTTGAATTCAGTGATCGGAGTGCAAGCGCTGAGTTTGATATCTGTGCTTTACAAGTTCTCTGACCCACGCATGCACTCTGTATGCTTGGCAATGTAATATGATTACAACCTGGCGTTCTGCAGCAGCATTCATTCAAACTGTCACCGAAGTCTTACGAAAGCAATGCCCTGTGTAGAAATTGCGGTTGGGGATATTATGCTACAGTGCTGTTTCTTTTCTCAAATTCGCCAGTTAATTTACACGAACATATGGGACGGAGCACTTTCCATGTCAGAAATTTATATATGAGGATTCTGTGTTGCAATCTTCTGGACGTAGATTCATAAATTGCTTGCATATTTCATAGTATTTTCCTTTTACCGTAAAGGTTCGTGCTGATTTTGTCTTTGTGTTCAGGATTGTAACTACAATGGTTGATCCGATATCCATTTTGAAGTTTCAAATCATGTAATTAATGCCCGACATGTTGGATTTTGAGCGCATGTGTGAAGCTATCCTTACCTAATTGGTCGAAGAATGAGATCTGATTGGCTGAAGAAACTGTATCAAAATGAAAAGTACTACTTTAATGACCCCCATTATGATACAGTTTTCTGACATATAATATGTATACTTCGACATCGTCGAACATATAGTACATAACCGTGAAAAGACTAAGATAGCTAATGCTCAAGACTCTGTTGTAAGAAGATCCCTGGGTTCGATTCCCAGCTCTGCCAAGAAATTTAATTCAGGTCTGAAGGTGACTACTTGGATGAGTGTACACTTTTTTCTAATAACCTGTGTTATTGCAATGGCTCTAATAAGGAAGGAAGTTTGGAGTTATGCATGGCCGTTAATCATTGCGATCATGTGGCACGGGACCTCCTTATTACGTGGAATCCGAACCACAGGACATGGCATTTCGCTTCGAAAATCTCACATGCATTGCACCACCACACCTCCTTGCAATGGCTGTATTAGTGTGTGTAGTTGTAACTCAGATGCAGATTGGGAAGGAGGCGGCCGTGGCCTTAATTTAGCAATCATCCCAGCATTCGCCTGGAGTACAAGTGGGAAACCACGAAACACCACTTCCAGGATGGCTGAGGTGGGAATCGATCTCGCCTCTTCTCAGTCTTGCCTCACAAGGCTGAGTTACCCCGTTTCAGCCCTCACACCAGAATTAAGTTTCTTGGCAGAGCCGGGAATTAAACCTTGGCCTCCGCATTATTTCTTTATTCGTGGCAGAGGCACCTTCTTTATATGACATATACAGTATACAAAAATATATATGTACATGTGCCGCTCACAAGCGACCGATCGTGACAAATGAGCATTCAAATGAAAGAGAACAGACACTAGCAGTGGTGAGTTGCACTCAAATTTCATAATAGTACATTATGCAACGAGCCTATAATGGCTATAATTAAGACACGAGTATTTTTATAAAACGAGCGTATGCGAGTTTTATAATTTCCATACGAGTGTCTTAATTACCATAATAGGCGAGTTGCATACGACTGTTTATGTTCGACGATAATTATAACTTTATTATGTTTTAACATAAATATTCATAAATATCAGTTGAGAGTCAGCTACGGTACTTGAATTTTGTGATCGCAGAGCGAGCGTTGGGTGTTATATCTCTGTCTTTCAAGATCATTGAACGACCGACGCATGCGCTCTGTGTGCTTGCAATGCCATATGCAGCCAAATGTTTACATCAGCCGTCCCTCAGTAATATTGTCACCAGAGTGACAATGCGCTGTGAAGAAATTAGTGTTGGTGATTTTAAGGTACAGTGCTATTGCTTGTCTCATATTCGCCAGTTTATTTACGCGAACATATGGACGGTGCGTATTCCATGTCGGTAATTTATTATAGTTCGATGTTGTGTTTATGTCCGACATGTTGGATTTTGAGTGCATGCGCGAAGGTATCGTTACCTAATTGGTCAATGAACGAGCTCTGATTGGCTGGAGAAACTGTATCATAATGGAAAACAGTGTTATAATATCATTATGATACAGTTTTCTGACACGTAATAGTGAGGGTCGAACATAAATATCTATAATTTCTTTAAAAAATGATTTTTAAGAAAATGTACGAAGTGCCCGATTTGCAGATACTGTTGCTGTAGGAAAATACGCTCCATAATTGCTGTCCACTTCACAATTTGGCCGCTGTGACGTCTGTTTCATGTCATTTTAACATTCTGAGGTCTGTCCTTTATCATTTTCATGGATTTCAGAAACAGTACATCTAAGGAATGAGCGCTCCAATTGTATAATTTCATAAATATCGAATAACCGGTGAGTGTTACAGCTAATCTGTCAATCAATGGACTCAGCACACAAATGAAACAGTGACAAATTGCATTCTAATTTCATAAATATTATTTTTTTTAAAATAGTGTGCGATTTGCAAATACTCTTGCTGTAGGAAAATACGCGACATCATTGCTGTTCAGTTCACATTTTGGCCATAG
This sequence comes from Meconema thalassinum, assembly GCA_946902985.2. Taxonomy (NCBI): domain Eukaryota; kingdom Metazoa; phylum Arthropoda; class Insecta; order Orthoptera; family Tettigoniidae; genus Meconema; species Meconema thalassinum. The sequence goes on along the minus strand of OX336396.1, from coordinate 298,531,130 downwards.
GTACGCCTGTTTTATGTCCAAACTATTAAACGATAATTCACTTGCAGGTTCGCTGTCAATCAATGGACTCGGCACATAAATGATATTTGGTTGAAATAAAACCATAAAAACCTTTCTCCTTAAGTCTCTCATTATAAACCTATTGGGAAAAGTGTGGTTTATGAACAGGCGAGATTTCTCGCACGGGTTGGCTAGTATACAGGGTCTTTCATATAAAATAAGAGCGCCAAGCGGCGGCTTTGTTAACCGCAGCTGCGGTCACTTTGGCCGAGCTTGTGGCGCGCCAAGGCCCCCTGCTTTAAGCGTGTGTACAATCCTATATGATGCAGCGGCTTTTCTAGCGTGTGTACAATGCTGAAATCTTACTTTAGTTAGTTTGTTAGTTTTTGTTGATGAAACCGAAACCCCTAGGGGAAGGGTGGGCATAGTGGCCACGGCGGGCATAGTTGCCACGGGCTATTTTTCTACTGTACATTGCTGCTACCTGGCTTCAAGCGCCTCAACTACTCCACTAGACCGCCATTAGTGTTGTGTTGAGCCTTGAAGCTGATCAGATTACACTTTTAGAAGTTGTCATCAATTTTGTTGTTTTTCAAGTTGCTGATGTAAGGTAAGTGTATTGCATTAACTATTATAACTAGGTATATGATTCTAGTATGTATTGATGACAGTCATACCTGAAACAAGTGTGATTTAAGCTTTAAATTCATCTTTGAAAGTAATACCTGGTGTAGCTGGTTGGGCCTGCGGAGTCACATTTACATAATGGCGTAGAAAAGGGCAAAGTGGCCACGGCCATGGTCACTTTGCCCGACACTACATATTATATTTCTTAAGTAAAGTATTTATATGGAGCCTAGAACAAACAAAGTTAGTGCTTTTAAATGCGATACATATTGAACGTTTTAAACATCTCCTTGCATGAGCAGGGTGGTAGCGCACTCAGTTAAGCGCCGGCCTTGGGAATTGTGACATGCTGATGGTTCCAGGATCGAGCCCCGCTGAGCTGAGGTGATAAAGAAAGAAGGTATTCAGGAGAAAAGGAAATCAAAAGTGGCAAAACGTGCTTTGTTACTAAAGGCGACAGTAACTCCGATAGTGACGAGAGTGGTACAAATTGCCTTTACTGCCAGGACTTATATTCAAAGTCTAAAATCAATGAAGGGTGGATCAGATGCTCTAGTTGCCTGAAATGGGCACATGAGGATTGTGCTGGGTGCGATGAGGAAGACAATGAATTCATATGTGAAATGTGCAATTAAACAAAAATAGGCTAAATACAATATCCATAAAATGTTTTGAAGCATTTCAACTTTTGTATTTTTATTGTACTCAATAAAAATTTAGAAATTTGTTTTATAAAATGATAGGGACCTTTAAACATGTGTGGAGAATTATAACAATACTTAAATTTGTAAAAAAATATGCTCATAAATTTCTGTTAAATGCTATTGCAGTGTTATTTGTAACATCGGGTATAGTGGCCACCTAGTGGCCATTTTGCCCTTCCCCATAGGGCAAAGTGGCCATTTGGTAGAGGTTTGAAGAAACATTTCTAGTACAAAAAGTAACTAAGATATAGTTAAAATGATTTGTTCAAAAGATACATAACTAAATAAGCTAGAATATGGCCAATTTTCATTTGTTTTTAACAATTTTAACTTATTGAAAACAATGTTTTCCCGTTAGCGTGGCCACTATGCCCACCCTTCCCCTACTTGTGCTCATTTTGTGAGTGATTTATTCGGAGACCGTTCAAGATTCTCGTCAATGTCACCTAGCTCATCCTCTGTTAAAACTGTTCGTGTGCGGCCATGTTTTTTACTGAGCACCGAGCCAGTAGTGTCAAACTTATTTGCAATTACGTAAATCTGTGCTAGTGAAGGTGGCACTTCATCAGGAAATTGCTGAACAAATGTATCACGTACCCGCCGAGCCGACTCGTACATAAAATAAGTTTTACATAAAAAATACGATGTTGCAATGATAACTGTCTCATCATGTTAGCAGTTGAGGTTTAGACTGGCGACTGAGCACCTGCACGCTTATTCAAAGATCAAGTTTGGTAATGTCAATCTGTTATTTTTATACAGTCCATCGGAACTTGAAAAAAAAAACCAGCCCTCGTATGTAATATGCGCTTTCAATACTACAGCAGGAGGCCATGGCGCTTGGCTCTTATTTTATATGAAAGACCCTATATACATATTTACACTCGTATTTAAAAAGAAATAAGGTAAGGAATGCCCTCTAGCAGCTACATGTTAACTGCCCAGTAGCGGGCATTGGGATTGGCTGCAATGAGGTCATCCATAGTGTGCCCATTTAGCAAGAAATATGCCAATCACAGTATACCAGCGTAGCTCAATTCGGGATTTCGGGGCAGTGGTAAGTTCCCCCACTCTGTGACTCACATATTTTGGATTAATTAGAGGATACACTTGCAAAATAACAACAAAATCAACTCCTATTTAAACATATTTAATTCATAAAATTAATGGCGCTACAAACATTTTAACACTTTAATTACTGACCCAAATATCAACTGCTTGTTCCAAATGAACAAGGGATCACAAAATAAAATAAACAAATATTGAATTCAAAACCTGTGGTTTCCACATAAACCAACAATTCTTACTTAGTCTCACTTCCATAAAGCACTAACATTAAGTTTACAAAACTCCGAGCTCGTTGGCTCCATGCATTTACATTATTACAGTGTCATTCTTGTACACCTCAAACATTAGCTTTTATATTTTCTTATTTCTCAAGGACAAATATATAATCATATTTAAAATATACTTTAATTATCTAACTCAATGTTTTTAGGGCATGTCCACACATTCAGTTGTTATCATCTCTCTTTATTTCACAAACATATTAAGGTAATCAGAAAATCAATTGTGTACTCCAGAGCGTGAAGGTACTTGACACAGTCAAAAAACTATAGTTACTCCCGAACTCAGTTGCCTTCAATCAACTCGTGGAATCCCACGTCCATACATTATTACAATAGGGATTGTTATTTATCTCTTATGTCTTAATAGACCATTATCATATAAGAAACTACGATCTGAACCGGCAAACGAAATATCCATCTTTAGGGACCTCGGTTCAACGCCCGGGTCGTTTACAACTTTAAACACTCCTGGTGTATTCATTTCTCTTTTACAACAGCTTACGAGACGGTCTCTGTTCCATCTCGCTTTAAGAAAGCTAGTCTCTACTACAAGGGGTGCGATTTATGACCTGTTAGGGTGGTGGAGACATCCCGTCTGACCCAACATTTTAGTAGCTTATTTTCAAGGCTTTCAAAACAAACCTTTCCATTCTATACAGTTCTGAGGAGACCAGGCTTTATTGTACCGTAACATTCAAACAACTATTCTTTGGTTCAAAGACCATTTTCATATCCTTGGCATTTATTAATTATGAGAGGGTCCTCATTGATTGGGAAGATTAAATACACATACGACGACGGAGAATTTCAGGGGCTTTTATCATAAGAAGATCCTGCATTCGAATCTCTTCAGGTGCCTCGGGAACTAATCCCGTACAGAGGACTTATTTCAAAATGCGATTTAGAGTCGGCCGTGGCCCATATGACATACGCTCAATAATACCATATATTAGCTCCCTTTTTAAATACATACACAATGCCTCGTGATACCATGTCACAAATAGAGGACTTACACAATTATCAATTCACTGCAATCAACTACCCTCCATAAGTAATGTACCAAGTATTTCAACCACTACGCGTTCCTAGCGTGACACTTTAATATTATATTTGCGCTCATTATGCGCTATGCATTATTTTAAGCCGAAAATGTCTTCCCAAGAACTGATAAATCTCTTTAGTAACAATTCATATTACTTTAATTCACATATTAATCTTTCCATGGTCGATAAATCGCTCCCTGTTTGAAAATATTCTATTGAACCTCATTTCTTACACATACGTTAAGGCTTAACGTTCTTATGTTCATATCAATTTATTTGATTTTTATTTAACATTTCCATATTTAATTATTATTATTATTCTTTATTCTTTATACAAGCTCAAAAGCTATTTCTTTCATATCTCAACTTATACTTTATTTCAATGTCTTTCATGATTCATAAATGATATTTCGCTTGCTCTTTTGACATTTGTTAAATACATTAACCCTTTATTCACATATTTCCTATACTGGATTTATTCTTTACATAATTATTCATAATTTCTCTATTTATTTTATTATTATTGTTCAGACCGTGTTCTTGATTATTCAGTATTTATTCATTAAAACACATCCCTTTCACTCCAAAAACTCTGGTGGGTTTTGTACACAATCAATTTCTGACACCAAAATAAACATGAATTTTGTACTTACATATTTTCCAGATCATCCCTGATCTTAAATCTGGTGTGGTGTTTCATTTTTGGGCCCACTTCGAACTTCTTACACCATATTAAAGGTATTCATCTTACGTATAAACACAAATAAACATATATCTAAAACACTTAATATTGACGACATTTTTATATACTGGTGTGTCCCTTTTGAACACATAATAACACTAAAAATATTATCTAACACACAATCTTGATTATTTTACACTTCACAATTTCTCGATCACTAGGCCGTATTTCTGAGCCTAATCACACGTGATCTTCTCAAATTCCCGTTTCCAAGGGTGAAATTTATTCGATGTCGGCTTCCTATTCTGAAGAATGCGAAAGTCCCGAAACATCTACTGTTCCCTGGAGTTCAATTCTGCTATTCCTATCCTGGATAACTGGATATTTATCTAGCTTGAACGGCTTCTCTGTAGATCTGTCTATTGATCCTAACGAAAGTCTATATGGATCGAGGTCTCCTCTAAGACCTATAGAATTAGTTTCTAGCAGCTAGCACTTCTCGATTTTAGTACTATTAGAATTGTTCGCCTGCTATCTGGAGCTAATATTTATAGTCTCCTATCCTCTTTATTTGAACTGTTTTAACACTTCTACGTTCGAACCTTATTCTGTTCTTACCCCTTTTAGGTTTCTTCAATTTAAATAACAGTTTATCTGTCTGGTACGATACTTCCGTACGTTATGATCTGTTCGTTCGTACATATAACGACCTATCGCCTTTAAGTCCGACGTTCGCAGCCTGCTCTGACTATATCTTGCGAATTTTCACTTTAACTTGTATACAGTCGGGCCTAAATCCTATAATTAGGATTTTCCTAATACTTCACTGCGGCGATACTTTAAAATTTCGCCTTAAATGCTCCTAATGGAGGCAAGCAAGTCGTTACCACTGTGACGCCTGTGGCTATCGGATCTTCCTTCGGCGGTGTGAAACAGCGTTTTCTCCCCTCAAGGAGTACTGGTAGCTGTTATCGATGTAACGCAGAGTTACGTCCCCTCACGGACTGTCGGAATGATTACTTCTACGTCGTGGAGCAGCACTTCCCCTCACGGAATGCTCTTAGGACTGCATACGATATGACACAGTGACGTGCCCTCTGGCTGTCTGAATACTGCATTCAATGTTGATCGTGACACAATGTCATGCCCGCAGGCTGATAATAACTGCTTTCGTTGTGATGTGATATAACACCTCCCCTCACGGAGTCTGTCGTGAACTGCATGCGATGTGACGTGATACAGCGTTACGCCCCCTCACGGGCTCTCAGAATAACTGCTTTCGTTGCTTATACTTGTTGCGCAGTATGACCTCCCCTGAGGTTCATACGTTTGAAGACTTTGATGCAGCACCTCCGGTCACGGAGTGCTCGTTGTAACTGCATTCGGTGTGATACAGCGTTACGCCCCCTCACGGGCTCTCAGAATAACTGCATGATTGGCTTGGAAACGCCCGAAGCTTTATACTGTTTTACTACAAAAAAATAAGACTCAAGCCTTTCCTGTGGTCAACTTCTAAAATAATGGTGCCACAAATATAAAAATTATACCTTCCGAAAGCTCGTCTTCTCAATGTCAAATGATCTTATTGCACCTAAGAATCGATCGTGCAATTTGGAGATATTAATTAATTTCTCGTCCTCAATTGTGTGGGAGTTGCATTCCTTTTGGTCTCTCCCCTCCACAGAGGCTTAGGTAATTCACCGATGACGTCGTCTTACGTCGGCAGTTTATTTCTGCACAATTATTACATGGTTTCTCTATACTGAAAAATCTCTCCTTCAAAATGATTCACTGTACTGTGCTTGTTTACTCATTATTATGCTCGTAAACGTGTTAATTTTAATTATTCCTCTTCTGGTGCATATGCGACGTTGTCAATTTCCAGCCACGTCAGCTTGAATTCCGATTCAGGCTTCTCTTTCTATCACGGTGGAAGATTCCACTCAGTTATTAATACTCGTGACCAGCCCTCTCTGGCATGTCGAGTGGGGTGATCTCATCTAAGGAACATCTGTCCCTAGTCGCTTGCACCATGTTAAGCTATATTCCTGGCTTAAAATCTCTCTCCGTTCCTTTAAGAAACTATACTTTTCTTTCATTTCTTCCTTAAGGACATTGGTTCGACCGTCATGGACCCTATGGCCCAAGGGTTCATCTCTCCCCTCCTTAGGTAAATAAATTTTCGAAAATTTTGAGGAAATTTATTTCAATTTAATTTGTATTACTCTATCCGTCGAATCCATCATAACGTCATCCGTATTTACTGTTGTTTTTACTTCTTTTAAGTCGTATCCGGTAATTGTGTAGGTCGGGTATGCTCTGTCCCTACCCTTTCTTTCTTTCTTTATTTGTCTGGACTTTAAGTTCCCAGAACCTCATTCTCCCTTACGGGTTTGGTCTATCCCTACCCGTTTCCTTATTTCATCATTTTCTTTTCTTAAATTGGAATTTTCTTCTTCAATAAATTCAATTATTTCTTTAATTTCCCAATATACTTTCTCCAATTCGCATTCGCACTCGAATGCTTGAGCTCTATTTTCTATTTCTTCCTTAATCTTATTTATGTCAAAAGCGGATTCATCTCTAAATGTTTCCATGACCAGGGCTTGTTCATTTTCTTCATCAAAATCTTCGGGAGGGTAATATAATTTCAAATTTGCTGAATTCATGGTCAATTCGTGATCCGTTTCACAGTGCCGAATTCTATATGCGTTATTCCTCAAATCTCTGATTATCTGATATGGTCCGTGGTACATTTTCTGGAACTTCTTGTACACACGGTTCCCTGGATCCGAAATGGCTGGTCTTTTCACTAACACCATTTCTCCTGCTAATAATGGTCGATGATACCTCTTATGCCTATTTCTTCTCTGCCTCCTGTCGGCTTGAGCTTTTAGATGCTCAAAGGCTCTCCTAATTCGTACATCTCTTCCCGGTTGAGCGTCTGCTGGCCTAGGAATTACCAGACTCCAAGGTCTTTCTGGTTGCTCATTCCGATGTAACGTTATGGGTATCTCTCCTGTGGATTCATGGATTGTATTATTTATACAAAATTCAATAATATCCAAAATATCTATCCACTTCCAATTTTCTTCGGCACAGTATATTCTACAATACTTGGCCGTTTCTCTCATAACTCTCTCTACAGGGTTTGCCTCAGGATGGCGAATACTTGACAAAATTTGACGTATTCCAAGTCTTTCTAATTCTCGTCTGAACTCTACACTGGTGAAACAACTGCCGTGATCCGACAACAAATTCTCAGGTTTCCCCAGAATCGGTATCACTTTTTCTTTAAGTCGTTTTAACACCTGTTTGGTACTAGTCTTCTGTATGGGAGCAAGGACAACCATTTTAGTGAAGACATCCATAGCCACCATTATGTGTCGATTTCCTCTTCTCGCCTTTGGCAAAGGTCCAAAATTATCGATAGATATGATTTGGCCGGGCCTTTCAGGCAACAATGGTATAGGCTTCTGTCTCATCAGAAATGCATTAGGTTTAATCCTTTGACATAGATCACATGTCTTTAGCGTGTCCCTTACAGTTTCTCTCAGTCTCGGCCATATAAATGCTTCTTTCAGCATCGAGACTGTTTTGTCGACTCCCATATGTCCGAACGATCTATGGGCTAACCATACTATTTTCCTCTGCAAAATTGCAGGTACAACAATCCTTAATTTCGTATGGTCAGAGTCCACAAACTTATATAATAACCCATTATAAAACGTGTAGTCTTGTGCTATCTTCTCAGCTTCCGTGTATGCTGGTGTTCCTCTTATCAAGCTTCCCTCAAGGAATGATATGAGCATGTTCATCCATGGATCCTCCCGTTGCCTTTGACTAATGCTTCTTAACTCATTAAGAGTACGCTGATCCCTGTCTTCCAAATCTATAGCCATTACTTCCTCTTCTATGGACTCTGGCTGTCTACTTAAGTAGTCTGGAACTATGTTTTCCTTTCCTGGGCAGTACTCTATCTTGACATCAAATTGTTGAATATATAAAGCCCAACGCATCAACCTTTGACTGGATAAATCCGTCTTCATCAAAAAGGTTAAGGCTTTATGATCCGTCCTTAGAATGACCTGAAACCCATATACGATCTTCCGCCAATATTGCAACGCGTGCAATATCGCTAACAGCTCGATTTCGCTGATCGTATAATTTTTCTCGTGTGGTTTCAGTCTCCTACTTGTGAAAGCTAGATAATTCTTCTTATCAGGGTTTTCCGGGTTCTCCTGATATAGCATTGCCCCTATTCCAATCTGGGATGCATCTGTCTGAATGATAAATCTCTGATTAAAATCAGGATATCCTAGCTTCACGTAATTTAAGAGCATTTCCTTGGCCTCCACGAATGCTTTTTCTGCTTCCTCCGTCCATTTCCACTTGCCCCCCTTCTTCAGAAGGTCCTGTAGTGGTGCCACAGTTTTGGTGTATGATGGACAATGTCCTGAGAAGAACCCAATCAATCCCAAAAACTGGCGAACGTTCTTCACTTTCAAAGGCCTTGGAAAATCCCTTATCGATTCCAATTTGCATGGATTTGGTTTAACGCCATCCTTGTCAATCACATGCCCTAAAAATGTCACTTGCCTTTGACAGAAGTTCGACTTCTTTAAATTTATCTTAAAATTTGCCCTTCTTAGGTCTTCTAATAATTTCTTCAAATTTTCTAAATGTTCCTCAATGTTCTCCGAGGTAAGCAAAATGTCATCTACGTATCGGATAGTGCACTCTTTCACTTCCTCTGACAGGTTTCGATCCAGCGCTCTTATTAATGCGGATCCTGCAGTCTTTAATCCAAACGGACATCTTCTAAAGCAGTATGTTTGTTGATCGAACTGAAATCCAGTCAACAAGCTGGTTTTCTCTTCCAGTTCGAGATGATGATACGAAGAAGTCATGTCAATATTTGTAAAAATCTTCTTGCCTTTAAACTTCCTCAGTATTTCTTTTATGGGTGGTGCCGAATCATTTTCTGGTATAATTTTTGCATTTAGATTTCTGGCATCTAAACACACCCTTACTGAGCCATCCGGTTTACTCACAATCACTAATGGACTAACATATGGTGTCGCCATCTTTTCTATAACACCTGCATTCATCATCTCCTGCAGTGTTTTCTTGGTTTGTGGGTAATGTTTTTCCGCAACCGGGTATGGTTTTTGTTTGAACGGTGCCCAATCGTTGACTTGGAACGCGTATTTAAAATTTTCAATCTTCCCTGGCTTGGAATCAAATACGTCCCTATAATCCAATAATAATTTCTTTAACTGTTCCTTAATCTCGAGGCTGACTTTAGCTTCCTCCACTTTTCCTGACAGGTTGGTCTCGAACTCATTTTCCACATTATCTTCGAGTTCTATGTTGAGGACTTCAAATATCTTTTCTATGTCCTTATAATCTTCCTCAATCACTTCTTCCATATGCCATACCTGTTCTGCTATTTTCGCATCCTGTTCCTGTAGGTTAATGTTTTGTTCATCCACATCCTCTCTTTGAATTCTAATGCAGTTTTGCGCTAGGTCTATAATGACCTTGTTCTCACGGATAAAATCAATACCTAATATGACATTATAAGGTAATTGATTTACCAGCAAAAAGCACTGCGAAATTTCAGCGTTACCCATGATTAAATCAATGTATACCTGAAATTTACATGTCAAAGATTTTTCAGGGATAATTCCCTTAATCTTTACACTTGATGTGGGAATCTTTAGTACTCGGCCCCTTGTTTCCAATTCATTTAAAAGGGTTTGTGTAATTAAACTTATTGTGGATCCAGTATCAATCAATGCTCTGACCAGTAATCCTTCTATCCTAAGCATAATTATAGGTAGTTCTCTTTTAACAGGTGGGATTCCTTCCACATCCTCGTTAATTAGTTCATCTGGTCTAGCTATCCAATTTACAATTTCTACTTCCTCCCAGCTCCTGGTATGTTTCCACTTTTGACAATTTAAATTTGGAGTTTTTTTTTATCCTGAGGGCTCCCTTTTCCCTCATTCTTCAACTGAGCTTGTAGTTCCAAGCTTTGAGCTCCGTCTAGTCGGTCGGGTGATTTCCTGTTCTTGATTGCCTCACTCCAACGGACTTTTTGCCTATCAGGTTCATCTAGTCTTTCGTTCATATAACGAAGACTCTCCTGATATCTTTCTTCTATTTCGGCCCGATATTCATCATCCCTATCGTCTGGCCTTACATTCCTCCTGGGATAATTCTCCCATTTCTTTCTATTGTCCGGCCTTTGCTGGTTATTGTTATAGGGTCGGCTTTCCTGTTGCCTATAACCCGTCGTTCTAGGATTTCTTCCTCGATATCCTCCCCGGTAATATGGCTGTATCCTTCTAGGCTCCTGGTGCCCATACTCTCGATCTCGTCCTTGAGTATCCGTACTAGTGGACTGATTCCTGGTCGCTGGTTTTTCTCCAGTTTCATGACTGCTGGCCATGTGTACTTGCTCAGTTTGTCTCTGATGCCGAGGTGTTACATGCGAAGTCGTCATATCTAACTGACGTAATACGCTTTCCACTTCCACAGCACTTCTGGCTTTGGATGAGATTAGCAGCCTCTGAATCTCATATGGAAGCTGTCTTGCAATGGCGGCACACAGGTCGTTTTCTGCCGGAGCAATATCCAGTTCGCGGAATTTACACAGCTGAGCGGTGAAAAATTCCGAGTATTTAGTCGGTGCATTGGTGCTGTACTTCCTAGAGTACAGATCTAGCCTTAAGTTTTCTTGGACATCTGCTGCCCAATATCGCTTTAAAAATGCTTCCCTAAAGCCTTCCACCGTATCAAAAGTGTATCTAAAGCTTCTGAACCAGGTGAGACAATCACCTGCCAACAGCTTTTCAATAGCTCTCAGTCTCCGATCCTGAGGAACCTTCATTTCATTTAGATACTCTGCCACTTCTTTGAGCCAGTATTTTGGAGTAATAGACATGTTGTTACCCGTAAACTTTACTGGTCTATCCTCATTGGATTTAATAATGTTTATTATTTGGCCATTTGTCTGATTCGTGTACGGGGTTGACATCGCCATTGGATATCCTGGGATCTTATAAGGGCTCTCCCCTCCTAAGTCCCTCTCCGCATCTGTGCCTTGTTCACGAGAATCTGCCCATCCTGTTTTTGGAAACTCCTCCTGATTTTCGAATTCTAGCTTCCTTTCTCTTCGGGCACTTTCTTCATTTGCCATGAGTTGGATTTCCATTTGACTGTTCTTATGTTCCGTCCTCTCCAATCGGGATCTTAATTCATTCTGAATTCTTTCTTGATTCCTTTTAATCTCTTCCTCTTCCTTTTTGGATTGGAATTTCTCATCCCTGTAACTATCCCTGAATTCCTTTAGTTGTTCTTCTACCTCTTTCTTAAAGATCATGACCCTTTGATCTATAATTTCTGGCTTAACGTCACCTATGGTCTCCAGGCCCTCTCGTATCTCCTTTATTTGCTTCTCCACTTCTTTTCGTCCTTTGACCATATCTATTTTCATTCCTTCAAGCCTTCCCTCAGTCTTCTCTTGACTCTTATATAACTTCATCATTTCATCTTGGACCTGATTAATTTCCTTATTGGTTTTCCTACATGAACCTTTAATGTTCCGATGGTTTCCTGAACCTCAATAATACCCTGACTTATTTCATTTATTTTATGGGTACTTTCCTTACTTTCGTTCTCTCGTTGTTTTCTTTCACTCTGGAGATGCCCCTCGTAGATACCTAATCTTCGATTTATTTCACCCTCATACTTCTTTAAGTTATCATCTACCTGCCCGGTAAACAGCTCAAATTGATCTTTCATATCCCGCGCATCCTTTATATTTTGATTTTTCATCTCAGTTACCTCAGTCTGAACTACACCGATTTTGTCCTCGAGGGTCCCTACTTTCTCCTCAACCCCTTCAAATCTATCTCCTAGCTTATTCACGCTTTGTTTTATTTCATCCCGGGAACTTTCACAAATATTTTTGTTCGATTCTATTTGAGCTTCTAAAATTTTCTGCACACCTTAGATCTGGGTTACAAGTTCCTTTTTACATTCGTCCCCATTTTGTTTACAAGTTGTTTCCAAGCTATTTAATTTAGTTTCTATAGAACCAAATTTATTTTCCATGGAGCTAATTTTACCCTCAATAATTTTAAAATTATCCTGGCATTCCTTTTTGGATTCTATACTATTTTTTTCTATAGTACTTATCTGGGTTCTCAATCCTGCATGAAACGTGTTACTCTCAGTTTGCAATGCCTTTAACTTGTCCCCAAATGTTTTATCCAATAGTTGAAAATTGGACTCTATGTTTCCTTCTAATTTCTCATTTATATTACTTTGTATTTTAGTCTCCATGGCCTCTAGTTTAGTGTTCATGGCTTGACTTTTCAAGAAATTATCACCTATAATCTTCTCCTGAAAGGAATGTAATTCGTTTTCAAATTTCCTTTCTATTATTCCTAGTTTATCTTCCAAAACCCTAGATTGTGCTGAAAAATGATCTGAATTTTCTGTTTTTATACTATTCAATTTGCCCTCTATCTCCGCCTTCAATTCATCGTTCATTTTTACACAGTTAGCCTTGATAGCTTCTAATTTAGTTTCCATGGTATTACTTTTAGCTTCGATATTCTCTAATTTAGTGCCCATATTAGCACTATCAGTTTTTATTGACTCCAAACTTTCATTTATGGATTCGAAAACTATGTTATTTTCCTTCTTTTGGAGACTCAATGTATTATCTATTGTTCCCCATTTATTGTTCATGGTCTCCCACTTCTCATTACTATCGGCTTTTATCGCCTCCAACTTCTCATTACTATCGGCTTTTATCGCCTCCAAAAGTTCCTGCCTCTCTACCCTATTCTCTTTTTTTGCATCTTCCGTACTTTGCGTACTTATTTTTATTATCTCCTCCCTATTCTTTTGGAAATGTTTATCCAAACACTCCTTTAACTCCATCATCGTCACCATCTTTTCTACTATAAAAATACAGTGGGCCACAAATGCCACCACACTAGTACATGCTTGAGAGATGATACTCTGAATCGGTGTGTCCCAATTTCTTTTAAGATATTACTTTGGTACGGGTATTCACTTACAACGTACCCTTTTACTACTTTTATTCAATTTCATAAACCTTTATGGAAGTGTTTAAAATTCAAAATTTCGAAAAACCATTTTTTTTTCAAAAAATGAAAATTTTGATTTTTCGAGAAAAACTCGGGTTTTCCCTAGGAAAACTCAGCCCTGCGTACTGGGCGCCATGTTTACTTTTGCTAGGGGGTTTAATATGATATAATATTCAGGGCTGCTCGGTATGAGTTTCCAGGGACCCATGCGGTCAATTAATATTTTACGTTGTAGCTTTTCCTATCATTACTTTAATTTTACATGATATGACCGACTTAAGTGTTCCTCTAGTTATTAATCCAGCACAGTATTTATATATCCCCCTGTGCCCATTTAGCAAGAAATATGCCAATCACAGTATACCAGCGTAGCTCAATTCGGGATTTCGGGGCAGTGGTAAGTTCCCCCACTCTGTGACTCACATATTTTGGATTAATTAGAGGATACACTTGCAAAATAACAACAAAATCAACTCCTATTTAAACATATTTAATTCATAAAATTAATGGCGCTACAAACATTTTAACACTTTAATTACTGACCCAAATATCAACTGCTTGTTCCAAATGAACAAGGGATCACAAAATAAAATAAACAAATATTGAATTCAAAACCTGTGGTTTCCACATAAACCAACAATTCTTACTTAGTCTCACTTCCATAAAGCACTAACATTAAGTTTACAAAACTCCGAGCTCGTTGGCTCCATGCATTTACATTATTACAGTGTCATTCTTGTACACCTCAAACATTAGCTTTTATATTTTCTTATTTCTCAAGGACAAATATATAATCATATTTAAAATATACTTTAATTATCTAACTCAATGTTTTTAGGGCATGTCCACACATTCAGTTGTTATCATCTCTCTTTATTTCACAAACATATTAAGGTAATCAGAAAATCAATTGTGTACTCCAGAGCGTGAAGGTACTTGACACAGTCAAAAAACTATAGTTACTCCCGAACTCAGTTGCCTTCAATCAACTCGTGGAATCCCACGTCCATACATTATTACAATAGGGATTGTTATTTATCTCTTATGTCTTAATAGACCATTATCATATAAGAAACTACGATCTGAACCGGCAAACGAAATATCCATCTTTAGGGACCTCGGTTCAACGCCCGGGTCGTTTACAACTTTAAACACTCCTGGTGTATTCATTTCTCTTTTACAACAGCTTACGAGACGGTCTCTGTTCCATCTCGCTTTAAGAAAGCTAGTCTCTACTACAAGGGGTGCGATTTATGACCTGTTAGGGTGGTGGAGACATCCCGTCTGACCCAACATTTTAGTAGCTTATTTTCAAGGCTTTCAAAACAAACCTTTCCATTCTATACAGTTCTGAGGAGACCAGGCTTTATTGTACCGTAACATTCAAACAACTATTCTTTGGTTCAAAGACCATTTTCATATCCTTGGCATTTATTAATTATGAGAGGGTCCTCATTGATTGGGAAGATTAAATACACATACGACGACGGAGAATTTCAGGGGCTTTTATCATAAGAAGATCCTGCATTCGAATCTCTTCAGGTGCCTCGGGAACTAATCCCGTACAGAGGACTTATTTCAAAATGCGATTTAGAGTCGGCCGTGGCCCATATGACATACGCTCAATAATACCATATATTAGCTCCCTTTTTAAATACATACACAATGCCTCGTGATACCATGTCACAAATAGAGGACTTACACAATTATCAATTCACTGCAATCAACTACCCTCCATAAGTAATGTACCAAGTATTTCAACCACTACGCGTTCCTAGCGTGACACTTTAATATTATATTTGCGCTCATTATGCGCTATGCATTATTTTAAGCCGAAAATGTCTTCCCAAGAACTGATAAATCTCTTTAGTAACAATTCATATTATTTTAATTCACATATTAATCTTTCCATGGTCGATAAATCGCTCCCTGTTTGAAAATATTCTATTGAACCTCATTTCTTACACATACGTTAAGGCTTAACGTTCTTATGTTCATATCAATTTATTTGATTTTTATTTAACATTTCCATATTTAATTATTATTATTATTCTTTATTCTTTATACAAGCTCAAAAGCTATTTCTTTCATATCTCAACTTATACTTTATTTCAATGTCTTTCATGATTCATAAATGATATTTCGCTTGCTCTTTTGACATTTGTTAAATACATTAACCCTTTATTCACATATTTCCTATACTGGATTTATTCTTTACATAATTATTCATAATTTCTCTATTTATTTTATTATTATTGTTCAGACCGTGTTCTTGATTATTCAGTATTTATTCATTAAAACACATCCCTTTCACTCCAAAAACTCTGGTGGGTTTTGTACACAATCAATTTCTGACACCAAAATAAACATGAATTTTGTACTTACATATTTTCCAGATCATCCCTGATCTTAAATCTGGTGTGGTGTTTCATTTTTGGGCCCACTTCGAACTTCTTACACCATATTAAAGGTATTCATCTTACGTATAAACACAAATAAACATATATCTAAAACACTTAATATTGACGACATTTTTATATACTGGTGTGTCCCTTTTGAACACATAATAACACTAAAAATATTATCTAACACACAATCTTGATTATTTTACACTTCACAATTTCTCGATCACTAGGCCGTATTTCTGAGCCTAATCACACGTGATCTTCTCAAATTCCCGTTTCCAAGGGTGAAATTTATTCGATGTCGGCTTCCTATTCTGAAGAATGCGAAAGTCCCGAAACATCTACTGTTCCCTGGAGTTCAATTCTGCTATTCCTATCCTGGATAACTGGATATTTATCTAGCTTGAACGGCTTCTCTGTAGATCTGTCTATTGATCCTAACGAAAGTCTATATGGATCGAGGTCTCCTCTAAGACCTATAGAATTAGTTTCTAGCAGCTAGCACTTCTCGATTTTAGTACTATTAGAATTGTTCGCCTGCTATCTGGAGCTAATATTTATAGTCTCCTATCCTCTTTATTTGAACTGTTTTAACACTTCTACGTTCGAACCTTATTCTGTTCTTACCCCTTTTAGGTTTCTTCAATTTAAATAACAGTTTATCTGTCTGGTACGATACTTCCGTACGTTATGATCTGTTCGTTCGTACATATAACGACCTATCGCCTTTAAGTCCGACGTTCGCAGCCTGCTCTGACTATATCTTGCGAATTTTCACTTTAACTTGTATACAGTCGGGCCTAAATCCTATAATTAGGATTTTCCTAATACTTCACTGCGGCGATACTTTAAAATTTCGCCTTAAATGCTCCTAATGGAGGCAAGCAAGTCGTTACCACTGTGACGCCTGTGGCTATCGGATCTTCCTTCGGCGGTGTGAAACAGCGTTTTCTCCCCTCAAGGAGTACTGGTAGCTGTTATCGATGTAACGCAGAGTTACGTCCCCTCACGGACTGTCGGAATGATTACTTCTACGTCGTGGAGCAGCACTTCCCCTCACGGAATGCTCTTAGGACTGCATACGATATGACACAGTGACGTGCCCTCTGGCTGTCTGAATACTGCATTCAATGTTGATCGTGACACAATGTCATGCCCGCAGGCTGATAATAACTGCTTTCGTTGTGATGTGATATAACACCTCCCCTCACGGAGTCTGTCGTGAACTGCATGCGATGTGACGTGATACAGCGTTACGCCCCCTCACGGGCTCTCAGAATAACTGCTTTCGTTGCTTATACTTGTTGCGCAGTATGACCTCCCCTGAGGTTCATACGTTTGAAGACTTTGATGCAGCACCTCCGGTCACGGAGTGCTCGTTGTAACTGCATTCGGTGTGATACAGCGTTACGCCCCCTCACGGGTTCTCAGAATAACTGCATGATTGGCTTGGAAACGCCCGAAGCTTTATACTGTTTTACTACAAAAAAATAAGACTCAAGCCTTTCCTGTGGTCAACTTCTAAAATAATGGTGCCACAAATATAAAAATTATACCTTCCGAAAGCTCGTCTTCTCAATGTCAAATGATCTTATTGCACCTAAGAATCGATCGTGCAATTTGGAGATATTAATTAATTTCTCGTCCTCAATTGTGTGGGAGTTGCATTCCTTTTGGTCTCTCCCCTCCACAGAGGCTTAGGTAATTCACCGATGACGTCGTCTTACGTCGGCAGTTTATTTCTGCACAATTATTACATGGTTTCTCTATACTGAAAAATCTCTCCTTCAAAATGATTCACTGTACTGTGCTTGTTTACTCATTATTATGCTCGTAAACGTGTTAATTTTAATTATTCCTCTTCTGGTGCATATGCGACGTTGTCAATTTCCAGCCACGTCAGCTTGAATTCCGATTCAGGCTTCTCTTTCTATCACGGTGGAAGATTCCACTCAGTTATTAATACTCGTGACCAGCCCTCTCTGGCATGTCGAGTGGGGTGATCTCATCTAAGGAACATCTGTCCCTAGTCGCTTGCACCATGTTAAGCTATATTCCTGGCTTAAAATCTCTCTCCGTTCCTTTAAGAAACTATACTTTTCTTTCATTTCTTCCTTAAGGACATTGGTTCGACCGTCATGGACCCTATGGCCCAAGGGTTCAATAGTACAAGTTGAAGGGCACAAGGAGCAATGATAAACATGCTGTATCGTCGGTTGCTCTCCACAATCACAGAGGGAGATATATTTTGGATGAAAAACCTCACATACAACCTTAGTTCTAGCGACATCGGTGGCGTAGTTGGTGGCATGCTGAACTGCTGTGACCCAGATAGCGATTTCAAACCCGGCCGAAGTCATCGGATTTTCTTTTATTTTTTAAATTTATTTATTTATTTAGTCAATTTACCCGCTAAGTTGGTGGGTCCCACGGACTCAGCGAGGGAACTCACCACTACCGCCTCTATGGGCAGTGTCCTGGAGATTGGAACATCTGGTCGGGATGGATACAACTGGGGAGGTGTGATCAGCACTTCGCCCAAGCGTCCTCACCTGCAACGCGAACAGGGGCCTCATGAGTGATGGGAAGGGATGGAAGACTGGGATGGATAGGCTAGGAAGAGGGAAGGAGGCGGTTGTGGCCTTACAGAAGATACCATACCGGCATTTGCCCGAAGACGAAGTGGGAAACCACGGATAACCACTTCGAGGATGGCTGAGGTGGGAATCGAACCCCCTCAACTCATTTGGACCACCCGAGGCTGAGTAGACCCCGTTCCAGTCCTCGTACCACTTTTCAAATTTCGTGGCAGAGCCGGGAATCGAACTGGACCTCCGGGGCGGCAGCTAACCATGCTGACCGCTACGCTACGGAATCGGATTTTTTAAGAGCGTTACAATCCTTCAGTATGCCTTCCTTCAGCAGGGCATTTATGGCATGTAAAAGATCTTTCCACTAACTAAACTTGTGTGAAGCTAAATTCCTAGGTTAGATTTCGTTGAAACGCTCTATCGTAGTTCCAACGTTCACCATTGGGTGTCAGTGACATCTGGTAGCGAATGTTGGAACTACTTGAAATTGAACGGAACTTGTAGCTCACCCGATGGGTGTCCACTTGAAGCAGCTACAGCCTTTGGCGAGCCGAACGTGTCCTCGGACACTCCCGGCACTAAAAGCCATACGATAAATAATTAAATAAATAATAATAATAATCCTTAGTTCTTCCAACTACTGTACGATGCCAATTGAGGGCTTCCCATGTTGACTAGTCTTTCTTGTGGCCACATGGGAGACTTTCCTATGGATCCATCCAGTTAGAGAAATGTTCAGTCTTTCTTTCCACAGTCAGGCTCTTGCAGTTTCTGATTTCCCTTCGAAGTTGACAGATGAATGGAGGAAGCTCTTCCTAGATTTCAACCATGTTGGAGGTGGAAGGTAACTGTAAAGGTGATGGGCTTCTGATGTTGATACTAGGAGTCCTTCCCTGTTTTGGGGCATAGTTGCACAGCGGTCAAGCTGTTGGCCTCTCGCCAAGGTAGACTGGGTTCCATTCCCGGTCAATGATATTTTTGAAGTGAAATGCCATGTCCTGTGGTTCGGATTCCACGTAAAAAGGAGTTCCCGTGGCTCATATTCACAAGATTCACGGTCACGTAAAACTACAATGTTCTTCCTTGTTTCCCTGTTCGCTGCTACTTCCCTACGGATCACACCAGGAGCACTACCAGCTAAATACTGACAGCAGTCGTTACGCTCGCTAAAGCGCAGCGTTAAGGCCATGGGGCCAAGCTCTCTGCTGACTCGGTAGACGCATGGGTTCGAGCCCCACATTCGGCCGTCCTTGAAATGGTTCTCTGTGGTTTCCCATTTTCAACACCAGTCAAATGCTGGGACGGTACCTTCTGGCAGGCCACGGCCGCTTCCTTCCACATCCTTGCCCAGTTTCATTCATCTCCATGAATTCCGTCTGTCATGCCGATGTGCAGGTCACCCACGGGTGTCGCCTTGAAAGACCTGCACGTGGCCTCTCAGGAGGTCACACGACAAACAGAACAAAATAACCAGCTAAATAGTGAGTCTTTTGGACGGGGGTGGGTTTCAGACAGCCAGTTATGAAGTACCTTAATTGTTTGTATAATGGCCTCCGCGGTGATCACCAGCATGTGCAACTCTATCTAGGGATTGTAAATAACGAATGATCGTAGGTTTGAGCTGAAAAACACACAGGTCACGCCACAATTCGGACCCGCAAAATACATTGTCATTTTGGAGTGTAACGTAACGCACTCGGCTAAGATGATGGTTTAAAATATACCTGCTAATTGTTGTTTTAAGGGGCCTAACATCTAGGTTATCGAACCCTAGAAGAGGAAATGGAAAACAAGAATAAGAATAAGGGAAACAAAAGACAGGAGGAAAGGAAATGACCTCAACCCTCGAAGAATGAGAATTAAGGGGCTTGGAAGAAAGGAGAGCGAGGAAAGGTTGACAGGAAAGGTAAAAAGGAGAAGGACCGCCCCAAAGGCAATGGAAGGAGAAAAACCGGAACCAGCTCAGAAAGCCCTCAAGGCCGCCAACTGCAGAACTCACCAGACGTGAGCCCCTGAGGGCGTAGCACATTCCAGGGTGCACCATAAGTGGTGGGGCTACACACATGCTGCCTCCTTGAGGACCTTGAGCAGAAGGCAGGAGATACAATGAAAAGTAAACTAGAGGTCTGACCCCTCGAAGAATGAGGATCAGAAAAGATGAGACAAGGACCAATTAAGGCGGGAAAGTAAAAGACTCCCTAGGCGTCGGATACCCTAGTACCATCGGGGTCGGAAGAGAACAAGAGTTGACCAAGAGACGTCGACAGGAAATACATCAGAGAGGAGGCCGGGACAAGTAAGTGGAAGAAATGCCGGACTCAGCTTGGGTCCCATGGTCGCCAACCTACTTCCCACTAGATGTAATCCCCTAGGGGTGGTGGGGAGGTGGTGTTCAAAATATAAGATTAAAACGAATTGTGTATGTCCTGCCCTCAAAAATACGTGATGAATCTGGGTGATGTGGAGGGGAGAGTGATTCTGAATACCTGGTGAGGATTAGATTAAGTCGGAAGCAGATAACAGACTGGCAGGTGACAAGTCAGATAAACACGGGCGAGCTGCGAGTGACACGCGGGTCAACAGAGGCTACCCTAAGGGGCTATCGATTCTTGGGCGGTGCATTAGATAACTCCCTATTACACAAATATTTTGTATTATCAGAGTTTAGGAGAGTCAAATCCACAATTCTAAAGTTTCATCGTGCATTCGTAAGTCTATTCTTAAATTACATTTCTACAGAAAATGCATCTGTTTACTTCAAATATAGTTGGTTGGTTACTCAGTTTAGGGGCTGCGACAACGCGGTCATGTAGCCCCGTGTACTTTGGGTGTGTTTAGAATTTGTCTGATAACCAGTGTTAATTGTGATGGCTGTATTAGTGTGTGTAATCTGTGATTCAGGTATAAAAATTGCAGTCAATCAATTTTTCAAGTAGTTTCTACTTTTGCTACCAAATGCTACGGTCCACGACTCCTATACAAAAGTAGCTACTAGATGCCATCCAGCCAACCAGCATCTGGCGACGTTGGAACTTAAGAGCAATAATCAAATCTAACCTAAAAATTTTGCTTCACACAATTGAAGTTAGTGGAAGGTTCTTTAACATGCCATGGGACCGCGGGCTTTACTTCCCCTCCGAAGGAAGGCATACTGAGGGATTTTTAATGCCCTTAAATAACCCAACGACTTCGGCCGGGTTTGAACCCGCGATCTTGGTCATAGAAGGTCAGCAAGCTACCAACTACGCCACCAAGACTAACAACTATTTTACTGAAAATTGAATTATGATTCACAATTTGTTTTTCCTTCAGTTCTAAACATACCAGGGCAACAGTTTTACTATAGAGGCTCAAGATCTGTTACAACAATATATGTGTAAAATCTCTTGAATGATTGTCTAGTAGTTTATGAGGAAATGGTACACGAAGATAACAATTATTTTTTAAAATGTTTAAGTCTTTCTCTGAAAATTGCTACAGTTTGTTTGACAATCACAAGATACAGCAAACTGAAACCTTGTACAATAATGGTGGAAGTGTTCTTTACCTTTCAGGAAAACTTTAATCCTAGAATACTAACGTTATTCGATCTAATTGCTGCTTAGTACTAATAATACGTTAAATGTACGTACATTACGCATTTTGTGCTATGGCACCAATTAGTTAAATGATTGAAATCTATACCAATATAATAAAGCTGAAGAGTTTGTGTGTTTGTGTGTTTATGTGTTTAAACGCGCTAAACTCTGGAACTACCAGTCCGATTCAAGATATTTTTATATGATAGCCAGATTCAAGAAGAATAGTTTAGGCTATGTAGTATTAGGCTACACCTCTCAGGTAAACTTACAGATTGATTTTTGTTCAGTAAGTCGGTAGAACAAGCGCTCCCGAACAGCTCTATCCGCATGCGCTGGCGTTATAGTTACTGATACGTACACCGTTTCACCGATCTGAACCAAAATTTGTATACTTGCCCTTTGGAACCCTGCGAGAAACACTGTCTACGTGAAATTTATGACAGACCATTCCTTTCCCTGCATTTAGGCCCTTTGACACAAATCTACACCGTTTCACCGATCTGAACCAAAATGTGTATACTTGCCCTTTGGAACCCTGCGAGAAACACTGTCTACGTGAAATTTATGACAGACCATTCCTTTCCCTGCATTTAGGCCCTTTGACACAAATCTACACCTTTTCACCGATCTGAACTAAAATGTGTATACTTACCCTTTGGTACCCTGCGAGTAACACAGTCTGCATGAAATTTTGGACTGACGACTCCATTCCCTGTATTTAGGCCCTTTGGCACAAATCTACACCGTTTCACCGATATGAACCACATTTTGTATACCTACCCTTTGGAACCCTGCTGGTTACACTGTCCACTTTACATTTTGGACAACGCTCTCCATTCCCTACATTCAAAATAAGAGACAAAATAAACTTGAAAACCACGTATTAAGGCCCTAGAACCATTCATGTCCGTAGTAGTGTAACTGTAAGAGTATTTTAATAAGTCTATTGTTCACGGGCAGTTCGGGCTGCATCACGTCACCCCTACCAGTGTTCTGGTGCAGAATTGAGAAAATTCGTAGTTGCATCTTGCGCTGTTTATAAATTGCAGTCCAGGGGGGTAATTAGTGCAAAAAGATCTCTTAGTCCCCAACAGTTATCATCATGAAAATATTATGCCTCTGTATAAGTGCAATGGTGTTGGTGCAGTACACTGAGGTTACCAGCTGCAATAAGCGTTGGTGCTTTCAAATTTACCTTCATTTATTCCGAACCTTATCGTTGAGCGATATGTGGCGATAAGTGATACTATTGCTACCTCTGGAGCTCGGGACAGCCGAAGTTTTCCAAAGTATTCCTTTTATTTCACTTACTCCTCTTTCTAATCTTTTTTTTTTAAATTTGTTTGTAAATTACATGTGTCAGTGCTGTAGTTAGAAAATAGCCGTTTCCCTATTCATTATTATCATTATTATCATTACGGGAAAATGACCTGAATGTTACGTCCATTATACTGTACTACTTATCACCCCCACCACCACCACCACCACCACCACCACAAAATTATATTTTAAAAATATTTTTTCTGTTAGTTTAAGTATAATGTGCCAGTTCTGTGGTAGTATTCATTATCATCCATAAAACAAATAGATCCACCGGGCGAAGCCGGGCACTACTCCTAGTTAATATATATTTGTATGTAACACTATTTATATACAATGAATCCTCTGTGGTCTTCGAAGTTTAATACGCTAAGTTCCATCTTAAATAAAACAAAATAATACAGAAGTCGTTTACTTTGACGTTAATAGCAGTACGTAATCCCTCCAGCCTCTTATACTGTCTTTGTTTTTATGAGGTTGTTTTTATAATTCCTCTGAAGTGATGTGACATATCTACATCAAATTCCCCACCTCTTTGTTATTGCCATGGAGAAACCAATATTTTGTATAATTCAAGGAAAGTATCCAGGCAATTCCTTCCCCCCAGATTATGCCTCTAAAACTGGTTGGTATTAATAACAAGAGCATTGACATCACCACCATAGACCAGTAGAAGCACTGCTGGAAGATGGTAGGGTGGGGACAGATATACAGGGAATTCTAAGCAGTTAAATTATTAATACACGTACATTTTACGTATTGTTACGTGCCACCCCCTAGTGGCACTTTTGTTAACTGGATTACGGTAGGGGTACAAAGCACAACACCAATTACAGCTTAAAGAAATAATTAACTTTATTGTGGCCAGAAAATTACACTAGTCAGCAAATACAAGCAATTAGGAGCCTTATTCCAGTTTCCTCAAATCTCTTCCTTATGCGCTCTTGGCCCCTTTCACTTGCAACAGACCACAGAAGTTAATCCGTCCTAATGAGTACGGTGGCCTTGACAGACACTACCTGTTCCTCTCATTTATGTTCTCCGACCACAATTACTTACGATCACTTGCTTCAGGCTATTTCGCTGTCCACAAGCTGGGAGAAACAATGTCACAGGATTTCGTAACTCGCACAGCACTTCGTCACCACACTTCTGTCGCACAAGATAATCGCTCGCACTAGCTCGTAAAACACAGCAACAACAACTGCTTCACGGGTCACTCTTATATAGCCGGCCGGTGACTCAATAAATGCTTCTAGATCCATCCAGAGTCCACGGCTTCTCGAGGTTTCCAGCGCTGGTCCAGTCTCGAATGTTCTGGACTATCCCTTTGTCTGTAGTAGCCCTGTTGCATAAGGCGCGCGCAATACGGGAGGCGGCCACAGCCCAGCCCAGCCCTGGGGCAGTTGTGACTCATGCGGCGAGTGATGACACAAACTCACAGCCGTAACACCACCCCCTTCCTAAAAAGGCTGATCGTCCCGATCAATCATTGGTCCGTCTGTGTCCCGCCGTAGGCTGCCAGGCGATCTCGATGCACGATCTTCATCTTCGCCCTCGGGTTCCGCTGGATCCTGTAGACGACATCGTTGATCCGTTTCACGACTCGGTACGGGCCCTCCCAGGACTTCTGAAGTTTGGGTGACAGGCCTTTCTTCCGTAATGGGTTGAAGAGCCAGACCAGGTCGTCCTCGTGGAATCCGCCGGCATCCGTCTGCTGGTCGTATCGGGTCTTCATTCGGTCGGTCTCGATCCGCAGTTTCCTCCTCGCGAACGCGTGCACGTCCTCCAGTTGGTCGACCAGTTCTTGACAATACTGGCTTACCGGGATCGGATCATTCCCAGGTCGGCCGAAGGCAAGATCGACAGGTAGACGGAGCTCCCTCCCAAACATGGCCCGGGCTGGTGTGCACCCGGTGGCTTCATGCACGGCGGCGCGGTAGGCCAGGAGAAATAGTGGAAGATGTTTGTCCCAATCCCTCTGGTGCTCGCTGACGACTATTCGGAGATGGTTCTCGATGGTGCGATTGAATCGCTCTACCATCCCGTCGGACTGAGGGTGTAGCGGCGTCGTCCTTGTTTTCCGGATTCCCAGCAGCTGGCATAGGTTCTGGAACACCTGCGACTCGAAGTTCCTCCCTTGGTCGGAGTGCAGCTCCAGGGGTACTCCGTACCGGCTGACGAATTCTTTCACCAGGGTCTCTGCAATCGTCGCGGCTTCTTGGTTAGGGAGCGCATACGCCTCCGGCCATTTGGTAAAGTAGTCGCTGACGACTAATATGTAGCGGTTCCCTGCCTCGCTTAACGGGAATGGCCCAGCAACATCGATGGCCACTCTCTCCATGGGGCCGCCCACGTTGTAGGTCTTCAGTGGACCCCGTCGTCTTCGTCCTGGGCCCTTGCTGGCTGCGCAATCGTGGCACCTCGCACAGTGGTTCTCCACGTCTGTTCGGCATCCGATCCAGTAGAACCGCTCTCTCAGCTTCTCCAGGGTCTTCTTTATCCCTAGGTGTCCACCAGATGATCCTCCATGAACTTCCTTCAGGACTTCCTCCGTCATAGCCTTTGGAACGACGACTTGTTCCCGAGATGTCTTCCCGTCGGTGCTCTCCCAGGTACGGCAGATGAGGCCATCCCTTACAATCAGCGAGTCCCACTGTGCCCAGTAGGACTTAAACTTTGGGCTGCAGTCACTCACAATGTTCCACCCGGGTCTGGGGACACAGGCCCTCTTCCATTCGGCTATCAGTCCCAGGTCATCATCTTCCGCTTGCGCCCGCGTGAAAGATTCGCGGCTCCAGCTCCCTTGAAGTTCCACGGTAGTCCTTCGGCACTGTATCCCGGTGTTCTCCTCCCTTCGGGCACAGAAGGTGCAGTTTTCTGGACACGGTCTTCGTGACAGGGCGTCGGCGTTAGGATGCAGTTGGCCTTTCCTGTGCTGAATCTCAAAGTTATACTGTTGAAGCCTCTCTAACCACCGCGCGAGTTGACCCTCGGGCTGCTTGAAGTTCAGGAGCCACCGCAGGGATGCATGGTCGGTCCTGATGAGAAATTCTTGCCCGTACAGGTACTTGTGGAAGTGTTCAATGGTCTTCACGATGGCGAGCAGCTCCTTCCTGGTGACGCAGTAGTTCCTTTCTGGCTTTGACAAGGCCTTGCTGAAGTAGGCCACTACTCTCTCCTCGCCGTCCACTACCTGCGACAGGATTCCCCCTATGCCAAAGTCGCTGGCATCGGTATCGACGATGAACCTTGTTCCAGGTCTGGGGTAGGCCAGAATAGGCGCGGTGCACAGAGCCTGCTTGAGTTGCTCGAAGGCATTGTGGCATTCTGCTGTCCACGTGAAGAGTTGGTCCTTCTCAGTCAGTCGATGTAAAGGTTTGGCGATGTCGGCGAATCCTCTCACGAAGCGACGATAATAAGTGCAGAGTCCCAGGAAGCTTCGTAGTTGGGACTTGTCCTTCGGAACTGGCCACTCCCTCACAGCTGCGGTCTTCTCTGGGTCGGTGCGCACCCCTTCCTCGGAGACGATATGCCCAAGGTACTGGACCCGCTTCTGGAAGAGCTGACACTTCTTGGGGCTCAACTTCAGCTGGGCAGCCCGTAGCTTCAACAAGATCTCCTTCAGGTTGCTGTAGTGCTCCTCGAAGCTCCTCCCCAGAACGATGACGTCGTCTAGGTATACCAGGCAGGTCTTCCAGTGTAGTCCCCTCAGAATGGACTCCATTAGCCTTTCGAAGGTTGCAGGGGCGTTGCACAGACCGAATGGCATGACGGTGAACTGCCAGAGCCCGCTGCCCACAGAGAACGCCGTTTTCTCGCGGTCCTTAGGGTGGACCTCCACCTGCCAGTAGCCACTCTTCAAATCCAAGGTGGAGAACCATCTTGATCCTGATATGGTGTCCAGCGTGTCGTCGATCCGGGGTAGAGGGTAGCTGTCCTTCTTCGTGACGTCGTTCACCCGCCTGTAATCCACGCAGAACCTGGTGGAACCGTCCTTCTTCTTCACTAGCACGACCGGAGAACTCCAAGGACTATGTGATGGCTCGATCACCCCTTGCTCCTTCATCTCTTCTACCATCCGGTCGACTTCGGCTTGCTTGGCGAGCGGGACACGTCGGAATGGGGCCCTAATCGGTGCGCTGTCCCCAACGTCGATTCTGTGCTGGACCAAGCTTGTCCTGCCGATGTCTTTGCTCCCCACGGAGAAGACATCCTGGAATTCGCGTAGCAGGTCCTGAAGTTGGCGTGTTTGTTCCTCGTCTAAATGGTCCTGGGATCCTTGGTACAGCTTCTGTAGTTCTTCTGGCAGTGTGCGTCTTCTTCGGTTGTCCGTCTGCAGGTTTCCGTCCGTCGTGTCGGTGATGCGGGCAATCCAGGTAACGGGCTCGCAGACTCCTAGGTTGGTGTCCCGGTGAACCGTAATGTCGTAGTCGTTCAGGTTGGACAGGCGGACGTACGGCCGAGACGTCGTGTTGATGAGGGTCTTGGCAACTAGCAATCCTTTTGTCTGGATGTCCTCATATTTTGGCTCGATGACAGCCGCCACTCCCTCAGCAGTTCCGTCGACAATTACGGCGGCGCTGACCTCCGTCCTGGCAGGAACGATGACGTCCTCTCTCAGCCTTACTCGTCGTGCGGTGACGGCCTCGTGTGCTGGTTGCAAAGCAAGTTCCTCACCTCCGAAGTGCAGAGTGTTGGTACTCAGGTCCAAGATGATGTTGTTCTGGTCCAGGAAGTCCAGTCCGATGATCACTTCGTTTGATACGTCAGCCACAAGCACTGGATGCTTTATCACCCGTCGACCAATGACGAACTCCAGTGATGCTTCGCCATGTACTGGTGCGGTCTCTCCGGTCGCGGTTATTAGCTGGAGGTTCCTTTGTGTGGGTTGCACTCTCCACTTCGGGATCACGGTTGGATTGACGATGGTCCTCGACGCTCCCGTGTCGATCAGCAGGGGCCAGCTCTCTCCGTTGACGACTCCGTCGACCATCAGGCTGCTATTGTCCCTCCGTAACTTCGTCACACGAACTTGGACTGCCGGGGCTTGACGACTGTCACAAGCCTACCTTTGCCCCCCTAGGCTGGCTGATACTTGCTTTCCTGGGCCGCGCGGTTTCTCTACAACTGACTGTCCCGACGGAAACCCTTGGCGGCGGCGATCACCGCAGTCCTTGCTCAGGTGGCCTCTCCTTCGGCAGGTCCAGCAGGTCGGTAGTCCTCTTCCAGGCCGCCTCTCCGGATGTCCTTCGGCTACGTTTTTGTTGGTGGTACTGCGATTCTTGAAGAAACGGCTTAGCGCCTCCATCAACTCGTCGGCCAGGGGCTTGGTCTCGTTGGTTTTTACTGGTTCGTCGACGTCCACTTGACGCACCCGCGCGCGCATTCTAGATACCTGCTTTGCCGTCTCGAACTCAAGTGCGTGGCTCAGCGCATCTGCCAGGGTCTTATTGCGCGCGAGTCGCAGCGCCTGTTGAGTGTCCGAGTCCCGTAGCCCGTCGGTGAAAGTCTGCGTCGCTATCTGCTCCAGAAAGTCGGCCGGCGCTGTTGGGTAGGCGAGCCTTACGAGGCGTGCGATGTCCATCTCGAACTCCTGCAGGGTTTCCGCGTTCTTCTGTACCCGGGTCCGGAGCTGCATCTGGTAGGCCTGCTGAAGATGGCTATCCCCAAATCTGGACTCCATATGTGCGATCAGTGAAGCGTAGTCCTGGGATCCGGTCGGGATGGCCTGAAGGACGTTAAGGGCGTCCCCTCTCAGCGCTACAATGAGAGCTGTAGCCTTTTCCGTGCTGTTCCAGTTGTTTATGGAACAGGCTGCCTCGAACTGACGTAAATAGGTGCTCCACGGGACCTTTCCGTCGAAGGTTGGGGGCGTCACTCTGCTCTGTCCCGTTCCTGGTGTCCCCGGTGTACCTGTGGGCGGGCGTCGGCGCAGCTCGGCAACTTCCTCTTGAAGAGCGTTGACTTTCTCTTCCACCCCCGTGAGTGGGCGTTGGCGCAGTTCGGCTACTTCCTCTTGTAGGGCTTTGACTCTCTCATCCACCCCGGTCGGCGGGCGTCGGCGCAGCTCGGCGACTTCCTCTTGTAGGGCTTTGAATCTATCTTCCATCCCTGTCGGCGGGTGTCGGCGCAGCTCAGCAAATTCCTTTTGTAGAGCGTTAAATCTCTCTTCCACCCCCGTCAGCGGGCGTCGGCGTAGCTCAGCAACTTCTTCTTTTAAGGCGTCGAACTTCTTTTCCACTGCCGTGACTTCCTCACGCAGACCCAGTTCTAATTTCTTCAAGTCCTGTGCTAACTTATTCTGCCCGTCTTCCATCTTCTTCTGGCCGTCCTCTATCTTCTTGGTTAAATTCTTCTGGCCATCTTCTAATTTAGCAGTTAGGTCCTCGGCTAACTTCTTCTGGCCGTCCTCCATCTTCTTCTGGCCGTCCTCCATCTTCTTCAGGTCCTCCGCTAACTTATTTTGGCTGTCCTTCAGGTCCTCTGCTAACTTCTTCTGGCCATCCTCCATCTTCTTCTGGCCGTCTTCCATTTTGGCAGTTAGGTCCTTGGTTAAATTCTTCTGGCCGTCCTCCATCTTGGTTTCCATGCCATTTAACTTTTCTAGCAGTGCTGCCAATTTCTCCTCCATTTTAGTTGTTTGTCTTGTAAAGGGCATGCACTCACAGGAAAATTAGAGAAAATGACCTGCTCGGGTTTTGAAACCAGGACCGTCAGGTGTTGTGCTTGAGTTCGTAATCCCACTTCTGACACCAGTTGTTACGTGCCACCCCCTAGTGGCACTTTTGTTAACTGGATTACGGTAGGGGTACAAAGCACAACACCAATTACAGCTTAAAGAAATAATTAACTTTATTGTGGCCAGAAAATTACACTAGTCAGCAAATACAAGCAATTAGGAGCCTTATTCCAGTTTCCTCAAATCTCTTCCTTATGCGCTCTTGGCCCCTTTCACTTGCAACAGACCACAGAAGTTAATCCGTCCTAATGAGTACGGTGGCCTTGACAGACACTACCTGTTCCTCTCATTTATGTTCTCCGACCACAATTACTTACGATCACTTGCGTCAGGCTATTTCGCTGTCCACAAGCTGGGAGAAACAATGTCACAGGATTTCGTAACTCGCACAGCACTTCGTCACCACACTTCTGTCGCACAAGATAATCGCTCGCACTAGCTCGTAAAACACAGCAACAACAACTGCTTCACGGGTCACTCTTATATAGCCGGCCGGTGACTCAATAAATGCTTCTAGATCCATCCAGAGTCCACGGCTTCTCGAGGTTTCCAGCGCTGGTCCAGTCTCGAATGTTCTGGACTATCCCTTTGTCTGTAGTAGCCCTGTTGCATAAGGCGCGCGCAATACGGGAGGCGGCCACAGCCCAGCCCAGCCCTGGGGCAGTTGTGACTCATGCGGCGAGTGATGACACAAACTCACAGCCGTAACAGTATGTTAGTATTGTAGGGTTAAGGAAATATTTGGAATACTTTGCGATGTACACTGTCAAATACAGGAAGCAACACTTTTCTGACACTTCACACTTCCGGGTTCCCTTACAGGATTTCTGACATTGATTTCAGGAACTGACTCCTTGCGCACCATTTTAATTATAACTTTACTCCCCATGGTGCCAATAAAAGTAGTTGTGATTGGTACGCGCGATCCATTCTTCACAAGGTAGGGGAACTTTCTTTACCGAGGCGATAAATTACAAGGGGTGTGACGTCTTAAAACCCAAGCTGCCGCACTAATTTATTGGCGCTGCCATCGCGGTGTGCTTGATTGATTGAGGCAAGCAAACTAGTCTTTACGTCGCTTACAAATCCACACAGATGTGATGACCTAACTAGCTATCATATTGAGTCCCATGTGTCAGATATCACGAGCATGGCTACGGCGGTAGGTTCCAGTGAGTTAAGTAATGACAGGACTTTGAATAACCTCGCAGAGACACTGCGTGCGTTAAGTCGTGCTGAGTTTGATGATTTGAATGTTGACGCTGGCAGTGGCCATCCCGAGGTGCACACCAAGGGCGTATATAGCATTCGAATATTGAATTAATTTGACGAATATTCCCCAATTCTTAGTGCGAATAACTCATTCAATTGTTCGAACAATGCGGATGTGCAAATACTTTGGTTGTTGGAATGATTCGAACTTTCGAAGATATTTATTTATTTCGTATGGAAAATGAATATACATTGCGGCAAGGAATTTAAAACAAACCGATAACTAAAAGGTTAAAATATATACAATATTTACAGAGTAGGTTGTACGAGGGCACATTATATTGATTTACACTTGATTTTTTTCTACCCAAATGAAGTACATTACACATCAGTTGTTACGTCAACATAATCTCCTTGTAGCTTTATGCACTTTTTCTATCGATGCGACAGTCTCGCTAGGCCTTCCTTAAACCATTCCTTCGTAGTACTGCGTACCCATGCCTTAACAGCGACCACGCAGAGGTTTCTTCATGTTCCCGAAGAGGTGATAATCACTTGGTACCAAGTCGGGAGAGTATGGTGGATGAGGCAGCACCGGGAATCCCATTTGATCAATGGCAGCGGTGGTCTCTCGGCTAGTGTGGGGGCGGGCATTGTCATGTTGCAGACGCACACCTTTAGTCCATTTTTCTGGCCGCTTAGTTCGAATGGCACGACGTAGGCGCTTAAGGGTTGCCACATATGCTGCACTGTTAATCGTGGCCCCCAATTCCAGCCAGTCAATGAGGATGATGCCCTTTGTGTCCCAGAACACTGTCGCCATTCTCTTGCCAACTGATGGCACTGTTCGACATTTCTTTGGCGGCGGGCTGCCCCTATGCTTCCATTGCATCGATTGTTGTATCGTTTGTGGCTCATGGTAATGGAGCCATGTGTCTCACCAGTCACAAGCCGAGCCATGAAGTCGGCTGGATCTTGTCTGGAGAGACCGACATATCGATGGCAAAAGTGCAGAATGTTACAAAGAGATTATGTGGAGAAGGTGGACGTAACAACTGACGTGTAATGTACTTCATTTGGGTAGAAAGAAATGAAGTGTAATACAATATAGTGCGCCCCACGTAGGTACCGCAACATTTACAGCACAATGCCCAGGGTATTCAGCCGGTTGACAGCACTGTGTAGGTCTTGGATGCTACCTTCAAATCTCCTCCTTGGACACTAGAGGGCAACATGCTGAATGGTCTGAGGCAGTGTTTCCCAAACTTTTTTGCGTGTGTACCACTTTATGGGTGAGATTCACTCGCGTACCAATTAGTGATTGGGAGATATAGTATCTATAACCCCACCACCACTACGGAGTAGACCAATAGACGGAGAGTAAATTGTGTTTGTTAGAGGATATTAAGAACAAGAAGTTCCGTGAAAAAATAGGGACAGCACATATTAACAGTTGGCAGCCCTGGTTGCTCCTTAGAATACGCATAGTCATATCTGTTATGGTACACATAGCACATACGAAATTTGGTTGAAATCCAAATGATAGTATGGAAGTTACATGTATTTAAAGTTGGACCTGTCAGCAGGCTTAGAATCATGTTGGTAGCACTGACGTATATAAGTTATTCCAAATTAATATAGAATGTCAGGGACTATACGTGTGCACAGTTTAAAGCTGTCGGCTTGCATACTTTCTGATATATTGGTATTTGGATAAAATAAATTAGGAGCATTTATTAACAGTTGGCAGCCCTGGTAGGTCTGAAGAATACGCTCAGTCATATCTGGTTATGTACACATACAACATACGAAATTTGGTTGAATTCCAATTGATTGTATATAAGTTATATGCATTTAAAAATTGGACCTATCAGGAGGCTTATTATCATTTTGGCAACACTGCCATGTTTAGCCTCCTGGAAATTAAACTGAAATATTATGATCTGTACGTGTGCCAATTTTGAAATAGCTCCCATTCATACTTTCCAAGATATCCAACATGGAGCTCAAATTTCAATTGCGATTTTTTAGCAGTTGGTAGCACTGACATCATTTTCAAATATGGCCGTGAGATATTCAGGTATAGATCTTTACTCCTACCAAATTTTGTTTCGATTGCTGCAGCCGTTTAGGAGTTGATAGGGGGACACACACACACAGCCAGACAGACAGACAGAAGGACAGACAGACAGACAGACAGACAGACACACATTTGCCCGATCTCATAAGTCTACTTTTTCCTCATTTTTGCAAAATGTGAAAAGTAGGCTAAAAATGAGATGGTGTGTGTCTGTCTTTCTGTCTGTCTGTCTGTCTGTCTGTCTGTTACTCAATAATTCAAGAACCACTGGTCCGATTTAAATGAAATTTTGCATGGATATAGCTGATTTACCAGGTTTACATATAGGATACTTTTTATTTCGAAATTTTGGACTGTTAAAAAATGGCGACCATTTTAGTGACGTCATTAGACCCTTTGGTTTCAAAATGTCATATTTCCATATCAAATAAAAAGAGAACGGTAGGAAATAACAAACTCTTGATGGGACAGACGAGCTTTGAAATTTAATTTCCTATCCGAAAGGTCCTTATCACTTTTCGTGTATCTCCAACAGTTAGCGAGTAAAACCGACATTTGTGACGTCACTACACCCTTTGGTTTCAAAATTTCATTTTTCCATTTCAAATAAAAAGAGAACGCTAAGAAATAGCAAAATTTTGATGGTATACATGAGCTTTAACATTTAATTTTCTATCCGAAAGGTCCTTTTCACTTTTCGTGTATCTCCAACGGTTAGCGAGTAAAACCAGAATCTGTGCAATAAAACACGGTCAACACCGAGCGGTGCAGTATATCTCTGTATACAGTGTGGTCCACCCGCCCCTTATTATTTAGTTTTATGAAACCCAACTAACATCGCATTTCTCCCGATGGTCGATATTGCTCTGCGCTCTGACTGTGTGACAGCAATGTAATTGGGCCATGGGTCTAGCAAAGAAAAACCGACCTTAAACTTTTCCCCGCCAAATACTATGGCTCATTCTACTAACATATGACTTACTGCTCCTTGAAATAACACACATACACGTAATACGATCGAATTAATAGCTTACGCCACGTGATCTGTAATAGTAGAAAGTTAAATCAACACCATAAACCGTGATTGAAGACTTTGAGATGGACTAAAACGTTCGAGGTGGGACGGCTACAGTACCTAAGGCACGTTTAGCGTGCCGTAACTACTATGTGTCTGTGGCTGTGAGGGTTAAAGCCTGACCGTATGAGCTAGGCGCGAGCGGGTAGAATGCTGCTACGAATCCAGTAGCAGGCATACTTTTTTGAACGAAAGCCCACATTCAATTTTAGTCGGGATGTAACTACATTGCCACATTTATTGCCTTGCGGCGTATTTTTGTGAAGAGTACGTTGAATCTTGATGATTTATAAAGATAATACGATCGAATTGGTACGTTATACTACGTGACCTGTAATGGCAGAAAATTAAAAAACTGGCAAGAATATTAACATAACATACCGAAGTGTTGCTCCGGAGGTCCGGGTTCGATTCCCAGCTCTGCCAAGAAATGTAATACTTGTCTGAGGGCTGAAATTGGGTACACGTAGCCTCGTGAAGCAAATATGAGAAGAAGTGGGTTCGATTACCACCTCAGCCACCATGTAAATGGTTTTCCGTGGTTTCCCACTTCTACTCCGGCCAAATTCAGGGACGGATTCTATCTTAAGGCCACGGCCGCCACCTTCCCAATCCTTAATTGCAAATACACACATCATTACAAGCCCGCAATAAATCGGGTTATCAGACAAATTCTACACACACATCCAAGTAAACGGGGCTAAATGACCGCGATATTCTAGCCCCTCATATGAAACAAAATAACACCATATCGAAGGATATTCTGATCGCCAGTGCTTGCATCGAAGTATCCTCATTCCTTACAAATTCCCATGGTATTATTAGCATACTTTCGATTTTTGCAAAAAATGAAAGTAGACTTACGAGATCTACACAAGGCCAAAAATTGTGTGGCAGTGTGTCTGTGTGTGTGGGAGTGTGTGTACTCTGAATGTCTGCCCCCCCCCCCCCCCCCCCTATCAATTCGAACACGGTAAAACCGAATTGAACGATATTTGATACAGAGGTAGAACTAGCAAAGGCACCTCAGTGTCATGTTTTATATTGCCGCCCTCTTGACGGAAACGTAATGGCGGCCACCCAAATGTTCAAAGCTTAAATCAAATTACGAATAACCTAATCATCCGATCTCTACCAAATTTTGCAACAACATATACTTATATGGCGAGCGTCCTTTGACTAAACTGTTGGTGGCCATGTATGTGTGCAAATCGATTCCCCCTATCTCTTCAAACACGGTGAAACCGAATTGAACGATATATGGTACAGAGGTAGCACTAGCAAAGGCCACCTCAGTGTCATGTTTTATATCGCCGCCATCTTGACGGAAACGGAATGGCGGCCACCCAAATGTTAAAAGCTAATCAAATTACGACCAACCTAATAACTTGATCTCTACCAAATTTTTCAACAACATACCTTTTTGTGGGAAGCATCTTTTGACTGAACTACAAGGTCATCAGCCCAATAGTTTGCAGATAACGGCCATGTATGTGTGCAAATCGATTCCCCATATCAATTCAAACACGGTGAAACCACATTGATTGATTTTTTACAGAGATAGCACTAGCAAAGGGCGCATCATATTCATGTATAATATCCGTATAGCACGTTGTATTTCAAGAAACTACTACAACCAACAATCAATTATAATCCTTGAAAAGGGCAAAGAGTTATAACAATATCCATGCATTTAGGAGAAAGTAGGCTATACGTTCTTTACCGAACATCTTGTTTTGTTATTAAATTTTAACAAAAAGTCTTAGCATATCTTTAGGCCCGTATCACACGACACTCGCTGGCAAGGAAGCTGCTGTGATCGCTGGTACAAAATCCTGTATGATTCTGTTCTCTTTGTCAGTACACCTGCTTGTGTGACCGAAGTGTATCACACGCTAGCATTTAGTACGCTATGTTGTATGAAATAAAACCGAAGGGCTGGCGTTTGAGGGCATTATTTGCAGTTCATTCGCCTTACTAACGCAAAGCGTTCGCGAAACTTGCTTTAAGTAAATTAGAAAACATGCCAGGTACTGAATGAATGCATTCCAATCAATATTTAGGATCTAACTGTAATAATTGAATATTTTACCACACGCGTTAATAAGAAGCGCATCAAAAACCTCGAGAGTGAGTTGGAAATGTGTGCAAGTGTTATTGCGCCCACTCGCTCTTTCGAAGATCCCGGATTCAAGACTATCCAACGGCAGAAATTTAATTTCTTTTTAACTATTTTATTATACCCTCCCCACCTCGAACAGCAAGATTTCAACTTGGTTTTGTTCACATTATCTACGAAGACGATAGGGAAAGCTACTTTCTTGTCTCATTTAAATGGTTATTTTCCCTAATACTGTTCAAAACCATGGATGGATACTATTCGTTATAATTATTATATTTTTAGTCGATTTTACCCTCCAGGTTAGGTTTTCCCACGGACTCAGCGAGGGATCCCATCATTACCGCCTCTAAGGGCAGTGTCCTGGAGCTTGAAACATTTTGTATGCGGGATACAACTGGGGAGATGGAATCAGACCCTCGCCCAGGCGGCCTCACCTGCAAAGCGAACAGGGTCCTCTTGAGGGATGGGAAGGGCGGGAACGATCAGGAGGGATAGGCAAGGAAGAGGGAAGGAGGCGGCCGTGGCCGTACGGTAGGTAACATCCCGGTATTTGCCCGAAGGCGAAGTGGAAAACCACGGAAAACCACTTTGATGATGGCTGAGGTGGGAATCGAACCACCTCTACTCATTTGGACCACCCGAGGCTGAGTAGACCCCGTCCCAGTCCTCATACTTCGTTTCAAATTTCGTGGCAGAGCCGGGAATCGAACCCAGGACGTCCGGGGTGGCAGCTAATCACGCTGACTACTACGCAACGGAGGCGACTCTATTCGTAATAATTAGAATTTTAATAGTTCAATATTTATCCCAGAATCATAATATGACACGTTCTGTAATTACTGCCTTGATACGAGGCTCAGCGGTAACGTTCTCGCTTGCTGTGCCGAAGGTTGCAGGTTCGTATCCTGGTGCAGTCAGCTGGCGTTTGAGGGTGCGCAAATGCGAGGGAGCCGTGTCAGTAGATTTACTGGCACGTTGAAGATCCCCTTCGGAGCAAAATTCCAGGACCCCAGCGTATCTAAAAGCCAGAGCAGTTAAAAGGGACGTAAAACCAATAATGTTATAACTATCTGTATTAGTGTATGTTTGGGGCAGATGACCTGGTAGTTCCGCCCCTTAAAACCTCACTAACTAACTATTACTGTAAGTGTATAGCAAGCGCTTTTCGCACAGACGCTGTTGAAAGAAATTATAGTTTCAGTCTGATGTATTTATTCGTGAGCCTACCCACATAACAAATCTATTTGTTATGAACAAATCTATTTGTTATGTGGGTCGTCTGAGTGAGTCGGAGTTTTCCTTTAAACAATGGTGGTCAAAATTTCGAACACTTGCTACCTTGAATATAGAGGATACCTTGCTTTCGTTCTACAGATCATTATGTCGTCGTCCAATCTGGCTGCGTACCATCGGATAAGTACGGTCCTTTTCAGGACCAAATAAAAAATCACTCTTTGGAGCAGATAGATATGCGTCCATATACATCCACAATAAACGACATTAAGAAAAAAAAATGCACTAGTTCAAGGTTCGAACCTACTACATAGGCGTAGAAGGATGAGACAAAACTCATTTTCAGCCCCTCAATGTGAGAGACAAAACTCGGGTCCCCGAAAACCACATTTTAAGGACCGAAGACCAATTGTTTTTGAGATTTTCCCAGAAAACAAATTTAATTTAATAAACTAATGAACGAATGCAAGCCAGTAACCATACCAACGGATTCTCAGAGGTCCATCTATTGCTGTAAGACGCAATGCAATTCCATTAATTACATTAGTGTGAAAGTTTGCAAATGGCTAGAAGGTTATCACGGATCCAAATTAAGCCGTAAAATTTATCAATACGTATAATGCGCTTAAGGGGATCAAGGAGTACTCTAGAATATTTTCACGCGATTTACACCTGCGGGTGTGGTACGGCAGGTCTATTATATTCCTATACCTATATTATTCATTCATTCATTCATTTCGTATAGGCCATCTATGGACCGCGTCATTCCAACCGTCTCCTACTGGCTTTGATGTTTGCCCTGTACACCCGCATTCGTTCTCGGTGGACCTCCTTCCGTTCCTGGGTCCAAATCTTTCCCGTTTTCAGCTTCGGTTTTTCTTGGAAACCTTTACAAGCTTGAAGTTTCCCTTTGAGTGGGGCGCGCTCCTGAATGTCTGTTGGTGTAATCCCCACTTCTTTCAGATCTTTATCCAGTTCAATGAACCAGGCCCATTTTGTTTTCCTCTCCTGAAAGTAAGTTATGTTGCGGTTGGTCAGTCTCGCTGGGCTCATTCGTTTCACATGCCCTAAAAATGGTAACCTTCTCTTCCGGATGACGTTGCTTATCTTCTCCACATGAGTATATAGGTCATGATTATGCCGTCTTCTGTATTCCCCATTGTCTTTGATGGAACCCAATATCTTTCTCTAAATTTTCCTTTCTTTGGCTTCCAGTTTCTCGACCAAGCCTTTTTTGTTCATCGTGAGGCATTTAGAAGCATGCAAGACCTCCGGACGTATGACACTGCAGTAATGTTTTAGTTTTGCGTTGAAGGATATTGACCTTTTCTTATAGATGCCCTTAGTTAAATGGTAGGCCATTTCCATTTTGCTTATGCGTGATGTGAATGGTTCTTTCTCTGATAATATCCCATCCCTGACCCGTCCTGAAAAGAAAAGTACATGGCCATTGGCTGAATTAAAAATAAAATAAAAATAGGTGTTATAATTTCTCCCTATATTATATTATTATTAGTTTATATTATGGCGTACAACGACGAGACAAATCCCCTCGGTGCCAGCAACAAAACTCGGGGGCCCTCGAAAACTACATTATAAGGCTCTAAATCCAACAGTTTCTGAAATATTCCCAGAAAACTAATTTAATTTAATTTAACAAACTAATAAAGGAATGCAAATCAGTAACCATGAGAACATTATCTCAAGGGGTGGCATACAACTTTCCATCTATTTCTGTAAGAAGCAATGTCACTCCATTTATTACATTTCTGTGAAAGTTTGCAAATGGCTATAAGGTTATCACGGAACTAACGTAGACCGTATAATTCATCAATGCAATTAAGGGGGTCAAGGGGTAACCTAGAACTTTTTCATGCAATTTTCACGTTCGACATATAGTACAGAAGGTCTATTATATCTCCAAACAGCAACATTATTTTCAAAAATTCCTGAATTGAACCAGAATTTTTTGCGGCTTTTAGGAATTTGGGCAATTTGAGGCTAAAGAACCTGAATTTTTCATGCACCACAAGCCTTTATAATTTATGAAAGAGGTCTTCCTGTGTATGGGCACCTAGCACAACGTAGAGGGTCAGTTTTTATGTGACGTGTATTGCGATTCGTCTACAAGGCTTTCAAGTGTATTTCGCGTCAGGAAGTACACGTTAGGTGAATTTAGTCTGAGAGCACATTTTAACTTTTTTTTTGTCGACATACGGGTTCATCGTAAGGATGATTTTATTTGATACTGTGTGGTAGATATACCCATATTTGGATATCTGGGTAATATGTTGTAGGCAATAGAATTGTCTGTCTGTCTTTCTGTGCATCTTTAGGTACGCCTATACCTCGTGTACGGATGCTTGGTGTATCGTAAAATTAGGTATGGTAACCATGAGAGTCAATACACCAATCATTTATAAAACTCTTCACCGTACTTTTCATACTGTAGAAGGGTGGATATAGAGAAAAACTTCTCAATATATGCTAAAATAGGCGAAATATAAAAATTATCCTAGAAGGAAGACCTAAGCATATGTTGCGCTTCTCAATGTGAGACACAAAATTCGGGAATCTATAAAGGGTATCCGAAAACTACATTTTAAGGGCCTTAAATTAACAGTGTGTATGATATTACCAGTAAACTAACTTCGTTCTGATAAAATTGAAGGAATGGCAAACCGCTAACCATCGCAACAGTAGCTCAATTGATAATGTCTGGTGTTAAGAACGAACACCGTTCGAAGAACGGGTACTTCTGCTAGTTAAACATAAAAACCAAAGTTCAACTAACAACTTCAATGTGAAGGGTGAGCTTGAAGATTAGAAGTCAACTTAGGAATGTTTGGTTTAAGAATGCTGAGTCTCAAACGAAGATCTTTTCCACTCTAACGAGCCTATTCCGGTATTTATTCTTGAGATAAACAAGTGAAGAAAATGCAGTCTCGCACGAGTACGAAGTAGGGAAAGGCAGTAAACTTCTAACTGCTTTGTTAGCCGTGCCTGCATAGTCTGCACGCCCGTCAACCCAAAAGTTCACTAGAGCCATTTTTGAAAACGTTTGCCTTCCTTCTGAATCGCAATTCAATTCATAAGACTGCTTCTTGTCGTTCGCCCTAAAGCCCTCCGGCAACATATAATGTTTTTATATGTTTAAATTTAATATTTAATATTTTTATATTTTTCGTAACTTCACCACGTACCACTGCAGCAGAACGAGCGTGCCACCAGTGGTAAGCGTGCCACAGTTTGGGAAACTCTGGTCTGAGGTACATTGGCACAGTCGCAGAATGCGCTTTGAGATTTTCCCCACTTGTGCAGCCAGAAATTGCATCGTCTATGATTTGTGCGGACCCTGTTCCATGCCTTTCATGGGAAATTGAAACTTGGCGGGCCCTGCAGAGATTATTTATTAAACCCAGATTGTCTGGTTTTAATGCAGCCTATTCTTCATGCCGGATCTTGTCAGCAGACAATCGTTGCTTCTCGTCCATCGGTATAACCATTAATAATAATAATAATATTGTATGGCCTCGGGTGTTTGGTGCAAGCTTTGTTATTTGACGCCCAGAGGGCAGCTTGCTTGTCGAATTTTGTTGTTCCTTTGAACGTCATGGAAGCTAAGGAGGTTAGATATCTAACCTCCTTGACACTATAGCGCATTTTAGTAGATAATGGAGGAACTTCTGTGTTGGCGGATAATTCCGAGATTAATTTTGCCATTCTGAACACGGCCTACTGAATTCAAATGGGTTCTTTAACTTGCCAACAACGTATGGCTTTTGTCGCCTTTCAATAATCACTTACCTCGGCCAGGAGAGAATCTGCAAGCTTGGGGTTGGTGGTCCAACATGATACCAACTCACCCACCGTGGAAAGTGGTATAAACTTTAAGTACCCAACACATGTCATCGGGTGATGCTAATCAAGCAACAGTATTGGCTGCTAGACCTAAAGCTCTGCTTCAGGATACTCCAGCAAATAGAGGATCATGGAACACAATCCAAATGGTTCTTCTCAGAACCAAGCAAGACTTCTGCTACTTAGGAAGGAAAATATTTAGTGATGAACGAAGAGGATTAAAAAAGTAGTTTGGCTCAGACAAGGAAGGTATATCTACATAAATAAAGTTTGTTCAAATCAAATACAGATTTAGGTTTTAAAAGGTCATTATTGAGAGCCTTTATTTGGAACGTGGCGCTCTATGAAAGTGAAGCATGGACTGTTGGCGCAGTAGAAAAGAGAACAATAGAGGCTTTTGAAATGTGGTGTTACAGGAGAATGATGAATATCAGCTCGGTAGATAGGGTTACAAAAACGAAGAGTATTAAGACAAGTGGGAGTGGAGAGATATTTCTGGCGACTACTAATGAAGAGAAGAGTCAAAGGGACAAATCTAAGACTCGCAGGAATAGCAAACTTAGTTATCGAAGGAAGGGTCAGTGACAAGAACTGTAGAGGTTGACCAAGGTTAGAAAATGTTAAACAAATTGCCTCGTATATAGGATATGGTAGCTATGTAGAGATTAAGTGACTAGCTCAGGACCGGGAGACATGGAGATTTGCATCACACGACAAAATATATTATTAGCAGACAAATCTGATTTGGTATGTTGCAGTTCTAGCGTTTTACCATCTTTTCAGCCAGACCAATGGTTTTTGTCTAAACCAATATTTGTTAGGTTAGTTCGCTATTATAAACATCCCTGGTTTCTGTGACACAGTGGGAGTAGACACGCAGGAATAATCCTTATCCAGGCCAATGGTTTGGCAATAATTGCTTTTTCACATAATTACAACATTACATGTGCCGTGTGGTGTATTTAATATCCCACATGTTGGTAGCAATGAACTGTCGTCAATGTGTGCATCTGAGTAACAGTTGAAGATACCTCATGCGCCTCAGGAACATGGCTGCCGTCGTTGAATGCGCAAGAAATAAAAACATTTATTTACGTAATATTACAAACATTTCCGCTGCAACAGTAATAATTGAGAGTAATTTCAATTCATTATGACTGTCAAAAAGGTGCGAAAATGATATATTTTCAATAATCTGCCAGGTAGAAGTGTAAAAGCCAGGAGTAGGTCTCCTCCAGAATTATGGATATGTTGTTGTTTGAGCCTTCAGCCTTTTGACTGGTTTGATGCAGCTTTCCATTCCTCCCTGTCCTGAGCCAATCGTTTCATCTCTACATAGCTACCACACCCTACATCCGAGGCAATCTGTTCAACATATTCTAACTTTGGTCTTCCCCTACAGTTTTTTTTCCTCGACCCTTCCTTCCATAACTAAGCTTGCTATTTCTGGGTGTCTTAATATGTGTTCTACCAACCTAGCTCTTCTCTCCATTAGCAGTCGCCAGAAACATCTCTCCTCTCCCACTCGTTTTAATGCCCTCTTCATTTTTAACTCTATCTACCCATCTGATCTTCATCATTCTCCTGTAACACCACATTTCAATCGCTTCAATTCTCCTCTTTTCTACTGCACCAATAGTCCAAGTTTGACTTCCATAGAGAGCCACGTTCCCGACAAAGGCTTTCAATAATGACTTCCTAATACGTAATCTATATTCGATGTCAACAAATTCCCTTTCTGTAGAAATGCTTTCCTTGCCTGAGCAAACCTACTTCCTATATCCTCTTTGCTTCGTCCATCGCTGGTTATTTGGCTTCCTAAGCAACAGAAGTCTCCTACTTCTTTTAGCTTTTCAACTGCCAAATTGACGTCCATAGGGGTTTCTAATTTATTTCGGCTGCATTCCAATATTTTTGTTTTACATTTATTAATTGTCATCATGAATTCTCTCCTCAAGACGGAGTCCATACCATTCGAAAGCTCATTCAAATCCTCAGGCGTGTCGGCCATCAGCAAATCTCAGAGTTGAAATTATTTCTCCTTGTATCTTTACTTCCACTATAAATGTTTCTCCACCTTCCTTGATTACTCGTCCAATGTAAAGATTGAAAAGGATGGATGATAAGTTGCAGCCTTGCCTTACTCTTTTCTGAGTACCATCTACTTTCGGGTCCTTCTGATCGAATGACTGCTGTCTGGTTTCTGTATAGATTTTAGATCACCCTCCTATTCTTGTACTTTATTCCAATCGTTTTCGAAATGTCAAACAATTTAGACCAATCAACCTTATCAAAAGCCTTTTATAAGTCTACTAATGCCATGAACGCTCTCTTATGTAATAATGATATATTTTCGGCA
This sequence comes from Meconema thalassinum, assembly GCA_946902985.2. Taxonomy (NCBI): domain Eukaryota; kingdom Metazoa; phylum Arthropoda; class Insecta; order Orthoptera; family Tettigoniidae; genus Meconema; species Meconema thalassinum. The sequence goes on along the minus strand of OX336396.1, from coordinate 298,487,013 downwards.
AATTGTTGCAAATTCTTGATTTATTGTACCTACCTAGTGATCTAATCTATCAATCATAAGCTATAAATCAGAAATATCGTGGCAATATTTCACGTGTATTGTCATTTTATTTCAAACTGCTTGTTTCCCCACCTGGAACCACTCAGTGTAATTCCAATCATCTTGGCCCCTGTTTACCTCCACCGTGCATAACGCGATTGTTCGACAAACGTGTGTAAGTAGAGGCCCCTTGTTTACCGTCAAAACACAGCTTACAGAGGAAAACAGCCGCTAGCTATACAAATGAAATCGTGGCAGCTCATGTTGTTGCTGTATGTCAGTAGCGTGACACCTGGTTGCTAATTCATAAGCGTTAATGCTCTTCAGACATTTCAGTCTAGAATAGCCCCCAGTGGCCCGCAGCGTTCATTGTCAGGTATAGTGGTATTTGTTCCTTGCTAACTTGCCGGGTTAAGATACAACTTATACAAGCTATTTTTTTGCGTTACCTTAATCATATTCTTTACACTTCGATATTTTATGAACATGTATAAGGATTTTAGCTAGTATTAAAAGATGTTGTTAAATGTGTATATAATATTTTAGTGAACAAAACGACTGATGAAGGCAGAAAAATTCCGAAATATGTATCGTGTAATTTAGGGTAAAAGACTAAAACCAAAAATTGTATTGAAGAGTGGAAACTTTAATTAGTAATTATAGATTTCAATACGGGCCAAAAATGGTAAATATGACGAATGTCATAGACATATATTTCAGTCAATCAACACGTTAACTCTGTGTTACTCGCGCTCGGTCTCACAATCCGGGCATAGGTTGTTAGCCTACTTTTAACATTCTGCAAAAATGAGGAAAAAGTAGACTTATGAGATCGATCTGGGAAAATGTGTGTCTGTCTGTCTGTCCTTCTGTCTGTCCGTCTGGCGGTGTGTGTGTGTGTGTGTCCCCTATCAACTCCTAAACGGCTGCAGCAATCGAAACCAAATTTAGTATGAGTAAATATGTATACCGGAATATCTCAAGCCCATATTTGAAAATGATGTCAGTGATACCAACTGTTGAAAAAACGCACTAGAAATTTGAGCTCCATGTTGGATATCATAGAAAGTATGCATGGGAGCTATTCCAAAATTAGTATACATGTAGGTAATACAATTTCAGTTTAATTTCAAGGAGGACAGACATGACAGTGTTGCAAAAATAATTTTAAGACTTCTGATAAGTCCAATAATTAAATGCATATAACTTCTACACTATCAACTGGATTTCAACCAAATTTTGTATGTAATATCTGTACGTAAACAGATATGACTGAGCGTATTCTTAAGAGCCACCAGGGCTGCCAACTGTTAATAATTGCTCACTCTATTTTTTTTTAATCCAAATACCAATATATCAGAAAGTATGCAAGCCAACAGCTTAAAACTATGCACACGTATATTCTGACATTTTAGATTAATTTGGAGTAACTTATATACGTCAGTTCTACCAACATGATTATAAGCCTGCTGATTGGACCAATTTTTAAATACATGTAACTTCTATACTATCAGTTGGATTTCATCCAAATTTCGTATGTGCTATGTGTAACATAACAGATATGACTACAATCATTCTTAAGAGCAATCAGGGCTGACAACTGTTAATAAATGCTGTCTATATTTTTTTACCCTAATATTCTAGATAGGTTCATATACTGTAGATTATTCATTGGCATGAATCTTAATTTTAAGAAAAGTAGGCTCTTAAGTTCGTCACGGAACTTCTTGTTTTTGTTATTACATAGCTATAAGTTGTCTAAAAGTGCGGCGAGCCGGTATAGCTTCCGTTTCCAACCCCCCAACCCCACCCCTACTGTTTCATTCAGTCTGCGGTGTGCCTTGAGTTGTAACAGTGCTGTTTTCTCCAAGCCCGGTTTGTCATTCCATGCGTGAGTAAATGTGTTTGTGCCTTTTCAACTTTTTAGTATAGACTGTTATGTATAAATCCTAAACAAAATGAATAATAATGAGAAGAATAGGATTCTTCGTCTACTAAATGAAGTGTCAAGTGAACCTGATATATTTGATGTTCTTCTGGAAGAAACAGATTCAGACTAAAAAGTGTCAGTGTGTATATGTAAAAGTGTCAGATGATTACCGAGTTGGCATTATGCTAACCAAACAGATTTCTTTACATTCACGTATTCTAGGACGTCATTTTCTAAAGCAATGTTGTTTGATAAGTTATTTCCAGTACAAAGGTTTTTCAGTTATTAATTCTTTAGTTATACGTTTTTAGTTGATAATTACACATATTATAGGCTTGTACTTACGTAAAACAGGTAATTACCACTAGCATACTTCTGTACTTCTTATGTAAATTAGAGTTTGCCAAACATATCAAAATTTGTTCATAATAAGCAAATTTTAACAATTATTATTTTTTATTTATCGTATGGCTTTTAGTGCCGGGAGTGTCCGAGGACATGTTCGGCTCGCCTGAGTCTGTAGCTGCTTCCAGCGGATATCCTAAAGGGTGAGCTACAAGTTCCGTTCAGTTTCAAGTAGTTCCAACATTCGCCACCAGATATCAATGATACCAAGTGGTGAACGTTGGAACTTTGATAGAGCGTTCTGACGAAATCTAACCTAACAAATTTTGCTTTACACAAGTTTAGTCTGTGAAAGGATCTTTTACATGCCATAAATCTATGACATGGGACCGCCGGCTTTACTTCACCTCCGAAGGAAGGCATACTGAAGGATTTTTAACGCTCTTAAAAAATCCGACGTCTTCGGCCGGGTTTGAACCCGCTATCTTGGGCATAGCAGTTCAGCATGCTACCGACTACGCCACCGAAAAGAAAACACGGACTCTGGGTCCGTGCGTGGGCATTGGTGTAACGTTGTTAGCGCGGGTAACGCAGGGTTAATGCCAATTATTATTTACTATCGTGTTGGAAGCATTTTTTAGTATATTTTCATTTATAAAAGAAGATGTTCAATAAAGAACATCGTAGCCTTTCTCCTAAATGAATGGGTATAGTCATAACTCAATGTCCATTTCAAGGAGTATAATTAAATGTTGGTTCTAGTAGTTTGTTGAATAACAAAGTGCTGTATAATATAAGAATTGATTGATTGAATCCTCACCTATAATATGGACTAGCGAGGAATACATTACCTCCACTTTGACCCAACTGGAAGGCACCGTCGGCCTGATCTGTTAGTCACTGCTATAGTATAATATTTCATTATAAGATGTTAATATCCTACTGGTCACCTCCTTGAGGACAATTTAAAACACCTCTGTACGTAAGTAGCGGTTTGGCTATAATACTTACATGATTCATACGTCCGCCATTTTGAATCTATTTGGCTGATGACCTTGTAGTCTAGATAAAAGTCACTTCCCACATTAAGGTTAATTTCTGTAAGAGATTGGATGATTAGGCTTCCGTCAAGATGTCGGTGGTATAAATCATGTCATTGAGGTGTCCTTTACTAGTGCTACCACTCAACCAAATTTCATTCAATTCGGTTTCATCGGGTTTTAATTGAAAGGGGGAGAGATAGGCCTATACACACTCTCACACGCAATTTGCACACATACAGTACACGACCACCATCATTATTTGGCTGATGACCTTGTAATTTGGTCGAAAAACGCCTCATACATGTAGACATGCAGTTGCAAATTGGTGGAGATCAGATGATTAGGATAGTCATAATTAGACTTAAACTTTGAACATTTGGGTGGCCGCCATTACGTTTCCGTCAAGATGGCGGCGATATAAAACATGACACTGAGGTGTCCTTTGCTACTGCTACCACTGTACCAAATTTCGTTCAATTCGGTTTTGTAAAAATGAATGTTTGTTTGTTCCTCCCTTATGGGTACATATGCCATTCATCCAATTCCGATTAAATTTTGGTGAGTTGTTGTGAAGGCTACACTCTTACGAAGGTTTCTGACTTAATAAATCCATTTTACAATAGGTAGCGCATGAGTAGATTCAACAAATGAGGGACAGAGCACAATTTTTTTAAAGTCCCGTATGCGTTCATGAACCATTCATACGACTGCGATGAGACTTTGGTGAGTTGTTGTGTACAATCCTGCGAAGCGTTTTTGACTAAGTAAATCCATTTTTCAATAGGTAGCGCATGAGTAGATTCAACAAATGAGTGACAGAGCGCAATTTATTTTTCAAAAAGTCCCGTATATGTTCATGAACCATTCATACGATTGTGATTAAACTTTGGTGAGTTGTTTACACTCCTGCAAAGATGTCTTACTTATTAAATCCATGTTACAATAGGTAGCAAATGAGTACAATCAACAAATGGGTGACCGCGCGCAAATCGTTTAAACAAAGTCCCGCATGCGTTTATATACCATTCATCCGATTGCAATGAAACTTTGATGAGTTGTTGAGCACGCTCCCACAAATGTTTCTGAGAGAGTAAATCCATTTTACAATAGTTTAGAGGCACTTAACGGGAAAAGAAGAAAATGTTTTGTATCCAAAAGCACTTCAACCAACAAAGTTACAACGCCAACACTTTCTTTGATTGGCATTGCAACGCTAGCCAGTCATTAATATTAAAAGAAGCCACAGCGAAAGCGCCATTGTTTGGAACACCCCTGAGGGTGTCGATATGTCCCAGAATACATTCAGAGAATAATAAAGTGGGACATCACATTGTTCTCACCTCACTAAGGGAATATGATTAATGTATACTCCAATCCATTGTGTTTGCACGAATAAAGGCAATACAAACAAAGGTTCCCACACAATACATTGTATCTGTCTGCACGTGACGTGACCAGCAAATATCGAGCACTTCCTTCAAAATCAACATCGCGAGGGTCAAACAGCTCATTCCAACGTGGACCCGAGACTTAGAGCTGATTCTCCGCTTGTGAAGACATCCAACTTCTGGTATCTTCTGTTGATAAGACGCTCTTTGACGCCCGATCAATTGTTAATGATACATGGTTCAAGTGACGACATGTGGCAGACGAACTTTCTGACCGGAAGATTCTGTTGTATCTAAAATCGAAGAGCTATCTTGCGATTGTCCATCCGGTGGCTTTGTATGGGGCCAAATAAAAGTAATAATATCGTATGGCCTCGGGTTATTTGACGCCCAGAGGGCATTTTCCTTGTCGAATTTTGTCGTTCTTTGCAGCGCTATGAAAGTCAAGGATGTTAGATAGTTAAGCTCCTTGGCACTATAGCACTTTATAGTAGAAAAATTAGGAACTTTGTGTTGGCGAAAAATCCCGAGATTAATTTTGCCATTATGAACACGGGCTACTGAATTCAAATGGGCTCTTTAACATGCCAACAACGTATGACATGCATGCCCTGATTTTCGTCGCCATTCAAAAAATCACTTTCCATGGCCAGGAGCGAACCTGGAAGCTTGGGTTTGGTAGACCGGCACGATAACCACTCACGCACCGAGGCAAGCTATGGGGCCAAATGCCTGCCTGCTACGAAGCGACACAAGCAGATGTTCTGTGATGGAAATGCGGATGCTACGCTGGTGGATGTGAGTCACACGGAAGGATCATTTTAGGAATAAGGATGTCAGGAACACCCTCGGAATCGCACCAGTCCCAGGAATGCTGAGGGAAGCGAGAATACCGACGCCTGATCTGATCCGGATTGGGAGAACACTCGTTCACAGTCCTGATAGACGACGGCAAGGAAGACGCAATAAGCGGTGGATGAACTTCCTAATGTGAAGCCCAATATTATATTTTATATATTTAAAAAGAATATTACATTGTAAGGATATTCATTTGTATTCTTCTTTTTTTTCATTCTTTTAATTACAATTTATCTCATAAACATTTTTCACATCAAAATACATTAGACTTAAGAACATCTATACACTTTCAGATGAAGAAGAATATTTTGCTGTTTCATTGTGTCAATCTTGTATATTTGTTTCTAAATAATAATTGTATAATGATATTTTGTTTAGCTGACCCTACGAGTGAAATGGACGGCCATATGTGAAACAGCAGACCCCGCATCTCGACAGGAATAACCCCAGGATTAGTTGGATGTGCGCCCTCTCCGACCAATCGCACTGCTGCTAACTTGTAATGTGAGCTCTCTCACTATGTACAGCCAGTTGGCGGCGTGCGATTGGTTTATTTTATTTTTTATTTTTGTATTTTGTATTTGTTGACGGTACACAATTGGGAGAGGATATGAGAGCACACTCACAAGGGCTGTACCAAGTCTTACGTTCTCTAGGGAAAACCAACAGGTATTTGGGGATATATAATACCATGTGACCTGAACAACATGTAAGCGAAGTTTCACCATGTAGTTGGCTGTATCTCGAATATGTCTGATAACCTGTGTATATGTATTGACTGTAGTAGTATGTGTACCTGTATTATTATATAGATTTGAAGCCATTATTTTTCAGTCTTGCCTATACAAAATTATATTTTGTAGCTTTTTAGTCGCCAACACAATTGTGCCCAAAGAATGGGCGGGGGTACAAGTCATTTAATATGTTAATACACTCCTGGAAAATATACATATATTAACTAGATTATCACAGAGCCTCCTTGGCATAGGCGGCAGCACGCTGGCCTCTCACCGCTCGGACCGTGGCTCAAATCCCGGTCACTCCATGTGAGATTTGTGCTGGACAAAGCGGAGGCAGACAGGTTTTTCTCCGGGTACTCCGGTTTTTCCCTGTCACAATTTCATTCATTTAATCTGTCATTCATTTAATTATTGCCCCAGGGGAGTGCGACACACTTCGGCAGCCGGCACAGTTCACATCGTTGCCGCTAGATGGGGGTTTCATTCATTCCATTCCCTGACCCAGTCGGTCGACTGGAAGCATGCTGCGGATTTTCAATTAGATTATCACAATCAATGGAGCAATTTAGGATTACGCGTTTCACCCTCAAGTGACCATAATCAGATCGTTATCACTCACGGTGTAGCGATTAAAGTTTATACTAAATAATTAATCAATTTTATTTAAGTCGCTACTACAGCAATGTAGTAGTTCATCTTCGGTATATTATTAGGATTCAAAGACGTATCTCGTTTTTGTCTTAAAGGTTTTTGACACAGGGATGGCCAGGGTAGAATGGATGGGCCAACTTACCTTGTTTTCAAGAGGTCCGCGTCGCTTTCTGCAAAATCACCCGCCAGATGACATGCCCCAACAGAAGAACACCAAAAGGGGTGAAAGGAAGGTGGAGAAGGGGAAACGCACAGGCTCGTCTACAGACACATCCGATAACTAATAGAACTGTCGCCGACGAAATGATGCCACAACAGTTGCTTAGTTATTTAAAAGAAGATTTAATTACCAAAGGGGCCAAGAAAAAAATCATAAAAAGGAAACTCTATTGCCATGACCTCTCTCTGGTGATGCACGTGGCTTAAGGCCAAAATAAGTCAATTACCTTAGAAAACTAGATAAGGCTTTACATGCTTGCTTGTTGAACCAAAACGAAAACATTTAATTTACAAGTAGTTCCGTGAAGAACTATACAGCCTATTTTCATATATCCTACTTATATTAATTGCCACTATCAACATACACAATTTCAGTTTGATTGCTGTAATAGATTCGTAGATATTGAGAACCGACTAAATATTTCGGATGGTCGCCATGTTGGATTTTATATATGTAGGTATTAGAGTTATGTACTGTTACATGCAGATTATTGTGAACGTGTAGTATTCAAACTTCAATCGCATAATTAGGACACAAGAAAAAACAAGGATATTTAAATTTTTTTTACAGCTGCCATCTTGAGGTTATGGAAACAATTGAAATAAATTAGATGCCAGTGGATTAACATTCGGATAAAGATTTACTGTACCAAGTTTCACTGCACGCGGATGGTTAAATTGCGAGAAACGTCCATGTGAATATTTATAATTCGCGTCACCGCCATGTTGGATTTGTGATCACCAGGTTATTTAAAGTCCTATAGGTGAACTTAAGTTCATAGCCCCTATGAACATTAAAAAAAGCAGTTTGATTGCTAAAATAGATTCGTAGATATTCAGTATCGTCTAAATATTTCGGATGGTCGCCATGTTGGATTGTTAAATGTATAGGCCATAGAGTCATGTACCATTAAAGGAAAATTATTGCGTAGGTTCATTATTCCAACTTTCACTTCGATCGCATGACTACATCACAAGAAATAAAAACTTAATTTTAAAATTCGCACTGCCGCCATCTTGAGGTTATGTAAACAATTGAACTAAATCAGATACCAGTGGATTACAATGTGTATAAATATTTCCTGTACCAGGTTTCAGTGCGCTTGGAACATTAAATCGCGAGAAAGGTCTATTTAAAATGTTCAAATTCGCTTGGCCGCCATGTTCGTTTCGTAGTTAACCGGTTTTTGAAAATCTTATAGATGGACTTCTAGTAGTGCCCTTTATCCCCGTACAAAATTTTAGGGAGATACCGCTAATAGTTTCAGAGATATAGAATGCCGGTGAAATATTTCGCACATCCGCCATCTTGTGATTATGTAAACAATTGAACGAAGTTAGATGTCGGTGCATTACAATGTATATAAACATATACTGTACCAAGTTTCATTGCGTTTGGTTGGTCAAATCGCGAGAAACGTCTATGTAAAGTCATAAATTCGCTTGGCCGCCATGTTGGTTTTGTAGTTACCAGGTTTTCAAAAGTCACATAAGTGAACTTATAGTAGTTCCCTCTATGACCATAGAAAATGTCAGGGTAATATCGGTAATAGTTTCGGAGATATTGAATGCTGGTGAAATATTTCGCACAGCCGCCATGTTGGATTGGTGAGTCGTAACAAAATTTGAAGGGCACGGTCGAGGTCGCCGGGAATAGTGCTACGAACTTTCCGAGTTTCATTGAAATCGCGTCTGTCGGTTAGATTTTATTAGGGGGGGGACACACACACGAATCACACACACACACACACACGCACACACACACGGACAAAAGGTGATCTCATAAGCCTATTTTTTCAAAATTGAAAATAGGCTAAAAATTAAAATAATAATGCCCAAAAGAAAAAAAAACAGAATACAGGTATTACCAAATTAGAAAGGGCTTGATAATATATTAAGGAACGTAATACCGACCCGACATGCAGACATCAAGGCCACGATGCAAAACAAAAAAATTAAAATTAAATTAATAAAATAAAATATGATCAATTAAGAAATCCACAATAATCATGACGGAGAAAACTTCGGGAACACTCACAAAAACACATAGTTAAACCAAAAAGATTAACAAAAACATACTAAGCGAGCACCACAACACGTTTGAGTCTCCCGCTCGACGCCTAGGGAATGCCTTCTCAAGACCAGAATGCACTCGGGCAAAACAAAAACCAAACATGGCCACCAAAACAGATGACCGCATGTCTAATCGAATTACGGCAAACAATTACTTTTATTAAAATAGAACGTCACCAGAGAGAAATGAACGGGATGAAAGAATTACGCCTTAACATTATTGACATGAGGAAAATTAAGCTGCAACGGATCGTAAACCAACTTAATAAAAGGGCAATCCCAAAGACTACCAAAAGAAATAAACTAAATAAATAATGAATTGCAACGTAAGATAAACTAGAAACGTGTCTTCAGAAGGTACGAAGGAAAACAAAAATATTTACATATCTGGTAACATTAGCAAAACAGAAAAATTAGGCCTACCAGGCGAAACAAAATACAGTATTAAAACATAAATATAAGGCCTATATCGGAGCTTCCATAACAATATATATAAATATAACTAATAACGTACCTTAAAAACTTCTCTGTGGAGACACAATAATATTAAAATAATTAACATATTTTAAATAATATAAAAGATATGAACTGCCTGAACATTGCTGCGGTAGCACACCCAAGCCGCTTCGATCACCCACGAGACTTTCCTTCTTGTAGCCAGTAAATAAACAGACCACACGTCATCTTCACGGCAAATTAAGAAATAATAGCCTAGGAGCACAGGCATTTCCTTATTTTTTTTAATATATCATATTTCGTAGAGGCTAGGGGCCAAAGCCCCAGCACACGGAGAGACCCTCTTTCACGACCAACTAGGTTGTTGCTTTCTTGACGACAGACTATTAGATGACAACATGGCGGAGATACCAAAGTCAAATACCGCACTGCATTCATGTTAATTTGTCATCGTCCAATCACAGATTGACACATCAAGTAACAATGTGCATATTATATAATTATTTTGGCGTCATGATATGTATATAGTCTTTTGTTCAATGACGTAGAATACAATATCCTTCAAATATGTCTCGACTAGGATGAGATCAGAAGACACCACAAACTCACTCTAGCGGTGGAAGATACAAGCTCGGCTAGAGGCCAATAGATGCTGCCATCTCTAGTTCCTAAGCGGAACCAAGCCATCAGGCGGTCGTTTTAAATGCCGGGGACACATGAATATAGGGGAGATACATATTTAAAAACGTTGGTACGGGCATCGCACGTAACAGTTTTTATAAATTACGCTGAATTATATTTTTTAAATATTTTTAACGCATAATCCTAAATTGTCCCATTAATTGTGATAATCTAATTAATACATGTAGGTCATTTCATTCCCATCCATGAAGGGTGGGCGGGCCGAAAGATGGCCGCACTATCTCTTGGGCCAGGAGAGGAGAAAGAGTTGGAGAAGGGAGCCGTATTGAAGGTGGAGGTGTTGAAGTGCGGAATTGGGAGTAGAGAGAGAAGGATGAACCCCTTATAGTCCAGTCAAATTAGACAAAATGTAGCCCTGACCCGGACATTTGGAATAACAAGTTAAAAATTGGTGGAGATTTCGAGGACGATGTCCTAATCAAAATATCAAAAGTCCCAAAAAATCCGGGTTGGGGAAAATCCGCCATCTTGAAAAAACAGCCGCCATCTTGGATTTTTCGAGTTTTGAGCATAGTGACCAAACGAACGATCTGATTGTTGTGTCAAATTGTTTAATTTTCCGTCTATTATCGTTAAAATAATACTTAATTTAAAAATCAGCAATACGATGGGGCTATATGGGATTAAAACGTACCTTTAGAATAAACAAGATGTTCAGTAAAGAACATATAGCCTACTTTCTCCTAAATGCATGGGAATTGTTATAACTCTTTGTCCATTTCAAGGAGTATAATTGAATGTTGGTTGTAGTAGCTTGTTGAAATACAACGTGCTATAGGGATATTAAACATGAATATGAGGTGCCCTTTGCTAGTGCTACCTCTGTAAAAAAAATATTCAATTCGGTTTCACCGTGTTTGAATTGATCTGGGGAATGGATTTGCACACATACTTGGCCACCATCTGCAAACTATTGGGCTGATGATCTAGCAGTTTGGTCAGAATATGCTTCCCACATAAAGATTTGTTGTTGCAAAATTTGGTAGAGACTAGATTATTAGGTTGGTCGTAATTACATTTTAGCCTTTAACATTTGGGTGGCCGCGATTACGTTTCCGTCAAGATGGCGGTGATATAAAACATGCCACTGAGGTGGCCTTTTATAGTGCTACCTCTGTACCAAATTTCGTTCCAATCGGTTTCAACGTGTTCGAATTAATAGGGGGAATCGATTTTCACACAAAGATGGCCGCCATCCGCAAAATATTAGGCTAATGACCTATTAGTTTGGTCAAAGAATGCTCCCTCCATAATGGTATGTTGATGCAAAATTTAGTAGAGATCGGATGATTAGGTTAATCGTAAGTTGATTTAAGCTTTGAATATTTGTGTCGCCGCCATTACGTTTCCGTCAAGATGGCGGCGATATAGAACATGACACTGAGGTGGCCTTTCCTAGTGCTACCTCTGTACCAAATTTCATTCCATTCGGTTTCACCGTGTTCGAATTAATAGGGGTAATCGATTTTGACACAAAGATGGCCGCCATCCACAAACTGTTAGGCTAATGACCTATTAGATTTGTCAAAGGATGCTCCCTTCATAAAGGTATGTTGTTGCAAAATTTGGTAGAGATCGGATGATTAGGTTAGTCGTAATTTGAATTAAGCTTTGAACATTTGGGTGGCCGCCATTACGTTTCCGTCAAGATGGCGGCGATATAGAACATGACACTGGGGTGCCCTTTGCTAGTGCTACCTCTGTACCAAATTTCATTCCATTCGGTTTCACCGTGTTCGAATTAATAGGGGTAATCGATTTTGACACAAAGATGGCCGCCATCCGCAAACTATTAGGCTAATGACCTATTAGATTTGTCAAAGGATGCTCCCTCCATAAAGGTATGTTGTTGCAAAATTTGGTAGAGATCGGATGATTAGGTTAGTCGTAATTTGATTTAAGCTTTGAACATTTGTGTGGCCGCCATTACGTTTCCGTCAAGATGGCGGTGATATAAAACATGACACTGAGGTGTCCATTGCTAGTGCTTCCTTTGTACCAAATTTCGTTCAATTTGCGCTCAGCGTGTTCGAATTGATAGGGGGGGGGGACAGACATTCAGATTACACACACTCACACACACACATACACACACACAGACAGACACACTTTTTTCGCCCTGTAGTGATCTCATAAGTCTACTTTCATTTTTTGCAAAAATCGAAAGTAGGCTAAAAAGGACCGCAAAGTGCATGATACACTATGTACTTTGACTGTATGTGAATGATATTGAATTAAATAGTGTGCGTTTGTGATTGAAATAAAAATGAACTGAAGTACGGACATTTTAAATGATTTATTGACAATCATAAATACCGGTACCATCCTAATGCACTCTCAAGAAGTCAAGTTGAAACAGAAGCTTCTGTTATTGTTTTGAACATATCCGTTTAAAATGTATGTGTTATAATAAGTGGTTTACTGTCTGAAACGGTAACACCTGTACATTAGTTATTCATTAATGAGGTGATATTTCAAGAGTTCTCACTCTAAGTGCTTTTTTGAAGAAAGTATAAGTCACTGAAATTATAAGAGTGCTGTTCGAGTGTTTTATTTTTTTGCTGTGCATGCGAGTGTTAGAGACCAATTTTCTAATTTCTTGATATTAGGTGATTTGACGTGTTTATGTTTATGTGTGTGTGGCGAACAAAGGAAGTATAAAATGCACGCTTGAGGTTATGGGTTGGCATCGGTTGTGTGACTTGTTTACTTCTGAACTATACGCTCAAATGGTTTTGGTGTACGTGTGTGGGAGTGGATTTAAAAATTAATTACTTTGTTTAGTGTGAGGATTTGTTTTCGTGTGCAAATTCTTTTGTTTGTGACTTTTTTAAACATTTAACAGACGACATCATGTGTATTTTGAGCACAGATTGTAAATGTGGTGAACTTGTTGTTGTCAGAAGGGGACTCGACAACCCTCCACTGAATAAGTCAGGAGAGAAATGATGACATTGCCGGCTTACTTAACGAAAACGAAAGTAAATTGTCGTAAAGAGTACACTCGTCGTGTTTCTGTTCGCCCTGACGGTGAAGGTGAAATACAACCAAAACGCAGCAAACGTCTGAGCAGTTCGAGTGACGTATTTGATTTTAAAATGAAATGCATGTTTTTAGAAGGGATGTAGACGTCTGCAACAAGTACAAACACCCAGACCGGCAACTTTCTTATAGTGTAGTTACCACCAAACCTCTTATTGACTCTGTACGGTCAATAGCACCAAAACGAGCCGATTCATGGGGTGAAGAAGTGTTGCGAACACTTTGCACCGAGATCGACTTAGTGGCTGCTGAAGCTCACTATCACTGTCATTGCTATTCGACGTTCTGCCGGCAAGCCTCGTGTCCCCCTACCGCAGGAGGATCTACTGTCGCATCAGAAACTACCAGTACGTTATCTCGTCGTCGACCCGCTGAAGATCTAACTAAACTGGAAAGCTTCCAAAAGTTGTGTGATCATCTGGAGAACAATGATGAGTGCCAGTACACATTCTGGGAGCTTATCGACTTCATGAAAAACGCCTGTCCTGACAATGAACCTTATAGCGAAAAGCAGTTGAAGAGAAAATCGCAGAGTGTCTAAAGGGAAAGCATTGTTTTCTCAGAGCAAGTTGGGAAGAGTAATGTCCTCTGTTTTACAGGAAAAGCCCAACAGATTCTCAATGAAGCGTGGTATAGGGAAAAGCAGGCCAGTAAAACAGATGAAAAGATGAGAATCGTCGAAACAGCCGCCAAAATTATTCGTGAAGGCATACTGTACCCGTTTAAACCATTTGAGCTGCTTGTCGTATCCGAAGATCAGCTGGATTGCAGAATCTCGAGGTCCCCGGCTCAAAAACCTGGAAATCCTACCAACAATAGCTAAATGGGGGGTGCACACTTCCTAAGATCATGTTTTGGTAAAGCAAAATGGGTGGATCAACTAAATAAATGAAGAGCTCGAGAAACTTACTATTCTCAGTTAAGTGGGCGAAATTAGTGGTTCAATAAAACCTCAAATGCACCAAAACATAATCCTTCTTCACAACTTAAATAAATCATCAAATCGCGGTTACAAAACTAACAAATAAGTTTATTAATGAAGAGATAATAAATAAAATTAAATCAACAAATATTCCTGTAATAATTACATATGATCCGCAAAATGATTCTGCGAAAATACAATAATCAAATTATGAAATTAAATCATCGTTCCATGGACGTTAGAAGTACTCCACTTCTTATAAAAAAAAAGCAAATTATCAAACAGCTGTTAGCACAACAGCACTTAAATTTACTCTTGTTCTCTAGTAATATATGAACAAATATCGGTTTTAATACAGCCAATGTCTTCCCATGACATTTCTACTTACTATTTCAAAACCATCCATTGGTAAAATAATGGAAATTAATTTTACATTGATCTTCCATAAGATCACTTTTGCACAACAATAAACAACCTTACTGTATTTAAAGAACGTCGTCACGTTCTTTAAACGTTACTCCTATTTATGGTTTAAACGTTTAAAAGCTTTAAAATAAATTAAACAAAAGTTTAATTGTCAACTAAGGTTCCCAAAATTATTTAATGATTAACAATAGAAATTATTGTTAAATAATTTAATTAAAGGCTATTAATATTTCCAAAATATTAATTAAGTTTGTAAAATGTTCGTTATTTAGATGTTTAATAATTATTAGAAATAATTATTAATCGTGTTAATTCAAATAATAAACCATATTATTATTATTGTTTTAGGATCAGTTGTTTATCAAGAAAGTTATTCAGTTAACTTTATTATATCGTTAAAATCTCCTAGTTATTAATAATATTATATTTAAATATTATTAATAAATTATCTTATGTTATTTACATCATTCGTGATGATTCTCAATCATCCAACCTTCCTTCTCTTGTCAACTACTGACAATCCAAAATTTTTAATGCTCGTAAATAAAGTGTCACTGTTACAAAATCATATCGCTATCATCATAATAAAGTTGTTTCGTTTCATAATTGGGCATACATACATAGCCGAACGGTTAAGTTAAGCTTATATAATTAATGTCTTATCCTTGATAATATCTTTTAATAATTAACAACATTGTTACTTTCAATCCGTTTCCCAAATATTTTCCGCCAATAGAACTAATCAATTCAACTGAGAGTCGTTTCACAATAATACTGGACAACAAAGGCCTTACTTAATTCTTTACTCTAATATATTTACTTATAATTTCCAAATAAACGCTTACAACGCGTATAATGACCTTCCCTTCTCTGATATACTGAACAAATATCCACAGAATACGTAAACAACAACTTCTCTCAATTCCGTATAACACTTTCCTCAGCTTGCTTTCAAACAAATATAGCTGCTATAATTCTTCACTTCGATCTCTTAATACAGTATTCTGCCATAACAACTTATTTAAATTGCATATAATGCCTTGTTTTCATGATATATTTATATATAATAATTACAGCGTATAACTCTTTCAGATGTTGTGATAATACATAATAGTCGAGTCTAATAAACAGTGATGACGTAATGGTTTACTAGTATAAGTTACTCTAGATTTCAAATAATTGTTGTTAACATTGAATAAATATAAACATTCGTTACCTTCTCTGGTCTTTCCAAAATATTGCGTTAATGCAATCAAAAGTCAATAACAATCTCTAAGAGTGTTGCAAAAATTTCGTAGAATACTCAAATGTGTTGATTTGTCTGAGCAGATAAGATCTCTCAAAATAAAATAATTTATCCACTGATAAATTATTATTAATAATGACTGGCTAAAGTGTAATGTCCAAATAATATTTCATCCTTCCACCAATTCAAAATGTTTGATTAAATAATTACTTGAGCAGTGTCAGACTCGAAGATAACTATGACACAATAACCATATTTCCAAAATGAAGGATAACTGTTCCTAAGATTAGCAATAAAATCTTGGAAATCTCCAAATAATAATTCATTTCCAAATAAATATCCTTTTCATAGTCTAAGTTGCTTGGGTAAATTAATATCATATTCTAAAATGCTGAATAAAATTCAATAAAATTCGATAAAATACAAGAAAATTCAATAAAATTCCAATAAAATTCCAATAAGATTCCAATAAAATTCAATAAAATTCCCAAAGATACGTGGATCGAAATAAATTCGAAAAACGAAATTATTTATAAAATGAGCTTAAATCTCGAAACCTATAAGTAAAAAATCCAAATGTTAATACCCGAAAACTTACTAAAAGAAAGTTAATATTTAAATATCCAACGTTGAAAAATAATTTCTGGGCTTAAACTATATCACACACAACAAAAATAATTTAGCGTTGAAATGGTGCCATGCTCTCTGATATTCTACTCTACAACTAACTACAAAAAGAACCAACAACTACGAATGAGGATTTCTGTCTCTACCTTGCGATGACATCTTGTAGAAGTAGTGTGGAGAGAATTACTGACGACACCAGTAATTCCACACTTAATAATCTTCATCCTCTTTCTTCGGAAAATTGCCTTGTCACGACTCGAACCCTGATCTCCGATCGTTAATCTCCCTGGCTGGCTTCGAACACGGACCTCGCCTCGATCAGCGATACTGCAAGAACCTCCCAGTCTCGAAGTACGATGAACTGCTTCATTTCGGGTTTGATAGTATCTATCCATGACGCGATAATCAAGTCCCATCTCGTAATGTCGGATTGTAGCTACGCGATCGTTACACCACATCTTATAATTTTAAGATTAATGTCGGTTGCCTGATATTCTAGACTGACAATGTTACATCACGTTCCCTGCGCATAACTTGGCTTAGTTCATGATCACAAATGCGTTAAACACAATGTTAACTACTCCCCTTAACGCTTGCATGTCGAACATTTCGATAAAAAGCTTGTCACTTTGTCACTAAACAGAGACTTGCTATAAGTGAGTGCTGCTGTTCTTCAAATGTATTGGAACAGACATATAACGGGCCATCCCCTTCACGCCTGTAAAGCTGGCACGCACTGAGTGAAACGTGCTTATATAATGTGAATGCTTTCAACAAAGAAAACTATCATTTTCTTTCAAATGTCGTCTTGAAACTTTCACGAAATGTACACACGATGTTTCTCTTAAGTTTAGTCAAACTCTCAATACTAGTTTCACACGAGAACTGATATTATGACGATATTCTGTTTCCCACATCTTCAGCGGACTTCTCGTGTTAAGAGCTGACCGACGGGACTGCCCTCCTCGCCGACAAACTATGTTCGCGTGAGACCCCTATCTTACAGACGCTAGTTTCAGGAACTCAAGTGTCGCAGGTCTGTTCCTCTTGCCGCTTCAACACAAAAGACCACGATCTGATGCGCGTCATCCCGTTCCTCGAAACCAATCGACTGGCGCGTCATGAGAATGAGCGGTAAACCATTCATTACTTATATCTTCTTACAGGATTATCAAACTTCCTTCTCTGGGTGACTATCATAAATCCTTTCAATTTAGATCCTTTCTCAATAGTTTTAAATGTGCAGATTCTATCTTCTTTAATAAATGGCAGTTTATAAATCGACGAAGCTTCTCATCAAGCGCGCTCATTTTCTCTTTCCTCCTTGTTTCTAGAAATTGGATTAGCCAATCAACGCATTTCTCTTCGAACTCTGCAAGTTGCTATGAGCGGCCAAGCGAAAATACTACGCAGCATTGCCCAACGGCGGCTTCCTTCGCCATTTTGTTGTCGTCAAACACAATCTGAAGCTTCCTCTCATAATAAAATTTTAAAAATATCGTAATTCCTCCAAAAATACTGCAATCTTCTCCAAATTTCACCAAAACGTCCTAATTAGCATCCTGTCCATCCTGAATCATTTAGAATTCGAGTGCACGATTGTTCCACCTATCCAACTGTAGAACAAATGTCCTCTGGAAACGAAGAATTGATACCGCCAATTCTACATGGTTTTCTGAAAATCATTCTTCAGACAAGGAAGCCATTCGAAGAAGACACATCTACCAAAAGAAAGGCCACAACCGTGGCTCATTCGATAATTGCTGCTGTCTGACCTCGATCGTTTCTTTTTCCCTTGCTACTTGGAATAGGAAGCACTCTTCCTAGACGGTATGGCTTGAAGCTGTTGATTGAAATGCTTTCAAGATTGGTATATTCGCGCCCTACTCCGAAACGGTAAATTTTGAGGCCTCTATAGCGCAGAACGCTCAACCATCAGTGAACGAAGATGCCTTCTAGCAGTTCGTCTTTGACAACGCGGATCACAACGTGAGAACTTTGGATGGCCATGGGACCTTTCACGCTATGGGAGCAATAAGGTGCATCACGCCAGTATGAGCGTTGTTTCACCTAAAAAATTGTATTGCTTGTTGCGTTTTTGTGTTGTTTTTGTAAATAATGTATATTGTGCCCACCTTCACTGTTTTTAATGGTTTGTATTCGTGGTAATTTTCTTGGTAAAAAAGCATTTAAGTTAAGTAATGGCAATCATTTAGGTCAAAACGCATGATTTTGAACTTTTCATACTTATGGAAACTAAATTGTTGTTAAAAAAATGATCCATATTCAATCGTTTTAGCAGTCTAGACGATAAAGTACCGAAAGGTAATTAATTTGACTCAACGAAGAACGCAATCAGACTGTCCGTTCGGTCGCTATACGGAAAACTGGAAACATAGAAGATGGCAGCTGTTTTTTAAAGATGGCGGATTTTCCCCAACTCGGATTTTTTGGGACTTTTGGGATTTTGATTAGGACATCATCCTCGATATTTCCACCAATTTTTAGCTTGTTATTCCAAATGTCCGGGTTAATGTCTTATATAACTGGACTATTAGCTAAGATTCAAGTTTTAGAAAATTTGAAAATTTAGAAGTTTTGTAATTTTGAAATTTGGGAATTTTGGGATGATAGGATTTCTAAAAAAAATTGAAATTTTGAAAATGTTGAATTTTTGAAATTTTGAAATTTTGTGATTCGCGAAATTTACAGATTTGGGAATTTGGGATTTTTAAAAGTTTTAAAACTTTATAATTTTGAAATTTAGAAAAATTTTAAATTTTTGTAATTTTTAATTTTTTTTCTTTCTTTTTAGTAATATGATGGAAGAAATGAGTGGTGACATTTTGTGAAATGAGATGAGTGTGATGGATGATGTTTGTGGAGATGAGAAGGAGAGCGGTGCTGTAGAAGAGAGAAAGAAAAAGGATGGAAGCTTGTAGTTTAACGTGACTGTTAATCTTGAGATCATGAGCCACGGGACCTCCTTTTTACGTGGAATCCGAACCACAGGACATGGCATTTCACTTCGAAAATCTCACATATATTGACCGGGAAGGGAGAGAGAGGAGAAAAGAGATGTAATTTTTTCCGGAAGTATGTTTACATATTTATTTCCTGTACCCCGCCCATTCATTGGGCACAATCGTGTTGACCGACTGAAGGGCTACAAATGTCAACACCTCTATTAGGGTGGGGTAGGTGCACCAGAATTTCAAATAAGGTACTATCCCAGCATTAGCCTGGATGGAATGTGGAAGAAAACGGTGAATAATCACACCTGTCAGCACTGGGATTTGAGCCTTGGACTTCATAACTTGTAGTGACCTATCACACTCGGCTACACTACGCGGTGCAGGAGGAGCATAGGGAAGCTATTGTCACGCCACAAGGCGAGGGTGTCTTGGAACTCTGCCCAGATGTGACCACCTGTCCCTCTGATACTCGCGCTAACTTATGTGGGTCGAACGAGGCGAGAAGTCAATATTTACGACGCACTTTGTGCCGTTTATCTATAGAGAAATCCATAGTAATGGAAGGTCATCGTACAGGGTGTCACAAGAGTTCGCACCACTGTTCAGAGGAACGTCGCGTCTACCATATTGATCACAATGCCATTATACACCTGATAGTGTAGTGGCCAGCATTCTTCGCTGTCGCCCGCAAAGGTTTGGGTTCGATCTCCAGTTCT
Source organism: Meconema thalassinum (assembly GCA_946902985.2). NCBI lineage: Eukaryota > Metazoa > Arthropoda > Insecta > Orthoptera > Tettigoniidae > Meconema > Meconema thalassinum. The sequence goes on along the minus strand of OX336396.1, from coordinate 298,466,615 downwards.
ACCACAAAAAAGGGGAAAACTCAGCCTCGTGAAGGAAACCTAAGCAAGTAGTACCATGAAGAACAATACAGCCTATTTTCATATATCCTACTAATGTTAATTGCCTCTATCAACATACAAAATTTCAGTTTGGTTGCTATCATAGATTAATAGATATTTAGAATATTTCGGATGGTCGCCATGTTGGATTATTAGATGACGATTATTACGTAGGTCCATTATTCAAACTTTCAATTCGATTGCATGATTAATACACAGGAAATAAAAACTTAATTTTAAAATTTCGCACAGCCGCGATCTTTATCTTATGTAAACAATTGAACTAAATTAGATGCCACTGCATTAGCCTACAATGTGTATAAACATTTGCTGTACCAAGTTTCATTGCGTCTGGATGGTTAAATCGCGAAAATATATTTAAAAGTTTGAAATTCACTTGGACCCCATGATCGTTTCGTGGTTAATGGGTTTTGAAAGTTACATAGGCGAACTTCTAGTAGTGCCCTTTGTCGCCGTACAAAATTGCAGGGTGATATGAGTAATAGTTTCGAAGATATTGGATGCCGGTGAATTATTTCGCACAGCCGCCATGTTGGATTGGTTAGACGTAATACAATTTGCAGGGCACGATCGGTGTCGGCCGGAATAGTACTATGACCTTACCGAGTTTCATGGAATTAGTTCCTGCCGTTTAGATTTTATTAGACGGACACACATACACACACACACACACACACAGGGACAAAAGGTGATCCCATAAGCCTATCTTTTTCAGAAATGAAAATAGGCTAAAACGGGTGAGTTCGATACCCATCTGAGTCCTTCCAGTAGTTATTAACCGTGGAATCCCATTTCTCCTCCAGGCAATTGTCGGGGTAGTTCGTAATTTAAAGCCACCTGCTTCCCAATCCCCATCTGCATTACAAATACACACACACGTACTCTACTACAGATACCACAATGACACAGGTTATGAGACAAATTCTGCATACATATATCGTCCTTGCAATGCAAGCACACATATGGTTATTTCATGTCACGAACTTAAAGAAATGATACTCAACAATTTTGTTCTAGATTTGTGCCGAGTCTTGTGTGGGGTTTCGCCTAGGACACCAAGCTGGCTCATCAGCGGGCTCTCGGTGTCCCCGCCCACACAAGATATGGCACAAACCTAGAAGAATTGCTGAGTTTTAATTCACTGGCCGTGAGAGCCAATATACCATCTTAATGAAATCATCTTGAGACCGTGAAATTCACTCGTATGTTTACACCGCGAGTGACTTGATAATACAAGAATCACAGAAGGATTATAGGAGCATTCCTGTGATTTATTTATAAGATACGAAGGAAACATTACATACACACACCCAAGTAAACGAAGCTAAATGATCACGACGTCCAAGCCCCTCAATTGAAATAACATTTTTTTAAAAATTCTTAATCTAAGGTACATAATTTATGTTAATGGAATGTTGAATGCGGTACTTTGTATAATACTCCTATTCTATGATATGTCCATCCTGAATAGTCAGCCTCGTTGCGTAGTGGCTAGCACACATGGCTGTTTCCACGGAGGTCTGGGTTCGTTATACTCAGCCTCGTGAGGCAAAACTGACAAGAGGCGGATTCGACTACCACCTCAGCCACGGATCTCCGTGGTTTCCCGTTTCTACTCCAGGTGAATGCCTAGATGGTTCCTAAATTGAGGCCACGGCAGTCTCCTTCCCAATCCTCATCTTAATTACAACTACACACACTAATATAGTCATCACATTAACACCCACCAGGGGCCCACAACTAATAGGACGTGGGTTGGTGATCACGGGACCACAGCTGAGTCCGGTATTGCTTCCATGACTTGTACCGGGCTCCTCTCCGTCTTCTTTCCTGTCGACATCTCTTGGTCAACTCTTGTTCTCTTCCGACCCCGACGGTACTTGGGAACCCGAGGCCTAAGGAGCCTCTTCCTTTCCTGCCTTAATTGGCCTTTCTCTCATCTTTACTGATACCCTCCTCTTTCGAGGGATCAGACCTCCTGTTTTCTTTTCATGTTATCTCCTGCTATCTGCTCAAGGACCTCAAGGAGGCAGGGTGTATGTAGCCTCACCACTTCTGGTGCACCCTGGATAGTTCTACACCCTCATGGGCTCACGGCTGGTGAGTTTGGGAGTTGACGACCGCGAGGGATTCCTGATCTGGGTCCGTTTTGCTTCATTTTTCCTCTTAACTTGGGGCGGTCCCTCTCCTCTTTCCCCTTTCCTATCTGCCTTTCATGGCTCTCGTTCCTTCCAAGTCCCTCAATACTCTTTCTTCGAGGGTTGAGAACATTTCTTTTCTTCCTGTCCTTTATTTGCCTTATCCTTTATTTGTTTCCCATTTCTTCTTCTAGTATGTTAGTCTGTAGTTAATATTAGTTATAGTTTTCATTCTCATCTCATCTTTCACTAACACACAAACCCTTAGGGACCGATAACCTACTTGTTAGACCCCTCGATGCAAGGCCAACCTGCAAAAATGGGGGATCCTTGCAGCAGACGCAGACACTTCTTGTGAATGTGGAGCTGAACAAGACCCAAGCCACCTACTTATCCGCTCCCTCCTGGACAACCCATGCACAATGGAAGATGTTTTTAGAGGAAGTAAGAAGGTCATCGCAGCCGCAGTTTATGATGTGTAACATCTTTCCGCTCGGTTGCTGGATAGTTGTGGGAGTGATTTTGAAAATTGTGGACGGAAGTGGATCGGAACGATCGAGCTGGCATTGGTGGATCAAACGGAAGTATGCACTGCCCGGTCGATCGATTGCATGGAAGTGTGCCCTAGCTGGCAATGGTGGATCGAACGGAAGTATAAGACGCACTACCAACTCGATCGATCGATCCAGCTGGCACTGGTAAGAGAAACAATCAGCGCGCGGTGTCGAAAATTGATACCATGACGCACTCTCGGCCATGTGGAATGTATATGACATACTGAACGGAAAACGCTCGTGGGAACTCTGGTGTCAAGTGATTTAAACAAATGACATGTTACATGTTCGAAGTCTTCGTATCAGTATTTTTAAATGGTAAAATGCCTTAATATCAAACATTGTAAGTAGTCGGCATTGCATTGGCATAAGGCATTTTAAACTCAATGTCACCCAGGAACATTATCGAAACAAGCAAAATATAAATAAAACTTAATTCCGTAATGCAGTATTATTGGAACGTGGAAATAAGGCACCATCTTGTGCACTATATTTCCGTAGTCGAAATAGCCGTGGGGTTATTGCGTATGACTGTGAATCTAGAGATCTTGGGTTCGAGTCCTGGGCGGGCTAGATATTTTTGCTACCAGATTATCATTTTAAACGATATTTATCATATCAATATGACTCATTTTAACAGAATCCATATGAAATTACGTGTTGGTCTGTGAATCAAGAGGACCTGTTTATAAGGAATTTAAGGTTATGAGCGGTGTCGCGTCTATTAATCTAGATTATCCATATCGTATTCTTTATCTAGGCTAGAGCTGGTGGAAGCTACAAATCATCTAATAAAATGAGTTCCGTATTATTAACTACAATTTCTGTAAAACACTCCCTTTTACAATAGATTAATATTTGCGCCAATAATACTATAAAATACCGGTGTATCAACAATTTCACGTGAGGTTTCTTCTATGTCAGATGTTACACATCATATGCGACTACTGTAAGGCTCGTAATTTTTTTGGAAATGTTGACCGGACACGGAAATGAATGAATGAATGAATGATCATCATCATCTTCATCATCATCATCATCATCATCATCATCATCATCATCATCATCACAATAACATAGGTTATTTGACAAATGCTCTGTTCCCCTCACACACACACACAATGCCAAGTACATGGGGCTACATTCACACGATGTCGCAAAGCCTCTTAACGAGTCATCATCAACAACCTCCTGGATATTTATGCTGTGTATATACACTAGAACTTTCATCCCTGAGTAAAATAAACAAGTTATAGAACTTTTTTCAAGCTGTCTGAGGCACGTGTTGAGTTGGGAGAAGAAAAGAACACCCATTCCATTTGTTACCCCTAATTTGCTGACTTTTCCCCTTTTATTATTTATGTTATGGTTTCGTTTGGCGGAAATAGCTATTGACATTAGAATACAATGACAGAAATATTGAGAGCGGGTGAAATATTTGCCGTCACATGCGATATAATGAGAATTCTCCTCGGTGGAGAGCGGGGACGTTCAATTAGCAATAAGGCTTCCTGATTGGAGGAAAGAAACCTCAGCAGTGATGAGGTAATGTGGCGTATTTTCTACCGCTAACTGATTAATCCTTTGAGACTGACGGCTACTTGACCAACAAGAGAACTAGTGTTACTATTCTTCTTCTCTCCTGCTCCGTTTTTCGTTGTTCTGTGTCGAGTCTCTTATTCGACATTCCTTCTTGGGTCATGGTAGATGGCGTAGTTTCTTGAAAGTACGAGGGAAGTTCCGAAAGTAAGTTTCGTCATTTTATTGCACGAGCAGACAGTACGTCATGTGACTCAAACAATCGCCATAAGAATCCACGCCCGTGGCTGGTTCTACGATAGAAGGAGCGTCAGTGGAGGGGAAATGACGCGTGCGCAGAGCGCTAACGAAGAGAGAGGAGCAGCAGATCGGCGTGCCCGATATCATTCCAGTATAGGTCTTGCACTTTCCTCGTTAACGTGCGGCTTGCTTTTGAAATCTAGCTAGGTGGATATGTTAACATTCCATGGCTGCCTGGATCCAAGGCTTTCCCAGCGCGAGGCACAGCGTTGTAAACTTTCCACCGTAGCCACTCAGAGCAAGCAGCCAGAATGGACAGAACTACGTGCAGATGCGCAACACTGGACCCTTGACACCTACGTGACACGCGAGCTGGCCGTCAGGATGGGACTTTGGAGTCCATTTGGAGTGATAGAGGAAGCATTCTATTGGTCAACAACCATCAGCTGATGATGATGATGATCGTGTGGCCTCCGAAGAGGCCAAGTGCAGGTCTTTCTGGTTGATGCCCGTGGGCGACCTGCGCGTCGTAATGAAGATGAAGTGATGATGAAGACGTCACATACACCCAGTCCTCGAGCCACGGGAATTAATCCCAGGAGATTAAAATCCCTAATGGCTCGGCCGGGAATCGAACCAGGGGCACTTCGGGCCAAAGCCTAGCGCGCTAACCATTTAGCCACGGGGCCGGATTGTTGGTCACTGTACTATACTGCCTTACGTTTGAGTCGCCGCTCGTTAACCACGAAAGTGAGGGAACTATACAACTCACGATGGCAAACAGACGTGTATTCTCAATGTGGTCGCCAATGGAAGTGCGGTATGAGTGGCCACGTGGGTCTCGTGTGTCAGTCTACAGACTGTGTGTGGTGAAGCGGTCATGTCTCGTCAAATGGTCGGTCGCTAGTGTAGCATGTTCAGTGAAGGACGGCAGAGTGTGGAGTGGGCGTCTCTCCACATCCACGAATGTAAACAACATTGCTCGAGTACAGGACATGGTGTTAGAGGACTGGTATTGGTTGTGACCGGGCCCATCACATGCTATATGATGCCGCGCTCTCGTGACGTCACTTTTACACCAATGCTGAGGTGGAGCAGGCTTAGCGACAATTCATTACACCGAGTTTTACCAGAGTGGTTCCTTCAAACTGTTTGCACACTAAGACAAGTATCTCAATGTCGGTGGTGACTATGTCACAGTTCATGATGCCATGGTGTAGGTCAGTTTGGCAATAAAGGCTCCCTTGGAATATTGATGGAATTTGTTTTCGTAACTTCCCTCGTACCGAGGACTTTATTTCTCAAACTTGTGAGGCAGAACTGTGCAACATTCATTAGCTTTCATGGGCTATGATTAGTATGCCGAAGACTCACTAGAGTGCTACTGTTAATGGCACAACACCGAGCACAACGCCTCACTTTGACTCGTGACGTTGCCAATTGGGCCCTGGAGGGCTGAAACAGAGCTCTGGTCCGAAGAGTCACGATATTTGGTCGTTGCTGATGGCAACGTTCGAGTCTGGAGCAAACCTTGTTATCAGTAAAGTACCTTACTGGCGGTTAGGGGTGTGGGGTGTGTTTACATGTCCATGTACCCACACAACTCAACTGTACACGCTACAAAACTCTTCTGGGTGAACATTTGCTGCCTTTGATGGATATCAATTTTCCTGGCAACGAAGGGATGTTCCAACAGGATAATGTGCAGTCTAATTTGGCAACGGATGTCCAGGACTGGTTAAAAGAACATACTGCATAGTTCTATCGTTTAAACTGGCCAGCACGTTTCCCAAATACGAATCCAATCGAGCATTTATGTGACGTGTTACAGAGAGACATTCACAACGAAGAATCTTCACGTGAAAAAACCAGCAAACTTTCTGCAGTTCTTCAGACAGCATGGCTTATCCTCTCTCCAAAGGTCTTCCATACACTTGTGAAGTCCTTTGTCGTGCAGAGCAAGAGGTATAATTGATTATGTTTGCCCAGATCCTACTGTATTTAATTCCTTAGTTCTTCAATGGGTAAATCAATTGAGGAGGCCATGACGTGGATTCAGCCAAGTGGGGCAGCTCTGCATTATAGTTCACTGGCCTGTCCTGCCCTCTGCCGGGCGCTACATCAATGGGAAGTTAACAGCTTGCTTGATAATGTCCGGAGCCGGATCGAACTTCCTCACTATGAACATAGTCATTAAAAGTACATCAACAGGTCCCGTACGGAAGTACACACTTCTAGAGTGTGTGCCAAACAAAATTACCCTAATTTGTTTAAGCCGAGCGTACGAGAAAAAGTGAACTCGTTAAATGGAATAGACTGCAGAGCTGCCAACATCAAACCGAGAAAATAATCATCAAAGTTCTCATTCCTGGCCCACCAAGTGTACTCGTTGCTACACTGACGAGCAAGAAAGGTAAACGCTTTGTTATATTGTTATAATGTAGGCATTTTACTCATTTGTGCACGGCTTCACTAATTCATTCTACGAGGGGCATCAAGAAAGTAAGTTCCTCTATTTAAAAAAAAGAGAACACAGTTATATCCAAAGATTTATTGGCAACAGGTGGGCAAATTGTTAGACTCGACGCTAGTTTTCTAATAATAATAATAATAATAATAATAACAATAATAATAATAATAATATCGTATGGCCTCGGGTGCCGGGTGCAAGCTTTGTAATTTGACACCCAGAGGGTAGCTTGCATGTCGAATTTCGTTGTTCTTGAATCACTATGAAAGTCAAGGAGGTTACATATCTAAGCTCCTTGAACACTACAGCGCTTTTTAGTAGAGAAATGAGGAACCTTGTGTTGGCGGAAACTCCCGAGATTAATTTTGCCATTATGAACACGGCCTACTGAATTCAAATGGGTTCTTTGACATGCCAACATCGTATGACATGCGTGTCGTATTTTTGCCGCCTTTCAAAAATCACTTACCACGGCCAGGAGCGAACCTGCAATCTTGGAGTTAGTAGACCGACACGCTATCCACTCACCAAATATGTTTGCAAGGCGCTGAAATTAGTTCAAATGTTTAACCGAGAGTCTTCATTATATTTTCTTTTAAGAAACTCGAAGTGAAATTGTTTTTCATTATTTCCACCAACAGAGGAGCTTTGCTAATGGAACACGTTTTGTTTTGATTACCTCACTCTACTTGACGTGTGAATTTAGAGCTGAGGGTTCTGGAGTCATTTTACGGACGATCCGCTCATGAACTATTCAATGATTCATGAACCTTGGATTGAAATCACCTGACTTACAGGGTATATTCCAAAGTCAATGTGAAAATAGAAAGCAGGCCAAGCTCAGGTATCCCTCGGAATTTTGAAAGTTTCCGGACACAATTCCTTATGGGAAAAGGTGTGAGTCGACAAGGGAGAAATCATTACTAAGTAGGGTTACAAAAGATGCCAGAAGATGGTCAATAAAATTATTTTGAATAAGAATTGGGACTAATTTTAATTCTTTATTTTATTAATTTATACACCCCTGTACAACAACGTATCAGCTATTTTTCGATATACACCAAACGAATTGAGACACTTGGTCATAGTGTGGTACAACTTTTGTGGATCTGTGTCATAGAAGCCCGCCACCTGCGAATGGAACCAGCGTGTGATACGCGTCTTCTACTCTTCATCAGTGAAAATGCTGACCGGAGAACAACAATTTCTTGACGTGCTAGAAAAGGTGGAAATCGCTTGGAGCAAGATCAGGACTGTATAGTGGCTGATCAAACAGGTCCCAGCTAAAATTCTGCAGAACAGAACGTGCTCATGACAACCAACAAAACTTCATTTGCTGAAACGATTAACGCACCAATTTTTTTTAAACCACTTGCACCATGTATTGTAAAATTCATTTACTAATTCAGAACCACAACTAGCACGCCATGTATTGTAAAATGGATTTACTAACTCATAAACCTTCGCGGGCGTGCACATGACAACTAACAAAGTTCATTTGTTGAAACGATTAACGCAGCAAAACTCATATTTTAAAACCTCTCGCGCCACATATTGTGAAATTCATTTACTAATTCAGAAACACAACTTACCCGCCATGTATTGTAAAATGGAATTACTAACTCAGAAACCTTCCCGGGCGAGCACATGACAACTAACACAACCTCCTTTGTTGAAACGATGAACGCACTAAAACTCATTTTTTAACCCCTCGCGCCACCTATTGGGAAATTCATTTACTAATTCAGAAACAAAACTTACCCGCCATGTATTGTAAAATGGATTTATTAACTCAGAAACCTTCGCGGGTGTGCATATTAACAGTAACTTAAGTCCATTTGTTGAAACGATTAACGCAGCAAAACGATTAACGCACCAAAACTCGAGTGGGAGAGGTGAGATAATTCTGGCAACGCTAATGAAAAGAAGAGATAGGTTGGTAGGACACATATTAAGTTAGTAAGTTAGTTATTGAGGATTTAAAGGGGAACTGCGAGGTCATCTGCCGCTAAACACATATTAAGACACCCAAGAACAGCATACTTAGAAGGAAGGTCGAGGAGAACTGGGGGGGGGGGGGGGGGGGGTGAACCATGGTTAGAATGTAAGGTGAGGTAACTGTGTAGAGATGAATTGAATAGCTCAGGACAGGGAGGTATGGAGAGCTGCATCAAACCAGTCGACGTATTAAATAATAAACAACAACAACCTCTGATGTCAGGGTTCAATTCTCACCTCAGCAATCCTAGAAGCGGTGTTCCATGGTTGCATATTTTCTTCTCCCGGGAAATACCGTCACGGTCACTTCTATCCAAATTAAAGTGACAATTACAAATACGCACACCAGTACAGACACGATCATAACACAGGTTATCAGAACAGAACCAATGAACATGGGAATGAATGAGCACGATGTAGCAAGCTATCGAATGAAACAGTAACAACACCCTAACGGTCGCTATTGGACAGTATGTGTGTATATTCCCAACCTTGTCCACCCATGTTGATGATCAAGTTGTCGCTAGTCCCTGGAAGGAATTGACAGAAAAGCACAATATAATAGCAGGGAGTAGGCAGGCGAGAGCGTAACAACTGTACGACCAATATCTCCGTGAAAATACGTAACCATATAAATAATAGTGTTCAAATGCATTACATTTTATTGTTTTATTTTGTGTACACGTACTTACGTGTTGACCGACTGAAGAGCACAAACTGACAAGTGGATACCAGATACAATATAATAGGACTTTGTTTTAAGATTGTGCAGAATTTTCTTTAATATTTTCATTAAACTTTTTTATGTTCGACGATGTCGAAATGTAAATATTACATATTAGAAAACTGTCTCATAATGAGGATCATTATAGTACTGTTCTTCATTATGAAACAGTTTCTACAGCCAATCAGAGCTCATTCATTGACCAATTAGGTAAGGATAGCTTCGAGCATGCTCTCAAAATCCAACATGTCGGACCTGAATTAAATGATTTGAAAGTTCAAATTGGATATCGGATCAACCATTGTAGTTACAATCCCAAACATTAAGACAAAAACAGCACGAACCTTTACGGTAACAAGAAAATACTATGACAAAATAATGGAAGAAATTTATGAATCTACGTCCAGAAGTTATCAACACAGCATCCTTCTACATAAATTACCGACATGGAAAGTGCACCGTCCCATATGTTCGCGTAAATATACTGGCGAATATGAGACAATATTTAGCACTGTACCTTAAAATCCCCAACACCAATTTCTACACACCGCATTGCTTTCAAACGACTTCGGTGACAATATTAGTGAATGCTAGTTCTGATCGGCACTAGGCTTCATGCAGGCTGTAAACAATAGCATTGCCAAGCAAAGTGAATGGTCTCTGCTTTCGAAATTCTTTGACCCACGCATGCGCTCTGTTCAGTCAGCAAACCACCCGGCGCGCTCTGTTCACTAACTGAAGTTACTGAATCCCACAGATATTTACGAACACTTATGTTAAAACATATAATAAAGTTATAATTCTCGTCGAACATAAACAGCCGTATGCAACTCGCCTATAATGGTAATTAAGACACTCGTATGGAAATTATAAAACTCTCATATGCTCGTTTTATAAACATACTCATGTCTTAATTATAGCCATTATAGGGTCGTTGCATAATAATAATAATAATAATAATAATAATAATAATAATACTTCGACATTACAACACTGTCATCAAACCGGCAAGTCTCTACGCAAGCGAAACACTTACACTCAATAAGAAATATGAACTTGAAGACATCAAGAAAGAAGAAAGAAAAATCATTCGGAAAATACTGGGAGCAAGACTCACTACTGACGGGTACCGACTACAGTCAATCAAGACAACTGAAAAATACTCAAACATCGAAGTCGACTTCAGAAAAAGACGATTGAAATTATTGGGGCATATAAGTAGACTGACGAATACACGACTAACCAAAAGAATACTAGATTACATATCATCACTCAAAAGTACAACACCATGGATGAAAGAAGTACAAAAAGACATGCGAACTGCTAACATAACCGACACATCAGACAGAGACTCCTTCAGTAACAAAGTGAACAACTGGGAAGTCCAACCAGAGCAACCAAAACCTACACCTTACAGACCTCAATGGTCTGACGAAAGAAAATTGGCATTCTCCAACAGAATGAAACAATATTGGCAAGATAAGAAGAACGTCAAAAATTGAGTCTAAGTGCCTAACGCTTTCCAATATTGGGAAAATACGCTGTCAATAAATAAATAAATAAATAAATAAATAAATAAATAAATAAATAAATAATAATAATAATAATAATAATAATAATAATAACAATAATAATAATAAATACAGCCCTTTAATCCCCTAAGGGCAATGGCCTTCTGCCTAGGCAGGGATTTTGCTCCATTACACTCATTAGGTGAGCAGTCCTAAAGAGAAGTGGCACCTAGTGATGCACTTTTCTGGCAAGTTAGTCTCTGTTCTTATAGCTATTGATATATCTATTCCTAACCTAGTTACAGTATTCTCTATGTTATGTATTCTTGTTCTTATATCTGGTGGCTTCGGTGGCGTAGTCGTTAGCATGCTGAGCTTCTATGCCCAAGATAGCGGGTTCAAACCCGGCCGAAGCCGTCGGATTTTTTAAGAGAGTTAAAAATCCCTCAGTATGCCTTCCTTCGGAGGGGAAGTAAAGCCGGTGGTCCCATGTCATAGATTTATGGCATTTTAAAGAACCTTCCACTAATTGCACCTGTGTGAAGCTAAATTGGATAGGTTAAGAATGTAAACAACGCTCTTAGGTTTCTACGTTCGTTGCCAAGAGCTGACTGCGGTGGTGTCCAGTAGCTAAGTTCTGAACTTGGCCTAGTAATCGTTGACGGTGGCGCTTGGCGGAAAAAGTAGGAACTATTTGAAAAATTGTAAGTTGCAGTACTTAAATTAAAAAAACAGATAACACACACTAATACAGTCATCACAATTAACACTGGTTATCTGACAGATTCTACACACACCCAAAGTACAGGGGGCTACATGACCGCGTTGTCGCAGCCCCTAAACTTAAGAACCAACCAACCGTTCTTATATCTAATATTTGGAAAATTATTAATGTTTCTAGCACGTTCACTTTATTTTAGTAGAGTTTTAACTGTCCTCAATGCATTATCGCTTTTGTATTTAAGGGTTTAATATGTTGCTCCTTTTTTTCCCTCGCATATAATGTGCAGATATCTCGCCAGGAGATGGCAGTTGGGTTTGAACTGCAGAGGTCTTCCCGCTCACTGTGTAACGCGCATTCCAAAAACATTCAGTTGTTCACTACTTGCTTCACTCACTCAGCACATTCTCCTTCTATCACTGGCTGCGTGTCGTCGGGTGCGGTAACAACCATTGGCATGCAGGAAGCCGATATATTTAAGTTTGGAATAGGCGGACAGCGCATGCGTACTGCAAGAACCCCCCATACCCCGTCACAGCGTGTTCAACTGCCATCTCCTGCCGCGATGACAGTACTATTAATTATCGGGGCATGGAAGTTGCCTCCCATAGTAATTTAGGATGTTTAACAGAAAGCCGGAAAGGCGTTTATGAGTGGTGTGAATGAACATGGTAAATTTGTTTTAAGAAGAAAGTTTTTAGCACACTTTTCACATTTTGCAAAAATGAGGAAAAAGTAGACTTATGAGATCGGGCAAATGTGTGTCTGTCTGTCCTTCTGTCTGTCTGTCTGTCCTTCTGTCTGTCTGTGTGTGTGTCCCCCACTATCAACTCCTAAACGGCTGCAGCAATCGAAACAAAATTTGGTAGAAGTAAAGATCTATACCTGAATATCTCACGTCCATATTTGAAAATGATGTCAGTGCTACCAACTGCTGAAAAATCGCAATTGAAATTTGAGATCCATGTTGGATATCTTGGAAGGTATGAACGGGAGCTATTTCAAAATTGGCACACGTATAGATAATAATATTGCAGTTTAATTTCCAGGAGGCCATACATGGCAGTGTTGCCAAAATGATTATAAGCTTGCTGATAGGTCCAAATTTTAAATGCATATAACTTCTACAATTTCAATTGGATTTCAACCCAATTTCGTATGTGCTATGTGTACATAAACAGATATGACGCAGCCTATTCTTAAGAGCCACCAGGGCTGCCAACTGTTAATAAATGCTCTCAATTTTTTATCCAAATACCCATATATCAGAAAGTATGCAAGCCGACAGCTTTAAACTATGCACACGTATAGTACCTGACATTCTATATTAATTTGGAGTAACTTATATACGTCAGTGCTACCAACATGATTCTAAGCTTGCTGAGAGGTCCAATTTTAAATACATGTAACTTCTACACTATCATTTGGATTTCAACCAAATTTCGTGTGTGCTATATGTACCATAACAGATATGACTATGCCGATTCTTAAGAGTAACCAGGGCTGCCAACTGTTAATAAATACTGTCTCTATTTTTGTTACACTAATAACAATATATCAGAAAGTATGCAAGCCAATAGCTCTAAACTTTGCTCACGTATAGTACCTGGTATTCTAGATTAATTTGGAGTTTCTAATACAGGCCTACGCCAGTGCTGCCAACATGATTCTAAGCCTGCTGATAGGTCCAATTTTAAAATGCATGTATCTTCTATACTAACCAATGGATTTCATTGAAAATTGACACAACAATGGATCATATTATTTCAGATTATTTCTGACCAATACATGTATTTCATTGTTGCCAACATGATTTTACGCACGCTGTTAAATCCAATGTTTAACTGCATGTAACGTTCATTCTATCCATTGGACTTCAACCAAATTTTGTATTATGTACCGTAAGAGATAGAACTAAGAATATATTCAGTCACCAGGGCTGCCAACTGTTGTTCTGTATTAGGCTACATTAAGGCAGGGTACAGTATTTCGAACTAATTAGAAATTTCGATATTACCAATTTAATTTCGTCATTATTCTTGATAGTTCCATATAGATTAATCATTGGCATGAATATTAACTTTTAAGAAAAGTAGGCTCTTTAGTTCGTCACGGAACTTGTTGTTTATTTTATTTTGGATGTTGACTAATTTGGTTTGTAGTTTAGGACTGTCAAACACTGGTGGAGACTGGACAAAAGGGAGACGTCAGGAAAGCAGAAATGTATCTCGTTTTCTTCGCGGATACGAACGCAACCATTCTAGGGCTTACAGGAGAGGAACGCTGTCAATCCACGCCGCTTCAAATGGAACGCTAGGGGCTAAAGTGTATCATGTTTTATTGTCAGCAATAGTATGTGTTGTTTGGTCGCGCTGTCTGGTATGTCGGCTTTAGTGCGTTACACTTGACATGTCAGTTTATTTGACACCTCGTCAAGCGCGCTCTATCAAATATATGTGCAATTATGTTCCGCGAAATTACCGTTCCAGTGAGTGCGGACAGAGGCGGCCAAGCGGTAATGCAGGGTTCGTGCTTTCACCCATTGTTTCGTGTCCTTTTTTATTGGAGCGGGGGTGTTTTCAAAAATGTATAGTAATATTCTTTCGTATATTTTGCGTTTTATACTGCCTTTCCGTTTTAAATATTATCTATTTACATATCAAAGACCAAGGGTTCACGTGTAAAGACTTATTTTTACTGGTACGAATTGCATATTTTTCACGTCATTCCAAATCTCCGACTGAGTGGATTTTGGTTTCAAAAAGCTACATTTCACTCCAAAAATCTCATTACTTGGATGGGTATAGGTCGGTTGGTTGGTTAGTTGGTCCTTGAGTCTTTTGGTTATGACAACGCGGTCATGTAGCCCCGTGTACTTTGGGTGTAGAATCTGTCTGATAACCGGTGTTAATTGCGATGGCTGAATTAGTGTGTATTATCTGTAATTCAGGTAGAAAGGCTGCAGATTTTCGATTTTCAATTAGTTCCAATTTTTGCTACCAAACGCCACCGTCAACGACAAACTAGTTCTGAATTTGGTTACTAGATGCCACCGCAGTCGGCTCCTAGCGAATAACGTTTGAACCTAATAGCGTTAGTCAAATCAAACCTGTAATTTAGCTTCACGCAAGTGTAATTAGTGGAACATTCTTTACCATGCCATAAATCTATGACATGGAACCGTCGGCTTTTCTTCCCCTACGAAGGAAGGTATACTGAGAGATTTTTAACGCTCTTAGAAAATCCGACGACTTTGGCCGGGTTTGAACCCGCGATCTTGGGCATGGAAGCTCAGCATGCTAACAACTACGCCACCGAAGCCGCTTTGGGTATAGGTTGTTGCTAGAGCCAATCGATAACTATACCATAACAGAGTGAATTCTTTGTCCTTTTAGGACATTTTTAACAGCCCAAACAGTTGACAGACACAGGACGCAGTAAATCTGGCATTTCCTGACGTCGATGGCGGAATTTACAGGGACCTATCTGTGGGACAGTTGTGACTACTCAAACCTCATGTAGAGGCCCCAGTATCAGGGCCAATAATTTCGTCAGTCTTTGACAAACACTCTTCGCCTTTCTCTGGTGCATCACCACTTGCCCGTGACTTTCTACCTATACAGTATAACTGGATCACTGCTCGTTGGTCTCCCTTGGACGGGTTCTGAATCATATAATTGTATTGCCACGTGTCTACAAACAAAGCAAATAGCATAGCGCCATACAGAGTTATACATTCCACTTCAGGCTGGGAATTTAATGTTATTATTATTAGCGTACGGCTTTTAGTGCCGGGAGTGTCCGAAGACATGTTCGGTTCGCCAGAGGCTGTAGCTGCTTCAATGTGGACACCCATGGGGTGAGCTACAATTTCCGTTCCATTTCAAGTAGTTACAATTTTCGATACCAGATGTCCCTGACACCCAGTAGTGAACGTTCGATTTTTAATAGAACGTTTCAACGAAATCTAACCTGCAAATGTAGCTTCACACAGGTTTAATTAGTGGAAGGTTCTTTTACATGCCATAAATCTATGACATGGGACCGCCGGCCTTACTTCCCCTCCGAAGGAAGGCATACTGAAGGATTTTAAAGCTCTTAAAAATCCCACGACTTCGGCCGGATTTGAACCCGTGATCTTGGGCATAGAAGCTCAGCATGCTACCCACTACGCTACCGTGGACGGAAACTTAATGTTGTAAACACGACTTGGGAATTATGATTTTAACATAACAAAAACAAGAGAAATAATAAACTTTACATCAATTTATTGAACTACATACGACAAAGGATGTGGTCTAACTGTTGGTGTCCATGACTTGTCAGTCAAAATGGAAGACGATAGCCTATTTCTAATTTGATTTGACCATTTATGGGTCAACACTAGCGCTCGTAGTGATATATTTATTGAACTACATACGACAAAGGATGTGGTCTAACTGTTGGTGTCCATGACTTGTCAGTCAAAACTGAATTAGATAGCCTATTTCTAATTTGATTTGGCCAATTATGGGTCAACACTAGCAATCGTAGTGATAGATTTAGTGAACTACATATGACAAAGGATGTGGTCTAACTGTTGGTGTCCATGACTTGTCAGTCAAAACGGAATTAGATAGCCTATTTCTAATTTGATTTGGCCAATTATGGGTCAACACTAGCGCTCGTAGTGATTAATTTAGTGAACTACATATGACAAACGATGTGGTCTAACGCTTGGTGTCCATGTATTGTTTGAATGAAACCATACTAGTATCGTCTTACTTTATCTTCTGTTGGCGAGGTTTGCGTTTCTTTGAAGTACCGGTAATTTAATTTGTAGTCGTTGATCGTTCAGTCATTACAATTTCGAACCTCATGCAACATAATAATAATAGTAATAATAATAATAATAATAATAATAATAATAATAATAATAATAATAATAATAAAGAAAACCAAAGGGATCTGGTTTACAGAGGTGGAAAAAGATTTACAAGAACTGGGGATATCACATGAGGACGTCTTGGAACGTGACTCTTTGAAGAAGAAACTTGGGGCGATACAGAGTTTTCAGTCAAAACCATTATTGAAAACCGGCAAGAAGTGGACTGAAGAACGGAATGAAGCTCACCGAAGAAGAATGCGCGAACACTGGGCCAATGTGAAAGAACGAGGGAAAAGGCAGTTGAAATAACGGGGTCCATAGACGACCGAAACGATTATAAAAAAAAAAAAAAAAGTAATAATAATATCTTATGGCCTCAGGTGCCAGGTGCAAGCGTTGTTATTTGACACCCAGAGGGTAGCTTGCATGTCGAATTTTGTTGTTCCTTGAAGCACTATGAAAGTCAATAGGGGCAGATGACCTCGTAGTTCCGCCCCTTAAAACAACAATAACTACCTAACTAAAGTCAAGGAGGTTAGATATCTAAGCTCCTTGAACACTAGAGCGCTTTCTAGTAGAGAAATTAGGAACTTTGTGTTGGTGGAAACTCCCGAGATTAATTTTGCCATTATGAACACGGCCTACTGAATTCAAATGGGTTCTTTGACATGCCAACATTAAATGACATGCGTGTCGTAATTTTTGCCACCTTTCAAAAAAAAGCACTTACCACGGCCAGGAGCGAACCTGCAAGCTTGGGGTTAGTAGACCGACACGTTAACCACTCACTCACCGTGGCAAACTACTTCATGCAACAACTTCAAATCACGTAGCATCTTTAGAACGGGTTTCGTGTGAAGGCTTTGCGCTGAAACCTGCAACTATTCCACGTGCTTCAAACGCCTGTTACTTGTTTGATAGTTCTGTCCCAAGTCTCTTCTCTGCAGTACTTGTATGAGAAGCGGGTGGTATGTTCACTTTCCTCTGTCTAAAGCGCACTTCGTGTACATCAACTGTTTAATAATTATTGAACACTGCAACATATTGTAACTGCCAAAGAACTTGTTTATCGAATTTTATGTTTATGGCATCGTAAAAATGCACTCCACAAGTTGGGAGTATGCGTTGGCGGCCAACACTGAATAATACATTCGAGCTCTGGTTCTGACAAGATTGCAAGTACGTCGTAAAGTCATTCCAGTTCACACGCCATTGGAGTCACAAGTAGGCGACTGTGTGGAACAAGAAGATCACTGACTGTCGTTTGCTGTTTACACTTAATTCGCCTTGAGTAACTCAATTGTTTCAAACAATAGTTTGGATAATTTCAGGAATGGTTTCCCCTTATTATGTGAACAAAGTTTATTACCACTTGAAACCGTAAATTCTTGGTTTCAATCGCTCGTGCCTTCTTCCATTTCGCTAAATGTCCTGTTAAAAATATTCAAAACATTTATTTTGCTATCATTTTAAAACATTGGTGTGTTTGTCTCCAGTGCCGGACAAATTCATTTAGGCTATTTATGTATTTATTTATTTATTTACTCATTTATTTATTTATTTATTTATTTATTCTTTCTTTCTTTCTTCTCCATCTCCGTATCCGCCTACTATGGACCACGTTACTTCAACTGTTTCCGTCTTTGAGCCCAGTAGTCCTTCGTCCGTTTCCTGCGCCCCCTTTCTGTCAGCCGTCCACTTCTCGCCTGTTCTCAGTTTTTGCTTTTCTTTGAATCGCGGGTGTGCTCTAAGTTATTTCTGGAGAGGAGGACGTTCTTGAATGTCCTCAAACGCAATACCTACTGCTATAAGATCTTTTTCGATCTCAGTAAACCATGGTCCCTGGGTTTTCTTGTCTACAAAGTAGGAAAATATGCGGTTGGTCAGTCTCTGCGAGCTCATGCGTGTTATGTGGCCATAGAAACTATTTCTCCTTTTTCGCATCAAGTCCGTTCTACTTTCCACATGTCTGTAGAGCTCGTTGTTATGTCGCCTCCTGTACTCTCCATTTTCTCTTACTGGTCCTAGGATCTTTCGTCCTTTGACCGTAGTTTTCAACCAAACCTTTCTTATTCATTGCAAGGCATTCTGCTGCGTACAGAGTTTCTGGACGGTTGGGCGCATGCTCGAAGACTAAATATTTAACATGACTCTTTATTAATTTAAAAATATACGGTAACATATGTTTTTCTTTTAAATACACACTGCAAATCTACAGGCTAAGAGCTTTCGTCAGAGTGCTTTATGAAGTCAATCAGTTCTGCCGTTTTCTCAACCTCGCGGTAACTAAAATCACCCTATTGTTTAAAATACATATAAGGTGCGTTCAAAACGTAACGAGACGGAGGCTGGAATGCGCAAACCGGTGACGACATCGGCTAATCGTGGCGTGTGTAACGAGGTGTGGTTCGGACCAGAGCGTGGAAGGTCACAGCCCGTCGCTAGAGGG
This sequence comes from Meconema thalassinum, assembly GCA_946902985.2. Lineage (NCBI taxonomy): Eukaryota > Metazoa > Arthropoda > Insecta > Orthoptera > Tettigoniidae > Meconema > Meconema thalassinum. Next base: position 298,447,344 of record OX336396.1, on the reverse strand, counting down.
CACGCGTGCACGTCACGTGACGATACAAAGCGAGCAGCAGCTTGCCTCAATCGTCCAACGCTGCCAGTAATGCTGACGTTCTTCTTTCACCAAGATGGCCACATTCTGATACACTTCAAGCCACACGGGACAACAGTGAATGCCCAGCATTACTCGGAAACCTTGACCACCCTTCGCCAAGCGATCAAAACCAAACGACCAGGCAATCTCACCCGTATGGTCATTCTGCTCCACGACAATGCACGACCTCATACGGCCAACACAGTCGCGGCACTCCTGCAGAAATTTAATGGGAGGTTCTCGGCCACCCTCCATACAGTCCAGACCTCCCTCACTGTGATTACGCTATGTTTGGTCCCCTGAAAAGGGCTCTGCGGGGCCAACGATTCACCTCGGACGCCGACGTCCAGCTGTACGTGCGGAACTGGTTCACATCGCAGCCCAGGGAATTTTATGAGACAGCCATTCACCGCCTCGTGTCACAGTGGGACAAGTGCCTCAACAGCCAGGGCCAATACTTCTAACATACAGGTACTGGTTTCTGTAATCGTTAGTGAAAAGTTGGTGAAAACTGCTTTTAGGAAGGGTATGCGTAGAGATGGTTCTTTCAGTGATTCATTGAGACAGTTTGCCAGAGTGATTGTTGCCTTCTTGTACAATTTTACCCTAATTAATTATGTTAGATGGATGGTACGTAAAACTAGGAACCATCCCGTAATTTCCCTAGTGTTGTTGTTGTTGTGGTCATGTAGCCCCGTATAGTAGTCTGATAACCTAGGCTATTGTGATGGCTGTATTAGTGTGTATTTGTGATTCAGATGAGGATTGGGGGCCGTGACCTTAATGTAGGAACCATCCCAGCATTCGCCATGAGTAGGGGTGGGGAAACCTCGCTAAACCCCTTCCAGATGGCTGAGATGGGAATCGGGCCTGTGTCTTCTCAGTTTTGCCTCACAAGGCTGAGTGTAACCCTTTGCAACCCTCAGAGCCGGGAATCGAACCCGGGTCTCGTAGGTGACAGCCAAGCGCGCTAACCACTACGCAACGAAGTGGACAAATTTCCGTAGTGTGTGTGAAGAAAGAAACGGGAATATCCCAGTAAATGTGACTGGTATCCACTCATGCTCGATTTTCCTAACACCAGTGATCCAGTATAATGGTCTCTTCTACCCGGGCGACTAGTTAAACAAAAGGAAGGCACCATAAAATACTGTAATGAAGACACAGACGCCCATACTGTATACATGGATGCCCCAGATAAGACACAAGAGCTGTGTGTGGGCACATCGATAAAGGCTAAGTGTCATGTAAACAGCCAACTCCTTGAGTACACTGGATTAGAGGTGGCTAAGTCCAAGATACATTGAATTGAATTTACGGGCTCGCAGCTGGAGATTGTAACTCTGGTCCGCCGCGCAGCACGGAACTAACCTCCTGGTAGGTTGTCCACCTCCTGATGCCAACATCTTCGGTTCTTTCGAAGGCTGGGAGAAAACTCTTGTACCGCATTTGATACCCACATGATACCCTTATAATAGCCGGAGATTTGAATTGCCGTATTGACAAGCCCTCGTTCAAAACAAACTCGGTGTTAGAATACCTAGAAGGGGAAGGACTAACCTTAGTGAATGATAAGAACATGTTAACGTACTTATGTCACAACGGGTCAAGTGCTATAGACATCCTACTAACCAATAACGTAAACATCAAGTCTGTCACACAAACCACGACAGGGGAAACGCTAAGGAAACATATCCCAGTAAAGACCAACTTCGAACTGTCCGAGGAAAAGAGAACGGAGAAGAAATCACTCATAATATAAAGCTCTCTAGGGTAATAGACGCCACAAAGGGATATTGATACAGCATTAGATGTGATAGCATCCGGAGACCTGGACAACGCAGCGGTGAATTTGGAAAAACTTATCTTGCAGGCAGTACTTCCCAGAGTACAATCAACGAGGAAGTCACAGTTGAGGTTAAACAGAGGTTGTTACTTCGCACGTAGAGAAGCTCTAGTAGCCCTTCATCGGGTGCGAATGACACCTTTAGAAAGCAATCTGAGGAGTCACCATGACATAAGGAGACGGTACAAACTCATCCTTAAAGAAGCAAAGGAATTGTTCCAAAACGTACAAGAAAAGAAACTCATACAAGAAGCAGAAACTCACCCTTATAAGGCTCTAAACTCTAGACAACCTAAATTCCAGCGAAATATATCGATAGAGACCTGGAATGATCACTTAACGTTAGTCCTTCAAGACCTGGACACTCGCCCCGCTCCGCGACCAGAGGGAGACCTTACAGTAGCAGAAGAACCGGAACTTTTTACCGAGGAAGAGCTGTTGAAAGCCATTACCAATAGTAAGAACAATAAAGCCTGTGGAACAGAAAACATCTTCAATGAGCATCTGAATGAATCCACAACACAATTGAAAAGATGTGTAACCTCTATATTTAAGGGATGCCTCCCGTGAACTGGAGGAAATCGACAGTTAAAATGCTGTACAAAGGGAAAGGGGACAGCGGGGACCTGAACTCATACAGGGGGATTGCCCTTGAGTGCTCGTTATTGAAAATCCTCACAAAATTAATTTGCGAGCGCCTCACGTCCACAATTGAAGAGTGGATACCTGACGAACAATTCGGGCTTCGAAAGGGTAGATCTGCCACACAAGCCATCCTATGTTTACAGTTAGATATTGAGGAAACTTTAACATTACCACGGAGGAAACTGCAGTCTGTATTCATTGACTACAAAAAAAGCTTTTGACACCCTTAACTGACAAATTATCATCGACAAACTTGAGAAATTCGTAGGCGAGTTTAGCTACTTAGCTAGATTCATTAGGAATCTGCTGAGTAGTAACCTAATAGAAATCACTGATGGAATCATCACTTCTGAACCAATCGATCAAACGAACGGGGTCCTTCAAGGCGATTCTCTCAGTCCGATATTGTTTACAATAGCAACAGCTGACGTCACTACAATAGTTCCACCTAATGTCAAAATTTATATGTACGCAGACCTCTACAAGTGCAGAAGACCTACAAATCGCCGTGAACAATGTAGCAGGATGGGCCGAAGATAACGAAATGAGTTTGAACGAGACGAAGACAGTCACTATGTCCTTCAGAAGGGGAGGAAAGCCCGCGACGTTTCATTGCAAAGGCACCCCCCTGACTACAGTCTCCCATTTCCGGTACCTGGGGGTGACTATGCAGACATCTGGGAACGTCTTCACGATGCACGTGAGAGAGAGGCTGGACGCTGCACTGACGGCTATGAGCGACATCGAGCATCTACGTAGCCTATCCCTGAATACGGCAATACGACTATTTTGGTTAAAAATAGCACCAGTCGCGATGTATGGCCTGGAAATTATTTGGAAACATCTTAGGCACAGACATCTGGCAACGCTGGAAAGGATCAAGGCAATGTATCTAAAAAGAGCCTTATGCCTATCCAAGTTCACGCCCTCGCGGCTTGTGTATGTCATGACAGGGGAACTACCCTTTATGGAAGAAGTCAGATTACAGATGCTCCTGCCCCACACACCGGGATTTGGGGAGTATTTACGTCTCATGATAGCAAAGAAAAATGACATTTGGCATGAATTTTATACGATGGACGCCATGACTACACAGGACTGGATGCAAGGATCCTACGAGCTGAGACATATCTTGACGCGCTTTGCGGTCCATGGTTTCCATCACCGGATCTGCATGAGAGACGTCTATCACTAACCAGACGAACTATGCGTGTGCAAGCTTTGTAAGGGTCCTTGCGACAGATACCACGTGAGGACGTGCAAGTGCTGAGAGGTGTCTCTGACGAAATTCTGTGAAAATTAGAAAATATATGGACACCCCTCGGAAAGAGGCATTTACAGTGGCAATGACGAAATTTTGTTAATGATTGTTCGTAAGAACCACGATCATGCACATTGTGCGCAATAAAGTAGTTATTATTATTACAATGAGGGTTAAAACCATTCAGTTCTGGTTTGGACTAAACGGCAGATGGTTCAAAACTTCACACTCGAATTCTTTGTAAAAGTCGATCGTAACGTTGGCACCGTGCACTCCTGAATGATTTTCACCTTTTACGAGACTTGAAGGTATGGTTGGGCGGCAAATCCTCACCAAAAAAAAAACTCTTCAGGAGACTCTCCAGACGTACCCTCCTCAGTGGCGGCAGAATTATTTGCAGAGGACATTGGAAAGCTGGAGCAACGATACGACAAATGTTTCAATCGCAAGCAAATATTTAGTAATAAAATCAGTTTGCTATGTCAATCTGTTATTTTTAAATAGCCCATCGGAAGTTGAAACAAGATGTTCAGTAAAGAACATATAGCCTACTTTCTCCTAAAAGCATGGGTATTGTTATAACTCTTTGTCCTTTTCAAGGAGTATGATTGAATGTTGGTTGTAGGAGCTTGTTGAAATACAACGTGCTATAGGGATATTAAACATGAATATGAGGTGCCCTTTGCTAGTGCTACCTCTGTACCAAATTTCGTTCAATTCCGTTTCACCGTGTTTGAATTGATAGGGGGAATCGATTTGCACACATACTTGGCCACCATCTGCAAACTATTGGGCTGATGTTCTTGCAGTTTGGTCAGAATATGTTTCCCACATAAAGATATGGTGTTGCAAAATTAGGTAGAGACTAGATTATTAGGTTGGTCGTAATTACATTTTAGCTTTTAACATTTGGGTGGCCGCGATTACGTTTCCATCAAGATAGCGGTGATATAAAACATGACACTGAGGTGCCCTTTGCTAGTGCTACCTCTATACCAAATTTCGTTCCATTTGGTTTCAGCGTGTTTGAATTAATAGGGGGAATCGATTTTCACACAAAGATGGCCGCCATCCGCAAACTATTACGCTGATGACCTATTGGTTTGGTCAAAGGATGCTCCCCCCATAAAGGTATGTCGTTGCAAAATTTGGTAGAGATCGGATGATTACGTTAGTCGTAATTTGATTTAAGCTTTGAACATTTGTGTGGCCGCCATTACGTTTCCGTCAAGATGGCGGCGATATAAAACATGACACTGAGGTGTCCTTTGCTAGTGCTACCTTTGTACCAAATGTCGTTCAATTCGCATTCACCGTGTTCGAATTGATAGGGGGGGACAGACATTCAGAGTACACACACTCACACACACACACACACACAGAGACACACACACACACACAGACACACACACATACACACACACAGACAGACACACTTTTTTTCGCCCTGTGTTGATCTCATAAGTCTACTTTCATTTTTTGCAAAAATCGAAAGTAGGCTAAACAAGATGTTCAGTAAAGAACATATAGCCTACTTTCTCCTAAATGTATGAGTATAGTTATAACTCGTTGTTATTATCAAAGAGTATAATAGAACTATTCTTTGTTGAAGACCTTAGAAACGATTTACCTCTACCAAACGCCACGACCTAGATAAAAACTGCTACCATCATTGAAGAAAGAAAGAAAGAAAGATAAGAAGTATATCAAGAATGTTATGGATCTGGAGACATAATCGACCGGACTGGCGGCGTGGCTCAGCGGTAACGTTCTCGCTTGCTGGGCCCTAGGTTGCAGGTTCGTATCCTGGCGCAGTCAGCTGGCATTTGAGGGTGCACAAATGCGAGGGAGCCGTGTCAGTACATTTACTGGCACGTTAAAGATCCCCTTCGGGCCAAAATTCCGGCACCCCGGTGTCTCTAAAAGCAGCAGTAGTTAAAAGGGATGTAAAACCAATAACATTATTATTATTATTATTACGACCTGCCGTGGGCAACATCCAACTTTGAGTTGAGGCATGTCTTTACACGTCTGGTTGTGCATGGCTTTCACAACCCTAATTGAATTAACAAATCTTTCCATGACCCTACAGAGACGTGTGTATACAAACTATGTGGATATTTTCGATAATATAATCCTAACAGAGCGAGTGCATTCTAGCGGCCAGAATAAGAAACTTTTCAATAAAATCTGGAAGTTACCTTTTTGGCAGCTAGATGTCTCGAGTAAATCTGCTGGCGAATTATGTTTTAATTAAATATATATTTTACACCATAATGTGGACAATATAACGCTTAATAACATTTTCAAGTAACGCAAAATAGGCTGTTACAAACCCTTTAAAATAAAAAGTTAAAATGTATCGTAGTATCAACTTGTCATTCTTCGAATTCGATGCGCATAGAATGATAATGGTATAGTAATCAATGGATCCCCACGTAGACTAGTCGGGACATCTAGTGGTGAAATATCGAACAATATAATCCTAACAGAGCGAGTGCATTCTAGCGGCCAGAAGAAGAAACTTTTCAATAAAATCTGGAAGTTACCTTTTTGGCAGCTAGATGTCTCGAGTAAATCTGCTGGCGAATTATGTTTTAATTAAATATATATTTTACACCATAATTTGCACAATATAACGCTTAATTTTAAAACATCTGAGTCATTACAAAACAATAAACATATAACATTTCAAGCAAAAAAACTAGCTCTGATCGGGTTTGAACCATAGGAATCTGAGCGACAGGCTATCGCTCTACCACTGAGCTAATTGTGTTAACGAATATCGTTCTATTTAAAATGACTTACATAGAACTTGTTAGCAAATAATGATTTATACTAAACGATTTCATCACTGGAGTATATTATTTATATATAAAGCATTTCATACAAAGTTTATTTATTTTTTATCAGTACGCTATATTGCATTCAATACTCAAATTAGTGAAATATAAGTCAGGCACAAGATATCCGCTGCCATCTTGTCTTATTAATGAATCAGCTGAGCTTTTTAAAATCACGTCTGCACTATAGTATTACAAAATAAACTTTTAATTTCATACGTGCCTCTTCCTTTAGAACAGTTAAAACGATTCTCGGCTCGATAATCGGAACTGGTGGGTCCCATGATATGGATTATAAAGTTTGCATAATTCGCACGGCCGCCATCCTGAAATGGTATGGCGGACGACCTTGTAGTTTGGTCACAAGACGCATCCTATACGAAGGTATGTTGTTACCAAATTTGGTAGAGATTGGATGATTTGGTTAGTCGTTATTTGATTTTACGTTTTGAACGTTTGAGTGGCCGCCATTCAGTTTTAGTAAAGATGGCGGCGATATAAAACATGACACTGAGGTGTCCTTTGCTAGTGCTACCTTTGTACCAAATTTCGTTCAATTCGCATTCACCGTGTTCGAATTGATAGGGGGGGACAGACATTCAGAGTACACACACTCACACACACACACACAGACTCACACACACACATACACACACACAGACTCACACACACACATACACACACACAGACAGACACACTTTTTTCGCCCTGTGTTGATCTCATAAGTCTACTTTCATTTTTTGCAAAAATCGAAAGTAGGCTAAAAATCAGCCCTCGTACTTGGCGCTGTTCATCATTCCATCAACAGGAACCAAACGTTTAGGGCCCGTGAATGTAAAACAGTCCCTAAAACATCTTCTTTTGCGGAAACTTTACTGCCTGTTTGATGTGTTTCGGCAAGACTTTCTCATTTTTCCTCCAAATTATATTACAAACAGCACTCAAACTTACATTTCCTTGTCTCTGAGTCATACCACTAAATTATAATCTCACTTCTCTTCTTGGTTAGTGTTCTGCATGTCCTAGTCATCATGGCCTCCGTGGTTTAAACTCGAGCCAGATTTCGTCCCTCTTCTGTATTCTTTCCTGCATTAGACTTTTCCAGGCGTCTGTGGATGGTAGTCCTCTCTTCATCCGAAGGTCCTCAATGATGAAGGACTCCATGGCAAGTTCAATGCTAATCTAGATTTAGTATATTTCGATATCCCCATGGTAGCCTTCAGGAAGCGCGATTTGACTGCTTCAAGCATCCTCAAGTCTGCCAGGGATAATTTCTCCCAGAAGATCTCAAGCCCATATGTGGCAATGGGCGCTATTTTCACATCAAATAATCTCATAGCAGTTCCTAATGAAAGCTTCGTGATTGTTTTAATGACATTTTCATTTTCAACTATCCCTAGTTAAGTCAATAAATTACTTACATATCAAATGACAATTCTAGATTTAGATTAGTGATATTTTGCTTAATATATCTTCCGGATCCTATTTTCCTGAAGATGGTCTCACCATTGACCGAAACATGTACAAAGTGTCATAATTGAATAGATATGTCTCATTTTAACTTGTATTGATTGGCGTAGTTAACTGTTTTTGAGAATTCAAACTATCAAAACGCTTATAACGAATTTTTTTCCAATGAGGTAAATGCTTTTGCATTTTGGTACAACAATTGCAAACACCATCTCGTGGTGTAGTGGTTAGCATTCGTGACTGACCTTTGGGTTCGTTTTCGAACTCCACCAAGAGGGTCGGACAGCGTACACTAGGCCTCCTGAAGCAGAACCAACCATCCAAGAAATGGCTTTCCATGGTCTTCCGATTGTACTTGAGTCAAATGGTGGGATGGTAAAGAATTACTGAAAGCCACAGCCACCTGCTACCCAAAGCTAGTCCCAATTGCAAACACTATCACAGCCACCACAATAACACGAATTATCAGACCCAAGTACGCGGGCGATGTCGCCAAGCTCCTATAAGAACTAACAACAATACCAGTGTAATTGGACGGGCAGTTACAATGAATACACTTAGTAATACTTCTCACTTAAATGGGGTGAGGAAAGGGGGGGGGGGGGGGGAGAGAGGAGATTAATTCAGGCAATGAATAATTAATTGTTAGTTTTCGACCAATCTAATTGGGTACACTCGTATTGACCGACTGAAGAGCGATTCTAAGAATAGATTACTTCGGCTCCTAGTATACTTCATTGTAAATAACATATTTCACAACCCAGTTGGTCCTGTCAGTTATTGTAGTTTAACAGATTAAATTAGATACACCGTAGACTATTATATTACCGAGGATTGAAATTCCACAGCCTGCTTCCAGCCCCCATCTAATGGCGAGGATATGAACTGTGCCGGCTGACGAAGCCTGTCGCACTCCCCTGGTGCAATGATTAAATGAATTACAGGAAATGACAGTGGAGAGTGTTGGCGGATTGACATTTGTGACAGGGAAAACCGGAGTATCTGGAGAAAAACCTGTCTGCCTCCGCTTTGTGCTTCACAAATGCACATGGAGTGACCGGGATTTGAACTACGGACCCATCCTAAGACACGGAGGCTCCATTTCCGAGCATTAACCCTTGTAATTTAATGTCATTTATTTATTTAATCATTTATTTAATTATTTAATGATTTAATTTCTTTGATTGCTTGTTTGTTTGCTTCGGTGGCGTAGTCGGTAGCATGCTGAACTGCTGTGCCCAAGATAGTGGGTTCAAACCCGACCGAAGTCGTCGGATTTTTAAGAGCGTTAAAAGTCATTCAGTATACCTTCCTGCGGAGGGGAAGTAAAGCCAGCGGTCCCGTGTCATAGATTTATGGCATGTAAAAGATCCTTCCACAGACTAAACTTGTGTGAAGCTAAATTGTTAGGTTAGATTTCGTTGGAACGCTCTATCAAAGTTCCAACGTTCACCACTAGGTGCCATTGATATCTCGAAGCGAAAGTTGGAACTACTTGAAATTGAACGGAAGTTGTAGCTCACCCTATGAGTGTCCGCTGGAAGCAGCTACAGACTCAGGCGAGCCGAACATGTCCTCGGACACTCCCGGCATTAAAATCCATACGATAAATAAATAAATGTGTTTGCTTGCAAATAGAGCAACAACACAAGTGGCAAGTTCGACAACGATGCAGTTGTAGAAAGAACTGAGTTTATAATTTCTGACAAGTTTGTGGACATGTTGGTTATCAGCACCATGTACTTGGGTATGGTGTGTCCAATTTGTCTGATAACCTTTGTTCCTGAAGTGACTGTAGTCGTGGGTGCAAGTGTAAGTAATGTGTTAGGTGACCCGGCACTTGAAATAAGGTACTATCCCAGCATCTGCCTGTTGGGATTATTGGGGAAAAGCAACACTGACGATACTCGAACCTCCGACTCCCGGACTTGGTGAGCATAGCGCCCTTGAGAGGGGAACTGTTCAGTGTGGTGGTGGAATTGGCACCTTCTCGCCGGAGTTTATCAACTCTCGTCAAGGAGGAAGCAGGTCAAATTAAAGCTTAAGATAGGGGTGGTGAAAGCCAATCCGGTCCAAGTTATCTCGATTTGCGTGCATTATTCTACACCTTTAGGTAAAGTACTCTTATGTAAGTGGGCACATGATGTGGCTAAAGTTATGCAATGGCTTCATCACTCAAGTGCTAAAGAAGTTGTAATTGACTGCTTGGGTAGTTTAATAGTGAACCTCTAGAGCTGTAGATGTAACACCTTGGCTATTGATTTCATGCTCCAGTAAATTAGCTTCCCGTGCCGGCTATTCTCAGAGTGGCCACAAGTCACGTGTTTAGTAACTTCTCTGCGTCCCGAGTTCTAAACTTTTAACCTGATTGTTATTATTATTACTAGGTCACGGATATTTAGGTAAATGCATGTTTAGCCTACTTTTCACATTTTGCAAAAATGAGGAAAAAGTAGACTTATGAGATCGATCCGAGAAAATGTGTGTCTGTCTGTCTGTCTGTCAGTCCTTCTGTCTGTCTGACTGTGTGTGTGTGTGTGTGTGTGTCCCCCCCTATCAACACCTAAACGGCTGCAGCAATCGAAACCAAATTTAGTATGAGTAAAGATGTATACCGGAATATCTCAAGCCCATATTTGAAAATGATGTCAGTGCCACCAATTGCTGAAAAACGCACTAGAAATTTGAGCTCCACGTTGGATATCCTGAAAAGTATGCATGGGAGCAATTCCAAAATTGGCACACATGTAGATAATACTATTTCAGTTTAATTTCCTGGAGGACATACATGACAGTGTCGCCAAAATAAGTTTAAGACTTCTGATTGGTCCAATGTTTAAATACATATAACGTCGACACTGACAATTGGAATTCAACCAAATTTTGTAGGTAATATGTGTACATAAACAGATATAACTGAGCGTATTCTTAAGAGCCACCAGGGCTGCCAACTGTTGATAATTGCTCTCTCTCTCTCTTTTTAAATCCAAATACCAATATATCAGAAAGTATGCAAGCCGACAGATTTAAACTATGCACACGTATAGAACCTGACATTTTAGATGAATTTGGAGTAACTTATATACGTCAGTTCTACCAGCATGATTCTAAGCCTGCTGATAGGACCAATTTTTAAATACATATCACTTCTATACTATCAGTTGGATTTCATCCAAATTTCGTTTGTGCTGTGTGTAACATAACAGATATGACTATATTTATTCTTAAGAGCAATCAGGGCTGACAACTGTTAATAAATACCGACAGCAGTGGCTACGATGGCTAAAGCGCAGCGTTAGGTCATGGGGCCAAACTCTCTGCTGACTCGGTAGACGTGTGGGTTCGAGCCCCACCGTCGGCCGTCTTTGAAATGGTTTCCCGTGGTTTCCCATTTTCAACACCAGGCAAATGCTGGGACGGTACCTTCTGACAGGCCACGGCCGATTCCTTCCACATCCTTCTCCAATTTCATTCACCTTCATAAATTCCATCTCTCATCCCGACGCGTAGGTCGCCCACGGGCGTCGAATAGAAAGACTTGCACTCGATCTCTGAGGAGACTACACGAAATAAATAAATAAATAAATAAATAAATAAATAAATAGGCTAAACTGTTAATAAATGCTGTCTATATTTTTACCCTAATATTCAAGATAGGTTCATATACTGTAGATTAATCATTGGTATGAATCTTAATTTTAAGAAAAGTAGGATCTTTAGTTCGTCAGGGAACTTCTTGTTTCTTATGTAATTACATATTTTAAACAATATCCCTCCCTATATTATTCGGCTAAGGCCCCATTCCAGCTTTGTACCGAAAATAAGGTCCCTTTAACACCAACCTACACATATGGGGTAACTACAGGTTCAGCATAACCCAATGCGTAAGCGAAACGCACTTACTTACTCTTTAAATGCCTCACAATTAAATAAATACCTTAAAACTTGTATATTTACAATGAAATAATGAAAGAATGCAACACGATAACCATGTTAACAGAATCTCACAGGTCCATCTATCTCTGTAAGACGCAATGCAATTCCAATTATTACATTCCTGTGAAAGTTTCCAGACGGTTATAAGGTTATCACTGAACCAAATTAAGCTGTAAAATTCATAAATACATACAGTATAATGCGCTTAAGGGGGTCAAGGAGCACTCTAGAATTTTTTCACGCAAATTTCACTTGTGAGTGTGGTACGAAAGGTCTTTTTCACCCGACTATACAGGGTCTGCGAAAACCACATTTAAAGGCCCTAAATTTACAGTGTCTGTGATATTTCCAGAAATCTAACTTCGCTCTGATATACCTATAAAGGAATGACAAACCCCTAACCACTGCATCAGTAGCTGAATTGATGAAGTCTGATTATTCACACCAAGGATAAATCAGTCATAGCATTCATGATTGAGATTTTGCCAAGTGTACTCTTTTCAACTAGAATATTCGCGGGCGAAGCCGCGACGGGTAATGCTAGTTTCTATAATTTTATAAATTGCTGCTTTTCACCTAATATTTACATGTTTAAATCAGTATGCTAGATCTTTCAGTTTATTGCATTTTTGTTCTGTGTTACTTAAACGGGGATGAACCTGTGAGCAATCTAATGTCAGCTTGCCGCTGTGTTTTTCTTATCTTGTCGCCCCGTCCCACTCACTGTGGAGGCCGTGGACTTCCTCGTCCATAGCCATATTGCACCACGTGCTAGACCTCCCCTCTCCCAGCTCCCTGGAACCAGTGTTACTCTCATGTAGTTCATTTCTGGCACTGTGAAGTGTAAGGCAGTTCTACGATGCCTAAAGTAAAAGCGACTACAAGTTATCGTCTGCAGCAGTATGTTGCAGAATTAAAGGATAATTTTACGTATGATGGGGACGTTCTGTTCAGCCAACCATATGGGAAAGCAATCAAGGCTAAACAGCTATTTCAAGCTACACGACACCTCGTGGGCAAGAAACATATTGCCGCAGTTTCGCGCCTTCACAAGAAGTGTTTCGCGATAATCGTCGGTCATTTGTGATGGACAACCTGAAGATGTATCTCGTTGTGTATTATAATTCTTCAGCAGCCAGTGAGACATAGCATAAATCGCATTCGTGAGTACTGCATATTGTTTATATTCACATTAATAAACTAAATTATAATTAAATATTTTTCCATTATTGTCAGATATTTCAGGCATTTAATACATACAAAATAAATATTTTCCCAATATTTAGCAGCTACAACTCCGAGCCCTAATTATTACAGTAAAAAAACTGCCTAAGGCGGAAAGCACTCATTCCGGATATATTTTTCCGTTTTCGCAAATTTCCGTTTTACAAAGGGTTGAGTTTTAATAAGACAAAACACTGATAATCAGTATGGAAGACCAGACTTTATATCATTTTAAATGCTACAAATGCTGCGTGAACTCCAAGTCCGTTAGAAAAAAAAAAATTTTAAATACAATTAAAAAATAAATTAAGTGCAAACCAAGTTCAAAGGAGGTAGCTGGCTGGATGACGTCACGCTCACCGGAGCGCACGGAGAAAGGAGGAAGCTCAAGTAGTACTATGATGTCAGACACCTTAGTGCATTCTCGGTACATTTCGTAACGATGTAGTCGACTATATCCTTTAAAATGATAAAATACACCACAAAGAAATTCTGTACTATCGTATAGGATTACTATGAAATAATTTTCCCACTTTAAACGACACAATACTTTAGCTGGATGATTGTTTTTCTCGTGTTCTTCAATAACTTTAATTTTCTCCTCCAGTGTACGTGTCTTATGTTTAGAAGTCATTGTCACTGAATTACAGTACGCTACGAAAATAAATGATGTGCACAGAAAAAAGTACACCTTTAAAGATTACTCCAGTTCACTGTTTTCTTCCACTCTCAATTGTCAAAAGGAAACTGTGTGTATCACAAGAGGGTACAGTACCTCGTGATCATTGCCGTGTTGTAATTTAATAATACTAGCTTCACCCGTCGCGGCTTCGCCCGCGAATATTCTAGTTGTAAAGGGTACACTTAGCAAAATCTCAATCATGAATGCTATGACTGATTTATCCTTGGTATGAATAATCAGACTTTATCAATTCAGCTACTGGTGCAGTATTCCTTCATAGGTATATCAGAGCGAAGTTAGTTTTCTGGGAATATCACAGACACTGTCAATTTAACGGCCTTTAAATGTGGTTTTCGGAGACCCTTTATTGTCGGGTGAAAAAGCCCTTTCGTACCACACTCACACGTGAAAGTTGTGTGAAAAAATTCTTGAGTGCCCCTTGACCCCCTTAAGCGCATTATACGGTATGTATTGATGAATTTTACAGCTTAATTTGTTTCAGTGATAACCTTATAACCGTCTGGAAACTTTCACAGTAATGTAATAATTGGTATTGCATTGCATCTTACAGAAATAGATGGACCTGTGAGATTCTGTTACCATGGTTACCGTGTTGCATTCTTTCATTATTTCATTGTAACTATACATGTTATAAGGTATTTATTTAATTGTGAGGCATTTAAAGAGTAAGTGAGTGCGTTTCGCTTACGCATTGGGTTATGCTGAACCTGTAGGTACCCCATATGTGTAGGTTGGTGTTAATGGGACCTTATTTTCGGTACAAAACTGGAATGGGACCTTAGCAGAATAATATAGGGAGGGATTGCTAGGGAGATGGATTTCTTATTGTACCTGCACCTTGTGATTCTGTAGCCTCTTTGGAGTTTAGAGATTCTCTCTTTGTTTTCTTCACTATTGAGGCCTTAGGGTTGGATAAGTAGTCCTAGGTTCTTCTTATTATTACGAATATGATTATTATTATTAAATTATTAATCTGTAGTTTGGTAACAACGCTCAGGAGGCAAGTTCCATAGAAACGCTGTCATATTTTAACTCAGCAAAAAACTTTAACGACATTTCATATAAACCAGAAGACTATATGAACCAAATAGATCGGTGGTCCTTAGTTTAGGGGCTGCGACAACGCGATCATGTAGCCCCATGTACTTTGGGTGTGTGTAGAATCTGTCTGATAACCGGTGTTAATAGTGATGACTGTATTAGTGTATGTTATCTGTGTTTAATTTAAGTAAGGACTGCAGACGATATTTTAAGTAGTTCCTACTTTCGCTACCAAATGTTACCGTCCACGACACTTAGCTGTGAACTTGGCTACTAATATATGCCATCGCAACCAGCGCCTAGTGACGAACTTTGGAACTTACGAGCATCAATCAAACCTAACCTAGAAATGTTTCTCCACAAAAGTTTAGTTAGTGGAAGGTGGAATATATTTGACATCGGCTCGCTGGCTTTACTTCCCCTCCGAAGGAAGGCATACTGAGGTATTTTTAGCCTACTTTTCACATTTTGCAAAAATGAGGAAAAAGTAGTCTTATGAGATCGGGCAAATGTGTGTCTGTCTGTCTGTCCTTCTGTCTGTCTAGCTTTGTGTGTGTCCCCCCCCCCCTATCAACTCCTAAACGGCTGGAGCAATCGAAACAAAATTTCGTAGTAGTAAAGATCTATACCTGAATATCTCACGGCCATATTTGAAAATGATGTCAGTGCTACCAACTGCTGAAAAATCGCATTTGAAATTTTAGCTCCATGTTGGATATCTTGGAAGGTATGAATGGGAGCTATTTCAAAATTGGCACACGTATAGATAATACTATTTCAGTTTAATTTGCAGGAGGCCATACATGGCAGTGTTGCCAAAATGATTATAAGTCTGCTGATAGGTCCAATTTTTAAATGCATATAACTTCTACACTATAATTGGAATTCAGCAAAATTTTGTATGTGCTATGTGTACATAAACAGATATGACTGAGCTTATTCTTAAGAGTCTCCAGGGCTGCCAACTGTTAATAAATGCTGTCATTTTTTTTATCCAAATACTCATATATCAGAAAGTATGCAAGCCGACAGTTTTAAACTACGCACACATATAGTACCTGACATTCTATATTAATTTGGAGTAACTTATATACGTCAGTGCTACCAACATGATTCTAAGCTTGCTGAGAAGTCCAAATTTAAATACATGTAACTTCTATACTATCATTTGGATTTCAACCAAATTTCGTATGTGCTATGTGTACCATAACATATATGTCTATGTCGATTATTAAGAGTAACCAGGGCTGCCAACTGTTAATAAATGCTGTCTCTATTTTTGGTACCCTTATATCAATATATCAGAGAGTATACAAGCCAATAGCTCTAAACTTTGCACACCTATAGTACCTGGCATTCTAGATTAGTTTGGAGTAACTAGTATACGTCAGTGCTCCCAACATGATTCTAAGCCTGCTTATAGTTCCAATTTTAAAATGCATGTAATTTCTATACTAACTAACGGATTTCATTGAAAATTGGCACAACACTAGATCATATTATTACAGATATTTTGCTGACCAATACATGCATGACATGGTTGCCAACATGATTTTACGCGCTCTGTTAGATCCAATGTTTAACTTTATGTAACGTCCATGCTATCCATAGGACTTCAACCACATTTTATATTCTGTACCTTAAGAGATGGAACTATGAATATATTCAGTCACCAGAGCTGCCAACTGTAGTTGTGCCAGGTAAACAGTATTTCGAACTAATTAGAAATTTCGATCTTACCAACTTAATTTCGTCATTATTTTAGATAGATTCATATAGATTAATCATTGGCATGAATCTTAAATTTTAAGAAAAGTAGGCTCTTTAGTTCGTCACGGAACTTCTTGTTAATGATTTTAAGTTGTCAGACGACTTCGGTCGGGTTTGAACCCGCGATCATGGGCACATAAGCTCAGCATGTTACCAACTACGCCATCAAAGAACCAAATACAATAACTTATACAAACATCTAAATATTTCTGTACAAATTCTGTGGCTACAGCTAATTAGAAATGACCCTTAAAAAATAGAATTTTACATGGAGAGTGTATCGTAGCAGGAGATGAAACATAGGCTCATCACGTGACACCGAGTACTGCCAATTAATGTGCATATTTATCAGCCACGTGCTTCTTCAACGTGGCGCAGGACGAAGAATTCCTCAATGTCTTTATATACCGTTGGGGCAAGTGCTTGTACAAGAATGGTGGCCATATGTATCAGTGCCTTACTACTATTACAATATGCACAATAAAGTTTGTCTGTGCATGTGCTAGTTACCCGAACAATGTAACTTTGAGTAGGTGGATGTGTACAGTATGTGTTTCTGGAATGTCTGCCCCTATTCTTCATACCTGGTGTCGAGCGCACTACCCCGCCTCATTCGGGTGTGTGGCCGAGTGAAATATCTGGTCTAGTACGTAGCAAATGTGATCATTGTAATATTCCATCCAACAACAAGTCTCTGGTGACAAATTGCGCCAACTCGGGTGATATACGGCGAAGGTGGGGCAGTGTGTATTGTATTTGCATTTAGTTCCATACACACTGTGACAGGCATTCACAGAGGCCATCGATTATCCGAAACTTTGGTCTGCTGCTACACTTCCTTTCTAACTCAGCTATAGCGAGTAACTATTAATTATTATTATTATTACTAATAGAACTGTACAAACAGACAGAGACGATTACAAACAACATAAGGATAAGAAGGACAAAATTTTATGGACATATACATAGGATGACCGAAGTCTGACCAAGAAAATTTTTAATATAGTTACGAATAGTACTCTAAAAACCAATTGGATAAATTGAACCCTGGAAGACCTCAAGAAACTAAACATCTCTACAGAAGACATGGCAGACAGGAGCACATACCGAGAAAATCTTAGACAACAGAAATTTGAGCAAACTCCCAAAGAGAGACAACCGGGAAAGAAGTGGACGGAGGAGAGAAAGAGGAAGTATAGTGTGTATATGAGAGGTTCTTGGGGAAAAAGAGCAAAGGGCCAGAATAGAACATGAAAATTGATTGTGATATAACGCTCTTCTTATGGGGAATTAACGGATGAATAATAATAATAAGAATAATGGCGTAGAGGGAAACGCAAGTCTCTGGAGATGTATCATCACTCCGAAAGGATCACGGGCACATTCAGGAAAAGGCAATTAAAGTTCTATGGCCACATTCTTCGCATGACCGATGGCAGACTGACGAAGAGGATTCTCAATCTTGCTCTCTCTATGAAGGTTATAGGACATAACGTACCACTTGGCCGGCTGATTACCTGCGAAGAGTCAGCTAATGACCTTAAACTATTTAGGAGAGGACATAACGTACCACTTGAAAAAGTGGGAAGTATTTAGGGTGCATGAAAACCTAACCGCACGGCCACTTGCTCGGTATTGCTCAATTAATCCTGGTAATAAATACGTGTGCAATAACATAACATAAACTAATATAAAATATGAAAAGTTTTTGGATTCCCATCACACTTCATGCAGGCTTTGGACTGGCAAAATGTTTATAAACATTTCGGTGGGTTTAAAATGAGCTGTGGTTCAGCAATGGTCATTTTTCGTTTTCTTTACTTTGTTTTTTATTAAAAAAGAAAATTAAATTGTTTTTTGGGGGTTTCATATCCTAGCGAATAGCAAGTTTTGCGAATATGAGAGAGCTCTCAAGCAAGATTTAAAGTTTCCATTTTCTTTATACCGCTTCATTATTCTGTCAAGCCGTTCATCATACTTGACATTTCATCTTTCTCTTTGAACTATCAATGTACAATTTGTACTTCATCCGTCGAAGTGCGCACATAAACCGCCCTTTTTCGTTGTACACAACTCCATGTTACAATACCAAAATGTTTAAAGCCGCACAGTGTGATCGCCACCGATGTTTATGTGGTAATGAACCTGTAACTGGAATGCCCGTCTGACATCAAGTGGTATGTTACGTCCTCGAAAATCAAGCGGTACGTTTTGTCCGTGGTACGTTATGTCCGGACACCCTCAATGAAAGTCCAGACCAAATGGCTTAAGTAAATAGACGAAGATCATGGATGAAATCATTCAAGACAGATCCAATTTCAAAAGAGTTGTCAACAACTACCATTTTGCGGAGAAAATTAGTACCAGTACCAGGAAACCATGGACTGAAGAACATAAGAAACTCTTCAGTGCCCAGATTTTGGGAGAAGAAAACAACATTATTTGCTAAATGAGTTCTCTTCAGATGGGCATAACGATGTGAAAAAAACAATGACAATAATATATTCCGTGGATGAAACCTGATGCTGCTATATATGGGATTCATCCTGACGGGCCCCCAGTGGCTCACATCTAGTGGGACGTGGGTTGGTGTCCACGGGGCCCCAGCTGAGTCCGGCATTGCTTCCACTTACTTGTGCCGGGCTCCTCTCCGTCTTCTTTCCTGTCGACCTCTCTTGGTCAACTCTAGTTCTCTTCCGACCCCGACGGTATTAGGGTATCCGAGGACAAGGGACTCTCTTCCTTTCCCGCCTTAATTGGCCCTTGTCTCGTCTTTTCTGACACCCTCAGTCTTCGAGGGGTCAGCCTTCTATTTCTTTTCCTATTATCTCCTGCCTTGTGCTCAAGGCCCTCAAGGAGGCAGGGTGTGTGTAGCCCCACCACTTCTGGTGCACTCTGGATATTGCTACACCCTCAGGAGCTCACGGCTGGTGAGTTCAGGAGTTGGCGACCCCGAGGGATTACTGAGCTGGGTCCGGTTTTCCTCCTTGTATCCATTACCTGTGGGGAGGACTCTCTCCTCTTTCCCTTTCCTATCTGCCTTTCATGGCTCTCCTTCCTTCCAAGTCCCACAATCCTCATTCTTCGAGGGTTGAGAGCATTTCGAGTTTCCATTTCATTATCATCTTCACGATCACCCAAACCATTACGGGCCGGTAACCAAGATGTTAGGCCCCTTAAAACAACAATTGTCATCATCATGATCATTATCATCATCCTGATGGTGCTTGTCACGGTGGGTGAGTGGTTATCGTGTTGGACTACCAACCCCAAACTTGCAGGTTCGCTCCTGACCATGGTAAGTGATTTTTGAAAGGCAACAAAATTCACGACATTTATGCCATACGTTGTTGGCGTGTTAAAGAACCCATTTGAATTCAATAGGCCGTGCTCATAATGGCAAAATCAATCTCGGGATTGTCCACCAAAACAAAGTTCCTCAATTTTCTACTAGAAAGCGCTATAGTGTCAAGGAGCTTAGATATCTAACCTCCTTGACTTTCATAGCGCTCAAAGCAACGACGAAATTCGACATGCAAGTTGCCCTCTGAGCGACAAATAACAAAACTTGCACCCGGCACCCGAGGCCATACGATATTATTAATAAGTTTTTTTCCTGATGGTAGAGAGTAATGCCATTGTAGGTGGAACATAATTCAAGATGATTTATGCTTAGAAAAGGAACAACTGATGTGATCTTTGCTTTGCGATAACTTACGGAGTGGTACAGTATTTAGACCCGGGGCTTATCGTTTAATTGAAGCCACAACAACAACCAACTTCACGTAGTTGTCTGTTAGTAGGGAAGATGTTTGTTGTGCAGTATCGTACCTTCAGCTTTAGGGCTGGAGGATTAAGTGTATTCATTTTTAACTGGCACGGCCCCTTAAGGCTGTGTCTTGCAGATTAACTCGCCTGGTACTGAATAATGAAAACCACTTAGTGCATTTTAAAGTGGCAATGTGACAGTTTTTCAGGGGACACGTGATCTACTGATTTACTGTGCACTGTCTTCAACGTGCTTGACCAAGCAACCGATCAACGCTGGAATACGAGGTCCGTTCACTAAGTAAGAACTGTTTCCGGTGCAGTGCTAGAGTTGCGATTTTAGGCATGGGCAGTGGCTTCCTTCTTGTGGTCAGAGGGGCAGATGGAGGGTTTAAATGGACAAACGACGAAAAATGAAGTGGGTGTTTGATTCATTGGAATTTACTGTTTTACAGTCGGTCAACACGAGTCTACGATATTGTATTGGGTGGTTCCCTAATACATGAAATTAATAAATACACTTCGGTAATAATAATAATAATATGGTATGGCCTCGGTGCCGGGTGCAAGCTTTGTTATTTGACACCCAGAGGGTAGATGATGATGATGATAATTGTTGTTGTTTTAAGGGGCCTAACATCTAGGTTATCGGCCCTCCCAGAGGGTACGGTAGCTTGCTTGTCAAATTTCGTTGTTCCTTGAATCACTATGAAAGTCAAGGAGGTTAGATTTATCTAAGCTCCTTGAACACTATAGCGCTTTCTAGAAGAGAAATGAGGAACTTTGTGTTGGCGGAAACTCCCGAGATTAATTTTGTCATTATGAACACGGCCTACTGAATTCAAATGTGTTCATTGACATGCCAACATCGTATGACATGAGTGTCGTATTTTTGACGCCTTCCAAAAATCACTTACCACGGCCAGGAGCGAACCTGAAATCTTGGGGTTGGTAGACCGACACGTTGACCACTCACCCACCGTGGCAAATACACTTCGATGACCAGTTTCGAAGTGTTGGTTGGTTGGTTCTTAAGTTTAGGGGCTGCGACAACGCGGTCATGTCATCCCCTGTACTTTGGGTGTGTGTAGAATCTGTCTGATAACCGGTGTTAATTGTGATGGCTGTATTAGTGTGTGTTATCTGTTTTTTAATTCAAGTAAAGACTACAGATTTTTGAATTTTTCAAATAGTTCCTACTTTGCCGCCAAAGGCCACCGTCAACGACTACTAGTTCAGAACATAGCTACCAGACACCACCGCAGTCGGCTCTTGGCAACGAACGTAAGATACTAGAGCATTGTTTACATTCTTAACCTATACAATTTATCATCACACAGGTGTAATTACTGGAAGGTTCTTTAACATGCCATAAATCAATGAAATTGGACCGCCGGCTTTACTTCCCCTCCGAAGGAAGGCATACTGAGGGATTTTTAACGCTCTTAAAAAATCCGACAACTTCAGTCGGATTTGAACCCGCGATCTTCGGCTTAGAAGCTGAGCATGCTACCAACTACGCCACCGAAGCCGCCTCTCGAAGTTTACCGTAATGGATCTGATGATGATCACTTGACGATCGAAAAGTGTATTTAATGACCTCATGGTTTCTATTGACGAGGTGGCGTATTTTCAAAAGATAAATTCATTTTTTTAAATAGAATTATTGTCTTGTAGTGGCCTATGATCTGATAATCAATTGCATTAGAGAGGTGTGCAAATTTATTAGACTGGACACCAGTTTCCCAAAATTACATTTATACTCTTCACGGCTTAATGCGCTAAATATGTTTGCAAGGCAGTGAAATGACTTCCAATGTTTAAGCAAGCCGAAGTCGTCGGATTTTTTTAGACCGTTAAAGTCTTTGAGTATGCTTCGGAGGGGAAGTAAAGCCGGCGGTCCCATGTCGTAGATTTATGGCATGTAAAAGATCCTTCCACAGACTGAACTTGTGTGAAGCTAAATTGTATGTTAGATTTCGTTGGAACGCTCCATCAAAGTTCCGACGTTCACCACTACGTATCATTTACATGGAACTACTCGAATTTGAACGGAACTTGTAGCTCACCCTTGGGGTGTCCGCTTGAAGCAGCTACAGCCTCTGGCGAGCCGAACAAGTCGTCGGTCACTCCCGGCACTAAAATCCATATGATAAATAAATAAATACATAAATAAATAAATAAATAAATAAAATAATCCAAGAGTCTTAATTATATTTCGTTTTAAGAAACTCAAAATAAAATGATTTTTTAGAATTTCCACTAACAGAGGAGCTTTGCTACTGCACAATGCCACACGTTTTGTTTTGACTACTTCAGTCTACTTTTCGTGTGAATTTAGAGCTCAGGGATTTGGAGTCAATTTACTGAATGTCCGCTCTTGAACTGTTCAAAGATTCATCAATTATGGATTCAAATCACCTGACTTAGAGGGTACATTCCAAACTCAAAGAGAAAACGGACCAAGCTCAGGAATCCCTCGGAATACCCAATTCTGAAAGTCTCCAGACACAATTTCTTAAGAGAGAAGGTGCA
This sequence comes from Meconema thalassinum, assembly GCA_946902985.2. NCBI lineage: Eukaryota > Metazoa > Arthropoda > Insecta > Orthoptera > Tettigoniidae > Meconema > Meconema thalassinum. The sequence continues at coordinate 298,424,242 of OX336396.1, read as the reverse complement.
AGTCGACAGGGGTGAAAACATTACTAAGTAGGGTTACAAAAGATGCCAGCAGTTGGTCAATAAAATGATTTTGAATAAAAAATTGTGACTGATTTTAATTCTTCATTTGATTCTAATAATTTGCACAGCTTTGTAGAGTTGAAGACATTAGCATAAATTTGATTTTCTTATTAATTATTTAACTTGCTGCATCTGTCCTGCGTTCCAGCCAGAGACGCCGCTGATGCAACAATTTCTTTGTTCCTTTCTTTCTCCCATTTGTTGTTGTTGTTGTTGTAGTTTGAGTCTTCAGTCTTTCGACTGGTTTGATAGAGCACTCCATGCTTCCCTGTCCTGAGCTAATCATTTCTTCTCTACATAGCTACCACACCCTATATCTGAGGCTATCTGTTTAACTTACTCTAACCTTGTTCTACCCCTACAGTTCTTGTCCTCGACCCTTCCTTTAATAACTAAGCTTGCTATTCCTGGGTGCCTTAGTATGTGTCCTACCAACCTATCTCTTCTCTTCATTAGCAGTCGTCGGAAACATCTCGCCTAACCCACTCGTCTTAATACCTCTTCGTTTGTAACCCTATATACCAATCACATCTTCATCATTCTCCTGTAACACCACATTTCAAACGCTTTAATTCTCCTCTTTTCTGCTGCACCAATTGTCCAAGTTTCACTTCCATAGAGCGCCACGCTCCATACAAAGGCTTTCAAAAATTACTTTCTTATACCTAAATCTGTATTCGAAGTCAACAGATTCCTTTTTTGTAGAAATGCTTTCCTTGCCTGAGCCAACCTACTTTTTATATCCTCTTTGCTTCGTCCCTGATGTCCAAAGAGGTTTCTGATTTATTTCGGCTATATTCCAATTTTTCTTTTACATTTAATACTTTTCATCATGAATTATTTTCTCAAGACGGAGTCCATACCATTCAAAAACTCTTTCAAATCCTCAGACATGTCAGCCAAGATGACGATGTCATCAGTAAATCTCAGAGTTGAAATTATTTCTCCTTGAATCTTCACTCCCACTTTAACTTTTTATAAAATTATGCTCTGCCAATTCTCAGCAATTTTTTAAAGTAATATTCTCCCGAGATATGACATAAAATGTAAAACGCGAGGCAAATCTCCCGGATTTATCATATGTGGGTGATGGTATTTGCAATACCTACACGTTATTATAAGCTTGCGCATCGTGTCAAGATATGTTAGTTACATGTGATTAGAATCTTGTGGCAATAATAACCTGGTCTGGCCTTTATGGACCATGAAAGGGACATGAAACCGCACTTAAACGAGACTGTCTTTACCAAAGTTTGGGAATAAACCCATCATGAGGATCATTAACAAGGGTTTATAGTCTTAAAACAATTAGGGTGAACAGTTTCACTACAATAAGTGGAAACAGATAAATCTTTACTAATACGGCGCTGGTGGCAGAATATTGTGGGAGGATGGACGAAGAGATCATCTCAAACAAAGGCTAATTTAAACCAACTCTTGTGGACCAAGATTGCTTTCATAAAACACTTCGAATTAAGTACAGGGTCATCGAAAAACGTTGCCGTGGAATTAGAGCAGAGCCAAACAAGATGTTCAGTAAAGAACATATAGCCTACTTTCTCCTAAATGCATGGGTATTGTTATAACTCTTTGTCCTTTTCAAGGAGAATAATTGAATGTTGGTTGTAGTAGCTTGTTGAAATACATCAGGTTATACGGATATTAAACATGAATATGAGGTGCCCTTTGCTAGTGCTACCTCTGTACAAAATTTCATTCAATTCTCTTTCACGTTGTTTGAATTGATGTGGTGAATCAATTTGCACACATACATGGCCACTATCTGCAAACTATTGGGCTGATGACCTTGTCGTTTGGTCAAAGGATGCTTATTACATAAAGGTATATTGTTGCAAAATTTAGCAGAGATCAGTTGATTAGGTTGGTCGTAATTTGATTTAAGCTTTTAACATTTGGGAGGCCGCTATTACGTTTCCGTAGAGATGGCGAAGATATAAAACATGACACTGAGGTACCCTTTGCTAGTGCTATCTCTGTACCAAATTTTGTTAAATTCAGTTTCACCATGTTTGAATAGATAGGGGGAATCGATTTGCACACAAACATGGCCGCCATCCTCAAATTATTGGACTGATGACGTTGTAGTTTGGTCAAAAATTTTTCATACATAAGGGTATAATGTTGAAAAAATTGGTAGAGATCATATGATTAGGTTGGTCGTATTTTGATTTAAGCTTTTACCATTTGGGTGGCCACCATTACGTTTCCGTCAAGATGGCGGCGATATAAAACAGGACACAGAGGTGCCCTTTACTAGTGCTACCTCTGTACCGAATATCGTTCAATTCGGTTTCACCGTGTTCGAATTGATAGGGGGTGGACATACATTCAGAGTACACACACACACACACACACACACACACACAGAAAACACACAATTTTTCGCCCTGTGTTGATCTCATAAGTCTACTTTCATTTTTTGCAAAAATCGAAAGTAGGCTAAACATAATAGCTAAGGAACTATTTGAGGTATTAAAACGAACATTTTTTTTGTTAAATTCACCAACTCAAAACGTTATTTTCTCATACCTGATAATGTTTCTATGTGCGCACCCCTGGTCGCGATGCAAACATCCAGTCGATAGTCGATCTCGGCCCAAGTGCGCTGGATCATCTCAGGCGTGATTGTAGCAACAGCAGCGGTGATGCGTTATCTTAAATGTCTCTGACCGGTTCACTGAATACAATGTTTGTTACGTATCCCCATAAACAAGTCTAGGGGTGTCAAGTCAGGGCTTCTAGGAGGCCATTGAATAGGACCAGCGTAGCAGCTTCCTGTCGCGCACGCATTCTGCGCATCGGCTGAAGGTCACGAGAAGTGTACAGTCACATTTAAAACTAAAACTCGATGAGTTCCTGATTCGTTTTCAGGTCGAATTATTAATTAATCTCACTCAAACGGGAGATATGATTTTTTGGAATTGCAGCAACCTTTATCAATGACCCTGCACATTTCTGCAATATGGGTGGCAAATGGTGGTCATTAGAGACGTACTTAAAAGGTCTGTAGAATCCAAAAAAAGTCACAAATTTTCAAAATAATGTACAACATAACTCGGTTCACACTATAAGAAAGTGCCTAGTAATGTACATAGCATTATATTTAAATGAAAATATAAAGAAAATAATTTAGATATATTTTAGATAAAACTCGAATTTTATTTGTTATCACTTATCAGTATCTAATATAGTAAAGAGCACAGGAGCTACCGGAGCTATGACGCACAGGACAGAGATGTTCTTCCTTGAATAGAATAATTTCTTTACAGATTACAAAAATCACGTAATCCGTTTGGACGAAGGTCACGAGTGAGTGAAATTACATAAATCCATTTATCCATGGGATAAATAAATAAATTAATTAATACATATCTTCAAAAAATAATTAATTAATGAACAATTAATTATTTAACTAATTATAAATAATATAAATGAATATATAAATTAGAACTATAAATAAGTAACATAACAAGTAAGCAACATAACTTACTTTCATGAGAGGAAAACAAAATAGGCCTGGTTCATTGAAGTGGTTAAAGATCTGAAAGAAGTGGAGATTACACCAAACATACATTCAGGGACGCGCCCCATTCAAAAGGAAACTTCAAGCTTGGAAACATTTCCATGTAAAACCGAACCTGAAAACAGGAAATATTTGGACTCGAGAACGAATGCGGGCGTACTGGGCAAACATCAAAGCTTGTAGGAGACAGTTGGAATGACGCGGTCCATATATGGACTATACGATATGAATGAATGAAATTATAAATAAATTATAATTAGAAAGAAGGAAGGAATGCAATAAGGTAACACCTTATTCAATAACCACAATAGAAGAATATACACATGGATGAGACCAGGAGATACAGGGCGTTACCAAATCGACTTCATTATGGTCAAGCAGAGGTTTCGAAACCAGATTTTGGATTGTGAAACATATCCTGGTGCTGACATAAACTCTGACCACAATCTGGTTGTAATGAAATGCAGATTAAAGTTGAAGAAACTGAAGAAAAGTCAAAAGCCAAAAAGGTGGGCAATAGACAGACTGAAAGTAAAGGATGTAAACGAAAGATTCAAGAATAGTATAAAGGAAGGACTAATCAAAACCCCTAAACAAACTTCAATTGCAGACGAATGGGCACTTTTGAAGAATGAAATAACAAAATCCGCAGAAGAAAACATTGTTAGGAAAGAAAGAATAGGTAGAAAACCGTGGATCACTCAGGATATACTAGAATTGATGGATGAAAGGCGGAGACACAAGAATCTAAGAGATGAAGAGGGGAAAGCAGAATACAGACGTCTGAGAAATGAGGTTAACAAGAAGTGCAAGGAAGCGAAAGAAGAATGGTTGAAAGAGAAATGTGCAGGTATAGAAACGTGTCTGAAATTAGGAAAAGTAGACACAGCTTATCGAAGGATTAAGAATACTTTTGGGGAAAAGACGACTGTGCTGTAATATTAGGGACACAAATGGACAGCCTCTAACAGATAGGCAAGAAAAGGTTGAGAGATGGAAAGCTTACATAGAGTGCTTGTATAAGGGCAAGGAGATTGAGAATCATGTAATGGAAAGGGAGGAGGAAATTGATGAGGATGCAAAAGGAGATTTAATATTGAGATCAGAATTTGACAGAGCATTAGAGGACTTAGGCAGGAACAAAGCACCAGGCATAGATGATATACCGATTGAGTTTCTACGCTGCATAGGAGATGAAGGTCTGTCAGGTTATTTCACTTGGTGTGTAGGATTTATGAGACAGGTGAGGTACCCCCTGATTTCAAGAAGAATGTTATCATCCCTATACCAAAGAAAGTGGGAGCTGACAGATGTGAAGATTACCGTACAATCAGCTTGATTACTCATGCTTCAAAGATCCTGTCTAGAATAATTTACAAGAGGATTGAAAGCCAGATAGTAACGGAGTTGGGTGAAGACCAGTTTGGTTTCAGGAGAAATGTAGGAACAAGGGAAGCTGTACTAAGTCTTAGGCTGATTTTGGAAGGTAGAATAAGGAAAGATAAGAGAACGTTCATGGCATTTGTAGACTTAGAAAAGGCTTTTGATAACGTTGATTGGACTAAATTGTTTGACATTTTGAAATCTATTGGAATAAAGTACATGGATAGGAGGGTGATATACAATCTATACAGAAACCAGACAGCAGTCATTCGAGCTGAAGGATATGAGAGAGAAGCTGGTATTATGAAAGGTGTAAGGCAAGGCTGCAACTTATCACCCATACTTTTCAATCTTTACATTGAACAAGCAATGCAGGAAATTGGAGAAAAATTTAAAGTGGGAGTGAAGATTCAAGGAGAAATAATTTCAACTCTGAGATTTGGTGATGACATCGTCATCTTGGCCGACACGCCTGAGGATTTGAATGAGTTTATGAATGGTATGGATTCCGTCATACGGAAGGACTTCATGATGAAAATTAATAAATGTAAAACAAAAATACTGGAATGCAGCCGAAATAAATCAGAAACCTCTATGGAGATCAAATTGGCAGGTGAAAAGCTGAAGGAAGTAGGAGACTTCTGTTACTTAGGAAGCAGAATAACCAGTGATGGACGAAGCAAAGAGGATATAAAAAGTAGGTTGGCTCAGGCAAGGAAAGCCTTTCTACAAAAAAGGAATCTGTTGACATCGAATATAGATTTAGGTATTAGGAAGTCATTTTTGAAAGCCTTTGTCTGGAGCGTGGCGCTCTATGGTAGTGAAACTTGGACTATTGGTGCAGCAGAAAAGAGGAGAATTGAGGCATTTGAAATGTGGTGTTACAGGAGAATGATGAAGATCAGATGGGTAGATAGGGTTACAAACGAAGAGGTATTAAGGCGAGTGGGAGAGGAGAGATGTTTCTGGCGACTGCTAATGAAGAGAAGAAATAGGTTGGTAGGACACATACTAAGACACCCAGGAATAGCAAGCTTAGTTATGGAAGGAAGGGTCGAGGATAAGAACTGTAGGGGTAGACCAAGGTTAGAATATGTTAAACAGATTGCCTCGGATGTAGGGTTTGGTAGCTATGTAGAGATGAATCGATTAGCTCAGAACAGGGAGGCATGGAGATCTGCATCAAACCAGTCAAAAGACTGAAGACTCAAACAACAACAAGCAAGAATAAAAAATAAAGAATTTAATAAATAAATAAATAAATAAATAAATAAAAATAAATAAATAAGAAACAATATCAGAGAAGAAGATGCACCTCAGAGAGATATTTTTAGGCAAAAGTGCTAAAAATGGAAGGATTCCAAGCGAGGAAGGGAAAGAAAACCGTCTCGAAATGGTCCGAGGAAAGGAAGAGGAGACATAGTGAGATGATGAAGGAATACTGGAGGAAGAAGAAGGAACAGCAATTGGCTCGTGGTCCCTGGACGACCGAAACGAAAATAATAATAAAAAATAAATATCACAAACGACATCATAGCAAATCATGGAGCCTATTTTTCAGTAATTCGAATCATTTTGCGTTGAACATATTGTTACGGCTGTGAGTTTGTGTCATCGCTCGCCGCTTGAGTCACAACTGCCCCAGGGGCTGGGCTGTGGCATGCCTCCTGTATTGCGTGTGCCTTATGCAACAGGGCTACTAAGACAAAGGGATAGTCCAGAAGATTCGTGATTGGACCAGCGATGGAAAACTCGAGAAGCCGTGGACCCTGGATGGATCTAGAACCATTTATTGAGTCACCGGCCTGCTATATAAGAGTGACCCGTGAAGCAGTTGTTGTTGTTGTGTTTTACGAGCTAGTGCGAGCGATTATCTTGTGCGACAGAAGTGTGGTGACGAAGTGCTGTGCGAGTTACGAAATCCTGTGACATTGTTTCTCCCAGCTTGTGGACAGCGAAATAGCCTGAAGCAAGTGATCGTAAGTAATTGTGGTCGGAGAACATAAATGAGAGGAACAGGTAGTGTCTGTCAAGGCCACCGTACTCATTAGGACGGATTAACTTCTGTGGTCTGTTGCAAGTAAAAGGGGCCAAGAGCGCATGGGGGTGGCACGTAACAACTGGTGTCAGAAGCCGGATTACGAACTCAAGCACAACACCTGACGGTCCTGGTTTCAAAACCCGAGCAGGTCATTTTCTCTAATTTTCCTGTGAGTGCATGCCCTTTACAAGACAAACAACTAAAATGGAGGAGAAATTGGCAGCATTGCTAGAAAAGTTAACTGGCATGGAAGACGGCCAGAAGAAATTAGCCAAGGACCTGAAGGATGGCCAGAAGAAGATGGAGGACGGCGAGGAGAGAGTAGTGGCCTACTTCAGCAAGGCCTTGTCAAAGCCAGAAAGGAACTACTGCGTCACCAGGAAGGAGCTGCTCGCCATCGTGAAGACCATTGAACACTTCCACAAGTACCTGTACGGGCAAGAATTTCTCATCAGGACCGACCATGCATCCCTGCGGTGGCTCCTGAACTTCAAGCAGCCCGAGGGTCAACTCGCGCGGTGGTTAGAGAGGCTTCAACAGTATAACTTTGAGATTCAGCACAGGAAAGGCCAACTGCATTCTAACGCCGACGCCCTGTCACGAAGACCGTGCCCAGAAAACTGCACCTTCTGTGCCCGAAGGGAGGAGAACACCGGGATACAGTGCCGAAGGACTACCGTGGAACTTCAAGGGAGCTGGAGCCGCGAATCTTTCACGCGGGCGCAAGTGGAAGATGATGACCTGGGACTGATAGCCGAATGGAAGAGGGCCTGTGTCCCCAGACCCGGGTGGAACATTGTGAGTGACTGCAGCCCAAAGTTTAAGTACTACTGGGCACAGTGGGACTCGCTGATTGTAAGGGATGGCCTCATCTGCCGTACCTGGGAGAGCACCGACGGGAAGACATCTCGGGAACAAGTCGTCGTTCCAAAGGCTATGACGGAGGAAGTCCTGAAGGAAGTTCATGAAGGATCATCTGGTGGACACCTAGGGATAAAGAAGACCCTGGAGAAGCTGAGAGAGCGGTTCTACTGGATCGGATGCCGAACAGACGTGGAGAACCACTGTGCGAGGTGCCACGATTGCGCAGCCAGCAAGGGCCCAGGACGAAGACGACGGGGTCCACTGAAGACCTACAACGTGGGCGGCCCCATGGAGAGAGTGGCCATCGATGTTGCTGGGCCATTCCCGTTAAGCGAGGCAGGGAACCGCTACATATTAGTCGTCAGCGACTACTTTACCAAATGGCCGGAGGCGTATGCGCTCCCTAACCAAGAAGCCGCGACGATTGCAGAGACCCTGGTGAAAGAATTCGTCAGCCGGTACGGAGTACCCCTGGAGCTGCACTCCGACCAAGGGAGGAACTTCGAGTCGCAGGTGTTCCAGAACCTATGCCAGCTGCTGGGAATCCGGAAGACAAGGACGACGCCGCTACACCCTCAGTCCGACGGGATGGTAGAGCGATTCAATCGCACCATCGAGAACCATCTCCGAATAGTCGTCAGCGAGCACCAGAGGGATTGGGACAAACATCTTCCACTATTTCTCCTGGCCTACCGCGCCGCCGTGCATGAAGCCACCGGGTGCACACCAGCCCGGGCCATGTTTGGGAGGGAGCTCCGTCTACCTGTCGATCTTGCCTTCGGCCGACCTGGGAATGATCCGATCCCGGTAAGCCAGTATTGTCAAGAACTGGTCGACCAACTGGAGGACGTGCACGCGTTCGCGAGGAGGAAACTGCGGATCGAGACCGACAGAATGAAGACCCGATACGACCAGCAGACGGATGCCGGCGGATTCCACGAGGACGACCTGGTCTGGCTCTTCAACCCATTACGGAAGAAAGGCCTGTCACCCAAACTGCAGAAGTCCTGGGAGGGCCCGTACCGAGTCGTGAAACGGATCAACGATGTCGTCTACAGGATCCAGCGGAGCCCGAGGGCGAAGATGAAGATCGTGCATCGAGATCGCCTGGCAGCCTACGGAGGGACACAGACGGACCAATGACTGATCGGGACGATCAGCCTTTTTAGGAAGGGGGTGGTGTTACGGCTGTGAGTTTGTGTCATCGCTCGCCGCTTGAGTCACAACTGCCCCAGGGGCTGGGCTGTGGCATGCCTCCTGTATTGCGTGTGCCTTATGCAACAGGGCTACTAAGACAAAGGGATAGTCCAGAAGATTCGTGATTGGACCAGCGATGGAAAACTCGAGAAGCCGTGGACCCTGGATGGATCTAGAACCATTTATTGAGTCACCGGCCTGCTATATAAGAGTGACCCGTGAAGCAGTTGTTGTTGTTGTGTTTTACGAGCTAGTGCGAGCGATTATCTTGTGCGACAGAAGTGTGGTGACGAAGTGCTGTGCGAGTTACGAAATCCTGTGACATTGTTTCTCCCAGCTTGTGGACAGCGAAATAGCCTGAAGCAAGTGATCGTAAGTAATTGTGGTCGGAGAACATAAATGAGAGGAACAGGTAGTGTCTGTCAAGGCCACCGTACTCATTAGGACGGATTAACTTCTGTGGTCTGTTGCAAGTGAAAGGGGCCAAGAGCGCATAAGGAAGAGATTTGAGGAAACTGGAATAAGGCTCCTAATTGCTTGTATTTGCTGACTAGTGTAATTTTCTGGCCGCAATAAAGTTAATTATTTCTTTAAGCTGTAATTGGTGCTGTGCTTTGTACCCCCGCCGTAATCCAGTTAACAAAAGTGCCACTAGGGGGTGGCACGTAACAATATTAACTGTCAATAAGGCAACACCGAAAACTGGTTTGACGGCTCTCTGTGCAGTAATGGAGGATCACCAACAAGTGCATGGCCCTACAGTTCCCGTTTAGCGCCAATTGCCCTTCTTTATCTGTTGTCGTTGTTGATTCATTTAGGGGCTTGGGACATTTTGGTCATCATCTCCGTTCAGTTAGGTGCTGGTTGTATGTGTCTGATAACCTGTGTTGCTGTGATGACTGTAGTAGTGTGTGTAACTGTATCAGGTACAGGGACGGGGTAGGCGCCCCGTGACATGAAGTAAGGTACTATCCCGGCATTTGCCGGAGGGAGTGTGAAAGGACCACATTAAGAATGTCCCCCGTCAGTGTCGGGATTCGAAATTGCGATCTCCGGTCTTTCTGCAGCTGCCCTTGTGGCCGTGGTGCACAAGTAGGGATAAATGGCCAGTTCTGGTTGCACTCGGTAGCCAACTTGCGTAGTAGCCCTGTGTTAAAAATAATAAATTAAATATTAAGATAAAAAAAATAAAAACTATAAAACTACTTGTGCCTTTTTGCCATAAGTCTAAAAATTTAAAATAAATTAAAAATTATACATAAATACAAATAAAATAATTAAATAAAGAAATTAATTAAATTCATAAGTAATAATAAGAAGAAGAATATTTATTATTTTTTATTTAGTCAATTTACCCTCTAGGTTGGTGGTTCCCACGGACTCAGCGAGGGAACTCACCACTACCGCCTCTATGGGCAGTGTCCTGGAGCCTGGAACATCCGGTCGGGATGGATACAACTGGGGAGGTGTAATCAGCACTTCGCCCAGGCGGCCTCACCTGCAAAGCGAACAGGGGCCTCATGAGGGATGGGAAGGGATGGAAGATTGGGATGGATAGGCTAGGAAGAGGAAAGGAGGCGGCCGTGGCCTGACAATAGGTACTATCCCGGCATTTGCCCGAAGACGAAGTGGGAAACCAAGGAAAACCACTTCGAGGATGGCTGAGGTGGGAATCGAACCCCCTCTACTCATTTGGACCACCCGAGGCTGAGTAGACCCCGTTCCAGTCCTCATACCACTTTGCAAATTTCGTGGCAGAGCCAGGAATCGAACCCAGGACCTCCGGGGCGGCAGCTAACCATGCTGACCGCTACGCTACGGAGGTGACATAAGAAGAATAAATAATAATTATTATTAATTAATAATAAATAAATAAATAATATATAATACATAGTCAATAACCAATAAATAAATAAATATTAACACAAGATAATAATAATAATTAATTAATAAAAAATAAACAATGAATTAATAAGTATAAAGAGAGAACAAAAACTGACCAAGGAAGGTCAACAGAAATTACCCTGGCACGAATAAGTGTAAGCAATAGGGAATTTTGGAGGAAATTTGGGGATTTATTTGGGTAAATCTAGGGAATTTCAGGTATATTTAGGGGTGTGATGGTGAATGGTGGGGAGTAGGATACTCAAATTTGGGTTTTGCACTTAGACCCTACACTCAAAATTTAAAAATGATTTGTCCTCGGGTTGCGCGCTGTGGCCTTCTTGCACATTAGCCCCTGTGCCGGCTATAACTCTCTTTCTATACGACCAGCATGGGGTTGAACTCGCGCGGCAGCCATCTTGCGCATTAGTCCCTGTGCCAGAACCGGTCTTTTATCCCTATTCGCTCGATTTAACTACTAAGCTGCAGGACTTAGACAGAAAAGGATTTCACCAAAAGTAACAGTAGCCAATGTGAGACTCAGCTCTAGGTCCCTTCGTTATGACCACTAAGTCCAATTTGTGAACCCCTAGATGACTCTGATAAGCATGTCTCTAGTAGAAAGAATCATTGCCGGAGTCAGGTCCAATCCCTGTGGTAGCCAATAGAGAACTAGTAAACCACACGATTTACTTGGCTAAAGATTCGGATCCGGTTTCTGCTTCATAGCGTGTACGAGACCGGTAATTTCTCGACCCCACTCCAGGCCCTGTGGTGACCAATAGCGGGGTGCTCCTGTACTAAAGCACATGTATCAGAACACGACTCAAGATTCCGATCTGCTCTGCGCTACGTAACGTGCATGGGGCAGGTAATTTCTCGACCCAGCTCCAGGCCCTTTGGTGACCAATAGAGGGGTGCTACTATACTAAAGCACATGTATCAGAACACGACTCAAGATTCCGATCTGCTCTCTGCTCCACAACGTGCACCAGGCAGGTAATTTCTCGACCCAGCTCCAGGCCCTGTGGTGACCAATAAAGGGGTGCTCCTATACTAAAGCACATGTATCAGAACACGACTCAAGATTCCGATCTGCTCTCTACTCCACAACGTGCACCAGGCAGGTAATTTCTCGACTGGGCGAGCAATTGATTTTTGCTTAGCATGAAAAATTGTGATCGTCCAGAAGACTGGTTGTTACATTTCACGGGTTGGACATGTAGAGTGTGATGGGACACAAATTACCTGTAACCATGCTGCACAGTTATTAATGGCAGGCGTATATTGATACCAGCTTCAAGGGATTAGCGTTTACACGGTAGCAACGCGGGCCAGAACATTCAGAAATTCAGAACTTTGAGCCATGAATGGATAGGCCTACACACAAACATAATACATATATATATAAAATGAATGTTCCTTGATAGCTTGCTTGTTTGTTTGTACCGTATGCGTTCATATAGCATTCATCCGATTGCGATGAAACTTTGGTGAGTTGGTGTGCACACCTCCGTTAAGGTTTATAAATTGAGGCGCACGGTTCAAAAATCCGCCTTATCCAGTTTTTAGGAAAATTGAAACTTTTGCTCATCTCCATAGCTCATATGATTTAGCACCATTATTAACAAGAAAATAGTTCCCAAACCCGCCTTATCCTAAGATGATGTTTCCAAAATCCGCCTTATCCATATATGCGGCACCGAAAGTTGAAGTATCTCAAAGAATACTCTATGGAGAAGGCGTCAACACGATATTTATCAAGTTCGTTATGCACACTGTGTAGGTGTGTATTCTTTGAAACTGGTGGCAATGCTGTTCCCAATTATTTCGCGCCAGATTATTACACGCACATTACTTATTTTCTGGATAAACATTTCTTAATTTTTAACATATTTTATGACTTTAAAGAACATGAGCAATAAAACAATTCCGATTACAATATCACTTGATGACGAAAGTTATCACTATAAAGTTTTAGTTTCGTTTCCAAAATCCGCCCTTATCCACCATGACAGTTCCAGAACTCTCCTTATCCAATCTTAATTTGTTAATATCTTCCTTGTATGTCACGAGTTGTATGCAGATCGCAGGTATATGAATAAGGGCATATATCTCGATATAATTAACATGAATTAATACATTAATTTTACTGAAGTTGAACAGGAATCGGTTTTTTTTTTCTCTTGAAAAATTTGCCATAATGGATACGGTGGATTTTGGAACCATGCGCCTCAATTATTGAATCCATTGTACAATAGGTGCGCACGAGTAGTATCAACAAATGAGTGATGGCACGCGCGTCGTATCACCAAATGAACTATGGAGAATCTTTCTGCGCACGCTCTTTCGAATGTTTCTGAATTATTAAATCCATTTTACAAACAAGTAGTTCCGTGAAGAACTATATAGCCTATTATCATATGTCCTACTAATGTCAATAGCCTATATTAACATACAACATTTCAGTTTGATTGCTATAATAGATTAGTAGATATTGAGAACCGTCTTTATATTTTGGATGGTCGCTATGTTGGATTTTTATATATTTAGGACTTAGACTATTACATGAAGACTATTGTGTAGGTGTAGTATTCAAACATCAATGCATGATTAGGAAACAAGAAATAAAAACGAGATTATAAAATTTTGCACAGCTACCATCTTGTGGTTATAAAAACTATTGAAATAAATTAGATGCCAGTGGATTAAATTTTGTATAAGCATATACTGTACGAAGTTTCATTGCGCTCGGATGGTTAAATCGCGAGATGCGTCGATTTAAATACTTAAATTTCGGGTCACCACCATGTTGGATTTGTGCTCACCAAGTTATTAAAAGTCCCATTGGTGAACTTATGTTTCTAGCCTCTATCCACATACAAAATTTCAGTTTGTTTGCTGTCGTAGATTAATAGATATTGAGAACCGTTTAAATATTTCGGATGATCGACATGTTGGATATGGATATATGTAGGATATATATGTATTATTCATAGGTTAAATATTCAAAAGTTGAATTCGATCGCATGATTAGGACACACGAATTAAAAACTTAATTTTTAAATTCCGTACAGCCGCCATCTTTAGGTTATGCAAGCAATTGAACTAAATTAGATATCAGTGCATTACAATGTGTATAAACATTTTCTGTACCAAATTTCACTGCGTTCGGATGGTTAAGTCGCGAGAAAAGTCTGTTTAGGCCTAAATGTTTTAACTTTGCTTGGCCGCCATGTTCGTTTTGTACTTAACAGGTTTTTGGAAGTCAGATAGATGAACCTTTAGTAGTGGCCTTTCTCACCCTACAGAATTTCAGGGTGATATGAGAAATAGTTTCGGAGATATAGAATGCTAGTGAGGTATTTCGCACAGCTACCATGTTGGTTTGGTGAGACTGGCACGGTCGGGGTCGGCAGCCAAAATAGTACTATAGCCTTACCGAGTTTCATTGAAATCGCTCCAGCCGTTTAGATTTCATTGTGTAGACTCACACACGGATGCACACACAAACACTCTGACAAAAGGTGATCTCATAAGCCTATTCTTTTATAAATAAAATAATCTAAAATGTCGCGTGAATCTGAACGTACATTGTAAACTCTGCTCTATTTAATTATATCACTTCAAGTGTGTGGGGTGAACTTGGAAAATCCATGTAAATCACAGTAGCCTATATGGCGCATGCTCAGGAGTGGGACAAAGGTATTATACCAGCAATCTAGGACATGAGTGAAGGATCCCTTTCAGTAAGGAACACCTAGTACAGTACCGGTACAATGCTTCAAATCAACAGTGCAAACTTAATTAAATTGCACAAGATGGACAAAAGATGAACAACTCATCCAAATTAATCTACTAAACAAATGTTCAAATAACTTTTCCAATAAACATTAGAGGATGTATTTTACTATCTTAATATTTTGACTCTTGCAATATTAACTATCGGGCTGATGAAGGTTACAATTAGAGTCTGAAACGTGTACCTTGGCATAATTAATTTTATAATTTTTATTGAAAGGTGTTCGGATCTGATTGCCTTATTCTCTTTGAATATCTTAATACACGGAATTAAGGACCCTATTTGAAACACATATCTCTCCTGAGATTTATTTTTCTTGAGGAAGCCCAGCTAGTAGGTCAACCATTAACTGCAATTGTCGTGAAGATATGAATACGAAAACCCTTATCGGTTAGTTGAGGTGTGGTATGCTAAATGAAGGTGTTATCTGTACGATTAGAATCTTGTGACAATAATAACCAGGTCTGGCCTTTATGGATCATGAAAAGGACATGAAAGCGCAGTTAAATTAGACTGGCTTTACCAAAGTTTGGAAATAAACCCATCATGAGGATCATAACTAGGGTTTATAGTCTCAAAACAGTTAGGGTGAACAGTTTCCACTACTATAAGTAGAAAAAGGTAAATCTATATTATTACGGCTATTCTAGGAGGAAGGACAAACTGATCATCTCAAACATAGGCTAATTGAAACCAACTCTTGTGGACAATGATTGCTTTCAGAAATCACATTTCTGCAATATGGGTGGCAAATGGTGGTCACTAGAGATGTACTTTAATGGCGTGTAGAATCCAAATTAAATCATATAATTTCTAAATAATATTTAACATGACTCAGTCCTCGTGATACACATCTTCTTCTGTGGTGTTCAATCCGAAGATTGGTTTGTAGCAGCTTTCCATGAACTCCGGTCGGTGGCTAGTCTCTTCATGTCCAAGTAATTATCACAACCTTTGTCGTGAATGATTTGGTTTAGGTATCCCAGCCGTGGTCTACCTCTAAAGTTCTTTCCTTCCACATTGCCCTCCAGTATTGTGTGCAGAAGGCTTTCATGCCTCAAGATATGTCCAATCCAATTGTCTCTTCGGTGAGTAAGCATATTCCATAAACATGGCTTCTCTCCAATCCTCTTCAGCGTTTCTTCATTACTGATTTTGTCCACCCATGGAATTTTTGGTATTTTCCTGTAGCACCACATTTCAAAGGCTACTATTCGTTTCTTATCAGCCAAGCTAAGAGTCCAGGTTTCACTACCATACAACAGTACGCTCCACACATATATCTTCACAAGGCGATACCTGAGGCTCATACTAATGTTTTTGCATGTAAAGAGCTTTCCTTTCTTGTTGAATGCTATTTTGGCTTGGTTGATGTGGCTGACTATTTCTCTTCTACTTCTTCCATCTGCTGTTATTTTGCTACCAAGGTAAGTAAACTCCTGTACATTTGCCAACTGTTCTCCATTTAAAGTACAACGAGGAGGTTCATACTGCCGGCTACAGAGAAGAACTTTGGTTTTCATTTTGTTGATCTTCATGTTATATTTGTTAAAGGTGGATTCCATTTCTGCTAATGCATAATTCAGATCATCTTCGTTTTCTGGCAGGACTGCGATATCATCCGCAAAGCGAAGCATGGTAATTCTTTCTCCTTGAATCTTGAGACCTCCAGTCATTGGCAAATTATCATTCACTTCATCTATTGCTTTTTGGATGTATGCATTAAAAAGTTTTGGTGTTAGCGAACAACCTTGCCGAACTCCTTGCTTAATGTTGGCCTCTGTTGTGGAATCTCCACATCGTATAATGGCTATCTCGTCTTCATACAATTTCCAAATTGTCCTCCTGTCCTTGTACTTAACACCCAGTTCTTTCAACACCATGAACAGTCTATTCCACTCAACCTTATCAAATGCCTTCTCCAGGTCTACGAAAGCAATGGATGTATCAAGATCTTTTCTTAGTCGTTTCTCTATAATCATTCTTAGAGCTAGGATTGCTTCTCGAGTCCCTCTGTCCTTCCTGAATCCAAATTGATCTTCTGTCAACGCCAACTCTACCTTTCCTTCAATGCGTTTCAAGATAATGCTGGTGAGTATTTTAGAAGCATGGGTTACAAGGCGTAATGTGCGATATTGGTCACATCTATTAGCAGATGATTTCTTTGGAATGGGCACTATGACACATTTCCTAAAGTCCGAAGGGATATGTCCCGTATTATACATTTCACAAATAAGATGAATAGGGCTTTCTTCACATTGTCTCCAGTGGCTTTTATCAGCTCTGTTGGTATATCATCAGCCCTGGATGCCTTTCCGTTTTTCAGCCTTTCCATTGCTTGATTAAATTCATCCAGGAGTATTTCATCTCCCTCTTCTTCTTTATCTACCAGCTCTTCATTTTCTAGTATTTCACAAGGTGTATGTTTTCCTCCATATAAATTCTCAATGTATTCTTTCCATTTAGAGACAATTTCAGAATCTTCATACACCAGTTCTCCATCATCTGTCTTCAGTACATTGCACCTAATCCTCTTGTCCCCGAAGAACCTTTCGGCTACTTTAAACGCTGTCTCAAATTTGTGATTCTTAACTAGTTCTTCTACTTCCATGCATTGCAATTCCAGATTTTTAGCCTATTTTCAATTTTGAAAAAATAGGCTTATGAGATCACCTTTTGTCCGTGTGTGTGTGTGCGTGTGTGTGTGTGTGTATGTGTGTGTGTGATTCGTGTGTGTGTCCCCCCCCTAATAAAATCTAAACGGCTAGAGCGATTTCAATGAAACTCGGAAATTTCATAGCACTATTCCCGGCGACCTCGACCGTGCCCTTCAAATTTTGTTACGACTCACCAATCCAACATGGCGGCTGTGCGAAATATTTCACCAGCATTCAATATCTCCGAAACTATTACCGATATTACCCTGACATTTTCTATGGTGATAGAGGGAACTACTATAAGTTCACTTATGTGACTTTTGAAAATCTGGTAACTACAAAACCAACATGGCGGCCAAGCGAATTTGCGACTTTTAAATAGACGTTTCTCGCGATTTGACCAACCAAACGCAATGAAACTTGGTACAGTATATGTTTATATACATTGTAATGCACCGACATCTAACTTCGTTCAATTGTTTACAAAATCATAAGATGGCGGATGTGCGAAATATTTCACCGGCATTCTATATCTCTGAAACTATTAGCGGTAAAACCCTGAAATTTTGTACGGAGATAAAGGGCACTACTGGAAGTCCATCTATAAGACTTTCAAAAACCGCTTAACTACAAAAGGAACATGGCGGCCAAGCGAATTTGAAAATTTTAAATTGACCTTTCTCGCGATTTAATGTTCCAAGCGCACTGAAACCTGGCAAAGGAAATATTTATACACATTGTAATCCACTGGTATCTAATTTAGTTCAATTGTTTACATAACCTCAAGATGGCGGCAGTGCGAATTTTAACATTAAGATTTTATTTATTGTGATGTGGTCATGCGATCGAAGTGAAAGTTTGAATAATGAACCTACGCAATAATTTTCCTTTAATGGTATATGACTCTATGGCCTATACATTTAACAATCCAACATGACGACCATCCGAAATATTTAGACGATACTGAATATCTACGAATCTATTTTAGCAATCAAACTGCATTTCTTAATGTTCATAGGGGCTATGAACTTAAGTTCACCTATAGGATTTTAAATAACCTGGTGATCACAAATCCAACATGGCGGTGACGCGAATTATAAATATTCACATGGACGTTTCTCGCAATTGAACCATCCGCGTGCAGTGAAACTTGGTACAGTAAATACTTATACGAATGTTAATCCACTGGCATCTAATTTATTTCAATTGTTTCCATAACCTCAAGATGGCAGCTGTAAAAAAAAAATCTCCTTGTTTTTTCTTGTGTCCTAAGTATGCGATTGAAATTTGAATACTACACGTTCACAATAATCTGCATGTAACAGTACATAACTCTAGGACCTACATATATAAAATCCAACATGGTGACCATCCGAATTATTTAGTCGGTTCTGAATATCTACGAATCTATTACAGCAATCAAACTGAAATTTTGTATGTTGATAGTGGCAGTTAACATAAGTAGGATATATGAAAATAGGCTGTATAGTTCTTCACGGAACTACTTGTTTTCTCTGGCTGCCTTCGCCTCTCGATTTATTTCGTTTCTCAATTTCCTGTATAGTTGTTGTCCTTCAGTCGCAGAGTTCTTAAACTTTCTTCTTTCTTCTCAATGATTTCATTAGTTATCCAGGCTTTCCTGTTCTGTGCTTTCGGCTTTCCCACAACATCTGTTGCTGCTGTTAGAACACTTCCCTTCCAAGCATTCCACTTATTCTCCATACTTCCTAAGTCTATTGCTGATATGACTTCCAGAAGTTCATCTGTCTTCTTCTTAAAATCTATAGCAATATTTTGATCTCTGAGAGCTTCGGTATTCCATTTTTGACTGTTCTTCCTTTTCAGTTTCTTCAGTTTTAGTTGGCATTCGCTCAAAACCATGTTGTGGTCACTACCAATATCTTGGCCAGGGCAGCTTATACAGTCCTTCAGCTGTGTCTTAAATCTCTGCTTAACTAAAATATAATCAATTTGAAATCGATTCCCACCACTGGCATTGTCCAATTATATCGTCTTCGTGCATGGTGTTGAAATAATGTATTTGCAACCACCAGCTGATTGTAAGCACAGAATTCCAATAAACGGTTTCCTCGATCGTTCCGTGTGGCAAGCCCAAATTGGCCCACAGCCACTCCATCTTTACCCCCTCTAATGATACACATATCATACAGTAAAACGTGTTTATCCGGACGTCAAACAACCGGAACGTCAATTATACGGACGAGCAAAAAAAAACTTAAGCGGATGTACAAGAAAGAAGTTTTACGTCGTTTACTGTTGGCAGAAGATGAGGAGAGTGTGATATATTTTCCAAAAATGCTTTGTCTTAAGGACCTCTGTTACTTGATAGCTGATGGATGGAACACTTTAACACCACAGATTCTTCGAAATGCATTGAATAAATTGGTAGGAAATCAAGAGACCGTTAAGAC
The DNA here is from genome assembly GCA_946902985.2 of Meconema thalassinum. Classification (NCBI taxonomy): domain Eukaryota; kingdom Metazoa; phylum Arthropoda; class Insecta; order Orthoptera; family Tettigoniidae; genus Meconema; species Meconema thalassinum. The sequence continues at coordinate 298,404,378 of OX336396.1, read as the reverse complement.
CACAGACACTGTTGATGAAGATTTGGATGCAGTGACAGATGAGTTATTCCCCCAAGTTCCTGAATTTTACGACTGTGACAGAGAAGGCGCACAAGCTTGGTTGGAAAGTGACAGTGACTCAGGTTTTCAAATATTAGATGATGATGAAATAGCTACTCTGGTGCAAGACGTTAGTGGGGAAGACGAAAAGGATAAACGCCTAGATGAGAAAGATGAAGAAGGACCAAGTCATGAAGAAGCTTTTACTGCATCCGAAACTGCGCTATTGCAGTATGGTTGTACTATGAAATAAACACATGTTCGATTATCCGGAAAAATCGTTATCCGGAATACATTCGGTCCCAATTAGGCCGGATAAACGACGTTCCACTGTATATAGAAATGGATATATATTTTAGACAGGCGCTATCGGAGCTGTGAAGCACAGGACAGAGATGCTCTTCCATGAATAGAGTTTTCTGCCGTTTTTATAAACCATTTGATATTAAATTTGTATTATTTTGTTCAGTACATTCCTAAAATATATCAATTTAATTTACTGAAATATGGACTAGCGAGCAAACAATAGCCTCCATTTTGACCCAACGGGACGGCACGGCCCAGCACGGTACGGCACGGCCAGCCTGAACTGTTAGTCACTACTACGGAATAATGTTCTATTATAAAATGCTAATATCCTACCGGTCACCTCCTTGAGGACAGTTTAAACCACGCTCTATACAATGAGCAGATTTAGTGAGGCTGGGCGTTGTTGAATCGTAAGTTACGCTTAGGCTATAATACTTGCATGATTCATACATCTCGAAACTATTTGGCGGATAACCTTGTTATTGGACAAAAGACGTTTCCCACATTAAGGTATATTGTTGCAAAATTTGGTAGAGATCGGATGATTTGGTTAGTCGTAATTTGACTTAAACATAGAACATTTGGGTGGGCGCTATTTCTTTTTCATTATGATGGCGGAAATATACAACACGAAACTGAGCTGTACTTGGCTAGTGCTACCTCAGTACCAAAGTTGGTTTGATTTAGTTTCGTCGCGTTTGAATTGATAGGGGGTATCAATTTGCGCACATATACGGCCGCCATCTTCAAACTACTGTATTTGGATGATTACCTTATAAATAGGGGAAAAGACGCTTCCCACTTTGAGGAATATTGTAGCAATCTTTGGCAGAGATCAGTTGATTAGATTAGTTGCAATTTGATTTAAGCTTTGAACATTTGAATGGTCGTCATTCCGTTTCCGTTAAGATGGTGGCGATATAAAACATGGCACTGAGGTGTCCTGTGCTCCTGCTGGATTAATTCGGTTTCGTCATGTTTGAATTTATCACACAAGACAGACTGACAATTTTTGACTCGTGTAGATCTCATTAGTGTACTTTCGTTTTTCGTGAAAATCGATAACTAGTTGAAATTGGACCAGAGAACGCAAGATGAAACAAGATGGATGCTTGTGGTAATCTGGCGATCATGAGCCACGGGACCTTCTTTTTACGTGCAATCTGAACCACAGGACATGGCATTTCATTTCGAATGTCTAACATGCATTGACTGATAATCCAACCCGGTCCACCTTGCAAGGAGAAACAGTGCATTCATCAAGTGATTTTAGGAGGATAAGAAGGCGGAAAACATATGGCTAACTAACAACTTCAAACGTGGTCTTTGAATTGGCACAACGAAGAAGAATAAATAAATCTCTACTTAGTATAAAACTAAGTCCCCGATTCTTGGATGTCACGGGTAATCTTGAGAACCACTGGATGGATTTGATGCGGTTTTCACCATTCTGTAAACGATATCTCGAGGAAGGTTTCTGTAGAAAATAATTTATTTACGATCGAAGGAAGCCAAGCAGTAACGATTTCAGTGAAAAAGTCGAAAAAAATACCTGGCGTCCATGTGCCTTTTAAGCTTACGCTGGGCAAATCAATAACATTATCAATATACTATAAGTGTAAGAATTGTTCAGCATGGAAAGTTCAACAAAAAAGTCAGTAAGAGCATATCTCTATTTTCAGTACATCGCCCACTATAAGTGTTTTTACGTTTTCATTTCCTCCAACAACCTCCATTCCATTACTGAGGCGACTGTTTACGAGCTAGCTAGGGGTGAGCCTATCACCCCAGTTACAGCCTAGCTAGCGGGCGAGCCTATTACCCCTAGATACAGCCAGCAGCAAACTGTCGTGCCATGTTGAGTTATGACATCAGAGAAGAGTTGTTGTGTTTGGAGTTTCCTTGGAAGTGCAACTCGGCTGTTCTTCATTTTGTCTGTGAACTTTTCGTTCCGCAAAACACGCAGTCAAGATAAGATTGGACGGAAGGGGGATTTGTGTTTCATGCATCTCACCATTCTTAAATTACGTCTGGCAAGAATTCGTTGCACATGCATCTCCATGAAAATATAATTAATAGACCAGTCAGTGATTTTATCCCATTATGCCGAGACAGAAAACGGATACAGGTTTTAGTTCATTGACATCGAAAATAAAAGCGCTTATCACGTAATGCATTCAGAACTGTTCCTGGGCGAAGCTGGGGCGGGTTGCTAGTGAATAAGTAAATAAATAAATAAATCAATTGAAACGGTTCTTTTTCTAAAGGAACATATAGGCCTATATAGTTCGAAGCATGGACACCTCTTGCTGGGACACTGCAAAGGGTTTAGTACATTTGCAAACTACATTCTTTGTGGTCGTCCAGAAATGTGGTACAGGGGGCTTTGCTCTTTGATGAAGTTTCATATCTGTCTATATTCCTTTTATGATAGCCAGTTGTTCAGATTGTTCTTGTTGGAATAATGAGAGAGGTTATCTGCTTGGGGAGAATGGATTCGATTTCATAGAGATATGCTTGTGTTGTATGAGATGATATGTATAAATTACATGGGTAGCAAATGTGAAGGAAATATATATAAGCCAGAGTTATGTTTTACAAGGAATTGATTGTGTTTCCCTAGTGTGCATAACACGAAACGATCCCAAATTAACCCCACCACCCTTTGAAACGTTACACAAAAAATAAACGAAGGACGACAATTCATTAAAATGGAAGCCCTATATCACTAATACCATCGAGGGCGGAAGATGACCAAGTGAGGTCAACAGGAACGGTAAGTAAGTAAAAGCTTGGTCCCCGTGGGAAGAGTCCCCCAGTGAAATCTTCGTCACGTGTTACTACACCAGCACTTCCATTATATTGCACGCTTTATCTAGACTAACCGTATTTACCCAAATCTTCAACTTTTTCTTCCAAACTTCTGAGCTTTATTAGCTTCATTATTGAATTAATTCCTTTTTCGCGTTCATTAGCATCAGAATTAAAAAAGTATGAAAGTATTTCTTGAGTTTCTGCTCATTTAGATCGCATTTGTATTTGCGCTGAATAAAAACAGCTCCGAGAGCATTGAATTGTAAACTAGAAACAATGGTAGTGCCTTCTCTTGATGTTTGCCAAGTTTCCTTAAAATATGACTCGTTTGTTCTCTAAAACACTGATTTAATTAGTCAAAGAGAGATCGCCACTGGAATGTGATCACGTTTCATATCTCTCTCACTGGAACTCTTTTGCACGTACCTTTTATGTTAGGATTATTATTATTATTCCTTTATTCTATTCTATTAATATTCTATTCCTATTTGCGTAAACAGCTATGGATACAAAAGATTGAATTACACAGTTCCTTCAATCTTAATTGAACATCCCTCTGAAAAAAGGAATTAATTATATAAAACATGGACAACTCATAGTATAAACAATTAGTTCCGTGGAGAACTAAATATCCTATTTTCATAAATTCTACTTCTGTTAATTGCCTCTATCAACATACAATATTTCAGTTCGATTACAGTATAATTTCGTAGATATTCAGAACTGTCTAAATATTCCACATGATCTCCATGTTGGATTTTATATATGTAGGCCATAGAGTTATGTAGGCTACTATTACATGAAGATTATTGCACAGGTGTAATATTCAAACTTTAATCGCATGATTTGAACACAAGAAATAAAAACTTAATTTTAAAATTTCGCGCAGCCGCCATCTTGAGGTTATGTAAACAATTGAACTGAATAGATGTCAGTGGATTGCAATTTGTCTTAGTCATATCCCTTGCTTCTGTGAGAGCGTAGTGCAAGGAGCGAAGTATATTGATGAATCGACAATACAATTAATCAATTAAAAGTGCGAGCTTTCGCAACGTGAATGTAGGTTTATGGGGTAGTAGGGAAGAATGTGGGAGAACGAAGTTTTAAATATTGAAGAAATGTATTTATTGTTGTTAAACAGCATACGTACATGAGAAGAACCCAAAGAATTATGTACAACAGTGTTTTGTACTTGTCACAGCGCCTCTTCGTAGACAATATTCGATGTTACAACGAATTCATCGGTTATTGTTTGCTCGGGAGTTTCTTCTACAGCAATTTTTACATTTGCAAGAAAGTCTTGCCGAGACCACACAGGAGCCATCTGCTGAGAGACTCCTCAGCTAGCAGTAAGCCGCGCTCCCGCCAGATGGCTGCCGCCACCGCGCTGCACTGGGCTCTAGCGGCAGGCTCGCCTAGCAGTACGCCGCGCTCCCGCCAGATGGCTGCCGCCACCGTGCTGCCCTGCACTCTAGCGGCAGGCTCACCAGGTTACGGTGCTCCCATTGTAAATGTAAATTTGTTAAGGTATTTATTTAATTGTGAGGCATTTAAAGAGGAAGTGAGTGCGTTTCGGGCACACACGGGGTAATGCTGAACCTGTAGATATGTATAGGTTGGTGTTAACAGGACCTTATTTTCGGTACAAAACCGGAATGGGACCTTAGCAGAATAATATAGGGAGGATTCGGCCAACCGTTAATTCGGTCAATCGGCCAATAGATTAATCAATTAAACGCTGATCCGATTAATCTATTTTTAGCAATTAATCGATAAATCGATTCTTCCTGTTTGACTAATCGATTATTGAATAACTGAAATTAATCGAATTAAAGCGCCAGTAGTCTAGTAGGAAAGTTAAATACATCGAATTTCAAACGTGCCACGCCAGCCAATCAGACGCAGGTCAAGAAGAATCTGACTAATAAAATGCTCCCATTTGAAAGGGAGAGTTGATACGTTAAGGATAGAGCTAGTCTCACATGCTCCTATTCTTTTCAACGGTAATCTGATTGAAGTTAGCTGGGTGCTGCTCATTTCCATAATTTATCGCATCAGACATGCAAATAACCAGCTGCGCGACAATTCCATTGTACGCTACTTCAAGGTTCACAAGAAGTCAAGTACTGAATGTTCACCTCAATCTGGGAAATAGAAGAATTATTATCACGTCAGTAGACTACGTTCATTCAATTGCTACTGGAGTGTTGTTATCGTTACTTTCCACGGTGGGTGAGTGGTTATCGTGTCTACCAACCCCAAGCTTGCAGGTTCGCTCCTGGCCGTGGTAAGTGATGTTTGAAGGGCGACAAAAATCACGGCATGCATGTCATACGTTGTTGGCATGTTAAAGAACCCATTTGAATTCACTGTGCAGTGGTCATAATGGCAAAATTAAACTCGAGGTCTTCCGCCATCACAAAGTTCCTCCTTTGTTTACTAGAAAACGCTTAAGTGTCAAGGGGCTTAGATATCTAACCTCCTTGACTTTCATAGCGCTTCAAGGAACGATAAAAAAAATCCACATGCAAGCAGCCCTCTGGGCGCAAATAATCAAATATCAAAGCTTGCACCCAGCACCCGAGGCCGTACGATATTATTATTGAAAATACACAGCCTGCTTCCAGTCGACATACCGGGTGAGGGATGGAATGAATGAAACCCCTATCTAGCGGCGAGGATATGAACTGTGCCGGCTGCCGAAGCCTGACGCACTCCTCGGAGGCAATGATTAACTGACCATCAAATGAAATTAAGTGATAGTGGAGAGAGTTGCTGGAATTAGATTTTTGACAGGGAAAACCAGAGTACCCGGAGAAAAACCTGTCTAGCACAAATCTCACATGGAGTGACCGCGATTTGAACCACGGACCCAGCAGTGAGAGGCCGGCGTGCTGCCGCCTAAGCCACGGAGACTATCGTTAATTCATGTAACGGGCTCGGTACATCTTGTTCATCAGCTCCGTGTAGTTGGATGTGTGTTCAACTTGCGTGATAACCTGTATATATGTGATGAGTCTAGCAGTGTGTGTGTATCTGTATTAGGATGAGGTAGACGCTCCGGGACTTGAAGTAAGGCACTATCCCGGCATTTCCCTGGAGGGAGTATGTAAATTACACTCAGGATGACCGCTATGGGTGCCCCATCAGGCGCAGTGTGCAACTTACCGTGCACAGATGTGTTGCGGACAGTAATAATGAACCAGCCCATGGTTTTCAGGGACAAAGGTGCTATTTTGATGTCAATGGATTCCCACTCCTGGGACAAACGGCTCCGGTGGCATAGTCGGTTGCATGCTGAACTGCTATGGCCAAGTTCGCGGGTTCAAACCCGGCCAAAGTCACCGAAATTTTAAGAGCGTTAAAATCCTTCAGTATGCCTTCCTTCGGAGGGGTAGTAAAGCCGGCGGGTCCATGTCATAGATTTAAGGCACGTTAAAGAACCTAGCACCTTAATTGGTAGTGTGTAGACAAATTTGTATTACCCATTTAAGATTTGATTGCCGCTGAACGTGGCTGCACCAGCGTTTGTTGTTTAATGAAGTAGAAAGCCCACGGGGTGAGGCGGAGGACACACTGATGACAGAGTTTATTCTGCACATAAGTCAAGCAGCATTGCGCGCGCTATCTGTCTTAGAAGCGCAGATAAGAGTCACAGGAGCTCATGTCATCACGGACAGTTAATCGATGACTGAGGCTACTGGAGCTGAATCGTATCCTACTCGCGCAACTGTACCTGTCAACCAAGTAGGCTGACGTGTGGCACAAGTACCTAAGAATAGTTTCCAACTCGGCCACCAGCAACCAATTCGTGAAACGGTCTATCAAGATCCAACGTTTGCGACTAGGTGCCATTGCCATCGGGTAGCCAAAGTTGGAACTACTTGAAATTGAACGATATTTGTAGCTCACCCCATGGGTGTCCACATAGAAGCAGCTTCAAACTCTGGCTATCCGAATATGTCCCGGCACTAAAACTTACACACTAAAAAAAACAAGAAGTTCCGTAACGAACTAAAGAGCCTACTTTTCTTAAAATTAAGATTCATGCCAATGATTAATCTACAGTATATGAACCTATCTAGAATAATGATGAAATTAAGTTGATAATATCGAAATGTTTAATTAGTTAGAAATATACCTGGTATAATCTAGCCTAATACAGCACTACAGTTGGCAGCCCTGGTGACTGAATATATATTCTTAGTTCCATCTCTTAAGGTACAGAATACAGAATTTGGTTTAAGTCCAACCGACGTTACATACAGTTAGACATTGGATCTATCTGCACGCGTAAAAGCATGTTGGCAACAATGTCATACGTGTGCTGATCAGAAATAATCAGAAATATTATGATATCTTGTTGTATCAATTTTCGATTAAATCCATTTGTTAGTATAGAAGTTACATGTATTTTAAAATTGGACATATCAGCAGGCATAGAATCATGTTGGCAGCACTGACTTATATGAATTGCTCCAAATTAATCTAAAATGTCAGGTACTATACGTGTGCATAGTTTAAAGCTGTCGGCTTGCATACTTTCTGATATATTGGTATATGGATTTAAAAAAAATGGAGAGAGCAATTATTAACAGTTGGCAGCCTTGGTGGCACTTAAGAATACGCTCAGTCATATGTGTTTATGTACACATTTTACATACAAACTTTGGTTGAAATCCAATTGATAGTGTAGAAGTTATATGCATTTAAATATTGGACCTATCAGAAGGCTTAAAATTATTTTGGCAACACTGTCATGTATGGCCGCCTGGAAAATAAACTGAAATAGTATTATCTGCATGTGTGCCAATTTTGTTATAGCTCCCATGCATACCTTCCAAGATATCCAACATGGAGCTCAAATTTCTAGTGCGTTTTTCAGCAGTTGGTAGCACTGACATCATTTTCAAATATGGGCTTGAGATATTCCGGTATACATCTTTACTCATACTAAATTTGGTTCCAATTGCTGCAGCCGTTTAGGAGTTCATAGGGGGGGGGGGGGGTGGACACACACACAGACAGACAGACAGAAGGACAGACAGACAGAGGCACATTTTCCCGGATCGATCTCATAAGTCTATTTTTTCCTCATTTTTGCAAAAAGTGAAAAGTAGGCTAATAAACAGAACCACAAATAGCCCTAGAATCAGAATTGATCCGGAATTGTGAAACAAAACCTGTCTTTCCTCCCGTTTTATAGAAATGGAATTGTGACTGAAACAAGTGAACGTATTCGCTATTAATTGTGGCAGTCAGAGCTAGTGCAGCCACGCACGAGTGCGCACGTGTATAGACCAGGCTAATTTAAATTCCAGTGAACTTTAGTCCACATTTGTAACGCTCAAATGATACCGACACCGCATCATGTTTGGAATAAAGTGCACGTATAGGTTAATGAAACAGCTAACATATTTGCATTCCTGACGTAATAGAGTCGCCATCCCGGTCGGCGAGGTTAGCGTGCGTTATAAAAATCATTAAATGCACAGAAATAACAAATTTGAAAAGTGGGAATGTGAACTGAATTCATTCTATAAGCTTGTCAGAGCTGCCAACATTAGTAACGAGTAGCGTTAAATCAGAAACCCCTATTTACATCAAATTGGCAGTTAATAATAATAATAATAATAATAATAAACAAACATCGAAGTCGACTTCAGAAAAAGACGATTGAAATTATTCGGGCACAACCGGGTGAGTTAGCCGTGGCCGTTACGGCATGACTGCTGGCAGTCGCTCACATCCGGGAGGCGAGGAGGTTCGAATCCCCCCGCCGGCAACCTTGAAGATGGTCTTCTGTGGTTTCCCATCTTCCTTCCAGGCAAATGCCGGGGTTGGTCCCTAACTATAGGCCACAGCCGCTACCTTCCAACTCCCCGTCCTTACATTCCAACTTTCCTCCCCAACGGTACTTGTAGCTCACCCATTGCGTGTCCGTCTCGAAGCAGCTACAAACCTGGCGAGCCGAACATGTCCTTGGACACTCCCGGCACTAAACGCCATACGCTAAAAAAAAAAACAAAAAAAAAAAAAACGGGCACATAAGTAGACTGACGAATACACAACTAACCAAAAGAATACTAGATTACATATCATCACTCAAAAGTACAACACCATGGATGAAAGAAGTACAAAAAGACATGCGAACTGCTAACATAACCGACACATCAGACAGAGACTCCTTCCGTAACAAAGTGAACAACTGGGAAGTCCAACCAGAGCAACCACAACCTACACCTTACAGACCTCAATGGTCTGACGAAAGAAAATTGGCATTCTCCAACAGAATGAAACAATATTGGCAAGATAAGAAGAACGTCAAGAATTGAGTCAAAGTGCTTAACGCTTTCCAATATTGGGAAAATACGCTGGAAATAAATAAATAATAATAATAATATCGTATGGCCTTGGGTTCCGGGTGCAAGCGTTGTTATTTGGCAGCATGCATGTCGAATTTAGTTGTTCCGTGAAAGTCAAGGAGGTTAGATATATAAGCTCCTTTACACTATAGCGCTTTCTAGTAGAGAAAATGCCGAGATTAATTTTGCCATTATGAACACGGCCTTCTGAATTCAAATGGGTTCATTAACATGCCAACATCGTATGACATGCGTGTTGTGATTTTTGCCGGCTTTCAAAAATCACTTACCACGGCCTGGAGCGAACCTGCAAGCTTGGGGGGTTAGTAATCCGACACCATAACCACTCACCCACCATGGCAAGAAGGTGTTCAACTAAAGGAAAGAGGAGACTTTAGTTGTTAGGAAGTAAAATAACCAGTGATGGACGAAGTAAAGAGAATATAAAACGTAGGTTGGCACAGGCAAGGGAAGCATTTCAACAGAAAAGGAAACTGTTGACATCGAATATAGATTTAGGTATTAGGAAGTCATTTTTGAATGCCTTTGTCTAGAGTGTGGCGCTCTATGGAAGTGAAACTTGGACTGTTGGAGTAGTACAAACGAGGAGAATTGAAGCGTTTGAAATGTGGTGTTACGGGAGAATGATGATGATCAGATGGGTAGATAGGGTTACAAACGAAGAGGTATTAAGACGAGTGGGAGAGGAGAGATGTTTCTGGCGACTGCTAATGATGAGAAGAGATAGATTGATATCACAAATACTAAGACACCCAGAAATAGTAAATTTAGTTATGGAAGAAATGGTCGACGATAAGAACTGTAGGGGTAAAGCATGGTTACAATGTTAGCTGTGGTAGCTGTGTAGAGATGAATTGATTAGCTCAGGACAGGAAGGCATGGATTGCTGCATTGTAACGTGTTTTTCGAGGGGATTTTATGCCACTGACATAAGTCAGTAGGAAGCCATTCTATATTTATTTATGCGGCAAATTGTTCAGCCAAGAGAAGTTTTCATGTTCATTTATTATTATTATTATTAACATATTATTATTGTTATTAAGGTATTTTTTGGAGCATTTTTATAAAATTATAAGCATACAGATAGGTTTTCTATGTCATAGAAAACACTATCAAGCAAATTATTACGAACAACATTATCATAGAGAATTACATGATTACGGAATTTTACGGAGTTTTGTCAGTTAGGGTATTATGAGAGAGATGAGTCACGGGGAATTCGGCCACCGGCTTATTCTTGTCAAGAAGCATGACGCAAGCCTGGGTTGCTGCTTCAAGTAAAGGCGAAATAGTCTGGAACGGTAATCGACATCATCCTCGCGCCGAGTGTAATGACCCTGAGGAGGGGGTAGCGCGTGGTGGCCCAGCCAATCAGAGGAGTGCGGGCGAGGAGAAGACGGGGTCCGGAGAGGGGATGCGACGAGTGCATATATGGTTTGCGCGCCGTGGAGGCTAGGCGACTATCTTTGTAAAACTTAACCAGTGTGGCTGTACGTGTGGTTGGTTCCGATATTCGGACCATAAGTTATCATATCTACAAGTATCTCATCAACTAACGAAGAATATGACGACGACCAGGAGGCTGTGGGAAGCTCTCTACAACATCCAGTACGAGGGAAATGCTACGGCAGTTTCCAGTGGTAAGCGCGAATGACTCAGAACTACGCAATCCCCCGTCTCTTTGTTTAATATTCAGTATTTCAGTAACTTCATAGCTTGGGAAATAAGAGTAAAATCAGTAATTTATCCGAATCCGTTTTCACGTAATTTTCTAGCGGTAATATTCAAATCGCAACGCTCCAATTTAAATTCAAAACTTATTATTATTATTATTAATGTTGCAATACTTGTTTTATATAATAAATTCATTTCTTTTAACCATGCAATCTTTGCTTTCAGTAGGTAGGATTAGATATAGACCAATTCCTTCTCCTGATACAATTGTTTGTTGGGTTAATGATCAAATCATACCACGATCTGAGTGAATAGATTCTTGAAGGTGTTCTACCAGAGCTAGGTGTTGTTAAATATAAATTTAGATTTCAACATAGCGTTGAGGTCTTGGCGCCAATTAAAACAACATATCTTAGTCAGAGTAAATATTTCAAAGTGCAAGACAGGGCCAGTAGAAGAATTACATTTGTCACGCAAAAGTGAGGGCTAAAGAAACCGTTTCACTTGTACGCTCAACGTGGAGCAAAGAAAAACCGTTACAATTGTCATCCCAACGTGGAGAACCGTTACACTTGTCGCTACCAACATGGGGCCGAAAACCTAATAACATTTGTGGAAGGAGAAGGGTATATATTTCTGTGCCTGTATTTTGGGGGTTTTTCATTTATCGGTGTGTATCAGCATGGTTAGTGCTGAGGAAGAGATGAAGTTGCGTAGTGGTCACCAGTTGGATAGTGAAGATACGAGCAGTATGGCTAGTCTTGGAAATGAAAGCAGTACAGGGTTGTCGGAGGTAAATCTCGATACTGAGGGGGGTAATCAAAACAGTCAAGCAGGGTTAGAGAGTTTGCTTCTTCAGTTTATGCAACAAAATAAAATTAGCACAGACGCTTTAAATGCTAAACTGGAACAAAACAACGCTAAACTTGAACAAAATAGTAGGGAAAATAAAGAGAGTAATAGGGAGCTGAGCAATAGTTTAAATGCTAAACTTGAACAAAATAATGCTAAATTAGAACAAAACAGTAGGGAAATCAGTGATAAATTTGAACTGATTAGAGGTGAGATCAGGGGGGTGATGGAAGAGAAGGCTAAAGAGATTATTGCAGATGTAGACAGAAAATTAGGAACAGTACAGGAGGAGTGAGAAATTAGAATCAGTACACAGGGTGAGAATTTAAAAGAACTAGTGCAACGTGAAACACAGAAGGTCAAAAAGCAATTGGGGGGAGAAATTGACAAAATTCAGGTAGCAACTAAAGAGGTTAAAGAACAGCCTGGGGGGAAGAATTGATAAAGTACATGCAGAAATAATCACTGAAGTTAATACTTTTAGGGAGAGGAATAAGGAAAGCATTAATGAGATTAGTGAGAAACAGGCTAAATTAAGTGGTAAAGTAGAAGCATCGGAAGGGAGCATTAGGTTAACTGTAACTAATATTGAAAGAAAAGCTGAGGAGAAAATTGCTGAATTAGAACAGAAGTTGAAAGCTAGAATTAGGCAAGAAAATAGTCAGAGTAGGCCAGTTTATGGGAATATCACACACAGGGAAATAGAACTTGGCAAATTTAGTAATCGGCAGGGTTGTCCAATGGAGTTCATGAATACAATAGAAAATAAATTCGGGGAGAGGCTGGAAGATGGTAGTGTTGAGTGGTGCCAGGTAGTTGAAATTTTAGAGCAAGCGTTTGTAGGGGAGACAAGAAACTGGTTTGCAGTCTACAGAGACAATTTCGAGAATATATCAGATTTTAAAGTTAAATTTTGTGATAAATTTTGGAATGAGGTCATTCAGTCTCAGCATCGTGAGGGAATTGTGTGTGGGAAATATAACCCGAGAGGAAACTACACTATGACCGAGTACTTTTTAGGACAGGTATTGACGTGTAAATATCTGCATGGTTTGAAGGAGGAAAGTGATGTAGTCAGGCTATTACTAAGACATTTTCCATATAGAATCAAGGAAGCTGCCTGTATCCAAAATGTTAAATCTATTTCACAAGTGGAAAATTTATTGAGTACATTCGATGCTTTGGGAAGAGGTGGTTACGAGGAGAATTTCGGTAGGAACCAGGGTAACAATAATAACAGGCCTAATGAGAATAGGAATCAGGAAGTTCAAGGGAACAGTGGCGAAGGAGCCAGCGTTCACAATAGGGGGAACCAAAATAATAATAATAATAATCAGCAAAACCAGCACAGAGGAAATGGGTATGGTACGAACTACCAAGGTAGAAATAATGATTTCAGGGGAAATCAAGGCCGAAATAATGATTTTAGGGGTAACCAAGGGAGGTATAATAATAATAATAATAATAATAACCAGAACAGGGGTCAAGGAGGGAATCAGCCCAATGGTAATAACGGACAGAGAGATACCGTTAACACAACCCAGAACAACCAGATCAGTGCAGTAGTGAGTAGCACTACACCAAGTGATAGCAATGCTTTAAACACGAACCAGGCTGCGATGTAAGGTCAGAATCTCAGTCTATAACATGCCCTGTCCATACACTTATACAGGAACCCTATGACCATAAAAGAAAGAAATGAATTATTACGTGAACTAAATGATGAAGGTATTATTCAGGAGGTGGTTAGTAAGAGCCCCATAGTTAAATTTAACGTTTCCGAGGCGTACACAGATGTTTTAATTGATAGTGGTTGTATGAAGAGTTGCATAAGTAGTGCATTTTATGATAAAATGAAAGGAACTGGAGTAAATTTCGAGGAGTTGCCAATTAAAAGTACTTTTGTTATCACAGCTGTTGGGAAGAGGTCTAAAGTAATTTCTAAGCAAGTTTTAGTAGACATTAAAATTAATAATCATGTAGAAAAGCACATTTTTCTTGTAATTCCAAATTTAGTATTCAGTGTTATCTTGGGTTCAGAGTGGCTAAGTAGAGTGTCTGGTAACTTATGTTATGATGTAGGGAGTTTGAAATTTAAATGGGGAGATTCTGAAGTAGAAGTAGCGTTCAATGACCATATTCAGAGAAGTAGTGTTGTAGGTGTGATTTGTACTTTAAATGAGATATCGCCAGCCGTAGAGCGGGGTTCTCCATGTTTTGTGGGCAGTGTGATTACGAACGGTAGTCGAGAGGACTCGTTACGTGATGCTGCATTTCAGGGAAATATAGAGGTGGAACAGTGTGTTCGGCTCTATGATGTATTATTGTGTAATAGGAGAGTTCTTGAGGATCGCATTGGTATGGCCAATTGCTATACACATTCATTGAACGTTATTGATAGGTCAGTATTCACAGGACATAGATATCCTGTACCTTTCGCTTATCAGAGTGCAGTTGAGGCACAAATTAACCAGATGCTTGAAGATGGGATTATTGAGCACTCTAACAGTCCATATGTTAATTCTTTGATCACGGTACCCAAGGCCGACGGCACAGTTCGTATTTGTTTAGACGCTCGTTTGGTTAACAGTAGGGCGTCTCTAAAAGCCAGGGTAGTTAAAAGGGACGTAAAACCAATAACATTATTATTGGTTAACAGTAGAATTAGTTCAGATCAGCTGAAATCTATGTCAATAGAGGAACTAATGCAAACATTTGAGGGGAAGAAGTATTTCACTTGTGTAGATTTGAGTTCCAGTTTTTGGCAAGTGCCACTTATGTACGAGGATAGACCATTTACAGCTTTTAGTCATAAATATAACCTTTATCAATTTTGTAGAACACCTTATGGGTTAAAGAGTAGTTCAGCAGCTTTAATTAGGTCTTTAAACATCGCATTAGGGGATGACACAGGAGAGTTTGTAACCATTTACATTGATGATATGGTAATTAGTTCATGCAGTTTTGAGGAGCATCTACGTCATTTAGATATAGTTTTTCAGAAGTTAGATAAGGCAGGGTTCACTTTGAAGCTGTCTAAGTCGTCATTCTGTCAGTCAGAAGTGACATTTTTAGGTCATAGAGTGTCGAGTAGAGGTGTGACACCAGAGGAAAGTAGGGTTAATAAGATACTTAACGCAGAGGTGCCACAGAATGTTAAACAGTTAAAAACATACCTGGGAATTTGCAACTTTTTCAGGAGGTTCGTTCTTAAATACTCAGGGTTGGTAGAACCATTCAGGGAATTGCTTAAAAGTGGGACTCGGTGGAGTTGGGAGTCCAAGCATGATCAGGCTTTAAGAGCGCTGAAGGAAGGTTTTGAGAAAGCTGTAGTGCTGAAATATCCTTTGAAAGATAAGGAATATGTGGTTATGACAGATACTTCACATATAGGCATTGCTGGAGTATTATGTCAGAAAGATGATGAGGGTAATCTGTGCATTGTGTCTTTAGCCTCGCGAGGACTGACAGCAGCAGAGAAAAGATACACAATTACTGAGTTAGAGCTTTTAGGTATTGTTTTCAGTTAAGGGAAATTTAGAATGTATGTAGTAGGGGGGAAATTTGAGATCCATACAGATCACCATGCATTACTGTATATGAGGACTTGTAAACTCAGTTATAACAGAGTTAGTAGGTGGATTCTTGCTCTGCAGGAATACGAATTCACAGTAAAATATATTAAAGGTAAAGATAACATTCTTGCAGACATGCTATCGAGCGACACTAATTTATGTAGGGATTATCCTGTGGTTAAAGCAGAGGACGGTATTTTAATATGTGCATGTGTGGACAGTAGCAACAGGGCATCGTTACAGACACTGAGAAATATGCTAGTGGAGCAACGTGATGACGTTAAGTTAAGGGAGCCACTGGCTAGGTTGGAAATAGGTGATGAAGAGTGTGTGAAAGTAGGACGGTTCACGTACAAGATGCAGGATGGGCTGCTTGCACGGAAATGTAGGAATAATCGGTGGGCAATATGTGTTCCTGCCACTTTGCGGGAGGAGCTAATTTGGTTCATTCATAGGGAATGAGGACACTTTGGTGCTGCCAAGGTATTCTATGAAATTGGTCGTGACTTCATTTGGAGTAAAATGGGAAGGGATGTTAGGAGGATTTTAGCTAAGTGTGACACCTGTCAAAGGAGTAAATATCCAGTTAAATATTTAGTGGGGGAGAGATCTGCAGTTCTCACCAGTAGTCCCGGCGAACTACTGTGTGTGGATTTATTTGGCCCGATCGTTAAAGGACAGTACGGCTACGAGTACATTTTTATAGTTATTGACGCTTTTAGTAAGTATGTCAAGCTATATCCGCTAAGGAAAGCCACGGGACTAGCGTGTAGCCGTCTGATCATTATTAAGTATGTACCTGAGTTTGGCATTCCTCTCAGGATACTATCTGACAGTGGACCACAGTTTACTGCAAAGAAATGGAGAACCAGTATGCAGGAAGCTGGTATAACACACGTTCATTCCTCTGTAAGGTACCCTCAGGGTAATCCTGCAGAGCGTCCATTAAGGGAAGTGGCTCGTCTTTTTCGGACTCTAGTGCATGACAAGCATACGGCCTGGGTTGGACATCTTCCCAAGGTCGAGACTTGGCTGAATTGTGTCCAGCATGAGAGCACGAAATTGACGCCATACGAAGTTCACTTCGGAAAGAGACCACAGAATGAACTAGCGAGGGTGTTGGGTTTAAATGAGGGAAAGCAACCTGGGATGGATTACATTGTCCAGTTGGCGAAACAGAATTTATCTAAGTCAGCACAAAAGAGAATTCGCCAACAAAAAGAAACTAAATTTGACCTATTCGAGCCGGGAGACAGAGTCTTACTTAGAGTGCCGAAACAGTCGAATAAGCTAGAGAAAGTCATGTCCAAGTTCATTTATCTCTACGAGGGCCCATTTTTGGTTTCCAAACGTATTGGCAAAACAGCATATGTGCTGGAGGATAGTAAGGGAAACAGATTATACGGGACGTATAATATACTTAGTTGACGAAAGTATGTGTCATAAAGTAAGTGTGTTTAGCTGGCGAGCCAGCCTATCATATGAGTAAGTGTGGTATTTGGTGCGTGGAAGATTTGGTCTTCCAGGCAGGCGTATCAGAAGTCACACAGGGGGCTAGTATGTAAGTAATTGAGAGTTTTTAAGGTACAGGGAAATATGACGGGATTGTCGGATGCTCTTGAGCAATATAATGTCTCGATACACCAAGGCCAGAATTTGGCAGCGCTGGTGAATTCCCATTTGTCTCCTAGAGATGGGTGAGCGCTTGAACAGGGTATTTTTGCTTAAGGCGTCCACGAGACAAAAGATGGGCCATCAGAAGGCGAGACAGTCCTTCATGAAACTCATACATAGCAGCACACGTGATTTCTGTTTACGGCCTCGCCATGTAAGATTTGTAAGTGTGTAATTTAAGGTAATTTGTACAATGGTATTATTTGTGTGAGGAGAACTGGTCTGACTTGCGAACTAATATTTAGTAGAATATGGTCTACGGGAACTTAAGAAGACAGGGCGATTACGGCACAGAAATATTTGGTGTTATATGTAATGCGCACTTACTGGTTTTTTTTTTCAAAGTCAATATTAATTTCGTCTTATATAAAGAGAGATTAAGTATTATGGTCACGATGCACTGCCACAATAGTGTGATCGTGTGCTCAGTGATAAGTGAGATTCAATTTCACCATAAGGAAGGGACCTCCAGTGAAATTAGGAAGTTCTGTGGTGATACATATATCAGAACACCTTGATGCGTGTGATGTGACATCATAAATACATAGTGCTCACACATTATTTATGTCTATTTTTCCAACATAGAGAAATTTGAGAGGCGGAAATATCCGTGGAATATTATTCTATATGAAAAACATTGGACTGGTTGCAAAGTGCAATCCATAGTGACAACAAACTTAGAAGCAAAGTGCGTAAAGAAAAGTTATGAGTGTATATATATGTAATTTAGGGTGATTTCATTTATGTAATATGTATTTTGGATGGGGATTATTAACGTGTCTGGGATAATCGGATAATGGACCGTCGTCACGGTAAATCATCCGATGATCCGAGGCGAATATGTAACGTGTTTTTCGAGGGGATTTTATGCCACTGACATAAGTCAGTAGGAAGCCATTCTATATTTATTTACGCGGCAAATTGTTCAGCCAAGAGAAGTTATCATGTTAATTTATTATTATTATTATTATAACTTATTATTATTATTAAGGTATTTTTTGGAGCATTTTTATAAAATTATAAGCATACAGATAGGTTTTCTATGCCATAGAAAACACTATCAAGCAAATTATTACGAACAACATAATCATAGAAAATTACATGATTACGGAATTTTACGGAGTTTTGTCAGTTAGGGTATTATGAGAGAGATGAGTCACGGGGAATTCGGCCACCGGCTTATTCTTGTCAAGAAGCATGACGCAAGCCTGGGTTGCTGCTTCAAGAAAAGGCGAAATAGTCTGGAACGGTAATCGACATCATCATCGCCCCGAGTGTAATGACCCTGAGGAGGGGGTAGCGCGTGGTGGCCCAGCCAATCAGAGGAGTGCGGGCGAGGAGAAGACGGGGTCCGGAGAGGGGATGTGACGAGTGCATATATGGTTTGCGTGCCGTGGAGGCTAGGCGACTATCTTTGTAAAACTTAACCAGTGTGGCTGTACGTGTGGTTGGTTCCGATATTCGGACCATAAGTTATCATATCTACAAGTATCTCATCAACTAACGAAGAAGATGACGACGACCAGGAGGCTGTGGGAAGCTCTCTACAACATCCAGTACGAGGGAAATGCTACGGCAGTTTCCAGTGGTAAGCGCGAATGACTCAGAACTACGCAATCCCCCGTCTCTTTGTTTAATATTCAGTATTTCAGTAACTTCATAGCTTGGGAAATAAGAGTAAAATCAGTAATTTATCCGAATCCGTTTTCACGTAATTTTCTAGCGGTAATATTCAAATCGCAACGCTCCAATTTAAATTCAAAACTTATTATTATTATTATTAATGTTGCAATACTTGTTTTATATAATAAATTCATTTCTTTTAACCATGCAATCTTTGCTTTCAGTAGGTAGGATTAGATATAGACCAATTCCTTCTCCTGATACAATTGTTTGTTGGGTTAATGATCAAATCATACCACGATCTGAGTGAATAGATTCTTGAAGGTGTTCTACCAGAGCTAGGTGTTGTTAAATATAAATTTAGATTTCAACATAGCGTTGAGGTCTTGGCGCCCATTAAAACAACATATCTTAGTCAGAGTAAATATTTCAAAGTGCAAGACAGGGCCAGTAGAACAATTACATTTGTCACGCAAAAGTGAGGGCTAAAGAAACCGTTTCACTTGTACGCTCAACGTGGAGCAAAGGAAAACCGTTACAATTGTCATCCCAACGTGGAGAAACCGTTACAGCATCAATACTGAAAGTGCGAGCATTCGAAACTCAGATGTTCGTATTACAGTCTCAGAGCGTGATTTGCTGAGCTCAGCTACGCTGGTCCAACGGCCTTCATGTGACGCGCTCTAGATATTATCTCACAGAGAGTTGGTATTGTACGTCCCAAGGAGAAGGAATTACTCACCGCTCTGGATAATACTTAGGCTCTGCTCCAACTTCCTTGAAGACTACTTTGCATTGTAATCCACTTGATGGAAACATTTCTAAGTTTAGTGTAATAAAGATATTAAATCATTTTAATGTAATATTCGCTCGTAAAGTTATTAGTTAATCTTTAAGATAAACACGAGTTGGGAAATCCTTTAGCAGGCTGACAAGGAGGGTAGCTTCTGAGAGGGAAGAGGGATGGAGGTAAAAGGGAGGAAGCAGAATAAATCTAAGTTTCACTTATATTTTTTCTCTATTGCGTCAACAAATTTCATAGACAGTACAGGCACCCATAGATCTGTCAAATGGCTTCTTGTGCAGAATATTATTTATATGGCCAAGGAAAATGAAAATCCCCAGCCTACTTCCAGTCGACCGACCGGTCAGGGAATGGAATGAATGAACCCCATCAAGCGGCGAGGATTTGAACTGTGCCGGCTGCCGAAGCCTGTCGCACTCCCCTGGAACAATGATTAAATAAATGACAGATGAAATGAAATGATAGTGGAGAGTGTTGCTGGAATGAAATTGCGACAGGGAAAACCAGAGTATCCAGAGAAAAACCTGTCGGCCTCCGCCTTGTCCAGCACAATACTCACATGGAATGACCGGGATTTGAACCACTGACCAAGCGGTGAGAGACCGGCGTGCTGCCGCCCAAGCCACGGAGGCAGTATTTATATGGCTATAATAGTAACAATTATTTTGTGCTGCGATTTCTCTACTCCAGCCGTATTGTTATTATAGCCTACTTTCCGATGAGGCCTGCTTTGGACCACGCGCCAATTTGAATTCTTCACTCTTTGTTGTTTTCTCTTCCGTTCTTCCCAATATTTCTTCATTCTTAGACTATGCTGCTTCTTTCTGTCCACAGACAACTTCGCCCCAGGTTTCCTTTCCACTCTCCCCAGGAATTCTTCTCTCTCTTTCCACAGTGTCGTCTTCTCATATATTATTCCTCTCTAAATCTTTCTTTCCCTCTTGCATCCAGCTAGACGTTGACCTTTTCTCCCAAAGGTACTTGAATATCATTTTTGTTAATCTGGAATCATCCATTCTGTACATATGTACAAAGAATATCAATCTTCTTTTTCGAATCGTTTCCGTTATGCTTTCTATAGTCCTGTAGATTTCTTCATTAGATCTTAATTTCCATACTTCGTTTGTTTTCACTATTTTTATTACTATTACTTTTTTCGTTTTACCCTTTCTAAAAGCGTTATGAATCTTGTTAATTGGCTTCACGACTTCTGTTTTCAAATCCTTTCAAAATCTATTCATCAATTTCCCTTTTTTGGTGTTGTTGTTGTTGCTGATAATTTCGCAATTGTTTTCATCTTGTTCTTTTTTTATTGTGCGCTTATATAGCCTACTATAATCTCAAATGCAAACAAACGCTCTTTATCTATTCCAGTTTAACGTTAGTAGACATTTCACAAACGAACGTTGCCGTTTCGTCTTCTCTACTGCGATAATTTGACGGTTTTAACATACTGTTAGCCTACAGACCTAGCTGTAAGTGATACATGAGACGTATTATAAGAGGTACCGTACTCTATCTTCCCTTTATAATAAGGTCGATATTGCCACCACAGTAACTTATATACACAATATACATTCACATAAACACACAGTCACAATGTAAAAAAACAATAATAAGAAGAAAATTAAAAAATAAATTAAAAAATCAATAATCACTTGGCTCTCAGCTGGCTTTTGAGCTTTGATTTGTTATGTCCGAAGGAGGATTTTATCTCACCAGAAAGGGATTTGCTGGCTTGCGCCGCACGTTGATGTGGTCTAGGCCCAGTCACTCCTCGTCTACGAGTTACGGATCTGTATCCTAGTTTTAGGTGATGTAAAGGATTACTATTGTAGGCAACAGCGAGACATTTCTTTAGAATCATGGGAACCGCCAAATGCTGTTACAGACTTAGCCAGGATTTGAAGCAGCCAGTTGTGCAGTGGGGCACGAAAGGGAGGAATCGGACCACGCCAACCATGTCTGATCTGGAGGCCAAAGTAACATCCTGAATATCTAAAGTAAGAACAGCCCATGCATTATTATATGTCTAGTGTAGTCATGCGTATCCAAGCTTAATTCATTTATTTTATCTTAGCTTTTTCTAGGTATTATTCCATATTTTTGTCTACTTATCCAAGTTTCTCGTTATGTTAGATGAGCTCATTAGATATTTAATCAGGCATTAATCCCAGTATAGCTCAAGTGTTAGGTATTTTTCTTTTTGCGACGATTATCGCACACGTTATTTTTCTCAGCACCTCGTTATTCACTATAGCTTGTGTAAATAATATTGTTTTATTTATTCCTTAATTGGAAATCATATTTGACTTTGCGTGCCATTTTCTTGTGTGAGATTGATGCTTTTGTTTCGAATGATTTTCGAATGGGATCAAGTTGTAGTAATAATAATAATAATAATAATGATATTTATAATATTCCATTGCACATCGCCAATAATTATAGAATTTTCTGAAATCTGAAATATGAAGTGATAATAATAATAATAATCTTTGCATGAAATGATTCATTATAAAAAAGTGGTTAGAGTTGTGATTATGAATAAGTGTTGAGCGACTAAAGATATATCTCATACGCTAGAATAGTTTGTTTCCGGACTAACGGGCACAGTATATACACACATCAAAAAAAGTTTTGCATCACCTCGGTTCCCAGATCTCCGGCATATAGACGTTGACTGTGTATATTGTATCCAAGATACAGTCCCTTTGACTGTTCATAGATGTCACTAAAACTGCTCAAAGATGTAAACAACCATGCATGAGCAGGGCCTATTAGACGGAGGGGGTACGACAGCCGATCAGTTCCAGTCATTCCACCAGGACGAAGGTACGCTGCTCATGTTGTCTGCAGTTCTACCATGCCTAGAAGGTCAATACCGCAGTTCGATCGCGTCCGCGTTGTTACTTTGTGTCAAGAAGGGCTCTCAACAAGGGAAGTTTCCAGGCGTCTCAGAGTGAACCAAAGCGATGTTGTTCGGACATGGAGGAGGTACAGAGATACAGGAACTGTCGATGACAGGCCTCGCTCAGGCCGCCCAAGGGCTACTACTGTAGTGGATGACCGCTACTTACGGATTGCCGCTCGGAGGAACCCTGACAGCAATGCCACCATGTTGAATAATGCGTTTCGTTCAGCCACAGGACGTCGTGTTTCAACTCAAACTGTGCGCAATAGGCTGCATGATGCGCAACTTCACTCCCGACGTCCATGGCGAGGTCCAGCTTTGCAACCCCGACACCATGCAGCGAGGTACAGATGGGCCCAACAACATGCTGAATGGACCCCACGGAATTGGCATCACGTTCTCTTCACCGATGAGTGTCGCATATGCCTTCAACCAGACAATCGTCGGAGACGTGTTTGGAGGCACCCTGGTCAGGATGAACGTCTTAGACACACTGTCCAGCGAGTGCAGCAAGGTGGTGGTTCCCTGATGTTTTGGGGTGGCATTATGTGGGGCCGACGTACGCCACTGGTGGTCATGGAAGGCTCCGAAACGGCTTTACGATACCTGAATGACATCCTCCGACCCATAGTGCAACCATATCGGCAGAATATTGGAGAGGCATTTGTCTTCATGGACGACAATTCTCGACCTCATCGTGCACATCTTGTGAATGCGTTCCTTCAAGATAACGACATCGCTCGACTACAGTGGCCAGCATGTTCGCCAGACATGAACCCTATCGAACATGCCTGGGATATGTTGAAAAGGGCTGTTTATGGACGTCTTGACCCACCAACCACTCTGAGAGATTTACGCCGAATTGTCGTTGAGGAGTGGGACAATTTGGACCAACAGTGTCTTGATGAACTTGTGGATAGTATGTCACGGCGAATACAGGCATGCATCAATGCAAAAGGACGTGCTACTGGGTATTAGAGGTAGTGGTGTGTACTGCAATCTGGACCACAAATGCTGAAAGTCTAGCTGTATGATGGTACAACATGCAATGAGTGGGTCTCATGAGCAATAAAACGAGCTGAAATGTTGTTTGTGTTGATCTCTATTCCCATTGTATTTCACGGTTCCGGAACTCTTGGAACCGAGGTGATGCAAAACTTTTTTTGATGTGTGTAGATATTTATAACCCCAGCGTAAGCTAAAAAGGCGGACGGACGCCAGGTTTTTCTTCGACTGAATTCACTGAAATCACTACTGCTCGGCTTCCTTTGATCATAAATGAATTTGTTTCTAGAGATACCTTTCTCAGAAATCCTTTACAGAATAAGAGTTTAGTGCTTTTCAGTCAGTCAACCCGAATGTAACTTACCCAAAAGAGCTGGGTTATGCCCTAATCCTGAAATAAATTACATGAAATTAATAAATACACTAGGATGACCAGTTTCGATCGTCAAGCGATATCATCAGATCCATTACACTTAGGCTATAAAATCTATGTTTGAAAATACAGGTGAAAATATTTACAATATGTACAATTATTTAGTTGCAGTATTGGTAATGCAACTGTCGGTGTATGCTAAATGCAGTATATATGATGTTAGGTGAAATGCTAACTGGTGATAGATATCCGGAGTTTGTAATTTGGAGTGATTATATGGTTGTAAAATTCAACTATGGTTAAACTATAATATTATAGGCTAACTACTTATCTGATTGTCTTCCTTGCTAGAGCTACGCGCAGTTTTCGTGTCCATTGTAACTCAAGGTGCGGTCGACTGCGGTAGGTTGTTATCTTAACGACTGTTTTTTCCCTTTTCTTCCCCCTGTTCATATGTGCTGTGCGGAGACATTGCGATGTGTTTATGTGGGGTGTTGCCAACCCAGATAAGATGTATGTTATTGAATGAGGTGGGACTACAACTATCAAAGACCGTGGATTAGCCCTCGCCACGCGTGGACCATAAGCCATTCAAACTAAGCGCTGCCCGGTCTTATGAGGACGTCCCGGCACCTTTGATTCTGCCGCGAATACGGGCCTTGGTTTATTGCAGAAGAAAAGTACATCGTATACCTGATCCAGATAACATTTACCCATTAAAACCCCCTAATTCCCCCCCCCTTTTTTCAAACACCACAATGTCCTTTACAGAATAATGAAAACAGCATCAAAATCCATCCAGTGGTTCTCGAGATTATCCGTTACATCCAAGAATCGGGGACTTCGTTTTGTACTATAAAGAGATATAAACTTGGGAAGTGACGGTGGTTTTGGGGTCTGGAGTATGTGAAACGCATGTTAGAATTTTTTGGAAGTCGCAACATAGTACCAATCGGAATAGTTGCTATCTAATGACCTAACACACACACATATAGGCTTAATACGCGAGGATGATGACCCAAGGGAGAAGTTGAACGAGCAACAACTACAACTACAGTGTCCCACCTGTACTTTGCTCAGAGAGCTTGAGGTGAAGTTTATAAAGCATCCCACTTGTACTCAACTAGAACAAACACGGTGGAATATGTGTGAATCAAAAGCGCCTCAAAGCACACGTTTACTTTTAGCGCGACTGCTTTGAAGATCACTTGCTATAGACTCACACCCAGTGCTTTAAATGTCGAAACGCTTGGCGCATTTATAAGCGGTTTGTGAGAACACTTCAAGGATATTAACTCATAGACATGAAGCTTATCAGCACGGGACAAAGCGGTCTCTTCTTCACAGTTAAATACCCTATTCATTGCACGTTTCCCTTACGGTTCCAAGTCCACCTCATATATTTAGTGGAGTTCGCAGTATTAATGCCAGAGTTAAGGAAGTATACGTATATCGTTGTACTGTTGCTCAATTCCCTCTCCAATCGCGATTAGTAGTAGTAGTAGTTGTCTGATCGTGATCGACCATCTGGTGGTGTAGCGGCTAGCATTGTGGTTCGGGTTTGGTTTCCGACTCTCAACCAAAACCCCAGGGGGCACTACAGCCAATGAAGATCCTAGGACTACTACGCCCAGCCAGTGGCCCTGCAGATTATGAGATGATACGTGGTCAGCGCATCAGGTTCCCTCGGCGGTTAATCTTGGTCTCACGGTCAGATAGCTTCTCAATTGTCCTTTCGAGGCTAAGTGCACCCTGTTCAAGCCCTAACGTACGTTTCCAAAATCTCTGATGGTGACGGGAATTGAAACCGTGGTCTCCGAGTGCTAGGACAGCATGCTACCCGAACATCATGGAGCTGGCGATTTCCGGCTCTACCAAGAGATGTCATTTTGGTTTGAGGGCTGGAACGGGGTAAGCCCAGTCTCTTGAGGCGAAACTTAGATTCTCGAAACTCGATTCCCATCTCAACCATCATGAAAGTGGTTACCCACTTCCACACCAGGCAAATGCTGGGATGGTTCCTAAATTACGGTCACGGCCAGCTCCTTCCCAATCCTCACTTGAATTACAAATACACACACTAATACAACCATCGCAATAATATAGGTCAGAAGAAACAAGTAGTTCCGTGAAGAACTACACAGCCTATTTGCATATGTCCTACTCATCTTAATTGCTTCTATCAACATACAAATTTCAGTTTGATGGTTGAGATAGATTCGTAGATATTGAGAACCATCTAAATATTTCAGATGGTCGCCAGGTTGGATTTTTTTATTTATGTACTATTACATGACGATTATTGTGTACGTGTGGTATGCAAACTTCAATCCTATGATTACAGTAGAACACAAGCAGTAAAAACGAGGTTTTGAAATTTCGCACAGCTGCCATCTGGGGGTTATGAATATAATTGAAATAAATTAGATGCCAGTGGATTAACATTTGAATAAACATTTAACGTGCAAAGTTTCACTGCACTCGGATGGTTAAATCGGGAGAAACGTCCATTTAAATATTTATACTTCGAGTCGCCGCCATGTTCGTTTGTGCTCACCAGGTTACTGAAAGTCCTATAGGTGAACATATGTTCATAGCCACTATGAACATAAAAAAAATCAGTTTCGGATGCTCGCCATGTTGGATTGTTATTGTGGTGTTTGAAGCCATATTTTCAGTGTTGCCTTAGTAAACAAGAGTTTAGTGCTTTTCAGTCGGTCAACACGAATGTACCCAACTAAACTCTTGTTGGATTGTTATATTAATAGGCCATAGAGTTATGTACCATTAACGGAAAATTATTGCGTAGGTTCATTATTCAAACTTTCACTTCGATTGCATGATTAGGACCCAAGAAATAAAAACTTAATTTTAAAATTTCGCACGGCCACCATCTTGAGATTATGTAAACAATTGAACTAAATTAGATGCCATTGCATTACAAATTGTATAATCATTTACTGAACCATATTTCACTGCGTACAGGATATTAAATCACGAGAAAAGTCTATTAAAATGTTTCAACTTCGCTTGGCCGCCATGTTCGTTTTGTACATTACAGGTGTTGAAAGTTACATACATAAACTTATAGCAGTGCCCTTTCTCACAGTACAAGATTTCATGGTGATGTCTGTAATAGTTTCGAAGATATAGAATGCCAGTGAAATATTTCGCACAGCCGCCATTTTGAGGTTATGTGAACAATTGTGCTAAATTAGACGCCAGTGCATTTCAATGTGTATAAACATCTGCTGTACCAAGTTCTATTACGTTTGGATGGTTAAATCGCGAGAAAAGTATATTTAAAAGTCTCAAATTCGCTTGGCCACCAAGTTGGGTTTTTATCTACCAGGTTTTTGAAAGTCTCATAGGTGAACTTCTAGTAGAGCCCTTTATCACCCTACACAATTTCAGGGTGATATCTGCAATAGTTTCGGAGATACCGAATGCTGGTGAAATATTTCGCACAACCACCATGTTGGATTGGTGAGAGACAATAAAATTTGAAGGGTACTGTCTGGGTCGGCCAGAATGGTGCTATGATCTTACTGAGTTTCATTGAAATCGCTCCAGCCATTTAGAAGTTATTAGGGGACACACACACACCATCACGCACACGTAGACACACGGACAAAATGTGATCTCATAAGCCTATTCTTTTTCATAAAATGAAAATAGGCTAAAAATAGCTTGGGTGGCGTAGTCAGTAGCATGCTGAACTGCTATGTCCAAGATCGCGGGTTCAAACCCGGCTAAAGTTATCGGATTTTTAACTCTGGACAGGTGGTGCTCTTTGATGCAACGTGAGGAAGGCGTGGGGGACTTTCTGACCCCTAAGACGAAACTTGCTGTGATATGAAAATTTCTATGTTTTAAGTATCATACATTAATGTATTGGATTTATTTACTCAATGCATGTTATCTTCACAGCATAGGTTACCAAACAATATACATGAATCCATAGATACCACACTAGCACAGGTTATGAAACAAATTGTATACACCCAATGAGTTCATGGAGCTATTGTTACGATGTGCCCAGTAGCTAAATTATACACCAAGGAACCATCCAACTAATATTTACAAAATTTCAAAAAAAAAACAGGCTTTCAGTAAATCAACTATGGTTTCTCTCACACACACCGCTTGACAATAATCCCTCTTCCTAACAATGAACACCTTTCACTACAATGTTACTGACCTCAGACTAACGGCAAGGAATGTGGGGAGAGGTGTGTGGCAGCAAATGTCTCTAAGTTTATAAAAAAAAGCACACTCAAAAAATAAATTTGCGCCTGGTCACAAATGACCCCGCGCCACCACTCCTGAGTTAACAGCGTAAAAATCCTTCAGTATGGCTTCCTTTGGAGGAGAAGTAATGCCGGCTGGCCCATGTCATAGATTTATGGCATGGAAAAGATCCTTCCACTAATTACAATTGGTAGTGTGTCACTAAATTTGTGGTTTAGGAGCGCTCTATCAAGTTCCAACGTACGCCGCTGGGTGACAGTGCCTTCTGGTAGCCAAAGTTGGAACTACTTGAAATTGAAATTTAATTTAACTTCATTCATTTCATCTCTCATTAACTCCTCTCGTGAGAAAGAAACCATCAGCCACGTGGAATTTCACCGCATCTCATCCCCGACCCCTTTGGAAACGGGAATAATTAGGGGTAGACATAGATTAATCTGTAGTCACATCGAGGGAAAACTAATAGTGTTCAGTATTGAACCCGATGGGGTTATGCTGACTGGAATCGAACATGGTTCTCAGAGACTGTGATCTCAGTAAAAAGGTTCCACCAGGGAGCGAACCAGAGATCTATACAGGGAGTTTCTTGGTAAAAAAAAAACCCTCGAAAGAAATGTATATTTAATCACTGGTGTGATTTTTGATGAAATGGCATTATTTATTAAAATAATGTAGGAAATAATGAGCAGATTATATCATTATAAGACGATTTGGTGTAAGCTATTGGGAGTTTGAAGCACAGAGGAGGGCAGAGCTGACATTTACTAATCGGCCCAGAATTGTGGGTTGGTCCCAGTGGAGCCACGTCCATCTCTGTCACCCCATTATGTCGTCTGGAGCAGGGGAGAGGCCTGAATAATGACACAGTTATTCCCCGACGGAGAATAGATTTAGAGGAGGGGCGGAGAAATGCCCAGAAAAATCATTGATTACTCGTGATTGGAGTAACGAATCGAGATGAGAGTTGCACACAGGTGAATATCTTGGCAAGAAGATAATTTTAGAGTCTTTTACCTGCGAAATTGGTGCATATTTAGTGATGTGCGTAAGGACTGTAAAACGACCATTGTTCGCGGATGGATGTGAAGATGTTGACGGGGAGTTCCCGACTAGGTAGCGTCCCACGCCATGGAGAAAGGAATTAATATTAATTAATTGAACGAGCGATTCCTTTGCACACATATAGTTTTGGGACCTGTGAAGAGAGAGGAACACAATGATCATGGTTTGAAGACCTGAATCATGCTGTGAGAGGAGCGAAGATTACGCGGGAAGATGTTGCTCTACTTTCTGTGGAAATCCGATATAAGGGAGTAGACCCCAGGAGGAGCTCTCTGTTCTCAGTGTTACTCTGTTCTAACTCACTTGAAGCTCAGTCGAGACGCAGTCAAGCTCAGTCTACATGCCGCCAAGCGCAGTTACAGCCAGTTACAGTTTTACTCAATTGTCAATTGTAGCACAATGGAAATAAGTTGCAATCAGTATGCAGCAAATATGCAGCAGTACGAGACAGCGTGTAAGCCGCAGACAGAAGTCTTCAAATAAGCTACGTGCAGTCTTCGAGTGAAACTTCAGTCAGCTACAGCCAGGTTGAAGCAAGTTCGTCAAGGCAAAACGCATGACGGATCTATTCATCGAGACGCCGAACAAGGACTGGTATGTGTAAAAGAAACAGTAAACATGCTTGTATGAATAATAGTCGTGATACAGGCATAATTAGCAGCACGAACTATGACGTGTTCAGTTACGAAGCACCGTATAGACTAACGGTAGAAATATTGTATATAATTATTTGTGAAAGTGTTGAACTTTATTAAGCGCAGTGTGTATAGTATTAACTAATCGTATATGTGTGTAACAACGATAGAATGCGCTAAAGAAACCTTACTAAGTGTTTGGTATTGCCATGAGAGTACCAGATGTTAACGCTCATGTTTAGGAGCAAGCGTATTGATGTAACGCAGGACGCTTACTGTAGGAGTAATGATCGTCATAAAACTGTTGGAGAGTTCCGAGAGCAGATAACCAGACTTTCAATCAGGAGTTGGTAACGTCAGATGCCGTCGACACCTGCAATTTCGATCTCTGCTAGGGAATTTCAGCATTGAAGTGTGTATAAAGTGACGAGTGTTCAGTGTAATGTATATGTAAAAATATCATTTAAAGTAGTGTTTGATGAAGTGTTTCACATGTTTGGGGAGTGATAACTTCCTGAAAGGTATGCAACGTGTCGTGTTGGTGATAGAAATTAGGTGTAATCAAATGTGTGTAAACAAGAGAAATATGTCGCGTTAAACCCATTATGGCGGGCGACATGGAAGAATATGATTGGTCGGAGCCACCTTAGATGCCTATAGAGATGTAAGTACCCCACAAATTATGGTTATGATCATGTAGAAGTATGGACCGATGCATGTCTGTGATTCCGTAAAGATATTGTGAATTCCTTATAGATGCCAGTAAAAATCAGTTAGGAGGCTGATCCTCCATGTTTAATCAGTATTGAGTTGATTTTTATAGAGTTGAAATGATGATTTGCATCATTAAGTGGAGTAATTATTCCCACTATGAATTAAGAATGGCAATCAGTTATGTAAATGTAACGAACGCGATTGTTCGAGTTTAAAACGTTTAGCTATGTCGGAAATTTTGGTAATTTATGTGAGAATAATAATAAATAATGATTTGGTCATTTATGTCAATGAGATTTTCAATAATAATAATAAAGGATGATTTTGGTCATTTATGTCAGTGAGAAATGATGATAATAATAATAATGGTTATTAAGAGTATGAATGAACACATCAGGAAACAAATAAATGTTGTAAGCGAGAATTATTAACGCTAAGTGCAAGACTTATCAATCTAAGCAGGAGGATGTTACAGTGAGGTTACATTTCAGTAATTATGGAAAGAAGTTTTATATCAGAATATTGCATATATTCAGTAATGATACCAGTAATGAAAGAGCTTTTAGTGAATTGAATTTGCAGCTTAATTGAGAAGCTTATAGAGTAAATGTTAGATTTCTCTTAATATAATAGGTCGGAATGTCGTAGCATGGAGCATTAGGGGCCAGATAGTCTATTCTACGTATGAATTCTCCTATGTCGTGGACATTGTTGGAGATATTATTTATTCCAGAGTTGTTGAATGGACCCTAACTCTGAAGAAAGGATTGAAATGTGTTCCGGATTGGAATCCTTGATAGAGTCGAGGAAACAAGGACACCTCGCAGCTCTATGATTTCCCGAGAACTTATGATGAGTTATTTACGCTCGTGGGCAGCGAAAACTCATGGCGACAGTGGTTTTGTGCGCCTATATTATACTTGAGACATCGGTCAACCGCCTGGCTCATGCATTACGAACCCCGAACCTTCATGTTGAATGGACCCATGTGAGGCCATTAATTAATCGTTATCCTCGACGTAGGAATAATTACAAAAAGCTCATTCAATACCTGTTGGCATAATAATCAATTAAGATCCTTTGGGAACATGTGTGTCGGTTAGGACACAGTATTTTCTTGTAAATTTCCACTGCTTAGAGAGAGGGAAGCTTTCAAACTTTTAGAAAGGTCGAGATAATTGGTGAAACGACCCATCCCACTTTCTATTGTGTAGCGATTTCCTTAGCTGAGGGTCGATGCCAACCACCCGGACCGCTCAGGCAAGTAAAAGAGGGAAGAAATTCTAGACCTTGTTAAAATGACATATAATGCAAGATTGTTATGTTGAGTATTATAGCCATGTGGTTTGTGAACACATGGATAATTGTAGTTAATCCTGATGGTTCATTAATTTAGCTATCTGACGAATAGTTACATGATATATTTGTACTGTCACTGGAACCAAGTCATGTAGTTGGTTACTAGATGCCAATCGCCATGAGCGCGAGGCAGTCTATCGTACAATCCGACATAAGCTATAACGTAACGTTTTATCTAGGAATCACAGACAGCACGCAGTGAAACCATATAATTGAAGGATGTGTAGGGGGTAGCTTACATAATTATGGAGTTGCACGTTGATTTTGGTGCAACGTCCAAATAGGTAAATGCATGCAAAGCATTTCATTGGTGAGAAGAAAAATATTAAAACACGCACGGCACACATAATTGTTTAACGTAAAGAGGTTTAAGGAATAATCCTTGTTGTAATATTAAAGAAGTCACATTGTATGACTGTTATGTTAATGGACAGTGTGTTTTGAAGTCGTAGGTGCATCAGCGCACTAGTATATCCTTGTGAAGTTCACAGAAGGGTAAAGCATTATGGCTAGGTATGACTTTGTTGTGATTTCATATTTGTTTATTTGTGGATTGTGGAAGTAAAAATTTTGTTTGCTTTATTTTATGCTTTTTTTGGGTATTGTTTTGTGTTTGAAGCCATGATTTATTTTACTGGATTAAAGTTTTAGAATAGAGTTGTGCCTTATCATTGTAGAGTTGATACCTTTTAGCCTCAAATCCAAAATATGCACTGCAAAATTGGGGTTACCGTACACGCCTGAGAGCTGATGCTAGTTGGAGGCAGATGCATATTATCCAACGAGATTACTCACATGGGTACATGGGATTTGATGTCCTATACTGTGATTTGAGCTAAAGGTACGACTAAAGTCGGTCAGATTTAATGCACACAACTCTATTAAAGTAAGAATTAACGAAGTAGGGTGTGACCGCTCCTAATCCATAGCTAAGTTCCGATACGTATATATAAATTTTGATAGATTGTGTATCTCTATTAATTTATCATGGCGTGGCCCAAGTGGGGCTTTCGGCAGTAAAAACCACTCCCTGAACAGTTTTTATAGTAAATTAAAATACGGCCGATGTCCTACTAATACTAGTACCACGACACATATTAATTTATCATGGCGCCCAACGTGGGGCTTTCGGCAGTAAAAACCACTCCCTGAACAGTTTTTATAGTAAATTAAAATACGGCCGATGTCCTACTAATTCTAGTACCACGACACATATTAATTTATCATGGCGCCCAGAATACGTGGAACTTATGGGATTTAGGGAAAACCCATAGATTTTTTATGGTATTTCATGGGGAAAACCATAGTAATTGTTTTGCCTCAAACTGTGTTTGAGTGATTTTTGAATTCAGTAGGCTTTTGAGGTAACGCAGAATCTCTCTAGTGAGAAGAGAATGGCCTAAGGGTACTAGCGTTACATACCCAATCCACAATCTACCATAATATTATCAGGTTTTGTACGACTTCACAATATGTGTGCAGTGTTTGATGTTTCTCTTCGAAACGTATCCACATATTTTTCCAGGAAGCCTGCCTGCATATTTAAGTGTGTTATTGTAAAATGTCAGGTACGGAGGAGATCTTGCAAGTTATTGCAGGACTGAAACAACATTTTGATGCTGCTCATGAGCAGAGTAAACTGGAAACCAAAGCGTTCCAGGATAGTATAAACACTCGGTTAGATGAGAACCAGAGAGAGTTAAATAACAGGTTAGATGCCAATCAGGAGGCAATTAATGCAACTCAGGTTGAAATAAACAACCGTTTAGATGCAAATAAAACTGAAATAAACAGTCGGTTAGATGCAAATAAAGTTGAATATAAAGATGAATTAAACAATAAGTTAGGTCAAATGCAAGAAGTCATTAAGACCGAAGTAACAGATACTGTTGTAAGCATTGTATCGGAAATGCAGGTAAATACTGATAAACGTTTCGAGGCCATAGAAGCCAAACTTGAGGGTAATTTGCAAGCGTGTAGGCATGCTCAGGAGCAAACCAACAGTAAATTAGAGGCGTTGTCTAACGATATTAAGGATATTCAGATCCAAAATGAGGCGAATCTCGAACGCCAAGCGAAACAGTTCGCAGAGTTTACGAAAACAGTAGACCAGAGATTAGAGGAGAACGACTCCAAATGGGACCAGAAATTGAAAAGCTACGCTAGAGCAATTAACGGTGACCTCAAGAAACAGGACCAGAATATATTAGGTCAATGCCAGGAAATAGGCGAAGTTAAGGCTATCGCGCAGGAAAGTAAGGAGCTGGTAGGCAACGTAAAAGGTCAGATGGGTAAAGTTCATAAAGAACTGGACCAAGTTCAGAGTGATATTGTCATAGTCAATAAAAGACAAGAGGAAAATAGAGGCGAGATCACCAAGGTCCGGAATGAATTGTCTAAAGTCAATGGACACATTCAAGATGAAATTAAAGGTCTGAGAGAAGAACTCGAAATAAGAGAAGGCCAGAAAACAGAGGCAAGCGACAAGACCCTTGCTCAAATTAAAGAGGACGTAGAGGATGAAATATCCCATATCAAACAAAGTCTGAAAGAAGACAAGGTGAAAATCTTTCAAGTAGCCGAGGAAAACCGAGATAGGCTTACGAGAATAGAAAAAGAAGTCATTACTCGCCTAGAAAGAGCAGAAATGCGCCATAACCAAATGGAGACTAGGATAATAGCACAGGAGGAGACACTTCTGAAATATCCTAAGTCAAATGAAGGCAGCATAGAGGATATAAGAAAAACAAGGTGGGCAGACCTAGAAACCCAACCTATAAGCAGGAATGCTGCAGGCGCAGGAGAAAGTCCTTACATGACGCCAGGTGTACCAATTGCGGCATCGACGCCACATGGAAATGCGATGCACACCCAGGTGATAAACGTCATTAGGGCAAGCGAAGACAAACCTAGGAAATTTTCAGGTAGTCACTGTAGTATGACACCAAAATATTGGTTAAAGGAAGTGACTGAATATCTCAATGATGCACGAATACCGCAGGAGCGTAGGCTACGTGCTATAGAGAAGTTAACAGAGGGGGAGTGCGCATTATGGTTTCGCAGCTTCCGTTACACTTTTGATACTGTTGAGGAATTCCGCGAGGCATTCTTGAAAAGATATTGGGACGCCGCGACTCAGCAGAATTTACGGTTGGATTTGTATGCCAAAAAGTACAGCACGAACAACCCGACGAAGTACGCAGAATTCTTCATATCGCAGATGTGTCGTTTTAAAGAGCTGGATCGAAAACCTAGTGAACTGGAGCTATGCATTGCTATCGCCAAACAGCTTCCATACGAGATCCAAAGGCTACTAATCTCGGCTAATGCGAAAACTGCTATGGAAATGGAGACAGTTCTAAGGCAACTGGACCTCACCACAGCAAATACTATGCGTCAGAGTCGAACCGTGGAACAAGTCCACGTGACCAACACACAGACTGACCAACAGCAAGCTCCAAGGAACAACAAGGCCACGAGCACAGAAACTTTAGATTCCTATGGACGGAAATGGGAACAGGAACCCAGAAAATGGCAGTCAAGGTACAAAGGAAATGCTAATAAAGCAGGAAGAGGTCGAAGTTCGTGGAATAAACACAATAACAGGGGCAAACCGTACCATAACAATGGAGGTAATAATGGCCAGGAAGGCAATAATAGAAATTGGAGACCCCAAGAGAGAAGAAATAACTTCGATGACGAGGCAGAAGAGCGATATCATGCTTCTTTGCGATACCTCGAAGAAAGGGGAGATGAGCCCCAGAAATCACAAGTCCGCTGGCAAGAAGTCATGCAGAACAGGACATCGCCAGACAGATATGGAGATGGAGCTAAGAGTTTGGAACTACAGCGCAGCGAACAGGAGAGAAGGAACTCCAAAGGGGCGGGCGCTGAAGAAAAAAAAACGCCAAAATTAGAAGAGCTCGAGACTGATGGATGGAAGTCTATTAACATCATCAATTGGATAGCCAAACCAGAAGAATTGATTGAGGATACAGGAGGACCACAGGTCATGGTCAAGAGAGAATTGCCTATTATAATTGTGAGAGTGGCAGGATTAAAAGTCAGAAGTCTGCTAGACACAGGATCAACAGTGAGCCTGATGACACAAGCTCTATATAATGAAATAGCCCGGAGAGAGAACATTTTGAAGATACCGATTTCCAGTGTCAAAATTAAAGGGGTAATTCCAGACAAAACAATGATATGTAAATACCAGGTATTCCTAGATTTACAGATAGGAGGCTCTATTTTCTCACAGAGTTTTCTGTTAGTAAACAAACTACCTTATAACCTACTTATTGGGGCAGAGTTTATAAGGGAATACAGAGTGATAATTGACCTAGCACAGGACAGGGTTATGTTCCATGTGAATGAAGAAGCTGAAGGCTTAGAGGTCGCACTCAATGAAATTGAACCAGGATCCAGTGAACAAGTATGGCATACATACAGAGATGTGGCTGATGAAGAAGTGTTAGCTATTGAGCAGTTAGAAGCGGAGCTCAAAACACTAGCCACAGACTTGGAAAAAGATCTGGAACCCAAATTGGAAGAATACATTTCGGAGAAGCTAGAAGAAGCGAAAATTGGGCTAAAAGAGAAGGAAAATTTAAAGCAGTTATTGCTGGAACAGAAGGAAGTCTTTGATTCGAGACCTGGTCGGATAAAGAACTTCACTTATGCTTTTCAAGTCAGTGATTGGACACCATTTAGGCAGAAACCCTACCCTATAGCTGAAAAGCATTATGCTAAAGTGAAAGAGGCAATTCAGGAGATGTTGGAGGCCGGTGTTATTGAGAAAACACCTACGCCTTATGTAAGTCCATTGGTAATTGTACCAAAGACAGACGGATCTGTCAGAGTCTGCTTGGACCTGAGACGCTTAAATTTGAGAGTTATTCCGGAATTTGACCAAGTGCCACCTATTAAAGAGATCCTCAGGAAGTTTAAAGGGAAAACTATATTCTCAAACTTGGATATCACATCCAGTTTCCACCATCTTGAATTAGAGAAGAAAACTAGTCTGTTGACAGGATTTATGTTTGATCAACATACATTCACATTTTTAAGGCTACCTTTTGGGTTGAAAACAGCTGGTTCAGCCCTGATAAGAGCGTTAGATCGCAATCTATCAGATGAGGTTAAAGAGAGTACCATCAGATATGTAGACGACATTCTACTCACATCAGAATCTCTGGAGGAGCACATGAGAGACCTGAAGAAGTTGCTAGATGACCTTCGAGAGGCTAACTTTAAGGTCAATATCAAGAAATCGCACTTCTGTCAGAGGGAAGTTAAATTCCTAGGGCATGTTATTGATGCAAATGGAGTGAAGCCCAATCCAGATAAATTGGAGATAATTCGGAATTTCCCTCGACCCACGAAAGTTAAGCACGTCCGACAGTATTTGGGAGTAATTGGATTCTTTTCGAACCACTGCCCAAACTATACTGCGACAGTAGCACCACTGCAGGACCTATTGAAGAAAGGCGGCAGATGGAATTGGACGGAGCAATGTCAGGAAGCATTCGTGAGGTCAAAACAAATGCTTTTGGAATATGTGAAACTGGGATACCCAGATTATACCCAGAAGTTCATCATACAGACGGATGCATCACTTATTGGGATTGGAGCGATGCTATTCCAGGAAAATGTTGACCAGCCTGAGAAGAAAGTTTTTATCGCCTTTATCAGCAGAAGACTGAGAGCCCATGAGAAAAATTACACGATCACAGAGATAGAATTGCTCGCAATTTTGTACGCGTTGCAATCGTGGCACAAACTCGTGTACGGCTTCCGAATAGTTCTGAGAACAGACCATAAAGCTTTAACATTTTTGTTAAAGACAGATTTGTCTAGTCAGAGATTGACAAGATGGTCCCTGTATATCCAGCAATTTAATGTGGAAATAGAATACTGTCCAGGGAAAGAGAATGTAATACCGGACATATTAAGTCGTTACCCTAGAGAAGAAGAAGTACTAGCGGTCCAGATTGAGAATCGAGATCAGAAGACGTTGGATGACTTAAGGAACATTACCAACCTACAACGCGAAGACCCATGGTTGAAGATGATAATCGATTACTTTGAGGGACGCTTAGCAAGGGGAACTGCGATATACAGAGAGGCGGAGGCATTGGCAACAGATTATGTATGGTATAATCAGATATTACACAGGTGGGACGATGTGGATCACACACGTCAAAGGATTGTAATTCCTGCATCTTTGCAGAGGAGGTTAGTATGGCTAGCCCACAGAGCATTTGGTCATCCGGGGATTGATAAAATCTGTGCTCTGTTGAAGGAAGCATTTACTTGGCCGAAATTGAGAGAAACGGTGAGAAATGCTATTAGAACATGTGATCTTTGCCAAAGGGTAAAGCCGAATCCCTTTTTAATGAGGCAACGACCTATCCCGTTATTGCCAGAGAAGCCAAGGCAGCTATTGAGTATCGACAACTTTGGACCATTGCCTAGAGCACGTAGAGGCAATAGACACATTTTTGTAGCCATGGATGTATTTTCGAAAATGGTGGTGTTGTGCCCCATTCAAAAGACAAGTTCAAAACAGGTCTTGAAGCGCCTGAAAGAGAGAGTTATTCCGATTCTTGGGAAGCCGGATAACATTCTCTCGGACCACGGAAGTTGCTTTACTAGTGCAGAATTTCGTCGAGAACTGGAAACTCTAGGAATTAGGCAGATTCTATCTACTATTCGCCATCCTGAGGCAAGTCCCGTTGAAAGAGTAATGAGAGAGATCCAGAAATACATGAAGTTCTACTGTTCTGAAGCGAATTGGCGTTGGATTGAATTTCTAGAAGTAATTGAATACTGTATAAATAATACTGTACATGAGGCGACAGGTCAGGTTCCCGTTACTCTACATCTGGATCAGAGACCAGAGAGACCGTGGAATGGTGTTATTCCATTACCTGTAGACGCACAGCCCGGTAGAGAATTGAGGATCCTACGAACCTTTGAATATCTCAAAGCACAGGCGGAGAGACGTCAGAGAAGGAATCGTGCGAAGAGGTATCATAAACCGCTTCTCGTGGGACAGAAAGTTTTAATTAAGAAACCCGCCAGTTCAGATCCAGAGGCACGGAAGTATAAAAAGTTTAATTTTTCTTACCACGGCCCGTTCGAGGTGATAAGAGACCTCCAGAACAATGCATACAGGTTAAGGCATTTAGAGAATGGAAACGAGGTCGTTATGAACATAGCCAACTTAAAAATTTATTACTCGCCAGAAGAATTCGATGAACCAGAAGAAGAATTAGTAACGCACACCCAACTCAACGTGGAGAGCGGAGGCAGCCAAGCAGGCAGACCTGAATGTTGGAACGGCGAGACGGGACGAGAAGCAGACAGTTTACCCAGTGTAAGCGGAGAGCAGAAAGAATGCCAGTGTTTGCAAGAATTCTATGAAGAAATGGTCAGAATGGCTAGAGAGGTTGAGGCTGTAAACGCGACCCTTCGCAGGGAGAATAGACAGCTCAGAAACAAGGCCGAGTGTGGAAGGGGGAACACTACTAACCCACTCGTAGCCAGACAAGGTGAAGGACCCCAGACGTAAACACAGACGGTGGTCGACAGTCAGCTGGTTACTTATATAAGCCACTTGCATTGGACTTTTATAAGTTTTGCAAGGGGAACATGAACCCGATGGGGTTATGCTGACTGGAATCGAACATGGTTCTCAGAGACTGTGATCTCAGTAAAAAGGTTCCACCAGGGAGCGAACCAGAGATCTATACAGGGAGTTTCTTGGTAAAAAAAAACCCCTCGAAAGAAATGTATATTTAATCACTGGTGTGATTTTTGATGAAATGGCATTATTTATTAAAATAATGTAGGAAATAATGAGCAGATTATATCATTATAAGACGATTTGGTGTAAGCTATTGGGAGTTTGAAGCACAGAGGAGGGCAGAGCTGACATTTACTAATCGGCCCAGAATTGTGGATTGGTCCCAGTGGAGCCACGTCCATCTCTGTCACCCCATTATGTCGTCTGGAGCAGGGGAGAGGCCTGAATAATGACACAGTTATTCCCCGACGGAGAATAGATTTAGAGGAGGGGCGGAGAAATGCCCAGAAAAATCATTGATTACTCGTGATTGGAGTAACGAATCGAGATGAGAGTTGCACACAGGTGAATATCTTGGCAAGAAGATAATTTTAGAGTCTTTTACCTGCGAAATTGGTGCATATTTAGTGATGTGCGTAAGGACTGTAAAACGACCATTGTTCGCGGATGGATGTGAAGATGTTGACGGGGAGTTCCCGACTAGGTAGCGTCCCACGCCATGGAGAAAGGAATTAATATTAATTAATTGAACGAGCGATTCCTTTGCACACATATAGTTTTGGGACCTGTGAAGAGAGAGGAACACAATGATCATGGTTTGAAGACCTGAATCATGCTGTGAGAGGAGCGAAGATTACGCGGGAAGATGTTGCTCTACTTTCTGTGGAAATCCGATATAAGGGAGTAGACCCCAGGAGGAGCTCTCTGTTCTCAGTGTTACTCTGTTCTAACTCACTTGAAGCTCAGTCGAGACGCAGTCAAGCTCAGTCTACATGCCGCCAAGCGCAGTTACAGCCAGTTACAGTTTTACTCAATTGTCAATTGTAGCACAATGGAAATAAGTTGCAATCAGTATGCAGCAAATATGCAGCAGTACGAGACAGCGTGTAAGCCGCAGACAGAAGTCTTCAAATAAGCTACGTGCAGTCTTCGAGTGAAACTTCAGTCAGCTACAGCCAGGTTGAAGCAAGTTCGTCAAGGCAAAACGCATGACGGATCTATTCATCGAGACGCCGAACAAGGACTGGTATGTGTAAAAGAAACAGTAAAC
Source organism: Meconema thalassinum (assembly GCA_946902985.2). Taxonomy (NCBI): domain Eukaryota; kingdom Metazoa; phylum Arthropoda; class Insecta; order Orthoptera; family Tettigoniidae; genus Meconema; species Meconema thalassinum. The sequence continues at coordinate 298,363,456 of OX336396.1, read as the reverse complement.
ATGCTTGTATGAATAATAGTCGTGATACAGGCATAATTAGCAGCACGAACTATGACGTGTTCAGTTACGAAGCACCGTATAGACTAACGGTAGAAATATTGTATATAATTATTTGTGAAAGTGTTGAACTTTATTAAGCGCAGTGTGTATAGTATTAACTAATCGTATATGTGTGTAACAACGATAGAATGCGCTAAAGAAACCTTACTAAGTGTTTGGTATTGCCATGAGAGTACCAGATGTTAACGCTCATGTTTAGGAGCAAGCGTATTGATGTAACGCAGGACGCTTACTGTAGGAGTAATGATCGTCATAAAACTGTTGGAGAGTTCCGAGAGCAGATAACCAGACTTTCAATCAGGAGTTGGTAACGTCAGATGCCGTCGACACCTGCAATTTCGATCTCTGCTAGGGAATTTCAGCATTGAAGTGTGTATAAAGTGACGAGTGTTCAGTGTAATGTATATGTAAAAATATCATTTAAAGTAGTGTTTGATGAAGTGTTTCACATGTTTGGGGAGTGATAACTTCCTGAAAGGTATGCAACGTGTCGTGTTGGTGATAGAAATTAGGTGTAATCAAATGTGTGTAAACAAGAGAAATATGTCGCGTTAAACCCATTATGGCGGGCGACATGGAAGAATATGATTGGTCGGAGCCACCTTAGATGCCTATAGAGATGTAAGTACCCCACAAATTATGGTTATGATCATGTAGAAGTATGGACCGATGCATGTCTGTGATTCCGTAAAGATATTGTGAATTCCTTATAGATGCCAGTAAAAATCAGTTAGGAGGCTGATCCTCCATGTTTAATCAGTATTGAGTTGATTTTTATAGAGTTGAAATGATGATTTGCATCATTAAGTGGAGTAATTATTCCCACTATGAATTAAGAATGGCAATCAGTTATGTAAATGTAACGAACGCGATTGTTCGAGTTTAAAACGTTTAGCTATGTCGGAAATTTTGGTAATTTATGTGAGAATAATAATAAATAATGATTTGGTCATTTATGTCAATGAGATTTTCAATAATAATAATAAAGGATGATTTTGGTCATTTATGTCAGTGAGAAATGATGATAATAATAATAATGGTTATTAAGAGTATGAATGAACACATCAGGAAACAAATAAATGTTGTAAGCGAGAATTATTAACGCTAAGTGCAAGACTTATCAATCTAAGCAGGAGGATGTTACAGTGAGGTTACATTTCAGTAATTATGGAAAGAAGTTTTATATCAGAATATTGCATATATTCAGTAATGATACCAGTAATGAAAGAGCTTTTAGTGAATTGAATTTGCAGCTTAATTGAGAAGCTTATAGAGTAAATGTTAAAAAGCCTCCGTGGCTTAGGCGGCAGCACGCCGGCCTCTCACCGCTGAGTCCGTGGTTCAAATCCCGGTCACTCCATGTGAGATCTGTGCTGGACAGAACGGAGGCAGACAGGTTTTTCTCCGGGTACTCCGGTTTTCCCTGTCAAAATTTCATTCCAGCAACACTCTCCACTATCATTTCATTTCATCTATCATTCATTTAACCATTGCCCCAGAGGAGTGCGTCAGGCCTCGGCAGCCGGCACAGTTCATATCCTCGCCGCTAGATAGGGGCTTCATTCATTCCATTCCTGACCCGGTCGGAGACTGGAAGCAGGCTGTGGATTTTCATAGAGTAAATGTTAGATTTCTCTTAATATAATAGGTCGGAATGTCGTAGCATGGAGCATTAGGGGCCAGATAGTCTATTCTACGTATGAATTCTCCTATGTCGTGGACATTGTTGGAGATATTATTTATTCCAGAGTTGTTGAATGGACCCTAACTCTGAAGAAAGGATTGAAATGTGTTCCGGATTGGAATCCTTGATAGAGTCGAGGAAACAAGGACACCTCGCAGCTCTATGATTTCCCGAGAACTTATGATGAGTTATTTACGCTCGTGGGCAGCGAAAACTCATGGCGACAGTGGTTTTGTGCGCCTATATTATACTTGAGACATCGGTCAACCGCCTGGCTCATGCATTACGAACCCCGAACCTTCATGTTGAATGGACCCATGTGAGGCCATTAATTAATCGTTATCCTCGACGTAGGAATAATTACAAAAAGCTCATTCAATACCTGTTGGCATAATAGTCAATTAAGATCCTTTGGGAACATGTGTGTCGGTTAGGACACAGTATTTTCTTGTAAATCTCCACTGCTTAGAGAGAGGGAAGCTTTCAAACTTTTAGAAAGGTCGAGATAATTGGTGAAACGACCCATCCCACTTTCTATTGTGTAGCGATTTCCTTAGCTGAGGGTCGATGCCAACCACCCGGACCGCTCAGGCAAGTAAAAGAGGGAAGAAATTCTAGACCTTGTTAAAATGACATATAATGCAAGATTGTTATGTTGAGTATTATAGCCATGTGGTTTGTGAACACATGGATAATTGTAGTTAATCCTGATGGTTCATTAATTTAGCTATCTGACGAATAGTTACATGATATATTTGTACTGTCACTGGAACCAAGTCATGTAGTTGGTTACTAGATGCCAATCGCCATGAGCGCGAGGCAGTCTATCGTACAATCCGACATAAGCTATAACGTAACGTTTTATCTAGGAATCACAGACAGCACGCAGTGAAACCATATAATTGAAGGATGTGTAGGGGGTAGCTTACATAATTATGGAGTTGCACGTTGATTTTGGTGCAACGTCCAAATAGGTAAATGCATGCAAAGCATTTCATTGGTGAGAAGAAAAATATTAAAACACGCACGGCACACATAATTGTTTAACGTAAAGAGGTTTAAGGAATAATCCTTGTTGTAATATTAAAGAAGTCACATTGTATGACTGTTATGTTAATGGACAGTGTGTTTTGAAGTCGTAGGTGCATCAGCGCACTAGTATATCCTTGTGAAGTTCACAGAAGGGTAATGCATTATGGCTAGGTATGACTTTGTTGTGATTTCATATTTGTTTATTTGTGGATTGTGGAAGTAAAAATTTTGTTTGCTTTATTTTATGCTTTTTTTGGGTATTGTTTTGTGTTTGAAGCCATGATTTATTTTACTGGATTAAAGTTTTAGAATAGAGTTGTGCCTTATCATTGTAGAGTTGATACCTTTTAGCCTCAAATCCAAAATATGCACTGCAAAATTGGGGTTACCGTACACGCCTGAGAGCTGATGCTAGTTGGAGGCAGATGCATATTATCCAACGAGATTACTCACATGGGTACAGTATCGTTTGCAGAATATGCTTACAGTGCATTAGTACCATTCGGGATGCAAGCATGAAATATCGACCTTCCTGACAACACACATTAGTTGGGCTGAATAAATCAATATTATTAGGGGCATGTAGAGATTTGAAGCCTTTATTTCACCATACCAGGTGGCCCATTAGCGCCGAGCAATCTACTTAAAAGTGTCCCGCATGTACGGGAGATGAACGGGAGGTCTAATGACTGAATTGCTAAGGGGTAACCTAACATGCAGGCCGGTTACGTCAGATTGCCAAGAAACAACCAGACGGCCGCACGCTGCATGTTCCTCAGTACTCCCGTCTAATGCGCCCCATAGCGGTATGAGGCCTCGCCGGCGAGCGTAGATGGCAGACGTCTATCTGGAAACACCAGTGTTTACCGTCTACGAGCATCAACGGAATTACGACCTGCTTCCCCATAGATTAGTGTAATGTCCGTGTACTCATCGATGCTGAATACACCAGCCATGATTAATATGTTGCCAGCAACTGTCATGTTGTTGTACCACATATGAGTCTATTACGCTCTCAAATGCGAGGCTCCAAAAGGCAATGGGGTGCATTAGAAGGGTAGCGCTGAGGAACATGCAGCTAGCGGCCGTCTGGTTGTTATTCCTTCGTATTCTGACGTAATCGGCCTGCGTTCAGTGTGACCCCTGTGGAAATCAGTTAACAGACATCCCATACGGCATTAATGTATGCGGGACATCTAAAACTAGATTGCACGGGGCAAACGGGACACCTGGTATATTATTACTATTAATAATAATCTTGATTGGTCACATTGGACCACTTGAGTCGTTCCACAATCACTTCTTCTTTGAACGTCGCACTGCTTGGTTCTTGCACTCTTTCCAATACTTTTTCATTCTCTCAGATCGGGATTTTGTCAACTCATCTGAAATCTCCATAGGCTTTCTATGTGTCATTTCTGCAGAACATTTTGAGTTTTAAGAATATATATAGTATATACAAATTCAGCCTGCATGTATGTGGCTGCAAATCGCGATAACTACTGCTCCGATTTCGCTGATTTTTTTCATATTTTGTTCTCATTACAGCGAAGAGTGTTTATAAAGTGATTTGAGAGAAATCAGATAAGTAGTTTTTTTATGTGAAATTTTATGTATTTGATTTAAATTCCAACGCCGCACCAAAACCGAATCTAATTTAATGAACAGATTGACCGTTAGAGGCAGATGACCTCGTCGTTCCGCCCCTTAAAACAACAATAACTAACTAAGATTGGCCGTCTTCAAGGTTGTCGCTAGGCGACAACGACTTACTCTGGATCAAAATAATAATATTGTAGGGCCTCGGATGCCGGGTGCAAGCTTTGTTATTTGACACCCAGAGGGTAGCTTGCATGTCGAATTTCGTTGTTCCTTGACTATGAAAGTCAAGGAAGTAAAATGATAGATATCTAAGCTCCTTGAACACTATAGCGCTTTCTAGTAGAGAAATGAGGAACTTTGTGTTGGCGGAAACTCCCGAGAGTAATTTTGCCTTTATGAACTCGGCCTACTGAATTCAAATGGGTTCTTTGACATGCCAACATCGTATGACATGCGTATCGTATTTCTTCCGCCTTTCAAAAAAATCACTTACCACGGCCAGGAGCGAACCTGCAATCATGGGGTTAGTAGACCGACACGCTATCCACTCACCCACCGTGGTAAGCACTCTGGATCATGATAGTCCGGTAATAGTACATTATGCAACGAGCCTATATTGGCAATAATTAAGACACGAGTATGTTTATAAGACGAGCGAAGCGAGTTTTATAATTTCCATACGAATGTCTTAATTACCATTATAGGCGAGTTGCATACGACTGTTTATGTTCGACGATAATTATAACTTCATTATAATTATGTTGTAACATAAATATTCCTAAATATCTGTCGAGATTCTGTCAGCTGACTTAAGTAAAGAGTACGGCATGTTTTTGGTACAATTGAGAATCAAAGTGCCAAATCGGTACATCAATACAGCACTCGATGGAGGACAATCATACAACATAAATGACTTACAGCTGTTCATCCAAGAAAATACACCTTAACTCCTTCCAGAAGAAAGGATTGTTTCTGTCATGGGCAATTATACGTCACATGCTTCCGAGTCGGTAAACCATCTGCTCTCTATGTTTGCAGAATCCGGGCAAACAGGGAATGTAGTAATTTCACTAGTTCTACAATAACAAATGATTTCACGTGAAAAACATCGTTTTCTTCCTTTCCTTTAATTCCACAGCATAGACACAGCAACGCAAGGCAGGATATTGCATTGAAAGACGTGATTTCTTTATGAATCTATGCTCGCTACAATACTTTCATTTACTTACCCATTTCATATCAGACTGCAACAGCGAAGCATAGCAGGGTTTAGCTTTTTTTTATCGTATGGCCACGGGTGCCGGGTGCAAGCTTTGTTATTTGACACTGAGAAGGCAGCTTGCATGTCAAATTTTGTTGTTCCTTGAAGCACTATGAAAGTCAGGAGGTTAGATATCTCAGCTCCTTGACACTATAGCGCTTTCTAGTAGAGAATTGAGGAACTTTGTGTTGGCGGCAAATCCAGAGATAAACTTTGCCATTATGAACACGGCCTACTGAATTCAAATGGATTCTTTAACATTCCAATATCGTATGACATACGTGTCGTGATATTTGCCTTTCAAAAAAATCACCTACCACGGCCAGGAGCGAACCTGCAAGCTTGGGGGGGTTAGTAATCCGACACGATAACCACTCACCCACCGTGGCAAGCTAGGGTTCAGCTAATACACTATAAAATACACTCCTGGAAAAACTACATGTACAGTATTAGTTAGTTATCTCAATTAAATGAGTCAATTTAGGATCCCAATTGCCCCATTTGATTGTGACAACTAAGTAATACATGAATTTTTTCAGGAGTGCATTTTATATTTATATTTTGTACCTCGTCCATTCATTGAGCATATAAATGTTGAGCGGCTAAAGAGCTACAAATGACAATTATTAGGAGAAGCTGATTTCCCTGATATATAATATACGGTAATGAGATTGTATTTCTTTGACAGGTTGTGATCTGGAGCGTATTGAACATGTCATCTCGTTTGACCGTGGACCAATACATTAGAGCTCACCGCTTCTTCTCCTCGTGCACTTAACAGATGAAATATCAACTTGCTCAAACTTCACCGTACTCCACCGTATTACACAGCTCCGTGTTCGGAGCCTGCTTCACTGACCAGCCAAGTACTGTAATTGCAAAGTGTGTCTCGATGGAGGAATGCGCGCAATGAACGTTATGAGACAAGGGTCTTCAACATTAAACAATTGTATGCTTTTGAAATATATAAATACATTTTTAAAGATAGAAATAGAATTCAAGTTGTTAGCCACGGGTGTGAAACCAGAAGTATTACAGAGAATCACCCTATTTTATATCAACCTAAGTTAGGTATAGCCAAACGTAACTTTCTGTATTTCTCACCAAAATTATACAACATTCTCCCAATTAAATTAAAAGAATTTAAAGGAAATCATGCAAACCTGAAGAAGCAAATAAAACATTTTCTCAGAGAAAACAAAATTAAAATTGAAAATATAATTAGTTGAGCTTACAAGTTTATAAAACACAAATTCAATTTTCCTTCTTATTCTTTTTTTTTGTGTATACACCATTTACATAGAACGTGTTATTCGGCTAAGCCATTATACAATTTTTAGAAATAGTAATCAACGATATGCACACAAGGTTGCACCTTTTAGTGGCATATGTGACATCTCTTCCTGCTCTGTATGAATTTGATATCCTATTTCGACCTGTCTTTATCATATTGTAACAATATAATTTAATAATTGTAAATTTACAGATTAAGTAATGAGTAGGAAGTGTAAGGAAATTCATAAAATGTGTACAGATATTATGAATTTTGTAAAATGTGTGTATTTGTAACGATTTAATAATAATAAATAATAAAATAAATAATAATAGTTCACACAGACGTTTTCGCAGTTGATAAGCGTACTTTGAAAAGACTTATCTCCTGACTAAAATGGAACGTCTTTTTGCGATAGTCCCTTTATAGATCGATAGTGATAACAACAAAATTAATGATATTACCTGTTGGGCTAGTCAATATCTAACATACAACTCACCACCTTTCAACTCTGACCTCGTTATCTGCTCTTTGGAGCCAATCGGTATACTAGTAGCCTATATTGGGAAATATAAGGTGCGTTCAAAAAGTAACGAGCCGGAGGCTGGAATGCGCAAACCGGTGACGACATCGGCTAATCGTGGCGTGTGTAACGATGTGTGATTCCGACCAGAGCGTGAAAGGTCACAGCCCGTCGCTAGAGGGCACGCGTGCACATCACGTGATGATACAAAGCGAGCCGCAGCATGCATCAATCGTCCAACGCTGACAGTAGCCTTGTAAACAGTGACATGGAGGCATCAACCGAAGAGCAAAGAGGTGTTGTTCGGTTTCTGACAGCGGAAGGAGTAGGGGGAACGGACATTCATCGCCGAATGTCACAAGTGTACGGCGAACACTGCATGTCCCTTGCAAGGGTCAAGGCGTGGCACAAGCGCTTCAGGGAAGGACGGGTGTCGTTAGCCGATGATGCCTGGGCTGGGGCACCCCCCTGCATTACCGATGACAACGTCCAGCTGGTTGATGCACTCATTACCCAGGACTGCCGAGTGACAGTGAACGCCATAGCCACCGTGATCGCTCCACGACTTCATACGGCCACCACAGTCGCGGCACTCCTGCAGAAATTCAAATGGGAGGTTCTCGGCCACCCTCCATACAGTCCAGACCTCTCTCCCTGTGATTACGCCATGTTTGGTCCCTTGAAAAGGGCTCTGCGGGGCCAACGATTCACCTCGGATGCCGACGTCCAGCTGTACGTGCGGAACTGGTTCACATCGCAGCCCAGAGAATTTTATGAGACAGCCATTCACCGCCTCGTGTCACAGTGGGACAAGTGCATCAACAGCCAGGGCTAATACTTCTAACATACAGGTACTGGTTTCTGTAATTATGCCTCCGGCTCGTTACTTTTTGAACGCACCTTATAATTTACAACTCGCCACTTTTCAACTTCTGACCTTGTTATCTGCTCTTTGGAGCCAATCAGTATACTAGTAGCTTAGATTGGGAAATAGAATCCATTACCTCCCGGTTTAACACGTAGAGGAATGTCGTCTGAATCCGCAATATTAAGGGGTTGATGGTTAACATGAAATATTAAGGAAAAAAGGTCTCTAAATTAAAATATAAATTACATTACCACGTATTGGCGACATGAATTCAGTTATTATCATTTTATCTGATATGGGATATCTAAATCATCTAAGAAAGGACTTCGGTGGCGTAGTCAGTAGCATGCTGAACTGCTATGCCCAAGAGTGAGGGTTCAAACCCGGCCAAAGTCATCAGATTTTTATGAGCATTACAATCTTTCAGATGTAAAGCCGGCGGGCTTTTTCTAGTCTGACCTCCATTTCTCTGGGCGCTGATTTTATGTTTGTCATGAATTGTGTCTTCTCAAAGGAGATTTGGAGCCCATCCTTCAGTGCTTGATTTTTCAGTTGGGTAAGTTGTTCTTCTGCCGTATCAATGGAATCTGAAGAGATCACTAGATCATCTGCAAAGGCTAGACATTCGATTGTAAGATTCATATACTTGTAGGCTAGCCTTACCCCATTATCTACCCTTGAATATTTCATTTCCTTCTGCCATTCTCGGATGACCTCTTCTAAAACACAGTTGAAGAGAAGAGGTGATAGTCCGTCTCCGTGCCTCACTCCTATCCTGATTTCAAAGGCATCAGACATCTCTCCTCTAAACTTCACTTTGGAGGTGGTGTTGGACAGGGTTTGCTGGATAATTGATTGTGTCTTGTTATCTAAGCCAAACTCTTCACGGATTTGCAATAGGGTGGTTCGATCAATTGAGTCGTACGCTTTCCGCCCATGTGATAGATTTATGGCACGAAAGAAGATTTCCTGCCACTGCAAATGGTAGTGTGTAGAAAAATGTTTAGGTCATATTTGACTATTTAGAAACGCTCTATCAAGATCCAATGTTCGCCGCTAGGTATTAGAGACAGTGTCCGGCTTCGTAGCTAAATGGTTAGGGTGCTAGATTTTGGCCCGAAGTGCCCCGGGTTCAATTCCCGGCTGAGCCATCAGGGATTTTAATCTCCTGGGGCTAATTCCCGTGGCTCGGGGACTGGGTGTATGTGACGATTTCATCATCACTTCTTCCACATCAGGGTGCGCAGGTCGCACAAGGGCGTCAACTAGAAAGACCTGCACTCGGCCTCTCTGGAGGCCATACGATCATCCTCATCATTAGTCGTTGTTGTTTGAGTCTTCAGTCTTTCGACTGGTTCGAAGCAGCTCCCCATGCCTCCCTGTCCTGAGCTAATCATTTCATCTCTACATAGCTACCACACCCTACATCCGAGGCAATCTGTTTAACATATTCTAACCTTGGTCTACCCCTACAGTTCTTGTCCTCGACCCTTCCTTCCATAACTAAGCTTGCTATTCCTGGGGTCTTGGTATGTGTCCTACCAACCTATCTCTTCTCTTCATTAGCAGTCACGAGAAACATCTCTTCTCTCCCACTCGTCTTAATATCTCTTAGTTTGTAACCCTATCTACCCATCTGATCTTCATCATTATCCTGTATCACCACATTTCAAACGCTTCAATTCTCCTCTTTTCTGCTGCACCAATAGTCCAAGTTCCACTTCCATACAGCGCCACGCTCTAGACAAAGGTTTTCAAAACTGTCTTCCTAATACCTAAATCTGTATTCGATGTCAACAGATTCCTTTTTTGTAGAAATGCTTTCCTTGCCTGAGCCAACCTACTTATCCTCTTTGCTTCGTCCATCACTGGTAATTTTGCTTCCTAAGAAACAGAAGTCTCCTACTTCCTTTAGTTTCTCCCCTACCAATTTTATGTCCATAGAGGTTTCTGATTTATTGCGGCTGCATTCCAATATTTTTGTTTTACATTTATTAATTTTCATCATGAATTCTTTCCTCAAGACGGAGTCCATACCATTCAAAAACTCATTCAAATTCTGAGGCGTGTCGGCCAAGATGACGATGTCATCAGCAAATCTCAGAGTTGAAATTAGAGACATTGGCATCTGGTTGTCAAAGTCGGAACTAATTGAAATTGATCTTGTTGGGAGCCCTCAGGCGTTCAATCAAAAATAACCATAGCGGTCATTGGCTGCAATTTATAATTATCTCTCGATCATGAGCCACGGGGTAAACCACTTCTAGGATGGCTAAGGTGGGATTCGAACCTACGTCATCTCAGTTTTTCCTCACAAGGCTGAGTGTACCCCTCGCAGCCCTCAGCCCAAAAACAAATATCTTGGCAGATTCAAAACCTTCCTATAAACATGGGAGATACATTATGAAGTAACAGGAAAGATCAGCAAAAACCAAGAACCAATTTTGAACAAGAAGTTCCGTGACGAACTAAAGAGCCTACTTTTCCTAAAATGTAAGATTCATGCCAATGATTAATCTGTATGGACATATCTAGAATAATGACGAAATTAAGTTGGTAATATCGAAATTGCCGGCCCCGTAGTGTTGGGGCAGCACGCCTGCCTCTCACCCGGAGGCCCCGGTTTCAATTCCCGGCTCAGTCAAGGATTTTAGAGACTGACGTGAGGACTGGATCGGGGTGCACTCAGCCTCGTGAGGAAAATTGAGTAGCTGTCCGACAGTGAGCCAGCACCCCGATCACGAAAACCAAGATTTACGGCCGAGGGGACCCGATGCGCTGATCACGCGTCACCCCAATATAAGCAGGCCAAATGGCTGGGCAGCGGTCGCTTGGTAGGCCTAGGCCCTTCACGGGTTGTAGTGCCAGGGGTTATTATATTATTATTATTAATATCGAAATTTCAAATTATTTCGAAATATGCCTGGCGTAATGAAGCCTAATAGAGCACTAAAGTTGACAGGCCTGGTGACTGAATATATCCTTAGTTCCATCTCTTAGGTACAGAATACAACATTTGGTTGAAGTCCAATGGATAGCATGGACGTTATATGCAGTTAGACATTGGATATATTTTCGAGCATAAAATCATGTTGGCAACAATGTCATGCATGTGTTGATAAGAAATAATCAGAAATAATATGATCTCTTGTTGTGCCAATTTTGGATGAAATCCATTTGTTAGTATAGAAGTTACATGTATTTTAAAATTGGACCTATCAGCAGGCTTAGAATAATGTTTGCAACACTGACGTATGTTAGTTACTCCAAATTTATCTAGAATTTCCGGTACTATGCGTGTATAAAGTCTAGAGCTGTTGGTTTGCATGATGATAATGATGTTCACGTGCCATCAAGTCGCGTCGACTCCTAGCGACTGCATGGATGGACTGTCTCCATATGATTCGTTCTTCAACCTATACTTCAGATCCTTCACTGACATATTCATGTTGGATTTGATGGAGTCGATCCATCTCAATGCTGGCCACCCTCGTCTCCGAGACCCTTCCATCTTTCCAAGAATAACTGTCTTTTCCAACGTGTCAGAACGCCTCATAATGTGTCCAAAATATGACAGCGGTAATCGTGTTATCAGTGCTTCAAGAGACAGATCTGGTTTGAATTTTTGAATCACTCATACATTTGTCTTCTTGGCTGTCCAAGGAATACGCAGTATCCTTCTCCAACACCAGAGCTCAAAAGCAGCAATATACTTCCTATCTCGTTTCCTTATGGTCCAGCTTTCGCAACCATATGTAGTGCCTTAAACATTCTAATTTTAGTAGGCAAAGAAACATCGGAACATTTTAAGATCTTATACAGGCCTTTAAAAGCTGGCTTGCATACTTTCTGATAAATTGATAGTAGGATGAAAAAAATAGAGACAGCATTTATTAACAGATGGAACATTTGGTTTCTCTTGAAAAATACGCACAGTCATATCTGTTATGGTACACATAGCACATTCGAAGTTTGGTTGAAATCCAATTGATAGTGTAGAAATTATATGCCTTTAAAAATTGGACCTATCAGCAGGCTTAGAATCATTTTGGCAACACTGTAAGCTATGGCCTCCTGGAAATTAAACTAAAATGTTATGATCTATATGTGTGTCAATTTTGGGATAGCTCCCACGCATATCTTCCAAGATATACAACATGGAGCTCAAATTTCAATTGCGGTTCTTCAGCAGCACTGACATCATTTTCAAATATAGCCTTGAGATATTCAGGTATTATATTTACTCACACCAAATTTGGTTTCGATTGCTGCATCCGTTTAGGAGTTGATAGGGGGGGGGGGGTATACACACACACAGACCGACAGACAGAAGGACAGACAGACGGACAGATGGACAGACAGACAGACAGACACACTTTTACCCGGATCGATCTCAGAAGTCTACTATATCCCCATTTTCGAATAATGCGAACAGTAGGCTAAAAATGGATAAAAATAGTTTTGATATTAATTTAGGAAATTTAAAACCTTGCTTCCAATAGAAATATGTGTGTGTTTGCTAGGAATTGTATATAATTATTGATGTACATGATCTATGGAAGGCTCGGTTATACATGTGTTATTATTTTGACTCCATACGCTATATGTTTTCCCTAAATGCATATTCGATCACGTGCGAAATAATTCCTCAAGGCAGATTTCCGCCAAAATTGCGATTGGAAATGTTCTTTCCGTTTAAAAGTGGTGTTAAATTTCTGTACTCATTACGCACACGTGTTCAATTTACATAATATAACATCTGAGAGGATAAAAACCAATCTGGCGCCGTGCGTCTGTTTGTGAGATATTTATGTTATGGAGGCGTGGGTTTAATATGCAGGCAGGACGTCCAGTGCAGTCGGTCTCTCCCGCAAAAAGGAACGGAATATTCCATGACACTCAGTCACCACATGCTCTCTTCAATTTGTCCAAATCTCCTCCAATTGAAAATTACCCCACAGTTAGGTCTAGCGGCTGAAGTAAAATAAAAGAATCAGCAAGTGTCGCCCATTCGAAACATCTGTTTGTAAATGTTCACCATCGCTGTTTTCCTCTCATGGGGCATTCGCCACTAGAATTGAGAACTGGATATCAGCTGCAGATCACGCGCTACCTAATGTCTCACTAGAACGCGTGGGTTCAAATCCCACCACAGTTTTTGTGGTTTCCCATTTTCACACCAGGCAAATGCCGGGATGGTTCTTTCCAAAATCCCTTCCTAACACGCAATGAAAATAAAATAAATGTTCATTGTGCTTCTAACAGGCATATGCCTGATAAAGAGAAACACACATGCTGCCTACATTTTGTTACAAAATTCTATCAAATTTCAATATAATAATAATAATAATAATAATAATAATAATAATAATAATAATAATAATAATATCGTATGGCCTCGGGTGCCGGGTGCAAGCTTTGTTATTTGACACCCAGAGGGTAGCTTGCATACTGATTTTAGTTGTTCCTTGACGCACTATGAAAGTCAAGGAGGTTAGATATCTAAGCTCCTTGAACACTATAGCGCTTTCTAGTAGAGAAATGAGGAACTTTGTGTTGGCGGAAACTCCCGAGATTAATTTTGCCATTATGAACACGGCCTACTGAATGCCAACATCGTATGACATGCGTGACGTATTTTTGCCGCCTTTCAAAAATCACTTACCACGGCCAGGAGCGAACCTGCAAGCTTGGGGTTAGTAGACCATCACGTTGACCACTCACTCACCGTGTCAAGCTAAATTTCAATATAATTGACAGGCATAATATTGAGATAGTAATCTAAATTAATTATACAACTAAATACGAAAATAGAATAATTCTGTGCACGAGATTGGTAGGTGGAATGTGCGAGTTCACAGCAGACAGAAACAAAGGAACTATAATGTGTAACTGAATAAGTCGAGGTTGTTTGCTATTGAATGTTCATTGTATAATTGAATAGCACTTATTTTTGAGGAATGTTTATGCTGTTCAGTTCTAGTTCTTGGGCGGTAAAATGTAAAAAACTTAGGTCGAGTTGAGGGAGGAGGGACACGTAAATTAAACTGTGATATCAAATACGGTCTATATAAACGTTTATTCAATACTTTGAAGACAAAAACAAGAATTTCAATTTTTCGTCTGTTAGGCAGAGATTTATAATTGAAGTAACTTAGAAGATTTCCATAGCTATCATTTTTCGGATAAATACGCGCGATTTTATACTGCAGATATCTTAGGAATTTATTCTGAACCATTTCAATTTCACTAATGTGGTTCAAGTACCAGGGATTCCGGATGCTGGATGTATATTCTAATCTGCTTCAAACAAAATAATTGAACAATAATTATATACTTTCGGGGTTGACAAAATCCTTTAGAATTTCTTCTTTTCTTATTTTTAGCCTATTTTCAATTTTGAAAAAATAGGCTTATGAGATAACCTTTTGTCCGTGTGTGTGTGCGTGTGTGTGTGTGATTCGTGTGTGTGTGTGTCCCTAATAAAATCTAAACGGCTGGAGCGATTTCAATGAAACTCGGAAAGTTCATAGCACTATTCCCGGCGACCTCAACCGTGCCCTTCAAATTTCGTTACGACTCACCAATCCAACATGGCGGCTGTGAGAAATATTTCACCAGCATTCAATATCTCCGAAACTATTACAGATATTACCCTGACATTTTCTATGGTGATAGAGGGAACTACTATAAGTTCACTTATGTGACGTTTGAAAACCTGGTAACTACAAAACTAACATGGCGGCCAAGCGAATTTGCGACATTTAAATAGACGTTTCTCGCGATTTGACCAACCAAACGCAATGAAACTTGGTACAGTATATGTTTATATACATTGTAATGTACCGACATCTAACTTCGTTCAATTGTTTACGTAAT
The DNA here is from genome assembly GCA_946902985.2 of Meconema thalassinum. Classification (NCBI taxonomy): domain Eukaryota; kingdom Metazoa; phylum Arthropoda; class Insecta; order Orthoptera; family Tettigoniidae; genus Meconema; species Meconema thalassinum. The sequence continues at coordinate 298,348,274 of OX336396.1, read as the reverse complement.
CACAAGATGGCGGATGTGCGAAATATTTCACCGGCATTCTATATCTCTGAAACTATTAGCGGTAAAACCCTGAAATTTTGTACGGAGATAAAGAACACTACTGGAAGTCCATCTATAAGACTTTCAAAAACCGGTTAACTACAAAACGAACATGGTGGCCAAGCGAATTTGAAAATTTTAAATAGACCTTTCTCGCGATTTAATGTTCCAAGCGCACTGAAACCTGGCACAGAAAATATTTATACACATTGTAATCCACTGGTATCTAATTTAGTTCAATTGTTTACATAACCTCAAGATGGCGGCAGTGCGAATTTTAAAATTAGGATTTTATTTATTGTGATGTAGTCATGCGATCGAAGTGAAAGTTTGAATAATGAACCTACGCAATAATTTTCCTTTAATGGTACATGACTCTATGGCCTATACAATTAACAATCCAACATGGCGACCATCCGAAATATTTAGACGGCTCTGAATATCTACGAATCTATTTTAGCAATCAAACTGCATTTTTAGCCTACTTTTGATTTTTGCAAAAAATGAAAGTAGACTTATGAGATCACTACAGGGCGAAAAAAGTGTGTCTGCCTGTGTGTGTGTGAATGTGTGTGAGTCTGTGTGTGTGTGTGTGTGTGTGAGTGTGTGTACTCTGAATGTCTGTCCCCCCCTATCAATTCGAACACGGTGAAACCGAATTGAACGAAATTTGGTACAGAGGTAGCATTAGCAAAGGGCACCTCAGTGTCATACTTTATATCGCCGCCATCTTTACCAAAACAGAATGGCGGCCACTCAAACGTTCAAAACGTAAAATCAAATTACAGTTAAACTAATCATCCGATCTCTACCAAATTTGGTGACAACATACCTTTATATAGGACGCGTGTTTCTTCCAACATTCAAGGTCATCGGCCGTACCATTTCAGGATGGCGGCCGTGTGAATTATTCAACCATTTTAATCAATGGCTTAAGACCCACCAATTCCGATTATCGAGCCTAGGGTGGTTTAAGCTATCCTGAAGGTCGTGATCCGTTATTTATTATAATTTAATATTATAATATTATACTGTATGAGTGGCTTAAAAGAGCTGAGCTGTCTGTGTCACACGACAAGATGGCAGCTGTCCTCATGTGCCTGTCTTATATTTCAATAGTTTTAGTATGTTGTATGTGATATACCCTACTGATACAATAATATAAACTTTGTATGAAATTATCTTTAATGAAGATGTACTGCTGTGAAGAAATCGTTTATTTAAAGTCATTATTTGCCAACAGGTTGTATCTAATGTCAGTTAAGAACACCATGTTGTTAAGGGTAGGATTAGCTCTGGGCTAGCGTGTTAGTCTATCACGCAGTCGACTGGGGATCGAGTTCTGCTGCAGTTAACTTTTTTTTTCTTGAATTCTTTTACAAATGATGTGCACGAGCTCTTTCCACAGATACTGAATAAGATGTCATTTAGCTCAAAGGAGAGGCTAATGTATACACTCGTTTATTAGTAAAATCACAGCCCCAGCATCGCAAATAAACAGAAGACATTAGGAAAAGGAGAATAGAAGAACTAGATACACGTTGTCATTAACCACAGCCTTCTTAATGCCTCTGTACGGTGCTGTGCTCTTGTGGGTAATGTGGGTAATATTGTTCCAAACTTACCGCTGTGTAAATACCTGGCCTCCTGAAGTATGGCAATTTTGTAATACTGGTAGTTCAACTATTAGCCACGATCGCGCTCCGATTACCTTTAAACACTGCCAGCTGGATCGCCTCCCTCTTGGCTACTTTAAACTGTCTACTCATTCAACACTCTTAGGCCACTGCCATCGTAGTACATTACGATGGCAGTGCATAGGCGTACAACATAAAGATTATTCACTGATAGGTCGCAGCACCAACCTACTGTGATCGGTGTGGATTTTTAAAGGGGAAGATACCCAAAACGGAAGATTCTTAACTTAGCAGGCTGGCTTAATATAGAGATTAACGGACGTGAATGCATTACAATAAGTTAGTAGTTTTATTATTCAATCATCATAGAGTATACAATATTGATTTTGACACTTACTGGCTAATTATCAACATAAAAGAAAACAAACAATACATTGTGGTGGAGGTGATTGTGTTAGGGATGAGGACAAAGAGTCATAAATATACCCATACATTTAGGAGAAAGTAGGCTATATGTTCTTTGCTGAACATCTTGTTTAATGTTCATAGGGGCTATGAACTTAAGTTCGCCTATAGGACTTTAAATAACCTGGTGATCACAAATCCAACATGGCGGTGACGCGAATTATAAATATTCACATGGACGTTTCTCGCAATTTAACCATCCGCGTGCAGTGAAACTTGGTACAGTAAATCCTTATACGAATGTTAATCCACTGGCATCTAATATATTTCAATTGTTTCCATAACCTCAAGATGGCAGCTGTGAAAAATTTTAAAATCTCCTTGTTTTTTTCTTGTGTCCTAACTATGCGATTGAAGTTTGAATACTACACGTTCACAATAATCTGCATGTAACAGTACATAACTCTAGGACCTACATATATAAAATCCAACATGGCGACCATCCGAAATATTTAGTCGGTTCTCAATATCTACGAATCTATTACAGCAATCAAACTGAAATTGTGTATGTTGATAGTGGCAATTAACATAAGCAGGATATATGAAAATAGGCTGTATAGTTCTTCACGGAACTACTTGTTATTATCGAATTTGGCCAACTATGGACCGCAAGGTACTCAGGAATTATTGGCTTTCTTTCTCTTCTCTTCTGTTCTCTTCTCTTCTCTTCTCTTTTCTTCTCTTCTCTTCTCTTCTTATAAAGCCCAACATTTTATAAGCACTAGCTACCATTTCATGAATGTGCAATGAAAATGTTAGCTTTGAATCAACGTGGACTCCAAAATCTTTGTTAGAATTAATTGTTAATAGTGGGATACGCATCCAATATCCGGAAACACAAACATCCTCTGGAAATTGTTACTAGTGAATTTCATAACTGAGCATTACTTTATGTTAAGGTTCAAGCGACTTAATTTACTCCGGGATGTCACATTATTGAGATCTTCTTGTAGTAATTGACAGTCTGAATATTTCTAAAAATTTTGACATCGTCCGCGAAAAACAAAACGTGTGAATATTTAATACACCTTGTATATTTTGTAGTATACTACTCCTGTATCTCTATCGTGCGTTGTCTTCAGTATTACATTCACTAAATTCCTCGTTTGATATCTTATGTCTATTATTATTATTACTAGCAACCGGGAACAGATGAGAATGCATTACCTGATAAGCTCTTCTATACGATGTCAATGAACTACGATCTATATCCGTTTTACGTCTCGGCATGATGGGTTGAAATCACTGACTGGATTATTATCTATATTTTCATGGAGATTCATGTGCAACAAATTTTTGTCAGACGAAATTTAAGAATGGCGAGGTGCATGAAACACAAATCCCCCTTCCGTCCAATCTAAAACACTTATAGTGGACGATATATTGAATATAGAGATGTGCTCTCGGGTACGTTCTTGTAGAACTTTTCATGCTGAACAATTCTTGCACTCATTGTATATTGATATTTTTAACGGTTTGCCCAGCGTAAGCTTAAAAAGCGCACGGACGCCAGGATTTCTTTTCGACTTTTTTTTTCGAAATCGTTACTGCTTAGATTCCTTTGATCATAAATAAATTATTTTCTACGGAAACATTCCTCGAGGTATCCTTTACAGAATGGTGAAAACCGCATCAAAATCCATTCAGTGGTTCTCGAGATTACCCGTGACATCCAAGAATCGGGGACTTAGTTTTATACTAAGTAGAGATTATACGCCAATCAGTATAATTTAATATAATATAATCCCCCTTCCTTCCAATCTTATATTGACTGTGAATTTTGCGGAACGAAAAGTTCACAGGCGAAATGAGAGTTGCACATCCAGGGAATGGCGAGGTGAATGGAACTCAAATCCCCCTTCCGTCCATTCTTAACTTGACTGTGTTTCACATGCGAAATGAAGAAAACCCGAGCTGCACTTCCAGGGAAAATCCAAACACAACCACCCTTCTCTGAAGGTCGACGGTTTGCTGCTGGCTGTATCTGGGGTAATAGGTTCACCCGCTTGTTAGGCTGTAACAGGGAGACTCTCCCTTAGCGAGCTCGTAATATATCGCCTCAGAAGTTGAATGGACATGGTTGGAAGAAATTAAAACGTAAAACACTTATAGTGGGCGATGTATTGAAGATAGACATATGTTCTCGCGGACTTTTTTGTAAAACTTTTCATGCTGAACAATTCTTACACTCATAGTATTTAGATTTTTTTTACGGTTTGCCCAGCGTAAGCTTACAAAGCCCTCGGACGCCAGTTTTTCTTTTCGACTTTTCCACTGAAATCGTTACTGCTCCGCATCCTTTGATCATAAATATATTATTTTCTACAGAAATCATCCTTCAGATATCCTTTACAGAGTGGTGAAAACCGCATCAAAATCCATCCAGTGGTTCTCGAGTTTACCCGTAACATTCAAAAATCGGGGACTTGGTTTTATACTAAGTAGAGATTATTAATACTAACCCCTGGCACTACAGGCCATGAAGGCCTAGGCCGACCAAGCGACCGCTGTCCAGCCAATTGGCCTGCAGATATTGGGGTGACACCAGATCAGCGCATCGGGTCCCCTCGGCCGTTAATCTTGGTTTTCGTGATAGGGGCGCTGCTTCAGTGTCAGCCAGCTGCTCTATTGTCCTCACGAGGCTGAGCGCACCCCTTTCCAGCCCTCACGTCAGTATCTGAAATCCCAGACGGAGCCGGGAATCGAACCCGGGGCCTCCGGGTGAGAGGGAGGCGCGCTAGCCCAACACCACGGGTCCTGCATTATTATTATTATTATTAATAATAATAATAATAATAATAATAAGTCCTGTCTCCTCGTTGCGTGTTTGCTAGCATTCTTGACTCTAACCACAGAGGCCCGGGTTCAATTTTCGGCTCAGACAAGAAAATAAATTCTAGTCTGAGCGCTCAGCATAGCGAGTCAAAATTAACAAGAGGCGGGTTTGATTTCTACTTCAGCCACCCTGCCAGTGGTTTTCCGCAGTTTCCCCACTTCATCTCCAGGAAAATTCTAGAATGGTTCCTAACTTAATGCCTCGTGAAGCAAACCTGAGAATAGCCCTGGAACGGGGTCTACTCAGCCTCGGGTTGCCAAAATGAGTAGAGGGGGTTCGATTCCCACCTTAGCCATCCTCGAAGTAGTTTTCCGTGGATTCCCACTGCGTCTTCGGGCAAATGCCGGGATGGTATCTACTGTAAGGCCACGGCCGCCTCCTTCCCGCTTCCTTGCCTATCTATGCCAATCTTCCCCTCCCTTCTCATCCCTCATAAGGCCCCTGTTCGCTTTGCAGGTGAGGCCGCCTGGGCGAGGTGCTGATCACACTTCCTCAGTTGTATCCACTCCGACCAGATGTTCCAGCTCTAGGACACTGCCCGTAGAGGCGGTAGTAGAGTGTTCCCTCGCTGAGTCCGTGGGAAAAACCACCTTGGAGGGTAAACTCGATTTTAAAGAAAAGATAAAGCATACCTCTAGTAGTTTATCTATGTGACTTTCATAAATCTGTTAACTACAAAACGAATATGGCGGCCAAGTGAACTTGAAACATTTAAATAGACTTTTCTCGCCATTTAACCATCCGAGTGCAGTGAAACTTGGTACAGAAAATGTTAATACACATTGTAATGCACTGACATCTAATTTTGTTCAATTGTTTATATTAGCTCAAGATGGGGGCTGTGCGAACTTTTCAAATTAAGTTTTCAATTCTTGCGAGCTTATCATGCGATCGAAGTAACAGTTTGAATAATGAACCTACCCAATTATCTTCTTGTAATGGTACATAACTCTATGGCCTACATATAAAACAATCCAGCATGGCGACTATCGGAAATATTTAGATGGCTCTCAATATCTACGAATCTATTACAGCAATCAAACTAAAATTGTATATGTTGATAGAGGCGTTTTCTAAGAAGATACAAGGGCTGTTTTGTTTTTCAAGTTCCCATGGACGGTATAAAAATAACAGATTGACATTACCAAACTGATTTTACTACTAAATGTTTGCTTGTTTTATCCTTATGTCTCAACATAATCGCCAAAACGATTGAAACATTTGTCGTATCGTTACACCAACATTCCAATGCCCTCAGCAAAACGTTCTGCCACTACTGTGGTGGGTAGGTCTGGACAGTCTCCTGAAGGTTTTCCTTTTTGGCGAGGCGTTGCCGCCCAACCATACCTTCAATTCTCCGAGAAGGTGAAAATTATTCGCGACCGCACTGTGCCAACGTTACGATAGACTTTTTTAAAGAATTCAAGTGTGAACCAGCACTGAATGATTTTCACATTTTCACCTGAATGGCGGAAGAATTTTTTGCCGAAGGCTTTGGAAAGCTGGTGTAACGATACGACAAATGTTTCAATCGTTTTGGTGATTATGTTGAGACATAAGAAAAATCAAGCGAACATTTAGTAGTAAAATCAGTTTGGTATGCCAATCTGTTATTTTATATCGTCCATCGGAACTTGAAAAACAAACGGTCCTCGTATATCAAGAGGGAGTTTATTTGGGCTTATGCATGTAATCCTTCATATTGTTAAATAAATTAATTAATAAATAAATAAATAAATATATCCACCGGGTGAAGCCGGTTACCGCCGCTAGTAGTGCGAATGAGAACAGAGTGTTCTTGAAGAAGGCATACGGAGGATATGGCGTGTTCCAGAGCATTTCCCAGCCCATAAATGTTAAGAGGAGGAGAAATAAAATTACATGGCATATGCCATCGCCTCATTTAGCTGAGACTTATTGGGAATGATGGCTGCTCGACGTGTGACGTCATTATACTTGCCACACCCTTGGCCTCCTTGTGCTGTCTTGTGTCAAAATGAAAAATCGTCGACAGTTGCTGTTACTTTGTCTGCTGTAAAATCCTGTCGAACGAGGTCGTTAAGGGATAGAAGGGTTAAATTATTGATCTGTGGCCCCACGTGTGCAATTCCTATCATGTACAACGAGTTTTATCCTCTCGCATCTCAAGGATGGGCTTTGCTAAACTTGGCGAAAATCAATAAATGTGACACAAAAGTAATTACCTTACAGACAAGTCAAGCCATCGGACAGGGTACTTGAATTCTCAAATTATGCAACGAGCCTATATTGGCAATAATTAAGAGACGACTTTGTTTATAAAATGAGCGAAGCGAGTTTTATAATCTTCATACGAGTGTCATAATTACCATTATAGGCGAGTTGCGTACGACTGTCTATGCTCGACGATAATTATAACTATTTTATGTTCGGACATAAATATTCATAAATATCTGTCGAGATTACGCCAGTTTTATGTACTGAACAGTGCGCATGGGACGCAGACTATGCCATGGCCTCCTCGAATACCCCACTATGACACTAGATTGATAATAATAATAATAATAATAATAACAATAATAATAATAATAATAATAATAATAATGTTAATGGTTTTACGTCCCTTTTAACTATTCCGGCTTTTAGAGACTCTAGGGTGCCAGAATTTTGCCCCTAGGGGATCTTTATCTTGCCTGTAGATCTACAGACACGGCTCCCTCACATTTGCACACACTCAAATGCCAACTGGCTGCGGCAGGATTCGATGCTGCAACCTTGGGCTTAGGAAGTGAGAACGTTACCCCTGAGCCACGCAGCCAGCCATATGACACTAGAAGCCACGCAGAGAAATTTAAAATAGGAGGCCGTGGAAGTCAGCGCAGGTGCGATGCTATCCTTACCTAATTGGTCACATAACTGTTTCTTGAGCTCTGATTGGTGGGAGAAACTGTATCATAATGAAAACTTGTACTATAATGAACCTCATTATAGTGCAGTTTTCTGACATATATTTACATTTCGCCAGGGTCGAACATAACTATTAATTTAAAATTTTACCTAATCAATAGGTAAATACATGATAATCCGCCTTGAAGTCAATAATGTATTGAAACTAATTATAATTATGGAACTCAATGAGGTGAGGAGGAATCTCTCAGCTTCACATTTGCTCTCTCACATTTCCCCCCTCGCTGTCCAACATTGCGCTGTATAAAAACAGAGCTCTGCTATTCGTTTTAATCCATATTTGATTGAGATAATTAATTTACAATTCAGTCAACATGCTGCAAAGTGATTTTCTCAGTTCCGCACAGTTACAATATCGGAGGTCTATTTCCGTGCGAATTAATAAAGTAATGTTTGCTGACGAGGTCAGGCGCACAGCAATCCAAACCCATCGTTGACGGAATCAGTCACTACCTCCAGATAAACAAAAATAACTTCTTGCGTGACCTAAACGGTTTTTATATCCCCCACCCGCTGACAGCACCGTGGTGTTGGAGTTGCGCACCTGCTCTCAACGAGGAATCCAGGGTTCGACTCCCAACTCTGTCAGGGATTCCTGAAACTGACGGGAAGGCTGGAACGGGACGCACTCAGCCTCGTAAGGGCAATTGAGTAGCTGTATTGCAGTGAGTTAGCACCCCGGTCACGGAGACCAAGATAAAAGGCCGAGGGGCACGACGTACTGACCACGCTTCACCCCGCAACCTGCAGGCCAAATGGCTGGGCAGCGGTCACTTGGTAGGCCACGGGGTATGGACCTTGGTGTGCAGCAAATTATAACGTAAAATATTGAAACGTACACAGAAATTCTGTGCAACATGCCCGAGTCTCAATCAATGGATATACACGCAAAAGTTGTTCATATTGCCATGGAGCACGTTGGGGATGAAAGTTAGGACGGACTTATTTCTTAAGCTGTACCCACGCCTGCTCTACACAATAGAGATCGGAAGCATAGGCAGACATAACATTCTGTGAATACCATTCTCCCGAAGAAAGGTTTTAACAATGTCAGCTCTGTGTGGGCGAGCGTTATCGTCCACAAAAGTGGACAAAAGTCCATGAAATTGTCACATAACATTTCACTACAGGTGTCATAATAATAATAATAATAATAATAATAATAATAATAATAATAATAAAAAATAATTATACGAGCCTTACAGTAGTCGCATATGATGTGTAACATGTGACATGTTATCCTACTATGTGTGTCCTGGGAGCGCAGATCCCTTGTTAACAGTGAACTCTGTTGGTCATTGAAATTACTTGTAAAACTCCAGTGCCAAATCCTGACCGTAATGAATCATAATAATTGTTATTTGCCGTGGCGGAAGCAATCCATGCCTACTAGATTCGAGCTGCGCTCTATACCGGCCAGGTAGTGAACCCATGCCAGCGATGTTATTGAAAATGGCCTCGTTTTGCCGATCAGCGCACTGCCATGTATAGGCGAGATTAAAAATTATGTGTGTGGAAGGTAAATATTAAATGTGTTTCTCCCAGTGATATGTTTAGACCAACGAAGTTTCAATTATTGTTAGTAGTCGGAGTTAATACACTGAATTCCTACGTTGTTTGGAGTGTTTGTTGATGCGATATAGATTCCCCATAGCCACATGGCCTACAGTACGTCGTTGTACCGATCTCCGCCACCACGCGCGCTTATTGTTTCCGTCCCATGCACTTCCGTCCCTTTTCCAAAATCATTCCCACAAAAATGTCCAGCTACCGAGTGGAAAGATGTTACACATCAATAAGCTATCACTCGTTTTCGAGTAAGATTGTCTTCTAAAGGTGAGTTCTTAGATGACTGTATAGCCCAATCCTGGAAACACAAACTCTCCAACAGCCACTGGCCCTTGAGGGTTGATCCTCCTGTAAACCTCACGCTCTTTCCTCGCATTAGTCTCATGTCTTCGCCGTTGTTGTTCGAAACATAGTGGACCTTGGTGGACGATGCGACACCATACCTGACGATTTGATGCCATAATCTCCCATTTTTATCCGTGTCGATTTGACATTTGGTTGAATTCTATTTTAGGTCGTATTTGAAGCGTTTCCGATGGCCTCCTTGTTTCTCTGTCCAATCTGCAGCTGGCAGTACAGTAGTCTCTCGCAAACCCGGCTCTCCGGATTTCTCAGACACCCTGACAGGAATAAACAAGTAGTTCCGTGAAGAACTATACAGCCTATTTTCATATATCCTGCTAATGTTAATTGCCTCTATCAACATACAAAATTTCAGTTTAATTGCTGTAACAGATTCGTAGATATTGAGAACCGTCAAAATATTTCAGATGGTCGCCAGGTTGGATTTTTATTTTTGTACTATTACATTAAGATAATTGTGTACGTGTGGTATTCAAACTTCAATCGCATGATTAGAACACAAGAAGTAAAAACGAGATTTTAAAATTACGCACAGCAGCCATCTTGTGATTATGCAAACAATTGAATTAAATTAGATGCCAGTGGATCAACATTTGTATAAGCATTTAACGTGCAACGTTTCACGGTACTCGGATAGTTAATTCGCGAGAAACGTCCATTTAAATATTTATACTTCGCGTCGCCGCCATGTTGGATTTGTGCTCACCAGGTTACTGAAAGGCCTTTAGGTGAACATATTTCATAGTCTCTATGAAAATAAAAGAAATCAGTTTGGTTGCTGTAAAAGATTCATAGATATTGAGAACTGTCTAAATATTTCGGAAGCTCGCCATTTAGGATTGTTATATGTATAGGCCATAGAGTTATGCACCATTCAAGGACAATTATTGCGTAGGTTCATTATTCAAATTTTCACCTCGATCGCATGATTACGACACAATAACTAAAAACTTAATTTTAAAATTTCGCACAGCCGCCCTCTTGAGGTTATGTAAACAATTGAATTAAATTAGATGGCAGTGCATTACAATCTGCAAAATCATTTACTGTACCTCATTTCACTGCGCTCAGAGAATTAAATCACGAGAAAAGTCTATTAAAACATTTCAAATTCGCCTGGTCGCCATGTTCGTTTTGTACTTTACAGGTATATAAAATATACATAGGTAAACTTGTATCAGTACCATTTATCACCGTACAAAATTGCAGGGTGATATCTGTAATAGTTTCGGAGATATAGAATGTCAGTGAAATATTTCGCACAGCCGCCATTTTGAGGTTATGTAAACAATTGAACCAAATTTGACTCCAGTGCATTACAATGTGTATAAACATTTGCTGTACCAAGTTTCATTACGTTTGGATAGTTAAATCGCGAGAAAAGTCTATTTAAATGTCTCAACTTCGCTTGACCGCCATGTTGGTTTTGTAGTCACCAGGGTTTTTGAAAGTCTCATAGGTGAACTTCTAGTAGTGCCCTTTATCACGGTACACAATTTCAGGGCGATATCGGTACTAGCTTCGGAGATATTGAATGCTAGTGAAATATTTCGCACAACCGCCATGTTGGATTGATGAGACGTAACAAAATTTGAAGGGTACGGTCGAGGTCGCCGGGAATAGTGCTATGAACTTACCGAGTTTCATTGAAATCGCTCCAGCCGTTTAGATTTTATTAGGGGGGGGGGACTCACACACACATCACACACACACACACACACACACACACGCGCACACACACACGGACAAAAGGTGATCTCATAAGCCTATTTTTTTCAAAATTGAAAATAGGCTAAAAATCATGATTTTTGTTTGTTTTTGTGTTTCCACACAGAACGTTATTAGGTTTTCTTTCTTCTTCTCCATCAATGGAATTATCGACAGTTAAATACGACGCGAAACAAGTTGACCTACAGTGCATAGTAAGAACAGTAACGACGACCAGATAAATACAGGTACAGTACTGTAAATGCACAAACTGTAAGAAGTAAACAAACAGTTCTCGCGCAGGGCGTCGTATTTATTTGATTGCGCATTGTCCGCAATTCTGTTTCTTCGCCTTCTTCGTGACTAGGCTTCAAGAAACAGGTTTTAAAGCGAAAAGCAAAAGAACATTACTTACTTTTTTGCAAAAAGTAAATGGTAATTTTCATTAATTGAAAAAAAAACTATTTGTCTACGGGAATTGTTTTGTACATATTCAAGTACTGTAATTGTAGTGGCTTAATCAGTTTCAAACTAGTGTTTCTGTTAAAAACAAATAAATGTACTCAATTGCATTACTTTTAAAACAAAGCAAACAGCTTATTGCGTATTTTTAACGCATTTCCCGATAACCTGGCATTTTCGCGAACTCAGCCACCCTTCGTTCCACATTAGGCCGAGTTTGCGAGACTCGACTGCATGTGATTTGTTTTGGGAGACGTCGTTGAGGCATGCGAACAACATGTCCTGCCCATCGAAGCTGATGTTTTAATATTATAGCCTCAATGCTGGTAGTATTCGCTTCCTCCAGGACACTGATATTGGTGCGTCGGTCCTGCCACAACTCCAAGAATTCTCCTGATGCATCGATGTAACGTGTGGCTGACATACGCTCTGGGATGTACACAAGAGGGGTTCGGCGACCATACATGACTCCACCCTAAAACATTGCACCACACCCTCCCTGTTGGTATCGGCCGTGCATGCGTTCACCGGTCGTCTCCACACTTGCTCATTGACACAGGCGAGTGTACACAGCCAATATACACGTACGCAAGAACGACTTATGGGTTTGAGACCACTACGACTCTTCGCCAGCAATATCCATAACTATTTAATAATTTCAAATGATCTTGTAGACTTCGTCGTTATGCTTGGGTCCAACGTTATGCCTTACGGAGACGGAGACGGAAGTGAGGTCATGCTGCCGCGCGGGATGTGACGTCATGCAGCCACGCAGGAAGCGAGTGTGTGACGTCATGCAGCCATGCTTGAAGCAGAAGCTAATGGTTATTGGAGTCTGTTGAAAGAGTCCTGAGGCGTCGAGCGACCTGGGGCTTTCAGCGAAGCGAACACAAGGATACAATATGACTTCTAAAGAGATATACAAGATGCCATATAGGAATACAGGGGCCTCCTAAAGAGGTGTGCAGGATGTCAGAGCAAAATACAGTACAAGATGCCAGATAACAATACAGGGCGACTCCTAAAGAGGTGTACAAAATGGCAGATAAGAATACAGGGTGACTCCTAAAGAGGTGCACAAGATGTCAGACAAGAATACAGGGTGCCTCCAAAAGAGTTGTGCAGGATGTCAGATCAAAATACAGTACAAGATGCCAGACAAGAATACAGGGTGACTCCTAAAGAGGTGTTCAAGATGTCACAAAAGAATACAGGGTGACTTCTAAAGAGGTATACAAGATGCCAGATAAGAATACAGGGTGTCTCCTAAAGAGGTTTTCAGGATGTCAGAGCAAAATACAGGGTGACACTTAACGAGGTGTACAGTATGTTAGATTCAATCAAATACAGGGTGACCCTTAAAGAGGTTTGCAAGATATCAGATTCAAATAATGGGTGACCCTTAAAGATTTGTAAAAGATGTCAGACTCAAATACAGGGTGACACTTAAAGAGGTGCCCGCGCGGGAAGCCTGAGTTAATGGGTGATGGAGTTTGTTGAAAGAGTCATGAGGCTTCGAGCGAAGCGAGAAATCCTCCTGAGCCTTTTTAACATGTGTAGCATTTGTAGCATGCATCATTTGAAATGATATAACGTCTATTCTTTCAGACTGACTGTATTTTGTTGTTGTTGTGTGCACTTACGGTCACACTCCGAATTTACAATGAGGTCCTGCTAGTTAGAAGATTCTGGGTACGAATTCTGGTGCTGGTATCGGCCATACTGACTATTGTTTCTATAGGCACACTGGTTTTTCATAACGTCAGTCTAAAAGTGGTTCCGCGTAAGTCAAGTTTTGGCCATATTGAGAATTGCTTGTTAAAATTTGTGGCAAAGATAGCTGTACCTTCCTAGAGTAACCTCGTAAGTCTTCAACAATAAATATTTATTTTTGTGACATATGAGGTTACTGACTTGACTTAGGCCTATGTCCTTTAAGCTCCTCCAAAGAGCAGAGGGCTTCCACAAGAGCTTTCAAGAGAACTCTGTTGCGTGAGATCCGTCCGGTTTGCTCTTGTTTCAGTTTCAGTAATAAGTGAATTTAAAGGGTGCAGGTTATTAGCCTACAGCCCCCAAGCCTGATGATGGGGCTGCCACCTTGGGCATCACACTTGAGGGTATTTCGGTGGTCAATACTCTTGTTATTCCCTGAGACGAGAATTATATCCTCCCTCCGGGTTGCAGCTCCTTGCCTCCTTCTTTCTCAACACGGGCTTTGGACCGGCAATGGCGGAGTTACGAGGTTACTGTACGAAGTTAAACTATTTTTACCACACATTTTAATAATAAATTCGCAATATGGCCAAAACTTGACTTACGAGGTACCAATTTTAGACTAAGCCGGACCCGTGGTGTTGGAGTAGCGCGCCTGTCTCTCACCCGGAGGCCCCAGGTTCGATTCCCGGCTCCGTCTGGGATTTTAGAAACTAACGTAAGGGCTGGAACGGGGTGCACTCAGCCTCGTGAGGACAATTGAATAGCTGTCTGACAGTGAGTTCATGCCCTGGTCACGAAAACCAAGATTAACGGCCGAGGGGACCCGATTCGCTGACCACGCGTCACCCCGCAATCTACAGGCCAGATGGCTGGGCAGCGGTCGCTTGGTAGGCCTAGGCCCTTCATGGGCTGTATAGTGCCAGGAGTATTTATTATTACTTTTAGACTAACGATATAATGATTGACGCGACCTGGAGGGTAGCATAGGAACAGCAAGGTAGCACCCAGCAACTGAAACTTGTTTATGTTGAGCAATAATAAGATTTTACTTCACTTCATTGCCTGTTTGCCATCTCTTGCTGAATGCAGTATATTTGCATTTGTCTGTTGGCACAGGCTAGAGTAAACTGTGGCTTTTCACCGAGGTCTCACTCATCAGTCCGGTCTGAACCCCGGCAGCGACCGGTTCGCTGCGCTCTGCTTCGTTGTGAGTTACGTATTCGAGTGTCTAACTTTCAAGTCTTTTCAAGTACAGTCAAAATGGCAACCAACAGTATTAGGAAAAACACCATAAAATGTGCTTTCCTCGACAAGGCCAATAAACCAGGCCCTGCAGAAATACATGAGTGGATTCAGTACACCCTAAAACTCAACGTGGACCAATTAGAAGCCATTCAACTAGACAATCTGGAAGCTGCTGTTTTCATCAAGTTCACCAGCAAACTACTGATGGAGAAGGTCCTCAACAGTACCAACGGAAAATCCCAGGTACGGAAATTTAATGGCTCTATATATGAGGTAATTATAACTTGTGCGGATGTTGACAGCAAACTCATCCGAGTCATGAACCTTCCCATTGAACTGCCGAATGACCGGATAATGTCGTACTTTAGTAAATACGGGAAAGTTCGTGAAATTAGAAACGAACGATGGTCAGCTACCTACCTATTCAATATTTTGAGTGGTATTCGGGCTATGCGGATTGAACTAAAAACTGCAATTCCACCCATTATTTCTATCGATGGCTACAAAGCACAGGTGGTGTATGATGGACAACCTCGATCATGCTTTTATTGTAATGCCACTGATCACTTTAGACAGGAATGCCCAGTGAGGCGCGGTGAAACTGAAAATAAAACCGGGCCTAAGCTTCTCAGTGAAATTGTAGCCAACAAGGACAGTGACATTGTCTCGCCTGCCTTATCGGCACCTTGTTCATCTAACGTCAGTATTTCTGCCGAACAACTTGCCCCACTTGATACGTCAGCTGTAGCACAAGACACAATGGACGTGTCGCCTTCTCACTTCACCGCCTTATCGCCGCAACCATCTGGGCCATTGACCTCCACTAGTAAACAACAACATACTCTCACATCACAACAGGAACTCCACGGGCAGCCAGCGTTGCCAGGTTTGTCTGATACTAGCCAATACACCAATGGCAGTCTAGGTAGGGCGGCCAATTCTCTAGTTCCTAAAACTGACCAGAAACCTGACACTAGCACTGCCAGCCCTGATGCGGTCACAGAAGGCGTGACCTCAGGAGACAATGCTACCAGTATGCCACCCTCAAACCAGTCCATAGTTAGTTGTGAACCACAGACCGCTGGTATACGTTGGTCGGATGAAATAGAAGACGACCCCTCCAGACACATGGATACAGAAGAGACGGGGTCACGGGACCAGGAGATCATGGACAATAAGGAACTAACTCCTAAAGAACAGGCACCTTTGAAAACCTCCTCCAAAGCTAAAACAATCCGGGCGTCAAAAGAGGGAACGCACAAGCCTTATGCGGGTGTCAGGGACCCCCGACTACAAGGCGGGAAGTCGAGTGACAAGCGTTAAAGACCACCCCATCTCCATCTTGTTTATTTCGGTAAAAAAAACATGTCTATCTATCTGACGATGTTGTTGACATACACGATAATGACACTCAATGTAAATTGCATTCAAACTGCTAGTAAACAGTCGCTCTTACGCAACCTTATACGAGACCAAGATGTGGATATTGTTCTGTTGCAAGAAGTGGCTACTGAAGACCTCCTTACCATCTCTGGCTATGATAAAATAGTTAATGTCAATGAGCACAAACGTGGTACAGCTATCTACATTAAGGACCATATACCATATGCGGATCCAGTCCAGTTAGTCAACTCACGCGGAATCAGTATCCGTATTCGAGATCTTTTGATCGTCAATGTATATGCTCCCTCTGGTTCGCAGGCCAGGATACAACGCCGTCTCTTCTATACCACAGATATTCTCCCACTTCTCCATAATCATACCGGCAATATAATCCTCGGTGGGGATTTTAACGCAGTGCTATCGCCCAAAGACCAAAGTGGCCAATTTCAGGGCTGCCCTGCACTATCTGCGTTAATACAAGGGTTACGCTTAAAAGACACATGGGAACTGAAGCCGTCGGGGTCAGCCGGTTACACGTACTTCTACCATAATAGTGCTTCTCGACTGGATAGAATATATGTCAGCGGGGAATTGAAAGAACACGTGAGAGAAACAGATGTATGCCCGGTGGAGTTTTCAAACCATTGTGCGTATCTGTGCAAGATTCGCCAACCAGAACTGGGACCTCGCCGTGGGAGAGGAACATGGAGGTTAAATGATTCTATTCTGACACACTTGGACATGAAAGATAGCTTTGCCACTGAATGGCATAACTGGAAACGCCACATTCAACGGTTTCAAGATACTCTTGAGTGGTGGCTGAAGTATGCGAAACCCAGAGCTGTTTGGTTATTGAAGGCCTACAGTGCCGAGAGAAGACGCCACATCCATCAGACGACAGATTTCTACTATAAATGTTTACGACAGTTATACAATGAAGACCCTACCAACCCTAATACATATCGCCGAATAAAGAAAATCCGAGCGCAGCTCCTCACGCTGCAGCGCAAAGCATTGGAAGGACTCCAACTTCAAGCACAAGATCATCAGCATCTGGCATCAGAGGCACCCTCCGTTTATCATTTTATACGGGCGTGCCGCAAAGGCCGTCAGAAGTACATCAACCGCATTATGACACCTGAGGGACAAATGGTGACTAGTCATACCTTAATCACAGAAACGGTAGAGAACTTCTTTCAGTCCTTGTACACAGACGACGCCCCAGTCCCACTTCACCATCAGCATCCGTTCTTCGATGGTGTACGAGGAAGACTTTTGCACAGAGAACAAGAGTGCTTGACCCAGTACATCACCGCCGAAGAAATATATACCTCCATACGCCACAGTGCGCCAAACAAGAGTCCTGGTCCTGATGGCCTGGGGAGAGCTTTCTACATGACGTTTTGGACCACCATTCGCGATGAACTTACAGCCATAGTGAATGATGCTTGTCGTCCTGGACGAAATATCGACACCCTGAAAGATGGCCTGGTGGTATTAGTCCCAAAAATTACACAACCAACACAGCTCAGGGACTTTCGCCCACTGACGCTTTTAAACTTTGACTACAAGATCTTCACGAAATGTATGAAAACGAGACTTCAGGCCTTTATGGAGGAAGCCACATCTCGCCACCAATCGGGTGGGGTACCAGGCAGGTGCATTGTCAACACTACATGTGCTATTCGCGATGTCATTAGTGAGTCGCTGGTCGTCAATAAGAAGAAACTGTTATTATCACTGGATTTTGACCATGCCTTTGATAGGGTAAACCATAAATACATCCTTGCGACTCTTCAAGCTATTGGCTTCGATATGCGGTTTATTGCCCTCGTGAGCAAAATTCTTCATGGTGGATCTTCAAAAGTGAGTGTAAATGGGTATTTCACACGGCCGCTCCTCATCCATCGTGGAGTCAGGCAAGGGTGTCCGATGTCCATGCTTCTTTATGTTCTATCTCTGGAACCCCTTCTTTGTAATCTCCATACATCTTTCAATGGCACGGAGATCAGTATTTTTGCATATGCGGATGATGTCACCCTTGGGGTGGATCGAACCGTTGACATGCAGCAATTGTTCACGGACCTAGATGAGTACGGGAGATATTCTGGTGCGCGGCTGAACCGACGAAAAACAAAGGCGATGTGGATTGGGAAATTGGACCGCGTCCAAGGGGTTCTCCCGGCGTGGGTAACGATCGCCTCAGAACTCAAAATATTAGGCATATCTTTCTTGAATAGTGTACACCAAATGATTAAAAAGAACTGGGGCGTTGCCCTACATTCTGTGCGTGGTGCCTTGCAACAAGTGCGGTACCGCTCCTTCCTCTTACACCAACGAACAATGTACGTGAATATGTTCAGCTTAAGCAAAATATGGTATCTCAGTCAAATTCTTCCTATGCCAAGAATGGTGGGTACACGTATTATTTCCGCCGTCGGATGGTTTCTTTGGCAAGGAGCTCTATTACGTCTTTCCCGCAGCACATTAACATTGCATAAATCCCAGGGAGGTCTGGGACTCATCGACGTTGAAAAGAAAGCTAGAACCTTATTCCTCAAACGACACCTGCAACTGCTTACAGGCTTCGGGACCGATGAGTCACATAACTTCCTACGGAGATGGTGTAGTCCCTATGACTGCTCGAACCCACCTGCTTATTATGATATCAATCATCATGCACCTCATGTCCGGTATCTGAGAGTTGAACTCAGCTACGTGCCACAAGACGTCATCAGGTCTATCTCAACGAAAAAGCTGTATCGTTCTATCATGGCACAACAGTATGTTGCCCCCAGAATTATGCAATCCGCATTGATCGTCAACTGGAATCGAGTCTGGAGGAATGTCTCCAATCGCATTCTTCCCAGCGCAGCGAAGGAAAGTTGGTATAAAGTAATCCATGACCTTATACCAACAAACAGCAGACTCCATCGCATTCACATGGTGGAGAACGCCTTATGCACTTCATGTTCCCATCAGGATACAATCCTGCACCGATTTACGCAGTGTGATCCGATTCGATCGACCTGGAACCGCTTCACCCGGGTCCTGAATAGCTTCATGAACTGTCCTACTACCTCCATCACTCCTAAATGGGTGATCCGACCAACATTTAGCCTTCAACCGCCCCAACTGAACAGTGCGGTAGTGTTACTCCTCGGTTGCTATGTGCACTTTGTGCTGAAAACTACGGGGCCATATACAGAACTCGAAATGCTGTCCGAGGTAAGTGAGTGTGTCCTCACGAGCCTTCGCGGTACTACAAGAACTCGCCGGCTGGGGGACTATGCCCAGCAGCTCACCCGCATCATGTGAGTGTTTTGTGCATTGTGATAGTGATTGAACATTGAACATTAAGTAGACTAGTATAACTGTGATAAACGCATCAATATCCATGATTGTTATTCATCTACCACCTCACAATCACCTATGTACCTTAAATATATGAAGACAAAAAAAAAAAAAGTCCATTCATGGCTGTGATTATATGGAAGCTACTGAGGTATGGGTGGTGCTGAGTAATGACATTCAGGGCACAGTCAGTACCTGTTGATGCTGTGAAAGGTTCTACTCATAGGGTTAATACTGCTGTTCTGACTCAGTGAGGAAAGCAATGGCAAACTACCTTACTCCTCATCTTGCCTAGTGCGCCTCAATAAATTGCTGCCTATGGTTTTTGGGGGTATCTACCCACATAACCTAATGGCGGTGCTTTTTGAGGATCCAACCAGCCTTCGGGCTAACTACCTAACAGACAGACTTCACTTCTCAGGGAATACGACTATAAAATCAATTAACCTTCGTTTGAAGTCAAATATCTAATTGCATATATTGTATGTGCAATAAATAGAAATGTGAATAAGGTCCAATTAAATAAAATTGTTTTAATCTACTAGGGAGTCAAATGAAATCCTTAAAAACGTAATAAAACTTCGATTTCTTGCGCCATTGTTCTGTAAGTTGGCAGTGCTGTTACCAATGATTTAATGAATGTCCAACAGGAATAATATTATTCTGCCAACAGAAATGGACAATATTACCACAACTCACTCCAATGTCACGCTATAAAACAATTTCTAATCTATTTGGTTGCCAGACCTTCGTTCCCTGACAAGGCCCGTACTTTTGAACCTAATAGAGGACTCTTGATTGTAGTCCTGGAACGAAAATATATCGCAGCTAAATGAGTTCTTATCTCGAGAATTTCAAAAAATATATCGATGTATGTTTATCATCCTTTACATCATTTATGTCCTTTATGAGCACATTTACCATGTTTTAATGAAGTCAGAAACATACGAACTAAGTTGTGTTTCATTGTCAATAAAATAACCACTAAATACATTATCAACCTAACCTTATAAAAAAAATCTATAAATCCCTGATAAAATCACTGATCCATTATTAATATGCTTTGGTTGGTTGGTTTCTCACTTTAGGGGCTGTGGCAACGCACTCACGTAGCCCCGTGTACTTTGGGTGTGTGTAGAATTTGTCTGATAACCGGTGTTAATTGTTATGACTGTATTAGTGTGTGTTATCTGTTGTTAATTCAAGTAAGGACTGCAGACGATAATTTCAATTAGTTCCTACTTTCGTTACCAAATGCTACCGTCAATGATACCTATTTGTAAACTTGGCTACTACAAGATGCCATCGCAACCAGCGCCTGGTGACAAATGTTGGAACTTAAGAGCATCAATCGAACCTAACCTACAAATTTTGTTTCACACAAGTTTAGTTAGTGGAAGGTTCTTTTACATGCAATAAATCTATGACATAGACCCGCTGGCTTTACTTCCCCTCCAAAGGAAGGCATACTTAGGCATTTCTAACGCTCTTAAAAGTCCGACGATTTCGGCCAGGTTTGAACCCGCAATCTTGGGCATAGAAGCTCAGCATTCTACCAACTACGCCACCAAAGCCACCGATATTCTTTGGCTCAAAAGAACAGCGGTAAGCGTTGTAATCATATAAACAGCAACAGCCTGATTTAAATAAAATTCATACACGTTATTTGTCAAAATGGAAGTAGTGACGTATGAGTAGAGTAGCCTCACTCAACAGCTGATAGTATCGTATTGAAATATTGCACAGCCTCTTGAACCCAGGCGAAGTTCTTCAATGTAGCAATATGAATTTGGAGGATTTCACATGAGCCGATGTGCTCTGCCACTTAACACCTGATCGTATTAATACATTGCACAGCCTTCTAAACTCAGGCCTCGCTCTTCAATATTTTTGGACAGATGACCTAGTAGTTCCACCCTATAAAGCGCAAAAATAATAATATTAATAATAATAATAATAATAATAATAATAAAATAAAAGTTCTTCAATATGATTTTCGAGGATTATAAACAGGCATTACCCATGAGCCTTTGTGCTCTACCACTCAACAGCTGATCGTATTAAAACATTGCAGAGCCACCTAAACTCAGGCCTAGTTCTTCAATATGATCTTCGAGGATTAAAATCGGGAATTACCCATGAACCTTTGTGCTCCGCAACTCAACAGCTGATCACATTTAAACATCCCACAGCCTCCCAAACCAAGGCCAAGTTCTTCAATGTATCAATATACCCATGAGCCTTTGTGCTCTGCAACTCAACAACTGACCGTATTAAAGCATTGCACAGCCACCTAAACTCAGGCCTAGTTCTTCAATATGATCTTCGAGGATTAAAATCGGGAATTACCCATGAACCTTTGTGCTCCGCAACTCAACAGCTGATCACATTTAAACATCCCACAGCCTCCCAAACCAAGGCCAAGTTCTTCAATGTATCAATATACCCATGAGCCTTTGTGCTCTGCAACTCAACAGCTGACCGTATTAAAGCATTGCACAGCCTCCTAAACTCAGGCCTAGTTCTTCAATATGATCTTCGAGGATTTAAAGCGGGCATTACCCATGAAACTTTGTGCTCCGCAACTCAACAGCTGATCACATTGAAACATCCCACAGCCTCCTAAACCAAGGCCAAGTTCTTCAATGTATCAATATACCCATGAGCCTTTGTGCTCTGCAACTCAACAGCTGACCGTATTAAAGCATTGCACAGCCTCCTAAACTCAGGCCTAGTTCTTCAATATGATCTTCGAGGATTAAAATCGGGCATTACCCATGGACCTTTGTGCTCCACAACTCAACAGCTGATCACATTGAAACATCCCACAGCCTCATAAACCAAGGCCAAGTTCTTCAATGTATCAATATACCCATGAGCCTTGGTGCTCTGCAACTCAACAGCTGATCTTATTAAAGCATTGCACAGCCTCCTAAACTCAGGTCTAGTTCTTCAATATGATCTTCAAGGATTTAAAGCGGGCATTACCCATGATCTTTTGTATTCTACCCCTCAACACATGATTGTATTGAAATTTCGCTCAGCCACCTATACTCAATAATATAGGAATATAATCTTCGAGTGTTGTAAACCGGCATTACCCATAAACTTTTGTGCTCAGCCACTCAACATTTGGTCTACGTGTGCCATTTTTGAGGCACAATGTCCCCTGTTTGAGTTCTCGCAGGGCACAGTGACCTGTACCAGACTGTACTCTGAGCTACAAAGCTTGTTAGACCCCTAACGACCATTGTTCTGCTCTCCACAATGGACTAAGTTGGGAGAGAAGTTGGAAGAACACGACTCCCAGAGGATGCAGATCTTCCTCCTTGAGGGCAAACAGGTGTTGTCACGCGGGTGATAACGAAGATATCGGCAACATGTTTGTCCCCCGAGGCGAGATGAGTTGTGGGCTACACTCCCGAGAGCACACAGCGCACGCCGTGTCGGATACACGGAATGGATTACTGCCGTTGTGCTGTGTTCTTAAACAAATAAGTTTATCTTGACTCCAGTAAATATCTTGGTGTTTAACCGCAAGAGATGTGGACAGTCTGTGGCTCAACCAAATAGTCTTGCTCATAAAACAACGCAATTCCATCCTGGTACAAAATACGAATTCGCCTAATGCTCATGATCCTGATAATTCAAATAAAAGTATAAATTGACTTTGGTGTGTTTACTAACAGAGCGCACAATTGTGGGAAGGCACAGTATAAGGAAAGTAGCCTCAGTATGATGTACCGTAAGTAAGCTAAAGTTCTGTATATTAATATGCCACAAGAACAAAATTTTGAACGATTTGAAGATTTTGAGCATTCCAAAGACCCTTAAAACAATAATTTATATTATCATCATTGGGTTTGAATTCTGATTGCGATCATATTTTTAAGTCTTACTCAACAGATTTGAATTATTTTTCAAGATTGTCTCTTTATTATGTCACAGGAATTTTGAAAATAAATGTAAGAACTAGAGTATGTCCTAATGCCATAGTAATTTTATTGTCATTTAATTTCAGCTTAAATGGATGAAATGACGTCCATGCTCGAACTATCCGGGTTATTCTTCTCTCCCAATCGCCCCTCAAACATCCGAATTTCCTGGCTGCAAGAGAATTGAGGGTGTTTCCGAACCTGACTACCCCTGGTAATCTACTTTCTCCCCTTACAGTTCCGGTATAGAGCAGTGGTATTTCTTTAACATATTAAAGGGGATTGTTAATGGAATTCTAATGGAATTAAGGCGGAAAATAGCTTCACAAGTTCGCACATTACCTGGCTGTAATGCTCGGGTTAGTGAGTTTAGTAATTGATAATTAGCATTGCTGGAGTTCAAAGTATTGTTACGGAACAGTTGGTGTCTGAATGTGTGGATGATCATTTGATTAGACAGTTTACATGCTAACGTCATGAGGCAATCAAGATTCATGGAACGGTGGAAGTTGAAGGCTACAATTGAAGCTTCTGTGTTTACAGTTGATCTCCGAATTTATTTCAAAAGGAGCAACTAATGTACTTTACGTCTGTATAACGAACCAATTGTTTCAGGTGGGATGATAATGCATTGCATATGAAGCAAAAATATCCAATGATTGATGGCATACGTGATTTGGACGTTTCAACAATCGAAATGTCTACTTGGTCATTAATTATCTTGACTTTAAAATGCTATTCACCATATGGAAATCATATTACTATTTTCTTTCAAGTTCCGATGGACTGTATGCCGGCCCCGTGTTGTTGGGGTAGCGCACCTGCCTCTCACCTGGAGGCCCCGGGTTCGATCCCCGGCTCCGTCAGGGATTTTAGAAACTGACGTGAGGGGTGGAATGGGGTGTACTCAGCCTCGTGAGGACAATTGAGTAGCTGTCTGACGGTGAGGCAGTGCCCCGATCACGAAAACCAAGATTCACGGCCGAGGGGAGCCGATGCGCTGATCACGCGTCACCCCAATATCTGCAGGCCAAATGGCTGGGCAGCGGTCGCTTGGTAGGCCTAGGCCCTTTACGGGCTGTAGTGCCAAGGGTTAAGTTAAGATGGACTGTATAAAAATAACAGATTGACATACAGTCTATCGTAACGTTGGCACAGTGCGGTCGTAAATTATTTTCGCCTTTTTCGAGAATTGGAGGTATGGTTGGGCGACAACGTCTCGCCAAAAAGGAAACAATTCAGGAGACTCTCCAGACGCACCCTCCTCAGCGGCGGCAGAATTTTTTGCCGAGGGCATTGGAAAGCTGATGTAACGATACGACAAATGTTTCAATCGTTTTGGCGATTATGTTGAGACATAAGAATAAAACAAGCAAACATTTAGTAGTAAAATAAGTTTGGTCTGTCAATCTGTTATTTTTATGGAGTCCAACAAAACTTAAAAAAAAGCCCTCTTATTCTAGAGGGTGGTTATAATTACACTTGCGCTACTTATGAGGGCTCCTCCGACGAACGAGTGTTCCTAGGACGATGAAACGGTGTGGAAACCTTTGCCAGGACATGCGAAAGAGACATAACGGATAAACCATTGAAAGAACACATAACGGGTTGTTGTTGTTGTTTGAGTCTTCAGTCTTTTGACTGGTTTGATGCCTCCCTGTCCTGAGCTAATCGTTTCATCTCTACATAGCTACCACACCCTACATCCGAGGTAATCTGTTTAACATATTCTAACCTTGGTCTACCCCTACAGTTCTTGTCCTCGACCCTTCCTTCCATAACTAAGCTTGCTATTCCTGGGTATCTTAGTAAGTGTCCTACTAACCTATCATTTCTCTACATTAGCAGTCGCCAGAAACATCTCTCCTCTCCCACTCGTCTTAATACCTCTTCGTTGTAACCCTATCTACCCATCTGATCTTCATCATTCTCCTGTAACAACACATTTCAAATGCTTCAATTCTCCTCTTTTCTGCTGCACCAATAGTCCAAGTTTTACCTCCATAGAGCGCCAAGCTCCAGACAAAGGCTTTGAAATTTGACCTCCTAATACCTAAATCTATATTCCATGTCAACAGATTCCTTTTCTGTTGAAATGCTTTCCTTGCCTGAGCCAACCTACTTTTTATGTCCTCTTTGCTTCGTCCATCACTGGTTATTTTGCTTCCTAAGTAACAGAGCGGGTAACAGGTGTTACTGGCGCACCATAATGACAGTCCAGGTTACAAACGGTGCTCAATATGACGACCATCTGCATCCACGACAGCCTGGAGCCACACTAGCAAGTGCTCCAACACTGCCTGCAACATCTCAGTTGGGATGTTTGCTACCTCCGTCCCGAAGCTCATCTTTAAACGCCAACATGTTATGTCAGTGTCCCGTTGATACACCCTGTCCTTGAGGTAACCCCACAGCCAGAAATCACACGGGTTCAAATCTGGGGATCTTGGTGGCCACACAGTGGGCAACAATCGGCTGATGATGTAGTACCTGGCTGTCGTGGATGCAGATGGTCGTCACATTGGGCATCGTTTGAAACCTGGACTAATAATAATAATAATATCGTACGGCCGCAGGTGATAGGGGCAAGCTTTGTTATTTTACGCCCAGAGGGCAGCTTACTTGTCGAATTCAGTTGTTCCTTGAAGCGCTATTAAATTTAAGGAGGTTAGATATCTACGCTCCTTTGACTATAGGGCTTTCTAGTAAAGAAAGGAGGACCTTTTGTGTTGGCGGAATGTCCCGAGATTAATTTTGCCATTATTTATTTATCGTAGCCTATGGCATATATGGACATTATTAGCCTACTTTTGACATTTTGCAAAAATGAGGAAAAAGTAGACTTATGAGATCGATCCGGGAAAATGTGTGTCTGTCTGTCTGTCTGTCTGGCTGTGTGTGTGTGTCCCCATATCAACTCCTAAACGGCTGCAGCAATCAAAACCAAATTTAGTATGAGTAAAGATGTGCACCGGAATATCTCACGTCCATATTTGGAAATGATGTCAGTGCTACCAACTGCTGAAAAACACACTAGAAATTTGAGCTCCATGTTGGATATCTCGCAAGGTATGCATGAGAGCTATTCCAAAATTGGCACACATATAGATAATACTATTGCAGTTTAATTTCCAGGAGGCCAACCATGACAGTGTTGCCAAAATAATTGTAAGCCTTCTGATAGGTCCAATGTTTAAATGCATATAACTTCTACACCATCAATTTGATTTCAACCAAATTTTGTATGTAATATCTGTACATAAACAGATATGACTGAGCGTATTCTTAAGAGCCACCATGGCTGCCAACTGTTAATAATTGCTCTCTTTATTTTTTTTTTATCCAAATACCAATATATCAGAAAGTATGCAAGCCAACAGCTTTAAACTATGCACACGTATATTCTGACATTTTAGATTAATTTCGAGTAACTTATATACGTCAGTTCTACCAACATGATTATAGCCTGCTGATACGACCAATTTTTAAATACATGTAACTTCTATACTATCAGTTGGATTTCAACCAAATTTCGTATGTGCTATGTGTACCATAACAGATATGACTATAAGTATTGTTAAGAGCAATCAGGGCTGCCAACTGTTAATAAATGCTGTCTATATTTATTTTACACTAATATCAATATACCAGAAAGTATGCAAGCCAACAGCTCTATACTTTGCTCACGTATAGCACCTGACATTCTAGATTAATTTGGAGTAATTAATACAAGGCAGTGCTGCCAACATGATTCTATGCCTGCTGATATGTCCAATTTTAAAATACATGTAACTTCTATACTAACAAATGGATTTCATCCGAAATTGGCACAACAAGATATCATAATATTTCAGATTATTTCTGACCAGCACACGCATGGTATTGTTGGCAACATGCTTTTACGCGTGCTGATAGATCCAATGTCTAACTGCATGTAACGTCCATTGGACTTCAACCAAATTTTGTATTCTGTACCTTAAGAGATTAAACTAAGAATATATTCAGTCGCCAGGGCTGCCAACTGTAGTGCTCTATTAGGCTACATTATACCAGGTATATTTTGAACTAATTAGCTATTTCTATATTACCAACTTAATTTCGGCATTATTCTAGATAGGTTCATATACTGTAGAAAAATCATTGGCATGAAAAGTAGGCTGTATAGTTCTTCACGGAACTTCTTGTTCATAATTTGACATCAAGTTTAGAAACGTAATGAAGTGCATGTGGTGTTCCTGAATTCACCACTGTGACATGTTTGTTGGCATTCTTGAACTAGGTGCCGAACAGTCTGTCTTTCATCACCGCACTCGCATTATGAACACGGCCTACTGAATTCAAATGGGTTCTTTAACATGCCATGATCTTATGACATGCGTGTCAAGATTTTTGCCGCCTTTCAAATACCACTTACACTGGCCAGGAGCGAACCTGCAAGCTTGGGGGTTAATAATCCGACACGATAACCACTCACCCACCGTGGCATGTAGTAACCTGGACTGTCAACATGGTACGCCATTAACACCTGTTACCCGCTCATGCGGAATTTAAAAGGTGTACCTTTCAATGGATTAATCGTTATGTCACTTCCTTATGTCCTGCCAAAGGTTTCCACACCATTTCATTGTCCTACGATCACTCGTTTGTCCGGGGGACCCTCGCAAGTAGAGCAAGTTTAATTATATCCATCCTGTATTTGCATATACTCAGAAGCCCCTTCCAATATCGTTTGCTGCAACCCAACCAACGCGTGTTGGCAGGAAGGTCGATATTTCTCTGCTTGCATCCCGTATGTTA
The DNA here is from genome assembly GCA_946902985.2 of Meconema thalassinum. NCBI lineage: Eukaryota > Metazoa > Arthropoda > Insecta > Orthoptera > Tettigoniidae > Meconema > Meconema thalassinum. The sequence continues at coordinate 298,319,820 of OX336396.1, read as the reverse complement.
CTAATGCACTGCAAGCATATCGATACTGAACCCAATAATTTTTCCCTCGAAGTGACAACCGACTAATTCGAGGGAAAACTAATAGTGCTCAGTATCGTTTTCAGGATATGCTTGCAGTGCATTAGTAACAAACGGGAAGCAGGCAGAGAAATATCGACCTTCCTGCCAACACGCGGTGGTTGGGTTGCAGCAAACGACATTGGAAGAGGCTTCTGAACCACCCAGTATATACAGTGCTTCACAAATTAGATTATTATTCGATCTTTCCTTCAAAATAATTGGTTCAATTGAGAAATGTTTTGAACAAAATCCATGTGTGCACATCTGACCTCTTCTATCAGAGAATCCCTAAATCTACTCCCACTTTCCTGTTACCACCTTGAAAGTATGACGTATGGAGATCAAGAGTAGTCTATCTTTCATGTCCCCAATTTCATTTGATTTATCGATACTCTCATGTATCGAGATGTCGGTTAAATTCTCTTACCCTTCCTAAACAGAGTGTCGTATTGTGGAAGAACCAGGGTTTGCTCTCTAAATAAAAACACAACTTGTAGCGTGAATCACTAAGTGATATTAGTCTTCTGTACAACTATTTGCATAGTCGTTGCACAGCAGGTGATGTACCACCGTGCAGCTCCCGCAAAGTCCATGTATCTGTCCACCCATTGTGAACTCAGGGCCTTCAGCACTGGCCGCTCGGACCCACCACACAACGCTCCGTGGCACAACACTCCCTACACATATGTACTGATTTCCCTTCTACGCTTCACACCAGTCATTGCTGTCACAAACTGTCAACTCCGGGGCCCTCTATCGCTTTATATTGCGCGAGGGACCTTCAAGAGGCTTCTGCTGCCATCTTGCGGCATCTCGCTGTCGGACTATTGTCGACTGACCTGGAACACCCCCAAGTGTTCCCTCGTTGGGTCATAGTTGACAATGTCTATTTCTGGCGCACCGCAGTCACCTTCACTCTCCGATGACGTCACTTAGCTTACTCACTTCATCCACTCACCATTGTGTTTTACGGTCTAGGGTGAGGCATGGCGGCATGTCATATTGTTCTCTCTCACAGGTCATTCGTCCGCTGTGCAACACGCCACATTGTTTTGAGTGGGGCAGATGACCTTGACGCTCACCTTTCACTGACATGAAACAACTAATTCCAGTAATGTAAATATATACGAGGGCAAGTCAATAAGTATCAGAAATTGTGCTCTAAGTGCCGTTAGGTTGGCGGTATGGCGTTCTGTGCTACCCAGCCACTAGAATACATCGTTGTCCCCGTCTGTGGTAGGTTTCAGCGTTATCAGATCAGTAATGCTCGGGTCCAAGCTCTGTGAACTTGCGGGGTGAGGGGAAAGAGCACGGAAGGTTAGGCGAGAAAGGAAGGGTCTGTGAACAGCCCACCGTGATACCTGGAATTACTTTCTATTCCAATACTGCTAACATAGGGCCGTTGCTCTAACCACTGTGGTGTTACAAATGAGTGACTGAGTCACCGACCAATGTATTTGGTTCTGTACTATGCACGGAAATAAATGAAAAGATTGAGAAATAGGGATTGAAGATAAATGTGGAGAAGAGTAAAACAGTGGTAATGAGTAGAGATAAGAAAGAAGGAAAAGGAGTAATCAAAGTAGGAGATAAGGAATTGGAGGTAGTGAAACACTTCAAATACTTGGGAAGTGAACTGACTGAAGATGGAAGACTAAATTTGGAAATTAGCAGGAGAATACAACTAGGGAGTGCTTTCTACCAACAGGTACGGGGACTAGTATGGAACAAGGATATACCAATTAAGGCTAAAGAAGTTATGTACAAAGCATATTATGTTCCTATAATGACATATGCAGCGGAAACTTGGACAATGTCTAAGAGGGATGAGAGCAGAGTACAAACAGCTGAGATGGGATTCCTGAGAAGTATGGTCCAGAAAACGAGGAGGGACAGAGTGAGAAATGAAGATATACGGAAAGAACTGGGAGTACAGAAACTAAATGACAAACCGGAGCAAAGCAGATTGAGATGGTTTGGACATGTCAAACGGATGAATGAAGTAAGGCTACCAAGACGAGTACTGGAACGACGGACGACAGGGAAGAGAGGACGAGTAAGGCGAAGAATGCGTTGGATGGACTCGGTGGAGAATAGTATTAGAAAACGGAACCTGGATTGGAACACTGTGTCGGAGGAGGAATGGTGGAACGACAGAGCAAAGTGGAGAGGAACCTTATTTGCCCCCACCCAGTGTCAACTGGAAAAGGGGAAATGAAGATGATGATGATGATGATGATGACTATGCACGGACTGAGACACCTCATCACTCGTCAACACCACTTCTCATAGTCCACGATCCACATTCCTCTCAGGTTCACGCAGCTTAGACCCGAGCAGTACAGCCTTCGCTGTTGCGACGTAAAAATGGCAGCGCCACTCTCTGTTTGCACCAAGGAAGAGCATCGTTCCGTAATCTGTTTGTTATGGTCTGAGCGCGTACCAGGAGCGGAAATTCATAGACGACTTATAAAATGAATCGCTAATGTGCGTTAAGTCATGCTACAAGATTGCAATTTGGACCTGCAGCTAGTGCGGAGATCGGAGTTTCGAATCCCGGCTCGGACAGTGGCCATCTTGAGTGTCGGGTTTCACAGGGTTCCTCCATACTCTCTCCAAGCAGAATATTGTCCCCGTATTGTGCTGAGAGTTATCCAGCACCTTATACTAACTTGTTTCCTTGTGAATATTGTCTGATAGTCCGAGTACTTGTCTCCGTATTTTGGAAGGCTGTGAGAAATGAGAGCCCTAATGCAGGCTACACACATAACAATGTAGTGTAGCGGGTTGCTGTATTTCGGGCTGTAATAAATTGATTGCAGATACTTATTTACTTGCCTACATATATTATTTTACATATATTTTTCGTTTTGAAATACTAATGGCTATTTCTCTTCTTTTCAGGTAAGACGTCCTACAATAGTCCACTAGACCTGTGAGTAAGTCATTGTACTGCATGTCTTGCTATGTATCATCATTGATCAATTCGATGTTCAGAGATTTCTGACTTCGCGTGGTTCCCAGTGGAAGGAGGGTGCGGAAGAAAATTAGAGGGTGAAACATTAGTTAAGGATGCCTGAAACGTTGAAACTGCTCTAGCGAGAAATGTGAAACACAGGAATCTTCAAACAAAAAAGGAGGTGTTGGGCAGTCTCGCGAAAGCTCTGGCCAAGTCCTCTGGGACAGAAGGTTTATATTTGGAGTTAAGCTGGATTTTACGAATCTGTTGCGTTGAGTTGCGGCAACAAAGATCTCACAGTCCTCATTTCACACTGCAATTTACGACAATTTACCTTCTAGTTTATGTAAATGAATATAAGTTATGTCTTGCATTTAAAGGAGAGAACCAACGATGAAAATGTGTCAGCTAGCATGCCCAATCACTATGCCCAGTCACTATGCCCAGGGATGGTGATATATGAATGAGTATGGAGTATTACTGGAATGAATTTAGTCCATCCCGCCTTTCCTTTGTGCCAGTCGAAGAGGAATAATTGACATTGGTTTGAATATTAAATTTTTGAAATGTTGGCTCTTTAGTTTCTTCACAGAATTACTTGTATTTTCATAATAACTAGCAGACCCGTGCGAGAACTCTCGCATGTGTATAAACCACCCGCCTGGCTATACTGTTATGCGGGCTTCTATAAATATGTTTATTTGTTTAAACGCACTTTTAAACAAATTGTGGGTTGTGCGCACTCAATGTGTACAAACTACCCGCCCGTCTCTAGTGCTATGCAGGCTGTATGCGAAACAGTTGTTCCAGGGGCTATAGACTTGTTTATTTGTTTAAGAGCATTTTATAAAAAAGGAAATATATTTCCGGTAACTTTTCAAGAAATGCAAGATTTTTCCTGTACTATTGAGACGGTTTGGAAGAATTTGATACAAACCACACCTTCGAACTCCCTCTGGTTTAGGATCTTGAGTTTTGTGAAACATACACCTTAGCGTATTATATACCTAGATGTTATTTCTCCGCAGTTTTCCCCCTTTGACCGTAATGGTGGAATAATTACTGAAATCCGTTATAGTTGACGCCTCTGCCAGTCTATACTTCTTAAAATGATCACACACTCTCTTCAAAGAAATTATGTGATTGAAGGGGAAGGGAATGTACCTGAAATTCAGGCTGAAAACAGCAGGAGTCTTTTAGGCAATAACAAATGACGCTCATGATTTCAGTGATAGTAGTGCGTACTCCGGTACTCTTTGCTGACTTTCGGAGATCTTTCTCCTTAAACTCGGTGGTTCATTAGAAGATCGTCGTTAAGACCTTGAAAGGATCTAACTCTATCTCACTGCCACTGAGAAGAACAGCAACATTTATATAATATTACAAAACTTTTAATTGCATTCCTTTTGCAATCATAAATTGAATCACTCGGAGTTGAAAAGCATTAAGTCAATAATGGTTATAACAAGAAGTTCCGTGACGAACTAAACAGCCTACTTTTCTTAAAATTTAAGATTCATGCCAATGATTAATCTACATGGATCTGTCTAGAATAATGACGAAATTAAGTTGGTAATATCGAAATTTCTAATTAGTTCGAAATAATGTATACCTGGCATAATGTAGCCTAATAGAGAACTGCAGTTGGCAGCCCTGGTCACTGAATATTTTCTTAGTTCCATCTCTTAAGGTACAGAATACAAAATTTGGTTGAAGTCCAATGGATAGCATGGACGTTACATGCTGTTAAACATTAAAATCATGTTGGCAACAATGACATACATGTATTGGTCAGAAATAATCTGAAATAATATGATCTATTGTTGTGTCAATTTTGAATTAAATCCATTAGTTACTTAAGAAGTTACATGCATTTCAAAATTGGACTTATCAGCAGGCTTAGAATCATGTTGGCAGCACTGACGTATATTAGTTACTCCAAATTAATCTAGAATGCCAGGTACTATACGTGTGCAAAGTTTAGAGCTATTGGCTTGCATACTTTCTGACATATTCATATTAGGGTAACAAAAAATAGGGACAGTATTTATCAACAGTTGGCAGCCCTGGTTACTCTTAAGTATCGGCATAGTCATATCTGTTATGGTACACATAGCACACACGAAATTTGGTTGAAATACAAATGATAGTATAGAAGATACATGTATTTAAAGTTGGACCACTCAGCAGGCTTAAAATCATGTTGGTAGCACAGACGTATATAAGTTACTCCAAATTAATATAGAATGTCAGGTACTATACGTGTGCATAGTTTAAAGCTGTTGGCTTGCATACTTTCTGATATATTGGTATTTGGATTAAAACAAATTGATAGCATTTATTAACATTTGGCAGCCTTGGTGGCTCTTGATAATACGCTCAGCCATATCTGTTTATGTACACATAGCTCATACGAAATTTGGTTGAAATCCAATTGATAGTGTAGAAGTTATATGCATTTAAAATTTGGACCTATCAGCAGGCTTATAATCATTTTGGCAACACTGCCATGTATGGCCTTCTGGAAATTAAACTTAAATATTATTATCTATTCGTGTGCCAATTTTAAAATAGCTCCCATTCATACCTTCCAAGATATCCAACATGGAGCTCAAATTTCAATTGAGATTTTTCAGCAGTTGGTAGCACTGACATCAATTTCAAATATGGCCGTGAGATATTCGGGTATAGATCTCTACTCTTACCTAATTTTGTTTCGATTGCTGCAGCCGTTTAGGAGTTGATAGGGGGGGACACACACACACAGCCAGCCAGACAGACAGAAGGACAGACAGACAGACTGACAGACAGACAGACACACACATTTGCCCGATCTCATAAGTCTACTTTTTCCTCATTTTTGCAAAATGTGAAAAGTAGGCTAAAAATGTATTCTGAGTTACTGATCCTTGGAACGGCATAGGAAAGAATTAAGTCGGCCTTCTTTTTAAGCCAGAAACCACTGCTACATGTAGTGTGGTCAGAGGAGAAAAGTATTAAGTCAATGATTGCTGCCCTTCAGTGCCGCATTCCGTAGTTAATGTTGGTCGCACTGCAAGTGTCCCGCGTGTTTCAGTGCTATTGTAAATTTCATTTGTACATGGTTTAGGTGGATTATATGTTACAAATCCATTTTTAAATAACATATCCTGCGAAATATTCATTCTGGATGGCTTTTAGCCGCACTAATCTGACCACGGAGGTGAGAGGCATTAAGTCACGTTTACAAAATTTATTTTAAAAATATGTACATTAAATAAAAATTGATATTCCGCTAACACGAGTATAACCTGAATAGTTTCTTCACAACATAGATGACTAATATAGTGTGTTTGTTAAGTTCTGTGCTGTCAATGACGTTTTATCTTTCTGCTGAAAAGTAGTGAAAACTGACTTAATACTCTTCAGCCCCGGCCGATTCATTTATTGTAAACGATACATTCTGCCATTTATGCAACCCAGACATTTGGGAAGTACAGGGTCAAATATAGGCTTTACACAAGGATCAAAAGATTATTCTTACCAAAAGAATTTTATTTTCGCTTTAGTGTAAAAGACCATTGTAATTATTTTTCCTTCAATACTGAGGAACGATAAAGGGAAATTCAAATGAGTTGCCAGTGCGTGTAAACTGTGAGGTATCCTTGCGGATCAATGATTCTCCTTGTATAGCGGTCTAATTGGGGGCGTTTGAAGTAGTGGCTGACAAATGAAGAGAAACTGGAAGCTAATTAAGATGTAATGTGTAATTGATGGTGTGTCTTCCAATGTCACGGCTAAGCTGCGATCCATCAATCAGTCTTTTGGACTCGACATCCCAGCTAGGAGACGACTTACAGCGTAAGTGCCGGGGAGATAAACATACATCTCTCTTTACCCCTCATTATCATTTCTGTGTCTATAGACTGGCCGATTGGCTCAGCAGTAAAGTTATCGCCTGCTGTACCCAAGGTTGCAGGATCTAATCCTAGAGCAGTCAGTGGGCATTTGAGGGTGCGGAAATGTGAGGGAGCCGTGTCAGTAGCTTTCCTGGCACGTTTAAGATCCCCTTTGAGGCGAAATTCCGACACCCTGGCTTCTCTAAGAGCCTCAGTTGTTAACAGGGACGTAAAGCTTTAATTTTATTATCATTTGTGTTTCTTATTGATGGATATTGTTTATTAAATTTTATAATATATCAAAATTATACTTGATTTACGTTCTTTGAATTTTCCTTTAATATTGGCTTGATTTGCATCTTATTGGCTGAAACTAATCGCACTCCTTTTGATTTTGCTGAAGGAGAGTCTGAATTGGTATCGGGTTTTAATGTGGAATATAGAAGAGGGGGATTTGCATTAATTTTTATGGCAGAATATGCAAGAATTTTATTTATAAGAATATTATTTTGTGTTATATTTATAGAAAGAGATACTTTTTCTTTTCTTTTCTTTTTAAAATTAACATTTTTGTCTTTTATATTTATTTGAGTTTGTCTTCAGGACACGATGTATGCTACAAGGATGTTCATGTGCTTGCCCTTGTTAAGCAGAGCTGGTCTAGAATTATAAGGGAGGCAGTTGAAATTGGTAAAAACCCCTATAACTTGAACAGAGACACTGGATATCAGCTAAGTGACACTCGGCTGCCAGTTATTAAAGATCTGGGAAGATACAGTAGGTCCCCTCTCAGTTTCTCTATTTTTTCACCTATTTCGAATTGTACGGTTACAGGGCCGTGGTTTGATTTCCTTTGTTCGTCACTGGAGGAGTTTCCATCTGTTATTTTCGCCAAGGCCTGTATGACGTTGGGTACCGTGCAGATACACTTCCCTATTTGTTTCCTTATATCCATCCATCCCTCCCTCCTCCGCCCTTTCTCATTATTTGAACATCCTCATTCTTCGAGGAGTCTCAATTCTTCCTCCGTCCCCGTTACCTTCTCCTTCCTTACTACTCTGTCCGCCGTTCTACTTAACCTTGCGTTACCCGCGCTAACAACGTTACACCAATGCCCACGCATTCTTTTCATTGTTAAAATTTGGTTATAATGATCAAATTTAGATATTTTTGGCAAACTCTAATTTACATAAGAAGTACAGAAGTATGCTAGTGGTAATTACCTGTTTTACGTAAGTACAAGCCTACAATATGTGTAATTATCAACTAAAAACGTATAACTAAAAAACTAATAACTGAAAACCTTTTTACTGGAAATAACTTATAAAACAACATTGCTTTTGAAAATGACGTCCTAGAATACGTGAATGTAAAGAAATCTGTTTGGTTAGCATAATGCCAACTTTGTAATCATCTGACACTTTTTAGTGTGAATCTGTTTCTTCCAGAAGAACATCAAATATATCAGGTTCACTTGACACTTCATTTAGTAGACGAAGAATCCTATTCTTCTCATTATGATCCATTTTGTTGAGGATTTAGACATAACAGTCTATACTAAAAAGTTGAAAAAGCACAAACACATTTACTCACGCACGGGATGACAGACCGGATTTGGAGGAAACAGCACTGGTACAACTCTCACACCGTAGACTGAATGAAAGAGTAGCGGTGGGGTTGGGGGTTGGAAACGGAAGCTATACCGGCCCGCCGCACTTTTAGCCAACTTATAGCTAACACGAACAACCTACGCCCGGATTGTGAGACCGTGCGCGAGTAACGCAGGATTAATATGGCGGGTTTTCCTACCAAGGTCCATACAGTAGTTTCTGGCTGCTCTCTGGTGACGAACAGAGGCATTTCTCTAGTTTTTGTAAGCTCATTGACACACATTCTTTGGCCACATTGTTTTAATTCTATTGAAAATGGAGACAAGGTTCCTCTCGAAACGTTTAGAGTTTTAAATGTTATTTTCAGATGGCAACGGCCTAAAAGCATGACGAAGTTTAATAGGATTGGAGATAGTCCGCCCCACTGTCGGACTGCAGTTTTTATGTCGAAGGGCTCTGATAATTCGTCCATGAATTTCACTTTGGATATTGTTCTTGTAAGCGTCTGTTCAGTGAATTTCGGGTCTGTCTATCTCGAAATCTTCCATTATTATTGTTATCTCAGAAATTATTCATTGAACACAGTTCCTCTGGTCTTCGGCAAAAGTTCGGTGAGTGAACACAAGAAGCTTTGCTGGCTCTCAATCACTATTCAAAAATTTCCTGATAATATTACAGCTGACCAGTGTTGCTGCCTGCTGTATTTTCTGATGGATGTTGATTGGTAGATTCAGTTCAAGGCGAACTGTTTTGAGCTGTGTAGGTATTTTTCCCATGGCTGAGATTATTATTATTATTAATATTATTATTTATTTTGCGCATGCGCTTACACATTCTCAGCATTTGCTGGAAAGAAAACATTTACAACCCCAGATACCGTACATATCACAAAGAGCAAATTCTTGGTGACAGCATTGAGTAGTAGCTTCATACTTCCCTCTCTGCTTCAGGCCTGATTGCCCAAGAACAGCCGTACTACGCGACATGTAGAAAGTATGAATGTTTTCTGCAACAGTTTAAAAAGACCTGGGTCTAATTTCAACGTCATGAGCGATTCCTTTAAGTTGTTGGGAATCACGCCAGTTGTGGAGATAATAATAGGAAGTGTCCTGACTTGAGCCATTGCTTCCTTATCAGTTCTGAAAGCTCTGTGTATATTGACAGCTTTTCAACATGCTTTGTTAGCATGTTGCCACTGTTTGGGATCGCCACATCTATGAAGGTGGTGTGCTTTATGAATTTGTCAACAAGAACCAAATCAGGTCTGTTGTGCACAGCTGATTGGTCATCAATACAGTACGATCCCAGTACAACGTAAAGCTGTCATTTTCCAGTACACTTTCAGAAGCATATTTGTAGTACGGCACTTTCTCTTGGCTCAGCAGTTGAAGTTGTATAGCCAATTCTTGATGTACTATCTTGGCAACAAAATCATGTCTCTTCCTATATTCTGTCCCTGCAATGACAAGGTATGTGCTAACCAGAAATGACGAGGTTTACTAAATGGGGTAGGCAGGACTCCGAAGCCGTGGTGAAGGCAACCTGCCTAGGGCAGGGAAAACCCTGATAACAAACCTTAACTGCAGTGTCTGATCTCCATGTTAGGAGCGGCTGAAGATGAACACCTGGCTGTAGGTTAAAAACGCACCCACCCATAATATGGAGAAAATAATTTATTATTATTATTATTATTATTATTATTATTATTATTATTATTATTATTATTATTATTATTATTATGCAGCAGAGACCCTGTTGATGAACAAGGAATGCAACATGGATGATTTGGAGAAAGTCAAGAGACGTATCCTTCGAAAAATTAATGGACCAAGATTGCTCCCAGATGGCTCTTATCGACTTAGAGCAAACACCGAACTATACCATCAGTGTAAACCAACCACCAACATCATGCGACGGAGACGACTGAAATTCTACGGGCACCTCTTCCGGATGGGGAACGATAGAATCGCCAAGAAGATCTTCAACTTGATTAATGGCTACAAGACGGCGGCTTGTGGCTTAAAGAAGTGAAACAAGACTTGAATAACGCTGGCATTTTAGACTGTGATATTCTTGACCGTTCTAAATTTTGTGATAGTGTTAACTCTTGGCCCCTCCACCCAAAGTGATTAAGACCTGATCACCCCTCACACAGGAGAGGAAGGACAAGATATTGGCAGGACTAAGAAGATAACAAAGAAAGCGTCGCAGAAGCACTCGTCATAATCGCTCCTTAGTGGGCTGTCTGTGGAGAACAGAATACATGAAAGGTGAGTGACCGAATGATCTTTTTATGAGAATATTATTTAAGAAAAGCGCACAATGTGCATAATGGTACATAACCTAGTCCTATTATTGAGATTGTCCTGTTTTGTGCATGATATCGCTCACAATGTTTATTGCACAATTTGCACACGCAGGATTCTTCCGGTTGATGAAATCTTAGGTTCTGACATAGCTTGTGATGAAAGCCGTGCGTTGCAAATCTTGTCAGTATGTGTCTGAGTTCATAATTTGGCTGCTTCCATTCCGATGGTGTCATAGCGACTGTTGAGTAAAATTCGGGCCATATAACATTCGTTTTCTCTTTTAACAGGTGCAGTGTCTTTTCATAAGCCTTAGTACTTGGTAGCCAGAATTGTGCTCTTATGTCCTCAACGAAGAAGGTTTCTTTTGTTAACACATATGTTAGCCTCGATGGTGCTGACTTCCCTACTCCTAGAATCCGTTTTAGGTAACGGGCTTTGACCTTCTCAATTGTTGATAGATTTGTGATTGTTAGTTTGTCCCAGATGATGTTAATCCCATAAGTTGCTATTGGTGCTATAGCAGTCTTGAACAGTGTTAATGCAGTGGCTATTGAGATTCGCTGTGATTGTTGGATATGATACAGTACATGGCTTTTATTGCAGCAGTGGCTCTCTCTGTAACATGGAAGTTGAAGGGTGATAATGTTGTTTGTAAAGTAACTCCGAGGTATTTAAATTTTGAGACTACTTCTAAAGGTTTATTGAATAGTGTTATTGTGTTTTTTATGATAATGCAGCCCCTAAAAGTTTAATTCTAGTGGTTACAAATAAACCGATATAGCTGACAACCCTGTGCGTGTGCATCACTGATAAATACTGTATCATATACTTCGTGTCAGAAAGTGACAAAATTAATGCACATCATGATAAACATAACATGTAAATGGACTTATTCGTGGTTGGCTGGTGTTAGCCGAGGTGGACATGGATAACATCATTCAGAAATAAATTATACGGTGCGCGTAATGCCGGTAAAACATTCCCAGATCATTCGATAGAGCATAGCGCAGGGTGCCTAATTCATGTGATTTCAAATCACAGGCATTTGTTAATCCTTCCGGCTGGATATCAGCGCTGTCATCACGGGGTGAGTGCTATTTCAGTGACATGCATCATGACAGGGAAAGTGTGCCTGCCTCCATATTATTTTTATCAATCTCGTTGGCTTTTAAAATTATTTTTGATATATCTATGTGGAAATATTACACCGTGGTTATTTCACATATTCCGTTCATTTTTACTTATTTCATCCTGGAATTACGTAGCTAATGCAATGGCTCGTATTTTTTTGTCACGTGAACGAGACATGGACATCAATCATTACTCGTACTTCCGGCTGTTCACGCCACGAATAGTTCCTAGTTCTTATAACAATCGCTACTCGCTAACAGTAAAGGTTACTCACTTCATCATTCTCTCCTAGTTGGTGCCGTGTTTGTTGCTGGAAGCTGCATTGGGTTATTGCAAGGCTTTATTATTTAGAATGCACGATGACCATTATTCCAAGATAAATAAATAAATAAATTGTAAAAGAAATTAATTAATTAATTAATTGAAGGACCGAAAGAAGGATGGAAATAAATAAATAAATACAATTATTAATGAATCAATGAACAAAAAAGTAAAAAAAATAATAAAAAGAAAAGAAACAAGATGTTCAGTAAAGAACTTATAGCCTACTTTCTCCTAAATGCATGGGTATTGTTATAACTCTTTGTCCTTTTCAAGGAGTATAATTGAATGTTGATTGTAGTAGCTTGTTGAAATACAACGTGTTATACGGATATTAAACATGAATATGAGGTGCCCTTTGATAGTGCTACCTCTGTACAAAATTTCATTCAATTCGGTTTCATCGTGTTTGAATTGATATTGTGAATCGATTTGCACACATACATGGCCGCTATCTGCAAACTATTTGGCTGATGACTTTGTCGTTTGGTCAAAAGATGCCTCCCACAAAAAGGTATGTTGTTGCAAAATTTAGTAGAGATCAGCTGATTAGGTTGGTAGTAATTTGATTTAAGCTTTTAACATTTGAAAGGCCGCCATTCCCTTTCCGTCAAGATAGTGGCGATATAAAACATGACGCTGAGGTGTCCTTTGCTAGTGCTACCTCTGTACCAAATTTCGTTCAATTCAGTTTCACCGTGTTCGAATTGATAGGGAAGGGGTGACAGATATTCAGAGTACACACACTCACACACACAGAGACACACAATTTTTCGCCCTGTGTTGATCTCATAAGTCAAAAATCGAAAGTAGACTAATGAATAAATGAATGAATACATATATAAATAATAAATAAATAAATAAATTAATTAAAGAAGGAAAGAAAGAAACAAGTACCGTAACTAATTAATTTAATAACCAAAATTAAATAAAGAAATAAATAAATGTATGTATGAATGAATGAGTGAATGACTATAAGTGTATAAAAGAATAAATTAATGACAAATAATTAAATAAATAAATGAAAATTTAAATAAATAAATAAATAAATATATAAATGAAGGAATAAATAAATGACTAAGTAAATACGTATTTAAATAAATAAGCAGATAAGAACACTAAACCGAATAGTAATTGATAAATAAAATAATATAATCAGTAAATACATAAAATTATTAACAAATAAATAAATATTGGTTAAAGCCAATGGACTCGTATTCATAACAATATTTCAAAGAAGGATGCAGGGAATATATTTAATGCAGTCATTTGCTAGGAATTTTTCAGAGACGTGTTAATCTTTTTTTAAACAAAATAGAAAAAAAAACACGCAATGTTTCTTAATTAAGGCCAATTATGAAAACCAAACAAGAGCTGTCGCTTGGATGTAATTACATAAATTGTCATGGAAGTTCTAACACTGATATTATTAAATTAAAATGTATGGGTCTCATGTTTGCGGTGTCATAAACATTCAGGGGGTATAAGTAGCTTTTGCGCTCTCACTGATTTGATATTCTATTACGCTGCTCTACCCTCGCATGCTGTAACGTGCTCTGACACTTCCATTTTAGTTTGCGTCTGCTTTCATTTCCTCGCTATTTTTAATCTGGACTAATTTTTGTATCATGGATTTACTGAGCAATGTTACGGCTTGTGAATACACGATGGTGTGACAAGGACAGAAAGGTTCAATCATAAATATGGTGCCGATGTTACAATAGCCCGACTCTCTCTTTGTTTGGGATGAAAATGTATTACATTGAAAATTGTATATTATCTAGAAACGGAAGTGTTAATCGAAAAGCGCGATGATGCTGGTGATGTATGCATAATGTCTTGTACACAATATTATTTGCGCTTGCCCGGGCAGAATCGTTTACCATTCTCAGCCATTCACAATAAAATATCATTAAGGCTGCAGTGATATGAGAACTTGAAAATACTAACGCATGTGTCTGATGGCGCAGGATTAACTCGCATTTGTTTTCCCTCTCATTTGGCGGATGTATGTGTTCATCTGTTTCGACATTGCCAACACAGGAGACTTAATCATCCATTGGGATGTTTATACAGCTTCCCAGGATGAAACTCACATGGAGGATTTCGACTACATATTCATACCACTTCATTCCCTTATGATAGGAGGTGGCTTCGGTGGCGTAGTTGGTAGCTTGCTGAGATTCTATGCCCAAGGTCGCGGGTTCAAAACTGGCCGAAGACGTCGGATTTTTGGGAGCGTTATAAATCCCTCAGAATGCCTTCCTTCAGAGGGGAAGTAAAGCCGGCGGGCCCATGTCATACATTTATGGCAGGTAAAAGAACTCCCCACTAACTACACTTGTGTGAAGCCAAAATGTGTATGTTAGAATTGATACGCTCTATTAATTCCAACGTTCGCTGCCAGGTGCTGACTGTGATGCCATCCAGTAGACAAGTCCGCAAGCTAGGTGTCATGGACGGTAGCATTTGCTAGCAAAAGTAGGAATTTTTTGAAATTATTGTCTGCAGTCCTTACTTGAATTAAAACAGACAACACAATCAACACCAGTTATCATACAGATTCTACACACACCCAAAGTACACGGGGCTACGTGACCGCGTTGTCGCAGCCCCTAAACTGAGGAACCAAATCGTTACCTTCACTTGTACAATCATCTCATTAGCAAAGGTTACCAGACAAATTGCACACGGGAATAAATGCAACGATATTGCAATACCATTAAAAAGAAAATCTTCTCTTTCTTCTTCTCCTCAATTCATCTTCTCTTTCTATTTCTCCTCCTCTTCTTCTTCTTCTTCTTCTTGTTTGTCTATTCTTCAGCCTAGCATATTCTCGCTAGTCTAGGATCCTGTGACGTAATTTGCCATATGGTCACGTGTTCAGGGCTCAGACCGACGATTTCCATGCGGTTTTTGACGGTATTCTGCAATAACTCCTTAGCAACCTTCCTGGCCGTAGGCGATCTATTTCCATTCGATTAACGGATTTGATAACGGTGGAAACTGCTAACTTCAAGACGCCCTCTGATAGTATTTATTCTCAAGTAATGCTGCAAACGAAGGTTTTGCAGAAGCATCGGTGTTTGATAAGTCACTATTAGGATTATTAGTAACAATAAATAATATTTACGATAGTATAAAACGGTAGTCTTGCCGGAATCCATTACGCATCAGAAACCACAAGCACCAAGGGAATGGCCAAAATTAAAGACATTGAAAAAAAGAAAGGAAAATTCTGAGAAATTAGATAATAATTTCTGGCAAAAAAGACAGAAGAATTATACAGAAATACTGAATGTATCACGGCACTCATCAGAAAACGCAGAGTGAAGTTCTTTAGGCAAATCACCAGAATAAACGACACCAGTCTGACTAAAAGAATATTCAACATAATTTCTACGTCGAAATTGGTACAAAAAATCTATGGAAGACTCACAAAATTTACATATCACCATAGAAGACACCCACGTCTGCAGCATTTGTACAGAAAGCATCAGAAACCATAAATTTGAATTTAGATCACAACCCAAAAGCAATAGGCGTAAATGGGCAGATGAAGAGAAGAAGACACACAGTGAACGGATGAAAGGTTTTAGGGAAGATAAAAAGCAAAGAGCCACCACCAAAAGCTAGATTTTTTGATTTTAGTACTCTCATTAAAGGGGAATATACGCAAATATTATTAATAATATTGTAGTTGTTGTTGTAGTTGTTGGAATTTAGTGCACAATGAAAATTTCCCCACGTCTACACTTGTGAACAGAGCTGCTACGCTATGCCCCTAACGCAGACACTATATGCTGCCATTAGTGCAGGAGTGGAGGCTGGTTTTCTTTCAGTGTCGAGGTGAAGTAAATTATAATTATCTGTGAGAGGAGTAATCTCACTTCCCGTCATTTGTCAGGGCGTGAGTTATCGGGTGTACGTGCCAGGTCTAATGGCTGGTGTGGGCCCAGTGCTAGTTTACTGAAACCACGTTCACAGTCATTCAGCATCTTAAAACACAGATCGTTCTGAGAGCACCATACCACATGTATCCTTGTGTCCGCCGTAATATCACGGGTGGAAATGTAAAACCTTTACCATGTTGTGTCCAAGCACCGCTGATTACATTGAATTACAATTTATTGGAATTACGCTTCTCGTTTCCTCCTAGCACTGTTTTAAAATGTTGTGATTTTTCAGGGATTTACTGAATCATGCCATTATATTGGTGCACTTTTCTGTAAAGTATTCATGCCACGGTATCCACATTTATTCCACACTTTAAGCACATTCATATCTATATGAAACTCTAGAATTTTTATTTTGATAAATATGAAATCATTCACTGATAAATGGAAACTTCGATTACAAAATGTATAACGTTCTGCAACATGCAATGTACGAGGGCAGATCAAGAAGTAAGTTTCACTTCCCAGTTATGGCAATTTATTACACCACCTATACAACAGCAACACGCCTATAACAACAAACAATGTAACGTCACTTTTCCACATAGTATCCAAGAGACTCCAAACATTTCTGCGAACGCACAACCAACTTGTTGATGCCGGATGAATAGAAAGTTCCTCCAGCGTTCTGCAACCACACGGAGACAGAGGTCTTCACCTCCTCATCGGTCCGGAAACGTCGACCACCGAGCTCCGTTTTGAGCCAACTGTAGTGCTCTATTAGGCTACATTATGCCAGGTATACTGTATTTGGAACTAATTAGAAATTTCTATATTACCAACTTAATTTCGTCATTATTCTAGATCATATAGATTAATCATTGACATGCACCTTAAATTTTAAGAAAAGTATGCTCTTTAGTTCGTCACGGAAATTCTTGTTTTGTTTTAGGGTTTGAATAATGGAATATTTATCTTAATTTAAAATTGTAAGGACGTCTATTTCAAAATATATGTTGATTTGTATTGTATATGTTCCACCCACACCTAATGTATGTAGCTGAAGATGGCCCCATTGATGAGCAGAAAACATGTTTCTACCATAGAGGCGTAAACAATTAGTATCAACAGATGTACAAACGATTATGTCGCTACAATTGTGTTGACTCAGTGAGGAAAGCACGGCAAAATACCTCACAGCTCACCTTCTGTGGTAAGTATAGTGCGATTTGTTTCCACTACCTAACATATACATATATTTTAATATATCCATGCGTCTGGCATACAAGAATGTATAAGAAATGTAGAATGATATTTCACAGGTTTACTTGACGCCCGCCAGGAGCACCACCCAGGCACCGTCTTTAACGAGATGTCGGCTGCTGGAATCTTGACACATGCCATGCCAGCGCCCAATGTAAATCGCCAGTGAAGTACGTCTCTCGCTGACAAATGAGTGATAGAACGCGCACTGGAATTACGCTGCGCTGGCAAAAGCAGAGCGAACCTGCAGACTAGACAGTGATTGTGCTGTTAATGTTGTTGCTGATACCGTGGTCATTACATCAATGTAGGTCTAGCAATCATCGCTCAGGCGTCTCATACGTTGTGATGCTTGTTTTACAGGGCGAAACATCTAGGTCATCTGCCCTTAACCCTAGAATACTAACATTATTCAATTGATGCTTAATACTAATAATACGCTAAATTTACGTACATTACGAACTTTGTGCTAACGCATCAATTAGTTAAATGGTTGAAATCCCTCCCTATATTGTTCTGCTAAGGTCCCATTCCAGTTTTGTACCGAAAATAAAGTCCCATTAACACCAACCTACACCTATGGGTTACCTACAGGTTCAGCATAATCCAATGCGTAAGCGAAACGCACTCACATACCCTTTAAAAGTCTCACAATTAAATAAATACCTTAAAACATGTATATTTACAATGAAATAATGAAAGAATGCAACACGGTAACCATGGTAACAGAATCTCACAGTCCATCTATTTCTGTAAGACGCAATGCAATTCCAATTATTACATTACTGTGAAAGTTTCCAGACGGTTATAAGGTTATCACTGAACCAAATTAAGCTGTAAACTTCATCAATACATACAGTATAATGCGCTTAAGGGGGTCAAGGGGCACTCAAGATTTTTTTCACGCAATTTTCACGTGTGAGTGTGGTAAGAATGGACTTTTACCCGACGAAAAAGGGTCTCCGAAAACCACATTTAAAGACCCTTAAATTAACAGTGTCTGTGATATTCCCAGAAAACTAACTTCGCTCTGATATACCTATGAAGGAATGACAAACCCCTATCCACTGCACCAGTAGCTGAATTGATAAAGTCTGATTATTCATACCAAGGATAAATCAGTCATAGCTTTCATGATTGTTATTTTACTAAGTGTACTCTTTACAACTAGGATATTCGCGGGCGAAGCCGCGACGGGTAATGCTAGTTAATATATATTTCGTATGTAACACTATTTATATACACTGAATCCTCTGTGCTAATTGAAGTGTAACACGCTAAGTTCCATCTTAAATACAACTAATACAGAATTCGTTTTCTTCAGTACGTATTATCTCCAGCCTCTTACACTGTCTCTGGTTTTATGAGGTTGATTTTATAATCCCTCTGAAGTGATGTGACATATCTACATCAAATTCTCCACCTCTGTGTTATTCCCATGATGAAACCAATATGTTGTTAAATTCAAGGAGAGTTTCCAGGCAATTCTTTGCTCCATGATTATGCCTCTAGAACTGATTGGCATTAATAACAAAAGCATTGCCATCACCACCATAGACCAATAGAAGCACTGCTGGAAGATGGTAGAGTGGGGACAGATATAGATGAATTCTAAGCAGTTAAATTATTCATAAACGTAACTTTTACGTATGTTAGTATTGTAGGGTTAATGATAATGGTATTAGAAAAGTAAGATAGAAATCTCACCTTCTCATTCATAAAGGCCTTCTATATGAAATAATGGGGAAAGGATAGGAATAAGGGAGATAACAAGTAGTTCCGTTAAGAACGAAATAGCCTACTTTCATATATCCTACTGGTCTTATCCATTAACATGCTCCTGCCTATTACTAAAGTCCTGCGCGGATGTAGGTATTCGCGGATAAACCCGCAGATATCCGCAAAATATATCGCCATACGGATACACAACCTGTGACAATAAAGTTCGGTGAATAGTCCTATACTATCAACATAGATGAACAATGCTCGACAGTGACCCTATTGTCCTTCGAAATGGTCCCCTCCCGTAACTATGCAATGGTGAGATCGGCGATACATGTCCTGGAAACTTTGCAAGAAGTCGTCCTTTGGAATTGTGTTCAAAAGCCTCGTCACGTTGCGTTCTGACCGAAAGGTTCGGTGAATGGGTCTATATTACGAACGGATTGTTGGCTAACCTGGAACAAATGATACTGTCCTTCGATGTAATTTCCGTGGATGGTTATGCACTTCTGAGAATGTCTGTACAAGTCTTGGAAACTCTTTAGGGATAGGGTCGTCACATAAAGTTGGATGTCCGAAATGTTCGAAAACCTCTGGCTCTTCAGGGCTTTCCGGTGTCCCTGTACCTGAACCCCACCACTCCATATTTTGACTCTTTACTACGGGGTCGTGCCTCAGACACCAAGTCTCGTCGCCGGTGACGATGGTTTTCAGAGCCTTTCCATTCCACAAAACATTCTCACTTCTCACTGCAACCCGCCGAAAATGTGTGCATGGTAGGTTGCATAAATTCATCCTGTGTCAAACAGGTCTTACACGTTGCGTTGTGTGTCGCCAATGTTGCCAGGTTGACCTTCTGACTTTATTCACCGAACGCAACGTGACGAGCCTTTGGAACACCATCCCAAAGGACGCCTTCTTGCAAAGTTTCCAGGACATGTATCGCCGATCTCAGCATTGCATAGTTACGGGAGGGGACTATTTCGAAGGACAATAGGGTCACTGTCGTGCATTGTTCATCTATGTTGATAGTTCAGGACTATTCACTGAACTTCATTGTCACAGGTTGTAGTTTGCATGGCTGTGCGGATAAGCTACGGATAATGTTTAGAGTAAACTTGCGGATAGTTCTTAGAATACAGTGTTAAACTGTTTTATATTTTTTTTATAATTTTAGTTTTTACTAAGGTCTGGGTATTTCACCTTTCTTGTTATTTCCCAATTTGCTTTCCCTTGGATTGTATGGGAATAATGAAGAAGTGAGAGAAGCCAGTCATGGAAGTGTTGACTTATCCCCCAAGAAAAGTAATTTATAACTGCGCTTGCCTGCGTGGGTATATCCGACAACTAAGTAAGAGTTATAATTAGCCACTCGCTGTTTCACATGCCGTTACTCAGAGGGACACAACTCAAGTCAACATTGTCTTGCGATTCACAAACAGCCTAGGGGAATGAATTTTTCCAGAAATATCTCAAGGTGTCGCTTTAATACTTTACCTAGAATTAAACATTTAAAATTATACGCCAAATCAATTCATAAACAAATATATATTTTATATATTGGGACATGTTTCGACCTTCAATGAGGTCATCTTCAGCTTAAAAAGAAAACCAATTAAGAATGGAATACTAAGATAGCATATATGACTTAAATCTAAATTAGAAATGAAAAATTAATGTTAATAATTGTAATTAATAAAATATAATAATAAAATGGATATCCTTACAAAGTAGTAGTCTATTAATTAAATAAATATAAGATTGGTCTTTTTACAATAATTTTAAAAACGTAGTTAGAAAATAAGAACTATTAACGGGGAGAGTAAAACTGTTAAGCTTTAAAAACTTTTTAATCAAAATATACACAAAATAATTTTGAAAATCTAGTTCTAAAATCAATAAAATAATTCAGTTCGGCACTTGATTAAATTAGTTGAAACCTCTTCAATACGGAGATTATTAACAATTTTGAATAGGTGTCAACCAGTATTACGATGATAGGAATTAGCCTTGTTGTATGCGATGGAGAAATTCGAAAATTCGTACAAAATTTGAGTTGAAATGCCCAATGCCAATTGGATATGTGGCAATTCTAATATTTATCCAAAACGTTTAGAAGATAATGAAGAAACGGGATTCTTGAAATGGAATTAATGTATCACATGTTCCTCTTTAAATTTGCCAAACAGTGTTAGGTTACATATTTTCCGCTTTAATGCAACCGAAGTATTGATATTCTCCCGTAGTATGTAATGCATAGGCTACATTAAGTATTTATCAGATCAATGAAATAAAAGCGGCATGTCATGCATTATACTTTACCTAATAAATTAAAAATATTTTTGTTATGTCAGTGGATTTGAATAATAAACGTGCGGATACGGATAAAAGTCGTGCGGTTATGGGGAAAATGCGGATAACAGTCGTGCGGATGCGGGCGGATGCAGATAACGTTTTCTTTATCCGCGCAGGATTTTATGAGAAACATCTAGATAATTATTTCAATTTCTCAACACCACCAGGTTGGATTTGTGTTCATCAGGTTATTGAAAATTCCATAGATGAACTTATGTTAATAGGCGATGCAAAATTTAAACATTTATATAGATGTTTCTCGGAGAATCCTTGTAATAGGCATGGGAATTTTGATGGAAAAGAAGAGTGCAATATATGGAAATATGCTAGTTAGTTCTTCACTGAACTACTTGTTTCGTATTGTACATTGTATATGAATGAGAAGCAGAAATTTCTATTTTAGATAATTTAGAATATGTGGTTGTTGTTAAATGGTCAGTTCATATTGGATTAAAACTCAGCAAGTTTTCTAGGTTTGTGCCGTGTTTTGTGTGGGGCTTCGCCAAGGACACCAAGTTGGCTCATCAGCGGGATCTAGGTGTCCCTGCCCGGATCCCCACAGGAGTAGCGAACTGCGCGCTACCTCCCTTTTTATGATGCACACCTGCGCCTCTAATGCGAGAACTAAAGCTCATGCAGCCGTAATCTCCCTATGGAGGCTTCCAAAAAGATGGTATTTTGGCTTTCACGGCCAGTGAACTAAAACTCAGCAATTTTTCTAGGTTTCTGCCGTGTCTTGTGTGGGGTTACGGCTAGGACACCAAG
The DNA here is from genome assembly GCA_946902985.2 of Meconema thalassinum. Lineage (NCBI taxonomy): Eukaryota > Metazoa > Arthropoda > Insecta > Orthoptera > Tettigoniidae > Meconema > Meconema thalassinum. The sequence goes on along the minus strand of OX336396.1, from coordinate 298,297,551 downwards.
CTGGCTCATCAGCGGGCTCTTGGCACACACATATAGAAAAATTGCTGAGTTTTAATTCACTAGACGTGAATCCTTTTCAGATTGGATTGATTACTTAGCTACTTATCTGGTTGCGTCTTACGCGGTCCTGATGAGAGCTGTTAACTTCGACACTGGGGGAAGTTTTCTGTGCGCGAGGATCTCTTCACATTAAGCAAGCAAATTTTGAATTCAATCACCACTTTCAGTATCTTAACAAAACATCACATAGACCATATCTAATAAATATTGACGAGTTGCATGATCTTAAAGAATGCTGCAAATAGATAAGTGTACATATTGTAAATACTACCACCCTTTTTTTTAGACATAGATTTAATAGCCTAAGTGTAATGGATATGATGATGATCACTTGACGATTGAAACTCGTCATCCAAGTGTATTATTTTATCAATCTCATGTATTTTTCTTTCATGTTGATCGACCGAAAAACATCAATTTTTCTATAACAAGAACAACAAGAAGTTCCGTGACGAACTAAAGAGCCTACTTTTCTTGAAATTTAATAATCATGCCAATGATTAATCTATATTATGGACCTATCTAGAATAATGACGAAATTAAGTTGGTAATATCGAAATTTCTAATAAGTTCGAAATACTGTATACCTGGCATAATGTAGCCTAATAGAGAACTACAGTTGGCAGCCCAGGTGACTGAATATATTCTTAGTTCCATCTCTTAAGGTATAGAATTCAAAATTTGGTTGAAGTCCAATGGATAGCATGGAAGTTACATGCAGTTAAACATTGGATCTAACAGCGCGCATAAAATCATGTTGGCAACAATGACATACATGTATTGGTCAGAAATAATCTGAAATAATATGATCTATTGTTGTGTTAATTTTGAATGAAATCCATTAGTTAGTATAGAAGTTTCATGCATTTTAAAATTCGACCTATCAGCAGCTTAAAATCATGTTGGTAGCACTGAAGTAAATAAGTTACTCGAAATTAATATAGAATGTCAGGTACTATACGTGTGCATAGTTTAAAGCTGTCGGCTTGTATACTTTCTGATATATGGGTATTTTGATTAATAAAAATTGAGAGCATTTATTAACAGTTGGCGGCCCTGGTGCTCTTAAGAATACGCTCAGTCATATCTGTTTATGTACACATACCACATACGAAATTTGGTTGAAATCCAATTGATAGTGTAGAAGTTATATGCATTTAAAATTTGGACTTATCAGCAGGCTTATAATCATTTTGGCAACACTGCCATGTATGGTCTCCTGGAAATTAAACTGCAATATTATTATCTATTCGTGTGCCAATTTTGAAATAGCTCCCATTCATACCTTCCAAGATATCCAACATGGAGCTCAAATTTCAATTGCGATTTTTCAGCAGTTGGTAGCACTGACATTATTTTCAAATATGGCCGTGAGATATTCAGGTATAGATCTTTACTCCAACCAAATTTTGTTTCGATTGCTGCAGCCGTTTAGGAGTTGATAGGGGGGGGGGGGGGACACACACACACACACAGCCAGACAGATAGACAGACACACATTTGCCCGATCTCATAAGTCTACTTTTTCCTCATTTTTGCAAAATGTGAAAAGTAGGCTAAAAATTATAGGAGCCTTACAGTAATCGCAGATGATGTGTAACATGTGTGACATGTTAGCCTGCTTGATGCGAGCTGCGCTCTATACCGGCCAGTTAGTGAACCCATGCCAGCGATGTTATTGGAAATGGCCTCTTCTTGCCGATAGAGCGCACTGCCAAGTATAGGCGCGATTAAAAATTAGGTGTGTATATTAATGTATTTCTCCCAGTGATACGTTTAGACCAACGAAGTTTCAATTATTGTTAGTAGTCGGTGTTAATATACTGAATTCCTACTTTGTTTGGAGTGTTTGTTGATGCCATATACATTCCACATGGCCGACATTACATCGAGTGCTTACACTAAATAAGAATGCAGCAAAAGTATGAAGATTTAATAAATCGTAATTGTTTTCAGCAAATATGATAAAATGTATTTTTTCACACCAAAGAACGACAACTTGAAGATAATTTACTGTAGGAATATCTAAAATGGGGTCTCCAAACCTTGAACTAAACTGTATGCGATATACATTCCCCATAGCCACATGGCCTACAGTACGTCGTTGTACCGATCTCCGTGACCACGCGTGCTCATTGTTTCCGTCCCATCCATTTCCGTCCCTTTTCCAAAATCACTCCCACAAAAATGTCCAGTAACCGAGTGGAAAGATGTTACACATCAAAAACGAATCATTTGGTACGGTGTTCCACATGACCCCCGCATCTCATCACCAAAACCCAGTTCCCAAGCCTTTGGAATTAACCATCCGAAATAAAAAGCCAACGACTCACCCGGGAATCAAATCCGGGGACCAGAAGCTAGCAACCTACCAAATTTTCCTACAAAGCTCATCATAATTGGTATGGTGAAAGTTATAGCAATGGTTGAATCCATGCCTAGTTATTTATTTATTGAGTTTATTGAACAGCGATGTCATCTGCCCCAGGATCCATGTATGTCTAATATCAAGTACAAACAAACAAATAAACAAACAAACAACAGACAGGCATGTTACTCTTGTCCGCATTCGTCTTTGAAATGCCTCAAACAAGTAGAAATTTTAAAACTCAGCGATTATTCGCAAAGCCGGTAAACTTTGATTCCGGCATGGATGCCTTGCTTCCAGAGGGGAGTTCAAGCAGTAGATCTCACTATTAAATATCTTATTAGAGGATTTGAGATACAAGTTCTTGCTGCCATCTACGGACGCCTGGGAGAAGTCAATAGAAGACCGCACATTTAAAAGAGATGGTATTTGGATGGATTTTTGCCCAACAGAGGCCATGACAAATAAAGTCTGGACAGAAGCGAACCAAGACTTACGACATATTGTCAATTCACTAGCGATGCATGGCTACCACCACTTCATGTGCAAGACGAAACGCTTCCACGAACCCAACCCGATGTGCATCTGTGAATTCTGTGACGTGAATTGAGTCAAGTTACAAAACTCGTTTAATCCACTTGTGAATAAGAAACGTTTTCATGAGAAACGTTTCTCTGGACTTTGCCTCACGTATCTTTTGTTTGTTGTTTTCTACTTTTTGCTTTGTGTTTTTGGTTTTTGGTATTGTGTTTGCTTTGTGCTTTTGCTTTTGAATTTGACTTTTGTCTTTTCTGTCTTGGTTTTGTGTTTGTTTTCTGATTTTGCTTTTTTGAATTTTGCTTGTTCCTTTATGACTCTTGTTTTTTGTTTTCTGCTTTTGCTTTTGTTTTTGAATTTTCTTTTTGCTTCGTCTTTCTTGTTTTGGGTTTGTGTTCGTTTTCTGCTGTTGCTTTTTTGAATTTTGCTTTTTGCTTTATGTTTCTTGTTTTTTGTTTTCTACTTTTGCTTTTGTTTTGAATTTTGCTTTTTGCTTCGTTTTTCTTGTTTTGGTTTTGTGTTCGTTTTCTGCTGTTGCTTTTTTGAATTTTGCTTTTTGCTTTATGATTCTGGTTTTTTGTTTTCTGCATTTGCTTTTGTTTTTGAATTTTGCTTTTTGCTTCGTTTTTCTTGTTTTGGTTTTGTGTTCGTTTTCTGCTGTTGCTTTTTTGAATTTTGCTTTTTGCTTTATGTTCCTTGTTTTTTGTTTTCTACTATTGCTTTTGTTTTTGAATTATGCTTTTTGCTTCGTTTTTCTTGTTTTGGTTTTGTGTTCGTTTTCTGCTGTTGCTTTTTGGAATTTTGCTCTTTGCTTTACGTTTCTTGTTTTTTGTTTTCTACTTTTGCTTTTGTTTTTGAATTTTGCTTTTTGCTTCGTTTTTCTTGTTTTGGTTTTGTGTTCGTTTTCTGCTGTTGCTTTTTTGAATTTTGCTTTTTGCTTTATGACTCTTGTTTTTTGTTTTCTCCTTTTGCTTTTGTTTTTGAATTTTGCTTTTTGCTTCGTTTTTCTTGTTTTTGGTTTTGTGTTCGTTTTCTGCTGTTGCTTTTTTGAATTTTGCTTTTTGCTTTATGTTTCTTGGTTTTTTTTCTACTTTTGCTTTTGTTTTTGAATTTTGCTTTTTGCTTCGTTTTTCTTGTTTTGGTTTTGGGTTCGTTTTCTGCTGTTGCGTTTTTGAATTTTGCTTTTTGCTTTATGACTCTTGTTTTTTGTTTTCTGCTTTTGCTTTTGTTTTTGAATTTTGCTTTTTGCTTCGTTTTTCTTGTTTTTGGTTTTGTGTTCGTTTTCTGCTGTTGCTTTTTTGAATTTTGCTCTTTGCTTCATGTTTCTTGTTTCTTGTTTTCTACTTTTGCTTTTGTTTTTGAATTTTTATTTTTGCTACATCTTCTTTGTTTTGGTTTTGGTTTGTTTTCTGCTTTTGCTGTATTTGATGTTGCTTTTTGCTTTCTGTTTCTGTTTTCTGTTTTTGTTTGTTTATGCTTTTGCTTTTCTGTGTGAATTTTGCATTCTGGTTCGTGTTTTTTTGTTTTGTTTTGGAAAATCAAAATAAAACGAAACAAAATAAAACAAAATAAAACAAAATATAATGAAGTCAAATAAAATAAAATAATTAAATAAATAATATTTATGTTCGACCCTGACTGTTATGTATCTGAAAACTGTATCATAATGAGACTCATTATAACATTATTTTTCATTATGATACAGTTTCTACCACCAATCAGAGCTCAAGAAACAGTCGTTTGACCAATTAGATAATTAGATGCGCTGAGTACCACGGCCTTCTAATGTAAATCACACTGCCTTGCCTAGTGTCATAGTAGAGTAATCGAGGTGGCCATGGTAAATACAAGGCATTCTCTGCGTCTCATGCGCTCTGTTCAGTACATAAAACTGGCGAAATCTCAACAGATATTTATGAATATTTATCTTCGAACATAAAATAGTTATAATAATTATAGTCGAACATAAACAGTCGTATGCAACTCGCCTATAATGGTAATTAAGACACTCGTATCGAAATTATAAAACTCGCATACGCTCGTTTTATAAAAAATACTCGTGTCTTAATTATAACCATTATAGGCTCGTTGCATAATGTACTATTATGTTCGACCCTCACTATTATATGTCAGAATCTGTACTGTAATGAAGCTCATTATAACACTATTTTTAGCCTACTTTTCACATTTTGCAAAAATGAGGAAAAAGTAGACTTATGAGATCGATCCGGGAAAATGTGAGTCTGTCTGTCTGTCTGGCTGGCTGGCTGTGTGTGTGTGTGTGTCCCCCCCCCCCCCCCCCCTATCAACTCCTAAACGGCTGCAGCAATCAAAACCAAATTTAGTATGAGTAAAGATGTGCACCGGAATATCTCACGTCCATATTTGAAAATGATGTCAGTGCTACCAACTGCTGAAAAAACGCACTAGAAATTTGAGCTCCATGTTGGATATCTTGCAAGGTATACATGGGAGCTATTCCAAAATTGGCACACATGTAGATATGACTATTTCAATTTAATTTCCAGGAGGGCAACCATGACAGTGTTGCCAAAATAATGTTAAGCCTTCTGATAGGTTCAATGTTTAAATGCATATAACTTCTACACTATCAATTGGATTTCAACCAAATTTTGTATGTAATATCTGCTCATAAGCAGATATGACTGAGCGTATTCTTAAGGCCATCAGGGCTGCCAACTGTTAATAATTGCTCTCTCTATTTGTTTTCATTCAAATACCTATATATCAGAAAGTATGCAAGCCAACAGCTTTAAACTATGCACACGTATATTCTGTCATTTTAGATTAATTTGGAGTAACTTATATACGTCAGTTCTACCAACATGATTATAAACCTGCTGACAGTACCAATTTTTAAATACATGTAACTTCTATACTATCAGTTGGATTTCAACCAAATTTCTTATGTGCTATGTGTACCATAACAGATAGTACTATTAGTATTGTTGAGAGCAATCAGGGCTGCCAACTGTTAATAAATGCTGTCTATATTTTTTTACCCTAATATCAATATATCAGAAAGTATGCAAGCCAACAGCTCTATACTTTGAACACGTATAGCACCTGACATTCTAGATTAATTTGGAGTAATTAATACAAGGCAGTGCTGCCAACATGATTCTATGTCTGCTGATATGTCCTATTTTAAAATACATGTAACTTCCATACTAACAAATGTATTTCATCCAAAATTGGCACAACAAGATATCATAATATTTCAGATTATTTCTGACCAGCACACGCATGACATTGTTGGCAACATGCGTTTACGCGTGCTGATAGATCCAATGTCTAACTGCATGTAACGTCCATTGGACTTCAACCAAATTTTGTATTCTGTACCTTAAGAGATGGAACTAAAATATGTTCAGTCACCAGGGCTGCCAACTGTAGTGCTCTATTAGGCTACATTATACCAGGTATATTTTGAACTAATTAGATATTTCGATATTACCAACTTAATTTCGTCATTATTCTAGATAGGTTCATATTCTGTAGAATAATCATTGGCATGAAAAGTAGGCTGTATAGTTCTTCACGGAACTTCTTGTTTCATTATGAAACAGTTTCTCCCGCCAATCAGATCTCAAGAAACAGTTGTTTGACCAATTAGATAATTTGATGCGCTGAGTTCCACGGCCTTCTAATTTAAATTTCACTGCCTGGCCTAGTATCATAGTATGGTAATCGAGGAGGCCATGGTCAAATACAAGGCTTTCTCTGCGTCTCATGTGCTCTAATCAGTACATAAAACTTGTGAAATCTCGACAGATATTTATGAATATTTATGTTATAATTATCCTCGAACATAAATAGTCGTAGCAACTCGCCTACAGTATAATGGCAATTGAGACTCTCGGATGGAAATTATAATCAGACTCGTGTATTAATTATTGCCATTATAGGCTCTTTGCATAATATACTATTACGACATGATCCTTAATCACAAGTGGATTAAACGAGTTTTGCAACTGGTCGATTCAATTGTGAACGCCGCCATGTGATTAACTGCACAAGCCGTGGAAAATCCATCATTGACTTTTGCACTAACTGGTCAATACGCAGGTTATTGTATCTTTTGTAATTTGCACAGTTTGTGTGCTGTTAAACATCTGCATTTTCCATGAGTCTCCTGGTATATTTAGTTCTTATGTTACTACCGTCTGAGCTGATTCAGTCTTGCTGACGACCTCTTGTTCCTTCTGATGCTCGCGTCTAGATCCCCAAGGGCAAGAACCTTCTTCGCCTTTCAACTTGACCCTCTTTACACAAGTATGTTGGGGGCAGTATTCACTCGCGCTAAGGGGGTGCCTGAAAGTGTTTCGTTGTCCAACGTGGTCTGACTCCCAAGGGATTCCGTAACTCACAATCGCGTCAACATGGTATCTTTTTAACCCCTCATAACTCTCTGTGGAGTTATACATATTATATCATGGTTTGTGATCACAATACAGCTGGTTAAAGTGCTACACACTACGCCTATTTGTCCAAATTGAAAGAGTGGTACAGTAGTTTTATTCAAGGCATAGTCATTCAATGATATTATCTTGTCGTCATTCAATTTCACCCACAATTTTCAGAAACATGTCGTAGCTTCTGCACCATGACGCGTGATGGGCTCCATCTCGGCAACGCTGTAACTTACAGCTTTCCCGTATCGGCTAGCTGCTATACCATGTCTTATTTTCCCGTACACATACAAACCGATATAAAATAAGTGAATTAATTTACGTATTTAACAGTCATACAGCAAAACGTTTCGATGCAAAAGGATTACAACGCGACCAAGAACTACATTTTCCAATTACCCCGAGCCGAGAAAAAGTTACCTTACAAAAAGGATAACAGCCTTGTTTCTAGGGCACGGAAACTTTTAAAATTAACAAACCAGTTATACAACATTCCAATGTATATTGTCTTAAAATTTGGATTCAATCTGATGATGGGTTTTTGAGATAATAATTCTTAAATGTGACGCATAGTAGAATCGCACTTAAAAACGGGCACTTTTTGTGTTCCAACTGCAATAAAAAATATTAACATATAAATTTAAAATTCCAAACCTACATTAACTAACGTAAAATAGAACGACGAAAATGATGATATTATTGGATTTTATTTAGGTATATTTGTTACTTCACAAACCTTCAAACTCGAGTGCGCATGATATTTTGGTCGACAGTAGTCTTTAACATTGAGTTGCTTGCCTGAAGAGCTACCAACTGTGGATTTATTTTAAAATATGTACACTTCATCTTTACTAGCGATTTAAGTAGCATGCTGAACTGCTGTGCCCAAGATCGCGGGTTCAAACCCGGCCGAAGTCGACGGATTTTTCAAGAGCGTTAATATCCTTCAGTATGCCTTCCTTCGGAGGGGAAGTAAAGCCGGCGGTCCCATGTCATAGATTTATGGCATGAACAAGATCCTTCCACAGACTAAGCTTGTGTGAAGCTATATTTCTAGGTTAGATTTCGTTGTAACGCTCTATCAAAGTTCAAACTGTCGCCGCTAGGTGTCAGTGACATCTGGTAGCGAAAGTTGGGACTACTTGAAATTGAACGGAACTTGTAGCTCACCCCATGGGTGTCCGCTTGAAGCAGCTACAGCCTCTGGCGAGCCGAACATGTCCTCGGACCCTCCCGACACTAAAAGCCATACGCCATATAAATAACCACTATTTGAGAAATCCCACATGTGCTGAAACCCTAGTTTTGAAGTCACTAAGAAAATCAGTGAAGAATGGAAACTCGAGAGACTACGGGAGTGTCCAGTATCGGTATTCAGTGTTATTTGCACCCACTCTTCACTTGCTGCTCATGCGATTTGGTATCGCATTACTCTTTCTCGAAGCCTTTCAAATGATGTTTAATCAGGCCATTCTTATAGAAGTAGTGAAAGAGAAATAACGAAGTTCGCTGCTTTCCATTACATCCAATATCCTGTCCACTTGACTTGACTTGGGATGAAATGAATCCAATTCCCAACGACAATGGCCACATCACTGTTCCTGCCCGATTTCCAGGTTAATTAATACAGCTCTCTCTCTCGTCCTCACTCAATCGACATGACTCCGGGAAGTTAGTAATTAAAAATTAAATGATAGTGTAGAACCAGTATGTTACTTTTAATTAACGATAGAACAAGAATGAGTGCAGTCAGAGAGGGACAGAGACGCTCGCTGAGTGACTCCGGCACAAGTGCAGAGCTTCATATCCCTCTGGCAATATCCGGGACGGCATAGCTGAAACATAAAACAAAACTGAAATAAAACTCAGCAATGTATCTAGGTTTAGGCCGTGACACTTGCTGTGAAAGGCAATATAACAAAACTAAACTAAACTAAACTAAACTTAACATTGAACCTTGAACCTTCAAGTAAAGTTAAGTATCAAAAACAACAAAAGAAAGCAATGCAAAACAAAGCATAGCAAAAAATAAGACTAAAGTAAACTAAAGTAAAGTCAAGTAAAGTCAAGTAAATTAAACTAAACTAAAGTAAAGTCAAGTAAACTAAACTAAACTAAAGTCAAGTAAAGTCAAGTAAAGTAATGTCAAGTAAAGTCAACTAAAATGAAGTCAAGTAAAGTAAACTAAAGGAAAGTCAAGTAATGTAAAGTAAATTAAACTAAACTTAAGTCAAGTAAAGTAAAGTAAATTAAACTGAACTAAAGTAAAGTCAAGTAAAGTAAACTAAAGTAAAGTCAAGTAAAGTAAAGTAAAGTAAACTAAAGTAAACTAAAGTAAACTAAACTTAAGTCAAGTAAAGTCAAGTAAAGTCAACTAAAATGAAGTCAAGTAAAGTAAACTAAAGGAAAGTCAAGTAATGTAAAGTAATGTAAACTAAAGTAAAGTCAAGTAAAGTAAACTAAACTAAAGTCAAGTAAAGTCAAGTCAAGTAAAGTCAAGTAAAGTCAACTAAAATGAAGTCAAGTAAAGTAAAGTCAAGTAAAGTAAACTAAAGTAAAGTCAAGTAAAGTACACTAAAGTAAAGTCAAGTAAAGTCAAGTAACGTAAGGTAAAGTCAAGTAAACGAAATTAAACTAAACTAAAGTAAAGTAAAGTAAATGAAACTAAACTATCCAAAACAACAAAGCAAAACAAAACAAAGCAATGCAAAGCAAAGCAAAACAAAGCACAGCTAACCAAAGAAAAGGAAAGCAAAACAAAACAAAGCAAAGCAAAACAAAAAAGGTAAAACAAAATGAATTAAAAAGAAAACAAAGCAAAACGAAGCAAAAGAAAAGTCAAGTCAAGTAAACTAAAGTAAAGAAAACATAAGTATACTAATGCAAAGCAACGCAAAACCAAACAAAAGTAAAGTTAAGTGAATTAAGCGAAGCGAAACGAAATGAAACTAAACTAAACTAAGGTAAACTAAAGTGAACTAAACTAAACTAATGTAAACTAAAGTGAACTAAAGTAAACTAAAGTAAACTATATTACGCCAGTCTCTGCATTCGTCCCACATCCTTTCTCCACTACATTACGTCAACCTGTCCATTCCTTTCACAGTCTCTCATCCACTGCATTACGTCTGTCTCTTCATTCCTCTCACAGTCCTCGTATATGTATAATATGTCCTCACCTTCAACATCATCTTCATCATCGCCATCAATATCATCTTCTTCATCTTCTTCTTCTTCATCATCACCATCAACATCTGCATCATCTTCATCTTCTTCAATATTATCATCTTCATTATTTTCATGAGATATCAGCGTCCAGAGTTTGTCCACACTATTCGGAGAACGTAGCGGCAGAGAATACAATGTGTACTTTCAGTCGGTCAACATGAGTATATGAGCAATGTGATTCCTCCTGACAGAGATTTGCATGTGATTAAGTATTATTTACATTTTATATACATTGTACCTGCAATTGTCCCAGTACAATAGTGATCATAAACTACAGTAATACATGATTTCTTTTCCAGAAGCGTTATATACATATTACTAGCAACCTGCTCCGGCTTCGCCCGGGAACAGTTATGAATGCATTACGTGATAAGCGCTTTTTTCTTTCGATGTCAATGAACTACGACCTATATCCGTTTTACGTCTCGGCATGACGGGTTGAAATCACTGACTAAACTGTTAATTATATTATCATGGAGATGCATGTGCAACGAATTCTTGTCAGACGTAATTTAAGAATGGCGAGGTGCATGAAACACAAATCCCCCTTCCGTCCAATCTTAACTTGAGTGTGTATTTTTAGGAACGAAAAGTTCACAGGTGAATTGAAGTAAAGCCGAGTTACACTTCCAGGGAAACTCCAAACTCAACCACCTTTCTCTGATGGCTTAACTCAACACGACTCGACAGTTTGCTGCTGGATGTGTCTGGGGTAATAGGCTCGCCTGCTAGCAAGGCTGTAACTGAGGTAATAGGTTTGACCCTAGCTAGCTCCCAAAATGTCGCCTCAGTAATCGAATGGAGTTTGTTGGAAGAAATGAAAACGTAAAATCGCTTATAGTGGGTGATGTATTGAAGATAGAAATATGCTCTCACGGACTTTTTTGTAGAACCTTTCATGCTGAACTATTCTTACACTCATAGTATATTGATATTTTTAACGGTTTGTCCAACGTAAGGTTAAAAAGCGCACGGACACCAGGGTTTTTCTTTCGATTTTTTTTCACTGAAATCGTTAGTGCTTGGCTTTCTTTGATCCTAAATAAATTATTTTCTACAGAAACCTTCCTCGAGATATCCTTTACATAACGGTGATAACTGCATCAAAATCCATCCAGAGTTTCTCGAGATAACCCATGACATCCAGTAATCGGGGACTTTCTTTTATATGAAGATTCGAGGAGAAATAATTCCAACTCAGAGATTTGCCGATGGCATAGTCATCTTGGCCGACACGCCTGAAGATTTGAATGAGTTATTGAATGGTGTGGACTCCGTCTTGAGGATAGAATTAATGAGGAAAATTAAAAAATGTAAAACAAAAATATTGGAATGCAGCGAAAATAAATCAGAAACCTCTATAGACATCAAATTGGCAGGTGAAAAACTAAAGGAAGTAGGAGACTTCTGTTACTTAGGAAACAAAATAACCAGTGATGGACGAAGCAAAGAGGATATAAAAAGTAGGTTAGCTCAGGCAAGGAAAGCATTTCTACAAGAAAAGGAATCTGTTGAAATCGAATATGTAGATTTAGGTATTAGGAAGTCATTTTTGAAGGCCTTTGTCTGGAGCGTGGCGCTCTATGGAAGTGAAACTTGGACTATTGGTGCAGCAGAAAAGAGGAGAATTGAAGCGTTTTGAATGCGGTGTTACAGGAGAATGATGAAGATCAGATGGGTATATAGGGTTACAAACGAAGATGTATTAAGGCTACTGGGAGAGAAGAGATGTTTCTGGCAACTGCTAATGAAGAGAAGAGATAGGTTGGTAGGAAACATACTAAGAGACCCAGGAATAGCAAATTTAGTTATGGAAGGAAGGGTCGAGGACAAGAACTGTAGGGGTAGACCAAGGTTAGAATATGTTAAAGAGATTGCCTCGGATGTAGGGTGTGGTAGCTATGTAGTGATGAAACGATTAGCTCAGGACAGGGAGGCATAGAAGGCTGCATCAAAACTGTCAAATGGTTGAAGACTGGTTGGTTCTTAAGTTTAGGGACTGCGACAACGCGGTCAAGTAGCCCCGTGTACTTTGGGTGTGTGTATAATCTAACTGATAACCGGTGTTAATTGTGATGACAGTATTAGTTGTGTTATATCTGTTTTTTAATTTAAGTACTGCAACATAGAAGTTTTCAAATAGTTCCTACTTTTGCCACCAAGCGCCATCGTCAAAGACTACTAGACCAAGTTCAGAACTTAGCTTCTAGACGCCACCGCAGTCGGCTCTTGGAAACGAACGTAGAAACCTAAGAGCGTTGTTTTCATTCTTAACCTATCCAATTTAGCTTCACACAAGTGCAATTAGGTCGCCTCCGTAGCGTAGCGGTCAGCATGATTAGCTGCTGCCCCGGAGGTCCTGGGTTCGATTCCCGGCTCTGCCACGAAATTTGAAAAGTGGTATGAGGACTGGAACGGGGTCTACTCAGCCTCGGGTGGCCCAAATGAGTAGAGGGGGTTCGATTCCCACCTCAGCCATCCTCGAAGTGGTTTTCCGTGGTTTCCCACTTCGTCTTCGGGCAAATGCCGGGATGGTACTGCCCCCGTAATTGAATTATGTAGAGACCACGGTGGCTGTATTTGAAGTTATGATTAGAGTTATGGCTGTCATAGTTATGACGTGGGTAGTCATGACGTAAGCACGGATGACGTAAATGTTATGCCAGCAAGCTACTTGAGCTGAGATTCTCAGTGACGTCAGCATTTTAGTCCAGAATGTTCCAAGATGTACGACGCAGTCGCAGGAAACGAGGAATTCTGCTGAGGAAGAAACTATGCTATTGGAGGAGAGGCATGAACCAATGAACGATAATTTAAAGGAAGACGGAGATTGCTGAAACTATGGTATTTTTATGACTTTTTGAGTGCAGAAGTGTGGAAATCCATTTGCAGTAAAAGCATTGATTTGGAATTTTGATGAAATTTATTTTCAGTTTTTGAATTTTGAAAATCCGTCATGTATTAACGAAGTTGGAAGTTCTAGCGATGACGTAGTATCACGCTTTGGAAGGGATGGTAACGCCCCTCGAGAAGGTAATAAAAGGGCTTGCGCAGAAGAGAGGAGCCTCTTCTCTTCTCTTCTCTTTCGTTCGCTGATCATTCTGAGATCCCATTCTCAGATCATCGAAGTATTTGTGAAAGTCATTTTCTTATATATTCAATATAGTGAGACATCAAAGTGAACAGCAAGTGAAAAGAATCGTTTTTATAACGCGTGGCGAGGCCACTATGTTAACGAGATACAGGTCAAACTAGGTGAAGTTGAAACGGACCTTAGAAAGCTTCTATAAGTTTAGCTTCAAACAGTTAGCGGTCTACGATAACATAATTGTATTGTGCAGTACTACATGCAATTATAGAGAAAAGCTGAACAATTTCGACCGAGTACTTCAAAAGATATTAGCTGTTTTATAGGACTGACAAAAGTGATTATCTCACCACTAGAGAAACACTTTTGTATAAGCCAGAATCAAAGCAAGGCTGACGCTGTGAGTGGAGTAGAAAGACTTCAGATTGCTTGCTTACAGAACGATACAGTATAATGGAGCATTTGAATACGGCAGTTTGTTCTTCTGACACTACAACTGAAGAGCAGATGGAAGGCTAAGAAGGCTTATTGCAATTGGGACATACTTCAATGGAGTAAGATAGCGACATGGAACTTCGCTAAATGCTATTCCATACAAGCGAACATGCGGTGAATACCATCTACACCCATGTTTCGTAAGTAAAGGCTGAATACCATCGAACAGCCATAGAAACAATTTCATACTCTGAATATGAATAATTTCTTCGGAAATTTCTACAAAACGTCATGATGATTGTCTACTGGAACTTCAGGGAATTTTTCAAGAGAGGTCAGGGTAGTCCCGACTCACAAAGAAGATTATTGCCGGAAGGATGTCTATTCGTTTTCGAGGAGCAGAGCGATTCACGGAGAAGGAAGCAGTTCGATTCTCCGAGGGTGCTATTTCCTATTTCGAGGATGGAGCTCAGCTTTAACGTGGTGAAATGGATCCATCAGCAGTCTTCTTTGGGGAATTTTCCTCTGGAACGTCAATCGGCAGATAAGGTAGTCGTGAACGTTTATTGTATTTGAGTAACCTAGTAATGTTTGAGCAACCATTTTTCCCATATTTTTACCCTCATGTATTTTTGCCTTATTTTCTTGTTGAGATTCTTATTCTCAGTACACCTTGATGAGTTTTGCATTTTTCGACGATTTATTAAGACATTGTTATGTCATGGGCATAGTTAACGATTTTGAATCAGTTGAGACTGATATTTAGATTTTTCAGTAATTAATATTTTTTGTAGTCACGATTTGACTGTATGTTAATGATTTTTATGGCAGATTTAAATTCAGACAGCGTGTCACTTTATTAAAGTAATTCTACCCCAGTTTAATTACTTTGAACAATTTTCTGTCATCATCAAGAAGGAAGAACATTTAAATGATTTTAGAGCGTTAAAATCTTTCGTTATCGACGATCTTGGAAATACTAGTCGTTATTTGTATTGATTGCAACACAGACATTGATCGTCAGTTATGAATGAACATTGCATCATAGACAATTTTGTGAAAGAGTAATGTTAATAATGAATTATTGAATGCATTAAAGTCAAGTACTTTTGTTAGGAGTTTTTCTCAATTAGAGAATTATATAACGATGTTTGCATTCCCCAGTCTAATTGGATTCTATTCGACTACTTTGCATTTTAGTCGCACTTTATTTGAAGATAGTATTTTCATACTACAATTTCTTTTAAGATGTTAGTCTTAAATTTTGATAGACCAGATAGGCGTATATAAGCGTATTCACTATTAAATTTGTTTGTGATTGGCAGATTTTGACTTCATTTCAGTTCATGAATGAAATCTACGAAGGTTAAATAGAAAAACAGTTTTGAAACAATTTATGATAATAAAATTTTTAAGTGGAACTATGAATGTATAATCGCTAGTGCAGCGCGTGTTGAAAGTCGCTGAAGTATAATGCCCTTGAATATGAAGGAAGTTCCCACAGGAATTAATGTTAAAGAATTATTTGTGGAAGTTTTGTAAGTGATGTGAAAGTTTTAAATGCCATATAGATTAATATATGATGATTTTGGGCATATTTTTAATGCAGATTGTGCATTAACTTGTTAGCGAAGGATTTTCCGCTGGAGTAAGATTGTTATAGTTCGTTGAAAATTAATCAAGTGATTTACTGTTATAATTAACACGAGTTTTGAAAGAATTTGAGACAAGATTATGAATGAAGGTTGCCGTCACAAATCATTATTAAGAACTTTATTAAACCGGATTGTGACATTAACATGTATAACTAACCTTCATTGGTCGATTATATTAAACAGGATTATAAAATTACCAACCGAATGAACATGTGGCTAATGTATTTATTAAATTAATAATTTAAACAATTTAAATGTTAATATTGTAAATAATTGTTGTAAATATTTTTGAAAATAATATGAAACGAGAGTGATGTTAAAGGCGTGCTTAGAATATTTTTATTGTCTTTGACAAATATTATAAACAATTTCTAATTGTTATAAACAATTTTTGTGATTTTGTTATAAACATTTAAGAGCTAATTAAACATTTGGATTGAAGTTAACAAGTTTAAGAAATTTATGTAATGATCCATTAGGATGTGATCAAAGTACTTGAAAGATTTGCGTAAATATAAGGTGAGTTGTCTTGTAAGACATTTAAAAGCTTGAGAGTGCAGGCTGGATTCTTACGTAACATAGCGTGTGAGAAGGGAGTGCATTTGACCAGTATGCGTCAGGCTGGAAGGTAGCCCGCAGCTGTGTCAACATATGGTTTTCAGAGAGTGAGGTCGTACACTCTGGCCTTGCGACTATAAATATCATTCTGTTGTTTATTAAAAGGAAACAAATGCTCGATATATGTCACACCCTGACGTCCTTTTCCAATCCAATAGTGTTATGAATATTACAGTATTTGGAGCTCTTGGGAGCTAAAATGTTTTATATATCATGTTGTATAATAATTTTGCAAGTCCTAATGGAGGACGCAGTCAGATTGACTTGGGCTACTGATAGCCACGTATATTTTGTTGTGTTAGGAAAATCAGACCCTTTATTAGAAATAAAGCTTTTGTACAGTTCAAAGTTCTCGTCTTCGTTTCTGGTTCATTTTTAAATGTCATGGCGGAGATTATTGTGTGAACAGACTTTTAGTGATCCTGTTGTCAACTCAAACCCCGAGATAATTAAGAGGTAAGCAACGGTAAGTATGCACCCCCGTCTATTTTGGTGTGTTCCACAATGATTTCCTGTGAATTTCTGTGCTCTTATCTCGATAGTATCTGTCAGTGCCATTTTCATTGATGTAACTGTGCCGGTGCGATTGATAATTGGCAATCCGATTGAGGGGGCGGATATCTGACAGCCTACTATCCAGGTAAACGGGGACAGAAAGATTGGCGCAGTCAACGTGTGGGGCGTGTTCAACAACACTGGATCACCAGGTTGAACACCAGAAAGATTGGCGATCCAAGAGCGTGGGGCTGAGTCAACAGTAAGATTGACCCTAATATGTGGGACGAATTCGACAAAACTGGATTACCAGGTTGAACACTAGAAAGATTGACAAACCTAAAACGTAGGGTTCGATTAGACTCAAATAAAGAGGTTGATTCTTTGTTAGATGTCTAGGCCAATTGTAGTATTTAAGAGTGTGATTATATAGGAATTAAATGTTGTATTGTATTAGGAAAATTACACTCAGAAAAGATCAGATCTTATACAACTTGAGAAAGGTTAAATGGGCAGGAAACTTAGAAAAATCGCCTATAATCTGGAATCTTATTTTATTTGACCGGCTTATGACACTTCAGTCATATTAAAGATAAAATTAATTATTTGGATTGTAAATGTAAATTATTTGTGTTGGGATATTTTAAAATGAGCCAGAGAAATTTGAACATGTGCTTGAGTTTGTGTCAACATAAAGTATCTTCGAATATTAATTATAAGGTAGTTATAAGTTAGATTTAAGACAGAAAATTGATCAAAATTATATATGGTGAAAAGTGTTGCTCAAATGTTGTTATTTTGCTCTTTTGATGTATGTCCCTACAGCAATCCATTTTGAATAATATTATAATGGCAGATGAAAGTTTGAGGTTGATGCTAGAGGAGATGTCTGCTAACTTGAAAGCTAGCATGACTAGTAGCATGAAGCAGATGCTGAATGAAAGCATGAAGGAGAATAATAGTAATATGTCTGCTAATTTGAATAGTAGTATAAAGGAGATGGAAGCTAGGAATACTAGTCGAATGGAGGAGAATATGAAGGTTCTTCATACTAGTGCTGCCAATTTGGAGGATAATATGTCGCGTTTACAGATTAATACCCTAGGAATTGAGAATACTGTAACGGACATCCGCACAGATGTATCTAATGTCCATAAAAATGTTGATGATGTTAAATTTGATGTGTCTAAGGTACAGAGGGACCTTACAATGTTAAATTTAGATGTAGCTAATGTCCGAGGGGATATTTCTTGTGCTAGAGCCGAAGTTGTTGTTGTCAAAAACGATGTAGCGACTGTCCAAGACAAGGTCGAGGAAGTCCAGAAAGAAATTCAAAAAGCTAGAACAGATGTATCCAATGTTCAGGTAGACATTAACAACATTCATGCGGATATAACTGAGGTGCAAAGTGACGTAACTAAGATTCAGGTAGAGGTCAACACAGTTTTCGTAGATATCACTAAAGTCCAAACTGATGTAAATAAAGTCAGGGAAGAAATCGAAAACTCAAAAACTCTTTGTACGCGTAATATAACTGCATTAACGACTAGGTTAGTCGACGAATCGGTTAGAACAACAACGTCTTTAGCAGAGTTGAAGTACGACGTAGAGGTCATGAGAACACAGGTATTAGACCACAATAGAGTATTAAAAGAGGATATCGAAGTAGACATAGCCGAGATGTTAACAGCAAACGTAGCGGTATGGAAAGACGAGTGGAATAAGTCAAGTGGGGAACATGTAACCCAAATTCAGGAAAGGATTGAAAGAAAACTTGCCAGTACGCAGATAGAAATTAATAATGAGGTAGTACAGATTAGAAAAGATTTAAGCGTCAGGATAAATTCGCTATCCGAAAAACAAGTTGACGATAGAACACAACTAGATCAGGATATGCAAACTTTAAAATCTACATTAGAGGAACAGATGCATAAAGTTGTCTCTGACGTAAATGAAACGACGAGTAAACTGAAAAACTTGAAGTTAGGAGAGGCTAGTTTAATGGAGAACTACAAGGAAGAGATAGTCAAGAAAGTCTTAACAGAAATCACCGACAAGGATACAGAAGGCTTAGCTTGCGAATTGAACAGGAAGCATACCAGAAGATGTCACCTAGATCTAGAAGAAAGAGACGTGACTCCTGAAGAACGTGTATCCAGATTCAGAGAGGAGGATGACGAGAGGAATATGGAATCTGAGTGGAATTATCGAGATAGTGGGAAAAACTATCCGGATTCATATCCAAGGAACGTGACGGTCATTAGGAATTTCGAGGACAAACCACAAAAATTCAGTAACACTGATAGTTTGACACCTATAGAGTATGTAAGGAATCTCAAAGATTATTTCATCGAAGCTCACATTCCCAGAGAGAGAGAGATGAAGATTGTAGAGAGATATCTGATTGGAGGACCCCTTGAATGGTTTAGAGCTTTTAGATATACATTCAGTAACTTTGACGAGTTTGCAGAGGCATTAATCAAACGATTTTGGTCCATAGAAGCGCAGAATTCGTTAAGAGCGGAGGTATATTCAAGAAAATACTCAGGTACTCTTCCAACGAGGTACGCTGATTTCTTTACGAGTCAGTTGTCCCGCTTGAGATTTTTGCAACCCCCATTGTCCACGGAGCAACTAATAGATGCGATTTCTCGTATGCTGCCAGTTGAGGTGAGGAGACTTATAATTTCGTCCAACATCAGGGATTTATCCAGCATGGATGAATTACTAAGAAGGTTAGACTACACAAGTCCAATGCCTAACGTAGTCCAGAAAGGTCAAAGGCAAGAGTATAAGGAAATCAATACGGTTTACATGGACCAAGTCCAACAAACTGACAAGCCAGAGGAGGAGAAAACTGACAATGTAGGTCCTCACAGGAATAATCAGTTTAGAAACTACAGATCACAAGGTTACCGACCATATCAACAGAGAAGAGGTTGGAACTACAACTGAGGAAACTATAATGGAAGAGGCAGATATTATAACAATAATGGGTATAATCGTAACTATAATAGGAATAACCAAAACCAAAATAGAAACCAGAATACTCAAAGTCAGGTTATGACACCTGAGCAATATCAGCAAAGAGAAAAGGAAAGCCAGCAATACTTAAAAGAATTAAGGGATAAAGAAGCTGACAATCAAAGGAAAAGGCAGGATGTTGTAATCGATCCTGGGCCTTCTACGAGCCAACAGAATTTTGAGGTCGGTAACACAAAAAAAAAAAACGCCGATTTCTCAACGTCAGTGAGAACCTGTAAATACATTGCCACACCACACCTGATTACGATTAATGAGATATACGAAGTTACCGATGAAGATTTACTAGAAGAGAGGGGTATTGTTAAAGAGGAATGACCATGTGCCTTACCGATTATTGCTGTACGGATAGATGGACAGCAGTACAAAGCCCTGCTGGATACTGGTGCTATTATTTCCATCATTTCAGAGGAATGTTATCAAAGTCTGCTAAGAGGAGAGAACATGACAGTTCTACCTGTTTCTACCGTCAAAGTGAGAGGGATATTCCAAGATAAGGCAGTGAAATGCAAGATTCAAGTGTTATTGAACTTTGAGATCAATGGAAGGAATTATGAACAGATCTTCATTGTGGTGAGCAAGATCAATTTTGATATGGTGCTTGGAATCGATTTTATATCGAAGGTTGGAGCTATTATTGACATGAAGAACAGAAGTATTAGCTTTAATGATGGGTACATAATCACAGAAGAGATAGAAGAACAGGACGTGAAAAACAGTCTGGATATAGACCTTAGGGAAGAAATTTTGAATACAATAATTAATGAAGTGGAAAACTTAGAAGAAATACCCAGTAGAAAAACTGAAGGATTTGAAGAAATTCAGGGGGAATTTGAGGATCTGATAAAGGAATTCCAAGATATTTTCGATGAAAAGCCTGGATTGATTAAGGATTATAAGTACAAGATAAGACTGACAGATGAAACCCCTTACCAGAAGAGAATATACCCCATTCCTGAGAAATACTATCAAGAAGTACGAGGGTTAATCAGAAAAATGGAGGTAGACGGGATTATTAGAAAACAGGCGTCGTCTTATATAAACCCCATCACAGTAGTGAAGAAAAGTAATGGTCAGATACGTCTTTGTCTCGATGCCAGGACCATCAACTTGAAGATTCTTCCAGAAAATGACAGACCACCCAAGATTAGAGATCTGCTTCGGAAATTCAAAGGAAGAGCTTGTTTCAGCGTTCTTGACTTGACGTCTTCATTTTATCAAGTTCAATTAGAAGAGGATAGTATGCAGTACACTGGATTCCTATTTGACCAGACGTCATGGGTCTTTGCCAGAATGCCTTTTGGAATGGTTAACAGTGGACCAGCACTTATTCGAGCACTTGATAGTAAGCTCACTGACGAGGTGAAAGAAAATGTAATCTGCTACATTGACGATTTAATCGTATCTTCACCCAGCGCCGCAGAACATTTAGTGCACTTGAGAAAGTTGTTCGAGAATTTAAGGGAGGCCAACATAAAGGTGAACTTTGGAAAATGTCAATTTTTGAAGAAAGAGATAAATTATTTGGGGCATACTATTGATAAAGATGGATATCATCCAAACATGAAAAAAGTAGATGCGATCACGAGATTTCCAAAGCCAACTAAGGTAAAACAAGTCAGAGAATTTGTAGGTGCATGCCAATTTATTAGCAGCCACTGTCCAAGATACTCGGAAATTATGGCTCCTCTGTATGACTTACTCAAGAAGAACAACAGATGGAAATGGAGTACCGCTGCAGACGAGGCTTTTGAGAAAGCAAAAGAGATGCTTAAAAATAATGTGAAACTGGAGTACCCAGACTTTGAGAAGGTGTTCTATATTGAGTCTGATGCATCAAGAATAGGCATTAGTGCAGTCTTATACCAGAAAGACGAGGCAGGCAACAAGCACTACATTGCGTTCACTAGTCGGAAGTTGAAAAAGCACGAGGAAAACTACTTCACGACAGAGCTTGAAGCGTTAGCTTTTGTGACAGCTTTACAAGCCTGGAAGAAAATCCTGCTGGGACATAAGGTCATCATTATTACTGACCATAAAGCACTACAGTTTATGTTGCAAACTGACATGTCGAGTGATAGATTGACACGTTGGGCTTTGTTCACCCAACAGTTTAACGCTACTATCGTCCACCAGCCTGGGAAAGATAACTTACTGGCTGATGCTCTATCACGTAACCCTATTAAAAATGTGCAGATACACCATGTACAATTGGAGCAAGAAGATGAAGAAACCGTTAGGAGGTTAGCCCGAATCGGTGTGTCACAGAAGAGACACGCTCCAATAAGGAAAATGTACAGGTTCCTCAAGGGTTACATGGACAATACGGATGTTGACTATGAGACTACACGGAGAAATTCACGACATTTTGTCTTGAGTGGAGACATTGTATGCAAGTATGCTGACCCTGCGCATACAAAACTTCGAATAGTCGTGCCACCTAAACTTGTTGTCAATTTAGTGTGGGTAGCTCATCATGCAACTGGACATGCCGGTTTAGATAAAACTCTTAATACACTTAAAGAGAGATTTATCTGGACTAACATGCGTTCCAGTATTGCCAAGGTCATTAGATCCTGTGACAAATGTCAAAGAGCAAAGTATGCTTCTGCTTTATTAAAGGGAAAACCGAAGGCGATGATTCCTTCTAAGCCAAATGAACTTATGGCGACGGATATATTTGGCCCCTGTCCGAAGGGATACCAAGGTAACCAGTACCTGTTGGTGACCGTGGATGTTTTCTCAAAATTTGTTACAATGAGTCCCATGCAGAAAGCTAACACGAGGAACGTAGTAAGCAGACTGGAAAATGCTGTATTTCCTAAAGCTGGTATACCGGAATATCTACTGTCGGATCATGGAACGCAGTTTACGTCCGTGGAATTTGCAGCGGATATGGAAAGGCTTGGCATTAAGCACTTATTTTCAAGCGTGCGTTACCCTGAATCGAATTCCTCAGAAAGATATATGGCTGAATTTTCGAAATTCTGTCGAATTTTCTGTCCTAATGATCATTCTGGTTGGGTGAGATTTGTACCCCTTATTGAGGAATGTCTGAACTCTACAGTGCAGGAGAGCACAGGAGAAGTGCCAATGCGACTTCATCTAGGAAGAAACCCAGAAAGGCCGTGGGATAATCTTTTCAACCACATACCGAGAGATCCCGACATAGGAAGACAGCAGAGGATTGACAAGGCAAAGGAACAACTCCAGAAAGCAGCAGAGAAACGATTGAAGAGAGTAGCTGGAAAACGTTTTGGTACACCCTTTCAAGTTGGAAATCTTGTATTATTACGCAGACCTGTCAAGGCTGATATGACCAAGAAAATCTACCCCAAATTTGGATTAGTGTTCCTGGGGCCGTTTAGGATTACGAACGCTTATGGAAACAACTGTTATGAACTCTACGATGATGAGAATAATGTCGTTTACGGCAAGTTCAATGCTGGAAATTTAAAAAGATACTATACTAGAGTAAGCCAGTAATAATTCAATTTCGTGTTCAAGAGAGTTGAGATACTTGTAACATTGAGTTTAAAAACAATTTGCAACTGTTTTTAAAACGTGGTGGGAGGAGAATGCCCCCGTAATTGAATTATGTAGAGACCACGGTGGCTGTATTTGAAGTTATGATTAGAGTTATGGCTGTCATAGTTATGACGTGGGTAGTCATGACGTAAGCACGGATGACGTAAATGTTATGCCAGCAAGCTACTTGAGCTGAGATTCTCAGTGACGTCAGCATTTTAGTCCAGAATGTTCCAAGATGTACGACGCAGTCGCAGGAAACGAGGAATTCTGCTGAGGAAGAAACTATGCTATTGGAGGAGAGGCATGAACCAATGAACGATAATTTAAAGGAAGACGGAGATTGCTGAAACTATGGTATTTTTATGACTTTTTGAGTGCAGAAGTGTGGAAATCCATTTGCAGTAAAAGCATTGATTTGGAATTTTGATGAAATTTATTTTCAGTTTTTGAATTTTGAAAATCCGTCATGTATTAACGAAGTTGGAAGTTCTAGCGATGACGTAGTATCACGCTTTGGAAGGGATGGTAACGCCCCTCGAGAAGGTAATAAAAGGGCTTGCGCAGAAGAGAGGAGCCTCTTCTCTTCTATTCTCTTTCGTTCGCTGATCATTCTGAGATCCCATTCTCAGATCATCGAAGTATTTGTGAAAGTCATTTTCTTATATATTCAATATAGTGAGACATCAAAGTGAACAGCAAGTGAAAAGAATCGTTTTTATAACGCGTGGCGAGGCCACTATGTTAACGAGATACAGGTCAAACTAGGTGAAGTTGAAACGGACCTTAGAAAGCTTCTATAAGTTTAGCTTCAAACAGTTAGCGGTCTACGATAACATAATTGTATTGTGCAGTACTACATGCAATTATAGAGAAAAGCTGAACAATTTCGACCGAGTACTTCAAAAGATATTAGCTGTTTTATAGGACTGACAAAAGTGATTATCTCACCACTAGAGAAACACTTTTGTATAAGCCAGAATCAAAGCAAGGCTGACGCTGTGAGTGGAGTAGAAAGACTTCAGATTGCTTGCTTACAGAACGATACAGTATAATGGAGCATTTGAATACGGCAGTTTGTTCTTCTGACACTACAACTGAAGAGCAGATGGAAGGCTAAGAAGGCTTATTGCAATTGGGACATACTTCAATGGAGTAAGATAGCGACATGGAACTTCGCTAAATGCTATTCCATACAAGCGAACATGCGGTGAATACCATCTACACCCATGTTTCGTAAGTAAAGGCTGAATACCATCGAACAGCCATAGAAACAATTTCATACTCTGAATATGAATAATTTCTTCGGAAATTTCTACAAAACGTCATGATGATTGTCTACTGGAACTTCAGGGAATTTTTCAAGAGAGGTCAGGGTAGTCCCGACTCACAAAGAAGATTATTGCCGGAAGGATGTCTATTCGTTTTCGAGGAGCAGAGCGATTCACGGAGAAGGAAGCAGTTCGATTCTCCGAGGGTGCTATTTCCTATTTCGAGGATGGAGCTCAGCTTTAACGTGGTGAAATGGATCCATCAGCAGTCTTCTTTGGGGAATTTTCCTCTGGAACGTCAATCGGCAGATAAGGTAGTCGTGAACGTTTATTGTATTTGAGTAACCTAGTAATGTTTGAGCAACCATTTTTCCCATATTTTTACCCTCATGTATTTTTGCCTTATTTTCTTGTTGAGATTCTTATTCTCAGTACACCTTGATGAGTTTTGCATTTTTCGACGATTTATTAAGACATTGTTATGTCATGGGCATAGTTAACGATTTTGAATCAGTTGAGACTGATATTTAGATTTTTCAGTAATTAATATTTTTTGTAGTCACGATTTGACTGTATGTTAATGATTTTTATGGCAGATTTAAATTCAGACAGCGTGTCACTTTATTAAAGTAATTCTACCCCAGTTTAATTACTTTGAACAATTTTCTGTCATCATCAAGAAGGAAGAACATTTAAATGATTTTAGAGCGTTAAAATCTTTCGTTATCGACGATCTTGGAAATACTAGTCGTTATTTGTATTGATTGCAACACAGACATTGATCGTCAGTTATGAATGAACATTGCATCATAGACAATTTTGTGAAAGAGTAATGTTAATAATGAATTATTGAATGCATTAAAGTCAAGTACTTTTGTTAGGAGTTTTTCTCAATTAGAGAATTATATAACGATGTTTGCATTCCCCAGTCTAATTGGATTCTATTCGACTACTTTGCATTTTAGTCGCACTTTATTTGAAGATAGTATTTTCATACTACAATTTCTTTTAAGATGTTAGTCTTAAATTTTGATAGACCAGATAGGCGTATATAAGCGTATTCACTATTAAATTTGTTTGTGATTGGCAGATTTTGACTTCATTTCAGTTCATGAATGAAATCTACGAAGGTTAAATAGAAAAACAGTTTTGAAACAATTTATGATAATAAAATTTTTAAGTGGAACTATGAATGTATAATCGCTAGTGCAGCGCGTGTTGAAAGTCGCTGAAGTATAATGCCCTTGAATATGAAGGAAGTTCCCACAGGAATTAATGTTAAAGAATTATTTGTGGAAGTTTTGTAAGTGATGTGAAAGTTTTAAATGCCATATAGATTAATATATGATGATTTTGGGCATATTTTTAATGCAGATTGTGCATTAACTTGTTAGCGAAGGATTTTCCGCTGGAGTAAGATTGTTATAGTTCGTTGAAAATTAATCAAGTGATTTACTGTTATAATTAACACGAGTTTTGAAAGAATTTGAGACAAGATTATGAATGAAGGTTGCCGTCACAAATCATTATTAAGAACTTTATTAAACCGGATTGTGACATTAACATGTATAACTAACCTTCATTGGTCGATTATATTAAACAGGATTATAAAATTACCAACCGAATGAACATGTGGCTAATGTATTTATTAAATTAATAATTTAAACAATTTAAATGTTAATATTGTAAATAATTGTTGTAAATATTTTTGAAAATAATATGAAACGAGAGTGATGTTAAAGGCGTGCTTAGAATATTTTTATTGTCTTTGACAAATATTATAAACAATTTCTAATTGTTATAAACAATTTTTGTGATTTTGTTATAAACATTTAAGAGCTAATTAAACATTTGGATTGAAGTTAACAAGTTTAAGAAATTTATGTAATGATCCATTAGGATGTGATCAAAGTACTTGAAAGATTTGCGTAAATATAATGTGAGTTGTCTTGTAAGACATTTAAAAGCTTGAGAGTGCAGGCTGGATTCTTACGTAACATAGCGTGTGAGAAGGGAGTGCATTTGACCAGTATGCGTCAGGCTGGAAGGTAGCCCGCAGCTGTGTCAACATATGGTTTTCAGAGAGTGAGGTCGTACACTCTGGCCTTGCGACTATAAATATCATTCTGTTGTTTATTAAAAGGAAACAAATGCTCGATATATGTCACACCCTGACGTCCTTTTCCAATCCAATAGTGTTATGAATATTACAGTATTTGGAGCTCTTGGGAGCTAAAATGTTTTATATATCATGTTGTATAATAATTTTGCAAGTCCTAATGGAGGACGCAGTCAGATTGACTTGGGCTACTGATAGCCACGTATATTTTGTTGTGTTAGGAAAATCAGACCCTTTATTAGAAATAAAGCTTTTGTACAGTTCAAAGTTCTCGTCTTCGTTTCTGGTTCATTTTTAAATGTCATGGCGGAGATTATTGTGTGAACAGACTTTTAGTGATCCTGTTGTCAACTCAAACCCCGAGATAATTAAGAGGTAAGCAACGGTAAGTATGCACCCCCGTCTATTTTGGTGTGTTCCACAATGATTTCCTGTGAATTTCTGTGCTCTTATCTCGATAGTATCTGTCAGTGCCATTTTCATTGATGTAACTGTGCCGGTGCGATTGATAATTGGCAATCCGATTGAGGGGGCGGATATCTGACAGCCTACTATCCAGGTAAACGGGGACAGTACTGTCCCCGATAATCCGGATAGTAGGCTGTCAGATATCCGCCCCCTCAATCGGATTGCCAATAATCAATCGCACCGGCACAGCTACATCAATGAAAATGGCACTGACAGATACTACCGAGATTAGAGCACAGCAGTTAACAAGAAAATTATTGTGGAACACACCAAAATATACGGGGGTTCATACTTACCTTTACTTATCTCTTCAAATTAATCTCGGGTCTGGGGTGTCAACTGGATCACTTAAAGTATGTCCTCACAATAACCTCCACCATGATATTTAAAATGAACCAAAACGGAAACAAGAAACTTTAAACTGTACAATAATTTATTTCACATAAAGGAATAATGTAACAAAAATTGAACAACAAAATAAACGTGGCAATCAGAAGTCATTGTCAATATAATCATGTCCTCCTGTAGGACTTGTAGACTTTGCATACAAAATTTCAGCTTTCTAGCTCAAAAGAACGTAATAATAATAATGCACTTGGAATGGATAAGGAAGTTGGGACGAGACATATAGCAAATTGTTTTCCTCTTTCATAAACATCACACTATTATTTCTAACTGCAAGGCTGCTATGCAGGTGACCTTGGCCTCTCTCATACAGTTGTCTGGCCAGCTGCGATCCACCCTGCATCATGTCGCATGCTCGCATCGTCAAATGGACTCACCTGTCCAGCCAACGTTAGCATGTGCTAGTTACATCAGAGCCTAGCTCCTTCTTCAAACACTTTAAATGTCCTCAACTCAACTCAAATATTATCACGCAAATCTCTTAAATGCTCCATTCAAATAACCATGGATTACTCTGATAATCCCAAAACTTGTTTAATTATATAATCCAATTGTATAACTAGCGTTGTTTAGAGTATAATGACAAAACGCTCATTAATTATTTATAACAATATAAATTGTTATTAATATTGTCTAACGACAATTAAGAAAATATATACACGCCTCTATTAATCCCTTTCATTTCCAATTATTATTAAAAATATTTACACAATTATTTACAATATTAATATTATTTATTTTAGAAATACATTAAACCACACGTTTATCCGGTTGATAATTACTTAAATCGTGGTAATATAATCGACCAATGAAGGTTAGTTATATTTAAATATTAGATTCAGGTGTAATAAGGTTTAATAATAATTATTATTATTTGTGACGGTAACCTCCATTCAAAATCGTTATCTCAAATTATTTAAACACTCTTGTTAATTATAACAGTATCTTCACATGATTAATTTTCAAAGGACCTGGACAATACACTCAGCGGAAAAATACCTCGCTCAAAACGCACAAAATTGCACAAAATAGGCCCAGAATTCATCATATATCTCAATATATATGGCATCAAAATCGTCCATAACACCTACAAAAAACCTCCACTTATAAACTCATTAAATTCATTCTTATTACTGTGGGAACCTCCTTCACATATTCAAGGGCATTATTCATCAGCGACTTTTACACGTCCACTGAACTAACGATTATACATCCATAGTTCCACTTTAAAAATTCTTATATTCATTAATTGTATCAAAAACTGTTATTATATTTAACCTTCGTGGGATTCATTCATGAATCGATATGAAGTAAAAATTTGCCAATCACAAATAAATTTAATAGCAAATACGATTGGACACGCCTCTCTGGTCTATCAAAATTGAGATTAATATCTTCAAAGTATTGTAGTATAAAAATACTATCTTCAATCAAAGTTCATCTAAACTGCATAAATAATCGAATAGAATACAATTAGACTGTGGAATGCAAACATTATTGTTCCAATCTAAAATTGAGAAAATCTCCTATCAAATGTTCATTACTATAGTGTATTCAATAAATCGTACTCAAAGTTCAAGTTTCATAAAATTGTCTATAATGCAATGGTATTTCAGAACTGACGATAAATGTCTATGTTGCAATCATGTTCATAAAACGACTAGTATTTCCAGGATCGTCGATACAATAATAGATTTTAACGCTCTAAAATCTTTTAATTATTCTTCTTTCTTGAGGATGACGGAAAATTGGTCAAAGTAATTTACTGAATAGAATTACTTTAATAAAGTGACACGCTGTCTGAATTCAAATTTGCCATAGAAAATCGTTAACTTTACAGTCAAATCGTGACTACAAAAATATGCAAATTACTGAAAGAATATATTTAATCAGTCTCAACTGATCCAAAATTATTTAAATATGCCAATGACATAACAATGTCTTAATAAATCGTCGAAAAAGGCATAAATCAACAAAGTGTACTGAGTACAGAAATATCAAGCAAGAATATGGGGCAAAATATATATATGACAGAAAATATGGGAAAAATGGTTGCTCAGATATCGCTAAATGGCTCAAATAAAACAAGAAACGTTCACGACTACCTTATCTGTTGATTGAAGTTCTAGAGGAAAATTTCCAAAGAAGACTGCTGATAGTTCCATTTCACCAACGTAAAGATGTACTCCGACCTCGAACCTGGAACCAGCGCCCTCGGAGAATAGAACTGCTTCCTCCTCCGGAAATTGCACTGCTCCGTGTTCACGATAGACATCCTTCTGGCAAAACTCTTCTTTGTGAGCCGGGTCTACCCTGGCCTCTCTTGATAGTTCCCTGAAGTTCTGGTAGAAATTCGCCATGAAGTTTATTGCAATTATTTCCGCAGAAATGTTCATAATTGTAGAGTATGAAGATATTTCCACTGCCATTTGATATAATTCAGCGTTGGACGACGATGCATGAGTGTAGTTGGATGTTCACTACATGCTCGCTTTTGTAGAAAGACGATTAGCGAAGTTCCATGCTGCTATTTCACTCCATTGATATATGTCCCAATTGCATTAAGGTTTTAGCCTTCCATCTCCACTTCTGTTATAATAATCGTTGAAAGAACTGCCAGATTATATTGTTGCATTGTAGAATGTAGCGTTGTATCACCAAATGCAATATGTAGTATCACGGTTGCAATACACGTGTCAGCCGTAGCGTAGAATGTGGTGCCATAAAAGTGCTTCTCAGGTGGCGAGAAAATCACTTTTGTCTGCAGTCTTAAAATGCCAATATCTTCCAAATTATAATCGTGAAAATGTTCCACTTTCCTACACACTTCAATACTGTTATGCACAATAGAATTAGCATAATGGCATTAGCTAACTCTTGATAGTTAATCTTGCAGACTCGTTTATGTGTGCGTTTCAACTTCGCCTAGTTTCGATAACCGTAAAATGGTACTGCTGCACGCTCCGTGCTCGTTCGATGCGGTGGGCTTTACCACACACGCTAATGACGACTTGCTTCACTGAATCACTCGAAAACGACTATGAGACAAGAGAAATATATATGCGATATGAGATATGAGATATGAGAGCTCCTCTCTCCTGTGCAAGACCTTTTATCAACTTCTTAAGGGGCGTATCCATCCCTTCCATAGCTTGTTCCTCCGTCATTGCTAGAATTTCTAACTTTGGCTATACTTGACGGATTTTCAAATTTCAAAAACTCAAAATTAATTTCTTCAAAATTCCAAATCAATGCCATAACTGAAAATAGATTTCCACAATTCTGCATTCCAAAAGTAATTAAATATAGTAGTTTCAGTAATCTCCGTCTCCCTCCAAACTATCATTCATTGGTTCGAGCCTTTCCTCCAATAGCGTAACTTCTTCCTCAGCACAATTCTACGTTTCCCTGCGACTGCGTCGTAAATCTCAGATCTTTCTCGAACAAAATCATGACGTCACCAAGAATCTCAGCTCAATCAGCCTACTTGCATGAAGTCTGCATCATCCGTGCCTACGTCATGAATATCCACGTCACAACTATGACAGCCATAACTTTATTCATATTTGCCAATACAGCCACCGTGGTCTCAGTATAATTCAATTTACGGGGGCATTCTCCCTTCACCACGTTTTAAAAACAGTTGCAAATTGTTTTTAAACTCTGTGTTATAAATATCTCAATTCACTTGAACACGAAATTGAATTATTATTGGCTTACTCTTGTATGATATTTCCTCTATGTTCCTTAATCATAAGTCTCTTCTACTCTGGGTTGTGTGTGGCTAATGCATTCTCTCCTCTCTACTTTCTCTTCTGTCCTGAATTCCTGTTTTCCAAGTTCTGCTGACTTGTAGAAGGACCAGGATCGATCACTACATCCTGTCTTTTCTTCTGGGTTTCAGCTTCCTTCTCTCGTAATTCCTTCAGATACTGCTGACTTTCTTTCTCTCTCTCTTGATATTTGTTAGGTGTCATTACCTGACCTTGAGAATTATGATTCCGATTCTGGTAATTTATATTGTAGTTCCTATTGTAACCCTGGTTATTGTAGTATCTACCTCTTCCGTTATTATAATTCCCTCTATTGTTGTTCCAGCCTCGTCTTTGCTGATATGGACGGTAACCTTGGGATCTGTTGTTGCGGAAATAATTGTTCCTGTGAGGACCTACATTTTCAGTTTTCTCTTCATCAGCAGGCTTATCAGTTTGCTGGACTTGATCCATGTAGACTGTATTAATGTCTTTGAATTCGTGCCTCTGACCTTTTTGAATCACATTTGGCATTGGACTCGTGTAGTCAAGCCTTCTCAATAGTTCGTCCATACTGGTCAAATCTCTGATATTTGACGATATGATAAGTCTTCTTACTTCCACAGGCAGCATACGAGAAATAGCATCTATCAACTGCCCTGTCGACAATGGGGGTTGCAAAAATCTCAAGCGTGATAACTGGCTCGTGAAGAAATCAGCGTACCGTGTTGGAAGAGTACCTGAATACTTCCTCGAGTATACCTCAGCTCTTAATGAATTCTGTGTTTCTATTGACCAGAATCGTTTTATCAGTGCCTCTGCAAATTCATCAAAATTACTGAAAGTGTACCGAAATGCTCTGAACCATTCAAGGGGTCCTCCAGCTAGAAATCTTTCTACTATTCTCATCTCTCTTTCTCTGGGAATATGGGCTTCAATAAAATAGTCTTTCAGGTTCCTGATATATTCTATCGGTGTTAGACTATCAGTATTACTAAATTTTTGAGGTTTGTCCTCAAAGTTTCGGATGACTGTCACATTTCTTGGATATGAATCCATGTAATTCTTCCCACTATCACGATATTTCCATTCAGGTTCAATATTCCTATCCTCTTCTTCTTGAAATCTGAATATACGTTCCTCAGGACTGATATCTCTCTCTTCTGTAGCGAGGTTACATCTTCTGACGTAATTCCTATCATTTTCACAAGTCAATCCTTCTGGATCCTTATCTGCGATTTCCGTGATGACTTTCCTAATCATCTCTTCTTTATAGGTTTCCATCATGCTAGCTTCTCCTAGTTTCAAATTCTGAAGTTTGCTCGTGGTTTCATTGACATCAGAGACAACCTTATGAATTTGTTCCTTTAATGCTTGCACGTCCCGACCTATTTGAGTTCTATCCTCTACCTGCTTTTCGGATAGCGAATCCATCCTTATACTCAAATCCTTTCTAATTTGAACTACCTCATTATTGATATCTACTTGTGTACTGGCAAGTTTTCGTTCAATTCGCTCCTGATTCTGAGTGACATGTTCCCCACTTGACCTGTTCCATTCATCTTTCCAAACCGTTACATTTGCAGTTAACATTTCCGCAATATCAACTTCAATGTCTTCCTTAAGTAAACGAATATGATCTAAGACTTGGGTTCTCATGACCTCTACATCATATTTTAATCCAGCTAAAGAAGCTGTTGTTCTAACAGACTCGTCAACCAACCTAGTTGTTAAAGCACTAATGTTACGTGTACAAAGCGTTTTTGAAGTTTCAATTTCTTCTCTTACTTTATTAACATCAGTTTGAACTTTAGCAATGTCTACAAAAACTGTATTAACTTCTACTTGTATTTTATTGATGTCGCTTTGCATCTCATTTACATCAGAATGAATATTATTTATGTCTACTTGAACATTTGACACATCGGTTCGAACATTTTTAATCGCTCTTTGAACCTCTTCTACCTTATCTTGGACAGTAGCAACATCGTTCCTAACAACAATTACCTCTGCTCTAGCACATGAAATATCACCCCGGACATTAGCAACATCAAGATTCAACATAGTAAGGTCTTTCTGTACCTTAGAAACATCTACTTTAACATCTGAAACATCTTTATGCACATTGGATAAATCTACTTTAACCTCTGAGACATCTTTATGGACATTGGACACGTCTGTGCGCATGTCACTTACAGCATTCTGGATTCCCTGGGTACTGGTCTGTAAACGCGACAGATTATTTTCTAAGTTTGCAGAACTGGTCTGAAGAACTTTCAAATTTTCATCCAGCATCTGCTTCATACTGTTATTCATGCTAGCTTTCAAATTAGCAGACATATTACTAGAATTCTCCTCCATTCGACTAGTATTCCTAGCTTACATCTCCTTCACACTTTCATTCAGCCTAACAGACAAATTAGCAGACAAATTACTAGAATTCTCCTCCATCATCTGCTTCATTCTGTTGGACATCTCCTCCAACATCATTCTCATACTCTCATCTGCCATTTCAATAATATTTCAATAATAGACTGCTTTAGGGACATACATCAAACAGAGCAAAATAACAACATCTCAGCAACATCTTTCACCATATATAAATTTGAGCAATTTTCTGTCTTAAATCTAACTTATAATTACCTTATAATTAACCTTCGTAGACACTTCATGTTGAAATAAACTCTAGCACATGTTCAAATTTCTTTGGTTCATTTTAAAATATCCTAACACAAATAATTTACATTTACAATCCAAATAGTTTAATTTTATCTTTAATATGACTAAACATGTCATAAGCCGGTCAAATAAAATAAGACTCCAGATCATAGGCGATTTTTCTAAGTTTCCAGCCTATTTAACCTCTCTCAAGTTGTATAAGATCTGATCTTTTCTGAGTGTAATTTTCCTAATACAACACAACATTCAATCCCTATATAATCACACTCTCAAATTCTACAATTGGCCAAGACATCTAACAAAGAATCAACCTCTTTATTTGAGTCTTCACAATCCCATTGACATC
The DNA here is from genome assembly GCA_946902985.2 of Meconema thalassinum. Taxonomy (NCBI): domain Eukaryota; kingdom Metazoa; phylum Arthropoda; class Insecta; order Orthoptera; family Tettigoniidae; genus Meconema; species Meconema thalassinum. The sequence goes on along the minus strand of OX336396.1, from coordinate 298,263,024 downwards.
GATAACTTGGTAATCCAATGTTATTCGAGCACTCCACACGAAATTGCGGTGCCAATTCTACTGCAATAACTTGGTAATCCAATGTTATTCAAGCACTCCGAACTTCGATTGTGCCAATTCTACTGGCGTTCAACCTGGTAATCCAGTTTTGTCAATCGACCCCCACCGAAATTGCGGCGCAAATCCCACTGGCGTTCAACCTGGTAATCCAGTTTTGTTGAACGTGCCCCACGTTTTAGGGTCGCCAATCCTACTGTCCCCGATAATCCGGATAGTAGGCTGTCCGATATTCGCCCCCTCAATCGGATTGCCAATAATCAATCGCACCGGCACAGCTACATCAATGAAAATGGCACTGACAGATACTACCGAGATTAGAGCACAGCAGTTAACAAGAAAATTATTGTGGAACACACCAAAATATACGGGGGTTCATACTTACCTTTACTTACCTCTTCAAATTAATCTCGGGTCTGGGTTGTCAACTGGATCACTTAAAGTATGTCCTCACAATAACCTCCACCATGATATTTAAAATGAACCAAAACGGAAACAAGAAACTTTAAACTGTACAATAATTTATTTCACATAAAGGAATAATATAACAAAAATTGAACAACAAAATAAACGTGGCAATCAGAAGCCATTGTCAATATAATCATGTCCTCCTGTAGGACTTGTAGACTTTGCATACAAAATTTCAGCTTTCTAGCTCAAAAGAACGTAATAATAATAATGCACTTGGAATGGATAAGGAAGTTGGGACGAGACATATAGCAAATTGTTTTCCTCTTTCATAAACATCACACTTTTATTTCTAACTGCAAGGCTGCTATGCAGGTGACCTTGGCCTCTCTCATACAGTTGTCTGGCCAGCTGCGATCCACCCTGCATCATGTCGCATGCTCGCATCGTCAAATGGACTCACCTGTCCAGCCAACATTAGCATGTGCTAGTTACATCAGAGCCTAGCTCCTTCTCAAAACACTTTAAATGTCCTCAACTCAACTCAAATATTATCACGCAAATCTCTTAAATGCTCCATTCAAATAACCATGGATTACTCTGATAATCCCAAAACTTGTTTAATTATATAATCCAATTGTATAACTAGCGTTGTTTAGAGTATAATGACAAAACGCTCATTAATTATTTATAACAATATAAATTGTTATTAATATTGTCTAACGACAATTGAAAAAATATATACACGCCTCTATTAATCCCTTTCATTTCCAATTATTATTAAAGATATTTACACAATTATTTACAATATTAATATTATTTATTTTAGAAATACATTAAACCACACGTTTATCCGGTTGATAATTACTTAAATCGTGGTAATATAATCGACCAATGAAGGTTAGTTATATTTAAATATTAGATTCAGGTGTAATAAGGTTTAATAATAATTATTATTATTTGTGACGGTAACCTCCATTCAAAATCGTTATCTCAAATTATTTAAACACTCTTGTTAATTATAACAGTATCTTCACATGATTAATTTTCAAAGGACCTGGACAATACACTCAGCGGAAAAATACCTCGCTCAAAACGCACAAAATTGCACAAAATAGGCCCAGAATTCATCATATATCTCAATATATATGGCATCAAAATCTTCCATAACACCTACAAAAAACCTCCACTTATAAACTCATTAACTTCATTCTTATTACTGAATACAATTAGACTGTGGAATGCAAACATTAATGTTCCAATCTAAAATTGAGAAAAACTCCTATCAAATGTTCATTACTATAGTGTATTCAATAAATCGTACTCAAAGTTCAAGTTTCATAAAATTGTCTATAATGCAATGGTATTTCAGAACTGATGATAAATGTCTATGTTGCAATCATGTTCATAAAACGACTAGTATTTCCAAGATCGTCGATACAGTAATAGATTTAAACGCTCTAAAATCTTTTAATTATTCTTCTTTCTTGAGGATGACGGAAAATTGGTCAAAGTAATTTACTGAATAGAATTACTTTAATAAAGTGACACGCTGTCTGAATTCAAATTTGCCATAGAAAATCGTTAATGAAATTTTGGGAAGATGTTCGTTGTATGTCGAAAACGTCAAATAAGGAATGATCTTTGTTTATTCGGGTTTTAAAGAGGTGTTAAGGGGGTAAACGTGCATTTCATTGAATAACGATATCTCATGATTTGTTTCTTTGGGGATGTGATATTCGGTATATAAACTAATCATTAAAAATAATCAGACATATGTCTAAGGGTTTATCGATGTGGTGTATATTATGAGATGAAAAGGGTGAAAATTGGGGGTTGAGGGATTCTTAACGGAGCGTGTATCTCTGAAACAACATAGGCGAGAAATTTGAAATTCGGCGGGAAAAAACAGCTTAAAATACAAGTAAATAGGTTTTCGACCGTTTTTTCATGAATCCAATTTATGGGGCCCTTGGAGAGAACTGAAATTCTGGGGGAAAAAACAGGAAAGAAAGTGTCCTAACTGATTGACTCGCTTACTCACTCATCAAACTCAGGGGGAAAACAGCTTTAAATAAGTAAATAGGTGTTCGACCGTTTGTTTCATAAATCCAATTTAAGGGGTTCATGGGGAGGGGTGAAATTATCAAAAATAAATGAAAGAAAATGTCCTGACTGGCTCACTCACTCATCATCGCCCAGCCAAAATTATTGAAGTTAGAAACATGAAATGTTTGGGATATGTTCGTTGTATGACGAAACGTCCACTAAGGAAAGAGTTTTGGATATTCAGGTTCTAAAGAGGTGTTAAGGGGGTAAACGTGCATTTCATTGAATAACAATAGCCTATCTCACGAGTGGTTTTATTTGGGGATGTGATACTTGGCATATATACTAATCATTAAAAATAAGCTGACACATGTCTAATAGTTTTTCGATGTAGTGTATATTATGAGGTGAGAGGGATGAAAAGTGGGGGTTGAAAGATTCCTAACGGAGCGTGTATCTCTTAAACGACATAGGCGAGGAGTTTGAAACTCGGAGGAAATAAATCAACTTAAAAATAAATAAATAAATAAATAAATAAATAAATAAAATAAATAGGTGTTCGACCGTTTTTCATAAATGCAATTTAAGGGGAGTATGGGTAGGGGTGAAATTCTAGAAGAAAAACGTCCACTAAGGAAGGATTTTTGGATGTTCACTCTCATCGACCAACCAAATCTATTAAAGTTAGAAGAATGATATTTTGTGGATATGTTTGTTGTGTGCCGAAAACGTCTACTAAGGAGGGATTTTTGGATATTCAGGTTCTAAAGGGGTGTTGACGAGGTTAAAACTGCATTTCATTAAATAACAATATGACACGACTATGACGCGAGCGAAGCGAGGCTAAAAATGAGATGGTGTGTGTCTGTGTATTACTCAATCACGCAAGTACCACTGGTCCGATATACATGAATTTTACATGGAAGTAGCTGATTTACCTGGTTAACATATAGGTTACTTTTGATTTCAATACTTTGCACTATTTAAATATGGGGACCATTTTAGTGACATCACTACACCCTTTGGTTTCAAACTCATATTTCCATTTCAAATAAAAAGAGAACGCTAAGAAATAGCAAACTTTTGATGGCGTAGGCCTATACGAGATTTAAAATTAAATTTTCTATCCGAAAGGTATCTCCAACGGTTAGCGAGTAAAACCTAAATTTGTGCTATAAAACATGGTCAACGCCGAGCGGTGTAGTTGGACAAAATGTTCCATCCTTAATCTCCCTCTGCGCAGCACCTCGCCTATCCCCTATTTTAACTGTCACCTTCACATTGTAATTTATTTATTACGCGTAGCGAAGCACGGGTACTTCAGCTAGTTGCTTATACAAATGTTAATCCACTGGTATCTAATGTATTTCAATTGTTTTCATAATCACATGATGGTAGCTGTGCAAAATTTTAAAATCTCGTTTTAACTTCTTGTGTCCTAATCGTGCGATTGAAGTTTGAATACCACACGTACACAATAATCTTCATGTAATAGTACATATATAAAAATCCTAACTTGCGACCATCTGAAATATTTAGATGGTTCTCATATATCTACGAATCTATCACAACAATCAAACTGAAATTTTGTATGTTGATAGAGGCAATTAACATGAGTAGGATAGGCTGTATAATTCTTCACGGAACTACTTGTTTTATAATAAATTCTAATCAACTCCGTTTATATTTTATGCGAGCGTATTCCGTGGCAAAATATGCAATATTATTATGATTATATATATTTATTAATCTCATGTTTTTAAATTATTACTAAACATTTACATTTGTTATCACACACTGATCTGTAGTTTATGCACAATTTGCGCATATTATTTATTTTCTTTATTTACTAGCAGTAGTGCCCGGCTTCACCCGGTGGATTTATATGTTTATGTTCGACCCTGACTATTATCTGTCAGAAAACTGTACTATAATGAGGCTCATTATAACACTATTTTTCATTATGAAACAGTTTCTCCCACCAATCAGAGCTCAAGAAACAGTTGTTTGACCAATTAGATAATTAGATGCGCTGAGTTCCACGGCCTTCTAATGTAAATCTCACTGCCTTGCCTAGTGTCATAGTAGAGTAATCGAGGAGGCCATGGTCAAATACAAGGCATTCCCTGCGTCTCATGCGCTCTATTCAGTACATAAAACTGGCGAAATCTCGACAGATATTTATGAATATTTATGTTCGAACATAAAGTAGTTATAATAATTATCGTCGAACATAAGCAGTCGTATGCAACTCCCCTATAATGGTAATTAAGACACTCGTATGGAAATTATAAAACTCGCATACACTCGTTTTATAAACATACTTGTGTCTTAATTATTGCCATTATAGGCTTGTTGCATAATGTACTATTTATGGATGATAATGAATACTAGTACAGAACTGGTACATTATACATAAACTAACATAAATAAACAATGTAAAACAAGTAGTTCCGCGAAGAACTATACAGCCTATTTTCATATATCCTATTTATGTTAATTGCCACTATCAACACACAAAATTTCAGTTTGATTGCTGTAATAGATTCGTAGATATTGAGAACCGTCTAAATATTTTGGATGGTCACCATGTTGGAATTTATATATGTAGGTCCTAGAGTTATGAACTGTTACATGAAGATTATTGTGTACGTGTAGCATTCAAACTTCAATCGCATGATTAGGACACAAGAAGTAACAAGGAGATTTTAAAATTTCGCACAGCTGCCATCTCTTGGTAATGGAAACAATTGAAATAAATTAGAAGCCAATGGATTATCATTCGTATCAGGATTTACTGTACCAAGTTTCACTGCACTCGGATGGTTAAATTGCGAGAAACGTCCATTTGAATATTTATACTTCGCGTCGCCGCCATATTAGATTTGTGATCGCAAGGTTATTGAAAGTCCTATAGGTGAACTTAAGTTCATAGCCGCTATGAACATAAAAAAAATCAGTTTTATTGCTATAATAGATTCGTAGATATTCAGATGATTCTAAATATTTCGGATGGTCTCCATTTTGGATTGTTAAATGTATAGGCCATAGAGTCATGTACCATTAAAGGAAAATTATTGCGTAGGTTCATTATTCAAACTTTCACTTCGATCGCATGATTACGAAACAAGAAATAAAAACTTAATTTTAAAATCCGCACAGCCGCCATCTTAAGGTTATGTAAACAATTGAACTAAATTAGATACTAGTGCATTAAATTGTGTATAAACGTTTCCTGTACCAGATTTCATTGCGTTTGGAACATTAAATCGCGAGAAAGGTCTATTTAAAATTTTAAAATTCGCTTGGCCGCCATGTTCGTTTTGTAGTTAAGCGGTTTTGGAAGTCTTATAGATGAACTTCCAGTAGTGCTCTTTATCTCCGTACAAAATTTAAGGGTGATACCGCTAATAGTTTCAGATATATAGAATGCCGGTGAAATATTTCGCACATCCGCCATCTTGTGGTTATGTAAACAACTGAACTAAGTTAGACGTCGGTGCATTAAAATGTGTATAAACATATACTGTACTATGTTTTATTGCGTTTGGTTGCTTAAATCGCGAGAAACGTCTATTTAAAATTCGCAAATTCGCGTGGCCGCCATGTTGGTTTTGTAGTTACCAGGTTTTCAAAAGTCACATAGGTGAAATTGTAGTATTTTCCTTTATCACCGTAAAGAATTCCAGGGTAATCTCGGGAACAGTTTTGGAGATATTGAATGCTGGTGAAATATTTCGCACAGCCGCCCTGTTGGATTAGTGAGACGTATCAAAGTTTGAAGGGCACGGTCGGGGTCGTCCGGAGTAGTGCTATGAACTTACCGAGTTTCATTGAAATCGCTCCAGCCGTTTAGAATTTATTAGGGGGGCCACACACACACACACACACACACGCGCACACACACGGACAAAAGGTGATCTCATAAGCCTATTTTTTTCAAAATTGAAAATAGGCTAAAAAAATATAACATTTTGTGGTGGTAGTGGGGGTGATACGTAGTACGGTATAATGGACGTAACATTCAGGTAATTTTCCCGTAATGATAATGATAATAATTAATAGGGAAACGGCTATTTATTAACTACATTACTGACACAATACATGTAATTTACATACGAAATGAAAAATATGATTAGTAAAAGGAGTAAGTGAAATTAAAGACACTGGCTAGGGCCTATACCTCATTGGCTGTATAGAAAAGTATAGGCCAATAGTGTCGTCTGTTGTCGCATAGCGCTGTAGGAAAATAATAAGAGCACTTTGGAAAACTTTTGGCTGTCCCGAGCTCCTGAAGTAACAACAGTGTCATTTAGCGCCACATAGCGCTGAAGGATAAGGATCGGAATAAATTAAAGTAAATTTGAAAGCACCAACGCTTATTGCAGCTGATCTACACCTCTATGTGCTGAACCAACACCATCGCACTTATACAGAGGCATAATATTTTCATGATGATAACTGTTTACAGGGGCCTAAGGAATATTTTTGTAGTCTAATAATTACTCCCCGTGACTGCAATTTATACACAGCGCAAGATGCAACTATTTTCGCAATTCTGCTCCGGAACACGGGTAGGGGCGGCGTGATACAGCCCGCTTTGTCAGTCAACAATAGACGTGTTAAAATATTCTTACAGTTACACACTACGAACATGTATGGTTCTAGGGCCTTAAAAGGTGTCTCTCAAGATCCTTTCGTCTGTAATTCTAAATATAGAGAATGGTGAGGGTTGTCCAAAGTATTGAATGGACATTGTTACCCGCAGGATTTCATACGGTATGTTACGTAAAATTCGTTGTAATTATGTGAAACGGTTTAGTTTTGTGCCAAAAGGCCTACATTCAGGGAATGGAGTGGTCTGTCCGAAATTTCATGCAGACAGTGTTACTCGCAGGGTTCCAAAGGGTAAGTGTATAAAATTTGGTTCAGATTGGTGAAACGGTGTAGATTTGTGCCAAAGGGCCTAAATGCAGGGAATGGAGTGGTCTGTCCGAAATTTCATGCAGACAGTGTTACTCGCAGGGTTCCAAAGGGTAAGTATACAACATTTGGTTGAGATCGGTGAAACGGTGTAGATTTGTAAAAATATCAGACAGACAAACCAACATTGAGTTGTATATTGATTAATATTACAATAACACATGTTATCAAACCAAGTCTATACATCCAAGTACACGGGGATAAATGACCACGATGTGCAAGTCCCTCAAATGAAATGCCTCAATTCTGAATTGCCCTTGCGTTATAGGTAGAGCCCTGCGTGGATAAACAAACCGATATCCGCATCCGCCCCGCATCCGCCCCTCATTCGCCTCGCATCCGCCCCGCATCCGCCCCTCATTCGCCTCGCATCCGCCCCGCATCCACCCCTCATCCGTCTCGCATCCGCCCCGCATCCGCCCCGCATTCACCCCGCATCCGCCCCGCATCCACCCCACATCCGTCTCGCATCCGCCCCGCATCCGCCCCGCATTCACCCCGCATCCACCCCTCATCCGTCTCGCATCCGCCCCGCATCCGCCCCGCATTCACCCCGCATCCGCCCCGCATCCACCCCACATCCGCCCCGCATCCACCCCTCATTCGCCTCGCATCCGCCCCGCATCCACCCCTCATCCGTCTCGCATCCGCCCCGCATCCGCCCCGCATTCACCCCGCATCCACCCCTCATCCGTCTCGCATCCGCCCCGCATCCGCCCCGCATTCACCCCACATCCGCCGCGCATCCGCCCCTCATTCGCCTCGCATCCGCCCCGCATCCACCCCTCATCCGTCTCGCATCCGCCCCGCATCCGCCCCGCATCCGCCCCGCATTCACCCCGCATCCACCCCTCATCCGTCTCGCATCCGCCCCGCATCCGCCCCGCATTCACCCCGCATCCACCCCTCATCCGTCTCGCATCCGCCCCGCATCCGCCCCGCATCCACCCCACATCCGCCGCGCATCCGCCCCTCATTCGCCTCGCATCCGCCCCGCATCCACCCCTCATCCGTCTCGCATCCGCCCCGCATCCGCCCCGCATTCACCCCGCATCCGCCCCGCATCCACCCCACATCCGTCTCGCATCCGCCCCGCATCCGCCCCGCATTCACCCCGCATCCGTCCCGCATCCACCCCACATCCGTCTCGCATCCGCCCCGCATCCGCCCCGCATCCACCCCGCATCCGTCCCGCATCCACCCCACATCCGTCTCGCATCCGCCCCGCATCCGCCCCGCATTCACCCCACATCCGTCTCGCATCCGACCCGCATCCGCCCCGCATTCACCCCGCATCCGTCCCGCATCCGCCCCGCATCCACCCCGCATCCGCCCTTCATCCGCCCTGCATCCGCCTCGAATCCACCCAGCATCCGCCCCTCATTCGCCTCGCATCCGCCCCGCATCCACCCCACATCCGTCTCGCATCCGCCCCACATCCACCCCGCATCCGCCCTTCATCCGCCCTGCATCCGCCTCGAATCCACCCAGCATCCGCCCCGCATCCGCCCCGCATCCACCCCGCATCCGCCCCTCATCCACCCCGCATCCGTCCCGCATCCGCCCCGCATCCACCCCACATCCGTCCCGCATCCGCCCCGCATCCACCCCGCATCCGTCCCGCATCCGCCCCACACCCATCCCCGCATCTGCCCCGCATCCACCCCACATCCGCCCCGCATCCGCCCCGCATCCGCCCTGCATCCACCCCGCATCCGCCCCGAATCCACCCCGCATCTGTCCGCATCCGCCCCACATCCACACCGCATCCGCCCCACATCCGCCCCGCATCCACCCCACATCTGTCCCGCATCCGCCCCGCATCCGCCCCACATCCACCCCGCATCTGTCCCGCATCCACCCCACATCCGCCCCGCATCCACCCCACATCTGTCCCGCATCCGCCCCACATCCGCCCCGCATCCGCCCCTCATCCGCCCCGCATCCGCCCCGCATCCACCCCACATCCGCCCTACATCCACCCCACATCCGCCCCGCATCCGCCCCTCATCCGCCCTGCATCCGCCCCGCATCCGCCCCACATCCGCCCCGCATCCGCCCCACATCCACCCCGCATCTGTCCCGCATCCACCCCACATCCGCCCCGCATCCACCCCGCATCTGTCCCGCATCCGCCCTACATCCACCCCGCATCTGTCCCGCATCCGCCCTACATCCACCCCGCATCTGTCCCGCATCCGCCCCACATCCGCCCCGCATCCGCAAGACTGTTATCCGCATCCGCACGTTTGTTATCAGATTCCGCTAATGACATTACAATGAAAGTGCCTGCGTCCAGTCGACTGACCAGGTTAGGGAGTGGAATGAATGAAGCCCCCATTTAGTGGCGATGATATGAAATATGCCAGCTGCCGAAGCCTGTCTCACTCAATTGGGGCAATAATTAATGAATGACAGATGAAATTAAATGATAGTGGAGAGTGTTGCTGGAATGAAAGAGTGACAGGGAAAACCGGAGAACCCGGAGAAAAACCCATCTACCTCCGCTTTGTCCAGCTGAAATCTCCCATGGAGTTACCGGGATTGGAACCATGGACCCAATGGTGAGAGGCCGGCGTGATGCCGCCTAAGCGACGGAGGCAGGCTGACATAACAATATTTTTAATTTATTAGATAGAGCATAAAGTATCAAAGCAACATATTTAGACATTCGAGGAGAAAGTCGTTCCCTTAAGTTACGTATGTCATGTGCTATGTTTAAAATGAATATTATACAGCCATAATTGAAACTCTTGCAGTTCCGAGTGTTAATTGTGCTTAATGACATAATTTAAATGAGCCTAGGGGACCCGTGCGAGAAATCTCGCATGTTCATAAACCACACTTTCCCCAATAGGTTTATAATGAGAGACTTAAGGAGAAAGGTTGTTATGTTTTTATTTCAACCAAATGATTATAGAACACTATTTACATTTCAGTTAGAATTCAGGGTTTCTACGTTCCCTAACTTAACAAGGCAATCACTAAAAATTGGATCATCATAACACTCACCGGTTATTCGATATTTATGAAATGATACGATTTGTGTACTCATTACTTTGATTTACTGTTTCTGAAATCCATGTAAAATGATAAAGGAAATACCTCAGAATGTTAAAATGGCATGAAACAGGCGTCACAGCGGCCAAAATGTGAAGTGAACAGCCAATTATTGAGCGTATTTTCCTACAGCAACAGGATCTGCAAATTGCACACTTCGTACATTGTTTTAAACTCAATTTTAAAGAAATTATAGGTATTTATGAAATTAGAGTGCACTTCGTCAGTAGCTTCATGTATCTTGGGTCAACCATGTCTGAAGATGGCAACATAAATACTGAGATTAACCACAGGGTTCAGTCAGCCTGGATGAACTGGAAAAGGTTTTATGGCATTCTGTGTGAAAAAAAAGGCTCAATATAAGGGTGAAAGGAAAGGCCTACAAGACAGCTGTGAGTCCAGCCATGATGTATGGTGTGGAGACATGGCCGATAACTAAGTCACAATGTCATAAGCTGGATGTGATTGAGATGAAGATGCTGCGCTGGATGAGTGGCATCACTAGGATTGATCACATCGCAAATGAGAAAATCAGGGGCACAGTAAAAGTAACAGAAGTCTCCAAAAATATCCAGGAGAGATGACTGCTGTGTATGGGCATGTTATGCGTCGAGATAATAACTATGTAGGAAGGAGAGTGATGTCTCTGGTTGTGGATGGCACGAGGAATAGAGGCAGACCTCGAAGAAGATGGACTGACAATATCCATGAAGACCTAATGGAGAAGCAGTTAGGGGCGACGATGTGTAGGACAGAATAAAATGGAAAAGACTTGCCAGAAACATCCAGCCCACTTAAAGTGGGATAAGATGATGAAGAAGGAGAAGAAGAAGAGTGCACTTCGTCACTGCTAATGTCTATTTTCATTCAATTGAATACTCATTTGTCACGATCGGTCGCTTGTGAGCGCCACAGGAGGGATCTATACTGCTGAAATAATACATATGATTAGCGTAAATCATCACCTTACTTTTGTCACAGAAAAAATATCATAAGTCAAAAACACCCGGTTCCTAGTAATATTCAATAAGTTCAGATTGTATTCTAAAAACTATTCGCAAATTTACTCCAAACATTATTTGCAGTCATGCAAATTATATCCGCGTGGCAATTTTTTGTGTGGATATCCGCGGTTATCAGCATCCGCGGAAGGCTTTAGTTATAGGATAATTCTCAATAGCAGCCACACAAGAAAGAAAAGAGGTGTAGCAGAAGAGAACTGAGGGGGGAGGGATATAATCACGCTGATAGGAAGGAAGACGAAGGTTAACGAGAAGAACAGGTTTAATCACGTCTAGTGCCCCGGTGAGCAGGGAATATCAACTTTGGTTAGCGACTACTTAACATTATATTATTTCACTTTAAAAGCTGACATAAAATCATATTAACCGAATTACAAAGATTCCCTGAACGCATCTTCGCACACCAACATCAGCTATACTTCCAGATTAGTGTCCTGCCGAGCTTTCATATTGTTAGAGCTACACTTGTCATCATTACAGGCCGTTCAGTCAGTGGTGTGTGCAAGGGAAGTGACTAGGGGGGTATATCTACTATACGGACTAACGAGAAGTCAAGTACTTAAAGTTGAATATGTAGACTTATCATCAGAGCTTCCGTGGCGTAGTTCGCAGCATGCTGAGCATCTATTCCCAAGGTCGCGGGGTCAAACCCGTCTGAAATCGTAGGATTTTTTAAGAGCGTTGAAAATTCCTCAGTATGCCTTCCTTCGGAGGGGAAGTAAAGCCGGCGCACAGTGTGCCAAAATCGAAATCTAGGAGGACAAAATTATTTATTTTCATAATTAAAAATCAAAATTTATTACTTCTACAGCATTTTCATATAATTGCCGTTCACTATTCTGGGATATAAACGCATTTTAGTGTAAATCTGTCACCACTGTTCGAGCAGTCTCAATTGGAGGGTGAATGTAACTGGCTGTGGTTTGGTTGTCTTTGTGGTCAGTGTGATGCTTTAAGATGGAACATGCAGCTGAAGGTATGATCTTTGTAACGTGTTTCAGTTATTAATGGGCGTAATTGTTACGTAATTTTAGCTATATTTGCATTATATAATATTTAACTATTATTTTTAAAATTATATTTTCACTCAGATTTTTCGTATGTTGCGTCACTCGGCGTCACTTTCTACTTAATGTTAAAATGTAGATAAAGTCTTGTAGTTTCCGCCTGTTATGAGATTTTTTGCACCTTTTTGCAACTTACTTAGTTATTTTACGTTTTAGAAGATGCCGTGCAACCAGTTCTCACACGTTTACAACTGTTTGAAGCACTAGGTTCGACGATTATGTCAAAAGTGGAACTTTGTGACTTTGTTAAAAGTAAATTAGGGGTAGAACATTGTTCTGAAGGGATAACTGAATGCTCTATCCAACTCCTAGTCTTAGATAATTTCTTGCATGTGTAGACGTAGCTTAAAAAGGTCTTAACTGATGTTTATTATGAAGTAAACAAATTATTATATACGTTGCTTTCACTCTAAGTTCATGATTAAAACGAAAAAATATTTTTTTCCCCCTAGATTTCTATTTTGACCCACTGTGCAACGGTCCAACGTCATAGATTTATGGCATGTAAAAGAACCTTCCACCCATTACACTTGTGTGAAGCTAAATTATAGGTTAGATTTGTCTAACGCTCTTAGGTTCCAACGTTCGTCACCAGGAGCCAACCGCGGTGGTATCTAGTAACCAAGTTCACAACTAGTTGTCGTTGATGGTAGCGTTCGGTTGCAACAGTAGGAACTACTTGAAAATTGAATGTCTGCAGACCTTGAATTATAAACAGATAACACACACTAATACAGCCATCACAATTAACACCGGTTATCAGACAGATTCCACACACACCCAAAGTACACGGGGCTTTGTTCCGGTTTCCATTTCATTGTCATTCTCGCTATCACCCAGACCATTAGGGGCCGATAACCTAGTTGTTAGGCCCCTTAAAATACAAATAACATCATCATTGTTAAAATTGAATAAGTAGACTTATCATAATTGTAATCTCTTTAGTCAGTGCCCGCTTCGTTGCGTAGTGAATAGCATTGTTGGCTGTCATCATGGAGGCCCGGGTTCAATACCCATCTCTGCCAAGAAATGTAATTCTGGTCTTAGGGCTGGAACGGGGTACACTCAGCATCGTGAGGCAAAACTGAGAATATGTGGGTTCAATTCCAACCTCAGTCATACTGGAAGTGGTTTTCCATGGTTTCAGAATTCTACTCCAGGTAAATGATGGGATGGTACCTAACTTAAGGTCATGGCCGTTTCCTACCCGACTCCTTTCTTGATTAAAATTAGATACACTATCACAGACATGACAGTGACACAGGTTACCACAAAACTACTACACACTGCCAAGTACATGTGCGTAATATTCAGCAATTATTGTGAACTGCTCTAGCCCAGATTGATATCAATTTCAAAGTGCATAAAGTGCGATAAGTTATCTCATACGTGTAGAATCTGACATCCAATGAATGGGTCCCTCAGTAGCTGCGACGCTTTGTGCTTGCTATACTCAGGACTTAACTGCTTTTTAATGATTACCTCCCTCTCCCCCCCCCCCCCCCCCTTGCTTTATGGCGGCGTGGCTCGTCTTATTAATTAAGTCGCGACGCCGGAGAAGTTGGCGTCGATGATGGACGGCGTCGCCTGCCTGCCATCTGGCGTCAAGTCGTGTAAGTGGTTATGTTACCGGCCTTAATGAGTGGTTTTATGGAAGTTCTATCTGGTCCAATGAGTCATTAGAGACTTTCACATATCTTTATAAGTAACATAGGGCTTGAGTTCTAAAAATCTGTAATTAATAATAATGGACTTTTAGCCTACTTTTCACATTTTGAAAAATAGAGGAAAACGCAGACTTATGAGATTGGTCAGGTCAAATGTGTGTCAGACCCCTCCTCCTCCTCCCCTTCCCCCATGCCCCCATCAACTCCTAAACCGCTGCAGCTATCAAAACCAAATTTCGTATGAGTAAAGATCTATACCTGGATATCTCACGGCCACATTTGAAAATGACGTCAGTGCTATCAACTGCTAAAATATTACAATTGAAATTTGAGCAGCTCCATGTTGGATATCTCGGAAGGTATGCATGGGAGTTATTTCAAAATTGGCACACATATAGATAATAATATTTCAGTTTCATTTCCAGGACACCATACATGACAGCGTTACCAACATGATTTTTCGGCTGCTAATAGGTCATATCGTTTTATTAATGTACCTTCCATACTATCAATTCGATTTCAAACAAATTTCGTATTCTTATGAGCAACCAGAGTTGTCAACAGTTAATATATGCTCTCTCTATTTTTTTAAATCTTAATACCAATATATCAGAAAGTATGCAATCCAACAGCTCGAAATACTGCACTCGTATAGTATATGACCTTCTACATTAATTTGGAGTGACTATTATACGTCAGTGCCGCCAACATGCTTCTAAGCCTGCTGATAGGTCCAATTTTAAATGCATGTAACTTCTATACTAACAAATGGATTTCAATCTAATTTCGTATGTGATTTGTTTACTATTGCAGGTATGAATATGCGTATTCTTATGAGCAACCAGAGCTGCCAACAGTTAACATATGATCTCTCTATTATTTTTTATCGTAAAGCCAATATATCAGAAAGTATGCAAGCCAAAAGCTCGAACTTTGCTTATTGACATTCTAGACTAATTTATAACAACTGATATATGTCAGTGCTGCCAACATGATTCTAAGCCTGTTGATAGGTCCAATTTTTAAATACTTGTAACTTCTATACTAAGAAATGGACACCATTCAAAATTAATTCTGAGTAATACTACATGATATTGTCGCCAGGATGATCTTACGTGCGCTGATAGATCCAATGTAACATTTCATTTCTAGTAGACTATATAGATTAATCATTGGCATAAATCTTGAATTTTAGAAGTTCAGAGATCTAAGGTTGGAATTTCTGCACTGACACTTCTTGGAATGGTAAGATACCTTTTTTCTACGCACACTAATACTGACGCCACAGAAACGTAGGTTATCAGACATATTCAGCCTACATTCAAGTACACGGAGCTGATGAACAAGACGTCCTAATCCTCTTAAATAAATTAAGGACAATAACATAACTTATGTAATGAAGATGAAGGGTCAAAAGATTTGTTGTGTAATTCCGAGAGTACTCATTTCAAACGACATCAATTCAGAGACCTTATTTTACAATGCAGGCGATATTAGGAATCACAAACGTATGGATAATCCCTGCCTCGTCAGACTTCATGTGACCCTTTGTACAGGACTCTTCATCAAAACATCAAGTTTGGTTTGATTTGGCTTATTTGACCAAAATTTCAATTTTTGTTTTTCATTGTAATTAGAAGCCTTCTTTGTCTGCATTCAAATTAGCACATAATTCATGTCGATATTCCACCTGTAAGTAGTAAAAAAGTATTTTAAGTGCACTCGTGTGCACACGTCTAAGGGGCGTGTCTCCACAGCATCTTACTTGCATCTAATTGTCCCGGAATATCAAACAATGTATGAAAACCATTAAAATAACATATATTAGCTAGCTGCAAGTGTAGGACCCAGGTTCAACACTCCCTAAGAATTACCGTTTTAATATGTCTATGTTGGCCTCCGTATGATAGGATGGTTGTACAAATCATTATAGAAGAACCAAGAGGAAAAAGCCCAGTAGAAAGACCTCGAAGTGCTTGGAAAAATGAAATCTCCAAACTTTAAAGACGTCCAAATGTAGACAACTGGCAAGATTTCGCCCCAAAACAGAGCTCATTGGAGGTATTTTGTGAGATCAGCGAGGGATCATCCTGTCCCAAAGAAGCCTTCAGAGTGAGTGAGTGTAAAACTATGCATTATTGTTGCTGTGGAATATTTAAGTATTCTTATATTATCTCCTGTTTGCTCAAGTGTCGTGCGAGGTTGATATTTGGTCACCCTTGGCTTAGACAAGTAGAGTCATGTCGTGTGAGGATGATGTTTGGTGACCCTTGGTTTAGACAAGTAAAGTCATGTCGTGTGAGGATGATGTTTGGTGACCCTTGGTTTAGACAAATAGAGTTATGTCGCGAAAGGTTGACTTTTGGTTACCCTTGCTCAAGACAAGTAGAGTCATGTCGTGCGAGGATGATGTTTGTCCACCCATGCCCTAGACAAGTAGAGTAATGTCGTGCGAAGAATCAATTGCCTGGTTCAACTGTGCGAGGCGAGTCTTGGGTGAATAACTACATATTTATAGATCTGTAATTCCCGGCCAAGCAAACCCTCAATTTGCTACACGTGCCTTCTAACTTGCGGTTTTGCCTGTTATTTACGACTCTTTTAGAACCTTCTCCACTTTACATTCAGGAAAGTACACAGATAATTGTATTATTGCTAACCATACGATATTGAAGATAAACACAATTATTAGATAGTCCTTAACCGATCAGCACGCAAGTTTTTGAGGAGTATCTCAATGGAAAATAATGATTTCTCGTCCAAGAAAATGAATATTACGAGGACTCTAATTGAGCCGCATAACTCGCGAGAACTGGCGCCTGGGTATTTTATACCCGAATCTTAAATAATGCTCTATATTTTCGTTTTGGTCAGCCCTTATTTCCTGTCGCTTACTGTACCTTCCTTCCTAGCCTTGAACTTCACCCAGCAAAAGAAACATGTCCATAGCTTTTTGAACACTCAAGATATTTCTATATTATTTACCGTCGGGTCAGATTTACCCATGGCGCCAGTCCTCGCGTGACAATTTTTGGCTTACGTTAGTCGGGACAATCTGTAAAAAATAAGGGGGAAAACCCAACAATTTTGGTGCAGCACTATCACATAGCTCATGTTATTGTTGATCCATGTTTAGGGTCTAGGGACACCTTGGTCATCAACTTCTTTGTTAAAAAAAAATAGAGACGACTGCTTTACCGCCACTATTAAGGCCAATTATACTGTTAGGAAGGCGGATTCGGTGGCGTAGTTGGTAGCATGCTGAGGTTCTACGCCCAAGATCGCGGGTTCAAACCTGGCCAAAGTCGTCGGATTTTTAAGAGCGTTAAAAATCCCTCAGTATGCCTTCCTTCGGAGGGGAAGTAAGCCTGGTCCCATGTCATAGATTTATGGCATGTTAAAGAACCTTCCCCTAATTACACCTGCGTGAAGCTAAATTGTATAGGTTAAGAATGTAAACAACGCTCTTAGGTTCCTACGTTAGTTGCCACGAGCCGACTGCAGTGACGTCAGGTAGCTAAATTTTGAACTAGGAATCGTTGACGGTGGCATTTGGCGGCAAAAGTGGGAACTACTTGAAAATTGATCGTCTGAAGTACTTACTTGAATTAAAACAGACTAGCTCACCCGTGCGAGAAATCTCTCATGTTCATAAACCACACTTTCCCCAATGGGTTTATAATGGGAGACTTAAGGAGAAAGGTTATGTTTTTATTTCAACCAAATGATTATATAACACTATTTACGTTTCAGGATAAAGGAAAGACCTCACACTGTTATTATGACATGAAACAGGCGTCACAGCGGCCCGTGGACAGCAATTATGGAGCGTATTTTCCTACATCAATGGTGTTTGCAAATCGCACACTTCGTACAATTATTTTAAAGTAATTTTTTAAAGAAATTATAGATATTTATGAAATTATGGTGCAATAAGTCACTGCTAATGTCTATTCTCTTTCATTTGAATGCTCATTTGCCTCATCGGTCGCTTGTGAGCGCCGCAGGAGGGATGCACACTACTGAAATAACACACACTAATACAGACATCACAATTAACACCGGTTATCAGACAGATTCTACACACACCCAAAGTACACGGGGCTACACGACCGCTTTGTCGCAGCCCCTAAACTGAGGAACCAAACAACCATATTGTTTCGAAAATTATTGTCATTTTTCTAGATGTTAAATTTGAAAAATATAAATTAACCTCATTTTATACTGGAAATAGGTCTTATTGTTAGGAAGACACCAGGTGTAAAATTACTTCATTAAAACCCCGTACGACTACGACAACAAGGGGGCAACACACTACGGGTCAATATGACCCGGCACCTGTCCTCGTGTTGTATTTTTCACGCCGGTTCTCAGGGGTTAAAAGACAATTTTTCGATCCCGAGATTTAATTTGGCAAAGACCAATTGCTGACGTGAGTGTGACGTGGTAATGATGTAGCGGCTAATTGCAAAGAAGTGGTTGCCACTGCAGGTGACGCGACGTGAATGTCCGTGCATGTGGTCGGCACATGACAGCATGAGGCCAGGTGACAGGTGAATCTGCCCGCTGTCGCTCACACTGGATACATTAATTAGCAAATCACATTCAAGTCACCTTGTTTACACACACAATACAATTGTTTCACCGAGACTGGAAACATATTATATCCACATCAAGTTTATTGTTATTTTAATCCGTGTCTGGATTTTCTATAATCACAGAACTTGTACGAAATCTGCTTGAGCAAACTTGAAATATGTCTTCTAAAATGGTTCACATGTTTAAACAACATTGTAGAGATTGTTTTCTGGAATTATTGTTACGGACTGTTGGAATCTTTTACTGTAACGGTTCTGACATGGAAGTCTTCAATATTTCGTGCGAAGCACAACAGATTTTTTTAATAATTGGCACAGAACCCCCAAACTGCTAGAAATAGTTCTGTCACATATATTTTGAAGCCCATGTGTTTAAGTCTTCAGTCCTTTCGCTGTCCCCCCAGGGTCTCACATCTAGTGGGACGTGGGTTGGTGACCACGGGACCCCAGATGAGTCTGGCATTGATTCCACTTACTTGTGCCGGGCTGCTCTCCGTCACCTTTCCTGTCGACCTCTCTTGGTCAAATCTTGTTCTCTTCCGACACCGACGGTATTAGGGTATCCGAGCCTAGGGAGTCTCTTCCCTTCCCACCTTAATTGGCCCTTGTCTCATCTTTCCTGATACCCTCCTTCTGCGAGTGGTCAGCCTTCTTTTTCTTTTCATCGCATTTCCTGCCTTCTGCTGAAGGCCCTCAAGGAGGCAGGGTTTATTTAGCCCCATCAGTTCTGGTGCACCCTGGATAGTGCTACACCGTCAGGGGCTCACGGCTGGTGAGTTAGGGAGTTGGCGATCCCGAGGGATTCCTGAGCTGGGTCCATTTATACCCCTTTCTCCACTGACTTTGGGGCGGACCCTCTACTCTTTCCCTTTCCTATCTGCCTTTCATGGCTCTTCTTCCTTCTAAGCCCCTCAATCATTATTCGTCGAGGGTTGAGGGCATTTCTTTTCTTCCTGTCGTCTATTTGCTTTATCCTGTAATTGTTTACCATTTCTTATTCTAGTATGTAATGTGCCCGTTTAGACCGGAGTCCTCACGACCACATATGCATTTTACCAAGAATCAGCCAACACGAGAGTCAAAATATCCCGGGGCGCCAGATGGGTTAAAGCTAATCGCAAAAACGACATCATATGAAAAAATGCTTTACTGATTTTTGGCTCAATGCAACAATAAGGATAGAAGGAGATTCAACTGGCATAAAACATCATGTAAAATTATCTCATTTTATTCTGAATTTAAAATTGACTGCAAAAATAAAATGCTCAAAGCAGCAGCATTCATGTGTGGCGACCCACATTACTATTTACACAATTTACAGAAATTTTCCAACACATTGGACAATTATCTTTGGAGACACAAGTCTGATTATCAGTCCTGTAGACTGTGTTCCAAAATTATAATAATTATTTATGATTAAATCCAGTTCAAATTTAATTGTCTTTACTGGAAATACTGTAGTTCACTGGTTGAATTTTTACATAATATTAACACTCGTAGAATAATTGTTCATAGAATTTTTATCTTTCACTTATTTTTCCAGTTTCAAAAAAATATTGTCAAAAAATATTATCATCTCTGAATCAACACAAATTATGTACACATATTAATAACAACATCTGAAAAGTATCTGACCCTTGAGCATAGCATCGAAGAACTGTGCGAAGCACAACAAAATTAATTGTTCTTCCGACCTTAAACGTTTCGAGAAGTGACTCGATTATGAACTTCAAGTTCGTAACAAAATATATGATTTCTGAATCATCAACTTGATCAATAAATTGTTGGACCATTCAACTATTCGATTTTCCACTTGGAATCTTTATTAAGAAATATATTTATATTTGTGGTCATTTTAATAATTTTCACAACTTGCAATTCTTGAACTGAATGCGGAAATAAGAATTGTAGCTTCATAATGAATTCATTTATTTCATGACAGTAGGATTGAAAAACATCCTTCAAATTATTCGTGATTATAGAATTACTAGCTGAAGTACCCGTGCTTCGCTACGCGTCATAAATAAAATAAAATGTGAAGGTGACAGTTAAAACAGGGGATAGGCCAGGTGCTGCGCAGAGGGAGATTAAGGATGGAACATTTTGTCCAACTACACCGCTCGGCGTTGACCGTGTTTTATAGCACAAATATAGGTTTTACTCGCTAACGGTTGGAGATACCTTTCGGATAGGAAATGTAATTTTAAACCTCGTATATGCCATCAAAAGTTTGCTATTTCTTAGCGTTCTCTTTTTATTTGAAATGGAAATATGAACGTTTGAAACCAAAGGGTGTAGTGACGTCACTAAAATGGTCGCCATCTTTAAATAGTGCAAAGTATTGAAATCAAAAGTAACCTATATGTTAACCAGGTAAATCAGCTACTTCCATGTAAAATTCATGTAAATCGGACCAGTGGTACTTGCGTGATTGAGTAATACACAGACACACACCATCTCATTTTTAGCCTCGCTTCGCTCGCGTCATAGTCGTATCATATTGTTATTCAATGAAATGCAGGTTTAACCCCGTTAACACCCCTTTAGAACCTGAATATCCAAAAATCCCTCCTTAGTAGAAGTTTTTGACACACAACAAACATATCCCCAAAATATCATTCTGCTAACATGAATAGTTTGGGTTGGTCGATGAGAGTGAACATACAAAAATCCTTCCTTAGTGGACGTTTTTCTTCCAGAATTTCACCCCTCCCCATAGGCCCCTTAAATTGCATTTATGAAAAAACGGTCGAACACCTATTTATTTTATTTATTTATTTATTTATTTTTAAGCTGATTGATTTCCTCCGAGTTTCAAACTCCTCGCCTATGTCGTTTAAGAGATACACGCTCCGTTAAGAATCTTTTAACCCCCACTTTTCATCCCTTTCACCTCATAATATACACTACATCAAAAAACCATTAGACATGTGTCAGCTTATTTTTAATGATTAGTATATACGCCAAGTATCACATCCCCAAATGAAACCACTCGTGAGATATTGTTATTCAATGAAATGCACGTTTACCCCTTTAACACCTATTTAGAACCTGAATATTCAAAACTCTTTCCTTAGTGGACGTTTTCGACATACAACGAACATATCCCCAAAATTTCATGTTTCTAACTTCAATAATTTTGGCTTGGCGATGATGAGTGAGTGAGTGAGTCAGGACATTTTCTTTCATTTATTTTTGATAATTTCACCCCTCCCCATGAACCCCTTAAATTGGATTTATGAAGCAAACGGTCGAACACCTATTTACATATTTAAAGCTGTTTTTGCCCTGAGTTTGATGAGTGAGTAAGTGAGTCAATCAGTTAGGACACTTTCTTTCCTGTTTTTCCCCCCAGAATTTCACCCCTCTCCAAGGGCCCCTTAAATTGGATTTATGAAAAAACGGTCGAACACCTATTTACTTGTATTTTATGCTGTTTTTCCCGCCGAATTTCAAACTTCTCGCCTATGTCGTTTAAGAGATACACGCTCCGTTAAGAATCCCTCAACCCCCAATTTTCACCCCTTTCACCTCATAATATACACCACATCGATAATCCCTTAGATATATGTCTGATTATTTTTAATGATTAGTTTATGTACCGAATATCACATCCCCAAAGAAACAACTCATGAAATATCGTTATTCAATGAAATGCACGTTTACCCCCTTAACATCTCTTTAAAATCCGAATAAACGAAAATCATTCCTTATTTGACGTTTTCGACATACAGCGAACATATTCCCAAAGTTTCATTTTTCCAACTTGTATAGTTTTCGCTGGGCATGATGAGTGAGTGAGTCAGACAGGACAGTTTCTTCATTTTTTTCTTCAGAATTTCACCCCTCCCCATGAACCCCTTAAATTTGATTTATGTAAAAAAAACTGTCGAACAGCTATTTACTTACTTTAAAGCAGCTTTTCCCCTGAATTTGATGAGTGAGTCAGTCAGATAATCAGTTAGGATACTCTCTTTCCTTCCCCCCCCCCAGAATGTGACCCCTCCCCATGGGCCCCTTAAATTGGATTTATGAATAAACGGTCAAACACATATTTACTTATTTTTTATGCTGATTTTTTTCCCGCTGAGTTTCAAACTCCTCGCCTATGTCGTTTAAGAGATACACGCTCCGTTAGGAATCTTTCTATCCCCACTTTTCACCCCTTTCACCTCATAATATACGTCACATCGAAAAACCCTCAGACTCGTGTCTTCTTACTTTTAATGATGAGTTTATGTGCCGAGTATCACATCCCCCAATGAAACCAATCGGGAGATATTGCTATTCAATGAAATGCAGGTCTACCCCCTTAACACCCCTTTAGAACTTTAATATACAAAAATCCTCTCATAGTGGGCATTTGCGGCCTTTGGGGAAGCAGCATACCAAATTTCATTCCAATCCGTTCGGTGGTTTCTGAGATTTCGTGACGAATGAATGAGTGAGTGAGTGAGTGGGTGAGTGGTATTTGACAAATATATGGTAGAAGATAGTGTCAAGTCCTTGTTATGCTAAACTCTGTTGACAGTGCTGTGTGAGTAGGTGAGTAACTAACGGGATTTCAAGTAAAGATGCTCATTTCCTATACCGGCAGTGCAGAGCGCAACTGGCATCCAGACGGCCGTGTCTCGACTTGAGCTATGTTGCCATGGAAACTATCTGCCTTGCCATTCCTTCATGAGTATATTTTATGATTTGATTAGCCTGTGCTTGAGTGCAAAAGGGCCGAAATCAGAAGAATGAGAAAGACTATCGAAAATTCATGTAGCCAGCGGTTCCTTCTGGGTCCTAAACTATGTGTATGCAAAATTTGGTTGAGATTGGTGGAACGGTGTAGATTTGTATACGGAACCAACCCACCCACCCACCCACATACATACATACAGACTTTCACTTTTATATATAAGATTTATAATTGGCAGTGGCCCATTTTATTATTTTATAAGAACACAATATTCCAACAACAACGGCAAAGGTTATTCTTGAAGAAGAATAAAATACTATCATGACAAATCCGGGTTCTAGAAAAATCAAAATCTTAATGGAATCCGTAAACAAGATTGAAATAAGAACTGATGGTTTTTTAAGAAATAACCTTTGGGTCATTCCTACGACGCAATGTGTAGTTCCAATACTCCTTCTTTATCACTGAGTCATCGAACCTGCTATTTGAATGATGCTCAAATAAAAACCTCCTCATTCCTGCGACTTAAACATGCGCACCTGGGAATGGCATTTCAACTACTCCACACACATAAATTTTCTTCCCAAAATTTATACAATGACTCAAGCCTCTGCTTGTTATCCACACTGGAAGATTTATAAACTTACAAGTTTATTTTATTTTACCATTCAGTTCAAATCGTGAAGTTACCACACTTATGATACTCTCTATTTCACTTTCGAATGTGTATCTACGTCATGATTTTATATAAATACAAAATATCCTAATTGATACAAATATCATTTGCTACCCGTTTCATGCCTCTCCGTGTTATCTGAAAAATATACTTTGCTCATGGCAAATATTAACTGTTCAACCAGAACTGTCATGTTGGTTGAATGCGGGCTTGCGCTAACCACTCTCCTTCGGAAAATCACCTGTTCCAAACTAGAAATGATTTAACTACTTCATAATCTCTCTCTCAATGAATGTGATTATTAGAAAATATAAGATCCAAGAATTATTTAGAAAAGTTATGAAAATCATTATTATTATTATTAATGGATTATTATTATTATTATTAGTTATATTATTTTAAATATATTTAATTATTATTTCATTATGTGAGAATCCACATGTTCGATTCTTCGAATATGGATAAAATCTCCATTTCTCAACAAACAAGAAGTTCCGTGAAGAACTATACAGCCTACTTTTCATGCCAATGATTATTCTACAGAATATGAACCTATCTAGAATAATGACGAAATTAAGTTGGTAATATCGAAATATCTAATTAGTTCAAAATACACCTGGTGTAATGTAGCCTAATAGAGCACTACAGTTGGCAGCCCTGGTGACTGAATATATTCTTAGTTCCATCTCTCAAGGTAGAGAATACAAAATTTGGTTGAAGTCCAATGGACGTTACATGCAGTTAGACATTGGATCTATCAGCACGCGTAAAAGCATGTTGGCAACAATGTCATGCGTGTGCTGGTCAGAAATAATCTGAAATATTATGATATCTTTTTGTGCCAATTTTGGATGAAATACATTTGTTAGTATAGAAGTTACATGTATTTTAAAATTGGACATATCAGCAGGCATAGGATCATGTTGGCAGCACTGTCTTGTATTAATTACTCCAAATTAATTTAGAATGTCAGGTGCTATTCGTGTGCAAAGTATACAGCTGTTGGCTTGCATACTTTCTGATATATTGATATTAGGGTAAAAAAAATTTAGACAGCATTTATTAACAGTTGGCAGCCCTGATTGCTCTTAACAATACTAATAGTATTATCTGTTATGGTACACATAGCACATACGAAATTTGGTTGAAATCCAACTGATAGTATAGAAGTTACATGTATTTAAAAATTGGTACTATCAGCAGGTTTATAATCATGTTGGTAGAACTGACGTATATAAGTTACTCCAAATTATTCTAAAATGTCTGAATATACGTGTGCATAGTTTAAAGCTGTTGGCTTGTATACTTTCTGATATATAGGTATTTGGATGAAAAAAATAGAGAGAGCAATTATTAACAGTTGGCACCCCTGGTGGCCGTAAGAATACGCTCTGTCATATCTGCTTATTTACAGATATTACATACAAAATTTTGTTGAAATCCAATTGATAGTGTAGAAGTTATATGCATTTAAACATTGAACCTATCAGAAGGCTTAACATTATTTTGGCAACACTGTCATAGTAGGCCTCCTGGGAATTAAACTGAAATAGTCTTATCTACATGTGTACCAATTTTGGAATAGCTCCCATGCATACCTTGCAAGATATCCAACATGGAGCTCAAATTTCTAGTGCGTATTTTCAGCAGTTGGTAGGACTGACATCATTTTCAAATATGGACGTGAGATATTCCGGTGCACATCTTTACTCATACTAAATTTGGTTTTGATTGCTGCAGCCGTTTAGGAGTTGATAGCGGGGGACACACACACAGCCAGACAGACAGACAGAAGGACAGACAGACAGACAGACAGACAGACACACATTTTCCCGGATCGATCTCATAAGTCTACTTTTTCCTCATTTTTGCAAAATGTGAAAAGTAGGCCAAAAATAATTATTAACTTTTACAGTTACCTCGGCTTATTACCGTGATTATCAAAAGAATATGAAACATTCAAATAAATGCTCGTTATGCTCGGTCATCGATCCTAAACTGTTATGAGTGCTGAAAATACTCAGAATAACCTTAATGTGTCTTGCGTAAATCATTGCAAGATTTAAATACGAAGAAAAATAAATGTGTTGGTCATCTGCAGAAAATGAGTTTGTTCCAATTAGCTAGGCATAATATAAAGTCAAAATGTGGCTTACATTTCTCGTTGGTCTTGAAGCGTAGTGAACCTGGTCTGTACCAGATTTATCCAGATACATGCCCTATTGGACACGCACGTCTAATCCTTGTATCGGCCGCCATTATATACCCACAATCTGTCTAACAAGACATAGTGGAAATATCTCTTGAAGTTGGAAGTAACTGTTGATCCATTATAATATTTACTTCTGTTAAAGCCATAACAGTTTGCTTAACTGCGGTCAGATCCAAATGATCTATTCTCAAATACGTCAGTGGTAACATAACTCACGGTAATCTTTTCAGTACAAGAAAACACTGACAGTCTAAATCAATCAACGGCTGTTCTGAAGATCGTTCCCTGGGCATGGTTTATCACCATCTATCATGCGCGAAGCAACTTATAGTTTCCCTTTGTCGGCTAATGAACAACACCGTGATAGACTGGCCTTCAATATACTGAAAGATCGGAGTGGGTATCAAGTTACAATATATGAAACTGACTAATTGGATTAAAATATCCAAGTATAGAATTATTATTACTGGACTGTGACAAAGTACTTTCTAGACAAAGTCTAGCATATGTCCAAATAGAAATAAAGTATTTCACCAGTGTCCGCAGAAAAATAACAATTACCCTAGTGATTCCCTCTGCCGGAAACTTACTATGTTCCACACGTATCGTAATACTTTTGTAACTATCACAATTTAAAGATATCTTCGGCGTAGATCCGGCAACCATGTGCCTTGGCTCAACGTAGCAGCAGCACCTTGTCATGCAAGAGCTTGGTTCGAAATGAGCTGATGATGCTTGGGCCGGTCGGCTTTTATTCTAAACGGTCGGGTCCACGCTTGATCACGCTGAAATCTGGAAATCCTCATATCTCCGGTGCCTCTGGTCCGATTCACTTGAGACTAAGTGCATTCTCTTTCATTTGGCCGTGCCAGTAATCTGATCCAAGTCTCAAGTCTCTACTACATGGCTAACTATTTAATCAACAAATAGTCTCGACCTCTGCTACTACTCGCTACGTCACTTAACATGCTCTTGGCTGCACAAAGTTTCCATTTCCTTCTAGAAGTAGTGGAGCACGATATTCAAATATCTCAACTTTCAAAAGCGGCTGTAGCCTTTCCCTTGATTTCTAGGTGTCTGAATCTTGGAATACCCATTCCTAGAGTTGGGCACAGTAAGTCTGTAGTTAGTATTAGTTATAGTTTTCATTCTCATCTCATCTTTCACTATCACCCAAACCTAGATGTTAGGCCCCTTAAAACAACAATTATAATCATTATCTTTTCGTTGGTTTGATGCAGATCTCTATACTCCCTGTACTGAGCTAATCGTTTCACCTCTACACACCTTACATCCGAGAAAATATGTTTAACATCTGTTTAACCTTGGTCTGTCCCTCACCCATCCTTCCACAACTAAACTTGCAATTCCTGAGTTCCTTAGTATGTGTCCTACCAACCTATATCTTGTCTTCATTAGCAGTCGCCAGAAACATCTCTCCTCTCCCACTAGTCTTAATACCTCTTCGTTTGTAACCCTATCTACCCATCTGATCTTCATCATTCTCCTGTAACACCGCATTTCAAACGCTTCAATTCTCCTCTTTTCTGCTGCACCAACAGCCCAGGTTTCACTTCCATAGAGCGCCATGTTCCAGGTAAAGGCTTTAAAAAATGACTTTTTAATTCCTGAATGTAGATTCGCTGTCAACAGATTTATTTTCTCTAGATGTGATTTCCTTACCTGTGCCAACCTACTCTTTATATCCTATTTTCTCCGTCCATCACTGGTTATTTTGCATCCTAAGTATGATAAGCCTCCTACTTCCTTTAGCTTTCCACCTGCCAATTTGACGACAAAAGGGCTTTCTGATTTATATCGACTGGATTCCAATATTTTTGTTTCACATTTATTGATTTTCACCATGACGTCTTGTTTCCTAACAACAGAGTCCATACCATTTAAAATCAGCGAGTGAGTTAATAATAAGACTAGTTGAAACCCGTCAAAACATGACGGACAATGAACAAGTTTCCTGAATACGTTACCTATATAAGTTACATTCTTTGTACGATTACTTTTTGGCACTATTGCAACTTTAAGGGCGTCAAATGATTGCACTCTCGACATTGCAACATACTACTGGCACAAATTTCACATGGAGTGACCGGGATTTGAACCATGGACCCAGCGATGAGAGAGTGGCGTGCTGCCGCCTAAGCCACGGAGGCTTCCCCAAGAGATAAAATATGGTATGAAAATAATATATTGTCGTAATAAAAGAAACATTTCCGGTGCGGCAGTGACAATTCAAATTGAAATCAACTTCTACTGACTCCCAGAAAGGATTGTGAATCATAAATTATATATTTTCAATAATCTACCTTGTGAAAGTTATGAAAAGAGAGGAGTAGCTACTCTCAACAATTAATGTTAGCCTCCTTTATAATTCTTATAAATAACTCCCACATTAAAACGCGGTGGACATCCGCCATGTCTGTCATGACGAAGCTGATTCTGCGCATGCGCTAGGCCCAACAATTTGGCATTTTTTGTTTATAAATTTAAAAATATATGGTAACATATTTGTTTATTTTAATGACACTCTGCAAATATAGAGACCAAGGGCTTTCGTCAGAGTGCATTACGAAGTCAATCGGTTCAGCCGTCCTGTCAATCTCGCGGTAACAAAAATCAGCTAAGCGTTTTAAATATATAGATAGATATTGCAGGTTAAAAATGAAAAGTCTGAGGAGCTCAATGGATAGGTCAAATATTTAGGGTATTTATTAATCTCATGTAATTTTATCAGGATTAGGGAATAACCCATCTCTTTTGTGAAAAAAGTCCTCTCGGCACGCCGGAAGGCGGAGGTAGATTTCACCGGACAAACTTGGGGATAGGCGAAAATAGGCAGAATATGCAGGTTTTCGTAGAAGGTTCAGACCTCATTTATTGCGAGAAGGTATTTTATAATTGGAGCTTAATTAACTTTGTTTTCGTCATTTTATGCTTATTTTAAACATTTTATTGTCTTATGGGAACGGTAACCTTCTTGTCATTTGGGGTCCAGTTTTATACTTGTGGTCACACTGTCCTTATGCAAGGTTTCGACACTGATGTGTAACTATGTAACGGTCTGTTACTTCTTCACGCAAAATTATATCTCACGCAGAGATGTTGGTTGGTTCCTCAGTTTAGGGGCTGCGACAACGCGGTCATGTAACCCCGTGTACTTTGGGATGGCTGTATTAGTCTGTAATTCAGGTAAGGACTGCAGATGGTTAATTTCAAGCGGTAGTTCCTAATGTTGCTACCAGGTACTACCGTCAACGACACCTAGCTGTAAACTTGGCTACTAGATGCCACCCCAACCAGAAACTCGCAACGAACGTTGGAACTTCCCCTCCAAAGGAAAGCATATTGAGGGATTTTAGCGCTCTTAGAAAATCCGACGACTTCGGCCGGCTTTGATCTCGCGACCTTGGGCATAGAAGATCAGCATGCTACCAGTTACGTCACCGAAGCCGCTTCACACTTATTCAGATGGAAATCTGAATCTCATCTCGTGCAAGTGCGTTTTCATGGCAACGTCTGATGGCTCATCCCTCATCAATTTAGTAGTGTTGCAATGGCAACCTCTGATAGCTCTTGGCATTTTCTTATAATTCCGAAATCATTTTTCTCATCCCTTGGCGTAATGGTGGGTCATATCAAAAATTCTTTCAGCCAAAAGTTTTAGGTAATTATTAGAGGAATATTGTCCAATTTGTGAAAATGAAAATCCACAGCCTGCTTCCAGTTTCCGACCGGGTCAGGAATGGAATGAATGAAGCCCCCAACTAGCGGCGAGGATATGGACTGTGCCGGCTGCCGAGGCCTGATGCACTCCTCTGGTGTCCATTTTGTACGGTTTTGATATTGTGCTAATTAAGAGAGATATGATTAATGTTTCCCGAAAAACCAACTTTTTCCCACCCCTTTGGTCAATGGTTGGTGCTATAAAAAACTCTTCAAACATAATTTTTTGGGCTTTATCCGACACATAGTATGAACGTTGAACGGATTCGATATTTCACATATTAAGAGAGTTATAGCAATATTTCACTTTTTCGAAAAAAGCCCCCCATTTTCACCCCCTTCGACCGATTTAGCCCAGTAACGAACTCGACCGAGATTTTATAGGTATACATATTCGGTGAAAAATTCAAAGTGATTCGTGCAAAATTACTTCAGTTATCGTGTCCACAAGAAACTGATATATATATATGATATATATATATATATATATATACACATATACATACATAAATTATATATAAACTTTTGAACTGACGGTGGATTTGGGGTCTGGGGGATGTGAAACGCGAAGATATGTCGAAATTTTCCGGAAGTCGAAACATGGTAGCCATTGCAATAGTTAGCTTTCTAATGAAATCTACCTCTGGTTGGTTCCTCAGTTTAGGGGCTGCGACAACGCGGTCATCTAACCCCGTGTACTCGTGTTGACCGACTAAAAAGCATCAGACTTTACTAAGGCAACACTGAAAATGACTTATTTAGGCTGTATTGTCTTTCCAATTTCTGTTGTTGTTTTTGAGTCTTCAGTCTTTTGACTGGTTTGATGCAGCGTTCCATGCCTCCCTGTGCTGAGCTAATCGTTTCATCTCTACATAGCTACCACACTCTACATCAGAGGCAATCTGTTTAGCATATTCTAACCTTGGTCTACCCCTACAGTTCTTCTCCTCGACCCTTCCTTCCATAACTAAGCTTGCCATTCCTGGGTGTCTTAGTATGTGTCCTACCAACCTATCTCTTCTCTTCATTAGCAGCCACCAGAAACATCTCTCCTCTCCCACTCGTCTTAATACCTCTTCGTTTGTAACCCTATCTACCCGTCTGATCTTCATGATTCTCCTGTAACACCACATTTCAAACTTTTCAATTCTCCTCTTTCCTGCTGCACCAATAGTCCAAGTTTCACTTCCATAGAGTGTTATGCTCCAGACAAAGGTTTTTAATAATGTCTACTTAATACCTAAATCTATATTCGATGTCAACAGATTCCTTTTCAGTAGAAATGCTTTCCGTGCCTGAGCCAACCTACTTTTTATATCCTCTTTGCTTCGTCCATCACTGGTTATTTTGCTTCCTAAGTAACAGAA
This sequence comes from Meconema thalassinum, assembly GCA_946902985.2. Classification (NCBI taxonomy): domain Eukaryota; kingdom Metazoa; phylum Arthropoda; class Insecta; order Orthoptera; family Tettigoniidae; genus Meconema; species Meconema thalassinum. Next base: position 298,231,430 of record OX336396.1, on the reverse strand, counting down.
GTCTCCTACTCCCTTTAGTTTTCCCCCATCAATTTGATGTCCATAGAGGTTCTGATTTATTGCTCAGCAGTAAGAGAGCGGTGTAGAGCGGTGCGGGGAGTGTGATGAATGCTACCCTAACTGATAGCATTGAGGCGCGTGTCAGAAGGTTCTCACAATCAGACACAGAAACACTCAACGTAGCAAATGTTTTACGCTGCAGTAGTATACCAGGGGAGTGGGATGGAGAAGTGCAGAATTAACTGTCGGTAACCGTATTTCCTGTGGACTTCTAAACCTCTCTCGATCAGGGATATGGCAGGCGATATTGCGTCACGTCTCACCACAGTCAGTAGCGGATCCAGGCCTTGCGGGGCCCTGGGCGATATGATGAGGTGGGGCCCACAACAATACGAAATAAAAACAAGAAGTTCCGTGACGAACTAAAGAGCCTACATTTCTTAAAATTTAAGATTCATGCCAATGATTAATCTATATGGATCTATCTAGAATAATGACGATATTAAGTTGGTAATAATAGAGAACTATCGTTGGCAGCCCTGGTGACTGAATATATTCTTAATTCCATCTCTTAAGGTACAGAATACAAAATTTAGTTGAAGTCCAATGGATAGCATGGACGTTGCATGCAGTTAAACATTGGATCTAACAGCGCGCGTAAAATCATGTTGGCAACAATGACATACATGTATTGATCAGAAATAATCTGAAATAATATGATCTATTGTTGTGTCAATTTTGAATGAAATCCATTAGTTAGTATAGAAGTTACATGGATTTTATAATTGGACCTATCAGCAGTCTTAGAATCATGTTGGCAGCACTGACATATATCAGTTACACCAAATTAATCTAGAATGACAGGTACTATACGTGTGCAAAGTTTAGAGCTATTGGCTTGCATACTTTCTGATATATTGATATTAGGATAACAAAAATAGAGACAGTATTTATTAACAGTTGGCAGCCCTGGTTACTCTTAAGAATCGGCATAGTCATATCTGTTATGGTACACATAGCACACACAAAATTTGGTTGAAATCCAAATGATAGTATAGAAGTTATTGTACATGTATTTAAAGTTGCACCTCTCAGCAGGCTTAGAATCATGTTGGCAGCACTGACGTATATAAGTTACTCCAAATTAATAGAGAATGTCAGGTACTATACGTGTGCATAGTTTAAAGCTGTCGGCTTGCATACTTTCTGATATATGGGTATTTGGATTTAAAAAATTGAGAGCATTTATTAACACTTGGCAGCCGTGGTGGCTCTTAAGAATACGCTCTGTCATATCCACTTATGTACACATTGCACATACGAAATTTGGTTGAAATTCAATTGATAGTGTAGAAGTTATATGCATTTAAATTTTGGATCTATCAGCAGGCTTATAATCATTTTGGCTACACTGCCATGTATGGCCTCCTTGAAATTAAACTGCAATATTACTATCTAATCGTGTGCCAATTTTGAAATAGCTCCCATTCATACCTTCCAAGATATCCAATATTGAGCTCAAATTTCAATTGTGATTTTTTCAGCAGTTGGTAGCACTGACATCATTTTCAAATATGGCCGTGAAATATTCAGGTATAGATCTTTACTCCTACCAAATTTTGTTTCGATTGCTGCAGCCATTTAGGAGTTGATAGGAGTTGATAGACACACACACATTTGCCCGATCTCATAAGTCTACTTTTTCCTCTGTCTGTCTGTCCTTCTGTCTGTCTGTCTGGCTGTGTGTGTGTCCCCCCCTATCAACTCCTAAACGGCTGGAGCAATCGAAACAAGATTTGGTAGGAGTAAAGAGCTATACCTGAATATCTCAAGGCCATATTTAAAAATTATGTCAGTGCTACCAACTGCTGAAAAATCGCAATTGAAATTTTAGCTCCATGTTGGATATCTTGGAAGGTATGAATGGGAGCTATTTCAAAATTGGAATAAAGGTATAGATAATAATATTTCAGTTTAATTTCCAGGAGGCCATGCATGGCAGTGTTGCCAAAATGATTATAAGCCTGCTGTTAGGTCCAATATTTAAATGCATATAACATCGATACCATCAATCGGATTTCAACCAAATTTTGTATGTAATATGTGTACATAATCTGATATCACTGAGCGTATTCGTAAGAGCCACCAGGGCTGCCAACTGTCAATAAACGATCTCTCTATTCTTTTATCCAAATACCAATATATCAGAAAGTGTGCAAGCCGACAGCTTTACACTATGCACACGTATAGTACCTGACATTCTAAATAAATTTGGAGTAACTTATGTACGTCAGTGCTACCAACATGATTTTAAGACTGCTGATAGGACCAATTTTTAAATACATGTAACTTCTATAATATCAATTGGATATCAACAAAATTTCGTATGTGCTATGTGTACCATAAAAGATATGACTATAAGTATTGTTAAGAGCAACCAGGGCTGCCAACTGTTAATAAATGCTGTCTCTATTTTTTTACCCAAATATTAATATATCAGAAAGTATGTAAGCCAACAGTTTTAAAATGTGTACACGTATAATACCTAACATTCTAGATTAATTATGAGAGCCTAATATACGTCAGTGCTGCCAACATGACTCTAAGCCTGCTGATAAGTCCAATTTTAAAATACATGTAACTTCTATACTAACAAATGGATTTCATCCAAAATTGGCACAACAAGAGATCCTAATATTTCAGATTATTTCTAATCAACGCATGCATGACATTGTTGCCAACATGATTTTACGCGGGCTGATAGATCCAATCTCTAACTGCATGTAACGTCCATGCTATCCATTGGACTTCAACCAAATATTGTATTCTCTATCTAAGGAGATGGAACTAACAATATATTCAGTCACCAGGGCTGCCAACTGTAGTGCTCTAATAGGCTACAGGTATATTTTGAACTAATTAGAAATTTCGATATTACCAACTTAATTTCGCTATTTTTCTAGATAGGTCTATATAGATTGGCATGAATCTTACATTTTAAGAAAAGTAGGCTCTTTAGTTCGTCACGGAACTTCTTGTTTTATAATAATAAAGAAACCTTTAAGTTCCCTTGAAGAAGATTATGTAAACTATGAAATATTAAAATATTACTTTGCGACTTTTTCCCGGATGAAGTCTTCTATTATTTCACTGCAATCTAAACTTGCTAAATGGTCACGGGAGGTCATAGCTGCACTGAAAAAAGGAATATGAATTATAAATTAGTTTGAAAAGTTTAATTAATGAATTAAATTTTAAAAAATCCATGGCGGGGGGCTCCCCGGACCGCGAGGCCCTGGGCTGTCGCCCTCCTTGCTCTCCCGTAGATCCACCCCTGACCACAGATGAACTTTCCCAGGACATGAGCCAATGTTCCATGTTCCTATTTAATTTCAGAGATGAAGAGCACCGTGAAGCGACTTCCTGAATATCGTAGAAATGACCGTGATATCGCAAACGACACCAGAGACATCTGTTTGGCATAGCTAGAACCTGACGGGATATTTTTAGAATTTTAGAATTGTATTTAGGCAATAGGTAGCCTCCATGGCTTAGGTGGCAGCACGCCGGCCTTTCACCGCTGGGTCCGTGGTTCAAATCCCGGTCACTCCATGTGAGATTTGTGCTGGACAAAGCGGTGGCAGACAGGTTTTTCTCCAGGTACTCCGGTTTTCCCTGTCACAATTTCATTCCAGCAACACTCTCCACTATCCATTCATTCATTGAATCGTTGCTCCAGGGGAGTGCGACAGGCTTTAGCAGCCGGCAAAGTGCATATCCTTGCCGCTAGATGGGGGTTTCATTCATTCCATTCCCTGTGCGGCTCCGTGACTAAATGGTTAGCGCGCTAGGCTTTGGCCCGAAGTGTCCTGGGTTTGATTCCCGGCCGAGCCATCAGTGATTTTAATCTCCTGGTGTTAATTCCCGTGGCTCGGGGACTGGGTGTATGTGACGTCTTATCATCACTTAACCCTCATTACGACGCGCAGGTCGCCCACGGGCGTCAACTAGAAAGACCTGCACTCGGCCTCTCCGGAGGCCACACGATCATTATTATTATTATTATTATTATAATTATTCCATTCCCTGACCCGGTCGGTCGACTGGAGGCAGGCTGTGGATTTTCATTTTCATTTAGGAAATAGTTCTCCTAGGAGGGGCCATAGCTATTGTGCAGGACTGGAAACAATGATTGCATCGGGATTCGAGCCCAAATATCTTGCATGTAGGAGCTGCAGTCTGGATCTAGGGTTGGAAGACGTGACCCAGGACATCAAAATAGGCACCTTCACAGCTGAGAGAGGGATGTACCCAGCGCCGGTTTTGAAGTTTAGGTCTTGAAATACAACACCTCCGTAGTTATTTATTCATCGTATGACGGTAGAAGGAATAAATAAAACAATTATTTACAAATATATAAACAATGATATACACTAAGATACACTTGATCTAAAGTTTGAAAAACTAGAGTCCAAAATTGAACAATTGAATCCAGTGAATGGCTTCTTGGGACAGCTTGTGTAAGTCTTGCAATGCTCCTTTGAATCCTCTGAGGGGACATGCGAAGACTACGTGATCCATAGTCTGCTGTTATTCGCCACAGTCACATGCAGGAGAGGACTTCCAACCCCATTGGTTCAGGATCACTGCGCACCTTACTTGGCCTGTTCTTATCCAATTCAGTGCGCACCATTGGCGCCGAGGTAGATGAAATCCTGCAGTCCGAACCCAAGGAGTTTTGATTAACGGATGGTGTGCCAAGGACGTTTGTTCCTGCCATTTGGTATTCCAGGCATCTAGGATGTTAAAGTTGTCATACTGCAGGCTGGTTGCTGCTCTCCATTTCTTAGCGTATGGCTTTTAGTGCCGGGAGTGTCCGAGGACATGTTCGACTCGCCAGTTTTTTAGCTGCTTTGAGACGGACACCCAATGGGTGAGCTACAAGTACCGTTGGGGAGGAAAGTTGGAATGTAAGGACGAGGAGTTGGAAGATAGCGGCTGTGGCCTATAGTTAGGGACCAACCCCGGCATTTGCCTGGAAGGAAGATGGGAAACCACAGAAACCCATCTTCAAAGTTGCCGGCGGGGGGATTCGAACCTCCTCGCCTCCACGGCTAACTCACCCGGTGCTCTCCATGATGGTTGCCTGGACTTCAGTCATTGTGCTGAAGTTACTGGGAGCACGGAGTGTAATGGCAGCGATGGATTGTTTTGGATACCTTCGTAGTGCTTTGTTGGGACGTGTTTTAGCCTGCTTGGAGTTGCAAACTTTATGAAGTGTGCAGCATAATGCAAAGAGTGAAACATATCAATAAAGCCTGGCAGCCAGGGTAGTCTATAGAAGCGAGTGTGTTTCAATCATACGAAGCCTTGACAACGTTTAGTGTGTGTGTGCGTCTGTCTGTTTGTGATACAGCGAAATATAATTTCATGTTTGGTCTCTGCTGTTGACATTTCACTGGTTCTGAAGAAGACAGGATTTCAGAAATATGTCACACACTCGGTATGCTCATGTAACAAGTTCATTTTAATATATTTATTATTGTTTCAGGGGAATGCACCAAATATTAAATCCTCTGGGATGGAATGTCGAATGAATATGAACCATGAACATCCTACAACTACTGGCCTGATGGAGTTTCATTGTTGATTCCCTTAATAAATAAATAAATAAATAAATAAATAAATGAAAATGAAAATCCACAACCTGCTTCCAGTCTCCGACCAGGTCAGGAATGGAATGAATGAAGCCCCCATCTAGCGGCGAGGATATGAACTGTGCCGGCTGCCGATGTCTGACGCATTCCTCTGGGGCAATGATTAAATGAATGAGAGATGAAATGAAATGATAGTGGAGAGTGTTGCTGGAATGAAATGCTGACAGGGAAAACCGGAGTACCCGGAGAAAAACCTGTCTGCCTCCGTTTTGTCCAGCACAGATCTCACATGGAGTGACCGGGATTTGATCGACGGACCTAGCGGTGAGAGGCCGGCGTGCTGCCGCCTAAGCCACGGAGGCTTCTAATAAATAAATAAATAAATAAATAAATAAATAAATAAATTAATTAATTAATAAGCCTTGTATGCGGCAGAAACAACATTAATTGGAGGGATGACAAGAATTCATGACATCGAGAAACAGGAACGGAAAATTCTTAGAAAGATACACGGCGCTGTACTCCGAGACGGAACTTGGATCAGACGACCTACATAGGAACTCGACGGAAACACAGACAAAATCACAGAGACATTTAGCAAAAGACGCCTACATTCTATGGACACCTCTGGAGGATGGATGAAAAGAGACTAACTAAGAAATGTTTTAACATCATTAATACATGATCAAATGTAACACAAAAATATTGGAAAGGAACCGAAAAGAATCAGACACCTCTATGGACATCAAATTGGCAGATGACAAGCTGAAGGAGACTTCTGTTACTTAGGTATCAAAATAACCAGTGATGGGCGAAGCAAAGAAGATATAAAAAGTAGGTTGGCTCAGACAAGGAAAGCATTTCTACAAAAAGTAATCTGTTGACATCGAATATAGATTTTGGTATTAGGAAGTCATTTTTGAAAGCTTTTGTCTGGAGCGTGGTGCTCTATGGAAGTGAAACTTGGACTATTGGTGCAGCACAAAAGAGGAGATTTGAAGCGTTTGAAATTAGGTGCTACAGTAGAATGATGAATATCAAATGGGTACATAGGTTTACAAACGTAGAGGTATTAATACGACTGGTAGAGGAGAGATGTTTCTGGCGACTGCTAATGAAGGGAAGAGATGGGTTGGTAGGACACATACTAAGACACCCAGGAATACCAAGCTTAGTTATGGAAGGAACGGTCGAGGACAAGAACTGTAGGGGTAGACCAAGGTTAGAATATGTTAAACAGATTGCCTCGGATGTAGGGTGTGGTAGCTATGTAGAGATGAAGCGATTAGCTCAGGACAGGGAGGTATGGAGTGCTGCATCACACCAGTCAAAATACTGAAGACTCAAACAACAACAACAACAACATTAATACAAGTAAATTTGAGACCAGTTGAACGAGAGAAACACAGGAGGACCTGGAACTATTCAAAATCTCTGAAGACGATATTGAAGACAGAAATCAATTCAGAAATAAAATCTGAAACAAGAAATTTGAACAAGTCTCAAGAAAAGAAACAATAGGGAAAAGTGGGCAGAGAAAAGGAAGAAAACACACAGTGAATTAATGAAGTGGTTTTGGGAAGAAAAAAGAAGAGAAACAGGAATTGAAGCTGTGATTGGCCCATTGCGTTATGAAACCTCGAGTTTTTACGGCATTACGACGAGCTTCTCCATAGATTAATATGATGTTCGTGTATTCGTTGTTGCTGAATACTCCAGCCATTTTCAATATGTTGACGGGAGCTGTCGTGTTGTTGTACCACATAGTAAGAGCCTATTACTCTCTCAAATGCGAGGTTTCATTACGCAATGGGGTGCATTAGAAAGCGAGTGACTGTCCGGTTGTTCTTCATCATCATCAGCTTCTAATGGCTAAAACCCTTGTCGTAGTGCAAAGCACTTTAACTATTTAGGAATCACGCTACAGACTTATGGTAATACGTTCACGAAACATCTCGATAGTCGAATAACAGCAGCGACAATAGCGATGAATGATATCAAACTCCTTAGAAGAATGTCTATTAATACAGCCATCAAGATTTTCTCCAGTAAAATAATTCCCATTGTGACCTATGGTATTGAGTAATTTTGGGGCTATCTTAATAAAACCAACCTTAAGAAAATTGAGACAATTAAATCGACGTTTCTCAAGAAGATTCTCTGTGATTCCAAAAATACACCATCCACACTGACTTACGAGCTTACAGGTGAGCCATTCATCATAGAAGAACTCCGTGTAAAGTTGCCCTTGCCAGCTACAGGTGCCTATCAGGAACTACTGGAAGAGATTCAAGCCAAGCGTGAGGCGATTTGGCTAGATTTCTACTCCACAGAAGCTATGCTGAACCCAGCAGAATGGGAAAGACCAGACTATGAGCTGCGTCACAAATTGAGAAGATTTGCAGTGCATGGTTTTCATTTTCGAGTCTGTAAGAAGGAAGTTTACCATTCGCCTGCTGCAGAGTGTAGCCTATTTGTAAATTTTGTGGGAAATGTTGTGAAAGGCATCACGCCCTGGAATGCGAACGGAAGCTGTCACTCAAGGAACTGTGTAGCGACAATGATCCTCCATGTTAGTCTGAAATGTACGGTAGTATTGTAATGTAATTTTCTTTGGCCATTGGCTGTAATAATGATGTATTAAAAGCCTTGTCGTTGCAGCCATTTCCTACAGTCTTCAGTAGTCCTTTCATATTGGCAAACGTGTCACATTCCATCTCCTTGACAATGTTCTTGAGATACGATTGTCTTGGTCGTCCCCTTGGTTTTTCCCCAACATCTTTCCTTCAAAAATTACCTGGAGGAGAGTGTCATGTCTGAGTATGTGCCCCATAAATTTTGCTTTCCTTTTCTCATGGTATTCAACAGGCATCGAATCTCCTGAATTTGGTTCAGAAGAAGCTCATTTGTCTTTCTTTCCATCCAGCTTGTTCGGGTCATTTGCCTCCAGTTGTTATCCCTTTATATTCTGACGTAATTTCTCAAATGCGAGGGAGCCGTAGTTAATTCCAGCACCCTGGCGTCTCTAAAAGCCAGAGTAGTTAAAAGAGACGTAAAACCAATAGCATTATTATCTGACGTAATTTCCACCATACAGTGTGACCCCTGTGGAAGTCAGGTATTAGACAACTCATACAGCAGTAGTGTATGCGGGACACTTATAGGCAGATTGCACGGGGCAAATGGGCCACCCGGTATAGTACGACAGGAGTGTTCCAAAATCCACCTTATCCATTTTAGCAAATTTTTCAGGAGACGAAAAAAAGGTTCTTATTCAAGTTAAGTAAATTTAATGCATTCATATTCAGGATTAATATATCGCGATATATGCCCGTATTCATAAACCTGAGATCTGCGTACAACTCGTGACATACAAGGAAGATATTAACAAATTAAGATTGGATAAGAAGAGTTCTGGAACTGTCATGGTGGATAAGGGCGGATTTTGGAAACGTGACTAAAACTTTATAGTGATAACTTTCGTCATCAAGTGATATTGTAATCGGAATTGTTTTATTGCTCATGTTCTTTAAAGTCATAAAATATGTCAAAAATTAAGAAATATTTATCCAGAAAATAAGTAATGTGCGTGTAAAAAACTGGCGCGAAATAATTGGGAACAACATTGCCACCAGTTTCAAAGCATACACACTTACACAGTATACATAGAACTTCATAAATATCATGGTAACGCCTTCTCCATAGAGTATTCTTTGAGATACGTTCCAATTTCGGTGCCACGGGTTTTGGAAACCATCTTAGGATAAGGTGGGTTTTGAAAACGACACCTGAATCCATGTTACATTTACATAGTATAAGGCGAGTTAAGGAACTACTTTCTTGTTGATAAAAATGCTATCGTTATGTGGTATGGAGATGAGCGAAAAACTCAATTTTTCTAAAAACTGAATAAGGTGGATTTTGTAACCGAGCACCTCAATCGACTCTTAGATTGGGGTTTTATACCAGATATAAGGAAGAGATTGGAAGGGGTGGCCTTTGCGGTTTTGCGTTCCCACCGTCAATATGACATCAATAATTGCTTTAGGTCGATACCTCGAAGGAATAAAGCAGACGTAGTAAGCTTGTCTGTCTGAGAAATGTCGTCCTGTGAGATTGTAGAGTGTGGCGCCTCACGCCTCACGCCTCACGCTCGCCCTATTTGTCTTCAGGGGCCGTGACTCGCGCGCAGACACGCACCCTCCTGCGGCTTCCATTTCACGCGTGAGTTAATTGTTGGCTTCTCGAGACACGTCACATCACGTGTACAGACAGCCACGTAATAACATCTTTATTGAGAACACAGACTTCACAAAGTTTCGCCATTAATAGAACTAGTAAGCTCAACTGTACTCTGAACCACTCATCAATCATAAGTGTCTATGTACAAGAAAAATTATTGGCTTAGCAATTCTATTGTATTAATATGTTTAACTCACCCTGACAGATCTCAAAACTTAAACTTTGGTTTGAGGTCACTGTGCGTGTTTTGGTGAACTCCACCATCAATGTTTCTTAAACGCACGGAATATATTCAAGAACAAAACCATAAAATGGATAGTGTAACTCTTCTGTAGGTCTCCCCCCCACCACCACCACCCTTGGCCCCCGCCCTCTCCTCCAGGGGCTCAGATCTAGTGGGACGTGGGTTGGCGAACACGGGACCCCAGCTGAGTCCAGCATTGCTTCCACTTGCTTAGGCTGGGCTCCTCTCCGTCTTCTTTCCTGTTGACCTCTCTTGGTCAACTGATGTTTTCTTCCTACCCCGACGGTATTAGGGTATCTGAGGCCTAGGGGTCTTTTCCTTTCCCGCCTTAATTGTCCCATGTCACATCTTTCCTTATACCTTCCTTCTTCGAGGGGTCAGCCTTAATTTTCTTTTCATCTCATCTCCTGCTTTCTGCTCAAGGCCCTCAAGGAGGCAGGGTGTATGTAGCCCCACCACATTTGGTGCACACTGGATATTGCTACACCCTCAGGGGCTCACAGATGGTGAGTTTGAAAATTGGCGATCACGAGGGATTCCTGAGCTGGGTCCGTTTTTCCACCATTTTTCACTGACTTAGGGGCGGGCCCTCTCCTCTTTCCCTTTCCTATCTGCCCTTCATGGCTCTCCTTCCTTCCAAGTCCCTCCATCCTCATTCTTTCTTTTCTTTTCTTTTCTTTTCATCCTTTCCTTTATTTGTTTACCATTTCTTCTAGTATGTAAGACTGTAGTCAGTATTAGTGTTAGTCTTCAATCTCATCTCGTCTTTCACTATCACCCAAACCATTAGGAGCCGATAACCCAGATGATAGGCCCCTTAAAACAACAATTATCAAAATCATCATCTTCTGTCGCTCAACACGAGTACAATAGCAGTTATTGGGCGATGTGTAACAATCTCAAAACATCACATTTGACTAAAGGTTATTTGCACAGATGCGTATATTTTTACCATTTTATTACGGGAATACAGTAGTTATCCGTAATGCCTACATCCATACATACATTTTCATTTGAGACTGTTTTACCTTTCAGCGTCCACTGTAGTCTGCAAGCCTCTGTTTGCGAACAAGACGCCTCCACGATCCCCTATTATCAGTTAGCACTGGGGCCTCCTCTGCATCTATACCTCTCACTCTCAGATCGTTCAACACTGAATCTAAAGAGAGCTTTGAAGCCATTTTGTGTGTTGCCATATTAACCATTAATATAACCGGGTGAGTTAGCCGTGGTCGTTTCGGCATGGCTGCAGGCAGCCGCTCACATCCGGGAGGCGAGGAGGTTCGAATCCCCCCGCCGGCAAACTTGAAGATGGTCTTCTGTGATTTCCCATCTTCCTTCCAGGCAAATGCCGGGGTTGGTCCCTAACTATAGGCCACAGCCGCTACCTTCCAACTCCTCGTCCTTACATTCAAACTTTCCTCCCCAGACAACACTCCACACGCGACGGTACTTGTAGCTCTCCCCATGGGTGTCCACATAGAAGCAGCTACAAACTCTGGCGATCCGAACATGTCGTCGGACACTCCCGGCACTAAAAGCCAAACGATCAACAAACAAATATAAAATCTCGCTATCTTAAGCTATGGTACCTCAATTTTACGTGGAATTCGTACCAGCGGACAAGACATTCCACCTCAAAAATTCAACGTTCATTAACCGGGAATCAAATACCTGTTCGCCCTAGCTTGCAGCTACACTATCGTTAAAATACAGATCTGAGTAACCCATGTGGCTCATTGTTTGAACTGATCCTTATCAGTCGACGGTAGTATTAATATATGCTCAGTCGATGTGGAGGTGATGATGATGATGATGATGATGATGATGATGGATTGGGAGTGTACAGTATATCATTTTCAGATCCCTGATAAAAAAAAGTTTGATCGTGATGAATATGGGCACAATTGATTTTATACATTTCAATAGACAGATAAAGAAAGTGACTCAGATTAATGTATTCTATTTTCGTGATCTGTATATGAATAATTCTGATGTTATTGTTCGTTCCCGTCATTAGCCTCGCTGTATTGTGTGTCTGTGAACTGACAAAACATAGGACATATCATGTTATACAGCTCTAGAGTTATTCAAAGGGCTTGATGTGGCTTGCCTCTCTCCCGCGCGGTTCGGGTTCAATTACCGGTAAATGTATTGATAGTATTATGGAACTGCTTCACAGTGGGATCGTAGATACAATGAACTTCATACAGTGTGCCTGTTTTGGACACCAATTACTGTAACTCACTTGACTGACGATTTTAACGATATCAATTCTTGACGCTTTTAAAAGAAGTTAATATTGTATATTATTGGTTTATCTTGTGAGTAAATTTAAAACTGGAAGTCTTAATCATGAAGACATTTTCTTCAATAGAAGCAGTTGATATTGAAGACCGGAAGTTCAGGTGAGTGGTTTAAAATGTTTGCCTGAACATCTGCTGTTCCATCCACTATTTTGTAAAAATGAGATCGATCCGGGCAAATGTCTGTCTGTCTGTATGTATGTCCCCCACCCATCCCCCTATCAACTCCTAAACGGCTGCAGCTATCAAAACCAAATTTGGTATAAGTAAATATCTATACCTGAATGTCTCACTGTCATATTTGAAAAATACATCAGTGCTACCAACAGCTGGAAAATCATAATTGAAATTTGAGCTCTATGTTGGATATCTCAGAAGGTTATTATATTATTATATATATTTATATTACCCTTGGCACTATACAGCCCACAAAGGGCCTAGGCCGACCAAGCGACCGCTGCCCAGCCATTTGGCCTGCAGATATTGGGGAGAATATCTCAGAAGGTATCCATGTGAAATGTTACAAAATAAGCACACACAGAGATAATTATATTCCAGATTAATTTTCAGGGGCCCATAAATGACAGTGTTGCCAACATGATTATAGGCAACTTAGGCTTTAAAATTAATCAATACGTATAATGCACTTAAGGGGGTCAAGGGGTACCCTAGAATTTTTTTCACGCTATTTACATGTGCGATATGTCGTACAGAAGGTGTATTATATATCTCGAAACAGCAACATTAATTTCAACATTTCCAGAATTGAGATAGTATTTTTGCAGCTTTTAGGAACTCTGGCCATTGAAGGCTAAACATCCTGAATTTGCATGCCCCACAAGCCTTATTAAAGGGGTCTTTATGGCGATGGGGGACTTCACGCAATGGCGAGGGTCAGGTTTATATGACGTTTATTGCGTTTCTTTTATGAGGTTTTCAATTTAATTTTTATGTGAGGAAGTAGATGTTACTTAAATTTAGTATGAACATCCTTTTTATTTTTGTCTTCAAACGGTTTCATCATAAAGAAGTTGTCATTTGATACTGTGTGGTAACATATCCATATTTGGCCATCTGGGTGATATGATGTAGTCAATAGAGTTAGTCTAATTTTCCTCGTGGCCACTAAATGTCTTTGCTCTCGTATAAAGTTTTACTATTGTGCCCAATTGGTCACGGCAGTCTGACATCGAACTCAGGTCTCATCAGAAAAGACCAGGCACATGGTTATGCCTAGAGTCGAACCATTGATCTCTGCGGGGGAGCGATTCAGGGAACCCAAAGAGCAATGAGAGGTATACTGGCATATAACAAGGTAGCGTGATTTCACGATCTATAGGTGAATATCAAAGCAATTTAAGGGAAGAACTGTAGCCAAATGCAAGGAAATATACATTTTCAGAGCATACGAAAATGAGAGAAGGCCAGTTTGAAGTTTTACAAATGACCCTTAGCAAGTGGGCGGAGAATCTAGGCGCCGACCGAACTACTTACGTCTGGAGCGGAGAGACAGCTCAGAATTAATGACTCGGGTATCCACCGCTTGACAACGGTGCAAGCTATGGTGGGATCGACTGCACATGGAAATTAATTAATTACAGCTAAGTGGAGCATTGAAATGCATTGAAATATACACCCAGGTGAATATATTCACGGAGAGGTAATTTAGGAGTGGCTTTTCACCTAAATTAAGGCCTTTATCTCCAAATGAATGCATTACAACCTAGCCTACGCTCAAGAGCATTGACTTTGTGACCAGTCAACGGGGAAGTACCACGATGGCGTGCCCACGCGCTGAACTAAGGCAATTAATTGTAATTAATTGGCCGAAGCGATCGCCGGCACGCGAATGTTTTTGAAACCTCCACACCTAAATAAACAAGATGTAGATGTCATTTCGGCTGAAGAGGTATTATTTCAAGAAAGGAGTCGCTCTCATGTGTCCAGTGGACTATTTTGTACGAGAAGCCTTTATATATGGGGAGCGAGGCAAGCCAAACCGGTTCTTCACCAGTTCTTCACCAGTCGTTCGCCAGTCTTCTACAGTCCTCTACAGTTATTCTACAGTATACACGTAACTAAGACGCTGCTAGTAGCGCGCCAAATGTTAAAGTATCAACGCGTCGCCGTTGGAGAACAATAGAAGCAAGTTATAAAAGCTTCATAAGTAATCATGAAGTGCGTCGAAAGTAAATTAATGCAGGTATTTACCTATTATCTGACGCAAATATAAATTCGCCACAGCGAAAAGGAACTTATAATGTTTGAACAGTTCTTATACCGGGAGGTATTGTCAGAATTATATATGACAGCATCATCAGAAACACTACAATGATGGGAGCTTGGAAACCATTGCCACCTAATTTGGATAGTGAGCTGGACAAGATTGCAGGGAACGAGGATTGAACGTCCGTAAAACGCTGTTAGATTGTCACGGAGACCAGCGGTTGTCATAATTGCAGCGCATCTCTGAGATCAGGCGTAGGAGAAGTCCAATTTAAGGATCAACATGTGAAGTAGTGGATAAATGTATATAAATTGTGAAATAGTGATTTAAAGTGTTCATGTGTATAGTGATTAATATGCAGTGTATAGCAATGATGAAAGCCACTGATAAAAATATGTGTATCATGTGGAAAGTGTATGAATCTAAGTGTTGTGTCAAGGATAACATGATGGCTTAATTCAAGCGTCATGGTAGCGCTAAAGCTGAGGCGCTGGTACTATCCAGCAAAGAGGAAAAAGTGAGTACCCATTTTTTATAATGTAATTATAACTAAGTAGTTCACCATGTAACGATTTATCACTTTGAGAATAAGATGTAATAGTCACTTACTGAACGAGTTTTCACAACTCGTCTTGAATGAAATATGGCTTGGAAGGTGATTTGTTTGAGGCCATTCAGGCAAAAATAGTGATGGATGTAACGGTAACATTAAACGATAATAATAATAATATTATGGGTCGGCAACAGTAAAGTAATAGGCATTTTTGGCCTAAATAGTGTTCAAATAGTGACATGTCTAATGTAAAGATACTGTATTTGATAAACAGTAAGAGTATAACGTGAAATATAGAGAAATACGAGAGCTTTTTCAGTGTCAGTGAAATATGAATGAATATTTGATATGGTCAATCCTTAGGATTATGTTTGAGGACCATTAAAAGTAAAGTAAGCCAGTAATTTTATTACATTTTGTTAGGAGCTATGTAAAGCTTTGGCTTAAGTGGTATGACAGAGAGAACGCGGGTGCCTTAATAATGGAGTCATATATGTGAAGTATTGTTTGAGCCGCTTGTAAGCGTGCAGAATTAACGTAGAATCCAGTGATTTACGTAATAAATATTGCGGGGACAAACTAGTATAGCTTGCGCGTGAGGTGAGACGTTGGCTAAATCTACGAGTAGTATCGCCCTTGAGCATACTGTATTATTTCGCAGCGAATTGGACAGAGTCTGTCTGTATCCAACGCTTGCTTGAATTATGCCACTATTGACGTCCGTCGAGACGCTGTGAGCATGTGTGTGTTAATGACTTACCCTGAGATAAGGATCATATTCGTCGCTTAGGAACGCAGGGTTCCTTATATTTTACTGACAACTGCTGGTGAAAGTCGTGGATTTTCACTATGATGCGCGTCTAAAAGCCACTAGTAGTCACCATAGAACGGCAAGGCTATCACTAGAATTCCACCCCAGCCATGAATGTTATTTAAGGAGCCAGTTGAGCCCAAGACGCTATAAGGATAGGTGTTAAATATTTAAATGACTCAATTATTTAGGAGCCACACTTAGCGTTACTCCAGGACTGCATTTTGTAAACAAACCTGACCTTGATCTTGACAGCAGAGAGAGAGGGGGAATTGTAGACCACTTCTGCAGCGGCCATCTTGGATAGCCAGCTGGAACGAATTTTATTGCCTGCTGAGGGGAAGGAAGGTCGTTCGACCGGTCCCTTGTAAATTAGAGTCACAATAGGACACTGAGAAATCTCGATATTTAAATATGCAATTAAGATATGATTATTTTGATGATGCCAAGTGAATTGAACGGTGGGTTGCAACTCACATACGTTGTTGAATCATAGAAATCAGATAATATTTGGCTCAGTTATCCTCTGAGGAGAAAAGCTGAACCAAAATAATGTAGGCATCTTCTTTTAGAGTGCATTTTGCCATTCCTGCTAATTTATGCAGACGGGTATGTGTTTTCCCAGAACATGACACATTTGTAACGTTGATAAGCCCGACAAGACCCAGAAAATCGTTATATGGTGAAACTATAAAATTAAGTACCACTTTTCTTAAGGCGTTCATATGGATGGAAGGAGGGAAGATGATTCTCACAACACAACAAATATCTGTTAATGATTGCAGAAAGTAATGAATTCATGTTAATCAAGGTAAATGCCATAAGAAATGGAATAATGTTTTATTAGTATCATTTTTATGTGATATGTGATTTTTGTGTTATGATACTCCCATTAACTAAAATTGTGTTAGTTGATGAACACTATGAAAACCCATGGAAGTCTGAAAATATCATTGACAGGATGCTAGAATTAGATTTGAGTGCAGTGTAGCACTATTTTAAGGAGAAAGCTCACAGAATTACCCTATTTTTATTTGTGGGAATTAAATGTAATTTGTCCTTTATTTGTATTTGTTGTATAGCCATGATTTTAGACCAGTAAATGTGTTATCTTTAGGAAAATGTTGTGTATTTCCTGTAGTTACCTGGTAGACTCAAATCTTGAGCATGTGGTCGTATGGTGGGCAGGAACGTCCCATACCTCGAAAGACCGTGAGTTAGTTGGGATACGAACACATGGTCCACATGATGACAATCGGGTACACTATATACATCTATCTAGAAATACATGAATGTTTGTTTATTTTATTTTTTTCCCGTTTCGGACTGTTTTTTGCCGGATGCAAGCAATGTATGGTTTTGTCTGTCTTACTGTGTATCTTTCCGTACACCTATAACTCGTGTTCGGCTGGTTGGGGCATCGTAAAATTAGGAATGGTATCCATTAGAGGCAATACACCAATCATTTATATAACTCACCCTAATTCTCATCAAAAGTGGTAGCTATAGGGCAAATCTTTTCAAAATACATGCTAAAATATGCGAAATATAAAAATGTATCCTAGAAGAACGACCGAAGTACAACAGTAGCTCAATTGATATCGTCATTTAGACTTTCACGGCCCGTGTTACTATTCATAATGTTGAATTTTGGGCTTATGCCGTGTTTTATTATATTAATATTTGACGCGTTTCGAAAGAAACCATGTCTTTCTTCGTCAGGAATAATCTGGAATACGACAATGTTGCTAAGAGAAAGCAACGAAGAACATATAGAAGGTGCCCAAAGATGGACGCCATTATAGCCTCATGTTAGGGACAACGGAAAGCAGCAGTGAATTACTTTCTCAGGGTTCTGATAATAGGTAGCCAGGATTCACTGAGATTGTAGCCGGTGTCGCGGTTGAAATTATCTGGGTGTTTACGTATTTCAACCGCCTCCCTGATGATTCTGGGACGATATTGCTTTATACGGGCAAGAACATCCACTCCTTGGAACATGACATCATGGCCAGGTGTTAAAGCATGATCGGCAACAGCTGATTTATCAGGTTGAATGAGCCTGATACATCTATTATGTTCCTTAATGCGAGTGCATATTGTTCTCGAAGTCTGCCCGATGTAAACCTTGCCACAAGTACAGGGAACTCTGTAGATACCCGGTTGTTGCAATTTAGGCAAACTGTCCTTAGTTGGTCGCAGGAGTTGCCTAATCTTAACAGAAGTTCGAAATACAGTCCGTATGTTGTACCGACGTAGGATTTTAGCAATACGATCCGTCGTGTTATGTATGTACGGTAGGTAAGCAGTTCCTCTTACATCTTTTTTCTCAACTGACGTCCTATTATTATTTTTTGGTTTCAGAACCATAGAAATCAAAGCCTTGCTGTAACCGTTGCTCTCAAAGGTGGTTCGCAGGGTGTTAATTTCTTCTTGTAAAGAAGACACTTCACAAATCCTCCTAGCCCTGGTAGTTAGAGTTGTAAGGATACCATGTTTCTGGGCAGGGTGATGGTGAGAACTTGCGTGGAGATATCTATTGGTGTGTGTTGGCTTACGAAAAACGCTGTGTCCTAAAGATCCATCCTCTTTCTTGGTGACGAGAACATCTAAAAAAGGTATTTTGCCGTCAGATTCCTTTTCCATGGTGAAACAAATAGAAGGGTGCTGGAGATTAAGGTGATCCAGGAAATGGCTAAGATTTTCCTCACCTTCCGTCCAAACAACGAACGTGTCATCCACATAACGCCACCAGATCTTCGGTTTGAAAGGAGCCGACGACAAAGCTTTCTCTTCAAAGTTCTCCATGAAGAAATTAGCCACAACAGGAGAGAGAGGACTACCCATGGCCACACCATCAGTCTGCTCATAAAAATTTCCATTCCATAGAAAGTAGGAGGAGGTCATGCAGTGATAAAAAAAAGTCTTGTGATGTCTTCAGGAAAAAAGCCATTAATGAGAGACATAACACCATCAATAGGTACTCTCGTAAACAGAGACACCACGTCGAGACTCACTAGGATATCACCCGGCTGAAGTGTTATAGCTTTCAACTTTTCCACGAAGTGTGTGGAATCCTTAATGTACGAAGGCGTGTTACCCAGAAGCGGCTGAAGTAGTCTACTTAGGTATTTGGAAAGGGCATATGTAGGAGAACCAATCGTACTAACAATAGGTCTAAGAGGGACATCTTCCTTATGTATTTTAGGAAGACCATAGAGTCTCGGAGGAATAGCATCCCCTGGAAGGAGAGTCTTCGCTGCATCCGCTGGAATAGATGATTGCTTGATCAATTTGACGGTGACATTTGAGTAGCGAGTAGTAGGATCACGACTATTAATCCTATATACAGGATCTGATAACAAAGACGAGATCTTGGAATCATAATCAACCTTATCCAACACCACTGTCGCGTTACCCTTGTCAGCGCGGAGAACGATAATATCAGAATTGTCCCTTAGATCTTTAAGTGCCCGGCTTTCGCCTTGTTTTAAGTTGGTGTTAGGTGGCTTAGCGGTCTTGAGAACTCGGGAACATTCTTGCCTGGCTTCCTCGGCCTCTTCAGGTGTGAGGTGATGTACCGAGGATTCTACGGATGTAATAAGTTCTTCAATAGGAATTCTTCTAGGCGCTACAGCAAAATTGAGACCTTTAGCGAGAACTGCCTGTTGGGTATCATTTAGGGGCTTGCTGGACAAATTGACGACAACCTTGTTAGCATCAAGTCTAATGGCTTGAGATTTCTGCAACTGACATAACCTATCATATATGGAAATATGTCTGTCCCTCACCTGATCTAGAACGCTGTTAGCTTGCACTGAAGAAATACGATCAAAGATCTTCCATAATTCCTCACTTACGAAGTTCGAGAGGCGTAGATGTAGCTGTAGTAACTCGTTTGGTTATTAATACCGAATACCGTTCGAAGAACGGGTACTATTGGTAGTACCATTAATAAACCGTAAAAATGGCACTGGTGGCCACAAAATACCCTCCACCCGTTGATATTGCTACGATTAAGTGTGTTTGATATTTTGGTAATTTTCTGTAAGTGTACAATTTGCTACCGGGGAATTCCCCCCATTAGCAAATAAAGTGAATGCATTTCCCACACTATTGAACAAAAAAGAGCCACCGTGGCTTAGGTGGCAGCTCGCTGGCGTCTCGCCGCTGGATTCGTGGTTCAAATCCCGGTCACTACATGTGAGATTTGTACTGGACAAAGCGGAGTCAGACAGGTTTTCCTCCGGGTACTCCGATTTTCCCTGTCACAATTTCATTCCAGCAACACCCTCCACTATCATTTCATTTCATCTGTCATTCATTTAATCATTGTCCCAGGGGAGTGCGACAGGCTCTGGCAGCCGGCACAGTTCATATCCTCGCCGCTAGATGGGGGCTTCATTCATTCCATTTCCTGACCCGGTCGGTCGACTGGAAGTAGACTGTGGATTTTCATTTCATTGAACAAATAAGGGTGACTAGCCATCCCCCTTCCCCTCTGGCTGAACGTGAAATAGCTGAAATGAACGCTCGCGGGAAGGTTTGTTTGTAGCCGCTACCTTGACCATTAGAAAGGCGCTTAGCTGATGTCCACTCGTCCCTTCCCGCATCTTGTGGACAAGAGGAGTAACTTGACAAACATTTGAACAGCCTCCTGGCAGTCTGTGTGTACTTATACAGTGATAGCGGCCCTCGTGTTTCTAAAGAATTTTTGTTTTACGCATTGCTAAACATACCAGCCGAGGTAGCTACACACTAAGCCCCAAGGCTGTGCTATCTCTAGACTCGGAAGATAAGTGGATTGGAACGCCATAATTTCCTATTATCAAACCTTAGAAATTGCCGAATATTACACTGTCGGCCATAATTCTGGAAGCTTTGTAAGAAGTACAGTACCTTTCATTTATCAAGTTCACAGACTACTTTCACCCATTTGTATTGCAAAAAAGAAACTTAAGAAACTTAAACCTAATTGTGAAAATACACGCAATGTTCAGCAAGTTTTATGTGATTCATTATGCATGAAGGTATGCCAGCACTTTGTCCCATAACCTTTACTTTCGACCACAAAATCAATTCTGCGGGACAGAGAGTCCACAAGACGCTGCAAATCTTGCTTATACAGTATTAGAAAACAGTAGTCGTTGTCAATGGTAACGATCCACTAAATTTTTAGCCTACTTTTCACATTTTGCAACAAGAAGTTCCGTGAAGAACTATACAGCCTACTTTTCATGCCAATGATTATTCTACAGAATATGAACCTATCTAGAATAATGACGAAATTAAGTTGCTAATATCGAAATTTCCAATTAGTTCGAAATACTGTATACCTGGCATAATGTATCCTAATAGAGCACTACAGTTGGCAGCCCTGATGACTGAATATATTCTTAGTTCCGTCTCTTAAGGTACTAAATACAAAATTTGGTTGAAGTCCAATGAATAGCATGGACGTTACATGCAGTTAAACATTGGATCTAACAGCGCGCGTAAAATCATGTTGGCAACAATGTCATGCATGTATTGGTCAGAAATAATCTGAAATAATATGATCTATTGTTGTGCCAATTTTGAATGAAATCCATTAGTTAATATAGAAGTTACATGCATTTTAAAATTGGACCTATCAGCAGGCTTAGAATCATGTTGGCAGCACTGACGTATATTAGTTACTCCAAATTCGTCTAGAATGCCAGGTACTATACGTGTGCAAAGTTTAGAGCTATTGGCTTGCATACTTTCTGATATATTGATATTAGGGTAACAAAAATAGGGACAGCACATATTAACAGTTGGCAGCCCTGGTGGCTCCTTAGAATACGCATAGTCATATCTGTTATGGTACACATAGCACATACGAAATTTGGTTGAAATCCAAATGATAGTATGGAAGTTACATGTATTTAAAGTTGGACCTGTCAGCAGGCTTAGAATCATGTTGGTAGCACTGACGTACATAAGTTACTCCAAATTAATATAGAATGTCAGGTACTATACGTGTGCATAGTTTAAAGCTGTCGGCTTGCATACTTTCTGATATATTGGTATTTGGATAAAATAAATTAGGAGCATTTATTAACAGTTGGCAACCCTGGTAGGTCTTAAGAATACGCTCAGTCATATCTGGTTATGTACACATACAACATACGAAATTTGGTTGAATTCCACTTGATAGTGTAGAAGTTATATGCATTTAAAAATTGGACCTATCAGGAGGCTTATAATCATTTTGGCAACACTGCCATGTTTCGCCTCCTGGAAATTAAACTGAAATATTATGATCTGTACGTGTGCCAATTTTGAAATAGCTCCCATTCATACTTTCCGAGATATCCAACATGGAGCTCAAATTTCAATTGCGATTTTTTAGCAGTTGGTAGCACTGACATCATTTTCAAATATGGCCGTGAGATATTCAGGTATAGATCTTTACTCCTACCAAATTTTGTTTCGATTGCTGCAGCCGTTTAGGAGTTGATAGGGGGGGACACACACACAGCCAGACAGACAGAAGGACAGACAGACAGACAGACAGACAGACAGACACACATTTGCCCGATCTCATAAGTCTACTTTTTCCCCATTTTTGCAAAATGTGAAAAGTAGGCTAAAAATGAGGAAAAAGTAGACTTATGAGATCGATCCGGGAAAATGTGTGTCTGTCTGTCTGTCTATCCTTCTGTCTGTCTGACTGGCTGTGTGTGTGTCCCCCCTATCAACTCCTAAACGGCTGCAGCAATCAAAACCAAATTTAGTATAAGTAAAGATGTGCACCGGAATAGCTCACGTCCATATTTGAAAATGATGTCAGTGCTACCAACTGCTGAAAAAACGCACTAGAAATTTGAGCTCCATGTTGGATATCTTGCAAGGTATGCATGGGAGCTATTCAAAAATTGGCACACGTGTGGATAAGACTATTTCAGTTTAATTTCTAGGAGGCCAACCATGACAGTGTTGCCGAAATAATTTTAAGCCTTCTGATATGTTCAATGTTTAAATGCATATAACTTCTACACTATCAATCGGATTTCAACCAAATTTTGTATGTAATATCGGTACATAAACGGATATGACTAAGCGTATTCTTAAGAGCCACCAGGGCTGCCAACTGTTAATAATTGCTCTCTCTATTGTTTTAAATCCAAATACCAATATATCAGAAGGTATGCAAGCCAACAGCTTTAAACTATGCACACGTATATTCTGATATTTTAGATTAATTTGGAGTAGCTTATATACTTCAGGTCTACCAACATGATTATAAGCCTGCTGATAGTACCAATTCTTAAATACATGTAACGTCTATACTATCAGTTGGATTTCAACCAAATTTCGTATGAGCTATGTGTACCATAACAGATATGACTATAAGTATTGTTAAGAGCAATCAGGGCTGCCAACTGTTAATAAATGCTGTCTATATTCTTTTTACCCTAATATCTATATATCAGAAAGTATGCAAGCCAACAGCTCTATACTTTGCACACGTATAGCCCCTGACATTCTAGATTAATTTGGAGTAATTAATACAAGGCAGTGCTGCCAACATGATTCTATGCCTGCTGATATGTCCAATTTTAAAATACATGTAACTTCTATACTAACAAATGGATTTCATCCAAAATTGGCACAACAAGATATCATATTAATTCAGATTATTTCTGACCAGCACACGCATGGTATTGTTGGCAACATGCTTTTACGCGTGCTGATAGATCCAGTGTCAAACTGCATGTAACGTCCATTGGACTTCAAGCAAATTTTGTATTCTGTACCTTAAGAGGTGGAACTAAGAATATATTCAGTCACCAGGGCTGCCAACTGTAGTGCTCTATTAGGCTACATTATACCAGGTATATTTTGAACTAATTAGATATTTCGATATTACCAACTTAATTTCGTCATTATTCTAGATAGGTTCATATACTGTAGAATAACTATTGGCAAGAAAAGTAGGCTGTATAGTTCTTCACGGAACTTCTTGTTAGCCTACTTTTCACACTTTGCAAAAAATGAGACAAAAGTAGACTTATGATATCGATCTGGGCAAATGTCTGTCTGTCTGTGTGTCTGTCTGTCCTTCTGTCTGTCTGTCTGCCTGTCTGGCTGTGCCTGTGTTTCCCCCTATCAACTCCTAAACGGCTGCAGCAATCGAATACAAATTTGGCATGAGTAAATATCTATACTTGAATATCTCAAACCGATATTTGAAAATGATGTCAGTGCTAACAACTGCTGAAAAACCGCAATTGAAATTTCAGCTCCATGTTGGATATCTTGGAAGGTATGCATAGGAGCC
Source organism: Meconema thalassinum (assembly GCA_946902985.2). Lineage (NCBI taxonomy): Eukaryota > Metazoa > Arthropoda > Insecta > Orthoptera > Tettigoniidae > Meconema > Meconema thalassinum. The sequence goes on along the minus strand of OX336396.1, from coordinate 298,207,082 downwards.
ATTCCAAAATTGGCACACTTATAGATAATAATATTTCAGTTTAATTTCCAGAAGAACATGCATGGCAGTGTTGCCAAAATGATTCAAAGCCTGCTGATAAGTCCAATTTTTAAATGCAAATACCTTCTTCACTATCAATTTGATATCAACCAAATTTCGTGTGTACTATGTGTACATAAACATACATGACTGAGCGTATTCTTAAATGGCACCAGGGCAGCCAACTGTTAATAAATGCTCTCTCTCTATTTACTTATCCCAATATCAAAATATTAGATAGTATGCAAGCCGGCAGCTTTGAACTATGCACATGTATAGTACCCGACATTCTAGACGAATTAATTTGGAGTAACTTATGTACGTTAGTGCTGCCAACATGATTCTAAACCTGCTGATAGGACCAATTTTTAAATACATGAAACTTCTATAATATCAATTGGATTTAAACCAGATTTCGTATGTGCTATGTGTACCATAACAGATATGACTATGCTTATTCTTGAGAGCAACCAGGGCTGCCAACTGTTAATAAATGCTGTCTCTATTATTTACCCTAAAATTAATATATCAGAAAGTATGTAAGCCAACAGCTTTAATATTTGCACACGTATAGTACATGGCATTCTAGATTAATTTGGAGTAATAATATGCGTCAGTGCTACCAACATGATTCTAAGCCTGCTGATGAGTCAAATTTTAAAATGCATGTCAATTCTGTACTAACTAATGGATTTCATTCAAAATTGGCACAATAATAGATCATATTTCTGACCAACACATGCATCACATTGTTGCCAACATAATTTTACGCGCGCTGCTAGATCCAATGTCTAACTGCATGTAACGTCCATGCTATCCATTGGACTTCAACCACATTTTGTAGTCTGTACCTTAAGAGATGGAACTAACAATATATTCAGTCACCATGGCTGCCAACTATAGTGCTCTATTAGGCTACATTATACCAGGTATATTTCGAACTAATTAGAAATTTCGATATTACTAACTTAATTTCATCATTATTCTAGATAAGTCCATGTAGATTGGCATGAATCTTAAATTTGAGGAAAAGTAAGCTCTTTAGTTCGTCACAGAACTTCTTGTTTAGCTTGTATTTCTTCCTGACGCTAATATTTTCAACTTCAACCAGAGATTTTCAATCGTATTGGGTTCCATATTATTCCCAAGTTACTCATCCTCATGGTGAATCATGCTGCTGAAATATTGGGCTCAAGTAGGGAATGGATAATAGGAATATCTCCCATCTGTAACAGTATTTATGACTTCGGTGGCGTAGTTGGTAGCATGCTGAACTACTATACCAAAGATTCCGGGCTCAAAACCAGCCGAAGTCGTCGGATTTTTAAGAGCGTTAAAATCCATCAATATGCCTTCCTTCGGAGGGGAAGTAAAGCTGGTGGACCCATGTCATAGATTTAGGGCACGTAAAAGAACCTACCACTGCAAAATATGTATGTTATATTAGGCTAGTTGGAAACGCTCTATCAAGTTTCAACATTCGCCGCTAGGTTTTAGTGACAATGGCATCTGGTATCCGAAGTTGGAACTACTTGATATTGAACTTGTTAGGAACCCTCAGGCGTTCAATCAATAATACCCAGCTATGGCTATTGGCTGCAATTCATAAATATATACAGTATTTCCAAAATTATGGCCACCAGTGAATATTCTAATAGACCACGGCCACTTTCATCAAAACCTTGCTCACTTTTATTTCAACTTGCATCAAAAAGATTAATTTGAATAATATTGAGTTGACCAACTGAAATTAAATACAATAACCCAATCGCATTATTTCCAGACATGTTGGTGCTGTGTCTCTTCAGGTAATCCCAGCCACATCGATCTGCATCGAGGACGTAATTCTTTTGTTTGTGACTACAGCCCGGGAGTTTTACGAGAAGCCCATTTTGAGTGAGGTAATTCAATTTTGAGTTTCGTGTGCTCGTTATTTCCCGAACGTGGGCTGGCTCGTAATTTTTATATCGTGACAAAGGAGAAACCATTTTCAGAATCCAATTATTTGACTCAGAAAATGTACATTGCCTATCTACATAATTTGCATCTGTATCAAGTAAAATTGAGGTGAGTGTGACTTCCCTTTTAATGTAATGTGTACACAAAGGATGTTCCTCTGAAGCTCACTGCCAACCTAACGGCTTTGATTTGAAATTGTCAGTCGTAGCTATTCAGTCGACCAACATGAAATTGCCGAAAGACTGGGTGGAATAACGGGGTAACGCTATTCAAACTAAGGCTATCGGCATCACGGTACGGTGACCAACTCTCCCGTATTTGACCCTATTTCTTCACGATCTCCCGGCTCCCGTTTTTAGCCTATTTTCAATTTTGAAATAATAGGCTTATGAGATCAACTTTTGTCCGTGTGTGTGTGCGTGTGTGTGTGTGTGTGTGCGCGCGTGTGTGTGTGTGTGAGAGAGGTGTATGTGTGTGTCCCCCTAATAAATTCTAAACGGCTGGAGAGATTTCAATGAAACTCGGTAAGTTCATAGCACTATTCCGGACGACCCCGACCGTGCCCTTCAAATGTTGTTACGTCTCACCAATCCAACATGGCGGCTGTGCGAAATATTTCACCAGCATTCAATATCTCCTAAACCATTCCCGATATCACCCTGGAATTTTTTACGGTGATAAAAGGAACTACTAGAAGTTCACCTATGTGACTTCTGAAAAACTGGTAACTACAAAACCAACATGGCGGCCACGCGAATTTGCGACATTTAAATAGACGTTTCTCGCGATATAACCAACCAAACGCAATAAAACGTGGTACAGTATATGTTTATACACATGGTAATACACCGACATCTAACTTCGTTCAATTGTTTACATAACCACAAGATGGCAGCTGTGCGAAATTTTAAAATCTCCTAATTACCTCTTGTGTCCTAATCATGCGATTGAAGTTTGAATGCTACACGTACACAATAATCTTCATGTAACAGTACATAACTCAAGGACCTACATATATAAAATCCAACATGGCGACCATCCGAAATATTTAGTCGGTTCTCAATATCTACGAATCTATTACAGCAATCAAACTGAAATTTTGTATATTGATAGTGGCAATTAAGTAGGATATATGAAAATAGGCTGTATAGTTCTTCACGGAACTACTTGTTTCTGTCTCTTCGGCTGAACATCTTCCGTATGTTTTCGTCAAATAAAATCATTCAGTAATGTAATATGAACAGGTCGGAGCTGAAAAACCTTGAATCAAAAATGGTCATTTTTTAAAGAATTAGTGTTGTGAAGTATTGTCCCAAGGGCCTTGGAACGGTATAGGAAAGTATTAAGTCAGCCTTCTGTCTAAGCTACACACAAAACATTTTCATCTTACCAACAGGAGAAACAGCATAGAAGCTCACTAGCAAGGCAAAATACATCACAAAGCACTGCTACATGTAGTGCGATCTGAGGAGAAAAGAATTGAGTCAATGACTTGCTGCCTTTCGCCACCTTATATTTATAATTATTGCAATTGGTATTATTATTTTTTTCTTTCTACGTAGGTTAACCAAAATGGTTTTCAGATTGATGAGTTTGGATTGGTTGCACGTTCTTAAGTGTCTTATTCCTGGCCCATACCTCCTTATTTTCTGACTTTGTAGTTGTTTAGCTGCTTCTGACCCCTTTGGTCTCTGCCCTTTCTTTAGTTTAATCTGTGGGTCTTCTTTGCACATTTTCAGGAAAGCTTGTCGGTCTTGTATAAAGGATTCAGAGATGTTAAAGGTTTGTAGATCTTGTTTAACTTGCTGGTACCACAGTAATGTTGTTTTCTTTCAGGAGCTGGCTCTGTAGATTACACTGGTCAATCTTGACTCGTTCATCCTCTCAAGGTGTCCGTAGAATTGGAGGCGTCTCTTGATGATTGTGTCCATTAGAGGTTCTTGCTTTAGGTACAGATCATCATTGGGCCGGTGATACCTTTCTTCTTTTATGATCCTTGGGCCTAAGATCTTCCTCAAGATATGTTCTTCCTTCACCTCTAGTTTTTGTATCAGTTTTGCCCCTTTGATGGTTAGGGTTTCAGCTGCATAGAGGACCTGGTGCCAGATAACTGCGTTATAGTGCCTTAAATTCGTGTTGATGGATATGGATTTCTTCTGGTAAACTTTTCTGCATCGTTTGTTTGCAACATTCAGTGTCATAGTCCTTTCTTCAAATGCGTTATTGTTCTCGAGGTCTTCACTGATCCATTACCCCATATATTTAAAATTATTATTATAAATTTAAGAACGTGTTGGAAGTATTGTTGGCTGAACTGGCTTTAATTTGATTGAGGCAGAATAAAGTTTATTCGTTTTGACCGCAGAATTGAAATGTTTTGCGGCTGTGTTGGGCCATGGCCTCGTTCGAGTTTCAATAACTAAGGCAATAAAGAGGCGCGCCCTGAATACAGCCCGCTATTGAATGTGAGCCGCCGCATTCTCAACACTCATTCATCAGGGGCTGGGGAAGGGATCGCGCCCTGAATACAGCCCGCTATTGAATGTGAGCCGCCGCATTCTCAACACTCATTCATCAGGGGCTGAGTAAGGAATCGCGCCCTGAATACAGCGCGCTATTGAATGTGAGCCGCCGCATTCTCAACACTCATTCATCAGGGGCTGGGGAAGGGATCGCACCCTGAATACAGCGCGCTATTGAATGTGAGCCACCGCATTCTCAACACTCATTCATCAGGGGCTGGGGAAGGAATCGCGCCCTGAATACAGCCCGCTATTGAATGTGAGCCGCCGCATTCTCAACACTCATTCATCAGGGGCTGGGGAAGGGATCGCGCCCTGAATACAGCGCGCTATTGAATGTGAGCCACCGCATTCTCAACACTCATTCATCAGGGGCTGGGGAAGGGATCGCGCCCTGAATACAGCGCGCTATTGAATGTGAGCCACCGCATTCTCAACACTCATTCATCAGGGGCTGGGGAAGGGATCGCGCCCTGAATACAGCGCGCTATTGAATGTGAGCCACCGCATTCTCAACACTCATTCATCAGGGGCTGGGGAAGGAATCGCGCCCTGAATACAGCGCGCTATTGAATGTGAGCCACCGCATTCTCAACACTCATTCATCAGGGGCTGGGGAAGGGATCGCGCCCTGAATACAGCGCGCTATTGAATGTGAGCCGCCGCATTCTCACCACTCATTCATCAGGGGCTGGGGAAGGGATCGCGCCCTGAATACAGCGCGCTATTGAATGTGAGCCACCGCATTCTCAACACTCATTCATCAGGGGCTGGGGAAGGAATCGCGCCCTGAATACAGCGTGCTATTGAATGTGAGCCACCGCATTCTCAACACTCATTCATCAGGGGCTGGGGAAGGAATCGCGCCCTGAATACAGCGCGCTATTGAATGTGAGCCACCGCATTCTCAACACTCATTCATCAGGGGCTGAGGAAGGAATCGCGCCCTGAATACAGCGCACTATTGAATGTGAGCCACCGCATTCTCAACACTCATTCATCAGGGGCTGGGGAAGGAATCGCGCCCTGAATACAGCGCGCATATTGAATGTGAGCCACCACATTCTCAACACTCATTCATCAGGGGCTGAGGAAGGAATCGCGCCCTGAATACAGCGCGCTATTGAATGTGAGCCACTGCATTCTCAACACTCATTCATCAGGGGCTGGGGAAGGGATCGCGCCCTGAATGCAGCGCGCTATTGAATGTGAGCCACCGCATTCTTAACACTCATTCATCAGGGGCTGAGTAAGGAATCGCGCCCTGAATACAGCGCGCTATTGAATGTGAGCCACCGCATTCTAAACACTCATTCATCAGGGGCTGGGGAAGGGATCGCGCCCTGAATACAGCGCGCTATTGAATGTGAGCCACCGCATTCTTAACACTCATTCATCAGGGGCTGAGGAAGGAATCGCGCCCTGAATACCGCGCGCTATTGAATGTGAGCCACCGCATTCTCAACACTCATTCATCAGGGGCTGGGGAAGGAATCGCGCCCTGAATACAGCGCGCTATTGAATGTGAGCCACCGCATTCTAAACACTCATTCATCAGGGGCTGGGGAAGGGATCGCGCCCTGAATACAGCGCGCTATTGAATGTGAGCCACTGCATTCTCAACACTCATTCATCAGGGGCTGGGGAAGGGATCGCGCCCTGAATGCAGCGCGCTATTGAATGTGAGCCACCGCATTCTTAACACTCATTCATCAGGGGCTGAGTAAGGAATCGCGCCCTGAATACAGCGCGCTATTGAATGTGAGCCACCGCATTCTCAACACTCATTCATCAGGGGCTGGGGAAGGAATCGCGCCCTGAATACAGCGCGCTATTGAATGTGAGCCACCGCATTCTAAACACTCATTCATCAGGGGCTGGGGAAGGGATCGCGCCCTGAATACAGCGCGCTATTGAATGTGAGCCACCGCATTCTTAACACTCATTCATCAGGGGCTGAGGAAGGAATCGCGCCCTGAATACAGCGCGCTATTGAATGTGAGCCACTGCATTCTCAACACTCATTCATCAGGGGCTGGGGAAGGAATCGCGCCCTGAATACAGCGCGCTATTGAATGTGAGCCACCGCATTCTTAACACTCATTCATCAGGGGCTGGGGAAGGGATCGCGCCCTGAATACAGCGCGCTATTGAATGTGAACCGCTGCATTCTTAACACTCATTCATCAGGGGCTGAGGAAGGAATCGCGCCCTGAATACAGCGCGCTATTGAATGTGAGCCACCGCATTCTCAACACTCATTCATCAGGGGCTGGGGAAGGAATCGCGCCCTGAATACTGCGCGCTATTGAATGTGAGCCACCGCATTCTCAACACTCATTCATCAGGGGCTGGGGAAGGAATCGCGCCCTGAATACAGCGCGCTATTGAATGTGAGCCACCGCATTCTCAACACTCATTCATCAGGGGTTGGGGAAGGGATCGCGCCCTGAATACAGCGCGCTATTGAATGTGAGCCACCGCATTCTTAACACTCATTCATCAGGGGCTGGGGAAGGAATCGCGCCCTGAATACAGCGCGCTATTGAATGTGAGCCACTGCATTCTCAACACTCATTCATCAGGGGCTGAGGAAGGGATCGCGCCCTGAATACAGCGCGCTATTCAATGTGAGCCATCGCATTCTCAACACTCATTCATCAGGGGCTGGGGAGGGAATCGCGCCCTGAATACAGCGCGCTATCGAATGTGAGCCACCGCATTCTCAACACTCATTCATCAGGGGCTGAGGAAGGAATCGCGCCCTGAATACAGCGCGCTATTGAATGTGAGCCACCGCATTCTCAACACTCATTCATCAGGGGCTGGGGAAGGAATCGCGCCCTGAATACAGCGCGCTATCGAATGTGAGCCACCGCATTCTCAACACTCATTCATCAGGGGCTGAGGAAGAAATCGCGCCCTGAATACTGCGCACTATTGAATGTGAGCCACCGCATTCTCAACACTCATTCATCAGGGGATGGGGAAGGAATCGCGCCCTGAATACAGCGCGCTATTGAATGTGAGCCACCGCATTCTTAACACTCATTCATCAGGGGCTGAGGAAGGAATCGCGCCCTGAATACAGCGCGCTATTGAATGTGAGCCACCACATTCTCAACACTCATTCATCAGGGGCTGGGGAAGGGATCGCGCCCTGAACACAGCGCGCTATTGAATGTGAGCCACCGCATTCTCAACACTCATTCATCAGGGGCTGGGGAAGGAATCCAATTTGGAGGAATTGTTTTAAAAATTAAAACATGCTGGAGGGTTCGACTGTCAACTCTAGAGAAGTGCAGTCGATCTCTGAAAATACACAAAGCCGTTGGCACAGCAATATGCGGCAGGATATCCGGCGTCATATATAATCGACGGAGCGGCTTCGAAGCGTAGTTGCTAGTATGCTGAGATTCTATGCCCAAGAACGCGGGTTCAAACCCAGCCGAAATCGTCGGATTGTTTAATAACGTTAAAAATCCCTCAGTATGTCTTCTTTCGGAGGGGAAATAAAGCGGCGGGCCATGTCATAGATTTATGGCATGTAAAAGAACCTTCCACTAACTACAACTGTGTGAAGCAAAGTCTGTAGGTTATATTTGATTAATGCTCTAAGTTCCAACGTTCATTGCCAGGTACTGGTTCCGGAGGCATCTAGTAGCCAGGCTCAGGGCTAGGTGTCGTTGACGGTAGTATTTGGGAGCAAAATAAGGAACAACTATTTGAAATTGACTGTCTGCAGTCCTTAGCTGAATTGCAGACTAATACAGCCATCACAATTAACACCGGTTATCAGACAGATATCCTGCTCCGTGGCTAAAGGGTTAGCGCGCTAGGCTTTGGCCCGAAGTGCCCCGGGTTCGATTCCTGGCCGAGCCATCAGGGATTTTAATCTCCTGGGGTTAATTCCCGTGGCTCGGGGACTGGGTGTATGTGCCGTCTTCAGATTCTACACACACACACAAAGTACACGGGGCTACATGCCCGCGTTGTCGCAGACCCTAAACTGAGGAACCAGCCAACATATCCGTGGGACATAAAATGTTTCCTGAAGAAGTAACAGACCGTTAGATAGTTACACATGAGTGTCGAAACCGTGCATAAGGACAGTGTGACCACAAGTATAACAAGTAGTTCCGTGAAGAACTAGACAGCCTATTTTCATATATCCTGCTCATGTTAATTGTCTCTATCAATATACAAAATTTCAGTTTAATTGCTCTAACAGATTCGTAGATATTGAGAACCGTCTAAATATTTCATATGGTCGCCAGGATGGATTTTTATTTTTGTACTATTACAATAAGATTATTGTGTACGTGTGGTATTCAAACTTCAATCGCATGATTAGAACACAAGAAGTAAAAACAAGATTTTAAAAGTACGCACACCAGCCATCTTGTGATTACGCAAACAATTGAAATAAATTACATGCCAGTGGATCAACATTTGTATTATCATTTAACGTGCAACGTTTCACGGCATTCGGATAATTCGCGAGAAACGTCCATTTAAATATTTATACTTCGTGTCGCCGCCATGTTGGATTTGTGCTCACCAGGTTACTGGAAGTCCTATAGGTGAACATATGTTCATAGTCTCTATGAACATTAAAAAAATCAGTTTGGTTGCTGTAAAAGATTCATAGATATTGAGAACCGTCTAAATATTTTGGAAGCTCGCCATTTAGGATTGCTATATGTGTAGGCCATAGAGTTATGCACCATTCAAGGACAATTATTGCCTAGCTTCATTATTCAAACTTTCACTTCGATCGCATGATTACGACACAAGAAATAAAAACTTAATTTTAAAATTTCGCACAGCCGTCTTCTTGAGGTTATGTAAACAATTGAATTAAATTAGATGGCAGTGCATTACAATCTGCAAAATCATTTTCTGCACCACATTTCACTGCGCTCAGAGAGTTAAATCACGAGAAAAGTCTATTAAAATATTTCAAATTCGCTTGGTCGCCATGTTCATTTTGTACTTTACAGGTTTATGAAATATACATAGGTAAACTTGTATCAGTACCCTTTATCACCGTACAAAATTGCAGGGTGATTTCTTTAATAGTTTCGGAGATATAAAATGTCAGTGAAATATTTCGCACAGCCGCCATTTTGAGGTTATGTATACAATTGAACTAAATTAGACTCCAGTGCATTACAATGTGTATAAACATTTGCTGTACCAAGTTTCATTAAGTTTGGATAGTTAAATCGCGAGAAATGTCTATATAAATGTCTCAATTTCACTTGACCGCCATGTTGGTTTTGTAGTCACCAGGTTTCAGAAAGTCTCATAGGTGAACTTCTAGTAGTGCTCTTTATCACCGTACACAATTTCAGGGCGATATCGGTAATAGTTTCGGAGATATTGAATGCTAGTGAAATATTTCGCACAGCCGCCATGTTGGATTGGTGAGACGTAACAAAATTTGAAGGGCACGGTCGAGGTCCCCGGGAATAGTGCTATGAACTTACCGAGTTTTATTGATATCACTCCAGCCGTTTACATTTTATTAGGGACACACACACACACACACCTCACACACACACACACGCACACACACACGGACAAAAGGTGATCTCATAAGCCTATTTTTTCAAAATTGAAAATAGGCTAAAAATAGACCCAAAATGACGAGAAGGTTACCGTCCCCATAAGACAGTAAAATGTCCATATTTTGTCTATTTTCGCCTATCCCCTAGTTTGACCGGTGAAATCTAGATCTACTTTCCGGCGTGCCTATAGGGATTTTATTTGAGTGTATCATTGTCCTGAAAATGTTGACTATCAATAGAACTACACACACTCACATGATACTGTATTCTCTTTGTTGATGAATGCAATATGCGGAGGAATCCTCACAAGCGCTCGGCAAACAAAGAGCGAGTGATGTAAAGCAACAACACACTCACAGAGTCAACAAGGTATGTGCTTACTGCATTCTAAAGCTGGCTGGAAAACCTCTCAACTCTCATTTTCACGATCTCTCACATAAAATTACCATCAAATCAAGACAATGAAATATGCCTCATTTTCTGGAACTGTCTCACAAGTTAACATTTTCAAAACGATTTATATTGCAATCTTTCAGTCGGTCAACTCAATAAAATCCCAATTACTGGGACATGCAAATAATATAAGCTGAAAAATGCATATTATTGAGTACTTAATACCAGGTGGCCCATTTGCTCCTCACAATTTACCTTTAGGTGTCCCGTATGCACTAATGATGAACGGGAGGTCTAATAACTGAATTCTTCAGGGGTATCCATTAATACAAGCAAGTTATGTCAGAAAACATTCCTGCCATCAACACAAAGAGACTCCGTTCCCGTCATCCTCCATTTCAGACTTGCCAATAAATATAACAATAACAGTAACAATATAGGTTAACAATGAATATAATATAAGTAATCTATGGACTAAATTATGGCAAACCAGTGCTACAAAGGAACAACTTAAGATGACCCGTACCAACACCAGACCACAAGGATTTGGTAAACACAGGAGGATTTGGACCACTCTGAATAGAATACGAACTAATTGTGGTAGATGCGCCGATTCCCTACATATATGGGGGATGACATCCTCCCCGTGCTGTGATTGTGGTGTTGAACGTCAAACGGTTCAGTACATTGTCCAAGCGAGCCCCTTACGAGCATTCCATGGAGACCCGCAAGAGTTCCTCTTCGCAAAAAATAAGGCTATTGAATACATCACAAATCAGGATATCTGTTTGTGACTCAGTGTATAGATTATTATGTAAATATGTATATAGATTATAATTACCTTTGTGCAATTTGTTTCCAAAAGCTAAATAAATAATAAGAATGCCAAGAGATAACAACCCGACGAACACTCGCTGCATGTTCCTCAGTGCTCTCGTCTAATGCGCCCCATTGCGTTATGAAACCTCGAGTTCCGACAGCTTTACTACCTGCTTCTCCATAGATTAGTATGATGCCCAGGTACTCGTTGTTGCTGAATACACCAGCCATTGTCAATATGTTGCCAGGAACTGTCGTGTTGTTGTACCACAATGCTTTCAAATGCGAGGTTGCATAACGCAATGGGGCGCATTAGATGGCTAGCGCTGTGGAACATGTAGCGAGCTGCCGTCTGGTTGTTATCCCTTCGTATTCTGACGTAGTCTGCCAGCATGTAGTGTGACCCCTGTGAAAATGAGTTACTAATGCATTACAGCACTAGTGTATGCGGAGCACTTAATAGCAGATTGTACGGGGCAAATGAGCCACCTGGTGTTATGTACGTTGTATGCTAGGTGTATCAGCTGCCCCTAACAATATTGTTTTATGCAGCCCAACTAGCATTGTTATCAGGGAGGTCGATATTTCCTTGCTTGCATCTCGTATAGGAGAACATTCAGCAAACGATGCTAAACACTATTATCTTTCCATCGATGTGACTACAGACGAATACGCCAACACGCGTTAGTTGGGCTGTATTAAACAATATTATTAGGGACAGCTGATTCACCTGGTATAAATTAATAAATGAACAGATAAATAAATTAATTAATTAATTAATTACTATATGAATGAATGAATGAATGAATGAATGAATGAATGAATGAAAGAATAAAAAATACATGATATATTGGTTTTCACGGCCAGTGAAGACACACAAGACACGGCACAAACCTACAAAAATTGCTGAGCCAAAAAAAAACAATAAATACGTTAATTGACTGGCCATAACCATGAATAACTCAAAGTTATCGGGGGGAGGGGGGGTATTGGTTTCTTGTTAGGGTTTACGTCCTCAGTCCAGCCTCTATGGAGCTCGTGGCGAACAAAAAGCAGCAATTATCGAAGTGCCAACACTGGATGTTATTTATTGATTGGGACTAAGAGCATATTTTCTTTGATTGTTCTTGCAGAAAATTAGAAACTGGATTTAGAGCCAAGTGCCGAGTCATAAGTTAAACAGTGAATTATCGGGAATCGAGTATCCTTCGTAAGATACGTGAGGGAGTCGGAGATACGCTGGGAAGTCTTGCTAGTGTTCAGGAAAGTTTGTTGTCGAGATGTGAGTGGAAATGGACATAAGTCCCCACCAATATTAATGATCCTGTCCCATCGTTTCATGAGCATGTTGGTAAAAGTCTGTGTCTGGCATAAGGAATCTACAGCTGCTGCAATGAAGTGTTTGGAGGTTAAACAATGCCCTTCTGGTCTTCTCTTGGTTGTAGGGAAGACAAGCTAGTCACTGGCGACCTGTCAGGCGTGCTCCCAGTCGTAAGTGACAATTAGGGCTGGTGGATTTATCCTTTTAATTTTAGTTGTCGAATAATCGATTTATTGACATAGAAAAATCGATTAATTGCTACAAATAGCGATTAATATTTTGAGCGTTTAATCGATTAATCGATTGGTCGTTTAACCCTTTACAGGAGAAAACTATTATTTACTTCCGTGTGTTTCTACATTTTAATTCATTTCAATTATTATAATTATAAACAAGAAGTTCCGTAACGAAATAAATTTTCTTAAAATTTAAATTTATGCCAATGATTAATCTATATTGACCTATGTAGAATAATGACGAAATTAAGTTGGTAATACCAACATTTCTAATTAGTTCGATATACTGTATACCTGATATAAGGTAGCCTAATAGAACACTACGGTTGGCAGTCCTGGTGACTGAATATATTCTTCGTTCCATCTCTTAAGGTACTGAATACAAAATTTGGCTGAAGTCCAATGAATATCATGGACGTTACATGCCGTTAGACATTGGATCTATCAGCGCCCATAAAATCATGTTGGCAACAATGTCATGCACGTGTTGGTCAGAAATAATCTGAAATATTATGATCTCTTGTTGTGCCAATTTTGGATGAAATCCATTTGTTAGTATAGAATTTACATGTATTTTAAAATTGGACCTATCAGCAGGCTTAGAGTCATGTTGGCAGCACTGAAGTATATTAGTTTCTCCTAATTATTCTGGAATGTCAGGTGCTATACGTGTGCAAATTTTAAAGCTGTTGGCTTACATACATTCTGATATATTTATTTATTTATTTAGTATGTTTCGACCCATACAGGATCACATAAAGCAAGTTATGTTCTGTTGCTGTTATTTTTCTTGTTCTTCCAGAATTCTTTCATCATGTCGCTATGTTTAGCTCGACGTTCGTCAGTCCATTTTCCCCTAGGTCTGCTGGGCTAATCTTCTGATGCAGCTTCCCAAGTGTAGATCTTATGTCTGATGGTTTTGCGGTCTTCGATATCTGTGGGTGTGATGTTGGCGTTATTGAGGTCAGTTTGGACTTGTTTAATCCAAACCGTTGTCGTCTTTAATTTTTGTGAGTACATCAACATTTTCTTTCTTAATCGGTTGCTGTCTAGCCTCATAATGTGTCCATAAAATTTCAAGCGTCGTTTACGGAAATCGGTTTCAATATTTGAATATTTTTTCTGTGATCTTGTGCGATTGTAAACGATATCCTTCATCTGTAAGTCTTGGGCCAAGAATTTTTCGGATGATTTTCCTTTCAGCTTTCTTGATGTTTTCAAGATCCCCTTTATAATTGAGGTTTAAGGTCTCACTGGCGTAGAGTGTTTCGGGTTTGATGACCGTCGCGTAATGTCGAATTTTAGTGTTAATGCTCAAGTATTTTTTGTTGTAGATGTTTGCGGTTTTCCCATATGCTTTCCGCATTTTGAGTTCACGTTTTCTTTGTGCTATTCTTTCTGTGCCTGTAGGTTCAATAATTTCACCAAGTATATGAAATGATTAACCTTGTTTTGAACCGTATTTTGTTATCAACGTTTGGGTTTCAATGTGTTTTGTAGCCATGAATTCAGTTTTTGTGAAGGAGATTTGAATTCCTACTTTACCAGCACATTCTTTGAGGACTTCAATCTGGTGAATTGCCGTTTGTTCATCTCCAGAGAGGATTGCCAAATCATCAGCAAAAGCTAAGCATGTAACATTGATATTATCCTTCTGTCTTCCTAACACGACGGGTTTCCATATGTTGCGACTTTTTTATTCTTTTTCCCATTCTTTGATGACCTTATCGAGAACGATGTTGAACAGCAATGGAGAAAGTCCATCACCCTGCCGAACACCAGTTTTAATGGGAAAAGGTTGGGAGATCTCTCCAATGAATTTGACCTTGGAAATTGTGTCGGTTAAGGTTTTTTGGATGAGTCGTCTCGTCTTCGGATCGAGATGGTTTTCTTCGAGTACATTAAAAAGAGATTTTCGATCAATGGAGTCATAAGCCTTCTGAAAGTCGACAAATGTACAGATGGTTGGGAGATTTCGTGTGGCTCGAAGTTTCAAGGTGGATTTCAGATTGAAGATTTGTTCGACGGCTGATCTGTTTGGTCTGAAGCCAGCCTGATATTCACGGATGAGTGGCTCGAGTTGTTCTTGCGTGCGTTGTAAAGACAGGCGGAGAGGATTTTATAAGCGATGGGTAAGAGGGAAATTCCTCTGCTAGTTATTTACATCAGATTTATCTCCTTTCTTGTGGAGTGGGTGGATGAGTGCGCATTTCCAATCGTCCGGTAGTTTTTCACTTCGCCAAATGTCCTGAATGATCTGTGTGATTTGCTGTAGTGATCGTGATCCTTGATTTTTCAATAGTTCTGTGATGATTCCATCTTCTCCTGATGTCTTTCCATTCTTGGTTTTTTTGATGTGGTGATGGATTTCTTCTTGCGTTGGTGGCTTGGCTTCGGGTCGTATGCGTTCTGGGACTGTGTGTATAAATCGCTCAGGTGGTTCAGGACAATTGAGGAGGTCAGAAAAATAACGAGCTAGTTCTTCACAGTTTTCTTGGTTAGTGAGTGCGAGACTTCCGTCTTGTTTCTTGAAAGTCAAATTTTGCGGTGTGTAACCTTTAATTCTGTTCCCGAAGGTTTTATAAAAATCTCGACTGTTGTGATTCCTGAAGTCATCCTCGATTGACTGAAGTTGCTTAGTTATAAAATTACTTTTAGTTGTCTTGATAATTTTGGTTGCCTGTTTGCGGACGCCGAGAAAGTGTTGTAAAGTTTCTGGAGATTTGTGGCTATTGTATTTTTGGAATGCGATTCGGCGATTAATAATGACTTGATCACAGTTGGAATCCCACCAGGGATGTTTGGCTTTCTTTTTAGTGGAATCAGTTCTTTGGCTTTTCTCATAATTTTGCTGCAGAAGTCCGTCCAATTGTTCACTGGTTCTTTATCCCATTCTTCTGCGATTTTTGTTTCTCGAATTTTGGATGTGTCAAATTTTGGGATGTAATATATTTTTTATGAATCCTCTAAGGTGAAAAATTCATTTTGATTCTTGTGAGATAATGGTCTGAATCAATGTTTGCCCCTCGTCGGACTTGAACGTCATGGATGGTTCTATAGTGTGCATGGGAGATGGCAACATGATCAATTTGGTATTCACCGAAGTAGTGGTTTTTGAGGGGTTCAGATGCCTCCTCCTCCTCACCCTCCTCACAAGATGGCGGCAACCCGATAACTCCCGAACCCGTGGTCGGATTTTGACGAATGAGGTGTCATTGAACTCGGGCTGATACCCCCTTTCCAATGGACATCATATTTCCACTCCAAAGATAAAATCTACACCTACTAGGGGGTGAAATTGTATTTTTTTAGAGAATCTCTCTTTCCAATTGCAACATGTGAGAGTTTGAATGCCGATATGGAATGAAACGTTGTTCTACACAAGAGACATGTGTGCGGTGGAAAGCCACTATGAATTAGCATGCCCACTCATGGCTTTTGTAAGAGGGTGGGGGAGCGGATCCCTATGGATGGGTTATTGTTGACGAGTCATTGTTGGCGGGGGTCATTGTTGTCGGGTCATTGTGGACGAGTCCTTGTGGACAAGTCCTTGTTGACAGGTCCTTGTGGACAGGTCCTTGTGGACAAGTCCTTGTCCCTTTGGACTGAACCCTTTGGACGGGTCCCTTTGGCCTGGTTCCTACGGACTAACCCATGAATTTATTTAAATTATGTCAAAGGGCCTAACTACATTTGTGTGTGTTGAATTGACGTTGTTCACCACTACTATAATGGAATAACGATATGAAAGAGAAGTGACGAAATACATGTGAACACGTGTGAAATGACCTTATTACCGTCCTCCTTGTGAAACAAGTCACATCCTGTTTTGCTTCATACGTGAGAAAATGTGAGTTCGAACCCGTGGTCGGATGTTGACGAATGAGGTGTCATTGAACTCGGGCTGATACCCCCTTTCCAATGAACAACATATTTCCACCCCAAAATAAAACCTACCCCTACTAGGGGGTGAAATTGTAATTTTTTTAGAGAATCTCTCTTTCCAATTGCAACATGTGAGAGTTTGAATGCCGATATGGAATAAAACGTTGTTCCACACAAGAGACATGTGTTTGGTGGATAGCCACTATGAATTAACATGCTTGTTTTTGTTTTTTGTTTTTTACGCATGCCCACTCATAGCTTTTGTAAGAGGGCAGGCTTTTTAAAAGATGGCGGCTGTAGTGTAACGTAACCTAACCCAACCCACGAGTGGTGATCAAAAAGTATTTTAAGTGACGCTTGTCGATTGGCAAACCAATAATCAAAGAGGGATATGTCAGGCCTTGAGGTGATAGCCCCTTTTGATTGATCCCTGTTGATTGATCTCTGTTGATTTGTCCCTTTGGACTGGTCTCTGTTGACTAGCCCCTTTTGGACGGGCTCTTTTTGACAGGGGGTCATTTTTGATGGATCCTTTTTGACAGGTGCTTTTCGACGGGTCCCTGTTGACGAGTCATTGCGGACGGGTCCTTGTTGATGAGTCCCTGTGGACGGGTCATTGTTGACGGGTCCCTATTGACAGGTCATTGATGACAGGTCATTGTTGACGGGTCATTGTTGATGGGTCCTTGCTGACAAGTCCCTGTTGATGGGTCCCTGTGGAAGGGTCCCTTTAGATCGGCCCCTTTGGACTGGTCCCTATGGACCGGCCCATGAAATTTATCCAAATTATGTCAAAGGGCCTAACTACATTTGTGTGTAAAGCAGTGTGTTGAACTGACGTTGTTCACCAGTCCTTACTACTACAATTGGATAACGATATGAAAGGAATTGATTAACTAGACATGAGTTAACTACCAACGAAACACTTTGGCGACTCTGCTTGTTATTGACCAATGAGTAGGGTTTTAGAAAAACTGTTTGCTATTTTGGGTTATATACAAAAAATGCTTAGACCTTTTGAGTGACTATGTTTGCTAAACAAGACATTATACCAGACACGATTAGGATTCTTATGTAGCTCAGACAAGGAAAGAATTTCTACAGAATCTGTTGACATTGAATATAGATTTAGGTATTAGGAAGTCATTTTGAAGGCCTTTGTCTGTAGCGTGGCACTCTGTGAAAGTAAAACTTAGACAATTGGTGTAGCAGAAAAGTGGAGAATTGAAGTGTTTGAAATGTGGTGTTACAGGAGAATGATGAAGATTAGATGGGTAAATAGGGTTACTAACAAAGAGGTATTAAGACGAGTGGGGGAGAAGAGATGTATCTGGCGACTGTTAATGAAGTAAAGAGATAGGTTGGTAGAACACGTACTAAGACACCCAAGAATAGCAAACTTAGTTAAGGAAGAAAGGTTCGAGGACGAGAACTGTAGGGGTAGACCAAGTTTAGAATATGTTAAACAGATAGCCTTGAATGTAGGGTGTGGTAGCTATATAGAGATGAAACGATTAGCTCGGGACAGATAGGCGCTGAGATCTGCATCAAACCAGTCAAAGGACTAAAGACTCAAACAACAACATGTAAGTTCACTAAAATAATGTTGTGTAACGGTATATGTTAGTCAACGAACAGTAATGCATTACTAAAACCCATGACACGATACGTAAGAGCTTTTCTAAAATGATTTTAAAATGCCTTTAACCCTATATTGAACACCCAGTTCACAAGACTCATATCTGCAATGTTATGCTAAAACAAAACAAAATCTATATTTCAAAACAAGCAAGTGGTTTAGTCAATGTATACTGGAAAAAGTTTTGTAAACACTCAAGTCCTCAAGACTAATTAAATTAGTAACTGTCAGGTTGACCGAGTGGTTAAGGTGTTTGACTTAAGATCAAATTTTCTGTATAAGGAAGCAAGGGTTCGAATCCCTTACCTGACATAACTATTGCCTTGACATGGCTTGGCCACACTGCATTATTATGACACTCGGTACACAAACCATAGATATAGTGTATTGTTTAAGGCCACTCTCTTTCTGAACATAGTCAGAGACTGTTGATGGTTAACAATTGTATTAATAGTGGGACATGGGGATAGTAATTAAGAAAAACAGACAATACCCATACAATATTTTTATTAAATTCATTTTATAATAGTTACACACTGAATTCAAGTCTATTTCTTTACCATTGTTCTATATAGATTTTTAAACACAACGCTTGTTGTAGATATTTTTACAACTTTCTCCAGGTACTCTTGCTCTTAAAAACTGGGGAAGACGCAATGGTTTTATAAACATAAAACCCTCATCCTCTTCTTTTTCATAATTATCATCATCATCATCATCATCATTATGAATATTATCATCAAAATTATTATAGTCATTGTCACCATCATTATCATCATCATCATCATTCTCAACATCACTAGAACTATCCAATTCCTCTTGTTTGTTTTCCACAGGGACCTCTTGTAGAGTCTGCGTTGCTTTTGATAGTGTTAAGGGTTTTTTGAACGATGGTATTTGTCCTAACATGTCTTTTTGAGGTGATGATGAATGCTTTTTAACAAACAATGCACTATCTTGAGCAGCAATATATTTTTCTTGGACTTGCTTTTTAACCTGGGTTAGAGTATTTTGCGTATTTAAATGTGTATTAATTTGAGATTCACAATGATGTTCTTTTGAAGTAAGTACGTTGGAGTCTTTTGTTTTAATCATTCCTCGACACTTTTTGGATCGTTGTTTTGAACATCGCCAAATAACAGTTCCATCTTTATTGGTTGTTTTTACAATATATGTATATCCTTTATAGAAGACACATGGCTTGCCATGACTGGTTGTTGAGACTTCCATATCAACTAATACATATGAATTAAATTTTAGTAAAGTCACATGAACAATCTTTAGATTACAAGTGATTTACACACACACACACTTTCCTAAATGTCAAGATTTATGGATGTTGTTTTCCGCCAACAGCTGCTTACTGCGTATGACAAGGCTGGAGACTGGTAGGTGAGACGGTCTTTCACGATGTGAACACTGTAACAGGCAGTAGTCAACTGACAATATTCTTATACCCTAGTCAAGGTTAACAGGTACTTACTGCGTATGACAAGACCGTACACTCGTAGGTTAGACCGTATTTTTTGTTTGTTGCTAAGGATTCCATATATACCCTAGACATGTTAGTTCTGAACACTTAGTGGTTAATTGTATATATTGAATTTAAATACACAGCTCATACAAGCACGTTTTGCGGATGGGAGGGGTGAGAGGCTGGCAAAAAAGGAAATGTTTTAGTTTAATGAAACGTCATGTCCTAGTAGGCGTGATTTATAGTAGACGCAATTGATAGTAGACGTAATTGATAGTAGGTGTAAACGATACTAGTCGTGATTAATAGTAGACGCAATTGATACTAGGCGTGATTGATAGTAGGCGTGATTTGTAGTAAGCGCGATTTATAGTAGACGCAAATGATAGTAGGCGCGATTGATAGTAGGCGTGATTGATAGTAGACGCGATTGATAGTAGGCGCAATTTGACACGGGCGCGACTCAGATAATTTTTGATATCATAAAGTTACAGTGTCAATGTTTATACAAAGTACAAGGTAGAGGGTATTTTAAGACATAACCTCAGCTCACTTAACATAACCTAACTTTACCTAACCTAACTTTGTCACGTGACATGTTCTACAAGTTTAGACTTGCTTTAAGACTGATTATGACGTCATAGATTAATGGGCGGGGTGAGAGGCTGACAAAAAAGGAAATGTTCTGGTTTAATGAAACGTCATGTCCTAGTAGGCGCGATTTATAGTAGACGCAATTGATAGTAGGCGCGATTAATAGTAGACGCAATTGATAGTAGACGTGATTGATAGTAGGCGTGATTTGACATGAGCGCGATTTATAGTAGACGCGAAAGATAGTAGGCGCGATTGATAGTAGGCGTAACTAGACATGGGCGAGATTTATAGTAGACGCAATTGATAGTAGACGCGATTGATAGTAGGTGTAATTGGTAGTAGGCGCGATTTGACATGAGCGCGATTTATAGTAGACGCAAATGATAGTAGGCGTGATTGATAGTAGACGCAATTGATACTAGGCGTGATTGATAGTAGGCGTGATTTGTAGTAAGCGCATTTCATAGTAGGCTCAATTGATAGTAGATGCAATTGATAGTAGACATGATTGATAGTAGGCGCGATTGATAGTAGACGTGATTGATATGGACGCGACTTAGATCATTTTTGATATTACAAAGTTACAGTGTCAATGTTTATACAAAGTACAAGGCAGAGAGGGGGTATTTTAAGACTTAACCTCAGCTCACCTAACATAACCTAACTTTACCTAACCTAAATTTGTCACGTGACATGTTCTACAAGTTTAGACTTGCTTTAAGGCTGACTATGACTATGACGTCATAGATTGATGAGAGGGGTGGGAGGCTGACAAAAAAGGAAATGTTTTGGTTTAATGAAAAGTCATGTCCTAGCAGGCGCGATTGGTAGTAGACGCAATTGATAGTAGACGCGATTAATGGTAGGCGCAATTGATAGTAGGTGTGATCAGGTACTTACTGCATATCAAAAGGCTGTACACTCGTGTGTTAGACACTCTATCTTGTTAAGGACCCCTATATATTCTCTATACAAGGCTATACATGTTAGTTCTAAACACTTAGTGGTTATTTGTATTTTAAATTTATATACACAGGTTATACAAGCACGTTTTTTCACACAGTAAAACTTTGTCAAATAGCCACATGCGACACGCAAAGTATGTTTCCGCTATCTAGCGGTGACTATGGAAACTACCTGAACATATCCTTATCTAATCCTAGCTAACTTCACCTGACGTGACCATACCGGTTTGTAAGCAACAACAACAACACACTAAGATTCCATGAATTCCAGAGTACTTTTAGATTAATTATAGACTCTCAACTCTTATAACTATTTCTATCCCACTCTGTCAAAACACGATTTTTTTTTAATATTTGCTTGATGTCAATACTAAAGTGATAATGGGTTTTCCGATCCTATCACTATAAATTCATTACCTCCACTCTTATCTCGGTCTCGACAACAACCATGCCTATTTTTAATAAGTCAGATGATGTAATGTTCGAGTGCAAAGTTGGTGTAAAGGTGAGTGCAAAGTGAGTGCAAAAGTGAGTGCAAAGTAAGTGTAAAAGTAGTTGTAAAAGTGAGTGCAAAGTGAGTGCAAAAGTGAGTGCAAAAGTGGGGTGTAAAAGTGGTACCCTATTTGTAATGGCTTATTTGACAAGTTATTTTGTGCTACCCTATTCGTAATGGCTTATTTCACAAGTTGTTTTTGTCAATGTATTTAGAGGATATTTCTCTTGTTCATGGAAAGTATCTCAGCCCTTTTTATGATAGCATAATGCTTACCGTCATGTTTGTAAGCAACAACAACACACTAAAATTCCAAGAATCCAAACTACTCTAAGGTTAATGATGGTCTCTCAACTCCATTCCACGCCTAGTCAAAAACATTATACATTTCAAATTTTTCAAAAAAGGTAAATTGAGAAAGTAGGCTTTATATTTCCCCCCGCCGGTACTGCCACCTTGAAGAAGACAATTTTTTATTGCCGGGTGTTTTGGGGGCTTGCGAGCTCAAATGATCTGCAGAGCTATGCCAGCAGGAGCTTAAGCTCCTGGTAGGGTCACCCAAGCTGGACAGGTCTAAAGTGATGAGCCAGACTAAGAGCAGTACCCTGGTCCTCCAGGTTGGGGGTTGGGCGTGGGGCTAACAACCCCACACTGTAAAACCTCAAAAGTTACGAAACTCTCAACGAAGCCTCGGAATTTGGACGGAATTAACGATGATGAACCTGGAAAATGTTTAAGGACAAGGAAAAAGGACATGACTTTGACAATGGCAACATGGAACGTACGAACGATGTTGCAGATAGGAAAAATGGCAGAAGTAGCTGAGGAAGTTTTGAAGTATGGAATGGATATAGTAGCGATACAGGAAGTGAGATGGAGGGGAAACGGTAGGATTGACAAGAAGGACTATACAATGTTATACAGTGGTCCTGAAGTAAGAACTGGTCAGTGTGGAACAGGCTTTATCATTAGTTCAAAGATAAAAAGAAGTCTTCTTGGATTTGAGCCTCTAGGAGATAGAATGTGTAAAATGAGACTAAAGGGACGATTCAGGAATCTGACACTTATATCAGCGTATGCACCTACAGAAGACGATAGTGAAGAGAAGAAAAATGCATTCTATGACCAGTTGGAAAAGGAATGTAGTATGATACCAAAATATGATGTGATAATACTTCTTGGGGACTTCAATGCCAAAATAGGTAGAGAGGACTTCTTGCAGTATGTAGCAGGGAAACATTCTTTACATACTAATACTAGTGAAAATGGGAAGCTTCTATGCCAATTTGCAGAAAGTAATAGAATGGTAATCAAAAGTACTTGTTTTAAACATAAGGACATACACAAAGGAACCTGGAAAATGCCAGGCACCGGAGTGGTAAACCAAATCGACCATGTCTTGATTTCAAGAAGACATGCATCTTCAATGATTGACGTCAGATCTGCAAGGGGCCCCAACTGTGATTCGGATCATTTTTTGGTGAAAGCTCTGTTTAGAGAACGAATTGCGAATGTAGAATGTGACAGAAGAATTAAGAGGATACAGTGGGACGTGGAAAAGTTTCAGCAAACACAAATTGTTAAGCAATATGAGGACACACTGAACAAGAAGTTGGAAGAGAGATTAAAGAATATGAATGAGGATGACACTGTGGAGAGGAGATGGACTGGAATAAAGAAAGCATTGGAAGTGACTGTGAAAGAAACTATTGGGGAGAAGAAGAGGAACAGGAATGAAGAATGGTTTGATGATGAATGTAGGAAATATATAGAGCAGAAGAATGCAGACAGATTGATTATGATTCAAAGAGAGACAAGATGGAATTGTGAAAGATATAAAGAAAGTAGAAGAACAGCAAATAGAGTTCTGAAAAGGAAGAAGAGAATGTATCTAAGAAGACAAATGGAAAGAATTGAAGAATTGAACAGCCAGAATGAAAGTAAGAAATTGTACCAAGCAACGAAACGAATGACAAAGGAATTTCAACCACGGGAGAACTCGTGTAAAGATAAAGATGGAAAAGTAATTGGAGAGGAAGAGAGAGTTCTTGAAAGATGGGCGGAGCACTTTAAAGATACGTTAAATATAGAACGTAAGGACGAGATGAATGAGAGACAGATCTACATGAATGTAGAGCCACAGGTCACTAAACCATCCATAGACGAAGTTATGGAGGCAGTGAAGCGTCAACGAAATGGAAGAGCACCAGGAGAGGATCAGATCATAGCGGAGGTAATAAAGAATGGAGGACAAGGGATAGTTAGGAACCTACATGAACTGATTGGGGAGATATGGGAAAGAGAGATAATGCCTCAGGATTGGAAGGTTGGCCTTATCTGTCCCATCTTCAAGAAAGGTGATAAGTTACAATGTGGAAATTATAGAGGGATAACATTGCTAAGTGTTGTATATAAGATATTCTCAAGTATATTGCAAAGGAGACTGAGCGACTACGCTGAAGAAATACTGGACGAGAACCAGTGTGGATTCCGGCCAGGAAGGGGAACTACTGACCAAATATTTGTTATGAGACAATCTATGGAGAAATGCTATGAATATGGGGTTGATCTGCATTTGCTATTCATTGATTTCCAACAGGCGTTTGATAGTATTGATAGAACGAAGATGTTGAACGCCCTAGAAGCATGTGGAGTGCCAAGGAAGTTGATCAGTCTAGTAGCAATGACAATGGAAGGATCGCAGGCCAAGGTTTATGTA
The DNA here is from genome assembly GCA_946902985.2 of Meconema thalassinum. Lineage (NCBI taxonomy): Eukaryota > Metazoa > Arthropoda > Insecta > Orthoptera > Tettigoniidae > Meconema > Meconema thalassinum. The sequence continues at coordinate 298,182,448 of OX336396.1, read as the reverse complement.
GGAGGCAAAACTAGCAGGAATTTTGAGGTGAATACCGGAGTGAGGCAAGGAGATTCATTGTCTGCAGTGTTATTCAACTTGACACTGAATGAAGTTATGAAAGAACTGGGTTTGGGAGGGACGATAATAAGCAAGTCCAAGCAGGCGTATGCATATGCGGATGACATTGTGTTGATGGCACGGAACTGGGCATCTCTTAAAGAAATGTTCAAGATTCTGGAGGAGAAGAGTGGAAAGATGGGAATGAGAATTAATGAAAGGAAAACCAAATATATGAAAATGTCAGCGGGAAAAGATAGGAGAGCAAGAGAAAATGTAGAAATTGGTCAGTATAAGTTTGAGAATGTAAAATGCTTCAGTTACCTTGGTACTATACTAAATTGTGAGAATTCTGTATCAGAGGAGATTCATAAACGGATCATGAATGGAAACAGGGCTTACTATGCTAACACTAAGCTCTTAAAATCAAAACTGTTAAGTAGGAACTTGAAAGTTAAACTCTACAAGACCCTTATTAGACCAGTGGTGACCTATGGATCTGAGACGTGGACAATGTCAACAAATGATGAGAATGATCTCAAAATTTTTGAAAGGAAAGTTTTAAGAAGGATATATGGCCCGGTAAAGGAGGATGAAGGGTGGCGAATCAGGACAAACAAAGAAATTGAAGAGATAATCAAAGGTGAAGATATTGTGAAATGTATTAAGTCCCGACGTCTGGATTGGCTTGGTCATGTAGAGAGGATGAGTGAAGAAAGAACACCAAGGAAGATATTACATGGAACTATGGAAGGGAAGAGGAGACGTGGACGACCGCGCAAAAGATGGCTACAAGACTTAGGAGAAGACCTGAGAACTATGAGGGTTGGAAGATGGTGGGAGAAAACTCATAGAAGAGACGAATGGCGAGGAATCGTGAGAGAGGCCAAAGCCTACCCCAGGCTGTAGCGCCGAGGAAGTAAGTAAGTAAGGCTTTATATTTAAACTAAAAAATCACATGCTAACTCCAACACCTACGTCTATCCCATTCTCAGTCAAAAATATATATATATTCTTTAAATTTTTCCAAAAAATATTTGGAAAGTAGGCTATAATTTGAAAACTAATCATCCTAAAAAGTCATATATAGACTCAAACCAATGGCTTTTATGTCCTTAATCGTTAGAACAAAACATGGAATTTGACATTTTTCCAAATATTGATCATTTTTAAAAATGGGCTATATTTTGTAAACTATGAATTACACAAAAATTGTGTTTGATATAAAAATGACAGGTATTTTCCCCCTCTACCCACAAACCAAGTCCCAGGTCTCTGGGACAAAATCCAAAAAGGTTCAATTTTGAAAGTAGACGATATTTTGAAAACTAATCATTCTAAAACGTCATATATAGACTCAAACAAATGTCCTTTAAGTCCCTTAACGTTAGAACAAAACTTAACATTTTTTTCATTTTTTCAAAAAAAGTCCAATTTTCAAAATTGCCTATATTTTGGAAACTAAGAATTAGTTCCAAAATGGCGGTCATAGCTTAACTCAACCTAACCTAACCCTACGAGGTGTGATCAAAAAGTTCCAAAATGGCTGCCGTAGCTTAACTTAACCTTTGATTGATCCCTGTTGATTGACCCCTTTTGATTGATCTCTGTTGATGTATCCCTTTGGACTGGTCCCTGTTGACTAGCCCCTTTGGACGGGTCCTTTTTAAAGGGGGAGTCATTTTTTTACGGGTCCCGGAGGACGGGTCCTTGTTGACGGGTCCCTGTGGGCGGGCCTCTTTGATATAATTTGGATAAAATGCACGGGCCAATCCATAAGGATCAGTCCAAAGGAATAGGGTAGCACAAAATAACTTGTCAAATAAGCCATTACAAATAGGGTACCACTTTACACCCCACTTTTGCACTCACTTTTGCACTCACTTTGCACTCACTTTTACAACTACTTTTACACTTACTTTGCACTCACTTTTGCACTCACTTTGCACTCACTTTTACACCCACTTTGCACTCAACATTACATCATCTGACTTAATAAAAAATAGGCATGGCTGTTGTCGAGACCGAGATAAGAGTGGGGGTAATGAATTTATAGTGATAGGATCGGAAAACCGATTATCACTTTAGCATTGACATCAAGCAAAAATTTAACAAAAAAATATCGTGTTTTTGACAGAGTGGGATAGACATAGTTATAAGAGTTGAGAGTCGATAATTAATCTAAAAGTACTCTGGAATTCATGGAATCTTAGTGTGTTGTTGTTGCTTACAAACCGGTATGGTCACCTCAGGTGAAGTTAGCTAGGATTAGATTAGGATAGGTTCAGGTAGTTTCCATAGTCACCGCTAGATAGCGGAAACATACTTTGCGTGTCGCATGTGGCTATTTGACAAAGTTTTACTGTGTGAAAAAACGTGCTTGTATAACCTGTGTATATAAATTTAAAATACAAATAACCACTAAGTGTTTAGAACTAACATGTATAGCCTTGTATAGGGATTATATAGGGGTCCTTAACAAGATAGAGTGTCTAACACACGAGTGTACAGCCTTTTGATATGCAGTAAGTACCTGATCACACCTACTATCAATTGCGCCTACCATTAATCGCGTCTACTATCAATTGCCTCTACTACCAATCGTGGCTGCTAGGACATGACTTTTCATTAAACCAAAACATTTCCTTTTTTGTCAGCCTCCCACCCCTCTCATCAATCTATGACGTCATAGTCATAGTCAGCCTTAAAGCAAGTCTAAACTTGTAGAACATGTCACGTGACAAAGTTAGGTTATGTTAGGTGAGCTGAGGTTAAGTCTTAAAATACCCCCTCTCTGCCTTGTACTTTGTATAAACATTGACACTGAAACTTTGTAATATCAAAAATGATCTAAGTCGCGTCCATATCAATCACGTCTACTATCAATCGCGCCTACTATCAATCATGTCTACTATCAATTGCATCTACTATCAATTGAGCCTACTATGAAATGCGCTTACTACAAATCACGCCTACTATCAATCACGCCTAGTATCAATTGCGTCTACTATCAATCACGCCTACTATCATTTGCGTCTACTATAAATCGCGCTCATGTCAAATCGCGCCTACTACCAATTACACCTACTATCAATCGCGCCTACTATCAATTGCGTCTACTATAAATCTCGCCCATGTCTAATTACGCCTACTATCAATCGCGCCTTCTATCTTTCGCGTCTACTATAAATCGCGCTCATGTCAAATCACGCCTACTATCAATCACGTCTACTATCAATTGCGTCTACTATTAATCGCGCCTACTATCAATTGCGTCTACTATAAATCGCGCCTACTAGGACATGACGTTTCATTAAACCAGAACATTTCCTTTTTTGTCAGCCTCTCACCCCTCCCATCAATCTATGACGTCATAATCAGTCTTAAAGCAAGTCTAAACTTGTAGAACATGTCACGTGACAAAGTTAGGTTAGGTAAAGTTAGGTTATGTTAAGTGAGCTGAGGTTATGTCTTAAAATACCCTCTACCTTGTACTTTGTATAAACATTGACACTGTAACTTTATGATATCAAAAATTATCAGAGTCGCGCCCATGTCAAATTGCGCCTACTATCAATCGCGTCTACTATCAATCACGCCTACTATCAATCGCGCCTACTATCATTTGCGTCTACTATAAATCGCGCTTACTACAAATCACGCCTACTATCAATCACGCCTAGTATCAATTGCGTCTACTATTAATCACGTCTAGTATCGATTACACCTACTATCAATTACGTCTACTATCAATTGCGTCTACTATAAATCACGCCTACTAGGACATGACGTTTCATTAAACTAAAACATTTCCTTTTTTGCCAGCCTCTCACCCCTCCCATCCGCAAAACGTGCTTGTATGAGCTGTGTATTTAAATTCAATATATACAATTAACCACTAAGTGTTCAGAACTAACATGTCTAGGGTATATATGGGATCCTTAGCAACAAACAAAAAATACGGTCTAACCTACGAGTGTACGGTCTTGTCATACGCAGTAAGTACCTGTTAACCTTGACTAGGGTATAAGAATATTGTCAGTTGACTACTGCCTGTTACAGTGTTCACATCGTGAAAGACCGTCTCACCTACCAGTCTCCAGCCTTGTCATACGCAGTAAGCAGCTGTTGGCGGAAAACAACATCCATAAATCTTGACATTTAGGAAAGTGTGTGTGTGTGTAAATCACTTGTAATCTAAAGATTGTTCATGTGACTTTACTAAAATTTAATTCATATGTATTAGTTGATATGGAAGTCTCAACAACCAGTCATGGCAAGCCATGTGTCTTCTATAAAGGATAAACATATATTGTAAAAACAACCAATAAAGATGGAACTGTTATTTGGCGATGTTCAAAACAATGATCCAAAAAGTGTCGAGGAATGATTAAAACAAAAGACTCCAACGTACTTACTTCAAAAGAACATCATTGTGAATCTCAAATTAATACACATTTAAATACGCAAAATACTCTAACCCAGGTAAAAAAGCAAGTCCAAGAAAAATATATTGCTGCTCAAGATAGTGCATTGTTTGTTAAAAAGCATTCATCATCACCTCAAAAAGACATGTTAGGACAAATACCATCGTTCAAAAAAACCTCAAAAGTATCAAAAGCAACGCAGACTCTACAAGAGGTCCCTGTGGAAAACAAACAAGAGGAATTGGATAGTTCTAGTGATGTTGAGAATGATGATGATGATGATAATGATGGTGACAATGTCTATAATAATTTTGATGATAATATTCATAATGATGATGATGATGATGATAATTATAAAAAAGAAGAGGATGAGGGTTTTATGTTTATAAAACCATTGCGTCTTCCCCAGTTTTTAAGAGCAAGAGTACCTGGAGAAAGTTGTAAAAGGATCTACAACAAGCGTTGTGTTTAAAAATCTATATAGAACAATGGTAAAGAGATAGACTTGAATTCAGTGTGTAACTATTATAACATGAATTTAATAAAAATATTGTATGGGTATTGTCTGTTTTTCTTAATTACTATCCCCATGTCCCACTATTAATACAATTGTTAACCATCAACAGTCTCTGACTATGTTCAGAAAGAGAGTGGCCTTAAACAATACACTATATCTATGGTTTGTGTACCGAGTGTCATAATAATGCAGTGTGGCCAAGCCATGTCAAGGCAATAGTTATGTCAGGTAAGGGATTCGAACCCTTGCTTCCTTATACAGAAAATTTGATCTTAAGTCAAACACCTTAACCACTCGGTCTACATGACAGTTACTAATTTAATTAGTCTTGAGGACTTGAGTGTTTACAAAACTTTTTCCAGTATACATTGACTAAACCACTTGCTTGTTTTGAAATATAGATTTTGTTTTGTTTTACCATAACATTGCAGTTATGAGTCTTGTGAACTGGGTGTTCAATATAGGGTTAAAGGCATTTTAAAATCATTTTAGAAAAGCTCTTAGGTATCGTGTCATGGGTTTTAGTAATGCATTACTGTTCGTTGACTAACATATACCGTTACACAACATTATTTTAGTGAACTTACATGTTGTTGTTTGAGTCTTTAGTCCTTTGACTGGTTTGATGCAGATCTCAGCGCCTATCTGTCCCGAGCTAATCGTTTCATCTCTATATAGCTACCACACCCTACATTCAAGGCTATCTGTTTAACATATTCTAAACATGGTCTACCCCTACAGTTCTCGTCCTCGAACCTTTCTTCCTTAACTAAGTTTGCTATTCTTGGGTGTCTTAGTACGTGTTCTACCAACCTATCTCTTTACTTCATTAACAGTCGCCAGATACATCTCTTCTCCCCCACTCGTCTTAATACCTCTTTGTTAGTAACCCTATTTACCCATCTAATCTTCATCATTCTCCTGTAACACCACATTTCAAACACTTCAATTCTCCACTTTTCTGCTACACCAATTGTCTAAGTTTTACTTTCATAGAGTGCCACGCTACAGACAAAGGCCTTCAAAATGACTTCCTAATACCTAAATCTATATTCAATGTCAACAGATTCTGTAGAAATTCTTTCCTTGTCTGAGCTACATAAGAATCCTAATCGTGTCTGGTATAATGTCTTGTTTAGCAAACATAGTCACTCAAAAGGTCTAAGCATTTTTTGTATATAACCCAAAATAGCAAACAGTTTTTCTAAAACCCTACTCATTGGTCAATAACAAGCAGAGTCGCCAAAGTGTTTCGTTGGTAGTTAACTCATGTCTAGTTAATCAATTCCTTTCATATCGTTATCCAATTGTAGTAGTAAGGACTGGTGAACAACGTCAGTTCAACACACTGCTTTACACACAAATGTAGTTAGGCCCTTTGACATAATTTGGATAAATTTCATGGGCCGGTCCATAGGGACCAGTCCAAAGGGGCCGGTCTAAAGGGACCCTTCCACAGGGACCCATCAACAGGGACTTGTCAGCAAGGACCCATCAACAATGACCCGTCAACAATGACCTGTCATCAATGACCTGTCAATAGGGACCCGTCAACAATGACCCGTCCACAGGGACTCATCAAAAAGGACCCGTCAGCAATGACTCGTCAACAGGGACCCGTCGAAAAGCACCTGTCAAAAAGGATCCATCAAAAATGACCCCCTGTCAAAAAGGGCCCGTCCAAAAGGGGCTAGTCAACAGAGACCAGTCCAAAGGGACAAATCAACAGAGATCAATCAACAGGGATCAATCAAAAGGGGCTATCACCTCAAGGCCTGACATATCCCTCTTTGATTATTGGTTTGCCAATCGACAAGCGTCACTTAAAATACTTTTTGATCACCACTCGTGGGTTGGGTTAGGTTAGGTTACACTACAGCCGCCATCTTTTAAAAAGCCTGCCCTCTTACAAAAGCTATGAGTGGGCATGCGTAAAAAACAAAAAACAAAAACAAGCATGTTAATTCATAGTGGCTATCCACCAAACACATGTCTCTTGTGTGGAACAACGTTTTATTCCATATCGGCATTCAAAGTCTCACATGTTGCAATTGGAAAGAGAGATTCTCTAAAAAAATTACAATTTCACCCCCTAGAAGGGGTAGGTTTTATTTTGAGGTGGAAATATGTTGTTTATTGGAAAGGGGGTATCAGCCCGAGTTCAATGACACCTCTTTCGTCAAAATCCGACCACGGGTTCGAACTCACATTTTCTCACGTATGAAGCAAAACAGGATGTGACTTGTTTCACAAGGAGGACGGTAATAAGGTCATTTCACACGTGTTCACATGTATTTCGTCACTTTCCTTTCATATCGTTATTCCATTATAGTAGTGGTGAACAACGTCAATTCAACACACACAAATGTAGTTAGGCCCTTTGACATAATTTAAATAAATTCATGGGTTAGTCCGTAGGAACCAGGCCAAAGGGACCCGTCCAAAGGGATCAGTTCAAAGGGACAAGGACTCGTCCACAAGGACTTGTCCACAAGGACTCGTCCACAAGGACCTGTCCACAAGGACTTGTCCACAAGGACCTGTCAACAAGGACTTGTCCACACGGACTCGTCCACAATGACCCGACAACAATGACCCCCGCCAACAATGACTCGTCAACAATAACGCATCCATAGGGATCCGCTCCCCCACCCTCTTACAAAAGCCATGAGTGGGCATGCTAATTCATAGTGGCTTTCCACCGCACACATGTCTCTTGTGTAGAACAACGTTTCATTCCATATCGGCATTCAAACTCTCACATGTTGCAATTGGAAAGAGAGATTCTCTAAAAAAATACAATTTCACCCCCTAGTAGGGGTAGGTTTTATTTTTGGAGTGGAAATATGTTGTCCGTTGGAAAGGGGGTATCAGCCCGAGTTCAATGACACCTCATTCGTCAAAATCCGACCACGGGTTCGGGAGTTATCGGGTTGCCGCCATCTTGTGAGGAGGGTGAGGAGGAGGAGGCATCTGAACCCCTCAAAAACCACTACTCACCGAGATGTTGAATGGGAGATCTCCAAGTTTTCTGTTTGTGTGCAGGTTTCCTGAAATGCGCAGACATAACTTTGAGATTGAATTGATGACAAATGTCTACCAATCGTGTGCCATTGCTGTTTGTATTTTGGTGTGCATAATTTTTGCCAATGATTTCTCGATAGATTTTTTCTTTGCCAAGTTGGGCATTGACATCTCCCATCAGGTTTTTCACGTCATCTTGATGAATGTTACTCGTAATTTTTTCCAGTTTTTTCCAAAAATTTTCAACATTTTCAGGATTTTTCTTGTTGTCGATGTTAGTAGGTGCATGAGCATTGGCAAGAGTGTATTTCTTGTTGGCGCTCTGGATGCGCATGGTCATAATTCGATCATTAACGAGTGTGACTTCTTTGATAGAATTAATGATGGATTTGTGGACAAGAAAAGCCATTCCGAAGATTGGTGCACCTTTCGCGACTCTCTGTAATGTTTTGCTCTTGAAAATGCGGTAATTTCCATAGTCCATAGTTTCGTTGTCAGTCATTCTAGTTTCTTGAAGAGCAAGAATGAGAATTTTTTGTCTGTCGATTTCTTGCGTGAGATTGTATAATTTTCCAGTTTGAATTAGGGTATTAATGTTTAGTGTTCCAATGAATGTTTTCTGTTTGTAGGGAAGGTGACCAGAGATCTCCGACTCTTTCTGCTGCGCTTGCCTGGACTCCCCAGAATCCGAAAGTCCAGTTGCCGATTGTGGACGGGTGGATTGGGTACCACCTGGGGTAGAGTTGTGATTGCTTGCACAGTTCATGTTTGCTTGTACTTGATTTGTTTGGCCTGGTGAGTGCCAGGACCATATAGGACCAGAGGTTGTTGAGGCCTTTGGAACATCGTGTTTCCAGCCGAGCTCACTGAGCTAACAGACGCTGACCATTAGCCGCTGGATACCAGTACAGACACTAATGGATTTAAGTTGCATCAAAGATAGTTCTTCCACCTTCTTCGTCGTTGGGAATTATTTTCCTCTTCCGCCGTTGTAGCTGTTGACCATCTTCGCATTTCCCCCAACACTGATCGGCTCGCCGACCTAGTTTCCCGCTGGGATTGGTTACCCAACCTTCCACTAGGTTGCTCGGCTTAACAGTGGCACCTCGGGTAGGTTACATGTTGGAGTTGGAGTGACAGAGGCTAATTGGATTCACTTGGTGAATCCAATGTATTGCGCATATCACTCCCATTAAAGCTGTTGGCTTACATACTTTCTGATATATTATTATTATAATTATTATTATTATTATTGCCTTTATTGGTGGCGCAGTTAGGGCTCTTGTTCCTCTCTTACACTTAACCACATTAATACAATACAATAAACATATTATGGCGACAAAATTAAACAATAATAACTGACATTGATAGTGACTTTCACACTCTCATTCACTCATCCAGTCACACTTGTTGTCGTTCAGCAATGTTCAGCAGGCTGCCCCCGCAGGTGGTCTTGAATTTAGATAGTGAGGTGGTGCCCCTGACACTGGCTGGAAGGGTATTCCACAGCCTAGACCCCACCACATGAAAAGAGTTGTTGGATATAAAGGAGCGATGAATAGGAATGGAGAGGGAAGAACCAGGGCGTGTATTATTGCCATGGAAAAAACACAAGTACTTGAATTTATTTGATAAGTATAGTGGTCTATCGTCAGACAATAATCGGAAAATCTGGACAAGTACGTGATATGATCGACGTAGTTCAGGTTTCAGCCAGGAAAGAGCCAGGTTAAAAATAGAGACAGCATTTATTAACAGTTGGTAGTTCTGGTTGCTCTTAAGAATGCGCATAGTCCTATCTGTTATGGTACACGTAGCACATACGAAATTTGGTTGAAATCCAGTTGATAGTATAGAAGTTACATGTATTTAAAAATTGGTCCTTTCAGCAGGCTTAGAATTATGTTGGTAGCGCTGACGTACATAAGTTACTCCATATTAATCTAGAATGTCAGGTACTATACGTGTGTATAGTTTAAAGCTGTCGGCTTGCATACTTTCTGATATATTGGTATTTGGATAAGAAAATAGACAGAGAGCATTTATTAACAGCTGGCAACCCTGGCGGCTTTGAAGAATACGCTCAGTCATAGCAATTTACGTACACATAGTACATACGAAATTTGGTTGAAATCCAATTGATAGTGTAGAAGTTATTTGCATTTAAAAATTGGACCTATCAGCAGGCTTAGAATCATTTTGGCAACATTGTCATGCATGGCCTCCTAGAAATTAAACTGAAATATTATTATCTATATGTGTGCCAATTTTGGAATAGCTCCCATCCATGCTTTCCAAGATATCCAACATGGAGCTCAAATTTCAATTGCTGCAGTTGGTAGCACTGACATAATTTTCAAATATGGGCTTGAGATAATCAGGTATAGTGCTTTACTCATACCAAATTTGGATTCGATTACTGCAGCCGTTTAGGAGTTCATAGAGGGGGGGGCACACAGACAGACAGACAGACAGACCGACAGGTAGAAGGACAGACAGACAGACAGACATTTGCCCGGATCGATCTTATAAGTCAACTTTTCCCTCATTTTTGCAAAATGTGGAAAGTAGGCTAAAAATATGCACTATGAAATAATTTCGGCAATTAGCGATCTCAACTAATAAACAGTTCTAAATAGTAGTAAATGTTATTCTATAGAACTTCAAGCGGTGGTACCATCAATAATTATTGTATTATGTTAATGTTTATGTTAATAACTGATATGCAATTTTAATAGCCTTTTTTATGAAGCATTTTACATTATTTACGTAGCGAATGCTGATTTTTTTTTCATTAACTTGCCAAAATGACTGAAAGATACAAGGTATTAAAATAATGTCAGTATTACTCTGTGATGGGCTCTCAGAGTCCGAATTGAATTATACGACTTTAAGAACATAAAGTAACAAAAAAAGTGCTTTAAAACAATAGGAAATTAGAATATTCGCCCTCCTCAAGCAGAGATAGGCAAAGGAGAAGAATGTGATGCATTGTGCCAAAATAAGCAAAATATGCGTAAATGTGCAATAATATATGATTTTGCATGAACTTCCGGGCTTTAATTATTATTATTATTCATTCATTCAATTTCGCTAATCGGCCAACTAGGGATCACGATAAGCCTCATTTTATATTCTGGCATTTGTTCATTTATCGCGTGATCCACATTGTCTTCATGAGCTCACTCAGTTTAGCACGACGTTCCTCTGTTCATTTTGCATCAGTTGACCGATTTTCGTCCCGAAAGTCCCAAACGTCTTGGTGGCTGCTCTATAAAGATTTCGGTCATGTGTATATTCTGCTCGTATGCCCATTTCTTAGAGATCTTCCTGGACGTTAACGTTATTAGTAATATTATTATTATTATTATTATTATTATTATTATTATTATTATTATTATTGTTATTATATTCTAATTAATGGTACTCGGGTACCTGGTAGAGCATGAAGGTGGTGATTACAGTCTCAAAAAAGTTGAGAAAGTCTGTCGTAGAACAACCAAGAAGGATGTCTACACATCTGATTGATTGATTATTGTTTTAAGGGGCAGAACACCGTTATCATTTAGGCGGCTTCGGTGGCCTAGTCGGTAGCATGCTGAGCTCCTATGCCCAAGATAGCGGGTTCAAACCCGGCCGAAGCCGTCGGATTTTCTAAGAGCGTTGAAAATCCCTCAGTATGCCTTCCTTCGGAGGGGAAGTAAAGCCGGCGGTCGCATGTCATAGATTTATGGCATGTTAAAAAACCTTGCACTAATTTCACCTGTGTGATGCTAAATTGTATAGGTTAAGAATGTAAACAACGCTCTTAGGTTCCTACGTTCGTTGCCAAGAGCCGACTGCGGTGGCGTCTAGTATCTAAGTTCTGAACTAGGCCTAGTAGTCGTTGACGGTGGCGTTTGGTGGAAAAAGTAGGAACTATTTGAAAAATTCAAAGTTGCAGTCCTTACTTGAAATACAGATACACACTAATACAGCCATCACAATTAACACCGGTTATCAGACAGATTCTACACACACCCGATGTACACGGGGCTACATGACTGCGTTGTCGCAGCCCCTAAACTGAGGAATCAACCAACCGATATCATCTGCCTCTCCTACACAACTCATCTACGTATTCCCCAGAAATATATCTTTTCTAACTTAATGCGATAAATGAACCAAAACTCAAAGAACCATAGAAAGCTCCTTCCATTACACGACTTATCGCCCTTTATCCCTTAGTCTTGTTCATTTCACCCCTAGTATTAATGTTACTAGTTTGACTACAGGTATGAGAATATGTGGGTAGAATATATCTCTGCAACAACACTATTTCTAGACATCTAATTAGTAAGTTCTGAGCACCACACCACAACCACATTCCGCAGCAAAACTCGGATATATTTGAGTTAGAAGATACAACAAACTTGCAGCAAATTAGTGAGGAATAAGCCGGGGGGCTGTCTTGTCTTGTTAGGAGACTTTGCATTGAAAAGAGAACTCCAGCGAGACTTTCAACTCTAGACAGGAAGATCAAACGTCAAGCTTTCAAGAAACTAAGTCTTGAATTCCATTCTACTGGTGTCAGATACTGTGTATTGTGATTCAGCCAACACAAAACACTGCATCAGTTAAGATGCAGTGTTTCCAACCTTAGCGACAAGTCCCTAGATCCAGTTATGTTCATAGTGGGTGTCATTTAACTTTAAGTTACCGACAGCGGAGGCCACACTCACTAAAGCGCAGCGTTAGATCATAGGGCCAAGCTCTCTGCTGACTCGGTAGACGCGTGGGTTCGAGCCCCACCGTTGGCCGTCCTTGAAATGGTTTTCCGTGGTTTCCCCATTTTCAACACCAAGCAAATGCTGGGACGGTACCTTCTGACAGGCCACGGCCGCTTCCTTCCCTATCATTGCCCCCTTTCATCCATTCATCTCATCTGTCATTCCGACGCGCAAGTCGCCCACGGGCGTCGACTCGAAAGACCTGCACTGGGCCTCTCAGGAGGCCACACGAAAAAAAAGCACTCTTTGAAGAACATTTGTCGGCCAAAATTATGTTGCCAACTTAAAAATTTTCTTTACTAATATTTTAAAATCTCACCGCAGTCTGTGCAAAACATTTTACAATAAATCGCAGTAGGTGAAATACACAGTATGTCCTTGAACAGGCCTAGTATTGCAGGTTATGTTACGCGTTGTTAGCTAGCGATGTGAAGAATGGCTAAGCTCAATGACCTCACATTTGACAGGTATCAGCTCATGCAGCCAACTTTCAAGGGCCATTTTCAGCTTTTTCAACTGCTATGCAAACATGTCTGATTCAAACCAACGGTAAGACATTTTTCTTTCAATTACCATGTTTGTGGTGATGGGGGTCAAATGATAAGTTTACATTGTTAGAAATCTTCTCCAAGTTGGCTGTCAAATATTTAGATGCAACAATTTTCGGTATATATGACATAGAACGATTACGAAGACACTAATACAGTCATCACAATTAACACCGGTTATCAGACAGATTCAATACACACCCAAAGTACACGGGGCTACATGATCACGTTGTCGCAGCCCCTAACCTAAGGAACGAACCAACTAACCAACCAAACGACGTTTAAGTAAATTTTAAACCAAATTTTAAGGATATCCATTTCTTTTATTAATACCTTAGTATACCTTATCTTGGCTTAACTGCGCTGAAGATGTTACCATTCATGCACCGAAATATGTACGCATAACGTGTAATAAATCTTTAACATTGTATTGACCTAGCATTTTATTTTTTTATGCTTATTTTCATTCATGAAATGAAAACACCTTTAGTCCGTGTGCGTGTGTGTGTGTGTGTGTGCGTGTGTGTGTGTGTGTGTCCCTAATAAAATCTAAACGACCGAAGCCATTTCATTGAAACCGTTAAGTGCATGCTTCTACCTCGTCCGACCTGGACCGTGTCTTTCAAATCTTAATACGTTTCACAAATCAAGCATGGCAGCCGCGCGAAATATTTCACTGGCATTATATATCTCCGCAACAGTAAAATATACCATCCTGAAATTGTACACGGTGATAAAGGGTACTACTAGAAGTTCATCTATGTCACTTTCATAAGCCTGTTAAGTACAAAACGAACGTGGTGGCCAAGCAAATTTGAAATATCTAAATAGACTTTTCTCCTGATTTAACCATCCGACTGTAGTAAACCTTAGTACGGCAAATCTATATATATAACAAGAAGTTCCGTGAAGAACTATACAGCCTACTTTTCATGCCAATGATCATTCTACAGTATATGAACCTATCTAGAATAATGACGAAATTAAGTTGGTAATATCGAAATATCTAATTAGTTCAAAATATACCTGGTATAATGTAGCCTAATAGAGCACTACAGTTGGCAGCCCTGGTGACTGAATATATTCTTAGTTCCATCTCTTAAAGTACAGAATACAAAATTTGGTTGAAGTCCAATGGACGTTACATGCAGTTAGACACTGGATCTATCAGCACGCGTAAAAGCATGTTGGCAATAATGTCATGCGTGTGCTGGTCAGAAATAATCTGAAATATTATGATATATTTTTGTGCCAATTTTGGATGAAATACATTTGTTAGTATAGATGTTACATGCATTTTAAAATTTGACATATCAGCAGGCATAGAATCATGTTGGCAGCACTGTCTTGTATTAATTACTCCAAATTAATCTAGAATGTCAGGTGCTATACGTGTGCAAAGTATAGAGCTGTTGGCTTGCATACTTTCTGATATATTGAAATTAGGGTAAAAAATATAGACAGCATTTATTAACAGTTGGCAGCCCTGATTGTTCTTAACAATACTAATAGTAATATCTGTTATGGTACACATAGCACATACGAAATTTGGTTGAAATCCAACTGATAGTATAGAAGTTACATGTATTTTAAAATTGGTACTATCAGCAGGTTTATAATCATGTTGGTAGAACTGACATATATAAGTTACTCCAAATTAATCTAAAATGTCAGAATATACGTGTGCATAGTTTAAAGCTGTTGGCTTGCATACTTTCTGATATATAGGTATTTGGATGAAAAAATAGAGAGAGCAATTATTAACAGTTGGCAGCCCTGGTGGCCTTAAGAATACGCTCAGTCATATCTGTTTATGTACAGATAATACATACAAAATTTGGTTGAAATCCAATTGATAGTGTAGAAGTTATATGCATTTAAACATTGAACCTATCAGAAGGCTTAACATTAGTTTGGCAACACTGTCATGGTTGGCCTCCTGGAAATTACTCTGAAATAGTCTTATCTACATGTGTGCCAATTTTGGAATAGCTCCCATGCATACCTTGCAAGATATCCAACATGGAGCTCAAATTTCTAGTGCGTATTTTCAGCAGTTGGTAGCACTGACATCATTTTCAAATATCGACGTGAGATATTCCGGTGCATATCTTTACTCATACTAAATTTGGTTTTGATTGCTGCAGCCGTTTAGGAGTTGATAGGGGGGGACACACACACAGCCAGCCAGCCAGACAGACAGACAGACAGAAGGACAGACAGACAGACAGACAGACAGACAGACATATATTTTCCCGGATCGATCTCATAAGTGTACTTTTTCCTCATTTTTGCAAAATGTGAAAAGTAGGCTAAAAATCAATGTAACGTGATAGTTTGTCTGTGGGTATGTCTGTATGTCTCCTATGCGTTCATGTACCATTCGTCCGATTGCGATGAAACTTGGGTGAGATGTTGAGTAAACTCCAAGGAAGGTTTCTGTCTTAGTAAATCCATTTTACAATAGGTAGCGCACGCGTAGATTCAACAAATGAGCGACGATGCGCAAAGCATTTCAACAAAGTCCCGTATGTGTTCATATACCATTCGTCCGATAGCGATGAAACTAGGGTGAGATGTTGTGTACACTTACGTGAAGGTTTCGAAATTAGTGAATACATTTCACAGTAGATAGAGCACGAGTAGATTCAACAAATGAACGACGACACGCAAAGCGTTTCAACAAAGTCCCGTATGCATTCATATACCATTCGTCCGATAGCTATGAAACTTGCGTAAAATGTTGTGTACACTGCAGGGAAATTTTCCGGCTTAGTACATCCACTTTACAATAGGCAGCGCACGAGTAGATTCAACAAATAAGCTACGACGCGCGAAGCATTTCAACAAAGTCACGTTTGCGTTCATATACCATTCGTCCGATAGCGATGAAACTAGGCTGAGATTTTGTGTGCACTCCAGGGAAGGTTTCTAGCTTAGTAAATCCCTTTAAAAATAGGTAGAGCACGAGTAGAATCAACAAATGAGCGACGACGCGCGAAGCGTTTCAACAAAGTCCCATATAATTTCATATACCATTCATCCGATAGCAATGAAACTTGGGTGAGATGTTGTGTACACTCCAGGGAAGGTTTCTGGCCTAGTACATACATTTTACAATAGGTAGCGCACCAGTAGATTCAACAAATGAGCGATGACACGCGAAGCGTTTCAACAAAGCCCCGTATAAGTCATATACCATTCGTCTGATAGTGATAAATGTTTGGTGAATTGTTGTGTACACTCTAGGAAAGGTTTCTGGCTAAGTAAATCCATTTTACAATACGAAGCGCACGTTTATGTTCAACAAATGAGTGACTACGCGCGAAGCGTTTCGACAACGTCCCGTATACGTTCACATACCATTCATCCGATTGCGATGAAACTTGGGTGAGATGTTGTGTACACTCCAGGGAAGGTTTCTGGCTGAGTACATCCATATTACAATATGTAGCGCAAGAGTAGAATCAACAAATGAGCGACGACACGCGAAGCGTTTCAACCTAGTCCCGTATGCATACATGTACCATTCGTCCGTAGCTATGAAACTTGGGTGAGATGTTGTGTACACGTCATGGAAAATTTCTGGCTTAGTAAATCCCCTAGACAATATGCAGCGCACAAGTTGATTCAACAAATGAGGGACGACGCGCGAAGCGTTTCAACAAAGTCCCGTATAAGGTCATATACCATTCTGCCGTTAGCGGTGAAACTTGGGTGAAATATGGTGGACACTCCAAGGAAGGTTTCTGGCTTAGTAAATACATTTCACAGTAGGTAGCACACGAGTAGATTCGACAAATGAACGACGACACGCGGAGCGTTTCAATACAGTCCCCTATGTCTTCATATCCCATTAGTCCGATAGCGATGAAACTTGGGTGAGATGTTGTGGACACTTACGTGACGGTTTCTAACTTAGTAAATACATTTTACAGTAGGTAGCGCACGAGTAGATTCAACAAATGAGTGACGGAGCGCGAATCGTTTAAACAAAATCAGGTATGCGTTCGTATACTATTCATCAGATTATGATGAAACATTGATCAGTTATTGTGTACCCACCAGGGAAGGGGATTAGTAAATCCATTTCACAAAAAGTAGCGCAAGAGTAGATGCAACAAATGGGTGACGACGCGCGAAGCGTTTCAACAAAATCCCCTATTGCGTTCATATAACATTCTTCGATTGCGATGAAACCTTGATGAGTTATTGTGTACACGCCAGGGAAGGGCTTCGACTTAGTAATACATTTCTCAATAGGTAACGCACGAGTAGATTCAACAAATGAGTGACAGCGCACGAATCGTTTAAACAAAAACCCCTATACGTGCATATACCATTCATCCGATTGCGATGAATCATTGATGAGTTATTGTGTACACGCCAGGGAAGGGTTTCGACTTAGTAAATCCATTTCACAATAGGTAGCGTACGAGTAGATTCGACAAGTGAGTGACAGCAATGAAACTTTTGAAAGTTGTTGTGCACGCTCCCACGAATGGTTATAAATTAGAAAATCCATTTTACGATAGCTTAGTGGCAGTTAACATGTTGTGTATCCAAAAGCACTTCTAGAAACAGAATTTCAACGCCAACACTTTCTTTGATTGGCATTGCAACGCATGCCGGGTACAGCTTGTCTTTATATATATAATTCTTCGACACGTGTGTATGTCACTGGACCGATTTTGATGAAATTTGGTATGTATATTAGGGTGGGTCCATGTATGGTTTAGATTCACAATCTGACCCGGTAGGTGGAATGAACACAATTTTAGAACCACAATTTACACACAATTTTAGAGCAACAATAAACAGTCAAAAACAGTCGTCATGGAAACCACTAGCTTTGGCCTTGGTGAAAGCTGATGTCTTTGGACGGTTTGTCTCTGCACGTTAGAGCCACCTGGTCGCACCCTGTGCAACTACCGCCATAACATACACTCCGCCCGTGGTGGAAAGTTGTGTTTTATACCAAAGGTGGCAGTGATGTCGAATTCTCCTGTTTGTTGGAGCGTTTCAAAGTAACGTATGCGTTCAAATACCGTTCATCCCATTGCGATGAAACTTGGGTGAGATGTTGAGTGTACTCCAGGGAAGGTGTTTGGCCTAGTAAATTATTTTACAATAGATAGCGCACGACAAGATTCAACAAATGAGCGACGACGCGCGAAGCGTTTCAAGAAGGTCTCGTATGCGTTCAAATACCATTCGTCCGATAGCGATGAAACTTGGGTGAGATGTTGTGTACACTCCAGGGAAGGCTTCTAGCTTAGTAAATTCATTTTACAATAGGTAGCGCACGAGTAGATTCAACAAATGAGCGACGACGCGCGAAGCGTTTCAACAAAATCCCGTATGCGTTCATATACCATTCGTCCGATCGCGATGAAACTAGGGTGAGATGTTGTGTACACTCCAGGGGGAGGCTTCTGGATTAGTAAATCCATTTCACAGGAGGTTGCGCACAAGTAGATTCAACAAATGAGCGACGACGCGCGAACGTTTAAACAAAGTCCCGTATGCGTGCATAAACCATTCATCCGATTGCAATGAATCTAGGATGAGATATTGTGTACACTTACGTGAGGGTTTCTAACTTAGTAAATCCATTTCACAGGAGGTTGCGCACGAGTACATTCAACAAATAAGCGACGACGCGCGAACGTTTAAACAAAGTCCCGTATGCGTTCATATACCATTCATCCGATTGCAATGAAACTAGGATGAGATAATGTGTACACTTACGTGAGGGTTTCTAACTTAGTAAATCCATTTCACAGGAGGTTGCGCACGAGTAGATTCAACAAATGAGCGACGACGTGCGAATCGTTTCAAAAAGGTCCCGTATGCGTTCAAATACCATTCGTCCGATCACGATGAAACTTGGGTGAGATGTTGTGTACACTCCAGGGGGAGGCTTCTGGATTAGTAAATCCATTTTAAATAGGCTAGGTAGCGCACAAGTAGATTCAACAAATGAGCGACGACGCGCGAACGTTTAAACAAAGTCCCGTATGCGTTCATATACCATTCATCCGATTGCAATGAAACTAGGATGAGATATTGTGTATACTTACGTGAAGGTTTCTAACTTACTAAATCCATTTCACAGGAGTTTGCGCACGAGTACATTCAACAAATGAGTGACGATGCGCGAAGCGTTTCAATATGGTCCCGTATGCTTTCAAATACCATTCGTCCGATTACGATGAAACTTGGGTGAGATGTTGAGTACACCCTACGGAAGGTTTCTGGCTTAATAAATCCATTTTACAATAGGTATCGCACGAGTAAATTCACAAATGAGTGACGGCACGCGAATCATTTCAACAAAGTACCGTTTGCGTCCATATACTATTTATCCGATTGCGATGAAAATTTGGTGAATTGTTTTGTACACTTCAGTAAAGGTTTCTGGCTTAGTAAATTCATTTTACAATAGATAGCGCACGAGTAGATTCAACAAATGTGCGATGGCGCGAGAATCGTTTCAACAAAGTCCTGTAGGTGTTCATATACCATTTATCCGATTGCGATGAAACTTTGGTGAATTGTTGTGTACACTCCAGGAAAGGTTTCTGGCTTAGTAAATCCATTTTTTAATAAGTAGCGCATGAGTAGATTCAACAAATGAGTGATGGCATGCGAATCGTTTAAAGAAAATAGCGTATGCGTTCATATGTCATTCATCCGATTCCGATGAAACATTGATGAGTTGTTGTGTACA
This sequence comes from Meconema thalassinum, assembly GCA_946902985.2. NCBI lineage: Eukaryota > Metazoa > Arthropoda > Insecta > Orthoptera > Tettigoniidae > Meconema > Meconema thalassinum. The sequence goes on along the minus strand of OX336396.1, from coordinate 298,162,391 downwards.
CGCCAGGGAAGGTGTTCAACTTCGTAAATCTATTTTACAATATTGGTAGCGCACGAGTAGATGTAACAAATGAGTGACGACGCGTGAAGCGTTCCAACTAAATTGCGAATGCGTTCATGTACTTTTCATCGATTGCGATGAAACTTTGATGAGTTGTTGTGTACACTTACGTGAAGCATTCTAACTTAGTAAATCCATTTCACAGTTGGTAGAGCACGAGTAGATTCAACAAATGAGTGACTGCGCACGAATCATTTAAAGAAAATCCCGTATGCGTTATATGCCATTTATCCAATTGCGATGAAACTCTGGAGAGTTGTTGTGCACGCTCTCACGAATGTTTCTAGATTAGTTAATTCATTTCATGATAGTTAGAGGCAATTAAAAGAAATTGAAAAAATATTTTGTATCCAAAAGCACTTCAAGAAACAAAGTTACAACACTTTCTTTGATTGGCAGGACAACGTCTGCCGGGTCAGCTAGTGTTCATATAAAATTTAATCTACTGACATCCAATTATACTCGATTGATTTGATAACCCCAAGATGGCGGCTATGCGAAATTACAAAATTATTTTTTTATTTGTTGTGTCCTAATCATGTGATTGAAGTGAACGTTTGAATAATGAACCCACGAAATAATTTTCATTTAATGGTACATAACTCTATGGCCTTCACATATAACAATCAAACCGCTCATCCAAAATGTTTAGACGGTTCCCAATATCTACGATTCTATTACAGCAATCAAACTGAAATTTGGATGTTGATAGAGGATATTGACATAAGTTTACCTATAGATCAATCAATAACCTGGTGAGCACAAACCCAACATGGCGGCAACGCGAAATTAAAATACCAATTTAAATGGATTGTTCTCGTGACTTTTCATCCGAGTGCTGTGAAACTTGCCACGGCATATCTTCATAATAACCTCAATATACTGACGTTTATTTTAATGGAAATTTATAAGAACTTGAAAATGGCTGCTGTGCAGTTTTATTATACTGTATCTCGTTTTCATTCCTCATGTCCTAAGAAAGACCAGTATATACACACATCAAAAAAAGTTTTGCATCACCTCGGTTCCAAGAGTTCCGGAACCTTTAAATACAAAGGGAATAGAGATCAACACAAACAACATTTCAGCTCGTTTTATTGCTCATGAGACCCACACATTGCATGTTGTACCATCATACAGCTAGACTTTCAGCATTTGTGGTCCAGATTGCAGTACACACCACTACCTCTAATACCCAGTAGCACGTCCTCTTGCATTGATGCATGCCTGTATTCGTCGTGGCATACTATCCACAAGTTCATCAAGACACTGTTGGTCCAAATTGTCCCACTCCTCAACGACAATTCGGCGTAAATCTCTCAGAGTGGTTGGTGGGTCAAGAGGTCCATAAACAGCCCTTTTCAACATATCCCAGGCATGTTCGATAGGGTTCATGTCTGGCGAACATGCTGGCCACTGTAGTCGAGCGATGTCGTTATCTTGAAGGAACGCATTCACAAGATGTGCACGATGAGGTCGAGAATTGTCGTCCATGAAGACAAATGCCTCTCCAATATTCTGCCGATATGGTTGCACTATGGGTCGGAGGATGTCATTCAGGTATCGTAAAGCCGTTTCGGAGCCTTCCATGACCACCAGTGGCGTACGTCGGCCCCACATAATGCCACCCCAAAACATCAGGGAACCACCACCTTGCTGCACTCGCTGGACAGTGTGTCTAAGACGTTCAGCCTGACCAGGGTGCCTCCAAACACGTCTCCGACGATTGTCTGGTTGAAGGCATATGCGACACTCATCGGTGAAGAGAACGTGATGCCAATTCCGTGGGGTCCATTCAGCATGTTGTTGGGCCCATCTGTACCGCGCTGCATGGTGTCGGGGTTGCAAAGCTGGACCTCGCCATGGACGTCGGGAGTGAAGTTGCGCATCATGCAGCCTATTGCGCACAGTTTGAGTTGAAACACGACGTCCTGTGGCTGACCGAAACGCATTATTCAACATGGTGGCATTGCTGTCAGGGTTCCTCCGAGCGGCAATCCGTAAGTAGCGGTCATCCACTACAGTAGTAGCCCTTGGGCGGCCTGAGCGAGGCCTGTCATCGACAGTTCCTGTATCTCTGTACCTCCTCCATGTCCGAACAACATCGCTTTGGTTCACTCTGAGACGCCTGGAAACTTCCCTTGTTGAGAGCCCTTCTTGACACAAAGTAACAATGCGGACGCGATCGAACTGCGGTATTGACCTTCTAGGCATGGTAGAACTACAGACAACATGAGCAGTGTACCTTCGTCCTGGTGGAATGACTGGAACTGATCGGCTGTCGTACCCCCTCCGTCTAATAGGCCCTGCTCATGCATGGTTGTTTACATCTTTGAGCAGTTTTAGTGACATCTATGAACAGTCAAAGGGACTGTATCTTGGATACAATATACACAGTCAACGTCTATATGCCGGAGATCTGGGAACTGAGGTGATGCAAAACTTTTTTTGATGTGTGTATATGAATGTAGGCTATTCAGTTCTTCACGGAACTACTTGTTCTCTTTATATTGATATAATAATAAATTGTGGAAATGCTGCTCCCCCACTGTCTATAACCCACCCACCATTCCCCCTTTTACATCAGGACTTATACATAGAGAAATTCCAGTTGTGTCCTCCATTGTACGCATGAACTATGGGACAAATAGGATATTACTAACCCCACGCATACGGAACTATTCATCAATAATCTTCATCTAGTCCAGGGGTATACAAACTATGGTCAGAGGGCCAACACCGGCCCCTGAGCACCACCAATCCGTTTCACCATATTTTATTTCGATTACATTGTAAAATTTACATACCGACATTGGTGGCTACGCTCGCTAAAGCGCAGCGTCGGGCCATGGGGCCAAGCTCTCTGCTGACTCGGTAGACGCGTGGGTTCGAGCCCCACCGTCGACCGTCCTTGAAATGGTTTTCTGTGGTTTCCCATTTTCAACTCTAGGCAAATGCTGGGAGGGTACCTTCTGTCAGGCCACGGCCGCTTCCTTCCACATTCTTGCCCAGTTTCATTCTCTATCATTCATTTCATCTCTCATTAACTCCTCTTATGAGGTTGGCATCAGGAAGGGCATCCGGTCGTAAAAACCATCCGCCACAAAGACTTCCATCGCATCTCATCCCCGGCCCCGCTGGAAAACGGAAATAATAAGGGGTAGACATACATACATTGTAAAATTTACAATATAAATATACCATAAAATAATTATCAGATGTTTTGATTTAACGACCAATTAAGAAACATAATAATTGACGTTCTTAATGAAACATTCTTAATTGAACATTTTCACTGTATATAATGATCTGAGATATATCCTAAAACCTTCCAGTAAATGACATAGGCTTACTTGTACATAGGTGATTCACGCAATAAATTTGGACATTAACATTATGACTAATGAGATTTGTATGGATTTATTAATCTCAAGTAAAGAGTTTTCAGGGTTAGGGAATAACCCATTTCATTCGGGTACTATCGTGTTGACCGACTGAAAAGCACCAAACCTTCGATGAAGGCAATCTGAAAATCAGTTTTATAATATTTTTCTTTAGCCTCCCGTCCCAGCTTCGCCCGGTATCTCTAACGGTTTACCCAGCGAAAACTTAAAAGGCGCACGGCCGACAGGTCCTGGACGCAATTCAGAAACGCCGAGGTGAACAGCGAAACTCCAAACACATATACTTTTCTCTGAAATCTTAACTCAACACGACTCGGCAGTTTGATGCTGGCCGAAGCAAACTTGCTCCAAAAACAGACATTTAAATTTGCACTGAATGGAGATTGTTGGAAGAAATTAAACCGTAAAAACACTTTTAGTGGGCAATGTATTAATGATAGAGATATACTCTCGTAAACTGTTTTGTAGAACTTTTATGCTGAACAATTCTTACGCTCATAGTGTATAGATATTTTTAACTACCCAGCTTCAAAGACGCACGGGCGATAGGTTTTTCTTCGACTCGATTCACTGAAATCGTTACTTCTTTGCTTCTTTTGGTCTTAAATGGATGCTATTCTACAGAAATCTTCCTCAAGAAATTCTTTAAAGAATGGTGAAAACCGCATCAAATCCATTCAGTGGTTCTCGAGGTCACCCGTTTCATCTACGGATCGGGGATAGTGATAGGTTCAGAAAGTGATAGAAGAGACATTGAGCGGTCATTGGAGAGATTGAGTCATGCCAGGTGCGATCCTGTCGGTGAGACGGCGAAACCGCAGTCCAGCCCCAGGGGGCTAATTCCTCTGTCAGACCATTTAACTCAACTCCACATAGAGGCGCTGACACCAGAGTAGTCCTACAGCTATGCTAGCTTAACTCATGTGGATGAAAAATAAGTTGCCGTACTGTAAATGTATGGTCATAATATTCCAATTATGTAAAAGGGCAATGTGGATCCATAATTATTTGTGTCCCTGACTCTTTGAATAGTCGTTAATAGTAACTGCTTCTTGTGACGTAGTGCACTGATATCGCAGAGAAGCGTTAAGGATGAACAGTAAATTTCTGAAGCCATTCTTTCAGTGTTGCCAACACAAATAGTTATTTGTTGCTCTTCAGTCGTTCAACGCGAATTTGCCCAATGACTGGGCGGGATACAATGTGTATAGTAAATTACACTCCTGGAAAATGTTACATGTATTATGGTATATTGACTTTCACGGCCGGTGAATTAAAACTCAGCAATATTTCTAGGTTAATGCCGTGTCTTGTGTGGGGATTAACCTAGGAACACCAAGCTGGCTCATCAGCGGACTCTTGGTGTCCCCGCCCGGACCACACAGGAGTAGCGAACTGTGCGCTACCTCCCTTTTTATGATGCGCACCTGCGCCTCTTCACTGCGAGAACTAAAAGCTCAAGCAGCCATAACCTCCCTATGAAGGCTTCCAAAAATATGGTCCAGACACGGACATCAAGAGCCCGCTGATGAGCCAGGTTGGTGTTCCTAATCGAAAGATTGCTGAGGTTTACATGTATTAGTTCATGATCACTGTTACACTGGGGCAATTTTAAGAGGCGTGGTGGCGCAGCAGTCTAGAAGTTTACCTCTCAGCAAGGTAGAACGAGTTCCCGGTCAATACGCGCGTATTTTTCGATGTGAAATTCCTTGTCCTGTGGTTCGGATTCCACATCAACAGTAGGTCCCATGGCTCATGATTGCGAGATTAACGGTCACGTAAAACTACAAGCCTCCTTTACAATATGAAATATAACAGATGACCTCGTATTTCCACCCCATAAAACATTAATAACTATCTTTCATGCAATCCACGTAAAAGCACTGATGCAACACTTTGATTTGCTGGATATCTGAGCATTTTCCTCTTTATGGCAGTAGCAATCAGGAGAGAAGATGTAAGCCATTTTAGCGTTCTCGCCTGCTGGACCGAAGGTTGCAGGATTGAATCTTGGCGCAGTTGGTTGGCATTATTTGAGAGTGCGAAAATGCGAAGGAGTCGTGTCAATAGATTTACTGGCACGTTAAAGATCCCATTCGGGGCCAAAAACGGCACCCCGGCGTCTCTAAAAGCCTCAGTTGTTAACAGGGACGTAAAACCATTAATATTATTATCTTTGAGGAAGCCTTTATAGGGAGGTGAAGTGCTGCTTGAGCTTCTAGCTCTCGCAATAGAGAAGCTCAGGTACGCTTCATAAGAAGGTAGCGTGCAGTTCGTTACTTCTGTGGGGGTCCGGGCTCGGGCACCAAGAGCTTGCTGATGAGCCTAGGCGAAAGCCCGCACAAGACACAGCATAAACTTAGAAGAATTGCTGAGTTTTAACATTATTATTATTGTTTAATCTTTTAGAGGCGCAGTTAGTACCACGGAGGTCCAACTCTGCTAAGAAATTTAATTCCGATCAAAGGGTTGCAAAGGGGTACACTCAGCTTCGCGAGAAAGAAGCGAGAACAGGAGTGGTCGACTCCTACATCAGCCATTCTAGAAATTGTTTCCCCAGTTCTACACCGATCGAATGCTGGGATGGTACTTAAATTAAGGTCACGGACGCGACAGCTCTGGTGGCGTAGTTGGTAGCATGATAAGCTTCTATGACAAAGGTCGCGGGTTCAAACACGGCCGAAAACGACGGATTTTTAACAGCGTTAAAAATCCCTCAGTATGCCGGTGATGTAAAGCCGGCGGTCCATGTCATAGATTTATGGCATAAAAAAGAACATTCCACTAACTACACTTGTGTGAAGCCAAAATTTGTACGTTAGAATTGATAACGCTTTATTAGTTTCAACGTTCACCGCCAGTAGCTGACTGCGATGCCATCTATTAACCAAGTCCACAAGCTAGGTGTCGTGGACTGTAGATTTGGTAGCAAAAGTAGGAACTACTTGAAATTGATCGTGTGTCGTCCTTATCAGAATAACAGATAACACACACTAATACAGTCATCACAATTAACACCGGTTATCAGACAGATTCTACACACACCCAAAGAACACGGGGCTACATGACCGCGTTGTCGCAGCCCCTAAACTGAGGAACCAACCAACCAAATCCCAGCTCCGATTACAAGTACACACACTATTACAGCCATCACAACGACACTGGTTGTCAGATATTCTCGAGACACACACACTCACCAAACCACATACCCCCCAGGGGCTCACATTGAGTGGGACATGGGTTGGCGACCAAGGGACCCCAGCTGAGTCCGGCATTGCTTCCACTTATTTGTACCGGGCTGCTCTCCGTCTTCTTTCCTATCGACCTCTCTTGGTTAACTCTTGTTCTTTTCGGACCCCGACGGTATTAGAGTATCCGAGGCCTAGGGAGTCTCTTCCTTTCCCACCTTAATTGGCCCTTGACTCATCTTTCCTGATACCCTCATTCTTCGAGGGGTCAGTCTTCTTTTTCTCTTCATGCTATCTCCTGCCTTCTGCACAAGGCCCTCAAGCAGGCAGGGTTTATGTAGCCCCACCACTTCTGGTGCACCCTGGATAGTGCTACACCCTCCAGGGCTCACGGCTGGTGAGTTTGGGAGTTGGCGACTCCGAGGGATTCCTGAGCTGGGTCCGTTTTGCCCCTCTTTTCCTCTGAACTTGGGGCGGGCCCTCTCCTCTTTCCCTTTCCTATCTGCCTTTCATGGCTCTCCTTCGTTCCAAATCCCTCAATCCTCATTCTTCGTGGGTTAAGGGCATTTCTTTTCTTCCTGTCCCCTAATTGCCTTATCCTTTATTTATTTACCATTTCTTCTTCTAGTATGTAAGTCTGTATTTAGTATAAGTTATAGTTTCTCATTCTCATCTCATCTTTCACTTTCACCCAAACCATTAGGGACCGATAACCTAGTACTGAGGTAAGGCAGGGTCTCCACCACAACTTTCTCATCCCTCCTCATACCGGCCTCTAACCTGATATCTTGCGAACCAATCATCGGATTTGGATTGTGTGGTATTAAATTACTCGGGGTGACGCTCCCTTTTGAATTTATTATTTATTTCCAAATGTTGACAAAGGCCCTAACTATACATTTTGAAAATTTTGACTTACTCACTTTTTATTTTTATTTAATATTTAATGTACCTGTATTATTTATATATTTTTATTTACCATTTATTTTTTATTTTTATTTTTATTTTTTTTAATCATCATCAAACCACATAGAGTTGAATGGCCGTGCCGTAAAGTCCCTGTATGAATCCGCAACATATGCAATGATGGCCTCGAATTTCTTGTGATTCTCTCTGCGAGCACTGCACCTGGTCCTGCTCGCCGCAGTTGTTTGATCTCCGTGGCGGCGCTATTAGAGCTTGTCTGTCCAATCTGCAGCGTCAGATGAGGAACTCAGGAAAAGGAATAGAACTTTGTAATGTAATTATATTGAGACATTCCTTTACGGGGAACAATGTTGGAACTACGTAAGTCTGCTGGAACTTTAAGTGAGAACGTCTCTTCATTCAAAGTTACCTGTCGAAATTCCATAGCGTTCAAACGCTTCTCATGATAGAATGTCTCTGAGTGGTTATAATTCTGCACAGCCCTTATTATTTATATTATTATTATTTCTTTTATATAATCGTTTCGGTATGGACCACTTTATTTCAACTGTCATTTTCCTCGTTCCTTCACATTGGCCCAATATTCGCGCATTCTTCTTCGGTGAGCTTCTTCCATTTCTTCGGTCCACTTCTTGCCGGTTTTCAATATGGGTTTTGTCTGAAAACTCTGTATTTCTACTTCATGCCTGTTTTAAGCTTATTTTTTTTCTAGGAAACTCCGGTGAGTTGTTAATTTCTTCTTAAGTGAAACAAGATCCTGCATATCGTCACATGAAATCCCAATTCCTTGTCAATCTCTGCTTACGTCAGTGAACCAAGCCCCCTTGATTTTCCTCTCTAGAACGTATGTAAAGGTCCTGTTTGTCAATCTCACAGAGCTCATTCGTGTCATGTGGCCATAAAATGAAATTATTCTCTTCCTCATCTCATCAGTTATTTTTTCCACACATGCATAAATCTCGTGGTTATGCCGTCTCCTATATTCAACATTCTTCTTTACTAGGCCCTCAATTTTGTTAAGATCTTTCCTTCTTTCTTTCTTTCTTTCTTTCTTTTACTTCCAGTTTCCCCGTAAGTAATTTCATTTGCATTGCAAGGCATTCCGCCGCATAATTATAATAATGACTGTGTGGTAGTGTCTTAGCTTGGCATTTAGGGATATTGATTTCTTGTTGTAAACACCCTTTGTTAGATGATACGCCATTTCCATTATTATGATGCGGGATTGAAAAGCTGCCTTCTCGGTGGTGTTGGACTCGATCCACTCAGCTAGATATTTGAACGATTTAGTTCGTTTAATCTGTGCCTCACCCACGTCTAGCTCTTTGGGTGATTGTTTAATGCTAGTGATAAACACTGTTTCCTCAAAGGAGATCGTAAGGCCTGCTGTTGGTGCTTGAGTCTCAAGTTGGTTGATTTGCTCTGCTGCTGTGCCAAGGGAATCAGAAAAAATCGCGAGGTCATCTGCGAAGGCTAGGGAATCAACTGTCATGTTCACGTTTCTGTAAACCAATCTGGCTCCATGTTATTTATATATATTATTATTATTATTATTATTTAAGGGAAAATTCCTCTACAAGAGAGCAATTAATCTTGATAGCATGATGTCATTTGGAGGTGTGTCTCCTCCGCTCCTCCCAAAATCTCTTCCTTCGCGCAGAATGATCCCTCTTCCTCTCATCCGTCCAACTTTTCCCAGGTTGTCGTAATGATCTTGGTTCAAACTTAACATTCGCGATTTTCGTCTGGCACTCAGTTCGGTCTTCGAAATTATCTATACTGATAACTTGTAAGTCTCTCTGTACCTCTTTAAGCCATTCTGCGCCGTATTTACTCTGTGTTATGATACCAAGTAGTTTCTTTGGCAATCTGTAGCTGTAGGTGGCCATCCTGTGGATGTGTGTGTTAAATTTGGCTCTGCGTTTCCTAATTTCGTCTGTTATCGTATTGGTGTTTTGATAGATTCTGTACTAGGTCTCTTCATGCAAATGCCGTTTCTGTTGATTGCTCCGTAGAACTTCCGGAGAATTTTTCGCTCCTGTATATCTATTCTTCTTCTTCTTGTTCCGTATAGGCCAACAACGGACCACGATATTTAACTAATTTGCTTGGAGTGGGTCATAATATTTGCCCAGTAGTCACGCATCCTCTGGCTGTGATGTTCCTTTCTCTCCTTTGTCCAGAGGGCACCTGTCTTCATCCTTGTTTTTTTCCTGGAACTTCATTTGCTTTAATTTACTCCTGAGAGACGTTCGATCTTTTGTGTCTTTTATCTTAACTGCCAGTTCCAGCATATCTTTGTGCACTTCTGTCATCCATGGTGACTTGGTTTTCCTTCTATGCTAGTATGTGAGTAGCTGGTTGGTCACCCTGGTTGGATGTATCATGGAGACGTGTCCATAAGATACTAGACTTCTCTTTCTGGCCATGTCTGTAATTCCCTCAGAGTAACTATACTGTAGAGCTCCTGGTTGGGTCGTATTATGTAGGCCTATTTACTCCCTTCCTTGATTGGTCCCAATATCTTTCTCATTACCTTCCTCTCTTGGATCTCTTTCTATTTTTTATTAATCGTTTCTGTCTTCTATGGACCACGTTATTTCAACTGCCTTTTCTCTCGTTCTTTCACATTGGCCCAGTGTTCGCGCATTCTTCTTCGGTGAGCTTCCTTCCGTTCTTCGGTCCACTTCTTGCCGGTTTTCAAAATAGGTTTGGGTTGAAAACTCGGTATTTCCCCAAGTTTCTTCTTCAAAGAGTCACGTTCCAAGATGTCCTCATGTGATATCCCCAGTTCCTGTAGGTCTTTTTCCACCTCTGTAAACCAGATCCCTTTGGTTTTCTTTCCCACTAAGTAGGCACAGATTCTGTTGGACAATCTTCCGGAGTTCAGTCGTGTTAAATGGCCATAAAAGGAGAGTCTTCTTTTGTGAATGGTGTCCGTTATTTTCTTCACATGTAGATATAGTTCATAGTTTTCTCGTCTTCTATAGTCTCTTCGTTCCTTGACCGGGCCCAAGATCTTCTTCTCTTTGGCTTCGAGTTGTTCTGCCAGGCCTTTCTTATTCATCGCCAGGCATTCTGATGCATATAACGCCTCCGGGCGAATAATGGTAACGTAGTGCATCAGTTTGGCCTTGAAGGACATTGATCGTGTTTTACAAATATCTTTGGTTAAATGGTAAGCCATTTCCATTTTGTTAATCCGCGAGAAGAAAGCTTCCTTTTCACGAGTGTTGGGCTCAATCCATTCACCCAGGTATTTGAATTTCTCTACCTGTGTTATTTGTCCTCCATTCACCATAAGTTCTCTGGGTTATGACTTGATGTTCGTCATAAACAGCGTTTTCTCAAACGAAATCTGAAGACTTGCCTTTGCTGCTTGCACCTGTAATTGATTGATTTGTTGTGTGGCCGTGTCGTTATTATTATTGTTATTGGTGTGGATCATTGAGGTCACCTTCCCTTGTATTGCGAGAGAAATAGAGACGGATGTAAGGTAAATGGCGATGAATGAGAGAAGTGGCGAGCTAAAAGAGAAACAAACGCTGGCAATAAGTATCACATTAACCATTAAAGATAAGTTCTGCAGCGCACACAATTAATACTTTACAACGTCTCCAGTTGTATTTGGAGCTCGCTTGTTTCCGGTTTTAAAATTACTTTTAACTCCTGGCTTTGAAGATAACAAGTTATGAGGCTATAATTACTGCTGCATGGCCCCAAGTATGTTCTAGCACGCCATAAATATAGCACCCCTGCAATTGGGCGAGTGGGAAATGCTTCTTTATTATAGGAGCAAATGTAGCTGAGTGATGGTCGTTCCTCGTGATGATGATAGTTGCTGCTTTAGGGGAGGAACAGCGAGGTCAACTACCCATGTGATATAGTTCAATGCACACCTATCAAACAACAAGTAGTTCCGTAAAGATCTATACATCCTATTTCCATATATCCTACAGGGTCATTATGTGTGTGCGCTCCAGTAAACATGGCAAGCTAAGCCGGCTGTGACTAGCGCAGATCGTGGCTGCGCGCACCCGGTTCAGCCGGCGGTCAGCGCCCACTATCACACTTTAACCAAACATGTTCAATAATGAGTACTTACAGTGCTCATAGTCCTCCCTCTCTTGTAACACACACCTCACATCTGTTGATGAAAGTGTCTCTTTTATTATTTACGGAGCCTGATTCCTTGAATCGTTTAGCGAGCCTCCTAATTGTACTGGAATTAGGCACGGGTCTTCCTGGAAACTTGATTCAAAATTTTCGTCTTGTTTCAGAAAAAAGATTTTCTGCTTTTCATATACGAATTATGGATATAGGCTGCACACGTTCGCGCAATGTGAATTGGTGTCTAGGCATGACCAACAATCACAGTAATCACAATACTCACTAAACGTGCAACACTAACGTCTAAGCTTTGCAGATACACGTCCATATGATTGACAAAACCCGAGTGAACTAACGATATGAGTCAGTGGAGCACTCCAACCTCCGGCTGGAACGGCTGCGCGCGCCCGCGATCTGCGCTAGTCACAGCCGGCTTAGCTTGACGTGTTTACTGGCGCGCTCGCCCTGTACTTAAGTTAATTGCCTCTATCAACATACAACATTTCAGTTTGATTGCTGTAATAGATTAATAGATATTGAGTACCGTCTAAATATTTCGGATGGTCGCCATGTTGGACTTTTATATATGTCGGCCATAGAGTTATGTACTATTAGATGATGATTTTTGCGTAGGTTCATTATTCAAACATTCACTTCGGTCACATGATAAATACACAAGAAATAAAAACTTAATTTTAAAATTGCGCACTGCCGCCATCTTGAGGTTATGTGAACAATTGAACTAAATTAGATACCAGTGCATTACAATGTGTATAAACATTTATTGTACGATATGTCACTGCGCTAACATGGTTGTATCGCGAGAAAGGTCTATTAAAAATGTTTCACCTCCGCTTGGCCGCCATGTTCGTTTTGTATTTTATTGGATTTGGAAGCCTCATTAGCCACTGATTCTCCCCGAATGCCAGTACCTGTCACCGTAACTGAGAGTGAATATCTTAAGCTGGTACCTTCATTGGTCGAGATCATAGTGATAGCTTGAGCCACTATCTCATTTCCCGCAAGGGTTTGGTAGCCGCAGGAAAGTGATAATAGTGACAACATTGCCAACCCAACTTCGATCCATCCATGTAGAGAATGTCCGTGTCGGGAAAGTTGTGAACTATGCTATTGGACATTTTTCGATAAACGAAGGCATCCATGGTCACCTTAGGATCTCGGAGTAAATCTAGGTGAGTTTCGGACGCGGTACTTGCCGCAGACAAGCCTTGCTACTGTAGGTGGCTAACTGGCAAACCACTGAGGTAAGAATCAAACCCGCCTCTTCTCAGTTGTGTTTCACGCGATTGAGTGAACACTGTTACAGCCTGGAATGCTAGTCATTGCGCCAAGCCTCTTAGCAACAAGATGAGATCTCACGGGGCACTGTTTCAACTCTGTGAAGACAGGCTTGCCAACACTCCGGTACAAGTGCTTTCAGCAGGTAGAGTGCCTCAACTCCCAGGTGACCACATCTTAAGTAGCGTGGAGCAGGGGCGTAACCGGGATCCAGAAAAGTGGGATGCTACCTAAGTTGCAGCTGTTGCTTTGTTTAGACTTAGAGGATAAGGATGTTTCGGTCATGAGCCCTGTGAGGAAACTGTGATACTAAACCGCTCCCCAGTTCTGATCGGTCTCGCAGATTAGAATGAAGAACGGTTTAGGTATGACACCGAGAGTGATTAGCCCTGTCATCGACATTCTTGTTTGGCCAGCACGGTCTGGTCTTAAGGTACAGCACAAGTTACAGGGAAACCGTTCGTTCCGCTGACTTAATAAGCTCATATTGAACTCAAGTACATATCTAGGAGTGACATTGCAGACTACAGGGACAGTCTTTACAACCCACGTCAAGGAGAGAGTACACGCTGCATTAAGAGTCATGAACGACATAACGCAGCTTCGGGAGATATCACTAAAGACAGCTATGAAATTATCCCAGTCAAAGATTGTGCCGGTGGCGACATACGGACTAAAGAACATTTGTGAGTTGTTGTACACACTAAATTATACATTTCACAATATGTGGTGCGCGAGTCGCTACAACAAATAAGTGTTGGCAAGTTAATCGATTCAACAAATGGAATTTGGTGAGTTGCGCGCACGCACACGGAGGATTCTGTATTAGTTAATCTATTTCACAATAGGTGGCTCACGAATCGCTTCAACAAATTAGTGTTGCCGCGTGAATTATTTCAACAAAGTCCCGTATGCGTTCATACGACATTCTATCGATTCTTATGAAACTTTGGTGAGTTGTATGTGCAGTCCTGCGAATATTTATGAATTAATATATCCGTTTTACAATAGGTGGCGCGAGAGTCTTTTCAACAAATGAGTTTTATCACGCCAGTCGCTTCAACAAATCAACTTTGGTCAGCTGTAGTGCAAGCACTATACACACCAGTACGGTTTCCACAATAACGCAAGTTAACAGACACACTATCTCTCACTCTCTCTGTCTCTCTTTATATGTATATATACCCAAGTACATGGGGCTGAAATGAGAAAGATTTCCAAGTCCCTAAATAAAACAACAACGTAAGACATTTAATTGATTCGTTTAGAGTCTTTGCGACATCATCATCAAGTAGTACTTTGGTGAGTGCGGAATCTGTCTGATAACCTGTGTTACCGTGTTGGTTGTACTAAAGTGTGTACTCGAAATGTAAGTAACATTTGGGAAGGAAGCAGCCACGGCCTTAAGTAAGGAACCATCCCACCATTTGCCTGGAGTAGAAGTGGGAAACCACGGAAACAACATCCAAGTTGGTTGACGTAGGAATCAAATCCAACTCTTCTCAGTTTTGCTCCCACGAAGCTGAGTGTATCCTGTTCCAGCCCTCAGACCAGAATTACATGTCTTGGCAGAGCTGGGAATCAAACCCGGGCCTCCGTCGAGACAGCCAAGAATGATAGCCACTTCTTAAACCTTTAGAGGGCAAAACTGTTTTTTTATATTTATGTGCTTTTACAGTTTAATTTATTTTAATTATTACTGTTATCACCGGTATTAATTTTATTTTCTGTTTCTCTAGATTTAATGTTGTTTGAGTCTTCAGTCTTTTGACTGGTTTGATGCAGCTCTCCATGCTTCCCTGTCCTGAGCTAATCGTTTCATCTCTACATAGCTACCACACCCTACATCCGAGGCAATCTGTTTAATATATTCTAACCTTGGTCTACCCCTACAGTTCTTGTCCTCGACCCTTCCTTCCATAACTAAGCTTGCTATTCCTGGGTGTCTTAGTATGTGTCCTACTAACCTGTCTCTTCTCTTCATTAGCAGTCGTCAGAAACATCTCTCCTCTCCCACTCGTCTTAATACCTCTTCGTTTGTCACCATATCTACCCATCTGATCTTCATCATTCTCCTGTAACACCACATTTCAAATGCTTCAATTCTGCTCCTTTCTGCTGCACCAGTAGTCCAAGTTTCACTTCCATAGAGCACCATGCTCCAGACAAAGGCTTTCAAAAATGACTTCCTAATACCTAAATCTATATTTGATGTCAACAGATTCCTTTTTTGTAGAAATGCTTTCCTTGCCTGAGCCAACCTACTTTTTATATCCTCTTGGCTTCGTCCATCACTGGTTATTTTGCTTCCTAAGTAACAGAAGTCTCCTACTTCCTTCAGCTTTTCACCTGCCAATTTGATATCCATAGAGGTTTCTGATTTATTTCGGAGGCATTCTAGTATTTTTGTTTTACAATTATTAATTTTCATCATGCATTCTTTCCGTTAAGACGGAGTCCATACCATTCAAAAACTCATTCAAATCCTCAGGCTTGTCGGCCAAGATGACGATGTCATCAGAAAATCTCAGAGTTGAAATTATTTCTCCTTGAATCTTCACTCCCACTTTAAATTTTTCTCTAATTTCCTTCATTGCTTGTTCAATGTAAAGATTGAAAAGTATGGGTGATAAGTAGCAGCCTTGCCTAACACCTTTCTGAATATCAGCCTCTCTCTCATGTCCTTCAGCTCGAATGACTGCTTTCTGGTTTCTGTATAGATTGTAGATCACCCTCCTATCCCTGTACTTGATTCCAATAGATTTCAAAATGTCAAACAATTTAGTCCAATCAACTTTATCAAAAGCCTTTTCTAAGTCTACAAATGCCATGAGCGTTCTCTTATCTTTCCTTATTCTACCTTCCAAAATCAGCCTAAGACTTAGTACAGCTTCCCTTGTTCCTACATTTCTCCTGAAACCAAACTGGTCTTCACCCAACTCCCTTTCTATCTTTCAATCCTCTTGTAAATTATTCTAGACATGATCTTTGAAGCATGAGTAATCAAGCTGATTGTACGGTAATCTTCACATCTGTCAGCTTCCACTTTCTTTGGTATAGGAATGATTACATTCTTCTTGAAATCAGGGGGTACCTCACCTGTCTCATAAATCCTACACACCAAGTGAAATAGCCTGATCAGACCTTCATCTCCTATGCAGCGTAGCAACTCAATCGGTATATCATCAATGCCTGGTGCTTTGTTCCTGCTTAAGTCTTCCAAAGCTCTATCAAACTCTGATCTCAATATTAAATCTCCTTTCGCATCCTCATCAATTTCCTCCTCCCTTTCCATTGCATGATTCTCAATCTCCTTTCCCTTATACAAACTCTCTATGTAAGCTTTCCATCTCTCAACCTTTTCTTCCCTATCTGTTAGAGGCTTTCCATTTGTGTCCTTAATATTACAGCACTTAGTCTTCTTTTCCCCAAATGCATTCTTAATCCTTCGATAAGCTGTGTCTACTTTTCCTAATTTCAGACAATTTTCTATACCTGCACATTTCTATTTCAACCATTCTTCTTTCGCTTCCTTGCACTTCTTGTTGACCTCATTTCTCAGACGTCTGTATTCTGCTTTCCCCTTTTCATCTCTTACATTCTTGTGTTTCCGCCTTTCATCCATCAATTCTAGTATATCCTGAGTGATCCACGGTTTTCTTCCTATTCTTTCCTTCCTACCAATGTTTTCTTCTGTGGATTTTGTTATTTCATTCTTCAAAAGTGCCCATTCGTCTGCAATTGAAGTTTGTTTAGGGTTTTTCATTAGTCCTTCCTTTATACTCTTCTTGAATCTTTCGTTTACATCCTTTACATTCAGTCTGTCTATTGCCAACGTTTTTGGCTTTTGACTTTTCTTCAGTTTCTTCAACTTTAATCTGTATTTCATTACAACCAGATTGTGGTCCGAGTTTATGTCAGCACCAGGATATGTTTTACAATCCAAAATCTGGTTTCGAGACCTCTGCTTGACCATACCGAAGTCGATTTGGTAACGCCCTGTATCTCCTGGTCTCATCCATGTGTATATTCTTCTATTGTGGTTATTGAATAAGGTGTTAGCTATGACCAACTCATGCTCGGTGCAGAATTCCATCAGCCTGCTTCCTCGATCATTCCTTTCACCTAATCCGAAATCTCCTACTATCTTCCCTTCTCTCCCTTTTCCTACCACAGCATTCCAATCTCCCATTACTATAACATTTTCATCACCCTTGATATACCTCAGAATTTCGTCTATTTCTTCGTAGACCTTTTCAACATCCTCATCATCAGCTTGACTGGTAGGCATATAGACTTGTACCACTGTGGTGCACGTAGGTTTAGTATTGATTTTTGCTACAATAATCCGTTCACTATATTGCTCATAATATTCCACCCGCTGTCGAAGTTTCCTACTCAATATGAGACCAACCCCTGCTTGGCTATTGTTTGATTTAGTGCCAATGACCCTATAGTCTCCTGACCAAAAGTCCTGTTCTTCCTGCCAGCGCATTTCACTAATCCCAACCAAATCCAACCTTAACCTATCCATTTCCCTTTCTAAGTTTTCTAACCTTCCACTTCCTAGCAGACTTCTAACATTCCACGCTCCGACCAGTAGAATGTCAGATTTCCTCTTTGTCACTTCTGTGATGTTAACCCCCTCTCGAGTAGTCCCCACCCGGAGATCCGAACGGGGGACTAGTTCACCTCCGGATTGAAATTTTACAAGGGAGGAGGCAATCATCACATGTAATTATGCATAGAGAGGTGCATATCCTCGGGAATAGCATTACGGCTATAGTTTCCCGTTGCTTTCAGCCGTGCAGCAGGACGCAGTGTAGCCATTATTTGGCTTATATTATCAATATCGTAACCGTCTATAAGACTAGTAAAGAATTGATTTATTCTGAAAGGCTGCTACTCCCTTTCAGAATAAGTAAAGAGCAATTCTACTAATAACCTTCTACTAACAATTAAATACCAAAATTCTACTAACGTAGAAAAAAAACTTAATTTCCACCAACAACAAATACTACCACTAAAACAGTGTCACCAGGCACACTCACATGCACCCTCACACATCACAGTCTACTGAAACAACGAACTATAACTAATAAACAATACAACTGCTACCAGCAAACTCTCACACCACAGTCTAATAGAACAATGACCTACGTCTAATATACAAACTAACTACATACTTACAACTAAAACTAACTACATACTTACTGTACTGTAATTTGAATTGACAATATTTACAAAATGCAATTTCGATAGAAAATACTTACAAAAAGTAATTTAGATTCAAAATAGTCACAGAATGCAATTGAGAATAAAAATACTTACAAAATACCCACCCTACACAATGTAATTTAGATTGAGAATACTTGCATAATGCGGTATAGGTTGAAAACACTTATAAAATGCAATTGAAATGCAATACTATGAATTAAGACATATCAACTATAAAATACGACTTAAAACTATGTAATATGACCTAATAACTATGAAATATGCCCTAAAACTGTGATATATGCCCTAAAACTCTGAAATATGACCTAAAAATGTGAATAATGACCTAAAACCTATGAAGTATGCCCTAAAACTATGTAATATGACCTAAAAACTATGAAAACTAGTTTTAATATATATATATATATATATATTTAATTCATGTTCTTATAGATTTAATTTTGATATTATCATTTTATATAATTAATTAATTAATTTTGAATTGATTTTGGAATTATTTTCATATTTTTATAGCTATGTTTATTATTTTAATTTTTGTATTTATTTTATTATTGTAATTTATTTTTTAATTTTTAATTTCTATATTTATATTTTATTTGTACATATTAATTGTTAATGTTTTTCGTTTTTTAAAATTTTATCCAGCACATTACGTCAAGTAGATACGTAAGCTCTATAATATTTTAAATGTAAAAATACTAGCACTTCTTCAAGAAAATTCTCCGAAATTTGGATAAAAGATCCAACTATCAGCATATTTTAAAGCATAAACTGTCCTTATGACAGGTGGTTAATATAGAGACCACTATCCGATAAAGGGTTAAATAGGAAAGGATCAAAATATAAATTTGGAATAATTGTAGTTCCTTCTAAAACAGGTTTACTGATTTATACTACAATCGTTGACTGTGTACCTTGTCTTCTCACTTTTCTCATCAGTTGTGAGTCCCTAAGTTTGGAGTATGGTCTGAACTCTCTGTAAAACAAGAAAAGAACGCTCCGTTTTCTCTCCAACAGGAGTTCACTTCGCTCGTGAGGACATCAAGGATAGAGATTTCCCCTTTTATGGTCACCTTAAGACGAAGCTTTCAAGAGGTACTTTCACCCAGGCACTACATAACGACACGACTTCCGGCAGTTGCGAGGATCTCACTCACATTGACCTGCAGACTAGAGGCCGGCCTTGCTGATTTCAACACTACTTTGTTGCGTTCACCAAACTGACAACAGCAAATAGATAATAGTTATATAAATAGATTATGGGGGAGGGAAGCGGGACAATGGGGTCACCTCCTCCTGCATCAAACATTCCTCAAGAAAATTCTTTGAGTAGGCTGTCTAGATACACATCATCCACGCTGACTTATGAGCTTACTAGCGAACCTTTTCTAATAGAAAAGCTCCGGATGAAGATGTTACTACTTATTAGGAATTAATGGCCGAACTTAAAGCAAAGCTTGAGGAAGTTTGGATGGATTTTTTCGGAACTGAAGCGATGCTGAACCCAGAATGGAAAGGACCAGATTATGAACTGCGCCACACCTGGACACGCTAGGCAGTGCAGGGATTCCACTTCAGAGTGTGCGTGAGACCAACTTACCACACTCCAGATGTAGAGTGTGTTTGTAAGATGTGTGGGAAGCATTCTGCAAGATATCATGCACTATGTTGTGAACGACTGTTATCACTAAAGATTTTGGTTAGTGACCAATAACTGTAGATCAAGGTTGTGGATAGTCAATTTTATGTTTTATCCTTGCACATTGTGCGCGGTCAAATTAATATTAAATGTTCCTCTCTCCTCAAAAGCAATGGTCGAAGTGATTGATGGTGGTAGTGATTGTTTTCTAGAGATGGAACAGTGAGGTTATCAGCCCCTCTTGAATACAAACAGGCCAAATCGAAGACTTTCGACCGTCCGAAAAATGCGAGTATCAGGAAAAGAAAAGTCAATGGCAAAGAACGATAAAACGATACTGTCAGCATGACGAATAGAAATAAACAGTGTCATCACTCCGCTACATAAGCATTGTAGTTCATGGTCCAGCCAGTGTGTGGCGCGGAAGTCGCGCCGAACCATAAGCACGTGTGACAGTAACCCACGAGGTTAGTACTGTAATATCCTGTGCGCGACAAGTCATATTATGCGAGGGAATTTGTTTCTTTGTAATAGTTTACGAATGTCTGTGCAGTGCTTTGTGTGTGCAAACAACTAAGTTTTCTGTTGTTTCGGGAAAATGCCGTAATGTTTTGTTCGTGGAAGTAAATCGGGTTACGAAGAAAATCTGATGGTAGACATTTTTTCACACCGCCAAAAGAAACAAATCTGTTTGCGAAATAGGCGAGAGTTATTCCGTGGAAAGATAAGCAATTGTCGATCAAAAATAGAGTCTGTGACGAGCGTTTTTCGGGAGATTAAATTATTATAAAGGCGGACTGTTACGTAGTGAACTATGAGAACGTGGAAATTCCTCGCGTGAAGTGGAAATTAAACCCAGGATCAGTACCTCACATTTTTCAAAATTTACCGAAATATCTATCCACTGATGTAAAATCACGAAAGGCGCCCAGTAGGATACGGAATGAAGGCAGCCTTCCATGGTTATTGTTCTATTTCGTGCCATCCTTACCTAAAACGAAAAAAAAAATCCGTCTTAATAATAATAGGCCTAAAATAATAAAAGTTGTTGATTCTTTAGGGACTTAACGACATCGTGGTCACGTAGCCCCGTGTGTTTGGGTTTGTTTAGCATTCGTCTGATAACCTGTGTGATTATAATGTCTGTAGTAGTGTGTGTATTTGGAATTGAGGTCGGATTTGGGTAGGAAGCGGCCGTGTTCTTCAGTTAGTTACCATCCCGGCATTTGCCTGGAGGAGAAGTGGGAAACCACTGAAATCCACTTCCAGGATAGCTGAGGTAGGAATTGAACGCGCCTCTTAGCATTTTTGCCTCACGAGGCTGAGTGAACACCGTTCCAGCCCTCAGACCAGTATTAAATGTATTGGCAGAGCTGGGAATCGAACCCGGACTTCCGTGGTGATAGCCAAGTGGCCAAGAATGAGTCGGACATATAATAATGGCCAACCTGCCAATAAAATAAACGGTCATCCAATTCTTCGTTTCCGTTACCGTCCTCCTCGGATCTTGTTTCAACTTTGTCTTCAGTATCCGAGTCACAAATTCCTTTTAAATTACTGAATCAAGAACTAGCTACAGTATTCGTTATCTTTGAGCAGAAGGTGACACGCTTCATCTGCATCCTTAGGTTTTCGTAAGGCGCAGTCTCCTTACTGATATTAACTAAGGTCACATACTAAGCCAAACAATCGGTATAACAGCACAACTGCCACTCACTGACAGAATGTAACATCATCGGGAGCGCTGGTACTATCAATCTCACGCTGAAAAAATATTACACGTGTTGAAGTTATTTTTAGACACGGTATTTCACAACTCCAGAGAAATGCTTACTAAGGTTTGGTGTAAGATGCCACGAGACGATAAGATCATAACTTGAACTGTTGGCTTGATATTAAAACTAATATAACGAACCATGGAGCTGTCAGACCAATGCGCGACTAACGGAGGATTTTAAACGATAGTTCTACATGGGGACAGAGAATATTAATACTAACTTTTTTACAGTATTATTCATAAGTCTAAACACACAATTTGTTGTAATCAGCGTAACCGCAGCCTTCGTAAAGAGGTTTACGTAGCCCAGCGCGTATCCCACTATTGAACAGCTAACTGTGTAGGGTTGGGGATCAGCGCCGCTAGCGCTAGCCGAGCGGGGCGCGGTTGAACTTGGTGAGTGATAACACTATTTGTTTCTATTCGTCATGCTGTCAGTCTGAGAGACTAGACTTTATATCATTTCAAATGACGCATGCTACAAATGCTACACATGTTAGAAAGGCACAGGAGGGCTTCTCGCTTCGCTCGAAGCACCAGGACTCTTTCAACAGACTCCATTACCCATTAACTTAGACTTCCCGCGCGGGCACCTCGTTAAGGGTCACCCTGTATTTTGCTCTGACATCCTGCACACCTCTTTAGGAGGCACCCTGTATTCTTATCTGTCATCTTGTATATCTCTTTAGAAGTCACCCTGTATTCTTGTGTGAAATCTTGTACACCTCTTTAGGAGTCACCCTGTATTCTTGTGTGACATCTTGTACACCTCTTTAGGAGGCACCCTGTATTCTTGTC
This sequence comes from Meconema thalassinum, assembly GCA_946902985.2. Taxonomy (NCBI): domain Eukaryota; kingdom Metazoa; phylum Arthropoda; class Insecta; order Orthoptera; family Tettigoniidae; genus Meconema; species Meconema thalassinum. The sequence goes on along the minus strand of OX336396.1, from coordinate 298,139,951 downwards.
TGACATCTTGTGCACCTCTTTAGGAGTCACCTTGTATTCTTCTCTGCCATCTTGTACACCTCTTTAAGAGTCACCTTGTATTCCTATCTGGTATCTTGTATATCTCTTTAGGAGTCACCCTGTATTCTTATCTGGCATCTTGTACACCTCTTTAGGAGTCACCCTGTATTCCTATCTGACGTCTAGTATATCTCTTTAGGAGTCACCCTGTATTCTTGTGTGACATGTTGTACACCTCTTTAGGAGTCACCCTGTATTCCTGTCTGACATCGTGTATACCTCTTTAGGAGTCACCCTGTATTCTTATCTGACGTCTTATATATCTCTTTAGGAGTTACCCTGTATTCTTGTCTGACATCTTGTACACCTCGATAAGGGTCACCCTGTATTCTTATCTGAAATCGTGTACATCTCTTTAGGAGTCACCCTGTATTCCTGTCTGACATCTTGGACACTTGTTTAGGAGTCACGCTGTATACCTGTCTGACGTCAGCCACTCGCCGTCTCCGTATCGCATAACGGCAGACCCCTTGAGTAAACTCAGACTCGGTGCATATGCACTGAACAACATGATGACGTCATACACGCCGTAATCGTAACGCATAACGTTAGACCAAAGCATAACGACGAAGTCGACAAGATCATTTGTAACGATAAAAAAATAAAGTAGGAGTTGACCAAGAGAGCACGACAGCACAGGAGGTAGGATGATGAACTCAGCGGAGGCCCCAGGGTCGCTAAAAAAACCACACAAATTGTAATCCCCTTTTTGAATGCTCTGAATAGCAATCAGCTAAATACCTGTTGTAACCAATGACCGGGTAGGCGGATATCTACTACCATTTCACGGGGGATTTCAGCGTCTCGACTCCATACTGGGCGCGTGTCTGTTCTCCCGAAGCAATACCAACAAATCAGCATCAAAAGCACTTTCGTTGCAGAAATATGCGCTGTTGTTTATCTTAATGGTTGTGGGATACAGAGCAAAGGGAGCATCACCATGCCAATGATATTCATATAAATGTTTGATGTTTTCTGTATTCATTAATAATATATCACTTTTGAAATAATATAACGCCAGCCAATACAAAATTAAGAACATCTATTCAAACTTTTAGACTACTTTTCACATTTTCCTTGCAAAATCGAGGAAAAAGTAGTCTTATGAGATCACCCGGGCAAATGTGTGTCTGTTCGTCTGTCTGTGTGTGCGTGTCCCCCCTGTCAATTCCTAAACAGCTGCAGCTAACGAGACTAAATTTGGTATGAGCAAAGATCTATATCTGAGTATTTCAAGGCCATATTTGAAAATGACGTCAGTGCTACCGTCTGCTGAAAAATCACAATTGAAATGTGAGCTCCATGTTGGATATCTCAGAAGTTATGCACGCGAACTGTACACACATAGATAATAACAATCTAAAATTAATTTTCGGAAGCCCATGTATGATAGTGGTGCAAACATGGTTCTAAACCTGCTGCATGTAACTTCTATACTATTAATGGAGTTCATCCTAAAGTGGCACAATAATAGATCATAGTATGTGAGATTCATTCTGAGCAACACATACATGACATTGAGGTCAACATGTGTGCTGATAGATCTAATGTCTAACTGCATGTAACGTCCATACTATCCATTGAACTTCAACCAAAATTTGTAAGTGAATTCTGTACCTTAAGAGATGGAACTAACAATATATTCAGAGTCATAAGGGCTGCCAACTGTAGTTCTCTATTTCAGATATATCTCGAACTAATAACAAATGTCAGTGTTACCAACTTATTTTCGTCATAATTCTAGATAGGTCCATAAAGATTAATCATTGGCATAAATCTTAAATAATAAGGAAAGTAGGCTCTTTAGTTCGTCACGGAACGTCTTGTTGAATATCCATTCAATCGATGGTACATGTTTCAAAGTTTCATTGAGGTCTTCGTCAGCCAAATTGCTTGTATCTAATTCTTAAAACTAGTGTAAGAATTATTCATAAAACGAATTGGATATCCTAACAATTTTCATTTACATACATAAACGTTCCTTATTCATAAATTCTTCGATTAGGCCTATTGGTTTAGCGATAAAGTATTTCACTAACAAAATATTTGAAAGTTCGTGCATCTAAAATAATTGTTACACTAGTTAAGATTGTCTTTGCTGCTTTACAGTCGGTCAACACGATTGTGTCCAATGAATTGGGCGGTGTAAACACACTCCTGGAAAATATGACATGTGTTAGTTAATTATCCCACTTAAATGGGCAATTTAGGATTGCACGTTTCGACACTCAAGTGGCCATCATCAGATCCTGTGTTAAGGTTGTAAATTCATTACTGTGGTTCAATAGCACGTCCTTAGATGATTATACAGGGTCTTTTATGTTTGCTTGGCGAGGACATTCTCGCTCACGCGCTCCGCCAGTGACAGCTCAGTTCCCGGCGACCGCGTGCGCTTATATACGGCAGAATACGGTGATTAAAATCAGCATCATGCATTTTTACTCACTATGCTTACAGTAGATGCTGAAAATGTTCCCCATCCACTCCCAACTTAACCGGCATTTCCTTATGAGGTTTTCGGTTACTCCGGTTAATTTAGTTTCAGTAAGGAAGTAACGACATTTACGTCTATTTTTATTGTTTACTGAACCTGTACACTATCATTGGGATTGCCAGCTAGCCAGAGAATAGCGGTCATTCGCTCTTCTGTAGACGTGTGAGCTCTAAGCTAATTGGGTGTTTCAGTCTTTCAGTGTTTTATAAAGCTACTGTGTACCGGTACTGTATATCGTATTGTGTAGTGTTTTATTGTGATTGTGTGTAGTGCTGTAATGCCTTATGTCAAATATTCGTTACGTGAACGTGTATATCTGCACAATACGTACATAAAGTGCAGGAAATCGTGCACTAGAACAAGAAAAAAGTTTCGAGTGAGATTTCCAGGGGGACTCATTCCTATAAATCGGACAATAAGACAACTGGCTAAGAGATTCAAACGTACAGGTTCAGTAAACAATAAAAATAGACGTGAAGATTTCCTTACTGATGCTAAATTAACCGGAGTAACCAGAAAGTTCATAAGGAGATGCCGATTATGTTTGGCAGCGGATGGGGAAAATTTTCAGCATCTATTCAGCAAATATAAAGACCCTGTAGTATGACTAGAGGACCCGTGCGAGAAATCTGGCATGATCATAAGCCACACATTCCCCAATAGGTTTGTACCGTAATAAGAGTCTTACGGAGAAAGGTTGTTACGTTTTTATTTGAACCAAATGATTATAGAACACTGTTTACGTTTCAGGCGTCCCTACGGACAAAATGCGAACTAAACAGCAATGATGTCGTGTATTTTCCTACACCAACAGTATTTGCAAATCGCACACTTCTAACAAAAATTGATATTTATGAAATTGGAATGCAATTCGTCACTGCTAATGTCATTTGTGTGCTGAGTCCATTGATTTACAGCTTCGCCGTAACACTCACCGGTTATTCGATAGTTATGAAATTATACGATTTGAGTAGGCCTAGTCATTCCTTTAAATTACTGTTTCGGAAATCCATGCAAAATGATAAAGGAAAGACCTCAAAATGTTAAAATGACATGAAATAGGCGTCACAGCGACCAAAATGTGAAGTGGACCGCAATTATGGAGCGTATTTTCGTACAGCAACAGTATCTGCAAATCGTACACTTCGTACTTTTTTCAAAAGTAATTTTTTAAAGAAATTATAGATATTTATGAAATTATAGTGCAATGTGTCACTGCTAATGTCTATTCTCTTTCATTTGAATGCTCATTTGTCACGATCGGTCGCTTGTGAGCGCCGCAGGAGGGATCTATACTACTGAAATAATATATATATATGATGATGATGATGATGATGATGATGTTTGATTCGTAGTTTGAATATTGTTATACGTTAGGTTTGTTTTGTATTGCAAGGTTTTGTGAATACGTGAGTAACGGTGTGTAAGCACGTGTATACAATTTAGAATATCACACTTTAATCCCACCCTATATTATTGTGCTAAGGTCCCATTCCTGTTTTGTACCTAAATAAGGTCCCATTAACACCAACCTACACATATGGGGCACATACAGGTTCAGCATAACGCACTCACTTACTCTTTAAATGTCTCACAATTAAATAAATACCTTAAAACAGTATATTTACAATGATATGCAACACGGTAACCATGGTACCAGAATCTCACAGGTCCATCGATTTCTGTAAGACGCAATGCAATTCCAATTATTACATTACTGTGAAAGTTTCCACACGGTTATGAGGTTATCACTGAACCAAATTAATCTGTAAAATTCATCAATACATACAGCATAATTCGCTTAAGGGGGTTTAGGGGCACTCTAGAATTTTTTCACGCAATTTTCACGTGTGAGTGTGGTAAGAATGGTCTTTTTCACCCGACTATAAAGGGTCTCCGAAAACCACATTTAAAGGCCCTTAAATTAACAGTGTCTGTCATATTCCCAGAAAACTAACTTCGCTCTGATATACCTATGAAGGAATGACAAACGCCTAACCACTGCACCAGTAGCTGAATTGATAAAGTCTGATTATTCATACCAAGGATAAATCAGTCATAGCATTCGTGATTGGGATTTTGCTAAGTGTACTCTTTACAACTAGAATATTCGCGGGCGAAGCCGCGACGGGTAATGCTAGTAATACTAATTCAATTAACAAATTTTTTAGCATGCACTAGAAGGAACTAATTATAATGCTCACTATCAGAATATTATATTCACTGTACTTATTCGTCTCGTGACGTTTCAATGTTTGACCTCGTCGCGTGGGCTCTCGCTAGCCAATTATTATTGTTATTGTTATTATTCGTTTGTCAGCAAAGCAATGCACTCGTACCACCAACTAAGACAACTACTCCAGGATAATAAACAAGTGCCACTCAAAACCAAGGAGACATTGTACAAATCCTACTGCACACCAATCCTCACAAATAGTCTGGAAACCACCACACTAACCAGGAAATGAAGTACCTGCGTACTATGATCCAGAAGATCAGGAATGATAAAATCAGAGAAGAGCTAAGAATAGAAGTCTCTATACTACAAATGATCCAGAAGGCTAGAATGAAGAGGTTCGGCGACGTGAAGAGAATGAGTGCCAATAAATCTGCAAGAAGGGAGTATGAAAGAGTTCTAGAAGGGAGGAGACCAGTTGGCAGACCTAGAAAACAATGGACAGATCTGGTGAAGTAGGATGTACAGGAGAGAGGCCAGAATTGGAAGAGGATTGTGAACGAAGAATGATTCATGGATCGACAGAGATGGAGGGGGCTCGCATACCACATAGATGAACTTCTAGTAGTTCCCTTTATCCCCGTAAAACATTCCAGGATGATATCGGGAATAGTTTCGGAGATATTGAATGCTGGTGAAATATTTTGCACAACCGCCATATTGGATTGGTGAGACGTAACAAAATTTGAAGGGCACGGTCGGGGTCGTCCGGAATAGTGCTATGAACTTACCGAGTTTCATTGATATCGCTCTAGCCGTTTAGAATATATTAGGGACACACACAAACACATCTCACACACGCACACACACACGGACAAAAGGTGATCTCATAAGCCTATTTTTTCAAAATTGAAAATAGGCGATTTTTGAAAGTCTTATAGATGAACTTCCATTAGTGCCCTTTATCTCCGTACAAAATTTCGGGGTGATACCGCTAATAGTTTCAGAGATATAGAATGCCGGTGAAATATTTCGCATATCCGCCATGTTGTGGTTATGTAAACAATTGAACGAAGTTAGATGTCGGTGCATTCCAATGTGTATAAACATATACTGTACCAAGTTTTATTGCGTTTGATTGATTAAATCGCGAGAAACGTCTATTTTAAAGTCGCAAATTCGCGTGGCCGCCATGTTGGCTTTGTAGTTACCAGTTTTTCAGAAGTCACATAGATGAACTTCTAGTAGTTCCCTTTATCCCCGTAAATCATTCCAGGATGATATCGGGAATAGTTTCGGAGATATTGAATGCTGGTGAAATATTTTGCACAACCACCATATTGGATTCGTGAGACGTAACAAAATTTGAAGGGCACGGTCGTCCGGAATAGTGCTATGAACTTACCGAGTTTCATTGATATCACTCCAGCCGTTTAGAGTTTATTAGGGACACACACACACCTCACACACACACACACACACACACACACACACGCACACACACACACGGGCAAAAGGTGATCTCATAAGCCTATTTTTTCAAAATTGAAAATAGCCTAAAAAAGCGTCAGGAATAGATTGACGGACCACCAATTAGCTGCGCTACTAAGAATCAGCTCATTACAGTTTCAACCAGATTATGAAAAACTTTTAGAAGCACAGTCACACTCATACTTGTCACGTACTCCTTTGTCCTGTACCAAATAATGAAGGTGTGCTCATTTATGCTAGGTTTTCTACTATTGTAAGTTTTGTTTGATTTAAAATTCAGAAAGAAACACACCTTTACACACCGTTTTTTTTTCGGTCCGCCTAGATTATTTTGTATTGCATCTAGCCCTGCCCCTAAAAAGTTCGCTCGTGTATAGTATGTTATACAGTGGTGGCAACTTGAGGTGCGAAACGCTTAATTAAGTGTGATTAATACAGGGTGTCTCAAACAAATGTACTAACACTTTGAATAACTATAAAATGATTATTTATGAACATTACTGCAACGCCACAAGTATGGTACGCTGTCCAGCTGGAATTTCACCTGCTTTCCCTATCACTGTTCGAGTTCATCAGGGATCAGCACTCTCGCCACTTCTGTTCATTCTGTGCATGGATACGATGACAGCTGATATTCAGACACCTCATCCATGGTCGATCTTATATGCTGATGATGTGTTTCTCGCAGATCAAACTCGCAAAAATCTAGAAAATCGAACTCTGTGCTGGAAGGAATGTCTGAGCAAAATTGCCTTGAAACTCAATATAGGGAAAACTGAATACTTGCAATGTGGTACACAGACCAACGGTACCATAAGCATTGAAGAGCATCATCTCACTAAAACTACACACTTTAAATATCTCGGTTCCCTTATCACTTCAGATGGCGAAACGCTTCTCGATGCTCGAGCACGAGTTAACACTGCGTGGATGAAGTAGCGCCAAGTCACAGGAGTGCTGTGCGATAAGAAAGTACCTATCCCTTTGAAAGGGAAAGTTTACAAGTCAATGATACGACCAGTGGCACTTTACGGCACAGAAAGTTGGCCAGCTTCAACCAAGCATGAACAAGCCCTACATGGAATGGAGATGAAAATGTTACGTTGGTCCATGGGTGTTACACGGATTGATCTTGTCAGGAATGAACAGATCCGGAAACAGATGGGAGTTGCAGCCCTTACCTATAAAATGAGAGAAGCACAGCTTCGGTGGTATGGGCATGTCACTAGAAGTGATGAGAACTCTGTGGCAAAATCCAGGAGGAAATCAAACCCGTGGACGTCCAAAGAAAAGATGGCTGGACAGAATCAAGGAAGACTTGGTGATGTGTGGACTTAAACCTGAAGATGCCCTTGACAGGAAGAAGTGGCGAATAGCAACCAAACAAGCGGACCCTGCATCATCGTGGGATACACGCTAGGAAAGAAGAAGAAGAAGAAGAAGAAGAAGAAGAAGAAGAAGAAGAAGAAGGAAATTATTTATGAAGATCGAGACAAGTTTAAGGGCTTCAATTATAGAAGAAACATGCAATTAAAGATTCATGTTCGCAAATGTTCAAATTGATGATCGCCAGTGTCCAGGAGTTCGACAAACCGCCACCAACGCACCGGACCATTGCTCGCATCAGAGATAAATTTGAAGCAGATGGAACCGTTCACAACGTCACCAAGAAACGGTCTGGACGACCACGGACATCCACCGGTCCTAGAAAAGAAGAACAGGTGCAGGAAGCCCTCACTCGATCCCCACCGAAATCACTACGACAAACGGCTCGAGAGACACACATCTCAAAAGATAGCGTCCATCCCATCATGAAGCGTCTGCGCTGGAAATCCTACATTCCAACACGAAATTGGAAATTGACACCCAATGTTATGAAATTCCAAATGAACTTTGTCGTAACGTTTGCAAATCAATTGCTTCGCGTTATCAGATTTGTCTGGACACTGACAGTCATTAATTTGAACATTTGCGAACATGAGTCTTTAAGTACATGTCTCTTCTATAATTGAAGCCCTTAAACTTGTCTCTATGTTCATAAATAATCATTTTATAGTCATTCAAAGTGTAAGTACATTTTTGAGACACCCTGTACATGTAATATTTATAACTTGTACCCCAGCCAATTCATCGGGCACAAACGTGTTGACCGACTGAAAAGCAGCTAAAGACACTTTGTATAGCCAACACTGAAAAAAGGAATGGCTTCAAATTTCCACTAGTTTTAAGAACTAGATATAAGCAATTTGGCTGATATTAATATTTGTCGTGTCAGAAGTACAAAGTAAACATAGACAAATTAAACAAGAGAAATATTAAACACTGGTTGACCAATAATTTGCCATGACAAGTGCATTTGAAGTTGCTCTAATTATGTCTTTAATGGTGCAAGTGTCTGGAGAAGCAGGACAAAGTAGAAGATGATCATTAGACTGCTTAGTACCACACTCGCAGTAAACTGATTCCACAGGAAGGCCACATTTCTGCTGGTTAGTCTTGCATCTCGTGGTACTGGAGCGTTGCCGATCAAGAGCCTTCCATGTTGTCCACTTTTCTGAATGTCCAGAGGGAAGCTCTTTCTTTGGGACCATCCATTCTCTCAAATATTGACATTTTCACCGCCACATTGAGATTCTTGCTTGCTGTGATGTTCCTTTAAGAGCTTCAGTGGTTTTCAAGAAACTCTTTCTTGTTATCAGCCTAGAGTACATGGATGAGCTCCCCAGGTGGTGCCTCTAAGTTTCCGCACCATGATGTTTCTGGCAGACACTTTTTGCTTCCCGTTTAGACAGTGCTTCTTACAATCCAGAATTACTCCCAGATATTTTGGAGTCGGACATAGTCATAGCCTTGCTTTTCTCATATCTATCAGCTACCTCACGTCGGATTTCAGGTGGTGCTATACCAGCGAGACAGTGAAGTTTAGCTATGGGTGTAGGTCTTAAACAGCCCTTGATAATACGGCATGTGTCATTTAATGCCATATCTATGTTTCTGGTATGGCTGGACTTGTGCCACACCGAGCATGCATATTCAGCACTGGAGTAACACAGTGCTAGCGCGCTTGTTCTCAGAGTACATGGATGAGCCCCCCAGGTGGTGCCTCTCAGTTTCCGCACTATGTTGTTTCTGGCAGACACTTTTTGCTTCCCGTTTCGACAGTGCTTCTTACGATCCAGAGTTACTCCCAGATATTTTGGAGTCGGACAATGCCTGGTGAAGGTTGAAACATGTACTAACGATTGAATAGATATTCAAAAATTTTATTTAATAAGTGCAGCTAACTGCCAAAAGAAATATATACACGATCGTGCATACAATAACCATACTAAGACCACACATTCAGTCATTGCAGAAATCTGTCAACGAGACTTTCCTTTTGGAGCACAGAAGCGCGTGATAACGGTCACAGGTTAACCCACACAGTTTACACCTGCAGTTATCGTCCGGGTCGTGGAATTTCTCAGTCTGGCATTTCCAGTGGTGGAAACCATGCACGGCGTATCGCGTCACTACATGCCATAGTTCATATCCAACTTGAGTCCATTCTCTGTAAATCATGGCATCTGCTGAAAAGAACGTTGGCCATATGTCTTGCCGTCTTGCATGGAGATCATGTACAAGTTCTATGTAGGTGTCGGTTGGTGGTAGCAATAGGTTAAGGCGAAGATCTTCGATGAAACATTGCTCTCTTGCTAGCACGTAGGTAAGGCGAGACCATGTGAATTTCGACAGGCACAATGTTCTTTTCAGGAAAGTGGCTTTGACTCTATTTATTTCTTCCTAATTTCTCTTCATCAGATGTAGCCAAATTGTCTTTAGTCCATAAGTTATGATTGGGGTAATTTTAAAGCGAAACAGGGTGACAGCTGTGGCTAAAGATAGCTGTCTCAGATTCCTTATAGTGTGAATTGCAATCTTTGGCGCGGCGACTCTTTCCTTGATGTGTAGGCTCTAGACATCTCCTCTTGTCTGAAAAGTGATTACCAAGTACTTGAAGTGTGATACATTATGTAGCGGAACATTCTTATTCGTAAAGAAGTCATTTGTTGAAAGTCTACCTCCTTTTCTGAATGTCATTTTCACAGTTTTAGTACCGTTGAGTGTTAATTCAAAAATTTGAATAGATGTTCTTAGTTTTGTATTTTATAGTCGGAAAACCCCCTGAGGCTAATTTCTTTTTCTATGGTTCGAAAGAGCATGAATGGCAGTAGGCAGGTGGCCATGGGCTATTGCAATGTAATTATCAGCATTTTCCTGGATTTGAAACTGGGAAGGCAGCGGCTTCGGAGGCATAGTTGGTAGCATGCTGAGCTTCTATCCCCAAGATAGCAGGTTCAAACCCGGCCGAAGCCGTCGGATTTTTTAAGAACGTTAAAATCCCTCAGTAGGCTATGCCTTCCTTCGGAGGGGAAGTAAAGCCGGCGGTCCCATGTCATAGATTTATGGCATGTTAAAGAAACTTTCACTAATTACACCTGTGTGAAGCTAAATTGGATAAGTTAAGAGTGTAAACAACGCTCTTAGGTTTCTACGTTCGTTGCCAAGAGCCGACTGCGGTGGCGTCTAGTAGCTAAGTTCTGAACTTGGCCTAGTAGTCGTTGACGGTGGCGTTTGGCGGCAAAAAATTCTAAGTTGCAGTCTGTACTTAAATTAAACGAGTAGTTCCGTGAAGAACTATACAGCCTATTTTCATATATCCTACTTATGTTAATTGCTACTATCAACATAAAAAATTCAGTTTGATTGCTCTAATAGATTCGTAGATATTGAGAACCGACTAAATATTTCGGATGGTCGCCATGTTGGATTTTATATATGTAGGTCCTAGAGTTATGTAATGTTACATGAAGATTATTGTGTACGTGTAGCATTCAAACTTCAATCGCATGATTAGGACATAAGAAGTAATAAGGAGATTTTAAAATTTCGCACAGCTGCCATCTTGTGGTTATGGAAACAATTGAAATAAATTAGATGCCAGTGGATTAACATTCGTATAAGGATTTACTGTACCAAGTTTCACTGCACTCGGATGGTTAAATTGCGAGAAACGTATATGTGAATATTTATCACTCGCGTCGCCGCCATGTTGGACTTGTGATCATCAGGTTATTTAAAGTCCTATAGGTGAACTTAAGTTCATAGCCCCTATGAACATTAAAAAAATCAGTTTGATTGCTATAATAGATTCGTAGATATTCAGAGTCGTCTGAATATTTCGGATGGTTGCCATGTTGGATTGTTAAATATATAGGCCATAGAGTCATGTACCAATGAAGGAAAATTACTGCGTAGGTGCATTATTCAAACTTTCACTTCGATCGCTTGCTTACGACACAAGAAATAAAAACTTGATTTTAAAATTCGCACAACCGCCATCTTGAGGTTATGTAAACAATTAAACTAAATTAGATACCATTGCATTACGATGTGTATAAACATTTCCTGTACCAGATTTGATTGCGTTTGGAACCTTAAATCGCGAGAAAGATCTATTTAAAATTTTCAAATTCGCTTGGCCGCCATGTTCGTTTTGTAGTTAACCACGTTTTGAAAGTCTTATAGGTGAACTTCCAGTAGTGCCCTTTATCTCCGTATAAAATTTCAGGATGATACAGCTAATAGTTTCAGAGATATAGAATGCCGGTGAAATATTTCGCTCATCCGCCATCTTGTGGTTATATAAACAATTCAACCAAGTTAGATGTCGGTGCATTACATTGTGTATAAACTTATACTGTACCAAGTTTTATTGCGTTTGGTTGGTTAAATCGCGAGAAACGTCTATTTAAAAGTCGCAAATTCGCGTGGCCGCCATGTTGGTTTTGTAGTTACCAGTTTTTCAAAAGCCACATAGGTGAACTTCTAGTAGATTTCTTTATCACCGTAATAACTTCCAGGGTGATATCGGTAATAGTTTCGGAGATATTGAATGTTGGTGTAATATTTCGCACAGCCGCCATGTTGGATTGGTGAGACGTAACAAAATTTGAAGGGTACGGTCGAGGTCGCCCGGAATAGTACTATGATCTTACCAAGTTTCATTGAAATCGCTCCAGCCGTTAAAAAGTTATTAGGGGGGGAGGCACACACACACCTCACACACACACACACACACACACGCACACACACACGGACAAAAGGTGATCTCATAAGCCTATTTTTTCAAAATTGAAAATAGGCTAAAAACAGATAACACACACTAATACAGTCATCACAATTAACACCGGTTATCAGACAGATTCTACACACACCCAAAGTACACTGGGCTACATGATCGCGTTGTCGCAGCCTCTAAACTTAAGAACCAACCAACCAAACTGGGAAGTCTTTTCAAGGGAGTCCGACGTGGGGGTTGGAATCCAGTGTGGACTTAGCTTTGCTTCATGATTAATGCACCAAGGTAAACCAATCGGTGATTTAATTATTCCCTGGATTTAAAAAAGGACACCAGAGTGGCCCTTCTGCTAATGGTTTCCACATTACTGTGCAAAGCAATTCATTGGACTTGTTCAGTAATGGATTTCTGTCGACATCATTAAACTCGGAGCAGTTCATATATTATCTACAGCTGCAGTGTCGTGCAACAAGGGCGCAAGTAGCTGCGTGATTGAGTTGATTCAGAAGTTGAGAGGGAGAGGGGGAAGTAAGCCGGCTTTGCAACGTAATCTGCATGAAACATTTATTATGGATGTAAATCCCATCTTAGAGCCCTGTCGCCCTGTTTTCTTCCCGTCACTGGCTCTTGCATTCCAAAATTCCCCGCCAAATGAATATTTAATCCTATGACGCAAACATTAAGTTATATTGCACTGAGAGGCTTAGGTGCTTCTATATTCTATTAAGGATGTCATCATTGCAATTGGAGCGGGGCGCATGCGCACTTGTGATGGCGGGTTGTATGAAAGTGCGCCCAAGCTTCACTAATGACCCTGGTCATTAGCATCAACCTTCGAAAAGTGGCTGTGGAACTGCGCCCATTGAGAGCGGTCAGGTAGGTTCCCTCCCTCCTCCCCCTCTACCGAATTATGTTGTGTCGAGTGGTGTGAATTTGAAGTGACTCATTTCAAATCGGTTGTGTCTTGATTGCGAACGAGCCAAAAACCATCCAGATTTTGAACAACTAAATATACTCTGTCCAGTTTGCGGACAAGAGATTAGTGTTGGCCTGGGATACATAAAACAGGTACAGTTTCAAAAGAGACTCATATTCAATTTTTGTTCTAGCAATATTAGCATTAACTGGTACATTGGGATGTTTTCGACAACCTAACCATATTTTAAAAATAGTTTTGTTATTGCAAATGTTTAATAATCTAGTTTGAGGTAATCTTACCATTTAGAAGATTATTATATTATTTTTTTATTGTATAACAAAACTAGAGGGGTAGTTATTTATGGTGGATTAGAGAGAGTTGTATTATTATTATTAGTGTAGCCTCCGTGGCTTAGGCAGCAGCGCGCCGGCCTCTCACCGCTGGGTTCCGTGCTTCAAATCTTTGTCACTCCATGTAAGATTTGTGCTGGGCAAAGCGGAGGCGGGATAGGTTTATCTCCGGCTACTCCGGTTTTCCCATCATCCTTCATTCCAGCAACACTCTCCAATATAATTTAATTTCATCTGTCATTCATTAATCATTGTCCCAGAGGAGTGCGACAGGCTTCGAAAGCCGGTACAATGGCAATCCTCGCCGCTAGATGGGGGCTTCATTCATTCATTCATTCATTCCAGCACTGACCCGGTCCAATGACTGGAAAAAGGCTGTGGATTTTCATCATTATTATTATTATTATTATTATTATTATTATTATTCGCCTCTGTAGTGTAGTGGTTAGTGTAATTAGCAGTGCAGAAGCTAGTGGTGGGAGGCAGTCCGTCACTTCCCCTTGGGCTAACGGCCGACTTGAGTAAGGGCGCAGATCAATCGGCCTAATTAAAAGGATCTGGAAATACCACTGATTATGGGCGCACTTCCATATCTCCCGTGATGGCAGGACACCGAGTTGTTGTTGTTGTAGTCTCATATAGAGTCTTCGAACATCGTGGTAAACCTTGCCTCATATATTTGGGTGTGTGTATAGGCCTATATGGTTTTTATCATTTCAAATGATCTTGTCGACTTCAACGTTATGCTTTGGTCTACCGTTATGCGTTATGGTTACGGCGTGTATGACGTCATCATGTTGTTCAGTGCATATGCACCGAGTCTGAGTTTACTCCTGGCGTTATGCGAAACGGAGACGGCGAGTGAGTGACGTCATGCAGTAGAGTGCACCTCCCGCTCTCCGTTCCCCGCGCGGGAAGCCTAAGTTGAAGGGTAATGGAGTCTGTTGAGTCTGAGTTTACTCCTGGGGTCTGGCGTTATGCGATACGGAGACGGCGAGTGCGTGACGTCATGCAGCAGAGTGCACCTCCCGCTCTCCATTCCCCGCGCGGGAAGTCTAAGTTAAAGGGTAATGGAGTCTGTTGAGTCTGAGTTTACTCCTGGGGTCTGGCGTTATGCGATACGAAGACGGCGAGTGCGTGACGTCATGCAGCAGAGTGCACCTCCCGCTCTCCGTTCCCCGCGCGGGAAGTCTAAGTTAAAGGGTAATCTAGTCTGTTGAGTCTGAGTGTACTCCTGGGGTCTGGCGTTATGCGATACGGAGACGGCAAGTGCGTGACGTCATACAGCAGAGTGCACCTCCCGCTCTCCGTTCCCCGAACGGGAAGCCTAGGTTAAAGGGTAATGGAATTTGTTGAAGGAGCCTTTCTAACATGTGTAGCATTTGTAGCATGCGTCATTTGATATCATATACAGTCTAGTTTAGTCTAGTCTCTCAGACTGACTGTATCATATCTGATAACCTGTGTCATTGTGATGTCCGTATTATTGTGCGTATTTGTAACTATTTTATGTATTTTGGATTGCAGCCAATGGCCCGTAGGCTCCCCAACTAGTTCAATTTCAAGTAGTTCCAAATTTGGCTACTGAAGATGCTACTGTCACTGACACCTAGCGTCGAACGTAGACACTTGATAAGAGCGTTTCTAACTAAATGGGCTAACCTTCAAATGTAGCTAGACACTAACAATTGTAGTGGTAGGTTCTTTTACATGACTAAATCTATAACATGGGCTCCCCGGCTTAACTTCCCCTCCAAAGCCATACTGAAGGATTTTAACGCTCTTAAGAATCTGACGACTTAGGCCAGGTTTGAACCCGCGATCTTGGGCATAGCAGCTTGGCATGCTACCAACTACGCCACCGAAGCCTCCCTATATTTCCCTCAATATATTTCCATGAAGCATAATGCAGGCTAAACTAGAGGCTTTAGCACCGGTCATTTGTTAGTTTTTATCGCGACAAATAATCTTTGAGAGCCAGTTAAAGTCCAATTACTCCCATAGCCACATGATTCGTACGGCAGATAGGAAAAATAGTTATTACAGGAGAAAAATACGATCCACCGAGCACTGCTGAAAAATTATAGAGTTGTAATATGGCAGTTTAAAACGAGAGATTTGTTGGAAGATAAGTGCTTAATTAGTGAGAGCTGCATAGTAGCTGAAGTAAGTAAGAACCATTGCGCTTGTAGAGATATAATTTTAATAATTCATGCCCTCGTAGCGTGCTAAAATGTGTTCACTTGCCTATTTTATTATAGCAACAAGTAGATGAGAGGTACAGAGAAAAATTAGGATCAGACACAATAATATATTTCAGATTCTCATTTACCCACACAAGACTGAGTGAACCCTCGGAAATAGAACCTAGGAGCTTTGAGACAGGAATCTAAAACCGTAGCCTTAGATCACGGAAGATCATGACATAAGTATCAAATAATACATTACAACTGGAAAAATGAATGCAATGGTCTTAAATTCTCTCTCTCTCTCTCTATTCGTTTAGCCGATTCCGACTCTCCGTGACCCCATGTACTAAACTACGCCAATTTCTTCCGTCCTGCACTGCCTCTCGAAGATTTTCCAAGCTGGAATTTAGTGCTTCTGTGATGCCATCCATCCATCTCATTCTTTGCCTCCCTCCTCTTTTGTGCGTTCTATCTTCCCCATCATTAAGGTCTTCTCTAATGAATTATGTCTTCTCATGATGTGTCCAAAGTAGCCCAGTTTTTGTTTCAGGATTAAGCCCTCCAAGGAACACACTGGTTTGATTTGCTGTTAAACTGACTTATTGGTTCTCTTCGCAGTCCATGGAACTCTAAGAACTTTTCTCCAACACCATAATTCGAAGGAATCTATTCTACAGCGTTCAGCTTTTCTTATGGTCCAGGTCTCACAACCGTACATTACAACTGGAAAAACCACAGCCCTTACTATACGGATCTTTGTTGTTAAGGTTAGGTCTCTACTCCTTAAGATATTGTCCAGATTTGAAAATGCCTGTCTACCAAGTAGCAATCGTCTTTTGATCTCATGACTGCAGTCACTATAGGCAGAATTCTGTGAGCCAAGATAGTTAAAAACAGAGACTATCTCCACTTTTTCTCCTCCTACTTGCCATGAATTGACAACGTAATTAATCACTAACATTAATACTGTATACATTAATCTTGGTCTGTGCTGTACTCCACCAGATTTTTTTTTTCTGCTGAAACATTCATTAAAATAGTACAGTAAACCCTGCCTGAACCGGACCCTTCATATACCGGAAACCTAGACACATGGAGAACAACATTCGGAACGGAGGTAATTTCTATGTAAAATAACACTGTAAACCGGAAAACTGCCTAACGTGGAAACGGAAAGAAATTTTGGAACTGAAAGTGTAAATAACCTGACTAAGACGGATAATCATATACATAATAGGCCTACAAAGCTACTCAGCTACACATTTTGAGCGCGACTCTACTTGCACCAAAGTTCTAGGAAAGATTAACGACTGAAGACAATCAAAGTGCAGCTGATATTGCTGCCGAAAACAGCAGGTGCGAAGCCATTGAAGAAATGGACGACAACGATGATGAAGGCAACGAAAGGGAACTAAAGATACACTCTTTTGGAGGAGCACTATCTGTTGTGAGCGACCTTCAGGAATTTGTAGCTTCCTAGAAAGTTCCAGAACTCTTGTAGTTATTGCAGGATGCAGAGGAGACCATACAACGTGGAAACAAAGAAACAATCATAGAAATTGATTTATTTTGTTCGTAACTTGAAAATACAGAGTAATACAAGTGAGGGCCAACGGCCTAGCCATGTTGGAACACTGGATCCCATGAGAACTCAGCAGTTATGCAACATTGGGCGCAATCGGAACTTGGATGGCATGCCGGTTCTAGGCACTGCGTGCTGTTCGTCAACATAAGGAGGAGCGGAAAGGCCGTGGCCACCCTACCGCAAGTAAACTCCGGCTGGGGGTAGCCTCTTCGGAGGCTCGGACCTGCCTTCGGGCAGAATACCAATTAATACAAATGAATCTATATTCATTTTTATTTACAGACTATTTGGGTGGCTTCATTGGCGTAGTCGGTAGCATGCTGAGCTTCTATGCCTAAGATCGCGGGTTCAAATCCGGCCGAAGTCGTTGGACTGTTTAAGAGCGTTAACAATCCCTCACTGTGCTTTCCTTCGGAGGGGAAGTAAAGCCGGCGGTCCCATGCCATAGATTTATTGCCTGTTAAAGAACATTCCACTAATTACACCTGTGTGAAGCTAAATTGTATAGGTTAAGAGTGTAAACAATGCTCTTAGGTCCCTACGTTCGTTGCTAACAGCCGACTGCGGTGGCGTCTGGCAGCTAAGATCTGAACTAGTAGTCGTTGACGGTGGCGTTTGGCGGCAAAAGTAGGAACTATTTGAAAAATTCAAAAAGTCTGCCGTCCTTACTTGAATTAAAGAAACAGATAACACACACTAATACAGTCATCATAATTAACACCGGTTATCAGACAGATTCTACACACACCCACAGTACACGGGGCTACATGACCGCGTTGTCGTAGCTTCTAAACTGAGGAACCAACCAGACTTATTTCATTGTAATCCTAGGCGATAATACAGTATATCTTTGTAGTGTATTTTGTCTTATTAAAACTCAACCCTTTGTAAAACGGAAACCTGTGAAAAAGGAGAAATAAATCCGAAACAATTGCGTTCCGTTTAGGCAGGTCTTACAGTATCTTGGACATGGTTTGTCACATAATGTACACATGTATACTAGTGAAGGGTAGTGATAGTCTGTTTATGTTGGTATCCATGTACCGCCAGTCTTGCCACTGCACTGCGGATCTTGTCGCTTGGTCCTGACCGTTTCCGGTTGATCATCTCATTGGCCGCGTAGAATTCGATCGGTATTTCCTGTATCTTCTGTTGTCTGTCCTGCTCTAATTGCGATTTTTGTTGACTAGATGGCAGCACAAACCTACTTCGTAGATCTTTCATGAGGAAAGTTTCGCGCGCTAATTCATATGAATGTCTTTCACTGTTTCCAAGGATTGAAGGTCACTGTAGCTAAGGTAATAATAATATCGTATGGCCTCGGTTGCCGGGTGCAAGCTTTGTTAATTGATACCCAGATGGCAGCTAGCGTGTCGAATTTAATGCTCTATGGAGCGCAATGAATGTCAAGGAGGTAAGATATCTAAGCTCCTTGAGGCTATACCGTTTTCTAGTAGAGAAATTAGGAACTTTGTGTTGGCGGAAAATCCAGAGATTAATTTTGCTATTATGAACACGGTCTACTGAAATCAAATGGGTTCTTTAACATGCCAACAACGTATGACATGAGTATCGTGATTTTTGTCGCCCTTAAAAAAAATCACTTA
This sequence comes from Meconema thalassinum, assembly GCA_946902985.2. Taxonomy (NCBI): domain Eukaryota; kingdom Metazoa; phylum Arthropoda; class Insecta; order Orthoptera; family Tettigoniidae; genus Meconema; species Meconema thalassinum. Next base: position 298,120,959 of record OX336396.1, on the reverse strand, counting down.
CCATGGCCAGGAGCGAACCTGCAATCTTGGGATTGGTAGTCCGACACTATAACCACACACCCACCGTGGCAAGCTAAGGTCATTCCATATAATTTGTATCCCGTATGGGAAGATACGTAATATTTGGTCCTAAAAAAGATTCATATATGATGCAAGTGATAATTGTGTGATATTTTGTATGTGATGTATTGATATTGTCACAGCTGCAGCTCTCTGTTCTACGTGTGTTCAAAATGATTTGGCTGTTGTTTGGAAGGCATTTTTTTATGTTGTCCAGGAGATTAATGTGGTCGCCTCCTGCCAGACGATCACCCTTACTTAAAACCATTTGTACTTCCTTTTGCTAAGTTCATTGAGCTTTCATTTATGTTAGACCATGCAGAAATATAAATATTATATGCCAGGAAACTGCATTTTAAAGCAGCTCATTATAGTTCAAGTTTCATTATGATACAGGTTTTCCACCAATCAGAGCTCAAGATGCTCATTACGATACAAACCCCCGTAATGTTTACTACGTATACTTGGCAACACGGCTCTATCTTCTAGGCTTTTCTCGTCATGTTGCTGTCCTACTCAGTAGCTTCCTGCAATACCGCGAGCGTCGTAAAATTTACGACGATTTGTGACTGCGTATGCTAAACTTAGCAAGGAAAGTTCTGTAACAAAGTTAAATTACAACACTATTCTGAATGAAATAAGTATTTAGAACCTCAGAACTTGTCATATACATACTGGTAAGAACTGTTTGCCACATCTGTCCTGCTCTGAAAAGGCGAATGACGACAACATACTGCAGCGAATGTCACCGCGCATATTGCAAAGAACATAGAGCAAATCTTTACACTAACTGCTGTAAATGAGACACCAGGGACTTGAAAACCTAGGAGTTAACACTCTGTAAAATAACATAACAGTTAATACGTGTTTCTTATAGCCTATTATATTTTGTGTGCAATTACAGTTTATTCATCATGGAAATAAATAGTCGTAAATTTTACGAGGGTTTGTGTTTATGTTCTACCAAAATGGGGAGGAAAACAATGGACAAAAACAGCAAAGATAAGGCAGGAGTGGAAAGACCTAGGGAAATTCACATGCAGTGACCAATAAAACAATGTATCAATTAGAAAGACACCGTTCGGTGCGTATGCAGCAAAAACGGTACGTATGTTCGGTGTAAAATAAAGGCTTCTCACAGAGCAGTGACCTCAAGAAGCACAGCGTTGTTCATACTGGAGTGAAGGAATACACTTGTAGCACTTGTGGGAAGTCATTTGCACGGCGAACAGAGCTCATGGAACGATATCATCAGACTCAATGAACGAATATGTTTCTATATAACAGATTGTTGTAGCGAATGTTATACCAGCGCAATATAATTTACTTAAATTTGAATCCGCTACACATCTACGAGTATATGGAAGGCCCAATCAGAAAGAATGACCCTGAATGCTCCTCAGGACTTGCTCACCTGATGAGTTAAAACTGAGCAATTCCCTGCAAATTGCAGGAGGCCATAGCCCTTATGGGATTTGGGCTCCTCGGACACGAAATCTCTGTGGCGATATATCAGCTCCAGATCAGGAAGCACGCCCTCCACGAATTTCACGTATAATGGCAAACTTTTATTTGAACCCGCGGAGATTGCTCAATCATTTTGCTCCTCCTTCTCTCAGAACTTTTCTTCCTTTACGCCATCACAAAATTATATAATAGATCGAAATATTCCTTTCCCTAAACTTGAATCCATTTATTTCTCCGTTGATGAGGTCTGCAAGTTGTTGTCATCTTTACCCCCCAATTCCGCTACTGGGCCTGATAATATACCCGCAAGAATTCTCAAAACGTGTGCTCAGGCCCTCGCTCCATCCATCTGCACAGTATTTAACACCTCTTTTCAATATGGGAAACTACCATCTGATTGGAAAATCGCCAACGTTGTTCCTGTCCACAAAACTGGTAATAAGGAATCAGTAACCAACTACCGCCCCATATCATTGACATCCATATTGTGTAAGGTAAAGGAGCGTCTGCTATCGAGGGAGATGTTGCGTTTCCTGAAAGAAACAGGTTCTCTTAACGAACACCAGCATGGGTTTCTACCTGGACGTTCCTGTACAACGCTACTCACATCAGCTGTGGACGACTGGCAACAAACTTTGGAAAGAATACCAGGCGGTCAAGTGGATCTCGTTACTCTCGATTGGACCAAGGCTTTTGATCAGGTTCCCCATTCACGTCTCCTTGATAAACTGCGCTCCTACAGCTTCGGTGGTAAACTAGTGGGGTGGTTGACTGACTTTTTTACAAACCGGCATCAGAGAGTAGTCTTCCAAGGTGCTCAATCCTCTACTGTTTTGGTCCCATCTGGTGTCCCTCAAGGATCTGTCCTTGGTCCTCTACTTTTCAATATATTCATGTTGGATCTTCCCCATGCAGTCTCCTCAAACATCTACAAATATGCCGACGACACAACCCTCTATCGCAAGATCAAAGACAATAGTGACCTCACCACCCTGCAGGTGGATCTAAATAACATCAGTGTCTGGAGCAAAATTAATGGCCTGGCTGTCAATTCTTCCAACAGTAATCTAATCTCCCTAACCCGTAATCGAATTCCAGCGGCCAACCCTTATCACTTTGAAAACACTCCGATTCCCCGTGTGCAGTGCGTCAAACTTCTTGGACTCAACATCACTTCCGACCTGAAATGGAACACCCACACCGACGCAGTGAGGAACCAAGCTGCACCCTAACTAGGTATGCTAATCAGAAATCTACGTGGCTGCCGTACCAAAGTGAAGAGGACCGCCTACCTGAGTCTAGTACGACCGCTGCTAATTCACGCGTGCCCTTCATGAAGCCCCGGTACCAAGGGAAGTATCCTTAAGCTTGAACAGATACAAAATCGTGCCACTAAATTCATTCTTTCGAAAAATTCCGACGTAGACTCTAAAATCAGACGCCAAAAATGTAGCCTTCCATGTATTGAGAACCTATTTACCCAAATTGATTTGTTATACCTGAGAAAACTTTTTAATAATACAGACTCATCTGCTATTTTAGACAAAATTTCCCTTGGCTACCGATCAGCTCAGAAGGGCCGCGGAATTACGCTGTACGCCCCACTACCCAGGACTGAGTCGTACAAACTGGGGTTTGTAAATAGATCGGTCTGTGCATGGAACAGCCTACCGTGTTCCCTGAAGGCCAGCAACAATAATGCCGTTCAGTTCAAGAGGAAGCTGCGGCATTATTTGTTCATCAAGTAGGTTGTTCCTCATAAATTATGCCCCGATTCTTTGTTGTGCTAGTGTTTCCTGTGTATCTCCATTTACAATATTTATGTGACCTCTTCCCTTGTTTTCCTGCCTTATCCTATATAAATTTACCATCCCTCTAATGTATACTGTAAATAATTTATCATTGCTCGATTCTCACTAATTGCCATCTTGTGTACATATGTAAATATAACCCAGTATATATAGTGGGGGCTCTGACGCATCCCGAATGCGAAGTGGGGCTTTGCTCTTTTCAGAGACTCCCTTCAGTTTAATGTAAATATAGTGTAAGGCACTGATGAATAAATATGAAATGAAATGAAATTGTAAGGCTATTTATTATTATTATTATTACTACTACCAAATTAGGGTTTGTGTTCTAGGGGATAGCATCGCAACTGTGCTGACTTCCAAGGCCTCCTATTTTAAATTTCACTGCGTGGCTAGTGTCATAGTGGGGTATTCGATGTGGCTTTGGTAAAATACTAGGTATTTTCTGAGTCCCATGTGCTCTGTTTAGTAAACAAAACTGGCGGAATCTAGACAGATATTTATGAATATTTATGTTCGAACATAAGCGCTTGAGCGGCAGCACGTCGGCCACTCACCGTTGCACAGTGGGTCAAAATCGAAATCTAGGGGGACAAAATTATATTTACGTTTTAATCATGAATTTAGAGTGAAAGCAACGTATATAATTTGTTTACTTCATAATAAACATCAGTTAAGACCTGCTAAGTCTACACATGCAAAAAAAAATTCTATGACTAGGAATTGGATAGAGCATTCAGTTATCTCTTCAGAACAATTTTCTACCCCTAATTTACTCTTTACAAAGTCACAAAGTTCCACTTTTGACATAATCGTCGAACCCAGTGCTTCCAATAGTTGTAAACGTGTGATAACTGGTTGCGCGGCATCTTCTAAAACGTAAAATAACTAAGTAAGTTGCAAAAACATGCAAAAAATCTTATAACAGGCGTTAACTACAAGACTTTATCTACATTTTAACATTAAGTAGAAAGTGACGCAGAGCGACGCGACATACTAACAAGAAGTTCCGTGAAGAACTATACAGCCTACTTTTCATGCCAATGATTATTCTACAGTACATGAACCTATCTAGAATAATGACGAAATTAAGTTGGTAATATCGAAATATCTAATTAGTTCAAAATATACCTGGTATAATGTAGCCTAATAGAGCACTACAGTTGGCAGCCCTGGTGACTGAATATATTCTTAGTTCCACCTCTTAAGGTACAGAATACAAAATTTGGTTGAAGTCCAAAGGACGTTACATGCAGTTAGACACTGGATCTATCAGCACGCGTAAAAGCATGTTGCCAACAATACCATGCGTGTGCTGGTTAGAAATTATCTGAATTATTATGATATCTTGTTGTGTCAATTTTGGATGAAATCCATTTGTTAGTATAGAAGTTACATGTATTTTAAAATTGGACATATCAGCAGGCATAGAATCATGTTGTCAGCACTGCCTTGTATTAATTACTCCAAATTAATCTAGAATGTCAGGTGCTATACGTGTGCAAAGTATAGAGCTGTTGGCTTGCATACTTTCTGATATATTGATATTAGGGTAAAAAGAATATAGACAGCATTTATTAACAGTTGGCAGCCCTGATTGCTCTTAACAATACGTATAGTCATATCTGTTATGGTACACATTGCACATACGAAATTTGGTTGAAATCTAACTGATAGTATAGAAGTTACATGTATTTAAAAATTGGTACTATCAGCAGGCTTATAATCATGTTGGTAGAACTGACGTATTTATCTTACTCCAAATTAATCTAAAATGTCAGAATATACGTGTGCATAGTTTAAAGCTGTTGGCTTGCATACTTTCTGATATATTGGTATTTGGATTTTAAAAAAATAGAGAGAGGGAAATTATTAACAGTTGGCAGCCCTGGTGGCTCTTAAGAATACGCTCAGTCATATCTGTTTATGTACAGATATTACATACAAAATTTGGTTGAAATCCAGTTGATAGTGTAGAAGGTATATGCATTTAAACATTGGACCTATCAGAAGGCTTAAAATTATTTTGGCAACACTGTCATGGTTGGCCTCCTGGAAATTAAACTGAAATAGTATTATCTACACGTGTGCCAAATTTGGAATAGCTCCCATGCATACCTTGCAAGATATCCAACATGGAGCTCAAATTTATAGTGAATTTTTTCAGCAGTTGGTAGCACTGACATCATTTTCAAATATGGACGTGAGCTATTCTGGTGCACATCTTTACTCTTACTAAATTTGGTTTTGATTGCTGCAGCCGTTTAGGAGTTGATAGGGGGGACAGACACACAGCCAGAGAGACAGACAGACGGAAGGACAGACAGACAGTCAGACAGACACACATTTTCCCGGATCGATCTCATAAGACTACTCTTTCCTCATGTTTGCAAAATGTGAAAAGTAGGCTAAAAATCTAAGTGAAAATATAATTTAAAAAAATAATACCTAGGTAGTTAAATATTACATAATGCAAATATAGCTAAGATTACGTAACAATTACGCCCATTAATAACTGAAACACGTTACAAAGATCATACCTTCAGCTGCATGTTCCATCTTAAAGCATCACACTAACCACAAAGACAACCAAACCACAGCCAGTTACATTCACCCTCCAATTCAAAATGCTCGAACAGTGGTGACAGATTTACACCAAGATGCGTTCATATCCCAGAATAGTGAGCGGCAATTATATGAGAATGCTGTAGAAGTAATACATTTTGATTTTTAGCCTACTTTTCACATTTTGAAAAAATGAGGAAAAAGTAGACTTATGAGATCGGGCAAATGTGTGTGTGTCTGTCTGTCTGTCTGCTGTCTGTCCGTCTGTCTGTCTGTCCTTCTGTCTGTCTGGCTGGCTGTGTGTGTGCCCCCCCCCCCCTATCAACTCCTAAACGGCTGCTGCAATCTAAACAAAATTTGGTAGGAGTAAAGATCTATACCTGAATATCTCACGGCCATATTTGAAAATGATGTCAGTGCTACCAACTGCTGAAAAATCGCAATTGAAATTTGAGCTCTATGTTGGATATCTCGGAAGGTATGAATGGGAGCTATTTGAAACTTGGCACACGTATAGATAATAATATTGCAGTTTAATTTCCAGGAGGCCATACATGGCAGTGTTGCCAAAATGATTATAAGCCTGCTGATAGGTCCAATATTTAAATGCATATAACTTCTACACTATCAAATGGAATTCAGCCAAATTTCGTATGTGCTATGAGTTCATAAACAGATATAACTGAGCGTATTCCTAAGATCCACCAGGGCTGCCAACTGTTAATAAATGCTCTCAATTTATGTTTTCCAAATACCAATATATCAGAAAGTATGCAAGCCTACAACTTTAAACTATGCACACGTATAGTACCTGACATTCTATATTAATTTTGAGTAACTTATTACGTCAGTGCTACCAACATGATTCTAAGCCTGCTGAGAGGTCCAACTTGAAATACATGTAACTTCTATACTATCAGTTGGATTTCAACCAAAATTTGTATGTGCTATGTGCACCATAACAGATACGACTATGCGTATTCTTAAGAGCAACCAGTGTTGCCAACTGTTAAAAAATGGTGTCTCTATTTGTGTTTCCCTAATATCAATATATCATAAAATATGCAAGCCAATAGCTCTAAAATTTGCACACGTATAGTACCTGACATTCTAGATTAATTTGGAATAATTAATATACGTCAGTGCTGCCAACATGTTTCTAAGCCTGCTGATAGGACCAATTTTAAAATGCCTGTAACTTCTATACTAACAAATGGATTTCATTCAAAATTATCACAACAAGAGATCATATTATTGCAGATTATTTCTGACCAATACATGTATGTCATTGTTGCCAACATGATTTTAAGCGCGCTGTTAGATCCAATGTTTAACTGCATGTAACGTCCATGCTATCCATTGGACTTCAACCAAATTGTGTATTCTGTATCTTAAGAGATGGAAACAAGAATATATTCAGTCACCAGGGCTGCCAACTGTAGTTCTCTATTAGGCTACATTATGCCAGGTATACAGTATTTCGAACTAATTAGAAATTTCTATATTACCAATTTAATTTTGCCATTATTCTAGATAGATCCATATAGATTAATCAATGGCATGCATTTTAAATTTTAAGAAAAGTAGGCTCTTTAGTTCGTCACGGAACTTCTTGTTTAATTATGAAAATAAATAATTTTGTCCTCCTAGATTTCGATTTTGACCCACTGTGCGTTGGGTCCGTGGTCAAATCCCGGTCACTCCATGTGAGATTTGTGCTGGGCAAAGTGGAGGCCGACAGGTTTTTCTCCAGGTTTTCTTCCAGCAACACTCTCCACTATCACTTCATTTCATCTGTCATTCATTTAATCATTGCCCCAGAGCACTGCGACAGGCTTCACCAGCCAGTACAGTTCATATCCTCGCCGCTAGATGGGGACTTCATTCATTCCATCGGTGATCCGCTCGGTCGACTGAAAACAGGCTTTGGATTTTCATATTCATTTATGTTCGAACATAAAATAAAGTTATAGTTATCGTAGAACATAAACATTTGTAAGCAACTTGCCTATAATGGTAATTGAGACATTCGTACGGAAATTATAAAACTCACTTCGCCCATTTTATAAACATTCTCGCTTCCTTATTACCATTATAGGCTTGTTATTTAATACGTAAATTCAATCGCAATAACACTACACTACCATAATAATAATAATGTCGTATGGCCTCGGGGGCCAGGTGCAAGCTTTGTTATTTGACACCCAGAGCGTAGATTGCATGTCGAATTTCGTTGTTCCTTGAATCACTATGAAAGTCAAGGAGGTTAGATATTTATGCTCCTTGAACACTAAAGCGCTTTCTAGTAGAGAAAAGAGGAACTTTGTGTTAATTTTGGCATTATGAACACGACCTACTGAATTCAAATGGGTTCTTTAACATGCGTGTCGTAATTTTTCCGCCTTCCTTTCAAAAATCACTTACCAAGGCCAGGAACGAACCTGCAATCTTGGGGTTAGTAGACGGACACGCTATCCACTCACCCACCGTCGCAAGCTAACACAACTCTTGGACATTGTAACTACAAATAGCGGGTAATATAATCAGATTATCTAGCGGTTTCTGTGGTGTAGTCAGTAGCATGCTCAGCTTCTATGCCCAAGATCGCGGGTTCAATCCCGACCGAAGCCGTCGGATTTTTAAGAGCGTTAAAAATCCCTCAGTATGCCGTCCTTCGGAGGGGAAGTAAAGCCGGTGGTCCCATGTCATAGATTTATGGCATGTTAAAGAACTTTCCACTAATTACACCTGTGTGAAACTAAATCGGATAAGTTAAGAATGTAAACAACGCTCTTAGGTTCCTACGTTCGTTGCCAAGAGCCGACTGCGGTGGCGTCTAGTAGCTAAGTTATGAACTAGGCCTAGTAGTCGTTGACGGTGGCGTTTGGCGGCAAAAGTAGGAACTATTTGAAAAATTCAAAGTTGCAGTCCTTACTTTAATTTAAAAAAAACAGAATACACACACAAATACAGTCATCACAATTAACACCGGTTATCAGACAGATTCTACACACACCCAAAGTACATGGGGCTACAGGAACCAACCAAGCAAGCAAAGTTTGTAGTTTAGGTTTGATTAGTGCTGTTAACTTCCAACGTTCTTCACCAGGCACTGGTTGCGATGGCAACTAGTAGTAGCCAAGTTCACAGCTAGGTGTCGTGGATGGTAGCATTCGGTGGCGAAAGTAGGAACTACTTGAAATTATCGTCTGCAATCCTTAGCTGATTTAAAAACAGAACACACACTAATACAGTCAACACAATTAACACAGGTTATCAGACACACACCCAAAGTACACGGGGCGTAATGACCACGTTGTCACAGCCCCGAAACTAAGGAACCAACGAACCAAACAGTTTATCTGTAACAAAATTCTGGAGTATCAGTGTAATCTTTGGATAAAGATAGCTAATTTAAATGATACGCTCTAAAGGTTGGTTGGTTGGTTGGTTGGTTCTTAAGTTAAGGGGCTGCGACAACGCGGTCATGTAGCCCCGTGTACTTTGGGTGTGTGTAGAATCTGTCTGATAACCGGTGTTAATTGTGATGAATGTATTAGTGTGTGTTATCTGTTTTTTAATTTAAGTACTGCAACTTAGAATTTTTCAAATAGTTCCTACTTTTGCTGCCAAGCGCCAACGTCAACGACTACTAGGCCAAGTTCAGAACTTAGCTACTAGACGCCACCGCAGGCGGCTCTTGGCAACGAACGTAGAAACCTAAGAGCGTTGTTTACATTCTTAACTTATCCGATTTAGCTTCACACAGGTGCAATTAGTGGAAGGTTCTTTAACATGCCAGAAATCTATGACATGGGACCGCCGGCTTTACTTCCCCTCCGAAGGAAGACACTGTGAGGGATTTTTAACGCTCGTAAAGAATCCGACATCTTCGGCCGGGTTTGAACCCGCTATCTTGGGCATATAAGCTCAGCATGCTACCGACTACGCCACCGAAGCCTTCTACGCTCTAAAGTCACTGGTAAATGAGGGAATACTTTCTAGACGCGAATCTCTACGAGACAAGTTGTAATCCCTTGGGGAAGGAAAACAGTTGTAGCCACCATGGGTCAAGGAACGCATTTATAAAGTCAGTTTTAAATACCCTCCTGAATATATTATTGTGTAAACCTTTGAGGTTGAGGGCTCTCCAGTCAGGTGCTTGGTTTACTCCACTGTGTTACGTACACATTGAGACACACGCACACACACAGTGGACAGACACGGCACGCACCACTGGACGAGCATTGGTGCGATTGGGATGGCACAATTACTGCTGGCTTAGCTTGTGTCCGGAACTACATTAGCACGATACAGCTAGCACTTGGCCGTCCCATGTGTTTAACTGTCTAACTGCTAGGTCATCAGTCAGGCAGTGTTTCATGATGAAGATGATTGTTGTTTTAAGGGGCCTACCGGTAACATCTAGGTTATCCACCCCTAATGGTTTGGGTGATAGTGAAAGATGAGATGAGAATGAAAACTATAACTAATACTAACTACAAACTTACATACTAGAAGATGAAAAGGTTCACACGTAAAGGATTAGGCAAATAAAGGGCAGGAAGAAAAGAAATGCCCTCAACCCTCGAAGAATGAAGGTTGAGGGACTTGGAAGGAAGGAGAGCAATGAAAGGCAGATAGGAAATGGGGAAAGAGGAGAGAGCGCACCCCAAGGTCAGAGGAAAATGGGGATAAAACTGATCCAGCTCAGGAATCCCTCGGGGTCGCCAACTCCCAAACACACCAGCCGTGAGCCCCTGAGGGTGTAGCAATATCCAGGATGCACCGGAAGGGGTGGGGCTACATACACCCTGCCTCCTTGAGGACCTTGAGCAGAAGGCATGAGATAACCTGAAAAGAAAAAGAAGGCTGACCCCTCGAAGAATGAGGGTATCAGGAAAGATGAGACAAGGGCCATTTAAGGTGGTAAAGTGAAAGACTCCCTAGGCCTCGGACACCCTAATACCGTTGGGGTCGGACGAGAACCAGACTTTACCAAGTGAGGCTGACAGGAAAGATAACAGAGAGGAGCCCGGCACAGGTAAGTGGAAGCAATGCCAGACTCAGCTGGCGTCCAACGGTCGCCAGCCCACGCCCCATTAGATGTGAGGCCCTGGGTGGGGGTCAGTGTTTTAACCTGGCTGCACCACACTGCAAGAAACAAATTATTGAATAAATGTGTTATGTGAAACAGTAGGCTTCTCAGACATGTTTGTAGTTCAAGAAAATATCTCTCCCCACTCAGCGACATTCAGATCTGTCAGCGTAAGTAATCATTCCTGACACATAAATAAATATAGGACAGGGTCATGGAGACCCCAGTGTGGTATTTACGCTTATATTTTCTTGTTGTATCATAATATTCTGCTTCTTATTTATTTATCGTATGGCTTTTAGTTCCGGGAGTGTCCGAGGACTGTAGCTGCTTCCAGCGGACCCAGCTTCCAGGGTGAGCTACAAGTTCCGTTCAATTTCAAGTAGATATCAATGATACCTAGTGGTGAACGTTGGAACTTTGATAGAGCGTTCCAACGAAATCTAACCTAACAATTTAGCTTCACACAAGTTTAGTCTGTGGAAGGATCTTTTACTTGCCATAAATCTATGACATGGGACCGCCAGCTTTACTTCCCCTCCAAAGGAAGGTATACTGAAGGGTTTTAACGCTCTTAAAAAAGCCGACAACTTCGGCCGGGTTTGAACCCGCTATCTTGGACACAGCAGTTCAGCATGCTACCAACTACGTCACCGAATCCGCTATTCTGCTTCTGCTGCAGTTCTTGATAAGTAATTGACGAGAAGAGGTGCGTTTACTTCTGGCTCTATAAATGAATCCTCAAATAAACGAGGCTTGAGTCATGCTAATAATATTAAGAATATCGTATGGCCTCGAGTGCCGGGTGCAAGCTTTGTTAAATGACGCCCAGAGGACAGCTTGCATGTTGAATTTTATCGCTCCTTGGAGCGCTATGAAATTCAAGGAGGTTAGATATCAAACCTCCTTGAATCTATAGCGCTTTCTAGTAGAGAAAGGAGGAACATTTTGTGTTGGCGGAATGTCCCAGATTAATTTTGCCATTATGAATACGGCCTACTGGATTCAAATGGGTTCTTTAACATGACAACGTAGGACATAAGTGTCGTGATTTTTGTCATGAGTCATGTTTATAAGTTATAATGAAACCAAAGGTGGAAATGATACCTTTGGTCAACTTTGCAAAACAGGTGATCTCGTGAGCACCAGCTCTCTTGAAATTCATTCTTTAATTCAAATTCTGTTGCTCACTCAGAATAATAATGTTTTGACAGTCAGAATTTGTTATTACTTTGGGAAATACTATTTTTAACCCACAGTTAAAATATTTGGTCATCCCCGTTTAATGAGTAACACGAAATATGCTCGACTGTCCATACGTAAATGTGTCTTACCCGCATGAGTCACGCAAGGAGTTGCAGCATGCCTGGTGAGCGGTGGATCCCTAGCTATTTCAGAACTTGCATTATCCCTCCCTTTATTATTCTGTTAAGGTCCCATTCTAGTTTTGTACTGAAAATAAGATCCCATTAACACCAACCTTTCACATATGGGGTACCTACAGGTTCAGCATAACCCAATGCGTAAGCGAAACGCACTCACTTACTCTTTAAATGCCTCACAATTAAATAAATACCTTAAAACATGTATATTTACAATGAAATAATGAAAGAATTCAACACGGTAACCATGGTAACAGAATCTCACAGGTCCATCTATTTCTGTAAGACGCAATGCAATTCCAATTATTACATTACTGTGAAAGTTTCCAGACTGTTATAAGGTTATCACTGAACCAAATTAAGCTGTAAAATTCATCAATACATACAGTATAATGCGCTTAAGGGGGTCAAGGGGCACTCTAGAATTTTTTCACGCAATTTTCACGTGCGAGTGTGGTACGAAAGGTCTTTTTCACCCGACTATACAGGGTCTCCGAAAACCACATTTAAAGGCCCTTATATTAACAGTGTCTGTGATATTCCCAGAAAACTAACTTCGCTCTGATATACCTATGAAGGAATGACAAACCCCTAACCACTGCACCAGTAGCTGAATTGATAAAGTCTGATTATTCATACCAAGGATAAATCAGGCATAGCATTCATGATTGAGATTTTGCTAAGTGTACTCTTTACAACTAGAATATTCGCGGGCGAAGCCGCGACGGGTAATGCTAGTGATTATTATTATTATTATTATTATTATTATTATGATTATTATTATTGTCTCATATGTTCACCATATCGTTGGATACAATTCACCTTTCCATCGGCATTTCTTGCAAGATGGAGTGGCGATGTCTATACTGGTAGGTTGAGGAACGAACGCACTATGGAGCAGGTCTCTAAAATAACTACGTTCTGCATACTGGTATGCAGATTATGATCGAGCCCCAATTTATCGAGGTTGGCCTTCAGCGACTTCGGTATGATCCTTGTGGAAGAGATTATGATAGGCAGTCCAGTGACAAATTCCTGTCGCCACATCTGTCGGATATCTTCAGCCAGAGGCATGTATTTGGTCATTTTCTCAGCATAACTTTGCTGTATATTATGCGAGTTAGGGACTGCGTTATCTATTAGAAGAGTTTTTTTCTGCACTTTATCAATAAGAATAATGTCTGGCCTGTTTGCTGATATAGGTCTATCTGTGATCACTGACCTGTCCCAGAGTAGCTTGTGTGTATCATTCTCCAGAACAGCATCAGGAATGTATTGATAGTAAGGCAGAACATTATTACTTAAGGAGTGCTTCTTTGCCAGGTTCAGGTGGATTATCTTGGCAACTTGGTCATGCCTCTTCAAGTAGTACGTAGATGAAATTGTTGTACAGCCCCCTGTGATATGCTGGATGGTCTCCGATTCGCGATGGCATCTCCTACATTTGTCATCTGACATGTCTGCCTTAATAATGTATTTTAGGTAGTTCTTTGTTACCACTACTTCATCTTGTATCGCAATCATGAAACCCTCTGTCTCAGGAAATGGATCCGCATGGGTCAGCCAGCTGTTCGACGCATGTATGTCGACATATTCTTGACTGAGATCATACGGATGACGGCCGTGCAGTGCTTTCTGAGTCCACTGTTGAAGCTTGTTGCTTATGTGCTCTTCTGAAAAGCTAGCTGCACATCCCTGGCATGGAGAAGGTCCAATGGCGTGTACTTGTCATCCACCTTAATAACAGCCTGATGCAGGGGAGAGTTCGTCTTGCTCAAAAAGTAGGCCTGAAGTTTCTTCACCTGCTTGGCATGTGGGTGTATAATATCAGTAAGCGCGCGTCCACTTCTCTGGCGTGGCAAAGTCAGTCGTTCAACTGCTGACATCGGGTACAGACATCTGTGTTTCGTTAAGGTGGTGCACGTCTTAATAAGAATATTTTCTAAGTCTGTCTGTGTCCATTTTATAATAACAAACGTGTAAGCCAGTACTGGAATGGCATATGTATTGATGGCCTTGAAGATGTTCCTTCCATTCAACTTGGATTTCAGAATCTTGTTGAGACGTTGATTGTACTTCGCTACTGTTTGTTCCTTAATGATCTTGTGATCAATTCTCTTTGACTGTTGGAAACCAAGATATTTGTAACTCTCAGTTTCTTCCATGGGCTGAATGAGACATCGATATTCGATTACAAATCCTCGGGCTTCTAACTGTCCCTGTCGGAGAGTAAGACTACGACATTTATCCAACCCAAAGGGCATACCGATGTCTGTAAAAAAGGAAACTGTGATAATAATCAGATTATCTATATGCTTGTCATAGGGTGCATATAATTTTAATTCATCCATATACAACAAATGTTTGGTGCTTTTCAGTCGGTCAACACGAATGAACCCAAAAAGAGCTGGGTTGTGCCCTAATACTTCAGGATCCTTCAGAATTAGGGCACAACCCAGCTCTTTCTGGGTGCATTCGTGTTGACCGACTAAAAAGCACCAAACGTTTGTTTACTTAGGCAACACTGAAAATGGCTTCAAATATCACAATCATCCATATACATCAAATGTGAGAGATGATGGTTTACTGTGCCAGAGTGTCTAATCGGAAAGCCACTTCGTGTCGCATTCAATAACGATGATAACGGGTTCAACGCATGTGTATTGAGCCCGCCTAGGCTCATGTATCAAATATTTATTTGAGAGCATATTTACTTCACATGCTCAGTTCCACAGAACACACCCTAAAGCTTCCTCACGAAAAAAAATACGAGCCTTACAGTAGTCGCATATGATGTGTAACATCTGATATAGAAGAAATCTCACGTGAAATTATTGATACACCGGTATTTTATACTATTATTGGCACAAATATTAATCTATTGTAAAAGGGAGTGTTTTACAGATATTTTAGTTTATAATACGGAACTCATTTTCTTAGATGATTATAGCTTCCACCGGCACTAGCCTAAATAAAGAATACGATATGGATCAACTAGATTAATAGACGCGACACCGCTCATAACCTTAAATTCCTTATAAACAGGACCTCTTGATTCACGGACCAACACGTAATTTCATATGGATTCTGTCAAAATGAGTCATATTGATATGATAAATATTGTTTAAAATGATAATCTAGCAAAATATACATACCCCATCCGGGATTCGATCCCGAGATTTCCAGCTTTACAGTCACATGCCTCTAAACCCACGGCTATTTCGACTACGCAAATATTGTGCACAAGATGGTGACTTATTTCCAGTTAGCAATAGTTCATGAAGGCTTGCTCAATTCTCGTATGACCACAACGATTATAATTATTATATTGATGACTGCATTACCGTTATGTGGGTTAGCCTAATATTTGAACAGCCATTGTGCAGAAACATAATACCGGCAATGCCGACTACTAACAATGATATTAAGGCATTTTACCATTTAAATACTGAGAAGCCTCCGTGGCTTAGGCAGCAGCACGCCGGCCTCTCACCGCTGGGTCCGTGGTTCAAATCCCGGTCACTCCATGTGAGATCTGTGCTGGACAAAACGGAGGCAGACAGGTTTTTCTCCGGGTACTCCGGTTTTCTCGGTCAAAATTTCATTCCAGCAACACTCTCCACTATCATTTCATTTCATCTGTCATTCATTTAATCATTGCCCCTGAGGAGTGCGTCAGGCCTCGCCGCTAGATGGGGGCTTCATTCATTCCATTCCTGACCCGGTCGGAGACTGGAAGCAGGCTGTGGATTTTCATTTTCACCATTTAAATACTGAAACCGTATGCGGTGCGAGTTGCGCTCTATACCGGCCAGTTAGTGAACCCTTGCCAGCGGTGTTATTTAAAATGGCATTTTTGGCCGATAGAGCGCACTGCCAAGTATAGTTAGTTAGTTATTGTTGTTTTAAGGGGCGGAACTACGAGGTCATCTGCCCCTTGCCAAGTACAAACGCGATTAAAATTAGGTGTGCAGTAGGTATAATAAAGGCGTTTCTCCCTGTGATACGTTTAGACCAACGAAGTTTCAATTATTGTTAGTAGTCCGTGTTAATATACTATATTCCTAGGTTGTTTGGAGTGTTTGTTGATGCGATATAGATTCTACATAGCCACATGGCCGACAGTACATCGAGTGTTTACAATAAATAAGACTGCAGCAAAAGTATGAAGATTTAATAAATCGTAATTGATTTCCTCAAATATAATATAATGAATATTTTCACACCAAAGAACGGCAGTTTTACGATGATTTATTATAGGAATATTTGTAATGGGGCCTCCAAACCTTGAGGTAAATCGTATGCGATTTACATTCCACATAGCCACATGGCCGACAGAACGTAGCTGTACCGAGCTCCACCACCGAGCGCGCTTGGATCGATCGATCGAGCGGTCAGAGCATACTTCCGTTTTCCACCACCGCCAGCTAGTACACTTCCGATCGATCGAGTGGGCAGTGCATACTTCCGTTTGATCGATCGAGCGGGCAGTGCATACTTCCGTTGTCCACCACTGCCAGCTAGTACACTTCCGTTTGATCGATCGAGCGGGCAGTACATACTTCCGTTGTCCACCACTGCCAGCTAGTACACTTCCGTTTGATCGATCGAGCGGGCAGAGCACTGCCAGCTCGATCGTTCCGATCCACTTCCGTCCCCAATTTTCAAAAGCACTCCCACAAAACTATCCAGCAACCGAGTGGATAGATATTACACATCAACAATCCGCTATTTTGACACTGGAGAGGACAGCTTATTTTCCTCCTAGAGATATATTACTTACTATTTTTATGCCATATATCTCAGGAGCATACAATAATTAATTTTGCTTAATATACCATCTTCTATGCCTTTTGGAAATGGTAAATCAATTTAAGGTAAAGTTATTTTTCACCGCAGACACGCGGAGGATTATGAAAGTAGTCGCTAATTGACTTGACTACTTCCTACAGATAACGAAGCCGTTCTATGCACGAACACACCGTTTTGATAGTCTGCTGAGGCAGGACGCATCGTGTCAATTGTCCGTCTAGAAGACGAAGGCCATTGTAGGCAAGTGTATACCCCATAATTGGGAGGACTAAAATCTACAGCCATCGAGCTGCTTACTATGATTAAGTCTACAAAAAGTATTATTTTCGTCCCAGTTAGGCCAGTGCAACGTGATTGTGAAAGTTGGAATTTAATTATGATAATTCAACATATTTTTTCATTAACCACGAGGACCGTCTGAAGGCAGACGTGAAATATTCTAACAGACGTGAAGTATTAAATCTACGACTACGTCTTATAGCCCAGTGTGTGCTACTATGAAAATCAACTGTGATAAAGCTACGTATCGACGCATGCGACAGTGATTGTTCAGATTTTGAGTAATTTGACTTAGCATAAAATCTGTGAACGAATACCACGTGTTGGTAACATTAGAATATGTGGCAGGCAAAGCAGAGTATTTTGATCACCTGCAATCATTAAAGCCAGTGTGCATTTACAATCATATTTTCAATAGAATCAGTGTATATTGATAACTACGATGCATTCGATAACACACCACGTGATAGTAATTCTTCAACTTTATTGTGAGAGCATCGTGATCGTATAATTCATCATGTGAGGGGAACACCGATGAAGTAAACCACCACCATGGAATTGTCCAATCCCCACCACCAGGTACAATCCATGTACAAGACGCAAACAGAGGACCACGAGGACAGGCTTAAACCTATAGCCTTACCAAGGAGTATGCTTGGAACCCTGGAAGTATACCACACCTTCCAATGGGAGTTCTGGAAGGTGACCTACTTTGTGAAGTAACCGTGAGTCTTGTAAAGCCTAATGTACGAGGTTTGTCCAGGTTGAGGTAGTAGTTGAATGCATATTTTGAGCTGAAACGCAACGATATTTGACCACTTAGGTAGGACATGTATATATTTTTCTTTCTTTGGCACTGGGACAATCTTAGTTAGACACCACAGTCCATGTACTATACGGCAGGTGCAAATTCACATGTATTTTCAGTGTATTTGTGAGTCAGCAAGGAGCTGCAATTTTATGTCATGTAAACGACAGCTTAACTACAGAAGGTGTAGGCTTCTGAAAGTGTGAGGGGACACCCTAATAGTCAGGTCCCTTATTTAAGTTGGAAGAGCTTATTTACGTGTCATTTCTCAGCCGACCGTTGCTGAAACGTTTTTGTACTCTTTATTTGACATTTTTCGTGAGTACTATTTTACTACATGAAAGTTCCAGAGGAACGAACCCATGCACAGTTAGACTGATGGGCTAACTTACTTCGTATCATTTCAAACATCGCAGCAGAGGTTAGATGTTATATTTTTGTTGTGGAGAGTGCCAAACCACACATGTCAAAGCCTACGTGTATAATGAACGAGTGACATGTCTTCGAATATCAGTGCAGTTAGATGCACGAGTATGATATCTTTGGATTTGTATTATTTGAATTTAATACTGCATTATATCTTTTTGAAGGGTATAATAACCCGAGGAACACTGTTAGGGAAGTGATGAGACATTTTTATATAATCTGTAGAGCACTTCAGGACTTTAATTCGTGCTACTACAAGATTAGAATGATCATTTTGGTAACACAATCTTTGCTATGCTAAGCTGCACGCGAAGCAGTGAGAGTTGCTTGAGCGCGCCAGCTGACAACCGGTTTACCCGAGATGCAACAGAGAGACGACTTTATTGACTTTTTTGTGTGCTAACTTACGTCACAAGTCCTAGGAATTTGAAGGTCACTGGTATTAATATAACCTTGCTTTGGAGAATAGCTATGTAAGCTGTCAACATCTGTTATTATTATTATTACCACTTTTTATGAGTGAGGGGATGCTCGCTGAGGCGAATTCCTTTAATATTTTGAGCCGATGACTTTGATTCATCTGACGTGTTATAGAAAGGTTTAAACAATAATGTTAATTGAGCCAGCTTCTGTATAAATTAAGCTAGCCAGTGTAATTATTGTGTCCATGAACACATTATTTGGTGTTTGGCAGGACGGATGAATGTCCGCCTTATTGTTGGTTTATTCCGGCGTTCTTTGAGCTGCGGCTAAGACGACCGATGCACCGCGCGCAATTGGTGTAAGACGCGCCAACCTGTGTTATTGTTGACTTGTTGAAGTCATGTTATTTGAGTGAATCTCAAGCGAGATCACATGTTGCAGCCTACGACTGGTGTCATTAATATAGCTAACTAAATAACATTTAAACCTTCTGATAAATCAAAAGCATAATTATCCTAAACCAACGAATAATTAATTGCTATAAATAATTACAGCCATAACTTAGCAACCATTTGCTTGTTGTTTAATCGACACAGTGACTACAATCCATTTCCATGTGGGAGATGACTTTAAATGAGCTGACACTACTTGTATCGACGACATTGGATCTCCGGGACCGATAATCAGTAACTTGTGGCCCGCGTGATCTAAAGCTTGTAAGACGCAATTATGATTGCGCTTTGCCAACATAACGCACATGCTTGAGATGACGACTGATTACGAACAGTAAGTCAGTTCGCGAAGGCAGGCTAGTATAACAGTGTTAACTTCTTTATTCCCGAGTGTATTTATCCCATTGTTCCTATTAGACATAAGAGTGTTATGTAATTGTTTTTCTTGATAGTCAGTGGTCAAACTATCATTAAATTTGCTAATAAGCATTCGTTTACGACGCATCTCGTCGTAATACTTTCGTTCACATAGGCATTAGACAGAATTTAAATGTAATATTAAATGTGGACGTGGTACCATCCTAACCTAGGGAATGGTTTGCTAGCTTTTAAATGTAAATTATACCGAGTCATTTATTTGTAAATTTGCTACGCAATAATTATTCTTGTACCACGCGCCTAGTTAGCTTTGCTATTGTTTCATGTAACAAGGATTTCGCGAGGGTCCTTAACATCAAACTAGGGACGACTCATTATTGTAATTAGATTAACGGATTAGCCGATTTCGACCCTCGTAAATAGATTAGGGGTCTTACTTGAATAAATCATGCACGAATCTACCTTAAGACTGGATCTCTTTTTATTGCTAGCTTTGGTATTTTTCGGATGTATTTCTTTGGGCGTCTATGACCCTTTCCGTGCTAAATGACCCAGATCCCCTGGATCAAGCCCCTCGTGCTGAGCAAGCCTACAAAGAAATGCACCCTATCCTCTGAGGTTTTGGGTTCGAAGGACGGGGTCTTTCGAAGTACCATTTCTTTCGGCGGATGGTACCCGGATAACCTCCTCTAACGGGCTCAGTATATACAAATTGGTTCCCCAAGTTGTCATCATTGTTTGCAATGTTGTAATTATCAATGTATCTTCCTTATAAATCTTGAGGACTCGGGAGTAACCAGGAGTGTGGAACTGAATCAAATGCTTTCCTGTAATCAATGTAGGTCATAGATTTCGCATAATTTTGTATGCTTGCTCCATACTCACGGCATCAATTACCAGCTGATCTTTGCATCCTTGAGACTTTTTCACGCATCCCTTCTGTTCCTCAGCCAAGATGTTGTTATACTTCAAGTGCTTGTAGACTTTATGTGCAATACATGATGTAATAGTATATTATGCAACGAGCCTATAATGGCAATAATTAAGACAAGAGTATGTTTATAAAACGAGCGTATGTGAGTTTTATAATTTCCTTACGAGTATCTTAATTACCATTATAGGCGAGTTGCATACGACTGTTTATGTTCGACGATAATTATAACTTTATTATATGTTTTAACATAAATATTCATAAATATCTGTTGAGAGTCAGCCACTTGAATTTTGTGATCGGAGAGCGAGCGCTGGGTATGATATCTCTGTCTTTCAAGATCTCCGACCGACCGACGCATGTGCTCTGTGTACTTGCAATGCCATATTATGCAGGCCATATGTTTACATCTGCCGTCACTCAGTAATATTGTCACCGGAGTCGTTTGAAGGCAATGCGCTGTGTAGAAATTAGGGTTGGTGATATTAAGGTACAGTGCTATTTCTTGTCTCATATTCGCCAGTTTATTTACGCGAACAAATGGACGGTGCGTATTCCATGCCGGTAATTTATTATAGTTCGATGTTGTGTTTATGTCCGACATGTTGGATTTTGAGCGCTTGCGCCAAGGGATCGTTACCTTATTGGTCAATGAACGAGCTCTGATGGGCTGGAGAAACTGTATCGTAATGAAAAACAGTGTTATAATGCCCATCATTATGATACAGTTTTCTGACACATAATAGTGAGGGTCGAACATAAATAGTTTATAGAGATTGCATAGGCAAGTGACTGGTCTATACGTTGCAGGGTCTACAGTTCTTTGACCTTTCGGGAGTAGGTATTTCTTCCCTCGTATCATGTAGGAGGGTATCAGTTGTGGTTTTTCAACGAATTTATTGTAGTGGTGGGCAAGATGTTCGTGTGTGCATGTTAATCGTTTGATCCAGAAATTATGGATATTGTCTGGTCCAGTGGCTTTCCAATTTTTTGTCTCATTCGCAGCTCGTGTAACAACATCTGTGGATACAGACGAGTCTGCATTGTGTCAACTTCTGACATTCTTTGCTCCTACTCAGTAAGCCATGGAGCGCTGCTGTTGTACTCTTCCGCATCGGACCATATAGTAGACCAGACGTTCTCTACCTCTTCTTCCTATCTTCAGTTTCTTCGAGGTTTCTATAGAAGAATTTCCTATTTGCGGCAAATAAGTTATTTTGTCGTTTTGGCTGATTGGGCTCGTTATACCGACGAAGCCTCTGAGCTTTCGCCTGAAGTTGCAGCTTCAAGGTATCTAAGATTTCAAGAGGCGTCTGATTAGAAGGATTATATTTAGCCTGTTTCTTCTATGAAGAGCTCAACAATTCAACACAATGAACGACTTTGTTACTACGATTGCCCGCTATATATTGTTGAAATCTTCCAATGTTTCTTCGGAGCTCAATAGACCTGACTAAACGTAGCTCCCAAGCTGGTTTAGTCTGTTGTCTGTTAGTGAGATGTGGACCAAATTTAAGTCTACCACCAACTGTTCTTACCACAGCGATCGCTCCAGCTTAAATGGAGGTCTGCACATCACTGAACAAGCCTGAGTAGAGTGCAAGATGAGGAACAAGGATATTCTCATTCATTATTCTCACTGCAACTGCAAGCTTCCTAGAACAGTGCTGCTTTAGGATTGTGGGACGCTGAATAGGGTCAGTACCTTCAAATTTGGCAAGAGATTTCCTAAATTCGTTCTCAATTTGCTGGCTTGCTGGGTCACCTATAAATTTACTCATCAACGCACCATCTTTCCTAGGATTGCCATGATGCAGGTCTGAGGGTTGCCGTTCGTTAGTAGGAGTTGTAATATCTCCATGTTTCACTTGCTCCACTGATTTCAGAGTGTTGCTGGCAGTAATTTCTGTCCGTAGCAAATAAAGTTGTTCCTCGGGGATGAGATTCCTCAGTACTACAGCACGGCGTTGGTCTGCTATTCTCTGAACCGTGACATTGATTTCAGGATACTGCTGGCAGAATGCGGCATGCAACTTCTAAAAAAAAGAAGGAAGATTGTAGTTTTACGTGACCGTGAATCTTGTGATTATGAGCCACGGGACCTCCTTTTTACGTGGAATCCGAACCACAGGACATGGCATTTCACTTCGAAAATCTCACATGCATTGACCAGGAATCGAACCCGGACCGCCTTAGTGAGAGGCATACAGCTAGACCGCTGAGCCACCACGCCCCCCACATGCAACTTCTGTCTGTATGTATGCGATGGTATTCGCATCCATACCAGTTATCTGATAATAACAGCGCATGACACATGTATACATCTCAGTCGTCCATTTCATGCGTGGTATCGGTTGGCCTGCTCTCGTGGTCTCCTGAATCACAGAAGAAACACTATGTGCAGATGTAGCGTTGGATGCTGTTAGGATGCTACTATCAACATCGGCTGTAACATGTTCGGGGTGTTCTCAGATCAGGGCCCGCCTGTTCAGCTCCTGATCACCACCGGCTTGCATGTTGTCACCCCCAGCGATGGCTCCAAGGGTGCCCCGACGCTCCTCGGGTAGCGGCCTTATAGTTTCACTTTTATGTCGACTCATCATGATGATGGTGTGCCTTTTGTACCTACGGCCAGGATATAATTTCGACAGCCCCTAACATGGGGATCAGACGTCGTTAGCAGTCGCCCGCTGCGGATCAGAAGTTGCTGCTGCAGTGAGTTTGATTTTGGGGTTTTCATCCCCTAGGCAGGTTGCCTTCACTACGACTGAAGAGTCCTACCTACACTAAATTATTAATAGTATAGTACTCATTTCTTGTTGAATTTTTCAGAAGTTTTTGAAGCTGTTATCTAATATGAGTATGAGACGAGCTACCCCTAACCTGCATTGGTACCATCAGATCTTAATCGACCTCTTCGTGTTAATGTAAATATGCACGCAATTCGCCAAACGTTGAGCACTCACAAACAGTATAGCAATGCATTAATACTCACTGTGACAGTAGGGGCTATGACAAATAGATGTGTTAGTAAACTAAGGATACTCTGAGAGCAGGGACTTTGTTGGTTTCACATCAACCGATACTTAACTTGGGCAACTTATGAAGTATAACACCATCCAACAATTGATTCTGCAGCAATATATGTTCCAAATTCAGGTAGTAACAGGATGTAAGTAGTTACAAACACGCATCACACAATCTTAATCTAACGACGACAGCGACGTATTTATGACAACTTACATAACCTAACCTGGTTGTTATTATTATTATTATTTCTACATTCATTTCACCACATAAGTGGGACATATCAACATATCATCGGCTTGTTTGCAAGACGGTATGGCTAATTCTCTTAAGGTGGCACATTGAGAAACGAGCGATCAATGGAACAGGTCTCCAAGATGACGGCCTTCTGCATGGTGATATGTAGTCCAGGATGTATTCCCAATATTTGTAGATTGCGAACCAATGATTTGGGGATGATGCCAGTAGAAGAAATTACTATGGGCAGAACCACTACACTTTCCTATCTCCACATTTGCCGTATTTCCTCAGCCAAGGGCAGATATTTGGTGATCTTATCACGGGTTCGAACTCACATTTTCTCACGTATGAAGCAAAACAGGATGTGACTTGTTTCACAAGGAGGACGGTAATAAGGTCATTTCACACGTGTTCACATGTATTTCGTCACTTTCCTTTCATATCGTTATTCCATTATAGTAGTGGTGAACAACGTCAATTCAACACACACAAATGTAGTTAGGCCCTTTGACATAATTTAAATAAATTCATGGGTTAGTCCGTAGGAACCAGGCCAAAGGGACCCGTCCAAAGGGATCAGTTCAAAGGGACAAGGACTCGTCCACAAGGACTTGTCCACAAGGACTCGTCCACAAGGACCTGTCCACAAGGACTTGTCCACAAGGACCTGTCAACAAGGACTTGTCCACACGGACTCGTCCACAATGACCCGACAACAATGACCCCCGCCAACAATGACTCGTCAACAATAACGCATCCATAGGGATCCGCTCCCCCACCCTCTTACAAAAGCCATGAGTGGGCATGCTAATTCATAGTGGCTTTCCACCGCACACATGTCTCTTGTGTAGAACAACGTTTCATTCCATATCGGCATTCAAACTCTCACATGTTGCAATTGGAAAGAGAGATTCTCTAAAAAAATACAATTTCACCCCCTAGTAGGGGTAGGTTTTATTTTTGGAGTGGAAATATGTTGTCCGTTGGAAAGGGGGTATCAGCCCGAGTTCAATGACACCTCATTCGTCAAAATCCGACCACGGGTTCGGGAGTTATCGGGTTGCCGCCATCTTGTGAGGAGGGTGAGGAGGAGGAGGCATCTGAACCCCTCAAAAACCACTACTCACCGAGATGTTGAATGGGAGATCTCCAAGTTTTCTGTTTGTGTGCAGGTTTCCTGAAATGCGCAGACATAACTTTGAGATTGAATTGATGACAAATGTCTACCAATCGTGTGCCATTGCTGTTTGTATTTTGGTGTGCATAATTTTTGCCAATGATTTCTCGATAGATTTTTTCTTTGCCAAGTTGGGCATTGACATCTCCCATCAGGTTTTTCACGTCATCTTGATGAATGTTACTCGTAATTTTTTCCAGTTTTTTCCAAAAATTTTCAACATTTTCAGGATTTTTCTTGTTGTCGATGTTAGTAGGTGCATGAGCATTGGCAAGAGTGTATTTCTTGTTGGCGCTCTGGATGCGCATGGTCATAATTCGATCATTAACGAGTGTGACTTCTTTGATAGAATTAATGATGGATTTGTGGACAAGAAAAGCCATTCCGAAGATTGGTGCACCTTTCGCGACTCTCTGTAATGTTTTGCTCTTGAAAATGCGGTAATTTCCATAGTCCATAGTTTCGTTGTCAGTCATTCTAGTTTCTTGAAGAGCAAGAATGAGAATTTTTTGTCTGTCGATTTCTTGCGTGAGATTGTATAATTTTCCAGTTTGAATTAGGGTATTAATGTTTAGTGTTCCAATGAATGTTTTCTGTTTGTAGGGAAGGTGACCAGAGATCTCCGACTCTTTCTGCTGCGCTTGCCTGGACTCCCCAGAATCCGAAAGTCCAGTTGCCGATTGTGGACGGGTGGATTGGGTACCACCTGGGGTAGAGTTGTGATTGCTTGCACAGTTCATGTTTGCTTGTACTTGATTTGTTTGGCCTGGTGAGTGCCAGGACCATATAGGACCAGAGGTTGTTGAGGCCTTTGGAACATCGTGTTTCCAGCCGAGCTCACTGAGCTAACAGACGCTGACCATTAGCCGCTGGATACCAGTACAGACACTAATGGATTTAAGTTGCATCAAAGATAGTTCTTCCACCTTCTTCGTCGTTGGGAATTATTTTCCTCTTCCGCCGTTGTAGCTGTTGACCATCTTCGCATTTCCCCCAACACTGATCGGCTCGCCGACCTAGTTTCCCGCTGGGATTGGTTACCCAACCTTCCACTAGGTTGCTCGGCTTAACAGTGGCACCTCGGGTAGGTTACATGTTGGAGTTGGAGTGACAGAGGCTAATTGGATTCACTTGGTGAATCCAATGTATTGCGCATATCACTCCCATTAAAGCTGTTGGCTTACATACTTTCTGATATATTATTATTATAATTATTATTATTATTATTGCCTTTATTGGTGGCGCAGTTAGGGCTCTTGTTCCTCTCTTACACTTAACCACATTAATACAATACAATAAACATATTATGGCGACAAAATTAAACAATAATAACTGACATTGATAGTGACTTTCACACTCTCATTCACTCATCCAGTCACACTTGTTGTCGTTCAGCAATGTTCAGCAGGCTGCCCCCGCAGGTGGTCTTGAATTTAGATAGTGAGGTGGTGCCCCTGACACTGGCTGGAAGGGTATTCCACAGCCTAGACCCCACCACATGAAAAGAGTTGTTGGATATAAAGGAGCGATGAATAGGAATGGAGAGGGAAGAACCAGGGCGTGTATTATTGCCATGGAAAAAACACAAGTACTTGAATTTATTTGATAAGTATAGTGGTCTATCGTCAGACAATAATCGGAAAATCTGGACAAGTACGTGATATGATCGACGTAGTTCAGGTTTCAGCCAGGAAAGAGCCAGGTTAAAAATAGAGACAGCATTTATTAACAGTTGGTAGTTCTGGTTGCTCTTAAGAATGCGCATAGTCCTATCTGTTATGGTACACGTAGCACATACGAAATTTGGTTGAAATCCAGTTGATAGTATAGAAGTTACATGTATTTAAAAATTGGTCCTTTCAGCAGGCTTAGAATTATGTTGGTAGCGCTGACGTACATAAGTTACTCCATATTAATCTAGAATGTCAGGTACTATACGTGTGTATAGTTTAAAGCTGTCGGCTTGCATACTTTCTGATATATTGGTATTTGGATAAGAAAATAGACAGAGAGCATTTATTAACAGCTGGCAACCCTGGCGGCTTTGAAGAATACGCTCAGTCATAGCAATTTACGTACACATAGTACATACGAAATTTGGTTGAAATCCAATTGATAGTGTAGAAGTTATTTGCATTTAAAAATTGGACCTATCAGCAGGCTTAGAATCATTTTGGCAACATTGTCATGCATGGCCTCCTAGAAATTAAACTGAAATATTATTATCTATATGTGTGCCAATTTTGGAATAGCTCCCATCCATGCTTTCCAAGATATCCAACATGGAGCTCAAATTTCAATTGCTGCAGTTGGTAGCACTGACATAATTTTCAAATATGGGCTTGAGATAATCAGGTATAGTGCTTTACTCATACCAAATTTGGATTCGATTACTGCAGCCGTTTAGGAGTTCATAGAGGGGGGGGCACACAGACAGACAGACAGACAGACCGACAGGTAGAAGGACAGACAGACAGACAGACATTTGCCCGGATCGATCTTATAAGTCAACTTTTCCCTCATTTTTGCAAAATGTGGAAAGTAGGCTAAAAATATGCACTATGAAATAATTTCGGCAATTAGCGATCTCAACTA
Organism: Meconema thalassinum; assembly: GCA_946902985.2. NCBI lineage: Eukaryota > Metazoa > Arthropoda > Insecta > Orthoptera > Tettigoniidae > Meconema > Meconema thalassinum. The sequence continues at coordinate 298,093,031 of OX336396.1, read as the reverse complement.
ATAAACAGTTCTAAATAGTAGTAAATGTTATTCTATAGAACTTCAAGCGGTGGTACCATCAATAATTATTGTATTATGTTAATGTTTATGTTAATAACTGATATGCAATTTTAATAGCCTTTTTTATGAAGCATTTTACATTATTTACGTAGCGAATGCTGATTTTTTTTTCATTAACTTGCCAAAATGACTGAAAGATACAAGGTATTAAAATAATGTCAGTATTACTCTGTGATGGGCTCTCAGAGTCCGAATTGAATTATACGACTTTAAGAACATAAAGTAACAAAAAAAGTGCTTTAAAACAATAGGAAATTAGAATATTCGCCCTCCTCAAGCAGAGATAGGCAAAGGAGAAGAATGTGATGCATTGTGCCAAAATAAGCAAAATATGCGTAAATGTGCAATAATATATGATTTTGCATGAACTTCCGGGCTTTAATTATTATTATTATTCATTCATTCAATTTCGCTAATCGGCCAACTAGGGATCACGATAAGCCTCATTTTATATTCTGGCATTTGTTCATTTATCGCGTGATCCACATTGTCTTCATGAGCTCACTCAGTTTAGCACGACGTTCCTCTGTTCATTTTGCATCAGTTGACCGATTTTCGTCCCGAAAGTCCCAAACGTCTTGGTGGCTGCTCTATAAAGATTTCGGTCATGTGTATATTCTGCTCGTATGCCCATTTCTTAGAGATCTTCCTGGACGTTAACGTTATTAGTAATATTATTATTATTATTATTATTATTATTATTATTATTATTATTATTATTGTTATTATATTCTAATTAATGGTACTCGGGTACCTGGTAGAGCATGAAGGTGGTGATTACAGTCTCAAAAAAGTTGAGAAAGTCTGTCGTAGAACAACCAAGAAGGATGTCTACACATCTGATTGATTGATTATTGTTTTAAGGGGCAGAACACCGTTATCATTTAGGCGGCTTCGGTGGCCTAGTCGGTAGCATGCTGAGCTCCTATGCCCAAGATAGCGGGTTCAAACCCGGCCGAAGCCGTCGGATTTTCTAAGAGCGTTGAAAATCCCTCAGTATGCCTTCCTTCGGAGGGGAAGTAAAGCCGGCGGTCGCATGTCATAGATTTATGGCATGTTAAAAAACCTTGCACTAATTTCACCTGTGTGATGCTAAATTGTATAGGTTAAGAATGTAAACAACGCTCTTAGGTTCCTACGTTCGTTGCCAAGAGCCGACTGCGGTGGCGTCTAGTATCTAAGTTCTGAACTAGGCCTAGTAGTCGTTGACGGTGGCGTTTGGTGGAAAAAGTAGGAACTATTTGAAAAATTCAAAGTTGCAGTCCTTACTTGAAATACAGATACACACTAATACAGCCATCACAATTAACACCGGTTATCAGACAGATTCTACACACACCCGATGTACACGGGGCTACATGACTGCGTTGTCGCAGCCCCTAAACTGAGGAATCAACCAACCGATATCATCTGCCTCTCCTACACAACTCATCTACGTATTCCCCAGAAATATATCTTTTCTAACTTAATGCGATAAATGAACCAAAACTCAAAGAACCATAGAAAGCTCCTTCCATTACACGACTTATCGCCCTTTATCCCTTAGTCTTGTTCATTTCACCCCTAGTATTAATGTTACTAGTTTGACTACAGGTATGAGAATATGTGGGTAGAATATATCTCTGCAACAACACTATTTCTAGACATCTAATTAGTAAGTTCTGAGCACCACACCACAACCACATTCCGCAGCAAAACTCGGATATATTTGAGTTAGAAGATACAACAAACTTGCAGCAAATTAGTGAGGAATAAGCCGGGGGGCTGTCTTGTCTTGTTAGGAGACTTTGCATTGAAAAGAGAACTCCAGCGAGACTTTCAACTCTAGACAGGAAGATCAAACGTCAAGCTTTCAAGAAACTAAGTCTTGAATTCCATTCTACTGGTGTCAGATACTGTGTATTGTGATTCAGCCAACACAAAACACTGCATCAGTTAAGATGCAGTGTTTCCAACCTTAGCGACAAGTCCCTAGATCCAGTTATGTTCATAGTGGGTGTCATTTAACTTTAAGTTACCGACAGCGGAGGCCACACTCACTAAAGCGCAGCGTTAGATCATAGGGCCAAGCTCTCTGCTGACTCGGTAGACGCGTGGGTTCGAGCCCCACCGTTGGCCGTCCTTGAAATGGTTTTCCGTGGTTTCCCCATTTTCAACACCAAGCAAATGCTGGGACGGTACCTTCTGACAGGCCACGGCCGCTTCCTTCCCTATCATTGCCCCCTTTCATCCATTCATCTCATCTGTCATTCCGACGCGCAAGTCGCCCACGGGCGTCGACTCGAAAGACCTGCACTGGGCCTCTCAGGAGGCCACACGAAAAAAAAGCACTCTTTGAAGAACATTTGTCGGCCAAAATTATGTTGCCAACTTAAAAATTTTCTTTACTAATATTTTAAAATCTCACCGCAGTCTGTGCAAAACATTTTACAATAAATCGCAGTAGGTGAAATACACAGTATGTCCTTGAACAGGCCTAGTATTGCAGGTTATGTTACGCGTTGTTAGCTAGCGATGTGAAGAATGGCTAAGCTCAATGACCTCACATTTGACAGGTATCAGCTCATGCAGCCAACTTTCAAGGGCCATTTTCAGCTTTTTCAACTGCTATGCAAACATGTCTGATTCAAACCAACGGTAAGACATTTTTCTTTCAATTACCATGTTTGTGGTGATGGGGGTCAAATGATAAGTTTACATTGTTAGAAATCTTCTCCAAGTTGGCTGTCAAATATTTAGATGCAACAATTTTCGGTATATATGACATAGAACGATTACGAAGACACTAATACAGTCATCACAATTAACACCGGTTATCAGACAGATTCAATACACACCCAAAGTACACGGGGCTACATGATCACGTTGTCGCAGCCCCTAACCTAAGGAACGAACCAACTAACCAACCAAACGACGTTTAAGTAAATTTTAAACCAAATTTTAAGGATATCCATTTCTTTTATTAATACCTTAGTATACCTTATCTTGGCTTAACTGCGCTGAAGATGTTACCATTCATGCACCGAAATATGTACGCATAACGTGTAATAAATCTTTAACATTGTATTGACCTAGCATTTTATTTTTTTATGCTTATTTTCATTCATGAAATGAAAACACCTTTAGTCCGTGTGCGTGTGTGTGTGTGTGTGTGCGTGTGTGTGTGTGTGTGTCCCTAATAAAATCTAAACGACCGAAGCCATTTCATTGAAACCGTTAAGTGCATGCTTCTACCTCGTCCGACCTGGACCGTGTCTTTCAAATCTTAATACGTTTCACAAATCAAGCATGGCAGCCGCGCGAAATATTTCACTGGCATTATATATCTCCGCAACAGTAAAATATACCATCCTGAAATTGTACACGGTGATAAAGGGTACTACTAGAAGTTCATCTATGTCACTTTCATAAGCCTGTTAAGTACAAAACGAACGTGGTGGCCAAGCAAATTTGAAATATCTAAATAGACTTTTCTCCTGATTTAACCATCCGACTGTAGTAAACCTTAGTACGGCAAATCTATATATATAACAAGAAGTTCCGTGAAGAACTATACAGCCTACTTTTCATGCCAATGATCATTCTACAGTATATGAACCTATCTAGAATAATGACGAAATTAAGTTGGTAATATCGAAATATCTAATTAGTTCAAAATATACCTGGTATAATGTAGCCTAATAGAGCACTACAGTTGGCAGCCCTGGTGACTGAATATATTCTTAGTTCCATCTCTTAAAGTACAGAATACAAAATTTGGTTGAAGTCCAATGGACGTTACATGCAGTTAGACACTGGATCTATCAGCACGCGTAAAAGCATGTTGGCAATAATGTCATGCGTGTGCTGGTCAGAAATAATCTGAAATATTATGATATATTTTTGTGCCAATTTTGGATGAAATACATTTGTTAGTATAGATGTTACATGCATTTTAAAATTTGACATATCAGCAGGCATAGAATCATGTTGGCAGCACTGTCTTGTATTAATTACTCCAAATTAATCTAGAATGTCAGGTGCTATACGTGTGCAAAGTATAGAGCTGTTGGCTTGCATACTTTCTGATATATTGAAATTAGGGTAAAAAATATAGACAGCATTTATTAACAGTTGGCAGCCCTGATTGTTCTTAACAATACTAATAGTAATATCTGTTATGGTACACATAGCACATACGAAATTTGGTTGAAATCCAACTGATAGTATAGAAGTTACATGTATTTTAAAATTGGTACTATCAGCAGGTTTATAATCATGTTGGTAGAACTGACATATATAAGTTACTCCAAATTAATCTAAAATGTCAGAATATACGTGTGCATAGTTTAAAGCTGTTGGCTTGCATACTTTCTGATATATAGGTATTTGGATGAAAAAATAGAGAGAGCAATTATTAACAGTTGGCAGCCCTGGTGGCCTTAAGAATACGCTCAGTCATATCTGTTTATGTACAGATAATACATACAAAATTTGGTTGAAATCCAATTGATAGTGTAGAAGTTATATGCATTTAAACATTGAACCTATCAGAAGGCTTAACATTAGTTTGGCAACACTGTCATGGTTGGCCTCCTGGAAATTACTCTGAAATAGTCTTATCTACATGTGTGCCAATTTTGGAATAGCTCCCATGCATACCTTGCAAGATATCCAACATGGAGCTCAAATTTCTAGTGCGTATTTTCAGCAGTTGGTAGCACTGACATCATTTTCAAATATCGACGTGAGATATTCCGGTGCATATCTTTACTCATACTAAATTTGGTTTTGATTGCTGCAGCCGTTTAGGAGTTGATAGGGGGGGACACACACACAGCCAGCCAGCCAGACAGACAGACAGACAGAAGGACAGACAGACAGACAGACAGACAGACAGACATATATTTTCCCGGATCGATCTCATAAGTGTACTTTTTCCTCATTTTTGCAAAATGTGAAAAGTAGGCTAAAAATCAATGTAACGTGATAGTTTGTCTGTGGGTATGTCTGTATGTCTCCTATGCGTTCATGTACCATTCGTCCGATTGCGATGAAACTTGGGTGAGATGTTGAGTAAACTCCAAGGAAGGTTTCTGTCTTAGTAAATCCATTTTACAATAGGTAGCGCACGCGTAGATTCAACAAATGAGCGACGATGCGCAAAGCATTTCAACAAAGTCCCGTATGTGTTCATATACCATTCGTCCGATAGCGATGAAACTAGGGTGAGATGTTGTGTACACTTACGTGAAGGTTTCGAAATTAGTGAATACATTTCACAGTAGATAGAGCACGAGTAGATTCAACAAATGAACGACGACACGCAAAGCGTTTCAACAAAGTCCCGTATGCATTCATATACCATTCGTCCGATAGCTATGAAACTTGCGTAAAATGTTGTGTACACTGCAGGGAAATTTTCCGGCTTAGTACATCCACTTTACAATAGGCAGCGCACGAGTAGATTCAACAAATAAGCTACGACGCGCGAAGCATTTCAACAAAGTCACGTTTGCGTTCATATACCATTCGTCCGATAGCGATGAAACTAGGCTGAGATTTTGTGTGCACTCCAGGGAAGGTTTCTAGCTTAGTAAATCCCTTTAAAAATAGGTAGAGCACGAGTAGAATCAACAAATGAGCGACGACGCGCGAAGCGTTTCAACAAAGTCCCATATAATTTCATATACCATTCATCCGATAGCAATGAAACTTGGGTGAGATGTTGTGTACACTCCAGGGAAGGTTTCTGGCCTAGTACATACATTTTACAATAGGTAGCGCACCAGTAGATTCAACAAATGAGCGATGACACGCGAAGCGTTTCAACAAAGCCCCGTATAAGTCATATACCATTCGTCTGATAGTGATAAATGTTTGGTGAATTGTTGTGTACACTCTAGGAAAGGTTTCTGGCTAAGTAAATCCATTTTACAATACGAAGCGCACGTTTATGTTCAACAAATGAGTGACTACGCGCGAAGCGTTTCGACAACGTCCCGTATACGTTCACATACCATTCATCCGATTGCGATGAAACTTGGGTGAGATGTTGTGTACACTCCAGGGAAGGTTTCTGGCTGAGTACATCCATATTACAATATGTAGCGCAAGAGTAGAATCAACAAATGAGCGACGACACGCGAAGCGTTTCAACCTAGTCCCGTATGCATACATGTACCATTCGTCCGTAGCTATGAAACTTGGGTGAGATGTTGTGTACACGTCATGGAAAATTTCTGGCTTAGTAAATCCCCTAGACAATATGCAGCGCACAAGTTGATTCAACAAATGAGGGACGACGCGCGAAGCGTTTCAACAAAGTCCCGTATAAGGTCATATACCATTCTGCCGTTAGCGGTGAAACTTGGGTGAAATATGGTGGACACTCCAAGGAAGGTTTCTGGCTTAGTAAATACATTTCACAGTAGGTAGCACACGAGTAGATTCGACAAATGAACGACGACACGCGGAGCGTTTCAATACAGTCCCCTATGTCTTCATATCCCATTAGTCCGATAGCGATGAAACTTGGGTGAGATGTTGTGGACACTTACGTGACGGTTTCTAACTTAGTAAATACATTTTACAGTAGGTAGCGCACGAGTAGATTCAACAAATGAGTGACGGAGCGCGAATCGTTTAAACAAAATCAGGTATGCGTTCGTATACTATTCATCAGATTATGATGAAACATTGATCAGTTATTGTGTACCCACCAGGGAAGGGGATTAGTAAATCCATTTCACAAAAAGTAGCGCAAGAGTAGATGCAACAAATGGGTGACGACGCGCGAAGCGTTTCAACAAAATCCCCTATTGCGTTCATATAACATTCTTCGATTGCGATGAAACCTTGATGAGTTATTGTGTACACGCCAGGGAAGGGCTTCGACTTAGTAATACATTTCTCAATAGGTAACGCACGAGTAGATTCAACAAATGAGTGACAGCGCACGAATCGTTTAAACAAAAACCCCTATACGTGCATATACCATTCATCCGATTGCGATGAATCATTGATGAGTTATTGTGTACACGCCAGGGAAGGGTTTCGACTTAGTAAATCCATTTCACAATAGGTAGCGTACGAGTAGATTCGACAAGTGAGTGACAGCAATGAAACTTTTGAAAGTTGTTGTGCACGCTCCCACGAATGGTTATAAATTAGAAAATCCATTTTACGATAGCTTAGTGGCAGTTAACATGTTGTGTATCCAAAAGCACTTCTAGAAACAGAATTTCAACGCCAACACTTTCTTTGATTGGCATTGCAACGCATGCCGGGTACAGCTTGTCTTTATATATATAATTCTTCGACACGTGTGTATGTCACTGGACCGATTTTGATGAAATTTGGTATGTATATTAGGGTGGGTCCATGTATGGTTTAGATTCACAATCTGACCCGGTAGGTGGAATGAACACAATTTTAGAACCACAATTTACACACAATTTTAGAGCAACAATAAACAGTCAAAAACAGTCGTCATGGAAACCACTAGCTTTGGCCTTGGTGAAAGCTGATGTCTTTGGACGGTTTGTCTCTGCACGTTAGAGCCACCTGGTCGCACCCTGTGCAACTACCGCCATAACATACACTCCGCCCGTGGTGGAAAGTTGTGTTTTATACCAAAGGTGGCAGTGATGTCGAATTCTCCTGTTTGTTGGAGCGTTTCAAAGTAACGTATGCGTTCAAATACCGTTCATCCCATTGCGATGAAACTTGGGTGAGATGTTGAGTGTACTCCAGGGAAGGTGTTTGGCCTAGTAAATTATTTTACAATAGATAGCGCACGACAAGATTCAACAAATGAGCGACGACGCGCGAAGCGTTTCAAGAAGGTCTCGTATGCGTTCAAATACCATTCGTCCGATAGCGATGAAACTTGGGTGAGATGTTGTGTACACTCCAGGGAAGGCTTCTAGCTTAGTAAATTCATTTTACAATAGGTAGCGCACGAGTAGATTCAACAAATGAGCGACGACGCGCGAAGCGTTTCAACAAAATCCCGTATGCGTTCATATACCATTCGTCCGATCGCGATGAAACTAGGGTGAGATGTTGTGTACACTCCAGGGGGAGGCTTCTGGATTAGTAAATCCATTTCACAGGAGGTTGCGCACAAGTAGATTCAACAAATGAGCGACGACGCGCGAACGTTTAAACAAAGTCCCGTATGCGTGCATAAACCATTCATCCGATTGCAATGAATCTAGGATGAGATATTGTGTACACTTACGTGAGGGTTTCTAACTTAGTAAATCCATTTCACAGGAGGTTGCGCACGAGTACATTCAACAAATAAGCGACGACGCGCGAACGTTTAAACAAAGTCCCGTATGCGTTCATATACCATTCATCCGATTGCAATGAAACTAGGATGAGATAATGTGTACACTTACGTGAGGGTTTCTAACTTAGTAAATCCATTTCACAGGAGGTTGCGCACGAGTAGATTCAACAAATGAGCGACGACGTGCGAATCGTTTCAAAAAGGTCCCGTATGCGTTCAAATACCATTCGTCCGATCACGATGAAACTTGGGTGAGATGTTGTGTACACTCCAGGGGGAGGCTTCTGGATTAGTAAATCCATTTTAAATAGGCTAGGTAGCGCACAAGTAGATTCAACAAATGAGCGACGACGCGCGAACGTTTAAACAAAGTCCCGTATGCGTTCATATACCATTCATCCGATTGCAATGAAACTAGGATGAGATATTGTGTATACTTACGTGAAGGTTTCTAACTTACTAAATCCATTTCACAGGAGTTTGCGCACGAGTACATTCAACAAATGAGTGACGATGCGCGAAGCGTTTCAATATGGTCCCGTATGCTTTCAAATACCATTCGTCCGATTACGATGAAACTTGGGTGAGATGTTGAGTACACCCTACGGAAGGTTTCTGGCTTAATAAATCCATTTTACAATAGGTATCGCACGAGTAAATTCACAAATGAGTGACGGCACGCGAATCATTTCAACAAAGTACCGTTTGCGTCCATATACTATTTATCCGATTGCGATGAAAATTTGGTGAATTGTTTTGTACACTTCAGTAAAGGTTTCTGGCTTAGTAAATTCATTTTACAATAGATAGCGCACGAGTAGATTCAACAAATGTGCGATGGCGCGAGAATCGTTTCAACAAAGTCCTGTAGGTGTTCATATACCATTTATCCGATTGCGATGAAACTTTGGTGAATTGTTGTGTACACTCCAGGAAAGGTTTCTGGCTTAGTAAATCCATTTTTTAATAAGTAGCGCATGAGTAGATTCAACAAATGAGTGATGGCATGCGAATCGTTTAAAGAAAATAGCGTATGCGTTCATATGTCATTCATCCGATTCCGATGAAACATTGATGAGTTGTTGTGTACACGCCAGGGAAGGTGTTCAACTTCGTAAATCTATTTTACAATATTGGTAGCGCACGAGTAGATGTAACAAATGAGTGACGACGCGTGAAGCGTTCCAACTAAATTGCGAATGCGTTCATGTACTTTTCATCGATTGCGATGAAACTTTGATGAGTTGTTGTGTACACTTACGTGAAGCATTCTAACTTAGTAAATCCATTTCACAGTTGGTAGAGCACGAGTAGATTCAACAAATGAGTGACTGCGCACGAATCATTTAAAGAAAATCCCGTATGCGTTATATGCCATTTATCCAATTGCGATGAAACTCTGGAGAGTTGTTGTGCACGCTCTCACGAATGTTTCTAGATTAGTTAATTCATTTCATGATAGTTAGAGGCAATTAAAAGAAATTGAAAAAATATTTTGTATCCAAAAGCACTTCAAGAAACAAAGTTACAACACTTTCTTTGATTGGCAGGACAACGTCTGCCGGGTCAGCTAGTGTTCATATAAAATTTAATCTACTGACATCCAATTATACTCGATTGATTTGATAACCCCAAGATGGCGGCTATGCGAAATTACAAAATTATTTTTTTATTTGTTGTGTCCTAATCATGTGATTGAAGTGAACGTTTGAATAATGAACCCACGAAATAATTTTCATTTAATGGTACATAACTCTATGGCCTTCACATATAACAATCAAACCGCTCATCCAAAATGTTTAGACGGTTCCCAATATCTACGATTCTATTACAGCAATCAAACTGAAATTTGGATGTTGATAGAGGATATTGACATAAGTTTACCTATAGATCAATCAATAACCTGGTGAGCACAAACCCAACATGGCGGCAACGCGAAATTAAAATACCAATTTAAATGGATTGTTCTCGTGACTTTTCATCCGAGTGCTGTGAAACTTGCCACGGCATATCTTCATAATAACCTCAATATACTGACGTTTATTTTAATGGAAATTTATAAGAACTTGAAAATGGCTGCTGTGCAGTTTTATTATACTGTATCTCGTTTTCATTCCTCATGTCCTAAGAAAGACCAGTATATACACACATCAAAAAAAGTTTTGCATCACCTCGGTTCCAAGAGTTCCGGAACCTTTAAATACAAAGGGAATAGAGATCAACACAAACAACATTTCAGCTCGTTTTATTGCTCATGAGACCCACACATTGCATGTTGTACCATCATACAGCTAGACTTTCAGCATTTGTGGTCCAGATTGCAGTACACACCACTACCTCTAATACCCAGTAGCACGTCCTCTTGCATTGATGCATGCCTGTATTCGTCGTGGCATACTATCCACAAGTTCATCAAGACACTGTTGGTCCAAATTGTCCCACTCCTCAACGACAATTCGGCGTAAATCTCTCAGAGTGGTTGGTGGGTCAAGAGGTCCATAAACAGCCCTTTTCAACATATCCCAGGCATGTTCGATAGGGTTCATGTCTGGCGAACATGCTGGCCACTGTAGTCGAGCGATGTCGTTATCTTGAAGGAACGCATTCACAAGATGTGCACGATGAGGTCGAGAATTGTCGTCCATGAAGACAAATGCCTCTCCAATATTCTGCCGATATGGTTGCACTATGGGTCGGAGGATGTCATTCAGGTATCGTAAAGCCGTTTCGGAGCCTTCCATGACCACCAGTGGCGTACGTCGGCCCCACATAATGCCACCCCAAAACATCAGGGAACCACCACCTTGCTGCACTCGCTGGACAGTGTGTCTAAGACGTTCAGCCTGACCAGGGTGCCTCCAAACACGTCTCCGACGATTGTCTGGTTGAAGGCATATGCGACACTCATCGGTGAAGAGAACGTGATGCCAATTCCGTGGGGTCCATTCAGCATGTTGTTGGGCCCATCTGTACCGCGCTGCATGGTGTCGGGGTTGCAAAGCTGGACCTCGCCATGGACGTCGGGAGTGAAGTTGCGCATCATGCAGCCTATTGCGCACAGTTTGAGTTGAAACACGACGTCCTGTGGCTGACCGAAACGCATTATTCAACATGGTGGCATTGCTGTCAGGGTTCCTCCGAGCGGCAATCCGTAAGTAGCGGTCATCCACTACAGTAGTAGCCCTTGGGCGGCCTGAGCGAGGCCTGTCATCGACAGTTCCTGTATCTCTGTACCTCCTCCATGTCCGAACAACATCGCTTTGGTTCACTCTGAGACGCCTGGAAACTTCCCTTGTTGAGAGCCCTTCTTGACACAAAGTAACAATGCGGACGCGATCGAACTGCGGTATTGACCTTCTAGGCATGGTAGAACTACAGACAACATGAGCAGTGTACCTTCGTCCTGGTGGAATGACTGGAACTGATCGGCTGTCGTACCCCCTCCGTCTAATAGGCCCTGCTCATGCATGGTTGTTTACATCTTTGAGCAGTTTTAGTGACATCTATGAACAGTCAAAGGGACTGTATCTTGGATACAATATACACAGTCAACGTCTATATGCCGGAGATCTGGGAACTGAGGTGATGCAAAACTTTTTTTGATGTGTGTATATGAATGTAGGCTATTCAGTTCTTCACGGAACTACTTGTTCTCTTTATATTGATATAATAATAAATTGTGGAAATGCTGCTCCCCCACTGTCTATAACCCACCCACCATTCCCCCTTTTACATCAGGACTTATACATAGAGAAATTCCAGTTGTGTCCTCCATTGTACGCATGAACTATGGGACAAATAGGATATTACTAACCCCACGCATACGGAACTATTCATCAATAATCTTCATCTAGTCCAGGGGTATACAAACTATGGTCAGAGGGCCAACACCGGCCCCTGAGCACCACCAATCCGTTTCACCATATTTTATTTCGATTACATTGTAAAATTTACATACCGACATTGGTGGCTACGCTCGCTAAAGCGCAGCGTCGGGCCATGGGGCCAAGCTCTCTGCTGACTCGGTAGACGCGTGGGTTCGAGCCCCACCGTCGACCGTCCTTGAAATGGTTTTCTGTGGTTTCCCATTTTCAACTCTAGGCAAATGCTGGGAGGGTACCTTCTGTCAGGCCACGGCCGCTTCCTTCCACATTCTTGCCCAGTTTCATTCTCTATCATTCATTTCATCTCTCATTAACTCCTCTTATGAGGTTGGCATCAGGAAGGGCATCCGGTCGTAAAAACCATCCGCCACAAAGACTTCCATCGCATCTCATCCCCGGCCCCGTTGGAAAACGGAAATAATAAGGGGTAGACATACATACATTGTAAAATTTACAATATAAATATACCATAAAATAATTATCAGATGTTTTGATTTAACGACCAATTAAGAAACATAATAATTGACGTTCTTAATGAAACATTCTTAATTGAACATTTTCACTGTATATAATGATCTGAGATATATCCTAAAACCTTCCAGTAAATGACATAGGCTTACTTGTACATAGGTGATTCACGCAATAAATTTGGACATTAACATTATGACTAATGAGATTTGTATGGATTTATTAATCTCAAGTAAAGAGTTTTCAGGGTTAGGGAATAACCCATTTCATTCGGGTACTATCGTGTTGACCGACTGAAAAGCACCAAACCTTCGATGAAGGCAATCTGAAAATCAGTTTTATAATATTTTTCTTTAGCCTCCCGTCCCAGCTTCGCCCGGTATCTCTAACGGTTTACCCAGCGAAAACTTAAAAGGCGCACGGCCGACAGGTCCTGGACGCAATTCAGAAACGCCGAGGTGAACAGCGAAACTCCAAACACATATACTTTTCTCTGAAATCTTAACTCAACACGACTCGGCAGTTTGATGCTGGCCGAAGCAAACTTGCTCCAAAAACAGACATTTAAATTTGCACTGAATGGAGATTGTTGGAAGAAATTAAACCGTAAAAACACTTTTAGTGGGCAATGTATTAATGATAGAGATATACTCTCGTAAACTGTTTTGTAGAACTTTTATGCTGAACAATTCTTACGCTCATAGTGTATAGATATTTTTAACTACCCAGCTTCAAAGACGCACGGGCGATAGGTTTTTCTTCGACTCGATTCACTGAAATCGTTACTTCTTTGCTTCTTTTGGTCTTAAATGGATGCTATTCTACAGAAATCTTCCTCAAGAAATTCTTTAAAGAATGGTGAAAACCGCATCAAATCCATTCAGTGGTTCTCGAGGTCACCCGTTTCATCTACGGATCGGGGATAGTGATAGGTTCAGAAAGTGATAGAAGAGACATTGAGCGGTCATTGGAGAGATTGAGTCATGCCAGGTGCGATCCTGTCGGTGAGACGGCGAAACCGCAGTCCAGCCCCAGGGGGCTAATTCCTCTGTCAGACCATTTAACTCAACTCCACATAGAGGCGCTGACACCAGAGTAGTCCTACAGCTATGCTAGCTTAACTCATGTGGATGAAAAATAAGTTGCCGTACTGTAAATGTATGGTCATAATATTCCAATTATGTAAAAGGGCAATGTGGATCCATAATTATTTGTGTCCCTGACTCTTTGAATAGTCGTTAATAGTAACTGCTTCTTGTGACGTAGTGCACTGATATCGCAGAGAAGCGTTAAGGATGAACAGTAAATTTCTGAAGCCATTCTTTCAGTGTTGCCAACACAAATAGTTATTTGTTGCTCTTCAGTCGTTCAACGCGAATTTGCCCAATGACTGGGCGGGATACAATGTGTATAGTAAATTACACTCCTGGAAAATGTTACATGTATTATGGTATATTGACTTTCACGGCCGGTGAATTAAAACTCAGCAATATTTCTAGGTTAATGCCGTGTCTTGTGTGGGGATTAACCTAGGAACACCAAGCTGGCTCATCAGCGGACTCTTGGTGTCCCCGCCCGGACCACACAGGAGTAGCGAACTGTGCGCTACCTCCCTTTTTATGATGCGCACCTGCGCCTCTTCACTGCGAGAACTAAAAGCTCAAGCAGCCATAACCTCCCTATGAAGGCTTCCAAAAATATGGTCCAGACACGGACATCAAGAGCCCGCTGATGAGCCAGGTTGGTGTTCCTAATCGAAAGATTGCTGAGGTTTACATGTATTAGTTCATGATCACTGTTACACTGGGGCAATTTTAAGAGGCGTGGTGGCGCAGCAGTCTAGAAGTTTACCTCTCAGCAAGGTAGAACGAGTTCCCGGTCAATACGCGCGTATTTTTCGATGTGAAATTCCTTGTCCTGTGGTTCGGATTCCACATCAACAGTAGGTCCCATGGCTCATGATTGCGAGATTAACGGTCACGTAAAACTACAAGCCTCCTTTACAATATGAAATATAACAGATGACCTCGTATTTCCACCCCATAAAACATTAATAACTATCTTTCATGCAATCCACGTAAAAGCACTGATGCAACACTTTGATTTGCTGGATATCTGAGCATTTTCCTCTTTATGGCAGTAGCAATCAGGAGAGAAGATGTAAGCCATTTTAGCGTTCTCGCCTGCTGGACCGAAGGTTGCAGGATTGAATCTTGGCGCAGTTGGTTGGCATTATTTGAGAGTGCGAAAATGCGAAGGAGTCGTGTCAATAGATTTACTGGCACGTTAAAGATCCCATTCGGGGCCAAAAACGGCACCCCGGCGTCTCTAAAAGCCTCAGTTGTTAACAGGGACGTAAAACCATTAATATTATTATCTTTGAGGAAGCCTTTATAGGGAGGTGAAGTGCTGCTTGAGCTTCTAGCTCTCGCAATAGAGAAGCTCAGGTACGCTTCATAAGAAGGTAGCGTGCAGTTCGTTACTTCTGTGGGGGTCCGGGCTCGGGCACCAAGAGCTTGCTGATGAGCCTAGGCGAAAGCCCGCACAAGACACAGCATAAACTTAGAAGAATTGCTGAGTTTTAACATTATTATTATTGTTTAATCTTTTAGAGGCGCAGTTAGTACCACGGAGGTCCAACTCTGCTAAGAAATTTAATTCCGATCAAAGGGTTGCAAAGGGGTACACTCAGCTTCGCGAGAAAGAAGCGAGAACAGGAGTGGTCGACTCCTACATCAGCCATTCTAGAAATTGTTTCCCCAGTTCTACACCGATCGAATGCTGGGATGGTACTTAAATTAAGGTCACGGACGCGACAGCTCTGGTGGCGTAGTTGGTAGCATGATAAGCTTCTATGACAAAGGTCGCGGGTTCAAACACGGCCGAAAACGACGGATTTTTAACAGCGTTAAAAATCCCTCAGTATGCCGGTGATGTAAAGCCGGCGGTCCATGTCATAGATTTATGGCATAAAAAAGAACATTCCACTAACTACACTTGTGTGAAGCCAAAATTTGTACGTTAGAATTGATAACGCTTTATTAGTTTCAACGTTCACCGCCAGTAGCTGACTGCGATGCCATCTATTAACCAAGTCCACAAGCTAGGTGTCGTGGACTGTAGATTTGGTAGCAAAAGTAGGAACTACTTGAAATTGATCGTGTGTCGTCCTTATCAGAATAACAGATAACACACACTAATACAGTCATCACAATTAACACCGGTTATCAGACAGATTCTACACACACCCAAAGAACACGGGGCTACATGACCGCGTTGTCGCAGCCCCTAAACTGAGGAACCAACCAACCAAATCCCAGCTCCGATTACAAGTACACACACTATTACAGCCATCACAACGACACTGGTTGTCAGATATTCTCGAGACACACACACTCACCAAACCACATACCCCCCAGGGGCTCACATTGAGTGGGACATGGGTTGGCGACCAAGGGACCCCAGCTGAGTCCGGCATTGCTTCCACTTATTTGTACCGGGCTGCTCTCCGTCTTCTTTCCTATCGACCTCTCTTGGTTAACTCTTGTTCTTTTCGGACCCCGACGGTATTAGAGTATCCGAGGCCTAGGGAGTCTCTTCCTTTCCCACCTTAATTGGCCCTTGACTCATCTTTCCTGATACCCTCATTCTTCGAGGGGTCAGTCTTCTTTTTCTCTTCATGCTATCTCCTGCCTTCTGCACAAGGCCCTCAAGCAGGCAGGGTTTATGTAGCCCCACCACTTCTGGTGCACCCTGGATAGTGCTACACCCTCCAGGGCTCACGGCTGGTGAGTTTGGGAGTTGGCGACTCCGAGGGATTCCTGAGCTGGGTCCGTTTTGCCCCTCTTTTCCTCTGAACTTGGGGCGGGCCCTCTCCTCTTTCCCTTTCCTATCTGCCTTTCATGGCTCTCCTTCGTTCCAAATCCCTCAATCCTCATTCTTCGTGGGTTAAGGGCATTTCTTTTCTTCCTGTCCCCTAATTGCCTTATCCTTTATTTATTTACCATTTCTTCTTCTAGTATGTAAGTCTGTATTTAGTATAAGTTATAGTTTCTCATTCTCATCTCATCTTTCACTTTCACCCAAACCATTAGGGACCGATAACCTAGTACTGAGGTAAGGCAGGGTCTCCACCACAACTTTCTCATCCCTCCTCATACCGGCCTCTAACCTGATATCTTGCGAACCAATCATCGGATTTGGATTGTGTGGTATTAAATTACTCGGGGTGACGCTCCCTTTTGAATTTATTATTTATTTCCAAATGTTGACAAAGGCCCTAACTATACATTTTGAAAATTTTGACTTACTCACTTTTTATTTTTATTTAATATTTAATGTACCTGTATTATTTATATATTTTTATTTACCATTTATTTTTTATTTTTATTTTTATTTTTTTTAATCATCATCAAACCACATAGAGTTGAATGGCCGTGCCGTAAAGTCCCTGTATGAATCCGCAACATATGCAATGATGGCCTCGAATTTCTTGTGATTCTCTCTGCGAGCACTGCACCTGGTCCTGCTCGCCGCAGTTGTTTGATCTCCGTGGCGGCGCTATTAGAGCTTGTCTGTCCAATCTGCAGCGTCAGATGAGGAACTCAGGAAAAGGAATAGAACTTTGTAATGTAATTATATTGAGACATTCCTTTACGGGGAACAATGTTGGAACTACGTAAGTCTGCTGGAACTTTAAGTGAGAACGTCTCTTCATTCAAAGTTACCTGTCGAAATTCCATAGCGTTCAAACGCTTCTCATGATAGAATGTCTCTGAGTGGTTATAATTCTGCACAGCCCTTATTATTTATATTATTATTATTTCTTTTATATAATCGTTTCGGTATGGACCACTTTATTTCAACTGTCATTTTCCTCGTTCCTTCACATTGGCCCAATATTCGCGCATTCTTCTTCGGTGAGCTTCTTCCATTTCTTCGGTCCACTTCTTGCCGGTTTTCAATATGGGTTTTGTCTGAAAACTCTGTATTTCTACTTCATGCCTGTTTTAAGCTTATTTTTTTTCTAGGAAACTCCGGTGAGTTGTTAATTTCTTCTTAAGTGAAACAAGATCCTGCATATCGTCACATGAAATCCCAATTCCTTGTCAATCTCTGCTTACGTCAGTGAACCAAGCCCCCTTGATTTTCCTCTCTAGAACGTATGTAAAGGTCCTGTTTGTCAATCTCACAGAGCTCATTCGTGTCATGTGGCCATAAAATGAAATTATTCTCTTCCTCATCTCATCAGTTATTTTTTCCACACATGCATAAATCTCGTGGTTATGCCGTCTCCTATATTCAACATTCTTCTTTACTAGGCCCTCAATTTTGTTAAGATCTTTCCTTCTTTCTTTCTTTCTTTCTTTCTTTTACTTCCAGTTTCCCCGTAAGTAATTTCATTTGCATTGCAAGGCATTCCGCCGCATAATTATAATAATGACTGTGTGGTAGTGTCTTAGCTTGGCATTTAGGGATATTGATTTCTTGTTGTAAACACCCTTTGTTAGATGATACGCCATTTCCATTATTATGATGCGGGATTGAAAAGCTGCCTTCTCGGTGGTGTTGGACTCGATCCACTCAGCTAGATATTTGAACGATTTAGTTCGTTTAATCTGTGCCTCACCCACGTCTAGCTCTTTGGGTGATTGTTTAATGCTAGTGATAAACACTGTTTCCTCAAAGGAGATCGTAAGGCCTGCTGTTGGTGCTTGAGTCTCAAGTTGGTTGATTTGCTCTGCTGCTGTGCCAAGGGAATCAGAAAAAATCGCGAGGTCATCTGCGAAGGCTAGGGAATCAACTGTCATGTTCACGTTTCTGTAAACCAATCTGGCTCCATGTTATTTATATATATTATTATTATTATTATTATTTAAGGGAAAATTCCTCTACAAGAGAGCAATTAATCTTGATAGCATGATGTCATTTGGAGGTGTGTCTCCTCCGCTCCTCCCAAAATCTCTTCCTTCGCGCAGAATGATCCCTCTTCCTCTCATCCGTCCAACTTTTCCCAGGTTGTCGTAATGATCTTGGTTCAAACTTAACATTCGCGATTTTCGTCTGGCACTCAGTTCGGTCTTCGAAATTATCTATACTGATAACTTGTAAGTCTCTCTGTACCTCTTTAAGCCATTCTGCGCCGTATTTACTCTGTGTTATGATACCAAGTAGTTTCTTTGGCAATCTGTAGCTGTAGGTGGCCATCCTGTGGATGTGTGTGTTAAATTTGGCTCTGCGTTTCCTAATTTCGTCTGTTATCGTATTGGTGTTTTGATAGATTCTGTACTAGGTCTCTTCATGCAAATGCCGTTTCTGTTGATTGCTCCGTAGAACTTCCGGAGAATTTTTCGCTCCTGTATATCTATTCTTCTTCTTCTTGTTCCGTATAGGCCAACAACGGACCACGATATTTAACTAATTTGCTTGGAGTGGGTCATAATATTTGCCCAGTAGTCACGCATCCTCTGGCTGTGATGTTCCTTTCTCTCCTTTGTCCAGAGGGCACCTGTCTTCATCCTTGTTTTTTTCCTGGAACTTCATTTGCTTTAATTTACTCCTGAGAGACGTTCGATCTTTTGTGTCTTTTATCTTAACTGCCAGTTCCAGCATATCTTTGTGCACTTCTGTCATCCATGGTGACTTGGTTTTCCTTCTATGCTAGTATGTGAGTAGCTGGTTGGTCACCCTGGTTGGATGTATCATGGAGACGTGTCCATAAGATACTAGACTTCTCTTTCTGGCCATGTCTGTAATTCCCTCAGAGTAACTATACTGTAGAGCTCCTGGTTGGGTCGTATTATGTAGGCCTATTTACTCCCTTCCTTGATTGGTCCCAATATCTTTCTCATTACCTTCCTCTCTTGGATCTCTTTCTATTTTTTATTAATCGTTTCTGTCTTCTATGGACCACGTTATTTCAACTGCCTTTTCTCTCGTTCTTTCACATTGGCCCAGTGTTCGCGCATTCTTCTTCGGTGAGCTTCCTTCCGTTCTTCGGTCCACTTCTTGCCGGTTTTCAAAATAGGTTTGGGTTGAAAACTCGGTATTTCCCCAAGTTTCTTCTTCAAAGAGTCACGTTCCAAGATGTCCTCATGTGATATCCCCAGTTCCTGTAGGTCTTTTTCCACCTCTGTAAACCAGATCCCTTTGGTTTTCTTTCCCACTAAGTAGGCACAGATTCTGTTGGACAATCTTCCGGAGTTCAGTCGTGTTAAATGGCCATAAAAGGAGAGTCTTCTTTTGTGAATGGTGTCCGTTATTTTCTTCACATGTAGATATAGTTCATAGTTTTCTCGTCTTCTATAGTCTCTTCGTTCCTTGACCGGGCCCAAGATCTTCTTCTCTTTGGCTTCGAGTTGTTCTGCCAGGCCTTTCTTATTCATCGCCAGGCATTCTGATGCATATAACGCCTCCGGGCGAATAATGGTAACGTAGTGCATCAGTTTGGCCTTGAAGGACATTGATCGTGTTTTACAAATATCTTTGGTTAAATGGTAAGCCATTTCCATTTTGTTAATCCGCGAGAAGAAAGCTTCCTTTTCACGAGTGTTGGGCTCAATCCATTCACCCAGGTATTTGAATTTCTCTACCTGTGTTATTTGTCCTCCATTCACCATAAGTTCTCTGGGTTATGACTTGATGTTCGTCATAAACAGCGTTTTCTCAAACGAAATCTGAAGACTTGCCTTTGCTGCTTGCACCTGTAATTGATTGATTTGTTGTGTGGCCGTGTCGTTATTATTATTGTTATTGGTGTGGATCATTGAGGTCACCTTCCCTTGTATTGCGAGAGAAATAGAGACGGATGTAAGGTAAATGGCGATGAATGAGAGAAGTGGCGAGCTAAAAGAGAAACAAACGCTGGCAATAAGTATCACATTAACCATTAAAGATAAGTTCTGCAGCGCACACAATTAATACTTTACAACGTCTCCAGTTGTATTTGGAGCTCGCTTGTTTCCGGTTTTAAAATTACTTTTAACTCCTGGCTTTGAAGATAACAAGTTATGAGGCTATAATTACTGCTGCATGGCCCCAAGTATGTTCTAGCACGCCATAAATATAGCACCCCTGCAATTGGGCGAGTGGGAAATGCTTCTTTATTATAGGAGCAAATGTAGCTGAGTGATGGTCGTTCCTCGTGATGATGATAGTTGCTGCTTTAGGGGAGGAACAGCGAGGTCAACTACCCATGTGATATAGTTCAATGCACACCTATCAAACAACAAGTAGTTCCGTAAAGATCTATACATCCTATTTCCATATATCCTACAGGGTCATTATGTGTGTGCGCTCCAGTAAACATGGCAAGCTAAGCCGGCTGTGACTAGCGCAGATCGTGGCTGCGCGCACCCGGTTCAGCCGGCGGTCAGCGCCCACTATCACACTTTAACCAAACATGTTCAATAATGAGTACTTACAGTGCTCATAGTCCTCCCTCTCTTGTAACACACACCTCACATCTGTTGATGAAAGTGTCTCTTTTATTATTTACGGAGCCTGATTCCTTGAATCGTTTAGCGAGCCTCCTAATTGTACTGGAATTAGGCACGGGTCTTCCTGGAAACTTGATTCAAAATTTTCGTCTTGTTTCAGAAAAAAGATTTTCTGCTTTTCATATACGAATTATGGATATAGGCTGCACACGTTCGCGCAATGTGAATTGGTGTCTAGGCATGACCAACAATCACAGTAATCACAATACTCACTAAACGTGCAACACTAACGTCTAAGCTTTGCAGATACACGTCCATATGATTGACAAAACCCGAGTGAACTAACGATATGAGTCAGTGGAGCACTCCAACCTCCGGCTGGAACGGCTGCGCGCGCCCGCGATCTGCGCTAGTCACAGCCGGCTTAGCTTGACGTGTTTACTGGCGCGCTCGCCCTGTACTTAAGTTAATTGCCTCTATCAACATACAACATTTCAGTTTGATTGCTGTAATAGATTAATAGATATTGAGTACCGTCTAAATATTTCGGATGGTCGCCATGTTGGACTTTTATATATGTCGGCCATAGAGTTATGTACTATTAGATGATGATTTTTGCGTAGGTTCATTATTCAAACATTCACTTCGGTCACATGATAAATACACAAGAAATAAAAACTTAATTTTAAAATTGCGCACTGCCGCCATCTTGAGGTTATGTGAACAATTGAACTAAATTAGATACCAGTGCATTACAATGTGTATAAACATTTATTGTACGATATGTCACTGCGCTAACATGGTTGTATCGCGAGAAAGGTCTATTAAAAATGTTTCACCTCCGCTTGGCCGCCATGTTCGTTTTGTATTTTATTGGATTTGGAAGCCTCATTAGCCACTGATTCTCCCCGAATGCCAGTACCTGTCACCGTAACTGAGAGTGAATATCTTAAGCTGGTACCTTCATTGGTCGAGATCATAGTGATAGCTTGAGCCACTATCTCATTTCCCGCAAGGGTTTGGTAGCCGCAGGAAAGTGATAATAGTGACAACATTGCCAACCCAACTTCGATCCATCCATGTAGAGAATGTCCGTGTCGGGAAAGTTGTGAACTATGCTATTGGACATTTTTCGATAAACGAAGGCATCCATGGTCACCTTAGGATCTCGGAGTAAATCTAGGTGAGTTTCGGACGCGGTACTTGCCGCAGACAAGCCTTGCTACTGTAGGTGGCTAACTGGCAAACCACTGAGGTAAGAATCAAACCCGCCTCTTCTCAGTTGTGTTTCACGCGATTGAGTGAACACTGTTACAGCCTGGAATGCTAGTCATTGCGCCAAGCCTCTTAGCAACAAGATGAGATCTCACGGGGCACTGTTTCAACTCTGTGAAGACAGGCTTGCCAACACTCCGGTACAAGTGCTTTCAGCAGGTAGAGTGCCTCAACTCCCAGGTGACCACATCTTAAGTAGCGTGGAGCAGGGGCGTAACCGGGATCCAGAAAAGTGGGATGCTACCTAAGTTGCAGCTGTTGCTTTGTTTAGACTTAGAGGATAAGGATGTTTCGGTCATGAGCCCTGTGAGGAAACTGTGATACTAAACCGCTCCCCAGTTCTGATCGGTCTCGCAGATTAGAATGAAGAACGGTTTAGGTATGACACCGAGAGTGATTAGCCCTGTCATCGACATTCTTGTTTGGCCAGCACGGTCTGGTCTTAAGGTACAGCACAAGTTACAGGGAAACCGTTCGTTCCGCTGACTTAATAAGCTCATATTGAACTCAAGTACATATCTAGGAGTGACATTGCAGACTACAGGGACAGTCTTTACAACCCACGTCAAGGAGAGAGTACACGCTGCATTAAGAGTCATGAACGACATAACGCAGCTTCGGGAGATATCACTAAAGACAGCTATGAAATTATCCCAGTCAAAGATTGTGCCGGTGGCGACATACGGACTAAAGAACATTTGTGAGTTGTTGTACACACTAAATTATACATTTCACAATATGTGGTGCGCGAGTCGCTACAACAAATAAGTGTTGGCAAGTTAATCGATTCAACAAATGGAATTTGGTGAGTTGCGCGCACGCACACGGAGGATTCTGTATTAGTTAATCTATTTCACAATAGGTGGCTCACGAATCGCTTCAACAAATTAGTGTTGCCGCGTGAATTATTTCAACAAAGTCCCGTATGCGTTCATACGACATTCTATCGATTCTTATGAAACTTTGGTGAGTTGTATGTGCAGTCCTGCGAATATTTATGAATTAATATATCCGTTTTACAATAGGTGGCGCGAGAGTCTTTTCAACAAATGAGTTTTATCACGCCAGTCGCTTCAACAAATCAACTTTGGTCAGCTGTAGTGCAAGCACTATACACACCAGTACGGTTTCCACAATAACGCAAGTTAACAGACACACTATCTCTCACTCTCTCTGTCTCTCTTTATATGTATATATACCCAAGTACATGGGGCTGAAATGAGAAAGATTTCCAAGTCCCTAAATAAAACAACAACGTAAGACATTTAATTGATTCGTTTAGAGTCTTTGCGACATCATCATCAAGTAGTACTTTGGTGAGTGCGGAATCTGTCTGATAACCTGTGTTACCGTGTTGGTTGTACTAAAGTGTGTACTCGAAATGTAAGTAACATTTGGGAAGGAAGCAGCCACGGCCTTAAGTAAGGAACCATCCCACCATTTGCCTGGAGTAGAAGTGGGAAACCACGGAAACAACATCCAAGTTGGTTGACGTAGGAATCAAATCCAACTCTTCTCAGTTTTGCTCCCACGAAGCTGAGTGTATCCTGTTCCAGCCCTCAGACCAGAATTACATGTCTTGGCAGAGCTGGGAATCAAACCCGGGCCTCCGTCGAGACAGCCAAGAATGATAGCCACTTCTTAAACCTTTAGAGGGCAAAACTGTTTTTTTATATTTATGTGCTTTTACAGTTTAATTTATTTTAATTATTACTGTTATCACCGGTATTAATTTTATTTTCTGTTTCTCTAGATTTAATGTTGTTTGAGTCTTCAGTCTTTTGACTGGTTTGATGCAGCTCTCCATGCTTCCCTGTCCTGAGCTAATCGTTTCATCTCTACATAGCTACCACACCCTACATCCGAGGCAATCTGTTTAATATATTCTAACCTTGGTCTACCCCTACAGTTCTTGTCCTCGACCCTTCCTTCCATAACTAAGCTTGCTATTCCTGGGTGTCTTAGTATGTGTCCTACTAACCTGTCTCTTCTCTTCATTAGCAGTCGTCAGAAACATCTCTCCTCTCCCACTCGTCTTAATACCTCTTCGTTTGTCACCATATCTACCCATCTGATCTTCATCATTCTCCTGTAACACCACATTTCAAATGCTTCAATTCTGCTCCTTTCTGCTGCACCAGTAGTCCAAGTTTCACTTCCATAGAGCACCATGCTCCAGACAAAGGCTTTCAAAAATGACTTCCTAATACCTAAATCTATATTTGATGTCAACAGATTCCTTTTTTGTAGAAATGCTTTCCTTGCCTGAGCCAACCTACTTTTTATATCCTCTTGGCTTCGTCCATCACTGGTTATTTTGCTTCCTAAGTAACAGAAGTCTCCTACTTCCTTCAGCTTTTCACCTGCCAATTTGATATCCATAGAGGTTTCTGATTTATTTCGGAGGCATTCTAGTATTTTTGTTTTACAATTATTAATTTTCATCATGCATTCTTTCCGTTAAGACGGAGTCCATACCATTCAAAAACTCATTCAAATCCTCAGGCTTGTCGGCCAAGATGACGATGTCATCAGAAAATCTCAGAGTTGAAATTATTTCTCCTTGAATCTTCACTCCCACTTTAAATTTTTCTCTAATTTCCTTCATTGCTTGTTCAATGTAAAGATTGAAAAGTATGGGTGATAAGTAGCAGCCTTGCCTAACACCTTTCTGAATATCAGCCTCTCTCTCATGTCCTTCAGCTCGAATGACTGCTTTCTGGTTTCTGTATAGATTGTAGATCACCCTCCTATCCCTGTACTTGATTCCAATAGATTTCAAAATGTCAAACAATTTAGTCCAATCAACTTTATCAAAAGCCTTTTCTAAGTCTACAAATGCCATGAGCGTTCTCTTATCTTTCCTTATTCTACCTTCCAAAATCAGCCTAAGACTTAGTACAGCTTCCCTTGTTCCTACATTTCTCCTGAAACCAAACTGGTCTTCACCCAACTCCCTTTCTATCTTTCAATCCTCTTGTAAATTATTCTAGACATGATCTTTGAAGCATGAGTAATCAAGCTGATTGTACGGTAATCTTCACATCTGTCAGCTTCCACTTTCTTTGGTATAGGAATGATTACATTCTTCTTGAAATCAGGGGGTACCTCACCTGTCTCATAAATCCTACACACCAAGTGAAATAGCCTGATCAGACCTTCATCTCCTATGCAGCGTAGCAACTCAATCGGTATATCATCAATGCCTGGTGCTTTGTTCCTGCTTAAGTCTTCCAAAGCTCTATCAAACTCTGATCTCAATATTAAATCTCCTTTCGCATCCTCATCAATTTCCTCCTCCCTTTCCATTGCATGATTCTCAATCTCCTTTCCCTTATACAAACTCTCTATGTAAGCTTTCCATCTCTCAACCTTTTCTTCCCTATCTGTTAGAGGCTTTCCATTTGTGTCCTTAATATTACAGCACTTAGTCTTCTTTTCCCCAAATGCATTCTTAATCCTTCGATAAGCTGTGTCTACTTTTCCTAATTTCAGACAATTTTCTATACCTGCACATTTCTATTTCAACCATTCTTCTTTCGCTTCCTTGCACTTCTTGTTGACCTCATTTCTCAGACGTCTGTATTCTGCTTTCCCCTTTTCATCTCTTACATTCTTGTGTTTCCGCCTTTCATCCATCAATTCTAGTATATCCTGAGTGATCCACGGTTTTCTTCCTATTCTTTCCTTCCTACCAATGTTTTCTTCTGTGGATTTTGTTATTTCATTCTTCAAAAGTGCCCATTCGTCTGCAATTGAAGTTTGTTTAGGGTTTTTCATTAGTCCTTCCTTTATACTCTTCTTGAATCTTTCGTTTACATCCTTTACATTCAGTCTGTCTATTGCCAACGTTTTTGGCTTTTGACTTTTCTTCAGTTTCTTCAACTTTAATCTGTATTTCATTACAACCAGATTGTGGTCCGAGTTTATGTCAGCACCAGGATATGTTTTACAATCCAAAATCTGGTTTCGAGACCTCTGCTTGACCATACCGAAGTCGATTTGGTAACGCCCTGTATCTCCTGGTCTCATCCATGTGTATATTCTTCTATTGTGGTTATTGAATAAGGTGTTAGCTATGACCAACTCATGCTCGGTGCAGAATTCCATCAGCCTGCTTCCTCGATCATTCCTTTCACCTAATCCGAAATCTCCTACTATCTTCCCTTCTCTCCCTTTTCCTACCACAGCATTCCAATCTCCCATTACTATAACATTTTCATCACCCTTGATATACCTCAGAATTTCGTCTATTTCTTCGTAGACCTTTTCAACATCCTCATCATCAGCTTGACTGGTAGGCATATAGACTTGTACCACTGTGGTGCACGTAGGTTTAGTATTGATTTTTGCTACAATAATCCGTTCACTATATTGCTCATAATATTCCACCCGCTGTCGAAGTTTCCTACTCAATATGAGACCAACCCCTGCTTGGCTATTGTTTGATTTAGTGCCAATGACCCTATAGTCTCCTGACCAAAAGTCCTGTTCTTCCTGCCAGCGCATTTCACTAATCCCAACCAAATCCAACCTTAACCTATCCATTTCCCTTTCTAAGTTTTCTAACCTTCCACTTCCTAGCAGACTTCTAACATTCCACGCTCCGACCAGTAGAATGTCAGATTTCCTCTTTGTCACTTCTGTGATGTTAACCCCCTCTCGAGTAGTCCCCACCCGGAGATCCGAACGGGGGACTAGTTCACCTCCGGATTGAAATTTTACAAGGGAGGAGGCAATCATCACATGTAATTATGCATAGAGAGGTGCATATCCTCGGGAATAGCATTACGGCTATAGTTTCCCGTTGCTTTCAGCCGTGCAGCAGGACGCAGTGTAGCCATTATTTGGCTTATATTATCAATATCGTAACCGTCTATAAGACTAGTAAAGAATTGATTTATTCTGAAAGGCTGCTACTCCCTTTCAGAATAAGTAAAGAGCAATTCTACTAATAACCTTCTACTAACAATTAAATACCAAAATTCTACTAACGTAGAAAAAAAACTTAATTTCCACCAACAACAAATACTACCACTAAAACAGTGTCACCAGGCACACTCACATGCACCCTCACACATCACAGTCTACTGAAACAACGAACTATAACTAATAAACAATACAACTGCTACCAGCAAACTCTCACACCACAGTCTAATAGAACAATGACCTACGTCTAATATACAAACTAACTACATACTTACAACTAAAACTAACTACATACTTACTGTACTGTAATTTGAATTGACAATATTTACAAAATGCAATTTCGATAGAAAATACTTACAAAAAGTAATTTAGATTCAAAATAGTCACAGAATGCAATTGAGAATAAAAATACTTACAAAATACCCACCCTACACAATGTAATTTAGATTGAGAATACTTGCATAATGCGGTATAGGTTGAAAACACTTATAAAATGCAATTGAAATGCAATACTATGAATTAAGACATATCAACTATAAAATACGACTTAAAACTATGTAATATGACCTAATAACTATGAAATATGCCCTAAAACTGTGATATATGCCCTAAAACTCTGAAATATGACCTAAAAATGTGAATAATGACCTAAAACCTATGAAGTATGCCCTAAAACTATGTAATATGACCTAAAAACTATGAAAACTAGTTTTAATATATATATATATATATATATTTAATTCATGTTCTTATAGATTTAATTTTGATATTATCATTTTATATAATTAATTAATTAATTTTGAATTGATTTTGGAATTATTTTCATATTTTTATAGCTATGTTTATTATTTTAATTTTTGTATTTATTTTATTATTGTAATTTATTTTTTAATTTTTAATTTCTATATTTATATTTTATTTGTACATATTAATTGTTAATGTTTTTCGTTTTTTAAAATTTTATCCAGCACATTACGTCAAGTAGATACGTAAGCTCTATAATATTTTAAATGTAAAAATACTAGCACTTCTTCAAGAAAATTCTCCGAAATTTGGATAAAAGATCCAACTATCAGCATATTTTAAAGCATAAACTGTCCTTATGACAGGTGGTTAATATAGAGACCACTATCCGATAAAGGGTTAAATAGGAAAGGATCAAAATATAAATTTGGAATAATTGTAGTTCCTTCTAAAACAGGTTTACTGATTTATACTACAATCGTTGACTGTGTACCTTGTCTTCTCACTTTTCTCATCAGTTGTGAGTCCCTAAGTTTGGAGTATGGTCTGAACTCTCTGTAAAACAAGAAAAGAACGCTCCGTTTTCTCTCCAACAGGAGTTCACTTCGCTCGTGAGGACATCAAGGATAGAGATTTCCCCTTTTATGGTCACCTTAAGACGAAGCTTTCAAGAGGTACTTTCACCCAGGCACTACATAACGACACGACTTCCGGCAGTTGCGAGGATCTCACTCACATTGACCTGCAGACTAGAGGCCGGCCTTGCTGATTTCAACACTACTTTGTTGCGTTCACCAAACTGACAACAGCAAATAGATAATAGTTATATAAATAGATTATGGGGGAGGGAAGCGGGACAATGGGGTCACCTCCTCCTGCATCAAACATTCCTCAAGAAAATTCTTTGAGTAGGCTGTCTAGATACACATCATCCACGCTGACTTATGAGCTTACTAGCGAACCTTTTCTAATAGAAAAGCTCCGGATGAAGATGTTACTACTTATTAGGAATTAATGGCCGAACTTAAAGCAAAGCTTGAGGAAGTTTGGATGGATTTTTTCGGAACTGAAGCGATGCTGAACCCAGAATGGAAAGGACCAGATTATGAACTGCGCCACACCTGGACACGCTAGGCAGTGCAGGGATTCCACTTCAGAGTGTGCGTGAGACCAACTTACCACACTCCAGATGTAGAGTGTGTTTGTAAGATGTGTGGGAAGCATTCTGCAAGATATCATGCACTATGTTGTGAACGACTGTTATCACTAAAGATTTTGGTTAGTGACCAATAACTGTAGATCAAGGTTGTGGATAGTCAATTTTATGTTTTATCCTTGCACATTGTGCGCGGTCAAATTAATATTAAATGTTCCTCTCTCCTCAAAAGCAATGGTCGAAGTGATTGATGGTGGTAGTGATTGTTTTCTAGAGATGGAACAGTGAGGTTATCAGCCCCTCTTGAATACAAACAGGCCAAATCGAAGACTTTCGACCGTCCGAAAAATGCGAGTATCAGGAAAAGAAAAGTCAATGGCAAAGAACGATAAAACGATACTGTCAGCATGACGAATAGAAATAAACAGTGTCATCACTCCGCTACATAAGCATTGTAGTTCATGGTCCAGCCAGTGTGTGGCGCGGAAGTCGCGCCGAACCATAAGCACGTGTGACAGTAACCCACGAGGTTAGTACTGTAATATCCTGTGCGCGACAAGTCATATTATGCGAGGGAATTTGTTTCTTTGTAATAGTTTACGAATGTCTGTGCAGTGCTTTGTGTGTGCAAACAACTAAGTTTTCTGTTGTTTCGGGAAAATGCCGTAATGTTTTGTTCGTGGAAGTAAATCGGGTTACGAAGAAAATCTGATGGTAGACATTTTTTCACACCGCCAAAAGAAACAAATCTGTTTGCGAAATAGGCGAGAGTTATTCCGTGGAAAGATAAGCAATTGTCGATCAAAAATAGAGTCTGTGACGAGCGTTTTTCGGGAGATTAAATTATTATAAAGGCGGACTGTTACGTAGTGAACTATGAGAACGTGGAAATTCCTCGCGTGAAGTGGAAATTAAACCCAGGATCAGTACCTCACATTTTTCAAAATTTACCGAAATATCTATCCACTGATGTAAAATCACGAAAGGCGCCCAGTAGGATACGGAATGAAGGCAGCCTTCCATGGTTATTGTTCTATTTCGTGCCATCCTTACCTAAAACGAAAAAAAAAATCCGTCTTAATAATAATAGGCCTAAAATAATAAAAGTTGTTGATTCTTTAGGGACTTAACGACATCGTGGTCACGTAGCCCCGTGTGTTTGGGTTTGTTTAGCATTCGTCTGATAACCTGTGTGATTATAATGTCTGTAGTAGTGTGTGTATTTGGAATTGAGGTCGGATTTGGGTAGGAAGCGGCCGTGTTCTTCAGTTAGTTACCATCCCGGCATTTGCCTGGAGGAGAAGTGGGAAACCACTGAAATCCACTTCCAGGATAGCTGAGGTAGGAATTGAACGCGCCTCTTAGCATTTTTGCCTCACGAGGCTGAGTGAACACCGTTCCAGCCCTCAGACCAGTATTAAATGTATTGGCAGAGCTGGGAATCGAACCCGGACTTCCGTGGTGATAGCCAAGTGGCCAAGAATGAGTCGGACATATAATAATGGCCAACCTGCCAATAAAATAAACGGTCATCCAATTCTTCGTTTCCGTTACCGTCCTCCTCGGATCTTGTTTCAACTTTGTCTTCAGTATCCGAGTCACAAATTCCTTTTAAATTACTGAATCAAGAACTAGCTACAGTATTCGTTATCTTTGAGCAGAAGGTGACACGCTTCATCTGCATCCTTAGGTTTTCGTAAGGCGCAGTCTCCTTACTGATATTAACTAAGGTCACATACTAAGCCAAACAATCGGTATAACAGCACAACTGCCACTCACTGACAGAATGTAACATCATCGGGAGCGCTGGTACTATCAATCTCACGCTGAAAAAATATTACACGTGTTGAAGTTATTTTTAGACACGGTATTTCACAACTCCAGAGAAATGCTTACTAAGGTTTGGTGTAAGATGCCACGAGACGATAAGATCATAACTTGAACTGTTGGCTTGATATTAAAACTAATATAACGAACCATGGAGCTGTCAGACCAATGCGCGACTAACGGAGGATTTTAAACGATAGTTCTACATGGGGACAGAGAATATTAATACTAACTTTTTTACAGTATTATTCATAAGTCTAAACACACAATTTGTTGTAATCAGCGTAACCGCAGCCTTCGTAAAGAGGTTTACGTAGCCCAGCGCGTATCCCACTATTGAACAGCTAACTGTGTAGGGTTGGGGATCAGCGCCGCTAGCGCTAGCCGAGCGGGGCGCGGTTGAACTTGGTGAGTGATAACACTATTTGTTTCTATTCGTCATGCTGTCAGTCTGAGAGACTAGACTTTATATCATTTCAAATGACGCATGCTACAAATGCTACACATGTTAGAAAGGCACAGGAGGGCTTCTCGCTTCGCTCGAAGCACCAGGACTCTTTCAACAGACTCCATTACCCATTAACTTAGACTTCCCGCGCGGGCACCTCGTTAAGGGTCACCCTGTATTTTGCTCTGACATCCTGCACACCTCTTTAGGAGGCACCCTGTATTCTTATCTGTCATCTTGTATATCTCTTTAGAAGTCACCCTGTATTCTTGTGTGAAATCTTGTACACCTCTTTAGGAGTCACCCTGTATTCTTGTGTGACATCTTGTACACCTCTTTAGGAGGCACCCTGTATTCTTGTCTGACATCTTGTGCACCTCTTTAGGAGTCACCTTGTATTCTTCTCTGCCATCTTGTACACCTCTTTAAGAGTCACCTTGTATTCCTATCTGGTATCTTGTATATCTCTTTAGGAGTCACCCTGTATTCTTATCTGGCATCTTGTACACCTCTTTAGGAGTCACCCTGTATTCCTATCTGACGTCTAGTATATCTCTTTAGGAGTCACCCTGTATTCTTGTGTGACATGTTGTACACCTCTTTAGGAGTCACCCTGTATTCCTGTCTGACATCGTGTATACCTCTTTAGGAGTCACCCTGTATTCTTATCTGACGTCTTATATATCTCTTTAGGAGTTACCCTGTATTCTTGTCTGACATCTTGTACACCTCGATAAGGGTCACCCTGTATTCTTATCTGAAATCGTGTACATCTCTTTAGGAGTCACCCTGTATTCCTGTCTGACATCTTGGACACTTGTTTAGGAGTCACGCTGTATACCTGTCTGACGTCAGCCACTCGCCGTCTCCGTATCGCATAACGGCAGACCCCTTGAGTAAACTCAGACTCGGTGCATATGCACTGAACAACATGATGACGTCATACACGCCGTAATCGTAACGCATAACGTTAGACCAAAGCATAACGACGAAGTCGACAAGATCATTTGTAACGATAAAAAAATAAAGTAGGAGTTGACCAAGAGAGCACGACAGCACAGGAGGTAGGATGATGAACTCAGCGGAGGCCCCAGGGTCGCTAAAAAAACCACACAAATTGTAATCCCCTTTTTGAATGCTCTGAATAGCAATCAGCTAAATACCTGTTGTAACCAATGACCGGGTAGGCGGATATCTACTACCATTTCACGGGGGATTTCAGCGTCTCGACTCCATACTGGGCGCGTGTCTGTTCTCCCGAAGCAATACCAACAAATCAGCATCAAAAGCACTTTCGTTGCAGAAATATGCGCTGTTGTTTATCTTAATGGTTGTGGGATACAGAGCAAAGGGAGCATCACCATGCCAATGATATTCATATAAATGTTTGATGTTTTCTGTATTCATTAATAATATATCACTTTTGAAATAATATAACGCCAGCCAATACAAAATTAAGAACATCTATTCAAACTTTTAGACTACTTTTCACATTTTCCTTGCAAAATCGAGGAAAAAGTAGTCTTATGAGATCACCCGGGCAAATGTGTGTCTGTTCGTCTGTCTGTGTGTGCGTGTCCCCCCTGTCAATTCCTAAACAGCTGCAGCTAACGAGACTAAATTTGGTATGAGCAAAGATCTATATCTGAGTATTTCAAGGCCATATTTGAAAATGACGTCAGTGCTACCGTCTGCTGAAAAATCACAATTGAAATGTGAGCTCCATGTTGGATATCTCAGAAGTTATGCACGCGAACTGTACACACATAGATAATAACAATCTAAAATTAATTTTCGGAAGCCCATGTATGATAGTGGTGCAAACATGGTTCTAAACCTGCTGCATGTAACTTCTATACTATTAATGGAGTTCATCCTAAAGTGGCACAATAATAGATCATAGTATGTGAGATTCATTCTGAGCAACACATACATGACATTGAGGTCAACATGTGTGCTGATAGATCTAATGTCTAACTGCATGTAACGTCCATACTATCCATTGAACTTCAACCAAAATTTGTAAGTGAATTCTGTACCTTAAGAGATGGAACTAACAATATATTCAGAGTCATAAGGGCTGCCAACTGTAGTTCTCTATTTCAGATATATCTCGAACTAATAACAAATGTCAGTGTTACCAACTTATTTTCGTCATAATTCTAGATAGGTCCATAAAGATTAATCATTGGCATAAATCTTAAATAATAAGGAAAGTAGGCTCTTTAGTTCGTCACGGAACGTCTTGTTGAATATCCATTCAATCGATGGTACATGTTTCAAAGTTTCATTGAGGTCTTCGTCAGCCAAATTGCTTGTATCTAATTCTTAAAACTAGTGTAAGAATTATTCATAAAACGAATTGGATATCCTAACAATTTTCATTTACATACATAAACGTTCCTTATTCATAAATTCTTCGATTAGGCCTATTGGTTTAGCGATAAAGTATTTCACTAACAAAATATTTGAAAGTTCGTGCATCTAAAATAATTGTTACACTAGTTAAGATTGTCTTTGCTGCTTTACAGTCGGTCAACACGATTGTGTCCAATGAATTGGGCGGTGTAAACACACTCCTGGAAAATATGACATGTGTTAGTTAATTATCCCACTTAAATGGGCAATTTAGGATTGCACGTTTCGACACTCAAGTGGCCATCATCAGATCCTGTGTTAAGGTTGTAAATTCATTACTGTGGTTCAATAGCACGTCCTTAGATGATTATACAGGGTCTTTTATGTTTGCTTGGCGAGGACATTCTCGCTCACGCGCTCCGCCAGTGACAGCTCAGTTCCCGGCGACCGCGTGCGCTTATATACGGCAGAATACGGTGATTAAAATCAGCATCATGCATTTTTACTCACTATGCTTACAGTAGATGCTGAAAATGTTCCCCATCCACTCCCAACTTAACCGGCATTTCCTTATGAGGTTTTCGGTTACTCCGGTTAATTTAGTTTCAGTAAGGAAGTAACGACATTTACGTCTATTTTTATTGTTTACTGAACCTGTACACTATCATTGGGATTGCCAGCTAGCCAGAGAATAGCGGTCATTCGCTCTTCTGTAGACGTGTGAGCTCTAAGCTAATTGGGTGTTTCAGTCTTTCAGTGTTTTATAAAGCTACTGTGTACCGGTACTGTATATCGTATTGTGTAGTGTTTTATTGTGATTGTGTGTAGTGCTGTAATGCCTTATGTCAAATATTCGTTACGTGAACGTGTATATCTGCACAATACGTACATAAAGTGCAGGAAATCGTGCACTAGAACAAGAAAAAAGTTTCGAGTGAGATTTCCAGGGGGACTCATTCCTATAAATCGGACAATAAGACAACTGGCTAAGAGATTCAAACGTACAGGTTCAGTAAACAATAAAAATAGACGTGAAGATTTCCTTACTGATGCTAAATTAACCGGAGTAACCAGAAAGTTCATAAGGAGATGCCGATTATGTTTGGCAGCGGATGGGGAAAATTTTCAGCATCTATTCAGCAAATATAAAGACCCTGTAGTATGACTAGAGGACCCGTGCGAGAAATCTGGCATGATCATAAGCCACACATTCCCCAATAGGTTTGTACCGTAATAAGAGTCTTACGGAGAAAGGTTGTTACGTTTTTATTTGAACCAAATGATTATAGAACACTGTTTACGTTTCAGGCGTCCCTACGGACAAAATGCGAACTAAACAGCAATGATGTCGTGTATTTTCCTACACCAACAGTATTTGCAAATCGCACACTTCTAACAAAAATTGATATTTATGAAATTGGAATGCAATTCGTCACTGCTAATGTCATTTGTGTGCTGAGTCCATTGATTTACAGCTTCGCCGTAACACTCACCGGTTATTCGATAGTTATGAAATTATACGATTTGAGTAGGCCTAGTCATTCCTTTAAATTACTGTTTCGGAAATCCATGCAAAATGATAAAGGAAAGACCTCAAAATGTTAAAATGACATGAAATAGGCGTCACAGCGACCAAAATGTGAAGTGGACCGCAATTATGGAGCGTATTTTCGTACAGCAACAGTATCTGCAAATCGTACACTTCGTACTTTTTTCAAAAGTAATTTTTTAAAGAAATTATAGATATTTATGAAATTATAGTGCAATGTGTCACTGCTAATGTCTATTCTCTTTCATTTGAATGCTCATTTGTCACGATCGGTCGCTTGTGAGCGCCGCAGGAGGGATCTATACTACTGAAATAATATATATATATGATGATGATGATGATGATGATGATGTTTGATTCGTAGTTTGAATATTGTTATACGTTAGGTTTGTTTTGTATTGCAAGGTTTTGTGAATACGTGAGTAACGGTGTGTAAGCACGTGTATACAATTTAGAATATCACACTTTAATCCCACCCTATATTATTGTGCTAAGGTCCCATTCCTGTTTTGTACCTAAATAAGGTCCCATTAACACCAACCTACACATATGGGGCACATACAGGTTCAGCATAACGCACTCACTTACTCTTTAAATGTCTCACAATTAAATAAATACCTTAAAACAGTATATTTACAATGATATGCAACACGGTAACCATGGTACCAGAATCTCACAGGTCCATCGATTTCTGTAAGACGCAATGCAATTCCAATTATTACATTACTGTGAAAGTTTCCACACGGTTATGAGGTTATCACTGAACCAAATTAATCTGTAAAATTCATCAATACATACAGCATAATTCGCTTAAGGGGGTTTAGGGGCACTCTAGAATTTTTTCACGCAATTTTCACGTGTGAGTGTGGTAAGAATGGTCTTTTTCACCCGACTATAAAGGGTCTCCGAAAACCACATTTAAAGGCCCTTAAATTAACAGTGTCTGTCATATTCCCAGAAAACTAACTTCGCTCTGATATACCTATGAAGGAATGACAAACGCCTAACCACTGCACCAGTAGCTGAATTGATAAAGTCTGATTATTCATACCAAGGATAAATCAGTCATAGCATTCGTGATTGGGATTTTGCTAAGTGTACTCTTTACAACTAGAATATTCGCGGGCGAAGCCGCGACGGGTAATGCTAGTAATACTAATTCAATTAACAAA
Source organism: Meconema thalassinum (assembly GCA_946902985.2). Classification (NCBI taxonomy): domain Eukaryota; kingdom Metazoa; phylum Arthropoda; class Insecta; order Orthoptera; family Tettigoniidae; genus Meconema; species Meconema thalassinum. Next base: position 298,056,445 of record OX336396.1, on the reverse strand, counting down.
TTTTTTAGCATGCACTAGAAGGAACTAATTATAATGCTCACTATCAGAATATTATATTCACTGTACTTATTCGTCTCGTGACGTTTCAATGTTTGACCTCGTCGCGTGGGCTCTCGCTAGCCAATTATTATTGTTATTGTTATTATTCGTTTGTCAGCAAAGCAATGCACTCGTACCACCAACTAAGACAACTACTCCAGGATAATAAACAAGTGCCACTCAAAACCAAGGAGACATTGTACAAATCCTACTGCACACCAATCCTCACAAATAGTCTGGAAACCACCACACTAACCAGGAAATGAAGTACCTGCGTACTATGATCCAGAAGATCAGGAATGATAAAATCAGAGAAGAGCTAAGAATAGAAGTCTCTATACTACAAATGATCCAGAAGGCTAGAATGAAGAGGTTCGGCGACGTGAAGAGAATGAGTGCCAATAAATCTGCAAGAAGGGAGTATGAAAGAGTTCTAGAAGGGAGGAGACCAGTTGGCAGACCTAGAAAACAATGGACAGATCTGGTGAAGTAGGATGTACAGGAGAGAGGCCAGAATTGGAAGAGGATTGTGAACGAAGAATGATTCATGGATCGACAGAGATGGAGGGGGCTCGCATACCACATAGATGAACTTCTAGTAGTTCCCTTTATCCCCGTAAAACATTCCAGGATGATATCGGGAATAGTTTCGGAGATATTGAATGCTGGTGAAATATTTTGCACAACCGCCATATTGGATTGGTGAGACGTAACAAAATTTGAAGGGCACGGTCGGGGTCGTCCGGAATAGTGCTATGAACTTACCGAGTTTCATTGATATCGCTCTAGCCGTTTAGAATATATTAGGGACACACACAAACACATCTCACACACGCACACACACACGGACAAAAGGTGATCTCATAAGCCTATTTTTTCAAAATTGAAAATAGGCGATTTTTGAAAGTCTTATAGATGAACTTCCATTAGTGCCCTTTATCTCCGTACAAAATTTCGGGGTGATACCGCTAATAGTTTCAGAGATATAGAATGCCGGTGAAATATTTCGCATATCCGCCATGTTGTGGTTATGTAAACAATTGAACGAAGTTAGATGTCGGTGCATTCCAATGTGTATAAACATATACTGTACCAAGTTTTATTGCGTTTGATTGATTAAATCGCGAGAAACGTCTATTTTAAAGTCGCAAATTCGCGTGGCCGCCATGTTGGCTTTGTAGTTACCAGTTTTTCAGAAGTCACATAGATGAACTTCTAGTAGTTCCCTTTATCCCCGTAAATCATTCCAGGATGATATCGGGAATAGTTTCGGAGATATTGAATGCTGGTGAAATATTTTGCACAACCACCATATTGGATTCGTGAGACGTAACAAAATTTGAAGGGCACGGTCGTCCGGAATAGTGCTATGAACTTACCGAGTTTCATTGATATCACTCCAGCCGTTTAGAGTTTATTAGGGACACACACACACCTCACACACACACACACACACACACACACACACGCACACACACACACGGGCAAAAGGTGATCTCATAAGCCTATTTTTTCAAAATTGAAAATAGCCTAAAAAAGCGTCAGGAATAGATTGACGGACCACCAATTAGCTGCGCTACTAAGAATCAGCTCATTACAGTTTCAACCAGATTATGAAAAACTTTTAGAAGCACAGTCACACTCATACTTGTCACGTACTCCTTTGTCCTGTACCAAATAATGAAGGTGTGCTCATTTATGCTAGGTTTTCTACTATTGTAAGTTTTGTTTGATTTAAAATTCAGAAAGAAACACACCTTTACACACCGTTTTTTTTTCGGTCCGCCTAGATTATTTTGTATTGCATCTAGCCCTGCCCCTAAAAAGTTCGCTCGTGTATAGTATGTTATACAGTGGTGGCAACTTGAGGTGCGAAACGCTTAATTAAGTGTGATTAATACAGGGTGTCTCAAACAAATGTACTAACACTTTGAATAACTATAAAATGATTATTTATGAACATTACTGCAACGCCACAAGTATGGTACGCTGTCCAGCTGGAATTTCACCTGCTTTCCCTATCACTGTTCGAGTTCATCAGGGATCAGCACTCTCGCCACTTCTGTTCATTCTGTGCATGGATACGATGACAGCTGATATTCAGACACCTCATCCATGGTCGATCTTATATGCTGATGATGTGTTTCTCGCAGATCAAACTCGCAAAAATCTAGAAAATCGAACTCTGTGCTGGAAGGAATGTCTGAGCAAAATTGCCTTGAAACTCAATATAGGGAAAACTGAATACTTGCAATGTGGTACACAGACCAACGGTACCATAAGCATTGAAGAGCATCATCTCACTAAAACTACACACTTTAAATATCTCGGTTCCCTTATCACTTCAGATGGCGAAACGCTTCTCGATGCTCGAGCACGAGTTAACACTGCGTGGATGAAGTAGCGCCAAGTCACAGGAGTGCTGTGCGATAAGAAAGTACCTATCCCTTTGAAAGGGAAAGTTTACAAGTCAATGATACGACCAGTGGCACTTTACGGCACAGAAAGTTGGCCAGCTTCAACCAAGCATGAACAAGCCCTACATGGAATGGAGATGAAAATGTTACGTTGGTCCATGGGTGTTACACGGATTGATCTTGTCAGGAATGAACAGATCCGGAAACAGATGGGAGTTGCAGCCCTTACCTATAAAATGAGAGAAGCACAGCTTCGGTGGTATGGGCATGTCACTAGAAGTGATGAGAACTCTGTGGCAAAATCCAGGAGGAAATCAAACCCGTGGACGTCCAAAGAAAAGATGGCTGGACAGAATCAAGGAAGACTTGGTGATGTGTGGACTTAAACCTGAAGATGCCCTTGACAGGAAGAAGTGGCGAATAGCAACCAAACAAGCGGACCCTGCATCATCGTGGGATACACGCTAGGAAAGAAGAAGAAGAAGAAGAAGAAGAAGAAGAAGAAGAAGAAGAAGAAGGAAATTATTTATGAAGATCGAGACAAGTTTAAGGGCTTCAATTATAGAAGAAACATGCAATTAAAGATTCATGTTCGCAAATGTTCAAATTGATGATCGCCAGTGTCCAGGAGTTCGACAAACCGCCACCAACGCACCGGACCATTGCTCGCATCAGAGATAAATTTGAAGCAGATGGAACCGTTCACAACGTCACCAAGAAACGGTCTGGACGACCACGGACATCCACCGGTCCTAGAAAAGAAGAACAGGTGCAGGAAGCCCTCACTCGATCCCCACCGAAATCACTACGACAAACGGCTCGAGAGACACACATCTCAAAAGATAGCGTCCATCCCATCATGAAGCGTCTGCGCTGGAAATCCTACATTCCAACACGAAATTGGAAATTGACACCCAATGTTATGAAATTCCAAATGAACTTTGTCGTAACGTTTGCAAATCAATTGCTTCGCGTTATCAGATTTGTCTGGACACTGACAGTCATTAATTTGAACATTTGCGAACATGAGTCTTTAAGTACATGTCTCTTCTATAATTGAAGCCCTTAAACTTGTCTCTATGTTCATAAATAATCATTTTATAGTCATTCAAAGTGTAAGTACATTTTTGAGACACCCTGTACATGTAATATTTATAACTTGTACCCCAGCCAATTCATCGGGCACAAACGTGTTGACCGACTGAAAAGCAGCTAAAGACACTTTGTATAGCCAACACTGAAAAAAGGAATGGCTTCAAATTTCCACTAGTTTTAAGAACTAGATATAAGCAATTTGGCTGATATTAATATTTGTCGTGTCAGAAGTACAAAGTAAACATAGACAAATTAAACAAGAGAAATATTAAACACTGGTTGACCAATAATTTGCCATGACAAGTGCATTTGAAGTTGCTCTAATTATGTCTTTAATGGTGCAAGTGTCTGGAGAAGCAGGACAAAGTAGAAGATGATCATTAGACTGCTTAGTACCACACTCGCAGTAAACTGATTCCACAGGAAGGCCACATTTCTGCTGGTTAGTCTTGCATCTCGTGGTACTGGAGCGTTGCCGATCAAGAGCCTTCCATGTTGTCCACTTTTCTGAATGTCCAGAGGGAAGCTCTTTCTTTGGGACCATCCATTCTCTCAAATATTGACATTTTCACCGCCACATTGAGATTCTTGCTTGCTGTGATGTTCCTTTAAGAGCTTCAGTGGTTTTCAAGAAACTCTTTCTTGTTATCAGCCTAGAGTACATGGATGAGCTCCCCAGGTGGTGCCTCTAAGTTTCCGCACCATGATGTTTCTGGCAGACACTTTTTGCTTCCCGTTTAGACAGTGCTTCTTACAATCCAGAATTACTCCCAGATATTTTGGAGTCGGACATAGTCATAGCCTTGCTTTTCTCATATCTATCAGCTACCTCACGTCGGATTTCAGGTGGTGCTATACCAGCGAGACAGTGAAGTTTAGCTATGGGTGTAGGTCTTAAACAGCCCTTGATAATACGGCATGTGTCATTTAATGCCATATCTATGTTTCTGGTATGGCTGGACTTGTGCCACACCGAGCATGCATATTCAGCACTGGAGTAACACAGTGCTAGCGCGCTTGTTCTCAGAGTACATGGATGAGCCCCCCAGGTGGTGCCTCTCAGTTTCCGCACTATGTTGTTTCTGGCAGACACTTTTTGCTTCCCGTTTCGACAGTGCTTCTTACGATCCAGAGTTACTCCCAGATATTTTGGAGTCGGACAATGCCTGGTGAAGGTTGAAACATGTACTAACGATTGAATAGATATTCAAAAATTTTATTTAATAAGTGCAGCTAACTGCCAAAAGAAATATATACACGATCGTGCATACAATAACCATACTAAGACCACACATTCAGTCATTGCAGAAATCTGTCAACGAGACTTTCCTTTTGGAGCACAGAAGCGCGTGATAACGGTCACAGGTTAACCCACACAGTTTACACCTGCAGTTATCGTCCGGGTCGTGGAATTTCTCAGTCTGGCATTTCCAGTGGTGGAAACCATGCACGGCGTATCGCGTCACTACATGCCATAGTTCATATCCAACTTGAGTCCATTCTCTGTAAATCATGGCATCTGCTGAAAAGAACGTTGGCCATATGTCTTGCCGTCTTGCATGGAGATCATGTACAAGTTCTATGTAGGTGTCGGTTGGTGGTAGCAATAGGTTAAGGCGAAGATCTTCGATGAAACATTGCTCTCTTGCTAGCACGTAGGTAAGGCGAGACCATGTGAATTTCGACAGGCACAATGTTCTTTTCAGGAAAGTGGCTTTGACTCTATTTATTTCTTCCTAATTTCTCTTCATCAGATGTAGCCAAATTGTCTTTAGTCCATAAGTTATGATTGGGGTAATTTTAAAGCGAAACAGGGTGACAGCTGTGGCTAAAGATAGCTGTCTCAGATTCCTTATAGTGTGAATTGCAATCTTTGGCGCGGCGACTCTTTCCTTGATGTGTAGGCTCTAGACATCTCCTCTTGTCTGAAAAGTGATTACCAAGTACTTGAAGTGTGATACATTATGTAGCGGAACATTCTTATTCGTAAAGAAGTCATTTGTTGAAAGTCTACCTCCTTTTCTGAATGTCATTTTCACAGTTTTAGTACCGTTGAGTGTTAATTCAAAAATTTGAATAGATGTTCTTAGTTTTGTATTTTATAGTCGGAAAACCCCCTGAGGCTAATTTCTTTTTCTATGGTTCGAAAGAGCATGAATGGCAGTAGGCAGGTGGCCATGGGCTATTGCAATGTAATTATCAGCATTTTCCTGGATTTGAAACTGGGAAGGCAGCGGCTTCGGAGGCATAGTTGGTAGCATGCTGAGCTTCTATCCCCAAGATAGCAGGTTCAAACCCGGCCGAAGCCGTCGGATTTTTTAAGAACGTTAAAATCCCTCAGTAGGCTATGCCTTCCTTCGGAGGGGAAGTAAAGCCGGCGGTCCCATGTCATAGATTTATGGCATGTTAAAGAAACTTTCACTAATTACACCTGTGTGAAGCTAAATTGGATAAGTTAAGAGTGTAAACAACGCTCTTAGGTTTCTACGTTCGTTGCCAAGAGCCGACTGCGGTGGCGTCTAGTAGCTAAGTTCTGAACTTGGCCTAGTAGTCGTTGACGGTGGCGTTTGGCGGCAAAAAATTCTAAGTTGCAGTCTGTACTTAAATTAAACGAGTAGTTCCGTGAAGAACTATACAGCCTATTTTCATATATCCTACTTATGTTAATTGCTACTATCAACATAAAAAATTCAGTTTGATTGCTCTAATAGATTCGTAGATATTGAGAACCGACTAAATATTTCGGATGGTCGCCATGTTGGATTTTATATATGTAGGTCCTAGAGTTATGTAATGTTACATGAAGATTATTGTGTACGTGTAGCATTCAAACTTCAATCGCATGATTAGGACATAAGAAGTAATAAGGAGATTTTAAAATTTCGCACAGCTGCCATCTTGTGGTTATGGAAACAATTGAAATAAATTAGATGCCAGTGGATTAACATTCGTATAAGGATTTACTGTACCAAGTTTCACTGCACTCGGATGGTTAAATTGCGAGAAACGTATATGTGAATATTTATCACTCGCGTCGCCGCCATGTTGGACTTGTGATCATCAGGTTATTTAAAGTCCTATAGGTGAACTTAAGTTCATAGCCCCTATGAACATTAAAAAAATCAGTTTGATTGCTATAATAGATTCGTAGATATTCAGAGTCGTCTGAATATTTCGGATGGTTGCCATGTTGGATTGTTAAATATATAGGCCATAGAGTCATGTACCAATGAAGGAAAATTACTGCGTAGGTGCATTATTCAAACTTTCACTTCGATCGCTTGCTTACGACACAAGAAATAAAAACTTGATTTTAAAATTCGCACAACCGCCATCTTGAGGTTATGTAAACAATTAAACTAAATTAGATACCATTGCATTACGATGTGTATAAACATTTCCTGTACCAGATTTGATTGCGTTTGGAACCTTAAATCGCGAGAAAGATCTATTTAAAATTTTCAAATTCGCTTGGCCGCCATGTTCGTTTTGTAGTTAACCACGTTTTGAAAGTCTTATAGGTGAACTTCCAGTAGTGCCCTTTATCTCCGTATAAAATTTCAGGATGATACAGCTAATAGTTTCAGAGATATAGAATGCCGGTGAAATATTTCGCTCATCCGCCATCTTGTGGTTATATAAACAATTCAACCAAGTTAGATGTCGGTGCATTACATTGTGTATAAACTTATACTGTACCAAGTTTTATTGCGTTTGGTTGGTTAAATCGCGAGAAACGTCTATTTAAAAGTCGCAAATTCGCGTGGCCGCCATGTTGGTTTTGTAGTTACCAGTTTTTCAAAAGCCACATAGGTGAACTTCTAGTAGATTTCTTTATCACCGTAATAACTTCCAGGGTGATATCGGTAATAGTTTCGGAGATATTGAATGTTGGTGTAATATTTCGCACAGCCGCCATGTTGGATTGGTGAGACGTAACAAAATTTGAAGGGTACGGTCGAGGTCGCCCGGAATAGTACTATGATCTTACCAAGTTTCATTGAAATCGCTCCAGCCGTTAAAAAGTTATTAGGGGGGGAGGCACACACACACCTCACACACACACACACACACACACGCACACACACACGGACAAAAGGTGATCTCATAAGCCTATTTTTTCAAAATTGAAAATAGGCTAAAAACAGATAACACACACTAATACAGTCATCACAATTAACACCGGTTATCAGACAGATTCTACACACACCCAAAGTACACTGGGCTACATGATCGCGTTGTCGCAGCCTCTAAACTTAAGAACCAACCAACCAAACTGGGAAGTCTTTTCAAGGGAGTCCGACGTGGGGGTTGGAATCCAGTGTGGACTTAGCTTTGCTTCATGATTAATGCACCAAGGTAAACCAATCGGTGATTTAATTATTCCCTGGATTTAAAAAAGGACACCAGAGTGGCCCTTCTGCTAATGGTTTCCACATTACTGTGCAAAGCAATTCATTGGACTTGTTCAGTAATGGATTTCTGTCGACATCATTAAACTCGGAGCAGTTCATATATTATCTACAGCTGCAGTGTCGTGCAACAAGGGCGCAAGTAGCTGCGTGATTGAGTTGATTCAGAAGTTGAGAGGGAGAGGGGGAAGTAAGCCGGCTTTGCAACGTAATCTGCATGAAACATTTATTATGGATGTAAATCCCTTCTTAGAGCCCTGTCGCCCTGTTTTCTTCCCGTCACGGGCTCTTGCATTCCAAAATTCCCCGCCAAATGAATATTTAATCCTATGACGCAAACATTAAGTTATATTGCACTGAGAGGCTTAGGTGCTTCTACATTCTATTAAGGATGTCATCATTGCAATTGGAGCGGGGCGCATGCGCACTTGTGATGGCGGGTTGTATGAAACTGCGCCCAAGCTTCACTAATGACCCTGGTCATTAGCATCAACCTTCGAAAAGTGGCTGTGGAACTGCGCCCATTGAGAGCGGTCAGGTAGGTTCCCTCCCTCCTTCCCCTCTACCGAATTATGTTGTGTCGAGTGGTGTCAATTTGAAGTGACTCATTTCAAATCGGTTGTGTCTTGATTGCGAACGAGCCAAAAACCATCGAGATTTTAAACAACTAAATATACTCTGTCCAGATTGCGGACAAGAGTTTAGTGTTGGCCTGGGATACATAAAACAGGTACAGTTTTCAAAACAGACTCATATTCAATTTTTGTTCTAGCAATATTAGCATTAACTGGTACATTGGGATGTTTTCGACAACCTAACCATATTTTAAAAATAGTTTTGTTATTGCAAATGTTTAATAATCTAGTTCGAGGTAATCTTACCATTTAGAAGATTATTATATTATTTTTTTATTGTATAACAAAACTAGAGGGGTAGTTATTTACAGTATGGTGGATTAGAGAGAGTTGTATTATTATTATTATTATTATTATTATTATTAGTGTAGCCTCCGTGGCTTAGGCAGCAGCGTGCCGGCCTCTCACCGCTGGGTTCCGTGCTTCAAATCCTTGTCACTCCATATGAGATTTGTGCTGGGTAAAGCGGAGGCGGGACAGGTTTTTCTCCGGGTACTCCGGTTTTCCCTGTCATCTTTTATTCCAGCAGCACTCTCCAATATCATTTAATTTCATCTGTCATTCATTAATCATTGTCCCAGAGGAGTGCGATAGGCTTCGGAAGCCGGCATAATGCCTATCCTCGCCGCTAGATGGGGGCTTCATTCATTCATTCCAACACTGTCCTGGTCCAATGACTGGAAAAAGGCTGTGGATTTTCATCAGTATTATTATTATTATTATCGTTATTATTATTATTATTATTATTATTCGCCTCTGTAGTGTAATGGTTAGTGTAATTAGCAGTGCAGAAGCTAGTGGTGGGAGGCAGTCCGTCACTTCCCCTTAAACCGACCTTGGGCTATCAGCCGACATGAGTAAGGGCGCAGATCAATCGGGCTAATTAAAAGGATCTGGAAATACCACTGATTATGGGCGCACTTCCATATCTCCCGTGATGGCCGGACACAGAGTTGTTTTTGTAGTCTTCGAACATCGTGGTAAACCATGCCTCATGTATTTGGGTGTGTATAGGCCTATATAGTTTTTATCATTTCAAATGATCTTGTCGACTTCATCGTTATGCTTTGGTCTAACGTTATGCGTTACGGTTACGGCGTGTATGACGTCATCATGTTATTCAGGGCATATGCACCGAGTCTGAGTTTACTCCTGGGGTCTGGCGTTATGCTATACGGAGACAGCGAGTGCGTGACGTCATGCAGCAGAGTGCACCTCCCGCTCTCCGTTCCCCGCGCGGGAAGTCTAAGTTAAAGGGTAATGGAGTCTGTTGAGTTAGAGTTTACTCCTGGGGTCTGGCGTTATGCTATACAGAGACAGCGAGTGCGTGACGTCATGCAGCAGAGTGCACCTCCCGCTCTCCGTTCCCCGCGCGGGAAGTCTAAGTTAAAGGGTAATGGAGTCTGTTGAGTTAGAGTTTACTCCTGGGGTCTGGCGTTATGCTATACAGAGACAGCGAGTGCGTGACGTCATGCAGCAGAGTGCACCTCCCGCTCTCCGTTCCCCGCGCGGGAAGTCTAAGTTAAAGGGTAATGGAGTCTGTTGAGTTAGAGTTTACTCCTGGGGTCTGGCGTTATGCTATACGGAGACAGCGAGTGCGTGACGTCCTGCAGCAGAGTGCACCTCCCGCTCTCCGTTCCCCGCGCGGGAAGTCTAAGTTAAAGGGTAATGGAGTCTGTTGAGACTGAGTTTACTCCTGGGGTCTGGCGTTATGCTATACGGAGACAGCGAGTGCATGACGTCATGCAGCAGAGTGCACCTCCCGCTCTCCGTTCCCCGCGCGGGAAGTCTAAGTTAAAGGGTAATGGAGTCTGTTGAGTTAGAGTTTACTCCTGGGGTCTGGCGTTATGCTATACGGAGACAGCGAGTGCGTGACGTCCTGCAGCAGAGTGCACCTCCCGCTCTCCGTTCCCCGCGCGGGAAGTCTAAGTTAAAGGGTAATGGAGTCTGTTGAGACTGAGTTTACTCCTGGGGTCTGGCGTTATGCTATACGGAGACAGCGAGTGCATGACGTCATGCAGCAGAGTGCACCTCCCGCTCTCCGTTCCCCGCGCGGGAAGCCTAAGTTAATGGGTAATGGAGTCTGTTGAGTCTGAGTTTACTCCTGGGGTCTGGCGTTATGCTATACGGAAACGGCGAGTGCGTGACGTCATGCAGCAGAGTGCACCTCCTGCTCTTCGTTCCCCGCGCGGGAAGTCTAAGTTAAAGGGTAATGGAGTCTGTTGAGTCTAAGTTTACTCCTGGGGTCTGGCGTTATGTGATACGGAGACAGCGAGTGCGTGACGTCATGCAGCAGAGTGCACCTCCCGCTCTCCGTTCCCCGCGCGGGAAGTCTAAGTTAAAGGGTAATGGAGTCTGTTGAGTCTGAGTTTACTCCTGGGGTCTGGCGTTATGCTATACGGAGACAGTGAGTGCGTGACGTCATGCAGCAGAGTGCACCTTCCGCTCTCCGTTCCCCGCGCGGGAAGTCTAAGTTAAAGGTTAATGGAGTCTGTTGAGTCTGAGTTTACTCCTGGGGTCTAGCGTTATGCTATACGGAGACGGCGAGTGCGTGACGTCATGCAGCAGAATGCACCTCCTGCTCTCCGTTTCCCGCGCGGGAAGTCTAAGTTAAAGGGTAATGGAGTCTGTTGAGTCTGAGTTTACTCCTGGGGTCTAGCGTTATGCTATACGGAGACGGCGAGTGCGTGACGTCCTGCAGCAGAGTGCACCTCCCGCTCTCCGTTCCCCGCGCGGGAAGTCTAAGTTAAAGGGTAATGGAGTCTGTTGAGACTGAGTTTACTCCTGGGGTCTGGCGTTATGCTATACGGAGACAGCGAGTGCATGACGTCATGCAGCAGAGTGCACCTCCCGCTCTCCGTTCCCCGCGCGGGAAGCCTAAGTTAATGGGTAATGGAGTCTGTTGAGTCTGAGTTTACTCCTGGGGTCTGGCGTTATGCTATACGGAAACGGCGAGTGCGTGACGTCATGCAGCAGAGTGCACCTCCTGCTCTTCGTTCCCCGCGCGGGAAGTCTAAGTTAAAGGGTAATGGAGTCTGTTGAGTCTGAGTTTACTCCTGGGGTCTGGCGTTATGTGATACGGAGACAGCGAGTGCGTGACGTCATGCAGTAGAGTGCACCTCCCGCTCTCCGTTCCCCGCGCGGGAAGTCTAAGTTAAAGGGTAATGGAGTCTGTTGAGTCTGAGTTTACTCCTGGGGTCTGGCGTTATGCTATACGGAGACAGTGAGTGCGTGACGTCATGCAGCAGAGTGCACCTTCCGCTCTCCGTTCCCCGCGCGGGAAGTCTAAGTTAAAGGGTAATGGAGTCTGTTGAGTCTGAGTTTACTCCTGGGGTCTAGCGTTATGCTATACGGAGACGGCGAGTGCGTGACGTCATGCAGCAGAGTGCACCTCCCGCTCTCCATTCCCCGCGCGGGAAGTCTAAGTTAATGTGTAATGGAGTCTGTTGAGTCTGAGTTTACTCCTGGGATCTGGCGTTATGCGATAGGAGACGGCGAGTGCGTGACGTCATGCAGCAGAGTGCACCTCCTGCTCTCCGTTTCCCGCGCGGGAAGTCTAAGTTAAAGGGTAATGGAGTCTGTTGAGTCTGAGTTTACTCCTGGGGTCTGGCGATATGCGATACGGAGACGGCGAGTGCGTGACGTCATGCAGCAGAGTGCACCTCCCGCTCTCCGTTCCCCACGCGGGAAGTCTAATTTAAAGGGTAATGAAGTCTGTTGAGTCTGAGTTTACTCCTGGGTTCTGGCGTTATGCGATACGGAGACGGCGAGTGCGTGACGTCATGCAGCAGAGTGCACCTCCCGCTCTCCGTTCCCCGCGCGGGAAGTCTAAGTTAAAGGGTAATGGAGTCTGTTGAGTCTGAGTGTACTCCTGGGGTCTGGCGTTATGCGATACGGAGACGGCGAGTGCATGACGTCATGCAGCAGAGTGCACCTCCCGCTCTCCGTTCCCCGCGCGGGAAGTCTAAGTTAAAGGGTAATGGAATCTGTTGAGTCTGAGTGTACTCCTGGGGTCTGGCGTTATGCGATACGGAGACGGCAAGTGCTTAACGTCATACAGCAGAGTGCACCTCCTGCTCTCCGTTCCCCGCGCGGGAAGTCTAGGTTAATGGGTAATGGAGTCTGTTTAAAGAGTCCTGGGGCTTCGAGCGAAGCGAGAAGCCCTCCTCAGGCTTTCTAACATGTGTAGCATTTGTAGCATGCGTCATTTGAAATCATATAAAGTCTAGTCTAGTCTCTCAGACTGACTGTATCTTTTCTGATAACCTGTGTCATTGTGATGTCCGTATTATTGTGCGTATTTGTAACTATTTTATGTATTTTGGATTGCAGCCAATGGCCCGTAGGCTCCCCATCTAATTCAATTTCAAGTAGTTCCAAATTTGGCTACTGAAGATGCTACTGTCACTGACACCTAGCGTCGAACGTAGACACAATAAGAGCGTTTCTAACTAAATAGGCTAACCTTCAAATGTAGCTAGACACTAACAATTGTAGTGGTAGGTTCTTTTACATGACTAAATCTATAACATGGGCTCGCCGGCCTAACTTCCCCTCCGAAGGCATACTGAAGGATTTTAACGCTCTTAAAAATCCGACGACTTAGGCCAGGTTTGAACCCGCGATATTGGGCATAGCTGATCGGCATGCTACCAACTACGCCACCGAAGCCTCCCTATATTTCCCTCAATAGATTTGCATGAAGCTTAATGCAGGCTAAAGTAGAGACTTTAGCACTGGTCATTTGTTAGTTTTTATCGCGACAAATAATCTTTGAGAGCCAGTTAAAGTCCAATTACTCCCATAGCCACGTGATTCGTACGGCAGATAGGAAAAATAGTTATTACAGGAGAAAAATACGATCCGGCGAGCACTGCTGAAAAATTATAGAGTTGTAATATGGCAGTTTAAAACGAGAGATTTGTTGGAAGATAAGTGCTTAATTAGTGAGAGCTGCATAGTAGCTGAAGTAAGTAAGAACCATTGCGCTTGTAGAGATATAATTTTAATAATTCATGCCCTCGTAGCGTGTTAAAATGTGTTCACTTGCCTATTCTATTATAGCAACAAGTAGATGAGAGGTACAGAGAAAAATTAGGATCAGACACAATAATATATTGCAGATTCTCATTTACCCACACAAGACTGAGTGAACCCTCGGAAATCGAACCTAGGAGCTTTGAGACAGGAATCTAAAACCATAGCCTTAGATCACGGAATATCATGACATAAGTATCTAATAATAATAATAATAATAATAATAATAATGAAGCCAATGGTCTTAAAATCTCTCTCTCTCTATTCGTTTAGCCGATTCCGACTATCCGTGACCCCATGTACTAAACTACGCCAATTTCTTCCGTCCTACACTGCCTCTCGAAGATTTTTCCAAGCTGGAATTTAATGCTTCTGTGATGCCATCCATCCATCTCATTCTTTGCCTTCCTCCTCTTTTGTGCGTTCTATCTTCCCCATCATTAAGGTCTTCTCTAATGAATTATGTCTTCTCATGATGTGTCCAAAGTAGCCCAGTTGTTGTTTCAGGATTAAGCCCTCCAAGGAACACACTGGTTTAATTTGCTGTAAAACTGACTTATGGTTCTCTTCGCAGTCCATGGAACTCTTAAGAACTTTTCTCCAACACCATAATTCGAAGGAATCTATTCTACGGCGTTCAGCTTTTCTTATGGTCCAGGTCTCACATCCGTACATCACTACTGGAAAAACCATAGCCCTTACTATACGGATCTTTGTTGTTAAGGTTAGGTCTCTACTCCTTAAGATATTGTCCAGATTTGAAAATGCCTGTCTACCAAGTAGCAATCGTCTTTTGATCTCATGACTGCCGTCGCCATCGGCGGAAATCTGTGAGCCAAGATAGTTAAAAACAGAGACTATCTCCACTTTTTAGCCTATTTTCAATTTTGAAAAAATAGGCTTATGAGATCACCTTTTGTCCGTGTGTGTGTGCGTACGTGTGTGTGTGTGTGTCCCTAATAAATTCTAAACGACTTGAGCGATTTCAATGAAACTCGGTAAGTTTAAAGCACTATTCCGGACTACCCCAACCGTGCCCTTCAAATTTTGTTACGTCTCACCAATCCAACATGGCGACTGTGCGAAATATTTCACCAGCATTCAATATCTCCTAAACTATTCCCGATATCACGCTGGAATTTTTTACGGTGATAAAGGGAACTACTAGAAGTTCACCTAAGTGACTTTTGAAATACAGGTAACTACAAAACCAACATGGCGCCCACGCGAATTTGCGACTTTTAGATAGACGTTTCTCGCGATTTAACCAACCAAACGCAATATAACTTGATACAGTACATGTTTATACACATTGTAATAGACCGACATCTAACTTGGTTCAATTGTTTACATAACCACAAGATGGCGGATGTGCGAAATATTTCACCGGCATTCTATATCTCTCAAACTATTACCGGTATCAACCTGAAATTTTGTACGGAGATAAAGGGCACTACTGGATGTTCACCTATAAGACTTTCAAAAACCGGTTAAATACAAAACGAACATGGCGGCCAAGCGAATTTGAAAATTTTAAATAGACCTTTCTCGCGATTTAATTTTCCAAACGCAATGAAATCTGGTACAGTAAATGTTTATACACATTGTAATGCACTGGTATCTAATTTAGTTCAATTGTTTACAAAACCTCAAGATGGCGGCTGTGCGAATTTTAAAATTAAGTTTTTATTTCATTTGTCCTAATCATGCGATCGAAGTGAAAGTTTGAATAATGAACCCACGCAATAATTTTCCTTTAATGGTACTCGACTCTATGGCCTATACAGTTAACAATCCAACATGGCGACCATCCGAAATATTTAGACGATACAGAATATCTACGAATCTATTATAGCAATAAAACTGATTTTTTATGTTCATAGAGGCTATGAACTTAAGTTCACCTATATGACTTTAAATAACCTGGTGATCACAAATCCAACATTGCTGCGGCGCGAAGTATAAATATGCACATGGACGTTTCTCGCAATTTAACCATCCGAGTGCAGTGAAACTTGGTACAGTAAATCCTTTAACGAATGTTAATCCACTGGCATCTAGTTTATTTCAATTGTTTCCATAACCACAAGATGACAGCTGTGCGAAATTTTAAAATCTCCTTGTGTCCTCATCATGCGATTGAAGTTTGAATGCTACACGTACACAATAATCTTCATGTAACAGTAGATAACTCTAGGAACTACATATATAAAATCCAACATGGCGACCATCCGAAATATTTAGTCGGTTCTCAATATCTACGAATCTATTACAGCAATCAACCTGAAATTTTGTATGTAGATAGAGGCAATTAACATAAGTAAGATATATGAAAATAGGCTGCATATTTCTTCACGGAACTACTTGTTCTCCTCCTACTTGCCATGAATTGACAACCTAATTAATCACTAACATTAATACTGTATACATTAATCTTGGTCTGTGCTGTACTCCACCAGAAATTTCGTTCTGCTGAAACATTCATAAAAATGGTACAGTAAACCCTGCCTAAACCGGACCCTTCATATACCGGAAACGTAGACACATGGAGAACAACATTCGGAACGGAGGTAATAACACTGTAAACCGGAAAACTGCCTAACGTGGAAACGGAAAGAAATTTCGGAACTGAAAGTGTAAATAACCGGACTAAGATGGATAATCTTATCCATAATAGAAAGCTACGTACAGTACTAAATTTTGAGCGCGACTGTACTTGCACCAAAGTTCTAGAAAATATTAACGACTGAAGACAATCAAAGTGCAGCAGGTGCAAAGCCATTGACGAAATGAACGAGAACGATGATGAAGGCAACGAACGAATGGGAGCTAAAAATAGACACTATCGGAGAAACACTATCTGTTGTGAATGACCTTCAGGAATTTGCAGCTTCCAAGAATGTTCCAGAACTCCTAGAGTTAATGCGGGATGCAGAGGAGATCATACAACGTTCTCTTGTAAAGAAGTCGCGACAATGCGCTTTGAAAGACACGAGGAAACAAAGAAACGAGCAGAGAAATTGTTTTTTTTGTACGTAAGTTGAAAATACAATTAAGGGCCAACAGCCTAGCCGTGTTGGAACACCGGATCCCATGAGAACTCCGCAGTTAAGCAACACTAGCATTATCCGTCGAGGCTTCGCCCGCGAATATTCTAGTTGTAAAGAGTACACTTAGCAAAATCTCAATCATGAATGCTATGACTGGTTTATCCTTGGTATGCATAATGAAACTTGATCAATTCAGCTACTGGTGCAGTGGTTAGTAGTTTGTCTTTCCTTCACAGATATATCAGAGCGAAGTTAATTTTCTGGGAATATCACAGACACTGTTAATTTAAGGGCCTTTAAATGTGGTTTTCGGAGACCCTTTATAGTCGGGTGAAAAAGACCTTTCCTACCACACTCACACGTAAAGATTGCGTGAAAAAAAATTCTAGAGTGCCTCTTGACCCCATTAAGCGCATTATACTGTATGTATTGATGAATTGTTCAGCTTAATTTGGTTCCGTGATAACCTTATAACCCTCTGGAAACTTTCACAGTAATGTAATAATTGGAATTGCATTGCGTCTTACAGTAATAGATGGACCTGTGAGAATCTGTTACCATGGTTACCGTGTTGCATTCTTTCATTATTTCATTGTAAATATACATGTTTTAAGGTATTTATTTAATTGTGAGGCATTTAAAGAGTAAGTGAGTGCGTTTCGGTTACGCATTGGGTTATGCTGAACCTGTAGGTACCCCATATGTGTAGGTTGGTGTTAATGGGACCTTATTTTCGGTACAAAACTGGAATGGGATCTTAGCAGAATAATATAGGGAGGGATTGGGCGCAGTCAAAACTTGGATGGTATGCCGGTTCTAGGCACTGCGCGCAGTTGGTCAACATAAGGAGGAGCGGAAAGGCCCTGGCCACCCTACCGCAAGTAAACTCCGGCTGCGGGTAGCCTCTTCAGAGGGTCGGACCTGACTTCGCACAGAATACCAATTAATACAAATGAACCTATATTCATGTTTATTTACAGACTATTTAGGCGGCTTCGGTGGCGTAGTTGGTAGCATGCTGAGATTTTATGCCCAAGATCGCGGGTTCAAACCCGGCCGAAGTCGTCGGATTTTTTAAGAGCGTTAAAATCCCTCAGTATGCCTTCCTTCGTAGGTGAAGTAAAGCCGGCGGTCTCAATGGGCGGACATCAAATCCACTCGGGTACCTGAGTCAGGTAGCCAGGGTTACCTCAATTCCACTCGACGCTCCAGGTAATCGCCAGAGGAGTCCCTCAACTCCGCTCGAACGCGGTCTCTTTATCCTTATGCATTCTTAGAACGATACAAGTCTTCCATGCTCACTTCTACCATTGATTATAATCAATGCTTCTAATATAACTAATATAACTTCTAATAATTATAACAAATTAAGTATAACTTCTCAAAATAACCTACCGTGGTCAGTTATATTTCAGCAGTACAATAACCACTGCTTCAGTGTTTACATTTTAAAGTTTACTAAAATAAGTGGAACAGCTAATTTCAAAACATAGAGTAGAATTGTTTAACTTTTTGTTGTTACTTATATACTCCTCATTTAACAATTTCTTATCACTTGTAAACTGATAAGAACAGACGAGACGATTGCATGGAAAAAGTGGTGTGCAGACGATATCTTAAATCCGAATAGCTGTTACGGTAAACAAGCCTACTGCAGCTCTATAAGAGTTAGAATTCATAACTAATTTGTTGTGTGGGAATGCAGCTGATTTTTCCGTTCTAGGCTGGAAAACAGTATTTTCAGCATCCGCAGCTGATATCGAAAGTATATTTTTAGGTACAAATTATACACCTATTATTATCTACATTTAATTTTATAATGTCTGACTAGGTTAAAAGACATACGAACATTTAATTGTGCACATGTTAAAAACAATGTACAAAATTTGTAGAAAAAAATAGAAAACTTGGCAGACTTATTTAAAAGAATATTATGATTAATTTTAAATCGCTTGTATTTCCAGCCATATTAGTTACTAGCAGGTACCCGCGGCTTCGCTCGCGATCAAGACAATGGGAACGATGCATTATTTCTAATAATTGGTCTATTCTATTACAGCAATCGCGGCTTCAGGTGGGTCCATTCTAATTTTGAAAATTCTGATACATACAGTATATTGATATGAGCAGCAAAGTGGGAATTTTATAGAGTTGTGGGAGTCTGCAGGGTTCGATGTTATATTATGTTAACACATTTTAAAATTACGTTTTTGGTTTTGCCATCTTCTGTTGAGACATAACGATTTTCTTGTCCGGATACTCGCGAGCACGCCACATACAGTTGCCCATGTGTGTTTAATTCGCTTTGTTAATAGAAATTGCGAATATTGTTTGAAGAGGGAATTGCATTCTTGCACACTGGAATGGCAAATCTATCGGAATATGGGGAATTAAAATTATTTTTCCTTAAGCTATTCTGGGTGTAATTTTGCCACACTTATTGATGATTTGAACGTCAACATGTCGCTATTAATAGACCTATAGTAAAATATCTCTCACCTTGGCCGCTGATGTACATTACAGTATGCAGTCTCTTCCAGTGTTACATCCCAGGGATTGAAATTCTCCAACAACCCTTTTGCCTCACATGCCTCTTTAAGTAATTAAAATTCCTGAGTGCTATTGTTTGAGTCTTCAGTTTTTTGACTCGTTTGATTCAGCTCTCCATGCCACTCTCTCCTGAGCTAATCGTTTCATCTGTACATAGCTACCACACCCTACATCTGAGGCAATCGGTTTAACCCTGGTCTACCCCTACAGTTCTAGTCCACGACCCTCCCATCCGTAACTAAGCTTGCTATTCCTGGGTGTCTTAATATGTGTCCTACCAACCTATCTCTTCTCTTCATTAGCAGTCGCCAGAAACATCTCTCCCCTCTCACTCGTCTTAATACCTCTTCATTTGTTACCCTATCTACCAATCTGATCTTCATCATTCTCCTGTAACACCACATTCCAAACGCTTCAATTCTCATTTTCCTGCTGCACCAACAGTCCAGTTTCACTTCCTTATAGTGTCACGCTCCAAAGCTTTCAAAAATGTCTTCCTAACACCTAAATGTATATTCGATGTCAACAGATTCCTTTTCTGTAGAAATGCTTTCCTTGCCTGAACCAACCTACTTTTGATATCCTCTATGCTTCGTCCATCACTGGATATTTTGTTTCCAAAGTAACAGAAGTCTCCTACTTTCCGTAGCGTTTCACCTGCCAATCTGATGTTCAAAGAGGTTTCTGATTTATTTCGGCTGCATCCCATTTTTTGATTTATTGATTTTCATCATAAATTCTTTCCTCAAGACGGAATCCATACCATTCAAAATCTCGTTCAAATCCTCTGGCGTATCGGCCAAGATGACGATGTCATTAGCAAATCTCGGGGATGAAATTATTTCTCTTTGATTCTTCACTCCCACTTTCAATTTTTCTCCAATTTCCTGAGTTTTGTGTTTTTAGAGACCTTTGAAATGCGTTGCCCTCGCACATGGTGTAGATGCATTGTCAAAGGAAAACATTCCATGTTACGAACATGGGCCGCATAACCTGTACCCAAAGCCTGTTCTGAACAGCAGTTCCTTAAACTCAGATTTTCCAACATTTTATTGTATCTTTCCATGTGGTATATCTCTGTACCTCAACTTACAGAAGAGTGCTTTCAAAATCCCGTTTTGTGTACATTTTGGAAAAAGTAGTGAGTGTGGTTTTTGCCGGAGTGGATACTCGCTCGTAGAAATTCTTTTCAGTAAAATAGACTGGTCCACATTGAGGTATGTGACGGCGGGATGCCTTAAGTGTTACGGAAACGGCAATAGCCGCCACAGAGCTTCGTTGCTACTGAAATAACGACTTAACTGATATTTGTACTTAACTATATGGGATTTGTGAGCCCAGTGTTTATGAAATTGAACGTAGCTATATCGCTACCTTTATTTAGTAGCCGCTACTCTAGTGTTTAAAAATTAAACGTGGTATTAGAAGGCGCTTTCCCTACTTTTTTACCCCTGGCACTACAGCCCATGAAGGGCCTAGGCCTATCATACGACCACTTCCCAGCCATTTGGACTGCAGATATTGTGGAGACGCATGGTCAGTGCTTCGTGTCCACTCGGCCGTAAATCTTGTTCTTCGTGACCGGGGCGCTGCCTCACCATCAGACAGCTACTCAATTGTCCTCACGAAGCTGAGTGCACCCCGTTGCAGCCCTCAAGTCAGTGTTTAAAATCTCGGATGGAGCCGGGAATCGAACCCGGGGCCTCCGGATGAGAGTCAGGTGAGCTACCCTGTTCTTATTGTGTTTATATCTCTTGAAAAAGATAATAAATGGTTTGGGATTGCCTCTTACAGGGATATATAGAAAACCGGATGTCATACCTTGAGGTTCAGTTGCCATGGAAACGGACTTGCCATTAGTTCATCAGTTTATCAGAACGAAGATAGTTTTCTGCGAATATCTTTGAAAATGTTGGTTTTAGGGCCTTAAAATGTGGTTTTTGGTGTCCCGTAGGGACATACCGAGTATTGTTGCTTGCATCGAGGGGCGTAAAATGAGCTATGTCCGGTCTTTATGCGACGACTTGGATATTTATCCCAGTTGAGTATTTTGGTGAATTTTCAGTCGTGTTGCCCGTTCCACGGGAACAATAATTTATTTCTGGATGAAAGACAGCCTATATGTTAATCCAGGGTATAAGCTATCTCCATTTCAAATTTCATCCAAATCCGTCCACCCGTTTTAGTGTGAAGAGGTAACAAACTAACGGACACACAGAGTTTCACAATTATAATATACTAGCAGGTACCCGCGGCTTCGCTCGCGATAAAGACAATTGGGACGATGCATTATTGCTGAAAATTGGTCTATTCTATCACATCAATCGCGGCTACAGGTGGGTCCATTCTAATTCTGAAAATTCTAATACATACAGTGTATTGATATGAGCAGCAAAGTGGGACTTTCATATAGTTGAGAAAGTCCACAGGGTATGATGTTACCTTATGTGAACACATTTGAAAATTACTTTTTGGTTTTGCCATCTTCTGCTGAGACATAACAATTATGTTGTCCGGATACTCGTGAGCACGCCACATACTGTTGCCCATGGGAAAAAATGGTTTTGTCTAAATGTACACCTGCTGCTGTTAAGTGTGTCATTGCGCTTTGTTAATGGAAATTGCTAATATTGTTGGAAAAGGGAACTGCACTCTTGCACACTGGAATGGCAAATCTATCGGAATATGGGGATTTAAAAGTATTTTTCCTTAAGCTATTCACAATGTAATTTTGCCATAATTATTGATGGTTTGAACGACAACATGTCGCTATTAATAGACCCATAGTGAAATATCTCTCACCTTGGCCGCTGGAGCACATTATGCAGTCTCTTCCAGTGTTACATCCCTGGGATTGAAATTCTCCAGATGCCTCTGTGGGTAATTAAAATTCCTGATTGTTGTTGTTGTTGTTTGTTTGAGTCTTCAGTCTTTTGACTGGTTTGATACAGACCTCCATGCCTCCCTCTCCTGAGCTAATCGTTTCATCTCTACATAGCTACTTCATCCTACATCCGAGGCAATCTGTTTAACCTTGGTCTACCCCTACAGTTCTTGGGCTCGACCCTCCCATCCATAACTAAGCTTGCTATTCCTGGGTGTCTTAATATGTGTCGTACCAACCTATCTCTTCTCTGCATAAGCAATCGCCAGAAACATCTCTCCTCTCCCACTCGTCTTAATACCGCTTCATTTGTTACCCTATCTACCCATCTATCTTCATCATTCTTCTGTAACACCGCGTTTCAATCGCTTCAATTCTATGTCAAACGATTCCTTTTCTGTAGAAATGCTGTCCTTGCCTGAGCCAACCTACTTTTGATATCCTCTTTGCTTCGTCCTTCACTGGTTATTTTGCTTCCAAAGTAACAGACGTCTCCTACTGCCCGTAGCGTTTCACCTGCCAATTTGATGTCCATAGTGGTTTTTGATCTTTTTCGGCTGCATTCCAATTTTTTTGTTTTACAATTATTGATTTTCATCATGAATTCTTTCCTCAAGACGGATTTCATACCATTCAAAAACTCATTCAAATTCTCTGGCGTATTGGCCAAGATGACGATGTCATCAGCAAATCACAGAGTCGAAGTGATTTCTCCTTGAATCTTCTCTCCCACTATACATTTTCTCCAATTTCCTGATTACTGTGTTTTTAGAGATCTTTGAAATGCGTTGCCCTCGCACATGGTTTAGATGCATTGTCAAAGGAAAACATTCTATGTTACGAACATGGGATGCATAACCTGTTCCGAAAGCTTCTGCAGATTTAACACAATGCCTATTCTGAACAGCAGTTCCTTAAACTCAGA
Organism: Meconema thalassinum; assembly: GCA_946902985.2. NCBI lineage: Eukaryota > Metazoa > Arthropoda > Insecta > Orthoptera > Tettigoniidae > Meconema > Meconema thalassinum. The sequence goes on along the minus strand of OX336396.1, from coordinate 298,033,401 downwards.
TTTGCCAACATTTTATTGTATCTTTCCATGTGGTATATATCTGTACCTCAACATACAGAAGAGTGCTTTCAAAATCACGTCTTGTGTAAATTTTGCAAAAGGTAGTTCACAATTTTATAAGTGCACATTGACTATTTATTGATCGTATGGTTTTTAGTGCCGGGAGTGTCCGAAGACATGTTCGGCTCGCTTGAGTCTGTAGCTGCTTCCAGCGGACACCCTAAAGGGTGAGCTACAAGTTCCGTTCAATTTCAAGTAGTTCCAACTTTCGCCACAAGATATCAATGATACGTAGTGGTGAACGTTGGAACTTTGATAGAGCGTTCTGACGAAATCTAACCTAACAATTTTGCTTTACACAAGTTTAGTCTGTGAAAGGATCGTTTACATGCCATAAATCTATGACATGGGACCGCCGGCTTTACTTCCCCTCGTAAGGAAGGCATACTGAAGGATTTTCAACGCTCTTAAAAAAATCCGACGACTTCGGCCGGGTTTGAACCCGCTATCTTGGGCACAGCAGTTCAGCATGCTATCGACTACGCCACCGACTATGAGACGGCGGGATGCCTTTAGTGTTACGGAAACGGCAATAGCCGCCACAGAGCTTCGTTGCTACTGACATAACGACCAGACTGATATTTGTACTGAAATATACGGGATTTGTGAGCCCAGTGTTTATGAAATTGAACGTAGCTTGATCGCTACCTTTATTTAGTAGCCGCTACTGTAGTGTTTAAAACTTAAAGGCGGTATTAGAAGGCGCTTCCTCTATTTTTTTTACCCCTGGCACTACAGCCCATGAAGGGCTTAGGCCTATAATGCGGCCGCTTCCCAGTCATTTGGCCTTCAGATATTGTGGTGACGCGTGGTCAGTGCATCGTATCCCTCGGCCGTTAATGTTGTTCTTCGTGACCGGGGCGCTGCCTCACTATCAGACAGCTACTCAATTGTCCTCACGAATCTGAATGCACACCGTTGCAAACCTCACGTCAGTGTCAAAAATCTCTGACGGAGCCGGGAATCGAACCCAGGGCCCCCAGTTGAGAGGCCGGCGCGCTACCCTGTTCTTATTGTGTTTATATATATCTTGAAAAAGATAACAAATGGATTGGCATTGCCTCCTACAGGGATTTATATAAAATCGGATGTCATACCTTGAGGTAGTGTTGCCATGGAAACGAACTTTCCATTAGTTCAGTTTATCAGAGCGAAGATAGTTTTCTGCGAATATCTTTGAAAATATTGGTTTTAGGGCCTTAAAAAGTGGTTTTCGGTGTCCAGTAGGGACCCACCGAGTATTGTTTCTGGCATCGAGGGGCGTAAAATGAGCTGTGTCCGCTCTTTATGCGACAACTTCGATATTTTGTCCCAGTTGAGTATTTTTAGTGACTTTTCTGTTATGTTGCTCGTTCCACGGGAACAATGATTTATTTCTGGGTGAAAGGCATCCTATATGTTATCCCAGGGTATAAGCTGTCTCCATTTCAAATTTCATCCAAATCCGTCCAGCCGTTTTAGTGTCAAGAGGTAACAAACTAACACACACACACACAGACTTTCACAATTATAATATACGAGGCACGTCCAGAAAGTAAGCTCCGTTTGGTAATAAAATTAAATTGTGTACATATACAGAAAAAATATTTATTGCACAACATTCTACACCTCTTAAACTACTTTTCCACATAACTGCCGAACTTTTGCAGGCATTTGTCATAGCGTGGCACAAGTTTTGGATACCTTCTTCATAGAACTTTGCCGCCGACCCGTAACGAGAGTGAAGACTCCCCTGTAAGATATCCTACAGTTTGGCCACAACTGTTAGGCAAATTGCGTGCTTACCAGGAGAACTGCGTATGTTTAGGAGTTCTCCTGACCACATACGCAATTTGCCTTACAGTGGTGGCCAAATAGTAGGATATCTTACAGGGGAGTCTTCACTCTCGTTTACGGGTCGGCGGCAAAGTTCTATGAAGAAGGTATCCAAAACTTGTGCCACGCTATGAAAAATGCCTGCAAAAGTTCGGCAGTTATGTGGAAAAGTAGTTTAAGAGGTGTAGAATGTTGTGCAATAAATATTTTTTCTGTATATGTACACAATTTAATTTTATTACCAAACGGAGCTTACTTTCTGGACGTGCCTCGTATATAGGGATATAGGGATATAGGGATATAGGGATATAGGGATAATGTGCCAAACACTTTACACCTGATTTAACGAATGAGTGGACTTGACATCAGAGCGGTTGACCAATGGCACAACAATGTCTTGCGCTGCAGAAGGTGTTTGGCCCGGCCCTTGTTATGCGAGCAGGAGGGTTATGATATTTGTTTACGTCGTTGGGGATAACCCCTTTGCCGACCCCTTGCCAAAGCCTGAGCGGAGTTGAGGAACTCATTTTTGGGTCCCTCGGTGGACCGAGTGGAATAAGGAAAATCGAGGGGAATTGATGTTCGACCGTCCCATGTCATACATTTATGGCATGTTAAAGAACCATCCACTAATTACACCTGCGTGAAGCTAAATTGTATATGTTAAGAGTGTAAACAACGCTCTTAAGTTGCTACGTTCGTTGCCAAGAGCCGACTGCGGTGTCGTCTGGCAGCTAAGTTCTGAACTAGTAGTCGTTGACGGTGGCATTTGGCGGGAAAAGTAGGAACTATTTGAAAAATTCAAAAAGTCTGCCGTCCTTACTTGAATTCAAGAAACAGATAACACACACTAATCCAGTCATCACAATTAACACCGGTTATCAAACCGATTCTACACACACCCAAAGTACACGGGGCTACATGACCGCGTTGTGGCAGCCCCTAAACTTAAGAACCAATCAACCAGACTATTATTTCATAGTAATCCTAGGCGATAATACAGTATTTCTTTGTGGTGTAATTTGTCTTATTAACATTCAACCCTTTGTAAAACGGAAACCTGTGAAAACGGAAAAAGAAATCCGGAAAAATTGAGTTCCGTTTGGGCAGGTTTTACAGTATCTTGGACATGGTTTGTCACATAATGTACACAAGTATACTAGCGAAGGGTGGTGATAGTCTGTTTATGTTGGTATCCATTTACCGCCAGTCTTGTCACTGCACTGCGGATCTTGCCGTTTGGTCCTGTCCATTTCCGGTTGATCATCGCATTGGTTGCATAGAATTCGGTCGGTATTTCCTGTATCTTCTGTTGTCTGTTCTGCTTTAATTGCGATTCTTGCTGAGTAGATGGCAGGAAGAACATAGTTCGTAGATCTTTCATGAGGAATGTTTCGCGTGCTAATTCATATTAAAGTCTAGCCCGAGACCGGTTGCTGTGGGTCATCATGACCCACACGGTAACATTTCCGTTCATCCCCCCTCCACCAACGGTGACACAGCAACCCCCTTCCCAGTACCTTCTTAAGTCTATCCCCTCTACACAGTAGAGCAGGCAGCATTTGGTTCGAGCATAGCAGTTCTCGAGGAAGGTAGTGTGCGCGTCACCACGACCCACCGCAACCTTTCGTGTTCACATAAAAAATATTAGTAAAATTTTACATTTGAGTACGTTTTCCTTGTTTCAGTGAAATAGTTGAGAGAGAAGCAGACCGTATTCGTTCTATGCTTAATGAATCATTGTCGGCAGAAACAGACATGAACTGGGTGGTGATGAAAGTGATGTAGGGACTGATGTCGATCCACAAGAAGGGATACAAGACGACCAAGTCCGGTGCACAGATACGGAACAAAGTAATGACGAAGTAGCTACTGAGAGTGAACATTCGGAAGACAACTCCACTTCAGATGATGATATCCCACTGCTTGTATCACTTGGTTTTGACAATTATTAATTTCTGTTAATTCTTTCTATATTTACTCGTACCAAAAGTATGTGTGAAAATCTTTGCAAATTTCAATATGGTGCCTGTTCAAAAATGAAATTTTAGACTTTCTTCATGTTCTTAGAAGCCATTGGTGTAAAATTATTTCTGCCTTTAACCATTATTCCAGAAAGGAACACCAACTTTGTATCGCATGCAATTAAGTGGAAGTTTTCTATTAACTATTTAAAAACAAATCTGTAGTTGTATAATAAGAACATAAATAAAGGTACGGTTGTTGTTATGTCTAAGATAATAGTAGGCTACTAACTGATGTACAAACAGAGTTTTAAGAAAGTGCAAGTCCTGACGACTTGAGGTGACCCACCGCGACCTTTTAAGATGCACTATGTGTACGACTACTGCCGGGCTCTATATGGGGCATATTTCAAAATCCCTAGTACGGCTTTAAGGAACCTAGCTTTCATTCTTTCCAAGGTTTGAAGGTCACTGTAGCTAAGGTCATTCCATATAATTTGTATCCCGTATGTGAAGATACGTAGTATTTTCCCCTCAAAAATTTCATAGACTATTTCTAATAGACTATATGATGCAAGTGATAATTGTGTGATATTTTGTATGTGATGTATTGCTATTGTCACAGCTGCAGCTCTCTCTTCTACATGTGTTCAAAATAATTTGGCTGTTGTTTGGAATGGTACCTCCAAGTTCTTGAAGGCATTTTTAATGTTGTCCAGGAGATTAATGTGGTCGCCTCCTGCAAGACGATCATCCTTACCATTTGTACTTCCTTTTGCCAAGTTCATTTATGTTAGACCATGCCGAAATATACATATTATATGCCAGGAAACTGCATTTTAAAGCAGCTCATTATAGTTCAAGTTTCATTATGATACAGGTTTTCCACCAATCAGAGCTCAAGATGCTCATTACGATACAAACCCCCGTAATTTTTTACGACATATACTTGGCAACACGGCTAGACTTTGCTGTCCTACTCAGTAGCTTCCTACAATACCGCGAGCTTCGTCAGTGTGCGTGCATTGTTCGAGTGAGTCTGTTGATTTCAAATTGAAGACCCTTGCGTCGTAAAATTTACGAAGATTTGTGACTACGTATGCTTAACTTAGCAAGGAAAGTTCTGTAACAAAGATAAATTACAACACTATTCTGAATGAAATAAGTACTTAGAACCACAGAACTTGTCATATACATCCTGGTAAGAACTGTTGGTCACATCTGTCCTGCTCAGAAAAGGCGAATGACGACAACATACTGCAGCGAATGTCACCGCGCATATTGCAAGGAACGTAGAGCAAATCCTTGCACTAACTGCTGTAAATGAGACACCAGGGTCTTGAAAACCTAGGATTTAACACTCTGTAAAATAACTTACCTGTTAATACATGTTTCTTTTAGCCTATTATATTTTGTGTGCAATTACAGTTTAATCATCATGGAAATAAATAGTCGTAAATTTTACGAGGGTTTGTGTTTATGTACTACCAAATTGGGGAGGAAAACAATGGACAAGAACAGCAAAGATGAGGCAGGAGTGGAAAGACCTAGGGAAATTCACATGCAGTGACCAATGAAACAATGCATCAATTAGAATGACACCGTTCAGTGCACTTGCAGCAAAAACAGTACATATGTCCGGTGTACAATAAAGGCTTCTCACAGAGCAGTGACCTCCAGAAGCACAGCGTTGTTCATACTGGAGTGAAGGAATACACTTGTAGCACTTGTGGGAAGTCATTTGCACGGCGAATAGAGCTCATGGAACGATATCATCAGACTCAATGAACGAATATGTTTCTATATAACAGATTGTTGTAGCGAATGTTATACCAGCGCAATATAATTTACTTAAATTTGAATCAGCTACACATCTATATAGAAGGCCCAATCAGAAAGAATTACCCCGAATGCTCCTCAGGACTTGCTCACCTGATGAGTTAAAACTGAGCAAATTCCCTGCAAATTGCAGGAGGCCATAGCCCTTATGGGGTTTGCAAGGCTATTTATTATTATTATTATTATTACCAAATTAGGGTTTGTGTTCTAGGGGATAGCATCGCATCTGTGCTGACTTCCACGGCCTCCTAGATTAAATTTCACTGCGTGGCTAGTGTCATAGTGGGGTATTCGATTTGGCTTTGGTGAAATACAAGGTATTTTCTGAGTCCCATGTGATCTGTTTAGTAAACAAAACTGGCGGAATCTAGACAGATATTTATGAATATTTATGTTCGAACATGAGCGCTTAGGCGGCAGCACGTCGGCCACTCACCGTTGCACAGTGGGTCAAAATCGAAATCTAGGGGGCAAAATTATTTTTACGTTTTAATCATGAATTTAGAGTGAAAGCAACGTATATAATTTGTTTACTTCATAATAAACATCAGTTAAGACCTGCTACGTCTACACATGCAAGACATTTTCTATGACTAGGAGTTGGATAGAGCATTCAGTTATCTCTTCAGAACAATTTTCTACCCCTAATTTACTTTTTACAAAGTCACAAAGTTCCACTTTTGACATAATCGTCGAACCCACTGCTTCGAATAGTTGTAAACGTGTGAGAACTGGTTGCGCGGCATCTTCTAAAACGTAAAATAACTAAGTTGCAAAAACATGCAAAAAATCTTATAACAGGCGTTAACTACAAGACTTTATCTACATTTTAACATTAAGTAGAAAGTGACGCAGAGTGACGCGACATACTAAACAAGAAGTTCCGTGAAGAACTATACAGCCTACTTTTCATGCCAGTGATTATTCTACAGAATATGAACCTATCTAGAATAATGACGAAATTAAGTTGCTAATATCGAAATTTCCAATTAGTTCGAAATACTGTATACCTGGCATAATGTATCCTAATAGGGCACTACAGTTGGCAGCCCTGATGTCTGAATATATTCTTAGTTCCATCTCTTAAGGTACAAAATACAAAATTAGGTTAAAGTCCAATGAATAGCATGGACGTTACATGCAGTTAAACATTGGATCTAACAGCGCGCGTAAAATCATGTTGGCAACAATGTCATGCATGTATTGGTCAGAAATAATCTGAAATAATATGATCTATAGTTGTGTCAATTTTGAATGAAATCCATTGGTTAGTATAGAAGTTACATGCATTTTAAAATTGGACCTATCAGCAGGCTTAGAATCATGTTGGCAGCACTGACGTATATTAGTTACTCCAAATTCGTCTAGAATGCCAGGTACTATACGTGTGCAAAGTTTAGAGCTATTGGCTTGCTTACTTTCTGATATATTGATATTAGGGTAACAAAAATAGGGACAGCACATATTAACAGTTGGCAGCCCTGGTTGCTCCTTAGAATACGCATAGTCATATCCGTTATGGTACACATAGCACATACGAAATTTGGTTGAAATCCAAATGATAGTATGGAAGTTACATGTATTTAAAGTTGGACCTGTCAGCAAGCTTAGAATCATATTGGTAGCACTGACGTATATAAGGTACTCCAAATTAATATAGAATGTCAGGTACTATACGTGTGCATAGTTTAAAGCTGTCGGCTTGCATACTTTCTGATATATTGGTATTTGGATAAAATAAATTAGGAGCATTTATTAACAGTTGGCAGCCCTGGTAGGTCTTAAGAATACGCTCAGTCATATCTGGTTATGTACACATACAACATACGAAATTTGGTTGAATTCCAATTGATAGTGTAGAAGTTATATGCATTTAAAAATTGAACCTATCAGGAGGCTTATAATCATTTTGGCAACACTGCCATGTTTGGCCTCCTGGAAATTAAACTAAAATATTATGGTCTGTACGTGTGCCAATTTTTAAATAGCTCCCATTCATACTTTCCAAGATATCCAACATCGAGCTCAAATTTCAATTGCGATTTTTTATCAGTTGGTAGCACTGACATCATTTTCAAATATGGCCGTGAGATATTCAGGTATAGATCTTTACTCCTACCAAATTTTGTTTCGATTGCTGCAGCCGTTTAGTGTTGATAAGGGGGGACACACACACAGCCAGACAGACAGACAGAAGGACAGACAGACAGACAGACAGACAGACAGGACAGACAGACAGACACACATTTGCCCGATCTCATAAGTCTACTTTTTCCTCATTTTTGCAAAATGTGAAAAGTAGGCTAAAAATCTAAGTGAAAATCTAATTTAAAAAATAATACCTAGGTAGTTAAATATTACATAATGCAAATATAGCTAAAAGTAACAATTACGCCCATTAATAACTGACACACATTACAAAGATCATACCTTCAGCTGCATGTTCCATCTTAAAGCATCACACTAACCACAAAGACAACCAAACCACAGCCAGTTACATTCACCCTCCAATTCTGACTGCTCGAACAGTGGTGACAGATTTACACTAAGATGCGTTTATATCCCAGAATAGTGAGCGGCAATTATATGAGAATGCTGTAGAAGTAATAAATTTTGATTTTTTAATTATGAAAATAAATAATTTTGTCCTCCTAGATTTCGATTTTGACCCACTGTGCGTTGGGCCCGTGGTTCAAATCCCGGTCACTCCATGTGAGATTTGTGCTGGGCAAAGTGGAGGCCGACAGGTTTTTCTCCAGGTTTTCTTCCAGCAACACTCTCCACTATCACTTTATTTCATCTGTCATTCATTTAATCATTGCCCCAGAGCACTGCGACAGGCTTTACCAGCCGGTACAGTTCATATCCTCGCCGCTAGATGGGGACTTCATTCATTCCATCCCTGATCCGCTCGGTCGACTGAAAGCAGGCTGTGGATTTTCATTTTCATTTATGTTCGAACATAAAATAATGTTATAGTTATCGTAGAACATAAACATTTGTAAGCAACTTGCCTATAATGGTAATTGAGACATTCGTACGGAAATTATAAAACTCACTTCGCTCATTTTATAAACATTCTCGTTTCTTTATTACCATTATAGACTTGTTATTTAATAAATACATTCGTAATAACACTACACTCTAATAAGAATGATAATATTGTATGGCCTCGGGTGCCAGGTGCAAGCTTTGTTATTTGACACCCAGAGGGTAGAGATTGCCTGTCGAATTTAATTGTTCCTTAAATCACTCTGAAAGTCAAGGATGTTAGATATCTAAGCTCCTTGAACACCATAGCGCTTTCTAGTAGAGAAATGAGGAACATTGTGTAGGCGGAAACTCGCGAGATTAATTTTGCCATTATGAACACGACCTACTGAATTCAAATGGGTTCTTTGACATGCGTGTCGTATTTTTTCCGCCTTCCTTTCAAAAATCACTTACCAAGGCCAGGAACGAACCTGCAATCTTGGGGTTAGTAGACGGACACGCTATCCACCCATCCACCGTGGCAAGCTAACACAACTCTTGGACATTGTAACTACAAATAGCGGGTAATATAGTCAGATTGTATATCAGGCGGTTTCTGTGTCGTAGTCGGTAGCATGATGAGCTTCTATGCCCAAGATCGCGGGTTCAATCCCGGCCGAAGCCGTCGGATTTTTAGGAGCGTTAAAAATCCCTCAGTATGCCTTCCTTCGGAGGGGAAGTAAAGCCGGTGGTCCCATGTCATAGATTTATGGCATGTTAAATAACTTTCCAGTAATTACACCTGTGTGAAACTAAATTGTATGGGTTACGAATGTAAACAACGCTCTTAGGTTGCTACGTTCGTTGCCAAGAGCCGACTGCGGTGGTGTCTAGTAGCTAAGTTATGAACTACGTCAACTAGTCGTTGACGGTGGCGTTTGGCGGCAAAAGTAGGAACTATTTGAAAAATTCTAAGTTGCAGTCCTTACTTTAATTTAAAAAAAAACAGATACACACACTAATACAGTCCTCACAATTAACACCGGTTATCAGACAGATTCTACACACACCCAAAGTACACGGGGCTACATGACCGCGTTGTTGCAGCCCCTAAACTAAGGAACCAACCAAGCAAGCAAAGTTTGTAGGTTAGGTTTTATTAGTGCTGTTAAGTTCCAAAGTTCTTCACCAGGCACTGGTTGCGATGGCAAATAGTAGTAGCCAAGTTCACAGCTAGGTGTCGTGGACGGTAGCATTCGGTGGCGAAAGTAGGAACTACTTGAAATTATCGTCTGCAATCCTTAGCTGATTTAAAAACAGAACACACACTAATACAGTCAACACAATTAACACAGGTTATCAGACACACACCCAAAGTACACGGGGCGTAATGACCACGTTGTCACAGCCCCGAAACTAAGGAACCAACGAACCAAACAGTTTATCTGTAACAAAATTGAGGAGTATCAGTGTAATCTTTGGATAAAGATAGCTAATTTAAATGATACGCTCTAAAGGTTGGTTCGTTGGTTGGTTCTTAAGTTAAGGGGCTGCGACAACGCGGTCATGTAGCCCCGTGTACTTTGGGTGTGTGTAGCATCTGTCTGATAACCGGTGTTAATTGTGATGAATGTATTAGTGTGTGTTATCTGTTTTTTTAATTTAAGTACTGCAACTTAGAATTTTTCAAATAGTTCCTTCTTTTGCTGCCAAGCGCCAACGTCAACGACTACTAGCCCAAGTTCAGAACTTAGCTGCTAGACGCCACCGCAGTCGGCTCTTGGCAACGAACGTATAAACCTATGAGCGTTGTTTACATTCTTAACCTATCCAATTTAGCTTCACACAGGTGCAATTAGTGGAAGGTTCTTTAACATGCCATAAATATATGACATGGGACCGCTGGCTTTACTTCCCCTCCGAAGGAAGACACTGTGAGGGATTTTTAGCGCTCGTAAAGAATCCGACGTCTTCGGCCGGGAGACGCGTGGTCAGTGCATCGTGTCCCCTCGGCCGTAAATCTTGTTCTTCGTGACCGGGGCGCTGCCTCACTATCAGACAGCTACTCAATTGTCCTCACGAAGCTGAGTGCACCCCGTTGCAGCCCTCAAGTCAGTGTTTAAAATCTCGGATGGAGCCGGGAATCGAACCCGGGGCCTCAGGATGAGAGTCTGGTGAGCTACCCTGTTCTTATTGTGTTTATATCTCTTGAAAAAGATAATAAATGGTTTGGGATTGCCTCCTACAGGGATATATAGAAAACCGGATGTCATACCTTGAGGTTCAGTTGCCATGGAAACGGACTTGCCATTAGTTCATCAGTTTATCAGAACGAAGATAGTTTTCTGCGAATATCTTTGAAACTGTTGGTTTTAGGGCCTTAAAATGTGGTTTTTGGTGTCCCCTAGGGACATACCAAGTATTGTTTCTTGCATCGAGGGGCGTAAAATGAGCTATGTCCGGTCTTTATGCGACAACTTGGATATTTATCCCAGTTGAGTATTTTTGGTGAATTTTCAGTCGTGTTGCCCGTTCCACGGGAACAATAATTTATTTCTGGATGAAAGACAGCCTGTATGTTAATCCAGGGTATAAGCTATCTCCATTTCAAATTTCATCCAAATCCGTCCACTCGTTTTAGTGTGAAGAGGTAACAAACTAACGGACACACAGAGTTTCACAATTATAATATATATAGGGATATAGGGATAATGTGCCAAACACTTTATACCTGATTTAACGAATGAGTGGACTTGACATCAGAGCGGTTGACCAATGGCACAACAATGTCTTGCGCTGCAGAAGGTGTTTGGCCCGGCCCTTGTTATGCGAGCAGGAGGGTTATGATATTTGTTTACGTCATTGGGGATAACCCCTTTGCCGACCCCTTGCCAAAGCCTGAGCGGAGTTGAGGAACTCATTTTTGGGTCCCTCGGTGAACCGAGTGGAATAAGGAAAATCGAGGGGAATTGATGTTCGACCGTCCCATGTCATACATTTATGGCATGTTAAAGAACCTTCCACTAATTACACCTGCGTGAAGCTAAATTGTATATGTTAAGAGTGTAAACAACGCTCTTAAGTTCCTACGTTCGTTGCCAAGAGCCGACTGCGGTGTCGTCTGGCAGCTAAGTTCTGAACTAGTAGTCGTTGACGGTGGCATTTGGCGGGAAAAGTAGGAACTATTTGAAAAATTCATAAAGTCTGCCGTCATTACTTGAATTCAAGAAACAGATAACACACACTAATCCAGTCATCACAATTAACACCGGTTATCAAACCGATTCTACACACACCCAAAGTACACGGGGCTACATAACCGCGTTGTGGCAGCCCCTAAACTTAAGAACCAATCAACCAGACCATTATTTCATAGTAATCCTAGGCGATAATACAGTATTTCTTTGTGGTGTAATTTGTCTTATTAACATTCAACCCTTTGTAAAACGGAAACCTGTGAAAACGGAAAAAGAAATCCGGAAAAATTGCGTTCCGTTTGGGCAGGTTTTACAGTATCTTGGACATGGTTTGTCACATAATGTACACAAGTATACTAGCGAAGGGTGGTGATAGTCTGTTTATGTTGGTATCCATTTACCGCCAGTCTTGTCACTGCACTGCGGATCTTGCCGTTTGGTCCTGTCCATTTCCGGTTGATCATCGCATTGGTTGCGTAGAATTCGGTCGGTATTTCCTGTATCTTCTGTTCTGCTTTAATTGCGATTAATTGCTGAGTAGATGGCAGCAAGAACGTAGTTCGTAGATCTTTCATGAGGAATGTTTCGCGTGCTAATTCATATGAAAGTCTAGCCCGAGACCGGTTGCTGTGGGTCATCATGACCCACACGGTAACATTTCCGTTCATCCCCCCTCCACCAACGGTGGCACAGCAACCCCCTTCCCAGTACCTTCTTAAGTCCATCCCCTCTACACAGTAGAGCAGGTAGCATTTTGTTCGAGCACAGCAGTTCTCGAGGAAAGTAGTTTGCGCGTCACCACGACCCACCGCAACCTTTCGTGTTCACATAAAAATTATTAGTAAAATTTTACATTTGAGTACGTTTTCCTTGTTTCAGTGAAATAGTTGAGAGAGAAGCAGACCGTATTCGTTCTATGCTTAATGAATCATTGTCGGCAGAAACAGACATGAACTGGGTGGTGATGAAAGTGATGTAGGGACTGATGTCGATCCACAAGAAGGGATACAAGACGACCAAGTCCGGTGCACAGATACGGAACAAAGTAATGACGAAGTAGCTACTGCGGGTGAACTCCACTTCAGATGATGATATCCCACTGCTTGTATCACTTGGTTTTGACAATTATTAATTTCTGTTAATTCTTTCTATATTTACTCGTACCAAAAGTATGTGTGAAAATCTTTGCAAATTTCAATATGGTGCCTGTTCAAAAATGAACTTTTAGACTTTCTTCATGTTCTTAGAAGCCATTAGTGTAAAATTATTTCTGCCTTTAACCATTATTCCAGAAAAGAACACCAACTTTGTATCGCATGCAATTAAGTGGAAGTTTTCTATTAACTATTTAAAAACAAATCTGTAGTTGTATAATAAGAACATAAATAAAGGTACGGTTGTTGTTATGTCTAAGATAATAGTAGGCTACTAACTGATGTAAAAACAGAGTTTTAAGAAAGTGCAAGTCCTGACGACTTGAGGTGACCCACCGCGACCTCTTTAAGATGCACTATGTGTACGACTACTGCCGGGCTCTAGATGGGGCATATTTCAAAATCCCTAGTACGGCTTTAAGGAACCTAGCTTTCATTCTTTCCAAGGTTTGAAGGTCACTGTAGCTAAGGTCATTCCATATAATTTGTATCCCGTATGTGAAGATACGTAGAATTTTCCCCTCAAAAATTTCATAGACTATATGATGCAAGTGATAATTGTGTGATATTTTGTATGTGAGGTATTGCTATTGTCACAGCTGCAGCTCTCTCTTCTACGTGTGTTCAAAATGATTTGGCTGTTGTTTGGAATGTTACCTCCAAGTTCTTGAAGGCATTTTTAATGTTTTCCAGGAGATTAATATGGTCGCCTACTGCAGGACGATCACCCTTACCATTTGTACTTCCTTTTGCCAAGTTCATTGAGCTTTCATTTATGTTAGACCATGCGGAAATATAAATATTATATGCCAGGAAACTGCAATTTAAAGCAGCTCATTATAGTTCAAGTTTCATTATGATACAGGTTTTCCACCAATCAGAGCTCAAGATGCTCATTACGATACAAACCCCCGTAATTTTTTACGACATACAGTATACTTGGCAACCCGGCTAGACTTTGCTGTCCTACTCAGTAGCTTCCTACATGACCGCGAGCTTCGTCAGTGTGCGTGCATTGTTAGAGTGAGTCTGTTGATTTCAAATTGAAGACCCTTGCGTCGTAAAATTTACGAAGATTTGTGACTACGTATGCTTAACTTAGCAAGGAAAGTTCTGTAACAAAGATAAATTACAACACTATTCTGAATGAAATAAGTACTTAAAACCACAGAACTTGTCATATACATCCTGGTAAGAACTGTTGGTCACATCTGTCCTGCTCAGAAAAGGTGAATGACGTCAACATACTGCAGCGAATGTCACCGCGCATATTGCAAGGAACGTAGAGCAAATCTTTGCACTAACTGCTGTAAATGAGACACCAGGGTCTTGAAAACCTAGGATTTAACACTCTGTAAAATAACTTACCTGTTAATACATGTTTCTTTTAGCCTATTATATTTTGTGTGCAATTACAGTTTAATCATCATGGAAATAAATAGTCGTAAATTTTACGAGGGTTTGTGTTTATGTACTACCAAAATGGGGAGGAAAACAATGGACAAGAACAGCAAAGATGAGGCAGGAGTGGAAAGACCTAGGGAAATTCACATGCAGTGACCAATGAAACAATGCATCAATTAGAATGACACCGTTCGGTGCACATGCAGCAAAAACAGTACATATGTCCGCTGTACAATAAAGGCTTCTCACAGAGCAGTGACCTCAAGAAGCACAGCGTTGTTCAAACTGGAGTGAAGGAATACACTTGTAGCACTTGTGAGAAGTCATTTGCACGGCGAATAGAGCTCATGGAACGATATCATCAGACTCAATGAACGAATGTGTTTCTATATAACAGATTGTTGTAGCGAATGTTATACCAGCGCAATCTAATTTACTTAAATTTGAATCAGCTACACATCTATATAGAAGGCCCAATCAGAAAGAATTACCCCGAATGCTCCTCAGGACTTGCTCACCTGATGAGTTAAAACTGAGCAATTCCCTGCAAATTGCAGGAGGCCATAGCCCTTATGGGGTTTGCAAGGCTATTTATTATTATTATTATTACCAAATTAGGGTTTGTGTTCTAGGGGATAGCATCGCATCTGTGCTGACTTCCACGGCCTCCTAGATTAAATTTCACTGCGTGGCTAGTGTCATAGTGGGGTATTCGATTTGGCTTTGGTGAAATACAAGGTATTTTCTGAGTCCCATGTGATCTGTTTAGTAAACAAAACTGGCGGAATCTAGACAGATATTTATGAATATTTATGTTCGAACATGAGCGCTTAGGCGGCAGCACGTCGGCCACTCACCGTTGCACAGTGGGTCAAAATCGAAATCTAGGGGGCAAAATTATTTTTACGTTTTAATCATGAATTTAGAGTGAAAGCAACGTATATAATTTGTTTACTTCATAATAAACATCAGTTAAGACCTGCTACGTCTACACATGCAAGACATTTTCTATGACTAGGAGTTGGATAGAGCATTCAGTTATCTCTTCAGAACAATTTTCTACCCCTAATTTACTTTTTACAAAGTCACAAAGTTCCACTTTTGACATAATCGTCGAACCCACTGCTTCGAATAGTTGTAAACGTGTGAGAACTGGTTGCGCGGCATCTTCTAAAACGTAAAATAACTAAGTTGCAAAAACATGCAAAAAATCTTATAACAGGCGTTAACTACAAGACTTTATCTACATTTTAACATTAAGTAGAAAGTGACGCAGAGTGACGCGACATACTAAACAAGAAGTTCCGTGAAGAACTATACAGCCTACTTTTCATGCCAGTGATTATTCTACAGAATATGAACCTATCTAGAATAATGACGAAATTAAGTTGCTAATATCGAAATTTCCAATTAGTTCGAAATACTGTATACCTGGCATAATGTATCCTAATAGAGCACTACAGTTGGCAGCCCTGATGACTGAATATATTCTTAGTTCCATCTCTTAAGGTACAAAATACAAAATTAGGTTAAAGTCCAATGAATAGCATGGACGTTACATGCAGTTAAACATTGGATCTAACAGCGCGCGTAAAATCATGTTGGCAACAATGTCATGCATGTATTGGTCAGAAATAATCTGAAATAATATGATCTATAGTTGTGTCAATTTTGAATGAAATCCATTGGTTAGTATAGAAGTTACATGCATTTTAAAATTGGACCTATCAGCAGGCTTAGAATCATGTTGGCAGCACTGACGTATATTAGTTACTCCAAATTCGTCTAGAATGCCAGGTACTATACGTGTGCAAAGTTTAGAGCTATTGGCTTGCTTACTTTCTGATATATTGATATTAGGGTAACAAAAATAGGGACAGCACATATTAACAGTTGGCAGCCCTGGTTGCTCCTTAGAATACGCATAGTCATATCTGTTATGGTACACATAGCACATACGAAATTTGGTTGAAATCCAAATGATAGTATGGAAGTTACATGTATTTAAAGTTGGACCTGTCAGCAAGCTTAGAATCATGTTGGTAGCACTGACGTATATAAGTTACTCCAAATTAATATAGAATGTCAGGTACTATACGTGTGCATATTTTAAAGCTGTCGGCTTGCATACTTTCTGATATATTGGTATTTGGATAAAATAAATTAGGAGCATTTATTAACAGTTGGCAGCCCTGGTAGGTCTTAAGAATACGCTCAGTCATATCTGGTTATGTACACATACAACATACGAAATTTGGTTGAATTCCAATTGATAGTGTAGAAGTTATATGCATTTAAAAATTGAACCTATCAGGAGGCTTATAATCATTTTGGCAACACTGCCATGTTTGGCCTCCTGGAAATTAAACTAAAATATTATGGTCTGTACGTGTGCCAATTTTTAAATAGCTCCCGTTCATACTTTCCAAGATATCCAACATCGAGCTCAAATTTCAATTGCGATTTTTTATCAGTTGGTAGCACTGACATCATTTTCAAATATGGCCGTGAGATATTCAGGTATAGATCTTTACTCCTACCAAATTTTGTTTCGATTGCTGCAGCCGTTTAGTGTTGATAGGGGGGGACACACACACAGCCAGACAGACAGACAGAAGGACAGACAGACAGACAGACAGACAGACAGGACAGACAGACAGACACACATTTGCCCGATCTCATAAGTCTACTTTTTCCTCATTTTTGCAAAATGTGAAAAGTAGGCTAAAAATCTAAGTAAAAATCTAATTTAAAAAATAATACCTAGGTAGTTAAATATTACATAATGCAAATATAGCTAAAAGTAACAATTACGCCCATTAATAACTGACACACATTACAAAGATCATACCTTCAGCTGCATGTTCCATCTTAAAGCATCACACTAACCACAAAGACAACCAAACCACAGCCAGTTACATTCACCCTCCAATTCTGACTGCTCGAACAGTGGTGACAGATTTACACTAAGATGCGTTTATATCCCAGAATAGTGAGCGGCAATTATATGAGAATGCTGTAGAAGTAATAAATTTTGATTTTTAGCCTACTTTTCACATTTTGCAAAAATGAGGAAAAAGTAGTCTTATGAGATCGTTCCGGGAAAATGTGTGTCTGTCTGTCTGTCTGTCTGTCTGTTTGTCTGGCTGTGTGTGTCCCCCCCTATCAACTCCTAAACGGCTGCAGCAATCAAAACCAAATTTAGTATGAGTAAAGATGTGCACCGGAATAGCTCACGTCCATATTTGAAAATGATGTCAGTGCTACCAACTGCTGAAAAAACGCACTAGAAATTTGAGCTCCATGTTGGATATCTTGCAAGGTATGCATGGGAGCTATTCCTAAATTGGCACACATGTAGATAATACTATTTCAGTTTAATTTCCAGGAGGCCAATCATGACAGTGTTGCCAAAATAATTTTAAGCCTTCTGATAGGTCCGATGTCTAAATGCATATAACTTCTACACCATCAACTGAATTTCAACCAAATTTTGTATGTAATATCTGTACATAAACAGATATGACTGAGCGTATTCTTAAGAGCCACCAGGGCTGCCAACTGTTAATAATTCCTCTCTCTATTTTTTTAAATCCAAATACCAATATATAAGAAAGTATGCAAGCCAACAACTTTAAACTATGCACACGTATATTCTGACATTTTAGATTAATTTGGAGTAACTCATATACGTCAGTTCTACCAACATGATTATAAGCCTGCTGATAGTACCAATTTTTAAATACATGTAACTTCTATACTATCAGTCGGATATTAACCAAATTTCGTATGTGCAATGTGTACCATAACAGATATGACTATAAGTATTGTTAAGAGAAATCAGGGCTGCCAACTGTTAATAAATGCTGTCTATATTCTTTTTACCCTAATATCAATATATCAGAAAGTATGCAAGCCAACAGCTCTATACTTTGCACACGTATAGCACCTGACATTGTAGATTAATTTGGAGTAATTAATACAAGGCGGTGCTGCCAACATGATGCTATGCCTGCTGATATGTCCAATTTTAAAATACATGTAACTTCTATACTAACAAATGGATTTCATCCAAAATTGGCACAACAAGATATCATAATAATTCAGATTATTTCTGACCAGCACACGCATGGTATTGTTGGCAACATGCTTTTACGCTTGCTGATAGATCCAATGTCTAACTGCATGTAACGTCCATTGGATTTCAACCAAATTTTGTATTCTGTACCTTAAGAGGTGGAACTAAGAATATATTCAGTCACCAGGGCTGCCAACTGTAGTGCTCTATTAGGCTACAATATACCAGGTATATTTTGAACTAATTTCGATATTACAAACTTAATTTCGTCATTATTCTAGATAGGTTCATATACTGTAGAATAATCATTGGCATGAAAAGTAGGCTGTATAGTTCTTCACGGAACTTCTTGTTTAATTATGAAAATAAATAATTTTGTCCTCCTAGATTTCGATTTTGACCCACTGTGCGTTGGGTCCGTGGTTCAAATCCCGGTCACTCCATGTGAGATTTGTGCTGGGCAAAGTGGAGGCCGACAGGTTTTTCTCCAGGGTTTCTTCCAGCAACACTCTCCACTATCACTTTATTTCATCTGTCATTCATTTAATCATTGCCCCAGAGCACTGCGACAGGCTTTACCAGCCGGTACAGTTCATATCCTCGCCGCTAGATGGGGACTTCATTCATTCCATCCCTGATCCGCTCGGTCGACTGAAAGCAGGCTGTGGATTTTCATTTTCATTTATGTTCGAACATAAAATAAAGTTATAGTTATCGTAGAACATAAACATTTGTAAGCAACTTTTCTATAATGGTAATTGAGACATTCGTACTGAAATTATAAAACTCACTTCGCCTATTTTATAAACATTCTCGTTTCTTTATTACCATTATAGACTTGTTATTTAATAAATACATTCGTGATAAAACTACACTCTAATAAAAATGATAATATTGTATGGCCTCGGGTGCCAGGTGCAAGCTTTGTTATTTGACACCCAGAGGGTAGAGATTGCCTGTCGAATTTAATAGTTCCTCAAATCACTCTGAAAGTCAAGGATGTTAGATATCTAAGCTCCTTGAACACCATAGCGCTTTCTAGTAGAGAAATGAGGAACATTGTGTTGGCGGAAACTCGCGAGATTAATTTTGCCATTATGAACACGACCTACTGAATTCAAATGGGTTCTTTGACATGCGTGTCGTATTTTTTCCGCCTTCCTTTCAAAAATCACTTACCAAGGCCAGGAACGAACCTGCAATCTTGGGGTTAGTAGACGGACACGCTATCCACTCACCCACCGTGGCAAGCTAACACAACTCTTGGACATTGTAACTACAAATAGCGGGTAATATAGTCAGATTGTATATGAGGCGGCTTCGGTGGCGTAGTCGGTAGCATGCTGAGCTTCTATGCCCAAGATCGCGGGTTCAATCCCGGCCGAAGCCGTCGGATTTTTAGGAGCGTTAAAAATCCCTCAGTATGCCTTCCTTCGGATGGGAAGTAAAGCCGGTGGTCCCATGTCATAGATTTATGGCATGTTAAAGAACTTTCCAGTAATTACACCTGTGTGAAACTAAATTGTATAGGTTACGAATGTAAACAACGCTCTTAGGTTCCTACGTTCGTTGCCAAGAGCCGACTGCGGTGGTGTCTAGTAGCTAAGTTATGAACTACGCCAACTAGTCGTTGACGGTGGCGTTTGGCGGCAAAAGTAGGAACTATTTGAAAAATTCTAAGTTGCAGTCCTTACTTTAATTTAAAAAAGAAACAGATACACACACTAATACAGTCCTCACAATTAACACCGGTTATCAGACAGATTCTACACACACCCAAAGTACACGGGGCTACATGACCGCGTTGTTGCAGCCCCTAAACTAGGGAACCAACCAAGCAGGCAAAGTTTGTAGGTTAGGTTTGATTAGTGCTGTTAAGTTCCAACGTTCTTCACCAGGCACTGGTTGCGATGGCAAATAGTAGTAGCCAAGTTCACAGCTAGGTGTCGTGGATGGTAGCATTCGGTGGCGAAAGTAGGAACTACTTGAAATTATCGTCTGCAATCCTTAGCTGATTTAAAAACAGAACACACACTAATACAGTCAACACAATTAACACAGGTCATCAGACACACACCCAAAGTACACGGGGCGTAATGACCACGTTGGCACTGCCCCGAAACTAAGGAACCAACGAACCAAACAGTTTATCTGTAACAAAATTGAGGAGTATCAGTGTAATCTTTGGATAAAGATAGCTAATTTATATGATACGCTCTAAAGGTTGGTTGGTTCTTAAGTTAAGGGGCTGCGACAACGCGGTCTTGTAGCTCCGTGTACTTTGGGTGTGTGTAGAATCTGTCTGATAACCGGTGTTAATTGTGATGAATGTATTAGTGTGTGTTATCTGTTTTTAGCCTACTTTCGATTTTTGCAAAAAATGAAAGTAGACTTATGAGATCAACACAGGGCGAAAAAAGTGTGTCTGTCTGAGTGTGTGTATGTGTGTGTGTGTGTGTCTGTGTGTGTGTGAGTGTGTGTACTCTGAATGTCTGTCCCCCCTATCAATTCGAACACGGTGAATGCGAATTGAACGAAATTTGGTACAAAGGTAGCACTAGCAAAGGACACCTCACTGTCATATTTTATATCGCCGTCATCTTGACGGAAACGTAATGGCGGCCACACAAATGTTCAAAGCTTAAATCAAATTACGACTAACCTAATTATCCGATCTCTACCAAATTTTGCAACAACATACCTTTATGGGGGGAGCATCCTTTGACCAAACCAATAGGCCATAAGCGTAATAGTTTGCGGATGGCGGCCATCTTTGTGTGAAAATCGATTCCCCCTATTAATTCGAACACGGTGCAACCGAATGGAACAAAATTTGGTACAGAGGTAGTACTAACAAAAGGCACCTCAGTGTCATGTTTTATATCGCCGCCATCTTGACGGAAACGTAATGGCGGCCACACAAATGTTCAAAGCTTAAATCAAATTACGACTAACCTAATCATCCGATCTCTACCAAATTTTGCAACAACATACCTTTATAGGGGGAGCATCCTTTGACCAAACTAATAGGTCATCAGCGTAATAGTTTGCGGATGGCGGCCATCTTTGTGTGAAAATCGATTCCCCCTATTAATTCGAACACGGTGCAAACGAATGGAACGAAATTTGGTACAGAGGTAGTACTAACAAAAGGCACCTCAGTGTCATGTTTTATATCGCCGCCATCTTGACGGAAACGTAATGGCGGCCACATAAATGTTCAAAGCTTAAATCAAATTACGATTAACCTAATCATCCGATCTCTACCAAATTTTGCAACAACATACCTTTTTAGAGGAAGCATCCTTTGACCAAATGACTAGGTCATTAGCCTAAGAGTTTGCAGATGGCGGCCATCTTTGTGTGAAAATCAATTCCCCCTATTAATTCAAACACGGTGAAACTGAATGGAACGCAATTTGGTACAGAGCTAGCACTAGCAAAGGGCATCCCAGTGTCATGTTTCATATCACCGCCATATTGACAGAAACGTAATGGCGGCCACACAAATGTTCAAAGTTTAAGTTAAATTACGACTAACATAACCATCCGATCTCTACCAAACTTTGCAACTACATTCCTTTATGGAGGGAGCATGCTTTGACCAATCTAATAGGTTATTAGCCTAATAGTTTGCGGCAGGCGGCCATCTTTATGTCAAAATTGATTCCCCCTATTAATTCGAACACAGTGGAACAGAATGGAACGAAATTTGGTACAGAGGTAGCACTAGCAAAGGGCACCTCAGTGTCATGTTTTATATCGCCGCCATCTTGACTGAAACGTAATGGCGGCCACACGAATGTTCAAAGCTTAAATCAAATTACGATTAACCTAATCATCCGATCTCTACCAAATTTTGCAACTACATACCTTTATGGAGGGAGCATCCTTTGACCAATCTAATAGGTCATTCGCCTAATAGTTTGCGGATGGCGGCCATCTTTGTGTAAACATCGATTCCCCCTATTAATTCAAACACGGTGAAACAGAATGGAACGAAATTTGGTACAGAGATAGCACTAGCAAAGGGCATCTCAGTGTCATGATTTATATCGCCGCCATATTGACAGAAACGTAATGGCGGCCACACAAATGTTTAAAGCTTAAATCAAATTACGACTAACACAACCATCCGATCTCTACCAAACTTTGCAACAATATACCTTTATGGAGGGAGCATCCTGTGACCAATCTAATAGGCCATTAGCCTAATAGTTTGCGGATGGCGGCCATCTTTATGTCAAAATTGATTCCCCCTATTAATTCGAACACGGTGGAACCGAATGAACGAAATTTGGTACAGAGGTAGCACTAGCAAAGGGCACCTCAGTGTCATGTTTTATATCGCCGCCATCTTGACGGAAACGTAATGGCGGCCACACAAATGTTCAAAGCTTAAATCAAATTACGATTCGCCTAATCATCCGATCTCTAGCAAATTTAGCAACAACATACCTTTATGGAGGGAGCATCCTTTGACCAAACTAATAGGTCATCAGCCTGATATTTTGCGTATGGCGGCCATCTTTGTGTGAAAATCGATTCCCCTTATCAATTCGAACACGGTGAAACCGAATGGAACGACCTTTGGTACAGAGGTAGCACTAGCAAAGGGCACCTCAGTGTCATGTTTTATATCACCGCTATCTTGACGGAAACGTAATCGTGGCCACCCAAATGTTAAAAGCTAAAATGTAATTACGACCAACCTAATAATCTAGTCTCTACCAAATTTTGCAACACCATATCTTTATGTGGGAAACATATTCAGACCAAACTGCAAGAACATCAGCCCAATAGTTTGCAGATGGTGGCCAAGTATGTGTGCAAATCGATTCCCCCTATCAATTCAAACACGGTGAAACCGAATTGAACGAAATTTGGTACAGAGGTAGCACTAGCAAGGGGCACCTCATATTCATGTTTAATATCCCTATAGCACGTTGTATTTCAACAAGCTACTACAACCAACATTCGATCATACTCCTTGAAAAGGACAAAGAGTTATAACAATACCCATGCATTTAGGAGAAAGTAGGCTATATGTTCTTTACTGAACATCTTGTTTAATTTAAGTACTGCAACTTAGAATTTTTCAAATAGTTCCTCTTTTTGCTGCCAAGCGCCAACGTCAACTACTACTAGCCCAAGTTCAGAACTTAGCTACTAGACGCCACAGCAGTCGGCTCTTGTCAACGAACGTAGAAACCAAAGAGCGTTGTTTACATTCTTAACCTATCCAATTTAGCTTCACACAGGTGCAATTAGTGGAAGGTTCTTTAACATGCCATAAATCTATGACATGGGACCGCCTGCTTTACTTCCCCTCCGAAGGAAGACACTGTGAGGGATTTTTAACGCTCGTAAAGAATCCGACGTCTTCGGCCGGGTTTGAACCCGCTATCTTGGGCATATAAGCTCAGCATGCTACCGACTACGCCACCGAAGCCGTCTACGCTCTAAAGTCACTGGTAAATGATGGAATACTTTCTAGACGCGAATCTCTACGAGACAAGTTGTAATCCCTTGGGGAAGGAAAACAGTTGTAGCCACCATGGGTCAAGGAACGCATTTATATTGTCAGTTTTAAATACCCTCCTGAATATATTATTGTGTAAACCTTTGAGGTTGAGGGCTCTCCAGTCAGGTGCTTGGTTTACTCCACTGTGTTACGTACACATTGAGACACACGCACACACACAGTGGACAGACACGGCACGCACCACTGGACGAGCATTGGTGCGATTGGGATGGCACAATTACTGCTGGCTTAGCTTGTGTCCGGAACTACATTAGCACGATACAGCTAGCACTTGGCCGTCCCATGTGTTTAACTGTCTAACTGCTAGGTCATCAGTCAGGCAGTGTTTCATGATGAAGATGATTGTTGTTTTAAGGGGCCTACCGGTAACATCTAGGTTATCCACCCCTAATGGTTTGGGTGATAGTGAAAGATGAGATGAGAATGAAAACTATAACTAATACTAACTACAAACTTACATACTAGAAGATGAAAAGGTTCACACGTAAAGGATTAGGCAAATAAAGGGCAGGAAGAAAAGAAATGCCCTCAACCCTCGAAGAATGAAGGTTGAGGGACTTGGAAGGAAGGAGAGCAATGAAAGGCAGATAGGAAATGGGGAAAGAGGAGAGAGCGCACCCCAAGGTCAGAGGAAAATGGGGATAAAACTGATCCAGCTCAGGAATCCCTCGGGGTCGCCAACTCCCAAACACACCAGCCGTGAGCCCCTGTGGGTGTAGCAATATCCAGGATGCACCGGAAGGGGTGGGGCTACATACACCCTGCCTCCTTGAGGACCTTGAGCAGAAGGCATGAGATAACCTGAAAAGAAAAAGAAGGCTGACCCCTCGAAGAATGAGGGTATCAGGAAAGATGAGACAAGGGCCATTTAAGGTGGTAAAGTGAAAGACTCCCTAGGCCTCGGACACCCTAATACCGTTGGGGTCGGACGAGAACCAGACTTTACCAAGTGAGGCTGACAGGAAAGATAACAGAGAGGAGCCCGGCACAGGTAAGTGGAAGCAATGCCAGACTCAGCTGGCGTCCAACGGTCGCCAGCCCACGCCCCATTAGATGTGAGGCCCTGGGTGGGGGTCAGTGTTTTAACCTGGCTGCACCACACTGCAAGAAACAAATTATTGAATAAATGTGTTATGTGAAACAGTAGGCTTCTCAGACATGTTTGTAGTTCAAGAAAATATCTCTCCCCACTCAGCGACATTCAGATCTGTCAGCGTAAGTAATCATTCCTGACACATAAATAAATATAGGACAGGGTCATGGAGACCCCAGTGTGGTATTTACGCTTATATTTTCTTGTTGTATCATAATATTCTGCTTCTTATTTATTTATCGTATGGCTTTTAGTTCCGGGAGTGTCCGAGGACATGTTCGGCTCGCCTGAGTCTGTAGCTGCTTCCAGCGGACCCAGCTTCCAGGGTGAGCTACAAGTTCCGTTCAATTTCAAGTAGATATCAATGATACCTAGTGGTGAACGTTGGAACTTTGATAGAGCGTTCCAACGAAATCTAACCTAACAATTTAGCTTCACACAAGTTTAGTCTGTGGAAGGATCTTTTACTTGCCATAAATCTATGACATGGGACCGCCAGCTTTACTTCCCCTCCAAAGGAAGGTATACTGAAGGGTTTTAACGCTCTTAAAAAAGCCGACAACTTCGGCCGGGTTTGAACCCGCTATCTTGGGCACAGCAGTTCAGCATGCTACCAACTACGTCACCGAATCCGCTATTCTGCTTCTGCTGCAGTTCTTGATAAGTAATTGACGAGAAGAGGTGCGTTTACTTCTGGCTCTATAAATGAATCCTCAAATAAACGAGGCTTGAGTCATGCTAATAATATTAAGAATATCGTATGGCCTCGAGTGCCGGGTGCAAGCTTTGTTAAATGACGCCCAGAGGACAGCTTGCATGTTGAATTTTATCGCTCCTTGGAGCGCTATGAAATTCAAGGAGGTTAGATATCAAACCTCCTTGAATCTATAGCGCTTTCTAGTAGAGAAAGGAGGAACATTTTGTGTTGGCGGAATGTCCCAGATTAATTTTGCCATTATGAATACGGCCTACTGGATTCAAATGGGTTCTTTAACATGACAACGTAGGACATAAGTGTCGTGATTTTTGTCATGAGTCATGTTTATAAGTTATAATGAAACCAAAGGTGGAAATGATACCTTTGGTCAACTTTGCAAAACAGGTGATCTCGTGAGCACCAGCTCTCTTGAAATTCATTCTTTAATTCAAATTCTGTTGCTCACTCAGAATAATAATGTTTTGACAGTCAGAATTTGTTATTACTTTGGGAAATACTATTTTTAACCCACAGTTAAAATATTTGGTCATCCCCGTTTAATGAGTAACACGAAATATGCTCGACTGTCCATACGTAAATGTGTCTTACCCGCATGAGTCACGCAAGGAGTTGCAGCATGCCTGGTGAGCGGTGGATCCCTAGCTATTTCAGAACTTGCATTATCCCTCCCTTTATTATTCTGTTAAGGTCCCATTCTAGTTTTGTACTGAAAATAAGATCCCATTAACACCAACCTTTCACATATGGGGTACCTACAGGTTCAGCATAACCCAATGCGTAAGCGAAACGCACTCACTTACTCTTTAAATGCCTCACAATTAAATAAATACCTTAAAACATGTATATTTACAATGAAATAATGAAAGAATTCAACACGGTAACCATGGTAACAGAATCTCACAGGTCCATCTATTTCTGTAAGACGCAATGCAATTCCAATTATTACATTACTGTGAAAGTTTCCAGACTGTTATAAGGTTATCACTGAACCAAATTAAGCTGTAAAATTCATCAATACATACAGTATAATGCGCTTAAGGGGGTCAAGGGGCACTCTAGAATTTTTTCACGCAATTTTCACGTGCGAGTGTGGTACGAAAGGTCTTTTTCACCCGACTATACAGGGTCTCCGAAAACCACATTTAAAGGCCCTTATATTAACAGTGTCTGTGATATTCCCAGAAAACTAACTTCGCTCTGATATACCTATGAAGGAATGACAAACCCCTAACCACTGCACCAGTAGCTGAATTGATAAAGTCTGATTATTCATACCAAGGATAAATCAGGCATAGCATTCATGATTGAGATTTTGCTAAGTGTACTCTTTACAACTAGAATATTCGCGGGCGAAGCCGCGACGGGTAATGCTAGTGATTATTATTATTATTATTATTATTATTATTATTATTATGATTATTATTATTGTCTCATATGTTCACCATATCGTTGGATACAATTCACCTTTCCATCGGCATTTCTTGCAAGATGGAGTGGCGATGTCTATACTGGTAGGTTGAGGAACGAACGCACTATGGAGCAGGTCTCTAAAATAACTACGTTCTGCATACTGGTATGCAGATTATGATCGAGCCCCAATTTATCGAGGTTGGCCTTCAGCGACTTCGGTATGATCCTTGTGGAAGAGATTATGATAGGCAGTCCAGTGACAAATTCCTGTCGCCACATCTGTCGGATATCTTCAGCCAGAGGCATGTATTTGGTCATTTTCTCAGCATAACTTTGCTGTATATTATGCGAGTTAGGGACTGCGTTATCTATTAGAAGAGTTTTTTTCTGCACTTTATCAATAAGAATAATGTCTGGCCTGTTTGCTGATATAGGTCTATCTGTGATCACTGACCTGTCCCAGAGTAGCTTGTGTGTATCATTCTCCAGAACAGCATCAGGAATGTATTGATAGTAAGGCAGAACATTATTACTTAAGGAGTGCTTCTTTGCCAGGTTCAGGTGGATTATCTTGGCAACTTGGTCATGCCTCTTCAAGTAGTACGTAGATGAAATTGTTGTACAGCCCCCTGTGATATGCTGGATGGTCTCCGATTCGCGATGGCATCTCCTACATTTGTCATCTGACATGTCTGCCTTAATGATGTATTTTAGGTAGTTCTTTGTTACCACTACTTCATCTTGTATCGCAATCATGAAACCCTCTGTCTCAGGAAATGGATCCGCATGGGTCAGCCAGCTGTTCGACGCATGTATGTCGACATATTCTTGACTGAGATCATACGGATGACGGCCGTGCAGTGCTTTCTGAGTCCACTGTTGAAGCTTGTTGCTTATGTGCTCTTCTGAAAAGCTAGCTGCACATCCCTGGCATGGAGAAGGTCCAATGGCGTGTACTTTTCATCCACCTTAATAACAGCCTGATGCAGGGGAGAGTTCGTCTTGCTCAAAAAGTAGGCCTGAAGTTTCTTCACCTGCTTGGCATGTGGGTGTATAATATCAGTAAGCGCGCGTCCACTTCTCTGGCGTGGCAAAGTCAGTCGTTCAACTGCTGACATCGGGTACAGACATCTGTGTTTCGTTAAGGTGGTGCACGTCTTAATAAGAATATTTTCTAAGTCTGTCTGTGTCCATTTTATAATAACAAACGTGTAAGCCAGTACTGGAATGGCATATGTATTGATGGCCTTGAAGATGTTCCTTCCATTCAACTTGGATTTCAGAATCTTGTTGAGACGTTGATTGTACTTCGCTACTGTTTGTTCCTTAATGATCTTGTGATCAATTCTCTTTGACTGTTGGAAACCAAGATATTTGTAACTCTCAGTTTCTTCCATGGGCTGAATGAGACATCGATATTCGATTACAAATCCTCGGGCTTCTAACTGTCCCTGTCGGAGAGTAAGACTACGACATTTATCCAACCCAAAGGGCATACCGATGTCTGTAAAAAAGGAAACTGTGATAATAATCAGATTATCTATATGCTTGTCATAGGGTGCATATAATTTTAATTCATCCATATACAACAAATGTTTGGTGCTTTTCAGTCGGTCAACACGAATGAACCCAAAAAGAGCTGGGTTGTGCCCTAATACT
Organism: Meconema thalassinum; assembly: GCA_946902985.2. Classification (NCBI taxonomy): domain Eukaryota; kingdom Metazoa; phylum Arthropoda; class Insecta; order Orthoptera; family Tettigoniidae; genus Meconema; species Meconema thalassinum. The sequence continues at coordinate 298,004,492 of OX336396.1, read as the reverse complement.
TCAGGATCCTTCAGAATTAGGGCACAACCCAGCTCTTTCTGGGTGCATTCGTGTTGACCGACTAAAAAGCACCAAACGTTTGTTTACTTAGGCAACACTGAAAATGGCTTCAAATATCACAATCATCCATATACATCAAATGTGAGAGATGATGGTTTACTGTGCCAGAGTGTCTAATCGGAAAGCCACTTCGTGTCGCATTCAATAACGATGATAACGGGTTCAACGCATGTGTATTGAGCCCGCCTAGGCTCATGTATCAAATATTTATTTGAGAGCATATTTACTTCACATGCTCAGTTCCACAGAACACACCCTAAAGCTTCCTCACGAAAAAAAATACGAGCCTTACAGTAGTCGCATATGATGTGTAACATCTGATATAGAAGAAATCTCACGTGAAATTATTGATACACCGGTATTTTATACTATTATTGGCACAAATATTAATCTATTGTAAAAGGGAGTGTTTTACAGATATTTTAGTTTATAATACGGAACTCATTTTCTTAGATGATTATAGCTTCCACCGGCACTAGCCTAAATAAAGAATACGATATGGATCAACTAGATTAATAGACGCGACACCGCTCATAACCTTAAATTCCTTATAAACAGGACCTCTTGATTCACGGACCAACACGTAATTTCATATGGATTCTGTCAAAATGAGTCATATTGATATGATAAATATTGTTTAAAATGATAATCTAGCAAAATATACATACCCCATCCGGGATTCGATCCCGAGATTTCCAGCTTTACAGTCACATGCCTCTAAACCCACGGCTATTTCGACTACGCAAATATTGTGCACAAGATGGTGACTTATTTCCAGTTAGCAATAGTTCATGAAGGCTTGCTCAATTCTCGTATGACCACAACGATTATAATTATTATATTGATGACTGCATTACCGTTATGTGGGTTAGCCTAATATTTGAACAGCCATTGTGCAGAAACATAATACCGGCAATGCCGACTACTAACAATGATATTAAGGCATTTTACCATTTAAATACTGAGAAGTCTCCGTGGCTTAGGCAGCAGCACGCCGGCCTCTCACCGCTGGGTCCGTGGTTCAAATCCCGGTCACTCCATGTGATATCTGTGCTGGACAAAACGGAGGCAGACAGGTTTTTCTCCGGGTACTCCGGTTTTCTCGGTCAAAATTTCATTCCAGCAACACTCTCCACTATCATTTCATTTCATCTGTCATTCATTTAATCATTGCCCCTGAGGAGTGCGTCAGGCCTCGCCGCTAGATGGGGGCTTCATTCATTCCATTCCTGACCCGGTCGGAGACTGGAAGCAGGCTGTGGATTTTCATTTTCACCATTTAAATACTGAAACCGTATGCGGTGCGAGTTGCGCTCTATACCGGCCAGTTAGTGAACCCTTGCCAGCGGTGTTATTTAAAATGGCATTTTTGGCCGATAGAGCGCACTGCCAAGTATAGTTAGTTAGTTATTGTTGTTTTAAGGGGCGGAACTACGAGGTCATCTGCCCCTTGCCAAGTACAAACGCGATTAAAATTAGGTGTGCAGTAGGTATAATAAAGGCGTTTCTCCCTGTGATACGTTTAGACCAAGTTTCAATTATTGTTAGTAGTCCGTGTTAATATACTATATTCCTAGGTTGTTTGGAGTGTTTGTTGATGCGATATAGATTCTACATAGCCACATGGCCGACAGTACATCGAGTGTTTACAATAAATAAGACTGCAGCAAAAGTATGAAGATTTAATAAATCGTAATTGATTTCCTCAAATATAATATAATGAATATTTTCACACCAAAGAACGGCAGTTTTACGATGATTTATTATAGGAATATTTGTAATGGGGCCTCCAAACCTTGAGGTAAATCGTATGCGATTTACATTCCACATAGCCACATGGCCGACAGAACGTAGCTGTACCGAGCTCCACCACCGAGCGCGCTTGGATCGATCGATCGAGCGGTCAGAGCATACTTCCGTTTTCCACCACCGCCAGCTAGTACACTTCCGATCGATCGAGTGGGCAGTGCATACTTCCGTTTGATCGATCGAGCGGGCAGTGCATACTTCCGTTGTCCACCACTGCCAGCTAGTACACTTCCGTTTGATCGATCGAGCGGGCAGTACATACTTCCGTTGTCCACCACTGCCAGCTAGTACACTTCCGTTTGATCGATCGAGCGGGCAGAGCACTGCCAGCTCGATCGTTCCGATCCACTTCCGTCCCCAATTTTCAAAAGCACTCCCACAAAACTATCCAGCAACCGAGTGGATAGATATTACACATCAACAATCCGCTATTTTGACACTGGAGAGGACAGCTTATTTTCCTCCTAGAGATATATTACTTACTATTTTTATGCCATATATCTCAGGAGCATACAATAATTAATTTTGCTTAATATACCATCTTCTATGCCTTTTGGAAATGGTAAATCAATTTAAGGTAAAGTTATTTTTCACCGCAGACACGCGGAGGATTATGAAAGTAGTCGCTAATTGACTTGACTACTTCCTACAGATAACGAAGCCGTTCTATGCACGAACACACCGTTTTGATAGTCTGCTGAGGCAGGACGCATCGTGTCAATTGTCCGTCTAGAAGACGAAGGCCATTGTAGGCAAGTGTATACCCCATAATTGGGAGGACTAAAATCTACAGCCATCGAGCTGCTTACTATGATTAAGTCTACAAAAAGTATTATTTTCGTCCCAGTTAGGCCAGTGCAACGTGATTGTGAAAGTTGGAATTTAATTATGATAATTCAACATATTTTTTCATTAACCACGAGGACCGTCTGAAGGCAGACGTGAAATATTCTAACAGACGTGAAGTATTAAATCTACGACTACGTCTTATAGCCCAGTGTGTGCTACTATGAAAATCAACTGTGATAAAGCTACGTATCGACGCATGCGACAGTGATTGTTCAGATTTTGAGTAATTTGACTTAGCATAAAATCTGTGAACGAATACCACGTGTTGGTAACATTAGAATATGTGGCAGGCAAAGCAGAGTATTTTGATCACCTGCAATCATTAAAGCCAGTGTGCATTTACAATCATATTTTCAATAGAATCAGTGTATATTGATAACTACGATGCATTCGATAACACACCACGTGATAGTAATTCTTCAACTTTATTGTGAGAGCATCGTGATCGTATAATTCATCATGTGAGGGGAACACCGATGAAGTAAACCACCACCATGGAATTGTCCAATCCCCACCACCAGGTACAATCCATGTACAAGACGCAAACAGAGGACCACGAGGACAGGCTTAAACCTATAGCCTTACCAAGGAGTATGCTTGGAACCCTGGAAGTATACCACACCTTCCAATGGGAGTTCTGGAAGGTGACCTACTTTGTGAAGTAACCGTGAGTCTTGTAAAGCCTAATGTACGAGGTTTGTCCAGGTTGAGGTAGTAGTTGAATGCATATTTTGAGCTGAAACGCAACGATATTTGACCACTTAGGTAGGACATGTATATATTTTTCTTTCTTTGGCACTGGGACAATCTTAGTTAGACACCACAGTCCATGTACTATACGGCAGGTGCAAATTCACATGTATTTTCAGTGTATTTGTGAGTCAGCAAGGAGCTGCAATTTTATGTCATGTAAACGACAGCTTAACTACAGAAGGTGTAGGCTTCTGAAAGTGTGAGGGGACACCCTAATAGTCAGGTCCCTTATTTAAGTTGGAAGAGCTTATTTACGTGTCATTTCTCAGCCGACCGTTGCTGAAACGTTTTTGTACTCTTTATTTGACATTTTTCGTGAGTACTATTTTACTACATGAAAGTTCCAGAGGAACGAACCCATGCACAGTTAGACTGATGGGCTAACTTACTTCGTATCATTTCAAACATCGCAGCAGAGGTTAGATGTTATATTTTTGTTGTGGAGAGTGCCAAACCACACATGTCAAAGCCTACGTGTATAATGAACGAGTGACATGTCTTCGAATATCAGTGCAGTTAGATGCACGAGTATGATATCTTTGGATTTGTATTATTTGAATTTAATACTGCATTATATCTTTTTGAAGGGTATAATAACCCGAGGAACACTGTTAGGGAAGTGATGAGACATTTTTATATAATCTGTAGAGCACTTCAGGACTTTAATTCGTGCTACTACAAGATTAGAATGATCATTTTGGTAACACAATCTTTGCTATGCTAAGCTGCACGCGAAGCAGTGAGAGTTGCTTGAGCGCGCCAGCTGACAACCGGTTTACCCGAGATGCAACAGAGAGACGACTTTATTGACTTTTTTGTGTGCTAACTTACGTCACAAGTCCTAGGAATTTGAAGGTCACTGGTATTAATATAACCTTGCTTTGGAGAATAGCTATGTAAGCTGTCAACATCTGTTATTATTATTATTACCACTTTTTATGAGTGAGGGGATGCTCGCTGAGGCGAATTCCTTTAATATTTTGAGCCGATGACTTTGATTCATCTGACGTGTTATAGAAAGGTTTAAACAATAATGTTAATTGAGCCAGCTTCTGTATAAATTAAGCTAGCCAGTGTAATTATTGTGTCCATGAACACATTATTTGGTGTTTGGCAGGACGGATGAATGTCCGCCTTATTGTTGGTTTATTCCGGCGTTCTTTGAGCTGCGGCTAAGACGACCGATGCACCGCGCGCAATTGGTGTAAGACGCGCCAACCTGTGTTATTGTTGACTTGTTGAAGTCATGTTAATTGAGTGAATCTCAAGCGAGATCACATGTTGCAGCCTACGACTGGTGTCATTAATATAGCTAACTAAATAACATTTAAACCTTCTGATAAATCAAAAGCATAATTATCCTAAACCAACGAATAATTAATTGCTATAAATAATTACAGCCATAACTTAGCAACCATTTGCTTGTTGTTTAATCGACACAGTGACTACAATCCATTTCCATGTGGGAGATGACTTTAAATGAGCTGACACTACTTGTATCGACGACATTGGATCTCCGGGACCGATAATCAGTAACTTGTGGCCCGCGTGATCTAAAGCTTGTAAGACGCAATTATGATTGCGCTTTGCCAACATAACGCACATGCTTGAGATGACGACTGATTACGAACAGTAAGTCAGTTCGCGAAGGCAGGCTAGTATAACAGTGTTAACTTCTTTATTCCCGAGTGTATTTATCCCATTGTTCCTATTAGACATAAGAGTGTTATGTAATTGTTTTTCTTGATAGTCAGTGGTCAAACTATCATTAAATTTGCTAATAAGCATTCGTTTACGACGCATCTCGTCGTAATACTTTCGTTCACATAGGCATTAGACAGAATTTAAATGTAATATTAAATGTGGACGTGGTACCATCCTAACCTAGGGAATGGTTTGCTAGCTTTTAAATGTAAATTATACCGAGTCATTTATTTGTAAATTTGCTACGCAATAATTATTCTTGTACCACGCGCCTAGTTAGCTTTGCTATTGTTTCATGTAACAAGGATTTCGCGAGGGTCCTTAACATCAAACTAGGGACGACTCATTATTGTAATTAGATTAACGGATTAGCCGATTTCGACCCTCGTAAATAGATTAGGGGTCTTACTTGAATAAATCATGCACGAATCTACCTTAAGACTGGATCTCTTTTTATTGCTAGCTTTGGTATTTTTCGGATGTATTTCTTTGGGCGTCTATGACCCTTTCCGTGCTAAATGACCCAGATCCCCTGGATCAAGCCCCTCGTGCTGAGCAAGCCTACAAAGAAATGCACCCTATCCTCTGAGGTTTTGGGTTCGAAGGACGGGGTCTTTCGAAGTACCATTTCTTTCGGCGGATGGTACCCGGATAACCTCCTCTAACGGGCTCAGTATATACAAATTGGTTCCCCAAGTTGTCATCATTGTTTGCAATGTTGTAATTATCAATGTATCTTCCTTATAAATCTTGAGGACTCGGGAGTAACCAGGAGTGTGGAACTGAATCAAATGCTTTCCTGTAATCAATGTAGGTCATAGATTTCGCATAATTTTGTATGCTTGCTCCATACTCACGGCATCAATTACCAGCTGATCTTTGCATCCTTGAGACTTTTTCACGCATCCCTTCTGTTCCTCAGCCAAGATGTTGTTATACTTCAAGTGCTTGTAGACTTTATGTGCAATACATGATGTAATAGTATATTATGCAACGAGCCTATAATGGCAATAATTAAGACAAGAGTATGTTTATAAAACGAGCGTATGTGAGTTTTATAATTTCCTTACGAGTATCTTAATTACCATTATAGGCGAGTTGCATACGACTGTTTATGTTCGACGATAATTATAACTTTATTATATGTTTTAACATAAATATTCATAAATATCTGTTGAGAGTCAGCCACTTGAATTTTGTGATCGGAGAGCGAGCGCTGGGTATGATATCTCTGTCTTTCAAGATCTCCGACCGACCGACGCATGTGCTCTGTGTACTTGCAATGCCATATTATGCAGGCCATATGTTTACATCTGCCGTCACTCAGTAATATTGTCACCGGAGTCGTTTGAAGGCAATGCGCTGTGTAGAAATTAGGGTTGGTGATATTAAGGTACAGTGCTATTTCTTGTCTCATATTCGCCAGTTTATTTACGCGAACAAATGGACGGTGCGTATTCCATGCCGGTAATTTGTTATAGTTCGATGTTGTGTTTATGTCCGACATGTTGGATTTTGAGCGCTTGCGCCAAGGGATCGTTACCTTATTGGTCAATGAACGAGCTCTGATGGGCTGGAGAAACTGTATCGTAATGAAAAACAGTGTTATAATGCCCATCATTATGATACAGTTTTCTGACACATAATAGTGAGGGTCGAACATAAATAGTTTATAGAGATTGCATAGGCAAGTGACTGGTCTATACGTTGCAGGGTCTACAGTTCTTTGACCTTTCGGGAGTAGGTATTTCTTCCCTCGTATCATGTAGGAGGGTATCAGTTGTGGTTTTTCAACGAATTTATTGTAGTGGTGGGCAAGATGTTCGTGTGTGCATGTTAATCGTTTGATCCAGAAATTATGGATATTGTCTGGTCCAGTGGCTTTCCAATTTTTTGTCTCATTCGCAGCTCGTGTAACAACATCTGTGGATACAGACGAGTCTGCATTGTGTCAACTTCTGACATTCTTTGCTCCTACTCAGTAAGCCATGGAGCGCTGCTGTTGTACTCTTCCGCATCGGACCATATAGTAGACCAGACGTTCTCTACCTCTTCTTCCTATCTTCAGTTTCTTCGAGGTTTCTATAGAAGAATTTCCTATTTGCGGCAAATAAGTTATTTTGTCGTTTTGGCTGATTGGGCTCGTTATACCGACGAAGCCTCTGAGCTTTCGCCTGAAGTTGCAGCTTCAAGGTATCTAAGATTTCAAGAGGCATCTGATTAGAAGGATTATATTTAGCCTGTTTCTTCTATGAAGAGCTCAACAATTCAACACAATGAACGACTTTGTTACTACGATTGCCCGCTATATATTGTTGAAATCTTCCAATGTTTCTTCGGAGCTCAATAGACCTGACTAAACGTAGCTCCCAAGCTGGTTTAGTCTGTTGTCTGTTAGTGAGATGTGGACCAAATTTAAGTCTACCACCAACTGTTCTTACCACAGCGATCGCTCCAGCTTAAATGGAGGTCTGCACATCACTGAACAAGCCTGAGTAGAGTGCAAGATGAGGAACAAGGATATTCTCATTCATTATTCTCACTGCAACTGCAAGCTTCCTAGAACAGTGCTGCTTTAGGATTGTGGGACGCTGAATAGGGTCAGTACCTTCAAATTTGGCAAGAGATTTCCTAAATTCGTTCTCAATTTGCTGGCTTGCTGGGTCACCTATAAATTTACTCATCAACGCACCATCTTTCCTAGGATTGCCATGATGCAGGTCTGAGGGTTGCCGTTCGTTAGTAGGAGTTGTAATATCTCCATGTTTCACTTGCTCCACTGATTTCAGAGTGTTGCTGGCAGTAATTTCTGTCCGTAGCAAATAAAGTTGTTCCTCGGGGATGAGATTCCTCAGTACTACAGCACGGCGTTGGTCTGCTATTCTCTGAACCGTGACATTGATTTCAGGATACTGCTGGCAGAATGCGGCATGCAACTTCTAAAAAAAAGAAGGAAGATTGTAGTTTTACGTGACCGTGAATCTTGTGATTATGAGCCACGGGACCTCCTTTTTACGTGGAATCCGAACCACAGGACATGGCATTTCACTTCGAAAATCTCACATGCATTGACCAGGAATCGAACCCGGACCGCCTTAGTGAGAGGCATACAGCTAGACCGCTGAGCCACCACGCCCCCCACATGCAACTTCTGTCTGTATGTATGCGATGGTATTCGCATCCATACCAGTTATCTGATAATAACAGCGCATGACACATGTATACATCTCAGTCGTCCATTTCATGCGTGGTATCGGTTGGCCTGCTCTCGTGGTCTCCTGAATCACAGAAGAAACACTATGTGCAGATGTAGCGTTGGATGCTGTTAGGATGCTACTATCAACATCGGCTGTAACATGTTCGGGGTGTTCTCAGATCAGGGCCCGCCTGTTCAGCTCCTGATCACCACCGGCTTGCATGTTGTCACCCCCAGCGATGGCTCCAAGGGTGCCCCGACGCTCCTCGGGTAGCGGCCTTATAGTTTCACTTTTATGTCGACTCATCATGATGATGGTGTGCCTTTTGTACCTACGGCCAGGATATAATTTCGACAGCCCCTAACATGGGGATCAGACGTCGTTAGCAGTCGCCCGCTGCGGATCAGAAGTTGCTGCTGCAGTGAGTTTGATTTTGGGGTTTTCATCCCCTAGGCAGGTTGCCTTCACTACGACTGAAGAGTCCTACCTACACTAAATTATTAATAGTATAGTACTCATTTCTTGTTGAATTTTTCAGAAGTTTTTGAAGCTGTTATCTAATATGAGTATGAGACGAGCTACCCCTAACCTGCATTGGTACCATCAGATCTTAATCGACCTCTTCGTGTTAATGTAAATATGCACGCAATTCGCCAAACGTTGAGCACTCACAAACAGTATAGCAATGCATTAATACTCACTGTGACAGTAGGGGCTATGACAAATAGATGTGTTAGTAAACTAAGGATACTCTGAGAGCAGGGACTTTGTTGGTTTCACATCAACCGATACTTAACTTGGGCAACTTATGAAGTATAACACCATCCAACAATTGATTCTGCAGCAATATATGTTCCAAATTCAGGTAGTAACAGGATGTAAGTAGTTACAAACACGCATCACACAATCTTAATCTAACGACGACAGCGACGTATTTATGACAACTTACATAACCTAACCTGGTTGTTATTATTATTATTATTTCTACATTCATTTCACCACATAAGTGGGACATATCAACATATCATCGGCTTGTTTGCAAGACGGTATGGCTAATTCTCTTAAGGTGGCACATTGAGAAACGAGCGATCAATGGAACAGGTCTCCAAGATGACGGCCTTCTGCATGGTGATATGTAGTCCAGGATGTATTCCCAATATTTGTAGATTGCGAACCAATGATTTGGGGATGATGCCAGTAGAAGAAATTACTATGGGCAGAACCACTACACTTTCCTATCTCCACATTTGCCGTATTTCCTCAGCCAAGGGCAGATATTTGGTGATCTTATCACAGCAGGTTTGTTGCAGATTATGGGAATTGGGCACTGCAATAGCAATTAAGAAGGTTCTCTTCTGCACCTTGTTCACAAGAACGATATCTGGCCGGTTTGCTGGTATGGTTTTATCAGTAATAAACAGAACGGTCTCATAACAACTTGTGACTAGGATTTTCCAAAACGGCGTCAGGAACATACTGATAGTAAGGCAAAATATTATCCGATAATAAGTGCCTTTGAGCAAGGTGTAGGTGCATTATTTTGGCCACTTGGTTTTGCCTTTTCATGTAATCAGTACAGAAGATTGCTTGGCAGCCTCCTGTGATATGTTGAATTCTTTCCGGTTCTAGTAGGCATCTTCTGCATTTATCATCCTGAATATTTGCCATAACTATATATTTAAGATAGTTTTTGTAGCCACAACTTGATCCTGGATTGCAACCATGAATCCTTCAGTGTCAGTGAATAGGTCCGCATGAGTCAACCAGCTGTTCGACGCATCAATGTCGACTTGTTTCTGGTTGAGATCATACGGATGACGACCGTCCAGAGCTTTCTGCGTCCACTGCTGAAGCTTGATGACTGAACATTATTATTATTATTATTAATATTAATATTATTATTATTATTATTATTATTATTACTTAAAATAACTAAGATAGTGGCTATAATCAAACCTGTAAAAAGTGGACAAAACGCAAAGGATTACAGACCGATTGCTCTCCTATGTGTATGTTATATTCTACTAGAGTCACTCATCTACAACAGAATCTCAAGTAGACTTTTAGTGCATATACCAGCTGAAAAAGCTGGCTTTAGACCAAATCGAAGCTGTTTTGATCAGGTGTTGGCTCTAACTACCCACATTGAGAAAGACTTCCAAGACGAAAGGAGACCATCGTTGTGTTTGAAGACTTGACATCAGCGTATGATACTGTCTGCTGCAAAGGTATTAATCTGTTTTTTTTAATATAATCCCAAGTAAGTCCCTTGCAATTCTCTTGAATAATATGCTGTGAACAGATTGTTTGAAGTGCATTTAAACAATAATATAAGCCGGTCCTTTAGACTTAATGACGGACTACCACAGGACTCAGTGTTTGCACCCCTACTGTTTAATACATACACAGCTGATTTTCCATCTACCAATTCTCGAAAGTTCATTCACGCCGATGATCTAGCCATTGCTGCTCATTACCATTATTTTAAAACAGCGGAAGCTATCCTCTCGGAAGATCTCCTGGAAGTGAGTAATTTCTTCAAAAGCCAAAAATCTCCAAAACTGAAGTCAGCTGTTTCCACCTGTGCCACAATATAGCAAGTTATTCTCCCCAATTTCACTATAATGGTAATTTATGATTTATTTATTTATTTGTTTATTTATTTATTATTTTGTATTCGGTTATTTTTATTTTATGTTTTAAATTATTTACTTATTTATTTCTCCTTAATTATTTATTTATTTATTTACTTAGCGTGTGACTAGGGTCTACAGTAATAAAAGAAATAATGCTAATTAAACTACCTATTTTGCCAATTTATATTTAGGCTCCGGCAATGCAAGAAGGAATAGCATCCTCGAAGTCCCTCACATTTCCCTGATTGGCACTCAGAGGACACTGTCCCAATTGCAACAGTGAAATACCGGGACGAATGATATCCCTAAGAGTTCAACCACACCGTAAACTATGTATTTCCCTCATCACCTAGTTTCATTCAAACTTCAGTTTCGTCAATCTCATAGAGTTAAAACGGTGAATTAAATCACACCTCACTCTTTGTGTCGCAGTCTGCGGTGGTGCCTGGTTCGCTCAATAATCCTCAGTCATACTTAGTGGCCGTAGAATGTTATAACCCGCAGATTATACGCAGCAGCCGAGCAAAGTTCAGACTAACTTCTTATATACTTAACAAGTTTTAATATCATTCTCTCCTAACGTAATATATTAATCTTCCCTTAAATAGCTCTTAGTGGGCTGATAATGTTGGTTCAAGTTACTTAACTGGCGTTAAACAGTCTACTGAAGACAAGGGAGAATTGAAATTCAAATCTAATTGCACTATTCAACATGATACAGACTTCATTGGAACATATTATGCAATTTGGATCTAATATTAACTTTGTAACAGGCATACTGTTTAAGGTAAGACGGTAGGCCGAAAGATTTCAAAAGATATATTTTTAATTTCTTGGGTAATTAGATACTATGTTATTTTCTGAACATGTATATGTACTGTATAATTTATTACTGTCCTCCATTCATAACTGGATTTTTTTTAAATTTATGACATCTGTCACTGTGTAATAATTTTCCGCCCCTTTTCGTAAAAGTCTTATATCTACGGCTCTTTTAAAGTTAGAGAGGTTTCTTGTGTTTTGTGGAGAAATGTACGGGTTATATGTTAGTGAACATGCTAGAGCGCATTTTGATAATCGAATGTTTGCATGCGTGCAAAGTTTCAAACAAAAGTTGTTTTTCCTAGCATATACATGTGGTAAAACGTTGTCTCATTTCCTCAAAACCATAAATTCTGAAACATTTGTCCAGTTTTCTCAGAAACTACACGAGAAATTTTAATGAAAATTTCTCAGTTCTTAAACACCAATGTATTGCAACTGTGGATCCTCAGTCATGTTAATTGCACCTGAAATTCTATTGTAATAATTTTTCCTTTTTATTTTTCATTAAAAAAATACTGGAATGCATGGAAATTAATTTATAAATATCGTTTTAATGACAATGCCACAGCCATTTAGGATCAGTAAGTTGCACAACTATCTTTTAATTTACAGTGAAATTTCAGATAAATTTGTTCAATAGTTTCTGAGAAAAGAGGGCAAGAATTTGCTTAATTCAACATTGTCGGTGTATGTCCATCTTCTTGCCTTAAAAGAAGAAAGAAACCCATCCGTATACGCAATTCATTAATGAGGTTAAACGTCGATATATTCTCTTTCATTTGAAACTCGATTTGAGGGGAGGAAGATGACTGCAGTGGGAGGGGGCTCATGTGTAAAGCTTGTGTTAAGTGACATACTTACTATTAATCGAATAATTTGAAATTAATCGAAAACTGACCGTTCATTCGAATGATCGATTAACCTAATAATAGATTAACCGGCTAACCGAAGAATCAATTTATTGATTTATAGATACGAGATAAGAACAGAAGTTTAAATGAGAGATTATCGCTTAATTTGAGTTATGCTTATTTTCGGAATAATGTTTACACATCTATAAAAGTTACTTTTTGCCTGAATATACAAAGTGTCCTTCCTTATTTATGTTAACAATAACCAAACAAGAGTATGTGACAATGGAAGGACAAACATCAATAAAATAAAGAAAGTGAGAATGAAACAAACAGAAAGAAAGAATAAAATAAAGAAATTAAGGAAGAAAGAAAAAAGAAATAATAAAATATAGCAAGTGAGAAAGAAAGAAAGAAAGAAAGGAAGGAAGAAAGAAAGAAAGAAAGAAAGAAAGAAAGAAAGAAAGAAAGATAGAAAGAAAGAACAGAATAAAGAAAGAAGGAAAGAAAAAGAAAGAAAGATATAATAAAAGAAAGAAAGAAAGAAAGAATGAAAGAAAGAAAGAATAAAGTAAAGAAAGTAAGGAAGATAGAAAGAAAGAACAGAATAAAGAAAGAAGGAAAGAAAAAAGAAAGAAAGAAAGAAAGAAAGAAAGAAAGAAAGAAAGAAAGGAAGAACAAAATAAAGAAAGTAAGGAAGATAGAAAGAAGAGAATAAAGAAAGAAGGAAAGAAAAAGAAAGAAAGAAAGAAAGAAAGAAAGAAAGAAATAATAAAAGAAAGAAAGAAAGAATAAAATAAAGAAAGTAAGGAAGATAGAAAGAAAGAACAGAGTAAAGAAAGAAGGAAAGAAAAAAGAAAGAAAGAAAGAAAGAAAGAAAGAAAGAAAGAAAGAAAGAACGAACAAAATAATGAAAGTAAGGAAGATAGAAAGAACAGAATAAAGAAAGAAGGAAAGAAAAAGAAAGAAAGAAAGAAAGAAATAATAAAAGAAAGAAAGAAAGAATAAAATAAAGAAAGTAAGGAAGATAGAAAGAAAGAACAGAGTAAAGAAAGAAGGAAAGAAAAAATAAAGAAAGAAAGAAAGAAAGAAAGAAATAATAAAAGAAAGAAAGAAAGAAAGAAAGAAAGAATAAAATAAAGAAAGTAAGGAAGATAGAAAGAAGGAACAGAATAAAGAAAGATGGAAAGAAGAAAGAAAGAAAGAAAGAAAGAAAGAAAGAAAGAAAGAAAGAAAGAAAGAAAGAAAGAATAAATGAAAGAAAGAATAAAATAAAGAAAGTAAGGAAGATAGAAAGAAAGAACAGAATAAAGAAAGAAGGAAAGAAAAAAGAAAGAAAGAAAGAAAGAAAGAAAGAAAGAAAGAAAGAAAGAAAGAAAGAAATAATAAAAGAAAGAAAGAATGAATGAATACAATAAGGAAGATAGAAAGAAAGAACAGAATAAGGAAGGAAGGAAAGAAAAAAGAAAGAAAGAAAGAAAGAAATAATAAAAGAAAGAAAGAAAGAAAGAAAGAAAGAATAAAATAAAGAAACTAAGGAAGATAGAAAGAAAGAACAGAATAAAGAAAGAAGGAAAGAAAAAAGAAAGAAAGAAAGAAAGAAAGAAAGAAAGAAAGAAAGAAAGAAAGAATGAATGAATACAATAAGGAAGATAGAAAGAAAGAACAGAATAAGGAAGGAAGGAAAGAAAAAAGAAAGAAAGAAAGAAAGAAAGAAAGAAAGAAAGAAATAATAAAAGAAAGAAAGAAAGAAAGAATGAAATAATAAAAGAAAGAATGAAAGAATACAATAAGGAAGATAGAAAGAAAGAACAGAATAAGGAAGGAAGGAAAGAAAGAAAGAAAGAAGGAAAGAAGGAAATAATAAATTAAAGAAAGTAAGAAAGAATAAAATAAAGAAAGTGAGAAAGAAACAAGCAGAAAGAAAAAATAAAATAAAGAAAGTAAGGATGAAAGAAAGAATAAAATAAAGCAATAAGAAAGAAAGAAAGAAAGAAAGAAAGAAGAAACAATCAAATAAATAAGTAATTAAATAAATGAGCGAATGAACGAATATATAAATAATTAAAAAAGAAAGAAACATATAAATGAATAATTAAGTGAATTAATTAATACTTTAAAAATAAACAAATGAATGAATCAATTAAATAATTAAAACTAAATAAATAAGGAGCTCTCCTTGTTAAATAAAAATCAGTCGTTTATTAGAAACGTATTTTTGTGTCTTGAGACTCAAGTTCTTACCGGGCAGCACTTACTTGTTAGTATGCTGAAATAACACATGAAGACTCCACGGGAAAAACGGGGTAAGTTACATTCAGTAAATGTTTCAGGAGAGCGAATTTAAACTTTCAACACTAAAAAGAAATACATAAAACACCCCAATTCGAGGTAAACAATATAGTTTTTTGCCAAATTTATTTCTTATAAAGGAAGCACATGTAAAACAAATAACAACTAAAGTTAAATTATGAACAAGTGAGAGGATATGGGACGTTCTTTCCGTTTCCTCTAAAAACTAAAAACTCTGTATCCGGGGGAAATTCCGCTGTATTTGAAATGAATTTCAACTGACCTGTAGTAATGATGGCTGGCCACGGGATTCTCAGTTCCGAAAAAAAAATGGACTTAACCCGTTCCTTCCGTGGGATCTTCACATGGTAAGTATCATCTTCACAAAGCTTGGCGACCTAATTGTATCAACTGCCTGCATATCCGAGAATCTCGACATAGTATAAAACAATGTAACCGATTCTTGGATGTTACGGGTAAACTCGAGAACCACTGGATGGATTTTGGTGTGGTTTTCACCACTGTAAAAGATATCTCTAGGAAGGTTTCTGTAAAAGTAATTCATTTATGACCAAAGGAAGCCAAGCAGTAACAATTTCAGTGAAAAAGTCGAAAAAGAAACATGGAGCCCGTGTGCTTTTTAAGATCACGTTAAAAATATGCATATATTGTTCAGCATGAAAACATTTACAAAAAAGTCCGTGAGAGCTTATTTGTAACTTCAATACTTCGCCCACTATAAGTGATTTTAGATTGGCCGGAAGGGGGATGCACCTCGCCATTCTTAAATTACGTCTGACAAGAATTAATTCCATGATAATACAATTAATAGTCAAGTCAGTGATTTTAACTCATCATGCCGAGACGTGAAACGGATATAGGTCGCAGTTCATCGACATCGAAAAAAAAACCGCTTATCGCGTAATGCATTCATGACTGTTCCCGGGCGAAGCCAGGGCATGTTGCTAGTAAGATATACAGTAAGTCCTCGCTGTTGCGCTCTCTTTAATGTTTTGGTGCTGAATTTCGATATATCAATTAAACTCAGTGCCATGTTATTAATTTAATGACGCAGTCTGTGCTGATGATGACATAGCAGCCACTATACGAGTATAAATCAGTGGAACAGAAAAGCTTATGTGTTTGTCTTCTTCACTAAAATAGTGTTCCACAAAATAGTATAGGCATATTAACCTCTTCAGACTCAACACAAAATTTGGAATTGAGTTTTTTTCGGCCTTTCTTATAAAATAATGGCATATATTATAAATACAGAGGTGTGTAAATTATTAGAATTTCTCAACATGTCATGTTTACTTTTCAGTACTTAGTGCAGTAAAAATATTTTTCAAGGCACTGAAATTATTTCAAATGTTTAATCAATGGTCTAAAGCTCTAAACTATATTTTCTTTTAATAAACTGACGGTAAAATGGTTTTTAGAATTTCCACTAAAAGTGGAGCCTTGCTTACGAAAAATGCCGCACGTTTTGTTTGGATTGCTATATTGTAGAATTTAGAAGAAAGGGATTCCAAGTCTTTTATTACTGGTGGTACGCTCTTGGACTACTCGAAGATTCGTGGATCATGGATGAAATCGCGTGATTTGGAGACTACATTCCAAAAGAGAAGATGATGACTATGATGATGATAATTGGTGTTTTAAGGGCCTAACATCTAGGTTATCGGCCCCTATAAAAGAGAAGACGGACCCAAATTAGGAATCCATCTGAATCTCCAATTCCGAAAATTTACAGATGCATTTCCTTATGGGAAAAGTTGTAAGTTAATAGGGGAGAAATCATTATTAAGTAGGGTGATAAAAGATGTCAGCAGTTGGTCAAGAAATTGATATTGAATACTAAATTATGACTTATTTAAATTGTTTATTTTATTCTATTCATTTGCACACCTCTGTATTTGAAGACAAAGGACACATTCTTAATGAAATATTAAAATTACAGGTCATAAGTACCGTATTTATAGCGGCAATCAAGTCGCAACTCTGCGGTCTGGGTTGACAAGTGTGTTTGAACTTCGCAGTCGGATGCCCTTCAAATGGATTTCTGTGCTTCATCATTTCAACTTCAAGAGAAACTGGAACGGTTACTAACAGGTCACGACCGCTTTCTTTCAGACTTTTCAGTCACTTTCATTCGTAATCATTCATTTCATTTGTAATTGGCAACTCTGATGAGCTAGACATCGGGAACGGCATGTAGCCGTAAAATTCATCAACCATGTAGAAAACGCATCTCACCTCAGCCCAAACCTTGTAGAAATGGGAATGTTTGGGAGTAGATTTGACGTATTAACAACTGTCGCTGAGAAAAATTTGAAACTGGAGGTCCACGTTTATGCACCCTGGGAGTAAAGAGTATAAATAAAGCCAATGTTAGTTTAAAACCGGTTCATCACCGTCTCAAATCAGGCTTGATTTGCAAGGCCAAGAGCTTCGGGCTTTTGCCCCGTCTCAGAGTGTTTATAGCTAGTGGCGAATGAATCCATCTTGGTTGACATGAATCCAAGTAATAATAAAACTGCTTAACTAAAATCAGTTTCTTAATAACCACTTTCATTCACCAGCCCCGACCCCCAGGGGCTCACAAATGTGGGACGTGGGTTAGCGACCACGGGACCCTAGCTGAGTCTGGCATTGCTTCCACTTACTTGTGCCAGGCTCCTCTCTGTTATATTACCTCTCGACCTCCCTTGGTCATCTCTTGTTCTTTTCCGACCCCGATGGTATTAGGTTATCCGAAGCCTAGGGAGTCTTTCACTTTCCCGCCTTCATTGGCCCTTGTATCATCTTTCCTGATCCCTCATTCTTCGAGGGGTCAGACCTCTTGTTTTCTTTTCATTGTATCTCCTGCCTTCTGCACAAGGCTCTCAAGGAGGCAGGGTGTGTGTAGCCCCACCACTGCTGGTGCACCCTGGATAGTACTACACCCTCAAGGGCTCACAGCTGGTGAGTTCGGGAGTTGGCAACCCCGAAGGCTTCCTGAGCTGGGTCCGGTTTTTCTCCTTCTTCCATTGCCTTTGGGGCGATCCCTCTCCTCTTCCCATTTCCTGGCTCTCCTTCCTTCCAAGTCCCTCAAGCCTCATTCTTCGAGGGTTGAGGTTGAGGGCATTTCTTTTCTTGCTGACCTTTATTTGCCTTATCCATTATTCGTTTACCATTTCTTCTTCTAGTATGTAAGTCTGTAGTTAGTATTAGTTATAGTTTTCATTCTCATCTCATCTTTCACTATCACCCAAACAATTAGGGGCCGATAACCTAGATGTTAGGCCCCTTAAAACAACAATTATTATCAGCATTATCATTCACCAGGGGAAGCACTTCGCACACACATCAACGTCCAATATTGAGAGCACATAAAACATGTCCGTGACAATGTATATTTTGCTCTGTATTGAATTATTGAAGTAAGTTTCCAATAACTTTTCAATGAGATATCTGCTCACATTTCATTGCCGTTATGGTAATGTGCTGAAGATTTAAACGATCCCAGTCGTTGCCTATTGATTTCATCGAGTGTCTGAGCTTCAGGAGACCACTTGTAGGCCTATGCACTTTGTAAGCTTAAACAATATCGTTAACCAGGAGCGATTTGAAAACAGGTTTTTTTACTCTTTATCTTAACATCATATTTATTAACTGCATGCTCCATTACAATTGAAATAATATTACATGCATTGGTAATCTTATATGTAATTATGATATAACTTTTCTTTACATTATGTAACCTATATCTACATGGTTGATTTTAGTGTGTCTAGCCTTGATATAATATATTTCAGTTTTCTTTCTTGACATAATTATGTCCTACATCAGGTTATCAAAATTGATAGGTTAAAGAATTTGACATATTTATCTACAAGTTCATTCATCCTTGCAGACCAGTCATCATTTGTCTTCATATTTTCCCTTTCGTGATTTAGTAATCCACACTCATATAGGATGTGGCCCACACTTTGCGATTCTTCGCCACACCGGCACGTCATATGCTCTTGTATTTTAAACCTATACAGATAGGTCCCTATTTTTCAATCTCCTGTCGTCATAACCGTCATATGTTTGAGGCAAGTCTCGCTTGAACACATGGAAAGTATATTTTTATCTTGGAACCATTGGAAGTTTCTCTCCACTCTTCTTCCCGCAATTGTAAACATTTCTCACGCAATACCCTTTTCACTACACTATCAGGAATGTTATCGAAAGTCACTTCTAGGTCTGTCCTGAACACAGGGGCGAGGAGTTTCAGCTTTGGGATTGTATTGCCATGTACATGTGGTTCTAAATAAGAGAGAATAATATGAATGTATAAAACATGTTAATATGTTAATTTCCGGTCTACTGTGACCACGCTGAAGCTAATCAGGACGTCCTGCAGCAGATGATAATGTTGTGCCAAACGAACCGCGCATTAGAAACACCGGACAGCCTAACCGAGTTACTCACAGACTCGGGCGTCTTGTGTGAGAAGACCGCCTCCATAATGAACAGGCTCCCGGCCTCTGTGGAGGGGTTGCTTTTAAAACAGAACGTTTAGAGGTTATTCAATATCCTTGTAAATATACTACATTTTTTAACTCGTCGTTGACGAGTTTGTGCTGTCGGTGCAACAACAACAAAATGTACTTACTGACCTCAACGCTCGTAGGACTGGTGACAGCACTCCGCACCCTGTATGTCCATTTCCGGGTTCTCATTAAGACGAGGGGTGGAAGTGATGAATGACAATACGCATTAATAAACATTCTAAGAGGTTATGGTGAATCAGGCAAAAATATTAACCGTATTGGAAAATGCGTTGATTCTACGTATTAACTTAGATTACTAATTAAATTAGCTTTGAACACCAGTTATTATTAGACTATTATTGTTATTATTATTATTATTATTTTATTATTTTATTAGTATTACTTGATACAGCCACCTATGTACTACAAATACACAACAACCGTTCAGGTTTTCTTCTTTAAGGTGCTTCTCCCTTGTCGTTTAGCTTCCTGCCAAAGATCGTTCAGCCTCTGACTCATTCTCAATCCATATAACATAAACAAATATCCAGATAACAAAATACTTTGTACCAATCAACTGTAGAAAAGTTTCTTAGTTTTGTTTAAAATATTTCTGCTCCATAAATCGGAATATAATGCTCCAATGTTCTCCTAGCCTCACTAACTGTTTTCTTAATTTCAGATGAACTTGTTTCCCCAGCTTCTATTATTGAACCCATATTTAAATTTAATAACTGTTCGAATTTCTGTATTCCCGATCTGTAGTTTCACTTTCATTAAAACAATTGAATTTTCACATTCATCATTCATCACTGTATAGCTCATAGATTACCATGAAGGGAGTGTTTTATCGCTCTGATGGGAAGTCCTGAATACTGTTGCAATTTATGGGTATTTCAGAGAATACTAGCTGAAATACGGAATGAACCTTTACATTTTTCGGTTCCCACCTCAGCCGTCCTGGAAGTAGTGTTCCGTGGTTTCCCCACTTCTACTCCAGGCAAATGCTGGGATTGTTCCTAACTTAAAGTAACGACAGCCTCCTTCCGAATCTTATCCCACATTGGCAAATCCACACATTATAGTCTTTCCGTTTGGCCACTCACTCACCCCCCGGACCCGCTCGCCTGACCGGCGAACAATGACTCACCTACTGGTGCTGTCCCACAGGAGTAGAACTGTTTATATTTCAAGTTTAAATTTACAATTTTCAAGTTTTTTGAATTCTACATAAAATTTTGAAAGAAAATGAGACCAAACGCGACTGAATTGCTTCTTATCCACGGTCTGATATTCGGTCAAAACTTATGACGTATTTCGTGCCGTAATTGTTTGTAGTAAATGAGTCACAGTTATCTGTTGCAATGCAATCATAAATTACATTTATGTTCGACCCTGGCGAAATGTAAATATTATATATCAGAAAACTGTACTATAATGAGGCTCATTATAGTGCATGGTTTCATTATGATACAGTTTCTCCCACCAATCAGAGCTCAAGAAACAGTTGTCTGACCAATTAGGTGATGATAGTATCGCACCTGCGCTCACTTCCATGGCCCCCATTTTGGTGAGTTGTTGGCCATACTCCAGGAAAATTTGTAGGCATAGTAGATCCCCCTGCGTCCCATGTGCTCTGTTCAGTGCATAAAACTGGTTAAATCTCGACAGATATTTATGAATATTTATGTTCGAACATAAAATAGTTATAATTATCGTCAAACATAAACAGTCGTATGCAACTCGCCTATAATGGTAATTAAGAGACTCGTATGGAAATAATAAAACTCGCTACGCTCGTTTTATAAACATACTCGTGTCTTAATTATGAGTTTCCGCCAGCAGAAAGTTCCTCATTTCTCTATTAGAAAGCGCTATAGTGTTCATGGAGCTTAGATATCTAACCTCCTTGACTTTCATAGTGCTTCAAGGAACACCGAAATTAGACATGCTAGCTACCCTTCGGGTGTCAAATAACAAAGCTTGCACGCGGCACCGAGGCCATACGATATTATTATTATGTCTTAATTATTGCCATTAATGTACTAGTAATAAACGACAGTTTAAGAAGTAAGAAGTCCGAGTTTGGACTCATTTTCTTTATATTAGAAATGTATGTAGAATTCAAAACACTTGAAAATTGTAAATTTAAACTTGAAATAAGAAAAGTTTTTGTATTGTGGGACAGCTCCAGTCATTGCTCGCCACCGGCCGGTCCGGCGAGCGGGTCGGGACGGTGAGTGACGTCAGTTGAGTTCCAAGAAGTCCCTTAGTCCTCTGGGTATCATGCCCAAACCGAAATACTATAGTACACCTATCTCAATAAAACAGGTACCGACAAAGGTGGCTACGCTCGCTAATGCGCATGGGCCAAGGTCTCTGAATACTCGATAGGAGCGTGGGTTTGAAATGGTTGAAATGGTTTTCCCATTTTTAACACCAGGAAAATGCTGGGACGGTAAATTCTGACAGGCCACGGCTGCTTGCTTCCACATCCATGCCCAGTTTCATTCACCTTCATCCAGTCCATCTCTCATCCCGACACGCAGGTCACCCACGGGCGTCGACTAGAAAAACCTGGACTCAGCCTCTCAAGAGGCCACAAGACCAAAAAATATAGCACAGGTTATCACACAAATACCCCCAGTTAGTTAGTTAGTTAGTTATTTTTTGTTTTAAGGGGCGGAACTACGAGGTCATCTGCCTCTACAAATACCCCCACTCACACACACAAAATAGACAGTGATATAACACCACGAAGTCGTAGTCCCCAAAATAAAGCAGCAAGAACAACAACAACAACAACAACAACAAACTATTCAGTCAGTGGCGAAAGAGTTATCATCTTCTAATCCACGAATTTAAGTATACGTACACGCGAGTACGCAGCAGTGATGCTCGGAGTACGATTGGAGAGGGACTGGGTGGGTGTGATAGCCAATTCGTCACTGAGCGAAGGTCATAGTACAAGTCCATGGGCTTCCTGCCAGTCTTGATGTATCCACCGCGCAGTGACGGCAGCCCCCCACAGCAGAGCTGTATTGCATGTTGCAGGTTTACTCACGAAAGGCGGCGGGTACTCTGCTCCACACTGGTGAGCAGATAGGTCGGAACAGCCTGTTCTAATCCATAAGAGAACTACTGGCCCTTGCCCCATCGCGTCGTCCGATGTTTCTATTGGCCCTCAAGTAATGAAACGTTGAACCATTGTGAGTGTACTCTAAAGCTTGGCCGCTTTGAACGCCACTGTTTTGGCAATGCCTGGAATTTGTCATTCTGTAACTTAGTATTTGCTTCAAATCGTTTTAGACACAAGTGTAGTTACTTGAAGTTATTTGGAGGAGTTGCGAGAAGATGTTCAAGTTGAGTCCAGTTGAGAAACAGAATATTGTTGAGTGCGCTAATGTTTGCAGGTGGAAATGTGGCAACAGCGTCACTATTCTCCCCAAATAAATTAACTACACAAATGCTACATACATCATATAGCGCGCCCAGATGTAATTTGTGAGCACTCGCTTGCATGAAACTGTTGTTTGCCAGAGCAGAAACTCGGCAATTAAGACGCGAATTGAGACTACAAATTTGTACGGAGTGCTCTTAATCATAGAGCATAAGGTTAAAACATGAGATATAAATAGTAGTTGTAGAAGACGATATTTCCTGCTGTCACCACATTGTTGGTTGGGACAAAGAGGTTAGAATCTTTCATTAGTTCCCTCTGTGTTCATTAAGAAGTTGGGGGAGAGAAATTGAAAACCCCCTCTTAAGCCGGGATTTTGTTTTCCACCGCCATATATCATGCCTTAATGGAGCCGCAGAGTGGTATAATGGGCCAAGGAAGAGACCCACCTTGGTGCGAGATAAAGACGGTCGCTCGCAACTTCAAATGACGCTCATTTAAAGGCCATGCAGGTATTTTACGACAAACAATTGATATTGTCATGGATTCGTACAGGGTGCGTGGGCTATAACCAGACAGACACAAATCTCCAGGTCAAGAAGAGCCGCGCAGTATAAGGTCCGTGGGTTAGGGAGAATGGAACTTTTGCATTGAAAAGTACGTTGCCTAGGAGACAGCCTAAAGCAGAGTTTCTAATAATAAAAACAAGTAGTTCCGTGAAGAACTATACAGCCCATTTTCATATATCCTACTCATGTTAATTACCACTATCAACATACAAAATGTCAGTTTGATTGCTGTAATAGATTCGTAGATATTAAGAACCGACTAAATATTTCGGATGGTCGCCATGTTGGATTTTATATATGTAGGTCCTAGAGTTATGTACAGTTACATGAAGATTATTGTGTACGTGTAGCATTCAAACTTCAATCGCATGATTAGGACACAAGAAGTAACAAAGAGATTTTAAAATTTCGCACAAGTGTCATCTTGTGGTTATGGAAAAAATTGAAATAAATTAGATGCCAGTGGATTAACATTCTTATAAGTATGTACTGTACCAAGTTTCACTGCACTCGGATGGTTAAATTGCGAGAAACGTCCATGTGAATATTTATACTTCGCGTCGCCGCCATGTTGGATTTGTGATCACCAGGTTATTTAGAGTCCTATAGGTGAACTTACGTTCTTAGCCCATATGAACATAAAAAACAGTTTGATTGCTATAATAGATTCGTAGATATTCATAGCCGTCTAAATATTTCGGATGGTCGCCATGTTGGATTGCTAATCTATAGGCCATAGAGTCATGTACCATTAAAGGAAAATTATTGCGTAGGTTCATTATTCAAACTTTCACTTCGATCGCATGATTACGACACAAGAAATAAAAACTTAATTTTAAAATTCGCACAGCCGCCATCATGAGGTAATGTAAACCATTGAACTAAATTAGATACCAGTGCATTACAATGTGTATAAACATTTCTTGTACCAGATTTCATTGCGTTTGGAACATTAAATCGCGAGAAAGGTCTATTTAGAATTTTCAAATTCGCTTGGCCGCCATGTTCGTTTTGTAGTTAACCGGTTTTTGAAAGTCTTATAGATGAACTTCCAGTAGTGCCATGTATCTCCGTTCAAAATTTCAGGATGATACCGCTAATAGTTTCAGAGATATAGAATGCCGGTGAAATATTTCGCACATCCGCCATCTTGTGGTTATGTAAACAATTGAACGAAGTTAGATGTCGGTGCATTACAATGTGTATAAACATATACTGTATCAAGTTTTATTGCGTTTGGTTGGTTAAATCGCGAGAAACGTCTATTTAAAAGTCGCAAATTCGCGTGGCCGCCATGTTGGTTTTGTAGTTACCAGTTTGTCAGAAGTCACATAGATGAACTTCTAGTAATTCCCTTTATCACCGTAATAAATTCCAGGGTGATATCAGGAATAGTTTCGGAGATATTGAATGCTGGTAAAATATTTCTCACAGCCGCCATGTTGGATTGGTGAGACGTAACAAAAATTGAAGGGCACGGTCGGGGTCGTCTGGAATAGTGCTGTGAACTTACCGAGTGTCATTGAAATCTCTCCAGCCGTTTATAATGTATTAGGGACACACACACACACACACACACACACACACACACACGCACACACACACGGACAAAAGGTGATCTCATAAGCCTTTTTTTTTTTTTTTCAAAATTGAAAATAGGCTAATAAAACTCACAGTTGTAGCCCTTCAGGCAACTCAATTTTGAAAAAAAAAGCACATTAATGTCATAGACCATACCTTTCATGAACACTATTCTTTTAAGGGATATGGACTTGGGAATTTACGTACATTGTACCTTTAGGAGATGTGCACTTGAGTTACGTTAACGAATACATTAACCATTTGGACTGTTAGTTCCACAGTGCAAACCAACAAATAGGAGTTCTTTGTATTATTCGAAGCTAGTTGATTTTTACCATTTATAGAAAATCTGTACAGTGTTCAACCATCTGGAAACAATAAATTAAAAACGACAAATACTGTAGGATTCAACAGTATTCTCTCCAAGGTTAGATGACTTCAACTTCTTAAAATATTGTATGCGCTGTTCCATATCATTATACCAGGCTGCAAGCTCTCAGCGGCGACGCCCGATAGACAGTCAATTAAGGTAGACTAGCGTTACCCGTCGCGGCTTCGCCCGCGAATATTCTAGTTGTAAAGAATACACTTAACAAAATCTCAATCACGAATGCTATGACTGATTTATCCTTGGTATGAATAATCGGACTTTATCAATTCAGCTACTGGTGCAGTGGTTAGGGGTTTGTCATTCCTTCATAGGTATATCAGAGCGAAGATAGTTTTCTGGGAATATCACTAGCACTGTTAATTTAAGGGCCTTTAAATGTTGTTTTCCGAGACCCTTTATAGTCGGGTGAAAAGGACCTTTGGTACCATACTCACACGTCATAATTGCGTGAAAAAATCTAGAGTGCCTCTTAAGCGCATTATACTGTATGTATTGATGAAATTTACAGCTTAATTTGGTTCAGTGATAACCTTATAACAGTCTGGAAACTTTCACAGTAATGTAATAATTGGAATTGCATTGCGTCTTACAGAAATAGATGGACCTGTGACATTCTGTTACCATGGTTACCGTGTTGCATTCTTTCATTATTTCATTGTAAATATACATGTTTTAAGGTATTTATTTAATTGTGAGGCATTTAAAGTGTAAGTGAGTGGGTTTCGCTTACGCATTGGGTTATGCTGAACCTGTAGGAACCCCATATGTGTAGGTTGGTGTTAATGGGACCTTATTTTCGGTACAAAACTGGAATGGGACCTTAGCAGAATAATATAGGGAGGGATTTATATTAACTTTTAATCTTGTTCTTTTATGTATTTTCTAAAAAAATGATTTGTGAACTTTAATTCATTTAAATTCTAATGCTGTTGCAAGGATATCCATTTTCTCTTTGTTATTTGTTAACATAGTTTTTAAGATTCTTTTTTTAATATTTAATCTACGCTGACGAAGGTAGCGAAATATGTGCGTTTGAATTTAATTGTTAAACAGTTTGACAAGGCGGATTTTATAATTGGAGATTGATAAAGACTTGGTAATATTTATCTTGTTGATTCTTGGGAGTTTCCTCTTCGTTCGTGACTCTATCTTTTCGCTGCCTGTCACTACTATATTTTCATTTGATTGCTGACTCGAACCCGGTTCATCACTGATTCTTATTTTTGGTTCATTTGTAATTTTTTTTTTTTCAAACGAAAAGGACACACTAAACGTTTCTTACGAGGTGCCGGCATGATGGCACGCGATAGACTGATGATTATCCCTCTTTTGAATAGTTTGCGTATTAAGCAAACGCCTCTTACGTGTTGGGAGCTTGGTGACACACACTAAACTAACAAGTCATGGAATATGAAAAATGATAGAGGTTATTACCCAACACGCATTTTGACGCTTCTCCGGGTCTTGTAACTTTTCAACGTTTGGCACAATTATCAGAATAGCTTAACTTCACGGTGGCATTTAAAAAGTTTCCAACATTGAGACAAACCGTCATTTAGATTGAGCAGGGAATCGAATTGTTACAAATAAATCTAATTGGGAAAAACAGATAATAGACACAAGGTCCTAAGTTACGATACACTGGCAAGGTAGTGGTTAGTTTGTTGTTATTTTTAAGGGGCGATACAACAATGGCATCTGCCCCTCAAGGCAGGGGCGTATATACAATTTCTTTTTTGGCGGTGGGGGTTGACTTTCCTGCAAAATTGTGAGTATTCTCAGGGGATTGTCACCACAAAATACCCAAAATATCAACCAATATCTTAGAGCATATAACTTTGTGTAATTATTTTAGATAAGAGTTAATTGTAAAATTCTATGTTCTAGCCTACAATTACTGGCAATACAAAAAAGTTGTAAAATACAACACAACTTTCATTAATTGGGGTCGCCGGAGCCAACCAGGCTCATTTTGGTTTTGGCCGGGGATTTAAGGCCGGATGCCCTTCCTGACGCCACG
The DNA here is from genome assembly GCA_946902985.2 of Meconema thalassinum. NCBI lineage: Eukaryota > Metazoa > Arthropoda > Insecta > Orthoptera > Tettigoniidae > Meconema > Meconema thalassinum. Next base: position 297,977,032 of record OX336396.1, on the reverse strand, counting down.
TGAATTTTCAGGTGAAAATTCCACCCCGCTGTCACCGGGATTCGAACCCAGGCCGTCCGGGTGAATGACGAGCAGCTAAACCACGGCGCCATCACGCTCCCCTTGTAAAATACAACACAACATAAAATAAAATGTTATACTTGGTGAATTATCTATTATTGCCTGTGGAGTAACTTATGAGTGGCAAATATCCAAATATTTGTCTATTTACTAAGCAGAAAGGTGAACTTTTTTTTTGTTATTTTTGTTTTTCTACGAATTGATAATTTGTTTCTCAAAAGCACCGTACTGTGGAATTCTCAGTTTTTCCTCACAAGGCTGAGTGGGCCCCTTTCCAGCCCTCAGACCAGAATTAAAATTTCTTGCCAGAGCCGGGAATTGAATTCGGACCTCCGGGACGGCAGCCAAGAATGCTAGCCAGTACACCACGAGGTAGCCTAATTTCCATCTTATTATTGTTTATAACTTAGCCAATAAGTTAAGATTAGGGTACAACTAAATTTACAATTATTTTTTCTTTTTAACAAAACAACACTTTCTTAATATTTATTATTTTTTCTAGGGGGGAGGGGGGGCTCGAGCCCCCACAGCTCCCCCTTATATACGCCCCTGCCTAAAGGTAGTGGCCAACGAACTAGAAAAAATGCCCAAGAAATATAAAATAAGGATATGGTAGATAGACAGGTCATTGAGAAAGTATTACACATACATAAGGAATATTAAATCAAAACTGCACAGATGCACTCTGGTCACATTGAAGCATCTTGTGACTTAGTGAAGACGAAGCAAACCCCTCAACAACAAAATGAATGAATGAATCACGTGGGTTGAATCATGAAACGAAAGTAGGAGTGCACGAAAAGGCACATCAAGGTAAAAGCAATGTTACTGGTACCTTACATCCTTCTGTCCTCCCAAATCATCACAAGTTGCACCGAAGCAATGGCCGTTTTCTACAGTAAAGGCAGTCACAGTCTCAGCACAGGAATCACTAGATATTACACACCAGAATATTAACTTATATGAAGAATTGTCTGTCATCCACACTAGCTTGATTCATTCACTTCAATAAACTGCACCGCCGACTCATTCCTACTAATAATGTCCCATTTCTCTCGCCGTATGTAGACGACAGCTGAATAATTCAACCATTGGGAGATCACTCAAGTCTAATATGTTTTAAGTACAGACACTAAACTTTGGCATCGAAGAATTGGCGTACAGTGAGTAATTCAAAGTTGTGACATATCAAACAATGGGTGCTTGGCGACTAGCTGCACTGCGGACGGGACTCACGACAGCCTAGCGGAGGTTATTGGAATCGTTCTAGCTTTCTGCAACATATTTACAGAACATTACTGCTCGGAGCTGAAGAAAATCGACACGGTAATTTTGAGATTTAGTGGCGCAAAAGGATGCTTTGCATTCCTCTCACAGCTGTATTTTGAGGAAGCTGCACATCAAGACTAAGGGTGTCAACAATATATACGCAAATTATTATACAGTTAAAACTCAGTAATTTTTCTAGGTTTGTGCCGTGTCTTGTGTGGGGTTTCGCCTAACACACCAAGCTGGCTCATCAGCGGGCTCTTGGTGTCCCCACCTGGACCCCCACAGGAGTAGCGAACTGCGCGCTACCTACCTTATTATGAAGCGCATCTGCGCCTCTTTACTGCGAGAACTAATAGCTCAGGCAGCCATAACCTCCATACGAAGGCTTCCAAAAGATGGTATATTGACTTTCACGGCCAGTGAATTAAAACTCAGCAATTGTTGTTCTTGGTTAAAATCAGTGATACTACGGCGTGGTTGGAAATAACAACATTTTTTTTTTTGTAAAATAATAAGATCCAGTCAGTCTGAGAGACGAGACTTTATATAATTTCAAATGACGCATGCTACATATGCTACACATGTTACAAATGCTACACATGTTAGAAAGGCTCAGGAGGGCTTTCAACAGACTCCATTACCCATTAACTTAGGCTTCCCGCTCGGGGAACGGAGAGCGGGAGGTGCACTCTGCTGCATGACGTCACGCACTCCCCGTCTCCGTATCGCATAATGCCAGACCCCAGGAGTAAACTCAGACTCAACAAACTCCATTACCCTTTAACTTAGGCTTCCCGCGCGGGAGCTGCATGACGTCACGCACTCACCGTCTCCGTATAGCAAAACGCCAGATCCCAGGATAAACTTAGACTCGGTGCATATGCACTGAACAACATGATGACGTCATACACGCCGTAACCGTAACGCATAACGGTAGACCAAAAATAACGATGAAGTCGACAAGATCATTTGAAGTGATAAAACGGCGCTGATATATCGACCCTTGGCATATCGACCCTTGGCATTTTTAGCAGTTTCTCCCTTGGCCTATATATCTGGCCTTGGCACTATGGAACTAAGGGTTAAATTACAGATTTCTTGTTAAATTTCTCAGAGCAGTAGACAGAGTGTGTCACTGTGATTATCAACACTTGATTTAACGCTTCTACATTTGATATTCCACCACACTGAAAGAGTTTCCCCTTGTTACAGGATAGACGCCATCATGTGGACTCTGGAAGCTGTTCTGTGTGTCTCCCTCATGCTGACTGTTGCTCGCGCAAAAATAGGTGAGTACAGCTCAAATACTGCAATGTTGATGAGGCGATCTATCTCCTGCAATATTACATTCTTCATTCGTGTAATTGAGTTTACTGAGAGACATATGTTAATATTGTAATGTAACATGTTTTCGACCAGCTATTGGGGTCTCCATCAGCAGTGCTAAACATACGAAGTCTGCTTCTTTTCAAGTTCCGATGGACTGTATAAAAATAACTTATTGACATACCGAACTGATCTTACTACTAAATGTTTGCTAGTTTTATTCGTATATCTCAACATAATCGCCGAAACGATTGAGGAGTTTCCATCTGTTTTTTCGCCGTTGCCTGTATGACGTCAGGTATCGTTCAGATACACTTCCCTTGGACATCCTCATTCTTCGAGGAGTCTATATTTTCACCCCGTCCCCTTTACCTTCTCCTTACTTAGTACTCTGTCCGCCGTTCTACCATGGTCCATACAGTAATTTCTGGCAGCTGCTCTCTGGTGACGAACCGAAGAATTTATGTATATTTTTTTGTAATTTTTGTAATCTCATTGATATACATTCTTTGGCCACATTGTTTGATTTCCATTGAAAAAGGAGGCAAGGTTTCTCCGAAACGTATGGTTCTAATCTAACTGCACACGGCATTAGCCCAAAAAACATGAATTATTTAAACAATATAGTAAATAGAACTTAACTCCAAGAATAACATTTAGAATATACGAGACTTCAAAAAATGACGGAATAGATATCATATGGTAAAAGATGAGTCTAAATGATCCAATGACTTTGAAAGCTGTCAAATCACAATCCTTAAAAGCCACCCTAGATGTTTCGAAACACACAAATTCAAGCGGCTTCGGTGGCGTAGTTGGTATCATGCTGAGCTTCTATGCCTAAGGTAGCGGGTTCAAACCTGGCCAAAGTCATCGGATTTTTTAAGAGCGTTAAAATCCCTCTGTATGCCATCCTTCGGAGTGGAAGTAAAGCCGGCGGTGCCACGTCATATATATTTATGGCATGTAAAAGAACTTTCCACTAATTACACTTGCGTGAAGCTAAATTTTAGGTTAGATTTGACTAACGATCTCAGGTTCCAACGTTCGTCGCCAGGAGTCGACTGCGGTGACATCTAGTAACCAAGTTCAGAACTAGTTGTCGTTGACGGTGGCATTTTGTAGCAAAAGTAGGAACTACTTGAAAATTGAATGTCTGCAGTCCTTACTTGAATTAAGAAAACAGATAACACACACTAATACAGCCATCACAATTAACACCGGTTATCAGACGGATTCTACACACACCCAAAGTACCAGGGGCTACATAACCGCGTTGTCGCAGCACCTAAACTGAGAACAAACCAACCAACTAACCAGCACACAAGTCGTGGCTTACGAGCTCGCCAGAGAACCCTTCTTTATAGAAGACCTACGTATGGGGCTCCCATTCACCGTCAGCTCGAAAAAGCTGCTCCTTGAAAGAGAAAAGAAGAGAAGGGAGATTTGATTGGACTTTTATACAACATAAGCCATGATAAATAGATCCTGAGCCAACACAAATCAAGAACTCCGACACCTGGTGACCTCAATAGCTGTGCATGGATACCACCACAAAGTATGCAAGACCAAGTGTTACCACGACCCCGAGTATAACTGTGTTTGTGAATTGTGCGATCAACCCTGTGACCATACCACGTGACCGCGTGTAAGGAACGAGTGAAATCCTTGGTAGACTTTAGTGCATAATGTGTGGGCACGAAGATACCAACAAAACGTATGTAACATATAACTTAACACAACTTGTATGCACTTCATTCTAATAAAAACTAAAATACCGGATTCCATTGATAATAAAACCAAGACAATTCTCGACCTGTCGCCTCCGTTGCGTAGAGGTTAGCGTGATTAGCTACCACCTCGAAGGTCCGCGGTTCGATTCCCGGCTCTACCACGAAATTTGTAAAGTGGTATGAGGACTGGTAGGGGGTCTACTCAGCCTTGGGTGATCCAAATGATTAGAGGGGGTTCGATTCCACCTTAGCCATCCTTGAAGAGGTTTTCTGTGGTTTCCCACTTCGTCTTCGGGCAAATGCCGGGCTGGTACCTACCGTAAGGCCACGGCTGCCTCCTTCCTACTTCCTTGCTTAAGCCTCCCACTCTTCCCATCACTTCATCAGGGCCCTGTTCGCTTTGCAGGTCAGGCCACCTGGACGTAGTGCTGGTCACACTCTCCAGATGTATCCTCGACTCAGAGTCTCAAGCTCCAGGACACTTCCCTCAGTGGCGGTAGAGGTGAGATCCCTCGCTTAGTCCGTGGGAAAAAGCCAACCCTGGAGGGTAAACGATAACGGGAAAGAAACTGTAATTCCCGACCTAAAATACTAGTTGGCTCTACATGGAAATGTCAAGATAGCCTCCTCTTCATTCCGAAGACACACATGTGTGTACCTTATCTCTTTCCAATACTATTTTCAACAGTTGGTATTATTCAAATTCTGACCCGCATTTCTTCCCCCTTATCTATATGGCGGATGGTTTTTACGACCGGCTAACCTTTTAATAGAATTAGAAAATATATCAGTGTTTCGTACGGCTCTGTGATCAGGACTTGCATTCGAGTTGAAAATCTGTAGCTATAGCGCAAGAAGAATCTGATGAAGAAGTGGGAGCAGACGCACGTACTTCCGAGGAAGAATTTATAGAGGAAAATCATCACGATAAAGTATAGTTAACCTCAACTATATTGCTTGCAAAACAGTAGATTTGGTGTACAATATTCACTACGCGTGTATTTACATATTAATAGGTGCATGTAGTCAAAGGCTAACAGCCTTTATTCGAGCCAAAATACATGTTTAACTACTTTCATAAATACTGTAGTAAAGGCGTCCATTTCTATTAGAGTTGTATATTAAAAAGTGTATTCTCAGAGTTCAGTTTTATTTATTATACCTATATTTATTTTCGCCTAAGTGGCCTATTTAGTGTACAGTAGCAATGCTGATGAAGGCACCAATGAAGGGTTGAAAACACGTGGCAATAGGCATTATAGTATTAACAGGTGTCTCTCATTAAAATCAATTAATACCAAAGTTAATACTGCACGTCTATTAAACATGTCATCCATCTTGGTGAATGTTTTTGCTTCATTAATTTCATCTCCCGTCAACTTCACTGATAACTGTCATGAAAAATGTTGCCTTAACAGACAATATTCTCAATATTACTCAACACTCGTACGATTTATCCAATCAGGGACATGAAATCATTTTTGCTTGGATCCCAGGATATTATAATATTTCCGGCATTGATCGAGTTGATAGCTAAAGCAGCTGCACACGGTGTGGGCCAATTATATGATATAGCCATTCCATCTTTTGAAATTTTACCAACCATTAAAATCCAATTAAGACAAGAATGGACCAGACGATGAACTGCGTACGCACGTACGAAAGCTTAATGCTATCATCGTTTACAATCAACAATCCCCCTTCAACCATGGTTTCTTACCGGGAAGTAAACACGCCGTCATATTAGTAACTTACTCCGATTAGCTTACGTTTCAACCATGCCTTACTCCCAGCATATATGGCACGTATTGGAATACGAGCATCTTCTATTTGTGATTGCGGTCAGGCAAAAGATACCATTAATCATTTGCTCTTTCAATGTAACTTATATGACGAACAACGTTGTCAATTTTTGAAAAATTTAAGGGCACAAGTTGTCCACTTACCGTTAACGATAGAAAGTTTAATCTCTGTTCCAACTATTCTATTGACAACCCCTCTTTTATTTTTTCTTGATGCTTGTAAAACTCAATAGTGATGTACACTCTCACCCTGTATGTGACCCGCTTTTGTTTGTGTTCGTAATAAGTCGCCAATGATGGCCAATTCTGCGTGAAGCATTGTACAACAGTGGCTCTGTTAATTCTTCTCCTTAATTGGGATCGATAGAATCACAAATCTTGAGATATTGCGTAGAATAGGTAAAGATGACCTGTGTCAAAATTAGCAAGTTAGAATACTTGGGCCATATAATGAGAGGAGACAGGTATCGTCTTCTACAAGAAATTCTTCAAAGAAAGGTTGAGGGCAGAAGGAGTCAAGGAAGAAGAAGGATCTCTTTGTTGGCCAATCTAAAAAAATGCTTCAAGTGTAGTTCCAGTGAACTTTTCAGTGCTACTAGATCCTAAAACCAGATTGCTGTGATGATCGCCAACCTTCTTAGAGGAGACGGCACATGAAGAAGAAGATATGTTATCACTCATGATCATCCAACACTTTCTTTGATCAGTATATGTCTAGGTGTATATACAGTGAGTCTCTCTCACAACTCGGCCGGCCAGCGCATTGAGCTTATCTGCCTCGCGTTGACTCATCACTTCCTGTTACATAGCACGCAATTCGCAGTTATGGCCCGTGCTTATAACGAGGATTAAGTTAGTGTTGATCTGTCGCTCCAACTGTTCTCGAGTTGTGATGTGTTACTTTGGGGTATAATTCTCATAATGCCTCCACGTGTGTACACGGTAGAGGAAAGGGTATTTATGAACGATAATTATGTGAAAACAGAGTTTTGGAGGGAAGTCGTTAGACGTTTCAAAACACATTTTCCAGATGTGCGCTCTCCACATACAGATACCGTGCGGAATCTCGTAAACATATTACTCGAAAAGAAGCGAAGTGTTAAAAACGTGTACTTAATGAGGAAAAAGTAAATGAAATCTCAGAAAGATTAGAACATACGCCTACAAAATCCCTAAGATGACTTGGACAAGAAGCCGGGGTTTCGAAGAGCTCAGCATGGCGGGCTACGAAAATGTTGAAACTGAAGCGATACAAGATTACTGTAGTACACGAACTGCATCCACGTGATCATGATAAGTGGGTACGATTTTGTAATTGGTTGTTACTGTGTTATTAGCACGGACGTATGGCCGTCACGGTCCCCAGATTTAACAGTTTCTGACTTTCACTTATGGGGGAACCTAAAGACTAAAGTGTATGCAAGAAAACCTCACACGTTGGACGAACTGAAAGAACATATCCGGAGAGAAATAGCCTCAATTACGGAAGACAAACTTATGCGTGTGAATCGGAGTATCCTAAGACGATGCCGGAAATGTGTGGATGTAGGAGGAGAACATTTCCAACATCTCGTGTCATAAGGTACGACCGTAGTTTATTAATCCTTCCTTTCTTCAATTTAATTGTTATCTCATGTCATGCACGGATAAAGTGAGCCAAGTGCTGTTCTGTTCTTATTGCTATGCTATGCCGAGCGGGAAGTGATGAGTCAACGGGAGACAGATAAGCTGGACGCGCCGGCCGGCCGGCCGAGTCGTGAGAGAGACTCACTGTAGTTTGTTTTAATCTTAGCCTCATAGTCTCCCAAACACACGGTTGCCGATTAATACAACGCGTTATTGTGTAAAGAGCACCCGCTGTGCCCAACAATTACCAACAAGAAGAAGAGAACTCCTCTGATGAGGTTGGTGTCTGAAAAGCCATCTGCCACAGAGGTAAGTCATCTCTCCTGATCCACAACACCGTAAACCATGAATAATAGTATTCTTTTGTAAACAGCATATCCAAACTCCTCTCCCAACTATATTTCATAAATGTGACGTTGTGAGTATTGATATGTGTATTCAAGTGTGTCACAATACCTGGCTAGGGATACCACCACAGAAAGCAAGGAATTCCAATTATACTTCGACAAAAGCCACTTGTGTACATATTCTCCGATTGTGAATAGAATAGACGCTTGAAAGAAGTTTATTTTCCCTTGGGAGTTGTCGTTGGGGATTTGTGATGGCGAACTCATTCAGTCCGATACGTTGGCTGCCATAATGATAGATATCGTGCACAATCAATAATATATGTTGTTATATCATTCAGTTCTCAACTTGGCGGCGACTCAGCGAAAATTGAGTTCATGAGGGATATGCTACTAACAATAGTATATTTTCACAATGTGACTTACGTAGCCTCCTGTATATGGCAGGTAATAATTTATATACAATGTGTACCACTAGATGATGTAGATGTGAAAGAACGGAACCTTCAACTTATTTAGATTCGTCGCTCAAGGAATGCCAGAATCATCAGAGAAATCGAAATTTCATTTTATGCATCGTAATAATCTGAGGACCATTCGCTTTGTAGCAGTATATATATATTCTTCAAAGCTTATTCCTGAGGCTAATTTCCTTATAATTTTCCACGCCGTACGTTCGATTAATAAACCAACTGATGCAGATTGTTTTATTTTCTGTCTATTATACATTAAAAAAAGTAAGAAAACAAACCTGGTGTTGAAGTGGAGTGTACCCCGCTCTAAAACGAAAGCTGTTGTCGCTTCTCCAGCTGGCGGAAAGAAAGTTGTCTCCAGTTTCTCGCTAAAATCTAATTATCTTATATATTAAAATAATTAGGTAGAAAATTTCACCTTTTACTAAAACTGAAGTATCTTGGGAAGAAATTGCGCTACGACGACGTTTGTTGTCTTAAAATGTAATGCACGTCACGCATTATCGATTGAATCCAACCTTACTTGATTATATCATCCGTGTATTAAAATAATTGAGAATATTCATTTCATCAAGGTCACATTTTACAAAGCCACACGAAAATAGAATCTAATAACTTGACGGATATATTTTCACTAGGCGACAATGACTTACTCTGCATCATGATAGTCCGGTAAACATTACTAAAGGACATCGCCCATATTAAAGATCGTTGACCTGGGCAACGCTGTGAATAGAAAGTAGGAGTGCACATCTTCATCGTGGTTTCCATGGAAGAAATGTGCATCCACGTAAATATATTCCGATTAACTGAGAGAAAATCTCCTTGGCGACATAGGCTAACATATCCAATTAAAAATCTTCTATGCGGTTTGAATCCCGCCAAAACAGAATATTTCTGCCTGTCATTTTATGGCCTACTTTTCACATTTTGCAAAAATGGGGGAAAAGTAGACTTATGAGATCGATCCGGGAAAATGTGAGTCTGTCTGTCCTTCTGTCTGTCTGTCAGTCTGTCAGTGTGTGTGTGTGTCCCTATCAACTCCTAAACGACTGCAGCAATCGAAACCAAATTAGGTAGTAGTAAAGGTCTATACCTGACTATGCCAAAGCCATATTTGAAAATGACGTCAGTGATATCAACTGCTGAAAAGCCGCAATTGAAATTTGAGTTCCAAGTTAGATATCTTGGAAGGTATGAATGGGAGCTATTCCAAAATTGGCGCACATATAGATAATAATATTTCTGTATAATTTCCAGGAGGCCATACATGACAGTGTTGCCAAAATAATTCTAAGCCTGCTGAAAAGTCCAATTTTTAAATGCATATAACTTCCACACTATCAATTGTATTTCAACCAAATTTCGTATGTACTATGTGTGCATAAACGGATATGACTGAGCGTATTGTTAAGAGCCACTAGGGCTGCCAACTGTTAATAAATGCTCTCTCTATTTTTTATCCAAATAGTAATATATCAGAAAGTTTTCAAGCCGACAGCTGTAAATTATGCACACGTATAGTACCTGACATTCTACATTAATTTGAAGTAACTAATATATGTCAGTGCTACCAAATTGATTCTAAGCCTCCTGATAGGTCCAATTTTAAAATACATGTAACTTCTATACTAACAAATGGATTTCATCCAAAATTGACACAACAATTGATCATAATATTTCAGATTATTTCTGACCAACACGTGCATGACATTGTTGCCAACATGATTTTACGCACGCTGATAGATCCAATGCCTAACTGCATGTGACGTCCATGATATCCATTGGTCTTCAACAAAAAAAAATATTCTGTACCTTAAGAGATGGAAGTAATATATATATTTAGTCACCAGGGCTGCCGACTATAGTGTCCTATTAGGCTACATTATGCCAGGTATATTTCGAACTAATTAGAAATTTCGATATTAATTTCGTCATTATTCTAGATAGGTCCATATAGATTATTCAGTGGCATGAATCTTAAATTTTAATAAAAGTAGGCTCTTTAGTTCACCACGGAACTTCTTGTTGTTTTATTTGGTGTTTCAATACATTTTCAGCCAATATCTTCCTTCGGTATCAATTCACAAATTGAAGATAACAATACAGCAAGGACTGAGATCGTCAAAGGGAAGCGTAGGTCTGATGACCCACTTGTTAGTATAAACATTGACTTTATTTCTCCACTTTTCAAGATATAAAGCTAATTCTTTTTGAAGTAATTTCCTCATGAAGTATAACATAAATTTCTCGCCAAATCAATACTTTTTACTTATATAAAAATTCTACAGGTACATGTTTCGAAAACACATAATGTTTCCTTCCTCAGCCCACTAATTGGTGCAAAACATCAAATTACATCGATAACCTCACTAAATAACAAAAACACAGTTCAAATTTATTCTCTTGTTCTTTCTTTGTTAGTCCTGTGTCATTCGACATTTTTAATGTCACTCACGGAATAAACACTTATTAATTAAAGTAACGAATATGGTACAAGGAACATTGACACAGTTACTCATTGCTAGTTTCAACGTGGGTTGCTGAAATGCACACAAGTGTCGTATAACCTTGCCAAAAGCGGAGAAAATACTAACTAGCAACCAGGAAGGTAATTGGGTCTGGCGTCATGAATATAATTCCTCTAATATGCGTTATATTTTAACACATCAGCTTTTCTAAATTTGCTTAACCATTTATAGTTTAGTGGTTTGTATATGTATCAACTCCTGTATGCATAAATTATAGGGCCTATTGGTATATTGGCTTTCACGTCCAGTGAATTAAAACTCAGGACATTTTCTAGGTTTGTGCCGTGTCTTGTGTGGGGTTTCGCCTGGGTTACCAAGCTAGCTCATCAGCGGGCTCTTGGTGTCTTCGTCCGGATCCCACACGATCAGCGAAATACTTGCTACCTCCATTGAATATTTTTGACTGCGATATTCTTGACCATTCCAAATTTTGTGATCGTGTTAACTCTTGGCCCCTCCACCCGACCACCCCTCACACAGCAGAGGAAGGACAAGTTATTGGCTGGACTGAGGAGATGATGGGGAACATTAGTCATAAGCGCTCCTTAGTGGGCTTTAATCACTAATAATATTTATTTATTTGTTCATTTATTATTTACTTCTTCTTTCTTCGTTTTTTCCACTTAGAGAGCGCGTTTGAACTTGTTGATTCGGGTTGATGGAGTTTTCCATTCCTTCTCCTCCCAAAATCTCCTCATGAACTCTCTATGCCCCTTCTTACGTTCCTCCGTCCATTTTTTCCAGTGGTCTTTTTAGCTTTTTCGGTGAATGAGTGATTAGTAACTAGAGTTCCAAAAGCCTTGCGATTTTAAGGTGATATCTTCCGTAATGTTTATTTCTTTTAAGTACTGTTTGATTTCTTCTAACCAACTGAGTTTTACCTTCTTTGAATTAATTATATCAAATAATTGTTTTGCATATCTGGTGTTGTCCATTCTGCAGATTATTATTTATTTATTTAATTCTTTATTATTTATTGATTCATTCATGTATTCATTTATTCATTCATTCATTCATTCATCATGACGAATAATGATCATACTCGTATGTGTGCATCTTCACAACGAGAAACACCTATACATTTGGCTGGACCACACACTCTTTAACAATGCTGGCAAGTCATGTTGCCCGTCAAATTCCAGATTTAATTTCCTGTCTCAGTGAAACGACATGGTAGACCAACATTCTATTTAAAGCACCACTTTATTTTCCCAGAAGTTGACGTCTATGTTTCACTTTATCAAATTGGATTTTAAAACATGTTTGAATCGTAGCCGTTAATATCCTGTGTTTTGGAAGTCGATAGTTTGGCAACCGAAGTAACTGTTTATATGATGTCCTTTTAGCAAATGTCTAAATAAATACACCAAGCAGTTTTATTTCACTGGCCGTGAAAGCCAATATACCATATTTTAGGAAGCAAAATAACCAGTGATGGACGAAGCAAAGAGGACATAAAATGTAGGTTGGCTCAGGCAAGGAAAGCATTTCTACAAAAAAGGAATCTGTTGACTTTGAATATAAATTTAGGTATTAAGAAGTCATTTTTGAAAGCCGTTGTCTGGAGCGTGGCGCTCTATGGAAGGGAAACTTGGATTATTGGTGCAGCAAAAAAGAGGAGAATTGAAGCGTTTGAAATGTGGTGTTACAGAAGAATGATGAAGATCAGAAGGGTAGATAGGGTTACAAACGAAGAGGTATTAAGACGAGTGGGAGAAGAGAGATGTTTCTGGCGACTGCTAATGAAGAGAAGAGATAGGTTGGTAGGACGCATACTAAGACACCCAGGAATAGCAAGCTTAGTTATGGAAAGAAGGGTCGAAGATAGGAACTGTAGTGGTAGACCAAGGTTAGAATATGTTAACAGATCGCCTCGGATGTAGAGTGTGGTAGCTATGTAGAGATGAAACGATTAGCTCAGGACAGGGAGGGATGGAATGCTGCATCAATCCAGTGAAAAGACTGAAGACTCAAACAACAACATAGGGAGGTGAGGGCTAGTTAGTTAGTTATTGTTGTTTTAAGGGGCGGAACTACGAGGTCATCTGCCCCTCGAGGTGAGGGCTGCTTGAGCTTTTAGCTCTCGCACTGAAGAGGCGCAGCTTCGCTTCAAAAAAAAAGAGAGCCCGCTGATGAGCCAGCTTGGTGTTCTAAGAGAAACCCCACATAAGACACGGCACAAACCTAGAAAAATTGCTGATTTTTAAATCAAGCAGTGCTTAATTTTGTAGTTACTCGCTAAAATGAACGTGCTTGGCTGGAAGTAGTTTCACCTGAGCAACAATGCTGCAGCATGACACGCCCTGGGCGACAATTGGGCTATTACTTTTTCCCGCTCATTTGAATAAACGAGTACAGATCCAAATGGGATTCATTGGGATAGCTATTAGCCACAGCAGTCTGAGGGAACGCATGCAAATATTTGTTCTGGGCGCACAATAAATGAGGAGTATGTTCAATTATTACAATTCCAGGCTTATTACCCTCTAGTTTTCATTACCATAACCATTGCAGGGGCTTCCGAAAATGAAATTCCCTGTTAATATCCACAAAGATCCTCGTTATTGACGTCTCTCGCCGCAGAATGAGTTGCGATAATAAAGTCCCATACAAACCGATCATTATCCCAATTTACAGTAGTTCATATTGGATTCAGAACGCGCTCTGCTTCAATAACGTGATAACACTCAGTGTGGTTGTTCGATTTACTACGCTACATCAACATGGGATATCGCTCATACGATATCAGTGTTTACAAGCATACAACACACTTCATTTTAAAATAATATTTGAAATGCTGAAAGTGTTTGTTTCGTTTTTGTAATCAAACATTCGAATTAAAAAGTAAATTAAGTCCGCCATTTGACAATGAAATAAAAACAATACATAGGGTTGCACTAATTATAGCTGAGAGGGAAGTAGTTATCGACTACAGTATTATACAACTGCTTAGAATAATCACCTCAATAACGATTCGTCGGGTTATCCTCTTTCAGTGTGTGTGTTTGACTCTTCAGTCTTTTGACTGGTTCAGTTAGTTATTGTTGCTTTAAGGGGTGGAACTACGAGATCATCTGCCCCTTTTAACACAAATTTAATGACAGTCATCCCTCGTTATACGCGTCCTCACTTTACGCGTTTTCGCTGTAAAGCAATTTTACAAAAAAAAAAAAAAAAGGACATATACAGTTTTTAAAGAAACTTTACGAGCCTTACAGTAGTTGCATATGATGTGTAACATCTGACATAGAAGAAACCTCACGTGTAATTGTTGATACACCGGTATTTTAAAATATTATTGGCACAAATATTAATCAATTGTAAAAGGGAGTGTTTAACAGATATTGTAGTTTATAATAAGGAACTCATTTTAATAGATGATTTTGAAGCTTCCACCAGCACTAGCATAAATAAAGAATACGATATGGATCAACTAGATTAATAGACGCGATACCGCTCATAACCTTAAATTCCTTATAAATAGGCCAACTTGCGAGTAAATGCAATGTGCACGGCAGTAGATCATGAAAGGCTTGCCCAGTTCCCGGACCCCTTCATCCACAGACCAACACGTAATTTCATATGGATTCTGTTAAAATGAGTCATATTGATATGATTAGCAGCAGGGTATCAAGAAGGCAGTGCGTGAGTAGAAATATCTATTAGGCAGTGAAGGAAAAAAAGAGAGTCTTGTATTTGTTATGTATTATTAGAAGGTAAATAAAACAGATTTTTGGTTGGTTGGTTCTTAAGTTTAGGGGCTGCGACAACGCGGTCATGTAGCCCCGTGTACTTTGGGTGTGTGTAGAATCTGTCAGATAACCGGTGTTAATTGTGATGACTGTGTTACTGTGTGTTATCTGTTTTTTTTAAATTTAAGTACTGCAACTTAGAATTTTTCAAATAGTTCCTCTTTTTGCCGCCAAGCGCCACCGTCAACGACTACTAGGCCAAATTCAGAACTTAGCTACTAGACGCCACCGCAGTCGGATCTTGGTAACAAACGTAGGAAACTAAGAGCGTTGTTTACATTCTTAACCTATCCAATTTTTAACGCTCTTAAAAATCCGACGGCTTCGGCCGGGTTTGAACCCGCTATCTTGGGGATAGAAGGTCAGCATGCTACCAACTACGCCGCCGAAGCCACTAAAAACAGATTTGTGTGTGTTGATGAATGTCCAGGAAGGATACGATCCAGCTGGTAGTGCGTCTTACACACTTCCGTCCGATCCACTTCCGTCCCATTTTTCAAAATCACTCCCACAAAATTATCCAGCAACCGAGTGGAAAGACTGGAGGCATGTGGTCCTTATTAAAGAGAGCATTGGGCTTACCAGCTGTGTTTTATTGTTTCTAAAAACGATATGGAGAAAAGAAAGTGTGATCAAAATGCTTCCAAAGGCAAAAAGCAAAGGATCTATAGCACATGAAGAAGACCTGGAAGTTATAAACCCAATGAGCGCACTCTTGACATTGTCAGAGCTACAAGATTTTCAGAATCAACTCTGAGAATCGTAAGATGTCAAACAGAAAAAAAATAAAGAAAGCTGCAAGTGTGCGACCAGAATGACGTCATCCAATTATGGAGAAAATGGAGCGAATGATGGTCCAATGGATTCAATATCTAACTAAACGTTCTATCTCGATATCTACCTTGATTATTCAGGCTATAATCGTATTTGATTAACACTCATTTTTTAGCCTACTTTCGATTTTTGCAAAAAATGAAAGTAGACTTATGAGATCTTCACAGGGCCAAAAAATGTGTGTCTGTCTGTGTGTATGTGTGTGTGAGAGAGTCTGTGTGTGTGAGAATGTGTATTCTGAATGCCCCCCCTATCAATTCAAACACCATGAAACCGAATTGAACGAAATTTGGTACAGAGGTAGAACTAGCAAAGGACACCTCAGTGTCATATTTTATATCGCCGCCATCCTTACCAAAACTGAATGGTGGCCACTCAAACGTTCAAAACGTAAAATCGAATAATGACTAACCAAATCATCCGATCTCTACCAAATTTGGTAAAACTATACCTTCATATAGGACGCGTCTTGTGACCAAACTACAAGGTCATCCGCCGTACCATTTCAGGATGGTGGCCGTGCGAATTATGCTAACGTTATAATCCAAATCATGGGACCCACCAGTTCCGATTATTGAGCCGAGAATCGTTTTAACTGTTCTAAAGGAAGAGGCACGTTCGAAATTAAACGTTTATTTGTAATACTATAGTGCAGAAGAGATTTTAAAATGCTGAGCCGTCTCAGTTACAAGGCAAGATGGCAGCGGATATCTTGTGCCTGACTTATATTTCACTAATTTGGGTATTGCATGCAATATAGCGTACTGATACAAAATAAATAAACTTTGTATGAAATGCTTCATATATAAATAATATACTCCACTGTTGAAATCGTTTAGTCTAAATCATTATTTGCTAACACGTTCTATGTAACTCATTTAATATCGGACGGCGTTCGTCGGCACGTTTGGCTCCGTGGTAGAGCGTTGGCCTATCACTCTTATTGCTATAGTTCAAACCCCATCAGAGTTAGGTTTTTTGCTTGAAATTTTTTATATTTATTGTTTTGTAGTGACTCAGACGTTTTAAAATTAAGCGTTATATTGTGCATATTTCGATGGGAGATATATATTTAATTAAAACAACCTTCGCCAGCAGATTTGCACGAGACATCTGGCAGCAAAAAAAAGTGAATTATCAAGGCCAACTGGCGGCGAACTGCTCGCCGCTTACAGATTAACTTACAGATTTTATTGAAAAGTTTATTTTTATGGCCGCTAGAATGCACTCGCCCTGTTAGGATTATCTTGTTCGATACTTCTCCGCTAGATGTCACGACTGGTCTACGTGGGACTCCATTGATTAGCATACCATTGGCATTCTATACGCATCGAATTTTAAGAATGACAAGATGATACTACGATACATTTTTACTTTTTATTTTAAAGGGTTTGTAACAGCCTATTGTGCGTTATTTGAAAATGTTAATTGAAGTAAAGAACAAAACGATTTCACATAGTACCTGAACTCTAGCCGTTGGTGCTAGTTCAGGGTATTAATTAATACTTTTATTTCAGCCAAATGGCAAACGAAAATATCCACATAAGCTTAGTTGGTATACACACGTCCCTGTAGGGCCATGGAAAGATTTGTTAATTCAATTAGGGTTGTGAAAGCCATGCACAGCCAGACCTGTAAACACATGCTTCAACTCAAAGTTGGATGTTGCCCACGTCAGGTCGATTATGTAATAATAATAATAATAATAATAATAATAATAAAAATGCTATTGGTTTTACGTCCCTTTTATCTACTGTTGCTTTTAGAGACGCCGGGGTGCCGGAATTTTGTCCCGAAGGGGATCTTTAACGTGCCAGTAAATGTACTGACACGGCTCCCTCGCATTTGTGCACCCTCAAATGCCAGCTGACTGCGCCAGCATACTAAGCTGCAACCTAGGGCCCAGCAAGTGAGAACGTTACCGCTGAGCCACGCAGCCAGTCCGGTCAATTTGATTCTATTATACTCTTTGATAAAAACAACGAGTTATAACTATAATCATACATTTAGGAGAAAGTAGGCTATATGTTCTTTACTGAAAATCTTCTTTATCCTTGAAATAGTCCTTATCTCCTACCTAACCCATATTATAATACATTCACTTTAGGCGTTTTCGTATTACACGATGAATACTCGGAACGAATTCATCGCCTAAATGGAGGGATACCTGTATATATATTTAGAATATCGACTATAGTTGAATTTTGAGGTGGACATCTAAATGTGAAAAGACCGAAAATTAATGAAACAAGAAATGAAATAAATCTAATTAGTATAATTATAAACAAAAAGTTACGGAAAACGAAAAATTCAGTATTCAAAAAAAGGACAAACTCTCTAAGTTTTGGCGATAATTCAAACGTGTTGCTTATTTTCAAAATTCAGTCTAATTTGTATTTCAATATTCTGCATGTATTTTTCTTTGGGCTCAAATAAAAGACTGTTATAGCAATTTAGAAACCGTGATTGTCTCTTTCTCCTTCAGTACGATTGGGCCCCAGGGCCGTAGCCCCGTTTGTCCCTCCTTCTCGTCTGGCCTGAGTATACGTTGTCTTGCTATTTCATCAATTTTGTACGTGCAATTTGTGAAATAGCAATTCCATGGTTTGTGATGGGTTGTGGGAAATACCATTAGAAGACAACCACTCGATAATTTCAGCCATTCTGTTATTCGAGGTCGGAGCTTTGTTAATTTCATTTGTTTTATATCTGCGATCATAATACACTAGATTTTGGTACATACTGTTCAGTAGACTACCTTTCCTAGAAGGTCTCCCCATTACAATCACCGTGAAATATTACATCTATGACCGCTATATAGCGTGTCAGTGGGGTACAAAGTCAACTGTACACTCCACGCGACTATTTACGGAACTTCGCTTGAACTGCGCTGATTTGCTTGTATAGGTATAGTATTGTGTAGAATTGGGAAACTGAATATATTATGAACACTTAATTGTAGGAAAAAATACTCATCTGTTCGCAAATATTTTATGTGTTTATTCAATGCGGGTAACATTGTCAAATTTATTTCAAAAGTTCAAATTAAATAAGATTTATATTCCTGTGTCAAAATATTTCGTATTTCATGTATTTGTCTATGGTAATTATATTTATCACACCCCACCCTTATTATAAAATCGAAAATCAAAATTTTAAAACAAACAATAACTAATGAAATACCCATTAAATAATTGGCTACGATTGTAATCCACGCGACTACTGACGTTAAATTTTCAAGCGTCACCACCGGGGAGTTAAATTGATTTGCCCTCGGGAATACATCCCGTATCAGCCAACTCGGCATGACGTACGATGAGCCGGCCGTCCTTACCAATCGGAACTTTCAGTCCTCTGGAACCGTTACTCATTTTCCAGCTCATTGACCTGTATAGTTTTGACTGACATTACATTTCATCAAGGTAATAAATACAGTATGTCCCTGATTCGCCGATCTCGTACATTGCGGTACTGGTACCCTTAAAAATACAGTTCTCGCCACTATTATGTCACTCCTTTCCTTAAGTGATTCTTTCTCAACATGCGTTTTCTGATATTTTCTAGTGCTACGAGTATCTTATACCGTTTGTTTAGAATTAGTTAAAATACATGAAACTACCTGAGTATTACTGTAGGACGAATGTTAAATCACAATCGATCAGATTTTTGTACCGAAGCCATACTCCATTGCCTCGCAATCAAATGCAGTGTAGAGGATTTGCTTCACTAATGGCTCGCACCCAGTTGTTGCTCTCATTTTACAAACTCGTCCAAAGTTCGGTGCAGTGAGTATATTTCTGCGGAGTTCCAGCCATTCGTTACAGTCACTTTGCTGAATTGTTTCTCGTTCAATTCTTTCAAATTCCTCCTTTGATCTCTGTAGACTTTTCAGGAACTCATCGGATTCCTTTTTCATCACCTCTTCGTCTATATCGGGTCTTTGTGCCGCCGGGCCATAATCCCTCTCTGCATTGATTAGTGTACTAGTAAATAGTGACTTGTGACATCTCTTTTGGTTCTTCTCTCTTTTTACCTCTGTGCCTTTTGCAATTGATCCTGGACTTGAACTATACAGTGTTTTGTGAAGCTTGTAAATGGCCATACCGGAGTTGTGCTGAACAACAGCAGCAGAACATCGCCCCTGGTATGACCCGGTCGATGCAAAATTAATTCTTTTCCCGCCAATGAACTTAGCAACTATTGAGTTGTAATGCTCAACATAGTTGCTATTTACATCGGCGAGCAAGCTGCGACTGTGACGGCTAACATCCCTGAAAACATCCAAAATCAAAGCGTACAGACCAACAGAAGCGAGGCGAGGCACAAGGTTAGAATCGACTGGAGCAGTTGTTGTGTCCAGCTCACAGAAGTAGCCCCTCTCTGCACACCCCTTGTGTTCACCAAACACGTGGCTAGGGATATTCAGTATGTCTTTCCTCAGGATTTCATTGTTTTAATTTATGGGCTGGTCTTCTCCTATTCTGTGCTCAATGGCTTTGGTCAATGCAAACCTGCAGCGTAACAAATTGTTCCCAATCCTTTTGCGAAGCATGACTGAAGGTTTCTCAGTTTTGGAATCTATATATATAAAGCACAAAGTTTGTCTGTCTGTTTGTCTGTTATGTATACAAATCTTCACCGTTTCACTGATCGGAACCAAAATTTGTATACTTACCCTTTGGAACCTTGCGGGTAACCCTGTCGACTTTAAATTTCGGACAGACCACCCCATTCCCCGCATTTAAGCCCTTTTGCTAAAATCTACACCGTTTCACCGATCTGAACCAAAATTTGTATACTTACCCTTTGGAACCCTGCGGGTAGCACTGTTCACTTAAAATTTCGGACAGACCACCCCATTCCCTGCATTTAAGCCCTTTTGCTAAAATCTACACCGTTTCACCGATCTGAACCAAAATTTGTATACTTACCCTTTGGAACCCTGCGGGTAACACTGTTCACTTAAAATTTCGGACAGACCACCCCATTCCCTGCATTTAGGCCCTTTGGTCCAAATCTACACCGTTTCACCGATCAGAACCAAAATTCGTATTCCCACACTTTGGTACCCTGCGAGGAACACTATCTGTTTGAAATTGCGGACAGACCACTCCATCCCTGCATTTAGGCCCTTTGGCACAAATCTACACCGTTTCACCGATCTGAACCAAAATTTGTATACGTACCCTTTGGAACCCTGCGAGTAACACTGTCAACTTAAAATTTCGGACAGACCACCCCACTCCCTGCATTTAGGCCCTTTAGCACAAATCTACACCGTTTCACCGATCTGAACCAAAATTTGTGTACTTACCCTTTGGAACCCTGCGAGTAACACTGTCCACTTAAAATTTTGGACAGACCACCCCACTCCCTGCACTTAGGCCCTTTGGCACAAATCTACACCGTTTCACCGATCTCAACCAAAATTCGTATTCCCACACCTTGGTACCCTGCGAGGAACACTATCTGTTTGAAATTGCGGACAGACCACCCCACTCCCTGCATTTAGGCCCTTTGTGGCACAAATCTACACCGTTTCACCGATTTCAACCAAAATTTGTATACTTACCCTTTGGAATCCTGCGAGTAACACTGTCCACTTAAAATTTCGGACAGACCACCCCATTCTTTGCATTTAGGCCCTTTGGTCCAAATCTACATCGTTTCACCGATCTGGACCAAAATTTGTGTATTTACCCTTTGGAACATTGCGACTAATACTGTCTGCTTGAAATTGCGGAGAGGCCACTCCAACCCCTGCATTTAGGCCGTTTGACACAAATCTACACCGTTTCACCGATCTGACCCAAATATGACATACTTACCCTTTGGAACCCGACAAGTAACACTGTTCACTTTAAAATTTTGGACAGACCGCACTATTCCCTGCTTTTTGGCCCTTTGGCACAAAACTACACCGTTTCACCGATCTCAAATAATTACCCTTTGGAACTCGACGAGTAACACTGTCCACTCGAAATTTCAGACAGACCACTCCATTCCAAGCATTTAGGCCTTTTGGGACAAATCTACACCGTTTCACTGATCCGCACCAAATTGTTTATAATTACCCTTTGGAACCTGACGAGTAGCACTGTCGTCATGAAATTTCGGACAGACCAATCTATTCCCTGCATTTAGACCCTTTGGTACAAATCTACACGGTTTCACCGATCGTAATAAAATTTTACATACTTTCCCTTTGGCACCCGATGAGTAACACTGTCCACTCGAAATTTCGGACAGACCACTCCATTCCCTGCATTTAGGCCTTTTGGGACAAATCTACACCGTTTCACTGATCCGAACCAAATTGTTTATAATTACCCTTTGGAACCTGACGAGTAGCACTGTCGACATGAAATTTCTGACATGCCATTCCATTCCCTGCATTTAGCTCAGGAATCCCTCGAGGTTGCCAGCTTCCTAACTCACCAGCCATGAGCCCTTGAGTGTGTACCAGAAGTGGTGGGGCTACACACACCCTGCCTCTTTGAGGGCCTTTGAGGGCAGAAGACAGGAGATATTATGAAAAGGAAAAGAAGGCAGACCCCTCGAAGAATGAGGGCATCAGGAAAGATGAGACAACGGCCAATTAAGGCGGGAAAATGAAAGTCTCCCTAGCCCTCGGATACCCTAATACAGTCGGGGTCGGAAGAGAACAAGAGTTGACGAAGGGAGGCCGACAGGAAAGAGAACTGAAAGGAGCCCAGCACCAGGAAGTAGAAGCGATGCCAGACTCAGCCGGGGTCCCGTGGTCGCCAACCCACGTCCCACAAGTTGTGAGACCCTGGGGGGGCAGTTGTGAGAATAGCTTGCTGATTCATCGCGAGGTGACATGAAAGGACTTTCCAGTGCCCGCCGTGTTATCTGCTGTCTATGCTGATGCCAGCACAGGGCCGTTGCTCAAGCCACTGTGGTGTTGCGAAAGAGTGAGTGATTCCCTGGCCAATCTAAAAAAGGCGGGGAACCCCTAACCTGTCTCATCATATTTCATCATCATCTGCGATCATCTCAGGTTCATGCAGCTTGGACCCATATTCTTTGCCGAGCAGTACGCCAGAAGCTCTTTCACTAGATGCATCGAGTACAGGCCTAAGCCAGAAAATAAGGTTGAGACTTAGGAAGACATCGAAGCTAGACATCTGAATTACCTATATCAGTTTTAAAATTACACCATGTTCCTTTAGTAGTCATTTTTTCATTACCTTATTATTATCATCTTAAGTGCAAATGGCCTAGATGTTACGCGCATCATACCAATAATCACCGCCGCATAATGTCTTTCTCGACTGTGATTTTTAAAAGATTTATTTTTATTACAGTACATTGTGTACATTATAAGTTGAAGTGTCAATTCAATACAGGTAGTAGTATCCCTTATCATCCTCATCATAAGAGCAAATGACCTAGATGTTACGCCCATTACACCATTGATCACCACACACTATAAGTCTTCCTCGCCTGTGAAGTTTGAAATATGTATTTCTATTACGGTAGTTTGTTAGTTTGACGTGTCAATTCAACAGTAGTTTTCATTATCATACTTATCAAAAGGGCAAATGACCTAGATATTACGCCCTCATTGTCTTTGGGGGCAAATGACCTACATTTTAAATCCATTCTATTTCTAAGGACACTTTGAGACATTATCATCATTCCACCGGGCGAAGCCGGGTACTACTGCTAGTTGACAATATTCCTCAAACGAGTGCACATATTTCTCAGCAAATGGTTCTTACTCACTACCTTTTCTACAGTCAAACATTTATACGACTTAAGTAGTGGGGTAAGGAGAGAGCTGCTCCACTTTTTATATAGCCACCCTCGTAGCGGCCCCGAACCTGATATCTCCCTAACCAATCATGGGATTTGAACATACAGAGTGTCCTAGCATTGGTAGAAATGCCCCCTACTTTCCTTTAGCCTCTTTATTTAATTAAAAGACCAAAACTAAAAGGTCATTCGCGAGTAGTGGGGTAGTGTTGGTTTTCTCAAGTCGTGCTCGTGCTTGAATATGTATGCCTATGTTGGGAAAGGGTTAGGTGGTGGGGGAGGAGTAGGGTCGAGTGAGGAGTCGTTTAGATGGTATTTTTTCCGCTCTAGGTGATGGTGAGGTTATTTTTTAAAATGGATGGAATTAGGAAAGGCCATTTGGGGTAAACGTGTGTTTTTTGACATTATGGCGATGAATGTTTTTTTGTACGCATGCGCACTTGAGGAGTTTTGTAAGAGGGCGGGCTTTTTAAATGATGATTTATTAATGAGTGTTTTTAATATGTATTGAAATAAACCCCAAAAAACTAATAGGTCATCGGCTTTTTACTATCTCGCTAACCAATAATCGGATTTAAACGTATGAGGTGTCGTAGGACTCGTGGTGAACTCTCCTTTTCTATCGAAGGGGTATATCCACCCCTAAATAAAAACTACCCTTACCCGGGGGATGAAATAGTAATTTATTTTTGTATACCTACGAACTTGGCGGTTTTTGTAAGAGGGCGGGCTTTTTAAATGATGATTTATAAATGAGTGTTTTTTTAATATGTATTGAAATAAACCCCAAAAAACTAATAGGTCATTGGCTTTTTACTATCTCGCTAACCAATAATCGGATTTAAACCTATGAGGTGTCGTAGGACTCGCGGTGAACTCTCCATTTCTATCGAAGGGGTATATCCACTCCAAAATAAAAACTACCCTTACCCGGGGGATGAAATAGTAATTTATTTTTGTATACCTACGAATTTGGCGGTTTTTGTAAAAGAGCGGGCTTTTTAAATGATGATTTATAAATGAGTGTTTTTTTTAATACGTATTTAAATAAACCAAAAAAACTAATAGGTCATCGGCTTTTTACTATCTCGCTAACCAATAATCGGATTTAAACCTATGGGGTGTCGTAGGACTCGTGGTGAAATCCCCTTTTCTATGGACGGGGCATATTCACTCTAAAATAAAAACTACCCTTACCCGGGGGGTTGAAATAGTAATATTTTTTGTATGTGCGCGCACGGACGGCTTTTGTCAAAAGGACCTAACTATACGTTTGTTAATATTTTCTGAACCCCTGATGGGATTTTGCCATAGACAGTATTCTAACCCTGGGGGTGACGCCCCGTTTTTGAATGTAGGATTCGTTTTTGTCGAAAGGGCCTAACGACACTTTTGTTCATATCTCGCGAACCAATCATGCTAGGGACTTGTATGAGGGGTCCTAGCACTTGGGGCAACATACCCTGTTTGGGGGTGAAACTACCCCCTAAAATTGAAAAATCCATATCTAGGAAACGAAGAAGCCTAAAATTAGGTGTGATAGCTTAAAAAATAGGGGATGATATGGGCTTTTACCTCGATTGATCATTTCACCCCTAAAACAGTAAATAGTCATGTTATGTGGAAAAAACGTGTTAAACACCTAAAAATGATAAATGAACCTAAGATCTTTTGTTTTTGATGAAAAATAGCAGGGGGGTGGAACTACCCCCCAAAATTGAAAAATCCATATCTCGGAAACGAAGAAGCCTAAAATTAGGTGTGATAGCTTAAAAAATAGGGGATGATTAGGGCTTTTACCTCGATTGATCATTTCACCCCTAAAACAGTAAATAGTCATGTTATGGGGAAAAAACGTGTTAAACACCTAAAAATGATAAATGAACCTAAGATCTTTTGTTTTTGATGAAAAATAGCAGGGGGATGCAAACAACCCCCCAAATTGAAAAATCCATATCTAGGAAACGAAGAATCCTAAAATTAGGTGTAACGGCGTAAAAAATAGGTCATGATATACGCTTTTACCTGGATAGGTCATTTCACCCCTAAAACAGTAAATAGTCATGTTATGAGGAAAAAATGTGTTATACACCTAAAAGCATAAGCATCTTTGTGAAACCATGCTTTAATGGACATGTGTATGGAGGATGATTGTTATTATTATTATTATTATTATTATTATTAGGTAATTATGGATTAATGTGTGTATAGATAACTAACCTGTGGGGAGCGTGATGGCGCAGGTGCTTAGCTGCTCGTCTTTACCCGGACGGCTGGGGTTCAAATCCCGGTGCCAGCGGGGGTTGGAATTTTCACCTGAAAAATCACGTGGCGTCAGGAAGGGCATTCGGCCTTAAATCCCCGGCCAAAACCAAAATGAGCCTGGTTGGCTCCGGCGACTCAAAATAATAGGAAAAAGCCGAAGAAAGAAAAAAAAAGAAGACGAAAGAGAGGTAACTCACCAGTAATAGTAAACATTGGTTGGAGGTGTTGAAGAAGTCAGGATGGCCAACCCTTGCCATGGTTCACGAATGCACCCCAAAAAGTTTTACCTGTCAAGACTCAGTCTACTCTGTTGCAGCCTTTAGAAAAAAAAATCGAACCGGGGCCTCTGTGGTCACAGTGGACTTTTATTCATGATGCTTTTTAAACAAACGTAGGCTTGCATACTACCGCTGGCTTGAATCTGCACAGAGACACTGGCTTTGGTTTGCGTAGTGTGCCTTGCTGATAACAGCACAGCGATCTTGTCAGTAAGTTTCATATTACTCATTTGTTTGATAGCGGACGTGCTCTGCACATGACTAGATCGTTGTTAGGTTTGACAACGGCTTAGTGAAGCTTATTGCAACCTTGAAATGAATGTCATGGTATAGCCGGGGTTGGAAGCCAAGACCTTAGGGTTGACAACCATGTAGGTTAACCACTACACGGTGATATGGTCAAATAATAATGTAACAGAACATATAGAAACGTTTTCTATAGTTTAACGAATTGGCATACCATGAGAGGTGTAGGTAATGGAAATTGAATCCTTAGCTGATGATTATACTACTTTCCATGCGCACGTATAAGCTATCATGCTAGAAAAAGAATGGTATGGCTTGTTTTAAACGGAGAATAATAATTGTGTTTACTGTGAAACACAAATCTGAATTTAAAATAATTAATTTAAAATAATTAATTTAAAATTAACTAATTTAAAATTAGTTTAGTACGCTGAAGTTAAAATGAATAATTTTCGCGTTACAGACAGCCAGTTTCAAAGCCATGAGAACTAAGTGAAAAAAGTATAAAATTCATGAGCCAGTGAGGAATTCAACATGCTGTTCTTTGGACAAGAGAGAAGCGTTCTACAGCGACCCTCAATGGTTTGGGTCATCGTAAAGATGAAAATTAAATCTAAGCTACTACACTCTTATATACTAGAAGAAGAAATGGAAAACAATTGGTCAAATAAAGGACAGACGGAATAAAAAATGGCCCTCAACCCTCAAGCATAAGGATTGAGGGAGTTGGAAGGAAGGAGAGCCATGAAAGGCAGATAAAAAGTATACTAGGAGTGGCTTTGCCCCAGAGGTAATGGATAAAGAGGAGGAAAACTGGACTCAGCTCAGAAATCCCTTGGGGTCGCCAACTTCCAAACTGATCAGCCCTTGAGAGTGTAGCCATATGCAGAGTGCACCGCAAGTGGTGGGGCTTCTTGAGAGGGCTTGAGCAAAAGACAGGAAATAACATGAAAATAAAAACAAGGCTGCCTCCTCAGGATATCAGAAAAAATAAATAAACAAGGACCAATGAAGTTGCAAAAGGAAGAGACTCCCTAGGCCTCGGATACCCTAATCATGTTGGGGTCGGTAGAGAACAAGAGTTGAGCAAGTGTGGTCGACAGGAACTAAGACAGAGAGGAGCCTAGCACAAGTTAGTGGAAGCAATTACGGCCTCAGCTGGGACTCCGTGATCGTCAACCTACATGACACTAGATATGACGCCCAGGGGTGGAATTAAAGACCTCTATTGTTTTATATCACTGGCTTTTAAGAACGCTAACACATGGCATGCCTTATAATGCAATACTGGTCCTAGGGTATGCAAAATTGTATTAGAAACTCAGCTAATAATAGTGTGCTTGCCCATGATTATTTTCCCAAGGACTGATAACCATGATTTCCAAGCCCCTAAGTAAGACAAAAAACAAATGGTTTTCATTTTCCAATGAGTTGGGGTGAGGTGAGGCGAGTTTTCTATACACCAAACTGATGTGGTTTCCCACTTCTACTCCAGGCAAATGCACATTTGATGTTAAGATTAGTGAAATGGTTTGCAACTGCCCAATGCTAGGACCTGATTAGTGGCTTTTAAAAATGAAATGGAATGGAGTACACTTACCCCAAAACCAGCAAGAGGAGTGTTCGATCCCCCACAACAACCATCCTTAAAGTCAATATAAATGACTATGCACTTCAGGTCAAGACGGTCTCCTCTCTCCAATCCTACCCCTTGGTGGTGAAAGGCACACTCTAATACAACCTTCATAGTGACAGGTTATCTGTTAAATACCTAACTATCCCCAGATTTACCTTAAATTTTCCTAAAATCCACTACATTTTCCGAAAATTGACCAAATGACACAACATTCCAGCAAAATTCAACAAATGACTACCAGATTTATTGAAATTCCATTGATTTACCTAAGCATGGTTTAAACTACCTCAAATTCATATAAAATTAGACGAATATAGATGAAAATTCACTAAAATTTACCGAATTTAGCCAAGTGGTGTACAAACCATGAAATTTATCCAATTCTTTTAATTAAAATTGACTACATGTACTCGAAAATTTCATAATATTCCCTTTACATGTATGCTTTTTGTTGTTGTTGTTGTTGTTGTTGTTGTTTCGTTTACCATACTCTCTGCAGACAAATACCTCAACATGAATTTCTCTTAGACTAGGAGCTCTACATTCGATATGATAGCTGAGTTTCATTTCCCATAAACTTGTCACTGAGGCGGGTGTCAGGAAAAGGCATTCAGCTGTAAAAACCACACTCTCACATAGACTTTCATAACCTCTTACGTTGAGGTTCCTAACGCTAACGACATTGAATGATTGAACAGTTTCCTTTTCACTATTCCTGTCTATACTTTCCTCTTTAAGGTTGCGAGATGTTTGCAAGATTCCTAAAATGCAATTAAATGTAATAAATACCTTAAGATGGTTTCATTTGTTTAATGATAATGGTGTTGATGATTGTTATATATACGCGAAGACTAATTTTTGTTAGGTCTTGACTGGCCTTGCAATTAGAAATTGACAAACCAAACATGGGTTATCTACCAGGGGAACACTTTGACCACTATGTTGGTTATTGACCAGTAAGTACAGTTCTAGTAATGAAACAGAAATCCAACACAAACAATGAGCGCACAATGCGGCGGAGATTGGTACCACGATGTACTGTTGGTTATGTAGCTATGTGGAATGTACATCACATATGGTTTACTTAAAGGTTTGGAGATTCCATTAAAGATATTTCTACAATAAACCATTTTCAAATGGTCATTCGTAGGAGTGAAAATATTTATTATATGGTATTTTATGAAAACAATTATAATTTATAAAAAATTTATACGTTTACTGTATTCTTATTTAATGTAAGCACTGGAGGCACTATCGACCAAAATACAGCACTATCTGGAATGTATATTGCATACTTCAAGGTTTGGAGATCCCATTAAAGATATTCCTACAATAAATGATTTTCAAGTTGTCGTTCTATGGCGTGAAAATATTTAATATATGATATTTGCTAAAAGGATTTACCACTGGAATTATTTTACAAGTAGTTATTTTAATGACCAACAGAGTTCACTGTTAAGAAGGTAGAGCCCTATGTGGAATGTAGGATAACATGTTATACATGATACGTGACAACTGTAAGGCTTGTGATTTTTAAGATGCCTTTATCCCTATATTAATCACCCAGTTTGCAATACTGATAACTGCAATGTTACTGAAAAAAAAATTGAAACAAAACAAAAATCAGCATTGAAAAACCAAAAAGTGGTTGAGCATATATATAGTGGGGAAAAGAAAAGTTTTGTAAACACTAATGTCCAACAAGATTAATTAAATCAGTAACTGTCAGAGTGGGATGATATGGGCTTTTACCTCGATTGATCATTTCACCCCTAAAACAGTAAATAGTCATGTTATGGGGAAAAAACGTGTTAAACACCTAAAAATGATAAATGAACCTAAGATCTTTTGTTTTTGATGAAAAATAGCAGGGGGGTGAAACTACCCCCCAAAATTGAAAAATCCATATCTCGGAAACGAAGAAGCCTAAAATTAGGTGTGATAGCTTAATAAATAGGGGATGATTAGGGCTTTTACCTCGATTGATCATTTCACCCCTAAAACAGTAAATAGTCATGTTATGGGGAAAAAACGTGTTAAACACCTAAAAATGATAAATGAACCTAAGATCTTTTGTTTTTGATGAAAAATAGCAGGGGGATGCAAACAACCCCCCAAATTGAAAAATCCATATCTAGGAAACGAAGAATCCTAAAATTAGGTGTAACGGCTTAAAAAATAGGTCATGATATACGCTTTTACCTGGATAGGTCATTTCACCCCTAAAACAGTAAATAGTCATGTTATGAGGAAAAAATGTGTTATACACCTAAAAGCATAAGCATCTTTGTGAAACCATGCTTTAATGGACATGTGTATGGAGGATGATTGTTATTATTATTATTATTATTATTAGGTAATTATGGATTAATGTGTGTATAGATAACTAACCTGTGGGGAGCGTGATGGCGCAGGTGCTTAGCTGCTCGTCTTTACCCGGACGGCTGGGGTTCAAATCCCGGTGCCAGCGGGGGTTGGAATTTTCACCTGAAAAATCACGTGGCGTCAGGAAGGGCATTCGGCCTTAAATCCCCGGCCAAAACCAAAATGAGCCTGGTTGGCTCCGGCGACTCAAAATAATAGGAAAAAGCCGAAGAAAGAAAAAAAAGAAGACGAAAGAGAGGTAACTCACCAGTAATAGTAAACATTGGTTGGAGGTGATGAAGAAGTCAGGATGGCCAACCCTTGCCATGGTTCACGAATGCACCCCAAATAGTTTTACATGTCAAGACTCAGTCTACCCTGTTGCAGCCTTTAGAAAAAAAAATCGAACCGGGGCCTCTGTGGTCACAGTGGACTTTTATTCATGATGCTTTTTAAACAAACGTAGGCTTGCATACTACCGCTGGCTTGAATCTGCACAGAGACACTGGCTTTGGTTTGCGTAGTGTGCCTTGCTGATAACAGCACAGCGATCTTGTCAGTAAGTTTCATATTACTCATTTGCTTGATAGCGGACGTGCTCTGCACATGACTAGATCGTTGTTAGGTTTGACAAAGGCTTAGTGAAGCTTATTGCAACCTTGAAATGAATGTCATGGTATAGCCGGGGTTGGAAGCCAAGACCTTAGGGTTGACAACCATGTAGGTTAACCACTACACGGTGATATGGTCAAATAATAATGTAACAGGACATATAGAAACGTTTTCTATAGTTTAACGAATTGGCATACCATGAGAGGTGTAGGTAATGGAAATTGAATCCTTAGCTGATGATTATACTACTTTCCATGCGCACGTATAAGCTATCATGTTAGAAAAAGAATGGTATGGCTTGTTTTAAACGGAGAATAATAATTGTGTTTACTGTGAAACACAAATCTGAATTTAAAATAATTAATTTAAAATAATTAATTTAAAATTAACTAATTTAAAATTAGTTTAGTACGCTGAAGTTAAAATGAATAATGATCGCGTTACAGACAGCCAGTTTCAAAGCCATGAGAACTAAGTGAACAAAGTATAAAATTCATGAGCCAGTGAGGAATTCAACATGCTGTTCTTTGGACAAGAGAGAAGCGTTCTACAGCGACCCTCAATGGTTTGGGTCATCGTAAAGATGAAAATTAAATCTAAGCTACTACACTCTTATATACTAGAAGAAGAAATGGAAAACAATTGGTCAAATAAAGGACAGACGGAATAAAAAATGGTCCTCAACCCTCAAGCATAAGGATTGAGGGAGTTGGAAGGAAGGAGAGCCATGAAAGGCAGATAAAAAGTATACTAGGAGTGGCTTTGCCCCAGAGGTAATGGATAAAGAGGAGGAAAACTGGACTCAGCTCAGAAATCCCTTGGGGTCGCCAACTTCCAAACTGATCAGCCCTTGAGAGTGTAGCCATATGCAGAGGGCACCGCAAGTGGTGGGGCTTCTTGAGAGGGCTTGAGCAAAAGACAGGAAATAACATGAAAATAAAAACAAGGCTGCCTCCTCAGGATATCAGAATAAATAAATAAACAAGGACCAATGAAGTTGCAAAAGGAAGAGACTCCCTAGGCCTCGGATACCCTAATCATGTTGGGGTCGGTAGAGAACAAGAGTTGAGCAAGTGTGGTCGACAGGAACTAAGACAGAGAGGAGCCTAGCACAAGTTAGTGGAAGCAATGACGGCCTCAGCTGGGACTCCGTGATCGTCAACCTACATGACACTAGATATGACGCCCAGGGGTGGAATTAAAGACCTCTATTGTTTTATATCACTGGCTTTTAAGAACGCTAACACATGGCATGCCTTATAATGCAATACTGGTCCTAGGGTATGCAAAATTGTATTAGAAACTCAGCTAATAATAGTGTGCTTGCCCATGATTATTTTCCCAAGGACTGATAACCATGATTTCCAAGCCCCTAAGTAAGACAAAAAAACAAATGGTTTTCATTTTCCAATGAGTTGGGGTGAGGTGAGGCGAGTTTTCTATACACCAAACTGATGTGGTTTCCCACTTCTACTCCAGGCAAATGCACATTTGATGTTAAGATTAGTGAAATGGTTTGCAACTGCCCAATGCTAGGACCTGATTAGTGGCTTTTAAAAATGAAATGGAATGGAGTACACTTACCCCAAAACCAGCAAGAGGAGTGTTCGATCCCCCACAACAACCATCCTTAAAGTCAATATAAATGACTATGCACTTCAGGTCAAGACGGTCTCCTCTCTCCAATCCTACCCCTTGGTGGTGAAAGGCACACTCTAATACAACCTTCATAGTGACAGGTTATCTGTTAAATACCTAACTATCCCCAGATTTACCTTAAATTTTCCTAAAATCCACTACATTTTCCGAAAATTGACCAAATGACACAACATTCCAGCAAAATTCAACAAATGACTACCAGATTTATTGAAATTCCATTGATTTACCTAAGCATGGTTTAAACTACCTCAAATTCATATAAAATTAGACGAATATAGATGAAAATTCACTAAAATTTACCGAATTTAGCCAAGTGGTGTACAAACCATGAAATTTATCCAATTTTTTTAATTAAAATTGACTACATGTACTCGAAAATTTCATAATATTCCCTTTACATGTATGCTTTTTGTTGTTGTTGTTGTTGTTGTTGTTGTTTCGTTTACCATACTCTCTGCAGACAAATACCTCAACATGAATTTCTCTTAGACTAGGAGCTCTACATTCGATATGATAGCTGAGTTTCATTTCCCATAAACTTGTCACTGAGGCGGGTGTCAGGAAAAGGCATTCAGCTGTAAAAACCACACTCTCACATAGACTTTCATAACCTCTTACGTTGAGGTTCCTAACGCTAACGACATTGAATGATTGAACGGTTTCCTTTTCACTATTCCTGTCTATACTTTCCTCTTTAAGGTTGCGAGATGTTTGCAAGATTCCTAAAATGCAATTAAATGTAATAAATACCTTAAGATGGTTTCATTTGTTTAATGATAATGGTGTTGATGATTGTTATATATACGCGAAGACTAATTTTTGTTAGGTCTTGACTGGCCTTGCAATTAGAAATTGACAAACCAAACATGGGTTATCTACCAGGGGAACACTTTGACCACTATGTTGGTTATTGACCAGTAAGTACAGTTCTAGTAATGAAACAGAAATCCAACACAAACAATGAGCGCACAATGCGGCGGAGATTGGTACCACGATGTACTGTTGGTTATGTAGCTATGTGGAATGTACATCACATATGGTTTACTTAAAGGTTTGGAGATTCCATTAAAGATATTTCTACAATAAACCATTTTCAAATGGTCATTCGTAGGTGTGAAAATATTTATTATATGGTATTTTATGAAAACAATTATAATTTATAAAAAATTTATACGTTTACTGTATTCTTATTTAATGTAAGCACTGGAGGCACTATCGACCAAAATACAGCACTATCTGGAATGTATATTGCATACTTCAAGGTTTGGAGATCCCATTAAAGATATTCCTACAATAAATGATTTTCAAGTTGTCGTTCTATGGCGTGAAAATATTTAATATATGATATTTGCTAAAAGGATTTACCACTGGAATTATTTTACAAGTAGTTATTTTAATGACCAACAGAGTTCACTGTTAAGAAGGTAGAGCCCTATGTGGAATGTAGGATAACATGTTATACATGATACGTGACAACTGTAAGGCTTGTGATTTTTAAGATGCCTTTATCCCTATATTAATCACCCAGTTTGCAATACTGATAACTGCAATGTTACTGAAAAAAAAATTGAAACAAAACAAAAATCAGCATTGAAAAACCAAAAAGTGGTTGAGCATATATATAGTGGGGAAAAGAAAAGTTTTGTAAACACTAATGTCCAACAAGATTAATTAAATCAGTAACTGTCAGGGTGGCCGAGTGGTTAAGGCGTTTGACTTAAGATCAAATTTCCAAATATATAAGGAAGCAAGGGTTCGAATCCCTTCCCTGACATAACTATTGCTTGAACATGCAAGAAAACAAGAAATATACACAAACTATGTTTATCAATTTAATCATTTTTTTGACAAGAGATAGACACACAGAATACAGCTCTTTTGGTTTATCAGTTCTTTTAAACATAACACTTGTTGAAAATTATTTTTTAGGGGATGGGGGGTGTTGCTACGTTGACCCCTTACACAATAATAGCAGCTTTACGAAGTTCATTTTCTATATTTAATAGCTCTTTCTCATAACCAATATGACCAAGCTGTTTACAGGCATGCAAGAGCTGTAGACGTTCGACTAATATATTAGGATCGTACCATTTACTATTTTTTATGAATGGTTTCAGAATCTCGGGAAGCAGTTCATCATTATCACCATCATTATGATTATCATCCTCATTATTATAATCATTTTCATAATGATGATCATTATCATCGTTATCATTACCATGATAATTTCCACCTGTGTCCACAGTCTGTTCAATGGTTTGAGTTGTCTTTGATAGTGTTGAAAGCTTATTTTTAGATGTGCTAGAATGCTTTAACATTGTTATGTTATTATTACCACTATTACCTTTCCCCACTAACTTTTTGATGGGGTATATTGTCTCTGATAGGGTTGAGGGCTTTTGAGATGTGGGTGCATGTCTGAACATGGGTTTCACAGGAGGTGTTAAAGGTTTCTCATTAAACAACTCGCTAACAGCATGAGTGCGTTGTAGTGTATTAAACTTGAGGTTAATATTATCTTGAGCTTTTTATTACCCAAAAACATTTTGCTTTTTGCCAGCCTCCCACCGCCATTCATCTGTGACGTCATAGCCAGTCTCAAAGCAAGTCTATACTTGTAGAACATGCCATGTGACAAGGTTAGGTTTACTGAGCTGAGGTTAACTTAGGTTAGCTAGCTCTATCTCACTCCTAGCCAATCATTAACCTTAAAAACACTCTAGAGTTCTTGGAATCTGTTCATGTAATTATTATTCTTGACAGTAATTTGGAAATTACACCCTGAAAAATATCAATCCCCTTGATTTTTTTTAAACTGTTAATATTATTATTATTATTATTAGCCAAGTCACTTTACTAAAATTTAATTTATGTGTATTAGTTGATATGAAAGTCTCTACAACCAGCCATGCTTGCACCCACGTTTTGCTTTCACTTTTGCTCCCATATTAATGCCAACTCTTATAACTATAAGCAACAGCAAAATGTAAATGGAATAATATTTCTGATAATGTTCAAAACAAAAGTCCTGAGGTCTTGGGTTTGAATTCTCAACTATGATTGTCAGCCAATGAGTTACACTACAGAAAACTTTTTATTTTTGTGTTGTGTTGCATGATAATTTGCCCATTTCGCGATGTAGTGGCTAGTATACTTGGGTGTTATCCCAGAAGTTTTGGGTTCCAACTCGACTATGGCCAGAATTTAATTTTTGATCTGAGAGTTGGAAGGTTAGGTTAGGTGAAGTTAGGTTAGGTGAAATTAGGTTGGGTGAAGTTAGGTTAGGTTAGGTTAGGGGAGATTGTTTTAGTAAAACACCACATTTGGCCCCACTTTTTACTCACACATTTTGCTCCCACTTTGTGCACTCACTTTTGCTCGCTCTTTTTGCTCCCACTTTTGCTTTCACATTTGCTCCCACTTTCTGCTCCCATATTTGCTCACACTTGTTTGCTCCCACTTCTGCTTACACGTTTTGCTCCCACTTTTTGCTCCCACATTTTTTTTGCTTTCCATATTAATGTCAACTCTTATAACTATAAGCAGCAGAAGCAAAATGCAAATGGAATAATATTTCTGATAATGTTCAAAACAAAAAGTCCTGAGGTCTTGGGTTTGAATTCCCGAACTATGGTTGACAGCCAATGAGTTACACTACAGGAAACTTTTACTTTATGTTGTGTTGCATGGTAATTTGCTCATTTTTGCGGTGTAGTGGCTAGTATACTTGTGTGTTATCCCTGAAGTCTTGGGTTCCAACTCAACTATGCCTAGAATTTAATCTTGATCTGTGAGTTGAAAGTTAGGTTAGGTGAAGTTAGATTAGGTAAAGTTAGGTTAGGTGAAGTTATGATGGGTTAGGTTAGGTAAAGTTCAGTCAAGTTAGGTTAGGTAAAGTTAGGTTAGGTTAGGTTAGGTTAGGTGAAGTTAGGTGAGGTGAGGTTAGGTTAGGTTAGGTGAGGTGAGGTTAGGTTAGGTGAGGTTAGGTGAGGTTAGGTGAGGTTAGGTGAGGTTAGGTTATGACTAAGTTTGTTATGTCTAGTTGTTTTAGAAAAACACCATTTTTGCTCTCATATTTGCTTCCATATTTTCTTTGCACTTTAATCGATCTTGACTTGTGTATTTACTTTTGCTGGTATATTTGTTGACATATTTGTTAGCATATTTGCTCCCACTTTTTTTTATATTTGCTTTGCTCCCACATTTGATCCCATATTTGCTCCCACTTTTTGCTCACAGTTTTTTTTTCTCCCGCATTTGCTACCACTTTTGCTCCCACCTTTTACCCCCCACCTTTGCTCCCACTTTTTGCATGTATATATGCTCCCACATTAAACTATTTTTGTTATTACCAAGTTGTCTTTACTAGAGATTAGTTTGTGCTTGACAGTTGATATGGAAGTATCAGTGACTAGGTATGGTAAGCCTTATGCATACTATAAAGGATATTCATATATTGTGAAACGAAGCAATAAAAATGGAACTGTTATTTGGCGCTGTTCAAAGCAACGATCGAAACAGTGTCGAGGAATGCTTAAAACAAAAGAATTGGACGTACTTTCTTCAAACAATCATGAATGTAAACTTAATAATCACGCTAGTCTAAATGTAAGGAAAACCCAAACCAAAGCAAGAAACCAAGTCCAAGAGAAAGATAGTACTGCTCAAGATAATATTAACCTCAAGTTTAATACACTACAACGCACTCATGCTGTTAGCGAGTTGTTTAATGAGAAACCTTTAACACCTCCTGTGAAACCCATGTTCAGACATGCACCCACATCTCAAAAGCCCTCAACCCTATCAGAGACAATATACCCCATCAAAAAGTTAGTGGGGAAAGGTAATAGTGGTAATAATAACATAACAATGTTAAAGCATTCTAGCACATCTAAAAATAAGCTTTCAACACTATCAAAGACAACTCAAACCATTGAACAGACTGTGGACACAGGTGGAAATTATCATGGTAATGATAACGATGATAATGATCATCATTATGAAAATGATTATAATAATGAGGATGATAATCATAATGATGGTGATAATGATGAACTGCTTCCCGAGATTCTGAAACCATTCATAAAAAATAGTAAATGGTACGATCCTAATATATTAGTCGAACGTCTACAGCTCTTGCATGCCTGTAAACAGCTTGGTCATATTGGTTATGAGAAAGAGCTATTAAATATAGAAAATGAACTTCGTAAAGCTGCTATTATTGTGTAAGGGGTCAACGTAGCAACACCCCCCATCCCCTAAAAAATAATTTTCAACAAGTGTTATGTTTAAAAGAACTGATAAACCAAAAGAGCTGTATTCTGTGTGTCTATCTCTTGTCAAAAAAATGATTAAATTGATAAACATAGTTTGTGTATATTTCTTGTTTTCTTGCATGTTCAAGCAATAGTTATGTCAGGGAAGGGATTCGAACCCTTGCTTCCTTATATATTTGGAAATTTGATCTTAAGTCAAACGCCTTAACCACTCGGACACCCTGACAGTTACTGATTTAATTAATCTTGTTGGACATTAGTGTTTACAAAACTTTTCTTTTCCCCACTATATATATGCTCAACCACTTTTTGGTTTTTCAATGCTGATTTTTGTTTTGTTTCAATTTTTTTTTTCAGTAACATTGCAGTTATCAGTATTGCAAACTGGGTGATTAATATAGGGATAAAGGCATCTTAAAAATCACAAGCCTTACAGTTGTCACGTATCATGTATAACATGTTATCCTACATTCCACATAGGGCTCTACCTTCTTAACAGTGAACTCTGTTGGTCATTAAAATAACTACTTGTAAAATAATTCCAGTGGTAAATCCTTTTAGCAAATATCATATATTAAATATTTTCACGCCATAGAACGACAACTTGAAAATCGTTTATTGTAGGAATATCTTTAATGGGATCTCCAAACCTTGAAGTATGCAATATACATTCCAGATAGTGCTGTATTTTGGTCGATAGTGCCTCCAGTGCTTACATTAAATAAGAATACAGTAAACGTATAAATTTTTTATAAATTATGATTGTTTTCATAAAATACCATATAATAAATATTTTCACACCTACGAATGACCATTTGAAAATGGTTTATTGTAGAAATATCTTTAATGGAATCTCCAAACCTTCAAGTAAACCATATGTGATGTACATTCCACATAGCTACATAACCAACAGTACATCGTGGTACCAATCTCCGCCGCATTGTGCGCTCATTGTTTGTGTTGGATTTCTGTTTCATTACTAGAACTGTACTTACTGGTCAATAACCAACATAGTGGTCAAAGTGTTCCCCTGGTAGATAACCCATGTTTGGTTTGTCAATTTCTAATTGCAAGGCCAGTCAAGACCTAACAAAAATTAGTCTTCGCGTATATATAACAATCATCAACACCATTATCATTAAACAAATGAAACCATCTTAAGGTATTTATTACATTTAATTGCATTTTAGGAATCTTGCAAACATCTCGCAACCTTAAAGAGGAAAGTATAGACAGGAATAGTGAAAAGGAAACCGTTCAATCATTCAATGTCGTTAGCGTTAGGAACCTCAACGTAAGAGGTTATGAAAGTCTATGTGAGAGTGTGGTTTTTACAGCTGAATGCCTTTTCCTGACACCCGCCTCAGTGACAAGTTTATGGGAAATGAAACTCAGCTATCATATCGAATGTAGAGCTCCTAGTCTAAGAGAAATTCATGTTGAGGTATTTGTCTGCAGAGAGTATGGTAAACGAAACAACAACAACAACAACAACAACAACAACAACAACAAAAAGCATACATGTAAAGGGAATATTATGAAATTTTCGAGTACATGTAGTCAATTTTAATTAAAAAAATTGGATAAATTTCATGGTTTGTACACCACTTGGCTAAATTCGGTAAATTTTAGTGAATTTTCATCTATATTCGTCTAATTTTATATGAATTTGAGGTAGTTTAAACCATGCTTAGGTAAATCAATGGAATTTCAATAAATCTGGTAGTCATTTGTTGAATTTTGCTGGAATGTTGTGTCATTTGGTCAATTTTCGGAAAATGTAGTGGATTTTAGGAAAATTTAAGGTAAATCTGGGGATAGTTAGGTATTTAACAGATAACCTGTCACTATGAAGGTTGTATTAGAGTGTGCCTTTCACCACCAAGGGGTAGGATTGGAGAGAGGAGACCGTCTTGACCTGAAGTGCATAGTCATTTATATTGACTTTAAGGATGGTTGTTGTGGGGGATCGAACACTCCTCTTGCTGGTTTTGGGGTAAGTGTACTCCATTCCATTTCATTTTTAAAAGCCACTAATCAGGTCCTAGCATTGGGCAGTTGCAAACCATTTCACTAATCTTAACATCAAATGTGCATTTGCCTGGAGTAGAAGTGGGAAACCACATCAGTTTGGTGTATAGAAAACTCGCCTCACCTCACCCCAACTCATTGGAAAATGAAAACCATTTGTTTTTTGTCTTACTTAGGGGCTTGGAAATCATGGTTATCAGTCCTTGGGAAAATAATCATGGGCAAGCACACTATTATTAGCTGAGTTTCTAATACAATTTTGCATACCCTAGGACCAGTATTGCATTATAAGGCATGCCATGTGTTAGCGTTCTTAAAAGCCAGTGATATAAAACAATAGAGGTCTTTAATTCCACCCCTGGGCGTCATATCTAGTGTCATGTAGGTTGACGATCACGGAGTCCCAGCTGAGGCCGTCATTGCTTCCACTAACTTGTGCTAGGCTCCTCTCTGGCTTAGTTCCTGTCGACCACACTTGCTCAACTCTTGTTCTCTACCGACCCCAACATGATTAGGGTATCCGAGGCCTATGGAGTCTCTTCCTTTTGCAACTTCATTGGTCCTTGTTTATTTATTTTTTCTGATATCTTGAGGAGGCTGCCTTGTTTTTATTTTCATGTTATTTCCTGTCTTTTGCTCAAGCCCTCTCAAGAAGCCCCACCACTTGCGGTGCACTCTGCATATGGCTACACTCTCAAGGGCTGATCAGTTTGGAAGTTGGCGACCCCAAGGGATTTCTGAGCTGAGTCCAGTTTTCCTCCTCTTTATCCATTACCTCTGGGGCAAAGCCACTCCTAGTATACTTTTTATCTGCCTTTCATGGCTCTCCTTCCTTCCAACTCCCTCAATCCTTATGCTTGAGGGTTGAGGGCCATTTTTTATTCCGTCTGTCCTTTATTTGACCAATTGTTTTCCATTTCTTCTTCTAGTATATAAGAGTGTAGTAGCTTAGATTTAATTTTCATCTTTACGATGACCCAAACCATTGAGGGTCGCTGTAGAACGCTTCTCTCTTGTCCAAAGAACAGCATGTTGAATTCCTCACTGGCTCATGAATTTTATACTTTGTTCACTTAGTTCTCATGGCTTTGAAACTGGCTGTCTGTAACGCGATCATTATTCATTTTAACTTCAGCGTACTAAACTAATTTTAAATTAGTTAATTTTAA
The DNA here is from genome assembly GCA_946902985.2 of Meconema thalassinum. Taxonomy (NCBI): domain Eukaryota; kingdom Metazoa; phylum Arthropoda; class Insecta; order Orthoptera; family Tettigoniidae; genus Meconema; species Meconema thalassinum. Next base: position 297,935,961 of record OX336396.1, on the reverse strand, counting down.
ATTAATTATTTTAAATTAATTATTTTAAATTCAGATTTGTGTTTCACAGTAAACACAATTATTATTCTCCGTTTAAAACAAGCCATACCATTCTTTTTCTAGCATGATAGCTTATACGTGCGCATGGAAAGTAGTATAATCATCAGCTAAGGATTCAATTTCCATTACCTACACCTCTCATGGTATGCCAATTCGTTAAACTATAGAAAACGTTTCTATATGTTCTGTTACATTATTATTTGACCATATCACCGTGTAGTGGTTAACCTACATGGTTGTCAACCCTAAGGTCTTGGCTTCCAACCCCGGCTATACCATGACATTCATTTCAAGGTTGCAATAAGCTTCACTAAGCCTTTGTCAAACCTAACAACGATCTAGTCATGTGCAGAGCACGTCCGCTATCAAGCAAATGAGTAATATGTAACTTACTGACAAGATCGCTGTGCTGTTATCAGCAAGGCACACTACGCAAACCAAAGCCAGTGTCTCTGTGCAGATTCAAGCCAGCGGTAGTATGCAAGCCTACGTTTGTTTAAAAAGCATCATGAATAAAAGTCCACTGTGACCACAGAGGCCCCGGTTCGATTTTTTTTTCTAAAGGCTGCAACAGGGTAGACTGAGTCTTGACAGGTAAAACTTTTTGGGGTGCATTCGTGAACCATGGCAAGGGTTGGCCATCCTGACTTCTTCAACACCTCCAACCAATGTTTACTATTACTGGTGAGTTACCTCTCTTTCGTCTTCTTTTTTTTCTTTCTTCGGCTTTTTCCTATTATTTTGAGTCGCCGGAGCCAACCAGGCTCATTTTGGTTTTGGCCGGGGATTTAAGGCCGAATGCCCTTCCTGACGCCACGTGATTTTTCAGGTGAAAATTCCAACCCCCGCTGGCACCGGGATTTGAACCCCAGCCGTCCGGGTAAAGACGAGCAGCTAAGCACCTGCGCCATCACGCTCCCCACAGGTTAGTTATCTATACACACATTAATCCATAATTACCTAATAATAATAATAATAATAATAACAATCATCCTCCATACACATGTCCATTAAAGCATGGTTTCACAAAGATGCTTATGCTTTTAGGTGTATAACACATTTTTTCCTCATAACATGACTATTTACTGTTTTAGGGGTGAAATGACCTATCCAGGTAAAAGCGTATATCATGACCTATTTTTTAAGCCGTTACACCTAATTTTAGGATTCTTCGTTTCCTAGATATGGATTTTTCAATTTGGGGGGTTGTTTGCATCCCCCTGCTATTTTTCATCAAAAACAAAAGATCTTAGGTTCATTTATCATTTTTAGGTGTTTAACACGTTTTTTCCCCATAACATGACTATTTACTGTTTTAGGGGTGAAATGATCAATCGAGGTAAAAGCCCTAATCATCCCCTATTTTTTAAGCTATCACACCTAATTTTAGGCTTCTTCGTTTCCGAGATATGGATTTTTCAATTTTGGGGGGTAGTTTCACCCCCCTGCTATTTTTCATCAAAAACAAAAGATCTTAGGTTCATTTATCATTTTTAGGTGTTTAACACGTTTTTTCCCCATAACATGACTATTTACTGTTTTAGGGGTGAAATGATCAATCGAGGTAAAAGCCCTAATCATCCCCTATTTTTTAAGCTATCACACCTAATTTTAGGCTTCTTCGTTTCCGAGATATGGATTTTTCAATTTTGGGGGGTAGTCTCACCCCCCTGCTATTTTTCATCAAAAACAAAAGATCTTAGGTTCATTTATCATTTTTAGGTGTTTAACACGTTTTTTTCCCCATAACATGACTATTTACTGTTTTAGGGGTGAAATGATCAATCGAGGTAAAAGCCCATATCATCCCCTATTTTTTAAGCTATCACACCTAATTTTAGGCTTCTTCGTTTCCTAGATATGGATTTTTCAATTTTAGGGGGTAGTTTCACCCCCAAACAGGGGATGTTGCCCCAAGTGCTAGGACCCCTCATACAAGTCCCTAGCATGATTGGTTCGCGAGATATGAACAAAAGTGTCGTTAGGCCCTTTCGACAAAAACGAATCCTACATTCAAAAACGGGGCGTCACCCCCAGGGTTAGAATACTGTCTATGGCAATATCCCATCAGGGGTTCAGAAAATATTAACAAACGTATAGTTAGGTCCTTTTGACAAAAGCCGTCCGTGCGCGCACATACAAAAAATATTACTATTTCAACCCCCCGGGTAAGGGTAGTTTTTATTTTGGAGTGGATATACCCCTTCGATAGAAAAGGAGAGTTCACCGCGAGTCCTACGACACCTCATAGGTTTAAATCCGATTATTGGTTAGCGAGATAGTAAAAAGCCAATGACCTATTAGTTTTTTGGGGTTTATTTCAATACATATTAAAAAAACACTCATTTATAAATCATCATTTAAAAAGCCCGCTCTTTTACAAAAACCGCCAAATTCGTAGGTATACAAAAATAAATTACTATTTCATCCCCCGGGTAAGGTTAGTTTTTATTTTGGAGTGGATATACCCCTTCGATAGAAAAGGAGAGTTCACCGCGAGTCCTACGACACCTCATAGGTTTAAATCCGATTATTGGTTAGCGAGATAGTAAAAAGCCAATGACCTATTAGTTTTTTGGGGTTTATTTCAATACATATTAAAAAACACTCATTTATAAATCATCATTTAAAAAGCCCGCCCTCTTACAAAAACCGCCAAGTTCGTAGGTATACAAAAATAAATTACTATTTCATCCCCCGGGTAAGGGTAGTTTTTATTTTGGGGTGGATATACCCCTTCGATAGAAAAGGAGAGTTCACCACGAGTCCTACGACACCTCATACGTTTAAATCCGATTATTGGTTAGCGAGATAGTAAAAAGCCGATGACCTATTAGTTTTTTGGGGTTTATTTCAATACATATTAAAAAACACTCATTAATAAATCATCATTTAAAAAGCCCGCCCTCTTACAAAACTCCTCAAGTGCGCATGCGTACAAAAAAACATTCATCGCCATAATGTCAAAAAACACACGTTTACCCCAAATGGCCTTTCCTAATTCCATCCATTTTAAAAAATAACCTCACCATCACCTAGAGCGGAAAAAATACCATCTAAACGACTCCTCACTCGACCCTACTCCTCCCCCACCACCTAACCCTTTCCCAACATAGGCATACATATTCAAGCACGAGCACGACTTGAGAAAACCAACACTACCCCACTACTCGCGAATGACCTTTTAGTTTTGGTCTTTTAATTAAATAAAGAGGCTAAAGGAAAGTAGGGGGCATTTCTACCAATGCTAGGACACTCTGTATGTTCAAATCCCATGATTGGTTAGGGAGATATCAGGTTCGGGGCCGCTACGAGGGTGGCTCAATAAAAAGTGGAGCAGCTCTCTCCTTACCCCACTACTGACTTAGTCTCTAAAATTGTTTTGTACACGCTGCTATCACCATCTGCGATCAGCTTAGCATACCTAACGTTATACATTTCCTCACTTCTCTGGAAGCCCTCGCAACTTCCATTCTAGTAGAGCTCTGAGTCATGTTCAATTCTTATAGCAGGTGTGTGTCTTGGCCGGCTCTCCTTTTGTCTCTGCGCGGGCGCAAGTTGTGCAATACTTGTTCTTTACGCCGATGAAGAGCACCTTCCTAGTGCGGTGACCGACGATAGCTGCCTACAAACACACAAATAAATACAGCATAGTTATTATGATACACAGTAACTTAATATTTCAAATTAGGGAGAAATAAAATAAAAGTGAATTAGGCCTATAAAGATTATTTCAGTCCAACTCAGATCAAAATCATCTAAAACTTGTTTATGAACGTAATGATATTTGGACAGAAACAAGAAGTTCCGTGACGAACTAAAGAGCCTACTTTTCATGCCAATGATTATTCTACAGTATATGAACCTATCTAGAATAATGACGAAATTAAGTTGGTAATATCGAAATGTCTAAGTAGTTCGAAATATTCCTGGTATAATGTAGCCTAATAGAGCACTACAGTTGGCAGCCCTGATGACTGATTATATTCTTAGGTCCATCTCTTAAGGTACAGAATACAAAATTTGGTTGAAGTCCAATGGACGTTACATACAGTTAGACATTGGATCTATCAGCACGCGTAAATGCATATTGGCAACAATGTCATGAGTGTGCTGGTTAGAAATAATCGGAAATATTATGATATCTTGTTGTGCCAATTTTAGATGAAATCCATTTGTTAGTATAGAAGTTACATGTATTTTAAAATTGGACCTATCAGCAAGCATAGAATTATGTTGGCAGCACTGACTTATATTAATTACTCCAAATTAATCTAGAGTGTCAGGTGCTATACGTGTGCAAAGTATAGAGCTGTTGGCTTGCATACTTTCCGATATATTGATATTAGGGTAAAAAAATATAGACAGCATTTATTAAGAGTTGGCAACCCTGATTGCTCTTAAGAATACTTATTGTCATATCTGTTATGTTACACATAGCACATATGAAATTTGGTTGAAATCCAATTGATAGTATAGAAGTTACATGTATTTAAAAATTGGTCCTATCAGCAGGCTTAGAATCATGTTGGTAGAACTGAAGTATATAAGTTACTCCAAATTAATCTAAAATGTCAGGCACCATATGTGTGCATAGTTTAAAGCTGCCAGCTTGTATACTTTCAGATATATTGGTATTTGGATGAAGAAAATAGAGAGAGCAATTATTAACAATTGGCAGCACTGGTGGCTCTTAAGAATACACTCAGTCATGTCAGTTTATGTACACATATTACATACAAAAATTGGTTTAAATCCAATTAATAGTATAGAAGTTATATGCATTTAAAAATTGGACCTATCAGAAGGCTTAAAATTATTTTTGCAACACTGTCATGTATGGCCTCCTGGAAATTAAACTGAAATAGTATTATCTACATGTATGCCAATTTTTGAATAGCTCCCACGCATACCTTCCATGATATCCAACATGTAGCTCAAATTTATATTGCTTTTTTTCAGCAGTTGGTAGCATTGACATCATTTTCAAATATGGGCCTGAGATATTCCGGTATACATCTTTACTCATACTAAATTTGGTTTCGACTGCTGCAGCCGTTTAGGAGTTGATAGGGGGACACACACACACAGCCAGACAGACAGAAGGACAAACAGACATACAGACAGAAGGACAGACAGACAAACAGACAGACATTTTCCCGGATTGATCTCATAAGTCTACTTTTCCCTCATTTTTGCAAAATGTGAAAAGTTGGCTAAAAAAACTAAAACTAAGATACGGGAAGAAGTCTGGAGATATAGTTGGACGTTTTTCGGACATACTTGTTGAATTTCGTCAAAATCGATCCTGTCGTTTAGCAGCTAACCCGTTGCACAGTCACACTAAAATTTTATTTTTACTTATTTCAAAATGTAAACTAATTATTCCCGTTGAATCATTATTTTTGGAATTCTTGTAAAATCACATACGAACACTAATGAAAAGTAAGAACTTAAATTTAAATTATAAGTTAAATGTTGTACGATTTGGCGGAATCCAACTCGTACTTTGGTAACTTTTAGCTGTGAAACTCGCTGACGAAGTTTGGAATTGCGCACCGACAAGGTAAGGCTACTCTAGAATGTGACGCTCTAAGAAATTCTGCTATCAAGCTCTACTGTTCACAGAAATACTACTTTTATCAAAAGCTACTTACTTAGCCCGTTGATACATAAAGTAATTAGAGCAAAATATGTAGCGCCACTAAAATCCTTCAGTTCAGGATTTGCCTACGTCTCTTGCCATGTACAGTTCGGTAAATAATAACAACTTACCACGCCAGATAAAGATGAGTAGTTGGTGCGATACGACCTCTTGCATCAGGCACCGTCAGCGACCACAGTGATAAGCGGGACGTCATCCTCATCTAGCTCGCCGTGCCTCCTCCACCGCTGCTTCCTCCATCTCCGCCAACGCAGTAGCTGCCCAACCCTCCGACACTTTCTCCTCGTACTTCTTGAATGTGACATGACTCATAGGAGGGATAGTTATTAATAAGGTTCGGAAGTTAAGGAAAAGTCATATTTTTTCCTGAGCTCATTTTACCCGAAACCTGAAAAATAAGTTTGAATGATGGGTCCCTGGCCAGGTTTAAAGCAATTTGATGTTGCCTATAAATGCATATTTCAGCCATTTTATTGTTTTGGTCATATTTGGTTATAATTTCAGCATTTTCGTTTAAATTGAGGCATCGTTAACAAGGTACGCGTCGAGTTTCAAACACAGGATTTCCAAATAGTGCAGCAGATATATTTTTCTTTCTTTTCCCGGTACAGGCAGGTTTAGAAGACCTGATTCCAAGAAGCCGCTCCTCTACGGACGTCTTTTAGCACATCTTTCTGGACAAGTTAGATTGCGACACTGTACGCATGAGATCACGGAATATGACGATAGTGTGCTTCCTCCTTTCAACAGGATGTCACGCTTTGGCACTTAAGACGTTTACTGTATGTTAGTGATACTCCACCTATCCCAAACATTCATGTGATATTTCATAGTTTAGGTCATATTTCCCTAGTTTTAGGGCATATTTTGTACTTCTTTATGTCTTAAAGTTCCGAACCCTAGTTATTAACAAGAAAAGTACATCCACCTGAATCAATACTATAAAGAAAAAAATAATTATTTATCTTGTTTTCGGTACATGTTTCGAGGATTAATTACATTTTATCCCCTTCATCAGCTATTGGAAAAAAAAGCGTAGCACAGTACTAAGATACGTATTTAAACCTAATATGGTGCACCATAAAATTAGGTTATAAGAACAGAATAAAATGAGATGAAATAGAAGGTGACGGTGATCAGATTGCAGGTGATTATGTCAAATAGCAGTTCCGTATTGAAGCTTGAAACGGTAGATATGGAATACCAATACTTCACCAATCCGTGTAGGTCTATAATTAATGAAGAGCCTGCATGCTTAAAGATCCAATATTAGCCTTTTCAAAACAAAGCGGCTTCAAGAAACCCGACGTGATGGAATGTGATCTCTTGGTAAAGAGAGGTTAGTTCAAAGCATATGGAGTATGAGGTAATGTAACATTGTCCTAACCTGATACACCATATGCTTTGAACTAACCTCTCTTTACCAAGAGATCACATTCCATCACGTCGGGTTTCTTGAAGCCGCTTTGTTTTGAAAAGGCTAATATTGGATCTTTAAGCATGCAGGCTCTTCATTAATTATAGACCTACACGGATTGGTGAAGTATTGGTATTCCATATCTACCGTTTCAATCTTCAATACGGAACTGCTATTTGACATAAGCACCTGCAAGCTGATCACCGTCACCTTCTATTTCATCTCATTTTATTCTGTTCTTATAACCTAAATTTTATGGTGCACCATATTAGGTTTAAATACGTATCTTATTACTGTGCTACGCTTTTTTTGCAATAGCTGATGAAGTGTAATTAATCCTCGAAACATGTACTGAAAACAAGTTAAATAATTATTTTTTTCTTTATAGTATTGATTCAGGCGGATGTACTTTTCTTGTTAATAACTATTCTAGCATATCAATACGGAACCCACCATGAGTCATTTAAATAATGTAATCATAGGAGGGATGTCAAGGACGCTCATGAACTCCTCCATTTGTGCGTGCCCATCGCCTGTGTAAACTCTACCACCACAAACACTGGCAGTGTTTACGTCCATCAGGTTGTCGTGTGATTTTTCAGAAAGAACTGTTTTTCTTAAACCATACATGTTACATATGAAAACGAAAACACATTTTAAGCCTTGACGATTTTCAGAAACCACTTCCATATTGGTGAAGGTGCAACCAAACGGGCTGTGATTGTCTAAATCTTTGATTTGGTCTAAAAAGTCAACAATATTTACAACTCTTCTCCCGCTAAGTTTCAGTGAGACGCATTGTGGCTTTCCCGATACTGGTTGTTCTTGTTTCTCCTGTACAGCTTCCGGCTCAGGTGTCTCTATCAAATCAGCCTTCTTCTTGATAAAAAAATAATAATAATAATAATAATAACTAACCTACAAAATCAGTAATACAAGGATTCAGCAGAAGAGAATCCTCATAACCTCTCCACTCCAACTCCAAACACTGACCTGCACGTGGTGTCCCCTGCTAAGCTGAGCAACCCAGTGGAAGGTTGGGTAATCAATCCCAGCGGGAAACTGGGTCAGTGAACAGACTAGTGTTGGGGGGGACTGAGAATTATTTTCTCAGTTCTTTCACCTTTCTGAATAACATTCAGGATTGTAATTCGAGGATTTATGCTCCCCTCAAGGTGAAACCTTAGATAGTCGACCATGAAAAGTCATTTGAAGAATAATTCCGCCGTCTGTAATGATAGATTACAGAAAAGACAGCATTCGGATACGGTGGGCTGTCATGCGGAAGATAATGACGAATCGGAGCGTCTGAAAACTCATCAAGTAGCAAACAAACAAATACTACGGAAAATCAAACCTAAACAAGTCTCATTCTTTTCTACACATAATGTTAACTCTCTGGTTCAAACTGGAAAATTGAAGATCATCACGGATATCATGAGAAGTCATAAAATTCTAATTATGGCCCTTCAGGAAATTAGAAATGGTGATCAAGGCCATCTGGAATCACAAGGATATAGACTATATAAAGGAATCCCAGGAAAACGAGTTATGAAAAATTGTCCACAATTTGGTAACGGATTCTTAATAGATCTCAGAATCATTGACTCGATAACAGAATTTAAATCTCAATCCTCCAGACTTACGACCCTAACTTTGAAATCGGCAAATAAAACATATACAATTATTAATGCACATGCTCCTACTAATCAAAAAAACAACACCATTAAGGACAGAGAAGAAGTACAAAAATTCTGGGATCTTTTGGATCAAACTTTAATAAACATCCCTTCATCAAACATCAAAATTCTCCTTGGTGATTTCAATGCGCAACTTGGACAAGAAAGAAGATATAGAGATATAATTGGAAAATGGACAGCACATAAACGAACCAATAAAAATGGTCAAAGATTAGTCGAAATTTGTAGAAACCACAAATTAATCTCTAAATCAACATGTTTTAAAAGACAGCCCCATAAATTGAAAACTTGGAAACATCCTGACTTCAGAAGGGGTGAATGGCAGTTGGATCATGTCTGCATGGATAAATTTCACCATCGCGAAATTCACAATGTCAAGGTTCTAAGGGGAGTTGACTCAGGATCAGACCACTATGTGGTAAAGATAAAAATAAAATTAACTCCAATGGCCAAGAAAAAACCTAATAATAACAATAGGAGGAAATTTGATCCATCTACCTTAATAAAAAATATAGAGTACTGTGAAAGAACAGGAGAAGAATCTCTCAACACTAAAACATTGGACGAATTAATCACTAAATTAAAATCAATAGCAGAGGAGTTAGCACCAATAAATCCAAGGAAAAAACATGAATGGTGGAATGTAGATTGTGATCAAGCAATAGAGAAAAGACACCAAGCATGGATAAAACATCAAGCTCTAAAGTCAGAAGAATCAAATTTAGAACTAACTATACAAAGAAAATTAACCCATAAAATCATCAGACAAACGAAACGTAATCATCTTAAAAATACACTGGAAAAGATAGAAGACGATTTCAAGAAAAAGCAATCTCGAGATTATTACAAAACATTTGGTAAATATCTAAAAAAATTTGAAGCTCCAACATTAATGTTGAAAAATCAAACAGGAAAGTTAGCACATTCTAACCAAGAAAATACAGAGATCCTTGCAGAAGCATTCGAGAAACTGTTAAATTGTGATGATCCACTGGAAACCCTGCAAGTAAACACTGATACACCTATTTTAACTTCACCTGATTTAATAAATCCTCCAAACATTAATGAAGTAGAACTCGCAATTAAAGAACAAAAAAATTACAAAACTTGTGGCGAAGACTTAGTCTTTGCTGAAATCTGGAAAAATGCTGGTAAACCTGCGATTATAAATCTTCATCAACATCTACTTAAAATGTGGATTACTGAAGAAATTCCTGCACACTGGACCACAGGAATAATCCATCCATTATTTAAGAAAGGAGACAAAACGAACCCAGATAACTACAGAGGAATTACCCTTCTGGACTGCACATATAAAATTTTCTCTCGTATAATTTACAACAGGATCAAAAACATTCTGGAACCACAACTTGGAGAATATCAAGGAGGATTTCGCCCTTACAGAAGTTGTCCAGACCAAATCCTTAGCCTGAAATTAATAATGGAATATTACAAAAACAGAAATAAGCAACTCTTTATCTCTTTTATAGATTTCAAGAAAGCCTATGATAGTATTCATAGACTGACACTGCTCAAAATCCTCAGATCATACGGTCTCCATCCTAAATTGATAAAAATCATTCAATTAACATTAACAAACACAAATTCGAAAGTTAAATTTAGGGGAGAAATATCAACAGCTTTCACAGTAAAAACTGGTCTCAGACAAGGTGATGGATTATCCCCTCTGCTTTTCAATGTGGCTCTTGATTATATCATGAAGGTTTGGCAAAAGGAAAACCCTCCTAAGATCAAAATTGGAACAAAACCATCAATAAAAATAAACTGCTTAGGATTTGCAGATGACTTGGCTCTTTTAGCACTAGACAAGGAAGAGGTTTGTACTCAGATCACTAGTCTCCAAGAAATTGCTCAAGGGATAGGATTACAGATATCCTTTGAAAAAACTGAGATCATGCCTATGAAACCCTTAGATATAAATGAAGTCTATATAAATGATCATAAAATTAACCTAGTTCCTCAATTTAAGTATCTTGGAGAAATTATAACACATAACTTAAACGAAAAAGTAACTTGGATAAATAGAACAAATAAAATGAAAAAAGCACAATCTCTAACCTGGTCAACATATAATAAAAAATGCCTATCAATAGCTACTAAGATCCAACATTATAAAACTGTAACTCTCCCTGAAGCCACTTATGCTTGTGAAACACTGTTCCAAATTAAAAATGAACAAAGAACTGATCAGCTCCTCAAAACGGAAAGAAGAATCATTAGAACGTGCATAAATAAAAAGTATCAGGTTGAGGGAGTCTGGAGGATTCTCCCAAATGAAACTGTCTATCGTGAGATTGATCCAATCACCAGCACAATGAAGAAGAAAAGAATTTCATATTTTTTTCACATCTTACGGCTTCCAGAAAACAGAATTGTACGCCAACTGGTGATGAGAAATCTAGGAAAGAAAACTGGAGGAAAATGGATCCAAGAAATCCAACAAGATCTCAAAGCAGTTGGACTCAAGATAACAGATGCCGAGGAGAAAAATAAAATTAACACCATTCTTAAAACTCACAAATTTTCTGCAGAAATGACACACAGAAAGCCTATGGAGATTTCAGATGAGTTGAGAAAATCCCGATCTGAAAGAATGAAAAAGTACTGGAAAGAGCGCAAGAACCAAGCAGTACTACCTTCAAAGAAGAAGTGATTGTGGAACGACTCAAGTGGTCCAATGTGACCAATCAAGATTAATAATAATAATAATAATAATAAGCATCCAGTATTGGTACTGAAAAAGTCGCTTTTACAAAGTACAATTAGGGTTATTTGTTGATCTTTATTAGTCTCTCTATAATGACCCACCCACATATTGGACCTAGATCATGTCGGATAGATGTGTTTAGTGAATTCTAAAAAAAAAAAGTTTATATTTTACATATTGCCTAAGGCTAAGTAAAGAAAATCAAGCAAAGATTAAAAACACAAAATCGGCATTTTTATACTAGACGTTTTCCTGTATATATAAATGGTATAATTATCCTATCAACTAACTGACAGTCAATAGCGGATCCAGAATAAACGACAGAGGAATACCCGCGGTTAAGTAGCTTAGCCCTCTTTCCATAACATTTGAAACATTATAAGCAAAATGGTGCATTCTGAGGCATTTGAATTGTTATTGGTTTTACGTCCCTTTTAACTACTGCGGCTTTTAAAAGACGCCGGGGTGCCGGAAGTTTACCCTGAAGGGGATCTTTAACGTGCCAGTAAATCCACTGAGATGGCGCCCTATCATTTGCGCACCCTCCAATGCCAACTGACTACGCCAGGATTCGATCCTGCAACCTTGGATACAGCAGGCGAGAACATCGCTGAGCCACGCAGCTAGTTAGTCTGGGGCAATTAATAGTACATTATGCAACGAGCCTATAAGGGCAATAATTAAGACACGAGTATGTTTATAAAACGAGCGTATCCGGGTTTTATAATTTGCATACGAGTGTCTTAATTACCATTATAGGCGAGTTGCATACGACTATTTATGTTCGACGATAATTATTATAACTATTTTATGTTCGAAGATAAATATTCATAAATATCTGTCGAGATTTCGCCAGTTTTTTGTATTGAACAGAGCGCATGGGACGCAGAGAATGCCATGTATTTGACCATGGCCTCATCGATCACCCCACTATGACACTAGGCAACGCAGTGAAATTTAAATTAGAAGGCCTTGGAACTAAGCGCGGGTGCGATGCTAACCTTATCTAATTGGTCATACAACTGTTTCTTGAGCTGTGATTGGTAGGAGAAACTGTTTCACAATGAAAAATAGTGTTATAATGAACATCATTATGATACAGTTTTCTGACATATAATAGTCAGGGTCGAACATAAAAACTTAATTGATAGTAAATTTTCAGGAAAAGTAAAATATTATAAGAAAAGCGGTGTAGCCTATATAAGGTATTTTAAGCTTGTTTTTGGCCGTAATTTACAATAAGCTAATTGTTTCTAAAACTACAGTATTTTTGTCTACCTACGCCTGCAATAATTGTTGCTGTTAATATTAACCCCCCCCCCCCCCCCCCACCAAAAAAAAATACAAACCGAAAGGCAAACATAAAATTTCTCAGTGTTCATCAGTTACTAAACAATTTTGTCTATAATATTTATTGCTGAAAACAAACTGAACAATAAATACTGTATTTATTAGAAGGACAATTTATAGAATACTTACAACCTTCGATTTATTTTTACTGCGTTCTTGGAAAAATAACTCGAATAAATTAATTATTAATTATGTAATTATTTAGTTAGTTAGTTATTATTATTATTTCAAAGGACGGAATCGCGGGGTCATCTGCCCTGATAATTATGAGATGACAACTGTTTTATAAATTTGTTCAAATTTATAGTTTAAAAAAATACAGTACTTTATTTTCCAATAAGTTCTGTATGGGACAAAGTTATTTAAGAATAATATAGGGTATTATTCAATATTGCTTACCTTCTTTCATCGTTGTATCGTTGTAGCACTGGATTTAATCTTCTTTTCTTCCGCCAAGCAGAAAGAGGCATCCGAGTTTTGCCCATTACAATAAATTACACTTTAACGCGTTGAATTAATAACACTGTACACAGAAAATGAACCTACTAATAGTTCGTTTTTAAAACGAAAGTAAACACAGTAGAATCCTATTCAACGAACACAATACATCAGCTGTAAGTCTTGTTCTCAGTGCTAGAAATAACTCGTCACTCGGCCTTACCCGTGGCCAACGAGAAAGACAGGCCACAGCGCGGATCTGTGACGTCAGAGGAGTGGTGTCACTCGCTCGCTCGCTCGCCGCAATGATAGCACCGAGGTATTTTCATCTATACAAGCCTACCAATAGCCGAGTAATTTGTTAGTGTGAATTTAAGGATACCGGTACTCAAAAATAAAGTTAAATGCTGTGGAAGAAATACACCTTTATCACAAGCTCAAATCTTTCGAGCAGTAGAATATTAGGCAGTGTTATAAAAACATTGAATGGGTGTTCCAGTTTATGCAGGTATTCAAAACTGTACATATTATCATCTTATCTTTGTTCATAAATAAGTTGTTTCCATATATACCAGTTTACATGTAAGTTTAACTTTAAAAGCAGCTGGGATTAAGAAAAGAAGAAACAACCAAGCATTGCATTAGGAGAAAGTAGCCAGTGCTTCATTTGTTGCAAGGGAAGGATCATTCACGTCCCAAAATAATAAAAACGAATATAAGAAATTTGAGCCTACACTCATGGTTTTTAAAATTTTGCTTTTTTGAGTAGGCCTACCATAACACAATCTTTTTCAACAACAAAAATGTAATGCATTCTTCAGATACCGGTTCATATATGAATTGCTGAGATTATACTTACCTCCTTAAGCAGAGAGCCTTTTATCTGACACCAATCCCCTAGTGGCAGGTTTACTTCTTGTGGCAACTACCTTCATGTTAAACGGTTCTCTCCCGTTCCCAGTTACGCTTAGGTCAAATTGATGGTTTTATGGGCTCGAGATTCGTATAACGAAGTATATTACTACAAATGAAGGACATTGGAAACTTATTCATTGTGAGTTAATTCAGTGGATTGAAATGTCGTGGATATCAGCCCCATGCACTTATGTGTGTACTGTACTTGTAATCGAAAAGGATGTGGTAGTGGTTTTCAGTTAGATTTTATTTACAGTTGAATTGGGAAGACACATCCAGGATGCAAGGAGTGGGATTCAAATCATTCTATCAAGAACTTCGTGCGAAGCTTTGAAGACTATTTAAATCCTATATCAGGATTAAAAATACTCCTTCGCAAAGCAGGTCACCTGGACGAAAAGCCACTTTACTTACCCCTACTCCATGTAGGTGGAACTGTTCCATTTATTAAAATTAAAGAATGACTATACTTGCCATTGTAATTTGGATCCATGCTGGCTACACGGACATGGTATCTCCCTCCCAATAAGATGTCCAAGATCTCCACCAAATGTCAAACGAGACCCTTCAAATTATTCAAATGAAAGCATTCCTCAACTTTAAATTATTTTTTCTTATTTTTTGTTTCACCCTGGTGGTCTGGGGATGAAGAATTTTATAACATACCCGGTCCTCCCCTACCCCTTCCTCCCAGAAAATATCGTATACTCATCACATCCATTCCCCCTGAAAAAGAACATGGGCATCTTTGCAGGCCACATGGAAAATAAGCAGTTAACAGTACTACACACTGCGTAAATCGGTTTGAAATGAGTAATCTAGAGCTTTAACAGAGAATTCTGGATGTGGTGATTGGTAGAGCCCCGGAGTACAAAACTAAGCCCGTATCTTCAAGAACACTAGCAAATTGCAAGTAATCCTCATCCAAGGACACAGTAATGTTTACACTTAATTAAATAATAAGCACACACAAAATGTATTACAGACATTAGTTTATTTAGGACATTTGTTATAAATATAAACATCTCAAGCACATTAATACATTGTCTGGAAGAATCTTAGAATGTAGAAAATGAAGTTTGCAGGTTTCACCAAGTACAAAGGTGATATCTTGCTGATCTTGGAAATATTACTGGCGATGATTAGGATCTCATATCCTCCTGCTATTAATATTCCCAAAAAATCCTGCACTGCACATAGGGCGTACAGCCATTATACCCTGCTGATGGTTCATGATCTCTTCAGGATTTTAAATTTTTCTGACACCATTTCTCAATCTCACTGGAGCTTAGTGGGTTACAATAGTGTTTAGTGTTACCGGTGGTCACTCCGAAGGATCGGGCTCGATTTCCCCCTCTGCAAAGAACTTTAGTTCTGGCATGAGGTGCTATAATAGTATTTGTAATCCTCTCCTCAATATCCACCCATCAATTTCTTAATTTATGTAGACCTACAGCATCAACCAGGCAACAAGAATCTCCCTGTGAACAGGGAAGGGCTCGAGAGGAGATAATAGGGGTACGCAGTGTAACAACATGATTGGAAACACTGAACCTTGTGAACAGACAAACAGTTGCGATTAAAATGCGACCACATGAGGGCATGAGACCTAATATTTACAATTCAGTTGAGTGTAACCTGACAGCTTTTGGTCTTGATCAAACCTAACCTTTCCTAAAAGTAATTTCAGGTTGTCATGCTCAACTGACCAGCTTAATAATAAAGTACGCCTCAAGTTATGTCCTACGGTACATTGCAGGCAATTAGAAAGACAAACTCAAAAATACAGTAATAATGCAAAACGGAAACTCTCAACTGGTCATAAGAAATACACTTAAAAAGATTTTGTTTTTATTATAAGCAAGGCTCTACATACAACCTGCCTAGATGTATGGTTCCGTTCAGACAGTGGACTAACCCAGTAGCGACCAGTTAATGTATACCGTATCAGTAAGGAATTTTGTTTCTGTACTTGGTTGAAGAAGTTATTCTCAACGAAAACAACAAAGATATACAGGATCAAATATTATACAATATTGGGGAATAGTAGGCTATAGATACATTACACTACAAAATTCCCCTAGACACAAAATGGCATCATCCATGGCAAAATGGACAACACTTAGGGTTTAAACGCGGCATACATGTTAAATTCTATGTGTTATACTCTGATTTACAAAAGATGAACGGTGCAAGTTGCCATCCGCTTGAATGGTGAGGTGAGGAGTGGAGACAAGTGACGCAGTGTTCTACTGTGAACGAACTCGTCACTGCCATTAGTAATATCCCGTGTATCTCTTGAAGTGCATTTGCTTATTCTTTCATAGGCTACAGTAAGCGTTATCGTTCTGTGTTTGTTGGAAGCGTGTGTTTTGAGTTTATTTCTTTTATTCGCATCATCGTGTCTATTTTCGTTGTGTAAAAATGGCATCGGTACATGCTCGCGGAAGGCCCAGGATCCATTCTCTGCGACATAACAACTTCAGGCCGTGGTGTGATTCTCCATAGCCAAGTAAAAGAGATGGTATGTGCGGTGAGGAATTTTATGGAGGAAGAAGAGGAAAGTATGCGCTTACGGGAGGAACCTCCGATTCCATTTGTTCAGGTGAGGAAAAGAACTGCAAAGACTCTTGGTGTGAGTGAAATCACTGCGTTCCGAGTGACGGAAGTGAAGTTCCCGTCTGTTGATGCTGGCCCGTCTAAACTATCAACTCCAGGGAAGAAGAGACATAGAGAAAGGGTGGTCACTAATTTAGATGGCTTTCAACAAGATGCTGTTAGACGGCATATTTATAGTTATTATTTTCGGAAAGAAATTCCAACATGTCGCAAAATTCTGGTTTTGCTCAGAGAGGCACAATTATTATTTCAAGGAAGCCTTTCTTCACTGAATAAAGTGTTGCATGATCTGGGATTTAAATATAAGAAAATTAATGGCGGGAAGGTGATAATGGAGAGACCAGATATTGTGGCTTTGATGTGTCAGTTCCTACATAAAATGGGGAGACCCTACTGAGTTGTAGGCCAAAAATTACAAACAAAAAAACAACATCTGGTTTCTTGCTCATCCCTTCGGGCACTTAGATATACATTTGTTTTTTATGTACGGCCATTTTAAACACCTTACGGGGGGCTTTTAAAGAACACGTGCTTAGTTCTTGAAATGGGCAACGCCCAATTTCTAGAACCAAAAACCGCTCAATTTTGTTGTAATTTCGTACTCTTGGCCAAGATTATCATGCCAATCATCTGAATACAAGCTTATGCTGCCATCTGTTGGTAAATTTATCAGTTATGAGTAGCCTAGGCAATGTTTGTCGAGTGTGAAACTTTTCTTACGGTACATGTTATTTTCTTGTCCCATATAATTTTTGGCTGTATGGCATTCACTAAAAGAATATCATTACTATACACAGGCACATATTTAACATCGAACAGAAGTATTTTGGTTTTGGTAGTAAAGTATAGGTTATTTTGGATAAATGGTGGAACCATGCGTCTTTGTTCCTGTTGATGGTCAATGGCTTTAATGACGTTTATTCACAAGAATTATATTTTTATTGGTTTACTGTGAGTGGTGGAACTTGTGTAAGTTAATGGTATTTTAGAGATTTGTGTGCAGTTAATTAGATGTATTCTGTATCTAGTCGATGGCGTAAACCGAAAGTCCGTGAAACAAAGAAAAGGAATAATGCTATTTTGAATGTTGACAAACAGTGGGGAAAAAGCCTATTTTAGTGAGGAGAATACTGTTAGGCCTAGCGTTAATGATGAGCACATTTTCATTCATATATGGGTGGCCTCCAAAGTTTGTTTACAGACCTGTGTGGTGAATGTGGCATAAAATTTTCGTGTAAACATCAGAGAGAAAGATGGGTTTAGTAATAAGTTACCTCTGAAGTGTGGGGAGAGTGATTTGTAAACTCTGGGAAGTCTTGATGCAGGTAATTCCACTAAAATACTGTATTTTTAAATAAAGTTAGCTATTTCTCAATACTATATTTTTCAGCATTTTAAATGTTCCAGTTGCATGAGTTCTGATCCCATTACCTTCAAACTTGGTTTGCACATACAACTTTGTGGTCTTAATAATATATGGAATCCATTTTGAAAAATATTAATAACTTTCAGAAATATTTAGTTTCAAATTTGAAAAAATGACATATATTAACAGAACAACAGGTCATTCTAAGAAACAAATATTTTAATAATAAACCATTTGCACTGATTTTAAAATTAATACCAATTTTATTTTTATACCATTGATGATCATTCCATAGAAGTTTTAGATTGATAACTTTAAAGTTGATGTGCCTGGGACGTTTTCAAAGTTTGCATATTTATTAATAAAATGTTATAATTTCTAAATGACTGAACCAAATAGCTTCAAAGTTTAGAATTCCCTTAATTATGCTCGCTTGAAATAACCTACAAAATTTGGTGAAAATTGGGGGAAAATACTGGAAAATTCAAAACTTAATAGAGCAAAAATATTATGGATATTGTGTGGTTAGATGAAACGTGGGTCAATGCTGGCCACACAGTGTCTAAGGGTTGGAGTGACAACTCAGTTCAGGGGACAATGAAAGGGCCGTCAGGCAGAGGGGGTCGATTTATTATTCTACACGCCGGGCTATCACACGGCTTTGTTAATAATACACTTTTGCTCTTTAGGTCGAAAAGAACTGGTGATTACCATGAAGACATGGACTACAACTAGTTTTTAAAATGGTTCCAGGAACAATTGTTACCCAACATCCTGAACACAGTGTTATTGTAATGGACAATACTTCGTACCACACAGTACAGATATAATAAGTTCCAACAACATCAAGTATGAAGCCGCGAATGTTGGAATGGCTCGACCGCCATAGTGTAGACCATGCGACAGCTCTCTGACAAAGGAATCATTCTCGGTAGCGCTGAATGAACATAGAACGAGCGATAACATTCTATATAATACATGAATTAGCCAAAATACCTTATGAAAGGATGAGAAATAAATCAGGAAGCAATGTTTTAATAGATGTTTCCTCTTCCACCCTCTGTGACCCACCCAGCCATCCCAAATATAGCAAAAATTACAGCAGTGAGCGCCATTGTTCAAATCAATCTTCAAAAAAATATCATAACAGTACTGCCAACCTCACCCTTACGGTACTATGTGAAACAAAAAAGTGCCCAATTCAGTCTCTAGTGGGCATCATTCGTGCGCAGCACTCAGTTCACGACTCTAATTATGCTAGTGTGCGCAATATTTTGCATCTCTGTACGGCTGAAATGAGTGTTTTTTGTTATCTGCTCTGTAATTACTATGCAGTATATCCCTCTCCTGTAATAGGTATGTGCATTTTTTTCCGCACAACTGTGGTTTTGACAAAGGTTACAGCCTAACGCGCCCAGATCAATGGTTTTGTGTCAACCATGCCCCGCTAGCTGCACGCGGCCAATGCCGCACCTACACCCGACCATTCTTACCTTCATTTTGTCCAATCCAATGGATTTTGACAATGGTTACAGCCTAACGCGCCCAGAACAATGAGTTTTGGCAATGGTTACTGACTGCCTAACGCGTCCCGATGATTCTTTTTTTATCAACAGTGATTTTACATCCCACTTCTTTTTATCAACAGTGATTTTGTATCTCACATGTTGGCAGCAATGTGTGTGCCTCGGTGCGTGCTGCAAGAGTGAGCCTTGATGCCAGTTGAACGAGATGCAAGTGCTGTCGAAGCATGGCAGCTGTTTTTAAAATAGCAAAAAATAAAAACACATATTTACGTACTTTAGCACATATATGAGGTTCAGTTGTAATTAGGGTTCCTAATTTCAATACGTAATATCGCCCAGAAGATGCAACAAAGACACAAGGTATGTAAAAGTACATTCATGTCTGCTGCAAGTGTATAAGCCGCGTTCCACTTTCATTCAGAATTAATATCCTTCTCACCCTTATACAACAGCGCAAGCCTAACCCATGTAGGCTACCACGTGGATGAACTGGCGAGAAAGCATGGCCATGAAATCATCACGCTGCCCCATATCATTGCCACTTCAATCCTATAGAAATGATATGGGGTCAAGTGAAGGGTTATGTATCACGGCATAATAAAAATTTCACACTCCGTGAGGTTGAAAAGCTTACCGTTTAGGCTATTAGGGATGTGACTTCATAAAACTGGAAGCGTGTTGTGTTAATAGAGCAACGAGAACTGGATAAGGCTATGAAACGTGAATGTATACTCGATGATGGGGTAGATCGGTTCATCGTTTCTCTGGAAGGCAATTCCGGATCCAATTCAGACACAAGTGACGAAGAGGGGGCTATGAAAGGAATAGACCCATAATTAAGTTAGTAGCAGCTAGAGCGATTAGGTAACTCAAAATTCCCCTAAACTCCCATGCATCGCAATGTTTAATTGACCCTTCACACGAATACGGCTGACACACCACAGATCCCAGTATTTGTGTCTTCCTGGAAGCCTCTTGGAATGTTATGAGCCATGATCTGCCTCAGTGGCAACGCAGCATTTCCCCAAGTGTTAGCTTTGACAGCTGTCAGCGCTCATTATTGGTAATACAGAGCATACTTTACATACAAACACAAACCTAACCCCAGACCTCCTTGCTTGTACTACTAACAATAATTTTCGTCCAGATAGTCGCCTAACCAAGTGGCGACCAATGGCTTTGTCTCGCCATGGCTTTAGAAGAGTACAGTTCAACTTTTCCATTAAAATGAACTAAAAGTAATTTATGAACATTCATGATGTTTCAAGTATGGTACTTCTTCTTTAGACTGAGATAGGCTACTCAATACTCCCAATAATGTCAAAAGTACTCAAATCAAACTTACCAAGCAACTTTTGAAGATTTGATGGACGAGGCAGATAAATATGATCCCTCCGATGTAACTTTTTGTACGCTGATGACAAGTGAACATATTATATGGAAGCTGCCAAGAGTAACGTATCTCCACTGTACCTACGATTGTTTGCCTAACTTCTAAAAAGTTAATTTGCTCTATTAAAGACTACTATTGGTGTGTTATCATCACTCGATAAACTTCTCTCTAGGATGACCACAGGAACATTCACTGCTGACAACTTTCTTCCATTTTCATCGCACTCATTTTCAATGAACTGAAGTAGTTCATCAAATGAATTTTGGTTAGTAATGCAAAGAAAGTTTTAGGCACTTAATGTTTGGGAATCTGAAACTCGTTGGCAGCCAGCTCAATGCTGAGGTTATTTATAATACACACAGAACCTGTAATTATGGGCACTGCATCACTCACATTCTTCAAGCATTTCACCAACATGTCTTCTGTCTTGATATATGTCCATTCCTGCTTAAATGTATTCCTGATGGAGGAGAAGTGTTCAGATATATCCGATAGACTGTGCACAGAATTCTCTTCTTCGTAGTGTCTGAAGTATTCCAAGCTCGCTTCTATGGCTTTATCCGAGATTTTATACCTCTGCATCACACAGTCTTCTAGAAGAAGGCCCAGGAGTGGATAGATATCCTGGCAAATTCGGAAATATTGAAGATACTGCATCAGGTTTCAACTTCAGATAACTCCCAGCAAATGCCTTTATTTCCCCATCAACTTGCTCTGTCCTGATAACAGAGCTATCAAGAAAATGTTTAATACAAATTATAGGCTTGCTCACTTTAGAGAAGTCAGTGGGAATTTTTCTAGGCCATAGCCTATATTTCTTAATTTTTCGTCCTTTGGGAGAGAAAATGTAGAAACATTTTCATGCTGAGATCTGTAATTGCCCTTACAGCCAGCCACATTACAGCATCTCGGCATTTTGATTTCCTGTAAAGGGATACATTCATTAAATTTCTAACTTTAACTCAGGTAATTAACTTAGCATGCATGACAATATTCCTCCACATCCACAATATTAGGCTAACGTAAATTCGTACATAACCTACACCACACGTGCGTTTGATTAATATGTAGCATTAATAAGGAATAAAGTATCGCAGGTGTTAACACTTACCCTGTAGGCTACTTGATTATTGCAGCTACATGATGCAGCACAACACAAGTTGGATGCAAAGTTGGACGTTACACTTTATAAAACACTAACTATTCTCATACTGCTATTCACAAGAAATTCACAAGTCGACTCAACCAGGGCCACTACATCGCCTACGTCACAGACAAGATGTCTGCTTGCACTGGGGCCAGTATCTTTCGTTGGCCACGGCCTTACCGACCCATTACGCCTGCGCTCTTGTGGCTAAGTAGCGAACTTCTACGGCAGCGGCATTACGACTGGAAGTGTAGTAGGGCATTCAAAACTGCTTCTTACATAGAAACACGCAGGGGAAATGCAAGATTCATCTCTATAGAAGCATTCTTAAACAAATACTCTTTACAACCATGTAACTTTTCATCAATTTTGACATTCACATTGATTTTTAATTTCTGAAGTAAAATGGGTGAAAAAAAAAGGCCTTGCCTTATGGGAAAATTGCTTCTCAGTTTCAATGATACAAAATGTTATTATCTATGAAATCTCATTTGAAAAGTTTAATAAGTGCTATTCAAGGTATTTACATGATTTGAAAGTGAAGTTTTGTTTAATTTCAGCCGTTGATCTATTTAAATCGTAGATTCTAACTCTCTATCAATGCTATAAGCAGAGCCTGCCACGAGCGGCCAGTTGGCGACTTTTTAAGAGAAAACTAGGTAAGCCTCATTGAGTTATGACGGATGGCGCTATTCAAATAGAGTTTTAATAATGCTGCCAAAACCGAGATACAAGATGCACAAGACAAGGAAGTCCACAAGCCAGCGCAGCCTCCTCAACGTTTTACTGCATAAGGACGCGCTTCATTATATTTCTGTCAATATTTTGTGTCTGAGCATTACAAACCGATTCAATTACTCAAAATAATAATAATTGTATCAAAACTATTATAATTCTATGGTAGCGCCATCTATCAAAATCTCTATAATACCTACCGAGATTTTTGTTTCATGGTTGGGATTTAGTTAGTTCAATACAGTTGTATTAGGAACAAGGTCATCAGCCCAATAGTTTGCAGATAGCGGCCATGTATGTGTGCAAATCGATTCCCCATTTCAATTCAAACACGGTGAAACCGAATTGAATGATTTTTTTTACAGAGGTAGGTTTAATATCCGTATAGCACGTTGTATTTCAACAAGCTACTACAACCAACATTCAATTATACTCCTTGAAAAGGACAAAGAGTTATAACAATACCCATGCATTTAGGAGAAAGTAGGCTATGTTCTTTACTGAACATCTTGTTTTGCTTTTCATCACGTAATGCAGTAAAAATATTTGCAATGCGCTGAAATTACTTCAAATGTTTAGCCAATAGTCTTAATTATATTTTCTACTAGCAACCCGACCCGGCTTCGCCCGGGAACAGTTATGAATGATTTCGTGATAAGCGCTTTTTTTTTTCAATGTCAATGAACAACGACCAATATCCGTTTAACGTCTCGGCATGATGGGTTAAAATCACTGACTGGACTATTAATTATATTATCATGGAGATGCATGTGCAACAAATTCTTGTCAGGCGTAATTTAAGAACGGCGAGGCACATGAAACACAAATCCCCCTTCCGTCCAATCTTAACTTGACTGTGTTTGACAGGAAAAATGAAGAAAACCCGAGTTGCACTTCAAGGGAAACTCCAAACACAACCACACTTCTCAGAAGTCTTAACTCAACAAGAGTCAACGGTTTGCTGCTGGCTGTATCTGGGGCAATAGGTTCGCCCGCTAGCTACGCTATAACGGGGGTGATACTCGCCTTTAGCTAGCTCGTAAACTGTCGCCTCAGTAGTTAAATGGACATGGTTGGAAGAAATAAAAACATAGAAACATTTATAGTGGGCGATGTATTGAAGTTAGACATATCCTCTTGTGGACGTTTCATGCTGAACAATTCTTACACTCGTAGTATTCAGATATTTTTAACGGTTTGCCCAGCGTAAGCTTACGAAGCGCTCGGACGACAGTTTTTGTTTCGACTTTTCCACTGAAATCATTACTGCTCGGCTTCCTTTGATCATAAATAAATTATTTTCCAAAGAAATCATCCTCAAGATATCCTTTACATAATGGTAAAAACCGCATCAAAATCCACCCCGTGGTTCTCGAGTTTACCCGTAAAATCCAAGAGTCGGGGACTTTGTTTTATACAAAGTTGAGATTAAAAGTGTTAAGTCTGGGTGTATCAATTATGAATTAACCTTGTTCTTTTTTATTATTAGGAATTAAATAAGTCAATGATACCAAGTTACAATAGTAAATTAAACTTGATTCTTAACTTCACAAAATAAGATCATACCTATTTTGCCTAGAAAAATTTGTCTCGCCCTTAAAGGTTTTATCATAATCGTAATCCGAGGAGACAGTGGAGTATAGCAAATGGACATAGATTTTTATTGGCAGGTAGCAGCGTGCGCCTTGGAATCCAGAGCCGTGATTGGCTAAATCAACATACCCACATATCAGCAATTTATTAGAGTGCAGTGGAGGAGAAACTCGATAGCACAATATGTTACCTAATGGTTCGTTAGAGGCAGCGGACAAGATACTGTATTCCGTAATGATGAGACAATTGTGGATTTCCTTTCAGCATAGCCATTCGCGAGACACTGCACTAATGGCAAGATACCTCCATATTTGCTCGCAGGCAATAACAATATACAGTAGCTTGCCACAGTGGGTGCGTGGTTATCGTGTCGGACTACCAACCCCAAGCTTGCAGGTTCGCTCCTGGCCGTGGTAAATGTTTTTTTTTTTTTGGAAAGCCGACGAAAATCAAGACACGCATGTCATACGTTGTTGGCATGTTAAAGAACCCATTTGAATTCAGTAGGTCGTGTTCAAAATGGTAAAACTTATCTCGGGATTGTGTGCCAACACATAGTTCCTCCATTCTCTACTAGAATGCGCTAGAGTGTCAGGTAGCTTAGATATATAACCTCCTTGACTTTCATAGCGTTCCAAGGAACGTCAAAAATACGACATGCAAGCTGCCCTCTGGGTGTCAAATTACAAAGGTTGCACCCTGCATCCAAGGCCATGCGATACTATTCTTTCTTTCTTTCTTTCTTTCTCTCTTTCATCGTCATGCCCGACTAAGGAGCGCGATTGAGCTTATTTAGTAAATGGCATTGCCTTTCTCTTCTCCCAAAATCTCTTCATCTTCTCGCTGTGGCTTCTCTTGCGATCTTTTGACCAGGTTTTGTTGGTGATAGTGCTTGGATGGTCTGCAAAGCGGTGATTATCGACTAATTCTCTGAACTTAGCTCTGTCTAGTACAATGTCATCTGTGATGCCTAATTCCTGAAGATCTTTTCCAACTTGAAGCAGCCAGGTGTTTTTAACTTTCATTGACAGGGCAAGGTTATGAATCCTTTTGGTCAGTCTCTGATTGCCCATCCTGAGGATATGCCCGTAAAATCTCAATCGTCTTTTCCTAAAGTGTGTCTGAGATTTTCTCGGAGTGCTGGTAGCCTATAAGTCTTTGGATTTCTTTCCATCCATATTCCCCCTGTACAGACTGGTAAAAACAATCTTAGGATTTTCCTTTCTTGCTTTTTCACAACTTTAAATAATGATCTGCAGCGTTTCAGAAGCATATAGTGCTTCAAGCTTGATTACAGTGCTGTAATGCCGTAATTATGCATTTCTGGATATTGCTTTTTTATTATACGATACTATTAATATTATTAACGTGATTTATTTAGCTGGTATTTTGATTTCATTTGTTGGGTTGTTGATGGTGATGCATTTCTCCGTGATATAAAGTAATGCAATCCATTGTTGTTTAGTTTGGAAGAATATAGTTGTTCGAGGTTTAACTTGGTTCTCTCTCCTCTTCGTTGGGTCAAAAAAAAACGCTATCAAATCACTTTTTGTTGTTGTTTGAGTCTTCAATCTTTTGACTGGTTTGATGCAGCTCTCCATGCCTCCCTGTCCTGAGCTAATCGTTTCATCTCTACATAGCTACCACACCCTACATCGTAGGCAATCTGTTTAACATATTCTAACCTTGGTCTACACCCACAGTTCTTGTCCTCGACCCTTCCTTCCATAAGTAAGCTTACGATTCTTGGGTGTCTTAGTATGTGTCCTACCAACCTATCTCTTCTCTTTATTAGCAGTCGCCATAAACATCTCTCCTCTCCCACTCGTCTTAATAGCTCTTCGTTTATAACCCTATCTACCCATCTGATCTTCATCAATCTCCTGGAACACCACATTTCAAAAGCTTCAATTCTCCTCTTTTCTGCTGCACCAATAGTCCAAGTTTCACTTCCATACAGGGACGGTTTGACCTTGTACATATAGGGGGGGGGGGGTGAGCATTTAAAAAATGCCGACTGGCTGTTTAAGATTACCGACTATTCGCTTGATAACTGAGCAACGGGATGGAGAGGGGGGAAGGGGGCGGGGGCAGTATTTTTTTTGTCGTGTGTGGCCTCCTCGGAGGCCGAGTGCTGGTCTTTCTATTCGACGCCCGTGGGCGACCTGCGCGTCGGGATGAATACAACTGGCAAGGATGTGGAAGGAAGCGGCCGTGGCCTATCAGAAGGTACCGTCCCACATTTGCCTGGTGTTGAAAATGGGGAAAACCACGGAAAACCATTTCAAGGACGGCCGACGGTGGGGCTCGAACCCACGCGTCTACCAAGTCAGCAGAGAGCTTGACCCCATGACCTAACGCTGGGCTTTAGCCAGCGTAGCCACTGCTGTCGGGGGGCGGCAGTGGCGGAAAACAATACACAAGGAAAATATACTTAATTAACGGCTTTCATTTAAAATGTATTTTATTAGTTCCAGAATTTTGAATCGCAGGAAAATTTGATAAATGAACAAAATAAGTGTTCAAATATTACAAGAATAAAAAAACTAGTTATTCCTTCTAAATCCCGACTCTACGATGTTTTAACAAGGGCCACTTCTCCACTATCTCCGTAATTTCAATGTCGTCGACCTTATCTTTCGTTGAAAACAACATCATGAGGGAGTCTAAGCGGTCGTCACCCATCGATGTCCGCAAATGATTGAAAATGAGCTTCAACTTGCTGAAGGACCGTTCGGAAGAAGGAGAAGACACTGGGGATGTTAAAATCAGTCGAACTACTTGATAACCACACGGAATAATCCTCTTTAATTTAACAGCAACTTTTGCGATCTATTTAGGAGACGAGCACTGTTTACTGGCTTCAAGCAGGATTTCAAGCTCAGCCAGCACAAGTTCTTCATCTTGAAGGGTGATTTTCGGGTGTGATTGCTTTATAGATCGGACGCGCTCGATGGTGCAGCTCTTCCTGTCAGCGGGTATCTTGAAAATTATGTTGAATGGCTCTAGCAAAGAAATTAGTTTTGCGAGATTGTCTTGCACGCTTGTAGTAAATACATTCACAAGTATTCGGAACTCATTTCTGTAGAATGTACGGAAAGAAATTTCTGCTGTCGTTTCAGCGTGCACGTCATACTACTTTGCAATTCACCGGGTCCTGCGGTGCTTAAAGAAGTCTTCCTCCGCATTTACTTGCTTACTTTTCGCAAATGACGATGCACTCATTATCAAAGCGTTCATCTTGCCATCGTCGTTGATATCTTCAAAAGACTTCAAAGCGCTCTGAATCAGCTGCATCGCGTCTACAACATTCAGCCCCGCCGCTTCTAAAAGCTCGGTTACGTACTTAACTTTAAACATGATGTTTTTGATAAAGTATATGCCGCAGATAAAATCAAAGTCTAGAAGCTTTTTGTGCAAGCCTGACGCAAAAGTTCGGGTTTTACTGTCAAATTCAGAATCGAATGAGGTTTTCATTGTTTCCAATGATGTGACTATCTCTTCATAAGACGAAGAAACAGCTCTCACCGATTCGGCGCGTGCAGTCCACCAAATTTTTGATAAATTCTTAAGTTGAAGTGAATTTTCAATTTCATCCAGCTCTTTCTGCAAGCTTAAATGTCGTTTCGTGCTACCGGAAAAAAAGTACAATGCTTCAAGAGTGTCAAAAACACCCTCGGATAAGCGCGCTAGCATTACAAGCTGTCTCTACGAAAATGTATAACCTGTGAACTTGGCATGGAACGTACGGAATATCTATTTTGCACTTCTCTGATAGCTTTTGTGAGTGCCGTTGTATATGCCAGATATGTTACTAGCAAAGTCGTACGATTGAAACGCTAGTTTATCGAGTGGAAGTAAGTTCTGAATTAAAAATATATTTTCAGCCAACTCCTCTCCAGTCTTTTTTTTTGTTGTTAAAACAGCGTCTATTTTTAAAAGACACTCCACAGGAACGAGCTCTTCATCTTTTTCGACGACGTATCGGATATTCAACGAGAGGCGGTCATTATGTGACATATCGGGAGTAGTATCTGCTATAACGGAGAACATACCAGCGTTCTTGATCTCTTCTGCAATTATTTCACAAGTTCTCTCCAAGTCGATGGATGAATTCATTTTGAGAGTCCTTGCTCATATACGTAACATTATGCTTCCGCGTATTCACTTCTTCCAACCACCTATTCATGACCGGACTATGCCGAGAAAGTAACTTCACAATTTGCGTGAAGTTTCCATTATCTTGAGTGATTCCATCCTCGTGACCTCGGAAAGTCAAACCTTGCCGACAAAGGGCTCTTGCTGTGTTAATAAGTATATGGATAACTTTTTTTTGTGGAGCTCCTTTTCTTGTTCTTCCTCAATTCTGATCGTCCGTAAAAGTTTATCAAGGAGAACGGACGTCTTCGTGGCCTTTTCCATTAACAAAGTGGCACAAATCTGCCATCGCTGCTTTATGAGCTTCTAAAGTGAAGTGTTCTTGTAATTTGCCCTTTTTCTTCTTTCCGCCACTTTTCAGTTTGTGCCACTGACGTACTCCAGCGTGCGATCATTCTTCACTTTTTTCTCGTTAACACCATTAAACATAAACATGGCTGAAAATACGCATGCATCTATTGCATTATTATTCATTACGTTTGATGGGTACGCGGTGCTCCGTGAAAATGTTACATGGCGAAAACTCACGTCCCACTGCCACTGTATTTGCACCTAGTTATCACCGTAAAAGTTGCTGGTTCAGGAACGACTGTTTTCTGTCATTCTCGGTGACCACTGCACTGACCTTAGTGAACACCCCACCCCTTGATGAACCTTGGAACCATAAATCTGTCAATTTTGTCACAATAGTGCGGATATCTGAGGACGCGCCGAGACAAGCGGTAGCAGGTCATAACATTCCTCCAACAACATCTCAATGAGTTGGCTTGACCTGAAGTTATCAATGCGCGCACCAACACCTTTTGTCTAGCCACATGGCACAGGTGCTGGGCTCGCTTCGCTGTGTAGCTGAGTCGTTCTGCATAATGAACACGGGACGTTACACCCACCCAGGAACGTACCGATGAGTTCATCCCTTGTCTTTGGCCCCATATTGCTCATCTGTCATTCTTTCTTCAGTTTCTATACAAAGAAACGAAATGGCAAGTGGCAGCCGGTGCACCGAGGACTGGAAGTGAAACTTTTAAAATGGTTATTTTGCCGACTCTTTCCCTTGCCGCACTGGGCTATTGCCTGGCTGTATGGAATTATTGCAGTGTCCGTTTGTGCCAACTGTCAGTATAATATTTTTATTTATTTTTAAATCGGACCAAATCGTATATGGCCATGCCCTGTTTTGCTTTTTAAATGCTGTTTTGGGAAATGTTACGGATTCTTCAGGATTTGCCGACTGCCGACTGATGTCGTATTTGCCGACTGAGAAAATACCTGAGGGGGGTGAGACACCCCCCCAACCCCCCCACTCGAACCGCCCCTGCTTCCATAGAGCGCCACGCTCCTGACAAAGGCTTTCTAAAATGACTTCCTAATACATAAATCTATATTCGATGTCAACAGGTTCCTTTTTTGTAGAAATGCTTTCCTTGCCTGAGCCAACCTACTTTTTATATCCTCTTTGCTTCGTCCATCACTGGTTATTTTGCATCCTAAGTAACAGAAGTCTCCTACTTCCTTCAGCTTTTCACCTGCCAATTTGATGTCAATAGAGGTTTCTGATTTTTTTTTTCGTCTGCATCCCAATATTTTTGTTTTACATTAATTTATTAATTTTCATCATGAATTCTTTCCTCATTTGAGCTGTCTTAATAACTGCTGGTTAAGTTATGAATTTCATTGAGTAACAGACAATAACACAACTAAGAATACGTGGTTTAATGATAGTGCATTGTGATGTTTGAAGTCACCTGCAGCTACCTGTTCTTATGTGTGTGTTAGGTATTTATAACAACTTGTCTTATTACGTTCAGTACTCGCGAAATGATTGCACTGACGCTGCAAACATTTGTATAAGCACTTATTTTGACATTGAAAACATGTTGCTAGGAAAATTAATGTTTTTTCTATCTCCCATCATCAAAAGGTTTGTTTGTTAGCGAAGAGTAAAGGACTACATTTGCAGTAGTTAGGAAGCAGTTCAACTTGTCTTGTGCGGAATAATTTTGACTGCTGAAGTGAGAACACGGCGCCGTGAGGCACATCGTATGCTTTGTGTGGGCCGACAACAACTGGAGTAGCAATCCCGTGCCAAGAATACAGAGCAAATAGTGTGGACACTTTTCAAACACTTGCTGTATTAGCACTGTTCTAATACCGACCTTAGCCCATATATAAGGTGCGTTGCAAAAGTAACGAGCCGGAGGTTGTAATTCGCAAACCGGTGACGACATCGGCTAATCGTGGCGTGTGTAACGAGGTGTAGTTCCGACCAGAGCGTGGAAGGTCACAGTCCGTCGCTAGAGGGCACGCGTGGACGTCACGTGACGATACAAAGTGAGCAGCAGCATGCATCCATCGTCCAACCAAGACCAATACCAAGACAGTAGGCCATTCCACATGCTTCCTGGTGTGGTTGAAGACTGTGGGGCACCCATTGGGCACACGGTTTCCGTAAGTGCCGTCGTTCCTTCATGATGGTGTGCACACTTCCGACGCTCAATCCGACCACGGCGGCTATGGCGTTCACTGCCACTCGGCGGTCCTGGGTAATGAGTGCATCAACCAGCTGGACGTTGTCATCGGTAATGCAGGGGGGAGCCCCAGACCGGGCATCATCGGCTAACGACACCCGTCCTTCCCTGAAGCGCTTGTGCTACGCCTTGACCCTTGCAAGGGACATGCAGTGTTCGCAGTAGACTTGTGACATTCGGCGATGAATGTCTGGTCCCCCTACTCCTTTCGCTCTCAGAATCCGAACAACTCTTTGCTCTTCGTTTGACGCCTCCATGTCACTGTTTGCAAAGCGACTGGCAGCGTTGGACGATTGATGCATGCTGCTGCTCGCTTTGTATCGTCACGTGACGTGCATGCGTGCCCTCTAGCGACGGACTGTGACCTTCCACGCTCTGGTCGGAACCACATCTCGTTACACACGCCACGATTAGCCGATGTCGTCACCGGTTTGCGCATTACAGCCTCCGGCTCGTTACATTTTGAACGCACCTTATATGTTTTATGTTAGTCATACTAATTAGTTCAGCTACTCCAAAATATCTTAGCACTATTTTCATTCTTTCGACGAGTCTATTCTTCTTCTTCTCCTTCTTTCGAATTTGGCCAAACATGGACCGCATAGAACTTAAGGCTTCTTGTCCTTCCTTCTCTTTTTATTCCCAGAACCTCTTCATTGTTTCGCTCCTTATATTTCTCTCCTCCTCGGAAATGATCCGCACGGGTCTCTTTGTAACTGGTTTCTTTTCAAATGATTTTAAACTGTCAACCTTTCTTCTAAACTCACTTCTATTGTGGATCAACTCTGGAGTAATTCCAACTTCTGCTGCATCCCTCTTCACCTCTTCTACCCACTTAGAGGTGACCTTTAATCCCATGATGTATTTGAAGATCTTTTTGGTTAGTCGGTTCTCGTCCAATCTTACCAGGAGGTGTCCATAGAATGTCAGCCTTGTGTCCGTGATCTTTTCAGAACACTTGTAGAGCTCCTCGTTTTTGCTCTTCTTCCAAGTTCCATCAGAAGTCTTCTGAGGTCCCAGAACTATCCTCAGAATCTTCTTTTCCTTTCTCTCGAGTTCTTGCAGCTCCCCTTTTTATTTAAAATTAGACACTCTGAAGCGTACAATCCTTCTGGTTTTATGACTGACTTATAGTGTCTGATTTTGGCCTTGTATGATATTGCCCGTTTCTTATACCTGTTCTCTGTTAGCTTTTAGGCCAGGTCTAATTTTCTGGCTCTTCCCTTGTTTGCCTCTTTATCCAGTCCGTTGGGTTGGATCCATTCTCCTAGGTATTTGAATTTCTCTGTTCTTTTAATTTTCCCTTGCGAGACTTCTTCTTTTTTCGTATATGCCATCTAAGGACCACGACATGCAACTGTTACATTTGGAGTGGGCTTTGATGTTTGCTCAGTAGTTACGCATCCTCTGGCTGTGTTGTTCCCTCCTCTCCAGTGCTCAGAGCGGCTTGTCCTGGATCCTCAATTGCTGAAGCATCTCCCTGAGAGATGCCCGGTCTTTTGAATCTCTTTCCGCCCCTCCAAGTTCTTGCAGATCTTTGCTCACCTCCCACAACCATGGTGACTTGGTCTTCCGCTTTTGCCAGTAACCGAAGTGCTGGTTGGTCAACCTGGTAGAATACATTCTGTAGACGTGTCCATGCTAGACGTAGTTTCCTAGAAACATCTGTGATTCTTTCACAGTACGTGTAGAGCTCTTGATTAGTTCGCCTTCTGTATTCATTTCCTTTTTTAACGGGCCTCAATATCTTCCTCATTATCTTTCTCTCCTGTACTTCGAGCTTGCCCGTGAGTCCCTTCCGGTTGAATACTAGACATTCAGAAGCATATAAGGCTTCAGGACGTATAACTGTCTAGTAGTATCTCATTTTAGTATTTCGGGTGATACACTTCTTATTATATGTGTTCTTGGTTAGTTAATAAGCCATTTATAACTTGTTAACTTGAGTTGATAATGCCCTTACTTCCGAGAGATTCGGTTCCAGCCATTCCCCTAGGTACCTAAATCTGTCAGTTTTCTTGATCTCTCCCTGGTCCAAATGCAGTGTACAAGGATATTCACTGATGTTTGTGATGTACTGTGACACATGTAGTCAAGCTGCTTGTTGCGTGAGAACATTAAGTTGTTTCGCAGACGTTTTTATGGAATGAGATAGAAATGGCAGGCAATCAACAAGAGAAATTGTTCTAAAATAGGTGAGAAGGTCCAGAATCATTGCGATACACCACTGTAAGTTAGAACTCCCAGCCTGCTCCACGCACAAGAACGTAATTTGAATTTAATTATTATGATTTATAAGCTAGAATATATCTTTAGGATGTGTTTGCCATAACAAGTACAATCGAACTTCTATACATCGAATTTTCGATATCTCGACGTACTTTTTATTTTAAGTTCTACACGATTTATGTCATATTTTTTATAAGGCGCCTCCGTGGTGTAGTGGTCAGCATGATTAGCTGCCACCTCAGAGGTCCGAGGTACGATTCCGGGCTCTGCCACGAAAAGTGGTATGAGGACTGGAACGGGGTCTACTCAGCCTCGGAGTATCAAATTGAGTAGAGGGGGTTCGATTCCCACCTCAGCTATCTTCGAAGTAGTTTTCTGTGGTTTCCCACTTCATCTTCAGGCAAATGCCGGATGATATCCTACGAAACATAACCTTATCCGACAGACTTTAAATAACACCAGGTCATGAGTGAACTTCAGAGGAGCCCTCTCTGAAAGTTTTGAAATTAAGCCAGGAGTAAGACAGGGATATGGTCTCTCACCTCTCCTCTTTAACTGTGCCCTGGAAAAGGTGATAAGGGAGTGGAGAAAGGAGCTAAATAGTCAGGGGGTACCAAGGGGCATCACTTTGGGACACAGGTGCAATGGGCTCAGTATCGTTCGTCATTCGTAAAACGAATCATCCTTACATTGGTTTCCCTCTCCATTTCTCTTAGTCTGCCTTGTACGAAATGTTGCTTCATGTTTGTCGTTGTAACTAGGGTCGAGCTCTACAAAAATGTATGTTCGTTTAAGTTGGAAGGGTTGTTTAACTTAGCTAAGTGGATCTGTAAGGTATCTTTAATATATTGTAAAACTCCCTACCTTTTCTTTAGTGTTTAATTCTAGGACTGTTTCTATATTAGTGGAACTAAGTCCGGTATCATACATGTGCTCGCACACTGCCGAGGACATCCTACGTTAATTGCATTTCTGTGTTCTATATAAGGTGTGCCCATTCTCCTACCGGTCTGCCCTACGTAGTTAGCTTTGACACCCTGTTTCTTGGCACGTTTTATACCATATCCCTGATTTTGAGTATGGGTCCTTCTTATTCAAGTTACTGTTGAGCAATAGTTTTTTAATTGTCTTCGATGTTCTGAATGCTATTTTGGTTCCTTGTATTTTGTATTGTTGTATGTGTTTCGGTTCACTAATTCGATTCTTGCAAACTTGTTTTCATCATTTTTTTTGAGACGTTTGATTTGTGGTTTTCTCAAGAATGTACAATTCGGTCTACCTTATTGGGATTGAATTTATTTTCTTTAGCTGCTTGTCTTATTGTTTTATTTATTTGTTGTAGTATTCTTTTGTCATCATCATCTTTAACTTTGACGTATTAGGCCTAGTGGCCTGTTACTGTCTCTTGCCAGCGTTTCTTTGGTCTTCCCAGGTTTCGTCGACCACTTCGAGCATACGGAAGAATCTGTTTAGGGACTCGGCTAGGACTCATCCAGTCCACAATCATGTTCTTTCCATGTTTCCACATGCTGTTGTATAAGCTGTAAAATGGGGTGTTTTTTAGTTCCTGCAGGATATCTTCATTCCTCCGATGATCGAGTAAGGAGTAACCAGAAGTTCGTCTCATCAATCTCATGTTTTCTTTTGTAGTAGGCCCTATGTAACATTGAGTTGGAACCCACTAGTTTATGTGTGCTTGGTTGGTTGGTGTAATTAACAATAGTGTGGGGTCAAACTATTGTCTGATACATTAAGAGTTTATCAGAATAACTTATATTCTGCTGTGTTTCAAATACCTAAGTGAATTTGATTGAGTGATGGAAACTATTGATTGCTTGGAGTATCATTTTCCTAATTTGTTCTTATTGTGTCGTCTACTCCACTGTAGGATTCATTTTGGTCTGTCGTACTGTACGTCAGAAAGTTGGTTTCTATCTGTGAAGCGTTTGTTTGCGAATAGATTTTATTATTGAAGTGGAAAACATTTTGGTTGAGGGCGATCCTCAATTATTTCATGATCACTTCGTCAATAGCTCGCTACGATAGGAGTTAACGATTCAAAAGAGTGTCACATAGAAAGCACTAATATTTAACGCAACGCTTGTAGAAGTTTAATTGATTAAAATAGGTTAAAAAGTCGAATCGATACCAAGTAATATCGAAATCTCCTTTAGCTTAATAATTGTAAATACTGTTGTGCATAAGTGTTATATACATATCCACCGAGCTTATGTGAGCAAAATCTGATAATGTCCACTTGAACGAAACAACTGTCGGGGATAAACGTATAGATACTTGAGTTTAGAAGTCAATAAAAACTTTACCCGTAGTTTTATATAAACACAAGCTACACCAAACATTTCCGTATTTTATTGTACGTTTAGCTATGTAGAAAAAACATTTGTATAGTTGCCCATTAAAATGTTATAGCTGATAGAACAAAAAGGTGATTTTTAGGCTATTTTTATTTTATGAAAAAATAGGCTTATGAGATCACATTTTGTCCATGTGTCCGTGTGTGTTCCCCCCCCCCCCCCTAATAACCTCTAAACGGATGGAGCGATTTCAATGAAACTCGGTAAGATCATAGCACCATTCTGGCCGACCCCGACTGTGCCATTCAAATTTTATTGTGTCTCACCAATCCAACATGGCGGCTGTGCGAAATATTTCACCAGCATTCAGTATCTCAGAAACTATTACCGATATCATCCTGAAATTTTGTACGGTGATAAAGGGAACGACTAGAAATTCACATATTGGACTTTCAAAAATCTGGTAAAAACAAAAACCAACATGGTGGCCAAGCGAAGTAGAGACTTTTAAAAAGATGTTCTCGCGATTTAACCATCCAAACGTAATGACACATGGTACAGCAAATGTTTATACACATTGTAATACACTGGGGTCTAATTTAGTTCAATCATTTACATAACCTCAAAATGGTGGCTGTGCGAAATATTTCACTGGTATTCAATATCTTCGAAACTATTTATGATATCACCATGAAATTTCGTACGGTGATAAAGGGGTCTGCTACAAGTTTATTTATGTAACTTTCAAAAACCTGTAAAGTACAAAACGAACATGGCGGCCAAGCGAATTTGAAAAATTTAATAGACTTTCCTCGTGATTTAACCGTCTGAGCGCAGTGAAATATGGTACGGTAAATGATTATTCATATTGTAATGCACTGGCATCTAATTTAGTTCAAATGTTTACATATCCTCAATATAGCGGCTGTGCGAAATTTTAAAATTAAGTTTTTATTTCTTGTGTCGTAATCATGCGATTGAAGTGAAAGTTTGAATAATGAAGCTACGCAATATTTTTCCATTAATGGTACTGTGCCCGCCAGACAAGGATGCCGGAAGACCGCTTGACCGCAACGGCCCCTCGACACCCCCATCCACCGAACCCACAACCCTAAAAGGATCAGATGTGCATTCTCAAATCAGCCCGCACGGGTCTAGTTACCTCAGGGTCGATCGGTGTTAGTGAGATGTGGAAATGTTATGAACTGACCCAAGAAAGCACATCAAAAACAACAAGAAAAAGAAGAAGTCCAGTCTTAAGTTACCTTCTTTGTTTATTCAGAAACAGCACCCTAACCTACTTCTGAGGGTAAGAATCGGATAAGCCGCTAACCTGAATACATGATGAATAGTCCCTAAATGACGTTAAGTTACCCTCTTGAAGTCCTATTATACAACAAAACAAAGAAACAGCAAACTAAGGGAATAATACGTAAGTTCGGCCCTAAGCAATTACAATGAGAAAATTTAATTAAAGCAAAACAATGTGTATGAAACTAGGCTATGATGGTATTATCCCTGACATTTAACGTTAAGGTTATGTTCTGATTTGATCCTATCGGAAAGTTAATCATAGACGTGACGCACCTATGCCGAAAAAAACAAAACTACCACACAATTGGTTCAAAAAAATACATCAGTAACAAATGGGAACACAAGTCAACAAACCATAAACACAAAATAGAATACACTCTTATATTCAACATCCTCCCTACACAAATCGTCGACTCTTTGTAGACGATTGTCATCTGAATGCATGTCAATGTAGGTTGGCAACAGCGTGAGCACCGTCATGTCTGACGTTGCATTTGCAAAGTCCAGGCTTCCGTGGATTCGCCTAGAAATTACATTCGAAGATTAAAGGAGTGTCAGCTTGATCTAATTGTATTTAGAAGCATCACCCTCAGGTGAAAAATCGAAGATCGAATCATAACAACAACCACAACAACATACGAAAAATTACATTATTCAAAAAAAAACTGAAGTTCAAAACTATTTAATTATTTATTTAATTATTAATTATTTATTGCTTTCAAAATAAAACTATTTCATTATTATTATTATCGTTATTTATTATTATTATTTATTATTTATTATTATTATTATTATTATTATTTATTATTTTTTATTTTTTTATTATTTTTTCCAGGAAGTGTATTTAATATTGTCATTAGACACGAAGAACGGAATCAGACCCATTAATAAACTCTCACTTCGAGAAGCATCAGTCATTTCGATTCTACAGCATCATCAAAAATCTTCATATGAGCATCACCGCTCAACTTCAATACACGCCAGTCACAGCTGGACTCGTGTTTACAAATACCAATACGTGTGGTCACCCAACACACACCTTATAGAACGGTCGACAGTGGTATAAACATCACCTGTCACCTAATTAACATCACCATGAGCGATAATGCATCGTCTTCATGTGGAACAAATTACCCAATCACAATCTAACACGTTGCCCTGGTCTGATACATCTTCGGTCTGTACAAAATTAAGTTAATGGCTGCCCAGAACAGCTGTTACAGCTCTTAAATAATGGTTTCAATCTAATACAAGTTACATTTTACTTAACAAATTTATTAACCTTATGGGAGTGTAAATTCATTGAGAAAATACTGCTGTGCAGTTCTACGCTAAGTGTAGTATTGAGTTTGTGTGTGCCTTTAGTTGTTGTATAAAGTGACAAGTGAATGACGCATTTGCCTGCGCTCGGTATCTTCGAGTGTCTGCCACAGCTTTCAAGGTCCCAATACACTCTCCCGCTGACGAACAATCGAGCTCAGACGCTCATCGCTTGCTTTATAACCAGTTCTAAATCCACACATTCAGATGTACGATTGTGATAACGCCACACTTCTGGCATAACAAAAGAATAACGTTGTATTCCAGGTAGACCAAAGATATAGATACTGTGTGTCACTCTTCTGCAGTGACTTGAATATATTAAAATGATACGTAAGAGGTATTAAAAGCTTAAATAAATTATATTGCAGTCATTCCGTCGTATCTATCGACTGCCATACCTTCCCAAGGATCGTGTGTTCGAGAATAACACACTTCCACCTTACTTGAGTACATGAAGTTACATTTGCGGCGTTCTTCTCCAATTTATGCATAGTGCTCCCAATGCCTTTCTTAACCATTATATTTACAAATTGCCATGTAGAAATAGACCGACAGGAAATAATAGTTAATCACATAACTACCAGAAAAACAAATCCTGCCTATAACCAACTGTGTGAATACGTGCGGCCAATATCTTATGCTAATTATCCACCACAATTCTACCGTACATAAATGGTTTTATTTGACTTACTCGTTCATGGTTGGTTGTATGAGATGGATGGCTCTCGGTTTGAACCTGGTCCTCGGTTCACTCATCGACCTTAACCATCGTTTCTTTCTCCTCATGGTATTATTTGGCATCGGCTCTTCCCATGGTTGAATGGTTTACTCGGACATTCCTCCTGCCATAAGGATGGCGGTAGCTTCCGTGTAGTTATAGGTCCCCATGATGGTAGTAGTATTACACGTTGTAGAAGCCTGAATCACTGATTTTATCGGAACAATAATTGTAAAATTTCCACTGATTCTAAACTGTGCGGATATTCAAAATTGCCCTTCTATTTCCGCCACTGACTTTATTGACGCATCTGCATCATATTACACAGACTTTACTACTTTTCTCACTCCACAATTACATGAGTTTGATAATAGCACTTCAAAATTTTGACAATTTTCAGTTCGACTAGTCACGAATAACAGTTTCAATGCACTTTCCCAATATACCGGTCTGTTCGATAATAGTAATATTAATGGACTCCTCGTCCTCACCCTGTTCATTACCCGAGATCCAGTTGCGGCGTTTTTCACTCACACACGACATGACACAGTACTGTCCAGGTAATGGCGACCAGTGCTTCTTCCTCTTCATCGTCGGGCACCGCGTGAGTCGTTTCCTGACTATGTAAATTAACCATTTATAACCCAGCATATCATTTACACAACCAGCATTCTCGAAAATTATAGAAAAAAATCATTGGAGTGCCCTTGTTGTCTGAATTGTCCTGTGGTTCATAATCTCACTATTAAATAAATATGTTACTTCAGCTGGCGACTTCCCCTGGTAGGTTGGTGTTCCATGGTTGGACGTGCGGTTGAGCTTCTTTGTGATTTTTTTTTTCTCGGCAATCAATTTTCGATGAGCCGGAAATGGTCATGGGGTCATGAGCCTTTCGGTCTCAGTACATAACTCTATGGCCTATACATATAACAATCCAAAAGGGCGAGCATCCAAAATACTTTGACGGTTCTCAATATCTACGAATCTTTTACAGCAATTAGCCTAAACTGATTTTTTTTATGTTCATAGAGGCTATTAACATAAGTTTGCCTATATTACTTTCAGTAACCTGGTGAGCACAAATCCAACATGGCGGCGACGGGAAGTATAAATATTTAAATGGTCGTTTGTCGTGATTTTACCATCCGACTGCAGTGAAACTTTGCACGTTAAATGCCTATACGAATGTTAATCCACTGGCATCTAATTTATTTCAATTGTTTTCATAATCACAAGATGGCAGCTGTGCGAAATTTTAAAATCTCGTTTTTACTTCTTGTGTCCTAATCATGCTGTTGAAATCTGAATACCACACGTACACAATAATCTTCATGTAATAGTACATAAATAAAAATCCAACCTGGCGACCATCTGAAATA
Source organism: Meconema thalassinum (assembly GCA_946902985.2). Classification (NCBI taxonomy): domain Eukaryota; kingdom Metazoa; phylum Arthropoda; class Insecta; order Orthoptera; family Tettigoniidae; genus Meconema; species Meconema thalassinum. The sequence goes on along the minus strand of OX336396.1, from coordinate 297,895,366 downwards.
TTTAGACGGTTCTCAATATCTACGAATCTATCACAACAATCTATCTGAAATTTGGTATGTTGATAGAGGCAATAAACATGAGTAGGATATCTGAAAATAGGGTTTATAGTTCTTCACGGAACTACTTGTTTTTACTAAGTATATCCATATAAAATCACCAATCACGTGTAGATAAAACGTAGTTTTTCGCTTAGCCTTGCATTGCAATGAGCCTCATAACAAGCCATATTTCATACTGCTATGACCACCCAGGCCCGAGAAAAAGTTGTTTTACAAAATCAACAACAACTATTTTCAAAACCGTAAAATCAGGTTAAAACTCCGTACGCACATCAACAATAAGTTCCTTCAAGACGTATTAAAGGTTCATTACGATACTTTTATTGTAATGATCTAAGTGAGCGCTCCGTTAAACTTACTATTTTTTGTTTAATCAGTTATAAGATTTTAGCGGATTACAATACTAAAATTTACTCTACATAGCTAAACGCAGAATAGAATAAGGAAACGTTTGGTATAGCTTGTTTATATGTATGACCACGGGTAACGTTTTCATTGACGTATAAACTCGAATTGTTTGCAGACGATGTTGTGATCTGGGGCGAGGATGAGATGGAGGTATAAGAACAGTTAGACGTAATTAATGTAAAGATTGAGCAATGGGCATTGAAGAAAAATATGGAGAAGAGTAAAACAGTGGTGACTAGTAGAGGTAAGAAAGAAGGAAAAGGAGCAATCAAAGTCGGAGATAAGGAATTGGAAGTGGTGAAACATTTCAAATACTTGGGAAGTGAACTGACTGAAGATGGAAGACTAGATTTGGAAATTAGCGGAAGAATACAACTCGGGAAATTTCTACCAACAGGTACGGGAACTAGTATGGAACAAGTATATACCTATTAAGGCTAAAGTAGTTATGTACAAAGCATATTATGTTCCTATAATGGCATATGCAGCAGAAACTTGGACAATGAAGGATGAGAGCAGAGTAAAGGCAGTTGAGAAGAGATTACTGAGATGTATGGTCCAGAAAACGAGGAGAGACAGTGTAAGAAATGAAGATATACGGAAAGAACTGGGAGTACAGAAACTACAGTAAATGACAAACTGGAGCAAAACAGATTGAGATGGTTTGGACACGTCAAACTCATGAATGAAGTAAGGCTACCAAGACGAGCACTGGAACGACGGATGCCAGGGAAGAGAGAACGAGGAAGACCAAGAATGCGTTGGATGGTCTCTGTGAATTATAGCATTAGAAAACGGAACCTGGATTGGAACACCGTGTCGGAAGAGGAACAAAGTGGAGAGGAACCATATTTTCCCCCACCCAGTGTCAGCTGGAAACGGGGAAATGAAGATGATGATGCAACTCGAGTTTCTATCTATTTATAAAACTCAATGTTGGCTTGTTTGTCTGTTATTTATACAAATCTACACCGTTTCACCGATCTGAACCAAAATTGTATACGTACCCTTTGGAACCTAGCTGGTAACACTATCTACTTTAAATTTCGGACAGACCACTCCATTCCCTGCATTTAGGCCCTTTTGCACAAATCTACACCGTTTCTCCGATCTAATAACTTGACGGACATATTGTCGCTAGGCGACAACGAATAGCATTATATCATGATAGTCAACGCCGCACCATTGATGGACAGGTTGTCACTAGGCAACAACGATTTACTCTGTATCATGATAGTCCGGTAAAATTTGCTAAAGGACACATGAGAAACATAGTGGCAAACATTCCTACATTCTCCTATCACTATTTTGCAGTTTTCATGCGTAGACAGTTGATATTTCATTTGCGGGGCTTAGACATCGTGGTCATGTTGCCCCGTGTACATGGGTGTGTGTGTAGAATGTTTGTGATAACCTGCGTTATTGTGATTGTTGTGCTAGCAAGTGTAAATTGGAGATAGGATATGGTATTTGAAGCCATTTTTCAGTGTTGCTCAAGGATTTATTGGACTGTAGCATTCTCTATCCTATCGCATCGACAGTTAATATTTCATTTGCGGTGCTTAGACATCGTGGTCATGTTGCCCCGTATACATGGGTGTGTGTGTAGAATTTTTGTGATAACCTGCGTTATTGTGATTTTTGCACTAACATGTGTAAATCTATATTATATAAAATTCAATGTTGGTTTTACTGTCTGTCAATTATTTATAAAAATCTACACCGTTTCACCGATCTGAACCAAAATTTGTATACTTCCCCTTTGTAACCCGACGAAAACACTGTCTACTTTAAATTTTGAACAGACCACTCCATTTCCTGCATTTAGGCCCTTTTGCACAAATCTACACCGTTCCACCGATCTGAACCAAAATTTGTATACTTACCATTTGGAACCCTGCGAGTAAGACTGTCTACATAAAATTTCTGACAGACCGCTCCATTCCTTGCATATAGGCCCTTTGGCACAAATCTACACCGTTTCACCTATCTCAACCAAATTTTGTATAATTACCCTTTGGAATCCTGCGAGTAACACTGTCTACATGAAATTTCGGACAGACCACTCCATTCCCTGCATTTAGGTCCTTTGGCAGAAATCTACACCGTTTCACTGATCTGAACCAAAATGTGTATACTTACCCTTTGGAAACCTGCGAATATCACTGTCTACATGAAATTTCGGACAGACCACTCAATTCGCTGTATTTAGGAACTTGGGCACAAATCTAAACTGTTTCACCGATCTGAACCAAGATTTGTATACTTGTACTATTATGTTTCTCCCGACAGTAGTCATCCAAGTTACCCCTCCATTTTTGTGAGAAGTGTTTATCGCGTATAAATAATTCATGTTATTTATTTCAGGTCTAATTCATTGTAATTCCCCGACCAATTTAATTGACAGACTGAAGAGCTTCTGATAACAGACAAACCGATGTAATCACTAATGAGAATCGTGATAGCATTTCTAACATGTCTCATTAGTGAAACTGCCAGTTAAGATGCGCGGTTATGTCAATCCAAATCCGATAAATATTGGTGGACCTGATGCACACGATGTACCCAACCATTGGCTGATGTGTGAATTAGTAACTCTCAGCTGTCTCACTGGGTTCGCCGAGAGCAGTGAAACACTTGAAATAATTATCAGAAACAGTGCGATTCAATTATAAGATCGCTCCGGACTCTAATTAGTGTGACTGTCCACCTGTTTGCACCTGTCCTCTTATTCCCACAACATCAAAATACTAGAAACAATACATATTGCATGCTGAAAGGCAAGTGCCACGTGGCACAGTGACAAGCATTGACCTCTGAGGTTTGGGTTCGATTCCTAGATTTGCCACATATTTCATTTTGGAAAGAGGACTTGAATGGATTACACTGAAACTCGTGAGGAAAAACTGGAATGATATGGGCTCGATTCGCACCTCAAGGCAAATGCAGGGATTGTTACTAACTTACGCCCACGGCCGCTTCCTTCATAAGGCAGAAATTGCTGCAGATCTTTCATTTGTATTTATATTAATTTAATTTTAATTGTTTTACCCTAATATTAATTATTATTATTACTCTACATTTGTTTTCCTTAACATCTTAATGTTCTTGACATTAAGATTATAAAATAATAGAATTTTTATTTTATGAGCTTATTTATTTTTAATTTTATTTTATTATCATTTTTTAACATTTTAATTTTACGTAATTGTTTAATTAATTATTTTTATTATTATTTTCTTTAACATTTTAATGTTCTAGAAATAAACGATATTAAAGTATTATAATTTTAATTTTGATGAGCTTATTTATTTTTAGCCTATTTTCAATTTTGAAAAAATAGGCTTATGAGATCACCTTTTGTCCGTGTGTGTGTGTGCGTGTGTGTGTGTGTGTGTGTGTGTGTGTGTGTGTGATTCGTGTGTGTGTCCCCACCTAATAAAATCTAAACGGCAGGAGCGATTTCAATGAAACTCGGAAAGTTCATAGCACTATTCCCGGCTACCTCGACCGTGCCCTTCAAATTTTGTTACGACTCACCAATCCAACATGGCGGCTGTGCGAAATATTTCACCAGCATTCAATATCTCCGAAACTATTACCGATATTACCCTGACATTTTCTATGATGATAGAGGGAACTACTATAAGTTCACTTATGTGGCTTTTGAAAACCTGGTAACTACAAAACCAACATGGCGGCCAAGCGAATTTGCGACTTTTAAATAGACGTTTCTCGCGATTTGACCAACCAAACGCAATGAAACTTGGTACAGTATATGTTTATATATATTGCAATGCACCGACATCTAACTTCGTTCAATTGTTTACATAATCACAAGATGGCGGATGTGCGAATTATTTCACCGGCATTCTATATCTCTGAAACTATTAGCGGTATCTCCCTAAAATTTTGTACGGAGATAAAGGGCACTACTGGAAGTCCATCAATAAGATTTTCAAAAACCGGTTAACTACAAAACTAACATGGCGGCCAAGCGAATTTGAACATTTTAAATAGACCTTTCTCGCGATTTAATGTTCCAAGCGCACTGAAACCTGGTACAGAAAATATTTATACACATTGTAATCCACTAATATCTAATTTAGTTCAATTGTTTACATAACCTCAAGATGGCGGCAGTGCGAATTTTAAAATTAAGTTTTTATTTCTTGTGATGTAGTCATGCGATCGAAGTGAAAGTTTGAATAATGAACCTACGCAATAATTTTCCTTTAATGGTACATGACTCTATGGCCTATACATTTAACAATCCAACATGGCGACCATCCGAAATATTTAGACGATACTGAATATCTACGAATCTATTTTAACAATCAAACTGCATTTTTTAATGTTCATAGGGGCTATGAACTTAAGTTCACCTATAGGACTTTAAATAACCTGGTGATCACAAATCCAACATGGCGGTGACGCGAATTATAAATATTCACATGGACGTTTCTCGCAATTTAACCATCCGCGTGCAGTGAAACTTGGTACAGTAAATCTTTATCCGAATGTTAATCCACTGGCATCTAATTTATTTCAATTGTTTCCATAACCTCAAGATGGCAGCTGTGAAAAAAATTTTAATCTCCATGTTTTTTCTTGTGTCCTAATTATGCGATTGAAGTTTGAATACTACACGTTCACAATAATCTGCATGTAACAGTACATAACTCTAGGACCTACATATATAAAATCCAACATGGCGACCATCCGAAATATTTAGTCGGTTCTCAATATCTACGAATCTATTACAGCAATCAAACTGAAATTGTGTATGTTGATAGTGGCAATTAACATAAGTAGGATACATGAAAATAGGCTGTATAGTTCTTCACGGAACTACTTGTTAATTATAATTTTATTACGCCTACCATTTCTAAAACGTTTTAATATTAATTGTTTTTATTGAAACAAATGTTTCATGTACTTTAGGTCAAGGAGAAAAAGAGATAATATTTGGGTTTCAGTAATATTAACACTTACAAGATAAAATGTGCTGGTATATCGCTGAAAGATTCAACTATCAGCATCATTGGCAATTAAAGTGGTTAATGTAAGTGGTTAAATGGGGCAGATGACCTCGTAATTCCGCCCCTTAAAACAAAAATAACTAAGTGATTAATATATAGACCACAAACCTATCAAAGGAAACTAACTGTATCAACAACAACATATGAAATAAAAGTATGTAAGTTGATTTTGCTCGCATATTTTCTATGTTCCAAGTCGTAACATCAATATTTCTATATATTAATATTAATATTACTTATAGCAATAATAAATAAATAATAATAATATCGTATGGCCTCGTGTGCCGGGTGCAAACTTTGTTATTTGACACCCAAAGGGTAGCTTGCATGTCGAATTTCGTTGTTCATTGAAGCACTATGAAAGCCAACGAGGTTAGATATCAAAGCTCCTTGAACACTATAGCGCTTTCTAATGGAGAAATGAGGAACTTTGTGTTGGCGGAAACTCCCGAGATTAATTTTGCCATTCTGAACCCGGCCTACTGAATTCAAATAGGATCTTTGACATCCCAACATCGTATGACATGGTGTCGTGATTTTTGCTGTCTTTCAAAAATCACTTACCACGGTCAGGAGCGAACCTGCAAGCTTAGGGTTAGTAGACCGACACGTTGACCACTCACCCAATAATAATAATTTCCACAAGACTGATGACCGACTGACTAAGAAAATCTGGAATTCCACAAAGTCAAGGGTAACGAAATGGAGATGGTTCCGAGAATGTGAGAAAGACCTGATGCAAATTTTTATTCCAGAAACGAAAATCCAAAACACATTTGAATTTTGACAAATAGTTGAAAACTATCAGGATTTTAAAATGGAAACTGATACTAGTAGAAGGTGGGGGCCTCTACCAAAAACACGATGGACTCTAGAAATGCCAAGGTCGGAAAATATATGAAAATGTTTGTTAACATGCATGTTAAAAGCTCAATTCCAATGTTAAATTTAAATAATAATTGCGTGTGGCCTCCGTAGAAGACTGGTGCAAGTCATTCAGGCTGTCGTATGTAGGTGACCTGTGCATTATGATGAGGATGTAATGAAGAAGATGTCACAAAACTAAGTCCGCGTACCAGGCAAATTTATGAACCGAAGTTAAAATCCTACTAACTAGTCGGGAATCGAACCCATAGCCCTTTGTAAGAAAGGCCTATCCACATTGCCTTGAATCCGGACATTAAAGACATAACCTAACAGATACAGGTGTACACAATCCACAAATGGAGTGAAAGCAATGTCCGACAAGTGCGTCCTTTATAAATACCAGCTGTCCAGATGCAATGCTTATATACAATAAAAGAAGACATGGCTAAGTGTCATATTCATGGCCCGTACTTCCCATTAGGTCCTGGCTTAGTTCCGGGAGCTATTGGATTAGGCAATTAAATTTGGTTGGCTGGTGACAGGCCTGGATGGGCTAGAAGCAAGCGCCAAGAGCTTTAGTAAAGGCGTGTGGTTGTGTTACTGTCAGTGACAATCAGCTGTGCAGTTCAGACATCAGGAAAAGAATTACAAATCTGATGACAAAGAGAACGAGACGGAAAGAGATAACCCATCATGTTTGGAATTTAAAATCACAGAAGTGACTGCCACTCTCTTTGGCCACTCTAAACGCTGGGGGAAGTGAACCATTATATTACGAGTACGGAAGGATTCCTATTCTAACACAACTTTGGAGTACTGGGAAGCTATGTGGCTCCTATCTACTATGTGAATAGGCTATGCATTTTGGACCTTGGACATTGCCGTTTTACCTGATCGAAAATAACGTGAGATATGATGCTAAGTGGCGAATGTTTTAACGACTGAATACCTTTACTCGCCAGAGAAGCTGACAAGAAAGAAATAAGTGAAATTCACGGCTGGTGAATTAAAACTAAGCAAATTTGTAGGTTTTCGCCTAGGAACACCAAGCTGGCTATCAGCAAACTCTTGGTATCCGCGCCCGGACCCCCACAGGAGTAGCGAACTGTTATTATTAGGGAGCGGATTTCTATGACCTAAAAATATATGAAATAGGTATGCATTTATGACCTAAAAAACATAAAAATATGACCTATAAAATTCAAAATATGAATTTAACCTCACACAATTTACAGAATAATATCACTCCATCCGTACTGAGCATGTTTTCACCGAACTCACGAACAAAACTTCGTAACTTCCACAAATTGAGACTTTCGTTTTAGGCATATTGAAAAGAACTGAATGACTGAAGCTCACTAATGAGTGACCAAGGTCATTCAGTGTGTTGAAGGTGGAAGAGGGAAGGGAGAAGGAGAGAGATAAGAACGATGACAAATAACGGCGGAATTACCTCTGCTTCACTGTAAACAATAGCCCGGTTTCCAGGAATTGACCCAGGTAGCAAACAATAGCTCGTACCTGTTAGAAACATTCCATACACTACTTTAGAATGGTTCTTCAGTAGTATATTCCAGTCTATCCTGAAGAAAAATTTCTAGAGCTTATTCTGATTTTATAAAACGAAATTTAAATGAAAATTACCAAAATATGGCGTTTATAATGATATTTTGTTCAAAATATGCCATAAAACTTAAGAAAGCCTAAATATGCATTTCTCCAGCCAATCAGAGCTCGTTCATTGACCAATTAGGTAACGATACCTTCACGCATGCACTCAAAATCCAACATGTCGGACATAAACACAACATCGAACTACAGTATAATAAATTACCGACATGGAATACGCACCGTCCATATGTTCGCGTAAATAAAAAATTCCTCTCGGCACGCCGGAAGGCGGAGGTAGATTTCACCGGGCAAACTAGGGGATAGGCTATAATAGGCAAAATATGCAGGTTTTCGTAGGAGGATCAGACCTCATTTATTGCGAAAAAGTATTTTACAATTGGAGGTTAGTTAACATTTTTCGTCTTTCTATGCATACTTTTAACATTTTACTGTCTTATGGGGATGGTAACCTTCTTGTCATTTGGGGTTAATTTTTATACTTGTGATCACACTGTCCTTATGCAAGGTTTGGGACTAATGTGTAACTATCTAACAGTCTGTTACTTCTTCACGCAAAATTTTATCTTCCGCAGAGATGTTGGTTGGTTCCTCAGTTTAGGGGCTGCGACAAGGTGGTCATGTAACCCCGTGTACATGGGTGTGTGTAGAATCTGTCTGATAAACGGTGTTATTTGTGATGACTGTATTAGTCTGTAATTCAGGTAAGGTCTGCAGACGGTCAATTTTAAGTAGTAGTACCTAATTTTGTACCAAATACTAACGTCAACGACACCTAGCTGTGAACTTGGTTGCTATAGTAGATGCCACCGCAACCAGCAACTTGCAACGAACGTTGTAACTTCCCCTCCGAAGGAAAGCATGCTGACGGATTTTTAGCGCTCTTAGAAAATCCGGCGACTTTGTCCGGCTTTGAACCAGCACCTTGGGCATAGAAGTTCAACATGCTACCAGTTAGCCGCTTCCCTCATAGTCATATGGAACAAGAAGTTCCTTGACGAACTAAAGAGCCTACTTTTCTTAAAATTAAGATTCATGCCATAGATTAATCTACAGTATATGAACCTATCTAGAATAATGACGAAATTAAGTGGGTAATATCGAAATGTCTTAATTAGTTCGAAATAAGATATACTAGGCATAATGTAGCCTAATAGAGCAATACAGTTGGCAGCTCTGGTGACTGAATATATTCTTACTTCCATCTCCTAAGGTACAGAATACAAAATGTGGTTGAAGTCCAAAGGACGTTACATGGATTTAGACAATGGATCTATTAGTACACGTAAAAGCATGTTGGCAACAATGTCATGCGAGTGCTGGTCAGAAATAATCTGAAATATTATATATTTTTGTGCCAATTTTGGATGAAATCCATTTGTTGGTATAGAAGTTACATGTATTTAAAAATTGGTCCTATCAGCAGGCTTAGAATCATGTTGGTAGAACTGACGTATATAAGTTACTCCAAATCAATGTAAAATGTCGGGTAATATACGTGTGCATAAAAGCTGTCGGCTTGCATACTTTCTGATATATTTGGATACAAAATAGAGAACAATTATTAACAGTTTGCAGCCCTGGTGGCTCTTAAGAATACACTCAGTCATATATGTTTATGTACACATATTACATACAAAATTTGGTTGAAATCCAATTGATAGTGTAGAAGTTATATGCATTTAAAAATTGGACTTATCAGAAGGCTTAAAATTATTTTGGCAACGCTGTCATGTATGGCCACCTGGAAATTAAACTGAAATAGTATTATCTACATGTGTGCCAATTTTAGAATAGCTCCCATGTATACCTTCCAAGATATCCAACATGGAGCTCAAATTTCTAGTTTGTTTTTTTAGCAGTTGGTAGCACTGGCATCTTTTTCAAATATGGGCCTGAGATATTCCGGTATATATCTTTACTCATACTAAATTTGGTTTCGATTACTGCAGCCGTTTAGGAGTTGATAGGACATACATACACACACACACACACACACACACACACACACACACACACACAGCCAGACAGACAGAAGGACAGACAGACAGACAAACAGACAGAAGGACAGACACATTTTCCCGGATATATCTTATAAGTCTACTTTTTCCTCATTTTTGAAAAGTGTGAAAAGTAGGCTAAAAATGAATGTGATCTCGTCAATGGCGTTGTCTTGGCAACCTCTGATAGATCATCCCTTATCAATTTAAAAGCGTTGTTATGGTAACCTCTGATGGCACTTGGCATTTTTTAAAATTCCGAAATCATTTTTCTCATCCCTTGGCGTAATGATGGGTCATATCAAAAATTCTTTCAGACAAAAGTTTTAGGTAATTATTAGGGGAATATTTTCCATTTTGTACGGTTTTGATATTGTGCCTATTAAGAGAGATATGATTAATGTTTCCCGAAAAAACCACTTTTTTCCACCCCTTTGGTCAATGGTTGGTGCTATCAAAAAACTTATTTGACATACATTTTTGGCACTTATCCGACACATATTATGAACTTTGAATGGAATCGATATTTCACGTATTAAGAGAGTTATAGCGAAATTTCACTTTTTCGAAAAAAGCCCCCCATTTTCACCCCCTTCGACTGATTTTGCCCATTAACGAACTCGGCCGAGATTTTATATGGATACATATTATGTAAAAAATTCAAAGTGATTGGTGCAAAATTACGGCAGTTATCGTGTCCACAAGAAACTGATATATATATATATAGATAGATAGATACATATATACATAAATTATAAATAAACTTTTGAACTGACGGTGGTTTTGGGGTCTGGGGGATGAGAAACGCGAAGATATGTCGAAATTTTCCGGAAGTCGAAACATGGTACCCATTGCAATAGTTAGCTTTCTAATGAAATCTACCTAACTGGCGAATATGAGACAAGAAATAGCACTGTACCGGTACCTTAATATACCCAAAACCAATTTCTACACAGCGCGTGGTTTTGACACGACTTCAGTGACAGTTTTACTGAATACTGTTGCGCAATCTGAACATATTGAAGCACACAGAGCGCATGCGTCGGTTGTCCAGAGAGCTTGGACAAGAGAGATATACTACCCACCGCAGCACCCGATCACATCATTCTACTGTAGTGACTGAACAGATATTTATGAATATTTATGTTAAAACATATAATAAAGTTATAATTATCGTCGAACATATACAGTCGTATGCAACTCGCCTATAATGGTAATTAAGACACTCGTATGGAAATTATAAAAGTCGCATACGCTCGTTTTATAAAAATACTCGTGTCTTCTATCTATCTATCGTATGGCTTTTAGTGCCGGGAGTGTCCGAGGACATGTTCGGCTCGCCTGAGTCTGTAGCTGCTTCCAGCGGACACCCTAAATGGTGAGCTACAAGTTCCGTTCAATTTCAAGTAGTTCCAACTTTCGCCACCAGATATCAATGATACCTAGTGGCGAACGTTGGAACTTTGATAGAGCGTTCTGACGAAATCTAACCTATCAAATTTTGCTTTACAACTCGTGTCTTAATTATGGCCGTTATAGGCTCGTTGCATAATGTACTAATGCAGTCGTTTCATTCCGCCGTAGGGCGATTGCTCCTGCGGCATCGGGACCCCTTAGACGGTTTCGCCCTCTCTTCGGGCCAGGGATACATGGTTTTAAGGAGGGATGCATATTTTGGTGATGAGGAAGTTTGGTTTTAGAATTTGGATGAAAGTGTGTTTGTTTCTTATTTGGGGCATAGCGGAATGAACTGTGCACTACCTCCCTTCTTATGAAATGCACATGCGTTTCTTAACTGGGAGAGCTAAAAGCTCAAGCAGCCTTTCACGTCCCTATAAAGACTTCCAAAAAGATGGTATAATGGCTTTCACGGCCAGTGAATTAAAACTCACCATTTTTTCTAGGTTTATGCCGTGTCTTTTGTGGAGTTTCACCTTGGAACACCAAGCTGGCTCATCAGCGGGCTCTTTGTGTCTGTGTCCGGACCCCCACAGGAGTGACGAACATTTCACTACCTCCCTTCTTACGAAGCGCACGTGCGTTTCTCAATTGCGAGATCTAAAAGCTCAAGCAGCCTTACCTATAAAGGCTCTCGGGGTTAAGAAACGCACGTGCGTTTCGTAAGGGAGGTAGTGCGCAGTTCGCTACTCCTATGGGGGTCCGGACACAGACACAAAGAGCCCGCTGATGAGCCAGCTTGGTGTTCCTAGGCGAAACTCCACACAGGACGCAGCATAAACCTAGAAAAATTGCTGAGTTTTGAATTATATTTGTTACCGTGTTGGAATGAAGCGTCCAAAGCGTGGATAAGGTACTGGCTCAGCATTTGCTTTGAGTTGAAAGTGCGAAACTAGCAGAACCATTTCAAGGATGATCGACTGTGGATTCTTAAACCATTCTTCAACCGAGTCCAGAGATTATCTGCCCGGCCGAAATGTCTCACGAGATGTCAATGTTCTATTTTGTTCGGTCTCAGTTGTGGTTCTGATTCCATTAATTTCCTTCAACGCGCTCTTTGGTAACAGTATATACTAATAAACAAAGTTTTATATGGTTCCGCCTAGTCAATACTTGTTTTATTAAATATTTTATCGTGACATAATCACTTGTCTTTAAGTATGTTGGTACATATTTCGGTGTCTTATAGTATGGACACCTTCATCAGCCTACGGTTTTGGTAGCACTCAATGACATTCATTACTAGTCCATAAAAGTACTTATTAAAAATAACACACGGATGATCAAAATAACACATTAAAAAGTTTGTTAAACACTGTCATATTAAAAGTTTGTTAGAAACCTTAGAAATGGCTTGGTGCACTGTTTTGGTTTCCAATGTCCTGCTTGCGATAATAGCACCCGGAAACCAGCAAGAGGTGACCATTCATAAGGAGTGGTTGCGGCAGCGAGAAATGGGGCCGTGCTGAGGCATACGGAGACTGTGTAGTACAGTATTGACTAGGCGAAACCATAAAAAACTTTGTTTATTGTTACATTCTGTCAATACGGAAAAATGTGCGACTTTAAAAGTCAAAAAGAACAGTATATACAGTATATGAGGTCGACTGGTCTTTACGGAATCTATTCCCCCATCGAATAGGACATTACAGGACACATAATGGGTAACTAGTTCATAGCAGAGCAAGAGACCGATATCGAGGTGAGGATATCGACTACCAATTCTATCGAATTCTCAGACATGAGAGTGGGAAACTAATGTATCGATACTCTTGCCATGGCCTCCACAGCTAACTATTCAACTTGAACTGCGTACACCTTGCCTGTTCGATTCCCGGCTCTGCTGAGAAATTTAATTCTGGTCTGAGGTACTGGAATGACATTGTTGACATTGGTTGGCTGGTTGGTTGGTTCCTCAGTTTAGGGGCTGCGACAACACGCCATATAGCCCCGTGTACTTTGGGTGTGTCCGATAACCGGTGTTAATTGTGATGGCTGTATTAATGTGTGTTATCTGTTTTTAATTCAAGTAAGGACTGCAGACATTCAATTTTCAAGTAGTTCCTACTTTTGCTACCAAACGCCACCGTCAACGACAAGTAGTTCTGAACTTGGTTAGTATATGCCACCGCAGTAGGCTCCTGGTGATGAACGTTGGACCCTAAGAGCGTTAGTCAAATCTAACCTATAATTTAGCTTCATACAAGTGTAATTAGTGAATGGTTCTTTTACATGCCATAAATCTATGAAATGGGCCGCCGGCTTTACTTCCCCTCCGAGGAAAGGCATAATGAGGGATTTTTAACGTTCTTAAAAAATCCGACGATTTCAGCCGGGTTTGAACCCGCGACCTTGGGCATAGAAGCTCAGCATGCTACCAACTACGCTACCGAAACCGCTCATTGTTAACATTATAGTGATGTGGGTTTCCAAATTTGCACCAGGACAGTAGGTTACACGAGTTAACTTACTACATTTAACCAGAGTTGCAAGAACAAATCATCAATGTAGCCTACTGTATTTGGTCAAGTTGATACAGATTATTTGTTAAAGCGAGTGTAGGGCGAACTTGAATATGGTATTTATGTTTCCAAAATCCCTCACAGGACATAATAATAATAATAATAATAATAATAATAATAATAATAATAATAGACTAATAATAATAATAATAATAACTCTACCAAAAGATCCACCCTATAACGGACGTAATCAGAAAACACCGAACTCATTTTTATACACACACTGGCAGAAGTACCCATTCTTCGAACGGTCTTCGGTATTAATAACCAGACGTTATCAAATGAGCTACTGTTGCAATGGTGAGGGGCTTGGAACCTGTTTGTCGACAAAGAAAAATGATTAGTTAAAATGTCTGTCAAACTAAATTAACCTAACGTATTCTTCCTGGCGTGAAAATAAAATTGAAAACCTCGTAGACGAATCGCAATACACGTCACATACAAACTGACCCTAACCGTTGTGTCAAGTGCCCAACCACAGATAGAACCCTTTTATAAATTATAAAGGCTTGGGGTGCATGAAAATTCAGGTTTTTTTTAGCCTCCGGCCCAAATTCCTAAAAGCAGCAAAAAAAGTCTACTATTTCAAATCAGGAATTTTTGAAAAAAAAAAATGTTTCTGTTTGGAGATATAATAGATCTTCTGTACGACATATCGCACGTGTAAGTCGTGTGAAAAAAATAGGGTAATCCTTGAACCCCTTAAGCATATTGATGAATTTTACAGTTTTAGTTGGTTTTGTGCCATTTGCAAACTTTCAGAAATGTAATAAATGGAGTATTACTTCTTGCAGAAATAGATGGAAAGGTGGTTGTCACCTCTTGAGATACTGTTGTCATGGTTACTGGTTTGCATTCCTTCATTAGTTTATTAAATGAAATTAATTTTCTGGGGATATCTAAGAAACTGTTGGTTTTAGAGCCTTAAAATGTAGTTTTCGGGGACACTTTACGGCTCTTTAGGGGCCCTGAGTTTTGTTTCTGACACCAAGAGGTTGAAAATGAGCTTTGGCTCGTCGCTGTACGCCATAATAATGATAATAATTGTAATTATAATAATAATATGACAATATAGGGATAGGGATATGATAGACCTTCCGTACCATACCCGCGCGTGTAAATCGCATGAAAAAATTCTAGCGTATCCTCAAACCCCTTAAGCGCATTATATGTATTGATGAATATTTCAACTTAATTTGGATCCGTTATAACCTTATAGCCATTTTCAAACCTTCACAGTAATGTAATAAATGGAATTGCATTGCGTCTAACAGCATTCTTTCATTAATTTATTAAGTGAGATTCGTTTTCTGGGAATATCTGAAAAACTGTTGGTTTTAGGGCCCCCGAGTTTCGTTTCTCACATTGAGGGGCTGAAAATGAGCTTTGTCTCACCCTTCTACGCCTATTTCAGCATGTATTTTAAGAGGTTAGGCCCCCTTTTATGAGAGGTACGGAGAAGAGTTACATCAATGATTAGTGTCGTGCCTCTGATGGATATCTGCATCACATTTTACGTTAATCCACCCAACCGTTCTCGAGTTATAAGGACACAGAAGATTGTCCACAGATAGACAGATTTTTTTTGTGCGCATACGTCATAAAACAGTCTGAAACGCGCAAATATCGCAAATTTCCGTGGAAATTCAGAAAAAACAGACAAACGTTCATTTTTATATAGAGAGAGATTTACAGGATGGAAAACTTCAGAATGGCGAAGAAATCGCTCAACGTTATAACACCGAGTAGGCCTAAGTGTGGCACGGAGTGGCTGACAGAGGTCCAGAGGGACCAGCAACAGGTCAAAATAGAAAATCTCGAGGACCGCACCGAGTGCCGGACTAAAATAAACAAGTAGTTCCGTAAAGAACTATACAGCCTATTTTCATATATCCTGCTCATGTTAATTTCTTCTAACAACATACAAAATTTCAGTTTAATTGCTGTAACAGATTCGTAGATATTGAGAACCGTCTAAATATTTCAAATTGTCGCCAGGTTGGATTTTTATTTTTGTACTATTACATTAAGATTATTGTGTACGTGTGGTATTCAAACTTCAATCGCATGATTAGAACACAAGAAGTAAAATAAAAACGAGATTTTAAAATTACGCACAGCAGCTATCTTGTGATTATGCAAACAATTGAAATAAATTAGATGCCAGTGGATCAACATTTGTATAAGCATTTAACGTGCAACGTTTCACAGCACTCGGATAGTTAATTCGCGAGAATCGTCCATTTAAATATTTATACTTCGCGTCGCCGCCATGTTGGATTTGTGCTCACCAGGTTAATGAAAGTCCTATAGGTGAACATATGTTCATAGTCTCTATGAACATAAAAAAAATCAGTTTGGTTGCTGTAAAAGATTCATAGATACTGAGAACCGTCTAAATATTTCGGTAGCTCGCCATTTAGGATTGTTATATGTATAGGCCATAGAATTATGTACCATTCAAGGGCAATTATTGCCTAGGTTCATTATTGAAACTTTCACTTCGATCGCATGATTACGACACAAGAAATAAAAACTTAATTTAAAAATTTCGCACAGCCGCCATATTGAGGTTATGTAAACAATTGATTTAAATTAGATGGCAGTGCATTACAATCTGCAAAATCATTTACTGTACCACATTTCACTGCGCTCAGAGAGTTAAATCACGAGAAAAGTCTATTAAAATATTTCAAATTCGCTTGGTCGCCATGTTCGTTTTTTACTTTACAAGTTTATGAAGTATACATAGATAAACTTGTACCAGTACCCTTTATCACCGTTTAAAATTGCAGGGTAATATCTGTAATAGTTTCGGAGATATAGAATGTCAGTGAAATATTTCGCACAGCCGCCATTTTGAGGTTATGTAAACAATTGAACTAAATTAGACTCCAGTGCATTACTATGTGTATAAACACTTTCTGTACCTAGTTTCATTACGTTTGGATGGTTAAATCGTGAGAAAAGTCTATTTAAAAGTCTCAACTTCGCTTGGTCGCCATGTTCGTTTTCTACTTTACAGGTTTATGAAATATACATAGGTAAACTTGTATCAGTACTCTTTATCACCGTACTAAATTGCAGGGTGATATCTGTAATAGTTTCGGAGATAAAGAATGTCGGTGATATAATTCGCACAGCCGCCATTTTGAAGTTATGTAAACAATTGAACTAAATTAGACTCCAGTGCATTACAATGTGTATAAACATTTGCTGTACCAAGTTTCATTACGTGTGGATAGTTAAATCGCGAGAAAAGTCTATTTAAAAGTCTCAACTTCGCTTGACCGCCATGTTGGTTTTGTAGTCACCAGGTTTTTGAAAGTCTCATAGGTGAACTTCTAGTAGTACCCTTTATCACCGTACACAATTTCAGGGCGATATCGGTAATAGTTTCGGAGATATTGAATGCTAGTGAAATATTTCGCACATCCGCCATTTTGCATTGGTGAGACGTAACAAAATTTGAAGGGCACGGTCGAGGTCGCCGGGAATAGTGCTATGAACATACCGAGTTTCATTGAAATCGCTCCAGCCGTTTAGATTTTATTAGGGGGGGGACACACACACGAATCACACACACACACACACACACACACACGCACACACACACGGACAAAAGGTGATCTCATAAGCCTATTTTTTCAAAATTGAAAATAGGCTAAAAATGTTAAGTTTCAGGATAGACCATCTCGACAACCTGGAAGAAAATGGACAGCTGAGCGAAGGAAGGAGCATTTTGAGAGGATGAAGAGATTTTGGGAACAGAAGCGGGAAGACGCCAGAAGATGAAATCATGTCTTCAAGTTCAATCGCTCTTCTTAAGGGGAACAATCGGCTAAATAAATAAATAATAATAATAATAATGTTATTGATTTTACATCCCATTTAACTACTGCGGCTTTATGAGACGCCGGGATGGCGGAATTTTGCCCCGAAGGGGAACATGCCAGTAAATCCACTGGCACGGCTCCCTCGCATTTGCGCACTCTCTAATGCCAACTGACTGCGTCAAGATTCGATCCTGCAAACTTGGGAACAGCAGGCGAGAACATTACTGCTGAGCCACACAGCCAGTCAAGGGGCGATATCGAGCACCTTTAACCAAAATACTGTACAATATGTGTCTCTAAATTCTTGTGATTTAATTCTAACTCTGGTACCTGCAGTAAAATATTCCCTTCAGTCTGGGAACTTAATGTTGAAAACATGACTTGGGAATTAGAATCTTAGGGTCACAAAAACGAAAAGAAATAATTAACTTTTCATCAATTTAGTGAACTACATACAACAAAGGATGTGGTCTAACGCTTGGTGTCCACGTATTGTTTGAACGAAACCATATGAGTATCGTCTATCTTCGTCTTCTGTCGGCGAGGTTCGCGTTTCTTTGAAGTAATTCCATGAGTAGTTGTTGATGGTTCAATGATCATAATGTCCTCACGTTGTTTCCAATTCGTTCCAGGTTTGTCGCTGTATCTTACTACTGTCTGATTTTTAGTTTTATTATTCCACTTTTGAATATTTTGTGTATTAACCAAACGCCTCTTACGTGTTGGCGGCAAAGTGACCACACTAAACTAATAAGTCATGGACACCAATCCTTAGACCACATTCCTTGTTGTATTTAGTCCACTAAATCTATCACTACGAGAGCTTATGTTGACCCATACATGATCAAATCGAAATAGAAATATCTGCTTCCCACAATTTGAAGAAAAAAGAATAGATTGAAATTAAAAAGATGTGCTTTTTGGCTTGGTTCCTTTTTTCTTTCCAAATATAATTTAAGGCGGAAGTAATTTTCAAAATTTTATTTTGAAATATTTTGAAACACGCATTTTGGCACTTTACCGGGTCTTGTAGCTTTTCAACTTTTGTCACAGTTGTTAAAATAGCTTAACTTTACGTTTTCGCTAAACTGGATCCTGAGTGATCTTAGTGTAATATTAGTACATTATGCAAAGAGCCTATAATGGCAATAATTAAGACACGAGTATGTTTATAAAACGAGCGTAAGCGAGTTTTATAATTTCCATACGAGTGTCTTAATTACCATTATAGGCGAGTTGCATACGACTGTTTATGTTCGACGATAATTATAAGTTCTAACATAAATATTCATAAATATCTGTCGAGATTCCGTCGGTTGATTTTTCTTCTTGGGAATTGTGTTGGATTAGCATTTGCTCTCTACCCAATAATGAATTCCAAAGCTTTGAAACATTGTTTATCCTGAAGTAGCACCAACAGATAGCGCACAGGTACTATGTTGGATCATTTTGTTATTTTGGTCAAATAACACACAATAGGCTGTTACTAACGCTTTTAATTTAAAATGTATCGTATTATCAACTTGTTATTCTTCAAATTCGATGCGTATAGAATGTCAACGGAAAGCAAATCAGTGGAGTCCCAAATAGAACAGTCATGACATCTGGCGGAAAAGTTTCGTATAAGAAATCCCTTTACTGAACAGAGAGCTGGATTATCATTTCCGTGAATGTAATGTCATACGCCTGCTTCCTCCATGACGTTCTGGTGTGTTTATGTCAACAACAGCATTCACTACAATTGTCGGCGATATCTTACGAATGTAATGTCCTGTGTAGAAATTGGCGTTGCGGATATTAACGTACAGTGCTATTTATTTTGCAATGTTCCGGAGTTTGATTATGCAAACAATACGGACGGTGCACCCTTTCCATGTGGGTATGTAGAAGGATGGGGTGTTGAAGACTTCTGGACGTAGATTCCTAAATTTCATGTATATTTCATAGTATTTTCTCGTTACCGGTACCGTAAAGGTTCGTGCTGATTTTGTCTTTGGCATTGTGACCACAATGGCTGATCCAATTTAGGCTACATTGTCAACTTTCAAATCATGTAATTCATAGCCGACATATTGGATTTTGAGTGCATGTGCGAAGCTATCCTTACCTAATTGGTCAATGAAGGAAAATATTGAGCTCTGATTGATTGGAGAAACTGTATCATAAAGAAAAGTAGTACTTTAATGATCCTCATTGTGATACAGTTTTCTGACGTATAATATTTACATTTCGATATCGTCGAACATAAAATTGTTTTCGATATTGAAATTATGTACTTGGTATATAAATGCCTCTCGGTGAAATTATATGGATGGGCTACATCTTATTTCCTAGTATCTATGGATATAAAAATTCAGGATGGGTCTCAGAAGTAGAAACAGTTGAGGCTCCATAGAGATGATGAGATTCGTTCATTTGCTGGGTGCTGTGTTTAATAAGTTCCAAGGACGCATCTAGTTTGCATATTTAATTATGTTAGAGCAAAGCATGCTCCGGCCCAATTGAGACCTATCAACCTGCGGTCTCAGCCCTGACTAGGTTCGATCTGCTATCAAGATTGAACCGACTAACGAAACTGTGAGGAACTGCGACAAGTCACGGGACGTCTTCGTGCAGCACTTGAGGCCAAGGTCCAGTCTACCTTCTGCCAACATAACAAGACTTCATGAACATTGTCATATGAAGTGAGTGTCCACTACAGTACAACCCCTGTAATCCATTAAAATAAACATGTAAACAAGCCGGAAAGCCTCTATGCTTCAGAATGTATGTTTTCCATTAAAAAAAAAGGCGAAATATAAGAGCTAGAGAAAAATGAAAAATATTGGGACCATTAAAAACAGAAAGTGGAGAGTTCAGATACAGAACAAATAGTTCCGTCAAGAACTATACAGCCTATTTTCATATAACCTACTTATGTTAAATGCCACTAACAACATACAAAATTTCAATTTGATTACTGTAATAGATTCGTAGATATTGAGAACCGACTAAATATTTCGGATGGTCGCCATGTTGGATTTTTATATAAGTAGGTCCTGGAGGTATGTACTGTTACAGGAAGATTATTGTGTACGTGTAGCATTCAAACTTCAATCGCATCATTAGGACACACGAAGTAAAAACGAGATCTTAAAATTTCGCACAGCTGCCATCTTGTGGTTATGGAAACAATGGAAATAAATTAGATGCCAGTGGATTAACATTCGTATAAGGATTTACTGTACCAAGTTTCACTGCACTCAGATGGTTAAATTGCGAGAAACATTCATGTGAATATTTATACTTCGCGTCGCCGCCATGTTGGATTTATGCTACCAGGTTATTGAACGTCCCATAGGTGGACTTATGCTTATAGTCTCTATACCCTTACAAAATTTCAGTTTGATTGCTGTAGTAGATTAATAGATATTGAGAACTGTCTAAATACTTCGGAAGGTCGCCATGTTGTATTTTAATATATGTAGGCCATAGAGTTATGTACTATTAGATGTTAATTA
The DNA here is from genome assembly GCA_946902985.2 of Meconema thalassinum. Lineage (NCBI taxonomy): Eukaryota > Metazoa > Arthropoda > Insecta > Orthoptera > Tettigoniidae > Meconema > Meconema thalassinum. The sequence continues at coordinate 297,874,044 of OX336396.1, read as the reverse complement.
TTGTGTACGTTCATTAACCAAATGTTGATTTCGATCGCATGATTAGATCACAAGAAATAAAAACTTAATTTTCGAAATTCGCACAGCCGGCATCTTGAGTTTATATAAACAATTGAACTAAATTAGATACCAGTGCATTACAATGTGTATAAACATTTGCTGTGGCAAGTTTAATTGCGTTTGGATCATTGAAGCGCAAGAAAAGTCTATTTAAAACTTTCAACTTCGCTTGACCACCATGTTCGTTATGTAGTTAACCGGTTTTTGAAAGTCTCATAGATGAACTTCCAATAGTGCCCTTTATCTCCGTACAAAATTTCATGGTGATTCCGCTAATAGTTTCAGGGATATAGAATGCCGGTAAAGTATTTCGCACAGCCGCCATTTAGATGTTATGTAAACAATTGATGTTTGTGCATTACAATGTGTATAAACATATACTGTACCATGTTTTATTGCGTTTGCTTGGTTAAATCGCGAGAAACGCCTATTTAAAAGTCACAATTTCGCTTGGCCACCATGTTGGTTTTGTAGTTACGAGGTTTTCAAAAGTCACATAGGTAAATTTCTAGTAGTCCTCCTTATCACCCTATAACATTCCAGGGTGATATCGGTAATAGCCTCGGAGATATTGTATGCTAGTGAAATATTTCGCACAGCCGCCATGTTGGATTGGTGAGACGTAACAAAATTTGAAGGGGTCGACCGGAATTGTGCTATCAACTTACCGAGTTTCATTGAAATCGCACCATCCTTTTAGAAGTTATTAGGTGGGGACACACACCATCATGCACACACACACACACAAACACGCACACACAGACACACGGAGAAAAGGTGATCTCATAAGCCTATATTTCATAAATGAAAATAGGCTAAAAATGACGACTTTAACAAAAATAAAATAAAGAAATTGAAAAAATCTACGATACGATCAGGAAAAGGAGGGTTAATTTCTTTGGACACGTAATGAGGATGAATAACACCAGACTCACAAAACAAATTTTCAGGCATGCATACAAAAGCAAGAATGGTAATCAATGGTTACCAAGTATAAAAAGGGATATGGAAGAGAAGAAAGTAACAATAGATATTATTCAGGACAGACCACTTTTCAGGAATAACATCAAACATTTGAAGGGTTTCCAGGAGAAGGAAAAGAAGACGGAAGAGATAAGAAGGAGACAAAGTGAAGTAATGAAGAACTACTGGAAGGCAAAAAGGATAAAGGAAATAAGAGGCAGTGAATGCAATGGGGTATTTTACTCGGTCCAAAGGTGGTCAACATCGAGGAAAGTAAAAGAAGAAACAATCTCTGAACTCAAGATATCGGGGTTCGTTTCCTTCTTTCTTGGTAGAGCCACATCCACAATGTGTACTCAAGCAGTTCAAGTTTAGTCTTTTTTCAAAATTTTGTGATTCAAAAGATCGTTTTCACCATCTATCATCGCTGTACATGATTCAATACCTCTCCGATTTCTTCTCCAATCTTTAATTGTCGTAACGCCTACATTGAGTTCCTTGGCATTTTTTTGGAGTGATTCCCCTTTGTCCAGTCATCGTAGCACTGCTATTTTTTTCATTTAATGAAAGAGTAACGTGCTTACGTTTTACTCCTACATGTTGGGGGGAAAACAAGTGTACATAAAAGAAATTACTGTACAGTACTATAACGAATACAGAAGAACAAAGTCGTAAAACCAACGAACAGCAAGCACTAAAACCTTCACATTACGTACTGTACAAAACACGGACAATTACAGAAACGATAGGAGAGATTGACGGAGCACTTAAACGGACAGGCGATGACAAAAAGTACCTTTAGAAAACAACGGCGTGACGGGTAGTGTGTCACCGCTATGAGCCGGGGCAAGTTCGGCTCGACCACGATCGGATCAACTGGAGCAGCGGACCAGCTGAGGGCGGACAAGTGGACTTCTACTGTACATCGTTGCCATGATGTGAAGACGACGCAGGATATCAGTACCAGTGCGCCTCGTGTCCATGACTTCTCGCCTCGTGAAGTGGCTAGTTTCGTAGCAAGCAAGTAGTTACGAGAGAAACTAAATAGCTTATTGATGTGCAACATCTTTCCACTCGGTAGCTGGACATTTTTGTGTGAGTGATTTTGGAAAAGGGACGGAAGTGGATGGGACGGAAGTGCATGGGACGGAAACAATGAGCGCGCGTGGTGGCGCAGATCGGTACAACGACGTACTGTAGGCCATGTGACTATGTGGAATGTAAATCGCATACGGTTTACCTCAAGGTTTGGAGGCCCCATTAAAGAAATTCCTACAATAAATCATCTTCAAGTTGTCGTTCTTTGGTGTGAAAATATTCATTATATCATATTTTCTGAAAGCAATTACGATTTATTAAATTTTCATACTTTTGCTGTATTCTTATTTAATATAAGCACTCGATACCTCGAGTGCTATATCGCATCAACAAACACTCCAAACAACGTAGGAAATCAGTATATTAAAACCGACTACTAACTGTAATTGAAACTTCGTTGGTCTATACGTATCACTGGGAGAAAGGCATTTAATATACCTACTGCACACCTAATTTTTAATCGCGCCTATACTTGACAGTGCGCTGTATCAGCAAAAAGAGGCCATTTTCAATAACAAGCTGGCACGGGTTCACTAACTGGCCGGTATAAAGCGCAGCTCGCATCTAGTAGGCATTGTATTGCTCTCGCATACAGTTGCAGGTATATGGCACTACTGCAGGTGCATTGGAGAACTGTGTTTTAATTAAATATATATTTTCCATTGCAAAATCCACAATACAACGCTCAATTCTATAACGCCTCAGGACTCAACAAATTATTTAATGAAAACACTCGAGGTAATGTCGGCCAAAATACAGCACTAGACTATTATATCATACTAGCAGTAGTACCCGGCTTCGCCCGGTGGAATGATTATAATGTATCAAAGTCTCCTTAGAAATATAATGGACATAAAATCTAGGTCATTTGCCCCCCACCCCCAAAGACAATGAGGGCGTAATATCTAGGTCATTTGCCCTTTTGATAAGTATGATAATGAAAACTACTGTTGAATTGACACGTCAAACTTACAAACTACGGTAATAGAAATACATAATTCAAAATTCACAGGCGAGGAAGACTTATTGTGTGTGGTGATTAATGGTGTAATGGGCGTTGCATCTAGGTCATTTGCCCTTATGATGAGGATGATGAGAGAAACTACTACCTGTATTGAATTGACACTTCAACTTATAATGTACACAATGTACTGTAATAAAAATAAATATTTTAAAAATCACAGTCGAGAAAGACTTTATGCGGCGGTGATTAGTGGTATGATGCGCGTAACATCTAGGCCATTTGCACTTATGATGATGATGATGATAATAATAAGGTAATGAAAAAATGACTACTAAACGAACATGGTGTAATTTACAACTGATATAGGTAATTCAGATGTCTAGCTTCGATGTCTTCCAAAGTCTCAAACTTATTTTCTGGCTTAGGCCTGTACTCCATGCGTCTAGTGAAAGAGCATATGGCGTACTGCTCGGCAAAGAAAATGGGTCCAAGCTGCACGAACCTGAGATGATCGTTGATGATGACGAAATATGATGACACACGTTCGGGGTTCCACGTCGTATTTAGATTGGCCGTGGAATCACTCACTCTTTCACAACACCACAGTGGCTTGAGCAACAGCCCTGTGCTGGCATCAGTATAGACAGCTCTGGAAAGTCCTCTCATTTCACCCCGCGATGAATCAGCAAGCTATTCTCACAACTTCCCCCCCCCCCCCAGTGTCTCACAACTTGTGGGACGTGGGTTGGCGACCACCGGACCCCAGCTGAGTCTGACATCGCTTCTACTTCCTGGTGCCAGGCTCCTTTCAGTTCTCTTTCCTGTCGGCCTCCCTTGGTCAACTCTTGTTCTCTTCCGACCCCGACTGTATTAGGGTTTCCGTGGGCTAGGGATTTTTTCAATTTCCCGCTTAATTGGCCGTTGTCTCATCTTTCCTGATGCCCTCATTCTTCGAGGGGTCTGCCTTCTATTCCGTTTCAATATATCTCCTGTCTTCTGCTCAAGGCCCTCAAAGAGGCAGGGTGTGTGTAGCCCCACCATTTCTGGTACACCCTCAAGGGCTCATGGCGGGTGAGTTAGGAAGCTGGCAACCCCGAGGGATTCCTGAGCTAAATGCGTGGAATGGAGAGGTATGACAGAAATTTCAAGTGGACAGTAATACTCGTTGGGTTCCAAAGAGTAAGTATACAAATTTTGATCCGGACTGGTGAAACGATGTAGATTTGTGACAAAGGGTTTAAATACAGGGAATGGAGTACTCTGTCCGAAAGTTCAAGCAGACAGTGTTACTCGTCGGGTTCCAAAGGGTAAGTAACTTACATAAAAAATGGTTGAGATGGGTGAAACTAAGTAGATTTTTGCCAAAGAGCCTAAATGTGGTAAATGGAATGGTCTATCCGAAATTTCATGTAGAAAGTGTTACACGTCGGGTTCCAAAGGGTGAGTATGTAAAATTTGGCTCAGATCGGTGAAACAGGGTAGATTTTGCCAAAGGGCCTAAATGCAGGAAATGGAGTTGTCTGTCCAAAGTTTTAAGTGAGCAGTGTTACTCGTCGGGTTCCAAAGGGTAAGTATACAAATTTAGGTTCAGATCGGTGAAACGATATAGATATGAGCAAAAGGGCCTAAATGCAGGGAATGGAGTGGTCTGTCCGAAATTACAAGTGGACAGTGTTACTCATCGGGTTCCAAAGGGTAAGTATACACGTTTTGTTTTCGATCGGTGAACGATGTAGATTTGTGCCAAAGGACCTAAATGCGGGGAATGGAGTGGTCTGTCCAAAATTTCGAGTGGACAGTGTTACTCGTCGAGTTGCAAAGGGTAATTATTTGAGATCGGTGAAACGGTGTAGTTTTGTGCCAAAGGGCCAAAAAGCAGGGAATAGTGTGGTCTGTCCGAAATGTAAAGTGAACAGTGTTACTTGTCGGGTTCCAAAGGGTAAGTATGTAAAATTTAGGTCAGATCGGTGAAACGGTGTGGATTTGTGCCAAACGACCAAAATGCAGGGGTTGGAGTGGCCTCTCCGCAATTTCAAGCAGACTGAGTTACTCGCAGTGTTCCAAAGGGTAAATATACAAATTTTGGTTGAGATCGGTGAAACGGTGTAGATTTGGGCCAAAGGACCTAAATGCAGGGAATGGGGTGGTCTGTCCGAAATTTTAAGTGGACAGTGTTACTCGCAGGGTTCCAAAGGGTAAGTATACAGATTTTGGTTCAGATCGGTGAAACCGTGTAGATTTGTGCCAAAGGTCCTAAATGCAGGGAATGGAGTGGTTTGTCCGCAATTCCAAGCAGACAGTATTACTCGCAGGGTACCAAAGGATAAGTATCCGAATGTTGGTTCTGATCGGTGAAACGGTGTAGATTTGTGCCAAAGGACCTAAATGCAGGGAATGGGGTGGTCTGTCCGAAATTTTAAGTGGACAGTGTTACTCGCAGGGTTCCAAAGGGTAAGTATACAAATTTTGGTTCCGATCGGTGAAACGGTGTAGATTTGTTCCAAAGGGCCTAGATGCAGGGAATGGAGTGGTCTGTCCGCAATTTCAAGCAGACAGTGTTTCTCACAGGGTACCAAAGGGTAAGAATACGAATTTTGGTTCTGATCGGTGAAACGGTGTAGATTTGGACCAAAGGGCCTGAATGCAGGAAATGGGGTGGTCTGTCTGAAATTTTAAGTGGACAGTGTAACTCGCAGGGTTCCAAAGGGTAAGTATACAAATTTTGGTTCAGATCGATGAAACGGTGTAGATTTGTGCCAAAGGGCCTAAATGCAGGGAATGGAGTGATCTGTCCGCAATTTCAAGCAGACAGTGTTTCTCGCAGGGTACCAAAGGGTAAGAATACGAATTTTGGTTCTGATCGGTGAAACGGTGTAGATTTGGACCAAAGGGCCTGAATGCAGGAAATGGGGTGGTCTGTTCGAAATTTTAAGTTGACAGTGTTACTCGCAGGGTTCCAAAGGGTAAGTACACAAATTTTGGTTCAGATCGATGAAACGGTGTAGATTTGCGCCAAAGGGCCTAAATGCAGGGGATGGAGTAGCCTCTCCGCAAATTAAAGCAGACATTGTTAGTCGCAGTGTTCCAAAGGGTAAATATACAAATTTTTGTTGAGATCGGTTAAACGGTTTCGATTTGGGACAAAGGGCATAAATGCAGGGAATGGAATGGTCTGTCCGCAATTTCAAGGATACAGTGTTACTCGCAGGGTTGCAAAGGGTAAGTATACAAATTTTGGTTCAAATCGGTGAAACGGTGTAGATTTGGACCAAAGGGCCTAAATGCAGGGAATGGGGTGGTCTGTCCGAAATTTGAAGTAGACAGTGTTACTCGCAGTGTTCGAAAGGGTAGGTATACAAATTTTGGTGCAGATCGGTGAAACGGTGTAGATTTGTGCAAAAGGGCCTAAATGCAGGGAATGGGGTGGTCTGTATGAAATTTAAAGTTGACAGGGTTACCCGCATGATTCCAAAGGGTAAGTATACAAATTTTGGTTCAGATCAGTGAAACGGTGTAGATTTGTATACATAACAGACAGACAGACAGACAGACAGACAAACTTTGTGCTTTATATATATAGATTAGATGAAAGGATTTGTCACTGGAGTTTTACAAGTAGTTATTGCAGGAATAATAGTAATGAGAACTTACCGATGGTAATAACACGAAGGAATCCTTCATGTTTGCTGGCACAAGGTAGCACCGTTCATTATTTAAAAAATGCGAGTAAGTAATATGGAATTATTCGAATAACAAGTCCGATGTTACACATCATATGCGACTACTGTAAGGCTCGTAATTTTTTCATATTTCCCGCTGGTCCTTTCCACTAGAACTCGCATGCCTATTACAAGGAATTATCCATCTATTATACTAAATAGGCGTATTCACAACCTATTTCATCACCAACACCATTACAATGGGAAGTTATAGGCTAGAACAATGCCTTCCATGGAGGGTGTCACGTGCTACCATCAAGGGTGTCCTAAGATATTTTCCAACACTAAATGAGAACCAATATGACTGGATACGAAACCCTTTTGTATCCTCCAGCTCTTGTGAACTTCAACTTATCGAAGAGGAGGAACCAGCGGATTTTGAAAATAACCAGACTTTAAAACTTAAGTACCAAGAGTCAGAATTAGGCAGCTTCTGGGTTTCTATTCAACAAGATTTTCCCTTACCTAAGTAAAAGCGCCCTCATCGTTTTGTTGCAGTTTTCAACGACCTATTCGTGTGAAAGTGCGGTTTTCTGTTATGGCTAATACAAAAACAGTTAAACATGGAAGTTTGAGAATGTTCGAGGAGGAAATGCGTGTGAATTTGTCCTGTATCCGACTCGATATAAAGCAGATTTGTATTGATCGCCAAGCCCATAGCAGTCATTGAATTGGAACATCAAGGTGAAAGTTTTGTATCTATGAAATAGGTATTTAATAAATTTGGAAAATTATATATATATATTATGAAAAATTTTAATTTCTTTAAAATTAAGCTCCTTCGTAAAAATATCTATATATTTATTCGATACGGCCAACTATGGAGCAGATTTCACAGCTTTTACATTATGTTTTGTCTTCACTCTCTGCCAATATCTCTTCATCCTCTCTCCCACTTCTTTCTCCTGTTCCTTTTTGTAAGATCTTCCTTTCCTCACTGACAACTCCCCTGTCTCCTGAAAACCTGTTATCTCCTTAACTAGTCGTCTAAATCGCTCTCTGCCCATCATGGTTTTTTTCTTTTACCCCATCGGATCCAAGTCCAATCTCACTTCCCGAAACCATTTCGGCTCCGTCTTCCACTTCCTGATGAATTCAAAAATCCTCTTCGTCAATCTGGTATTGTTCATCCTCACCAAGTGCCCATAAAACTGTATTCTCCTTTTTTCTCATTAGAGCTACGATTCCTTCTGTCTTCAGGTATAGTTCTTTGTTAAATGTGAGTCTCCTCTCTCAATTCTTGATATTTGGGTCTAGGATTTTTCGGAGCTTTATCCTTTCCCTCTTTCGGATGTCTTCGAGGCCACCCTTCCCAATCATATCTAGTGTTTCTGCTGCATACAGACATTCAGGTCTGACAACAGTATCTAAGTGAGGGAATTTAGCCCCAAAGGATAGGCCCTCTTTGTTGTATGTATCCATCGTAAGTTGATACGCCATTTCCATTCTTCTCGCCCACACTTTTATAATTAAAATAATTAATTGGATGTCATGTAGAATTAGCTTAAGATGTACCAATAGGGTGTCCCCATGAGAAAAAGTTTGGAAAGCTCTCGGCTAGAATATATAGCATTTATTAGTGGTGATTAAGACGCCTCCCGCGAGATGGCATATTTCTGTAATAAACCACGGGAATTAATGTTTAGGAAATTCAAACGCACGGCTTCTATAATTTACGAAATGTAAGCAACAGAATTTAGTGCCAAGATAATGATTGTCACCATAGCCCATCACAAGAATCATATAGGCTACTCAATCGCCTGAATAAGAAAGCCTATAAGGAATTTTAAAAAAATGTTTCAAAATTTTGAACTGATGCATCTTGAATTTTTGAAAACAATTGAACATTTAATATTCAGTTTTATTACGGGGACACACAAAAGGTGATCTCATAAGCCTATTTATTCATACTATAAAAATAGGCTAACATGCCAATTAAGTAGATATTTCATGTGACGAACTAAATCGCTTTTGCGCATTGCGATAAAGTTCAGGACACAATTTCACACCTAAAACTTAATTCGTGTTTGACATTACGACACGTCCAAGTGGATAATGCACCATGGTGCAAATTGTTGGCTCTGATCAGTCGCGATGGGTGTTAATAAATACAATGAAACCCAGTCTTGATTTTATATTTGTGTGTATGATATTCAACTACAGGGTCTTTCATCTATATATAAAAAAAATGAACTGCTGTTCGTTAGTCTCGCTAAAACTCAAGAACGGCTGGACCGATTTGGCTAATTTTGGTCTTGAATTATTTCTGGTAGTCCAGAGAAGGTTTAAAAGGTGAATAAATATGAAAGTTGTAGCGCACGAGTAGATTCAACAAATGAGTGACGGCACGCGAATCGCTTAAACAAAGTCCCGTATGCGTTCATATACCATTCATCCGATTGCTCTGAAACTTTGGTTGTATTGTTGTGCACACTCCAGGAAAGGTTTCTGACTTAGTAAATCCATTTTACAATAGGTAGCGCTCGAGTAGATTCAACAAATGAGCGACGACGGGCGAAGCGTTTCAACAAAGTCCTGTATGCGTTCACAAACCATTCGTCCGATAGCGATGAAACTTGGGTGAGAGGTTGTGTACACTACAGGCAAGGTTTCTGGCTTAGTAAATCCATGTTATAATAGGTAGCGCACGAGTAAATTCAACAAATGAGCGACGACGAGCGAATCGTTTCAAATTAGTCCCGTATGCGTTCATGTACCATTCCTCTGATAGTGATGAAACTTGGGTGAGATGTTGTGTACACTTCATGGAAGGTTTCTGGCATAGTAAATCCACTTAACAATAGGTAGCGCACGAGTAGATTCAACAAATGTGCGACGACGGGCGAAGCGTTTCAACAAAGTCCTGTATGCGTTCACATACCATTCGTCCGATAGCGATGAAACTTGGGTGAGAGGTTGTGTACACTACAGGCAAGGTGTCTGGTTTAGTAAATCCATGTTATAATAGGTAGCACACGAGTAGATTCAACAAATGAGCGACGACGAGCGAAGCGTTTCAACAAAGTCCCGTACGCCTTCATATACTATTCGTCTGATAGTGATGAAACTTGGGTGAGATGTTGAGTACACCTCAGGGAAGGTTTCTGGTTCAGTAAATCGACTTAACAATAGGTAGCGCACGATTAGATTCAACAAATGAGCGACGACGGCCGAATCGTTTCAACCAAGTCCTGTATGCGTTCACATACCATTCGTCCGATGGCGATGAAACTTGGGTGAGAGGTTGTGTACACTACAGGCAAGGTTTCTGGCTTAGTAAATCCATGTTATAATAGGTAGCGCACGAGTAGATTCAACAAATGGGCGACGACGAGCGAAGCGTTTCAACTACGTTCCGTATGCGTTCATATACTATTCGTCTGATAGATTAAACTTGGGTGATATGTTGTGTACACTTCAGGAAAGGTGTCTGGCTTAGTAAATCCACTTAAAATAGGTAGCGTACGAGTAGATTCAACAAATGAGCGACGACGGGCGAAGCGTTTCAACAAAGTCCTGTATGCGTTCACACACCATTCGTCCGATAGCGATGAAACTTGGGTGAGATGTTGTGTTCACTTCAGGGAAGGTTTCTGGCTTAGTACGTCCACTTTACAATAGGTATCGCACAAGTAGATTCAACAAATGTGTAACGGCGTGCGTATCGTTTAAAGAAAATCCGTATGCGTCCATATACCATTCATGCGAATGCAATGAAATTTGGAGAAATGTTGTTTCCACTCCAGCAAAGATTTCTGATTTAGTAAATCCATTTTACAATTGGTAGCGCACGATTAGATTCAATTAATGGGCGACAGCGCGTGAATCTTTTCAACCAAGTCCCGTATGCTTTCATATAACGTTCATCCGATTATCATAAAACTTTGGGAAGTTGAGCACAGTTCTGCGAAGGTGTATGAATTAGTTAATACGTTTTCCAATGGGTGGCGCACAAGTAGATTCAACAAATGAGTGTCGTCGCGCGAATCGTTTAAGCAAAAGCCCGTATGCGTTCATATGCCATTCATCCGATTGCGATGGAACTTTCATGAGTTGTTGTGTACACGCCAGGGAAGATTTTCACTTAGTAAATCCATTTTACAATAGGTAGCGTACCAGTATATTCAACAAATGGGTGACGGCGCTCGAATCATTTCAACAAAGTCCCAAATGCGTTCATATACCATTCATTTCATTGCGATGAAAATTTGGTGAGTTGTTGAGCACGCTCCCATGATATTTCGAGATAGTAAATCAATTTTACAATAGTTTAGAGGTGGTTAAGGGAAAAAGAAAAACAATATTGGGAATCCAAAAGCACTTCAACATACAAAGTTACAATGCCAACACTTTCTTTGATTGGCATTGCAACGCATGCCGGGTACAGCTAGTATAAAATAAGAGCGCCAAGCGGCGGCTTTGTTATCCGCGGCTGCGGCCACCTTGGCCGAGCTTTTGGCGCGCCAAGGCCGCCTGCTTTAAGCGTTTGTACAATCCTATATGATGCAGCGGCCATGCTAGCGTGTGTACAATGCTGAAATCTTACTTTAGTTAGTTAGCCAGTTATTGTTGATGAAACCGAAACCCCTACTTGTGCTAATTTTGTGAGTGATTTATTCGGAGAGCGTTCAAGATTCTCGCCAATGCCATCTAGCTCATCCTCTGTTAAAACTGTTCGTGTGCGGGCATGTTTTTTTTTATTGAGCACCGAGCCAGTAGTGTCAAACTTATTTGCAATTACGTGAATCTGTGCTAGTGAAGGTGGCACTTCATCAGGAAATTGCTGAACAAATGCATCACGTACCCACCGAGCCGACTCGTACTTAAAATAAGTTTTACATAAAAAAATACGATGTTGCAATGATAACTGTCTCACCATGTTAGCACTTGAGGTTTAGACTGGCGACTGAGCAACTGCACGCTTATTGCAAGGTCAAGTTTGGTTATGACAATCTGTTATTTTTATACAGTCCATCGGAAATTGAAAAAAAAAAAAAAAACAGCCATCGTATGTACTATGCGCGCACTTTCCATACTATAGGGGTTTCGGTTTCATCAACAATAACTAACTAACTAAAGTAAGATTTCAGCATTGTACACACGCTAGCAAGGCCGCTGCATCATATAGTATTCTACACACGCTAAAAACAGAGGGCCTTGGCGCGCCAAAAGCTCGGCCAAGGTGACCACAGCAGCGGTTAACAAAGCCGTCGCTTGGCGCTCTTATTTTATATGAAAGACCCTGTATAAGTCATCATTATAAATATGATCACCGTATGAAAACTGTTTTCAGAGGCTTCAGAGGCGTAATTGGTAGCATGCTGAGCTTCTATGCCCAAGGTCGTGGGTTCAAACCCGATCAAAGACGTCGTATTTTTAAAAGCATTAAACATCCCTCAGTATGACTTCCATCGGAAGATAGAGATTTATGGCATGTAAAAGAACCTTCCACTAACGAAACTTGTGTGAAGCAAAATTTGTAAGTTAGGTTTGATTAATGCTCTTAAGTTCTAACGTTCGTCACCAGGCGCCGATTTCAATGCTATCTATTAAAAATAGTAGTAGCCAAATTTACAGCTAGGTGTCGTGGACGATATCATTTGGTAACGAAAGTAGAAACTACATGAAATTATCATCTGCAGTCCTTACTTGAATTAAAATCTTGCCATCCCGGGTGAGTTGTTAACGTGTCGGACTACCAAACCCAAGCTTGCAGGTTCGCTCCTGGCCGTGGTAAGTAATTTTTGAAAGGCGGCAAAAATCAAAACATGGATGTCATACGTTGTTGGCATGTTAAAGAACCCTTTTGAATTCAGGAAACCGTGTTCATAATGGCAAAATTAATCTCGGGATTTTCCGCCAACACAAAGTTCCTCCATTCTCTACTAGAAAGCGCTATAGTGTCAAGGAGCTTAGCTATCTAACCTCCTTGACTTTGATATCGTTTCAAGGAACGACGAAATTCGACATGCGAGCTGCCCTCTGGATGTAAATAAACAAAGCTTGCACCCAGCACCCGAGGCCATACGATATTAGTATTATTATTATTATTATTACTTGAATTAAAAACCGATAACACACACTAATACAGTCATCACAATTAACACCGGCTATCAGACGGATTCTACACACACCCAAAGTACACGGGGCTACATGACCGCGTTGTCTAAGCCAGTAAATTGAGGAACCAACCAACAAACTTCTCCTCACTTTCTAACACGCAGTGGAATGAACTTACTAAAGAATTGGCTGATCTTCCCTCGCTAGTTTTAACTCATTATGTTGGTATTACGCTGATAAATGTTTTCGCTGTCCAGTATTGAGTAAATTGAGAGCCAAAGAGATGAGCTATAACGCTATAATAATGCCTCTCGTTTGCAAACAACCACATCAAAGGAATAAATTGTGCCTTTGTATGTCAGGTGTTTCCACAGAATACACGGATATTGATCACAGAGTATTTATAGTCTATTAAGTGGCTTTTTTTTAATGCCTTAGAACCTAAAATATTCAAACAGTTTGCTCTGTCTAATAATAGACACAAGCACACTTCTAATTTCCTCGTTTAAGAGTACAATGGACTTACTTTGTAAACTGCCTTGTCAAAGAATATTGTAAATGAGGTCTTATTTAATTCATCGTCATGAATATCCCGTTTACTAGGCGTTCACGTCTTCCTCTCTCTTGCATACTGACATTGACAGGCGATGTCATGCAATGGATTTATGTAACCTAATTAATCAATGTTGTGGATACAGCTCAACCCGACTTATGTGTACATCAAGGGGAGGACCAGTCGTCCAGTTACAAAACTCGTTCAATCCACTTGTCAATGAGAATCATGTCGAAAAATTATTTATGTTCGACCCTGACTATTATCTGTCAGAAAACTGTACTATAATGAGGCTCATTATAACACTATTTTTCATTATGAAACAGTTTCTCCCACCAATCAGAGCTCAAGAAACAGTTGTTTGACCAATTAGATAATTAGATGCACTGAGTTCCACGGCCTTCTAATGTAAATCACACTGCCTGGCCTAGTGTCATAGTAGAGTAATCGAGGTGGCCATGGTCAAATACAAGGCATTCTCTGCGTCACATGCGCTCTGTTCAGTACATAAAACTGGCGACATCTCGACAGATATTTATGAATATTTATGTTCGAACATAAAATAGTTATAATAATTATCGTCGAACATAAACAGTCGTATGCAACTCACCTATAATAGTAATTAAGACACTCGTATGGAAATTATAAGACTCGCATACGCTCGTTTTATAAACATACTCGTGTCTTAATTATTGCCTTTATAGGCTCGGTGCATAATGTATTATTATTTAATTATTTTTATTTTGTTTTATTTTGTTTTGTTTTATTTTGATTTTGTTTTGTTTTATTTTATTTCATTTTAGGCCTATTTTGTTTTAAATTGTTTTATTTTTTGTGTTGTTTTTTGTTTTGTTTTATTTTATATTGTTTTATTTTGTTTTTTTTATTTTGTTTTGTTTATTTTGTTTTATTTTATTTTGTTTTATTTTGATTTTACAGAAAACAAACATAAAACCAAAAGCCAAAAACACGAAGCAAAAATAAAAATTAAGAAACAGAAACAAAAGCAGAAAACAAAAAAACAAGAAACACAAAGCAAAATGCAAAATTCAAAAGAAGCATCAGCGGAAAACAAAAAAAAAACTACAACCAAGAAAGAAAAGCAAAAAGTAAAATTTAAAAGTAAGAGCACAAAGCAAACACTAAACCAAAAACCAAAAACACAAAGCAAAAAGGAACAAGAAGAAAACAACAAACAGAAATGATATGCGGGGCAAAGTCCAGAGAAACGTTTTTCGCGAAAATAATTCTTATTCACAAGTGGATTAAACGAGTTTTGCAACTGGACGACTCATACAAAATACGCTAAGGTGATTTTTGTTACGCGAGATTGTGAGAACGACTGAACAGTTTGGTTTCGTAATGCACTCTGACGAAAGCTCTTGGCCCGTACATTTGCAGAGTGTCTTTAAAATAAAAACATATGTTACCATATAATTTAATTAATAAAGAAAAATGCAAAATTCTTGGCCCTGGCACATGCGCAGATTCAGCTCGGTTAATGACAAACATGGCGGATGTCCACCGTGTTTTAATGTGATAGTTACTTATAAGAATTATAAAGGAGGGGAAGATTCATAATTATGCATGACGTATCACTCTTTTCCTTTTCGCTTCCATTTCGACAATATATCATTTTCGTACCTTATTTTATCTCTTGAGGAAGTCTGCGTGGCTAAGTCAGCAGCACGTTGGCCTCCTCACCGCTGGGTCCGTGGTTCAAATCCAGTGCACTCCATGTGAGATGTGTGCCAGCAGTATGTTGCAATGATGAGAGTGCAATCATGTGACGCCCTTAAAGTTGCAATAGTACCAAAAAGCAATTGTAGAAAGAATGTAACTTGTATAGGCTGGTACATATTTTTTCTCTTAAAGCCGCTTACAGTGGATGCACTATGGCAGTTTATGTACCTGTTCCAACTAGTGATTTTATTTGTCCTTAAAAAGAACGTTTTATCCGATGGTACGACGACATAATAATCTGTAGAACGAAAGCAAGGTATCCTGCATATTCAGGGTAGCAAGTGTTCAAAATTTTGACCACCTTGGTTTATAGGGAAAATCAGACTCACACAGGCCACCACACGCGTCGCGTCAAAACACTCTGCAAACTCGGGATGTAAACCATTCCTCATTCTTACGTTCGACAAATATAAAACAGTATTAATTCATCCACTAATGAGAAAAACCGTATCGTATTGAGTTCATTCAATGTTAACATGACTTTTCTTTCTAAAAATATGGTAAGAGAGAAACTGAAATTATCAGAAACGAAAGCAACTAACTGAATGAATGCCTGCTGAATGAATTTTCGGGTAGGATCCTGATACAAACAAAATGAAGTGTGTTGGCATGCATGTGGAATTGATTTTCAAATCTTTTATCATCTGCTCGAGACAAACCTGTCAACTTGGAAGTGATTTTCCGTGGTATCCCACTTCTACTCCAGATTAACTGCTGGGGTGGTTCGAAATTTAAGACCACTGCCACCTCCTTAACACTCCTACAATCATTTAAAAATACACAAACTACCACCGTCACCGTAATAACACAGACGAGAGTTATCGCACGGATCCACTAGTTATTATTAATGTCTATTATTTTTATTTTGCATTTTTAGTGCAGTACCTAAAAATGCACTGTGCTCAAGTTCCGTCGGTTTGCTATGATGGAAGGCTAATCTGTGACACTAGAAAGAGGTCAAATTAATAAACATGCAGTGTGTCAAAATACGTAGAGGACTGATGACCAGGATGCCCTCGTAAAGCGGCAACAACTGTGAAGATAAGAACCCTACTATAGATAATGTACCCCATTCATTCTTTACAGTAGGAACACAAAAAGCACATTACAAACTTTATCCAGCCCGAGACTGTAAAAGAGCCGTGATGACACCAGTTAGCGCAGTAAGTAAGGTTATTATCCTAACACTGTTTGCATTAAAACACATTGTTGCTCATGTCTCCTTTTAGGCGCGTACTTTCCTACCGTAGCACAATAAAAGGAGGATAATGGCGGCAGGAAATCTGTTTTGAGAACAGTGTAAGGCTAATTATCCCGTGAATGGCGGTCATATTGACCAGCTTAGAGTTCCTATAGTTCAATGCTGCCTTCACATTTATAATAACACAAATCTTCTTTCCGCTAGAGGTATAATAATTATACTGTACATCTATGATAAACTCAAATTTCTGGATCATTATACAGTTGATGGAGATAATTAAGCGTGAAGGCATGTGTGCATTGCCTTTGAAATACGGGAACCTGGTGCTGTCAATGAACTCCTTATGCCCCTTTATTTAATGAATTGTTTTTTAAACTGATGTTTTAAATAACTTTGTTTTAATATGCTTTTGCACCATGCTGATTGGTCAGCAGAGGTGCAAAGTTTGATTGAATTTAATTGTTTTATATGACACTAGCAGAAGTACCCGTTCTTCGAACGGTGTTCGTTGTTAACACCAGACATTATCAATTGAGCTACTGTTGCAATGGTTAGCGGTTTGTCATTCCTTCAAGTTTATCAGAACGAAGTTAGTTTACTGGGAATATCTTACACACTGTTAATTTAAGGCCCTTAAAATGTAGTTTTCGGAGACCCTTTATAGATTCCCGAATTTTGTGTCTCACATTGAGAAGCGCAACATATGCTTTAGTCGTCCTTCTAGGATAATTTTTATATTTCGCCTATTTTAGCATATATTGAGAAGTTTTTCTCTATATCCACCCTTCTACTGTATGAAAAGTACGGTGAAGAGTTTTAAAAATGATTGGTGTATTGCCTCTCATGGTTACCATACCTAATTTTAGGATGCACCAAGCATCCGAACACGAGGTATAGGCTTACATAAAGATACACAGAAAGACAGACAGACAATTCTATTGTATACAACATATTACCCAGATATCCAAATATGGGTATATCTACCACACAGTATCAAATAAAATCATCCTTACGATGAACCCGTGTGTCGAAAAAAAAAAAAAGTTAAAGTGTGCTCTCAGACTAAATTCACCTAACGTGTACTTCCTGACGTGAAATACAATTGAAAGCCTTGTAGACGAAACGCAATACACGTCACATAAAAACTGACCCTCTACGTTGTGCTAGTTGCCCATACACAGGAAGACCCCTTTCATAAATTATAAAGGCTTGTGGTGCATGAAAATGCAGGTTCTCTAGACTCAAATTACCCCAATTCCTAAAAGCCGCAAAAAATGCTGGTTCAATTCAGGAATTTTTGAAAATAATGTTGCTGTTTGGAGATATAATAGACCTTCTGTACTATATGTCGAACGTGAAAATTGCATGAAAAAATTCTAGGTTACCCTCTCACCCCCTTAATTGCATTGATGAATTATACGGTCTACGTTAATTCCGTGATAACCTTATAGCCATTTGCAAACTTTCACAGAAATGTAATAAATGGAGTGACATTGCTTCTTACAGAATTAGATGGAAAGTTGTATGCCACCCCTTGAGATAATGTTCTCATGGTTACCGATTTGCATTCCTTCATTAGTTTGTTAAATTAAATTAAATTAGTTTTCTGGGAATATTTTAGAAACTGTTGGATTTAGAGCCTTATAATGTAGTTTTCGAGGATCCTTTAGGTCCCCCGAGTTTTGTTGCTGGCACCGAGGGGATTTGTCTCGTCGTTGTACGCCATAATATAATACTAATAATAATATAATATAGGGAGAAAATATAACACCTATTTTTATTTTATTTTTAATTCAGCCAATGGGCATGTACTTTTCTTTTCAGGACGGGTCAGGGAAGGGATATTATCAGAGAAAGAAGCATTCACATCACGCATGAGCAAAATGGAAATGGCCTACCATTTAACTAAGGGCATCTATAAGAAAAGGTCAATATCCTTCAACGCAAAACTAAAACATTACTGCAGTGTCATCCGTCCGGAGGTCTTGCATGCTTCTGAATGCCTCACGATGAACAAAAAAGGCTTGGTCGAGAAACTGGAGGCCAAAGAAAGGAAAATGTTTAGAAAGATATTGGGTTCCATCAAAGACAATGGGGAATACAGAAGACGGCATAACCATGAACTATATACTCATGTGGAGAAGATAAGCAACGTCATCCGGAAGAGAAGGTTACCATTTTTTGGGCATGTGAAACGAATGAGCCCAGCGAGACTGACCAACCGCAACATAACTTACTTTCAGGAGAGGAAAACAAAATGGGCCTGGTGCATTGAACTGGATAAAGATCTGAAAGAAGTGGGGATTACACCAACAGACATTCAGGAGCGCGCCCCACTCAAAGGGAAACTTCAAGCTTGTAAAGGTTTCCAAGAAAAACCGAAGCTGAAAACGGGAAAGATTTGGACCCAGGAACGGAAGGAAGCCCACCGAGAACGAATGCGGGCGTACAGGGCAAACATCAAAAACAGTAGGAGACGGTTGGAATGATGCGGTCCATTGATGGCCTATACGAAATGAATGAATGAATGAATGAATGAATAATATGGGTATAGGAATATAATATACCTGCCGTACCACACCCGCAGGTGTAAATCGCGTGAAAATATTCTAGAGTACTCCTTGATCCCCTTAAGCACATTATACGTATTGATGAATTTTACGGCTTAATTTGGTTCCGTGATAACCTTCTAGCCGTTTGCAAACTTTCACACTAATGTAATTAATGGAATTGCATTGCGTCTTACAGCAATAGATGGACCTCTGAGAATCCGTTGGCATGGTTACTGGCTTGCATTCGTTCATTAGTTTATTAAATTAAATTAGTTTTCTGGGAATATCTCAAAAACGGTTGGTCTTCGGTCCTTGAAATGTGGTTTTCGGTGACCCGAGTTTTGTCTCTCACATTGAGGGGCTGAAGATGAGTTTTGTCTCGTCCTTCTACGCCTATTTCAGCATGTATTTTAAGGGGGTAGGCCCCCTTTTATGAGAGGTACGGATAAGAGTTACATCAATGATTAGTGTCGTGCCTCTGATGGATATCTGTACCAAATTTTACGTTGATACACCCAGCCGTTCTCGAGTTATAAGGGAACAAATTTGTCCACAGACAAACAAACAAACAAACAAACAAACAGACAGACAGATAAAAAAATTGTTTTCGCGCGCATCCATCATAAAACAGCCTGAAACGTGTAAACAACTCAAATTTCCGTAGAAATTCAGAGAAAAACACACAAATTTTCATTTTTATATATAGAGATATATACTGCACCGCTCGGTGTTGACCGTGTTTTATTGCACAGATTTTGGTTTTACTCGCTAAACGTATGGAAAAGTGATAAGGACCTTTCGGATAGAAAATTAAATGTTAAAGCTCATGTATACCATAAAAAGTTTGCTATTTCTTCGTGTTCTCTTTTTATTTGAAAAGGAAATATGAAATTTTGAAACCAAAGGTTGTAGTGACGTCACAAATGTCAGTTTTACTCGCTAACTGTTGGAGATACACGAAAAGTGATAAGGACCTTTCGGATAGGAAATTAAATTTCAAAGCTCGTATGTCCCATCAAAAGTTTGCTATTTCCTACCGTTCTCTCTTTATTTGATATGGAAGTGTGAAATTTTGAAACCAAAGGGTCTAATGACGTCACTCAAATTGTCACCATTTTTTAATAGTGTAAAACTCCGAAATCAAAAGTATCCTATATGTAAACCTGGTAAATCAGCCACATCCATGCAAAATTTCATTTAAATAGGACCAGTGGTTCTTGAGTTATTGAATAACAGACAGACAGACAGACACACACCATCTCATTTTTAGCCTATTTTCAATTTTGAAAATAATAGGCTTATGAGATCACCTTTTGTCCGTGTGTGTGTGCGTGTGTGTGAGGTGTGTGTGTGTCTCCCCCTAATAAAATCTAAACGGCTGGAGCGATTTCAATGAAACACGGTAAGTTCATAGCACTATTCCCGGCGACCTCGACCGTGCCCTTTAAATTTTGTTACGTCTCACCAATCCAACATGGCGGCTGTGCGAAATATTTCACTAGCATTCAATATCTCCGAAAATATTACCGATATCGCCCTGAAGTTGTGTACGGTGATAGAGGGCACTACTAGAAGTTCACCTATGAGACTTTTAAAAACCTGGTGACTACACAACCAACATGGCGGCCAAGCGAAGTTGAGACTTTTAAATAGACTTTTCTCGCGATTTAACTATCCAAACGTAATGAAACTTGGTACAGCAAATGTTTATACACATTGTAATGCACTGGAGTCTAATTTAGTTCAATTGTTTACATAACCTCAAAATGGCGGCAGTGCGAAATATTTCACTGACATTCTATATCTCCGAAAGTATTACAGATATCACCCTGAAATTTTGTACGGTGATAAAGGGTACTGATACAAGTTTACCTATGTATATTTCATAAACCTGTAAAGTACAAAAAGAACATGGCGACCAAGCGAATTTGAAATATTTTAATATACTTTTCTCGCGATTTAACTCTCTGAGCGCAGTGAAATATGGTACAGTAAATGATTTTGCAGATTGTAATGCACTGCCATCTAATTTCATTCAATTGTTTACATAACCTCAAGATGGCGGCTGTGCGAAATTTTAAAATTAAGTTTTTATTTCTTGTGTCGTAATCATGCGATCGAAGTGAAAGTTTGAATAATGAACATATAACAATCCTAAATGGCGAGCTTCCGAAATGTTTAGACGGTTCTCAATTTCTATGAATATTTTACAGCAACCAAACTGATTTTTTTATGTTCATAGAGACTATGCACATATGTTCACCTATAGGACTTTCAGTAACCTGGTGAGCACAAATCCAACATGGCGGCGACGCGAAGTATAAATATTTAAATGGACGTTTCTCGCGAATTAACTATCCAAGTGCCGTGAAACGTTGCACATTAAATGCTTATACAAATGTTGATCCACTGGCATCTAATTTATTTCAATTGTTTGCATAATCACAAGATGGCTGGTGTGCGTACTTTGAAAATCTCGTTTTTACTTCTTGTGTTCTGATCATGCGATTGAAGTTTGAATACCACACGTACACAGATTTCTTAATGTAATAGTACAAAAATAAAAATCCAACCTGGCGACCATCTGAAATATTTAGACGGTTCTCAATATCTACGAATCTGTTACAGCAATTAAACTGAAATATTGTATGTTGATAGAGGCAATTAACATGAGCAGGATATTTGAAAATAGGCTGTATAGTTCTTCACGGAACTACTTGTTATATATTAGTATGATATATAATCCCACTGGGGGACAAAGTAGTACAAAGGACTAACTCCTTCAAATACCTAGGAGAATGGATAACCCCAAACATCAATGAAGACCTGGCCATGAACGACAGATGCATCAAACTGGGGAGAGCTTACCACCTTTGCAAGAATATGTACAAATCCAAATCCCTCTCAATGAATTTCAAACTCAGACACTACAGTACTGTAGTGAGACCATCAGTACTATATGCCTCAGATTGCCTAAATATGGTCAGAAAATGACAACTCCGGAAATTGGAGCTGAAGGACCGGAAGATTCTGCGTAAAATCATGGGCCCTATTAAAGAGGAAGGCAAGTATGGAATCAGGCACAACAATGAACTCTATGAACAAGTGGAGAGCATTACAACAGCCATGAGGAAGAGGAGGCTGACCTTCTATGGTCATATTGTGATAATGGATAATCAGAGGCTCACCTCCAGAATTTTCAACACTGTCTCTAGAGGGAAAGCAACTAACGCCAAGTGGTCGAAACTAGTCAGGAAAGACCTTGAACAATTGGATATTGACCCCAGTAACATCTATGACAGGAATAAATACAGGACTTTAGTCAGGACATCAGACTCTCTCCAGTCACTAACAGCAAAAGCAGTGCGTCCAGGAGTAGGTGTGAAATGGACTCAGGAGCGGAAGGACGTTCACAGTGCCAGAATGAAGGAAAACTGGGCTAGGAGGAAAGCTGCCAGAGATAAGAACCACGTGGTCCACAGCCGGCCCAAACGGAACTAAAAAACAAGAAGTTCCGTGACGAACTAAAGAGCCTACTTTTCATGCCAATGATTATTCTACAGTATATGAACCTATCTAGAATAATGAAGAAATTAAGTTGCTAATATCGAAATTTCTAATTATTTCGAAATACTGTATACCTTGCATAATGTAGCCTAATAGAGCACTACAGTTGGCAGCCCTGATGACTGAATATATTCTTAGTTCCATCTCTTAAGGTACAGAATACAAAATTTGGTTGAAGTCCAATGAATAGCATGGACGTTACATGCAGTTAAACATTGGATCTAACAGCGTGCGTAAAATCATGTTGGCAACAATGTCATGCAGGTATTGTCAGAAATAATCTGAAATAATATGATCTATTGTTGTGCCAATTTTGAATGAAATCCATTAGTTAGTATAGAAGTTACATGCATTTTAAAATTGGACCTATCAGCAGGCTTAGAATCATGTTGGCAGCACTGACGTATATTAGTTACTCCAAATGCATCTAGAATGCCAGGTACTATACGTGTGCAAAGTTTAGAGCTATTGGCTTGCATACTTTCTGATATATTGGTATTTGGATAAAATAAATTAGGAGCATTTATTAACAGTTGGCAGCCCTGGTGCGTCTTAAGAATACGCTCAGTCATATCTGGTTATGTATGCATACAACATACGAAATTTGGTTGAATTCCAATTGATACTGTAGAAGTTATGTGCATTTAAAAATTGGACCAATCAGCAGGCTTATAATCATTTTGGCAACACAGCGATGTATGGCCTCCTGGAAATTAAACTGCAATATTATTATCTATACGTATGCCAATTTTGAAATAGCTCCCATTCATACCTTCCAAGATATCCAACATGGAGCTCAAATTTCAATTGCGATTTTTTAGCAGTTGGTAGCACTGACATCATTTTCAAATATGGCCGTGAGATATTCGGGTATAGACCTTTACTCCTACCAAATCTTGTTTTGATTGCTCCAGCCGTTTAGGAGTTGATAGGGGGGGGGGGGGGTGGGACACACACACACACAGCCGGACAGATAGAAGGACAGACAGACAGACAGACAGACACACATTTGCCCGATCTCATAAGACTACTTTTTCCTCATTTTTGCAAAATGTGAAAAGTAGGCTAATAATAATGTAGATTATCTCTTAATGTGTTGTTTGCCATGGCTTTGCCCCTCAGTTCCTGGACATACGAGTCAAGGTACACCGTCCATTTACCGAGGGACAAGGTGTTGAATAATTTTTAGCCTACTTTTCACATTTTGCAAAAATGAGGAAAAAGTAGACTTATGAGATCGATCCGGGAAAATGTGTGTCTGTCTGTCTGTCTGGCTGTGTGTGTGTCCCTCCCTATCAACTCCCAAACGGCTGCAGCAATCAAAACCAAATTTAGTATGAGTAAATATGTGCACCGGAATATCTCACGACCATATTTGAAAATGATGTCAGTGCTACCATCTGCTGAAAAAACGCACTAGAAATTTGAGCTCCATGTTGGATATCTTGCAAGGTATGCATGAGAGCTATTCCAAAATTGGCACACATGTAGATAATACTATTTCAGTTTAATTTCCAGAAGTCCAACCATGACAGTGTTGCCAAAATAATGTTAAGCCTTCTGATAGGTCCAATGTTTAAATGCATATAACTTCTACACTATAAATTGGATTTCAAACAAATTTTGTATGTAATATCTGTACATAAACGTATATGACTGAGCGTATTCTTGAGAGCCACCAGGGCTGCCAACTGTTAATAATTGCTCTCTCTATTTTTCTTTATCCAAATACCAATATATCAGAAAGTATGCAAGCCAACAGCTTTAAACTATGCACACGTATATTCTGACATTTTAGATTAATTTGGAGTAAGATATATACGCCAGTTCTACCAACATGATTATAAGCCTGCTGATAGTACCAATTTTTAAATACATGTAACTTCTATACTATGAGTTGGATTTCAACCAAATTTCGTATGTTCTATGTGTAGCATAACAGATATGACTCTAAGTATTGTTAAGAGCAATCAGGGCTGCCAACTGTTAATAAATGCTGTCGATATTTTTTTACCCTAATATCAATATATCAGAAAGTATGCAAGCCAACAGCTCTATACTTTGCACACGTATAGCACCTGACATTCTAGATCAATTTGGAGTAATTAATACAAGGCAGTGCTGCCAACACGATTCTATGCCTGCTGATATGTCCAATTTTGAAATGCATGTAACTTCTATACTAACAAATGGATTTCATCCAAAATTGGCACAACAAGATATCATAATATTTCAGATTATTTCTGACCAGCACACGCATGGTATTGTTGGCAACATGCTTTTACGCGTGCTGATAGATCCAGTGTCTAACTGTATGTAACGTCCATTGGTCTTCAACCAAATTTTGTATTCTGTACCTTACGAGATGGAACTAAGAATATATTCAGTCACCAGGTCTGCCAACTGTAGTGCTCTATTAGGCTAAATTATACCAGGTATATTTTGAACTAATTAGATATTTCGATATTACCAACTTAATTTCGTCATTATTCTAGATAGGTTCATATATTGTAGAATAATCATTGGCATGAAAAGTAGGCTGTATAGTTCTTCACGGAACTTCTTGTTGTTGTTGCAGCAGCAGCTTCAGAATTTAATAAGTATATTGATATCAATATTAAAAGTATTTTAAGTTGTTATAATAGTTTGGAGAAGAAGGTGAAGTTAGAATGACCGCTAGTGGGTTGATTTTGGAAGTATGAAATAAGTTAAAGACCTGTAGTAGGTTGGCGTTGTTTACATAATACGTAGAAATAGTGGAAATAAGCCTCAATTGCTCTGGGAGGAGTTAAATTAGGTTTTAAGTTGGGTTTGTAGCTGGAGTTTGAAGTTAAATGTGATTGTAGATGTAGATGCTTTGTGGTTGGTTGGGATGGCGAATGGGGCTCTGTGATTGGTTGCCGGTAGTTTTAATTTATGCATGTGTTAGCAGTGGAAGAAAATGTTCTGTGTTTCAAGTGGTTGTTAAATGAGTTGTATTTTGTTAATGAAATCGATATTTCTTAGTTTTATGTTCCGGTTTTGTGACCTATCATCCCTTGCGAGCCGGGATGACCTTTACTTCCCAGGCAGATAGGCCACTTAGCCGTAATTTTGAAATTAGTGTGGAGTATAAGATGTCTAGGGGTAGTGCTGCAGTTGGAGTGATCAAGCTGGGCTAGTCCTATCAGAATTTGCTCCCATTTCGGGGATTTTCGGTTCCGGGTGCGAATAGTCGGTTTTGTAGTTCTAGAACAGTAAGGGGATTAGGAATAGTGTAAGTCTTTGGTTGTGCGATGGTTTAAGTGGAGCTGATATGTGAGTTTAGTTGGTTGAAAGTGCCGATTTGGCCGCGATGCGCTGTTATGTATTATGTGGTTTACTGAGCTGTAAGAGTAGCTTGGTTTAGAATAAGCTGTAGTACGCGTATTTGAGTGAGCGGAGTCCTGTGTTTGATTGTGGCTATGTTAATGTAATGACAGAGAGTTGGGAGAGTAATTGTAGTAGTTGTAAGAGTGCAGTGGCGGGCTGGGCTGTATGGGAGGGGGTCTGTTTGAAATGAAAGTAGTGAAGGGATGTTGGGACGATTTTGATGTCTGGTGAATGCTTTCTGCCTCTGTTTTATGGCGTCTTTAATGTACTTGCATCCTGAGTAAGACGCTGCATGGTTGCCCCCACAGTTTACACACGTGGGGCTGTCCCTGGGTACCGTACAAACATTGTGGCGTTGATCGCCACATGGGTTGCAGCGGGTATCATGACTGCAATTTGCGGCGTCGTGGTGCAAGCGCTGACTGTTAAAGCTCTGTATTATGAGTGTATTATGTTGTATGATCTTATGACGGCGTCGCGGCGCCTGTGTTGGTGTATTTGTTTTGATGGGTCTTGGTTTTGTGCGACGCTTGTTTTGAGGAAGAGTGAGGCTTGTGGGCGGGAGATTTAGGTAATGTATGGCCAGCTGACGCTGTGTCAGTGGCGTGCGTGGTAGAGGGAGTTGAGAGGGGATCGGTTTGAGTCTTTATTTGTGTTTGTTTCGGGTATTGATGGTTGATAGCATGGGAGGGGGAGCTGGAAAGGTTGATGGAGCTGTTTGAGTACGTTTAGTGTACTTGAGAGTTGGTGGCATGGAAGGAGGGACTGGAATGGTTTGAGGAGATGTACTGAGAGATTCTGGGGTAAGTTCTGTTTGCGTGTGCCTGTCTGTTTGTTCTGTGGGAGTTGGAGAGATGAGTGGGTGTTGAGGAATACTCGGGTGGCCTAAGAGGACCCTCCTAATAGCCCCCAAGCGTCAGTTGCCCGTAGGGGTAATGACAATGAACACATTGATAGTTTCCTCGATTTCCGTAATGAACTGCCATACAGGTTCCAATACCTCAATGACAGCTACCCGGGTTGCGAGGATATTCCGTGATGAACTAATCATGATGATTGTGGCCCACGGTGCTGTTCGTTTAGGGTGTGTGTACTGAAGGTGCTCTGAGAAATCGAAGGGGGGAAGGGGGACACTGCAGAGAGTGTCCTGTAGCGTGTAGATGCACGTAGCGTATCTCTGAAGGTATCCCAAGCCGGATCGGTTTAATCAAACTCTTCAGGGTTATGTTTGCGTAATGGGTTTGCGTCCAGAGCGGGCTCCGTAAACCATACTGGGTTGAAAAATGGAGATGAAAGAGCCTTGTCCATAGCGTTGTCCATGTTAGTGTATCTGTATGTATGTATGAGTGTGTGCATGTAATTATGAGTGAGTAGTGGGTCAAATGCTATAGCAGACCCGAAAAAGAAACAAGTAGTTCCGTGAAGAAATATACAGTCTATTTTCATGTATCCTACTCATGTTAATTGCCTCTATCAACATACAAAATTTCAGTTTGATTGTTGTGATAGATTCGTAGATATTGAGAACCGTCTAAATGTTTCAGATGGTCGCCAGGTTGGATTTTTATTTATGTACTATTACATGAAGATTATTGTGTACGTGTAGTATTCAAACTTCAATCGCATGATTAGGACACAAGAAGTAAAAACGAGATTTTACAATTTCGCACAGCTGCCATCTTGTGGTTATGGAAACAATAGAAATAAATTAGATGCCAGTGGATTGAGATTTGTATAAGCATTTAACGTGCAAAGTTTCACTGCCCTCGGATGGTTATATCGCGAGAAACGTCCATTTAAATATTTATAATTCGCGTCGCCGCCATGTTGGATTTGTGATCACCAGATTACTGAAAGTCCAATAGGTGATCTTATGATCATAGCCTCTATGTACATTAGAAAATTCAGTTTGATTGCTGTAAAAGATTCGTAGATATTGAGAACCGTCAAATGTATTTCGGATGCTCACCATTTTGGATTGTTATATGCATAGGCCATAGAGTTATGTACCATTAAAGAAAAATTATTGCGTAGCTTCATTATTCAAACTTTGACTTCTATCGCATGATTACGATACAAGAAATAAAAAATTTATTTTAAAATTTTGCATAGCCGCCATCTTGAGGTTATGTAAACAATTGAA
The DNA here is from genome assembly GCA_946902985.2 of Meconema thalassinum. Taxonomy (NCBI): domain Eukaryota; kingdom Metazoa; phylum Arthropoda; class Insecta; order Orthoptera; family Tettigoniidae; genus Meconema; species Meconema thalassinum. The sequence goes on along the minus strand of OX336396.1, from coordinate 297,846,070 downwards.
CTAAATTAGATGCCAGTGCATTACAATACGTATAATCATTTACTGTACGACATTTCACTGCTCTCAGATGGTTAAATCACGAGGAACATCTATTAAAATGTTTCAAATTCGCTTGGCCGCCATGTTCGTTTTGTACTTTACAGGTTTTTAAAAGTTACACAGATATACTTGCAACAGTTCCCTTTATCACCGTACAAAATTACAGGGTGATATCTGTAATAGTTTCGGAGATATAGAATGTCAGTGAAATATTTCGCACAGCCACCAATTTGAGGTTATGTAAACATTTGAACTAAATTAGACGCCAGTGCATTACAATGTACATCAACATTTTCTGTACCAAGTTTCATTACGTTTGGATAGTTAAATCGCGAGAAAAGTCTATTTAAAAGTCTCAAATTCACTTGGCCGCCATGTTGGTTTTGTAGTTACCAGTTTGTTTTTTTTTGAAAGTCTCATAGGTGAAATTCGAGTAGTGTCCTCTATCACCGTACAAAATTTCAGGGTGATATCGGTAATAGTTACGGAGATACTGAATTCTGGTGAAATATTTCGCACAGACGCCATGTTTGATTGGTGAGGCACAATGAAATTCGTAGGGCAAGGTCGGGGTCGGCCGGAATAGTGCTATGATCTTACCGAGTTTCATTGAAATCGCTCCAGCCGTTTAGAAGTAATTAGGGGGGACACACACCATCACACACACACGCACACACAGTCACACGGACAAAAGGTGATCTCATAAGCCATTTTTTTTTTTCATAAAATGAAAACGGTTAAAATGGGGAATATTTGGCCTCGTCCAAGAAGAGCAGTCAGTCGTACAAGGTTATCCATTTATAACGGGTGGAGCCGTGACAACGTACGCGCTGACTTTGAAGATGAGTGCTAAGTCTTGTTTATAGGGAAGCGATTTCAATAATGGGTAAAACGGTTAGCGGAGAGGATTGTTGTTTGAATACGGGAACTGGAATTGATTAATGGGTAGGGTAAGCTTGATGGTAACGATAAATAACGGTTTAAAGGTAGAGGACAATCAATTTCATCTGTTTCTTGAAGGTTCAGTAGCTCGTCTACAGTTGATGGAAGGACAGCAAAGACTTAACTCTTACCTTATAGGTATTTTAAGAGCGTTAAAATCCCTCAGTATGCCTTCCTTCGGAGGGGAAGTAAAGCCGGTGGTCCCATGTCTTAGATTCATGGCATGTTAAAGAACCTTCCACTAATTACACCTGTGTGAAGCTAAATTAATTTATAGGTAAAACAACGCTCTTAAGGTTACTACGTTTGTCGCCAGGAGCCGACTGCTGTGGCGTCTAGTAGCCAAGTTATGAACTAGTAGTTGTTGACGGTGACGTTTGGCATCAAAAGTAGGAACTACTTGAAATTCAATGTCTGCAGTCCTTATTGAATTAAAAACAGATAACACGCCCAATACAGACATCACAATTAACACCGGTTATCAGACAGATTTTACACATACCCAAAGTACACGAGTTATATTCCTCGTCGGGAATAGAACCCACAACCACCAATATTAATGGATTCAGCTTCTAAAAGCTGAATTATTATTATTATCATTACTGCAAGTGTCAGCCGAGTTTCAACAGACAGTATGTATGCTAATTTCCCAATACTAAGTGGCTCGAGCTGTGTATAATCTGATAACAACTCAAAGTCCAGATGACGCACAAACTCGTGCCCTGCCAGCTATGAATAATTTCCCAGTATAATATTTAGTAACAACTCGAGGTCCAAATGACACATACCCTTGTGACTAGCAAGCTATGAGTAATTACAAAACAGCTCAGGGTTCAGATGAGACACAGAGTCCAACCAGATATTTCCGTGACGTATGTTTCCTACTCCAAAACCTCCAGTAGTCCCTTTCACGTGTGTCCCCTCCACTCTGGTAACTAGCCAGTAAGATGGTATTGTATCCCACCTAGAGGGATTGACATGTGACTTGTTTAATTCTAATAAAACGCTGGACTCACAGAGCTCCAGTCTCTTGTAACTCAGTAATCTTAAGACTAACCAACTGAACTGGTTGCCAGTCGGGCTTCATGCCTCGGCACTTGTAAATAACTTCAAATGTATTAGTGACTAGTCGAACCAATAAATATATCAATTGAACTCTTCGCTTCATTTGAAATAGATATCACTCAGACTCGTGAGAACCTGTGAGGACCTAGCTTAGCACGCTAGCCACGATATAATTGTTAAGCGACAAACTTAACTGGAATCCCGTCCGGGATTCGAGTCGAGTAACTTAACTGGGGGCCTGCCGTCCGAGATAGATAAATGATCGCCACTAGATCTACGTGCTAGTTAGATGAAGTGTTCAGACAACGATCCAGAATCGCCTTTCGTCACTCGTCTAGCAAAGCCAGTTATCTTCCCGAAAACTACTGAAGTAATCTATTTCATTTTGAACCAGCCAGCTAGTTAGGTGTGGACAACTTCACTGGAGGCTTTTCGACCACAACCGACTACGCCAGCTTGAAGGAAGGAAGCTCGCAGACAACGCTCCAGCAGCGCCTTTCGCAGCAACCAACCGCCATCGCCGTACGAGTGTACCGACAGCTCTGAAAAGGGGCTCGCTCGCTCGACGTCGCCGAAGAGAACCAACCGACTACGGAACGAGAGGAAGTAAGCCGACAACGCTCCAAGAATCCAAGGATCGAAGCAGCGCCTTTCGACTACAGCCTATCACCGTACGTTGCTGCTGTGCGTGCGCACCGACAGCTCTGAAAAGGGGCTCGCTCGCTCGACATCGCAGAAGAAAAACCAACCGACTACAACAGTCCAAGGAAGTTGCATTCCAAGCTGATCATCATTTCCTGCCTGTAAGTTACATTTGAAATACCTTATTGTACTGCCTAAATATTGCTACCAACAGCATGGTTCATTCTTAACTTACAGTAACAAGAGCAATAATAATAAATTCATTTTAGCCCTTCCAAAGAGGAGTGATTTTGTATAAATCTAAACGGGATTTTCGCATATCACTATTTTCTTTTGAATTAAAAACGTAGATATTAAGAAATAATAAATTTGTTTTGCCTTTCAAATGAAAAAGGATTTAGCTTGATCGAAAGATACGTCGCTTTTCTTATTTCATTTTGAACTAACACTTGTAAAATAAAAATTTAAATAATAAATTCTTGCCTTTCAATCGGAAGCAAATGACGGTAAACTTTGACTAGCAGAGTTTGCTTTGTTATTTCGTTTGAATTAAATTAATAAATTAAAACAAATAATAAATACATAATAATAAATATTTGTGCCTTTCAAAAAGAATAATCAAAGTGCGTTCTGATTTAGCGGACCTTACACTATTTATCCCCTTTTGAATTAATATTGAAACTAAACCTTTTTTTATATAAACAAAAGCATCATCATCAATCATCATTCTCATTTCAGAATAAATATCATTTTACTAGCTTATATTGTGGAGAATCTAAACGGGATATCCACATATCATTAATCTTTCAAATTAATAATAATAATAAATAAGTTAATAATTTTCAATTATTCAATTAACTAGTCAATTAATTAATTATAATAAATCACAATGCCTGAGACAGAATTGCTATCAAAATTTGAGTACGCTCAAATACAATTGCTACCCGAATTTAATGGAAGTACGTCTTGCAGTCTAGACTACTTTCTTGCAAGATGTGATAGTTTCTTAAATACTCACAGGAGAGCCAATGCAGTTCCCAACGCTAACATCATTAATGATTTTTTATTTAATGTTGTCAAATCGAAACTAAAAGGAGAAGCTAGTACTATTTTAGATCTGGATGCAAACTCTAGTTATGAGAAATTTAAAGAAAAACTGATCAGGAAATTTGGTGACGTAAAAGATGAAAGACTGCTAGTTCAAGAAATTTCTAATTGCTTCCAAAAGAGAAGTGAAGCTTACACAGATTATCACGACAGACTAGACGCTCTAGTCTTACAATGTAAAAGTTTATGCAAATTAAACTACAGGGATCAGATCTTAGAGCTCAGACTAAGAGAGCTAGACGATCTGAGTTTAAACACTTTCAAAGCCGGAATCTTAGAGCCGTACCGAGCATATCTGCGCTATGCCAAAGTCACAGATTTAAGCCACGCACTGAGACATTGCAGGACTTACGATAATGACCGTGCACACGAGAATTACATGGATCAATTGAGAGGGACACCAAAACTTCCTCCAAATAACCATGCCAGTCACAGACCATTCACGCAGTCATCACCTAACAGATTCAATCAAGCGACACAACCACTAAACCATACTGCTCACAATCCGTTTGCATATCCAAGGCCACAAAGCCACTACTTTCCTCAACCACGTTCTTTCTCCAACCAACCTAATCAACAATTCATGAATCCTAACCCACTACCAAACTTCAGACCCTTTCAAGGTCCGAACCCACCGACTTTCAAACCACAGAACCAACAATCCTTTAAACCAATGAATCGTCCTTATCCTACGCCAAATAACATAGGCCGACGTTTCACACCTAATAACCAAAGTTATCCTAAGCCTATGTCTGGTGTATCCACCATCCGAGGGAATGTAAATGCGCACGCAGAAGAAACCAACGATTGTGACTATGTACCACCAGAATACTTTCAGGGGGCACAATCGTCAGAATATTTTGAAGAAACACAACCGTACAAACACGAGTTCGAATACGACACAGTCCACCCATCCTCAGTCTCATTCAATGAAGATCTCGAACAAAGTCAGGATTTTCTCTTGGCTCAGTCCTCTCAAGCGAAGACTTAAATAACATAAGAAATGCTCCTAAATTACCATTCATCACTCTATTTGGTTTTAAAATTTTAATAGACAGTGGTGCTTGCAATTCTATAATGAATCCGACAGTCGCACACCAACACTTTGCAGAATATTTGTTCCAAGAACCGTTCTGTGTACAATCAGTTCATTCGCAAACGATGGGCGAAGAAAACATACAATTCCCTATCTTTTCAGAATATGAAATTGACACTCCCGTAGACTTTAGAGTCATGCAATGGCATGATTATTTCGATGCGCTAATTGGCACAGCTGATTTTGTCAAACTAGGTGCGAAGATAGATTATGAATCGAACCTAGTTACGCTAGCCAACAAAGTCATACCATTCCATTTTCACTCGAGCAATAAGCAAGTGAATCATTTTCAACCCGCAGTAGATACACATAACACTGCGATTCCTGTCAACATCGAGAAAGGAGATGAGTATATTCTGAATTTTAAATATGATGAAATGTATCTCTTAGATGCCAAAAAACACCAAGTCATATACCCCACAGAAACACAACTAAGACAAGAGTTTAAGGAACCGATTTTAGTTGAGCCACTGGAAATGAACTCCATCACATACGGTGACATTCAAGAATATCCCCGCACAAAACTAGGAGAATCTGATTTTGACAAAAGAAAGACCAATCACGTTGCAGCTACAATTTCTAGAATACAAGTAAATGTGAACGACGAAACAGTCTCGAATGTAGCCATCCCCGGAGATGCCACATATCAAGACGAAATTGATAATGAAACCATACACTCGAATCAGGAAGATCCTATCTTCACACTGAAAACATCAGAGCGTAATTTGAACCAAAACCGAAATCAAATTATCTTAAAATATGGTAATGTCCCTAAGGTTCTTGAACAGAAACTGTTCAAGAAATACACACGACACGTTATGATAGTAACACAGAAAAACCTTCAACAAGATTTGAACAAACACCTACTTAAAGTAATCAACACCTCAAACAAGTACGCCATTTACTTTAATGATCTAACCCTTGAAATCCCATTCATTAGAACATGCCAGAAATTATTCACGTCAGAGCTAGTAATTATCAGATCAAATAAACTTTTAGAGAACATTGAATGTCCAGAAACACAGAAACAGTTAATCCTACAATATCATTCAATAAATCACAATGGTATTATAGAAACGTTTGAACACCTTCGAACCAAGTACTATTGGCCACACCTAAAAGAACAAATTACAATTGTAATAAATCAGTGTAACTTATGTCATAGAAATAAATATGAAAGACACCCTAACGAGGTATCAAACCAAGGTCCTATAACAGCCGACTACCCATTTGCTCAGATAGATATTGATACTCCTCAATGTGTCTCCTCGTCTCCAAAAAGTAATGAATATATTGAGAGACAAGGAAACCAGTTGAAAATCGTAAATGAAAGTAAACCGGAACCAAACGATTCCAATTTCGAGCACTCCTATCAAATAGGCGAAACTGTATATGTCCTAGACCCTCTAACGAGAAATAGGAAATCCAGAACACTATATAATGAAGGCACAATAATCAAACTTGAAGAAAACCGAGTATACTGCAAAATGAAAAATGGTAAGATCCATGTCAGAAATTTCCGTGACGTTAAACCTAAAAGGAAATTTCTTCTCTACCCAGATTCCTACCATGATATGCCATCATCTACACAGAACCCATAACAACGTCAGGATTTTATGCCGACCCCATGGGATCTGTATTGGTAATCAATAATTACCATAAATTCATGTTTCATTTCAATCTTACTACTTTAAAAGAGTCGTACAAAAATATTGATGATACTGTCTCTGGCCTTTTATTAAAAAGTAATAATACATTTCCGCACTTAATATATGAACTAACTGAGATAACTAAAAATGCAAAAAAGGAATTAAATAAACTAATACCTAATACATCTAATAGAACTAAACGAGGTCTAATAAATGGATTAGGAAAAGTAATTAAGTTCATCTCTGGCAATCTAGACCAGGATGATTTAGATATTTTACAAAGTCAATTAGACATTCTAAAACAAAGCCGTACTTATGAAATTAAACATATAAATAAACTAGTATCATTCACAAATTCAATTGCTCAAAAATTTTATGATGAAATGAATCATGTTAATGGCAATATGAAGGTAATCCAAGGTATACTTCGAACAGAAGACTTCAAGATAAATCTACTAGAAAACATCCAATACGTGTTACTGTGCATCAACAAATTCCAAGAAATCATGCGAGTGTTTCAAGAGACCATTAGTCTCTCATTTCATGAAATGACAAATGTAAAATTGTTCTCAAGAAAAGACTTAACTAACATAGTCAAACATTTGTTATCAATCTACCCTACACAAAGTATGATCCATACTGATCAATACCATCAGTATGAAAACCTGAAATTGTCAAAGACTCAAGTCCTTATGCTGGACGAAGAAATAATTATAATTCTCTCCATGCCAATAACGGATGGAAACCAATACAAACTATATGATGTAACCCCTATACCCACTATTAATAATATTGTACTTGTCCCGTCTGAAAAATATTACCTACAAGGTCCAATTTTGAAATGGTCCACTGTACCATGTATTAAGAACACTCAAACTTATGTGTGTTTATATTATAACACCAGAATCACAAATTGTAATTTAACAAACACTGCAGGATGTGAATTTGCTTCTGTAAAGAATAATGTAAAAATATTTAGACCCTTAAACAAGGAACACATTCTGTTCCTTACTAAAGATCCAGAGGTAATTTTACAAACGTGCCCAGAATCCCAGAAATCCATACAGATTTCAGGACCACAGGTAATTTATTCTAATGAATCTTGTCCTATTTCCAGTATGGGAATAACTTTACAACAAAAACCTACCAATTACATTCATTCTTTCCCATCCTTAAATATTCAGAATGAACCTGCAATAAAGAATGAAATTAAGTTTCACATTTCCCATTTAGATGTAAAGAAATTGAAACTGGACTTAAAACCAATCCCTCTAACTTCTATTGGTACAAAAATATTCGTATCTACCAATGTCATTCTTGTGATATTAATAACAGGTATTGTTATAATCATGTTCAGGAAAAGACTGTATAAATTATGTAAATCTGTAAAAATTAGAAATAAGACAAATGAAAATGTTACTGAGGGCAGTAACGTTAACGAAAGAGGGGAGGAGTTATATTCCTCGTCGGGAATAGAACCCACAACCACCAATATTAATGGATTCAGCTTCTAAAAGCTGAATTATTATTATTATCATTACTGCAAGTGTCAGCCGAGTTTCAACAGACAGTATGTATGCTAATTTCCCAATACTAAGTGGCTCGAGCTGTGTATAATCTGATAACAACTCAATGTCCAGATGACGCACAAACTCGTGCCCTGCCAGCTATGAATAATTTCCCAGTATAATATTTAGTAACAACTCGAGGTCCAAATGACACATACCCTTGTGACTAGCAAGCTATGAGTAATTACAATACAGCGCAGGGTTCAGATGAGACACAGTCTCGTGCTTGACAGAGTCCAACCAGATATTTCCGAGACGTATGTTTCCTACTCCAAAACCTCCAGTAGTCCCTTTCACGTGTGTCCCCCTCCACTCTGGTAACTAGCCAGTAAGATGGTATTGTATCCCACCTAGAGGGATTGACATGTGACTTGTTTAATTCTAATAAAACGCTGGACTCACAGAGCTCCAGTCTCTTGTAACTCAGTAATCTTAAGACTAACCAACTGAACTGGTTGGCAGTCGGGCTTCATGCCTCGGCACTTGTAAATAACTTCAAATGTATTAGTGACTAGTCGAACCAATAAATATATCAATTGAACTCTTCGCTTCATTTGAAATAGATATCACTCAGACTCGTGAGAACCTGTGAGGACCTAGCTTAGCACGCTAGCCACGATATAATTGTTAAGCGACAAACTTAACTGGAATCCCGTCCGGGATTCGAGTCGAGTAACTTAACTCACGGGGCTACATGACCATGTTGTTGCAGCCCCTAAACTAAGGAACCAACCAACCAACCAAAATTACTTTATAGGTGCTCTGGACCCGGTAGTGTGCTTTATAAACTAGCTAGACTAGCTGCGAAACCTACCTGTGTACGTAGATATTACACTCTACGGAAGAGTTTTACTATCGTTTTATCAGCGGGTTCAAACTCGGCCGAAGTCATCGGAATTTTTAAGAGCATTAAAATCCCTCAGTATGCCTTCCTTCGGAGGGGAAGTAAAGCCGGAGGTCCCATGTCATAAATTTACGGCATGTTAAAGAATCTTCCACTAATTACACTAATGTGAGGCTAAACTATAGGTTAAATTTGACCAAAGTTCTTAGGTTCCAACGTTCGTCGTCAGGAGGCGACTGCGGTGGCATCTAGTAGCCAAGTTCTGAACTAGTAGTCGTTGATGGTGGCGTTTGCCGGCAAAAGTAGGAACTAATTGAGAATTCATTGTCTACAGTCCTTACCTGAATTAAAAACAGATAACACTCACTAATACAGCCATCACAATTAACACTGGTTTTCAGACAGATTCAACACACACCCAAAGTACACGGGGCTACATGACCACGTTTTCGCAGCCCCTAAACTGAGGAACCAACCAACCATCATCTTATCAGTGGCATTCGATAATTATGCCAATTTCCCAATTATCTCAACAATTACAATTTCAATCACCACATGGAGAAGGCGTACATGACTCAAATGTCTGGAGATTGGGATTAAATCTCCATCCGGAAACAGGTTCATCCAGCTGACAGCGAGAGGTTCCCTACGAGTTTGATACTACTGAATTAATACGTGGAACAGTTTACCTGCCTTTATTATGTCTATTGTAATGATGGCGAAACGGCGGTAACGAAGCAATGGGGTTCTTTAACATGCCTACAACGTATGACATGCGGGCCGTGATTTTTGTCGCCATTCAAAAATCACTTACCACTGCCAGGAGCGAACCTGCAAGCGTTGGGTTGGTAGTCCAACACGATAACCACTCACCCACCGTGGCAAGTCATCAAGCCATTTAACAAGTTCCAACGTGCTCTATGAACTGGCATAACGAAGAAAGAGGAAGAATAAACCTATTATAAAATAATCTCATTGATTCTAGGCAGGGACGGTGCGTCATTAAGGGCCGAATGGGCCCTGCCCACCCAAGGCGGTGAGCCATTTTTATGAGATATATAAGTTACTCCTTGGTGCCATTTTTATATGATGTGATCAATGCACGCCTTTGTGGTGCGTGAAACTTTGGTCTGTGAAGCTATTAATAGCCCTCTGATGTCTTAATACCATATATGGACATATCTGCATCTTGTCCCCTTATTGGCCAGTGATTTATATATTGGAAGGGGTCGTGACCAATCAAATTTTACCACGCAGTTACCTTTGTGTTGCGTCGTCATTTGCTTTGTTTCGAGGCATTTCTTTCTAGCAGCCAAGTAGGCTAGACGTATTCCCATATTCTTGGGAAAGTGCCCGCGTTCAAGGTGAAACCATGGCGAGGTGTCTGTATGTCGTAATCTATATTGCTTTACTGTAGTTCAGTTTCATATTTCGGCAATTTAAAACTCTTATTCTGTGTTATTTTTCTTTTGGTCGCGTGTACTTGCCCCTCCCGATATTTTCCCTCCGCCCTTTGTGTGCGTGTAATTGCTGGTGAGTTTTTGTAACAGACAGAAACCAAGCTGATATATAAATTTGCATCATCCACGCACAGGAGAGAATATACCGTATTTACAAATAAGGAGCCATGTGAGTACAGTTTTTAATGCATCAACTAATTATTAGAACGTGTTTCAAATGTTGTGTTGTGAGGAATTATGACAAGGGCAATATTGGCAACAATGAATGCCAAATATAAAACAATATTTAATATGAAATAACAATAGTATCATCTAGCTCACCCTAAAATTGTAATCAGATGCCACCCCTGGGTTCTACAAACAACGGTCTGTATATTACACTCGCAATCAAAAGCATAAAATACTTAATCAATTATTATGCAATGAAAATGAAAACACATCAGTTTCTTAATTTGACCGACGTGGGAGATAGAAGGGACCAATAAAATGTATTTATAGTGTGTGGTGAGTTCTCTGGTTTTAATTCAAGGAAGGTATATATATTGGATGAATGTTGCACTCTTAACAAGTACTGTAGTTCTGTGAAGAACTATATACCCTAGCCTATTTACATATATACTACTGGTCATATTTGGGACACGAGAAATGAAAACGAGATTTTAAAAAACATACACAACCGCCATTAGTATATTAAGGTGTGTATGAAGATATACCATGCCAAATTTCACTGTGCTTGGATGTGAAGCCACGAGAAAAATCTATTTAACTATTTAAATTTCGTGTCACCGCCATGTTGGTTTAGTGCTCACCAGGTTATTGAATGATGCATAGATGAACTTATGTTAATAGCCTTTATCAACGTACAATATTTCAGTTTGATTGCTGTAATAGATTCGTAGATATTGAGAACTATCTAAATATTTTGGATGGCCGCCATGTTGGATTTTATGTGTGTAGGCCATAGAGTTATGTACCATTAGATGGAGATTAATGCATAGGTTAATTATTCAAACGTATACTTCGATCACTTGATTAGAACGTAAGAAATAAAAACTTAATTCTTAAATTTCGCACAGCCGCCATCTTGAGGTTATGTAAACAATTGAACTAAATTAAATGTCAGTGCATTACAATGTGTATAAACATTTGCTGCACCAAGTTTCACTGCGTTCGGATGGTTAAATCATAAGAAAAGTCTATTTAAATGTTTAAATCTCGCTTGGCCACCATGTTCGTTCTGTAGTTAATAGGTTTATAAAAAAACACATAGGTGAACGTCTAGTATTACCCTTTATTTTTGACGATATCGAAATGTAAATATTATAGGTCAGAAAACTGTATCATAATGATGGTCATTATAGTACTGTGTTTCATTATGAGACAGTTTCTCCAGCCAATCAGAGCTCATTCATTGACCAATAAGGTAAGGATACCTTCACGCATGCGCTCTAAATCCGACATGTCGGACATGAATTACATGATTTGAAAGTATAAATTGGATATCGGATCAACCATTGTAGTTACAATCCCAAACACAAAGACAAAATCAGCACGAACCTTTACGGTAACAAGAAAATACTATGACATATGCAAGAAATTTATGAATCTACGTCCAGAAGTTAGCAACACAGCATCCTTCTATATAAATTACCGACATGGAAAGTGCACCGTCCATATGTTTGCGTAAATAAACTGGCGAATATGAGACAAGAAATAGCACTGTACCTTAATATCCCCAACATGACCGCGTTGTCGCAGCCCATAAACTAAGGAACCAACCAACCCAACTCCAATTTCTACACAGCGCATTGCTTTCAAACGACTTCGGTGACAATATTAGTGAATGCTAGAGCTGGACGGTACTAGTCATCATGCAGGCTGTAAACAATAGCATTGTCAAGCAAAGTAAATTGTCTCTGCTTTCGAAGTGCTTTGACCCACGCATGATCTCTGTTCACTAACTGAAGTAACTGAATCCCACAGATATTTATGAATATTTATGTTAAAATATATAATAAAGTTATACTTATCGTCGAACATAAACTGTTGTATGCAACCCGCCTATAATGGTAATTAAGACACTCGTATAGAAATTATAAAACTCTCTACGCTCGTTTTATAAACATACTCGTGTCTTAATTATTGCCATTATAGGCTCATTGCATAATGTACTATTATCACCGTATACAATTGCTGGTTGATATATATTACTGTTGTGGAGATATAGAATGCCAGAGAGATATTTCACACAGCCGCCATGTTGGATTGTTGAAATGTATTAAAATTTGAAAGACACTGTCGAGGTTGGATTAGGTAGTAATATGCACTTACTGAGTTTCATTGAAATTGCTTCGGCCGTTTAGATTTTATTAGGGACACACACACACACACACACACACACGCACGCGCGGTAGAAAGGTTATCTCATAACTTTTTTTTTTTTTTTTCATAAAAGAAAATACGCTAAAAATCATTGTTACGTGGGCAATGTTTTGACGGTTCTGTAAATAACTCTAGTCAGCATAATGTTGGAAACAGCCTACGCCAGTGTTTGTTGTCACAGCCTGCAGAAGACAGACTTAAACATGGCCTCCTGGACCCTTGCTCGCTGTGACATTATTGAGACAGATTGGTCACGCTGCGCTTTGCTCTCCTTGGCCGTGAGAAAACAGAGCAAGGACTACAACCGTTGGACTTCATCTGAATGTGGGTTAGTCCTTATAAAGTCTAAGTGTGACAATCTGACTGTTGTGACCTAAAATGTTTCAGGATATTTAGGTAGATAATGTTGCTTGGACATTCAGACTGCTATTATCTTTGGTTTGTATACAGTGAAACCTCTCTTTACGGGCACTTCTCTGATGCAGACCTCCCTACATAGGGACAGCATTTTATGTCCCCTATTAAATTATATCCAACTGCTAATAAAATGAACTCTCTTTTACAGACACACTCAGTTACGCACACGGACAGTTCTTTAAAGCCAGAAAGTCTGCTTAACCTCCGTTATTCGGACAAAATCATTCGGGTTTCAAAGATAAAATTTGCAAACTGAGAAAATCTCTACTTTGAAGACTGTACTGTACTCCCGTACATATTTTTAACCTATTTTTATTTTATGAAAAAATTGGCTTATGAGTTCGCCTCTTGTCCATGTGTGTGTTTATGTGTGTGAGCCTATGTGTGTGTGTGTCCCAGTAATAATTTGTAAACGGCTCGAGCGATTTCAATGAAACTCGGTAAGGCCATAGTACTATTACGACCGACCCCGACCGTGCCCTTCAAATTTTATTACGTCTCACCAATCCAACATGGCGGCTGTGCGAAATATTTCACCGGCATTCTTTATCTCCGAAAATATTACTGATATCACCCTGAAATTTTGTACGGTGATAATAGGTACTACTATACGTTCAGCTATGAGACTTCCAAAAACCTGTAGATTACAAAACGAACATGGCTGGCGAATGTGAAATATTTTAATAGACTTTTCTCGCGATTTTATCATCTGAGCGCAGTGAAATATGGCACAGTAAATGTTATACCCATTGTAATGCTCTGGCATCTAATTTAGTTCAGTTGTTCGCATAACCTCAAGATGGCGGCAGCGCGCAATTTTAAAATTAAGTTTTTATATCTTGTGTGTTAATCATGCTATCGAAGGTAACGTTTGAATAATGAACCTACGCAAAAATCGTCATCTAATAGTGCACAACTCTATGGGCTACATATATATCAAGAAGTTCCGTGACGAACATTTATCAACAGTTGGCAGCCCTGGTGGCTTTTAAGAATACGCTCAGTCATATCTGTTTATGTACACATAGTACATACGAAATTTGGTTGAAATCAAATTGATAGTGTAGAAGTGATATGCATTAAAAAATTGGACGTATCAGCATGTTTAGAATCATTTTGACAACACTACCATGTATGGCCTCCTGGAAATTATACTGAAATATTATTATCTATATTTGTGCCAATTTTGGAATAGCTCCCACGCATACCTTCAATGATATCCAACATGGAGCTCAAATTTCAATTGCGATTTTTCAGCAGTTGGTAGCACTGACATCATTTTCAAATATGGACATGAGATATTCAGGTATACTCATACCAAATTTGGATTCGATTGTTGCAGCCGTTTAGGAGTTGATAGGGGGACACACACACACAGCCAGCCAGATATACAGACAGAAGGACAGACATACAGACAGACAGACATTTGCCTGGATCGATCTCATAAGTCTACTTTTTGCTCATTTTTGCAAAATGTGAAAAGTAGGCTAAGAATCCAACATGGCGACCATCCAAAATATTTAGACGGTTCTCAATATCTACGAATCTATTACAGCAATCAAACTGAAATTTTGTATGTTGATAGAGGCAATTAACATGTGCAGGATATATAAAATAAGACTGTTTATTTCTTCACGGAACTACTTGTTAAGAATAGGCTAAAGAATGCATTCAGTAGTCTACCTGCCCGGTCAATAAGCTACAAGAACCATTGGTAAGGGTTGGTTGGCTGTTACTGCTTACACCTTCTTAAACAGGGATTTACTCTTGCAAAGTTCTCTCGACAAACCAACCTGCCTGATTTATTTAAGAAATCATCATAAATTTGTAAGTACTGCACTGCATTGCTGATTTTATTTACAGTAATTGGAGATATGTATTACCTAACTATAGTACAGTGTTGTATTTTGTTCAGTATGACATACATTACGTTGTAATGTACATATTACATTTTTAGCCTACTTTTCACATTTTGCAAAAATGAGGAAAAAGTAGACTTATGAGATCGGGCAAATGTGTGTCTGTCTGTCCTTCTGTCTGTCTGGCAGTGTGTGTGTGTCCCCCCCCCCTATCAACTCCTAAACGGCTGGAGCAATCGAAACAAAATTTGGTAGGAGTAAAGGTCTATACGCGAGTATCTCACGGCCATATTTGAAAATGATGTCAGTGCTACCAACTGCTAAAAAATCGCAATTGAAATTTGAGCTCCATGTTGGATATCTTGGAAGGTATGAATGGGAGCTATTTCAAAATTGGCACACGTATAGATAATAATATTGCAGTTTAATTTCTAGGAGGCCATATATGGCAGTGTTGCCAAAATGATTATAAGCCTGCTGATTGGTCCAATTTTTAAATGCACATAACTTCTACACTATCAATGGGAATTCAACCAAATTTCGTATGTTGTATGTGTACATAACCAGATATGACTGAGCGTATTCTTAAGACCCACCAGGGCTGCCAACTGTTAATAAATGCTCCTAATTTATTTTATCCAAATACCAATATATCAGAAAGTATGCAAGCCAATAGCTCTAAACGTTGCACACGTATAGTACCTGACATTCTAGATGAATTTGGAGTAACTAATATACGTCAGTGCTGCCAACATGATTCTAAGCCTGCTGATAGGTCCAATTTTAAAATGCATGTAACTTCTATACTAACTAATGAATTTCATTCAAAATTGGCACAACAATAGATCATATTATTTCAGATTATTTCTGACCAATACATCCATGACATTATTGCCAACATGATTTTACGCGCGCTTTTAGATCCAATGTTTAACTGCTTGTAACGTCCATGCTATTCATTGGACTTCAACCAAATTTTGTATTCTGTACCTTAAGAGATGGAACTAGGAATATATTCAGTCACCAGGGCTGCCAACTGTAGTTCTGTATTAGGCTACATTATGCCAGGTATACAGTATTTCGAACTAATTAGAAATTTCGATATTACCAACTTAATTTCGTCATTATTCTAGATAGATCCATATAGATTAATCATTGGCATGAGTCTTAAATTTTAAGAAAAGTAGGCTCTTTAGTTCGTCACGGAACTTATTGTTATTTTTGTCTTGACCCAATTTTGTTTTTCAAATGTGGCCCTTCCCATATACGGACACCTCCCAAATACGGATAGATTATTTCGTCCTATTAGTGACCGTAATTGAGAGGTTTCATTCTATTTACCTTCGGTCGACGCGGCGGTCCCATGTCATAGATTTATGGCATGATACAGGACTTTCCACTAACTACACTTGTGTGAATCCAAAATTTGTTGGTTAGTTCGTCGCCAGGCGCTGGTTGTGATGGCATCTGGTAGTATTGAAGTTCATAGCTAGGTGTCGTGGACGGTAGCATTTGGTAGCGAAAGTAGGAACTACTTGAAATTATCCTCGCAGTCCTTACTTGTATTAAAGAGATAACACACACTAAGACAGTCATCACAATTAACACCGGTTATCCTACAGATTCTACACACACCCAAAGTACACGGGGCTACATGACCGCGTTGTCGCAGCCCCTAAACTAAGGAACCAACCAACGTAGTACGAACCTTTCCAACAATATTGTCGCTCTCTATGGGCAGATAAGTGTTTTCTAACTCCACGTTGTTATTGATGCTAAAAGGGCGGTGATCATGAATGGAGCGGTTGATGTAAACATGGTCGGTGACATGCATGGTTAATTAAGTACAGGTATAAACATGAGACTATAATGCCCTCGCTTGTAGTAGAGTCTCGTACTCAACCTGCGCGAGACCATTGTTTTATATTATTGCCTTTTATCGTTTATACCAGGCCGATTTAACCTTTAATTCGGTGTGTGGGGTGCTGAGAACCCCCCACGTGTAATATTAGCTTGTTTATTTCTGACAGAAGTTGGCTACACTGTTGAGGAACTCAGTACCTTCTTGAATAAGCTTGGATTTTAATACCTAAACGTCATTTGCATTATTTAAAGCTGTGTATATTATTACCGACAATAGCATTTTTAGTCTGGGGTGTCGTCAGCACCCCACATACCCAGTTGCGTTACACATCGTGTCTAGTTGGTTTCTACTTCGCGCAAATTGAGCTGTCGCTTCTGTGTGGTGTTGGGAGTGTGTGAAATTAATACTTCTTTAGATGAAATGCAGGAACGGATTGGGAAGCTTCTAGATTATGTAAATATATTATCTGGAAGTAATGAAGAAATATATGGGAGAAATGAGCACAGACTTTCAAATAGAAACAGGAGTACGACAAGGCGATGGACTGTCCCCGTTGCTCTTCATTTGTGCTCTTGAGAAAGTTGTACGGGAATGGAGAAAAGCTGGTGCACCAACTGGGGCCAAAACTGAAAGACATAGAATTAGACTGCTTAGCATTGGCTGGTGACATGGCACTAATTGCCCAAGATATCTCTGACGCGCAAAAGCAAATTGAACTACTACAAGAACAAGCGGCGAAAATTGGATTACAAATCTCGTTTGAAAAAACAAAATTTATGACTGACATCAAAACCGCATCAAATGAACTTTAAATTGGCAACAACAAAATCTTTCCAGTAAACGAATTTAAATATTTAGGTGAATGGATTACAGCAAACTGTAACGAAAGGAAAGCAATTGAATCGAGGCTTCAGAAATTGGAAACTGCTTTTCAATCAACAAAAAATATTTATAACAAAAAGAGTCTCTCCTGGAACTGCATAATTCGCCACTATACAACTGTGATCAAACCTGAAGCTCTCTATGCTTAAGAGACACTCAATCTCCAACACAAAACACTAAAACACCAAATAAAAGTGAAAGAACGTAAAATAATGAGAAAAATACTTGGACCGAGAACAAACGATGGTGTACATTATCCAAAGCCTAATACAGAAATATACAAAAATGTTTCCAAAATCACAGACACAATGCGAATGCGAAGAATCCAATTTATGGGACACATAGAAAGAATGGACTCGAACAGACTGACACACAAAATACATACTTTCTTAAAGAACAAGGCTACTAGACCGAATTGGTATAAATTTACAGAGAGAGACTTAAAGGAATTAGGATCACCAAACTTACATGACCGGAAAGAAATCAGGAAAATCACTCAGACGCGGGGTTTCGAGGAAGACGAGAAGAATACTACACAACACCAATGGTCAGAGCAACGGAAACAGACCCACTCGTTGCGAATGAAGGAATACTGGGCCAACAGGAAGGCTAGAAAGTGTTGATTTCGCGTGGTCCTAAGCGACCCATTCGCGAAGAGAAGAAGAAGAAGAATTGAGCTTAAAAATGTACATGGAGTACGAAACCAAATTATTAAGACTTTGGGATTGTGGTGCCAAATATCTTATGATAATATTTAGGTAGTAATAATCGAGATTGAATTTGGTATGGTACAAGTTTTAGTTCGGGTTTTGTGAGCATCCCACATACCCACTTAGGTAACTCATACCTACATACCTAATTAAAGGTTTCAGTCGCAGATTACTAAAGGGAGAGTCATTCTTTGAAACTCCTGTGCATAAACATTTCAAGTTTTTTTTTATTAAAGAAACAGCTGTGCAGTTTATTCAGAGGAAGACAATCAGGACCAGATCGTTTGTCCAACCACGACGACGATTATGCGCATATAAGTTATTGGAGCTGCGCAGACTCCATTTGGTCACGTATGCGTCAGTGGGGTTCAGTTTATAAGTTGCCCACAGCTGAAGCATGTCATGTCTTCCTTCAGTCGGGCAACACATTGCAATCCCAATTACTGGTCTTCGAATTTCATTGTTATATAATTTTTGACTTGCTCGGGGACTTTAAGTAACAATGTGGAGAAAATTCAAGTGTTCTGAAGGTGTATGACGAAAATAAATGTTGGCAACACGTGTCATGGCTCGCTGTTATCTAAAATCTTCGATTATTAAAACTAATACAGTGATCATTGTGCCTCTAAAGTAAATCTGCTGTTGAGTGGTAAGGCGCAAGGGCTTATGGGTAATGCTGGTCTTAAATGTTTCGAAGGTCATATTGTATGTTGGTGAGAGCCAGCGCTTAAATAGTAGGCTGTGCGATGTTTAAATAAGATCAGCTTTGGAAGAGTGCAAAGGCTCATGGGTAATGTTTCAATGGTCATATTGCTACGTTGGAGAACGACCAGTGTTTAAAAGCTCTGTGGGGACGTGCGTTACCGTCTACCAGAAAGAAACCATTGCCTATGGCACCAGCGTAGGGCACAACAAACGATCGAATGAGCTCGTCTCGATACCTCTGAGCAGTCAAAGCGCAATTCTGAACGACATAGAGGTCCGTATGTCCGCCAATACTGACTCTTGCCCACTCCATTCGCCCACCACCATGATATGGTGCTGTTTCCTGCACATAAGCGGGATTGTCCGAGTTCCACGTTCACTCCAGTTCAGGGAACGACGAATGTCCGGCTGAACACAAAATCTTGACTCATCTGTGAACAAAACCCGGTGCCATTCGTTATGACGCCAATCCTGATGTTCCTCCGCCCTGTTTCTGCGGGCTAAACGGTGGCGTAGATTTATTGGGACACACACCATAGGCCTCCATGCGTAAAGGCCACTTTCCCGAAGGCAATTTCGGACTGTTTGTGTTGATATTGCGCGTCCTGTTGCCGCCTGGAGGGTGCGTTGCAGCTGAGTTGCATTCAGCCTCCTGTCTCGGCGGGCTATTCAGCGGAGATAATGGTCATCTCTTGCTGATGATACCCGTGGACGACCTTGGCCTGGCCTTCTTTTAACGGTTCCTGTTGTCTGATATCGCTTC
Organism: Meconema thalassinum; assembly: GCA_946902985.2. Taxonomy (NCBI): domain Eukaryota; kingdom Metazoa; phylum Arthropoda; class Insecta; order Orthoptera; family Tettigoniidae; genus Meconema; species Meconema thalassinum. The sequence continues at coordinate 297,826,076 of OX336396.1, read as the reverse complement.
CAGGTCCTGGAAATTACACTTTGGGATACTCCAATAGCTGCAGCCACCTCCCTCTGTATCTGTCCCGGTTCCAACCTTCCTATGGCTCTCCATGCCATACCTTCGGGTAAGTCACGTTGGTGTTGCATTGCACTACCTGCTCACTACACCATCTGAACCCAACTGCTTGTGGCATTCGTTTGGTAGAGTTAACACACGTCTACACCAACCCCCTCTGCAGCAACTTTCTGTTATTACCACTATCTCGGTTGCCGTATTGTTGTTGTCTCCACTCCATAGAACCGACAAGAAAGACGACGAACCATTTTAGGTCATTCTGCCGATGACAATACGTCAGAACCTAGATATCTCAACTGATCCCCTATTTGTTTTGACCAGTGTAGTAGACTGTGCGATGTTTGAAGGTGCGTATACACTTGCGCGCCGCGCCGCTCGCGCGCAGCGAGTTCGCTAGATTAGTACGGGGTTTCGAAGCTGCGCGCGCGCGGCGCACGACGATCCATCTCCTGTCGGTTTTTTCCACGCGCACTTTGAGTGTTCGCAGTTCAGATTTGGACGGGATTGTGAGAAGTTAGTTGTTTTTCGCGCGCATCTGATTGCAATATTTTTGCGTTTTGAATGGTGATAATGGAGTGATAAAACTGATCAATGCTTATCGCAAAAAGCCTCTTCTGTGGGATCCTCAACATATGGATCATTTTAAGAAACCATTAGACTAAAAGCAGATGCCTGGAGGGAAATATGGGCTTAGATGGATATACTGTATCTGCGGACCAATGCAAGAAGAAGGTGATATCTCTGCTGTCTTCCTACCGGCGTGAGAAAAGTAAAATAAATCGCTGCGAGGAAATATGTATCTTCTTTGGAAATGTGGGGTCCAATCTTCTGAAGCAGATTCTCAAAGTCAGAAGGTGACAATCGAGTAAAATTCTTATACTGGCCACTTATTTCTTGTGACTTCAAGTCCATCATTAGCTCCGCACCATTCCTTTTTTAAAACAGGTCAGTATGCCACCAAGGTCGTCGTCGTTTCTTTTTCTTTTTGCATAAACTTGCCATTAAAAAAGCTGCACCACTCATCACCGCAATCGCGAGGTTTTCCTCGTGCGGCGGAGACATGATTATATTTACCACACTCCAAACTGACTAGTGAATGTACGTGGGTTTCCTATGGAACGCGGGAGGTTCGTCTAAATAATAAGATCAGCTTTCGCAGAGCGCAAAGGCTGATGGATAATGTTTCAAAGGTCATATTGCTACGTTGGAGAACGACCAGTGTTTAGAAGGCTGTGCGATGTTTAAATAAGATCAGCTTTGACAGAGCGCAAATGCTCATAGGTAATGTTTCAAAGGTCATATTGCTACGTTGGAGAACGACCAGTGTTTAGAAGGCTGTGCGATGTTTATTTAAGATCAGCTGAGGCAGAGCGCAAAGGCTCATGGGTAATGTTTTCAAAGGTCATAGTGCTACATTGGAGAACGACCAGTGTTTAGAAGGCTGTGCGATATTTAAATAAAATCAGCTGTCGCAGAGCGCAAAGGTTCATGGGTAATGATTCAAATGTCATATTGCTACGTTGGAAAACAACCAGTATTTAGTAGGCTGTGCGATGTTTAAATAAGATCAGCTAAGGCAGAGCGCAAAGGCTCATGGGTAATCCTTCGAAGGTCATATTGCAACGTTGGAGAACGGCATGAGTTAAGGTGGCTGTGTGATGTTTAAAGGTTGGTTGGTTCCTCAGTTTAGGGGCTGCAACAACGCGTTCATGTAGCCTACTTTGGGTGTGTGTAGAATCTGTCTGATAACCGGTGTTAATTGTGATGGCTGTATTAGTGTGTGTTATCTGTTTTTAATTCCAGACATTCAATTTTCAAGTAGTTCGTAATTTTGCTACGAAACAATTTGGATACTAGATGCCACCACAGTCGGCTTCTGGGCACGAACGTTGGAACCTATGAGGGTTAGTCAAATCTAACTTATAACTTAGCTTCACACAAGTGTAATTAGTGGAAGGGTCTTTTACATGCCATACATCTATGCCATGGGATCGCCGGGTTTACTTCCTCTCCGTAGGAAGGCGTACTCAGGGATTTTTAACGATCATGAAAAATCCGACGACTTCGGCCGGGTCTGATCCAGTGACCTTGGGCATAAAGCCTCAGTGTGCTACCAACTACGCCACAGAAGCCGTCTCTGTTGTTTGAATAAGATCAGCTGTTGAGTGAAAGCGCGTCCTACACTGACTACGTGCTATTTGGCTTACCCCCCTCTATTGAGTTCCCTCTATCACCGTAGTTTCAATGCTCAAAGTTCAGATCTGGAACTTCTCAACATGACGTCTTTGAGCGCGTGGACAAGACTCAATAGGAATATGAATCACCTATAAATTACAGAGCCATTATTGCGCGGTTTTCACAATGGTAATTTCACAAATGGGGTGTTGGCTCGGCTCCAGAAACTTAAACACCCTGCTAAGCGGATATTAGACCAGTCTGCTGTATTAGTTGGCCTATTTAACTATTGATCGTTAACTTAAAAGATTAATCCCGTAAAACAATAATCACTAGCTACAATGGGATCAACTCCTAGCGTGAGGAAACAAAGCAATCGGTTTGATAATGATGGCCTTCCCGCTCCGAGAAAGGTGTGATAGCCACGGGGCTACTCACTGAGTTACAGCTTGATAATGATGGCCTTCCCGCTCCGAGAAAGGTGTGATAGCCTCGGGGCTACTCACTGAGTTACAGCTTGATAATGATGGCCTTCCCGCTCCGAGAAAGGTGTGATAGCCTCGGGGCTACTCACTGAGTTACAGCTTGATAATGATGGCCTTCCCGCTCCGAGAAAGGTGTGATAGCCTCGGGGCTACTCACTGAGTTACAGCTTGATAATGATGGCCTTCCCGCTCCGAGAAAGGTGTGATAGCCTCGGGGCTACTCACTGAGTTACAGCTTGATAATGATGGCCTTCCCGCTCCGAGAAAGGTGTGATAGCCTCGGGGCTACTCACTGAGTTACAGCTTGATAATGATGGCCTTCCCGCTCCGAGAAAGGTGTGATAGCCTCGGGGCTACTCACTGAGTTACAGCTTGATAATGATGGCCTTCCCGCTCCGAGAAAGGTGTGACAGCCACGGGGCTACTCACTGAGTTACAGCTTGATAATGATGGCCTTCCCGCTCCGAGAAAGGTGTGATAGCCTCGGGGCTACTCACTGAGTTACAGCTTGATAATGATGGCCTTCCCGCTCCGAGAAAGGTGTGATAGCCACGGGGCTACTCACTGAGTTACAGCTTGATAATGATGGCCTTCCCGCTCCGAGAAAGGTGTGATAGCCACGGGGCTACTCACTGAGCTACAGCTTGATAATGATCGCCTTCCCGCTCCGAGAAAGGTGTGACAGCCACGGGGCTACTCACTGAGTTACAGCTTGATAATGATGGCCTTCCCGCTCCGAGAAAGGTGTGATAGCCACGGGGCTACTCACTGAGCAACAGCTTGATCAGTCGCGGTTCACTGGCGCACAACGAACACATGACCTTGGTTACGATAATGAATCTTTTTTTGTTGTGACAACGACAATTAAAAATTGTTGGAATACAGAGACGTTCGTGAAGAAGTGTTACAGTGAAAGGTGATGATATCGTTTTATCTCTCTTCTGCTGCAACGTTCTCTCTCTCTCTCTCTTCTGTTGCTGCGCTCGAGTGTCGCTACTGTTGTTTTTGGATGTCACGGGTGAGCCTCTGGATGGATTTTGATGCGGCTTTAAGCATTCTGTAGAGGATATCTCGAGGATGATTTCTGTAGGAAATAATTTATTTATGATCAAAGGGAAGCGGAGCAGTAACGATTTCAGTGGAAGAGTCGAAAAAAACACATGGCATCCGTGCGCTTTTTAAGCTTACGCTCCGCAAACCGTTAAAATGTCTGTATACTATGAGTGTAAGAAATGATCAGCATGAAAACATCTACAAAAAAGTTCGGGAGAGCATATCTCTTTCTTCAATACATCGCCCACTATAAGTGTCTTTACGTTTTCATTTCTTCCAACAATCTCCATTCAAATTCTGAGGTGGCAGTTTACGAGCTGGCTAGGGGCGGGTCTATCACCCCAGTTACAGCCTAGCTACTGGGTGAACATATTACCCCAGATACAGCCAGCAGCAAACTGTCGAGTCGTGTTGAGTTAAGACTTCAGAGAAGAGTGGTTGTGTTTGGAGTTTCCCTGGAAGTGCAACTCGGCTTTTCTTCATTTCGCCTATGAACTTTTCGTTCCACAAAATACTTAATTAAAATATATACGTAGCTGAAAATTCGCAAGAGCATCGGTTTTAACAAATCATTGCGAGAATACGTTGGTTTGTTGGCTCTTAAGTTTATGGGCTGTGACAACGCGGTCATGTAGCCCCGTGTACTTTGGGTGTGTGTAGAATCTGTCTGATAACCGGTGTTATTGTGATGACTGTACTAGTGTGTGTTATCTGTTTTTTAATTTAAGTACATACTGCAACTTAGAAGTTTGCAAACAGTTCCTACTTTTGCCGCCAAGTGCCACCATCAACGACTACTAGGCCAAGTTCAGAACTTAGCTACCAGACGCCACCGCAGTCGGCTTTTGGCAACGAACGTAGAAACCTAAGAGCGTTGTTTACATTCTTAACCTATCCAATTTAGCTTCACACAGGTGTAATTAGTGGAAGGTTCTTTGACATGCCATAAATCTATGACATGGGACCGCCGGCTTTACTTCCCCTCTGAAGGAAGGCATACTGAAGGATATTTAACGCTCTGAGAATACGTTGTCATGTTCAAATACCACCGCGCATCGTAGTGGCACACACCCAATAATTATTTTGCATGTGGTTGGAAACCGACCATATTAAGGTAAATGCTAGGATGGTGTCTTACTAAACACCACGAGTACTGGTGCCTGTATTATCTTCTTAAGACAAGATAGCTTTGAAGCATTTCTTTATGTTGCCTTATTGACAATTGATATTGTTAAATGTCAACTTATTTCTTTGAACTCTAATATCATTGATTTTTAAATTTACGATGAGAAAGATGATTCTCATATCTTTCCTTTCATTTACACTATTGTTTGAATGTTACCTTGGATATGGTATTTCATTCTTACATAATGTGAAAAATATTCAAGAGATAACTGCTTTTATAAAAGCTACTCAAATTCAAAAATTAATCCACTGAGTAATAGTTTGGACAGAAAATAGACTCTGATAATCAGCGCTAAATATTTAACGGCCATACTGCTGGGTGGATTAAAGAGCCCTATCTTACCTGTGGCTTTGTTCACCCCTGCCAGACAGACTCTGATAATCAGCGCTAAATATTTAACGGCCATACTGCTGGGTGGATTAAAGAGCGGTATAAATCGCGCCTGAGCAGAGGACTAAGCCACTCCGATATTACATCAATTAGGCGGCACAAAATACATTTTGTTTGGTATAAATCTTCCCGGGGATTAACTTGGAGGTACACTGGATGGTCTAGGCCGGATTAGCAGATGCACGGAGAAGAGGAAACTTCCTGAGGAGAACGACCAACACAAGTAACTAACAATATATAGCCTGTCCCTCCCCGCCACATATACTTAAACGTGCGTGAATAACGATTTTCAAGATATAATAATAATAATGATATTAATACTATCCAGCGGACCCCTGCGACATCTCTCGCATATTCTAATGGGTTGTGTGCACCCCATGTGTACAGACTACCCGCCCAGCCCTAGTGTTATGCGGGCTGTACGCGCGACAGTCTTGCCAGGGGCTATCGTCTTGTTTATTTGTTTATGTTCGACCCTCACTATTATGTGTCAGAAAACTGTATCATAATGATGGTCATTATAACACTGTTTTTCATTACGATACAGTTTCTCCAGCCAATCAGAGCTCGTTCATTGACCAATTAGGTAACGATAATTTCGAGCATGCGCTCAAAATCCAACATGTCGGACATAAACACAACATCGAACTATAATAAATTACCGACATGGAATACGCACCGTTCATATGTTCGCGTAAATAAACTGGTGAATATGAGACAAGAAATAGCACTGTACCTTAATATCATTAACCCTAATTTCTACCCAGCCTTGAAGCGACTCCGGTGACAATATTACTGAGGGACGGCAGATGTAAACATATGGCCTGCATAATATGGCATTGCAAGCACACAGAGCGCATGCGTCGGTCGTTCAGAGATCTTGAAAGACAAAGAGATGTCTCGCGCTCGCTCTCCGATAACAACATTCTTGTGGCTGACTCTCAACAGATATTTATGAATATTTGTGTTAAAACATATAATAAAGTTATAATTATCGTCGAACATAAACAGTCGTATGCAACTCGCCTATAATGGTAATTAAGACACTCGTATGGAAATTATAAAACTCGCATACGCTCGTTTTATAAAAATACTCGTGTCTTAATTATAGCCATTATAGGCTCGTTGCATAATGTACTATTATGTTCGACCCTGACTATTATATGTCAGAAAACTGTATCATAATGAGACTCATTATAACTCTATTTGTCATTCTGAAACAGTTTCTCTCACCCATCAGAGCTCAAGAAACAGCTGTGTGACCAATTAGATAAGGATACCTTCGCGCATGCGCTCAAAATCCAACATGTCTATATAAATTACCGAAATTGCACCGTCCGTATGTTCGCGTAAATAAACTGGTGAATATGAGACAAGAAATGGCACTGTACCTTAATATCACCAAAATCAATTTCTACACAGTGCGTGGTTTTGAAACGCCTTCGGTGACAGTTCTACTGAATACTGGAGATCAATCTGAACATATGGCATTGAAGCACACAAAGCGCATGTGTCGGCTGTCCAGAGAGCTTGGAAAACAGAGATATACTACCCACCGCAGCACCCGATCACAACATTCTAGAGGCTGAACATATATTTATGAATATTTATGTTAAAACATATAATAAAGTTATAATTATCGTCGAACATAAATACTCGTGTCTTAATTACCATTATAGGCGAGTTGCATACGACTGTTTATGTTCGGCGATAATTATATTTTTATTATATGTTTTAAGATAAATACTCATAAATATCTCTTGAGATTCAGTCAATAGAATTCTGTGGTCAGTGTGCAAGCCTTAGGAAGGATATCTCTGTTTTCCAAGTGCTCTGACCGACCGACACATGCGCTATGTGTGTTTGGCAATGTTTACAGCCTGCCGATGTACATCTGCATTTAGTCAAACTGTCTCTGAAGTCGTTTGAAAGCAATGCGCTGTGTTGAAATTGGTGTTGGGGATATTAAGGTACAGAGCTCTTTCTAGTCTCATAATCGCCAGTTTATTTACGCGAACATGTGCACGGTGCACTTTCGATAATTTATATAGACATGTTGGATTTCGAGCGTATGCGCGAAGGTATCCTTACCTAATTGGTCAAACAACTGTTTCATGAGCTCTGATTGGTGGGAGAAACTGTTTCATAATGAACAAGAAGTTCCGTGACGAACTAAAGAGCCTACTTTTCTTAAAAGTTAATATTCATGCCAATGATTAATCTATATGGATCTATCAAGAATAATGACGAAATTAAATTGGTAATATCGAAGTTTCTAATTAGTTCGAAATACTGTATAAATTACCTGGCATAATGTAGCCTAATAGAGAACTACATTTGGCAGCCCTTGTGACTGAATATATTCATAGTTCCATCTCTTAAGGTACAGAATACAAAATTTGGTTGATGTCCAATGGATAGCATGGATGTTACATGCAGTTAAACATTGGATTTAATAGTGCGCGTAAAATCATGTTGGCAACAATGACATACATGTATTGGTCAGAACTAATCTGAAATAATATGATCTATTGTTGTGTCAATTTTGAATGAAATCCGTTAGTTAGTATAGAAGTTACATGCATTTTAAAATTGGACCTATCAGCAGGCTTAGAATCATGTTGGCAGCACTGGTATAGACCTATATTAGTTACTCCAAATTAATCTAGAATATCAGGTACTATACGTGTGCAAAAGTTTAGAGCTATTGGCTTGCATACTTTCTGATATATTGATATTAGGGTAACAAAAATAGAGACAGCATTTATTAACAGTTGGCAGCCCTGGTTACTCTTAAAAATCGTCATAGTCATATCTGTCATGGTACACATAGCACAAACGAAATTTGGTTGAAATCCAATGGATAGTGTAGATGTTATATGCATTTAAAAATTGGAACTATGAGCAGGCTTATAATCATTTTGGCAACACTGCCATGCATGGCCTCCTGGAAATTTAACTGCAATATTATTATCTATGCGTGTTCCAATTTTGAAATAGCTCCCATTCATACCTTCCAAGATATTCAACATGGAGCTCAAATTTCAATTCCGATTTTTCAGCAGATGGTAGCACTGACATCATATTCAAATATGGCCGTGAGATATTCAGGTATAGATCTTTACTCCTACCAAATTTTGTTTGGATTGCTGCAGCCGTTTAGGAGTTGATAGGGGGGACACACACACAGCCAGCCAGCCAGACAGACAGAAGGACAGACAGACAGATGGACAGACACACATTTGCCCGATCTCATAAGTGTACTTTTTCCTCATTTTTGCAAAATGTGAAAAGTAGGCTAAAAATAGTGTTATAATGAGCCTCATTATAATACAGTTTTCCGACACATAATGTTTACATTTCGACAACGTCGAACATAAAAGCACTTCATAAACCAATAAATATATTTCCGTTCACTTTTCACTAATGCAAGATTTTTAGCCTACTTTTCACATTTTGCAAAAATGAGGAAAAAGTAGACTTATGAGATCGATCCGGGAAAATGTGTGTCTGTCTGTCTGTCCGTCTGTCTGTCTGTCTGTCCTTCTGTCTGTCTGTCTGTGTGTGTGTCCCCCCCCCCCCCTATCAACTCCTAAACGGCTGCAGCAATCAAAACCAAATTTAGTATGAGTAAAGATGTGCACCGGAATATCTCACGTCCATATCTGAAAATGATGTCAGTGCTACCAACTGCTGAAAAAACGCACTAGAAATTTGAGCTCCATGTTGAATATCTTGCAAGGTATGCATGGGAGCTATTCCAAAATTGGCACACATGTAGATAAGACTATTTCAGTTTAATTTCCAGGAGGCCAACCATGACAGTGTTGCCAAACTAATTTTAAGCCTTCTGATAGGTCCAATGTTTAAATGCATATAACTTCTACACTATCAATTGGATTTCAACCAAATTTTGTATGTAATATCTGTACATAAACAGATATGACTGAGCGTATTCGTAAGAGCCACCAGTGCTGCCAACTGTTAATAATTGCTATCTCTATTTTTTTCATCCAAATACATATATATCAGAAAGTATGCAAGCCAACAGCTTTAAACTACGCACACGTATATTCTGACATTTTAGATTAATTTGGAGTAACTTATATACGTCAGTTCTACTAACATGATTATAAACCTGCTGATAGTACCAATTTTTAAATACACACAACTTCTATACTATCAGTTGGATTTCAACCAAATTTCGTATGTGCTATGTGTACCATAACAGATATTACTATTAGTATTGTTAAGAGCAATCAGGGCTGCCAACTGTTAATAAATGCTGTCTATATTTTTTAACCTAATATCAATATATCAGAAAGTATGCAAGCCAACAGCTCTATACTTTGCACACGTATAGCACCTGACATTCTAGATTAATTTGGAGTAATTAATACAAGGCCGTGCTGCCAACATGATTCCATGCCTGCTGATATGTCCAATTTTAAAATACATGTAACTTCTATACTAACAAATGTATTTCATCCAAAATTGGCACAACAAGATATCATAATATTTCAGATTATTTCTGACCAGCACACGCATGACATTGTTGGCAGCATGCTTTTACGCGTGCTGATAGATCCAATGTCTAACTGCATGTAACGTCCATGGGACATCAACCAAATTTTGTATTCTGTACCTTTAGACAAAGAAAATGAATATGGAACTAAGAATATATTCAGTCACCAGGGCTGCCAACTGTAGTGCTCTATTAGGCTACATTATACCAGGTATATTTTGAAGTAATTATATATTTCGATATTACCACCTTAATTTCGTCATTATTCTAGATAGGTTCATATTCTGTAGAATAATCATTGGCATGAAAAGTAGACTGTATAGTTCTTCACGGAACTTCTTGTTTCCTGTACTATTGAGACGATTTGGAAGATTTTGGTACAAACCACACCTTCTAACTCCCTCTGGTTTAGGAGCTTTAGTTTTGTGAAACATACTTGAGTACCCTTAAGGGATCAATTTGAGATAGGGAACCTGGGGTCGTAACGGCCTCCTAACCACAGAAAACGGGTTTGTTTCAGGCCCTCCGCCCCTGTAAAGTAGGCAAGCATGCCATGTATTATTCTGGGGTCGGGAACTCATTTTCTGTCAACGGTTTTGGTGCGACCACCGCTCAACGCTGCGTCAGCCGATATGGCTTCCTATCTTATACCTATAGACTGTGCCATTGTACTCAACCTTCTTTCTTCCTTTCTTGACAACCTTGATAAAGGGACAAGCAGTTGTCTCGTAACGTCGATTTCTTTTTAAATTTCTGAGTCACATGACTTAGTTTGAAGGTTGTTTGTGAAGTAACCAATAGACCTACATAAAATCCAATAACATCATTTTCGTCGTTCTATTTTACGTTAGTTCATGTAGATTTTGAATTTTTAATTTATATTTTAATATTTTTTATCGCACTTGAAACACAAAAAGTGCCCGTTTTTAAGCGTGTTTCAACCATGCGTCACATTTAAGAATTATTATCTCACAAACCCGTCCTCAGATCAAATCCAAATTTTAACACATTATACATTGGAATGTTGTATAACTGGTTAATTAATTTCAAAATTTTGTGTGTTCAAGAACGAAAGTTGTTATCATTTTTGTAAGGTAACTTTTTCTCGGCTCGTGGTCGTTGGAAAATGTAGTTCTTGGTTGAGTTGTAATCCTTATACATCAAAAAGTTATGTTGTATGACTGTGAAATACGTAAATTAATTAAGTTATTTTATATCGGTTTGTATTTGTACGGGGAATTAAGACATGTTTCACCAGCTAGCCGCTCCGGGAAATGCTGTACAGCGTTGCTGATATGGATCCCATCACTTCCGAGCGAAGCGCGTCATGACGCGTGTAGGAGCCCATCTTGGCAACGCTGTACAGCTTTCGCCGGAGCGGCTAGGTGGTGAACCATGGAAGTACTGGTCACTGTAGAAACGAGAAAGATGTAATACCTCGGTTTCATTATGCGCAACGGAAGCAGATATCATCTTCTCCTTCATCTTCTAGTCCATATCCGTTCCGGTTGTAGGCAACCATCTTGCCTGTGCTTTTCCTGTTCTGACAAGGCAAGTATCAAGTAAGACAGGTCGATACCTATCTTGAAACTTTGTGGACGCAATCGTTGTTCAAAGTGCGGAAAAACAGCTCAGATTGAACTGCAAGGCTCCTAAATCGTAGCTGACCGCCTGGTACGCAGGCATGACGGCTGATGGAGCTGGACAACCCTGTGGCACTCGGAGTAGTAGCGAGGCGGGGTGTATATGTTGACTGGAGCGTGCAGCTCCTTCCCACCGGCCTTGCGCACTTGGCCGGTCAGGGCTGTCCATTCCAACATGTACGGTACTCGCTACCTCCCATTGATTTATATGAGAGATTCGCCACATGATACTTCCCTTTGGAGTAACTCTTCCGTTGTTTTGAGAGTCCAGCAGATACCATCTACTGCAAGAAATTTAGCTAGGAAAAATACCCGGAATGAGAAGTGTTGGCAGGAGAAGAATTACCAGGCTAAAAACCCTCAGAGACTGGACTCTCAAGATATCGGGAGCGTTATTCCAAAGGGCTCAGAGCAGAGATAGCACAGCCAAGATGGTTACCGACATCCGGAACGAATAGGGATTAGAAGAAGAAGAAGAAGGGGAAGAAATCTACTGACACGGCTCCCTCTCATTTGCTTCGGTAGCGTAGTCGGTAATATGCTGAGCTTCTATGCCCAAGATAGCGGGTTCAAACCCGGCCGAAGCCGTCGGATTTTTGAAGAGCGTTAAAAATCCCTCAGTATGCCTTCCTTCGGAGGGGAAGTAAATCCGGCGGTCCCATGTAATAGATTTATGGCATGTTAAAGAACCTTCCACTAATTAAACCTGTGTGAAGCTAAATTGTATAGGTTAAGAATGTAAACAACGCTCTTAGGTTGCTACGTTCGTTGCTAAGAGCCGACTGCAGTGGCGTCTAGTAGCTAAGTTCTGAACTAGGCCTAGTAGTCGTTGACGGTGGCGTTTGGCGGAAAAAGTACGAACTATTTGATAAATTCTGAGTTGCAGTCCTTACTTCAATTAAAAAACAGATAGACACACTAATACTGCCATCACAATTAACACCGGTTATCAGACAGATACTACACACACCCAAAGTACACGGGGCTACATGACCGCGTAATCGCAGCCCCTAAACTGAGGAACCAACCAACCAACCTCTCATTTGCGCACCCTCAAATGCCAACTGACAGCGCTAAGAATCGATCTCTTAAATTTTTTCAGCCTCATTCACAAAATTTCCTCCATTTTAATAAAGTATGGGTTAACCCGTTTTTCCGGCCATGCCTTCCTACAATACACGACCTAGTAAGGTTGGTTGGTTCATTAGTTTAGGGGCTGCGACAACGCGGTCATGTAGCCCCGTGTACTTTGGGTGTGTGTAGAATTTTTCTGATAACCGGTGATAATTGTGATGACTGTATTAGTGTGTGTTTTCTGTTTTTAATTCAAGTAAGAACTGCAGATGATAATTACAAGTAGTTCCTACTTTCGCTACCAAATGCTACCGTCCACGACACCTAGCTGTGAACTTCGCTACTACTAGATACCATCGCAACCAGCGCCCGGTGACGAACGTTAGAACTTAAGAGTATTAATCAAACCTACCCTACAAAGTTTGGCTTCATAGAAGTGTAGTTAGTGGAAGGCCCTTTTTCATGGCATAAATCTATGACATGGGACTGCTGGCTTTACTTCCCCTCTAATGAAAGGCATACTGAGGGAGATTTAACGCTCTAAAATAATCCGATGATTTCGGCCGGGTTTGAACCAGCGACCTTGGGCGTAGAAGCTCAACATGCTACGACCTAGAAAGTTAACTAAAAGCTTTCATTTGTCAAGAGTTGCATTGCTCATAAATATGAGTAAGAAAGAATAGTGATTACTTTGGTCACCTTTGCAAGTGTTCTTAAACTTTTGTTGTGCTGTTTAGAACCGAATGAGTAGGCTAGTTGAGTTTCTTTTGAGACGACTGTACAGTGTTAATAGTTGCAATCAGCCCGGTAGAGAGGATAATGCTGCTTCTTTTGGATAATGCCTTGCTGCACCCACTTGGTATTCCACTGGTCCGCCTTTCCAATCACCATGAGCTCCGCGGGGCAATCCTCCCCTCCTCACTCATTTGAGGGGTGCCCACATTTTCATGTGAAGTGCTCTCTGAGCAGAAAACAGCTGTCTGCAAGCATTATTATCCTTGTGCGAACCAGTTACCCGTCGACAAGTAACTGTAAAAGAACGGGAAATGTGGACAGAATTCTGTACAATAATTGCCAGAGCCCTCAGTTATGGGCAGACAGAAATGAAATATTATTAAGGAGACACGGAACGCCCTATGCTGGTAATGTTAAATCATGCTTCACAAAGGCGCATTTTTCTCAAAACCTATTAGAGATATAGACTTGAAAATTACACAGCATGTACCTACATATCTTGGCTTGGTACTGAAATAACAGGTTGTGAGTTATATGAAATACTTTTTGATTTTTTAATTATTATTTTGAAGTTACGAATTGTGGCATTTTTTGCCACTTCATACTCTAATAAAATACCTAATATCTGACCTACAGCAAATATAGTTCTTTTGGCATGCACACAACAACATTGGAAAGAAGCCCTGAAAGTTTGAATTTTCTTTATCTCACACAAACTGAGATAAAAGTTCCGTATGGATTTAAAAAAATTTCAGTCAGTCTGAAAGACTAGACGTTATATCATTTCAAATGTTGCATGCTACAAATGCTACACATGTTAGAAAGACTCAGGAGGGCTTCTCGCTTCACTCGAAGAACCAGGACTCTTTCAACAGACTCTAATACCCATTAACTTAGGCTTCCCGCGCGGGCACCTCTTTAAGGGTCACCCTGTATTTGAGTCTGACATCTTTTACAACTCTTTAAGGGTCACCCATTATTTGAATCTGATATCTTGCAAACCTCTTTAAGGGTCACCCTGTAATTGAATTGAATATAACATACTGTACACCTCGTTAAGTGTCACCCTGTATTTTGCTCTGACATCCTGCACACCTCTTTAGGAGGCACCCTGTATTCTTATCTGGCATCTTGTATATCTCTTTAGAAGTCATCCTGTATTGTTGTGTGACATCTTGTACACCTCTTTAGGAGTCACCCTGTATTCTTGACTGACATCTTGTGCACCTCTGTAGGAGTCACCTTGTATTTTTATCTGGTATCTTGTATATCTCTTTAGGAGTCACCCTGTATTCTTATCTGGCATCTTGTACACCTCTTTAAGAGTCACCTTGTATTTTTATCTGGTATCTTGTATATCTCTTTAGGAGTCACCCTGTATTCTTATCTGGAATCTTGTATATCTCTTTAGGAGTCACCCTGTATTCTTATCTGGCATCTTGTACACCCCTTTAGGAGTCACCCTGTATTCTTTTCGCTTCGCTCGAAGCCCCAGGTCGCTCGACGCCCCCAGACTTTTTCAACAGACTCCATTAACTTGGGCTTCCCGCGCGGCTGCATGACGTCACCGTCTCCGTCTCCGTACCGCATAACTTTTGAAGTCGAGAAGATCATTTGAAATGATAAAAAGCTAACTTTACAGTCACTGCACTAGTCCATGTCTGCTCCATAGCTTGGATTATCGATGTCCTCTTCCATTTCGTCTTCTAGCCGTCTCTTACCAGCTCTCCTGACTTGCCTGGCCTTCTGATGCAAAGTTTTGACAGCTATTTCGGCATATCTGAGTCTAAGTCGAGTCGCAGCGTGGCGTCCCGAGTGTGAGAGCCAATGCTCAGCCCCAGTCTTTGTGGTACTTGACATTTTGTGATGATTCCCTGGTTAAATGATGCCACACCGTTATAAACACCAAAATGAAGGGTCCTTATTTGCACAAACACAGAGCGGCTTCAGTGGCGTAGTCGGTAGCATGCTCAGCTTCTATGCCCAAGATAGCAGGTTCAAACCCGGCCGAAGCCGTCGGATTTTTTAAGAGCGTTAAAAATCCCTCAGTATGCCTTCCTTGGGAGGGGAAGTAAAGCCGGCGGTTCCATGTCATAGATTTATGGCATGTTAAAGAACCTTCCACTAATTACACCTGTGTGAAGCTAAATTGGATAGGTTAAGAATGTAAACAACGCTCTTAGGTTTCTACTTTCGTTGCCAAGAGCCGACTGCGGCGGCGTCTATTAGCTAAGTTCTGAACTTGGCCTAGTACTCGTTGACGGTGGCGTTTGGCGGCAAAAGTAGGAACTATTTGAAAAATTCTAAGTTGCAGTCTGTACTTAAATTAAAAAACAGATAACACACACTAATATAGTCATCACAATTAACACCGGTTATCAGACAGATTCTACATACACCCAAAGTACACGGGGCTACATGACCGCGTTCTCGCAGCCCCTAAACTTAAGAACCAACCAACCAACAGTTTTTGGCAGGAGAGGGGTAAATTTTAGTAGAGGAGGGAAATATATTGTTGTGGAATTTCTTTGTGGAAGCATTGTCATGGATTCGATTGTTGACTGTCATTTGTTTACAGTATAGTTAGTTAGTAATTGTTGTTTTAAGGGGCGGAAATACGAGGTCATCTGCCCCTCATATATAAAGAATACAGTTTCTATCAGTCTAAATGTCAAATAACCTGTCCGGCGAGAGCATGGAGCCTATCCATCATCTTACAAAATAATTAATTAAAAATACTTCCAAGAGGATTATCATAATACACCATTGGATAGGGAAATCATCACAGACACAAAATTCAAAATTTAAAAATGAATGGAATTTTCATAATTATGATTTTTCGTTCCATGTCCACTTAACTAGCGGTCGGACGGGAGACCACCCGCCCGACGTTATTGGTATACGGGCTCGATGCGACGCATATCTGGCAGGGGCTATCGTCTTGTTCAGTTGTTTAATCGCAATTTTTAAACATATTGTCACTAATGCAATCACAGAGAGTGCTATTCGTCATTGCTGCGGGTAACTCTTCTTTCTTTAGAATGCTCATGTGTTACGATCGGTTACTTGTGTCCTGGTGCAGGAGTAACATTCTCGCCTGCTGTTCCCAATGTTTCAGGATCGAATCCTGGCGCAGTCAGTTGGCATTTGAGGATGCACAAATGTGAGGGAGCCCTGCCAGTGGACACTGGCACGTTAAAGATCCCTTTCGGGATTAAATTCGGTACTGAGGCATCTCAAAAAGCCTCAGTAGTTAAAAGGGACGTAAAACCAATAACATCAATATTATTTACTTGCAATCCGCCCCGGCTTCGCCCGGTATCTTTAATGGTTCACCCAGCTTAAGCATAAAAGGCGCACGGACGACAGGTCCCACACACAATTCAGAAAAGCCGAGGTCAACAGCGAAACTCCAAACACATATACTCTTCTTGGAAGACTTAACTCGACACTACTCGTTAGTTTGATGCTGGTCGAAGCTGGGGTGATAGGCTCACTCCGGAGGTTCTCGTAGTAATTTAAATTTCCACTGAATGGAGATTGTTGGAAGAAATGAAATCGTAAAGACACTCATAGTGGGCGATGTACTGTATTAAACATAAAGATATGCTCTTCATGCTGAACAATTCTTACACTCATAATATCGGTAGGCCTATATAGATATTTTAATGGTTTACCCAGCGTAAGCATACAAGGCGCACGGATGGCTCTTCGACTCGTTTCACTGAAATCGTTACTGCTCTGCTCCATTTGGCCATAAATGAATGTTCTTCCACAGAAACCTTCCTTGGGAAATCCTTTATAGAATGGTGAAAACCGCATCAAAATCCAACCTGTGGCTCTTCTGATTACCCATTACATCCAAGAATCGAGGTCTCAGTTTACAATGTAGAAATTAATTACAGCCGATGGCCATTGCAAGTTAAATTTCAAGTATTTCCAACATTATTATAGGTTAGTTGTGAGAGCCCGATGGTTCTAGATCACCCACCGAGCTGTACTGTTGTGCGGGCTGTCGGTCGTCTTGTTTATTTGCTTTAAGAGCACTCTATAAACAAATAAAATAATATTGTATTACGTCTCACCAATCCAACAAGGCCACTGCGGATTTGGTACCTGTTCTCATATGTCCTTACTTATCAGTCCTCTAACACCATACAAAAATTCAGTTTTATCACACAAAAAACGACCAAAATTTTGTCTTTTAAGCCTAATTCTTCACATAATAAAAAAAAAGGCTAAAATGGGCCAGATATTTCAAATAGCTTCGGGCCTGAAATCTCAATCTGGCCCTGAATACAGTACAATGACTGACGCCGCCGGACTGACAATACGATTTCAAAACTCGGTTGGTTGGTTCCATAGTTTAGATTCTGCGACAACGCGGTCATGTAGCCCCGTGTAGCCTACTTTGGGTGTGTGTAGAATCTGTCTGATAACCGGTATTAACTGTGACGGCTGAATTAATGTGTGTTATCTGTTTTTAATTAAAGTAAGGACTCAAGGCATTCAATTTTCAAGTAGTGCCCACTTTTGTTACCCAACGCCACCATCAACGACAACTGGTTCTGAACATGGTTACTAGATTTCACTGCAGTTTGCTCCTGGCGAAGAACGTTGGAACCTAAGAACGTTAGTCAAATCTAACCTATAATTTAGCTTCACACATAAGCAATTAGTGGAAGGTTCTTTTACATGCCATAAATGTATGACATTGGACCGCCAGCTTTACTTCCCCTCCGAAGGAAGGCATACTGAGGGATTATAACGCTGTTAAAAATACGACGACTTTGGCCGGGTTTGACCCCGCGACCTTGGGTATAGAAGCTGAGCATGCTAGCAACTACGCCACAGAAGCGGGTATTTCAAGCCTTTTATTATTTTCATTCTATCCTTTATTAGGAATATTCAGGAATACAGTAGTTTTCCTTCAACCCAAAAATACTCCTCCACAAATTTTGGTCTTCAGCATCTTCTGGTAGCCATGTTTCTCTTTTCACCATCCATCCTTTGTTCCCTTGGTTTACCCCGCTTCCGTTTGTCTTCAGCTTGCCAATGTAACATTACATTTGGAATTCTACTAGACCTACTCTGCATCCTTTTCACATGTCCAAAACATTGTAATCCTGTTTCTTCAACCACTTCTAGTACTTTTATTATCAACTTTAGTCTACTTTTCACATTTTTCATAAATGAGGAAAATGTAGACTTATGAGATCGATCCGGGCAAATGTGTGTCTGTCCTTCTGTCTGTCTGTCCTTCTCTCTGGCTGGCTGTGTGTGTGTCCCCCCCCCTATCAACTCCTAAACGGCTGCAGCAATCGAAACAAAATTTGGTGGGAGTAAAGATCTATACCTGAATATCTCAATGCCGTATTTAAAAATTATGTCAGTGCTACTAACTGCTGAAAAATCACAATTGAAATTTGAGCTACATGTTCGATATCTTGGAAGGTACGAATGGGAGCTACTTCAAAATTGGCACACATATAGTTAACAATATTTCAGTTTAATTTCCAGATGGCCATACATGGCAGTGTTGCCAAAATGATTATAAGTCTGCTGATAAGACCAATTTTTAAATGCATGTAACTTCTACACTATCAAGTGGAATTCAACCAAATTTCGTAAGTGCTATGTGTAAATAAGCAGATATGACAGAGCGTATTCTTAAGAACCACCAGGGCTGCCAACTGTTAATAAATGCTCTCAATTTCTTTTATCCAAATACCATTGTATCGGAAAGTAACCAAGCCGTCAGCTTTAAGCTATGCACACGTACAGTACCTGACATTCTATATTAATTTGCAGTAACTTATATACGTCAGTGCTGCCAACATGATTCTAAACCTGCTGATAGGTTCAATTTTAAAATGCATGTAACTTCTATACTAACGAATGGATTTCTTTCAAAATTGGCACAACAATAGATCATATTATTTCAGATTATTTCTGACCAATACATGCATGACATTGTTGCCAACATAATTTTACTTGTGCTGTTAAATCCAATGTTTAACTGCATGTAACGTCCATACTATCCATTGGACATCAACCAAATTTTGTATTCTGAACCTTAAGATATGGAACTAAGAATATATTAAGTCACCAGGGCTGCGAACTGTAGTGCTCTATTAGGCTACATTATGCTATGTATACAGTATTTCGAACTAATTAGCAATTTCGATATTACCAACTTAAATTCTTCATTATTCTAGTTAGATCCATAGACAGTAGATTAATCATTGACATGAATCTTAAGTTTTAAGAAAAGCAGGCTCTTTAGTTCGTCACGCAACTTCTTGTTTTTATTAATCCAGATGCCAAATTATGGACCAGAATTGATGATGTACTGTAAAGCCTGTTTACAGAAAGGCTCCACCCGAGAATCTTTAATTTCGAACCACGCTTGTTCTGTTCAATATGGTGCGGAAAATCTTTCGAATACAGTGAGTGTTGTTGCGAATATGTGGAGGGTAGGCTGAAATCGATTCCTCGCCAGAGCACTTATCGCTACAATTGTATTCTCGTGGTCACTACCTCGTTATGATCGCACGTCCACGGACATCGCTCTTCACTCAATTTCCTCACTTGATGAGCCACGCACGTTACCAAGGAAATCTCATCCTGGCTATTTATTTGCTGGTGGGCAGCTTGGCTTGTATCGACCAGCCGCTCCATACCGCCCTTTATTTCTTTCACGTGTTACAAGGCTCTCGTGAAATTTCAAGTCGGACATTTGCCGGACAGAAACGTTTCAAACGTGCTTTTAACATTGGGAAATTCCGGTTGCTATACGCTGTTTAAGAGGCCTTCTTTCACAGGGTGTTCATGCAGTTAAACCCCCCAGGGGCTCATATCTACTGGGACGTGGGTTAGCGTCCACGGGACCCCAGCTGAGTCCGGCATTGCTTCCACTTACTTGTGCCAGGCTCATCTCCGTATTCAATCCTGTCGACCTCTCTTCGTAAACTCCTGTTCTCTTCCGACCCCGACAGTATTAGGGTATCCGAGGCCCAGGGAGTCTTTCACTTTCCTGCCTTAATTGACCCTTGTCTCATCTTTCCTGATACCCTCATTCCTCTAGGGGTCATCCTTTTTAGCCTCTTTTCATTTATTAAAGAATAGGCTTATGAGATCACCTTTTGTCCGTGTGTCTGTCTGTCTGTCTGTGCGTGTGTGTGTGAGAGATGGTGTTTGTCCCCCTTAATTACTTCTAAACGGCTCGAGAGATTTCAATGAAACTCGGTAAGTTCATAACAGCATTCTGGACCACCCCGACCGTGTCCTTCAAATTTTGTTACGTCTCATCAATCCATCATGGCGGCTGTGCGAAATATTTCACCAGCATTCAATATCTTCGAAACTATTTCCGATATCACCCTGGAATATTTTACGGTGATAACGAGAACTACAGGAAATTTACCTGTGTGACTTTTGAAAACTTGGTAACTACAAAACCAACATGGCGGCCAAGGAAAGTTGCGACTTTAAATAGAGGTTTCTCGCGATTTAATGAACCAAACGCAATAAAACGTGGTAGAGTATATGTTTATATACATTGTAATGCACCGACATCTAACTTCGTTCAATTGTTTACATAACCTAAAGATGGTAGCTGTGCGAAATATTTCACCGGCATCCTATATCTAAGAAACTATTAGGGGTTTTACCCTGAAATTTTGTACGGAGATGAAGGGCACTACTGGAAGTTCATCTATAAGACTTTCAAAAACCGGTTAACTACAAAACGAATATGGTTGCCAAGCGAAATTGAAAATTTTAAATAGACATTTCTCGCGATTTAATGATCCAAACGCAATGAAACTTGGTACCGGAAATATTTTTACACATTGTAATGCACTGGTATCTAATTTAGTTCAATTGTTTACATAACCCCAAGATAGCGGATGTGCGAATTTTAAAATTAAGCTTTTATTTATTGTGTCGTAGTCATGCGATCGAAGTGAAAGTTAGAATAATGAACCTACGCAATAATTTTCCTTTAATGGTACATGACTCTATGGCCTATACATGTAACAATCCCACATGGAGACCATCTGAAATATTTAGATGGATCTCAATATCTAAGAATCTATTACAGCAAATAAACATAATTTTTAAATTTTCATAGGGGCTATGAACATAAGTTCACCTATAGGACTTTCAATATCCTGGTGATCACAAATCCAACATGGCGGCGACGCGAATTATAAATATTCACATGGTCGTTTCTCGCAATTTAACCATCGGAGTGCAGTGACACTTGGTACATTAAATCCTTATACAAATGTTAATCCACTGGCATCTAATTTTTTCAATTGTTTCCATAACGACAAGATGGCAGCTGTGCGAAATTTTAAAATCTCGTTTTTATTTCTTGTGTCCCAATCATGCGATTGAAGGTGGAATATTTCACGTACACAATACTCTTCATGTAACAGTACATAACTGTAAGACCTACAGATATAAAAATCCAATATGACGACCATCCGCAATATTTAGTCGGTTCTCAATATCTACGAATCTATTACAGCAATCAAAATGAAATTTTGTATGTTGATAGTGGCAATTAACATAAATAGTATACATGAAAATAGGCTGTATAGTTCTTCACGGAACTACTTGTTTTCTTCCAAAGTCTGCAACAGGGTACACTGAGTCTTGACAGGTAAAACTTTTGGGGTCCTTCGGCTTTTCCCAATTAATTGGGGTCGCCGGAGCCAACCAGGCTCATTTTGGTTTTGGCCGGGGACTTACGGCCGAAAGCCCTTCCTGACGCCACGTGATTTTTGAGGTAAAAATTCCACCCCGCTGTCACCGGAATTCAAAACCCGGCCGTCCGGGTAAAGACGAGCAGCTAAGCCACTGCGCCATCACGCTCCCCACACATTAATCCATAATTACCTAATAATAATAATAATAATATTAATAATAATAAGACAGAATCACTAAGCTCCAGAAGGCCTACAGGCTAACGTGGGCCCATTACAACAAGAAATGCATTTCGACAAACGCCAAATTACGACATTATAAAACAGTTATTCTTCCAGAAGTAACATATGCGGCTGAAACAATAGTAATCGATGGTCATTCCAAGATTAGGGAACTGGAAAAGCAGGAACGAAAAATTCTCTGGAAGATCTACGGAGCAATTAACAGAAACGGCATTTGGATGAAGAGGCCTAGTACTGAAATCTATCAAAACACCATTACGATAACAGACGAAATTATAAAAAGCAGAGCCAAATTTTACACTCACATCTACAGGATGGCCACCTCCTGATTGCCCAAGAAACTACTCAGTATCATAACACAGAGCAAATGTGGCACAGAATGGCTTAAAGAGGAACAAAGAGACTTACAAATTATCAGTATACTAAATTTCGAAGACCGAACTGAGTGCCAGACGAAAATCAAGAATGTTAAGTTCGAACCAAGATCGTTACGACAACCTGGAAAAAAGTGGACGGATGAGAGGAAGCGGGAACATTCCGCAAAAATGAAGAGATTTCGGGAGGAGCGGAGGAGACACGCCTCAAATGACATCATGTGATCCAAGTTTAATCGCTCTCCTGTAGGGGAATTTCCGCTTAAATAAATAATAATAATAATAAGATAGTGAGTAAAATCCTGGGGCCAGTCAAAGAACACGATGAGTACCGAAGACGCCACAACCACGAGTTGCACACTCACGTAGAGAAAATAACTGACGTGATGAGGAAAAGGAGGATTTCTTTATATGGACATATAACCCGAATAAAATCAACACGGCTATCCAACAGAATTTTTGCTTTTCTCCGTGAGAAAAAGACAAAGGGAGCCTGGTTCAGTGAAGTAGAGAATGATCTGTTGGAGACTGGGATAACACGTGAAGATATCCAGGAGCGTGGCATGGGAAAAACTTCAGAAACATCGGAGTTTTCAACTTAAGCCGAAACTAAAAACCGGGTAGGCGTGGACGATGGAGAGAAAGGTGCAACATCGATAGCGAATGAAGGAGTACTGGGCCATCATAAAAGGCAGAAAAAAGAGTTGACATGACGTGGTGCTTAGTTGGCCGTAACGAAGGAAGAAGAAGAATCCTCCATACACACGCCCATTAAAGCATGGTTTCACAAAGCGCTTATGCTTTTAGGTGTTTAATAACTTTTTCCCCTGTAACATTACTATTCTCTGTTTTTAGAGTGAAATAATCTATCGAGGTAAAAGCGTATGTCATCACCTATTTCCTAAATATCTTGGTATAACCTTAGATCGCACTTTATCATTCAAGCAACATCTATTGAACTTATCAAAGAAACTGAAAACTCGGAACAACATTCTTCAGAAACTGTGTGGGACCACTTGGGGATCTACTGCAAGCACTCTACGACATTCTGCCCTTGGTCTGGTTTACTCCAGTGCAGAGTACTGCTCTCCAGTATGGTTAAATTGCCCGTATACCCGATATGTTGACACGCAGCTAAACAACAGCATGCGCCTTATTTCGGGCACAATCAGATGCACGCCAATCCATTGGCTCCCGCTGCTCACGGGAATAATTCCACCTGATCTGCGCAGATCGAATGCCCTATTAAGAGAGTACCAAAAAATCTGCAGAATTCCTGAACTACCCATACAAGAAGACATCCCTGCACTCAATCTTCAAAGATTGAAGTCACGCCATCCACCTTTGCGTGATGCTACCGACATGGCTCACAACAACTTCGACGCTGTGAAAGTTTGGAAAGACCGTTGGGAAACTTCCACAGACTTGTCCCTACACAACATCTTTTCTGGTGCGCAAATTGCTAGTGGATTCCATCTACCACGCAGGCAGTGGGCCACTCTTAACAGAGTTCGGACAGGCCATGGAAGATGCAGGGACTCACTCTACAAGTGGAACTGTTTAACGTCACCAGAATGCGACTGTGGTGCTCCACGGCAAACCATCGCTCATATCGTCGGCAGCTGCAAGCTGAGAGCCTACTCGGGTAGCTGGGCTGATTTCTTGATCCCATCAGAAGCAGCATTAAAGTGGATCGAAGGACTGGACATTTCTATTTGAAATTGTTTCTTGTTATTGTATCATATTTAATTGTATATATGTTACTTATGCCATACGCTAATAATAATAATCACCTATTTTTCAACTATCACATCTAATTTTAGGGTTCTTAGTTTCCAAGATATTGTTTTTTCAATTTAGGGGTAGTAGTTTCACCCCCCAAAGGGAGAAGTTGCCCAAAGTGCTAGGACCCCTCATACAAAAGTGTAGTAAGGCCCTTTTGACAAAAATAATTTATACATTCAAAAACGGGGTGTCACCCCAAGTGCTAGGATGCTGCCTATGGCAAAATCCCATCAGGGGTTCAGAAAAAATTAACAACAGTGTAGTTAGGCCCTTTTGACAAAAGCCGTTAGTGCGCACACATACAAAAACAAGAAGTTCCGTGATGAACTATACAGCCTACCTTTCATGCAAATGATTATTCTACAGAATATGAACCTATATAGAATAATGACGAAATTAAGTTGGTAATATCGAAATATCTAATTAGTTCAAAATATACCTGGTATAATGTAGCCTAATAGAGCACTACAGTTGGCAGCCCTGGCGACCGAATATATTCTTAGTTCCATTTCTTTAGGTACAGAATACAAAATTAGGTTGAAGTCCAATGGACGTTACATGCAGTTAGATACTGGATCTATCAGCACGCGTAAAAGCATGTTGCCAACAATGTCATGCGTGTGCTGGTCAGAAATAATCTGAAATATTATGATATCTTGTTGTGCCAATTTTGGATGAAATCCATTTGTTAGTATAGAAGTTATATGTATTTTAAAATTGGACATATCAGCAGGCATAGAATCATGTTGTCAGCACTGCCTTGTATTAATTACTCCAAATTAATCTAGAATGTCAGGTGCTATACGTGTGCAAAGTATAGAGCTGTTGGCTTGCATACTTTCTGATATATTGATATTAGGGTTAAAAAGAATAGACAGCATTTAATAACAGTTGGCAGCCCTGATTGCTCTTAACAATACTTATAGTCATATCTGTTATGGTACACATAGCACATACGAAATTTGGTTGAAATACAACTGATAGTATAGAAGTTACATGTATTTAAAAATTGGTCCTATCAGCAGGCTTATAATCATGTTGGTAGAACTGACGTATATAAGTTACTCCAAATTAATCTAAAATGTCAGAATATACGTGTGCATAGTTTAAAGCTGTTGGTTTGCATACTTTCTGATATATTGGTATTTGGATAAAATAAATAAATAGAGAGAGCAATTATTAACAGTTGGCAGCACTGGTGGCTCTTAAGAATACGCGCAGTCGTATGTGTGTATGTACAGATATAATATACAAAATTTGGTTGAAATCCAATTGATAGTGTAGAAGTTATATGCATTTAAACATTGGACTTATCAGAAGGCTTAAAATTATTTTGGCAACACTGTCATGGTTGGACTCCTGGAAATTAAAATGAAATAGTCTTATCTACATGTGTGCCAATTTTGGAATAGCTCCCATGCATACCTTGCAAGATATCCAACATGGAGCTTAAATTTCTAGTGCGTTTTTTTCAGCAGTTGGTAGCACTGATATCATTTTCAAATATGGACGTGAGATATTCCGGTGCACATCTTTACTCATACTAAATTTGGTTTTGATTGCTGTAGCCGTTTAGGAGTTGATAGGGGGGGGGGACACACACACACAGCCAGCCAGACAGACAGACAGAAGGACAGACAGACAGACAGACAGACAGACAGACAGACACACATTTTCCCGGATCGATCTCATAAGTCTACTTTTTCCTCATTTTTGCAAAATGTGAAAAGTAGGCTAAAAATATTATTTCACCCCCGGGTAAGGGTAGTTTTTATTTTGAGGTGGACATACTTCGTCCATAGGAAAGGGGAGTTCACCACGAGTCCTATGACACCCCATATGTTTAAATACCAGTATTGGTTAGTGAAATACTAAAAATCCGATGACCTATTAGTTTTTTTCGTTCTTAATAAATATTTAAAAAAAACTGATCTATAAATAATAATTTATAAAGCCCGCTCTCTTACAAAAGCCCTCAAGTGCGCATGCATAAAAATAAACAAGTAGTTCCGTGAAGAACTATACAGCCTATTTTCTTATATCTTACTCATTTTAATTGCCACTATCAACATACTAAATTTCAGTTCAATTGCTGTAACAGATTCGTAGATATTGAGAACCGTCTAAATATTTCAGATTGTCGCCAGGTTGGATTTTAATTTTTGTACTATTACATTAATTTTATTTTGTACGTGTGGTATTCAAACTTCAATCGCATGATTATAACACAATAAGAAAAAACGAGATTTTAAAATTACGCACAGCAGCCATCTTGTGATTATGCAAACAATTGAAATAAATTAGATGCCAGTGGATCAACATTTGTATAAGCATTTAACGTGCAACGTTTCACGGCACTCGGATAGTTAACTCGCGAGAAACGTCCATTTAAATATTTATACTTCGCGTCGCCGCCATGATGGATTTGTGCTCACCAGGTTACTGAAGTCCTATAGGTGAACATATGTTCATAGTCTCTATGAACATTAAAAAAATCAGTTTGGTTGCTGTAAAAGATTCATAGATATAGAGAACCGTCTAAATATTTCGGAAGCACGCCATTTAGGATTGTTATATGTATAGGCCATAGAGTTATGTACCATTCAAGGACAATTGTTGCCTAGGTTCATTATTCAAACTTTCACATCGATCGCATGATTTCGACACAAGAAATTAAAACTTAATTTTAAAATTTTGCACAGCCGCCATCTTGAGGTTATGTAAACAATTGAATTAAATTAGAT
Source organism: Meconema thalassinum (assembly GCA_946902985.2). Classification (NCBI taxonomy): domain Eukaryota; kingdom Metazoa; phylum Arthropoda; class Insecta; order Orthoptera; family Tettigoniidae; genus Meconema; species Meconema thalassinum. Next base: position 297,798,893 of record OX336396.1, on the reverse strand, counting down.
GGCAGTGCATTACAAACTGCAAAATCATTTACTGTTCCACATTTCACTGCGCTCAGAGAGTTAAATCACGAGAAAAGTCTATTAAAATATTTCAAATTCGCTTGGTCGCCATGTTCGTTTTGTACTTTACAGCTTTATGAAATATACATAGGTAAACTTGTATCAGTACCCTTTATCACCGTACAAAATTGCAGGGTGATATCTGCAATAGTTTCGGAGATATAGAATGTCAGTGAAATATTTCGCACAGCCGCCATTTTGAGGTTATGTAAACAATTGAACTAAATTAGACTCCAGTGCATTACAATGTGTATAAACATTTGCTGTACCAAGTTTCATTACGTTTGGATAGTTAAATCGCGAGAAAAGTCTATATAAAAGTCTCATCTTCGCGTGGCCGCCATGTTGGTTTTGTAGTCCCCAGATTTTTGAAAGTCTCATAGGTGAACTTCTAGTAGTGCCCTTTATCACCGTATACAATTTCAGGGCGATATCGGTAATAGTTTCGGAGATATTGTATGCTAGTTAAATATTTCGCACATCCGCCATGATGGATTGGTGAGACGTAACAAAATTTGAAGGGCACGGTGGAGGTCGCCGGGAATAGTGCTATGAACTTACCGAGTTTCATTGAAATCGCTCGAGCCGTTTAGATTTTATTAGGGAGGGGGGGACACACACCTCACACACACACACACACACACACACACACGCACACACACACGGACAAAAGGTGATCTCATAAGCATATTTTATCAAAATTGAAAATAGGCTAAAAATACTAATCGCCAAAATGTCAAAAACACACTTCTGCCTCAAATTGCGTTTCCAAATTCCACCCATTGAAAAAATAACCTCACCATCAAATAGAGCGGGATAAATACCATCTACACGACCCCTCACTCAACCCTAGTCCTCCTCCACCACCTAACCGTTTCCCAATATAGCCGTACGTATTCAAGCACACACGCGACTTGCAAGAAAACATACATTAACCCACTACTCGCGAATAACCTTTTAGTTTTTGTCTTTTAATTAAATAAAGAGGCATAGGAAAGTAGGGGGCATTACTACGAGTGCTAGGACACCCTGTATGTTCAAATCCCATGATTGGTTGGCGAGATATCAGGTTCGGGGCCGATACGAGGAGGGATCAAAAAGAAGTGAGACAGCTCCCCCACTAAAACACTGCTGAGAGTCAAAAAAACATACACCATGCAAGTGAGATTGAAAAAGGCCGGTTCAGATTCAAAATACTCACAATATGTGGAAGCCCGCGATTCAAAATACTGAAATTACAAAATGCAATTTAGATTGAAAAAAATAATGTATGTCCACCCCTTATTATTCCAGTTTTTTCCAACGGGGTCGGGGATGAGATGCGATGGAAGTCTTTGTGGCGATGGTTTTACGGCCGGATGCCCTTCCTGACGCCAACCTCTTGAGAGGAGTTAATGAGAGATGAAATGAATGATGGCGAATGAAACTGGGCAAGGATGTGGAAGGATGCGGCCGTGGCCTGTCAGAAGGTACCGTCCCAGCATTTGCATGGTGTTGAAAATGGGAAACCACGGAAAACCATTTCAAGGACGGCCGATGGTGGGGCTCGAACCCACGCGTCTACCGAGTCAGCAGAGAGCTTGGCCCCATGACCTAATGCTGCGCTTTAGCCAGCGTAGCCACTACTGTCGGTAGATTGAAAAAAAAATACTAATCTTTTATTTAAACAAGAATCTACTCACATAACGTAACGGCGGTACTTTTTGAGGATCCAACCAGCCTTCGGGCTGACTACCTAACAGACAGACTTGCAGTCGAACGACAGCCCAAATAATCTAACCTCTTGCGATTATAAATACCAACTTACTGCATTTATTGAAGCCAAAACTACATTATCCAGCATTTGTCACCGCGGAGACAAGAGAGGTAAGATTCTGGTGCGAGACTAAGCTTAAATTAATGGACTTAGGTTCCTCTAAAATAGCCCATCTAATACAAATACATTTTATTCATCAAACAACATAATAATTTTGTCATTAAACGGCGATCTGTGGATGCAATTTGATATTATACAGCTCCTGCTCTGCTTATGTTTCAATACACTGAGCTGGCGACGTACCATGGTTTCTCGACACAGCGAGCAGCACCGACCAGCTACGAACACCGTCGAAGCTTCCCGAAACAATACACGACCTAACAGTAATAATAATTAATTAAAACAATAATAATAACAAGAAGTTCCATGACGAACTAAAGAGCCTACTTTTCTTAAAATATAAGATTCATGCCAATTATTAATCTATATGGATCTAACTAGAATAATGATGAAATTAAGTTGGTAATATCGAAATTTCTAATTAGTTCGAAATACTGTATACCTGGCATAATGTAGCTTAATAGAGCACTACAGTTGGCAGCCCTGGTGACTGAATATATTCTTAGTTCCATCTCTTAAGGTACAGAATACAAAATTTGCTTGAAGTCCAAAGGATAGCATGGACATTACATGCAGTTAAACATTGGATCTGTCAGCGCGCGTAAAATCATGTTGGCAAAAATGTCATGCATGTGTTGGTCAGATATACTCTGAAATATTATGACATTATGGTCTGCCAATTTTGAATGAAATCCATTTGTTAGTATAGAAAATACTGATATTTTAAATATGGACCTATCAGCAGGCTTAGAATCATGTTGGCAGCACTGACGTATATTAGTTACTCCAAATTACTCTAGAATGCCAGGTAATATACGTGTGCAAAGTTTAGAGCTATTGGCTTGCATACTTTCTGATATATTGAAATTAGGGTAACAAAAATAGAGACAGCATTTATTAACAGTTGGTAGTCCTGGTTGCTCTTAAGAATACGCATAGCTCTATCTGTTATGGTACACATAGCACATACGAAATTTGGTTGAAATCCAAATGATAGTTTAGAAGTTGCATGTATTTAAATTTGGACTCCTCAGCAGGCTTAGAATCATGTTGGTACTGCCCCCGGAAATTGAATTATATTGAGACCACGATGGCTGTATTGGCAAATATGAGTAAAGTTATGAATGTCATAGTTGTGACGTGGATATTCATGACGTAGGCACGGATGACGCAGATTTCATACAAGTAGGCTGATTGAGCTGAGATTCTTGGTAACGTCATGATTTTGTTCGAGAAAGATCTTAGATTTACGACGCAGTCGCAGGAAACAAGGTATTGTGCTAAGGAAGAAGCTACGCTATTGGAGGAGAGACTCGAACCAATGAACGATAGTTTGGAAGGAAGACGGAGATTGCTGAAACTACGATATTTGATTACTTTTGGCATGCAGATTTGTGGAAATCTATTTTCAGTTATGGCATTGATTTGGAATTTTGAAGAAATTAATTTTGAGTTTTTGTAATTTGAAAATCCGTCAAGTATAGCCAAAGTTAAAACTTCTAGCAATGACGCAGCAACAGGCTATGGAAGGGATGGATACGCCCCTTAAGAAGTTGATAAAAGGTCGTGCACAGGAGAGAGGAGCTCTCAGATCTCATATGTCAGATCGCATATATATTTCTGGTGATATATAGTTATTTTCAAGTGATTCAGTGAAGTAAGTTGTCTTTAGCGTGGTTAAAGCCCGGCGCATCGAACGAACTCGGAGCAGTTCCATTTTACGCTGCTCGAAACTAGGTGAAGTTGAAACGCTCACATTAACGTTTCCACCAGTCAAGATATCAAGCGCTAACTTCAGCCTTTATTATAGTTCTATTGGGCAGTACAACATTGAGGTGTGTAGAAGATTTGAACAATTTCACAGTTATACCTCGAAAGATATTGAAACTTTAAGGCTGCCAACAAAAGTGATTTTCTCGCCACAGGAGAAACACTTTTAAAATTCCACATTATACACTACGGCTGACACGTGGAGTGCAACAGTGATATTGGAGAATACGTTTGGTATTACAACGATACATTCGACTATGGAACATTATAATCTTGCAGTGCTTTCAATGATTATAACAGTAGTTGAGATGGAAGGCTAAGGCTTTAATGCAATTGGGACATATATCGTTGGAGTAAAGTAACAGCATGGAACTTCGTTAATCGTCTTTCTACAAAAGCGAGCATGTAGTGAACATCCAACTACACTCATGCATCGTGAATCCATCGCTGAATTATACTAGATAACAGTGGAAATATTTTCATACTCCACAACTATGAATATTTCTGCGGAAATAACTACAATAAACTTCATGGCGAATTCCTGCAAGAAATTCAGGGAACTTTCAAGAGAGGCCAGGGTTGTCCCGGCGCACAAAGAAGAGTTTTGCCAGAAGGATGTTTTTCGTATCCACGGAGCAGTGCAATTTCGGAGGAGGAAGCAGTTCGATTCTCCGAGGACGCTGATTCTAGGTTCGAGGACGGAGCACATCTTCACGCTGGTGAAATGGAACCAACAGCAGTTTTCTTTGAAAACTTTTCTCTGGATCTTCAATCAACAGATAAGGTAGTCGTGAACGTTTCTTGTATTATTTGAGTCTTGTAGCGATATCTGAGCAACCATTCTTCCCATATTTTCTGTCCTATCTTTTGCCCCATTTTCTTGATTGATATTTCTGTACTCAGTACACTTCGATGATTTATGCCTTTTTCTGCGATTTTTGAGACATTGCTATGTCATTGGCATACTTAAATAATTTTGGATCAGTTGAGACTGATGATTTAGATTCTTTCAGTAATTTGCATATTTTTGTAGTCACGATTTGACTGTAAAGTTATTGATTTGCTATGGCAGATTTGAATTCAGACAGCGTGTCATTTTATTAAAGTAATTCTATTCAGTAAATTACTTTGACCAATTTTCTGTCATCCTCAAGAAAGAAGAATGATTAAAAGATTTTAGAGCGTTAAAATCTATTACGATATCGACGATCTTTGAAATACTAGTCGTCTTATGAACATGATTGCAACATAGACATTTATCATTGCATTATAGACAATTTTAGGAAATATGAACTTTTATTTCGATTTATTGAATACACTATAGTAATGAACATTTGATAGGAGTTTTTTCTCAATTATAGATTGGAACAATAATGTTTGCATTCCACAATCTAATTGTATTCTATTCGACTATTCATGCAGTTTAGTTGAACTTTGTTTGAAGATAGTATTTTTATACTGCGTTACTTTGAAGATATTAATCTCAATTTTGATAGACCAGGCAGGAGTGTCTAATCGTATTTGCTATTAAATTTATTTGTGATTGGCAAATTTTTACTTCATATCGATTCATGAATGAAACCCACGAAGGTTAAATAATAACAGTCATCAATACAATTGATGAATATAAGAATTTTTAAAGAGGAACAATGGATGTATAATCGTTAGTTCAGTGGACGTGTAAAAGTCGCTGTTGAATAATGCCCTTGAATTATGAAGGAGGTTCCCACAATAATTAATGAAGTTGATGAATTTATAAGTGGAGGTTTTTGTGTGTAGTTTGGAAGATTTTTATGCCATATATATGAAGATATATGATGAATTTTGGGCAAATTGTTGTGCAATTTTGTGCGTTATAAGCGAAGTATTTTCCCGCTGATTGTATTGTTCTTGTTCTTTGAAAGATTATTCATATGAAGATACTGTTAAAATTAACAAGAGTGTTAAATAATTTGAGATAAAGATTTTGAATGGAGGTTACCGTCACAAATATTAATAATTATTATTAAACCTTATTAAACCTGAATTTGACAGTTAAATATAACTAACCTTCATTGGTCGATTATATCATCACGATTTGAGTAATTATCAACCGGATAAACGTGTGGTTTAATGTATTCCTTGTATAAATAATATAAACAATATAATATTGTAAAATAATTTTGTAAATATCTTTGTTAAATAATTTGAAATGATAGTGATTAATACAGGCGTGTATAAAATTTTCAATTGTCATTTGACATTGTTATAAACAATTTATTATTGTTATAAATAATTAATTAACATTTAGAGTTTTGTTTTTTTATACTCTAAACAACGCAAGTTAAGCAAGTGGTTTGAACAAATAATCATGATTTGGGATTGTTGGAGTAATCCACTGGTGTTTGAATGAAGCATGTAAGACATTTGCGTGATAATATTTCAGTTGAGACGTGAACATTTACGTGTTTGAAAGGGAGAGCCAAGCTCTGAGGTAACACGCTTATGCTAGGGTTGAACGAACGGGAGTCCGCTTTGACAATACAGGTGCATTGCAGCTGGCCCGGACAATTGTGTTACAGAGGCCAAGGACGTTCCATAATAGCCTTGTGGCTATAAATAAAATGTGAAGTATATAAACACGCAAAACAATTGATATATGTGTCTCATCCCAAATCCCGTTTCCATTCCATGTGCATTATTATTTTACGATGCTATGAGCTTGAGAAAGCTGAAACATTATATGTAGAGAATACAGGTCCTACAGGAGGACATGGTTATGTGGTCGATGGCTTCTGATTGCCACGTTGATTTTGTTGTTTAATTTTGTTAAAATCATTCTTTATGTGAAATAAATTATTGTGCAGTTTAAAGTTTCTCGTCTCCGTTCTGGTTCATTTTAAAATATCATGGTGGAGGTTATTGTGTGGGCATACTTTTAAGTGATCCAGTTGACAACCCAGTCCCCGAGATAAATTTAAGAGGTAAGTAAAGGTAGGTATGAACCCCCGTATATTTTGGTGTGTTCCACAATAATTTTCTTGTTAACTATTGTGCTCTAATCTCGATAGTATCCGTCAGTGCCATTTTCATTGATGTAGCTGTGCCGGTGCGTTTGATTATTGGCAATCCGATTGAGGGGGCAGATATCTGACAGCCTACTATCCGGATATCGGGTACAGTACCACTGACGTATATAAGTTACTCCAAATTAATTAATTCAGAATGTCATGTTCTATATGTGTGCATAATTTAAAGCTGTCGGCTTGCATACTTTCTGATATATTGGTATTTGGATAAGATAAATTGAGAGCATTTATTAACAGTTGGCCGACCTGGTGGCTCTTAAGAATACGCTCAGTCATATCTGTTTATGTACACATAGCACATACAAAATTTGGTTGAATTCAATTGATAGTGTAGAAGTTATATGCATTTTAAAATTGGACCTATCAGCAGGCTTATAATGATTTTGGCAACACTGCCATGTATGACCTCCAGGAAATTAAACTGAAATATAATTATCTATACGTGTGCCAATTTTGAAATAGCTCCCATTCATACTTTCCAAGGTATCCAACATGGAGCTCAAATTTCAATTGCGATTTTTCAGCAGTTCGTAGCACTGACATCATTTTCAAATACGGCATTGAGACAGTCAGGTATGACCTTTACTCCTACCAAATTTTGTTTCTATTGCTGCATCCGTTTAGGAGTTGATAGGGGGGGGGGGGAGACACACACACACAGCCAGACAGAGAGAAGCACAGACAGACAGACTCACATTTGCCCGGATCGATTTCATAAGTCCACTTATTCCGCATTTTTACAAAATGTGAAAACTAGGCTAATAATAATAATAATAAATTTATGAAATACTTATAATAGCCTATGATTGTGATATGTCTCACGATTGTGTCGGCAAATCCATAACAAATTATCTGAGAGACATATTCATTATTTACAACATAAGAGATTGTATTTCAATACCAGAGTGCATGCAAAAGAGATGTTACTGTTTTCATTATTTTAAATGTATTATTATTATTATTATTAATATTGAATTGTTGCCTTTTTTAAATATAAACAATCTCTACTGTACCCGATACCTAGTTTAGGCTATCGGCTACGCCAGCAGACATTAAGCCGTAGTTGAGGTTTTGGGAAGAGTTAGGAAAAGATAGCGCACCGATCGAGTCAAGAAGAATGTCAAGATGACGTAGGAGGTCTAGGATCAAGGAGGCACTGACATCTGTAAGAAGATGGAATTATGGATAGAGATGTGAAGCTTTATTGAAATATGTGTGGAATATGATAATTAAACATCTTAGAAGAGAAGATATAACATGCATTATATGAGGAAATAATTGTAAGGAAGTTAGATAACCCTTAAGTTATTTTATAACGGAATAGCCGAGATGATGTGGGTTCGAGACTATGATCGTGACGCGAGAGCACAGTGGTGGGGGACTACACCACGTGTCTGCGCCAGGCAGATAAGAGAGTGAAGACAGTGCCAGCACATTCAGTGGAGCTCTGTCAGTCGAGCAAGTAGGGTCGAGCTCTGTAGCGCAAGCCAGACGCACGGTGAAGGTCGCGTAGCATACCGAAACTGTCACGGCAGAGTGTAGGCGACAGTTTCAGCATCGCCGAGCAGCGAACGCCAAGCAGGTCATTGATCCAGGCGGACTTGCCGAGGAAGCAATCACAGACGGCCGGGATATGTTAGAACAGCACTGCAAGTAGTTGGAGACTTTATTACAAGCTACATTTCAACGCAGTTTGAACACAGCTTTTATGAATAACTTTATGACTATGCTTTTCTATAACGCATTCAAAGTTACTTTAACAATTTCAAGCAAGCGGAATGTTGTTAGCATAGGCACTGATGAACATTAGATCGTGCATTAATGAAATTTATTTCTTATGCAGTTTCATGAATTACCAAATACAGACAACTACAGGGTGTTTCGTAAACTTGAACACTCTCATGTAAAATTTTATTTTACGAAAGTGAGACTTAGCAGTTATTTGAGATTGAACTTTCAATACTCAAACTGAACATTTAATGGGACAGTGGCGTAACTTAGAAGAGGAGTAGGGGGTCCGCTGTTTCCATGAACTTTTTCGAGAGGAGTTGGACAATATCCGCTATGGGTAATCCGAGGTTTAACATGTCAGAGTAGACGCAGATAGAGACAAGATGGCACCGCAGAGCGATGGATTCGATTCCTGACGAGAGGAGTCCACCAGCTGATTCACTTGGGATTTCGAATGCAATCGTCATTTCATGGATGGAATGATATTCATCGACGATCTTTCGAGAAATTCATTATGTAGGGAAAATCGACGATCTCGGAAATTTAATAACAGCTGATTATGAAAGGTACTGTAAGAGTCATAACTACCTGATACGATTATTTTCATGAATACTGGGCACACATGTATATTTTTCTAATAGGAGTGATACGATTATTTAGACATGGTTTGACTTTATATACTTCGAATTTGCTAGAATATGGAGTGACCATATGATATGGCAGGCATCATTATACGAAATTCTCACCATTGGTTGGCTTTATTAAGCAGATGTTTGGTCTTTTAGACATTTTTCCAGCTAGGATATTTTTCATGAATAGTTTTTTTTGTGTAACGAGTATTTCAAACTCGTGATCTGCAATTGATTATCAAAAATTACTTCGTCAGTTCATTGCATACTAGCGAGTGTGTATTATTCATCAGTAGGGATTTTTTCCATTGGATTGTTTGGAGATATTAAGAAGTTATTCACTTTAGTGAATGAACATCGCTTTTATATGACAACTAGAAACATGTTGATTCCTATCTGGTACATTCCCTCATATAGTCTACGAGATGGGGTCTTTCGTATTTATACGATTGTATGGTGGTACTCATCTTACCCATCGTTCAGGGCACTATCATCCAAGTCGACGGGGCGAGGTCTTTCGTATTTATACGACTGTACGGTGGTTACACATCTTACTCGCCATTGAGGGACTCATTTTTATCATCCGAGTGTACACGAGATTGTAAGTGAATCAAACAAGGAACTACTAGTCACATATCAGTCGAAATTTTGTTAAATAAAGTAACGATAAATGTCAACAGGATTGCGTTTAGTAATTCTTGTTTGCCAATCCAATATTTTGTTGCTATACTCTTTTGAGAGTAATTTCAGTTTAACAGCTGTTACAGCTGATGCTTTTGATGAGTTTATAATTGTGTTTGATACCTTTGAGAAGGATTTAAAGTAATTGAATCTTGTATGATGAATCATTAATGGTCAGATTTATTTTAAGGCAGATCAGTATTGCAGATTTTGATATGAGAGATTATAGCACATTGGTGTTTTTCTGCGATGTGAGTTATGAAAATTGTAAGAGAATTTATGCTATTTGAAAGCAGATCTTAAATTACTGAGGTAATATATTTTTCCAATTGTTTAAGAAGTTGTCTAGATGTGATCAGAGTAATTACAGTTATTGGAGATTGTGTGCGTTGATAATTTGAAGCCAGTTATATACAGTATTTTTGTAGATCATGCAACATGGTTAAGTGGAGTTTGTGGTAGGCATTTTGTGGAAGTTGCCAAGTGATAGTTGCAACGTTTATAATGTATTTTGAAGCAGACATGAGGTCGTCGTACCCAGTCTAGCGTAATTGTTGAGATTCATGCTGTATGTGCTGAATATTTATGGAGTTTTGTGGAGTAATTGTTGTATTCAAATGTGATATTTGAAGTATTGAGGAAATGTAATGTCGTTGTGGATAGTTAGATCCAACGTGATGTCGTGGAGGCAATAATATTTTTGGCATGATAAATTAAATACGAGATATAACTTGGAAGTGATAAAACTGTAAGAAAACGTTCTATAAACCTTATTAAACAATTTGTTAGGAAATTAAACAAATAAATGAAGTTGATAATACAAGATTTTCTGAAAATAATAATTAATGAAATAATAATCTGAGATTTAAGCATATTAACGATCTGACCTAATGAAATAAAAATCAGAATGACTAGATGAAATAATAAAAATCTAAATAACCAGATGATTGAAATTTAAATAATTTGATAAATTAAATTTTGGAATAAATCGATGAATTAAATAGATGGATGAATTAAGGATTGGAGAGTTAAACTGATTTAAATAAATTAATAGACGATTGTAATGATGATGAATAACTGAATTAGAAGGTGATAATTAATTAAAGAAGCTGATGATTAATGAATTTATATGGAATTAAATCAATTTAATTGAGAGATAATTTGAAGGAATTGCAACTTGAGTTGAGAATTTAAATGATTAAATGGTGATGAATTAAGGATTCTGACAGGAATATGTAGAATTTTGAAGTGAGAATTAATGTGAGAAATATTTAATTTTGATGATGACGATAACGATGACCAATGAGCCATGAATTTTCTGTAATTCACAGATGAGTAATTATGAATGACAATGTAAATAGTGTAAATTAATTATTCAATGTTTAGGAGCATTTGACTAACATGTTCAACATTCAAATTATGCCATGCAAACCATAAATTACGTGATGTTTAATATATGTGATTATAATATGTGTATGTTTAGGCAGATTAATAACTTTTTACAAATCCACATTTATGATGTTAAATTAAAGAGAAATTAGGTCTCAGGTTTCACAAATGTCAGTGACGAAAGACATAGTGCTACAGTGATCCTGAGAACCCAAGAGAACTTTAGAGATTTTTCTTGTTATGTGGATGAAATATTTTTGGATTAGAAAAGAGATGGTTCGATTTTTGGACAATGACAATTTAACTTTGGCATTCGACCATACTCTTAGGTAGGAGTTTTATTTAAAATGTCTGTCTGACTATCAAAGTAAAATAAATTTGTTTTTATCTTAGTTGTGATCTGATGATGGTGTGATTTTCCTTTTTCTTTCCATGTCTTGAGTAAGGCTTATCCGGAAAGGAAGTGGTTTGCTAGGAATTCAGTTGATGGCGCCCATTTATATTTGCATTATTTCTATGAAACTTAAGCCCGTAACGACCCTAGAGATACTTTGTCTCGTGTTACCCACTGCTTTTTCGATAACTCAGCTGAATTTCCGACACATTCCTTATTTGACTAGAGGTTCAGTTAACTCCGCTCTGTCCCGGAACTCCAGGAATGCGATGTTATAGCAGATGGGTCATCGCATCCCCAGGACGAACGGGTACACTACAAAGTAAAAAAACAAAGTCCCTGATTCTTGGATGTGACAGGTAATCACTAGAACCACTGGATGGATTTTGATGCGGTTTCCATCATCCTGTAAAGGATCTCGAGGAAGGTTTCTGTAGAAAAACATTCATATACGAACAAAGGAAGCCGAGCAGTAACGATTTCAACTGCATTCCGTGCGCCTTTTAAGCTTACGCTGGGTAAACCCTTAAAAATATATGTAGGCTATAGGCTGTAAGAATTGTTAAGCATGAAAAGTTCTACAAAATCGTCCGGGACATTATATTTCTATCTTTAATTACATCGCCCTCTGTAAGTGTTTTCACGTTCTCATTTATTCCAACATTCTCCATTCAGTGGACATTTAAATTACTAGCTTCGGAGCGAGTTTACGAAATAGCGAGCGAGCTTATCACCCCAGCTTCGACCACCATCAAACTGTCGAGTCGCGTCGAATTAAGACTTCAGAGAAGAGTATACGTGATTGGAGTTTCGCTGTTCACCTCGGCTTTGATGAATTGCGTCTGGAACCTGCCGTCCTTGCGCCTTTTAAGCTTACGCCGTGTAAACCGTTAAAGATACCGGGCGAAGCCGTGCTGGGTTGCTAGTTCTATTATACGATAAAACAAAGTGTCCTGACTGACTGACTCACACATCATCGTCCAGCCAATGCTATTAAATATAGAAACTTGAAATTTTGGGGATAAGTTCGTTTTAAGGCGAAAACGCCCACTAAGGAAGGATTTTTGGATATTCAGGTTCTAAAGGGGTGTTAAGGGGGTTAAACCTGCATTTCATTGAATAACAATATCTCACGATTGGTTTCATTTGGGGATGTGATACTTGGCATATAAACTAATCATAAACAAGAAGTTCCGTGACGAACTATGCAGCCTATTGTCATATATCCTACTTATGTTAACTTCCACTATCAACATACAACATTTCAGTTTGATTGCTTTAATAGATTCGTAGATATTGAGAACCGACTAAATATTTTGGATGGTCGCCATGTTGGATTTTATATATGTAGGTCCTAGAGTTATCTACTGTTACATGAATATCATTGTGTACGCGTAGCATTCAAACTTCAATCGCATGATTAGGACACGAGAAGTAACAAGGAGATTTTAAAGATTCGCACAGATGCCATCTTGTGGTTATGGAAACAATTGAAATAAATTAGATGCCAGTGGATTAACATTCGTATAAGGATTTACTGTACCAGGTTTCACTGCACTCGGATGGTTACATTGCGTGAAACGTCCATGTGAATATTTATATTTCGCGTCGCCGCCATGTTGGATTTGTGATCACAAGGTTATTTAAAGTCCTATAGGTGAACTTAAGCTCATAGCCCCTATGAACATAAAAATTCAGTTTGATTGCTATAATAGATTCGTAGATATTCAGAGCAGTCTAAATATTTCGGATGGTCGCCATGTTGGATTGTCAAATGCATAGGCCATAGAGTCATGTACCATTAAAGGAAAATTATTGCGTAGGTTCATTATTCAAAATTTCACTTCGATCGCATGATTACGACACAAGAAATAAAAACTTAATTTTAAAATTCGCACAGCCGCCATCTTGAGGTTATGTTAACAATTGAACTAAATTAGATACCAGTGTATTACAATGTGTATAAACATTTCCTGCACCAGATTTCATTGCGTTAGGAACATTAAATCGCGAGATAGGTCTATTTAAAATTTTCCAATTCGCTTGGCCGCCATGTTCGTTTTGTAATTAACCGACTTTTGAAAGTCTTATAGATGAACTTTCAGTAGTATCCTTTATCTCCGTACAACATTTAAGGGTGATACCGCTAATAGTTTCAGGGATATAGAATGCCGGTGAAATTTTCGCACATCCGCCATCTTGTGGTTATGTAAACAATTGAACGAAGTTAGATGTCGGAGCATTACAATGTGTATAAAAATATACTGTACCAAGTTTTATTGCGTTTGGTTGGTTAAATGCCGAGAAACGTCTATTTAAAAGTCGCAAATTCGCGTGGCCGCCATGTTGGTTTTGTAGTTACCAAATTTTCATAAGTCACATAGGTGAACTTCTAGTAGTTCCCTTTATCACCGTGAAACATTCCAGGGTGATATCGGGTATAGTTTCGGAGATATTGAATGTTGGTGAAATATTTCGCACAGCCGCCATGTTGGATTCGGGAGACGTAACAAAATTTGGAGGGCTTGGTCGGGGTCGTCCAGAATAGTGCTATGAACTTACCGAGTTTCATTGAAATCGCTCCAGCCGTTTAGAATTTATTAGGGACACACACACACACCTCACACACACACAAACACACGCACGCGCACACGCGCACACACACACGGACAAAAGGTGATCCCATAAGCCTATTTTTTCAAAATTGAAAATAGGCTAAAAATAAGCAGACACCTGCCTAATGTTTTTTCGATGTGGTGTTTATTATGAGGTGAAAGGGATGAAAAGTGGGGGTTGAAGGATTCCTAACAGAGCGTGTATCTCTTAAACAACATAGGCGAGGAGTTTGGAACTCAGAGTAAAGCAATCAGCTTAAAAATTAATGAAATATGTTGTCGACCGTTTCTTCATAAATCCAATTAAGGGGCCCATGGGGAGGGGTGAAATTCTGGAAGAAAATCGTCCACTAAGGAAGGATTTTTTTGATATTTACTCCCATCGACCAACCAAAACTATTAAAGTTAGAAACATGACATTTCGGGGATTTATGTTTGTTGTATGTCGAAAGCGTCTACTAAGGACGGATTTTTGGATATGCAGGTTCTGAAGGGGTACATTTCATTGAATAACAATATGTCAGGAGTGGTTTCATTTGGGGCTGTGATACTCGGCATCAAAACTAATCATTAACAAGTAGTTCCGTGAAGAACTATACAGCCTATTTTCATATATCCTACTTATGTTAACTGCCACAATCAACATACAAAATTTCAGTTTAATTGCTGTAACAGATTCGTAGATATTGAGAACCGTCTAAATATTTCAGATGGTCGCCAGGTTGGATTTTTATTTTTGTACTATTACATTAAGATTATTGTGTACGTGTGGTATTCAAACTTCAATCGCATGATTAGACAACAAGAAGTAAAAACGAGATTTTAAAATTACGCACAGCAGCCATCTTGTGATAATGCAAACCATTGAAATAAATTAGATGCCAGTGGATCAACATTTGTATAAGCATTTAACGTGCAACGTTTCACGGCACTCGGATAGTTAATTCGCGAGAAACGTCCATTTAAATATTTATATTTCGCGTCGCCACCATGTTGGATTTGTGCTCACCAGGTTCCTGAAAGTCCTATAGGTGAACATATGTTCATAGTCTCTATGAAAATAAAAAAAAATCAGTTTGGTTGCTGTAAAAGATTCATAGATATTGAGAACCGTCTAAATATTTCGGGAGCTCACCATTTAGGAGTGTTATGTGTATAGGCCATAGAGTTATGTACCATTCAAGGACAATTATTGCCTAGGTTCATTATTCAAACTTTCACTTCGATCGCATGATTACGATACAAGAAATTAAAACTTAATTTTAAAATTTCGCACAGCCGCCATCTTGAGGTTATGTAAGTAATTGAATTAAATTAGATGGCAGTGCATTACAATCTGCAAAATCAATTACTGTACCACATTTCACTGCGCTCAGAGAGTTAAATCACGAGAAAAGTCTATTAAAATATTTTAAATTCGCTTGGTCGCCATGTTCGTTTCGTACTTTACAGGTTTATGAAATATACATAGGTATACCTGTATCAGTACCCTGTATCACCGTACAAAATTGCAGGGTGATATCTGTAATAGTTTCGGAGATATAGAATGTCAGTGAAATATTTCGCACAGCCGCCATTTTGAGGTTATGTAAAAAATTGAACTAAATTAGACTCCAGTGCATTACAATGTGTATACACATTTGCTGTACCAAGTTTCATTACATTTAGATAGTTAAATCGCGAGAAAAGTCTATTTAAATGTCTCAACTTCGCTTGGTCGCCATGTTGGTTTTGTTGTCACCAAGTTTTTGAAAGTCTCATAGGTGAACTTCTAGTAGTACCCTTTATCACCGTACACAATTTCAGGGCGATATCTGTAATAGGTTCGGAGATATTGAATGCTAGTGAAATATTTCGCACAGCCGCCATGTTGGATTGGAGAGACGTAACAAAATTTGAAGGGCACGGTCGAGGTCGCCGGGAATAGTGCTATGAACTTCCCGAGTTTCATTGAAATCGCTCCAGCCGTTTCGATTTTATTAGGGGGGGACACACACACGAATCACACACACACGCACACACACACACACACACACACACACACACACGCACACACACACACGGACAAAAGGTGATCTCATAAGCCTATTTTTTCAAAATTGAAAATAGGCTAAAAATAAGCAGACACGTGTCTAAGAATTTTTCCATGTGTTGTACATTATGAGGCGAAAGGGGTGAAAAGTGGGGGGTTGAAGGATTCCTAACAGAGGGTATACTGTATCTCTTAAACGAGATAGGGGAGAAGTTTGAAACTCAGGGGAAAAATCAGCTTAAAAGATAAATGAATAAGTGTTCGGCCGTTTTTCATAAATCCAATTTAAGGGGCCCATGGGGAGGGGTGAAATTCTGAAGAGAAAAAAAACACACAAGAAGTGTCCTGACTGACTGACTGACTGACTGACACATCATCGTCCAGCCAAATCTATTGAAGTTAGAAACATGATATTTTGGGTATATGTTCGTTGTATGTCCAAAATGTCCACTAAGGATGGATATTTGGATATTCAGGTTCTAAGCGGGTGTTAAGGGGGTTATACATTCATTTCATTGAATAACAATATATCACGAGTGGTTTCATTGGGGGATGTGATACTCGGCATATAAACTAATCTTTAAAAATTAGCAGACATGTGACGAAGGGTTTTCTGAAGTGGTGTAGGGCCCATGTGGTGGAAAGGGTGAAAAGTTGGGTTTGAAGGATTCTTAGTGGAGCGTGTTTCTCTTAAACGACACAGGCGAGAATTTGGAACTCAGGGGGAAATATCAACTTAAAGAATAAGTAAATCGGTGTTCGACCCGTCTTTCGTAAATCCAATTTAAGGGGCCCATGGGGAGGGGTGAAATTCTGGAATAAAAAGTCCACTAAGGAAGGATTTTTGGATATTCAGGTTCTAATGGGGTGTTAAGGGCATTAAACCTGAATTACATTGAATAACAATATCTCACGAATGGTTTCATATAGAGTAATCATTAAAAGTAAGCAGTCACGTGTCTAAGGGTTTTTCGAAGTGGTGTATATTATGAGGAGAAAAGGAGGATAATATGGGCGTAGAGGATTTTGATTTGTGTAAAGTTTATGTGTATTTTTTTCATAAGTATTTAGGTAAATGGATTTTGTGTTTAGTCAGTGGGTTAAATATGTCATTTATTTTATATTTACGTTTGTGGACGGAAACCGTGAGTCAAATTTCATACATGCAACGTGACATTTGCGAAATTTTGATATGTATATGGCAATGTTGAGTTATATTGTCTTTATTGCTTGCCACGGTGGGTGAGTGGATAGCGTGTCGGTCTGCTAACCCCAAGATTGCAGGTTCGCTCCTGGACGTGGTAAGTGTTTCTTGAAAGGCGGCAAAAATACGATACGCATGTCATACAAGGTTGGCATGTTAAAGAACCCATTTGAATTCAGTAGGCTGAGTTCATAATGGCAAAATTAATCTCGGGAGTTTCCGCCTACACAAAGTTCCTCATTTCTCTACTAGAAAGCGCTATAGTGTTCAAGGAGCTTAGATATATAACATCTAACCTCCTTGACTTTCATAGTCAAGGAACAACGAAATTCGACATGCAAGCTACCCTATGGGTGTCAAATAACAAAGCTTGCACCCGGCATCCGAGGCCATACGATATTATTATTATTATTATTATTATTATTATTATTATTATTATTATTATTATTATTGTCTGATTGTTTACGATCTTTAACAGAATCTTCATCAATATAACGTATATTTATGTGAGTGTTGAAATGATGTTTAATTTTGGTGAATTTTGGAAGACGTCATAGTTGAGTGAGAAAGATCTGTCATTCTGTAGGAGCATTGGTCACTTTTTAGTTCACTACAGTTATCTACGTAAGACTTAACAGTTCATTCCCAGAATTGTGTTCAAGTCAATATAAAAAATTAATTCGTTCAAAATTATCATATTTTGAGGCACTAAATCAGCATTGTTTCTTTCAAACTTTAAAGATACCAGTATATATCAGCCCACACATGTACTTATAGCCATCCGCACTGCCACCTCGTGGATTATTTTTGAAGCTTGCCAAAACCTAAGCTTAATTCGAAATTCAACCTTCAGGATGGGCTCTACTTATGTGTACCAAAGAAAATCAGCGACAATTTACATGGAATTCTCGCAGTGAGGCTAGGGGTCCATGGTTATACGAGTATAACAGTATATATGTTTTCTCATCGCCCAAAAACAACAGATCGACAGTGTCGTATCTTCTATACTACCGGATCTGACACAGGCGGCAGGGCAGAGGCAAGATGGCGGACTTACTTGGTTTGTTTATAATGTTGTATGGTTTTGTTTACGATGTGATAGTGGTGTGATAATGGTGTGAATAATCCCAATATCACTTAGCAATCGTCTCCCTTGATTTGCTGTGCTTAGTGGTTATTGCTTTCTTGTAAATAAATGTCTGCATTATCGTAGTGCTTCATAAAATCGAGATACCGGTACCTCCTGATACCATCAATTCTACTAGTGGGCAAGTTGGTCTATTTATTATTTTGTTTAGGGTTTATAAATTACTAGCTGTTACCCGCGGCTTCGCCCGCAATAACATTTGGAATCCCGTTATAACATCTTATATATAAAAGTGAAAGTCTGTATGTGGGTATGTATGTATGTGGGTCTGTTCCGTATACAAATCTACACCGTTCCGCCAATCTCAACCAAATTTTGCATACATATAGTTTAGGATCCAGAAGGAACCGCTGGCTACATGAATTTTCGATAGTCTTTCTCATTCTTCTGATTTCGGCCCTTTTGCACTCAAGCACAGGCTAATCAAATCATAAAATATACTCATGAAGGAATGGCAAGGCAGATAGTTTCCATGGCAACATAGCTAAAGTCGAGACACGGCCGACTGGATGCCAGTTCTGCTCTGCACTACCGGTATAGAAAAAGAGGATCTTTACTTGAAATCCCGTTAGTTACTCAACTACTCACACAGCACTGTCAACCGAGTTTAGCATAACAAAGACTTGACACTATCATCTACTATATATATTTGTGAAATACCACACACTCATTCATTCATCCTTCACGAAATCTCAGAAACCAGCGACGGATTGGAATGAAATTTGGTATGCAGCTTCCCAAAGGGCCGCAAATGCCCCCTAAGATAGGATTTTTGGATATTCAGGTTCTAAAGGGGTGTTAAGGGGGTTGACCTGCATTTCATTGAATTTCAATATCTCCCGATTGGTTTCATTGGGGGATGTGATACTCGGCACGTAAACTCATCCTTAAAAATAAGAAGACACGAGTCTGAGGGTTTTTGGATGTGGTGTATATCATGACGTGAAAGGGGTGAAAAGTGGGGATTGAAAGTTTCCTAACGGAGCGTGTATCTCATAAACGATATAGGTGAGGAGTTTGAAACTCAGCGGAAAACAATCAGCATACAAAATACGTAAATATGTGTTTGACCGTTTATTCATAAATCCAATTTAAGGGGCCCTTGGAGAAAGGTGAAATTCTGGGGGGGGGGGACAGGAAGAAAGTGTCCTAACTGATTGACTGACTCACTCACTCATCAAACTCAGGGGGGAAAACTGCTTTAAAGTAAGTAAATAGCTGTTCGACAGTTTTTTTATTAAATCAAATTTAAGGGGTTCATGGGGAGGGGTGAAATTCTGAAAAAAGAACATTGAAAGATAATGTCCTGACTCACTCACTCACTCACACACTCATCATCGCCCAGCCAAAATTATTGAAGTTAGAAACATGACAGTTTGGGGATATGTTCATTGTATGTCAAAACCGTCTACTAAGGGAGGATTTCCGGATATTCAGGTTCTGGAGGGGTCTTAAGGGGGTTAAACCTGCATTCCATTGAATAACAATATCTTCCGATTGGTTTCATTGGGGGATATGATACATGACATATAAACTCATCTTTAAAAAGGAAGAAGACACGTCTCTGAGGGGTTTTCGATGTGGTGTATATTATGAGGTGAAAGGGGTGAAAAGTAAGAATTGAAAGATTCCTAACGGAGCGTGTATCTCTTAAACGACATAGGCGAGGAGTTTGAAACTCAGCGGAAAAAATCAGCATAAAAAATAAGTAAATATGTGTTTGACCGTTTTTTCATAAATCAAATTTAAGCGGCCCATGGGGGGGGGGGGAATTCTGGGGGGGTGGGGGGAAACAGGAAATAAAGTGTCCTAACTGATTGACTGACTGACTCACTCCTCAAACTCAGGGGGGGGGGACTGCTTTAAAGTAAGTAAATAGCTGTTCGACAGTTTTTTTGATCAATCATATTGAAGGGGTTCATCGGGAGGGATGAAATTCTGAAGGAAAAAAATGAAAGAAAATGTCCTGACTCATTCACTCATGATCGCCCAGTCAAAAATATTGAAGTTGGAACCATGGCATTCTGGGGATATGTTCGTTGTATCTCAAAACCGTACACTAAGGGAGGATTTTTTGATATTCAGGCTCTAAAGGGGTCTTAAGGGGTTTAAACCTGCATTTCATTGAATAACAATATCTCACGAGTGGTTTCATTTGTGGATGTGATACTCGGCATATAAACTAATCATTAAAAATAAGCAGACATGTGTCTAAGGGATTTTCGATGTGGTGTATTATTATGAGGTGAAAGGGGTGAAAATTGGGGGTTGAAGGATTCCTAACGGAGCGTGTAGGCCTATCTCCTAAACGACATAGGCGAGAAATTTGAAACTAGCGAAAAAAAATCAGCTAAAAAATTAAGTAAATCGGTGTTCGACCGTTTTTTCATAAATTAATTTAAGGGGCCAATGGGGTGGGGTGAAATTCTGGGGGGGAAAAGGAGAGTAGTGTCCTAACTGACTGACTAACTCACTCACTCATCAAACTCAGGGGAAAAAGACAGCTCAAAAATAAGTTAATAGGTGTTCAAGCGTTTTTTCATCAATCCAATTTAAGGGGCCCATGGGGAGGGGTGAAATTCTGGTAAAAATAATTGAAAGAAAATGTCCTGTCTGACACACTCACTCATCACGCCCAGCGAAAACTATTCATGTTGGAAAAATGAAATTTTGGGAATATGTTCGCTGTATGTCAAAACGTCAACTAAGGAATGATTTTTCTTTATTCGGGATTTAAAGAGATGTTAAGGGGGTAAACGTGCATTTCATTGAATAACGATATCTCATGAGTTGTTTCTTTGGGGATGTGATATTCGGTATATAAACTAATCATTAAAAATAATCAGACATATATCTAAAGGTTTATCGATGTCGTGTATATTATGAGGTGAAAAGGGTGAAAATTGGGGATTGAGGGATTCTTAACGGAACGTGTATCTCTTAAACGACATAGGCGAGAAGTTTGCAATTCGGCGGGATAAAACAGCTTAAAATACAAGTAAATATGTGTTCGACCGTTTTTTTTTTTCATAAATCCAATTTAAGGGGCCCTTGGAGAGGGGTGAAATTCTGGGGGGATAAAACAGGAAAGAAAGTGTCCTAACTGATTGACTCACTTACTCACTCATCAAACTCAGGGGGAAATCAGCTTTAAATAAGTAAATAGGTGTTCGACCGTTTGTTTCATAAATCCAATTTAAGGGGATCATAGGGAGGGGTGAAATTTTCAAATATAAATGAAAGAAAATGTCCTAACTGACTCACTCACTCATCATCGCCCAGCCAAAATTATTGAAGTTGGAAACATGAAATTTTGGGGATATGTTCGTTTTATGTCGAAAACGTCCACTAAGGAGGGATTTTTGGATATTCAGGTTCTAAATAGGTGTTAAGGGGGTAAACGTGCATTTCATTTAATAACAATATCTCACGAGTGGTTTCACTTGGGGATTGATACTTGGCATATATACTAATCATTAAAAATAAGCTGACACATGTCTAATGGTTTTTCGATATAGTGTATATTATGAGGTGAAAGGGATGAAAAGTGGGGGTTGAAAGATTCTTAACGGAGCGTGTATCTCTTAAACGACATAGGCGAAGAGTTTGAAACTCGGAGGAAATCAATCAGCTTAAAAATAAATAAATAAATAAAATAAAATAAATAGGTGTTCGACCGTTTTTTCATAAATCGAATTTAAGGGGCCTATGGGGAGGGGTGAAATTCTGGAAGAAAAACGTCCACTAAGGAAGGATTTTTGGATGTTCACTCTCATCGACCAACCAAAACTATTAATGTTAGAAGAATGATATTTTGAGGATATGTTTGTTGTGTGTCGAAAACATCTACTAAGGAGGGATTTTTGGATATTCAGGTTCTAAAGGGGTGTTAACGGGTTGAACCTGCATTTCATTGAATAACAATATGACACGACTATGACGCGAGCGAAGCGAGACTAAAAATGAGATGGTGTGTGTCTGTGTATTACTCAATCACGCAAGTACCACTGGTCCGATTTACACGAATTTTACATGGAAGTAGCAGATTTACCTGGTTAACATACAGGTTACTTTTGATTTCAATACTTCGCACTAATTAAAGATGGCGACCATTTTAGTGACGTCATTCTACCCTTTGGTTTTAAACTTTCATATTTCCATTTCAAATAAAAAGAGAACGCTAAGAAATAGCAAACTTTTGATGGCATGTACGAGGTTAAAAATTGCATTTTCTATCCGAAATGTATCTCCAACCGTTAGCGAGTAAAACCTAAATGTGTGCTATAAAACACGGTCAAGGCAGAGCGGTGTAGTTGGACAAAATGTTCCATCCTTAATCTCCCTCTGCGCAGCACCTCGCCTATCCCCTGTTTTAACTGTCACCTTCACATTTTAATTTATTTACGACCCGTAGCGAAGCACGGGTACTTCAGCTAGTCTAATATATAAAAATGAAAGTCTGTA
This sequence comes from Meconema thalassinum, assembly GCA_946902985.2. Taxonomy (NCBI): domain Eukaryota; kingdom Metazoa; phylum Arthropoda; class Insecta; order Orthoptera; family Tettigoniidae; genus Meconema; species Meconema thalassinum. The sequence continues at coordinate 297,775,833 of OX336396.1, read as the reverse complement.
TGTGGGTATGTGGGTATGTGGGTCTGTTCCGTATACAAATCCACACCGTTCCACCAATCTCAACCAAATTTTGCATACACATAGTTTAGGACCCGGAAGGAACCGCTGGCTACATGAATTTTCGATAGTCTTTCTCATTCTTTTGATTTAGGCCCTTTTGGACTCAAGCACAGGCTAATCAAATCATAAAATATACTCATGAAGGAATGGCAAGGCAGATAGTTTCCATGGCAACATAGCTCAAGTCGAGACACGGCCGTCTGGATGCCAGTTGCGCTCTGCACTACTGGTATAGAAAATTAGCATATTTACTTGAAATCCCGTTAGTTACTCACCTACTCACACAGCACTGTCAACCGAGTTTAGCATAACAAAGACTTGACACTATCTTCTACTATATATTTGTCAAATACCACTCACTCACTCATTCATTCATCACGAAATCTCAGAAACCACCGAACGGATTGGAATGAAATTTGGTATGCAGCTTCCCCAAGGACCGCAAATGCCCACTAAGAAAGGATTTTTGTATATCCAGGTTCTAAAGGGGTGTTAAGGGGGTAGACCTGCATTTCATTGACTAGCAATATCTCCCGATTGGTTTCATTGGGGGATGTGATACTCGGCACATAAACTCATCATTAAAAATAAGAAGACACGAGTCTCAGGGTTTTTCGATGTGGTGTATATTATGAGGTGAAAGGGGTGAAAAGTGGGGATTGAAATATTCCTAAATGAGCGTGTATCTCTTAAACGACAAAGACGAGGAGTTTGAAACTCAGCGAAAAAAAATCAGCATAAAAAATAAGTAAATATGTGTTTGACCGTTTTTTTATAAATCCAATTTAAGGGGCCCATGGGGAAGGGTGAAATTCTGGTGGGGGGACAGGAAAGAAAGTGTCCTAACTGATTGACTGACTGACTCACTCATCAAACTCAGGGGGAAAAACTGCTTTAAAGTAAGTAAATAGCTGTTCGACAGTTTTTTTTTTCATAAATCAAATTTAAGGGGTTCATGGGGAGGGGTGAAATTCTGAAAAAAGAAAATTGAAAGAAAATGTCCTGACTCACTCACTTACTCACTCACTCACTCATCATCATCGCCCTGCCAAAATTATTGAAGTTAGAAACATGACCATTTTGGGATATGTTCATTGTATGTCAAAACAGTCTACTAAGGGAGGATTTTCGGATATTCAGGTTCTAAAGGGGTCTTAAGGGGTTAAACCTCCATTTCATTGAATAACAATATCTCTCGAATGGTTTCATTGGGGGATGTGATTCACGGCATATAAACTCATCATTAAAACGTAAGAAGACACGTGTCTGATGGTTTTTCGATGTGGTGTATATTATGAGGTGAAAGGGGTGAAAAGTGGGGATTGAAAGATTCCTAACGGAGCGTGTATCTCTTAAACGACATAGGCGAGGAGTTTGAAACTCAGCGGAAAGAAATCAGCATACAAAATAAGTAAATATTTGTTTGACCGTTTTTTCATAAATCCAATTTAAGGAGCCCATGGGGAGGGGTGAAATTCAGGGGGGGAAAAAACTGGAAAGAAAGTGTCCTAACCGATTGACTGACTGACTCACTCATCAAACTCAGGGGGAAAACTGCTTTAAAGTAAGTAAATAGCTGTTCGACAGATTTTTTTGGATAAATCAAATTGAAGGGGTTCATCGGGAGGGGTGAAATTCTGAAGAAAAACAAATGAAAGAAAATGTCCTGACTCATTCACTCACTCATCATCGCCCAGCCAAAAATTTTGAAGTTGGAAACATGGCATTTTGGAGATATGTTCGTTGTATGTCAAAACCGTACACTAAGGGAGGATTTTTGGATATTCAGGCTCTAAATGGGTCTTAAGGGGGTTAAACCTGCATTTCATTGAATAACAATATCTCAAGAGTGGTTTCATTTGTGGATGTGATACTCGGCATATAAACTAATCATTAAAAATAAGCAGACAGGTGTCTAAGGGTTTTTCGATATGGGGTATTATTATGAGGTGCAAGGGGTGAAAAGTGGGGGTTGAAGGATTCCTAATGGAGCGTGAAGGCCTATCTCTTAAACGACATAGGTGAGAAATTTGAAACTCAGAGAAAAAAAATCAGCTAAATAAATAAGTAAATCGGTGTTCGAACCTTTTTTTTTCATAAATTAATTTAAGGGGCCAATGGGGTGGGGTGAAATTCTGGGGGGAAAAAAGGAGAGAATTTGTCCTAACTGACTGACTGACTCACTCACTCATCATACTCAGGGGAAAAAGACAGCTTAAAAAATAAGTTAATAGGTGCTCAAGAGTTTTTTCATCAATCCAATTTAAGGGGCCCATGGGGAAGGGTGAAATTCTGGTAAAAATAATTGAAAGAAAATGTCCTGTCTGACTCACTCACTCATCACGCCCAGCGAAAACTATTCATGTTGGAAACATGAAATTTTGGGAATATGTTCGTTGTATGTCGAAAACGTCAACTAAGGAATGATTTTTGTTCATTCGGGATTTAAAGAGGTGTTAAGGGGGTAAAGGTGCATTTCATTGAATAACGATATCACATGATTTGTTTCTTTGGGGATGTGATATTCGGTATAGAAACTAATCATTAAAAATAATCGGACATATTTCTAAGGGTTTGTCGATGTGATGTATATTATGAGGTGAAAGGGGTGAAAATTGGGGGTTGAGGGATTCTTAACGGAGCGTGTATCTCTGAAACGACATAGGCGAAAAAATTTAAATTCGGCGGGAAAAACAGCTTAAAATACAAGTAAATAGGTGTTCGACCGTTTTTTCATAAATCCAATTTCAGGAGCCCTTGGAGAGGGGAGAAATTCTGGGGGGGAAAACAGGAAAGAAAGTGTCCTAAATGATTGACTCACTTAGTCACTCATCAAACTCAGGGGGAAACAGCTTTAAATAAGTAAATAGGCGTTCGACCGTTTGTTTCATAAATCCAATTTAAGGGGTTCGTAGGGAAGGGGTGAAATTATCAAAAATAAATGAAAAAATGTCCTGACTGACTCACTCACTCATCATCGCCCAGCCAAAATTATTAAAATTAGAAACATGAAATGTTGGGGATATGTTCATTGTATGTCGAAAACGTCCACTAAGGAAAGAGTTTTGGATATTTAGGTTCTAAAGAGGAGTTAAGGGGGTAAACGTGCATTTCATTGAATAACAATATCTGACGAGTGGTTTCATTTGGGGATGTGATACTTGGCATATATACTAATCATTAAAAATAAGCTGACACATGTCTAATGGTTTTTCCATGTAGTGTATGTTATGAGGTTAAAGGAATGAAAAGTGGGGGTTGAAAGATTCCTACCGGAGCGTGTATCTCTTAAAAGACATAGGCGAGGAGTTTGAAACTCGGAGGAAATCAATCAGCTTAAAAATAAATAAATAAATAAATAAATAAATAAATAAATAAAATAAATAGGTGTTCGACCGTTTTTTCATAATTGCAATTTAAGGGGCCTATGGGGAGGGGTGAAATTTTGGAAGAAAAACGTCCACTAAGGAATGATTTTTGGATGTTCACTCTCATCGACCAACCAAAACTATTAAAGTTAGAAGAATTACATTTTGGGGATATGTTCGTTGCGTGTCGAAAACGTCTACTAAGGAGGGATTTTTGGATATTCAGGTTCTAAAGGGGTGTTAACGGGGTTAAAACTGCATTTCATTATATAACAATATGACACTCATTCGTTCATTCATTCATTTATTTGCAATGGAGGGTGTGGCCCCCGCAGGCAAATTGGATATACATAACAAATAAATAATTACACATAACAATTCAATAACAATTATACAACAATTAAACTGGAGTATTTACATAAATAGTCAGTCTTTTCTTAAACACACCGATATGTTTGGGAAAAGGCTCTAAGACTGCGGCAGGTAGAGAGTTCCAGTTATCAATGGCACGGTTTACAAAAGAATATTTACCATAATTTGTTCGCTGTGGATGAAAGGATGATCGCTCCTACCCATGTAAGTAATGTAGGTAATGACGCGAGCGAAGCAAGGCTAAAAATGAGATGGTGTGTGTCTGTGTATTACTCAATCACGAAAGTACCACTGGTCCGATATACGTGAATTTTACATGGAAGTAGCTGATTAACCTGGTTAACATATAGGTTACTTTTGATTACAATACTTTGCACTATTTAAAGATGGCGACCATTTTAGTGACGTCACTACACCCTTTGGTTTCAAACTCATATTTCCATTTGAAATAAAAAGAGAACGCTAAGAAATAGCAAACTTTTGATGGCATATACGAGGTTTAAAATTACATTTTCTATCCGAAAGGTATCCCCAACGGTTAGCGAGTAAAATCTAATTTTGTGCTATAAAACACGGTCAACGCCGAGCGTTGTAGTTGGACAAAATGTTTCATCCTTAATCTCCCTCTGCGCAGCACCTCGCCTATCCCCTATTTTAACTGTCACCTTCACATTTTAATTTATTTATGACGCGTAGCGAAGCACGGGTACTTCAGCTAGTTAGTTATATAGATAGATAATCATGGGTCCTAGTGGAAAATAATTCTATCACCTGAAACCAAAAATGCATGGGACGAAAAAAAACCATCAAAATATCATGTTGGTTTCGGACCCTAAAAGACGTGAAAAATATAATAAAAGTATTAAAAAAATCAATTTTTTGAAATTTCATTCGAATCAATTTTTATGTTATTCCTGGGACTTAGAAAATTCCGACCAAAAAGTACAAAATCATTAATAACTCCGTAAGTATTCGTCGTATGATGAAATAGCAAGAGACAAAAATGATGTAATGTATTATTGTCTACAACATAGGCCATGTATAATTTTACACTCAGACATATTACGTTTCCCCCCCCCCCTCCCCCATAATTTCACCCCTCCCCATGGGCCCCTTAAATTGGATTTATGAAAAAACGGTCAAACACCTGTTTAGTTATTTTTTATGCTGATTTTTCTCGGCTGAGTTCCAAACTCCTCGCCTATGTCGTTTAAGAGATACACGCTCCGTTAGGAATCCTTCAACCCCCACTTTTCACCCCTTTCACCTCATAATATACACCACATCGAAAAACCCTCAGACATATGTCTTCTTATTTTTTGTGATGAGTTTATATGCCGAGTATCACATCCCCCAGTGAAACCAATCGGGAGATATTGCTATTCAATGAAATGCAGGTCTACCCCCTTAACACCCCTTTAGAACCGGAATATCCAAAAATCCTTTCTTAGTGGGCGTTTGCGGCCCTTGAGGAAGCTGGATACCAAATTTCATTCCAATCCGTTCGGTGGTTTCTGAGATTTCGTGATGAATGAATGAGTCAGTGAGTGAGTGGTATTTGAGCTTCATATAGTAGACTAGCAGGTACCCGCGGCTTCGCTCGCGCCATAGTCGTGTCATATTGTTCTTCAATGAAATGCAGGTTTAACCCTGTTCACACCCCTTTAGAACTTGAATATCCAAAAATCCCTCCTTAGTAGACGTTTTCGACGCACAACAAACATAATCTCAAAATATCATTCTTATAACTTTAATAGTTTTGGTTGGTCGATGAGAGTGAATATCCAAAATTCCTTCCTTAGTGGACGTTTTTCTTCCAGAATTTCACCCCTCCCCATGATCCCCTTAAATTGGATTTATGAAAATACGGTCGAACACCTATTTATTAGATTATTTATTTATGTATTTATTTATTTATTTATTTATTATTATTAAGCTGATTGTTTTCCTCTGAGTTTCAAACTCCTCGCCTATGTCTTTTAGGAGATGCATGCTCCGTTAGGAATCCTTCAACCCCCACTTTTCACCCCTTTACTCTTAATATACATTACATCGAAAAATCATTAGACATGTGTCAGCTTATTTTTAATGATTGGTTTATATGCCAAGTATCACATCCCCAAATGAAACCACTCGTGAGATATTGTTATTCAATTAAATGCAGGTTTACCTCCTTAACACCCATTTAGAAGCTGAATATCCAAAAATCTTTCCTTAGTGGACGTTTTCGAAATACAATGAACATATCCCCAAAATTTCATGTTTCTAACTTCTATAATTTTGGCTGGGCGATGATGAGTGAGTGAGTCAATCAGGTCATTTTCTTTCAATTATTTTTACCAGAATTTTACCCCTCCCCATGGGCCCCTTAAATTGAATTTATGAAGAAACGCTCGAACACCTATTAACTTATTTTTTAAGCTGTCTTTTTCCCCTGAGTTTGATGAGTGAGTGAGTTAGTCAGTCAGTTAGGACACTTTCTCTCCTTTTTTCGCAGAATTTCACCCCACACCATCGGCCCCTTAAGTTGAATTTATGAAAAAACTTTCGAACACCGATTTACTTAATTTTGAAGCTGATTTTTTCCGCTGAGTTTCAAACTTCTCACCTATGTCTTTTAAGAGATACACGCTCCGTTAGGAAACCTTCAACCCCCACTTTTCACCCCTTTCACCTTATAATATACACCACATCGAAAAACCCTTAGACACATGTCTGCTTATTTTTAATGATTTGTTTATGTGCCGAGTATCACATCCACAAATGAAACCACTCGTGATATATTGTTATTCAATAAAATGCAGGTTCAACCCCCTTAAGACCTCTCTAGAACCTGAATATCCGAATATCCTCCCTTAGTGTACGGTTTTGACATACAACGAACATATCCCCAAAATGTCATGTTTCTAACTTCATTAATTTTGGCTGGGCGATGATGAGTGAGTGAGTGAGTCAGGACATTTTCTTTCATTTCATTTTCTCCAGAATTTCACCCCTCCCCATGAACCCCTTAAATTTGATTTATGAAAAAGAAACTGTCGAACACTTATTTACTTATTTTTAAGCAGCTTTCACTCCCTGAGATTGAAGAGTGAGTGAGTCAGTCAATCAGTTAGGACACTTTCTTTCCTGTCCCCCCCCCCAGAATTTCACCCCTTCCCATGCAGGTTCAACCCCCTTAAGACGCCTCTAGAACCTGAATATCCGAAAATCCTCCCTTAGTGTACGGTTTTGACATACAACGAACATATCCCCAAAATGTCATGTTTCTAACTTCATTAATTTTGGCTGGGCGATGATGAGTGAGTGAGTGAGTGAGTGAGTCAGGACATTTTCTTTCATTTTTTTCTCCAGAATTTCACCCCTCCCCATGAACCCCTTAAATTTGATTTATGAAAAAGAAACTGTCGAACACTTATTTACTTATTTTTAAGCAGTTTTCACTTCCTGAGATTGAAGAGTGAGTGAATCAGTCAATCAGTTAGGACACTTTCTTTCCTGTCCCCCCCCCCCCGAATTTCACCCCTTCCCATGGGCCCCTTAAATTGGATTTATGAAAAAAATAACGGTCAACACCTATTTACTTATCTTTTAGGCTGATGTTTTTCCGCTGAGTTCAAACTCCTCGCCTATGTCGTTTAGGAGATACACGCTCCGTTAGGAATTCTTCAACCCCCACTTTTCACCCCTTTCACCTCATAATATACACCACATCGAAAAACCCTCAGACACGTGTCTTCTTATTTTTAATGATCAGTTTATATGCCGAGTATCACATCCACAAATGAAACCAATCCAGAGTTATTGTTATTCAAAGAAATGCAGGTCTTACCCCCCTTAACACCCCTTTAGAACCTGAATATCCGAAAAACCTCCCTTAGTGGACGGTTTGGACATATAATGATCATATCCCCAAAATGTCTTGTTTCTAACTTCAATAATTTAGGCTGGGCGATGATGAGTGTGTCAGGACTTTGTATCTTTCAATTTTCTTTCTTCAGAATTTCACCCCACCCCATGGGCCCCTTAAATTCGATTTATGAAAAAACGGTCAAACACCTATTTACTTATTTTTTAAGCTGATATTTTTCCGCTGAGTTTCAAACTCCTCGCCTATGTCGTTTAAGAGATACACGCTCCGTTAGGAACCCTTCAACCCCCACTCTTCACCCCTTTCACCTCATAATATACACCACATCGAAAAACCCTCAGACACGTGTCTTCTTATTTTTAATGATACGTTTATATGCCGAGTATCACGTCCCTCAATGAAACCAAGCCGGAGATATTGCTATTCAATGAAATGCATGTGTACCCCCTTAAGACACCGTTAGAACCTGAATATCCAAAAATCCTTTCTTAGTGCGCATTTTCGACTTACCACGAACATATCCCCAAAATTTCATGTTTCTAACTTTAATAGTTTTGGCTGGGCGATGTTGAGTCAGTCAGTCAGTCAGTCAGTCAGTCAGGACACTTGTTTTTAGCCTATTTTCAATTTTGAAAAAATAGGCTTATGAGATCACCTTTCGTCCGTGTGTGCGTGTGTGATTCGTGTGTGTGTCCCCCCCCTAATAGAATCTAAACGGCAGGAGCGATTTCAATGAAACTCGGAAAGTTCATAGCACTATTCCCGGCGACCTCAACCGTGCCCTTCAAATTTTGTTACGACTCACCAATCCAACATGGCGGCTGTGCGAAATATTTCACCAGCATTCAATATCTCCGAAACTATTACCGATATTATCCTGACATTTTCTATGGTGATAGAGGGAACTACTATAAGTTCACTTATGTGACTTTTGAAAACCTGGTAACTACAAAACCAACATGGCGGCCAAGCAAATTTGCGACTTTTAAATAGACGTTTCTCGCGATTTGACCAACCAAACGCAATGAAACTTGGTACAGTATATGTTTATATACATTGTAATGCACCGACATCTAACTTCGTTCAATTGTTTACATAATCACAAGATGGCGGATGTGCGAAATATTTCACCGGCATTCTATATCTCTGAAACTATTAGCGGTATCTCCCTAAAATTTTGTATGGAGATAAAGGGCACTACTGGAAGTCCAACTATAAGATTTTCAAAAACCGGTTAACTACAAAACGAACATGGCGGCCAAGCGAATTTGAACATTTTAAATAGACCTTTCTCGCGATTTAATATTCCAAGCGCACTGAAACCTGGCACAGGAAATATTTATACACATTGTAATCCACTGGTATCTAATTTAGTTCAATTGTTTACATAACCTCAAGATGGCAGCTGTGAAATTTTTTTTAATCTCCTTGTTTTTTCTTGTGTCCTAATTATGCGATTGAAGTTTGAATACTACACGTTCACAATAATCTGCATGTAACAGTACATAACTCTAGGACCTACATATATAAAGTCCAACATGGCGACCATCCGAAATATTTAGTCGGTTCTCAATATCTATGAATCTATTGCAGCAATCAAACTGAAATTGTGTATGTTGATAGTGGCAATTAACATAAGTAGGATATATGAAAATAGGCTGTATAGTTCTTCACGGAACTACTTGTTATATAAGAGATTAGTAACGGCAATCCATTATGAGCAAGCATAGTAATAATTAACGTACTCCATTTTTAGGTCTGATAAGATCTTAAAATTGATTACGAAGAAACATAACCTGCTTTTTAAGTTGGATGCAGTATCCATTCATCCAGTTTTAAGCCTGCTAGTTCAAGGATCTTAACACGTACTTGGTGCGGATTCCTGTTTTTATAAACTACCAGTAGGCTTACCCGTGGAGATATGCCTCGGAACTGTTGTGCGCCTGGATGCAAATCCAATTATCATAAAGATAAGCCATTAGTGCCTACTTTCCAATTTACCAAAGAAAAAGAACTTAGGGATAAATGGACAAGAAGCATTCATCGTGATGCTTTTTCTCCGACAGCGATCTCCGCCTTTTGTGTCAATCATTTTGTCCCTGAATTAGTTATCCGCTTTATAAGTGAGAGTGGGTTTGGGCCAGCCATCTGAATTCTCCAGCGAACATTGACTCAACGACTTGTTCGTTTTTGAATGATAATGTTTTGTTTTTCCGTAATTTTTAGCCTAATTTCATTTTATGAAAAAAAAAATAGGCTTATGAGATCACCTTTTGTCCGTGTGTCTGTCTGTGTGTGCAAGTGTGTGCGTGTGTGCGTGTGTGTGTGTCCCCTAATAACTTCTAAATGGCTGCAGCTATTTCAATGAAACTCGGTAAGATCGTAGCACCATTCCGGACAACCCCGACCGTGCCCTTAAAATTTTATTGTGACTCACTAATCCAACATGGCGGCTGTGCGAATGTTTTCACCAGCATTCAGTATCTCCGAAACTATTACCGATATCACCCTGAAATTTTGCACGCTGATAAAGGGCACTACCAGAAGTTCACCTATGAGCATTTCAAAACCCTAGTAACTACAAAACCAACATGGCGGCCAAGCGAATTTGAGACTATTAATAGACTTTTCTCGCGATTTAACCACCCAAACGTAATGAAACTTGGTACAGCTATTGTTTATACACATTGTAATGCACTGGCGTCTAATTTAGTTCAATTGTTTACATAACCTCAAAATGGCGGCTGTGCGAAATATTTCACTGGCATTCTATATCTCCGAAACTATTACGATATCACCCTGAAATTTTGTACGGTGTTAAGGGGTACTGCTACAGGTGTATCTATGTAACTTTCTAAAACCTGTAAAATACCGAACGAACATGGTGGCTTAGCGAAGATGAAATATTTTAATAGAATTTTCTCGTGATTTAAACATCTGAGCGCAGTGAAATGTGGTACAGTAAATGATTATACATATTCTAATGCAATGGCATCTAATTTAGTTCAATTTTTTACATAACCTCAAGATGGCGGCTGTGCGAAATTTTAAAATTAAGTTTTTATAACTTGTGTCGTAATCATGCGATCGAAGTGAAAGTTTGAATAATGAAGCTACGCAATAATTTTCCTTTAATGGTACATAACTCTGTGGCCTATACATATAACAATCCAAAATGGCGAGCATATACAACTGTTAATTCACTGGCATGTAGTTTATTTCAATTGGTTTCATAACCACAAGATGGCAGCTGTGAGAAATTTTAAAATCTCGTTTTTACTTCTTGTGTCCTAATCATGGGATTGAAGTTTGAATACCACACGAACACAATAATCTTCATGTAACAGTACATAAATAAAAATCCAACCTGGCGACCATCTGAAATATTTAGACGGTTCTCAATATCTACGAATCTATCACAACAATCAAACTGAAATTGTGTATGTTTATAGAGGCAATTAACATGAGTAGGATATATGAAAATAGGCTGTATAATTCTTCTCGGAACTACTTGTTTTCTTATATAAATAATTCATTCTTTTGGGCTAATGCCGTGTGTATTTTTAATTTAAAACCATACGTTTCGGAGAAACCTTGCCTCCTTTTTCAATGGAAATAAACAATGTTTCTCCGAAACGTATGGTTTTAAATTAAAAATACACACGGCATTAGCCCAAAAGAATGAATTATTTATATAATAATCCGGGCCGTGAAAGCCTTAATATGCATACTTGTTTTCTTTTCATGATATCTCCTGCCTTCTGCACAATGCCCTCAAGGAGGCAGGGTGTGTGTAGCCCCAACACTTCTGGTGCACCCTGGATTGTGCTACACCCTCAAGGGCTCACGCCTGTTGAGTTCGGGAGTTGGCGGCACTGAGGGTTGCCTGAGCTGGGTCCGGTTTTTCTTCTTTCTCCTCTGACTTATGGGCGGGCCGTCTCCTCTTTCCCTTTCCTATCTGACTTTCATGGCTCTCCTTCCTACCAAGTCCCTCAATCCTCGAGGGTTGAGGGCGTTTCTTGTTCTCCTGTCGTTTATTTACCTTATTATTCTTTTGTTTTCCATTTCTTCATTTAGTATGTAAGTGTGTAGTTAGTTTTATTTATAGCTTACAGTACATCATCATTATCACTATCTCCCATACCATTAGGGGCTGAATTGCTGCCACCAGTAATTTCATTTTTTTTTTAGCCTACTTTTCACATTTTGCAAAAATTAGGAAAAAGTAGACTTATGAGATCGATCCGGGAAAATGTGTGTCTGTCTGTCTGTCCTTCTGTCTGTCTGGCTGTGTGTGTGTCGTCGTCCCCCCCCCCCCCCTAGCAACTCCTAAACGGCTGCAGTAATCAAAACCAAATTTAGTATGAGTAAAGATGTGCACCGGAATATCTCACGTCCATATTTGAAAATGATGTCAGTGCTACCAACTGCTGAAAAAACGCACTAGAAATTTGAGCTCCATGATGGATATCTTGCAATGTATGCATGGGAGCTATTCCAAAATTGGCACACCTGTAGATAATACTATTTCAGTTTAATTTCCAGGAGGCCAACTATGACAGTGTTGTCAAAATAATTTTAAGCCTTCTGATAGGTCCAATGTTTAAATGCATATAACTTCTACACTATCAATTGGATTTCAACCAAATTTTGTATGTAATATCTGTACATAAACAGATATGACTGAGCGTATTCTTAAGAGCCACCAGGGCTGCCAACTGTTAATAATTTCTCTCTCTTTTTAAAATCCAAATACCTATATATCCGAAAGTATGCAAGCCAACAGCTTTAAACTATGCACACGTATAGTACCTGACATTCTAGATTAATTTGGAGTAACTTATATATGTCAGTTCTACCAACATGATTATAAGCCTGCTGATAGTACCAATATTTAAATACATGTAACTTCTATACTATCAGTTGGAGTTCAACCAAATTTCGTATGTGCTATGTCTACCATAACAGATATTACTATAAGTATTGTTAAGAGCAATCAGGGTTGCCAACTCTTAATAAATGCTGTCTATATTTTTTTTACCCTAATATCAATTTATCAGAAAGTATGCAAGCCAACAGCTCTATACATTGCACACGTATAGCACCTGACATTCTAGATTAATTTGGAGTAATTAATACAAGGCAGTGCTGCCAACATGATTCTATGCCTGCTGATATGTCCAATTTTAAAACACATGTAACTTCTATACTAACAAACGGATTTCATCCAAAATTGGCACAACAGATATCATAATATTTCTGATTATTTCTGACCAGCACACGCATGGTAATGTTGGCAACATGCTTTTACGCGTGCTGATAGATCCAGTGTCTAACTGCATGTAACGTCCATTGGACTTCAACCAAATTTTGTATTCTGTACCTTAAGAGATGGAACTAAGAATATATTCAGTCACCAGAGCTGCCAACTGTAGTGCTCTATTAGGCTACATTATACCAGGTATATTTTGAACTAATTAGATATTTCGATATTACCAACTTAATTTCGTCATTATTCTAGATAGGTTCATATACTGTAGAATAATCTTTGGCATGAAAAGTAGGCTGTATAGTTCTTCACGGAACTTCTTGTTGGATTTGGTATCAGTGTATGTACTTTTATACGAAGAAAGATTTGGGTAGGAAGCTGTTGTTTCATTTGAGATGCAAGGACATCATGGTTATTTAGCCCCGTGTACTTGGTTGAGTGATGAATTTTGTCTGATAATCCTGTGTTATTTTGATGGCTACAGATATCACAGTGTCATAGGTTATCAGACAACTTCTATACACACCACAGTAAATGGGACTACAAGGCCATGATGCCGCAAAACCCCTAAAGAATCAACAACAAGTTTATTAAAACTCATCAATTTTGAGTTTTATATTTAGTTGCTAAAATTTCGTTAAATTTACACTTCCACTTTGGCATTGTAATAAATCGCGTTAAGGTGAAACAAGACTAAGACTAGCTTTTCGGTCAACACGTATTTGGGCAATGACTGGCTATAGAATGTGTTAAATAACATTCCTGGAAGACAATCCACTACTGGGGTTACCAGATGCCTTTTCCGGAATGCAGGACATCACAAAATCTAATACTAAAAGCCTAAAATAAATAAAAATTATAAACATTTTCCCCCCAGCAATACCAGGCTATTTTTCAAACCACGGGCTACCATAATAAATTCCTTTTATGTTCGACCCTCACTATTATGTGTCAGAAAACTGAATCATAATGATACATTGTTTTTCATTACGATACAGTTTCTCCAGCCAATAAGAGCTCGTTCATTGACCAATTAGGTAACGATACCTTCGCGCATGCGCTCAAAATTCAACATGTCGGACAAAAACACTACATTGAACTATAATAAATTACCGACATGGAATACGCACCGTCCATATTATGTTCGCGTAAATAAACTGGCGAATATGAGACAAGAAATAGCACTGTACATTAATATCACCAACACTAATTTCTACACAGCGCATTGCCTTCAAACGACTCCGGTGATAATATTACTGAGGGACGGCAGATGTAAACATATGGCCTGCATATGGCATTGCAAGAACACAGAGCGCATGCGTCGGTCGTTCAGAGATCTTGAAAGACAGAGATATAACAACCAGCGCTCGCTCTCTGATCACAAAATTCAAGTGGCTGACTGTCAACAGATATTTACGAATATTTATGTTAAAACATATAATAAAGTTATAATTATCGTCGAACATAAACAGTCGTATGCAACTCGCCTATAATGGTAATTAAGACACTCGTATACGCGCGTTTTATAAAAATACACACTCACTCACTCCGTTGGCTTTTCTGGGACGTGACGATCCCGTGCCGCTCTCACTATCTGCCTCCATTTCCTCCTATCCAGCGCAGTATTCTCCCATACAGTAATACCCATTTGTCTGCAGTCAGAGGTCACCTCATCTTGCCATATACTCCTAGGTCTCCCAGGGGGTCTCGAGCCTTCGATCTTCTTCTCATACACCTGGCGAACTATTCTGGCAGCGTCCATTCTGATAACATGCCCTGCCCATTGCAGCCGTTTCGCTTTCATGACGTCCACTACTCTGGGTTGATTGGCCAACTTGTACAGCTCATGATTTGATCTGAGAACCCATCCTTGTGTTTCCTGGTCAAAGATGGGACCGAAAATTTTTCTATATATCTTGTTTTCGAAGACTGTAAGTTGGCGTTCCTCCCTTTTGGTCACACTCCATGTTTCGGCTCCGTATAGCAGTACCGGCCTGATGATCGTGTTGTATAGTTTTAGTTTTGATTTCCTGGTCAAAAGTTTGGAGAAAAGTAATTTATGCAGGGAAAAGTAAACTTTGTTTGCATTCCGTAATCTAATTTGGTGTTCAACCTGTCTTCTATTGCAGTCATTTATATTTACCCCAATGTATTTGAAGTTTGGCGTGTTCTTAAAGGTAAAATTGCCTATATGAAGGTTGTTGCGTTGGTCTGTAGTCATGTTTTCTCTCTGTATGATCATGTATTCTGTCTTCTCTTCATTAATCTTTAGACCTATTTTTGCAGCAGTTTCATTTAATTTCCTGAATAAATCTTATAAAAATACTCGTGTCTTAATTATTGCCATTATAGGCTCGTTGCATAGTGTACAATTGTGTGATTTGCATTACCCTTTAATCAACATTATCTAGTATTTTGAACCTTAAATGGCAAAAATATACATTAATTAACAAAAGTTGCACACAAAATTTTAAAAAATCATGAAATAGGAAGTTCAGAAAGTAAATTATTCACTGATCATACTCTTCTCCATTTTCCACACACGTGGAGCATACCACTGTTCTTTACTCTGTTTTCCGCATGCGTACCTCTTGCAACCAGAACAAATTCTAGTGGTTTTGTTAACTATGTTGTACTTTTGTCCTTACCACAGTGCGTGGTATAACGAGGCACACTAACTACCAACGGGGAGGTTTCCGTTCCCACCAAAAGAAAATTGTTAATATCTTTATGTTCGACCCTGACTATTGTATGTCAGGAAACTTTACTCATTATAACACTATTTTTCATTATGAAACAGTTTCTCCCACCAATCAGAGCTCAAGAAACAGTTGTTTGACCAATTAGACAACGATAGCACCACATCTGCGCTGAGTTCCACGGCCTTCTAATTTAAATTTCACTGCGTCGCCTAGTGTCATAGTAGGGTAATCGAGGAGGCCATGGTCAAATACAAGGCATTCTCTGCGTCTCATGCCCTCTGTTCAGTACATAAAACTGGCGAAATCTCGACAGATATTGATGAATATTTATGTTCGAACATAAAATAGTTATAATAATTATCGTCGAACATAAACAGTCGTATGCAACTCGCCTATAATGGTAATTAAGACACTCGTATGGAAAATATAAAACTCCCATTCGCTCGTTTTATAAGCATACTCGTATCTTAATTATTACTATTATAGGCTCGTTGCATAATGTACTATTACAAGAATTAAAATTTAAAAATGTTAATGTGTGGTTAGGTAGCCTGGTTCAAAATAGACAATAACTTGCTGTGCAGTAAGCGTAGAAAGGGAACACCATGAATAAACCGTAAAAGATGGGACTGGTGGGGACGAAATACCCCTCCCTGTTGCTATTGCTAGGGTTAATGCATATTATTCTGGTTATATAAATTATTTCTGTTGTGAAACATCATTCAGAGGAACTGATATGTCCTGAAGGATAAATCATACACTAAGCTTCTAGTTCGTTTCTCTTGTTTACAAGGGTTTATATTCAGTATATTGGCTTTAACGGCCAGTGAATTAAAACTTAGCAATATTGAGTTTTATATTTAGTTGCTAAAATTTCGTTAAATATACTCTTCCAGTTTGGCATTGTAATAAATCGCTTTTAGCCGTGGTTTAATTTAATACTTGATGAAAGAATGCAATCATAATCAACAATGCTGACTCGCCAACATTCAAAAGGCAAAGAGAAACGCTTCAAATTATATGAAACACTCTCCCCACAGATGTTACACATTGATAGCTCCACAGCACTCCGCTCGCAATCGCAACTACTACATCTTCTTCTTCTTCTCCTTCCTCTTTCGTGACTGGAAAATTGTTTTGAAACTACTGATGTGTTTAAATGTTAGTTTCTAAAAATGGAGGGCATTTACGAACTTAAGGAAGGTCCTCCTGGATCCCGGACACACGTTTGAATTGTGGGCATGTCCGGAATTTTCCGGAGTCTGGTCATCATCATCTAAAGGCTGCAACCACACTTGTCTCTCACTTGCTGAATGTTTTAAGACAGCACACTGTTTAAATTGAAGTCCATGGATCACACAATCCAGATGAGCTTTCTGCGGTCTTCCTCTTCCTTTCTTCCCCAGAACTTCTCCTTCCATTATGGTGGTCAGGAACTCATTATGACGTAGGGTGTGGCCAACGAATTTTTCTTTTCTCTTTCCTATAGTAGTGATCAATTTTCTTGTTTCGTCTACTTCCTTGAGGACCCATTCGTTAGTCTTTTTCTCCGTCCAGCATAATTTCAGCATTCTTCTTCACATCCACATTTCCGCTGCTTCAGGTGTTGTATGTCCTGTTTCCTTAGAATACAAGTAACAAAACACTCTAGACAAATGTTTTGATAAACGATTTTCTAGTATTAATGCTAATGTGCCTGTCTGTCAAAAGCTGTCTCTTATTGCTGAAGGTCTGTTTAGCGAGGGCAATAAATTCTCGTTTTGATTTTCGTGGTGCACCTATTATCGTCAGTGACAATGCTTCCTAAGTAGCAGAACTGACTGGCCTGTTGAATGGTTTTGCCATTGACCTTGATGTTTATTTGGATATTTTCTGGTAACCCTATGTAAATTATTAGAATTATTTAAAGTCATTTTATTTTATTTTTATTACCCTACGTAGTGATGCGTTCTCTCTTATGGACTTACTACTTTTCCTTTAAGTTATTGCGTCTGGGAATTTTCAAAATTGGAGATTCTGAGGCACACCTGAGCTGGGTTCGTTTTCCTTTTTTTATTTCATTTACTTTGGAATGCACCATCTGAATCAGTTGATTTCAATCCATTGCCCACGAAACTTTGAATAGTTTAAGACTACCATCAGTAACAAAAGGCATGTGAACATGCTGAACGCAGTCTTCAGCGAAACGTCAGGACAAAATGACCTTAGAACACGACCTATAAGCCCGCGGAACAGAAATTCCTATTTCAACGCCGGTCGTGAAAGTCTGAATTTTTACTGACATCAAATTCCCTTGTTCTAATTTCACACAGACACTAGAATATAGTTACCAAAATGAAACTTGTGACATTCTGCATAAGCAACGCTACTATTTTAGTGGAAATTATAAAAAAATCATTTTAGTCAGTTTCTTAAAAGAAAATGTAATTAAGACTATTAATTAAACGATGGAAATTATTTCACCACCTTGCTAACAAATTTACTGTATTAATTCATAAAGAAGTAAAAATGAAATGTTGGAAAACCGGCGTTCACTCTAATAATTTGCACACCGCTGTGGTCAATATTCCCTATTATAATGGGGCAACTTAGGATTACGCTTTTCGACCTTGAAGCGGCCATCATCACACCCTGATCAATGTTTTGACGTTTAAATTATGTACTAACATTTTTTTACTATTATTGTAGCGCGTATTTTTGTGTCTATTATATGATTCACAATTTTAATCTCGTTATACGGTTGTTTTGACTTAAGGTTTCGTGAATTACGTGTTATGGTATATATTCACGTGTATAGAATTTCGAATATCACAATATAATAATAAATATAATTAACAAACAAGTAGTTCCGTGAAGAACTATACAGCCTATTTTCATATATCCTTTTTATGTTAATTGCCACTATCAACATACGACATTTCAGTTTGATTGCTGTAATAGATTCGTAGATATTGAGAACCGACTAAATATTTCGGATGGTCGCCATGTTGGATTTCTGATCACCAGGTTATTGAAAGTCCTATAGGTGAACTTATGTTTATAGCCCCTATGAACATAACAAAATTCCGTTTCATTGCTGTATTAGATCCGTAGATATCCAGAGCCGTCTAAATAATTCGGATGGTCGCCTTGTTGGATTGTTAAATGTATAGGCCATAGAGTCATGTACCATTAAAGGAAAATTATTGCGTAGGTTCAATATTCAAACTTTCACTTCGATCGCATGATTACGACAAAAGTAATAAACACTTAATTTTTAAATTCGCACAGCCGCCATCTTGAGGTTATGTAAACAATTGAACGAAATTAGATACCAATGCATTACAGTGTGTATAAACATTTCCTGTACCAAGTTTCATTGCGTTTGGAATATTAAATCGTGAGAAAGGTCTATTTAAAATTTTCAAATTCGCTTGGCCGCCATGTTCGTTTTGTAGTTAACCGGTTTTTGAAAGACTTAAAGATGAACTTCCATTAGTGCCCTTTATCTCCGTACAATATTTCAGGGTGATACCGCTAATAGTTTCAGAGATAAAGAATGCCGGTGAAATATTTCGCACAGCCGCCATCTTGAGGTTATGTAAACAATTGAACGAAGTTAGATGTAGGTGCATTACAATGTGTATAAACATATCCTGTACCAAGTTTTATTGCGTTTGGTGGATTAATCGTGAGAAACGTCTATTTAAATGTCGCAACTTCGCTTGGCCGCCATGTTGGTTTTGTAGTTATCAGTTTTTAAAAGTCGCATAGTTGAACTTCTAGTAGTTCCCTTTATCACCGTAAAACATCCAGGATGATATCGGTGATAGTTTCGGAGATATTGAATGCTGGTGACATATTTCGCACAGTCGCCATATTGGATTGGTGAGACGTAACAAAATTTGAAGGACACGGTCGGGGTCGTTCGGAATAGTTCTATGAACTTACCGAGTTTCATTGAAATCGTTCCAGCCGTTTAGAAGTTATTAGGGGGACACGCACCATCACACACACACGCACACACAGACACACGGACAAAAGGTGATCTCATAAGCCTATTAGCCTACTTTCGATTTTTGCAAAAAATGAAAGTAGACTTATGAGATCAACACAGGGCGAAAAAAGTGTGTCTGTCTGTGTGTGTGTATGTGTGTGTGTGAGTCTGTGTGTGTGTATGTGTGTGTGTGAGTCTGTGTGTGTGTGTGTGAGTGTGTGTACTCTGAATGTCTGTCCCCCCCTATCAATTCGAACACGGTGAATGCGAATTGAACGAAATTTGGTACAAAGGTAGCACTAGCAAAGGACACCTCAGTGTCATGTTTTATATCGCCGCCATCTTTACTAAAACTGAATGGCGGCCACTCAAACGTTCAAAACGTAAAATCAAATAACGACTAACCAAATCATCCAATCTCTACCAAATTTGGTAACAACATACCTTCGTATAGGATGCGTCTTGTGACCAAACTACAAGGTCGTCCGCCATACCATTTCAGGATGGCGGCCGTGCGAATTATGCAAACTTTATAATCCATATCATGGGACCCACCAGTTCCGATTATCGAGCCGAGAATCGTTTTAACTGTTCTAAAGGAAGAGGCACGTACGAAATTAAAAGTTTATTTTGTAATACTATAGTGCAGACGTGATTTTAAAAAGCTCAGCTGATTCATTAATAAGACAAGATGGCAGCGGATATCTTGTGCCTGACTTATATTTCACTAATTTGAGTATTGCATGCAATATAGCGTACTAAAACAAAATAAATAAACTTTGTATGAAATGCTTTATATATAAATAATATACTTCAGTGATGAAATCGTTTAGTATAAATCATTATTTGCTAACAAGTTCTATGTAAGTCATTTTATATGGATCAATGTTCGTTGGCACAAATGGCTCAGTGGTAAAGCGCTAGTCTGTCATTCATATGCCTATGGTTCAAACCCCATCAGAGATATGTTTTTTGCTTGACATTTTACATATTTGTTGCTTTGTAATGACTCAGACGTTTTAAAATTAAGCGTTATATTGTGCATATTACGGTGCAAAACATATACTTAATTAAAACATAATTCGCCAGCAGATTTAATCGAGACATCTAGCTGACAAAAAGGTAACAGATTTTATTGAAAAGTTTCTTCTTCTGGCCGCTAGAATGCACTCACTCTGTTAGGATTATATTGTTCGATATTTCACAACTAGATATCACGACTAGTTTTTATATTTATTGTTTCTTGAGTACTGAGACGTTATAAAATAAAGCTTTATATGGTGCTTTTTGCAATGGAAATTATATATTAAAAAAAACGACATTCTCCACTGGAGTGACATCTTCCATCCTTCAGTTGTACTATGCAGAAACTATAGATTCGAGCAGCGCTCTATACCGGCCAGTTAGTGAACCCAGTCTTAACGACTGCTAGGAGTAATAAGACAGTAACATTCGTTTATTCCTTGTGCACAGAGGCGTTGCTGATAATCTCAAAACTTGCAATATGGATGATTTGGAGATGGATTATTTTGTTATACCGTGTATTTAAGATTAGCCTATAAATTTACGGGTTGCGAAGTTACTTCACTTAGTTCTATATCATTCGTACACGACACAGAACAACAACGTGACGTCAGTTTCTGATCTGCTCTGATTGGCTATTACATTGCTGCAGTCGGGTAGTTGGCAGTCAAGGATAAAATTCTCGACTGCCAACTGCCAGCTACCAACTGCAACTTCATGTTGTGTATGGTGCCTATAGTATACACGGAGTCGATCGCGACTGCCGACCGAGGACTACCAACTACGGACTGCCGACTGCGCATTGTAGATGGGCCTTATTAGAGCAACGAAGTTTCAATTATTGTAAGTAGTCGGTGTTTGGAGTGTTTGCTGATGAAATTGCAAAATGCTGGGGTAAATTATAAACTATGGTTTGAACGCCACTGTTCAAATCCTGTGTGCCAATTTGCACTTCAAATAGGGAGAAATTAGGAGATGATAAGGACAGAGAGTTATAACTATACCCATACATTTCGGAGAAAGTAGGCTATATGTTCTTTCCCGAACATCTTGTTTTTAGCCTACTTTCGATTTTTGCAAAAAATGAAAGTAGACTTATGAGATCAACACAGGGCGAAAAAAGTGTGTCTGTCTGTGTGTGTGTATGTGTGTGTGTGAGTCTGTGTGTGTGTCTGTGTGTGTGTGTGTCTGTGTGTGTGTGAGTGTGTGTACTCTGAATGTCTGTCCCCCCCTATCAATTCGAACACGGTGAATGCGAATTGAACGAAATTTGGTACAAAGGTAGCACTAGCAAAGGACACCTCAGTGTCATGTTTTATATCGCCGCCATCTTGACGGAAACGTAATGGCGGCCTCACAAATGTTCAAAGCTTAAATCAAATTACGACTAACCTAATCATCCGATCTCTACCAAATTTTTCAACAACATACCTTTATGGGGGAGCATCCTTTGACCAAACCAATAGGTCATCAGCGTAATAGTTTACGGATGGCGGCCATCTTTGAGTGAAAATCGATTCCCCCTATTAATTCGAACACGGTGCAACCGAATGGAACGAAATTTGGTACGGAAGTAGTACTAACGAAAGGCACCTCAGTGTCATGTTTTATATCGCCGCCATCTTGACGGAAACGTAATGGCGGCCACACAAATGTTCAAAGCTTAAATCAAATTACGACTAACCTAATCATCCGATCTCTACCAAATTTTGCAACAACATACCTTTATGGGGGGAGCATCCTTTGACCAAACTAATAGGTCATCAGAGTAATAGTTTGCGGATGGCGGCCATCTTTGTGTGAAAATTGATTCCCCCTATTAATTCGAACACGGTGCAACCGAATGGAACGAAATTTGGTACAGAGGTAGTACTAACAAAAGGCACCTCATTGTCATGTTTTATATCGCCGCCATCTTGAAGGAAACGTAATGGCGGCCACACAAATGTTCAAAGCTTAAATCAAATTACGATTAACCTAATCATCCGATCTCTACCAAATTTTGCAACAACATACCCTTATAGAGGAAGCATCCTTTGACCAAATGAATAGGTCATTAGCCTAATAGTTTGCGAATGGCGGCCATCTTTGTGTGAAAATCAATTCCCCCTATTAATTCAAACACGGTGAAACCGAATGGAACGAAATTTGGTACAGAGGTAGCACTAGCAAAGGGCATCTCAGTGTCATGTTTTATATCGCCGCCATATTGACAGAAACGTAATGGCGGCCACACAAATGTTCAAAGCTTAAGTTAAATTACGACTAACATAACCATCCGATCTCTACCAAACTTTGCAACAACATACCTTTTTGGAGGGAGCATCCTTTGACCAATCTAATAGGTTATTAGCCTAATAGTTTGCGGATGGCGGCCGTCTTTATGTCAAAATTGATTCCCCCTATTAATTCGAACACGGAGGAACCTAATGGAACGAAATTTGGTACAGAGGTAGCACTTGCAAAGGGCACCTCAGTGTCATGTTTTATATCGCCGCCGTCTTGACTGAAACGTAATGGCGGCCACACGAATGTTCAAAGCTTAAATCAAATTACGATTAACCTAATCATCCGATCTCAACCAAATTTTGCAACTACATACCTTTATGGAGGGAGCATCCTTTGACCAATCTAATAGGTCATTCGCCTAATAGTTTGCGGATGGCGGCCATCTTTGTGTCAGAATCGATTCCCCCTATTAATTCAAACACGGTGAAACAGAATGGAACGAAATTTGGTACAGAGATAGCACTAGCAAAGGGCATCTCAGTGTCATGATTAATATCGCCGCCATATTGACAGAAACGTAATAGCGGCCACACAAATGTTTAAAGCTTAAATCAAATTACGACTAACATAACCATTCGATCTCTACCAAACTTTGCAACAACATACCTTTATGGAGGGAGCATCCTTTGACCAATCTAATAGGTCATTAGCCTAATAGTTTGCGGATGGCGGCCATCTTTATGTCAAAATTGATTCCCCCTATTAATTCGAACACGGTGGAACCGAATGAACGAAATTTGGTACAGAGGTAGCACTAGCAAGAGGCACCTCAGTGTCATGTTTTATATCACCGCTATCTTGACGGAAACGTAATCGCGGCCACCCAAATGTTAAAAGCTAAAATGTAATTACGACCAACCTAATAATCTAGTCTCTACCAAATTTTGCAACACCATATCTTTATGTGGGAAACATATTCTGACCAAACTGCAAGAACATCAGCCCAATAGTTTGTAGATGGTGGCCAAGTATGTGTGCAAATCGATTCCCCCTATCAATTCAAACACGGCGAAACCGAATTGAACGAAATTTGGTACAGAGGTAGCACTAGCAAAGGGCACCTCATATTCATGTTTAATATCCCAATAGCACGTTGTATTTCAACAAGCTACTACAACCAACATTCAATCATACTCCTTGAATAGGACAAAGAGTTATAACAATACCCATGCATTTAGGAGAAAGTAGGCTATATGTTCTTTACTGAACATCTTGTTTTTTTTTTCAAAATTGAAAGTAGGCCAAAAATAGCATGCACAATAGTTACATTTCTTTTTAAATTTATTATTTACTGTTCATACTCTCTGCATGCTCATCTACATAAGTAGTAATTACATTTTAATAATTAAATTTCTAGATGACTGTTAAACTTAACAATATAAAACAATATCAGTCTTCGTTTTTCCTAAGAGCTTGAAAATCCAGAGCATTAACAAATTTAGAAAATCCCTTTAAATACTTTTTAATAGCACAGATTTCTGCATTGGCCAGTTATCGTCTCTATAAACACTATTAATCAAGAATTGCCTAATATTTTTCACTTCACTGCACACGAAAATTATATGATCTATAATCTGAGGGCTGCTTTTACAGGAACAGTCGGGATTACGTATAATTTTAAGTCTGTGTAAGTACGAAGCAATATTTCCATGTCCAGTCAGCATTGTAGTCATATTAGGTGTTAAGGTGATTTTGGATTTTAATCTACAATAGTTCTATTTGTTAATGCAAATTATGCTTGCCACGGTGGGTGAGTGGTTATAGTGTCGGACTACCAACCCCAAGATTGCAGGTTCGCCCCTGACCATGGTAAGTGATTTTTGAAGGCGACAAAAATCACGATACTCATGTCATACTTTGTTGGCATGTTAAAGAACCCATTTGAATTCAGTGGGCCGTGTTCAATGGCAAAATTAATCTCGGGATTTTCTGCCAACACAAAGTTCCTCCATTCTCTACTTGAAAGCGCTGTAGTGTCAAGGAGTTTAGATATCTAACCTCCTTGACTTTCATAGCGTTCAAAGGAACGACTAAATTCGACATGCAAGCTACCCTCTGGGTGCCAATTAACAAAGCTTGCACCAGTCACCCGAGGCCATACGATATTATTATTATTATTATACCGACAGTAGTGGCTCAGCTGGCTAAAGCGCAGCGTTAGGTCATGGAACCAAGCTCTCTGCTGACTCGGTAGACGCGTGGGTTCGAGCCCCACCGTCGGCTGTCCTTGAAATGGTTTTCCGTGGTTTCCCATTTTCAACACCAGGCAAATGTTGGGACGGTACCTTCTGATAGGCCACGGCCGATTCCTTCCACATCCTTGCCCAGTTTCATTCATCTTCATCCATTTTCATCTCTCATACCGACGCGCAGGTCGCCCACGGGCGTCGAATAGAAAGACCTGCACTCGGCCTCTCATGAGGCCACACGACAAAAAAAAAAAAAAAAAATATTATTATTATTATTATTATTATTATTATTATGTCAGTAGAGCCATCACCGCACAGCAGTTATCTTGTCGCCAACCGTATAAAGAGATTCAAATTAGGGGCAGATGACCTCGTAGTTCCGCCCCTTAAAACAACAATAACTAACTAACTAACTAGATTCAAATTGTAAATCGTATTATAAACACCAAAATCATGATATAGAGAAAGTCTTTGATAACGTCGTGCACTGGGATGTTCTGTTTCAAATTTTAAAGAAGTTGAAAAGAGAATACAGGGAGAGAAAAACACTTAAGTGAGGGTTTTATTGTGTTGATTTTGTAAATCTTTGTTAGAGCTGTAATGCAGATAATAGCGAATTTTTGGTTGTTCCTTGTTACAAATTAAACATTTAAAATTATACGCCAAATCAATACATAAACAAATATATATTTTATATATTGGTACATGTTTCGACCTATAATGAGGTCATCTTCAGCCTAAAAAGAAATTCAAATAAGAATTGAAAACTAAAGTAGCATATGCGACCTAAATCTAAATTAAATTGAAAAATTAATGATAATAATTGTAATAAATAAAATATAGTAATAAAATGGATATCCTTACAAATGCAGTATTAATTAAATAAATATAAGATTGGTCTTTTTACAATAATTTTAAAAAAGTAGTTCAAAAATAAGAACTATTAACGGCGAGTGTAAAAATGTTAAGCTTTAATTTTTTTTAAATCAAAATAATTTAGAAAATCAATACAATAATTCAGTTCGGCGCTTGAGTTAAATAAGTTGAATCCTCTTCAATACGGAGTTTATTAACAATTTAGAATAGGTGCCAACCATTATTACGATGCCATGAATTAACCTCGTTGTATGGGATGGAGAAATTCTGAAATTCGTATAAGAATTTGAGTTGAAATGCCCAATATGAATATGTGGCAATTCTAATAATGATCCAGAACGTTTAGAAGATAATGAAAAAATGGGATTCTTGAAATGGAATTAAGGTATCTGATGTTCCTCTTTAAATTTGCCAAACAGTGTTAGGTTATGTATTTTCCACTTTAATATATATATTTCGTATGGCATGAAGATGCAATATACAATTATTTACATTCTACAGTATTTACAGTACAAATATATACAGATTGAGACCTTGATCTGCAAGTAGCTTCAGTTTTGTTAGAGCTGGATATCTAATTTCTCTGACCATTCTAAAGCTTCATCACTAGCTTGATGAATCTCCTTCATTGGACCATTGAACCTTCGGAGTGGGCAATCCATAGCGATGTGACTGATGGCCTGAGGCACATCTGCACAGTTGCAGAAAGGATTCTCGGCAATTTTCCATTTGTGCTTCCAGAACTGACACCTACCGTGTTGAGTTCTTATACGGTTCAGCGACGTCTAGATTTTACTGGGAAGGTCGAAACCATGGGGCTGCTTAACTGGATCTGAGATAAGACCTAATCTGTCTG
Source organism: Meconema thalassinum (assembly GCA_946902985.2). Lineage (NCBI taxonomy): Eukaryota > Metazoa > Arthropoda > Insecta > Orthoptera > Tettigoniidae > Meconema > Meconema thalassinum. The sequence goes on along the minus strand of OX336396.1, from coordinate 297,748,982 downwards.
GATTTGAAGTCAGCCACTCATTGCGCCAAGCTTCATTCACCTGAAACTGCTCTTGGACCAACTTCCTTCCTTGTATCCAAGAAGGATTCCGGGATTTCAGCCTGAGATCTTTAGGTGAGCAGTCTAGATGAATTAACAGAAGAGGGTTGTCACAACATTTAAGCCATTCTCTCTTCAGTGCCATTTGTCTTCGAAGATGAGGAGGGGGGATGTTGGAGAGTACTGGTAACCATACCAAAGGTGTAATGCAACCGTCGTATTGAAAATTCTTCCGTAGTATGTAATGTATACATTAAGTATTTATCAGATCAATGAAGTAAAGGTGGCATGCCATTGTTTATGTATTGATTTGGCGTATAATTTTAAAGTTTAATTCCAACATCAATATGGATATTTAAAAACATTTGTTTTCAATGGCAAATGTGTTTGCATTGTTACAATTTGTTTTTCATGTAGGAGGGTGTTCAAATGAAAAGGTACGAATCGTTCTAAAACCGACACTGGTTGATATTTGAATATGCCGCTTTGGGATAACGTAGGCCGACATCTAGGAGATGTAGTGGTACTGCGCATGCGTGGCGCACACACACAGGACGCAGAAGAGAATCTCACAGTTGAACGTTCCGTCCCGTCCAGTTGAAGTTGAAGCAGCAGCAGTGATGGCGTTCACATTGGACAATTCGACAAGTGAGGAGCAGAGAGGTGTCATCCGATTTCTGACTGCAGAAGGGTCTAAACCAGCCGATATCTGCTCCATGATAACGCTCGCCCACACGCATCTAACGTCACACAAGGTGTATTGGCCACGTTCAAGTGGGAGCAACTTGAGCCACCGCCCTACAGTCCAGACTTGTCACCCTGCGACTTCCATCTCTTTGGTCCGTTAAAAAAAATCTCAAGGGAAAACTCTTCCAATCGATTGACGAACTAAAGGACACCGTACAGGATTGGATTGGCTCCTGTCACAAACACAAGGCTTCCGGGAACAGGTAATCCTGCGACTAGTGAAGCAATGGGAAGCCTGTGAACAGACCTGTGGTGATTACTTTTGAAAAATGAATAAATTGTACCCACAGTATCGTTTGTACCTTTTCATTTGAACACTCCTCGTAGTTTGTTCAAAGTAACTTCTACATTCTATATAACCTTCTTTGTGTTACGGGAAATGAAGAAAGGGGGACTGTTTTGTGCAATTTCCTCGAATCAATACTTTACAGAGAGAAATCCGCCACTAAGTGGGCATACACACTACATAGTGTGCAGACAAATATATACCGGTATATAGACCTATCAGTAGCCTCCGTGACTTAGGCGGCAGCACGCCGGCCTCTCACCGCTGGATCCGTGGATCAAATCCCGGTCACTCTATGTGAGATCTGTGCTGGACAAAACGGAGGCAGACAGGTTTTTCTCCGGGTACTCCGGTTTTCCCTGCCACCATTTCATTCCAGCAACACTCTCCACTATCATTTCATTTCACCTGTCATTCATTTAATCATTGACCCAGAGGAGTGCGTCAGGCCTCGGCAGCCGGCACAGTTCATATCCTCGCCGCTAGATGGGGGCTTCATTCATTCCATTCCTGACCCGATCGGAGACTGGAAGCAGGCTGTGGATTTTCATTTTCATATATACCTATCAGAAGATACAACAAGTAGTTCCTTGAGTAACTAAAGCCTATTTTCATATATCCTACTTATGTTAATTGCCACTATCAACATACAAAATTTCAGTTTGATTGCAGTAATAGATTCGTAGATATTGAGAACCGACTAAATATTTCGAATGTTCACCACGTTGGATTTTTATATATGTAGGTCTTAGAGTTATGTAGACTACTGTTATATGAGGATTATTTTGTACGTGTAGTATCCAAACTTCAATCGCATGATTACGAAACAAGAAGTAAAAACGAGATTTTAAAATTTCGTACTGCTGCCATGTTGTGGTATTGGAAACAATTGAAAAAATTAGATGCCAGTGGATTACAATGTTTATAAACATTTGCTGCACAAGTTTCAATGTTTTAGGATCATTTAATCGCGAGAAATATCGATTTAAAACTTTCAAATTTGCATGGCCACCATGTTCGTTTTGTAGTTAACCGGTTTTTTAAAGTATCTTGCATGAACTTCCAGTAGTGACCTTTATATCCGAACAAAATTCCAGGGTGATACCGGTAATAGTTTAAGAGATATTAAATGCCGGAGAAATATTTCGCACAGCCGCCATCTTGAGGTTATGTAAACAATTGAACGAAGTTAGATGTCGGTGCAGTACAATGTGTATAAACATATACTGTACCAAGTTTCATTACGTTTGGTTGGTTAAATCGCAAGAATCGTCTATTTAAATGCCGCAATTTCGCTTGGCCGCCATGTTGGTTTTGTAGTTAACAGGTTTTCAAAAGTCACATAAATGAACTTCTAGTAGTTCCTATTATCACCGTACAAAATTCCAAGGTGACATCGGTGAAATATTTCGCACTGCCGCCATGTTGGATTGGTGAGACGTTACAAAATTTGAAGGGCACGGTCGAGGTCGTACGAAATAGTGCTATGAACTTCCCGAGTTTCATTGAAATCGCCCCAGCCGTTTAAATTTTATTAGCGGGACACACACACACATGAATCACACACGCACACACAGACACACGGACAAAAGGTGATCTCATAAGCCAATTTTTTCATAAATGAAAATAGGCTAAAAACATGGTATATATGGGAAGACATCACTATAATAATCTGACCATATACTGCTTGGCCGCACCTGAAGAGCAAGTGAATACTGAATGTTTTGCTGTCACTGGCAGGTAACGAGATGTCTCGAGTTTGCGGCTCATTCCGCCATGTTGCTCTTTTATCCCGGCGACATCGTTCCTCACTCAATGCCTCCATTACTCGCGAGATGGATGGTTATTTACTCTGCGGCCTGTCTCACACATCTGCAAGGAAATCGCGATCTCATTTCAGACCGTCCGTACTGCTCGACTTGTATCGATTTACTTTCACTGCTGGTTAAATATTGTCGTAGACAGTTTTAACGAAGCCTGACATTGCTGAGGTGGTCACAATATTGATGTTCTCTTCCTATTCCGAGTATCTCACTTTCACGTCAGAAGCATCATCGTCTTCATCATCTACATCATCAACATTGCCTTCATCATCTACATCATCATCGTCTTCATCATCTACATCATCATCATTATATTCATTTGCATCTTCATCATTGCCTTCATCATCTACATCAGAGGTTACCCCAGGGGGTCCGCGAAGAGTCGTCAAGAAATAACGCAATAACGGAGAAAGTACAAACAGTTCCTTAAAAATAATAATTATGCATTGCCACTCACAGCGTAAGTGGCGCACTCATATGTGGCGCAGCGTAATTTGATCTTCTCAAGTTTCCCGTTTGAAAGCATTCCGCTCCTTTGTCTCTGTGTTCTGCTTCTCAGTCATTTTGTGTGTTTACCGGTACGTATTTTCATGAGTTCTGAAAGTTGAAAGTTTTGATTGTTTTAATCTTTAAAAGTCCATCGAATATGGATCGTTTAGTTGAAGAGTAGGGAAAATTAGGGAATACGACATAGAATTTTCGGAAATTACCTTTACGTATTGTGGACCTGAAGATTGTCATAAACCTCAATGCCTGCTATGCTTTGACACCGTTGCCAACGAGAGTATGAAACCTGCAAACCTCCGGCGGCATCTAGATACCAAACATTCGGAGCACAAAGGTAAATCCATTGAATTCTTCAGAATAAAGTTAGCCGAACTGAAATAATGCCAGAAAGTAATTACCAAAAGTTTTGGTGCAAATGTGAATGAAAATGCAACGCCTGCATCCTACGAAGTATCTCAGCTTGTCGCGAAACTTACCTATAACCATACATTTGCTGAAGAGCCAATTCTACCTTAAGCAATAATTTTGTGCATGGGAATGCTGCCGCAAATCTTGCAAGTACCGTTCCGCTGTCTAACAATACTGTGCAAATGCGATTTACAGATATGTCAAGCAATATTGAAGAGACGTTGTTGGCAAGGCTTCACATGTGTGACATGTTTGCTCTGCAGTTGGATGAGAGTACCGACATATCAAGAAGGCGATAATATAGGTTTTTGTTCGTTTTTTATGCCATGACGAAATATATGAAGATTTTCTTTTTTTTCTGTGAATTAGTAGGTAACGCACAACTGCAGAGGATATTTTCGCAGCTCTGAACGATTATTATAATAAACATGATATCGTCTGGAAGAAATGAGTGGGTCTGTCTACAGATGGCGCGAAAGCTATGTCCGGATGCAAGAAGGGCCTTCAAGCTGAAGTGAAAAGGGTCGCTGCAGATATGAAGTGGACACATTGCTGTAGTCACCGAGAAACTTTAGTAGCCAAAAGTCTGCCTGAACTGCTGCAGAGCACCCTTAATTAAGTGGTGAAAATAATAAACAATGTCAAAACCAGCTCCTTAAAATGCAGGTTATTTGCATTGCTCTGCATTGCTCTGCATGAACAGTTTCTTATTCATACTGAAGTGCTATAGCTTTCTAGGGGCAGGATCATAACGAGGTTTTTCGAGCTGAAATATGAGGTATGGATCTTTTTTCTTCGGAAGATACATGAGGATTTGCTCAATGACCTTTCTTGGCGCTGCAGAACTGCTTACTTGGCCAACGTGTTTGTTCACATGAACGTTTTGAATTTGAGTTTGCAAGGAGACTACATTGATATCTTCAGAGTTAGAGACAAGATCAGTGCGATTGTGAAAAAGTGTAATATTTGGGCAGCAAGAGTCCAAAATGGCTCATATGGCAATTTCCCCACACTAAGAACGTTTCTGCAGTCATATAACGAAGGTTTGCATTGGGAGGTAAAAGAAAATATAACCGAACATCTTCGTAGTCTTGTAACTACTTTTCGGGAATATTTTCCCGAGCCCGATGGCGATAACTGCTGGATTCGAGGCCCATTCAGCTCCAATCTCAAAATTGAAAATATTCAGCTACTATCAGAGGAGGAACAAGACCAATTCGTTGAATTGACCTCAAGTGGTGAAATAAAGAAATTCTTAGCAGACTTCTGGGTGACAGCTCGAAAGGACTACAAGGGAGTCGGCGATAAGGCAATACAAATTATTATTCCGTTCGCAACAACTTACTTGTGCGGACAAGCTTTTCCCACAATGTACGTAATGAAAAGCAAATATAGAAATGGACTAGATATGAGGCCTGATTTCAGGGCGAACACTTCCGAAATTGCAACCGGACCTTCGAGAAATAAATACGGGAAAGAATAGCTTACGTTCGTTTTACTGAACGCCGGCCTCTTTTACACATTAGTGCTGTTAACAAAATGATAATACGTAGGACTTGTTCCTATTTTTTTCACAACCACGGCATTGCTATTTTTTTGGTCTGTAACACTACCTACTGAACCCGATGGGGTTATGCTGACTGGAATCGAACATGGTTCTCAGAGACTGTGATCTCAGTAAAAAGGTTCCACCAGGGAGCGAACCAGAGATCTGTACAGGGAGTTTCTTGGTAAAAACCCCTCGAAAGAAATGTATATTTAATCACTGGTGTGATTTTTGATGAAATGGCATTATTTATTAAAATAATGTAGGAAATAATGAGCAGATTATATCATTATAAGACGATTTGGTGTAAGCTATTGGGAACTTGAAGCACAGAGGAGGGCAGAGCTGACATTTACTAATCGGCCCAGAATTGTGGGTTGGTCCCAGTGGAGCCACGTCCATCTCTGTCACCCCATTATGTCGTCTGGAGCAGGGGAGAGGCCTGAATAATGACACAGTTATTCCCCGACGGAGAATAGATTTAGAGGAGGGGCGGAGAAATGCCCAGAAAAATCATTGATTACTCGTGATTGGAGTAACGAATCGAGATGAGAGTTGCACACAGGTGAATATCTTGGCAAGAAGATAATTTTAGAGTCTTTTACCTGCGAAATTGGTGCATATTTGGTGATGTGCGTAAGGACTGTAAAACGACCATTGTTCGCGGATGGATGTGAAGATGTTGACGGGGAGTTCCCGACTAGGTAGCGTCCCACGCCATGGAGAAAGGAATTAATATTAATTAATTGAACGAGCGATTCCTTTGCACACATATAGTTTTGGGACCTGTGAAGAAAGAGGAACACAATGATCATGGTTTGAAGACCTGAATCATGCTGTGAGAGGAGCGAAGATTACGCGGGAAGATGTTGCTCTACTTTCTGTGGAAATCCGATATAAGGGAGTAGACCCCAGGAGGAGCCCTCTGTTCTCAGTGTTACTCTGTTCTAACTCACTTGAAGCTCAGTCGAGACGCAGTCAAGCTCAGTCTACATGCCGCCAAGCGCAGTTACAGCCAGTTACAGTTTTACTCAATTGTCAATTGTAGCACAATGGAAATAAGTTGCAATCAGTATGCAGAAAATATACAGCAGTACGAGACAGCGTGTAAGCCGCAGACAGAAGTCTTCAAATAAGCTACGTGCAGTCTTCGAGTGAAACTTCAGTCAGCTACAGCCAGGTTGAAGCAAGTTCGTCAAGGCAAAACGCATGACGGATCTATTCATCGAGACGCCGAACAAGGACTGGTATGTGTAAAAGAAACAGTAAACATGCTTGTATGAATAATAGTCGTGATACAGGCATAATTAGCAGCACGAACTATGACGTGTTCAGTTACGAAGCACCGTATAGACTAACGGTAGAAATATTGTATATAATTATTTGTGAAAGTGTTGAACTTTATTAAGCGCAGTGTGTATAGTATTAACTAATCGTATATGTGTGTAACAACGATAGAATGCGCTAAAGAAACCTTACTAAGTGTTTGGTATTGCCATGAGAGTACCAGATGTTAACGCTCATGTTTAGGAGCAAGCGTATTGATGTAACGCAGGACGCTTACTGTAGGAGTAATGATCGTCATAAAACTGTTGGAGAGTTCCGAGAGCAGATAACCAGACTTTCAATCAGGAGTTGGTAACGTCAGATGCCGTCGACACCTGCAATTTCGATCTCTGCTAGGGAATTTCAGCATTGAAGTGTGTATAAAGTGACGAGTGTTCAGTGTAATGTATATGTAAAAATATCATTTAAAGTAGTGTTTGATGAAGTGTTTCACATGTTTGGGGAGTGATAACTTCCTGAAAGGTATGCAACGTGTCGTGTTGGTGATAGAAATTAGGTGTAATCAAATGTGTGTAAACAAGAGAAATATGTCGCGTTAAACCCATTATGGCGGGCGACATGGAAGAATATGATTGGTCGGAGCCACCTTAGATGCCTATAGAGATGTAAGTACCCCACAAATTATGGTTATAATTATGTAGAAGTATGGACCGATGCATGTCTGTGATTCCGTAAAGATATTGTGAATTCCTTATAGATGCCAGTAAAAGTCAGTTAGGAGGCTGATCCTCCATGTTTAATCAGTATTGAGTTGATTTTTATAGAGTTGAAATGATGATTTGCATCATTAAGTGGAGTAATTATTCCCACTATGAATTAAGAATGGCAATCAGTTATGTAAATGTAACGAACGCGATTGTTCGAGTTTAAAACGTTTAGCTATGTCGGAAATTTTGGTAATTTATGTGAGAATAATAATAAATAATGATTTGGTCATTTATGTCAATGAGATTTTCAATAATAATAATAAAGGATGATTTTGGTCATTTATGTCAGTGAGAAATGATGATAATAATAATCATGGTTATTAAGAGTATGAATGAACACATCAGGAAACAAATAAATGTTGTAAGCGAGAATTATTGACGCTAATTGCAAGACTTATCAATCTAAGCAGGAGGATGTTACAATGAGATTACATTTCAGTAATTATGGAAAGAAGTTTTATATCAGAATATTGCATATATTCAGTAATGATACCAGTAATGAAAGAGCTTTTAGTGAATTGAATTTGCAGCTTAATTGAGAAGCTTATAGAGTAAATGTTAGATTTCTCTTAATATTAGAGGTCGGAATGTCGTAGCATGGAGCATTAGGGGCCAGATAGTCTATTCTACGTATGAATTCTCCTATGTCGTGGACATTGTTGGAGATATTAGTTATCCCAGAGTTGTAGTGTAGGACCCTAACTCTGAAGAAAGGATTGAAATGTGTTCCGGATTGGAATCTTTGTAAGAGTCGAGGAAACAGGGACACCTCGCGGCTCTATGATTTCCCGAGAACTTATAGATGAGTTATTTACGCTCGTGGCAGCGAAAACTCATGGCGACAGTGGTTTTGTGCGCCTATATTATACTTGAGACATCGGTCACCGCCAGGCTCATGCATTACGAACCCCGAACCTTCATGTTGAATGGACCCATGTGAGGCCATTAATTAATCGTTATCCTCGACGTAGGAATAATTACAAAAGCTCATTCAATACCTGTTGGCATAATAGTCAATTAAGATCCTTTGGGAACATATGTGTCGGTCAGGACACAGTATTTGTCTTGTAAATCTCCACTGCTTAGAGAGAGGGAAGCTTTCAAACTTTTAGAAAGGTCGAGATAATTGGTGGAACGACCCATCCCACTTTCTATTGTGTAGCGATTTCCTTAGCTGAGGGTCGATGCCAACCACCCGGACCGCTCAGGCAAGTTATAGAGGGAAGAAATTCTAGACCTTGTTAAAATGACATATAATGCAAGATTGTTATGTTGAGTATTATAGCCATGTGGTTTGTGAACACATGGATAATTATAGTTAATCCTGATGGTTCATTAATTTAGCTATCTGACGAATAGTTACATGATATATTTGTACTGTCACTGGAACCAAGTCATGTAGTTGGTTACTAGATGCCAATCGCCATGAGCGCGAGGCAGTCTATCGTACAATCCGACATAAGCTATAACGTAACGTTTTATCTAGGAATCACAGACAGCACGCAGTGAAACCATATAATTGAAGGATGTGTAGGGGGTAGCTTACATAATTATGGAGTTGCACGTTGATTTTGGTGCAACGTCCAAATAGGTAAATGCATGCAAAGCATTTCATTGGTGAGAAGAAAAATATTAAAACACGCACGGCACACATAATTGTTTAACGTAAAGAGGTTTAAGGAATAACCCTTGTTGTAATATTAAAGAAGTCACATTGTATGACTGTTATGTTAATGGACAGTGTGTTTTGAAGTCGTAGGTGCATCAGCGCACTAGTATATCCTTGTGAAGTTCACAGAAGGGTAAAGCATTATGGCTAGGTATGACTTTGTTGTGATTTCATATTTGTTTATTTGTGGATTGTGGAAGTAAAAATTTTGTTTGCTTTATTTTATGCCTTTTTTGGGTATTGTTTTGTGTTTGAAGCCATGATTTATTTTACTGGATTAAAGTTTTAGAATAGAGTTGTGCCTTATCATTGTAGAGTTGATACCTTTTAGCCTCAAATCCAAAATATGCACTGCAAAATTGGGGTTACCGTACACGCCTGAGAGCTGATGCTAGTTGGAGGCAGATGCATATTATCCAACGAGATTACTCACATGGGTACATGGGATTTGATGTCCTATACTGTGATTTGAGCTAAAGGTACGACTAAAGTCGGTCAGATTTAATGCACACAACTCTATTAAAGTAAGAATTAACGAAGTAGGGTGTGACCGCTCCTAATCCATAGCTAAGTTCCGATACGTATATATAAATTTTGATAGATTGTGTATCACTATCATTTATCATGACGCCCATCTGTGGAGTCTATGGTAGTAAAAGCTCTATTCATTTATCATGGCGTGGCCCAAGTGGGGCTTTCGGCAGTAAAAACCACTCCCTGAACAGTTTTTATAGTAAATTAAAATACGGCCGATGTCCTACTAGTACCACGACACATATTAATTTATCATGGCGCCCAGAATACGTGGAACTTATGGGATTTAGGGAAAACCCATAGATTTTTTATGGTATTTCATGGGGAAAACCATAGTAATTGTTTTGCCTCAAACTGTGTTTGAGTGATTTTTGAATTCAGTAGGCTTTTGAGGTAACGCAGAATCTCTCTATTGAGAAGAGAATGGCCTAAGGGTACTAGCGTTACATACCCAATCCACAATCTACCATAATATTATCAGGTTTTGTACGACTTCACAATATGTGTGCAGTGTTTGATGTTTCTCTTCGAAACGTATCCACATATTTTTCCAGGAAGCCTGCCTGCATATTTAAGTGTGTTATTGTAAAATGTCAGGTACGGAGGAGATCTTGCAAGTTATTGCAGGACTGAAACAACATTTTGATGCTGTTCATGAGCAGAGTAAACTGGAAACCAAAGCGTTCCAGGATAGTATAAACACTCGGTTAGATGAGAACCAGAGAGAGTTAAATAACAGGTTAGATGCCAATCAGGAGGCAATTAATGCAACTCAGGTTGAAATAAACAACCGTTTAGATGCAAATAAAACTGAAATAAACAGTCGGTTAGATGCAAATAAAGTTGAATATAAAGATGAATTAAACAATAAGTTAGGTCAAATGCAAGAAGTCATTAAGACCGAAGTAACAGATACTGTTGTAAGCATTGTATCGGAAATGCAGGTAAATACTGATAAACGTTTCGAGGCCATAGAAGCCAAACTTGAGGGTAATTTGCAAGCGTGTAGGCATGCTCAGGAGCAAACCAACAGTAAATTAGAGGCGTTGTCTAACGATATTAAGGATATTCAGATCCAAAATGAGGCGAATCTCGAACGCCAAGCGAAACAGTTCGCAGAGTTTACGAAAACAGTAGACCAGAGATTAGAGGAGAACGACTCCAAATGGGACCAGAAATTGAAAAGCTACGCTAGAGCAATTAACGGTGACCTCAAGAAACAGGACCAGAATATATTAGGTCAATGCCAGGAAATAGGCGAAGTTAAGGCTATCGCGCAGGAAAGTAAGGAGCTGGTAGGCAACGTAAAAGGTCAGATGGGTAAAGTTCATAAAGAACTGGACCAAGTTCAGAGTGATATTGTCATAGTCAATAAAAGACAAGAGGAAAATAGAGGCGAGATCACCAAGGTCCGGAATGAATTGTCTAAAGTCAATGGACACATTCAAGATGAAATTAAAGGTCTGAGAGAAGAACTCGAAATAAGAGAAGGCCAGAAAACAGAGGCAAGCGACAAGACCCTTGCTCAAATTAAAGAGGACGTAGAGGATGAAATATCCCATATCAAACAAAGTCTGAAAGAAGACAAGGTGAAAATCTTTCAAGTAGCCGAGGAAAACCGAGATAGGCTTACGAGAATAGAAAAAGAAGTCATTACTCGCCTAGAAAGAGCAGAAATGCGCCATAACCAAATGGAGACTAGGATAATAGCACAGGAGGAGACACTTCTGAAATATCCTAAGTCAAATGAAGGCAGCATAGAGGATATAAGAAAAACAAGGTGGGCAGACCTAGAAACCCAACCTATAAGCAGGAATGCTGCAGGCGCAGGAGAAAGTCCTTACATGACGCCAGGTGTACCAATTGCGGCATCGACGCCACATGAAAACGCGATGCACACCCAGGTGATAAACGTCATTAGGGCAAGCGAAGAAAAACCTAGGAAATTTTCAGGTAGTCACTGTAGTATGACACCAAAATATTGGTTAAAGGAAGTGACTGAATATCTCAATGATGCACGAATACCGCAGGAGCGTAGGCTACGTGCTATAGAGAAGTTAACAGAGGGGGAGTGCGCATTATGGTTTCGCAGCTTCCGTTACACTTTTGATACTGTTGAGGAATTCCGCGAGGCATTCTTGAAGAGGTATTGGGACGCCGCGACTCAGCAGAATTTACGGCTGGATTTGTATGCCAAAAAGTACAGCACGAACAACCCGACGAAGTACGCAGAATTCTTCATATCGCAGATGTGTCGTTTTAAAGAGCTGGATCAAAAACCTAGTGAACTGGAGCTATGCATTGCTATCGCCAAACAGCTTCCATACGAGATCCAAAGGCTACTAATCTCGGCTAATGCGAAAACGGCTATGGAAATGGAGACAGTTCTAAGGCAACTGGACCTCACCACAGCAAATACTATGCGTCAGAGTCGAACCGTGGAACAAGTCCACGTGACCAACACACAGACTGACCAACAGCAAGCTCCAAGGAACAACAAGGCCACGAGCACAGAAACTTTAGATTCCTATGGACGGAAATGGGAACAGGAACCCAGAAAATGGCAGTCAAGGTACAAAGGAAATGCTAATAAAGCAGGAAGAGGTGGAAGTTCGTGGAATAAACACAATAACAGGGGCAAACCGTACCATAACAATGGAGGTAATAATGGCCAGGAAGGCAATAATAGAAATTGGAGACCCCAAGAGAGAAGAAATAACTTCGATGACGAGGCAGAAGAGCGATATCATGCTTCTTTGCGATACCTCGAAGAAAGGGGAGATGAGCCCCAGAAATCACAAGTCCGCTGGCAAGAAGTCATGCAGAACAGGACATCGCCAGACAGATATGGAGATGGAGCTAAGAGTTTGGAACTACAGCGCAGCGAACAGGAGAGAAGGAACTCCAAAGGGGCGGGCGCTGAAGAAAAAAAAAACGCCAAAATTAGAAGAGCTCGAGACTGATGGATGGAAGTCTATTAACATCGTCAATTGGATAGCCAAACCAGAAGAATTGATTGAGGATACAGGAGGACCACAGGTCATGGTCAAGAGAGAATTGCCTATTATAATTGTGAGAGTGGCAGGATTAAAAGTCAGAAGTCTGCTAGACACAGGATCAACAGTGAGCCTGATGACACAAGCTCTATATAATGAAATAGCCCGGAGAGAGAACATTTTGAAGATACCGATCTCCAGTGTCAAAATTAAAGGGGTAATTCCAGACAGAACAATGATATGTAAATACCAGGTATTCCTAGATTTACAGATAGGAGGCTCTATTTTCTCACAGAGTTTTCTGTTAGTAAACAAACTACCTTATAACCTACTTATTGGGGCAGAGTTTATAAGGGAATACAGAGTGATAATTGACCTAGCACAGGACAGGGTTATGTTCCATGTGAATGAAGAAGCTGAAGGCTTAGAGGTCGCACTCAATGAAATTGAACCAGGATCCAGTGAACAAGTATGGCATACATACAGAGATGTGGCTGATGAAGAAGTGTTAGCTATTGAGCAGTTAGAAGCGGAGCTCAAAACACTAGCCACAGACTTGGAAAAAGATCTGGAACCCAAATTGGAAGACTACATTTCGGAGAAGCTAGAAGAAGCGAAAATTGGGCTAAAAGAGAAGGAAAATTTAAAGCAGTTATTGCTGGAACAGAAGGAAGTCTTTGATTCGAGACCTGGTCGGATAAAGAACTTCACTTATGCTTTTCAAGTCAGTGATTGGACACCATTTAGGCAGAAACCCTACCCTATAGCTGAAAAGCATTATGCTAAAGTGAAAGAGGCAATTCAGGAGATGTTGGAGGCCGGTGTTATTGAGAAAACACCTACGCCTTATGTAAGTCCATTGGTAATTGTACCAAAGACAGACGGATCTGTCAGAGTCTGCTTGGACCTGAGACGCTTAAATTTGAGAGTTATTCCGGAATTTGACCAAGTGCCACCTATTAAAGAGATCCTCAGGAAGTTTAAAGGGAAAACTATATTCTCAAACTTGGATATCACATCCAGTTTCCACCATCTTGAATTAGAGAAGAAAACTAGTCTGTTGACAGGATTTATGTTTGATCAACATACATTCACATTTTTAAGGCTACCTTTTGGGTTGAAAACAGCTGGTTCAGCCCTGATAAGAGCGTTAGATCGCAATCTATCAGATGAGGTTAAAGAGAGTACCATCAGATATGTAGACGACATTCTACTCACATCAGAATCTCTGGAGGAGCACATGAGAGACCTGAAGAAGTTGCTAGATGACCTTCGAGAGGCTAACTTTAAGGTCAATATCAAGAAATCGCACTTCTGTCAGAGGGAAGTTAAATTCCTAGGGCATGTTATTGATGCAAATGGAGTGAAGCCCAATCCAGATAAATTGGAGATAATTCGGAATTTCCCTCGACCCACGAAAGTTAAGCACGTCCGACAGTATTTGGGAGTAATTGGATTCTTTTCGAACCACTGCCCAAACTATACTGCGACAGTAGCACCACTGCAGGACCTATTGAAGAAAGGCGGCAGATGGAATTGGACGGAGCAATGTCAGGAAGCATTCGTGAGGTCAAAACAAATGCTTTTGGAATATGTGAAACTGGGATACCCAGATTATACCCAGAAGTTCATCATACAGACGGATGCATCACTTATTGGGATTGGAGCGATGCTATTCCAGGAAAATGTTGACCAGCCTGAGAAGAAAGTTTTTATCGCCTTTATAAGCAGAAGACTGAGAGCCCATGAGAAAAATTACACGATCACAGAGATAGAATTGCTCGCAATTTTGTACGCGTTGCAATCGTGGCACAAACTCGTGTACGGCTTCCGAATAGTTCTGAGAACAGACCATAAAGCTTTAACATTTTTGTTAAAGACAGATTTGTCTAGTCAGAGATTGACAAGATGGTCCCTGTATATCCAGCAATTTAATGTGGAAATAGAATACTGTCCAGGGAAAGAGAATGTAATACCGGACATATTAAGTCGTTACCCTAGAGAAGAAGAAGTACTAGCGGTCCAGATTGAGAATCGAGATCAGAAGACGTTGGATGACTTAAGGAACATTACCAACCTACAACGCGAAGACCCATGGTTGAAGATGATAATCGATTACTTTGAGGGGCGCTTAGCAAGGGGAACTGCGATATACAGAGAGGCGGAGGCATTGGCAACAGATTATGTATGGTATAATCAGATATTACACAAGTGGGACGATGTGGATCACACACGTCAAAGGATTGTAATTCCTGCATCTTTGCAGAGGAGGTTAGTATGGCTAGCCCACAGAGCATTTGGCCATCCGGGGATAGATAAAATCTGTGCTCTGTTGAAGGAAGCATTTACTTGGCCAAAATTGAGAGAAACGGTGAGAAATGCTATTAGAACATGTGATCTTTGCATAAGGGTAAAGCCGAATCCCTTTTTAATGAGGCAACGACCTATCCCGTTATTACCAGAGAAGCCAAGGCAGCTATTGAGTATCGACAACTTTGGACCATTGCCTAGAGCACGTAGAGGCAATAGACACATTTTTGTAGCCATGGATGTATTTTCGAAAATGGTGGTGTTGTGCCCCATTCAAAAGACAAGTTCAAAACAGGTCTTGAAGCGCCTGAAAGAGAGAGTTATTCCGATTCTTGGGAAGCCGGATAACATTCTCTCGGACCACGGAAGTTGCTTTACTAGTGCAGAATTTCGTCGAGAACTGGAAACTCTAGGAATTAGGCAGATTTTATCTACCATTCGCCATCCTGAGGCAAGTCCCGTTGAAAGAGTAATGAGAGAGATCCAGAAATACATGAAGATCTACTGTTCTGAAGCGAATTGGCGTTGGATTGAATTTCTAGAAGTCATTGAATACTGTATAAATAATACTGTACATGAGGCGACAGGTCAGGTTCCCGTTACTCTACATCTGGATCAGAGACCAGAGAGACCGTGGAATGGTGTTATTCCATTACCTGTAGACGCACAGCCCGGTAGAGAATTGAGGATCCAACGAACCTTTGAATATCTCAAAGCACAGGCGGAGAGACGTCAGAGAAGGAATCGTGCGAAGAGGTATCATAAACCGCTTCTCGTGGGACAGAAAGTTTTAATTAAGAAACCCGCCAGTTCAGATCCAGAGGCACGGAAGTATAAAAAGTTTAATTTTTCTTACCACGGCCCGTTCGAGGTGATAAGAGACCTCCAGAACAATGCATACAGGTTAAGGCATTTAGAGAATGGAAACGAGGTCGTTATGAACATAGCCAACTTAAAAATTTATTACTCGCCAGAAGAATTCGATGAACCAGAAGAAGAATTAGTAACGCACACCCAACTCAACGTGGAGAGCGGAGGCAGCCAAGCAGGCAGACCTGAATGTTGGAACGGCGAGACGGGACGAGAAGCAGACAGTTTACCCAGTGTAAGCGGAGAGCAGAAAGAATGCCAGTGTTTGCAAGAATTCTATGAAGAAATGGTCAGAATGGCTAGAGAGGTTGAGGCTGTAAACGCGACCCTTCGCAGGGAGAATAGACAGCTCAGAAACAAGGCCGAGTGTGGAAGGGGGAACACTACTAACCCACTCGTAGCCAGACAAGGTGAAGGACCCCAGACGTAAACACAGACGGTGGTCGACAGTCAGCTGGTTACTTATATAAGCCACTTGCATTGGACTTTTATAAGTTTTGCAAGGGGAACATGAACCCGATGGGGTTATGCTGACTGGAATCGAACATGGTTCTCAGAGACTGTGATCTCAGTAAAAAGGTTCCACCAGGGAGCGAACCAGAGATCTGTACAGGGAGTTTCTTGGTAAAAACCCCTCGAAAGAAATGTATATTTAATCACTGGTGTGATTTTTGATGAAATGGCATTATTTATTAAAATAATGTAGGAAATAATGAGCAGATTATATCATTATAAGACGATTTGGTGTAAGCTATTGGGAACTTGAAGCACAGAGGAGGGCAGAGCTGACATTTACTAATCGGCCCAGAATTGTGGGTTGGTCCCAGTGGAGCCACGTCCATCTCTGTCACCCCATTATGTCGTCTGGAGCAGGGGAGAGGCCTGAATAATGACACAGTTATTCCCCGACGGAGAATAGATTTAGAGGAGGGGCGGAGAAATGCCCAGAAAAATCATTGATTACTCGTGATTGGAGTAACGAATCGAGATGAGAGTTGCACACAGGTGAATATCTTGGCAAGAAGATAATTTTAGAGTCTTTTACCTGCGAAATTGGTGCATATTTAGTGATGTGCGTAAGGACTGTAAAACGACCATTGTTCGCGGATGGATGTGAAGATGTTGACGGGGAGTTCCCGACTAGGTAGCGTCCCACGCCATGGAGAAAGGAATTAATATTAATTAATTGAACGAGCGATTCCTTTGCACACATATAGTTTTGGGACCTGTGAAGAAAGAGGAACACAATGATCATGGTTTGAAGACCTGAATCATGCTGTGAGAGGAGCGAAGATTACGCGGGAAGATGTTGCTCTACTTTCTGTGGAAATCCGATATAAGGGAGTAGACCCCAGGAGGAGCCCTCTGTTCTCAGTGTTACTCTGTTCTAACTCACTTGAAGCTCAGTCGAGACGCAGTCAAGCTCAGTCTACATGCCGCCAAGCGCAGTTACAGCCAGTTACAGTTTTACTCAATTGTCAATTGTAGCACAATGGAAATAAGTTGCAATCAGTATGCAGAAAATATGCAGCAGTACGAGACAGCGTGTAAGCCGCAGACAGAAGTCTTCAAATAAGCTACGTGCAGTCTTCGAGTGAAACTTCAGTCAGCTACAGCCAGGTTGAAGCAAGTTCGTCAAGGCAAAACGCATGACGGATCTATTCATCGAGACGCCGAACAAGGACTGGTATGTGTAAAAGAAACAGTAAACATGCTTGTATGAATAATAGTCGTGATACAGGCATAATTAGCAGCACGAACTATGACGTGTTCAGTTACGAAGCACCGTATAGACTAACGGTAGAAATATTGTATATAATTATTTGTGAAAGTGTTGAACTTTATTAAGCGCAGTGTGTATAGTATTAACTAATCGTATATGTGTGTAACAACGATAGAATGCGCTAAAGAAACCTTACTAAGTGTTTGGTATTGCCATGAGAGTACCAGATGTTAACGCTCATGTTTAGGAGCAAGCGTATTGATGTAATGCAGGACGCTTACTGTAGGAGTAATGATCGTCATAAAACTGTTGGAGAGTTCCGAGAGCAGATAACCAGACTTTCAATCAGGAGTTGGTAACGTCAGATGCCGTCGACACCTGCAATTTCGATCTCTGCTAGGGAATTTCAGCATTGAAGTGTGTATAAAGTGACGAGTGTTCAGTGTAATGTATATGTAAAAATATCATTTAAAGTAGTGTTTGATGAAGTGTTTCACATGTTTGGGGAGTGATAACTTCCTGAAAGGTATGCAACGTGTCGTGTTGGTGATAGAAATTAGGTGTAATCAAATGTGTGTAAACAAGAGAAATATGTCGCGTTAAACCCATTATGGCGGGCGACATGGAAGAATATGATTGGTCGGAGCCACCTTAGATGCCTATAGAGATGTAAGTACCCCACAAATTATGGTTATAATTATGTAGAAGTATGGACCGATGCATGTCTGTGATTCCGTAAAGATATTGTGAATTCCTTATAGATGCCAGTAAAAGTCAGTTAGGAGGCTGATCCTCCATGTTTAATCAGTATTGAGTTGATTTTTATAGAGTTGAAATGATGATTTGCATCATTAAGTGGAGTAATTATTCCCACTATGAATTAAGAATGGCAATCAGTTATGTAAATGTAACGAACGCGATTGTTCGAGTTTAAAACGTTTAGCTATGTCGGAAATTTTGGTAATTTATGTGAGAATAATAATAAATAATGATTTGGTCATTTATGTCAATGAGATTTTCAATAATAATAATAAAGGATGATTTTGGTCATTTATGTCAGTGAGAAATGATGATAATAATAATCATGGTTATTAAGAGTATGAATGAACACATCAGGAAACAAATAAATGTTGTAAGCGAGAATTATTGACGCTAATTGCAAGACTTATCAATCTAAGCAGGAGGATGTTACAATGAGATTACATTTCAGTAATTATGGAAAGAAGTTTTATATCAGAATATTGCATATATTCAGTAATGATACCAGTAATGAAAGAGCTTTTAGTGAATTGAATTTGCAGCTTAATTGAGAAGCTTATAGAGTAAATGTTAGATTTCTCTTAATATTAGAGGTCGGAATGTCGTAGCATGGAGCATTAGGGGCCAGATAGTCTATTCTACGTATGAATTCTCCTATGTCGTGGACATTGTTGGAGATATTAGTTATCCCAGAGTTGTAGTGTAGGACCCTAACTCTGAAGAAAGGATTGAAATGTGTTCCGGATTGGAATCTTTGTAAGAGTCGAGGAAACAGGGACACCTCGCGGCTCTATGATTTCCCGAGAACTTATAGATGAGTTATTTACGCTCGTGGCAGCGAAAACTCATGGCGACAGTGGTTTTGTGCGCCTATATTATACTTGAGACATCGGTCACCGCCAGGCTCATGCATTACGAACCCCGAACCTTCATGTTGAATGGACCCATGTGAGGCCATTAATTAATCGTTATCCTCGACGTAGGAATAATTACAAAAGCTCATTCAATACCTGTTGGCATAATAGTCAATTAAGATCCTTTGGGAACATATGTGTCGGTCAGGACACAGTATTTGTCTTGTAAATCTCCACTGCTTAGAGAGAGGGAAGCTTTCAAACTTTTAGAAAGGTCGAGATAATTGGTGGAACGACCCATCCCACTTTCTATTGTGTAGCGATTTCCTTAGCTGAGGGTCGATGCCAACCACCCGGACCGCTCAGGCAAGTTATAGAGGGAAGAAATTCTAGACCTTGTTAAAATGACATATAATGCAAGATTGTTATGTTGAGTATTATAGCCATGTGGTTTGTGAACACATGGATAATTATAGTTAATCCTGATGGTTCATTAATTTAGCTATCTGACGAATAGTTACATGATATATTTGTACTGTCACTGGAACCAAGTCATGTAGTTGGTTACTAGATGCCAATCGCCATGAGCGCGAGGCAGTCTATCGTACAATCCGACATAAGCTATAACGTAACGTTTTATCTAGGAATCACAGACAGCACGCAGTGAAACCATATAATTGAAGGATGTGTAGGGGGTAGCTTACATAATTATGGAGTTGCACGTTGATTTTGGTGCAACGTCCAAATAGGTAAATGCATGCAAAGCATTTCATTGGTGAGAAGAAAAATATTAAAACACGCACGGCACACATAATTGTTTAACGTAAAGAGGTTTAAGGAATAATCCTTGTTGTAATATTAAAGAAGTCACATTGTATGACTGTTATGTTAATGGACAGTGTGTTTTGAAGTCGTAGGTGCATCAGCGCACTAGTATATCCTTGTGAAGTTCACAGAAGGGTAAAGCATTATGGCTAGGTATGACTTTGTTGTGATTTCATATTTGTTTATTTGTGGATTGTGGAAGTAAAAATTTTGTTTGCTTTATTTTATGCCTTTTTTGGGTATTGTTTTGTGTTTGAAGCCATGATTTATTTTACTGGATTAAAGTTTTAGAATAGAGTTGTGCCTTATCATTGTAGAGTTGATACCTTTTAGCCTCAAATCCAAAATATGCACTGCAAAATTGGGGTTACCGTACACGCCTGAGAGCTGATGCTAGTTGGAGGCAGATGCATATTATCCAACGAGATTACTCACATGGGTACACTACCTTTACTACTTAAACATGTTATATGATGTAATATGATTAAATAAATAAATAAATAAATCTATTCTATCTATATATATAAAAATCAATGTTACGAATAGTTTGTCTGTATGTATGTCTCCTATGCGTTCATATACCATTCGTCCGATTGCGATGAAACTTGGGTGAAATGTTGAGTACACTCCAAGGAAGGTTTCTGACTTAGTAAATCCATTTTACAATAGGTAGCGCACGCGTAGATTCAACAAATGAGCGACGATGCGCGAAGCGTTTCAAGAAAGTCCCGTATGTGTTCATATACCATCCGTCCAATAGCAATGAAACTTGGGTGAGATGTTGTGTACACTTACGTGAAGGTTTCAAAATTAGTGAATACATTTCACTGTAGATATCGCACGAGTAGATTCAACAAATGAGCGACGACACGCAAAGCGTTTCAACAAAGTCCCGTATGCATTCATATACCATTCGTCCGATAGCTATGAAACTTGCGTAAAATGTTGTGTACACTGCAGGGAAATTTTCTGGCTTAGTACATCCACTTTACAATAGGCAGCGCACGAGTAGATTCAACAAATGAGCTACGATGCGCGAAGCATTTCAACAAAGTCCCATATAAGGTCATTTACCATTCATCCGATAGCGATGAAACTTTGGTGAGATGTTGTGTACACTCCAGGGAAGGTTTCTGGCTGAGTACATCCATATCACAATACGTAGCGCAAGAGTAGAATCAACAAATGAGCGACGACACGCGAAGAGTTTCAAACAAGTCCCGTATGCATTCATAAACCATTCGTCCGATAGCTATGCAACTTGGGTGAGATATTGTGTACACATCATGGAAGGTTTATGCCTTAGTAAATCCACTATACAATAGGCAGCGCACAAATAGATTCAACAAATGAGGGACGACGTGCGAAGCGTTTCAACAAAGTCCCGTATAAGGTCATATAGCATTCTGCCGTTAGCGGTGAAAATTGGGTGAAATATGGTGGACACACCAAGGAAGGTTTCTGGCTTAGTAAATACATTTCACAGTAGGTAGCACACGAGTAGATTCGACAAATGAACGACGACACGCGGAGCGTTTCAATACAGTCCCCTATGCCTTCATATCCCATTAGTCCGATAGCGATGAAACTTGGGTGAGATGCTGTGGACACTTATGTGACGGTTTCTAACTTAGTAAATACATTTTACAGTAGGTAGCGCACGAGTAGATTCAACAAATGAGTGACGGGGTGCGAATCGTTTAAACAAAATCCGGTATGCGTTCATATATTATTCATCCGATTGCGATGAAACATTGATCAGTTATTGTGTACACGCCAGTGAAGGGTCTCGACTTAGTAAATCCATTTCACAATAAGTAGCGCAAGAGTAGGTGCAACAAATGGGTGACGACGCGCGAAGCGTTTCAACAAAATCCCCTATTGCGTTCATATAACCTTCTTCGATTGCGATGAAACCTTGATGAGTTATTGTGTACACGCCAGGGAAGGGCTTCGACTTAGTAATACATTTCTCAATAGGTAGCGCACGAGTAGATTCAACAAATGAGTGACAGCGCACGAATCGTTTTAAGAAAACCCCGTATACGTGCATATACCATTCATCCGATTGCGATGAAACATTGATGAGTTATTGTGTACACGCCAGGGGAGGGTTTCGACTTAGTAAATCCATTTCACAATAGGTAGCACACGAGTATATGCAACAAATGGGTGACGACGCGCGAAGCGTTTCAACAAAATCCCCTATGCGTTCATATAACCTTCTTCGATTGTGATGAAACCTTGATGAGTGTACACGCCAGGGTAGGGTTTCGACTTAGTAAATCCATTTCTCAAGTAGGAAGCGTATGAGTAGAATCAACAAATGAGTGACAGCGCACGAATCGTTCAAACAAAATCCCGTATACGTTCATATGCCATTTATCCGATTGCGATGAAACTTTTGAAAGTTGTTGTGCACGCTCCCACGAATGATTCTAATTTAGAAAAACCATTTTACGATAGCTTAGAGGCAGTGAACGGAAATTGAAAAACATGTTGTGTATCCAAAATCACTTCAAGAAACAGAATTTCAACGCCAACACTTTCTTTGATTGGCATTGCAACGCATGCCGGGTACAGCTTGTAAATAAATAAATATTAACATACAAATAATACAGCACAGTACTCCAAGGCAGAGGTTCCCATTAGGAATTTAAATATTTTAAGTCTTGACTTAAGGGAGAAAAAATCCTAATGGGAACCTCTGATCTACATCATCATCATTACCTTCAACACCTACATCATCATCATTATCTTCATCATCTGCATCTTCATCATTGCCTTAAACTCCTACATCATCATCATTATCTTCAACATCTACATCATCAACATTGTCTTCATCATCTACATCGTCATCTTTATATTCACCTATATCTTCATCATTATCTTCATCACCTGCATCATCACTATCTTCATCAACAACATCATCACTTTATTCATCACCATTATCATCATCTCTATCACATTCTTCTTTATTATAATTATCAATAATCAGTATCACCATCAGCTGTTTCTTCATCTTCACCATTAATATCATCACCATTTTCTTCATTATCATTATCATTGATATCATCATCTTCTGCATTGTCTTTATATTCTCCATCACCATCATTATTATCATCATCCACTTCCTCATCACCATTATTAACAGGAGAGATCAGTGCAGGAAGAGTCGGAAGACGTAGAAGTAAAAGAGACGTAGTTTAGCAAAAAAAAATAGTTACGGTACTTAAATATTTCACATTAACAAATTATATGTCGTGTAGACTTTGATTTTGCAGCACAACGAAACCAATAATTGCGGTTCGAGTTAGATCCGCGATAATCCATGTTACTGCGATCAATTTGCGGGGTGATTGTACAAAGTAGACAGTCTTGCAAAAGCGCTTCAAGTGTCGCATGTCTATCTGTTTCCCTTCGGGGAAAAAAGATATTTCAATAATAATAATAATAACAATAATGGTATTTTCACCACAGCAAACAATGTGGTAGATGCACTTGAAATGAATAATGTGGGCGAAGACCATAATCGCTTGAGCGCCTCATACAGCTCTTTCAATAACATTCTTCCTGGAAAGTTAAAGTTGGTTGTTGTTGATTCTTTTGCGACATCGGGTAAACTTTGCTCCGTGATAGAACATGTGTCCTATATCACAGTACATACATGCGACTGTTGTTATAGATGAGAAATCATTCGGGCAGTGTCCCTGGGGGAGGGAGTGTTGCTTTCGATCTTTATAAGGCCGATAAACAGAAGGGATAAAAACTAGTCTTTTATTTAATGACCTTTAGAAGGCGGTAAAGGTCGTATCCCTAGGAGAACAAGGCGTTTAAATAATCTTCGCGCTAATGTCTGCAGAATTAGCTTCTAAAGCTCTTCACGTCATATTTATTAACATATCAATCAAACATTATCGTAGTCAAAGAGGCTTCAGTTCAATGTAAAACTACACATTAGTATAGTATAAGAATTCATGACCTCAAGAAACAGGAACGGAAAATTCATAGAAAGATACGCGGTGTTGTTCTCAGAGACGGAACTTGGATCTGACGACCTACAAAGGAATTCTACGGAAACACAGACACCATCACAGATAAATTTAGCAAACGACGCCTACAGTTCTATGGACACTTCTGGAGGATGGATGAAAACAGACTCACTAAGAAATGTTTAACAACATTAATACAAGGAAATTAAAGACCAGTTGAATGAGAGAAACACAGGAAGACCTGGAACGATTCAAAATCTCTGAAGACGATATTAATGACAGAAATCAATTCAGAAATAAAATCAAAAATAAGAAATTTGAACAAGTATTAAGAAAAGAAACAATAGGGAAAAATTTACGAGCCTTACAGTAGTCGCATGTGATGTGTAACATCTGACATAGAAGAAACCTCACGTGAAATTATTGATACACCGGTATTGTATACTATTATTGGCACAAATATTAATCTATTGTAAAAGGGAGTGTTTTGCAGATATTGTAGTTTATAATACGGAACTCATTTTATTAGATGATTTGTAGCTTCCACCGGCACTAGCCTAAATAAAGAATACGATATGGATCAACTAGATTAATAGACGCGACACCGCTCATAACCTTAAATTCCTTATAAACAGGTCCTCTTGGATCACAGACCAACACGTAATTTCATATGGATTCTGTTAAAATAAGTCATATTGATATGATAAATATCGTTTAAAATGATAAGCTGGTAGCAAAAATATCTACCCCATCCGTGATTCGAAGCCGAGATCTCTAGATTCACAGTCATAGGCACTAACCCCATGGCTATTTCGACTACGCAAATATAGTGCACAAGATGGTGCCTTATTTCCACGTTCCAATAATACTGCATTACGGAATTAAGTTTAATATATATTTTGCTTGCTGCGATAATGTTCCTGCGTGAAATTGAGTTTAAAATGCCTTACGAATAGGCCCTCTTGTGAGTAAAGAGAATGTATTCAGCGATAGTTCATGAAGGCTTGCTCAATTCTCGTATAACCACTACGATTATATTATATTGATGACTGCATTACCGTTATGTGTGTTAATATTTTAATAGCCATTGTGCAGAAGCATAATACCGGCAATGCCGACTACTTACAATGTTTGATATTAAGGCATTTTACCATTTAAATACTGATACGAAGACTTCGAACATGTACCATGTGCTTTGTTTCAATCACTTGACACCAGAGTTCGCATGAGCGTTTACCGTTCATTATGTCATATACATTCCTCATGGCCGAGAGTACGTCATGGTATCAATTTCCGACACCGCGCGCTCATTGTTTCTCTTACCACTGCCAGCTGGATCGTTCCAATCGACTTCCGTCCCATTTTTCAAAATCACTCCCACTAAAATATCCAACAACCGAGTGGAAAGATGTTACACATCAAAAACGGACAGAGGAAAAGAAGAGAAAACACAGTGAATTAATGAAGAGGTTTTGGGAAAAAAAGAGATGAGGAAACGGAAGTGAAGCTGTGATTGGCTCAAGTTCGCACGCTTTCCCAAAGGGGTAAAATCGATGATAATAATAATAATAATAATAATAATAATAATACAAAACAAGTGACAACTCTGCGTGCATTTTTCCACAACAAAGGAGAAACATCCCATCTCCATCACACTGTATCTTCAGCTGATGATAATTACACACCGCTCCATCTGTCATCTTTAGATTCACCAGTAAAAGAAATTAAAACTACTGAATACAAGATCGGGAATTGGAAACAGAAGGCACTTCATGGGAAGTTTCCACATGAGTTGGACCAGCCTCACATCGACAAGTTAGCGTCGCACGCATGGCTGACCCACTCGGTCCTCTTTCCGGAAACAGAGGGATTTGTTGTAGCTATCCAAGATCAAGTTGTTGCTACTCGAAGCTATCGGAAATTTATCATAAAAGATCCAACAACAGAGAGTGAGAAGTGTCGCCGCTGTGGCAAATGTAGTGAAACCATTCAACACGTTATATCAGGTTGTTCCCACCTTGCCAACAGTGACTACAAACATCGACACGATCAAGTTGCCAACATTATCCACCAGAAACTGGCCTTGAAGTACAAACTTCTTCAAAGCTCCGTCCCCTATTGGAAATACACACCATCTGCAGTACTCGAAAATGCCACACACAAGCTCTATTGGGACAGAGGAGTTGTGACAGATGTCGCAGTCAGTAACAACCGGCCAGATATCATTGTCATCAATAAAGTACACAAAGAGGCATTACTGATAGATATCGCCTGTCCCAACACTCAAAACATCCAAACAACAGCTGCTACTAAAATATCTAAGTACACAGAGCTGGCAATTGAGATAAAGCAGATGTGGAAA
This sequence comes from Meconema thalassinum, assembly GCA_946902985.2. NCBI lineage: Eukaryota > Metazoa > Arthropoda > Insecta > Orthoptera > Tettigoniidae > Meconema > Meconema thalassinum. The sequence goes on along the minus strand of OX336396.1, from coordinate 297,722,678 downwards.
CTTGATTCGGTGACTACCATCCCAATAATTGTATCATGTACTGGTGTTATACCGAAAACTCTCCACAGTAGTCTATCAATATTGAATCTGCACCCGCAGATATATATTGAACTTCAGAAGGCAGTTATGTTAAACACATGCCATATTGTTAGGAAGTTCCTTGGTGACAATGCCCTGGCCGAATACTCAGCAAAGCTCGATGATCCAGATGGGAACATAGCTCATCCTACAAATGAAGGAGACTCGTGAAGACTGCGGGCACGACATGGATGTGAAGTCTCTGAACAGTGTAATAGAAGTTATCTCAGTACAGATGGTTCCTTGCTAAGGCCGAACCAGGCTGTAAAAGAAAATGTAGCCGGTATTTGCCGTGATAATGTTGTCAAATAATAATAATAATATATAAGAGAACGCCTCATTGCTTGTGACTAGCAAACTTTGCTGTGGAGGTCCGGGATCGATTCCCGGCTCTACCAGGACATCTAATTTCGGACTGTTTGATGGACTGGGGTACACTCAGCCTCGTCAGGCAAAATAAAAAGAGGCGGATTCTTTTCTTACCTCCTAGAAGTGGTTATCCGTGGTTCCCCACTTCTATTCCAGGCAAATGCCGCGATGGCCATGACCGCTTCCTACCCAAATTATACCTCAATTACAACTACACACATACGTACAGACAACACAGTGACATAGGTTATCAGAAAAACTGTTTACAAACACCCATGTACACGGAGCTACATGACCGCGATGTCGCAAAGACCCTAAGAGAATCGTATCAACAACAAGCAACTTATTACCAATGCTCCTCACACGCGCTTCCTGCTGGCCATAAATGTTAACTTTTCTGCAACTCGGCGGCTTCGATGGCGTAGTTGGTAGCATGCTGAGCTTCTATGCCCAAGGTCGCGGGTTCCAACCCAGCCGAAGTCGTTGGAATTTTTAAGAGCGTTAAAAATCCTTCCTTCGGATGGAAGTACAGGGTCTTTCATATAAAGTAAGACCGGCAAGCGGCAGTTTTGTTATTCGCTGCTGCGATGGCCTTGGCCGAGCTTTGGCGCGCCATGGCCCCCTGCTGTACTATTGAAAGCGCGCGCATAGTACATAGGAGGGCTGGTTTTTTTCAAGTTCCCATGGACTGTATAAACATAACAGATTGACACACCAAACTGATTTTACTACTAAATGTTTGCTTGTTTTATCCTTATGTCTCAACATAATCGCCAAAACGATTGAAACATTCGTCGTATCGTTACACCAGCTTGCCAATGCCCTCGGCAAAATATTCTGCAGCCACTGTGGTGGATACGTCTGGACAGCCTCCTGAAGTTTTTTTCCTTTTTGACGAGGCGTTGCCGCCCAACCATAACTTCAATTCTCGAAAAAGGTAAAAATAGTACAGCAGTGGGCCATGGCGCGCCACAAGCTCGGCCAAGGCCACCGCAACAACGAATAACAAAACTGCCGCTTGCCGTTCTTACTTTATATGAATGACCCTGTAAAGTCGGTGGTCCCATGTCAGATTTATAGCATGAAAAAGAACCGGGTGGTGGTGGCGCAGCGGTTAACCTGTTGGCCTCTCACCACGGCAGACCGGGTTCAATTCCCAGTCAATGCATGTGAGATTTTCAAAGTGAAATGCCATGTCCTGTGGTTCGGATTCCACGTAAAAATGAGGTCCCGTGGCTTATGATCTAGAGATTAATGGTCACGTTAAACTGCAATCTTCCTTTTTTGAAAAAGAACCATCCACTAATTACACTTGTGTGAAGCTAAATTATAGGTTAGATTTGACAATTGCTCTTAGATTCCAACGTTCGTCACCAGGAGCTGTCTGGGGTGGCATCTAGTAACCAACTTGGGTGGGGTATGGTTGCAAAAGTAGGAACTACTTGAAATTTTTAATGTCTGCAGTCCTTAATTGAATTAAAAACAGATAACGTAAACGAATACAGCCATCACAATAATCGTGTTAATTATTAACACCGGTTATCAGATAGATTCTACACGCACCAAAAGTACACGTGGCTACATGACCGCGTTGTCGCAGCCCCTAAATTGAGGAACTCCATTTCTGTAACTCCAAACTGGCTTGCACTGTTCTGCCTCTTATATGTATCAAGTACTGCATTTTGGAATCCATCTTCACGTGACCTGTATCGTTCACTTTACTCCAATGTAAAGAACGTAGATTCATTGTAGCGACATCTTGGTCCCTTCATGCAATATCCAGCAAAATATATGTTCCCCTTTTATCCTAGCGACATCGTTTCTCACTCAATTTCTCCATTACTTGAGGGAAGGGAGGCTGTTTACTTTGCGGTCCGTCGCAGGAAATCTCAATCTCGTTTTAACGCGTCGTCGCTATTTATTTGGTGGTGAGCAGCTTTGGCTTGTATCGACCTCACATGGCGGGCTCATGGCCTACTTAACTCAATTCTGCGAGCGGGTCACCGACACAAATTGTGTTATCCTTGTCCAAGGAGAAGAGTCAAGGACTCATAAATATAACTGCTTTCGTTAAATCTGAATGCGAGGTTATGGGGACAAATGTTTACAGAATAAAAGGCAATGCTATGTAAACATCAGGTAGTCTTATCGGAGGCTGGTCGAATCTTCAAAATTCACCGCCGTACGTAGCGGCTTCAGTGGCATGGTTGGTAGCATGCTGAACTGCTGTGCCCAACATCGCGGGTTCAAATCCGGTCAAAGTCGTCGGATTTTTCAGAGCGTTAAAATCATTCAGTATGCCTTCCTTCGGAGGGAAAGTAAAGCCGGCGGTCCCATATCATAGATTTATGACAAGTAAAAGACCATTCCACTAACTAAACTTGAGTGAAGCTAAATTTCTAGGTTAGAATTCACTGAAACGCTCTACAAAGTTCCAACGTTCAGCACTAGCTATCAGTGATGTCTGATAGCGAATGTTGGAACTACTTGAAATTGAATGGAACTTGTAGCTCAGCCCACGGGTGTTCGCTTGAAGCAGCTACAGCCTCTGGCGAGCCGAACATGATCTCGGACACTCCCGGCACCAAAAGCCATACGCAAAATAAAATAAATAAACCGCCATATGTTATTTGAATAGAAACCCCAAAACTCCTAGACAGTGCTCTAGCCAGGCAAGGTAAGGAGTGATTGCCTTCTACACTGAGTCAGTGCAACAGCTATATACCTATGAGTAGATTTTTCTGCAATATGCCCAGACTGACATTATTCACCGCCACTAATCCCAGTAGATTCCATATAATTACAGCTATAAATGAGTTGCCGATGGGATAGCGGACTTCACATCCACTCGTCACAGCTGTAACACCGATTTCTTCAATTACACTGCACAGTGGGTCAAAATCGAAATCTAGGGGGACAAAATTATTTTTACGTTTTAATCATGAATTTAGAGTGAAAGCAACGTATATAATTTGCTTACTTCATAATAAACATCAGTTGAGACCTTTTTTAAGCTACGTCTACACATGCAAGACATTGTGTATAACTAGGAGTTGGATAGAGCATTCAGTTATCTCTTCAGAACTATTTTCTACCCCTAACTTACTTTTAACAACGTCACAAAGTACCACTTTTGACATAATCTTCGAACCCAGTGCTTCAAACATTTGTAAACGTGTGGGAACTGGTTGCACTGCATCTTCTAAAACGTAAAATAACTAAGTAAGTTGCAAAAAGATGCAAACAATCTTATAACAGGCGTAAACTACAAGACTTTATCTACATTTTAACATTAAGTAGAAAGTGACGCAGAGTGACGCGACATACTAAAAATCTAAGTGAAAATATAATTTTAAAAATAATAGTTAAATATTATATAATGCAAATATAGCTAAAATTACGTAACAATTACGCCCATTAATAACTGAAACACGTTACAAAGATCAAACCTTCAGCTGCATGTTCCATCTTAAAGCATCACACTAACCACAAAGACAACCAAACCACAGCCAGTTACCGTCAGCCTCCGATTTAGACTGCTCGAACAGTGGTGACAGATTTACACTAAGATGCGTTTATATCCCAGAATAGTGAGCGGCAATTGTATAAGAATGCTGTAGAAGTAATACATTTTGATTTTTTAATTATGAAAATAAATAATTTTGGCCTCCTAGATTTCGATTTTGACCCACTGTGCACTGGTCTACAAAATAACTTTTTTCAGTTACAAAAGCAACACTACACTGAGCGACAAAGAAAACCGATCACTTGAAAAATTCAACATTACTTTCATTTAAATCATAAATATGAACGCTCTAGGCTAGGGCTCGGAATATTCGCGTATTCGCATATTCGAATAGTATTCGAAAATTCGAATTATTCGAATACCGAATACGCAATTCGAATTTTCGAATATTCGAATACCGAATAGTGCGAATACAGCGAATATTATTCGAATATTCGCAACCTCACGAATATTAAAAAATGAAAAATGAGGTTGACGACTCACAGAGCAAGACATCAAAAACTCTAAAATCGACAATTTCTGGGGCTCTTAAAAGACGATTTCACATTAGTGATGAAGAACCGACCACAGGTGTAAGTTTAACCCAATTAGCGTTTACTGTGGGTTCACGTTACAAAATTCTTTTACACGAAAATGCACAAGACACGGAAAATGATGATGATGATGATAATTGTTGTTTTAAGGGGCCTAACGTCTAGGTTATCGGCCCAAGACACGGAAAAGATTTGGGTGGAACTACAAGTGCAGATGCTTTCTTGTGATACCGGAGAAGATTCGGATGCTTCACAACCACAACCTCACTCACTCTCGTCCAGCTTTGAAAGGGACCTCTACTTCATTTTCAAGCGTCCATATACGTCCCCGCGCAGGAAAACTGTGGCCGAAGAGCTTGAAAACTTTAGGAACGCCCGTGAAACTGTAGGTGAACCCGGAAACGGTAGAAGGCTAATCAAAAGGTATAGGCCCTACCCCAGAATAAGTCAGTTGGCGAGAAAGTACTTATTCATTCCCGGCACCTCCGTTCAATCAGAAAAAAAAATTCCACAGGCGGCAATATTGTTATTGCCTAAAGAACATGCCTTGATCCTGACAATGATGACAAATTGATTTTTTTTGGTCCAAAATAAGAAATTTTTCGCGCGAAATAAGCTTTGAGTTAAAAGCCTGTTGACACTGAAATGTCTTATTTTTGTTTTTCTTTCAAGTACTCGTGTCGATAATGTTGTGCTTATGTTGATGGAAATGTGCATTTGCACGGCGATAAGAGAAGACACGAAGAGTTTCTTATTTTTAATATTTGGTTTTGTAAAAACGTTAGGCAATATATCGTCGTATACCCAAACACGGGTTAGCTTGTATTCTGTTTTCTTCCCTGAATTAAAGAATTGACATGTGATTGAAGGTTCCGTGTTTTTTTTTTTCATTTATTAAATACCATGGGTCAAAGAATTCTTTACATGCTACTTTTGTCTTATTTGGCCGAACTAACTTTATTTGCTGAGTACTAAAGTTGTACTTCTCTACACATCTCAAAATCATAGTGCGCGTTTCCTCTAAACGGTAACAGTATTGCTTTTCAAGCCTCAATTTAATTTCTTATCACTGTTGAACAAAACTTCTAATTACGAAATACACTCATATAAAAGCACTGACATACCTGTTCCGCAATAACTTACAGCAAAACCCCATTTAAGACAAGAAAAAGTCGCATAATAACCGGAATAGCGTATTAACCGGGCGCGGCTGAAACGCACGCGTGAAGGTTGAATTCATAGATAGAGGAATGTGACAAATACTGTAATTCGAACGATACGAATAGAATATTCGTACGAAACAGTCAATCCAAATAATGAACAAGAAGTTCCGTGACGAACTAAAGAGCCGTCTTTTCTTAAAATTTAAGATGCATGCCAATGATTAATCTATATGGACCTATCTAGAATAATTACGAAATTAAGTTGGTAATATCGACATTTCTAATTAGTTCGAAACATACCTGGTATAACGTAGCCTAATAGAGCACTACAGTTGGCAGCCCTGGTTACTGAATATTTTCTTAGTTCATCTCTTCAGGTACCAGTACAGAATACAAAATTTGGTTGAAGTCCAATGGATAGCATGGATGTTACATACAGTTAGACATTGGATCTATCAGCGCGCGTAAAATCATGTTGGCAACAATGTCATGGATGTGCTGGTCAGAAATAATCTGACACGTTATATCTCTTGTTGGGCCAATTTTGGATTAAATCCATTTGTTAGTATAGAAGTTACATGTATTTAAATATTGGTCCTATCAGCAGGCTTAGACTCATCTTGGTAGCACTGACGTATATTAGTTACTTCAAATTAATATATAATATCAGTTACTGTACGTGTGGATATTTTAAAGCTGTTGGCTTGCATTCTTTCTGATATATCGGTATTTGGATTTAAAACAAAAGAGAGAGCATTTATTAACAGTTGGCAACCATGGCGGCTCTTAAGAATACGCTCACTCATATCTGGTTATGTACACATAGTACATACTAAATTTGGTTGAAATCCAATTGATAGTGTAGAAGGTGTATGCATTTAAAAATTGGACCTATCAGCATATGGCGGGAAAAAAGGAAGGAGATGCCTTCGCTGCGCTGCTTAGTGCAAGCTGCTGAAGCCAGACGGCACGCCCACTTTGGGTAGCAAGAAAATGGCTGTTCCTATCCTTAGAGCCGTAAACCACTCCAACTAGTCTTGGAATTTAGTGACATAAAACTGCTATGACAAGTCAAGTTTTTTTTTTTTGGATATGCAGAATACACTCTCTTCATCGCGGTAATTGGCTCGCTGCGTTATTGTTTTAAAAGACAATTTGTATGAGAGCACCTATGCAGGCTAGGTTTGTAAGAAAGACGCGGCAAAACGTAATAATACGCTGAAACACTGATTAAATCGAATAGCCTACAGGTGTCTAAAGGTTCGAGTTTTACCAAAGAAGAAACATCTTGAGAGCTATCATATTGATGCCGAACTAATCACGGTATTTAGGCCTACACCAAATTGATGTTTAAGTTCTTATTGGTGTTCAGGCATTCGTCAGTTTTTAGGCCTAATTTCGAGCACAGCCACTTTCACTCATTGGTCGTACACATTTTGATATTCAAGAATACGAACCTTAAAATTAATAAATAGAACTCTTATTCGATTCGTACAACCAAATGCAAGTCACAGAACACCGAATACAAGTTAAGGTTACTCCCACTTTGGTTGCAGCGCTTGGCTTCACTCAAACGAGCTCAGGGCATCTCCTCTTATTCTTTCCTCCATATATCAGCAGGATTAGAATCATTTTGGCAACACTGCCATGTATGGCCTCCTGGAAAATAAACTGAAATATTACTAGGCTATCTATATGTGTGCCAATTTTGGAATAGCTCCCATGCTTACCTTCCAAGATATCCTACATGGAGCTCAAATTTCAATTTCAGATTTTAGCAGTTGGTAGCACTGACATCATTTTCAAATATGGGCTTGAGATATTCAGGTATAGATCTTCGATTGTTGCAGCCGTTTAGGACTTGATGGGGGGGGGGGACAGACAGATACACATTTGCCCGGATCGATCTCATAAGTCTACTTTTTCCTTTTTCTGGAAAAAGTAGGCTAAAAACAATGGGCATACCTTTAAAATTATTCGAATACAATATATTCGAATGTGCACGAATACGTTATTATTCGAATACAGCGATTCGAATACCAAAATAACAATGCTATTCGAATAATATTCGAATATTCGAACATTATTCGCGTATTCACGAATTATTCGTGTTCCTCGAATATTCGAATAGTGCCAAATAATTCGAATCACAGTCCGAGCCCTACTCTAGGCCTACAGGTAGTACATGAGTTACTGTTTATAACATGGAAGTAAGGCTTCCTGGATGTATTATCATTCGTCATGTCATTGTTTCTCTTAACAATAGCGATTTATTGACATGATGCTGTTTCCCGCGGAAAGATGTGCGCGCCACCATTTTCGATCAGAGCCACTGCCCTGGCGACATCTTCAGGCCTCAAGCGCATATTCGTTTCTGAATTGCACAAGAACAACGGAGGATATGGCTGTATTGATCTTCTCCTATGCCAACAAGTGGCAAAAGAAAAAAGAATAAAACATTACATTGTTGACGATAGCGATGGCGCGCATAACCAAAAATGCAGCAATTTCAATATGTTCAAAGATAGAGGGCACCATATTACGAAAACTGAGCCCGATAGACGAAAATGGAGTTCCTATTCTAATTCAGCACCCATGACTTAGCTAAGATCTCCATTCACCTTCTTCTTTTCTTATTATTATTTTATCACCTCCTTCCCAATCCTGACTTGAATTACAAATTCACACTCGAATACGGACATCATAATAACATAGTTTATCTGATAAATTCTACGCATAACCAAATAAACGAGGCTAGATGACCACGATGTCGACGCACCTCAAATGAAGCAATAACAGAAGTTGGAGGGAACTAGTTGTGGCTTCGTGGAAGGTACAAACCCAGCATTGTCTTGGAGTTGAAATTTTTGTGACACCATAGAGAACAGTTTCAGAAATAACTGGCCGTGGGGTTCGATTCCTCTCCTCTTCCAAGTTCCGAGATAGGCTGTGTGTAGATATTTGGTGATTCTGATGTAACTAATTTAATGGAATGTTTAGACAGACACTACAACTGATCCCTTGAATACATTATACCGTAAGCTGCTTAATGGAGCATAGAGCTACTGTGTGATTGACCGCTAATACATTACGCGGGCATCTGCCTTTGGGTTCAGGAATGTGACTCACTAATTCAGCGATCTCCATTACGCCCGCATTCTGGGCTAACACTGCAATAATACGAGCTGCAAGGAAGCCACGTGCAATGGTGCAAGCCTTCATAGGGAGATTATGGCTGCTTGAGCTCTTAGTTCTCGCAGTAAAGAGTCGCAGGTGCGTTTCATAAAAAGGGAGGTAGCGCACAGTTCACTACTCCTGTGCGGGTCCGGGCGGGGACACCAAGAGCCCGCTGAAGAGCTAGCTCGGTGTCCTAGGCGAAACCCCTCACAAGACACGGCACAAACCTAGCAAAATTGCCGAGTTGTAATTCACTGGTCATGAAAGCTAGTACACCATACTTTGATGTAGTTTTCTTTACTGAGCCAGACCCTTATGAGTACTTTACAGGCACTAACGGTGTCCTAGTATCTCCCCACATAATCACATTGTGTTCCTGAAGAATACGTCCGCTGGACACAACTTCTGTATCGTAAGTGCAGTAGTGTTGTGCGATGCACCGCGGGAATCACATCTCCTTTCCCCATTCAAGTTGGTGTCCATCAAGGATCAGCCCTGTCACCACTTCTGTTCATTCTATGCATGGATGCAATAACATCAGATATCCAATCGCAACATCCATGGACGCTTCTGTATGCTGATGATGTCTTATTGGCTGCAGAAGAACGCAACGTTCTTGAAGAGAAACTGCAGGAGTTGAATACGAGGCTGGCTGAGAATGGACTGAAGCTGAATGTCCAGAAAACCGTGCATATGGAGTGTGGGTCACCGACGCCTGGCACCATCCTTGTAGGTAGTCAAGATCTTCAAAGAGTCGACCTATTCAGGTATCTTGGCTCCTTGACTCGTTCAGATGGTGACACCCTCCCTGATGCCCGAGCTCGTGTGAGTGCCAGTTGGTTCAAATGGAGGGAGGTAACTGGAGTCCTCTTTGACCTCAGGATACCCACCTATCTTAAGGCTAAGATTTACAAGACCGTCGTGCGCCCAGTCGCCCTCTACGGTTCTGAATGCTGGCCGGCCTCTGTTAAACACAACACGAGCATGCGCATGCTTCGTTCGGTGCTTGGTCTGACGCGACTTGACCATATCAAGAATTGCGATGTCCGAGGGAGAATGGGAGTTGCGCCTATACAGGATAAAATGCGGGAGGCTCGTCAACGCTGGTACGGCCACATCATACGTAATCATGGACAATCAGTGGCTAAAACTGCCTTGTGCCTCAACCCGGTTGGTAAACGACCTCGTGGGCGACCTACGAAGAAGTGGCTTGATCGCCTTAGAGAAGACATGCGGCAAGTTAATCTGTGTCCGCATGATGCCCTTGACCGACAGAAATGGAGATTGGCATGTAAACTAGCGGACCCTGCTCCAAAGCGGGACAAACGCTAGGAAGATGATGACGACATGAGAATAAGAGTTTGGTGAAAAGTTACATTTTGCTCTAGACTGAGCCATCAAGCGATGGGTACAGGCAATCTGGTGACTCTACACGAGCTTGGAACCTGCAATAACTACTGAGATTAGCCAAAATACCTTTTGTAATGATGAAAAATAAGTCTGGAAATGATGTGGTAATAGATGTTTTCTAGTTCCTCTGTCTATACCCCACCCACCATCCCCTTTTTAGATCACGACTTATATAGGAAAATTCCATTGTACGCGCGAATTATGGAACAATATGAATATTTTCGACCCCATGCTCTACTTATCAGTGATCTTTATCCAGGCCAAAGAGTTTTGCCTATTCAAATAATTACTAGGTATCGCGACCCGCTGGTCTGCGTTACACATATATACACCCATGGTGTTTATCACGCCTGGTGGGAGTACTCACGTATCAATCATCTTTATCCAGACCAATCGAATGCTAATCAATTTTTTACACATGTTGGTAACAGTAATATGACGTCAAAGTGCGAGTCTCGGCAACACCTCATGTTCCTGTCAAAGATGGCTGCCGTCGTTGAATAAGCAGGAACTAAAAACACATATTTACGTAATTCAACACAATTGCCTATATTCGGTGCAATAGTAATCATCGCTTGTAATTACAATTGGCAATGCCCCACAGAATAGGAATCATGGTATAACAAGTAGTTCCGTGAAGAAATATACAGCCTATTTTCATATATCCTGCGTATGTTAATTGCATCTATCAACATACAAAATTTCTGCTGTAATAGATTCGTAGATATTGAGAAGCGTCTAGATATTTCGGATGGTCGCCATGTTGGATTTTGATAAATGTAGGCCATAGAGTTATGTACTATTAGATGAACAATAGAACTAAATTAGAAGCCAGTGCAATACAATGTGTATAAACATATTAATACTGTAGGCTACCATATTTCACTGCGCTCAGTTGCTTAAATCACAAAATATTTCACATTCGCTTGGCCGCCAGATTCGTTTTGAATTTTACTGGATTTTGGAAGTCTCATAGCTGAACTTCTAGTAGTACCCTTTATCACCGTACAGAATTCCAGGGTAATAATATTAATAATAATATCGTATGGCCTCGGGTGCCTGGTTGAAGCTTTGTAATTTGACACCCAGAGGGCAGCTTGCATGTCGAATTTCGTTGTAGCTTGAATCACTATGATAGTCAAGGAGGTTAGATATCTAAGCTCCTTGAACACCATAGAGCTTTCTAGTAGAGAAATGAGGAAATTTGTGTTGGCGGAAACTCCCGAGTTAATTTTGCCATTATGATTATGCCAGGGTGATATCAGTAATAGATTCGGAGATATAAAAATCCGGTGAAATATTTCTCACAGCCGTCATATTGGATTGGTGAGACGCAATAAAATTTGAAGGGCACGGTCGGTGTCGGCCAAAATGGTGCTATTACCTTACCGAGTTTCATTGAGATCGTGCCAGCCATTTAGAAGTTATTACAGGGACACACACACACACACACACACATACACACACATGGACAAAAGGTGATCTCATAAGCCTATTTGTTCATAAAACGAAAATGGGCTAAAAATCATATATTTATCCATTCTATCCAAGTGCAAGTGTAAAACCCCGGTTCTGCTCTAGCGCAATATTAATATTATTTCCTCACTAAGTGTCAACATTTCCTTGGCACATTATTGAAAAGTCCAGGGTCGAGTAGTACGAACTAGATTTATGCGGTGGAATGAAAGTAAGTGCTCGGAGGACAGTGTACATGTTAGCCGGATAGGGAGGATCTCTCGCAGACTGTGCACAATTTATGAGCCAGCTAGTCAATAAAGTTTCTTGTCTAGTCCATTATTCATTCCAGAGGAACCTTGACTTAATTGTGACTGTATATATTTACCAACTCGACGCATACAATAGTGGTCTGCATAGTTTATACCCCTGCCTCACGTAACAGGTGTATGCTCACTGCCTTTTCCACCAAACCTAGTGATCTTCACATTTAGTAACCACAGTGCTTCTAGACCTAGCTTATTTATGTGTAACATCTTTCCACTCGGTTGCTGGATATGTTTGTGGGAGTGATTTTGAAAAATGGGACGGAAGTGGATCGGAACGGTTGAGGTGGCACCAGCTGGCACACTTCCGTTCGGAAGTGTGCTAGCTGGCAGTGGCGGATCGAACGGAAGTGTAAGACGCACTGCCAACTCGATCGATCGATCCAGCTGGCAGAGGTAAGATCCAGCTGGCAGTGGTAAGAGAAACAATGAGCGCGCGGTGTCGGAAATTGATACCATGACGTAACTTACTCTCGGCCATGTGGAATGTATATAACATACTGAACGGCAAACGCTCATTCCAAACTCTGGTGTCAAGCAATTGAAACAAAGCACATTGTACATGTTCGAAGTCTTCGTATCAGTATTTAAATGGTAAAATGCCTTAATATCAAACATTGTAAGTAGTCGGCATTGCCGGTATTGTGTTTCTGCTCAATGGCTATTCAAATATTAACCCACATAACGGTAATGCAGTCATCAATATAATAAAATCGTTGTGGTTACATGAGAATTGAGCAAGCCTTCATGGACTATTACTTTACTTATTCGTTTACCCTCCAGGTTGGTGGAACCCACGGACTCAGCGAGGGAACTCACCACTACCGCCTCTACGGGCAGTGTCCTAGAGCGGGGAACATCTAATCGGAAGGGATACTACTGGTGAGGTGGGATTGGCACTTCGCCCAGGCGGCCTCGCCTGCAAAGCGAACAGGGGCCTCATGAGGGAAGGTATTGGATGGTCAGGATGGATAGGCAAGGAAGAGGGAAGGAGGCGACCGTGGCCTTGAATAAGGAACCATCCCGGCATTTGCCCCAAGACGAAGTGGGAAACCACGGAAAACCACGTCGAGGATGGCTGAGGTGGGAATCGAACCACCTCTACTCATTTGGAACACCCGAGGCTGAGTAGACCCCGTTCCAGTCCTCATACCACTTTTCAAATTTCGTGGAAGAGCCGGGAATCGAACCCAGGACCTCCGGGATGGCAGCTAACCATGCTGACCCCTACGCTACGGAGGTGACTTCATGAACTATTACTGAATACATTCTCTTTACTCACAAGAGGGTCTATTCATAAGGCATCACGCAGGAACATTATCGAAACAAGCAAAATATAAATGAAACTTAATTCCGTAATGCAGTATTATTGGAACGTGGAGATAAGTCATCATCTTGTGCACAAAATTTGCGTAGTCGAAATAGCCATGGGATTAGTGCTTATGAATGTGAATCTAGTGATCTTGGGTTCGAAACCCTGACGGGGTAGATATTTTTGCTACCAGCTTATCATTTTAAACGATATTTGTCATATCAATATGACTCATTTTAACACAATCCATATGATATTACGTGCTGGTCTGTGAATGAAGAGGACCGCTTTATAAGGAATTTAAGGTTATCAGCGGTGTCGCGTCTATTAATCTAGTTGATCCATATCGTATTCTTTATTAACGCTAGTGCTGGTGGAAGCTGCAAATCATCTAATAAAATGAGTTCCGTATTATAAACTACAATATCTGTAAAACACTCCCTTTTACAATAGATTAATATTTGTGCCAATAATACTATAAAATACTGGTGTATCAACAATTTCACGTGAGGTTTCTTCTATGTTAGTTGTTACACATCATATGCGACTACTGTAAGGCTCGTAAATTTTTTATTTCTCATGTCCTTCGGCTCTAATAACTGCCGCCTGGATTCTGTACAGATTATATACAACTTTCTTCGGCTTTTCCCAATTAATTGGGGTCGCCGGGGCGCACCAGGCTCATATTGGTTTTGGCCGGGGATTTAAGGCCGGATGCCCTTCCTGACACCACGTGATTTTTCAGTTTAAATTAAAATTGCACCTCGCGGTCACCAGGATACGAACCCCGGCCGTCCGGGTGAAAGACGATCAGCTAAGCCACTGCTCCATCACGCTCCCTTGTGTACAGATTAGGCTATATGGGATATGAAACGCAGCCAATGGCCATAAGCTGGGTATTTTGATTGACGCCCGAGGGCTCCCAACAAGTTAAACTTCAAATAGTTCCAATTTTGGCTACCAGATGCCACTGTCACTAACACTAGTGGCGATCGTTGGAACTGGATAGAGCGTTTACTAACCAGCCAATTATAACCAACACATTTTGCTACACACCACCAATTGCAGTGATAGGTTATTTTCTTCTTCTTCTTCTTCTTCTCTTCCTCAGTGGCGTAGTCGGTAGCATGCTGAGCTTCTGTGCCCAAGATCGCGGGTTCAAACCCGGCCGAAGCCGTCGGATTTTTAAGAGCGTTAAAAATCCCTCAGTATGCCTTCATTCGGAGGGGAAGTTAAAGGAAGGAAGGAAGATTGTAGTTTTACGTGACCGTGAATCTTGTGATTATGAGCCACGGGACCTCCTTTTTACGTGGAATCCAAACCACAGGACATGGCATTTCACTTCGAAAATCTCACACGCATTGACCGAGAATTGAACCCAGACCGCCTTGGTGAGAGGCATACAGCTAGACCGCTGAGCCACCACGCCCCCTGCAGGAGGGGAAGTTAAGCCGGCGGTCCCATGTCATAGATTTATGGCATGTTAAAGAACTTTCCACTAATTACACCTGTGTGAAACTAAACTGTTTAGGTTAAGAATGTAAACAACGCTCTTAGGTTTCAACGTTCGTGGCCAAGAGCCGACTGCGGTGGCGTCTAGTAACTAAGTTCTGAACTAGGCCTAGTAGTCGTTGACGGTGGCGTTTGGCGGTAAAAGTAGGAACTACTTGAAAATTGATCGTCTGCAGTGCTTACTTGAATTAAAACAGATACACACACTAATACAGTCATCACAATTAACACCGGTTATCAGACAGATTCTACACACACCCAAAGTACACGGGGCTACATGACCGCATTATCGCAGCCCCTAAACTTAAGAACCAACCAACCTGATCTCGCATCATCATTTTGTACGATCTTGGGCATTTTGTGGTCTTTATGTCTGCATCTACTGTGTCTTGCCAGCGCTACTTCGGACGTCCACGTGGACGTTGCCCATTAATTTCAAACGATTGGGTGAAATTGGCAAGTGTTCCGGGTGCAGCACGCAGGACATGACCATACCATTGGAGACGCTTTTCCCGTGCCTTCTCAGTGATGGGAGCGATGCCTATTTGCTGGCGACCGGTGTCATTTTCGACATGATGCAGGAGTGTGATGCCCTTACGCATCTCCATCTTGTGTAGTTGGCGCTCCATAGCTTGATCGGCCGGTCGACATTCAACACCGTATAAAGCAACAGGACGTACTACTGTGTGGTATATTTTGAACTTCAGATGTAGTGGCATCCTTTTGTCGCAGAGTACGCCTGTGATTTCCCTCCATCTCATCTTATCCTACTTCGCACTTCATCAGCTATCCCACCTACATACCTGAAGCTTCCGGTCTTCGTTAAGGAATCTCCATAAACTTGGATGGAGCCGTTGTTTGGGATGTTTGCCAGGTATTTAGTAGTTTTACATTCCATGGTGCTTATCGTGTTGGATTACTAACCCCAAGCTTGCAGGTTCGCTCCTGGCCGTGGTAAGTGTTTTTAAGGCGGCAAAAATCACGACACGCATGTCATACGATGTTGGCACGGTAAAGAACTCATTTGAATTCAGTAGGCCGTGTTCATAATGGCAAAATTAATCCCGGGATTTTCCGCCAGAACAAAGTTCCTCATTTCTCTACTTTTTTTTCTCGTGTGACCTCCTGAGAGGCCGAGTGCAGGTCTACCTAGTCAACGCCTGTGGGCGACCTGCGCGTCGGGATGAGAGAAGGAATGAATGATGAAGAATGAAACTGGGCAAGGATGTGGAAGGAAGCGGCCGTGGCCTGTCAGAAGGTATCGTCCCAGCATTTGCCTGGTGTTGAAAATGGGAATCCACAGAAAACCATTTCAAGGACGGCCGACGGTGGGGCTCGAACCCACGCGTCTACCGAGTCAGCAGAGAGCTAGGCCCCATGCCCTAATGCTGCGCTTTAGCCAGCGTAGCCACTGCTGTCGGTATTTCTTTACTAGAAAGCGCTATGCTGTCAAGGAGATTATATATCTAACCTCCTTGACTTTCATAGTGCTTCAAGGAACAACAAAATTTGACATGCAAGCTGCCCTCTGGGTGCCAAATAACAAAGCACCCGAGGCATACGATATTATTATTATTACATGCCATAAATCTATGACATGGGCCCGTCATGGGCTTTACTTCCCCTCCGAAGGAAGACATACTAATCTATTTTAACGTTCATAAAAAATCCAACGACTTCGGCCGGGTTTTAACACACCATCTAGGGCATAGAATTTCCGCAGGCTACCGACTGTCTGTACAGATTATAGATCATCCTCTTATCCATATACTTTATTCCACTCCTTTTCAAAATGTCAATCGCCTTATTCCAAACAACGTTATCAAATGCATTTCCTAATCCTACAAATAAAACAACAGGAACAGGAATCTTTTCGATTGTTGATTAATTATTATTTTTGATTAATCGGGACTTCGCCTCCCCTCGGTTCTACCAACCTGGGGGCAATTACCCCAGTCTGTTCACTGGCAACATGGCGATATTGCTGCTAACATATTCTCCTATTCGTTTGTGAACGAGCGAAAGAATCTGATATGCCGCTAAGTAGAGTGCGTTAATTCCCAGTACACAAGAGCTTTGATCACGAGAGCAAAGAGATGGAATGGAGAGAGAGCACAATGTGATTAAATCCCAAAGCACTGAGGACTGTAATGCAATTACAGGTGTGACGTCCCCGCCTTGATGTTTCATTGTAAGCCCCACTTCTTGGCTCAAGTGGGACTGACGACACACATTCGCGCAATTAGTTTAATATCAATACCTCTCCTTGGCCACCTGATAAATATACAATATCGATATTATTGTAATTGCGGGGTAGATGACCTCGCCGTTCCGGCCCTAGGAGGGAACATAGAGCTCGAGGAGCCAAAACAATACCGATTTTAATGTTATGACTAGGGCTCGGATTCGAGCATATTTGGATATTTTTTTCCTGAATAGTACACATGAAAGACGCCTTTCGGTGGTATTTTCACCTCTCTGGGACCAATAGAATTGAAATTTATCGAGCATATAAATGCATATTCTTGTGGTTTTCGTCTAAATAGTTTGTTTTTCTTCGAATTCTCCCCCGAATTCGGGCCCTGACGATCCTTAAGTTTCGAAAACAGAAATAATTATTGAAAAGCCTATCTGGTGCGAATAATAGAACCGGAGGCTTTTAACCTTTTGTGAGGTCGTTCTCGTCATTGAAACTTTTATTGACTGATTTAAGAAAATCATTCAAAACTGAAAACATAGAAAATTTCTTGTTGTACAGACCAATGCAGATCTTCTTCATTGACTCGGCTAATTATGAACATGTTGTAAATGAACTTTTAAACTGTATCTTTTATAACAGCACTTCTCTTATATATACAGTACTTGTAAAACTTGAATGCGAGTATATTGCAGTTTATCATACATACAATTAGAAAATAAAGCTCGTATTTAAAGGTATGTTATTGGTTTTTTCGTTTCACTTTCCTTTCTATAGTTTTTAACGGTGTTTTTTCGAGCATATTCTGCATATTTAACCGCATATAATGGGGTTTCGAGCATATCTATCGAGCATATAATGGGTTTATAATGGGTTTTTCGAGCATATAATAGTTTTTCGAGCATATCTATCGAGCATAAAACACATGGTTTTCGAGCATATCTGGAGATTTTATCGAGCATATCGATCCGAGCCCTAGTTATGACTGTGCCTGACAGAAATACCGTACAGCAATTATATGCATTTCCCAGGAAAAACACATACCTTGCTGTTGGAAGCAAAGCTTTAAATTTTCAAAATTCAAATCAAACCGTAACTATTTTAATCCATTTTTTAAAATTTGGTTCTTGCTTTGTGTTTCCCGTATTTACAGAAATTTTTGGACTTCTCTTTTTTAAGTGGGTGTTAAACTTTGGTTACAAAATAGAACTCACTCAATCCTTTGTGGCTTTAACTGCCAACTTACGATCATTAGGACTTTGCAAAAAACACATTTTTCCTGGTGATTGAATCGTATTAATAGTTCATAATGATTTGGTCTAATATTGGCTTAAATAAGACTATAATACAACAAGTTTTTAAAGTTAGTGCTACGGATGATATTGTAGTACCCGATTTGATTGCAGTACTTGGCGGGAGTTATTGCTACACGTCAGCTGATGAGCTAATGCAGTCGACTAAAAACTTATTGTAACTGTAACAATACTCGAATGCAGTTTCCGACTTATAAATATATATCTTTCTCAACGATTTTTGATATTGGATATCTTTTTTCAAACAAAGTAATTTTTTACCTAACGCGTCATTTAAGTCTACAAACTTACATTAATGCAATGCCTCAAACATTACCTTGATAACAATAAGGCCCATCTAATTAACATAAATACTGTAATATTTAAGTATTTGCGTGTAATTTGCCAACAGGTAAAAGTGCAGATCAGGCCTTGGTTGCATAGGGTATGTGAGCACCGAATGACGCAGGCAGTTAAAGGGTTAACCAGTCTTTCTATTAACGTAAAAATATTTCTTGAGTTAGCTCAGAATAAAAATTATATAATAACACTTAATTAATTAATAATGTGGAAATGAGTGCGATTCATTTTGTATCTGAAGGTTTCACACCGATTTTAAGAAAAGAAAAGTCAAAGAAATCGTGTAAAGATGGGAGATATGTGGTAAGCGGTGAATGTCAGGACAAAGCAAGGACCAAATTTAAAAAAAATGAATAAAAATAGTTCCTATTTGAATTTAAACATGTAGTTCCGTGAAGAACTATACAGCCTATTTTCATATATCCAACTTATGTAAATTGCCACTATCAACATACAAAATTTCAGTTTGATTGCTGTAATAGATTCGTAGATATTGAGAACCGACTAAATATTTCGGATGGTCGCCATGTTGGATTTTATATATGTTGGTCCTAGATTTATGTACTGTTACATGAAGATTATTGTGTACGTGTAGCATTCAAATTTCAATCGCATGATTAGGACACAAGAAGTAACAAGGAGATTTTAAAATTTTGCTCAGCTGCCATCTTGTGGTAATGGAAACAATTGAAATAAATTAGATGCCAGTGGATTAAAATTCGTATAAGGATTTACTGTACCAAGTTTCACTGCACTCGGATGGTTACATTGCGAGAAACGTCCATTTGAATATTTATACTTCGCGTCGCCGCCATGTTGGATTTGGGATCACCAGGTTATTTAAAGTCCTATTGGTGAACTTAAGTTCATAGCCCCTATGAACAATAAAAAAATCAGTTTGATTTCCGTAATAGATTCGTAGATATTCAGAGCCGTCTAAATATTTCGGATGGTCGCCATGTTGGATTGTTAAATGTATAAGCCATAAAGTCGTAAACCATTAAAGGAAACGTATTGCGTAGGCTCATTATTCAAACTTTCACTTCGATCGCATGACTACGACACAAGAAATAAAAACTTAATTTTAAAATTCGCACAGCCGCCATCCTGAGGTTATGTAAACAATTGAACTAAATTAGATACCAGTGCATTACAATGTGTATAAACATTTCCTATACCAGATTGCATTGCGTTTGGAACATTAAATCGCGAGAAAGGTCTATTTAAAATTTTCAAATTCGCTTGGCTGCCATGTTCGTTTTGTAGTTAACCGGTTTTTGAAAGTCTTATAGATGAACTTCCAGTAGGGTCCTTTATCTCCGTAGAAAATTTTAAGGTGATAGCGTTAATAGTTTCAGACATATAGAATGCCGTTGAAATATTTCGCACATCCGCCATCTTGTGGTTATGTAAACAATTGAACGAAGTTAGACTTCGGTGCATTACAATGTGTATAAACATATACTCTACCAAGTTTTATTGCGTTTGGTTGGTTAAATCGCGAGAAACGTCTATTTAAAAGTCGCAAATTCGCTTGGCTGCCATGTTGGTTTTGTAGTTACCAGTTTTTCAAAAGTCACATAGGTGAACTTCTAGTAGTTCCCTTTATCACCGTAAACATTCCAGGGTGATATCGGGAATAGTTTCGGAGATATTGAATGCTGGTGAAATATTTCGCACAGCCGCCATGTTGGATTGGTGAGACGTAACAAAATTTGAACGGCACGGTCGGGGTCGCCAGGAAATGTGCTATGAACTTACCGAGTTTCATTGAAATCGCTCCAGCCGTTTAGAAGTTACTAGGGGGCACACACACACACACACACACGCACGCGCACACACACGGACAAAAGGTGATCTCATAAGCCTAATTTTTTTTTCAAAATTGAAAATAGGCTAAAAATGTAAAGTTCTGCTTGTAATAGCAAGATGTGTGTGTTGGAAATGTACAAATTGGCTTCTTAAGCTGTGTGTTCCCCCTATAGGGAACACGGTAATGTAGATCAGGTAACAATACAATTACTTAATAAGGGCTTAATTCTTAGGCAACCGTGATACCTAGAAACTTCGATTTTTTTACAGTTTAACATTTATGGCAGTGAGCCATGTAAATTTCTTCGAATTTGGCCTACAGTGGACCACGGGAAACGATTGATTTGCTGGTCAGTTACTATTTCTTCACCCAGAATGTCCTCATCCTTTCGCTGTGGTTCCTCCTCCTTCCCTCTGATCAGGTGTTCTTGCTCGCTCTACTGGGGCTTTCCGTGAACTCCTTGAAGTTATGAATTTTAACTTTAATCACAGCCCTATTGCAGATGTCATTTGGATGTACGCCAACTTCCTCCAGTTTTTCTCTCGTTTCTTCTACCCACATTGTTGTCGCCTTTAGCTTGGTGATGTAATTAAAGATTCTCTTCGTTATTCGATTCTCATCCATTCTCATGAGGTGTCCAAAGAACTTCAGTCTCCTCTTGCGCATGGTGTCCGTGATCTCGTCTGCCTGTCTATATAGATCCTCATTTCTCCTCTTTCTCCATGTACCATCGCTTCGATTTTCAGGCCCTAGTATATTTCGCGAGATTTCATTATACAAGTTTATGACAATAATTATGGACACTTGAAAAAACAATTCTTAATACATGAAATTTTGTGAAAGTTGTGTATCTTTTTCTCAGGAACTGTGCGCCCGATCAAATTGATATTTTGCATAGAACTTATAGGCGCTTATGACTTAAAATCTGTGAATCAAAATGGAACTAATGATAGTGAATATTAAATACAGTAATTGAAAATTAAAAGTTTCTGGAATGATAGCTTAAAAAGTTTACAAATTCATATAATCTTAACTCAATATATATTAACAAAGAGTTTACTTTACAAGCTTAACTACAGTATTATCATTAGATTGCAGGTTATAACTTTCATCCAATTATCTACAGTAACATCAGAGAAGAAGTACCTAACTAGGACACCTTTCCAAAATGTTCTCAATATGTTTTTCTATCGTCAAATATTCATAACTATTGAAATATATCATACATCTCGATAATTCTTTAACCCTTGATAGTCAGCGTGACAGAAATATAACACGAGGATTGGTGCCGGGTCATTTTGACACACAGTGTGTCCGCTCCCTTTTTGTCGTAGTCGTACGGATTTTAATAAAGTAATTTTACACCTGGTGTCTTCCTATGAACTATTCCCAATATAAAATAATGTTTATTTATATTTTTTCAAATTTAACATGCAGAAAAATGACGATAATTTTTGTAACAATATAATTGGCCTTGATAATGGCGGCAATTCTTTTGAACAAAGGAGCTGATGACTAATTTGTCCCTAGAACCTAAAACGTGAGCTATTGTAATGTGCTGTACCAAAAAATTCGGATTTCCCCCCCTTTTTTTTTACAGATTGTCCCGACTATCGTAAGCCGAAAATTGTCACGTGAGGACTGGCGCCATGGGTAAATCTGACCCAACCGTAAATAATATAGAAATAACGTGAGCGTTCAAAAAGCTAAGGACATGTTTCTTCTGCAGGGTGAAGTTCAAGGCTAGGAAGGAAGATACTGTGTGTGACAGGAAATGAGGGCTGACCAAAACGAAAATATAGAGCATTATTTATGTCTCGGGTGAAATATATCCCTGCGCTCGTCCTAGCGGGTTAACAAGTTTCCTGGTCAATTGCTTGTGAGATGACATGTGCTGTGGTTCGGATTCCACGGAGAAAGGAGGTCCCGTGGCTCATGATCGCAAGATTAACGGTCACGTACACCTACAAGTCTCCTTCCTTTTTACGCTTTAACAACACGTAGCCAAGAATGTTTTCGATAAACTGTGAAAAATGAAAGCGTCTATGTGTCATGGTTGCCTATCAATGGATCAATGCATTGTTGGGTAATCTTCACTGCGAGATTCCTTTAAGACAACTATAACAAACCATAATGGGACTTCAAGAAACATTGTCGTTTTACGTGACCGTCAAACTCACAATCATTAGCCACGCAGGGCCAGTGCGAGGCACATGTGACACATTGTAATATGGACATATTCCAATGTATAGGTACATCTTATTCTTTGCATTGTGTCAGTGTTATCTTTTTCATGTTTTAAAGTCTTTGTGATAGGTAACCACGGTGACAGTTGTTGATAGGTAGTCGGCCATGTCTGGATTTACAATATGATATATGACTGGAATCAGAGTGAAAAATAAAAGTTAAAGCCTACAATTCCCTTATAGTTTCAGTCAGTAGTTAGTGGCATTGATCAGCACAAATTAATGACTCGGACCCTGAGAGGAAGAGGATATTCGTTGCTCTACATTTATATATTTATTGGAAACAGTAAGTTTCTTGGCGCCCTGGGTATATCACTACATGTGGCCACATGGGGCGCCGCACCGGTGGAGCCGGCGTCCTTTTTCATATTTCGTTCGAAAATCATATTTTGATTTTGCGGTGCTACAAAACTGAAATATAAACTTTCTCACGCCCGAATATGTACAAATATTAATATTGAAAACCAAATTTTAAACACTATCTATTTTGATTCAATTTTGAAAGACTTGGCCAAGCTTAAGGCGAGAAAAGTTTGTTTTTAAAAGTTTGTTCATTAGAAGTCTTTATGGTACGGTACAGTATTTGTTATTGCATTAGTCAATTGTTCATTTAATGTAAATACAAAACACAATTATTTATAAGGTGCGTTCAAAAATTAACGAGCTGGAGGCTGGAATGCGCAAACCGGTGACTACATCGGCTAATCGTGGAGTGTGTAACGAGGTCTGGTTCCGACCAGAGCGTGGAAGGTCACAGCCCGTCGCTAGAGGGCACGCGTGCTCGTCACGTGACGATACAAAGCGAGCAGCAGCATGCATCAATCGTCCAACGCTGCCAGTCGCATTGCAAACAGTGACATTGAGGCGTCAACCGAAGAGAAAAGAGGTGTTGTTCGGTTTCTGACAGCGGAAGGAGTAGGGGTAACGGACATTTCATTGCCGAATATCACAAGTGTATGGCGAACACTGTATGTCCCTTGCAAGGGTCAAGGCGTGACACAAGTGCTTCAGGGAAGGACAGGTGTCGTTAGCCGATGATGCCCAGTCTGGGGCACCCCCTGCATTACCGATGACAACGTCCAGCTGGTTGATGCACTCATTACCCAGAACTGCCGAGTGACAGCGAACGCCATAGCCGCCGTGGTCGCTCCACGACAATGCATGACCTCATACGGGCAACACAGTCTCGGCACTCCTGCAGAAATTCAAATGGGAGGTTCTCGGCCACCCTCCATACAGTCCAGACCTCTCTCCATGTGATTACGCCATGTTTGGTCCCCTGAAAAGGGCTCTGCGGGGCCAACGATTCACCTCGGAAGCCGACGTCCAGCTGTACGTACGAAACTGGTTCACATCGCAGCCCAGGGAATTTTATGAGACAGCCACTTACCGCCTCGTGTCACAGTGGGACAAGTGCCAACAGCCAGGGCCAATCCTTCTAACATACAGGTACTGGTTGCGGTAATTATGCCTCCGGCTCGTTACTTTTTGAATGCACCTTATATATTAATTTGCAATAAACAATAAAATTATTACATCCCATTAAACGAATAAGTTTTTACGAGAGGGGCGCCAAACCCTCATCTCACATGTGCCAAAAAATACTTCAACGGACCTGTAGCCATGGGACCTATGTTTGCGGGGAATCCGCACCACAACAGGTCACATTTCACATCGAAAATCCCACATTTATTAACTGAGAGTCGAACTAGTTTCCCATTGTTAGGAGGCAACTAGTTTCACCGTTGCACCATTACACCCAAAATGTAAATTCAGCATAAGCTGTTGCTGTGAATTAACTTGAGAGTCTTTGGATATCTTGGTTATTAGCCCCGTTTACTAAGGTTGTTTCTGTAGTGAATGTAGTAGTTCGTGTAACTGTAATTATTGAATTCGAAATTTGAATTTGAAATTATTGTTTCTCTAATACGGGCAACTGAGGCTACAAAGCCACTTTATTCAGAGGCCGGTTAAATACAATAAAATAAATGAAGAATAAAGAACTTAACCTAAACATTCAGTTAACAATAAATATTCTTAATAGTTGTTTACATCTAGATAATCGTTGGATTTTTGCTGTTATAAAATTATTCCCTACTACTGCACTATCTTTTAGCTTAGATTATTTATGAAATGTTTAGTGATCCTCCGTGCCTTAGGCGGCAGCACCGCTGGGTCCGCGGTTCAAATCCCGGTCACTCCATGTGAGATCTGTGCTGCATAAAACGCAGGCAGACAGGTGTTTTTCCGGATACTCAGGTTTTACCTCTCATAATTTAATTGCAGCAACACTCTCCACTATCATTTCATTTCATCTGTCATTCATTTAATCATTGTTCCAGAGGAGTGCGTCAGGCCTCGGCAGCCGACAAGGTTCATATCATCGCCGCTAGATGGGGGCTTCATTCATTCCATTTCTGACCCGGTCGGTCGAATGGAAGCAGGCTGTAGATTTTCATGAAATGTTTAGTATCAAGGTACATGGCTCGTAAATAGTACAGAAGAATCATATCTGGTTCCACTTTCTTTAAAACAAGTGAATGTTCACGCTGATCATGATAATTGCATAACTGATAGATGACCTTGAAGGGAGGGTTTTATCGTTCTGATGGAAAGTCTTCAATACTGGTGCAATTTATATTTATTCCAGAGAATACTAGCTGAAATACGGAATGTACTTGTTCAGTTTTCGGTTCTTTGATGAGTTATGTGGAGTATTTATGCACTGACTGTATGAGAGTTAGTGTGGCGTAAATATAAGACGGCATATTAGCCTATTTTCATTTATGACAAAATAGTCTTATGAGATCACCTTTTGTCCCTGTGTGATTGTGTATGTGTGTGTGTGCGCATCCGCGTGCGTGTCCCCCCTAATAACTTCTCAATAGCTGGAGTGATTTCAATGAAACTCGGTAAGGTCATGGTACTATTTTGGATGATCCCGACAGTGCCCTTCAAATTGTATTACGTCTCACCAATCCATCATGGCAGCTGTGCGAAACTATTACTGATATAACCCTTAAATTTTGTACGGTGATAAAGGGCACTACTAGATGTTCACCTAAGTAACTTTCAAAAATCTGTTGACCACAAACACAAACATAGCAACCAAGTGAATTTGAGACATTTAAATTGAAAATTTCTCGCGATTTAACCATCCGCACGCAGTGAAACTTGGTACAACAACTTTAGCGATCCAATCTGAATTTAAAATGGAGTTATATGTGACTCTCTTGGCACATTGAGAACAAACCACACGCATGCATTTTGAATAGAGTTCGGGAATAGCGTGGGAGTTGAAATAATGAAGCCTACTACTTGCTTGGAGTTTATGTGTGGGGAAGACCACACTCAGGATAGCTGTTGTCCACGTCGGGATTGTAACCTTCAACCTGTGGACTCCATCGCGATCGTAATGAGGAAGCAGTCTTGCTGCAGAGGGCTCGTTGCCGAAACACAAGGCTTTAACTCTAACAGTCCATTACCATTATCACTTGGATGACTCATTTTGTTTCCTTAAGAGGCTAACAGAGGCTTGGATATTTTTTCAAGTTTTATTGTGGAGCACAGCCTCTGTGATGCTCGATTGATTGCCTCCATTATTCCCGTCCATTTGACTCTCAAGTAGATAACTCCACTACAGCATCTCGCTCTGGAAGGAGCAGGGGTTATAGCAGCGGTATTCTTTCCTTTATTCACAGAGCGCGTTGGAACTTGATGACTTTTGCCTTCTTCTTCTCCCAAAATCCCTTCATGAACTCACTGTGTGTTTAGCGACTTCGGTGGCGTAGTTGGTAGCGTGCCGAGCTTCTATACCCGAGATCGCGGGTTCAAACCCGGAAAAAGTCGTCGCATTTGTTAAGAGCGTTAAAAATCCCTCAGTATGCCTCCCTTCGGAGGGAAAGTAAAGCCGGCGGTGCCATTTCATAGATTCATGGCATGTAAAAGCACCTTCCACTAATTACACCTGTGAGAAGCTAAATGAATTATAGGTTAAACAACGCTCTTAGGGTTCCCACGTTCGTCACCAGGAGCTGACTGTGGTGGCATCTAGTAGCCAAGTTCCGAACTAGTAGTTGGTGACGGCAAATGTAGGAACTACTTGAAATTCAATGTCTGCAGTCATTACTCGAAATAAAAACAGATAACACACACTAATGGCCGGCCCTGTGGTGTTGGGGTAGCGCGCCTGCCTCTCACCCGGAGGCCCCGGGTTCGATCCCCGGCTCCGTCAGGGATTTTAAAACTGACGTGAGGGTTGGAACGAGGTGCACTCAGCCTCGTGAGGACAATTGAGTAGCTGTTTGACAGTGAGACAGCGCCCCGATCACGAATACCAAGATTAACGCCCGAGGGACCCGACGCGCGGATCACGCGTCACCCCAATATCTGCAGGCCAAATGGCTGGGCAGCGGTCGCTTGGTCGGCCTTAGCCCGTCATGGGCTGTATAGTGCCAGGGGTTGCTGTTGTTTTTTTTAACACACATTAATACAGACATCACAATTGACACCGGTTATCAGACAGATTCTACACACACCCAAAGTACACGGGGCTACATTACCGCGTTGTCGCAGCCCCTAAACTAAAGATCCAACCAACCAACGAACTCACTGTGCAGCTTCATGCGTTCTTCTGATCATCGTGTACCAGTTCTCACCCTAAATGTGTGCTTATTTACAGCTCTAAACTCTGCACACGTATAGTGCCTGATATTCCAGACTAATTTAGAGTAGGCCTAACTGATATACGTCGATGCTGCCAACATGATTCTGATACGTTCAATTTTAAATGCATATAACTTCTATAGTCTACTAACAAATCGATTTCAACCAAGTTTCGTATGTTCTTTTTGTACCATAACAGATATGAATACACATATTCTTAAGAGCCATCAGGGCTGCCAACTGTTAATAAGTGCTCTGTCTAGATTTCTATCCTAATTCCAATAAATCAGAAAGAATGCAACCCAACAGCTCAAAATTGTGCGCACGTTTTGTACCTGACATTCTAGATTAATTTGGAATAACTCATACATGTCAGTGCTGCCAACATGAATATAAGCCTGATGATAGGTCCAATATTTAAATACTTTTAACTTCTACAACAAATGGATTTTGTCCAGAATTGGGACAATTATTTAATTAATCCCAAGCAACACATACATAACACTGTTGCCAACATGATTTTACGCACGCTGATAGATCCAATGTAACATATCATTTCTGATATATAGATTAATCATTGGCTGAGTCTTAAATTTTAAGAAAAGTAGGCTCTTTAGTTCGTCACGGAACTACTTGTTTTGTTTCCCCATGATGATGCCCTGAAGTGAAACTGTTTGGATTTTACTTTTAATTTGAGGTGGAAATACAAGCTGTATTTAGTGTGTTTGTATGTCAACATTATGAATTTATTTTTATTTCGCACGGGAACAGTTATGAAAGTGAGAACACATCCCTCATGAATTAGGATAAAGAGAATGGTAAATTAACATTGTCGAGATAGTGTTCACACACTGGGATTCCTATCGTGTCCTTGAGATACAACTATCCATTATATTTAAATTACAGCTTCTAATAATGAAAACTACATCCAATACAGTACATTATTATTATGTCAATGAACTACGACCAATATCCGTTTTACGTCTCGACATGATGGGTTAAAATCACAGACTGGATTATTAATTATATTATTATGGAAATGCATGTGCAACGAATTCTTGTCAGACGTAATTTAAGAATGGCGAGGTTTAAGAAACATAAATCCCCCTTCCGTCCAATCGTAACTTGACTGTGTATTTGGCGAACGAAAAGTTCACAGGATAAATTAAGAAAAGCTGAGTTGCACTTCCAGGGAAACTCCAAACACAACCACTCTTCTCTGAAGTCTTAACTCAACACGACTCGACAGTTTGCTTCTGGCTGTATCAGGGGTAATATGCTCGGCCGCTAGCTAGGCTGTATCTGGGGTAATATGCTCGCCCGCTAGCTAGGCTGTAACTGGGGTCGTAGGCTCACCCCTAGCTAGCTCTTCAACTGTCGCCTCAGTAATTGAATGGAGATTGTTGGAAGAAATGAAAACGTAGAGACACTTACAGTGGGCGATGTATTGAAGATAGAGGTATGCTATCCTGGACTTTTTTGTAGAACAATGCTGAAGAATTCTTACACTCATAGTATATAGATATTTGTAACGGTTTGCCCAGCGTAAGCATAAAAAGCGCACTTTGGCTTCCTTTGATGACAAATAAATTATTTTCTACAGAAACCTTCCTCGAGATATCCTTTACAGAATGGTGAAAACCGCATCAAAATCCATCCAGTGGTTCTCGAGATTACCCGTGACATCCGAGAATCGGGGACTTCGTTTTATCCTAAGTAGAGATATAGTCCCATACATATGATTCATGAGTTTAATCCCTTGCATAAATGTTATAATTTAAACACCTGTGAAAGTCTCTGAACACACCCCTGATGAATTAGGATAAAAAGAATGGTAAATTAACATTGTCGAGATAGTGTTCACACTCCGGGATTCCTCTCCATTATATTTAAATTACAACATACATTAATGAAAACTACATCCAATACAGTACATTATTATTATGTCAATGAACTACGACCAATATCCGTTTTACTCTCGACATGATGGGTTAAAATCACAGACTGGATTATTAATTATATTATTATGGAAATGCATGTGCAACGAATTCTTGTCAGACGTAATTTAAGAATGGCGAGGTTTAAGAAACATAAATCCCCCTTCCGTCCAATCGTAACTTGACTGTGTATTTGGCGAACGAAAAGTTCACAGGATAAATTAAGAAAAGCTGAGTTGCACTTCCAGGGAGACTCCAAACACAACCACTCTTCTCTGAAGTCTTAACTCAACACGACTCGACAGTTTGCTTCTGGCTGTATCAGGGGTAATATGCTCGGCCGCTAGCTAGGCTGTATCTGGGGTAATATGCTCGCCCGCTAGCTAGGCTGTAACTGGGGTCGTAGGCTCACCCCTAGCTAGCTCTTCAACTGTCGCCTCAGTAATTGAATGGAGATTGTTGGAAGAAATGAAAACGTAGAGACACTTACAGTGGGCGATGTATTGAAGATAGAGGTATGCTATCCTGGACTTTTTTGTAGAACAATGCTGAAGAATTCTTACACTCATAGTATATAGATATTTGTAACGGTTTGCCCAGCGTAAGCATAAAAAGCGCACTTTGGCTTCCTTTGATGACAAATAAATTATTTTCTACAGAAACCTTCCTCGAGATATCCTTTACAGAATGGTGAAAACCGCATCAAAATCCATCCAATGGTTCTCGAGATTACCCGTGACATCCGAGAATCGGGGACTTCGTTTTATCCTAAGTAGAGATATAGTCCCATACATATGATTCATGAGTTTAATCCCTTGCATAAATGTTATAATTTAAACACCTGTGAAAGTCTCTGAACACACCCCTGATGAATTAGGATAAAAAGAATGGTAAATTAACATTGTCGAGATAGTGTTCACACTCTGGGATTCCTCTCCATTATATTTAAATTACAACATACATTAATGAAAACTACATCCAATACATTACATTTTTATTTTTGGAGATGAGCTTCAATAAACATTGATATAGACGTTGTTGTATGTGCGTGCATTTTAACTCTCATTCTGTCATAAAGTGATAATATATGAGGAGCAATTTTCTATTATCTCTCCCCTTGCCGCGCACATCCGATAACGAAGAATGGAAAGTGACGTTACATATTCATAAAACATTATAATCGTCACAGAGGACAGTTAAATGCTCTAATACATCATCCCAAGAACAAAAATGTTTATATTGGGGATTTTAATTGCTTACTCAAAGTCTGTTATTCGTGGCACTAATCGCAATGTTTTAATTACACAACCGCGTGCGAATTTTCTCACGGTTTTATTTTTATTTTGCCTGTAATTACTATGTCATTGACATTTTTTTGACTGCGTTCTGTTCTATTCTATTATTCATTCAAAATAAAGTGGAGCTCAATGCGGTCTACCTGTATCGGTAACACAATATAATATCTGTAATGGCATATTATTTTTCAAACCATTTCCAATGGAATAATGCGGGGAATATTATCTTTGAATTAGATAGAGGATTATGTATTATATTGGTTTTGCCAAACACAGTAAAGGAATTAGTAGAATCCGTAACATTGTACACATTTTACAGGGGTGTACAAATTATTAGAATCAAATAAGAATTTAAACCAGACACAATGTTTTATTCAAAATCATTTTATTGACCAACTGCTTGCATCTTTTGTTGCCCTAATTTGTAATGTTTTCGTCCCCGTGGACTTACTCCTTTTCCCATAAGGAATTGTGTCTGAAAACTTTTAGAATAGGGAAGTCCGAGGGATACCTGAGCTGGGTCTGTTTTCTAGTTTTCATTGACTGGAATGTACCCGCTAAGTCAGGTGATTTCAATCCATAGTTCATGAATCTTTGAATAATTCAAGAACGGATTGCTGAGTTTAGAAGACGGCATAACAAGGATTTATATACACATGTGATGTGGAAAAGACAGTTTATGTATATGGGCACGATACCCGAATGACGTCAACCCGATTAACGTATCGCATTTTTACTTTTCTACAAGAGAAACAGACAGAGGAAGCCTGGTTGAGTGGGATACAAAAGATCTGGGATCTCATGTGAAGCTATCCAGGAGCGTGGTCAGCTTAAGAGGAAACTCTTCGAACATCGGAGTTTCCAACCAAAGCCGACGCTGAAAACTGGAAACGCGTGGATAAAAGAGAGAAAGGAACAACACTGTCTACGAGAGAAGGAATACTGGATTAATTGTAAAGCTAAAATGAAACAGTTGAAATCACATGGTCCTTGGTTGGCTGAAACGAAACAATAATAATAATAATAATTTAGAAAAAACAAAGAAAGGAAAATCCTCAGGGAAATATTTGGCCCTGTGTGCATAGCGAGAGTGTGGAGGTCTCAGGAGTTATACCAACATTCCGAGAAAATATCACACACTATTAGAAAACAATGTAAAAACATTCATGGACATATTCAAAGAATGGACACTAAAAGGATATTTAATGTTGCCTCCTCATTAAGACAAAAATAACTGGGTGATAGAAATTGAATAAAAATCATAACGTCCATTTTAACTGCTGCAGCTTTTTGAGACGCTGGGATGCCGGAATTTTGCCCAGACAAGGATCGTTAACGTGCCAGTTAATCTACTGACACGGCTCCCTCGCATTTTGCGGTTTCGGTGGCGTAGTTGGTAGTATGCTGAGCTACTATGCCCAAGGTTGCGGGATCAAACCCGATCGAAGTCGTCGGGTTTTTAAGAGCGTTAAAAATCCCTCAATATGCCTTCTTTCGGAGGGGAAGTAAAGCCAGCCGGCAGTCCCATGTCAAAGATTTATGGCATGATAAAAAACCTTCCACTAATTGCACCTGTGTGAAGCTAAATTATAGGTTATCTTAGACTAACGCTCTTAAGTTCAAACGTTCGTCGCCAGGAGCTGACTTCAGTGCCATCTAGTAAACAAGTTCAGAACCAGTTGGTCGTTGACATTTGCGTTTGGTAGCAAAAGTTGGAACTACTTGATAAATCAAATGTCTGCAGTCCTTACTTGAATTAAAGAGAGATAACACACACTAATACAGTCATCACAATTAACACCGGTTATCAGACAGATTCTGCACACACCCAAAGTACACGGGGCTACATGACCGCGTTGTCGCAGCCCATAAACTGAGAAATATACAGTCGTGCACATCGTCACTGGAGCAAAAGTTAAAAGTGGCATGGGTATATGGTCCTCCTCGCAACCTGTATAACACGAACAGTGCACTAATTATGATGTTGACACGCTGTTAAAACACCTCTGTGTGCTAACAAACATGGGGTAATTACCCTCATATGGTACACTCTGTGTCACTCGCCAAACAACTAACCAACGAGCTATGCTACGATGTCCACATAATCCCTACCTAGGGTGACCTACTATTTTTGAAGAAAATGAGGGAGATTTCTATATTCGTGACAAAAAATAAGGAAGATTTAGAACACGGCCAAATTTCACAAAAAAGTAAAGAAAAGGGCAATACAGTGTTTGTAATGAATAGTAAAGGTCAAGTTGAACAACTGAAAAAAAAAAGAGAGCGCAGGATATTAAGAACAAGAAGTTCCGTGACGAACTAAACAGCCTACTTTTCTTAAAATTTAAGATTCATGCCAATGATTAATCTATATGGATCTATCTAGAATAATGACGAAATTAAGTTGGTAATATCGAAATTTCTATTTACTTCGAAATACTGTATACCTGGCATAATGTAGCCTAATAGAGAACTACAGTTGGCAGCCCTGGTGACTGAATATATTCTTAGTTCCATCTCTTAAGATACAGAATACAAAATTTGGTTGAAGTACAATGGATAGCATCGACGTTACCTGCAGTTAAACATTGGATCTAACAGCGCGCGTAAAATCGTGTTGGCAACAATGTCATGCATGTATTGGTCAGAAATAATCTGAAATAATATGATCTATTGTTGTGTCAATTTTGAATGAACTCCATTAGTTAGTATAGAAGTTACATGCATTTTAAAATTGGACCTATAAGCAGGCTTAGAATCATGTTGGTAGCACTGACGTATATAAGTTACTCCAAATTAATATAGAATGTCAGGTACTATACGTGTGCATAGTTTAAAGCTGACGGCTTGCACACTTTCTGATATATGGGTATTTGGATTAAAATATTTAGAGCATTTATTAACAGTTGGCAGCCCTGGAGGCTCTTAAGAATGCGCTCTGTCATATCTGTTTATGTACACATGGCACATACGAAATTTGGTTGAAATCCAATTGATAGTGTAGAAGTTATATGCATTTAAAATTTGGACCTATCAGCAGGCTTATAATCATTTTGGCAACACTGCCATGTATGTCCTCCTGAAAATTAAACTGCAATATTATTATCTATACGTGTGCCAATTTTGAAATAGCTCCCATTCATAGCTTCCAAGATATCCATCATGGAGCTTAAATTTCAATCACGATTTTTCAGCAGTTGGTAGCACTGACATAATTTTCAAATATAGACGTGATATATTCAGGGATAGGTCTTTACTGCTACCAAATTTTGTTTCGTTTGCTCCAGCCGTTTAGGAGTTGATAGGGGGGGACACACACACAGCCAGACAGACAGACAGACAGAAGGAAAGACAGAGAGACAGACAGAAAGACAGACAGACACACATTTGCCCGATCTCATAAGTCTACTTTTTCCTCATTTTTGCAAAATGTGAAAAGTAGGCTAAAAATCCTAGGTATTAGATGGGTTCATGGACAGTGACGAATGAGAGCAAATGAGGACATGCACAACAAAATAGACCCTATCACGGCATTACTTAAGAAGAGACGGCTTGAGGATGACTGCTGATCGAAAAGAATATGGAGTTTGATAAAGTGTAAGGCAACAACGCCGAAATGGTTCGAGGAATACGAAAATGACCTCAGGCAAATTGGTATTCCAGACCGATAAATTCCTGACAGGAACGCATTTAGAGGATTGGTGAACAACTACCAAGGTTATAAATGGTATCAACTTCCGGAAGACGGAGAGGACCTTTGTCTGATGAACATAAGCAGGCACTCGTCACTGGGGTCAGGAAGTCAACGCCGGAACAAGAACAAGACCTAGACACTAAAGTGAAGTTGATGTTACCACGCAGTCCATAGAGGCTCAACTCGATGTATAAAGAAAACAGTGTTTGTAAGAAAGATATTTAAAAGAACTTTATTTTATACTTTAAGAAGACCACAGTATATTTTGAAACAGCTTCGTATAATTATAATAATAATATCATATGCCCTCGGTGCCGGGTGCAAGCTTTGTTAATTGACGCCCAGAGGGCAGCTTGCATGTCGAATTTTATCCCTCCTCGGAGCGCTATTAAAGTC
Organism: Meconema thalassinum; assembly: GCA_946902985.2. Classification (NCBI taxonomy): domain Eukaryota; kingdom Metazoa; phylum Arthropoda; class Insecta; order Orthoptera; family Tettigoniidae; genus Meconema; species Meconema thalassinum. The sequence goes on along the minus strand of OX336396.1, from coordinate 297,687,922 downwards.
AAGGAGGTTGGATATCTAAGCTCTTTGACACTATAGCGCTTTCTAGTAGAGAATGGAGGAACTTGGTGTTGGCGGAAAATCCCGAGATGTAAAGTAAAACCAACAACTAAATCACGCCAAAGCACCACCAGTTGAACAACACAAATAACGCAAGAAATAGAGTAAGTAATTGCGCATGTCATAGATATATGGCATGTAAAAGAACCTTCCACTATATAAACTTGTGTGAAGATAAATTTGCAGGTTAGATTTCGTTGAAATGCTCTATCAAAGTTCCAACGTTCACCACTAGGTGTCAGTGACATCTGGTAGCGAAAGTTGTAACTACTTGAAATTGAACGGAACTTGTAGCTCACCTCATGGTTGTTCATATTGAATCAGCTACAAACTCTGGCGAGCCGAACATGTTCTCGGACACTCCCGGCACTAAAATCCATACAATAAATAATAATAATCAACATACAACATTTCAGTTCGATTGCTCCCATAGATTTTTATTATAAACAAATTTATAGCATCTACACTTTTAATAATATTTATAAAATAGATTTTAAATATTTCGTATGTTCGCTGTATTAGACTTTTATATGTTTAGGCTATAGAGTTATGTACTATTAGATGACGATTATTGCGTTGGTTCATTATTCAAACGTTAACTTCAATCGCATGATTAGGGCACAAGAAAAGAAACGTAATTTTAAAATTTCGCACAGCCGCCATCTTGAGGTTATGTAAGCAATCAAACTAAATTAGATATCAGTACATTACAAAGTGTATAAAAATTTGTTGTACCATGTTTCACTACGCTCTGATGGTCCGATCAAATGAAAAGTCTATTTAAATATTTAACATCGCTTGGCCGCCATGTTTGTTTTGTACTTAACATGTTCTTCAAATTCACATAGGTGAAGTTCCAGTATTTCTCTTTATCACCGTACACATTTTCAAAGTGATATCTGTAAAATTTGGGAATATAGAATGCCGGTGAAATATTTCGCACAGCCACCATATTGGATTGGTGAGACGTAATAAAATTTGAAGAGCACGGTCAGGGTCAAAGAAAATAGTAGCCTACTTTATCCTTACCGAGTTTCATTTAAATCGCTTGAGCCGTTTAGATTTTATCAGAGACACACACATACACACACACACACACACGCGGACAAAAAGTGATCTCATAACCCTATCTTTTCATGAATGAAAATAGGTTAAAGATAATTATTAATTTTGTAATTTGAAAATTGAAAATGATCTCTCATTTTTTCATCTTAAAACGTTTTCTATAATTACCATTAAGTATAATAAAACGAAGAGAGATCCACCTGATCAATACTTATAATATAACGCTAAAGGGTTACATTAGACCCATATGGTACATGTTTCGGAGCTTATGCTAGGCCCTTCATCAGCCATACATTGAGAATCACTTATCAATATCATTAAAAATATCTTAAAAGTTAAGTCTAACATGAAATGAGTGAACGAAATGGATGAGGATGAATGTGATAAAAATTAGGAATGATATGGCGATATAAGTATGACCGGACATATCCAAAAGGGGGACATAAAATTAGTGCAGCACATATAATAAAATACACATTAAAATTAAGGCCACTTAAAGTGCATTTCCAGGAAGTTTGTAGCATAGCTTACGACGCGTAGGACGTAGTAAGATACCTTCAGTGACTGCGAGGCGAGCAGCAGCTGACTGGTCTCACGCCATTCCTCGTGTGATGATTACATCCGCACTGCACGTTCGCCTATCCCATGCGCAAACACACACATTCTAATAAAAATATGTTACGCACAGATATGCCTCGTTTCACTGCTAACATTTTAATCCCAGAGTTCAGCAGCGGGGATGGAGCAAAATAAAAGTGAGGGAGATTCTCTCTCTTCCTCCCACGTTGCACTGTTTGTGTCCTACAACACAAGATCCCCCAGGGGCTCAAAACTTGTGGGACGTGGTTTGGCGACCACGGGACCCCAGCTGAGTCCACCATTGTTTCCACTTACTTGTGCCAGGCTCCTCTCTGTTATTATTATTATTATTATTATTATTATTATTCACCCAGGGGCTCACATCTAGTGGGACGTGGGTTGGCGACCACGGGACCCCAGCTGAGTCCACCATTATTTCCACTTTCTTGCGCCAGGCTCCTCTCTGTTATTATTATTAATATTATTCCCCCAGGGGTCACATCGAGGGGGACGTGGGTTGGCGACCACGGGACCACAGCTGAGTACGGCATTGTTTCCACTTACTTGTGCCGGGCTCCTGACCGTCTTATTTCCTGTTGACCTCTCTTGGTCAACTTTTGTTCTCTTCCGACCCCGACGGTATTAGGTTATCCGAGGCCTAGGGAGTCTATCACTTTCCCGCCATAGTTGGCCCTTGTCCCATCTTTCCTGATACCCTCATTCTTCGAGGGGTCAGCCTTCTTTTTGTTTTCATGTTATCTCTTGCCTTATCCCCAAGGCCCTCAAGAAGGCAGGGTGTATCTAGCTCCACCACTTCTGGTGCACCCTGGATAGTGCTACACTCTCAAGGGCTCACGGCTGGTGAGTTTGCGAGTTGGCGACCACGAGAGATTTCTGAGCTGGGTCCTTTTTGTCCCCTTTTTCCTCTGACTTTGGGGCAAACCGTCTCCTCTTTCCCTTTCATATCTGCCTTTCATGGCTCTCCTTCCTTCCAAGTCCCTCAATCCTCATTTTTTGAGGGTTGAGGGCATTTCTTTTCTTCCTGTCCTTTATTTGCCTTATCCCTTAATTGTTTACCATTTCTTCTTCAAGTTTGTAAGTCTATAGTTAGAATTAGTTAGAGTTTTCATTCTCATCTCATCTTTCACTATCACCCAGACCATTACGGGCCGATAACCTAGATGTTAGGCCCTTTAAAACAACAATTATCATCATCATCATCATCATCATACAACACAAGAGCTGTGGCCAATATGACCGTATTGCAAGCGGTCAGCTATTAGGGCAACTGTATGCACTCCACCCACTTCCCTGGCAGGGACAGGGTGTGCAATGGAGGGGAAAGAAGTACAGATGTGTGCAAATTATTAGAATCAACATCACTTTTCCAACATCTCATTTATAATTTTCACTACTTAATCCAGTGAAAGAATTGTGCAAGGTGCTGAAACTATTTCAAATTTTAAACCAACAGTCTTAATTATATTTCCTTTTAAGAAGCTAACAGTAAACATATTTTTCTAGAATTTCCAGTGAAAGAGGAGCCTTGCTGTTGGAGAATGAAACGCGTTTTGATTTAAATACTATATTCTATACTTGAAGCCTCCGTGGCTTAGGCGGCAGCACGCCGGCCTCTCACCGCTGGATCCGTGGTACAAATCCCGGTCACACCATGTGAGATCTGTGCTGGACAAAACGGAGGCAGACAGGTTTTTCTCCGGGTACTCCGGTTTTCCCTGTCAAAATGTCATTCCAGCAACACTCTCCACTATCATTTCATTTCATCTGTCATTCATTTAATCATTGCCCCAGAGGAGTGCGTCAGGCCTCGGCAGCCGGCACATTTCATATCCTCGCCGCTAGATGGGGGCTTCATTCATTCCATTCCTGACCTGGTCGGAGACTGGAAGCAGGCTGTGGATTTTCATTTCATTCTATACTCTGTGAGCTGCCAGAATAGGATTGACAGTTCTCGTCTCGCCATGTGGTTTGAGAACGAGGTTGCCAAACTGTACAAGCCAGAGATACAGCTGACCAGGCACTGAAGCACGTGGGCTATAATACGAGCCACGTCCAGAAAGTAAGTTCCGTTTGGTAATAAAATTAAATTGTGTACAGATAGAGAAAAATTATTTATTGCTCAACATTCTACACCTCTTAAACTACTTTTCCGCATAACTGCCGAACGTTTGCAGGCATTTGTCATAGCGTGGCACAATTTTTTGGATACCTTCTTCAAAGAAGTTTGCCGCCGACCCGTAAACGAGAGAGAAAACTCCCCTGTAAGATATCCTGCCGTTTGGCCACTACTGTTAGGCAAATTGCGTGCTTACCAGGAGAACTGCGTATGTTTAGGATTAATCCTGACCACATACGCAATTTTTCTAACAGTGGTGGCCAAATGGTAGGATATCTTACAGGGGAGTCTTCACTCTCGTTTACGGGTCGGCGGCAAACTTCTTTGAAGAAGGTATCCAAAAACTTGTGCCACGCTATGACAAATTCCTGCAAAAGTTCGGCAGTTATGTGGAAAAGTAGTTTAAGAAGTGTAGAATGTTGTGCAATAAATAATTTTTCTGTATCTGTACACAATTTAATTTAATTACCAAACGGGACTTACTTTCTGGACGTGCCTCGTATTGCAACGCAGAGTATTATGACATCAACTATGCGAACATGGATTGGTCAAGAAGTAGAGGGGTGATGACTGACGTGGAATTTCCGGCCTAATGTCAATCCTATTCAGGCAGCTCACAGAGTATAGTTCTCATGTACATTTAGAACAGAGAGATTCAAAATCATTTTTGCTGATGAGCCACTCTTGAACTAATCTAAGATTCGTGGACCTTGGTTTGAAGCCACCTGATTTAGAGGGTAGGCTATAGACTATCCCAAAGTTAATGAAAGAGAGAGAACGGACGCAGCTCAGGTATTCCTCGGAAACCCCAATTCTGAAAATATATAGACGCAATTATTTATGGGAAAGGCTCTAATTCCATAAGGGAGAAATTATTACTAAGTTGACCAATAAAACATGTAACCAATTAGTCAATAAAACTATTTATAATAAGAAATTGTTACTGATTATTTTAATCTAATAATTTTCACACCTCTGTACTGCATACCTATTCACGTTGCGAATACGGGTGACGCAGTTACGTAATTCCTTCAATTTTAGTTGAATATGAAGACAGTGAAAATATGGCTCGAGAAAATTGAATCGTTTATTTCAGAAAGGTGTCAAGTGACAAAATATGATACAATGAGTTATTTGTGGGAAAATGTTCTGTAGGGGTAGAAGCATATTTTAGTGCAGAAAGAGTCAAGTTCCGGCCTGTTATTACAGTAAAGCATTATGTTAAAAATTGCGTTTAGTGCAGAGAGGGGTCAGGGACGCTGCTTGACTAGTCTCTGTTCTAATATTTCAACCCGTACGTCTTGTACCGTCTGTCTAGTTTTGGTCTAGGACCTTCAAACAGCTTCTGTTTCTGCTTCCCATCAATGTGAAGAACATAAGAGGCCTCACTAACTTCAAGCCTTACCTTGTTGCGTATGATGAGCTCTAGAACGATATACTGCAATGGCCATCTACGGATACAGAATGTGCTATGGAGTTACAAGACGAATACATCAGTGATAGTGTAAATAGTGGTAGGTTCTTTTACATGGCATACATCTATTAGATGGGACCACCGGCTTGACTGCGACCGGGTTTGAACCCGTGACCTTGGGCATAGAAACACAGAGTGTACATTGGACATAAAAATTAAATCGGTATTCTTCATGAACTGACCACGATGGCCGAGAGCGCTAACGCACCTGCTTATACCTCACTGGTATCGGAAAAGCGTGGCATAGAATCCCACCTCAGCCGTCCTGATAATTGTTTTCGCAGTTTCTCATTTTCACTACCAGGGAAATGCTGGGACGTTTCCTTCCAAATTCCCTTCCCTCACCCTTCCTTAATTATACCCAAGTTAGCGATCGCCTGTCATCGTCCCCAGTTGTATCTCTTCCCAGACACCGTCCTTGTGGTGGTAGAGGAATGATCCTTCGCAGAGTCCGTGGGTGAAACCAAGCTGAGTGGATAAGCGAATATTCATTTTTGACAACAGCTACTTTTAGCTTTTCAACTTTTGCAAGGCGGCTTCGGTGGCGTAGTTGGTAGCAAGCAAACTTCTATGCCCAAGATCGCGGGTTCAAACCCGGCAAAAGTCGTCGGATTTTTTAAGAGCATTAAAAATCCCTCAGTTAGCCTTCCTTCGGAGGGGAAGTAAATCCTGCGGTCCCATGTCATAGATTTATGGCATGAAAAAGAACCTTCCACTAATTACACTTGTGTGAAGCTAAATTATAGGTTAAATTTGACCAACGCTCTTAGGTTCCAACGTTCGTCGCCAGGAGCCGACTACGGTGACATCTGGTAACAAAGTTCTGAACTTGTTGGTCGTTGACGGTGGCGTTTGGCGGCAACAGTAGGAACTACTTGGAAAAATTAAATGTCTGCAGTCCTTACTTGAATTGAAACAGATACACACACTAATACACTCAGCATAATTAACACTGGTTATCAGACAGATTTTACACACAACCAAAGTGCACGGGGCTACATGACCACGTTGTCGCTGCCCCTAAACTAAGGAACCAAACAACCAATCTACTTTCAGCTTTTCAACTTTTACAAGGTATATTATTGAAACAATATTAGGCTATTTATGATTCACATACCATTCAGGGAGTCATTAGAAATTGATTACAAATTGAATTGTGAATGCTGCACCGGAAATGTTTGTTTTATTACGTAAATAATTGATTTTACTTTTTGCTCATCCGACGACGACCGCCATGACACATTGACATCCTACACGACGTCATACCCGTTACCAACATGTCCAATACAAAATACACCACACGACACTCGTAACTTTGTAATTATGTCAAAAACGAAATAAAAGGCAAAACCCTTTGCCTGGATAAAGATTATTGATGCGTGACAAAAAAAAACAGGGGTGTTTATACGTATTAGCTAACAATTATTGGTCTAGGCGAAAACCATTGGTCTGCCGGATGCGATATAATACCGAATGCGTGGGGTTGGCTATACTGTCCATGATGCTAAAAATGGCTGAGTAAACTGGAATTTCGCTACCTATATAAGTCGTGCTGGGTGGGTCACAGACAGCGGAGGAGTAAACATCTATTACATCAACATCATCTCCAGATATTATCCCGACTATTAATTCAGGTGTTTTGGTTCATTTCAGTATTTTAAGAATTTTCTCCCATAAAGTAGCTCTCGTCAAGTCATCATCATCATCATCATCATCATTTCCCCTTGTCCAGCTCCTGCCGGGTCGGGGTATTTAGGGCACTTCTCCACCTTCTTCTTTCTTTCCACAATTCTTCTTCCACGATCTTGTCCCAGCCCAAATTTCTTTTTCTTATGCTGTTCTTCACTGAATGAATCCACCTTGTTCTAGGTCTTCCTCTTGCTCTCTTACCCTTGCACTTCGCCTCCAGCATCTGCCTTGGTATTCTATTTTCCTCCATCCTCTTTACATGTCCAAACCACCATAGTTTATTCTTCTCAATTCTCTCATTTAGTTTTCCCATCCCAACTTCCTTCCTAACATCTTCATTTCTCACTCTGTCTTCCCTTGTCTTTCCTATCATACTTCTTAGGAATTTCATTTCACTCCCTTGAATTCTACTCTCTTGCCTGCTTGTCAAGGTCCAAATCTCAGCTGCATAAGTCAAGTATTACCAAAAAAACTTCGTAAAACCCAGTACTTGAAGAATTTTCTCCCATAAATTAGCTCTCGTCAAGAATTACCAAAAAAAAACTTCGTAAAATCCAGGGGTCTCAAGCCACAGTTTAGAAAACATTGCCTTGTATAGTAAAAAAAAAAAGGTTTCAATGAGAGTTTTGGAAAACGCTGTTGTGAAGGTTTGAAGTTGTGTTTCGTTCGATACATATATCATGTACATTGTAAGAACTAGTGATGGCGTGGCTCCAGACTAAATCCCAGTAGTTGTGTCTGGAAGACTGGATTATAGGGGTGTAACGATAGCAATAATCGCTGGCGAGCAGTATAATGAGAATCTACGGCCACCGGCTTTACCAAGCGCGCCATGTGCTTTACCAGTAAACATGCTCAGTTCCACTGGAATTATGTGAAACTAACGTACCCGTACGAGATCCCTTGCATAATGCGTCGTGTGCGCCCAGTGTGTATAGACTACCCGCCCGACCCTAGTGCTATATGGGCTGTACGCGAAACAGTTCTGCCAGGGGCTATCGTATTTTTAGCCTATTTTCAATTTTGAAAAAATAGGCTTATGAGATCACCTTTTGTCCGTGTGTGTGTGCGCGCGTGTGTGTGTGTGTGTGTGTGTGTGTGTGATTCGTGTGTGTGTCCCCCCTAATAAAATCTAAACGGCAGGAGCAATTTCAATGAAACTCGGAAAGTTCATAGCACTATTCCCGGCGACCTCGACCGTGCCCTTCAAATTTTGCTACGACTCACCAATCCAACATGGCGGCTGTGCGAAATATTTCACCAGCATTCAATATCTCCGAAACTATTACCGATATTACCCTGACATTTTCTATGGTGATAAAGGGAACTACTATAAGTTCACTTATGTGACTTTTGAAAACCTGGTAACTACAAAACCAACATGGCGGCCAAGCGAATTTGCGACTTTTAAATAGACGTTTCTCGCGATTTGACCAACCAAACGCAATGAAACTTCGTACAGTATATGTTTATATACATTGTAATGCACCGACATCTAACTTCGTTCAATTGTTTACATAATCACAAGATGGCGGATGTGTGAAATATTTCACCGGCATTCTATATCTCTGAAACTATTAGCGGTATCTCCCTAAAATTTTGTACGGAGATAAAGGGCACTACTGGAAGTCCATCGATAAGATTTTCAAAAACCGGTTAACTACAAAACGAACATGGCGGCCAAGCGAATTTGAACATTTTAAATAGACCTTTCTCGCGATTTAATGTTCCATGCGCACTGAAACCTGGTACAGGAAATATTTATACACATTGTAATCCACTGGTATCTAATTTAGTTCAATTGTTTACATAACCTCAAGATGGCGGCAGTGCGAATTTTAAAATTAAGTTTTTATTTCTTGTGATGTAGTCATGCGATCGAAGTGAAAGTTTGAATAATGAACCTACGCAATAATTTTCCTTTAATGGTACATGACTCTATGGCCTATACATTTAACAATCCAACATGGCGACCATCTGACATATTTAGACGATACTGAATATCTACGAATCTATTTTACCAATCAAACTAAATTTTTTAATGTTCATAGGGGCTATGAACTTAAGTTCACCTATAGGACTTTAAATAACCTGGTGATCACAAATCCAACATGGCGGTGACGCGAATTATAAATATTCACATGGACGTTTCTCGCAATTTAACCATCCACGTGCAGTGAAACTTGGTGCAGTAAATCTTTATCCGAATGTTAATCCACTGGCATCTAATTTGTTTCAATTGTTTCCATAACCTCAAGATGGCAGCTGTGAAAAATTTTTAAATCTCCTTGTTTTTTCTTGTGTCCTAATTATGCGATTGAAGTTTGAATACTACACGTTCACAATAATCTGCATGTAACAGTACATAACTCTAGGACCTACATATATAAAATCCAACATGGCGACCATCCGAAATACTTAGTCGGTTCTCAATATCTACGAATCTATTACAGAAATCAAACTGAAATTGTGTATGTTGATAGTGGCAATTAACATAAGTAGGATATATGAAAATAGGCTGTATAGTTCTTCACGGAACTACTTGTTTATTTGTTTAAAAGTACTTTGTAAGAAAATAAATATATTTCCGTTGACTTTTCAAGAAATGTAAGATTATTCCTGTACTATTGAGACGATGTGGAAGATTCTGGTACAAACCACACCTTCTAACTCCCTCTGGTTTAGGAGCTTGAGTTTTGTGAAACATACACCTTAGCGTATTATATAATAAGGAAAGATAATAAGATGAATCATCTGATAGTATGTTCCCTGGCTACGAGAAAGATTATGATTGTTGTCTTAACTCTTTGAGTGGCTAGGAATGATTCATCATCCTTCCATGGATAAGCTGAAAGTGCCAGGAATGATATTTCGTTCGTCTAGCAAAGTCAAAATGAAACCTAAGTACTGTAATTCATCTTCTCTCCGGTAGATAGAACTTATCAGTGCATTCTTTTCAGGAAATGTTTGTAGTTTCCTAATTTTCCACTAGTACAATAGTTTGTTCTCGTGTCACGTCTTTTTGAAATTAGTGAATCTCGTGGCCGCTCAACTTACGCACATGTCTAACAAATATGGCGGCGTTGCGAGACTAGCGATGAGGATTTAGTGGATATTATATGAGTAGTTTAGGGAATGACAACGATTATGTAAATTCAAAAAGTGAATTGGAACTTTGTGAGCAGATGAAGCCTCTTGCGGCTAGATTTTAGCCAGTGAAAGTTATTCTGGAATAGATCTTGTTAGGGGAATGCCGCCAAGAGTTGTAATTCGTGATAGTTTAGAATGCAAATATTCTCAAAGTAATATCGCCATTATGAATAATAGGCTACCACTATATTACCAGGACTTAGGGCCAGTTCAAGGTTTCTTTATGACGCATGCAAGACGCATGCAAGATCAAGGTTGGGCGTCCCTCTCGTAAAAACGTATTCTTCTTTTAATTATTAGGATGTAATAATTTTATTGTTTACTAGCTGTACCCGGCATGCGTTGCAATGCCAATCAAAGAAAGTGTTGGCGATGTGACTTTGTTGATATTCTTTTGGATTCTCAGTATTTTTTCTTTTTACGTTAACCATCTCTAAACTATTACAAAATTGATTTACTATCTCAGAAACATTCACGGGAGCGTGCTCAACATCTCACCCAAGTTACATCGCTATCGGACGAATGGTATTTGAACGCACACGGGACTTTGTTGAAACGCTTCGCGCGTCATCGTTCATTTGTTTAATCTACTTCTGCGATACCTATTGTAAAGTGGATTTAGTAAGCCTGAAACCTTCCCTGAAGTGTACACAACATCTCACCCACGTTTCATCGCAATGGGATGAATGGTATATGCACGCATGAGGGACTTTGTTGAAACAAATGCACGCCATTTTGTTGAAGCTACTCGCGCGCCATGTATTGTAAATTGGATTTACTATGCCTATAACTTTCCCGGGAGTGTGCACAACAACTCACCAAAATTAGATCGCAATTGGATGAATTGTATATGAACGCATCACCAACACACTTTTTTTTAAACTACTCGTGCGCCATCTACTATAAATTGGATTAACTATGCCTATAAACATCCCGAGAGTGTGCACGACAACTCACCAACATTTGATCGCAATCGGATGAATGGTCTATGAACGCATAAAAGACGAACAAACGAACATTCTTTTTATATATACAAGATTACGAATTAAAATAAATAATGGTGTTTTTTATTTACAATAAATATAACATTGACTAATGGAATAACAAATACTGTATCATAAAATACTTCTTATGAACAAACTTTTAACAACACACTTTTCTCGCCTGGAAAAGTCTTTCATAATTAAATCAGTATCAATAGTGTTAATAATTTGGGTTTCAACTGCCAATGTTGCCATTCCAATATTCCAAAAAGTTTTCATGCTTAATAGTTTTATATATTCAGGGGCGCCAAAGTTTATATTTCAGTTTTATAGCGCCGCAAAATCAAAATATGATTTTCTAACCAAAAATGAAAAGAGACGCCGGCTTCACCGGCTCGGCCCCGTGTGGCCGCATGTGTCGCATGGCCTCGCATCGGCCCTGCGCAGGATTTAGTGAAGTTACTCCTGATTGTGATTTACCATCACACTCATTCCTCGGGGGTAAATGTAGTGCTCCGACAGGGTTAATTTATTTTGCAATATTTTTTATAGTTTAAGTTTCATGTAACAACGATACCCCAGAAAATACATATTTTATAAAAAAAAAGACTACCAAGATGTTGTGCTTCAAGAAATATGAACAAGTGATGAGCTCAAATGATATTTAGGACTACATATCTGCCTTAGTATTTGTATTTTTATTTTATTTTGAATTCACATTTTTATATTCATTATTTATCTTTATTTTGACAACAGAAATATTCAGATGGATAGTGATATAAGTATAAAGGTACATCTCTTATGTATAAGAACCAGAACTAACTTTCTTGGTAGAGCCAGGGATCGAAGTCAAGTCTCCATGTACGTAAATAGCCACGCTTATCACTCCACAACTAGGCGAACACCATGGTGGTAAATCAGTATCTTAAGCGTATCAAAGGCTGCGGGGCAACTCAAAGCGCATTTTAAATAAACACTTCTCGCCAGAGCAGTTCCTCAGTTTTTCAGGCAGCGCGACGCGCCGTACCCTCGAGGATTTGTGTGAAGTGAAGTCTGTGTTGAAATCTGGCCTGTTGTTTATTCTCTGTGCATTATTAAACATTCCATGGACCTGTATTCAGTGGTCGGTGCATTGGGCGGGCAAACCACAGTCATGTATTCCATCACAGGGGCAATATTATTATTACTATTAGGCCTATTGCCATTATCATCTATATTCAGTATATACACCGTAATAAGCTAAGGTGTATGTTTCAGAAAACACAAGCTCCTAAACCAGAGGGAGTTAGAAGGTGTGGTTTGTGCCAAAATCTTCCAAATCGTCTCAATAGTACATGAAAAATTTTGCATTTCTTGAAAAGTCAACGAAATGTATTTATTTGTTTATAAAGTGATTTTAAACAAATAAACAAGACGATAGCCCATTTCAGAACTGTGTCGCGTATAGCCCGCATAGCACTAGAGACGGGCGGGTAGTCAGTACACATGGGGCGCACACAACCAGAAGCAGTGATGCATTGCACTCTGATTTCATAAACACCAACAATTTGTTTAGTAAGTGCGTTTAAACAAGTACACATATTTATAAAAACCCGCAGAACAGTAATACCACGCGGGTTGTTTATACAAATGCGAGAGCTCTCGCATGGGTCGGCTAGTTATTATTATTATGATTAATTTCGTATAGGTCATCTATGGACCACATCATTCCAACTGTATCCTTCTTCGCGCTTTGATGTTTGCCCGCATTCGTTCCCGGAGGTTTTCCTTCCTTTTCCTTCCTCTTGACTGGGATGTAACCCTCACATTATTAGGCTATAAACAAAAATAGGCTTATGGAAGCACCTTTTGTCCGTATGTCCGTGTGTGTGTCCCTAATAAAATCTAAACGGCTGAAGCGATTTCAATGAAACTCGGTAAGTAGATACTACTACCTCATCGGACCTCGACCATGCCTTTCAAATTTTAATACGTTTCACCAATTCAACATGGTGCCCACGCGTATTATTTCACGGGCTCTCTATATCTCCGCGACAGTTTTTTTTAGCCTATTTTCATTTTATGAAAAAAAACAGGCTTATGAGATCACCTTTTGTCCGTGAGTGTGTGCGTGTGTGTGTGTGTGTCCGTAATAACTTCTAAACGGCCGGGGAGATTACAATGAAACTCGGTAAGATCATAGCATAATTCTGGCCGACCCCGACCGTGCCCTTCGAATTTTATTATGTCTCGCCAATCCAACATGGCGGCTATGCGAAATATTTCACCAGCATTCACTATCTCCGAAACTATTACCGATATCGCCCTGAAATTGTGTACGGTGATAAAGGGCACTACTAAAAGTTCACCTATGAAACATTCAAAAATATGGTGACTACAAAACCAACATGGCGGCCAAGCGAAGTTGAGACTTTTAAATAGACTTTTCTCGCGATTTAACCAACCAAACGTATTGAAACTTGGTACAGAAAATGTTTATACAAATTACAATGCACTGGAGTAGAATTTAGTTCAATTGTTTACTTAACCTCAAAATGGCGGCTGTGCGAAATATTTCACTGACATTCTATATCTCCGAAATTATTACAGATATCACCCTGAAATTTTGTACGGTGATAAAGAGTACTAATACAAGTTTATCTATGTAACTTTCATAAACCTGTAAAGTACAAAAGGAACATGGCGGCCAAGCGAAGTTGAAATATTTTAATACACTTTTCTCGTGATTTAACTCTCTGAGCGCAGTGAAATGTGGTACAGTAAATGAATACATATTGTAATGCACTGGCATCTAATTTAGTTCAATTGTTTACATAACCTCAAGATGGCGGCTGTGCCAAGTTTTAAAATTAAGTTTTTATTTCTTGTGTCGTAATCATGCGATCGAAGTGAAAGTTTGAATAATGAACCCAGGTTATAATTGTTGTTGAATGGTACATAACTCTATGGCCTATACATTTAACAATCCTAAATGGCGAGCTTCCGAAATATTTAGACGGTTCTCAATATCTACGAATCTATCACAACCTTCAAACTGAAATTTTGTATGTCGATAGAGGCAATTAACATGAGAAGGACATATGAAAATAGGCTGTATAGTTTTTCAAGGAACTACTTGTTAGCGTATGGCTTTTAGTGCCGTGAGTGTCCAAGGACATGTTCGGCTCGCCAGAGTTTGTAGCTTCTTCTATGCGAACACCCATGGGGTGAGCTACAAGTACCGTCGCGTGTGGAGTGTTGTCTGGGGAGGAAAGTGTGAATGTAAGGACGAGGAATTGGAAGGTAGCGGCTGTGACCTGTAGTTAGGGACCAACCCCGGCATTTGCCTGGAAGGAAGATGGGAAACCACAGAAGACCATCCTCAAGGATGCCGGTGGGAGAATTTGAACCTCCTCGCCTCCCGGAGTTGAATGTAGCCACGCCGTAACGACCACGGCTAACTCACCCGGTTCCGAAACGGTAACATACTCGTATATCACCCAGAAATTTTGTACAGTGATAAACATTGTTACAATGTTATTGGTTTTGCGTCCCTTCTAACTACTCTGGCTTTTAGAGACGCCGGGGTGCCGGAATTTTGCCCCGTACGGGATCTTTATCGTGCCAGTAATTCTACTGACATGACTCCCTCGCATTTGCGCACCTCAAATGCCAGCTGACTGCGCCAGGATACGAACCTGCAACCTTGGACCATGCAGGCGAGAATGTTAACGCTTAGCCTCGCAGCCAGCCCAGTGATAAAGAGTACAACTACAAGTTCCCCTTTGTGACTTTCAAAAACCTGTTCAGTACAAAACGAACATTGCGACCAAGCAAACTTGAAACATTTTAATCAATTTTTCACGCGATTTAACCATCCGAGGGCAGTGTAACTTGGTACAGTAAATGTATATACACATGGTATACATAACCTCAAAATGGCGGCTGTGCGAAATTTTGAAATTTAGTTTTTATATATTGTGTCCTATTCATGCGATCGAAGTCAACATTTGAATAATGAACCTACACAATAATCATCATCTAATAGTACATACCTCTATGGCCTACATATATAAAAATAAAAAATGGCGACCATCCGAAATGTTTAGACGGTTCTCAATATCTATTTATCTATGAAATCAATCAAACTGAAACTTTGTATATTGATAAAGGCTATGAACGTAAGTTCTCTTATGGGACTTTCAATAAGCTGGTGAGCACAAATCCATGATGGCGGCCACGCGAAATTTAAATATTTAAATGGAGGTTTCTCGCGATTTAACCATTCGAGCGCAGTGAAACTCGGTACGGTAAATGCTTATACAAATTTTAATCCACTGATATCTAATATATTTCTATTAGTTTCATAACCACAAGATGGCGGCTGTGCGAACTTTTCAAACCTCGTCTGTATTTCTTGTGTGGTAATCATGCATTCGAAATCAACGTTACATGGAATATTCTTTAAACAGTCGGGGAGATTTTAATATAAGAGGCCTATAGGATGTGTGAGAATAGGCTATTTAGTTCTTCACTGAACTACTTGTTTTATAAAATGACTGACGTCACATTGTCACCTTCTTCAGCGTGGTATAGGATAAGTAACTGTGCAGTAACATGCAACTTAATAACATTTCTGTCATTATAGAGGATACTATAAATATATTTGTTCAAAACTCATAGAGTAAAATTTCAAAAACCAGATCTGCTACAAAACAAGTAGTTCCGTGAAGAACTATACAGCCTATTTTCATATGTCCTTCTCATGTTAATTGCCTCTATCTACATACAAAATTTCAGTTTGAAGGTTGTGATAGATTCGTAGATATTGAGAACCGTCTAAATATTTCGGATGCTCGCCATTTTGGATTGTTATATGTACAGGCCATAGAGTTATGTACCATTCAACAATAATTATTGCCTGGGTTCATTATTCAAACATTCACTTCGAACGCATGATTACGACACAAGAAATAAAAACTTAATTTTAAAATTTAGCACAGCCGCCATCTTGAGGTTATGTAAACAATTGAACTAAATTAGATGCCAGTGCATTGCAATGTGTAAAATCATTTACTGTACCACATTTAACTGCGCTCAGAGAGTTAAATCACGATAAATTCTATTAAAATGCTTCAACTTCGCTTGGCCGCCATGTTCGTTTTGTACTTTAAAGGTGTATGAAAGTTACATAGATAAACTTGTATCAGTACCCTTTATCACCGAACAAAACTTCAGGGTGATATCTGTAACAGTTTCGGAGATATAGAATATCAGTGAAATATTTCGCACAGCCGCCATTTTTAGGTTATGTAAACAATTGAACAAAATTCGACTCCAGTGCATTACAATGTGTATTAACATTTGCTGTACCAAGCTTCATTACGTTTGGATAGTTAAATCGCGAGAAAAGTCTATTTAAAAGTCTCAACTTCGCTTGGCCACCATGTTGGTTTTGTAGTCACCAGGTTTTTGAAAGTCTCATAGGTGAACTTCCAGTAGTGCCCTTCATCACTGTACACAATTTCAGGGCGATATCGGTAATAGTTGCGGAGATACTGAATGCTGGTGAAATATTTCGCACAGCCGACATGTTGGATTGGTGAGACACAATACAATTTGAAGTGCACGGTCGGAGTCGGCCAGAATAGTGCTGTAATATTACAGAGTTTCATTGTAATCGCTCCAGCCGTTTAGAACTTGTTAGGGACACACACACACACACACCTCACACACACACACGCACACACACGGACAAATGGTGATCTCAAAAGCCTATTTTGTCATAAAATGGAAATAGGCTAAAAAAAAGTCTTGATAAAACAGCATTGAATTGAAGAGACCTAAAAAGAAGAAATCAAACTGAGAAACTAAAACTTGAAAATAGAACAGAAATAGTACATTAAACAACGAGCTTATAATGGCAATAATTAAGACACGAGTATGTTTATAAAACGATGGTAAGCGAGTTTTATAATTTCCATACGAGTGTTGTAGTTACCATTATAGGCGAGTTGCATATGACTGTTTATGTTCGACGATAATTATAACTTTATTATATGTTTTAACATAAATATTCATAAATATCTGTTGAGAGTCAGCCACTTGAATTTTGTGATCGGAGTGTAAGCGCTATGTATGATATCTCTGTTTTTCAAGCTCTCTGATTGACCGACGCATGCGCTCTGTGTGCTTGCAATGACATATGCAGGCCATATGTTTACAGCCTGCCGTCCAGCTCTATAGCATTCACTAATATTGTCGCCGAAGTCGTTTGAAAGCAATGCTCTGGAGTTGGGGTTAAGGTACAGTGCTATTTCTTGCCTCATATTCGCCTGTTTATTTACGCGAACATATGGACGGTGCGTATTCCATGTCGGTAATTTATATAGAAGGATGCTGTGTTTATGTCCGACATGTTGGATTTTGAGCGCATGCGTGAAAGTATCCTTACCTATTTGGTCAATGAATGAGCTCTGATTGGCTGGAGAAACTGTATCGTAATGGAAAACAGTGTTATAATGACCGTCATTATGATACAGTATTCTGACACTCAATGTTCACATTTCGACATAGTGCCTTATGCAACGAGCCTATAATCGCAATAATTAAGACACGAGCGTATGCGAGTTTTATAATTTCCATACGAGTGTTTTACTACCTTTATAGGCGAGTTGCATACGACTGTTTATGTTCGACGATAATTAGTATAACTATTTTATGTTCGGAGATAAATATTCATAAATATCTGTCGAGATTTCGCCAGTTTTATGTACTGAACAGAGCGCATGGGACGCAGAGAATGCCATATATTTGACCATGGCCTACTAGTTCACCCCCACTATGACACTAGACAACGCAAAATTTAAATTAGAAGACCTTGGAACTCAGCGCGGGTGCGAAACTAACCTTATCTAATTGGTCAATCAACGGTTTCTTGAGCTCTGACTGGTGGGAGAAACTGTCTCATAATGAAAAATAGTGTTATAATGACCATCATTATGATACAGTTTTCTGACAAATAATAGTCAGGGTCGAACATAAAAGATATAAAAAATATAACACTTACGTGTATGTGAAAATATATATGCTGAATAAGTACGTGTTATAATATTTTTATATCTTCTTCTGTTCTGTTTTCATGTTTTTGTTTCTCAGTTTAATTTGTTCTTTTTAGATCTGTTCAATTCAGCGCTGTTTTATCAAGAATTTTTTATGCCTTATTAACTACATTTTTGTAACAGATCTGTTTTTTGAAATTTTACGCTGTGAGCTTTTGAAACAAAAATATTTATAGTATCATCTATTATGACAAAATTTGTATTAAGTTGTATGTTACTGTTATCCTATACCACACCGGAGAAGCTCACAATATGACCGAAATCGGTACAGTTTTAATGTGCTAAATATTGACTTTAGGTAATAAATAGTTTATTATACTTGTTTTATATTGGAAACCACAGTCAAGATAAGCGTTCAGCACCTGGATTCGAACCACAGATTTGAGGACTTGCTACAGCCTTTGTTTGCAGGTGCCGTGCTAGCGGGTGTCTCCTAGTCTCAAAACGGGAACACGACTCATAACATGAGCAATGTTCAGGGAAACGTAAGATTTATTCCAAACACGGTCCCGTATTCCCGGCGGCTACGACAGACGAGCAACAACAAGAGAAACTGGGTACATTTCATGTCGCTACTTTAATGAAATTATGGTCGCTGTAATCCTACACAGCCTCGCTCCCTCGCAGATAATTTATACTTCGAGAGCAGGTCACCTGTGGACCAGTGTCCTGGCTAGTGAGGAGTCATGGTTCAAGCTGTAATGGAACCTCCCAACGTTTATCATATCGAAATGAGATATTCACATAAATATATTCTATATATACAGGGTGTATCTTTATTATACCGACAAAAAGTCACGGACGCTCTGCGTGTTATGTAAAAGACGATGCCACAATCGAATTGGCGGAGAAAATTTTTCCCTTCGAGAAATTGAGGTTACTTTGTTACTTCCGGGCGCGCGATTCAAATTGACGAGCTCACCGTATTTGCTGAGCCAGAGTGCAAGCCGCTGGCCACTGCTGTGCTTCAGGCAAGGGAAGGGATGATAGACAGAGATATCCTGGTGCGACTGACACACTTGCTACTCGGCCCCAGTGGCCAGTGGCCGGCACCCTAATCTCCGCCAACCTCATCATTCAACCTTCGTATCAATTGACAGGGGACTTCGTGCCTCAGATGCACGACGCTGGCCGGTCGTCGTCGGTATGGACCCCAGAGTTTGAAGAGGCTGCATTAGAAGTAATAAATGATAATCCTTCAGTCAGTAAGATGTCTGTCGCGAGGAATGTCGCCACTTCTCATATGACGGTGTGGAGGGTTTGGAGGGACCAGCAATTGTACCCTTACCGCTATCAATTTATTGAAGCAAGAACTAACAACTATGGATTACCCACAACGCCTAACATTTGCATGGTGGGTCTTAAAAAGCTATGGAAATATTCCACACTTCTTGTCATCGCTCCTTTTCACGGATGAAGCTACATTGAGGAGAGGAGCCGTGGCTCTTTATCCAGGAAGATGGGTAGGCCGTGGTGGACCAGTTAAATGGCCTCCGCGCTCGGCCGATTAATCTCTCATGGACTTCTTCTTGTGGGGTTACGTGAAGACTTTAGTGTATGCGAACCCCGTAGATAAAGACAAGATGAACTTATAACAAGAATCCAGGCAGATTTCTAGGTCATTCATAACACGCCACACATCCTGAACAGAGTCCAAATGTTAGTAATACACCGCTGCGAACTGTGCATCGAAGTTGGAGGGGGCATAATGAACATTTACTGTAATCAAACCATTGGGTGTATTGTTTTCTTCGTTCAGTACTTCATTCCATTTACAATGTTGTGAGTAAATGATTGCACGATCGTACAACGGCATCTTTGCTTATGTAAAACAATAAATAAAGTTATTGAGACGAACAGACGAGAAGATAAACTATCGCGTACATTTCATGACTGTCTATATTACTGTGTGTGCGATTACGGCTGCTTTGTAAACAAATTTGGATATTGCCTGAAAGGGACAAGGACAATTCTGCGCGAGGCGAACGAGGAAACTTGCGCATTCCCGCCAGCATATCTCTGTCTCCTTCTATCACACTCTCTTCCCTTGCCTGAAGCACAGCAGTGGCCAGCAGCTTGCTCTCTGGCTCAGCAAATACGGTGAGCTCGTCAATTTAAATCACGCGCCCGGAAGTAACAAATTAACCTCAATTTCTCGAAGGGAAACATTTTCTCTGCCAATCCAATTGCGGCATCGTCTTTTAGATAACACGCAGAGCGTCCCTGTTTTTTTTTTGTCGGTATAATTAAGATACACCCTGTATAATACGCTAAGGTGTATGTTTCACCAAACTGAAGCTCCTAAATCAGAGGGAGTTAGAAGGTGTGGTTTGTTCCAAATTCTTCCAAATTGTCTCAATAGTACAGGAGTAATCTTGAATTTTTTGAAATGTCAACGGAAATATATTTATTTGTTTATAACGTGCTTTTAAACAAATAAACAAGACGATAGCCCCTGGCAGAACTGTGCCGCGTCTAGCCCGCATAGCACTAGTGCCGGGCGGATAGTCTGTACACATGGAGCGCACACAACCAGCAGCAGTGATGAATTGCACTCTGATTACATAAATATTGACATTTAAACAAATAAACATATTTATAGAAGCCCGCATAACAATAAAGCCAGGCGGGTTGTTTATACACATGCGAGAGTTCTCGCACGGGTACACTAGTAAGAGTAACTTGCCTTAATATACTTTTAATTCAAATACCTAGGTAAAATACGATATATTCACTTTCACGGTCAATGAATTCAAACTCAGCAACCTTTCTAGGTTTATTGCGTGGCTTGTGTGGGGTTTCGCCTTTATAGGGAGATAAAAGTCTGCTTGAGCTTTCAACTCTCGCAGTTAAGATGTGCACATGCGCTTCATAAGAATGGGGCGGGGGGATGCGGGTTCCGGTATGGAAACGAAGAGCCCGCTGATGAGCCAGCTTGGTGTTCCTAGGCGAAACCCCACTCAAGACACGGCATAAACAGATAAAAATTGCTGAGTTTTAATAGGTAAAGTAATTTTATTCCACCTCAATTATAGTATAATGAAAGTAGTTTCGGATAACTTGTAACCTCCCGCAGCCAAACTTAAATTGGAATAAAATTAAATTATTCGCTACAAAAAAATCAGTATCCGTTGTATAACCTTCAAAATATAAAATGCAATCTGCTTAAGGGGGAACATAAATATAGCTCAAGGAATCAAAGCAAAATTGATTTCATTTTTATAACTGTACCTGTCATAAATCTTGTACACCAATTATATACATTTCCAGGGAAACACACACAACTTGTTAATAGAAGCAGAGTTTAAAATTTACAAAATTCAAATCGTAACTATTTTTATCCATATCTTGTCTATTTTCATTTTATAAAAAACAAGAAGTTCCGTGCCGAACTAAAGAGCCTACTTTTCTTGAAATGTAAGATTCTTGCCAATCTATATAGACCTATCTAGAATAATGACGAAATTAAGTTGGTAATATCGAAATTTATAATTAGTTCGAAATATAGCCTACCTGGTATAATGTAGTCTAATACAGCAGTACAGTTGGCAGCCCTGGTGACTGAATATAGGCTATTGTTAGTTGCATCTCTTAAGGTACAGAATACAAAATTTAGTTGAAGTCCAATGGATAGCATGCACGTTACATGCAGTTAGACCTTGGATTTATCAGCGCTCGTAAAATCATGTTGGCAACAATGTCATGCATTTGTTGGTCAGAAATAATCTGAAATATTATGATCTCGTGTTGTGCCAATTTAGGATAAAATCCATTTGTTGGTACAGAAGTAGCATGTATTTTAAAATTGGACCTATCAGCTGGCTTAGAATCATGTTGTCAGCACTGACGTATATTAGTTACTCCAAATTAATCTAGAATGCCAGGTACTATACGTGTGCAAAGTTTAGAGCTAATGGCTTGCATACTTTCTGATATATTGATATTAGGGTAACAAAAATAGAGACAGTATTTATTAACAGTTGGCAGCCCTGGTTACTCTTAGGAATCGGCATAGTCACATCTGTTATGGTACACATAGCACACACGAAATTTGGTTGAAATCCTAATGATAGTGTAGAAGTTACGTGTATTTCAAGTTATACATCTCAGCAGACTTAGAATCATGTTGGTAGCACTGACGTATATAAGATACTCCAAATTAATATAGAATGTCAGGTACTATACATGTGCATAGTTTAAAGCTGTCGGCTTGCACACTTTCTGATATATGGGTATTTGGATAAAATTAATTGAGAGCATTTATTAACAGTTGGCAGCCCTGGTGGCTCTTAATAATACGCTCAGTCATATCTGTTTATGTACACATAGCACATACGAAATTTGGGTGAAATCCAATTGATAGTGTAGAAGTTATATGCATTTAAAATTTGGACCTATCAGCAGGCTTATAATAATTTTGGCTACACTGCCATAAATGGCCTCCTGGAAATTTAACTGCAATATTATTATCTATACGTGTGCCAATTTTGAAATTTCTCCCATTCATACCTTCCAAGATATCCAACATGGAGCTCAAAATTCAATTGCGATTTTTCAGCAGTTGGTAGCACTGACATGATTTTCAAATATGGCCGTGAGATATTCAGGTATAGATCTCTACTCCTACCAAATTTTGTTTCGATTGCTGCAGCCGTTTAGGAGTTGATAGGGACACACACACACAGCCAGACAGACAGACAGACACACATTTGCCCGATCTCATGAGTCTACTTTTTCCTCATTTTTGCAAAATGTGAAAAGTGGGCTAAATATTAGACTTATGAGATCAACTTTTGTCCTCGTGTGTGTCACCTTCAAATAACTTCTAAATGGCTGGAGCGATTTTAATGAAACTCGGTAAGGTCATAGCACCGTTACGGCCGAACCCGACCGTGTCCTTCAACTTTTATTACATCTCACCAAGCCACGGTGGGTGAGTGGTTATCGTGTCGGACTACCAACTCCAAGCTTGCAGGATTTCTCCTGGCCGTGGGAAGTGATTCTTGAAAGGCGCATATCATACGTTGTTGGCATGTTAAAAAAAACTTTTGAATTCAGTAGACCGTGTTCATAATGGCAAAAACATCTCGGGATTTTCCTCCAACACAAAGTTCCATCTTTCTCTACCAGAAAGCTCTATAGTTTCAAGGAACTTACTGTAGATATCTAACCTCCTTGACTTTCATAGCAATCCAAGAAACGACACATATAACAATCCAACATGGCGACCATCCGAAGTATTTAGACGCTTCGCAATATCTACTAATCTATGACAGCACTGAAACTGAAATTTTGTATGTTGATAAAGTTTACCTATCCGACTTTCAATAACCTGGTGAGCACAAATCCAACATGGCGGCGACGCGAAGTATAAATATTTTTCATGGACTTTTCTTGCGATTTAACCATCCGAGTTTAGTGAGACTTGGTACGGTAAATGCCTATTCAAATGTTAATCCACTGGCATCTATTTTTTTCAATTGTTTTCATAACCGCAAAATGGCAGCTGTGCGAAATTTTAAAATCTCTTTTTTACTACTTGTGTCCTAATCATGAGATTGAAGTTTTAATACTAAGCGTACACAATAATCTTCATGTAACAGTACATAACTCTAAGACGTACATAGTTAAAAATCTAACATGGCGAACATCCGAAATATTAGACGGTTCTTAATATCTACGAATCCATTACAGCAATCAAACTGAAATTATGTTGATAGATGCAATTAACATAATTAACATAAGTAGGATATATGAAAATAGGCTATATACAGTAGTTCTTCGCGGAAATACTTGTTATTTTTGAAATGACACTGGTATGAAATGCTTGCATTAGTTTGCCCGAGGCTGTGTTGACTCTACAGTTTAGTAGGACAGACCAATTTGAAAAATGCTTGCTGTTTAAAATGTAGTGGGCGTGTGTTAATTACAATAAAGTGTGGTTGCATTCCGCGCGATCTTCACAAGTTTTAACTGCATGTAACAGGTGTCTACCCGCTGGGAAATTCTAAATATTTACTCGGGAATATTTAAACGATAACGTTTCTGGTCCCTCACGTTGTGTATTGCGCAGCCCGAGTACAGGAATTCTCAGAAGTGATGTGTGCGTGGCAAAATACCAGCTCGGTTAGCTACGCGCGTTTATGTCCATGAGACCAGGCTGTCTCTGTAGTGTTACGTTTTTTATCGCTTTAGACGTGCCACAGTGCCTGAACTTTGTCCTGAAGGTGATCTTTAACGTGCCAGTAATGTGGCCCAAATGTCATTCGAGCTACCGCGATTGAGTTTACCAGTAAAATCTGTCAAGTTGGCCGCCTCTTTAACATGACGTCCTGTCCATATTGACCAATTTTGGTGGCGTAGTTGGTAGCATGCTGAGCTTCTATGCCCAAGGTCATGGGTTCAAACCTGGCCGAAGTCGTCGGATTTTTTAAGAGCGTTAAAAATTCTTCAGTATGTCTTCCTTCGGAGGGGAAGTAAAGCCGGCGGTCCCATGTCATAGATTTATGGCATGAAAAAGAGCCTTCCACTAACTACACTTGTGTGAAGCCAAAATTTGTAGGTTACGTTTGATTAATGCTCCTAAGTTCCAACGTTCGCCGCCGGGCGTTGGTGCGATGGAATCCCGTAGTAGCGGATTTCACAGCTAGGTGTCGGGGACGGTAGCATTTGGAAGCGAAAGTAGGAACTACTTGAAATTATCGTCTGCAGTCCTTACTTGAATTAAAACAAACATACACTAATACAGCCATCACAATTAACACCGGTTATCAGACAGATTCTACACACTTAAAGTACACGGGGCTAAATGACTGCGTTGTCGCAGCCCCTAAACTAAGGAACCAACCAACCAACAATTTGTGAGATTGGTCGAACTACGTTGATGGGTGGATACCCAGAGAGTGCGGTGAGCTCTCTCGCTAATGTGATTGGGAAGAGATTGCGGGTAAGCTACCTCTGCAGAAAAGTTGGTGGAGTGGTTAGTTGTCTGACACACTTCTACGTACCAGAATTGTGTTCAGACCCTTTGTGTGGGGGTGGCTGAACTGGGGGATGTGGGTGGGTGAAGAGGGCGGTTTTAACTGGGGGAAGCTTAATGGATGTGTCAACCCGTTGGATGGGTGTCGAAAGGTGCCGAATGCAAAGGGGTAGCGGGTGAAGCTCGGTGAATAAGGGTGCGCAATTAAGAGAAGTGACCTCAAGACTGAGAATAATGCAGTGCGGGCTGGAAGCCGCGGCGAGCAATCTTAAGTGTTGCTGACGGCGCGCTACTACAATAAGCTCTCGACCATGCTAAGTGAGCAAGGCCAGTGTCAAGGAACAGGCTAGTGTTGCTGGCTCAGCGTTTATGAAGTAGTGTGATGATTGGACGAGGTGTGAGCGGGGCAGTAAGCAGTAAAATGGATAATGACAAATACTAAATAACAATCGGGCCATTTGGGTAAAGAGTAATTATTTACTAAGGCATATCTGGGTGTACTGAGTCCCTTGCAAGTCGGGAGAGTACAACAGTGTAATAACAATTCACAAGTGTAAAGGGAGTGGTAAGGGGTTGGATGTATAAAACGTGTATGGGATCTGAGATGCACACTCACCTGAGGCCTGATGTCTGGATGCGGTTGGGCAGAATCTCCGACG
Source organism: Meconema thalassinum (assembly GCA_946902985.2). NCBI lineage: Eukaryota > Metazoa > Arthropoda > Insecta > Orthoptera > Tettigoniidae > Meconema > Meconema thalassinum. The sequence goes on along the minus strand of OX336396.1, from coordinate 297,662,050 downwards.
GAAACAGATACCTTCCCCTCGGGAGGTGGTCCTTTTAAACATTTCCTAAGTGCCGACTCTGCAGTATTGCTGCATAGCTGTTTTGGTAGCAGCTTCTGTGTACATGTTTGCGAAGTTATGTAAGCATTAGCGCAGGAGCTGTGGCTTCAGCTCTGCTAGCTTTGTGTAATGAATGTGTGTTGTAGTTGCTGTTGATTCCAGCTTGAAGGTGTTTAAGGGGTGAAAACGGTGATGGGTGTGGGACAGATGGTTTGATAGATGTAGCTGTTGAAGGAATATTTGTAGATGTCTGTAGAATGGTAGTTATATGTGTATACACTTCCTAAGGGTCTTATACACCCTTGTGTAACAATAGTTGTTGTGGTTGTTGATTCATGTACTCTCTTTGCGATATCGTGGTCATATAGTCGGGTATCAAGCCCAGTGCTCTGTAGTGACAAAGCCTAGAATGAAATTCACTATGCTATGAGGCGGACTAGAATGAAACAGCGACGCCTTGATTGGTGTTCCTCTAACTCGCTGGAGCTTGTAAAGTGTGCACGGAGCTGCAAGTAAGAAAATAACTTTCTGTTGGGCTGAGCCAACAAGTTATAATTGTCACAACCCCGCTGTTAGTTCGGTTTGTACATTTCACGCTTTGCGAGTTGTTCAAACACAACTTGTCTAACTCGGAGGAGTACACTATATAATCCATTATACACGAGCAGTCTCTGGGATAAGCAAATACGAAGATATCCGATCCTCACCGATGTGCGGACCCCTCCTCAATCTTTGGTTGGTTGGTTCCTCAGTTTAGGGGTTGCGACAACGTGGTCATGTAGCCCCGAGTACTTTGGGTGTGTGTAGAATCTGACTGATAACCGGTGTTAATTGTGATGGCTGTATTACTGTGTGTATCTGTTTATAAATCAAGGAAGGACCGCAACTTTGAATTTATCAAATAGTTCCTATCTTTGCCGCCAAACGCCACCGTCAACGACTACTAGGCCTAGTTCAGAACTTACCTACTAGACGCCACCACAGTTGGCTCTTGGCAACGAACGTAGGAACCTAAGAGCGTTGTTTACATTCTTCACCTATACAATTTAGCTTCACACCGGTGTAATTAGTGGAAGGTTCTTTAACATGCCATATATCTATGAAATGGGTCCGCCGGCTTTACTTCCCCTCAGAAGGAAGGCATAATGAGGGTTTTTTAACGCTCCTAAAAAATCCGACGGCTTCGGCCGGGTTTGAACCCGCTATCTTTATAACATATATATACCATAGATTAAGAAAATGTAAATCCACAGCCTGCTTCCAGTCTCCGACCGGGTCAGGAATGGATTGAATGAAGCCCCCATCTAGCGGCGAGGATATGAACTGTGCCGGCTGCCGAGGCCTGACGCACTTCTCTGGGGCAATGATTAAATGAATGACATATGAAATGAAATGATAGTGGAGAGTGTTGCTGGAATAAAATGTTGACAGGGAAAACCGGAGTACCCGGAGAAAAACCTGTCTGCCTCAGTTTTGTCCAGCACAGATCTCACATGGAGTGACCGGGATTTGAACCACGGACCCAGTGGTGAGAGGCCGGCGTGCTGCCGCCTAAGCCACGGAGGCCTACTAGGGATCGGGACACAATACTAATAATAGTAATAGTGCATACTTATGTTCCCCGAGGGGCCCACGGCTAGTGGGACGTGGGTGGTGACCTCGGGACGCCAGCTGAGTCCAGCATTGCTTCCACTTACTTGTGCCGAGCTCTTCTCTCTCATCTTTCCTATCAACCACCCTTGGTCAATTCTTGTTCTTTTCCAACCCCGACGGTATTAGGGTATCCGAGACCTAGGGAGTCTTTTACTTTTACGCCTTAATTGGCCCTTGTCTCATCTTTCCTGATCCCTCATTCTTCGAGGGGTCAGACCTCATCTGTTATCTTCATATCTCCTGCCTTCTGCTCAAGACCCTTAAAGAGGCAGTGTGTGTGTAGCCCCACCCCTTCTGGTGCACCCTGGATAGTGCTACACCTTCAAGAGCTCACGGCTAGTGAGTTCGGGAGTTAGCAACCCCGAGAGATTCCTGAGCTGGGTCCGTTTTTTTCCCCTTTTTCCATTGCTTTTGGGGTAGACCCTCTCCTCTTTCCATTTCCTATCTACCAATCCTGGCTCTCCTTCGTTCCGGGTCCCTCAATCCTCATTCTTCGAGGGTTGAGGGCATTTCTTTCCCTCCTGTCCATTGTTTGACTTATTCTCTATTTGTTTACCATTTCTTCTTCTAGTTTGTAAGACAGTAGTTAGTATTACTTGTAGTTGTCATTACATTCTCATCTCATCTTTCACTATCATCCAAACCATTAGGGGCCGATAACCTAGATCAGGGCCATCCAGACAGCGCTAGCACTCCGGCCGCGCTCTAAGCCAGTGCTCCGAGCGCTTTCGTGTAAGGTAGTTTCAGAAGTGGTGGGAGGAGCTTGGCTGGCTGAGGGCGCTGAAGTGTGCATCCGATCCATCAGCAGCTAGTCTAGTCCAATGCGCTTTGTTGACAGCGTGTAAGTAAATCAGTTTCGCATTGGTCATGACTGAACAGCATACAAAAAAGGAGTGGTGAAGCAGCAGTCTTTAAAGCAGAATGGGAAATTCCATTTTTCTGTACAGCTTATAAAGGGCGTGCCAAATGTTTAGTATGCAACAGAGATATTGTAATGTGTTAAAAAGAACACAATTTGTTGCTGAATTTTCCTCTCTAATATGTTCACATTTCAGTTTGCAATACATCACAATATTCTTTACTGGACACTTGTGTTCATTTCCTGCACATTCCATACATCGGAGTACCATTCGGTTTGTGTATGCGGTATATTTGCTATGGCAAAACAGCCCTATTAATATGTCAACAATCCCACAAGAGCCGTCGACCGCACGACTGTTCGTACGTATCTAGTCAGTGAGGTCCGAACATCGTCCGTCTCCTCGCTGCCACAGTGTAGTGGTGGTAGGGGAAGGAGCGCTAGTCTGACTGCCCAGTGCTCCCCGAGTGCTCCCGGAGCGCAATGACTGAATGGCCCCTTAAAACAACAATTATCATCATCATCATCATCATGCATATGTAATGTCTCACTTTGGTGAACTATTCGAATGACGTCTATCATAGCATGAAGTTCTTCATAATTTTCCTCTGACAATTCAACTGATTGTTTCATTTCTTTTCGGTGATTACACTGAAGAGCACTGTAATTTAACGAAAAAATGAGTAGGAGGTGAAATGGGCATGAGGAGGGCTCTGGACCTGGTCCTGGGATGAGGTTCCCAACGAACCGCGAGCGGCCGAGAAAGGATATACCGCCGACCGGTCGAGCTCACACTGAAAACAGTTCACCGTTAATAACTATAAGCAGCACCTTAGATCTCTCAGCTGCGTCCTCAGTAGATGTTTTGTCCTCATGTGAGACGTAAAACACTGCTGCAAGACCAACGAGAAGACGCGACACACTTTGCACAATTTCTTGTTTATTGCTTGGACGCACTTTTAAACTAATTGTCGATATTTATGGAATCAAAGTGCAATTCGTCACTGCTGCGAGTAATTTTCTTTCTTTTGAATGCTCATTTGGTACGATCGGTTACTTGTAACGTCCCATGTGTATAGACCACCCGTTCAACTTAACTGTCTTGCGGGCTTGACGTGACACAATTCCGGCAGGGGCTATTGTATTATTTATTTGTTTAAAATCTCTTTATAAACAAATAAATATATTTCCGATGACTTTTCAAGAAATGCACATTTTTGATGTGTGACATCTTTCCGCTCGGTTGTTGGATAGTTTTGTGGGAGTGATTTTGAAAATTGGGAACGGAAGTGGATCGGAACGATCGAGCTGGCAGTGGTGGATCGAACGGAAGTATGCACTGCCCGCTCGATCGATCGTACGGAAGTGTAATAGCCTGCACCGGTGGAAAACGGAAGTATGCACTGCCCGCTCGATCGATCGAACGGAAGTGTACTAACTGGCAGTGGTGGAAAACGGAAGTATGCACTGCCCGCTCGATCGATCGAACGGAAGTGTACTAGCTGGCAGTGGTGGAAAACGGAAGTATGCACTGCCCACTTGATCGATCGATCCAGCGGGCAGTGGTACGAGAAACAATGAGCGCGCGGTGTCGGAAATTGATACCACGACGTACTCTCGGCCATGTGGAATGTATATGACATACTGAATGGAAAACGCCCATGCGAACTCTGGTGTCAAGTGATTGAAACAAATGACATGGTACATTTTCGAAGTCTTCGTATCTGTATTTAAATGGTAAAATGCCTTAATATCAAACATTGTAAGTAGTCGGCATTGCCGGTATTATGTTTCTGCACAATGGCTATTCAAATATTAACCCACATAACTGTAATGCAGTCATCAATATAGTCTAATATAATCGTTATGGTTATACGAGAATTGAGCAAGCCTTCATGAACTATTGCTGAATACATTCTCTTTACTCACAAGAGGGCCGATTTATAAGGCATTTTAAACTCAATTTCAGGCAGGAACATTATCGAAACAAGCAAAATATAAATGGAACTTAATTCCGTAATGCAGTATTATTGGAACGTGGAAATAAACCACCATCTTGTGCACAATATTTGCGTAGTCGAAATAGCCGTGGGGTTAGTGCTTATGACTGTGAATCTAGGGAACTTGGGTTCGAATTCCGGACGGGGTAGACATTTTTGCTACCAGATTATCATTTTAAACGATATTTATCATATCAATATGACTCAATTTAACATAATCCATATGCAATTACGTGTTGGTCTGTGAATGAAGAGGACCTGTTTATAAGGAATTTAAGGTTATGAGCGGTGTCGCGTCTAATAATCTAGTTGATCGATATAGTATTCTTTATTTAGGCTTGTGCTGGTGGAAGCTACAAATCGTCTAATAAAATGAGTTCCGTATTATAAACTACAATATCTGTAAAACACTCCCGTTTACAATAGATTAATATTTGTTCCAATAATAGTAGTCTATAAAATACCGGTGTATCAACAATTTCACGTGAGGTTTCTTCTATGTCAGATGTTACACATCATATTCGATTACTTTAAGGCTCGTGATTTTTATCCTGTACTATTGAGACGATATGGAAGATCTTGGTACAAACCACACCTTCTAACTCCCTCTGGTTTAGGAGCTTGAGTTTTGTGAAACATACACCTTAGCGTATTATACAATAAGATTATTATTATTATTATTTTCATGGCCATTGCTGCAAATGAGATGAAATTCTTCTGCCCATGTGCCTTGTATTTGGTCTTATAATTCACCACAAACTGTGAGTCTTCTTGTAGCAGAGTGAACATGTAGCACGGGAGTCTCCGGCCCAGTTTCCATTATCCCACGGAATATGGCCTGCATATCAACTAACATTGATCAGCCAGGCCGGCCACCAGGGGTTTCTATTTTTTCTGCAGCCAACCTGCGTGCGGAATTCATTGTAGCCGATGATTAATGCTGGCTAGCGGGTCTGAAACACGGGATCAGGCAGGGAATTAATGTCGCGTGTGCATGCCGAGATTCACAGCGCTTCCTATCCTCAACATGTTGTAATACGAATATGAATAATAATAATAATAATAATAAAAATAAATATATATATATTCATAGTATATATATTTAGAAAAACAAGGCAAGAAAATCCCCAGGAAAATATTTGGCCCTGTGTGGTTGAATAAGAGGTCTCACGAGTTATACCAACATTTCGAGAACTTATCTGACACAATTAGAACAAGTAGTTCCGTGAAGAACTATACAGCCTATTTTCATATATCCTACTTATGTTAATTGCCCCTATCAACATACAACATTTCAGGTTGATTGTAATAGATTAGTAAATATTGAGAACCGTTTAATATTTCGTAAGGTCTCCATGTTGGATTTTTATATTATGTAGGTCTTATAGTTATGTACTATTTATTACATGAAGATTATTGTGTACGTGTAGTATTCAAACTTCAATCGCATGATTAGGACACAAGATGTAAAAACGAGATTTTTAAATTTCCCACAGCTGCCATCTTTTGGTTATGAAAACAATGGAAATGAATTATACGCCAGGGACTAACATTTGTATAGCCCAAGCTTTTACCGTACCGAGTTTCACTGCACTCGGATGGTTAAATCGCGAGAAACGTCCATTTAAATATTTATACTTCGTGACACCGCCGTGTTGGATTTGTGCTCACCAGGTTATTGAAAGTCCTATGTACGTGAACTTATGTTCATAGCCTCTATGAACATAAAAAATTCAGTTTGATTGCTGTAAAATATCCATAGATATTGAGAACCGTCTAAACATTTCGGATGGTTGCCATGTTGGGTTGTTATATGTATAGGCCATAGAGGTATGTACCATTAAAGGAAAATTATTGCGTAAAATCATTATTCAAACTTTCACTTCCATCGCATGATTACGAAACAAGAAATAAAAACTTAATTTTAAAATTCCGCACAGCCGCCATCTTGAGGTTATGTAAAAAATTAACTAAATTAGATTGCAGTGCATTACAATATGTATACATATTTAATGTACCATATTTCACTCCGCTCAGATGGTTAAATCGCGAGGGAAGTCTATTTAAAAGTCTCAAATTCGCCTGGCCGCCATGAACATGTAGTAGTGCCCTTTATCACCGTACACAATTTCAGGTTGATATCCGTAATAGTTTCGGAGATATAGAATGTTGGTGAAATATTTCGCACAGCCGTCATGTTGGACTGGTGAGCCGTAATAAAATTTGAAGGCCACGGTCTGGGTCAACTAAAATGGTGCTATGATCTAACCGAGTTTCACTGATATCGCCCCAGCCGTTTAAAAGTTATTAGGGGACACACACACACACAGACACACAGACAGACACACACACATACGTACACACACACAAACGGACAAAAGGTGATCTCATAAGCCTTTTTTTTTTCGTAAAATGAAAATAGACTAAAAGACGATTAAAATTATATGGACATATTCAAAGAATGGACAATGAAAATCAATGATATTTAATCAGGCGTTATCATTAAGCCAAGTGTTTGCCACGGTGGGTGAGTGGTTATTGTGTCGGACTACCATCCCCACGCTAGCAGGTTCGCTCCTGACCGTGGTAAGTGATTTTTGAAGGGCGACAAAAATAACGGCATCCATTTGAATTCAGTAGGCCGTGTTCATAATGGCAAAATTAATCTCGGGATTTTCCGTTAACACAAAGTCCTGCTTTCTCTACAACAAAGCGCTATAGTGTCAAAGAGCTTAGATATCCAACTTCCTTGACTAGTCAATAATTGAATAACTCCAATCATTCAAATGTTCGACTAATTACAATAAACGGAGGAAGAAGGAGAAAAGAAAGAAAGAAAGAAAGAAAGAACGAAAAAGAAAGAAATAAGAAAGAAAGAAAGAAAGAAAGAAAGAAAGAGAAAAGAAAGAAAGAAAGAGAAAAGAGGGAAAGAAAGAAAGAGAGAGAAGAACAATGAAACAAAGAGGAAAGATAGAAAAAAGAAAGGAATGAAGAAATATAATAATAATAATAATATTGGTTTTTCGTTCCTTTTAACTACTGTGGATTTTAGAGACGAAGGAAGAAAGAAAGAAAGAAAGAAAGAAAGAAAGAGATAACAAGTGATGCTTGTTTTGAATGATAAGGATCTATCAGGCTGACTGGGAAAGGGGGTCGCCCTCTTAGATTCACCCCTGAATTCAACAACTCGCCCACTGGACATTCTTTTTTTTTTTACACAAATTGCTGTCATTTTTGGCTACTTATCATCTTCGAATAACTGCGCACCTCAGCTCTGGGTCTGGTTTACCCAGTTGCCGAATATTGCTGGCAAGCTTGGCTAAACAGCACCCACACTAAGCTTATCGACACTCCGCTTAACTATACAATGCGCTTAATAACTGGCACAATCAGACCCACGCCGACTTTCTGGCTACCCATACTTAGCCACATACAACCTCCATCTCTGCGTCGGAAAAATGCACTATTACGCGAGTACAAAAAGCTGTACAAAAATCCACACCTTGCTGTGCATAAAGACATTCCAAACGTCGGAAGAGGAAGGCTTCGCTCTCGTCATCCACCCCTTGAAACCGCGAGAACTTTAGATGCCAACAACTTTAATACTGGCAGACTAACGCAACAGCAGAGCAATTGAAGATGCCGTGCATATCAACGAAGCCGCCCGGTTTTGAATTACCACGCAAGGACTGGTCAGTACTTAATAGATTAAGAACCAACACTGGAAGATGTGCAGACCTTCTGTACAAGTGGAAGAAAAGAGAGTCTCCAAGCTGTGGCTGTGGTGCTGAAAAGCAGACGGTCTTCCATGTTGTGCACGAATGTCCCTTGAGAGCTTTCGCTGGCGACCAATCAGAGTTCCTGGTGATGACGGAGGGATCACTGGACTATATTATGGACTTGATATTAGTTTGTAATCTGTTATAATTATCTTTATGATTGTAATATTATTTAACTGTACATTTTGTGATGTAGCCATGCGCTAAATAAATAAAATCTTCGAATAATTCAAATATTTGAACTGTTCGAGTTATGTTTACAATCGACTATTGGATTACTCGAATGAGTCGAAAAACCCAAGTGTTCGGACATCCACATTGTACCAACATTTGAATTGTTTGAATAATTTATTCGAATCACGAATTGGCGAATATTGGAAGTAGTCAATCAATTCGAATAATGGAATTACATGTACAGCCCTGCACTGGTCAACCTCTGATTACTGAGCTAATAAATCGCGTGATGGAGTCAAGGTCACAGCGCTGATTACATCTGTTCCGGTCATGAATGCGGTGTTTCCAATAAACTGCTCAAAGTCATGTTTATGTATGGCGCAGTGCTGCCAACTTAGCCTGCTTCTGGTATTAAGTTGTTTTATTTAGGAGTTTGAAACATCATTATGGTCTTCCTAAACCAGATGTGTTGTACTTACTGCACGTACGAGTCCGGATTATGTAGTTAAAGTTTTGCCTGCAAACTGTTTATTTCCCCCAGGGGCTCACATTTAGTGGGACGTGGGTTGGCGACCAAGGGACCCCAGCTGAGTCCGGCATTGCTTCTACTTACTTGTGCTGGTCTCCTATCCGTCTTCTTTCCTGTCGACCTCCTTGGTCAACTCTTGTTCTCTTCCGACCCCGACGGTATTAAGAGGGATCAGCTTTCTTTTTCTTTTCATTATAGTTCCTTTTGTCTTTAAGATCCCCACCCTGTTTTTATGACTTGGCTCCCCGTGTCTCTAAATTACATTTTGTGAGTATCTTGAATCTCAACCATTTTCAATCTACATTGCATTTTGTAAGTATTTTGAATCTATACTCCATTTTGTGAACATTTTCAATCTAAATTACATTTTGTCAGTACAGTATTTGAATCGCGAGCTTCCACATATTGTGAGTATTTTGAATCTACCATACATTTTCTAATTATTTTGAATTTCAATTGCACTTTGTGAGTATTTTGGATCTGAGCCGGCCTTTTTCAATCTAATTTGCATTGTAAATTTTCAATTTCAATTGCATTACGTAAGTATTTACAATTTCAATTGCATTACGTAAGTATTTTCAATTTCAATTGCATTTTGTAAGTATTTTGAACCTCAATTGCATTTATCTTCTAAATTACCGGTACATTTTGTAAGTATTTTCAGTCCAGCTTGATTTTCATTATGGTTTCCATTCCATTGTCATTTTCGCTATCACCCAGACAATTAGAGGCCGATAACCTAGATGTTAGGCCCCTTAAAACAACAATTATCATAATCATCACTGTTTAGTCAAGAACGAGTTGGTACGGACATGTTAGGAGAATCCAAAAGGAAGCTTGTAGTTTAACGTGACCATTAATCTCGCGATCATAAGCCACGGGACCTCCGTTTTACGTGGAATCCGAACCACGGGACGTGGCATTTCACTTCGAAAATCTCACATGCATTGACCGGGAATCAAACCTGGTCCACCTTGGTGAGAGGCATACTAGGAGAATCCAGGAGGGCAGGATACCAAGGAGGATGCATGAGATGGAAATGGAGGGCGAGAGACCAAGAGATAGGTGGATTGTGGGTGTGAATGAAGGAGTGCAGAAAAGAGGAGAGGAGTGGGACAGAGTGAGGAGTGAAAGATGTGGGGAGGATAGAAAACGATGGAGAGGCTTATGTTCCAAGCTAGGGGCTGGAAACTGTAGACTATGATTTAGATTGTTTACGATCAAGAACTGTTATGCTTTCTATGAGTTGCTTGTCAAATGGACGTAGCATTGCGTCAATTCCTGCCCGTGTGTACAAACGCGCATCTCATTCAAACGGCTTCATACGACAAATACAATCATTATGATCTGCATTCCAATCAAAGGCCACAGAAGCCAGTGGCGACTGGTAGATAATTGTTCTGGGCGTTGCACTTTTTTTCTTAAGGGGGGGATGGGGGTTATGGTAAAAGACTGCTTGATATCAGAGAAAACTCTATTTAACTGCGCGGTAAAACGGACGTGCCTCATTCATCATTTATGCCGCAGTTCACAGAACATCACATTGTCATCAGATTAGTCTACATGAAAACCTTCACGAGAACATAACTTAACAACGCAAGTTATATAAGAGAGCGAGAAAGAACCGCGAGTGTCACAAGTACGCACAAATTACATAGCAAGACATTGTGTCAGCAGTTGACGGAGCATCTCGCCTTGTTGCAATCAGCGCGCAACGACCAGCGGAGTTAACAGTTGGGATAGGACTTACTTGGTCTAGTATCTCTGCCATACCCTTCACTATTGAGATCTGGTCGGTGCTTGGGCCTGGCCGCCACCAGACAGACAGGCGCTCCTAGACGGTTGGCGCGCTTCACTTTCATAGACAGTTCACAGTAACTTATTAATAAGATTTCCTGACCTACTGTATTAAAGAACAAAATTATGAATTCCTATTCATATAAGAGGAAAAAACTGCTTTTATTACTAAAAGTATTATCACGGTATTAATTGTGTTTCTTAAAGAAATCTGGTCGTTGTGCAACACTGCAACCTTATTACCGGCCACCACTGACAGAAGCACCAATCAGTGGCATTTATTATTGTGATGCAACGGTAAAGAAGGTTTGAGGGATGGATTGACTTTATCTCCGTTGCGATGGGTTTTATGAAGGAATTGCAAACGGCAACGAGTACAGTAGTTGCATGAAGAACTAAATAGCCTACTAAAACTCAGAAATTGTTCTAGGTTTGTGGCGTGTCTCGTGTGGGTATTCGCCTAGGACACCAAGCTGGCCCGCCCATACCCCCACAGGAGTAGCGAACTGCGCGCTACCTTCCTTATTAAGAAGTGCACCTGCGCCCTTTTACTGAGAGAACTAAACGCTCAAGCAGCCATAACCTCCCTATGAAGGCTTCCAAAGAAATGGTATATGGCCTTTCACGGCCAGAGGAAAAAGTAGACTTATGAGATCGATCCGGGCAAATGTCTGTCTGTCTGTCCTTCTGTCTGTCTGTCGGTCTGTCTTTCTGTGTGCCCCCCACCCCTCCCCCCCTATCAACTCCTAAACGGCTGCAGCTATCGAAACCAAATTTGGTATGAGTAAAGATATATACCTGAATAACTCAAGTCCGTATTTGAAAATGATGTCAGTTCTACCAACTGCTGAAAAACAGCACTTGAAATGTGAGCTCCTTGTTTCATATCCTGGAAGGTATGCATGGGAGCTATTCCAAAATTAGCACACATTTAGACAATAATATTTCAGTTTAATTTCCACGAAGCCATACATGGCAGTGTTGCCAAAATTATTCTAAGCCTGCTGATAGCTCCAATTTTTAATGCATATAACTTCTACACTATCAAATGAATTTCAAGCAAATTTCGTATGTACTATGTGTACATAACAGATATGACTGAGCGTATTATTAAGAGCTTCCAGGGCTGCCAACTGTTAATAAATGCTGTCTCTATTTTTTACACTAATATCAATATATCAGAAATATGCAAGCCAACAGCTCTAACCTTTGCACACGCATAGTACCTGACATTCTTGATTAATTTGGAGTAACTAATTTACGTCAGTGCAGCCAACATGATTCTAAGCCCGCTGATAGGTCCAATTTTAAGCTACATTTAACTTCTTTACTAACAAATGGATTTCATCCAAAATTAGCACAACAGTAGATCATAATATTTCAGATTATTTCTGACCAACACATGCATGACATTGTTGCCAACATGATTTTACTCGCGCTGATAGATCCCATGTCTAACTGCATGTAACGTCCATGCTATCCATTGGACTTCAACCAAATTTTGTATTCTGTACCTTAAGAGATGGAACTAAGAATATAAATTCAGTCACTGGGCCTGCCAACTGTAGTGCTCTATTTGGCTGCATTATACCAAGTATATTTCGATATTACCAACTCAATTTCGCCATTATTCTAGATAGGACCATATAGATTATTCATTGGCATGAATCTTAATTTTATGAAAAGCAGGCTCTTTAGTTCGTCGCGGAACTTCTTGTTATGGTATATATCGATGGCCATCCCCACTCCCTCTTGGCCCCTATACCTGAGCCACGTGCTCAGTGGCACGATGCCCCGAGGCACTCATCAGCTGTTATCCCATCAGCGGTAATGCTGAGTTAGGCTATAATTTATTTCCCTGACGTTTTGTTTTGTCTGAAGCTCAGTCTTTGATATGAAATTCTTCAGAGCAACGGGCGGAAAAATAATTTATGTCCCGAAGACAGAAATTGATGAAAAGGATTGGTTGGCTTTGCTTTCATTTCTTGTTCTATTCTTCTTATAATGTCTGTCGTCATTTCTCTTTCATCAGCGAGAAGGCACAGCCCGCCAGCGATTCTGAATGCTCCAGATCCTAACTGAGCTCAACACGTGTGCTGCAGTGATGCCAAGCGTAGATACCTTCAGCTGTCACTCATTGGTACAGTGGTGCCAAGCGTAGAGACCTTCAGCTCTCACACATGTGATACAGTGATGCCAAGCATAGGAATCTTCAGCTGTCACACATGTGGTACAGTGATGCCAAGCATAGGGACCTTCAGCTGTCACACATGTGATACAGTGATGCCAAGCGTAGAGACCTTCAGCTGTCACACATGTGATACAGTGATGCCAAGCATAGGAATCTTCAGCTGTCACACATGTGATACAGTGATGCCAAGCATAGGGACCTTCAGCTGTCACACATGTGATACAGTGATGCCAAGCATAGGAACCTTCAGCTGTCACACATGTGATACAGTGATGCCAAGCATAGGAACCTTCAGCTGTCACACATGTGCTGCAGTGATGCCAAGCGTAGAGACCTTCAGCAGTCACTCATGTGGTACAGTGGTGCCAAGCGTAGAGACCTTCAGCTGTCACACATGTGATACAGTGATGCCAAGCATAGGAACCTTCAGCTGTCACACATGTGCTGCAGTGATGCCAAGCATAGGAACCTTCAGCTGTCACACATGTGATACAGTGATGCCAAGCGTAGGGACCTTCAGCTCTGACACATGTGATACAGTGATGCCAAGCATAGAGACCTTCAGCAGTCACTCATGTGGTACAGTGGTGCCAAGCGTAGAGACCTTCAGCTGCCCCACACGTGATACAGTGATGCCAAGCGTAGAGACCTTCAGCTGTCACACATGTGATACAGTGATGCCAAGCGTAGGGACCTTCAGCTGTCACACATGTGATACAGTGATGCCAGGCGTAGGGACCTTCAGCTGTCAAACATGTGATACAGTGATGCCAAGCATAGGAACCTTCAGCTGGCATACATGTGATACAGTGATGCCAAGCGTAGGGACCTTCAGCTGTCACACATGTGATACAGTGATGCTAGGCGTAGGGACCTTCAGCTGTCAAACATGTGATACAGTGATGCCAAGCATAAGAACCTTCAGCTGTCACACATGTGATACAGAGATGCCAAGCATAGGAACCTTCAGCTGTCACACATGTGATACAGTGATGCCAAGCGTAGGGACCTTCAGCTCTGACACATGTGATACAGTGATGCCAAGCATAGGAACCTTCAGCTGTCACACATTTGATACAGTGATGCCAAGCATAGGAGCCTTCAGCCATCACACATGTGATACAGTGATGCCAAGCTTAGGGACCTTCAGCTGTCACACATGTGATACAGTGATGCCAAGCGTAGAGACTTTCAGCTGTCACACATGTGATACAGTGATGCCAAGCGTAGGAACCTTCAGGTGCTACACATGTGATACAGTGATGCCAAGCATAGGAACCTTCAGCTGTTACACATGTGATTCAGTGATGCCAAGCGTAGAGACTTTCAGCTGTCACACATGTGATACAGTGATGCCAAGCATGGGGACCTTCAGCTGCCACACATGTGAAACAGTGATGCCAAGCGTAGGAACCTTCAGCTGTCACTCATGTGATACAGTGATGCCAAACATAGGAACCTTCAGCTGTCCCACATGTGATACAGTGATGCCAAGCATAGGAACCTTCAGCTGTCACACATGTGATACAGTGATGCCAAGCATAGGAACCTTCAGCTGTCACACATGTGGTACAGTGATGCCAAACATAGGAACCTTCAGCTGTCACACATGAGGAGTAGGGAATATAAGCCGAAGCTGGCACAGGGGCTAATGCGCAAGATGGCGGCCGCGCGCAACCAGCCCTATGTTATTCTTATGGAGGGGTTAGTCAGAGCTGGCACAGGGGCTAATGCGCAAGATGGCCGCCATACTCTGAGACCGTAAATGACGTCACAGGGGGAGGTCGGCCGTGTAGTCGTTAAATGGAATATTTATTGTTGTATTGTTATTATTATTATTATTATTATTATTATTATTATTATGTAATTATTGATTAATCGTGTACAATCAAGACCAGCCAATATATCATCCACTTGATGATTAAGTGGTAGAATTCTTGGATGTCACTGTGGAGTCCCCGGTCTGAGTCCTAGCTTTGCCAAGAAATTTAATTTCTGGTCTGATAGTTGGAATGGGGTACACTCAGCCTTGTGAGGCAAAAACTAACAAGAGTGGGGTTAATTCATACCTCAGCCATTTTGCCTAACCCAACTTCACCTAACCTCACCTAACCTAACCTAATCTAACCTTACCTAACCTAACATAACCTTAGTTCACCGAACCAAGCATTTCCTCACTTAACCTCACTTAACTTAACCTAACCTAACTTTACCTAAACTTACCTTTAAAGCTAAGCCAAAGGCTAAGCAACACACTCAAAGTATATAAGGGCACATGCAACTATCTTTTTTTGCTAGTCTTATAGGGAGTAAGGTAAAGCTAACAATTGCACTGTGGCTACTGTGCAAAATGTTCGCTACACACAACCAGCTTAGGATTACAAAGTCAGTTAAGTTTTAAAAATTAAAAGCTTTTATTCCTTTTTTGTTTCTTTTCATTTTCATGTTTCACACATTGTAATTTGTCAAATTCCAATTTACAGTTTTTAAAATTTTAGTTTTAAGTTTTTGAATTTTGTCAGTATGGAAACATGGATTTTTCAATTTTGTTGTTTACATGTTTTTGATTTAGTCCATGTCTAAAGTTCATATTTGCCAAACACGATTTTTTCATTACAAATAACAAGGCTGTATACCTTATTCCAAAGTATATATAGGTAATACATGGGATATACTATACTTTTGAGTACCTAGTTTAGCTTACTAAAGCAATTTCTCAAAATTACTAGAGGTTAACAGTTTGGATTAGGAGTAGTAGGTGGGTAGTATTTAAAAATTTCCAAGCAGTGTTCATACAATATTTTTTTATTCATTTTAAATATATTTACACTATTTTCACATAATACATTTGTTATAATTACAGTTGTTTTTATTTTGTTTTCTATTTTTATTTATGTTTGCGTATGATAACCATTTTTTTTCTTTTTGTGTTTTCTATGTTTAGTGCTATTGTTTTATTTCCTAAATTGTTTTATGTATTTGGTATATGCAGGCAGAGGATTTTGATATTCTTAACTTAATTCTTTAAGCATGGTCAATGATTGAGTAATGACCATAGGCATGAGTACCTATACCATTAGCATCGATTACTCTTTTATCATCATCAGGACACAAAGCAATTTTGTTTAGTCTTATAGATGATATGTCATGTTGTTTAGAAGTGATAATGTTCATTGGTATTCTTTTTACATTGTTTTTCATGACACAATCCTTATAATCTTGAAAGCTTATACAATTTTTGACAACACCTCTACTAATATCTTTAATCTTTTTGATTTCTTTACCATTTATGTCTAAAGCATACATTTTAGCTCTAAGTCCAACAAATGCTTTAATAATTATTCCACAAGCCTCGTCTTTAAATTTCCCCAACGTTTTCTTGTTTGATATAGAGTAACACATATCATTAGTAGGATAATCAGATGTGTCCAGGTGTTCTAGAAAATCCAACTTGTCTTGATATACATCTTGGGTGTTAACCAAATATATGAACGAATCAGTATCCATATACATGAGTTTAAGATTGTCCATGCCATAATAGGGTAGCAGGACATCATAGTGGTGTGAATACATGAGAGTTTTTGAAATATCCAGTATACACATTCCAATATATATAGGCTTATTGAATACAATGTTACGTTTAGCCATGTGGAAAGCAGCTAGGTTAGGACCATAAATTGTTCTGTCAATATATGTCGGCTTTGCTATTAGATTTTCAGCCTTTTTGCTGTCAGTCACAAGACGTATGTCTATTCTTTTACGAATATTTTCCATTGTTTTTCCAAAAATGGCATTGTTGAATAATTTGTATAGATTTTTCTCAAAATCATTTTTGGCTTGTTTTCGAAGGTTGTTATTAAAATCAACGTAAGCCTTTAGCCAAGGTCTTTGTTTAAACTTTAACACACTATGAATTTTTACCAATTTTAGTCCATGATCTAAAGCCTGTTTAAGTGCCATGTAATGAACAACGTACCGCCTTCGATTTCCAAGATGAGGAATTAGTTTTTTGAGAGACGAATCCTTAGGTTGTGTACACTCTGGTAGGAAAGGTAAATCGTTGTGCAGATCATGAAGGTCGCATGGGTAATCAACATCAACGTCTAGAATGTACCCCACAGGATCGTCTTCCTTTAGTGTTTCTAGATCAACTGTATCTGGAGAAACCCACTGAAATCCACCATAAGGAAGAGAGTGACACATAGCCCATCCATATTGGTTGTTGGCATCATCATAGGTAATAAACTGCGATGGTTTCTCAGAATCATAGGTTTCCATGTATTTATTGTTAGCTTCAGCATACCGATGAGACACCTGACATATGCCTCCACGTATTCCAGACTCTATTAAAAGAATCTGATCGTAATCCTGTAGCAATTCCAGTTCAATTCCAGTATAAAGGAGCATTGCCTCGAAACTTAAACCAGGCGAAGTAAAAAAGTGTGCTGCATCCACTCGGTGTGTTTCTAATGTTTTGTTTTTGAACGTTTCAAAGCTGTCTGCAAGTAGGAGTACATCTGAAGTTAGGTAGAGGTCACTATACCCCCCTAGAGTTTTAATGTTGAACTGATTCCATACATTTTTGGCATGTTCATAGTCTTCTTTACTAACATCTTCTTGACTTAATTTGTTAAAGAATGCCTCTTTTGGAGGTAAACACGTTTCACTTAACTTTTCCCATGAATCGATGTAATCATAACAAAATACACCTTTACGAGTCATGAGCATTGCATTTTCTTTTCCAAAGTACTTGTCTGTTTCAGGGTATGATGTTAAGTTGGAAACTAAGTTTTCCAAACTACTTGGCAATAACCGAAACGTGTCCACAAATCGAAGCTTAACATTTCCTACATATTTGGTGAAGGAAATGTACTTTTCTTTGGAGTTAGCGATAACATCTACTCTCTCAGTAGTACATCCCAATTGTTTTACAATGAAATTTGCATCGTAGCCACTCATATTATGTGGGAATACAGGAACGGGGTTACGTGTTTTACACCTCAAATTTCAGTTATTGTGAGCACTTCCACGGTATTCCCCTGTAATATGGCAATGGTCTCGAACTTTCCAGTCCTCTTTGGTAAATGGTTTATGACACAAATAACAGGTTTCAGAACATTGGAACTCTGCTTCTTGATCCTGAGTTAAGGCCTTTGAAACATTTAAGCTGTAAAGGCGATCAATTTCATTAGCTATTGAGATCAAACAGTCCATAAACTTTTCTGCAGCGTCAGGTCCACGATAAATAACAGGTTGGCTTGGAAGGTTTGTCTTTATGTGTTCCACAGCAGGTGAGGGTTTAACATATATACCAAAGCTCATAGGAACATGACTCTGGTATGGCACTGTATAACTTGCCTCAGGATTGGGTAGACATGTTTGATATGGTAGAAGTATACTTTCAAAATCTGCATAGATAACGTAAGGTATTCTCAACATTTTTTCCACATTTAAGAATTTCACAATTGGGTTTTTAATAGGCATTTCAACCCTAGCAATGTCATGTTGGACACACAAAGCTCTATGGTCTTTTAATTTTTCCATTCCTTGTTGTCCATATTGATTATCAAAGTGAGTAAAACACCGTTTACACGTATATATCTTGTGTCCATGGTGAGTAATCTGATGTGTTACTAGTTTATCAAAATCTTTGATAAAGACGTAGTGGTTCTGACCAGATGAAGAAATTAACAGGAGGAGGTCACGATGGTCTTGTAGCTCTTGATCCACAACCTTTAGAGGAAACACCTTGTTGTCTTTTTCCAATCCAAATACATTTATGGATATGCTGTTGGCTTTCTCAAATTTGGGAATGTCAGCTATCGATGTAGGAAACGATATTACTGAAAAATCATACTTGTTTTCCAGGTCTTTGTATTAACTAATGCGTTGAGCATTCTTTTTAACCAGTTTTGCTAAAATGGCATACATAAAACACTTTTCATTTTTCAAGTTTTCAGGATTAATGCAGGCTTTTCTTGCTTGTATAGCTGCTGGTAATGGAATATATGTGCTGCCACGCAAGGGATTGTACTTATTTATTTTCAATCGTACTCCTTCCACTGCTAACAAAGCCCAATTACTGCCTTTTAGCTCAGATTCTTCCATTTCCGTCGTTAACTTTGTGAATTGTGTTTCCAAGAAACTACTTAAGTCTGATTCCAAAAATAAGACCTGATTTCGTGTTTCAAAAGCACGATCTGTAATTTCATTGGTAGATGTATGAATGAATCTACATTCAGCCACAAGATTAACTTTGATCGACTTGTGCATTGCTAGTTCTTTCTGCATAGCTTGTATTATTTGCTGTTTGGACTCTTTAAGGTATGAATTTAAATCCTTACACGTGTCACAACGTATGGAAAAGGATTTAAGACGACCTTGAAAAGACGTTTCATATTCAGTAAGTCCATTTTTGTCAGGAACCATTGAAAGCAGGTAATGTTTTGTAGGCTCAGTTTTTTGTCTTTTAGCTGCTGATATAACATTACAACATTCTTCATGACGACGTCCGTTGTAGACATTGTTGAATTTACTACCACAAATTTTGCACTCATGAAACTCACCACACGATACTTCATGACGCTTTCTATCATAGTCTCGAAGAAAAGTCTTTCCACACTCTTTACACATATAAGCTAGGCATGGTTTCTTCCATCATGGATGATGATTTCTGCAAACAGCTGCTTACTGTGTATCACAAGGCTGTAGACTGGTCAGTGAGACGGACTTTCACGATGTG
Organism: Meconema thalassinum; assembly: GCA_946902985.2. Taxonomy (NCBI): domain Eukaryota; kingdom Metazoa; phylum Arthropoda; class Insecta; order Orthoptera; family Tettigoniidae; genus Meconema; species Meconema thalassinum. The sequence goes on along the minus strand of OX336396.1, from coordinate 297,642,287 downwards.
AACACTGCAAAAGGTAGTAATCAACTGATTGTATTCCTGCTAAGAGAGACCTCTTATATAACCTAATCAAGACCAACAGCTACTTACCACGTAGTACACGGTTAGAGCCTAGTGGGTGAGACGATCTTTCACAATGTGATCACGGTTAATTGTAGTGTCAACTGAAAATATTCTTACACCCTACTAAAGGTTATCAGGTACTTACTGCATATCAAGAGGCTGTACACTCATACGTTAGACACTCTCTCTTGCTAAGGACCCCATATTCCCTATACAAGGCTATACATGTTAGTTCTAAACACTTAATGGTTATTTGTATATTAAATTTATATACACAGCTTATACGAACACGTTTTTCACGCAATAAAACTTTGTGAAATAGCCACATGCGACACGCAAAGTATGTTTCCGCTATCTAGCGGTGACTGTGAGAACTACCTGAACGACAGCATGGCACCTAGCGCTCCATATCATTACTGAACGATCAGCATGCTATCTAGCGGTCGATATCAAAAATTACTCAACTACCAGCTTGCTACCTACCGGTCGATATTACAACCCACTCAACTACTAGTATGCATTCCAATAATGAACACATTTGCTCATATCCACTAACAATACACAGCGGGTTTGCTTTATCGTTTAATACAAATATATCTTGTTTAAATAATGTAACAAAAAGTTACATGGCACAATTGTATGGGAATGTTGCATTACCTAAAATGTAATAGTATGCAAGTGTTTAACATTTTTACAATCGGCTTATAATGAAGGATTATGTTGGTGGTTTATGTTGGTGGTTTATGGTGGTGGCTTATGATGGCTTATGGTGGTTGCTTATAGTGGTGGCATATGTTGGTGGATTATTTTTTTGGTGGTTTACGTTAATACCTTATTTGTAATGGTTTATTTGACAAGTTATTTTTGTCAATGTATTTAGAGGATTTTTCTCTTGGTCTTGGAAAGTATTTCAACCTTTTTTGATGGTAGCATAATGCTTACCGCCATGTTTGTAAGCAACAACAACACACTAATATTCCAAGAATCCAAAGTACTCTAAGGTTAATGATTGTCTCTCAACTCCATTCAACGCCTAGTCAAAAACATTATATATTTTTCAAATTTACAAAAAAGGTAAATTGGGGGAAGTAGTCTATATGTTTAAACTAAAAATCATATCAAATCATATGCTAACTCTAACACCTACGTCTATTCCACTCTCAGTCAAAAAATATAATATTCTTCAAATTTTTCCAAAACTATATTTGGAAAGTAGGCCATATTTTGAAAACTAATCATCCTATAAAGTCATATATAGACTCAAACCAATGGCTTTTATATCCTTAATCGTAAGAACAAAATATGGAATTTTTGACATTTTTTCCAAAAATGATCATTTTAAAACGGGGGCTATATTTTGGAAACTAGGTATTTTACAAAACAAGTTTGTTTAACGTAAATTACAGTTATTTACCCCACTACCCACAAACCAAGTCCCAAGGTCTCTGGGACAAAATCCAAAAAAGTTCAATTTGTAAAGTAGGCGATATTTTGAAAACTAATCATTCTAAAAAAGTCATATATAGACTCAAACCAATGGCTTTTATGTCCTTAATTGGTAGAACAAAACTTTTTTTTTTTTCAGTTTTTCCAAAAAAGTCCAATTTTCAAAATTGTCTATATTTTGGGAACTAAGAATTTTACAAAAAGTTTATTTGACGTAAATGAAAGGTCTTTACCCCCTCTACCCAAAAAATAAATTTCAGGTCCCTAGGACAAAAACTGTAGTAGTGTGTTTGTGAGAGTTCAAGGCCCTCCTCCTCCTCCCCTCCTCCAAGATGGCGGCCGTAGCTTAACTTAACCTAGCCTAACCTAACGAAATGGCGGCCGTAACTTAACTTAACCTAGCCTAACCTAACAAGATGGCGGCCGTAGCTTAACTCAACCTAACCTAACCTACGAGGTGTATTTTGTTATGATTGCATCGATTCATGGGAAAAGTTAAGTGAAACGTGTTTACCTCCAAAAGAGGCATTCTTTAACAAATTAAGTCAAGAAGATGTTAGTAAAGAAGACTATGAACATGCCAAAAATGTATGGAATCAGTTCAACATTAAAACTCTAGGGGGGTATAGTGACCTCTACCTAACTTCAGATGTACTCCTACTTGCAGACAGCTTTCAAACGTTCAGAAACAAAACATTAGAAACACACCGAGTGGATGCAGCACACTTTTTTACTTTGCCAGGTTTAAGTTTCGAGGCAATGCTCCTTTATACTGGAATTGAACTGGAATTGCTACAGGATTACGATCAGATTCTTTTAATAGAGTCTGGAATACGTGGAGGCATATGTCAGGTGTCTCATCGGTATGCTGAAGCTAACAATAAATACATGGAAACCTATGATTCTGAGAAACCATCGCAGTTTATTACCTATGATGATGCCAACAACCAATATGGATGGGCTATGTGTCACTCTCTTCCTTATGGTGGATTTCAGTGGGTTTCTCCAGATACAGTTGATCTAGAAACACTAAAGGAAGACGATCCTGTGGGGTACATTCTAGACGTTGATGTTGATTACCCATGCGACCTTCATGATCTGCACAACGATTTACCTTTCCTACCAGAGTGTACACAACCTAAGGATTCGTCTCTCAAAAAACTAATTCCTCATCTTGGAAATTGAAGGCGGTACGTTGTTCATTACATGGCACTTAAACAGGCTTTAGATCATGGACTAAAATTGGTAAAAATTCATAGTGTGTTAAAGTTTAAACAAAGACCTTGGCTAAAGGCTTACGTTGATTTTAATAACAACCTTCGAAAACAAGCCAAAAATGATTTTGAGAAAAATCTATACAAATTATTCAACAATGCCATTTTTGGAAAAACAATGGAAAATATTCGTAAAAGAATAGACATACGTCTTGTGACTGACAGCAAAAAGGCTGAAAATCTAATAGCAAAGCCGACATTTATTGACAGAACAATTTATGGTCCTAACCTAGCTGCTTTCCACATGGCTAAACGTAACATTGTATTCAATAAGCCTATATATATTGGAATGTGTATACTGGATATTTCAAAAACTCTCATGTATTCCCACCACTATGATGTCCTGCTACCCTATTATGGCATGGACAATCTTAAACTCATGTATATGGATACTGATTCGTTCATATATTTGGTTAACACCCAAGATGTATATCAAGACAATTTGGATTTTCTAGAACACCTGGACACATCTGATTATCCTACTAATCATATATGTTACTCTATATCAAACAAGAAAACGTTGGGGAAATTTAAAGACGAGGCTTGTGGACAAATTATTAAAGCATTTGTTGGACTTAGAGCTAAAATGTATGCTTTAGACATAAATGGTAAAGAAATCAAAAAGATTAAAGATATTAGTAGAGGTGTTGTCAAAAATTGTATAAGCTTTCAAGATTATAAGGATTGTGTCATGAAAAACAATGTAAAAAGAATACCAATGAACATTATGACTTATAAACAACATGACATATCATCTATAAGACTAAACAAAATTGCTTTGTGTCCTGGTGATGATAAAAGAATAATCGATGCTAATGGTATAGGTACTCATGCCTATGGTCATTACTCAATCATTGACCATGCTTAAAGAATTAAGTTAAGAATATCAAAATCCTCTGCCTGCATATACCAAATACATAAAACAATTTAGGAAATAAAACAATAGCACTAAACATAGAAAACACAAAAAGAAAAAAAATGGTTATCATACGCAAACATAAATAAAAATAGAAAACAAAATAAAAACAACTGTAATTATAACAAATGTATTATGTGAAAATAGTGTAAATATATTTAAAATGAATAAAAAAATATTGTATGAACACTGCTTGGAAATTTTTAATTACTACCCACCTACTACTCCTAATCCAAACTGTTAACCTCTAGTAATTTTGAGAAATTGCTTTAGTAAGCTAAACTAGGTACTCAAAAGTATAGTATATCCCATGTATTACCTATATATACTTTGGAATAAGGTATACAGCCTTGTTATTTGTAATGAAAAAATCGTGTTTGGCAAATATGAACTTTAGACATGGACTAAATCAAAAACATGTAAACAACAAAATTGAAAAATCCATGTTTCCATACTGACAAAATTCAAAAACTTAAAACTAAAATTTTAAAAACTGTAAATTGGAATTTGACAAATTACAATGTGTGAAACATGAAAATGAAAAGAAACAAAAAAGGAATAAAAGCTTTTAATTTTTAAAACTTAACTGACTTTGTAATCCTAAGCTGGTTGTGTGTAGCGAACATTTTGCACAGTAGCCACAGTGCAATTGTTAGCTTTACCTTACTCCCTATAAGACTAGCAAAAAAAGATAGTTGCATGTGCCCTTATATACTTTGAGTGTGTTGCTTAGCCTTTGGCTTAGCTTTAAAGGTAAGTTTAGGTAAAGTTAGGTTAGGTTAAGTTAAGTGAGGTTAAGTGAGGAAATGCTTGGTTCGGTGAACTAAGGTTATGTTAGGTTAGGTAAGGTTAGATTAGGTTAGGTTAGGTGAGGTTAGGTGAAGTTGGGTTAGGCAAAATGGCTGAGGTATGAATTAACCCCACTCTTGTTAGTTTTTGCCTCACAAGGCTGAGTGTACCCCATTCCAACTATCAGACCAGAAATTAAATTTCTTGGCAAAGCTAGGACTCAGACCGGGGACTCCACAGTGACATCCAAGAATTCTACCACTTAATCATCAAGTGGATGATATATTGGCTGGTCTTGATTGTACACGATTAATCAATAATTACATAATAATAATAATAATAATAATAATAATAATAATAATAATAATAATAACAATACAACAATAAATATTCCATTTAACGACTACACGGCCGACCTCCCCCTGTGACGTCATTCACGGTCTCAGAGTATGGCGGCCATCTTGCGCATTAGCCCCTGTGCCAGCTCTGACTAACCCCTCCATAAGAATAACATAGGGCTGGTTGCGCGCGGCCGCCATCTTGCGCATTAGCCCCTGTGCCAGCTTCGGCTTATATTCCCTTCTATGAGGTACAGTGATGCCAAGCGTAGGGACCTTCAACTGTCAAAGATGTGATACAGTGATGCCAAGCATAGGAACCTACAGCTGTCACACATGTGGTACAGTGATGCCAAACGTAGGGACTTTCAGCTGTCACACATGTGATACAGTGATGCCAAGCATAGGAACCTTCAGCTGTCACACATGTGGTACAGTGATGCCAAACATAGGAACCTTCAGCTGTCCCACATGTGATACAGTGATGCCAAGCGTAGGGACCTTCAACTGTCACAGATGTGATACAGTGATGCCAAGCATAGGAACCTACAGCTGTCACACATGTGGTACAGTGATGCCAAACGTAGGAACTTTCAGCTGTCACACATGTGATACAGTGATGCCAAGCATAGAAACCTTCAGCTGTCACACATGTGATACAGTGATGCCAAGCATAGGAACCTTCAGCTGTCCCACATGTGATACAGTGATGCCAAGCATAGGAACCTTCAGCTGTCCCCCATGTGTTACAGTGATGCCAAACATAGGAACCTTCAGCTGTCACACTTGTGATACAGTGATGCCAAGCGTAGAGACTTTCAGCTGTCAAACATGTGATACAGTGATGCCAAGCGTAGGGACCTTCAGCTGTCACACATGTGATACAGTGATGCCAAGCATAGGAACCTTCAGCTGTCCCACATGTGTTACAGTGATGCCAAACATAGGAACCTTCAGGTGCCACACATGTGATAGAGTGATGCCAAGCGTACGAATCTTCAGCTGTCACACTTGTGATACAGTGATGCCAAGCATAGGAACCTTCAGCTGTCGCTGATGTGATACAGTGATGCCAAGCGTAGGGACCTTCAGCTGTCACACTTGTGATACAGTGATGCCAAGCATAGGAACCTTCAGCTGTCACACATGTGATACAGTGATGCCAAGCGTAGAGACTTTCAGCTGTCACACATGTGATACAGTGGTGCCAAGCGTAGGGACCTTCAGGTGCCACACATGTGATACAGTGATGCCAAGCGTACGAACCTTCAGCTGTCACACATGTGATACAGTGATGCCAAGCATAGGAACATTCAGCTGTCACAATTGTGATACAGTGATGCCAAGCGTAGGAATCTTCAGCTGTCACACATGTGATACAGTGATGCCAAGCGTAGGGACTTTCAGCTGTCACACATGTGATACAGTGATGCAAGTGTAGGGACCTTCAGCTGTCACACTTGTGATACAGTGATGCCAAGTGTAGGGACCTTCAGCTGTCACACTTGTGATACAGTGATGCCAAGCGTAGGGACTTTCAGCTATCACACATGTGATACAGTGATGCCAAGCTTAGGGACGTTCAGCTGTCACACATGTGATACAGTGATGCCAAGCTTAGGGACCTTCAGCTGTCACACATGTGATACAGTGATGCCAAGTGTAGGAACCTCCAGCTGTCACACGTGTGATACAGTGATGCCAAGCGTAGGGACTTTCAGCTGTCACACATGTGGTACAGTGATGCCAAGTGTAGTAACCTTCAGCTGTCACACATGTGATACAGTGATGCCAAGCATAGGAACCTTCAGCTGTCACACATGTGATACAGTGATGCCAAGCGTAGGGACCTTCAACTCTCACACATGTGATACAGTGATGCCAGGCGTAGGGACCTTCAGCTGTCACACATGTGATACAGTGATGCCAAGCGTAGGGACCTTTCGCTGTCACACATGTGATACAGTGATGCCAGGCGTAGGGACCTTCAGCTGTCACACATGTGATACAGTGATGCCAAGCGTAGGGACTTTCAGCAGTCACACATGTGACACAGTGATGCCAAGCGTAGGGACTTTCAGCTGTCACACATTTGATACAGTGATGCCAAGCGTAGGGACCTTCAGCTGTCACACATTTGATACAGTGGTGCCAAGCGTAGGGACCTTCAGCTGTCACACATGTGATACAGTGATGCCAAGCGTAGGGACCTTCAGCTGTCACACATGTGATACAGTGATGCCAAGTGTAGGGACCTTCAGCTGTCACACATATGATACAGTGATGCCAAGCGTAGGGACCTTCAGCTGTCACACATGTGATACAGTGATGCCAAGCTTATGAACCTTCAGCTGTCACACTTGTGATACAGTGATGCAAATCGTAAGAACCTTCAGCTGTCACACGTGTGATACAGTGATGCCAAGCATAGGAAACTTCAGCTGCCACAAATGTGATACAGTGATGCCAAGCGTAGTAACCTTCAGCTGTCACACTTGTGATACAGTGATGCCAAGCATAGGAAACTTCAGCTGTCACAAATGTGATACAGTGATGCCAAACGTAGGGACTTGTAACGACCCATGGATGTTATAACATATGAGCTGCAGTGGTGTCTCTATAGGGAGATGTAAAGCTACAATAGCTCTCAGCTTTCGCAGTAATGATGTGCGATGCACTTCTTATAAGAGCCGTAGTGCATGGCCCACTACCCCAAATGTGGGATGGGTACGATCTCCATGAGCCTGCAGATGAGCCTAATTTGGTGTTTACAGACTACATCCCGCGAGAGACGCTTCATTTGAGGGGATTGGTTATCGTGGTCATTGAACCCTATGTCTTTTGGTGAATGTGGAATTTCTGCTTGATAACCAGTGTTATTCCATTGCTTTATAAGTGTGTATTTTGTAATGCAGGTTTGGGGAAGAGGTAGTCATGGTCTCAAGTTAGGAACCATCCCGGCGTTTGCCTGGAATAGAAGTTGGAAAGCACGGAAAACCACTTCTCACCACTTCTCAGTTTTGCCTCGGCATCATCATCATACAGCGCTAAGTGGCGAACAATGAGACTATTGCTCCCTCAGGAGCTTGAGACTACCGAAGTGTTCCGAAGAGCTCCGATTATTTTCCTACAATGCTATGCGGCAAAAGACGACAATATTGCTCTCTATTTTCTAACAGCCAATGAGATATACGTAGGCAGCGTCTTTTATTTCACTTGCTCCCCTTCGTAATCATTATTTTCAATTTGTTCGTAAATTACATGCGTCAGTAGTTAGTAAGTAGTGGTTTCCCTGTACATTTTTATCATTATCAATGGCGGAAAATGACCTAGATGTTAAGACCATTATACCATGATAGTACTTATAACCACCACAAATTGTCTTCCTCGACTGTTATTTTAAAAATATTTTTAGCCTACTTTTCACATTTTGCAGAAATTAGGAAAATGTAGACTTATAAGATCGATCCGCGCAAATGTACGTATGTCTGTGAGTAACACAAACCCCCCCCCCCCTATTAACTCCTGAACGGCTGCAGCTACCAAAACCAAATTTGATACGAGTAATGATCTATACCTGAATATATCACGGCCATATTTGTAAATGACGGCAGTGCTACCAACTGCATAAAAATCACAATTGAAATTTGAGCTCTATGTTGGATAAATTGGATGTTACGGGTAAACTCGAGAACCACTGGATGGATTTTGATGCGGTCTTCACTATTCTGTAAAGGATATCTTGAGGATGATTTCTGTAGAAAATAATTTATTTATGATCAAAGGAAGCCGACCAGTAACGAATTCAGTGGAGAAGTCGAAAAAAAAACTGGCGTCCGAGTGCTTTGTAAGCTTACGCTGGTCAAACCGTTAAAAATATCTAAATACTATGTGTGTAAGAATTGTTCAGCATGAAAAGTTCTACAAAAAAGGCCTGGAGAGCATATCTCTATCTTCAATACATCGCCCATTATAAGTGTTGTTACGTTTTAATTTCTTCTAATCATGTCCATTCATCTACTGAGGCGACAGTTTAGGAGCTAGCTAAGGGCGAGTCTATCATCCCTGTTACTGCCTAGCTAGCGGGAGAACCTATTGCCCCAGATACAACCAGCAGTAAACCATTGAGTCGTGTTGAGTTAAGACTTCTGAGAAGGTTGGTTGTGTTTGGAGTTTCTCAGGAAGTGCAACTCGGGTTTTCTTCATTTCGCCGGTGAAACACAGTCAAATTAAGATTGGACGGAAGGGGGATTATATTATATTAATTTATACTGATTGGCGTATAATCTCTACTTAGTATAAAACAACGTCCCCGATTCTTGGAAGTTACGGGTAATCTCGCTAACCACTGCATGTATTTTGATGCGGTTTCCACCATTCTGTGAAGGATATCTCGAGGAAGGTTTCTGTAGTAAATAGTAAAGGAAGTCAAGCACTAACGATTTCACTGAATAGGTCGAAAAAATCTGGCGTCCGTGCGCTTTATAAGTTTACGCTGGGCAAACCGTTAAATATATATATATACTTTGAGTGTAAGAAATGTTCAGCATGAAAAGTTCTAACTTACAAAAAAGCCCGGGTGAGCATATCTCTATCTTCAATACATCGCCTACTATAAGAGTTTTTACGTTTTCATTTCTTCCAACAATCTCCATTCAGTTACTGAGGCGACAGTTTACGAGCTAGCTAGGGGTGAGTCTATCACCCCAGTTACAGCTTAGCTAGCGGACGAGCTTATTGCCCCAGATACAGCCAGCAGCTAACTGTCGAGTCGTGTTGAGTTAAAAACTTTAGAGAAGAGTGGTTGTGTTTGGAGTTTCCTTGGAAGTGCAAATCGGCTTTTCTTCATTTCGCCTGTGAACCTTTCTTTCCGCAAAATTCACAGTCAAGTTAAGATTGGATGGAAGGGGATTTGTGTTTCATGCACCTCGCCATTCTTAAATTACGTCTTACAAGAATTTGTTGCTCATGCATCTCCATGATAATATAATTAACAGTCCAATCAGTCCGTCATGCCGAGACGTAAAACGGATATTGGTCTTTGTTCATTGACATTGAAAAAAAAGCACCTATCACGTAATGCATTCATAACTGTTCCCGGACGAAGCCGGGTCGGGTTGCTAGTTATCAATATATCAGAAAGTATGCAAGCCAATAGCTCTAAACTTTTCACACGTATAGTACCTGACATTCCAGATTAATTTGGAGTAACAAATAAACGTCAGTTATGCCAACATGATTGTGAGCCTGTTGATAGGTCCAATTTTAAAATGCATGTAACTTTTATACTAACAACTGTATTTCATCCAATATTTCATATATTTCGTAATATTTCAGATTAATTCTGAGCAACATATTCATGACATTATTGCCACCATGATTTTACGCACACTGAGAGATCCAATATCTAACAGCATGTAATGTCCATACTATCCATTGAACTTCAACCAGATTTGGTATGTACCTTAAGAGATGGAACTAAGAATATATTCAGAGTCACCAGGGCTGCCAACTGTAGTTTACTATTAGGATACACTATTTCAGGTATACTTCAAACTAATTAAATATGTTAGTATTACCAACTTATTTACGTGTTTATTCTAAATAGGTCTACAGTATATATGTACATTAATCATTGGTTTGAATCTTATAATTTAAGAAAAGTAGCTCTTTAAAGCACATCAATTTCTTTAGGTTTGTGCCGTGTCTTGTGTGGATTAACCCAGAGGTTAACCCACGCTCTGCTACCACCGAGAGCATAGGGGAGGTGATGTTGGTGGAGAAAGCGCGTTGGACTGGCTTACCTGTTTCTTCAGAGTCCACTCACTGCAATCACACTGGTTCGCACTTCAGCTGAAGTACATATAGCCTAGGTGGAAGAATATAAAGGGATTGACCCACTGGCTTAACTACAGTTATCCCCCAGTAACCTACACGAGCTACGACCAATGGAATGATAACAAATGTGTTAGTTTAAATAAAATAATAATTGAATTGAAAAACCTAGCTAAAATTTATAGAAATAAGAATAAAAGTTAATCGATGCATTTACAAAAATATCAAAGAAATAGCCCTGAATAATCCTATCCTAGTAATTACCTAGTAGGATCCTTCAGCTGTGAGACTTGTGATACAGTTCAATTCATCATTATAACGGATTCAGTAAATGCCACATTCTTCTCTAATTGGTTCAATACCCTCAGGGTTTTTTTGATTTTTTTTTTAATCTTTACACCGAAAGTTGTTTTAAGGGTTTAAGTGAAACTTTGCATTGATTCACTAGTGCTTGTAGTAGTAGAAAAGGCAAACTGCTAATCTAATCGACCGGATTCAAGATCCATAAATACACATTCCATGATTTAAAAAAAGAAAGAATGTATTCTTTTACTTTCTTTCTTTATCGCTTAGGCCTACTTTGGACCACGTGGCTCGAATCTACTACTCTCTAAAGTTGTTGCTTTCTTCTTCTTCCAATAGTCCCTCATTTTCTGACTATGAGTCAGTCTTCTTTCTTCTGTCCACTTAGCTCCTGTAGTCTTCTTACTTGTAAGGGACGTTGGGAAAACGCCCTGTCGGATGACCTGACGGAACATCAGACGGTCACGACTTTGTTCTAGTGGGATCTCTAATTGCTCCATATCTGACTTAACTGACGCAATCCATTTGTTCTTAGAAGCCTTGCCTCTTCCTGTTACTGTGAATATCCCGTTGGTGAGTCTTTCAGAATCCAGACGTGCCCAGTGTCCATAAAAGGTCAGGCATCTTTTCCTTATAGACGTGATGATGTCCTCCTGGTGATCATACAATACATCATTATAGCGGATTCTGTAAATGCCTCCGTCCTCCCTAATTGGACCTAATATCCTCTTCAGGATCTTCCTCTCTTTTAACTCCAGTTTCCTGAGTGGACCTTTCTGCCCATTACAAGGCCCTCAGAAGCATACAGAACAGATGGCTTGACGACCGAGTTATAGTGTCTTGTTTTGAGTTTCTTGGAGAGGCACTTACATGATTAGATACTACGACAAAAATGATAAGCCCTTTCAAACTTGGTACATCTGGCATCTATGGCTAGGTCCTAGCTCTGATTCTAAGAAATCCATTTTCCCAAGTACCTAACTGCAGGTACCTTTCGTATGGTAGTGTCTGTGAGAGGAATACGAGAAGGGGTCTCTTTTATATTGGTCATAAATTCAGTCTTCTGGAAGATGATCTTCAAACCAGTCTTAACCGCTAGAGTATAAAGACTCTGAAGTTGTAGGTAGCCTCCTCTACATTATTTGCCAGTAGAATGAGGTCTTCACCAAAGGCTAAGCAAGGGACGAAGAGGTTCTCTCTCTTGTAACCAAGCTTCAGTCCAGCTCCCGGTGGTAGCATCGTTCTCCATTCTTAATTTACTATATTTTATTTACTTAAAATTCCTAGCTCATATCCCTAGAGGTTGATGGTACGAAGATTATATCCTCTAAAGGAACAGTGCTCATAGAAGCTCTATTCTATGACATTTATTAAAGGATGTTTTCAACACTATGTTGCTTGACTTAAGGGCTTGAATTGTGGATTTTTACCTTAAGTTTCTTAGAAGGGTCGAAATGTTACAATTCAACATATTATGTTTCATAAATTGCCATGATAGGCGTATTTTGTCATCGCGCCAGGTGATGGCAGTTCAACACGCTACGATGGGGAGCGGTGGGTATTGCAGTACGCATGCGCGGGCCGCATATTTCAAACCTAAATACATCGGCTTCCCGCATGCCAATGGTTATTATCGGGTTTCACGTGTGTGTATTGTTACCTTTCCTCCTGGGGAAGATGAACTGATCGTTCCACCCCTTAAAACCTCAATAACTATTGCTATACTGCTTACTTCCGTTTGTCATATTCCTGTCATTGAGCTGTCAGTCAAAATGTCACTGAAGCCCCCTTTCCACTTTTCTCATTTGCAGAGTAAAGAATACAAACAAATATACTGTAGTAATCATAATGTCATTGGTTCTGCGCCCCTTTTAGAGACGTCGCGACTTTGTCCTGAAAGGCATTTTTGGCATTGACACGACTCCCTCCCACTTAAGCACCCAGCATTTGATTACACAACCTTAGGCGAGGCAGCCAGTTACAAAGAAGCAAGGAAAGAGATCGAAAGGAAAGAAGGAATGTGCTGAGTGTGTGAAGCAAGTAGTCTTCATTTTAGCCGCCCCTCAGGGGCTCACATCTGGGTTGGCGACCACGGGACCCCAGCTGAATTCGGCATTACTTCCATTTACTTGTGCCAGCTCCTCTCCGTCTTCTTTCCTATCGACCTCACTTGGTCAATTCTTGTTCTTTTCCGACCCCAAAGGTATTAGGGTATCAGAGGCCTGGGGTGTTTTTCACTTTCCCGCCTTAATGGGCCCTTGTCTCATCTTTTCTGATGCCTCAATCCTCTGGTCTCTTCATATCTCCTGCCTTCTGCTCAAGGCCCTTAAGAAGGCTGGGTGTGTGTATCCCCCCCCCCCCCCCTCTCATGGTGCTCCCTGGATAGTGCTACACCCTCAAGGGCTCTCGGCTGGTTGGTTTGGAAGTTAGCAACCCCGAGGGATTTCTGAGCTAGGTCTGGCGTTTCCCCCTTTTTCCATTGCATTTGGGGCGGACCCTCTCCTCTTTCCCCTTTCCTATGAGCCTTTCATGGCTCTCCTTCCTTCCATGTCCCTCAATCCTCATTCTACGAGGGTTGAGGGCATTTCTTTTCCTCCTGTCCTTTATTTGCCTTATTCTCTTTTGTTTACCATTTCTTCTTCTAGTATGTACAGTAAGTGTGTAGTTAGTATTAGTTATAGTTTACATTACCTTCTCCTGTATCACTATCAACCACGCCATTAGGGGTCGATAACCTGGATGTTACCCATAAAACAGCAATTATCTTCATCATCCATAAATGTCTGTTCGCTACGTACACCTCATAATAGCTGTAGAAATGGCTTAATGATGCCTCCGGTATCACTGGGAAAAGCGTAACGCTGGCATTAAATGTAAATATCGCGAGCGGGCCGTGATCTCTAACCTCACTGATTGTTCTGCCGAGCCTAATGCTATTAGAGACGGGGATTCGTTTGGCTGTGCTCATATGTCCCCGATGGGTGGTGAAATATTCACCTTGGGTTACTGGACATGGCCTGGGACAGCGTGTCGCAAGGTCTCACTAATTCAGTGAGAACCACCATTTCAAAATGAATGTCATGTGTGCTGTAAGACTATCGTAAACAGTGCTCAAGCTCATAAATAGCTAATGTGACATGAGCGCAGGACTGTCACTTGCCCAGCACGCAAATTATACATCAACCACCAAAACCACTTCAAGGCATTCCTTATCGCACAGGCAAAGTTCAAAACGATTAATTATGCTCACCGAGAACCTACTTGGGAATTATTTTGGGAACTTGGTTATTCCTTAAATACAAGTTGCAAGTGCTAATGAGTTAGTGGGCACAGCCCGGTAACTTCATTTTCACAGATTCGGAGGCCTAGTTTTGTAGAATTATTGTAGATTTAGAAAGTTCCAACTTGTCTTTATAGTTGTTTTACACGTTCTGTAACATTTTGTACAGGCACCCATGTCCTGAAGTTCATACTGTGAATTATATTTAATTTAATATGTTAATAATAATAATATCGTATGGCCTCGGATGCCGGGTGCAAGCTTTGTAATTTGACACTCAGAGGGTAGCTTGCATGTCGAATTTCGTTCTTCCTTGAATCACTATGAAAGTCAAGGAGGTTAGATATCTAAGCTCCTTGAACACCATAGCTCTTTCTAGTAGAGAAATGAGGAACTTTGTGTTGGCGGAAACTCCCGAGATTAATTTTGCCATTATGAACACGGCCTACTGAATTCAAATGGGTTCTTTGACATGCCAACATCGTATGACATCCGTGTCGTATTTTTGCCGCCTTTCAAAAAAATCACTTACCACGGCCAGGAGCGAACCTGCAATCTTGGGGTTAGTAGACCGACACGCTATCCATTCACCCACCGTGGCAAGCTATGCAGGTAGGCTAATCATCCGTGCACACGTCTATAATTGAGTAACTGTTTATTATCATTAATGTGTCATATTGGATTATTCTTCCTCTTCTTCCTTCGTTACGGCCAACTAAGAACCACGTCATGTCAACTGTTTCTTCTGCATTTTAATGTTGGCCCAGTGCTCTTGCATTCGCAATCGATGTTGCACCTTTCTCTCTGTCCTCCACGCCTTCCCAGTTTTTAGTTTCGGTTTAAGTTGAAAACTCCGATGTTTTTTAAGTTTTTCCCTAAGTGGGCCACGCTCTTGGATATCTTCACATGTTATCCCAATCTCCAACAGATCTTTCTCTACTTCACTGAACCAGGCCCCTTTGTTTTTGTCTATTGGATTATTATTATTAATATTATCACTTATCTTCATTCTTTTGCTTTTTGTCATAATTAAATCTTCTCTGTTATTTGATGCAGGCCTTTTATTCCTTAGTAGTTAGAAATAGCTTTAAGTCATCCCATATTCCCAAAACATATACTATCTTGGTTAAGGACGGAGTCTTAGCACGGACTGAGAAGCATAGGTCTCAGGTGCTCTAAAGAAAGTGTAAGTGATTATATTTTTGGTCATTTGATGGATAGCGGGACCATGATTTAACCATTTGCAATACTATGTATTCATTTATAATTTCAAACTTTCAACTTATATTTTATTGGTCAGAATAGAGGGTGAGCTGCCGCGGTTTTTCCCTCACTCCCGCCAAGAAAGCAGTTGCATTTCTAGTGTTCAAATGTTGGTAGTCGTCAAAATAAAGTAACAAGAACCTAAAACACTAAGCCTTTGACCCAAACCGGATCAAAATGTACCGTACTTATCTTTCCAGTAAAATGTTTATGAAGTTAACTTATGTTTGAAGTGTATCCTTACTGTAAATGTCTTGACATCAAATAGAGTCCAAATATTTTCCTTATTCGTGACCCGGTTCCTATAAGTAAAATAAAATTGAGTGAGTATATCATAAAAGCTTAATGGTGAATTATTGTGATCAACGTAGTGTGATTTAACTTACAATGCCGAGGAGCGAAACGTGTACTCTTTCTTTGGCTATTCCAGCCAACCGTTAGAATACACACGAACACAGGTAATTGATTAACACTTTGTGGAAGAATTTCTTTTCTGATGTAATTCTGCGCTAGTCGTATCTATTATCTCTCGAAGAGCTCCAGTGAGGGAAAAATTAAAGTATAAAATCTGTTTCACTACAATGCTCCTGTTTCACTACAATGCTCCTGTTTCAGTCTTCAGCCTTTTGACTGGTTTGATGCAACTTTCCATGCCGCCCTGTTCTGAGCTAATCGTTTTACCTCTAGATAGCTACCACACCCTACATCCGAGGCAATCTGTTTAACATATTCTAACCTTGGACTACCCCTACAGTTCTTGTCCTCGACACTCCCATCCATAACCAAGCTTGCTATTCCTGGGTGTCTTAGTATGTGTCTTACCAACTTATCTCTTCGCCTCATTAGCAGTCACCAGAAACATCTCTCCTCCCCCACTCGTCTTAATACCTCTTCATTTGTAACCCTATCTACCCATCTGATCTTCATAATTCTCCTGTAAAATCTCATTCCAAACGCTTCAATTCTCCTGTTTTCTGTTGCTCCAACAGTCCAAGTTTCACTTCCATAGCGCGCCACACTCTAGAAAAAGGCTTTCAAAAATTACTTCCTAATACCTAAATTTATATTCGATGTCAACAGATTCCGTTTCTGTAGGAATGCTTTCCTTGCCTGAGCCAACCTACTTTTAAAATCCTCTTTGCTTCGTCCATCACTGGTTACTTTGCTTCCTTTAGCTTTTCACCTGCCAAGTTGATGTCCATAAGGGTTTCTGATTTATTTCGGCTGCATTCCAATATTTCTGTTTTACATTTATTAATTTTCATTATGAATTCTTTCCTCAAGACGGAGTCCATACCATTCAAAAACTCATTCAAATCCTCGGGTGTGTCGGCAAAGATGACGATGTCATCAGCAAATCTCAGAGTTGAAATTATTTCTCCTTGAATCTTTACTCCCACTTTAAATGTATCTCCAATTCCCTTCGTTGCTTGTTCAATGTAAAGATTGAATTAATATAGCAATCAGGATACGCTCAATAAGTAATAAGCATGTGGTTAAACAATCAATTTACCCCTTTCCTACTTCTCCGTGTGGTACTTTTCAAGACAATTGCTAGAATGACGTCCAGGATTCTTAGTGCAGTGTTGCAAAAATATACTATTTCACGCGCATTATATACCTCCACAAACTTCTTCGGTGTTAGAATATATGAATAATTCGTCATTACTGCTGTCAATTTCGTCGAAAATTCTAGTTATTTCAGACGAACAAACACTAGCCTGTCTGCGCCATCTTCACAACCAACTAACGTAAACAACAACTCGTTCTTATTTCCCTGTAAAACTCGCTAAACAAAATTGAAATGCTTCAACAAGGATGGGACGATTCTGGAAGCTATATACAATAACCACAGATAGCAGCACCTTCACTAGCGTGAATAGTTACCGAGGAAACAGCTGCCGGTTATAGGCTATTCCGACATACGGACAGAACAGACAAGTAGTTCCCTGAAGAACTATACAACCTATTTTCATATATCCTACTTATGTTAATTGCCACTATCAACATACAAAATTTCAGTTTGATTGCTGTAATAGATTCGTAGATATTGAGAACCGATTAAATATTTCGGATGGTCGCCATGTTGGATCTTATATATGTAGGTCCTATATTTATGTACTGTTACATGAAGATTATTGTGTACGTGTAGCATTGAAACTTCAATCGCTTGATTAGGACACAAGAAGTAACAGGAAGATTTTAAAATTTCGCACAGCTGCCATCTTGTGGTTATGGAAACAATTGAAATAAATTAGATGCCAGTGGATTAACATTCGTATAAGGATTTACTGTACCAAGTTTCACTGCACTCGGATGATTAAATTGCGAGAAACGTCCATGTGAATATTTATACTTCGCGTCGCCGCCGTGTTGGATTTGTGATCACCAGGTTATTTAAAGTCATATAGGTGAACTTAAGTTCATAGCCCCTATGAACATAAAAAAAATCAGTTTGATTGCTATAATAGATTCGTAGATATTCAGAGCCGTCTAAATATTTCGGATGGTCGCCATGTTGCATTGTTAAATGTATAGGCCATAGAGTCATGTACCATTCAAGGAGAATTATTGCGTAGGCTCAATGTTCAAACTTTCACATCGATCGCATCATTACGACACAAGAAATAGAAAATTAATTTTAAAATTCGCAAAGCCGCCATCTTGAGGTTATGTAAACAATTGAACTAAATTAGATACCAGTGTATTACAATGTGTATAAACATTTCCTGTACCAGATTTCATTGCGGTTGGAACATTAAATCGCGAGAAAGAACTATTTAAAATTTTAAAAATTCACTTAGCCGCCATGTTCGTTTTTTAGTTAACCGGTTTTGGAAAGTCTTATAGATGAACTTCCAGTAGTGCCCTTTATCTCGGTACAAAATTTCAGGGTGATACCGCTAATAGTTTCAGAGATATAGAATGCCGGTGAAATATTTCGCACATCCGCCATCTTGTGGTTAAGTAAACAATTGAGCCAAGTTAGATGTCGGTGCATTAAAATGTAGATAAACATATACTGTACCAAGTTTTATTGCGTTTGGTTGGTTAAATCGCGAGAAACGTCTATTTGAAGTCGCAAATACGTGTGGCCGCCATGTTGGTTTTGTAGTTACCAGTTTTTCAAAAGTCACATAGGTGAACTTCCAGTAGTTCTCTTAATCACCGTAAAAATTCCAGGGTGTTATCGGGAATAGATTCGGAGATATTGAATGCTGGTGAAATATTTCGCACAGTCGCCATGTTGCATTGGTGAGACGTAACAAAATTTGAAGCTCACGGTCGGGGTCGTCCGGAATAGTGCTATGAACTTACCGAATTTCATTGAAATTTCTCCAGCCGTTTAGACTTTATTAGGGGGAAGCCCACACACACACTCCTCACACACACAGACACACACACACACACACGCACACGCACACACGGACAAAAGGTGATCTCATAAGCCTTTTTTTTTTTTTTTTTCAAAATTGAAAATAGGCTAAAAACTACCATGTTAGGAAATGCCCGACTCTCATCCACAGCAGGTTAAGCCTATTTTTCGCGTGAAAGTAAATAAATGTAATATATATGGCACTGAATCCCAAGCAAAACCAGCGAGTACACCCTAAATGCGAGAATTAGTTCTTATAGTTTTTTTAAAATTTTCTGTTGGTTTTTTTTTCGGGCGGCTTCGGTGACGTAGTTGATAGCATGCTGATCTTCTACGCCCAAGGTCGGGGGTTCAAACCCGGTCGAAGTCGCCTCGGATCTATTAAGAGCGTTAAAAATCCTTTAGTATACCTTCCTTCGGAGGGAAAGTAAAGCCGACGGTCCCATGTCATAGATTGATGGCATATAAAAGAACCTTCCACTAATTACACTTGTGTGAAACTAAATTATAGGTAAGATTTGACTAACGCTCTTAGGTTCCAACGTTCTTCACCAGAAGACGAATGCGGTGGCATCTAATAACCAAGTTCAGACCTAGTGTCGTTGACGGTGGCTTTCGGTGGCAAAAGTAGGAACCACATGAAAATTAAATCTGCAGTCCTTACTTGAATTAAAAATAGATAACACACACTAATACAGCCATCACAATTAACACCGGTTATCAGACAGTTTGTACACACTCCCAAAGTACACGGGGCTACATGACCGCGTTGTCGCAGCCCCTAAACTGAGGAACCAACCAACCTTGCTTCCTTTAAGGACGAGTGACTACTTTTGTGTGTGCAGGCCTACTGGTCTATGAGAGAAGTGCTATTTATTTCATACATACAGCTCGCATTGTCCTTAACTTGTGTGTTTAAGGCGATGAGGTTTACACATCATTGTTGGTATTATATTGTTGTATTGAAGATTAAGCCCCGGAGTGTATGGGCCACCTTAAGAGCTCCTACAATTAATCAAAGTGGTGTTGGTGCGAGCGCTTGATCACACTTTGAAGTCTCAGAGATCTCGCTTTTATTCCACATGCGCATGACTTCTCAATTTTAAACACCCACTCTCATTTCAAGAAGCGTGTTGCCAACTTCATATGTGCTTACACCAAATTGAGCTTGTTCAGTATCGCCAAATATAATCGTCAGAATATTCCTAAAATCCAGAAGCTGAGATCAAATTAACGTGGTCCACAGTCAGCCTAAACGATGGAAGAAGAGGAAGATTATATTATTATTCACCTTATAAAATGTTTGATAATTGGCTTGTTTAGTTATTAGTGTTTTTTATGTTGTGTTTTATTAGTTGGTAAGCTAGGTTTAGTTTCTTATTACAAATCGTATACGCTACGTAAAGGAGTGATTTAGCCTCAGTGGTAGTACTCTATGAATAAAATTTCCCCATTCTCAAATTCCCTCCCCCAGACCATTAGGGGTCGATAACCTCGATGTTAAGCCCCAAAGAACAATAATTATATCACATATCTCTTAAGGTGCCCATTCTCTCGAGTTTCATCATGAATGTTAGGGACCCTGTACAATGTTATGCACGGCAGAGTAAGGTCCAAGATAGTTGCAGAAATAAACATAATATAATTTAGGTTTTAACAAGTGTCTTGGCAGTAAGTGACTCCTGTGTGAGGGAGGACGGCACGTATTCTCGTGGGAAGGGATGAATGTAGCACTGGGGAAAGATAGCGACGCTCTTTCCTGTGAGCTGGGGTTTCCTGCATGCAGAACGCAAGTTGCTTTTCATCATCCACAACTGTAACGCAAGGATTTAACTTCGGAAACTAGCTTATTTGTGGAACCATGACTGTTAGAGGCTCTTCAATCATTACCAGCGTTGGGTGTGCACTGTGTCGTAATATTGTTTATGTTCGACCCTCACTATTATGTGTCAGAAACTGTATCATATGGTCATTATAACACTGTTTTTCATTACGATACAGTTTCTCCAGCCAATCAGAGTTCGTTCATTGACCAATTAGGTAACGATACCTTCGCGCATGCGCTCAAAATCCAACATGTCGGATATAAACACAACATCGAGCTACAATAAATTACCGACATGGAATACGCACCGTCCATATGTTCGCGTAAATAAATTGGCGAATATGAGACAAGAAATAGCACTGTACCGAAATATCACCAACCCTAATTTCTACACAGCGCATTGTCACTCCGGTGACAATATTACTGAGGGACGGCAGATGTGAACATATGGCCTGCATAATATGGCATTGCAAGCACACAGAGCGCATGCGTCGGTCATTCAGAGAGCTTGGAACACGGAGATATGCTACCTAGCGTACCACTCGATCACAAAATTCTAGTTACTGAACAGATATTTATGAATATTTATGTTAAAACATATAATAAAGTTATAATTATCGTCGAACATAAACAGTCGTATGCAACTCGCCTATAATGGTAATTAAGACACTCGTATGGAAATTATAAAACTCGTTAAAGCTCGTTTTATAAACATACTCGTGTCTTAATTATAGCCATTATAGGCTCGTTGCATAATATACTATTATGTTCGACCCTGACTATTATATGTCAGAAAACTGTACTATAATCAGACTCATAACACTATTTTCATTATGAAACAGTTTCTCCCACCAATCAGAGCACAAGAAACAGTTGTTTGACCAATTAGATAATTAGATGCGCTGAGTTCCACGGCCTTCTAATTTAAATTTCACTGCTTGGCCTAGTGTCATTGTAGGGCAATCGAGGAGGCCATGGTCAAATACAAGGCATTCTCTGCGTCTCATGCGCTCTGTTCAGTACATAAAACTGGCGAAATCTCGACAGATATTTATAATTATTTATGTTCGAACATAAAATAGTTATAATAATTATCGTCGAACATAAACAGTCGTATGCAACTCCCCTACGCTCGTTTTATAAGCATACTCGTGTCCTAATTATTGCCACTATAGGCTCGTTGCATAATATACTATTATGTTCGACCCTGACTATTATATGCAGTACACTTGTATACTTATTCGGAAGACATTTGCGTACAACCTTAAATATGCCCTGGCTCATTTCAGGATGGAAGGTTATTTTTATATATATTGTGGAAGTATGGTTGGTTTCTCAGTTCACGGTCATGTAGCCCCGTGTACTTTGGGTGTGTGTAGAATGTGTGTGATAACCGGTGTTAATTGAGATGGCAGTAATAGTGTGTGTTTTTAATTCAAGTAAGACTGCAGACATTCAATTTTCAAGTAGTTCCTACTTTTGCCACCAAACGCCACCGTCGGCGTTAACTAGTTGTGAACTTGGTTACTAGATGCCACCGCAGTCGGCTCCTGGTGACAAACGTTGGAACCTAAGAGCATTAGTCAAATCTAACCTATAATTTAGCTTCACACAAGTGTAATTAGTGGAAGGTTCTTTTACATGCCATAAATCTATGACATGGGACCACCGGCTTTACTTCCCCTCCGTAGGAAGGCATATTGAGAGATTTTAACGCTCTTAAAAATCCGACGGCTTCGGCCGGGTTTGAACCCGCTATCTTGGGCATAGAAGCTCAGCATGCTACCGACTACGCCACCGAAGCCGCTGGTCAACAAGATTGTACCCAAATGAGATGGGTTATTCTCTAATCCTGAAACAATAAATACACTAGGATGACCAGTTTCGATTGTCAGCGATCATCATCAGATCCATTACACTTAGGCTACAAAATGTTTGTCGGAAAATATGGGTGAAAATATTTACAATATATACACTTCATTAGTTGCAGTAATAGTTGAGATGGTTCAACTCGTCAATATTTGTTAGTTATAGCCTACTGTCGACCAAAATATTAGGTGCACTCGAATTTGAAGGTTGTTTGTGAAGTAACCAATAGACCTATATAAAATCCAAAAACATCATCATCATTTTCGTCGTTCATTTGTACGTTAGTTAATGTAGGTTTGGAATTTTTAGCCTACTTTTCACATTTTGCAAAAATGAGGAAAAAGTAGACTTATGAGATCGGGCAAATGTATGTCTGTCTGTCTGTCTGTCCTTATGTCTATCTGTCTGGCTGTGTGTGTGTGTGTCCCCTATCAACTCCTAAACGGCTGCAGCAATCGAAACGAAATTTGGTAGGAGTAAAGATCTATACCTGAATATCTCACAGCCATATTTGAAAATGATGTCAGTGCTACCAACTGCTGAAAAATCGCAAATGAAATTTGAGCTCCATGTTGGATATCTTGGAAGGTATGAATGGGAGCTATTTCAAAATTGGCACACGTATAGATAATAATATTTCAGTTTAATTTCCAGGAGGCCATGCATGGCAGTGTTGCCAAAATGATTCTAAGCCTGCTGATAAGTCCAATTTTAAATGCATATAACTTCTATCCTATCAATTGGATTTCAACCAAATTTTGTATGTAATATGTGTACATAAACAGATATGACTGAGCGTATTCGTAAGAGCCACCAGGGTAGCCAACTGTCAATAAATGTTCTCTCTATTCTTTTATCCAAATACCAATATATCACAAAGTATGCAAGCCGACAGCTTTAAACTATGCACACGTATAGTACCTGGCATTCTCGATTAATTTGGAGTAACATATGTACATCAGTGCTACCAACATGACTCTAAGACTGCTGATATGACCAGTTTGTAAATACATGTAACTTCTATAATATCAATTGGATTTCAACCAAATTTCCTATGTGCTATGTGTACTATAACGGATATGACTATGCTTATTCTTAAGATCAACCAGGGCTGCCAACTGTTAATAAATGCTGTCTCTATTTTTTTACCCAAATATTAATATATCAGAAAGTATGTAAGCCAACAGCTTTAAACTTTGCACAAGTATAGTACCGAACATTCTAGGTTAATTATGAAAAACTAATATACGTTAGTGCTGCCAACATGACTCTAAGCCTGTTGATAGGTCCAATTTTTAAATACATGTAACTTCTATACTAACAAATGGATTTCATCCAAAATTGGCACAACAAGAGATCATATTATTTCAGATTATTTCTGACCAACGCATGCATGACATTGTTGCCAACATGATTTTACGCACGCTGATAGATCCAATGTCTAACTACATGTAACGTCCATGCTATCCATTGGACTTCAACCAAATATTGTATTCTGTATCTTAAGAGATGGAACTAACAATATATTCTGTCACCAGGGCTGCAAACTGTAGTGTTCTATTAGGCTACAGGTATATTTCGAACTAATTAGAAATTTCGATATTACCAACTTAATTTCGCTATTTTTCTAGATAGGTCTATCTATATAGATTGGCATGATTCTTAAATTTTAAGAAAAGTAGGCTCTTTAGTTCGTCACGGAACTTCTTGTTAATTTACATTTTAATATTTTTTATCGCAGTTGGGACACAAAAAGTGACCATTTTTAAGCGTGTTTCAACCATGCGTCACATTTAAGAATTATTATCTCAAAAATCCTTCATCAGATCAAAATTTTAACACTATATACTGTGCCCGTTTAGACCGGAGTCCGCACGACCACATATGCATTTTACCAATAATCAGTCAGCACGAGAGTCAAAATATCCCGGAGCGCCAGATGGGTTAAAGCAAATCGCAAAAACGACATCAAATTTAAAAAAATGCTTTACTGATTTTTGGCTCAATGCAACAATAAGGATAGAAGGAGATTTAATTGGGAGAAACACATCTGGTAAAATTATCTCAGTTTATTTTAAAGTTAAAATCTGACTGCAAGGATGCTCAAAGCAGCATCACTCCACGTGTGGCGATCCACACTCTTATTTACACACAATATACAGAAATTTTCCAAACACATTTGACAATCTTTTTGGAAACACAAGTCCGATTAATAGTCCTGTGGACTGTGTTCAAAATTATTAATATTTAACTCCAGTTCAAAGTTAATTGTCCATACTGGAAATAACGTAGATCACTGTTTGACTATTTACATGATATTAACACTCGTAGAATAAATGTTTATAGAATTCTTAAACTTTCACTTGTTTTTCCAGTTTCAAAAATATATCGTCGAAAAATATTATCATCATCGAAGCAACACAAATTATTAACACATATTAATAACATCTGAAAAGTATTTGACCATTGAGCATAGCATCGAAGAACTGTGCGAAGCACAACAACAATTAATCGTTCTTCTGACATTAAATATTCGAGAAGTGACTCGATTATGAACTTCAAGTTCCAAACAAAATACATGATTTCTGAATCATCAACTTGATCAATAAATGGTTGAACCATTCAACTATTAGATTTTCCACTTGGAATCATTATGAAAAAAATATTTATATTTATGGCCATTCTTAGCAATTTTCACAACTTGCAATTCTTTGACAGAATGCGGAAATTAGAATTGTAGTTTCATAATGAATTCATTTAGTTCATGGCACTAGGACTGAAAATATCCTTCAAATTATTCGTGGTTAAAGAATTATTTTAATTTGCAGTGGCCCATTCTATTATTTGTGTAAGAACACAATATTACAATAACAACAACGGCAAAGGTCTTCCTCTGAAGAAGAATAAACTACTATCATGACAAATCCGGGTTCTAGCAAAATCAAAGTCTAAATGGAATTCGTAAACAAGGTTGAAATAAGAACTGATGGTTTCAAAGAAATAACCTTCGGGTTATTCATACGACGAAATGTGTGGCTCCAATACTCCTACTATAAACCTGAGCCATCGAACCTGCTATTTGATTGATGCTCGAAAAAACCTTCATTCCTGCGACTTAACATGCGCACCTGGGAATGGCATTTCAACTACTCCACACACATAAATTTTCTTCCCAAAATGTATACAATAAATCAAGCCTCTGCTTGTTATCAACACTGGAAGATTAATAAACTTACAAGTTTATTTTATTTTACCATTCAGTTCAACCCGTGAATTTACCATACTTATGAAAATCTTCATTTCACTTTCGAAGTGTATTTACGTCATGATTTTATATAAATACAAAAATATCCTATTTGATACAAATATCATTTGCTTCCCGTTTCATGCCTCTCCGTGTTATATGAAAAATATACTTTACTCATAGCAAATATCAACTGTTCAACCAGAACTGAAATGTTGGTTGAATGCGGGCTTGCGCTAACCACTCTCCTTCGGAAAATCTCCTGTTCCAGACTAGAAATGATTAAACTACTTCATAGGCTCTTTCTCAATACATATGATTATTATAAAATATAATATCCAAGAATTATTTAGAAAAATTATGAAAATTATTATTATTATTATTAGTGGATTATTATTATTATTATTATTATTTGTTATTATTTTAAATGTGTTTAATTATCATCTCATTATGTGAGAATCCACATGTTCGAACCTTCGAATATGGAAAAAATATCCATTCCTCAACAAAAATAAATTTAACTTTCACAGTTACATCGGTTGTTTTCCGTGGTTTCCTTAAAATATGAAAAATTTAAATAAATCTTCGAAATGCTCGGTCATCGATCCTAAACTGTTCTGAGTGCTGAAAATGCTCAGAATAACTCTAATAAGTCTTGCGTAAATCATTGCAAGCTTTAAATACGAAGAAAAAATATGTTGGTCATCTGCAGAAAAAATAGTTTGTTCCAATTAGCTAGGCATAATATAATTCAAATGTGGCTTACATTTCTTGATGGTCTTGAAGTGTAGTAAACCTGGTCTGTACCAGATTTATCCGTAGACATGCCCTATCGGACAAGCATGTACAATCCTTGTATCGGCCGCCATTGTAGACCCACAATTCGTCTAGTCAGACATAGTGGTAGTATCTTTCGACGTTTGAATAAACTGTGGTTCCATTTTAATATGGGCTTCTATCAAAGCCATAACAGTTTGTTTGAATAGGGTCAGATCTAAGTGATCTCTTCTTAGATATGTCAGTTGTAACATAACTCACTGTAATCTCATCAGTACAAGAAAAACATTGACAGTCTAAGCAATTAACGGCTGTTCTGAAGATCGTTCCCTGGGCATGGTTTGTATATCACCATCTGCCATGCGCTAGACAACCTGCAGTTTCCCTTGCGTAGACTAATGAACGCCACCGTTATAGACTAGTCTTCAGTGTACTGACAGATCGAAGTGGTTAACTAGTTACAAAAATGAAAACTGACTTGAAATGGATTTAAACATCCAAGTATTAAGTTACTACTGGACTGTGACAAAATACTATTTTCTAGACAAAGTCTAGCATATGTCCTTTTGGAAATATAAATATTTCCACCAATGTCTGTAGAAATCAATCACCTCAGTGATTCTCCTCACCAGAAACTTACTAAGTTCCACCTCGAAGCGCAGCACTTTTCGTGACTATCACGATTTGAAAAGAACTTCTGCGTAGATTCGGCAACCATGTGCCTTGGCTCAGCGTAGACGCAACTTGCTTGCCAAGTGCTTGTGTTAGAATGAGCTGACCATGCCTGCTCCAGCTGGCTTTTATTCAAAACGGTCAAGGTCACGCGTCATCACCTGATATCTAGAAATCCTCATATCTCTTGAATCCCTGGTCCGATTTACTTGATACTAATTGCATTCTCTTTCATTTGGCTGTGCCAGTAATCTGATCCCAGTCTCAAGTCTCTGCTCCATAGTTAACTATTTAATCAATAAATAGCCTCCACCTCTGCTATTACTCGCTACGTCATTTGACATCCAACTATCGGTAAAATTCTTCTAAATGCTTCTCGAAGCAATGTAGCGCGATATTCAAATATCTGAACTTTCAAAAGCGGCTACAGCCTTTCCCTTGATATCTAGGTGTCTGAAACTTGGAATACCCATTCCTAGAGTTGGGCACATCCACCCCACACCTAGCAAAAAATAAAAATTGAAAAATTTTTATTTTTCCTATCTACACATTAAATCATCTGGTTCTTGAATAATAGATCTTCAAATTCGATGCATTGTAAGTTCCCACGATGTTACCAGTTCGTGTATTGGCTACTTCATAGCTTCCATTATTGTTTACTTCCACAATATTCAAAATCTTTAATTTCTCCAGGTTTAATATCAAAAATATCGTGATACTCTTCCAAAATCTTCCCTAGCTCTGGGGACTCTTTCTCAGCGTAGACTTCTCTTCCTTCAGCTTCGTGAAAAATCAGAGACCATTGAGCATCTCCCTCGATGTCTTCTTCTTCTTTTCCCTCGAAGTTAATCTCTTCGGTATTCTTGAATCTGATCGTCTCTGTCTTCATATCTAACACTGCTTGATATTTCTGAATGAAATCTGCTCCCAATATCATGTCAAAAGCCATGTCCTTCATTACAACAAATACATGTCGGAAATCCTGTCCTCCAATCTTAATACATAAGTATAATTGTGTTTTACACAGAGATATTTTATTGGGTATTATTCCTTGGATCTTAATTCCTGATACTGGAATCTCCTCTAAATTCTCTTTGAGCTTCCACAGAATATAAAGCTTCTCACTCACCAGACAAAGCATAGCCCCAGTATCGATCAAAGTATCGACAGGCATACCGAATACTTCGCATGATATGATTGGCATTCTAATTCTTGTACCCATTTCTTTTCGTTCGTCATTCTGTTGAATTAAATCATCATCCTCTGCTTGCCATTTAATAATTCTGGAAGTGAAAGTGTTCAAAATTCTATCTTCTACTGTGAATTCGAAGTTGTTTTTTTTTTTTCATTACCATTCCCCCGGGATTGTTGTGTTCCCGATGGACCTGGTTCATTGGGCCTCTGCTCCAAAAATTGCAAGTTATCTTGGTGTCTTGCTTCCAAATTTTTCCTCGTCTCCTTGTTAAATTCTTCATTGCCTGACGAGTATCTACATTCCCTCTGTTATTATAGTTGTTTCTACCATAATATCTCCTTTCCTGGTACCTTCCTTGACTATCTCGTGGCCTTCTCCATCGAGTATTGTATCGATTACCACCATCTGGTCTCGCATAAGGCTTGTAACTGTATCTGTTACTGTACTGGTTCCATCCTCTCTTATTCGGATCTTCCCTCGGCGATTTCTCTTCTCGCTCCTCTCGAATCTCTCGAGGTGTCTGAGAATAACTATCAGCCATAACAGCATACACAGCGTTGTTATTCTTTGCTCCCTTCTGATGGAAGAATTGTGCGTTTGTATGATCCAGCTTCTGTAATACTTCATCAAATTGTTCCATATTATAGATATCAGCAGCGATCAAAGTCCTCTGGACGTCTGCTGGAAATTGACGTATCAATGCAGTAATCAACTCGTTATCTGGCATCGGCGGATCTAAATGTTGAAGTTTAGACAGCTGTCCAGAAAAGTACGTAGAGTATCGAGTAGGTTGTGACGTCGAGAATCTCTTCGAATATAACTCTGCTCTGACTTCCTGTTGGGTTTCCGGGGACCAAAACTTCTTCAATAGCCCACGAGAAATCTCCTCAAAAGTGGTTAGAGTGGATCTAAATGCTCTAAACCAAAGAAGTGCAGGACCTTCCAAGAACTTCCCTATCACTCGGATCTGTCTTTCTTTAGGGATCTTAGAATCTTTCAGGTAATCCCCTGCCTCTCTCAAAAATTCCACGGGTGTCACAGAATCTCGCCCTGAAAATTTAGAAGGCTTATCTTCTATATTCTTAAACACAGTTATGGGGTTGGATTGAAATACTGTCCTGACCTCATCCTGTTTTTGACTATCCGTGTCTCTAGCTCCTCCTAGATTTATCTGTATCTGTCCCTTTCCCCTTACATTTGGCATTTTCAACAGATGATCAGACTGTTTCTCATCCTTTATTTGAGTTTTCATAGCCTCAAGTTCCTTCTGGTTTTCTTCTGCCATCTTCTTGATTGCTTCAGTTTCTTTACAATTGTCCTTAACATCAATGGATATCTGGTTCATAACAGCCTCATGACTTTTCAATGACCCTGTCATATCTGATATGTCCTTCTGAGTTGCTTGGATATCTTTGGCAATTACTTCAATATGGGATGACAATGATTCCCTAATCTCCTTGATTCCCTCTTGATTCTCCAGCTTGAGTGTGTCTTTAATTTCATTGACAACTGTGGTTTTGATTTCAGTTTGCAATTCATTAATCACACCTTCTCTTATTTCTCCCATGACAAGTTCTTTGAATTGTTCCGTTAAACGTTGAACAACTAGAATTCCCATCTCGTTACTCTCCTTCTTCACTCTGACTTCCAGGTTGACCATGTCTTCACCAACTTTCCTAAGACCATGTTCTATCCTATCAGCTAAGCTTTGGGATCGAAGATCGGCATCGCGAAATTTATCGTCCATTAAACTTGCGTTAGTAGCTAATGAAGTTTCGAGCTCATGTGTTTTATCGCATAATTTATTCATTTTACTCTCAAGTGTCATTTTCAAAATTTCAGAATTTTCTTTAAATTTACTTTCCATTGAATTAAATTTACTATTTAAATTTTCTTTCAAATTACTTTTTAAAGAACCAGAACTTTCTTTAAGTTTATTTTCCAAAGAATCAGAATTTTCTTTAAGTTTATCATTCAAACTTTCTTTAAGTTTATTTTCCGAAGACTCAGAATTTTCTTTAAGTTTATCTTCTAAAGAATCAGAATTTTCTTTAAGTTTATTTTCTAAAGAATCAGAATTTTCCTTCAAGTTATCTTTTAACCTGCTTTCTAAAGAATCAGAATTTTCTTTAAGTTTCTTTTCCAAAGCCTCAGTATTTTCTTTCATAATGGCTGCTACACGCAGTCCAGCTTCTTTTGAACTCTCCTCCAAACTCCTCATCATCCTCATCATTTCTTCCATAATTTCAATTATTATTCAAAACTTAGGGGTATACAACAGTGGCAAACACAAGCTTATAACTAGAACAAGAAATATGAATAGCTAATTGGAACACTATAATAAAATGAGATTTGTCCTAATGTCGACGTGATGGAAAAACAAAATTCTCTACTTTTACGAATTACATTTACCACATTATCACAAGAAAAGTATGCAAGTTCTCAAATATCCTCCACCTGGATTCTAATAATATGTATATCCAGTCATCGAACGTTTACTACTGAATTTACTTGACGCCCTAATGGTTAAGCCATTATCAAAATAATCAAACCCATTCTAATTATTAACCAAGTTAAATTTTTAATTTTCCCCACTAATTGGGTTTCCTACTAATTTATTCATCCAAACCAGACATCTCTCAACTCCCAAAATATTTCTATAAAAATTATCACAATTTCAAATCGGCATGCGATTGACCATGTCTAAATCGGGACCCACGTTCGAAGCCATTTCTCTCTCTATCTTATTTTATGTGTCCGTTTAGACCGAAGTCCGCACGACCACATATGCATTTTACCAATAATCAGTCAGCACGAGAGTCAAAATATCCCGGAGCGCCAGATGGGTTAAAGCAAATCGCAAAAACGACATCAAATTAAAAAAAATGCTTTACTGATTTTTGGCTCAATGCAACAATAAGGATAGAAGAGATTTAATTGGGAGAAACACATCTGGTAAAATTATCTCAGTTTATTTTAAAGTTAAAATCTGACTGCAAGGATGCTCAAAGCAGCATCACTCCACGTGTGGCGATCCACACTCTTATTTACACACAATATACAGAAATTTTCCAAACACATTTGACAATCTTTTTGGAAACACAAGTCCGATTAATAGTCCTGTGGACTGTGTTCCAAAATTATTAATATTTAACTCCAGTTCAAAGTTAATTGTCCATACTGGAAATAACGTAGATCACTGTTTGACTATTTACATGATATTAACACTCGTAGAATAAATGTTTATAGAATTCTTAAACTTTCACTTGTTTTTCCAGTTTCAAAAATATATCGTCGAAAAATATTATCATCATCGAAGCAACACAAATTATTAACACATATTAATAACATCTGAAAAGTATTTGACCATTGAGCATAGCATCGAAGAACTGTGCGAAGCACAACAACAATTAATCGTTCTTCTGACATTAAATATTCGAGAAGTGACTCGATTATGAACTTCAAGTCCCAAACAAAATACATGATTTCTGAATCATCAACTTGATCAATAAATGGTTGAACCATTCAACTATTAGATTTTCCACTTGGAATCATTATGAAAAAAATATTTATATTTATGGCCATTCTTAGCAATTTTCACAACTTGCAATTCTTTGACAGAATGCGGAAATTAGAATTGTAGTTTCATAATGAATTCATTTAGTTCATGGCACTAGGACTGAAAATATCCTTCAAATTATTCGTGGTTAAAGAATTATTTTTAATTTGCAGTGGCCCATTCTATTATTTGTGTAAGAACACAATATTACAATAACAACAACGGCAAAGGTCTTCCTCTGAAGAAGAATAAACTACTATCATGACAAATCCGGGTTCTAGCAAAATCAAAGTCTAAATGGAATTCGTAAACAAGGTTGAAATAAGAACTGATGGTTTCAAAGAAATAACCTTCGGGTTATTCATACGACGAAATGTGTGGCTCCAATACTCCTACTATAAACCTGAGCCATCGAACCTGCTATTTGATTGATGCTCGAAAAAACCTTCATTCCTGCGACTTAACATGCGCACCTGGGAATGGCATTTCAACTACTCCACACACATAAATTTTCTTCCCAAAATGTATACAATAAATCAAGCCTCTGCTTGTTATCAACACTGGAAGATTAATAAACTTACAAGTTTATTTTATTTTACCATTCAGTTCAACCCGTGAATTTACCATACTTATGAAAATCTTCATTTCACTTTCGAAGTGTATTTACGTCATGATTTTATATAAATACAAAAATATCCTATTTGATACAAATATCAATTGCTTCCCGTTTCATGCCTCTCCGTGTTATATGAAAAATATACTTTACTCATAGCAAATATCAACTGTTCAACCAGAACTGAAATGTTGGTTGAATGCGGGCTTGCGCTAACCACTCTCCTTCGGAAAATCTCCTGTTCCAGACTAGAAATGATTAAACTACTTCATAGGCTCTTTCTCAATACATATGATTATTATAAAATATAATATCCAAGAATTATTTAGAAAAATTATGAAAATTATTATTATTATTATTAGTGGATTATTATTATTATTATTATTATTTGTTATTATTTTAAATGTGTTTAATTATCATCTCATTATGTGAGAATCCACATGTTCGAACCTTCGAATATGGAAAAAATATCCATTCCTCAACAAAAATAAATTTAACTTTTACAGTTACATCGGTTGTTTTCCGTGGTTTCCTTAAAATATGAAAAAATTATATAAATCTTCGAAATGCTCGGTCATCGATCCTAAACTGTTCTGAGTGCTGAAAATGCTCAGAATAACTCTAATAAGTCTTGCGTAAATCATTGCAAGCTTTAAATACGAAGAAAAAATGTGTTGGTCATCTGCAGAAAAAATAGTTTGTTCCAATTAGCTAGGCATAATATAATTCAAATGTGGCTTACATTTCTTGATGGTCTTGAAGTGTAGTAAACCTGGTCTGTACCAGATTTATCCGTAGACATGCCCTATCGGACAAGCATGTACAATCCTTGTATCGGCCGCCATTGTAGACCCACAATTCGTCTAGTCAGACATAGTGGTAGTATCTTTCGACGTTTGAATAAACTGTGGTTCCATTTTAATATGGGCTTCTATCAAAGCCATAACAGTTTGTTTGAATAGGGTCAGATCTAAGTGATCTCTTCTTAGATATGTCAGTTGTAACATAACTCACTGTAATCTCATCAGTACAAGAAAAACATTGACAGTCTAAGCAATTAACGGCTGTTCTGAAGATCGTTCCCTGGGCATGGTTTGTATATCACCATCTGCCATGCGCCAGACAACCTGCAGTTTCCCTTGCGTAGACTAATGAACGCCACCGTTATAGACTAGTCTTCAGTGTACTGACAGATCGAAGTGGTTAACTAGTTACAAAAATGAAAACTGACTTGAAATGGATTTAAACATCCAAGTATTAAGTTACTACTGGACTGTGACAAAATACTATTTTCTAGACAAAGTCTAGCATATGTCCTTTTGGAAATATAAATATTTCCACCAATGTCTGTAGAAATCAATCACCTCAGTGATTCTCCTCACCAGAAACTTACTAAGTTCCACCTCGAAGCGCAGCACTTTTCGTGACTATCACGATTTGAAAAGAACTTCTGCGTAGATTCGGCAACCATGTGCCTTGGCTCAGCGTAGACGCAACTTGCTTGCCAAGTGCTTGTGTTAGAATGAGCTGACCATGCCTGCTCCAGCTGGCTTTTATTCAAAACGGTCAGGGTCACGCGTCATCACCTGATATCTAGAAATCCTCATATCTCTTGAATCCCTGGTCCGATTTACTTGATACTAATTGCATTCTCTTTCATTTGGCCGTGCCAGTAATCTGATCCCAGTCTCAAGTCTCTGCTCCATAGTTAACTATTTAATCAATAAATAGCCTCCACCTCTGCTATTACTCGCTACGTCACTTGACATCCAACTATCGGTAAAATTCTTCTAAATGCTTCTCGAAGCAATGTAGCGCGATATTCAAATATCTGAACTTTCAAAAGTGGCTACAGCCTTTCCCTTGATATCTAGGTGTCTGAAACTTGGAATACCCATTCCTAGAGTTGGGCACAATACATTGGAATGTTTTATAACTGGTTTATTAATTTCCAAATTTTCTGTGTCCAAGAAACAAAGTTGTTATCATTTTTGTAAGGTAACATTTTCTCGGCTCGGGTGGTTGGAAAATGTACTTCTTGGTCGAGTTGTAATCCATATTCATCAAACGGTTATGCCGTATGACTGTGAAATACGTAAATTAATTCAATTTTTTTATATCGGATTGCATTTGTATGGGAATATATGACATGGTTCCGCAGCTAGCCGATACGGGTCAAGCTGTACAACGTTGCCGAGATGCAGCCCATCACTTCCGAGTGAGGCGCGCCATCACGCGTGATGGGCTCCATCCTTGCAACGATGTACAGCTTTCTTCATGTAATGTAATGTAAAAAATCCAACATGGCGACGATCTGAAATTTTTAGACGGTTCTCAATATCTACGAATCTATTACATTAATCAAACTGAAATGTTGTATGTTGATAGAGGCAATTGACATGAGTAGGATATATGAAAATAGGCTTTAGATCTTCACGGAACTACTTGTTATGTATTCGCGTTCACTTTATTAATACGCGCGAATTTTTTCTTACTATTATCCGGCTTTTCAATCGTTTTATTTTTGTAGATTTATACACGGCACCGCCGATTGAGCACTAGTACCACTTCTTCTTCCTCTTTTCCTTCCCTATCCGTTCCGGATGTCGGCAACCATCTTGGCTGTGCTTTCTCTGTTCTGAGCCGTCTGGAATAACCCTTCCGATGTCTTGAGAGTCCAATCTCTGAGGTTTTTAGCTGGGAGATTCGTCTCCTCCTAACACTTGTCTTCCGGGTATTTTTCCTTACAGAATTTCGTGCAGTAGATGGTATCTGCTTCTGTTGCGCATAATGTGACCAAAGTATTGAATTTTCACGTTTTTACAGTGGCCTGTTTTTTCATATCCTTTCCCATTTTTCGAAGGACCTCGGCATTTGTGATATGCTCTGTCCATGACACTCGAAGCATCCGTCCATAGAGCCACATCTCAAAGACCTCTAATGTTTTATTCAGTGACAATGCTGAATTCCATATTTCTACTCCGTAATAAAGAAAACACATAGCAGCGAAGAAGTCACATTGTTTAGGTTAATTTTAACTCACGACTTTTAAAATGTTTTCCCAATTTGTTGAACACACTTTACCGATGTGGGTCTCACTTCATCTAAAATATCCAATTAATCGTTAACGATGGTTCCGAGGTATATGTATTTCTGGACTCTTTCAACAGGTCTTTGATTGATTACAAGATGACATGCAGTGTTTACATTTTTGCTCATGACCATACATTTTATTTTCTTTATATTGATGTCAAGACCTTATTCGTGGCTAGTTAATACAATTCTGTCGATGACGTTGGTAAACTTTCTGGTCTATCTGCAAAAATTACAGTGTCATCCGCATACCGAATGCTATTTAACCGTTTGCCATTTCTATATCTACTAGTACCACTAGTATCAACCAAAATCCCTAAACTAATACTAAATTCAAATCTCTTCGGAAGAGTCATTTTAACTATCAGATGATTCAGACAACCCACGCCAGATTAAATTTTAAGTACCGAATTTATGTCACAAATATGTATTAATTTGTTTAACCCTTTCCCTTAATTTATCATTTTTGTCATCAATAATATTGCGGATTTAGCTGAATAACCCCTATGTAAAAAGTTGAACATAAACATGGACAGAACGTGACATTCCAGCTCCCCTTAAAGCCGTAATGAGGTCATGAATCAATACAATCCTCTGCACAACCTTTGGTTGGGATGAATATCAATATACGTTGATGTCTTGAGGGAACTGTTTCTATGCTATGCCCAGGGCATTCTTGCAGGGAAAACGCGTGGGTACTCGAGTTAAGTTTGTCGCTTAACAGTCTTCTTTAGTGATGTACTAAGAAGTCGTTGCTACTGCTAAGTCAGTAGGTCTCGTGGTTCTTACTTCTGATGAGTAGTATCTGCTTCCTATGAATGAGAACTCGTTGGTTAGTTTTGTAGATGTATTTATTAATCTTTGACAATCCAATATATACAAGTTAACACCAGACAGTCAACCTGTTTGGTCGCTGCTGTAACTGGAAGAGGACCTTTGCTACTCAGCCCAGGTCTTTTATACAAAATCCCTTCATAACAAAGTGTGTCACAGTGGAGGGGCGTACTAGATAACATGTATGTGGAAATATATATCTTACAGGATATGGACTCATGTCTTTGATAACAGTTCCGTGAATTTGATCACTCATAGCTGTTGCTGTTAATACATCTGGAAATAACAGATTAAGTAATCATATGAGGAAATGTACAGGGCCATGTCCTTAGTCCTTCTAGGAAGTATTTGATAAATAATAATCTACAGATAGTAAACCACATGAGTTGAAGATAACATGTTTGTGAAGGAAGCATTTCCTTGTTTCCTAGAATTAGCATTGTTCCAGTTAACACGTTGATAATAGCATATTGAGAAATACATCGGGCAATGGTGTTCCTTCTATAGGAAGAATGGCCATAACCTTTAGTTTAGAATGGAGTCTGGGGTTCGACCCTGGACGGGATACATAACTCCTCCACCCTTTGTTGCTCGTTATCGTCCTCGATAACAATTTTCTTAAATCTATTCTTTGCAGATTTAATACCTTGATATATTCTTGTTCTAAATATTAACATAATAACACAGAAAATAAGTATTATAATACTTGTGTTCACAGACACAAAAGTCTTCATTTTAGTATTGTATTCTGGAATGGGTTTTAAATCTAACTTCATTCCTTTCACATCGAGGTGGGATGAATGGAAATGTATTTTGGTTTCAACGTATGGATCATTTGGAGTTGACAGGAGTGGAAACAGGTGCACATAATTTGTAGGTTGCTGTTGCAAAGTTATGCCCATACTTGTAATAGGGCAAGACTCATTTGAGTAGATAACATATGATCCTGCTAATTTTATAGTTCTCTGAGATTCTGGGCAGGTTTGCAAGATTATTTGAGGATTTTTACTAGAGAAAAGGCTATGCTTCTTATTTAGTGGTTGAAATAGTTGTACCTCGTTTTTGACAGTGGCAAATTGACATCTGGTAGTGTCCGTTAAATTACATGAAGTTATTCTAGTATTAAAGAGTACACATGCGTAATATTGAGTAATTTTTATACAAGGTGCGTTAGACCATCTTAAGGTAGGTCCTTGCAAGTAATATTTTTCCGGAGGGATTAATATTAGATTATTGCTAGGTACAGGAGAAATTTTATACAATGTATACGTTTTAACATCAGTGATTGGCATATATAATATTACAACCATTTCTTCATTCATCATGAGAACTTGCGTTTTTGACAGTTTAAGGTTCTCAAATTGATGATACTGGTCAGTATGAATTATAGTTTTTGTTGGGTAGATTAGTTGTAAATGTTTTACAACATTTGTTAAATCTTTTTGGGAGAACATCTTGATATTTGACATTTCATTAAATGACAAGCTAATAGTATCTTGCATCACTTGTATGATTTTATCTAATTTGTTCGTACACAAGAGTACATATTGTTGATGTTCCAGAAGGTTAATCTTGAAGTCTTCTTCTTGTAAAATACCTTTAATTACCTTCATATTATAGTTTACATGGTTCATTTCATTATAGAACTTTTGAGCAATGGAGTTACTGAATGATATTAATTTATTAATATGTTTAATTTCTTTGGCGTTACTTTGTTTTAATGCTTTTAATTGTTCCTGTAGATTGTCTAGATCATCTTGGTCTAGATTACCTGATATGAATTTAATTATACTACCTAAACCATTTATAAGACCTCTCTTACTTCTAGGTGTAGCAGGCAGCAACTTATTTAATTCCTTTTTTGTTTCTTTAATTGATTCTCTTAATTCTGATATTAGATAAGGAAAAGTATTATTGCTTCGTGATACGAGACTTGAGATAGTGTCTTGAATATTATTATAAGATTCTTTTAAACTCGTTAAATTGAAATGAAACATGAACCGGTGATAATCGTTAATTATTTAGGCTGGTCCTAATGAGTCGGCATAGAATCCTTGTGACTGGATGGGCTGTGTGATGATGGTGCCATATCCGGGGAGGAATCTAGAATAAGAAATTTTCTTTTTGGTTTAATGTCCCGAAAATTCCTTACATGAGTTTTACCGTTTCTCATTTTACAGTATACCCTGTTTTATTCAATTTTGGTAATGATACCTTCGTTGTACAGGTTTTTTGATTTCTTGTTTCTGGTGAGGGGATCTAATACGTAGACAGTTTCATTAATTTGGTAATTATGATTGAAAGTGTCGGTGTTCGGTTTAGTATGACTCTCTTTTACAATTTTCAACTGATTTCCTTGTCTTTCAATGTATTCATTGATTTTGGGACATGGCGAGAAGACGTGGTCTAAAGCTTTATAGTATGGCCCATATAGAACGTTGAAAGGAGGTTGTTTAGTAGTGGAATGGATTGAAGAATTGTAATTCGTGATTATGGTGGTCACGAGCTCTGAGAGCGGAGTGAACTTATCGTGATCTCTGGAGATACGAAGTTTCTCTAGAAGGGTCGAATTCAGTCTTTCTACTGGAGAATTAGATGAAGAATTCAAAGGGGTAGTAGCGTGATATTCGATGTTCGTGGCTTTACAATATTCTTTTATGACATTGTTTCGAACTCTCCTCCTTGGTCATGTGTGATTTTCCTTGGGAATCCATGGTGGGAAAAGTAAACTTGTAATTGGCTTAGTTTGGCCAGACCTGTACCATTTGGTAAAATGTACGCTTGTCCATACTTTGAGAAAATGTCAATTATAGTTAATATGCGACTTTGCTCGAAGTGAAACGTGTCGATGTGAATTTGAGAGAAAGGGTGATCGGCGGTGATGGGACCTTGGTTCGATACCTCGTTAGGGTGTCTCTCGTATTTGTTTCTTTGACAGAGGTTACATTGATTGATGATTGTCCTAATTTGTTCTCTTAGATGAGGCCAGTAATATTTGGTCTTAAGATGTTCGTAAGTTTCTACTATACCATTGTGGTTTTCAGAATGATAGTGTGAAATCAGCTGTCTCTGAGTTTCGGGGCTTTCAATGTCTTCCAGGAATTTGGATGCCCTGATGATGATTAGTTCAGAAGTAAATAGCTTCTGGCATGCCCTGATGAATGGGATCTCGAGAGTGATATCGTCAAAATAAGTAGCGTACTTGTTTGAGGTTACTATTATTTTGAGGAAGTGATTTGCTAAATCTTCCTGAAGATTTTTCTTTCTGACAATCATTATGTGTCTGGTACGGCTGAAAGCAACGGGAAACTACAGCCGTATGCTATTCCCGAGGATATGCACCTCTCTATGCATGAGGCATGGAGAGCTGCATCAAACCAGTCAAAAGACTGAAGACTCAAACAACAACAACATTTTTTAAACAGGGTTTGTTTAAGTACCTTGGGATAGTTGCCATATTTTACAATAATCTGATTGCGGTTTTGGTTTAAGTTCCGTTCAGATATTTTCAATGTGAATATGGGGTCTGCTTGGTTTGAATGGACAGTTTCATTATCCATATCATTTTGGTATGTGTCATCTCCGGGGATGGCAATGATTGAAGCTGCTTCATCAGCCATGTTAATCTCTACTCTAGAGAGTGCGTCTGCGACATAGTTAGTTTTGTCTTTGACGTAATCAGACTCTCCTGGTTTTGTGTGGGGATATTCTTGAATGTTACCGTATGTAATGGAATTTATTTCCATTGGCTCAACTAAAATTGGTTCCTTAAACTCGTGTTTTAGTTGTCTCTCTGTGAGCTGTATGGCTTGGTGAGTTTTGGCATCTAAGAGATACATTAAAATTCAGAACATACTCTTCTTCTTTTTCGATATTGACGGGAATCGCAGTGTTAGCTGTATCTACCGTGGGTTGAAAATGATTCACTTGATTATGTGAAGAATGAAAGTGAAACGGTATGTCTGTGCTGTTGAGAGTGACTAGGTTCGAGGCGTAGTCAATCTTTGCGTCTAATTGAGCGAAATCTGCGCTACCTAAATTATTTAAGTCTTCGATTTTGATGGCTGGGCCAAGCGAAAATCCTGAGACTGTTCCTCTGTATCGTACTCATATCCGTAGTACTGAGTGTCGTACTCTTTCGGGTAGTTTTGTATGTTGTACTCATCTACATACTCTAGTGATTGCTGTATGGGACCTAAAGCTTCCTGTTCGATGTCTTCTGAAGGTTCTAAGTGAGCATTCAGATTACCTCTAATGGTTGAAACACCTGACATCGGCTGTGGAAATCTTTGCTGGTTAGTGGGTGTGAATCGTCGGCCAATATTATTGGGAGTTGGGTAAGGACGATTCATGGAGTTTGGTGGCTTGAAAGGCTGAGTGTTCGGAGCTTGAGCGCGTCCGAAAATTCGTTGTGGTTTATCTTTAAAGAAGGGTCTGTGGGTTTGATTTTGCATGAAAGGTTGGTTAAAATTCGAGAATGGATTGTGTGCTGAGTGGCCTAGTGGTTGAGTTGTTGGTGGAAACTTGCTAGGAGGAAGTTTTCCTCTTAGTTGGTCCATGTAATCTTCATGGGCACGATCGTTATCATAAGACCTACATAACCTGAGACAATGATTCAGGTCTGTAATCTGTGCATATCTTAAGTATGAACGGTATGGTTCCAAAACTCCTGCTTTAAATGTATTTAGGCTTAACTCTTCAAGTTCTCTTAATTTCAATTCCAAAATTTGATTTTGGTAATTGAGTTTGCATAAGCTTTTGCATTGCAAAGTCAATCCTTCCAATTTATCATAGTAGTCATTGTATGATTCGTTTCTTTTCTGGTAGCAATTAGAGATCTCCTGGATGAGAAGTCTCTCGTCTTTGACGTTACCGTATTTTCTTATGAGTTTATCCTTAAATTTTTCATAAGTACTGTTGGCTTCTAAGTCAAGAATGCTACATGCTTCACCTTTTAGTTTTGACTTTATGACGTTAAATAGGAAGTCATTTATTAATACTGAGTTTGTAGCTGACGCTATTCTCTTGTGAGTGTTTAGAAACGATTCTGTTCTTGCTAAGAAATAGTCAAGACTGCAAGAATTAGTGCCGTTAAATTCAGGCAAAAGCTGTATCTGAGCATATTCGAACTTTGAAAGTAACTCGGTTTCAGGCATTTTGTTTGAATTTATAAAGACGGTTTTCAAAATTGTTTATAATAAATATTTAATTTGCTAGATTAAATGTTGTAACAGTTGTTACTTTTAAAAGTTAATTACTTACTTATAAGTGTTAATATTAATCAAAATATATGTGAAAGAGCCCCGGTTAGGTTTTCACAATAAAGGAAATAACTTATTATTATTATTATTATTATTATTAATCAAAATTAATGATATGTGGATATCTCGTTTAGATTCTCCACAATATGAACTAGTAAAATGATAAAATTAATTATATGTCTTCTGAAATGAGGATGATGATTGATGATGATAATAAATATTTAATTATTTTATTAATTCCTTTAATAGTGACAAGCGAAAGACCAGTATGGGCTGCACTAACTCACTTTTGTTAGGAAATTATATTACTTTATTATTATTTTTTGTTTTAATTGTTTAGTTACAATATTAATTCAAAAGTAAATAAAGAGTGTAAGGTCTGCTAATTAGAGCCCACTAAATTATTTCCTCTTGAAAGTACAAATATTTATGATTATGTATTTATTATTTGTTTTAAGTTTAATAAGTTTAATTCAAATCGAATTGACAAGGCAAACTCTACTAGTTAAAGTTTACTGTAATTTGTTTTCGTTTGAAAGGGAAAGAATGTATTATTTAGGTTTTATTATTATTATTATTGTTGCTCTCCCAATTTGTTACTTTAAATATTGAACCATGCTTTACTAATAATACTCTAGTTCACAAATAAGGTATTATTTGGAGCTTGACTTACAAACAAGAAAAGATGATCAGTGCTGGCTGCATCCTCTTGGAACTGCGGAGTCGGTTGGTTCTCTTGTGTCGTCGTGTGGTCAGAAAGCGCTTCTGGAGCGTTGTCGGCACGCACGGCGATGGCGGTTGGTTGTTGCGAAAGGCGTTGCTTGGAACGTTGTCGGCGAACTTCCTTCCTTCCGTTAAGTTAGCAAAGTTGGTTGTGGACGAAAAGCGTCTCTTGGTACGTTGTCAGTTCCACTTCTAACATGCTTCCATCAAGCTGGCGAAGTCGTTTGCGGACGATAGGCCTCCCTGAGGTTGTCAGTACCACTCCTGGCTTGCTGGCTGATTCATAGAAACGATGACTGCATCTAGTACTGAAGATAGGTACCTTGGTGTCGCTAGTATAGTGACGAAAGGCCTCCTTGTGAGGTTTGTCAGAACACTGTACCAACTTACTCGTAGATTATCTGGCAAGGATAATCGTTACCTATCTCGGACTGGGGCCCCAGTTAAGTTTGTCGCTTAACAGTCTTCTTTAGTGATGTACTAAGAAGTCGTTGCTACTGCTAAGTCAGTAGGTCTCGTGGTTCTTACTTCTGATGAGTAGTATCTGCTTCCTATGAATGAGAACTCGTTGGTTAGTTTTGTAGATGTATTTATTAATCTTTGACAATCCAATATATACAAGTTAACACCAGACAGTCAACCTGTTTGGTCGCTGCTGTAACTGGAAGAGGACCTTTGCTTCTCAGCCCAGGTCTTT
The DNA here is from genome assembly GCA_946902985.2 of Meconema thalassinum. NCBI lineage: Eukaryota > Metazoa > Arthropoda > Insecta > Orthoptera > Tettigoniidae > Meconema > Meconema thalassinum. Next base: position 297,599,045 of record OX336396.1, on the reverse strand, counting down.
TATACAAAATCCCTTCATAACAAAGTGCGTCACAGTGGAGGGGCGTACTAGATAACATGTATGTGGAAATATATATCTTACAGGATATGGACTCATGTCTTTGATAACAGTTCCGTGAATTTGATCACTCATAGCTGTTGCTGTTAATACATCTGGAAATAACAGATTAAGTAATCATATGAGGAAATGTACAGGGCCATTTCCTTAGTCCTTCTAGGAAGTATTTGATAAATAATAATCTACAGATTGTAAACCACATGTGTTGAAGATAACATGTTTGTGAAGGAAGCATTTCCTTGTTTCCTAGAATGAGCATTGTTCCAGTTAACACGTTGATAATAGCATATTGAGAAATACATTGGGCAATGGTGTTCCTTCTATAGGTAGAATGACCATAACCTCAAGTTTAGAATGGAGTCTGGGGTTCGACCCTGGACGGGATACATAACTCTCGTACACCTTACACTTTTCAAAACTGTTTAAGAAGGAGTATTGGTACATTTGATCTAGCCCGGCAAATATAACTTCCTACTTGAAAGTTCATCGATCAGCTGGCGTCAACGCGCTGTTCATAACAGCTGGAGGAGATATCGAGTAATCCTCGATGTAAATCGATCTATCGAATCAGATTCTGTTGGTCGGCAACTCGGCACTCAGCAGCATTATCGATACAATAGGCCATATTATTTTCTGCTCGACAAAAGCTTTGTGTAATTGCTGCCTTATTCGATAAAATGTACTTGTTTAGGCAAAAATAAGTAACATACTAACAATCGTGGAAAATAAGTTCTGTTCTAATAAGCACACAGGCTAGTGTTTGGAGGTGGGGTAGGTTGTTAATTTGTGCGTGTGGTTAGGATGAGGAAAATAACCAACTATTTTACATCCACCCAGGCATCGAAAAAGCTAAAAGTTAATGAATTAATGAGTTAATAAATTAACCCAATTCTACCGTTCATTTAACATGTCAGCCCGTAAAGTAATAACTTTATTAATAATACATTATGCAACGAGCCTATAATGTCAATAATTAAGACACGAGTATGTTTATAAAACGAGCGTCTTGACTGTTTTCAGTTAGGATGTAACTTACAGTTCTTTGTTTCAATAAAGGAAATCTTTAATATGACTGTTTATGTTCGACGATAATATTATATGTTTTAACATAAATATTTATAAATATCTGTGGGATTCAGTAACTTCAGTTAGTGAACAGGGCGCGTTGGGTAGTTTGCTGGCTGAACAGAGCGCATGCGTGGGTCAAAGAACTTTGAAAGCAGAGACCATTTACTTTGCTTGGCAATGCTATTATTTACAGCCTGCATGATGTCCAGTGCCGATCAGAAATAGCATTCACTGATATTGTCACCGAAGTCGTTTGAAAGCAATGCGCTGTGTAGAAATTGGAGTTCGGGATATTAAGGTACAGTGCTATTTCTTGTCTCATATTCGCCAGTTTATTTACGCGAACATAGGGGACGGTGCACTTCCAGGTCGGTAATTTATATAGATGGATGCTGTGTTGCTAACTTCTGGACGTAGATTCATAAATTTCTTGCATATGTCATAGTATTTCCTTGTTACCGTAAAGGTTCGTGCTGATTTGGTTTTTTAGTTTGGGATTATAACTACAATGGTTGATCCGATATCCAATTTGAACTTTGTAATCCAGTAATTCCTGTCCGACATGTTGGATTTTGAGCTCATGCGCGAAGCTATCCTTACCAAATTGGTCACACAATTGTTTCTTGAGCTCTGATTGGTGGGAAAAACTGTATCATGAAAACTTGTACTATAATGAGCCTCATAATATTACCGTTTTCTGACATATAATATTTACATTTCGCTATGGTCGAACATAAAGTAATAACCTGACTCTGCAAATTGCCGAAAATTGCAATTTTTCCGACTACAACTTAGAGTACCCCTTACATTTTGCTTAGAAGAAAAACACTGGCTATGCCATTCCTCTACAGTCGTAAATAAAACACCACTAATGTGTGGCTGAATGAAGTTTAATATTGATCTTTAACATTTCACAGTAATTTAGTTATCGGCTGGGAATATGAACTTGCAATCAGTGGACGTCTCACCGCCCATTAAGCCAAGTCGCCAAGCGCCGCCAAGCGCCGCCAAGCGCCGCCATGTCACTTAGGTGACCTCCGGTCTGTAAGTGGCAGGACGTAGCCTCAGGCGCCAATTTCCTGTTTAGAATCACGTCCATTCTGCCTGGAGCGAGCTCAATTCACTGTCTATCAAAATTGAGGTTCATCTAACGAGCAGCTCCTCTTCCCAATTGCTTTAAATTGAATTTTTCTCATCTGACCCTTGCCCCATCTCTCGGTATGATTGCATATTACTAGGGACACAATATAGGGTGTTTCCAAATGGCTCGTACATCAGTGAATACATTTCGCTTATGATCTTTCCAAAAACTGCTGAGATCTTTTCCAATTACTCTTTGGATTCACCTTAGCAACTGGCTACGTACAATTACTCTAGTGGGAAATGCTCAACAGTTCAAACGCTCTCATATCGGTGACGTAGTTGGTAACTTGTTGAGCTTCTATGCCCATGGTTGCTGGCTCAAACCCGGCCAAAGTCGTTAGATTTTTAAGAGCGTTAAAAATCCCTCAGTATGCCTTCCTTCGTGGGAAGTAAAGCCGGCGGGCCCATGTCATATATTGATGGCATGTAAAAAAAACTTCCACTAACTACACTTGTGTGAAGCTAACATATGTAGGATGGATTTTACTAACGCTATTAAGTTCCAACGTACGCTGCCAGGTTCTAGTTGCGGTGGCATATAGTAGCCAAGTTTGCAGATAGATGTCGTTGACGTTAGCATTTGGTAGCAAAAGTAGGAACTACTTGAAAAATGGATCGTCTGCAGTCCTTACCTGAATCACAGATATCACACACTAATACAGCCATCACAATTAACTCCGGTTATCAGACAGATTCTACTCACACCCAAAGTACCCGGGGCTACATGACCGCGTTGTCGTAGCCCCTAAACTGAGGAACCAACCAACCGAATTGTAGCTCGCCAATGAAATAATTTGAGGTAGACGTGTGGTACGAGTTCAAGATATTTGCACCTATCTTATATGTTCGTCAAATAATTGGTTGGCAAAAAGCTAAAGGAAGTACGAGACTTCTGTTTCTTAGGAAGTAAGTTACCAGCGATGGACGAAGCAAAGAAGATATTCAAATTAGATTGGCTGAGGAAAGGACAGCATTTCTACAGGAAGGAAATCTGTTGTCATCAAATATAGATTTAGGTCTGGAGCGTGGCGCTCTATGGAAGTGAAAAGAGGAGAATTGAAGCTTTTGAGATGGGGTGTTACAGGAGATTGATGAAGATCAGAAGGGTAGGTAGTGTAACAAATGAAGAGGTATTATGTCGAGTTGGAGAGGTGAGACGTTTCTCACGACCACAAATGAAGAGAGGAGATAGGTTGGTAGGACACTTAATATGACACCCACGAATAGCAAACATAGTTACGGAAGGGAGGGTTGGCTGGTTGGTTCCTTAGTTTAGGGGCTGCGACAACGCGGTCATGTAGCCCCGTGTACTTTGGGTGTGTGTAGAATCTGTCTGATAACCGGTGTTAATTGTGATGGCTGTATTAGTGTTTGTTATCTGTTTCAATTCAAGTAAGGACTGCAGACAAGAATTTCAAGTAGTCTCTACTTTCGCTACCAAATGCTACCGTCCACGACACCTATCTGTGAACTTGGCTACTACTAAATGCCATCACAACCAACGCCTGGTGACGAACCTTGGAACTTAAGAGCATTAATCTTACCTAAGCTACAAATTTTTTCACACAAGTTTATTTAGTAGAAGGTTCTTTTACATGCCATAAATCTATGACATGGGCCCACAGGCTTTACTTCTCCTACGAAGGAAGGCATACTGAGGGATTTTAACGCTCTTAAACATCCGACGACTTCAGCCGGGTTTGAACCCGCAACCTTGGGCATAGAGGCTCAGCATGCACCAATGACGCCCCGAAGCCGCCGAAGGGAGGGTTGAGGACAAGAACTGTCTAGGTAGACCAAGGTTAGAAAATGTTAAACAGATTGTCTCAGATGTAGGGTGTGGTAGCTATGTAGAGAAGAAAGGATTAGCTCAGGACAGGGAGGCATGGACGGCTGCATCAAACCAGTCAAAAGACTGAAGACTCGATGTTAATGACAAACGCAAGATGAGCAAACACCTGTGATGCTGTTAATGAGCTTGTTCAGCGACAAAACATGCCCCCACCTCAAGCCTTCATTAACCGTAGTTTGAACGCGCTTTCAACAGCTACAATTCACAATTCCCTGGGGAACGAACAAATATTTTGTGTGTTCTGGCAACATCAAACGCAATTAATAAGGAATAAATTGATCTTTAAATTTATCCTATTATATTGTAAAATATTGTTCCTGCTTGTTTCGCTTCTTGCGGAAAATGAGTTGTAATATCGATGGCGCTGCAGACTGGTGAGTGGGAGAATATTACATAGTAAAAGTAAGGCCCCAGGGGCTCACATCTAGTGGGACATGGGTTGGCGACCACGGGACCCCAGCTGAGTCCGGCATTGCTTCCACTTACTTGTGCCGTGCTCCTCTCCGTCTTCTTTCTTGTTGACCTCTCTTGTTCAACTCTTATTCTCTTCCGACCCCAACGGTATTAGGGTATCTGAAGCCTAAGGAGTCTCGTCCTTTCCCGCCTTAATTGGCCCTTGACTCATCTTTCGTGATCCTTCATTCTTTGAGGAGTCAGCCTTCTGTTTCATTTCATGTTATCTCCTGCCTTCAGCTCAAGGCCCTCAAGGTGCAGGGCGAATGTAGCCCCAAGACTTCTGGTGGACCGTGGATATTAATACACCCTCATGGGCTCACGGCCGGTAGGTTCGGGAGTTGACGATCCCGAGGGATTCTGAGCTGGGTCCGTTTTTCCCGCTTTTCCCACTGAGTTTGTGGCATGCCCTCTCCTCTTTCCTTATCCTATCTGCCTTTCATGGCTCTCCTTCCTTACAAGTCCCTCAATCCTCACTCTTCGAAGGTTGAGGGCATTTCTTTTCTTCCTGTCCTTTATTTGCCTTGCCCTTTCTTAGTTTACCATTTCTTCTTCTAGTATGTACGTCTGTAGTTATAGTTTTCATTCTCATCACATCTTTAAATATCACCTAACCCATTAGGGACCAATAACCCTGATGTTAGGCCCCTTAAAACAACAATCATCATCATCATATTTATATAGTTGTTATTAAAATATTCAGGAGTACACACCTCGCAACTACTGTGCATTAGAAGGTACTTACCCAATTATAGGTGTGGACTCAGCTTGGTCTTCTTTAAAGATGGTAACATGTGGAATTAGGATATTTTCATGAGCCTTCCCTGTGTTAAATACAATTCATTCATTTATTCATTTACTTCGATTTGCAAATGGGGGTAATTCCTCGGTGGTAAATTGTGCAATTGAACCCGCGCAACGAATAAGGGACTCCTCGCCACCTCGATCTGTTTTGAGATTATCATGGAAAAAGGTACTTAGTCGCATGTAGCATGAAATTACATGTTAAGCATGCATACAACTGCCTTCTACGGGTAGATATTTGCAATTGAAATTCCACGTGCGCGGAAGAAGGAACCCGGTATTTCAAAATGGTGGGTATTGGGAAGGTGGAGTTCTATCCGTCACCTAGCAAATGTTATAAATTGGTCAAAAATGTAAACGTGACATGCAAGATTTGAAGTGAAAGATATTGAAATATGCTGGGGAAGTATATTAAAATCAACGGGGACGTTAAATACCAGCAAAAACACAACCCAATGAGGCGGGTGGACAAAGGACCTTCGTAACTTCACCTATCAGAATGCCTGAATCCCAGAACTTCCTATTAATAAGCGTCAATTTGTTATTGACATATTCGAATATAACCATAGACTATTAATACTGTAGAGAGTAAGTTGGTTACTTTAGGACCTTGGGACATTGTATCATTAGCCCCGTATACTTGCGTAGTCTGTGTGGAAATACTCTGATACCTTGCTTTATTTTGTTGCCGAGAGCTAGTGTGTTCGCGTGGAATTGGGGCTAGGATTAGGAAGAATGTGAGCATGGCCTGTTAGGTACCATCCCGACAGTTATTTGTCACAATATATCTTATTAGTGGCCACTGAAGCACCACGCGAATAAACTACAATGTTCACATGATAGTAGGGACCACTCATATACAATTTGGTCGACATTCCCACAATAGCGCGCTTTTAAACCACACAAAAACGTGATTTAAACGAAACTACAAAAATGGCACCGAGTTCCTTATTCGTTACGTGGGTTCATATAACTGAAAATTACCAACAATAATATCCAACACACTTAATGTACACAAGGTGCGATTTGGGAACTATAGTAATTACCTCGTAGTATGTTCAGCTTGAGCAATATAAACTGAGACCTCGTCCAATCCACGTGAGAGAGGGAGTAGCCTAGTGTTACACACCACAAGTACAGTTGTATCCCGGAATCGAACCTGTAATCTGTCGATAATCAGAGCCAGCGCCGTTAATCACGTGTTATGTTACAAGAGGAAGCTGGGCTAATTGTACGTGCGGTGCCATTAGGTGCATTTGCATTAATGATCTGTCTTGGTGTGACAAGAAACTCTTCTTTTCCAGCAATGAATAACTTCAGTGACTTTCTCCCGGTGTTGGCAACTTGCGTTTGCTGAAGGTAGGGGCGTATATAAGGAGGGGAGTGAGGTGGGAGCTGTGGGGGCTCCAGCCTCCCCCCACCCCCGAAAAATAGTCAATAAAAATTACGAATGTGTTGCTTTGGTAAAAGCATAAACTAATTGTAAATTTGGTTGTACCCTAATCTTAACTTATTGGCTAAGTTATAAATTGAAATTAGTCTACCTCGTGGAGTAGTGGCTAGCATTCTTGGCTGCCACTCCGGAGGTCCGAATTCGATTCCTGACTCTGCCAAGAAAATGTAATTCTGGTCTGAGAGTTGGAACGGGGTACACTCAGCATTGTGAGGCAATTCTGAGAATTCCACAGTACGTTACTTTTGAGAAATAAATTATCAGTTTGTAAACAATTAAGAACGGTTTACCTTTCTGCTTAATAAATTGACAAATATTTAGAAATTTGCCATTCATACTCCATAGGCCATAATAGAAAATTCATTAAGTGAAAATGAAAATCCACAGCCTGCTTCCAGTATCCGACCGGGTCAGGAATGGAATGGATGAAGCCCCATCTAGCGGCGAGGACATGAACTGTGCCGGCTGCCGAGGCCTGACGCACTCCTCTGGGGTAATGATTAAATGAATGACAGATGAAATGAAATGATAGTGGAGAGTGTTGCTGGAATGGAATTTTTGACAGGGAAAACTGGAGTACCCGGAGAAAAACCTGACTGCCTCCGTTTTGTCCAGCACAGATCTCACATGGAGTGACCGGATTTGAATCACGGACCCAGCAGTGAGGGGCAGGCGTGCTGCCGCCTAAGCCACGGAGGCTAGAAAATTCATTAACTACCGTATACAATTTTATTTGTGTGTTATGTTGTATTTTACAACTTTTTTCTGTCTTGTCACTAATATTGTAGGCTTATTAAACTTAGAATTTTACAATTAACTGTTATCTAAATTAATTACACAAAGTTATATGCTCTAAGATATTGGTTGATATTTGCGGGTATTTTGCGAGGACAATCCCCTGAGAATACTCACAATTTTCCAGGATAGGCACCCCTACCCCCCAAAAAAGAAATTGTATATACGCCCCTGCCTGTATGTAGTCGTGATAACAAGAGAGAAATAATTCCTAGGTTCATCTCAGGCGATATGACCTTCTCTGCTATGTCCATGCAAATAGTTGTTGACATATTTGGGTTGCAGTAATATTAAGCAATTTTGTATGATGCGACTTGCTTTTTTAATACGACCACCTCGTAGCGCAGTGGACAGCAATCTTCGCTATCACCCGGAGGTTCGGGTTCGATTCCCAGCTCTGTCACGAAATTTAATTTAATTTAATTCTGGTCTGAGAACTGGAACGGGGTGACTCAACCTCGTGAGGCCAAGACTAAGAGTGCGTTCGATTCCCACCTCGGCTATCCTGGATGTAGTTTTCTTTGGTTTCCCACTTCCATTCCAGGCAAATGCCGGAATGATTCCTAACTTAAACCCACGGTCACCTGGTTCCAGATCGCCTCCTGAATTACAAGTACACATACAAATGCAGCCATCACAACCACACAGGTTATCAGGCAAATTTCACACTCACATGCACACACTCAAGTACACGGGGCTTATTTATGAGTAGCTCATTAAAATGAAGTTCTTATGTGGTAATTTTGAATGTCGTAGTGCTTGAGGCAAGAAACAAGCTGTTTTCTCGAAACTTGTCGGTTATTTCATATTACAACTCAAACTAATCGTCCCAAAGCTAAGTTATAGATTTAATTCATCGAGAAAATTTACGTAACATTGTTATTGTCTTAAATTATCCTCTTCCTCAATTCGCTCTTCAAGACTCATGTCACTAGTTTCACAAATAACTGGTGGCTCGTTGCTTTCACCTGGATGGAGCTAGAACAAAAAGAAAACATCGTGACATCATTGAGACCTTTTCAGTCATTTTATGTCTTCTTCCTCTTCTCTCGAATCGGCCTACTGGGACTATGTTTATTCAACTGGAGGGTTTTGATCTTCGCCCAGTATTGACGCGTTTTCTGCCGGTGTAACTCCTTTCTTTCAGTAGTCCAGGGGGGAACTTTCTTCCTTGGTTTCTCCTGAAAACCATGGATTTCCTCCAAAGCACGCCACACAGCCTGTCTGCTATGCAGATCTGATGTTCCCGGTTCGTTAATATCCTTCTCAGTTTCCATCAACCGCGTGGTACGAACGTTCTTATTGTGCCAGAAGCTGAGCACACGATTGGTCAATCTTGTGGAAGGTAATCTCGTGATATGGCCATAAAAGCAATTCTCCTTTGTCTCGCACAATCAGATAGTTTCTCCAAATGTTCGAAAAGCTCGGAGTTATGTCGCCTACGAAATTCTTCATCTACCTTTACAGGACCGAGGATCTTGCTGAGAATTGGTCTCTCTCTAATTTCCTTCTTGTCCATCGTACCGCTTCTGTTTAAAGAAAGACACTCCATGGCATTCTTTCTGGCCTTATGACTGACTTATAATGTTTCCATTTCAAGTTACAAGATAAGCACCTCTTATTGTAAGTGTTCTTCGTCAACCGAAAGGTCATTTCTAATTTATTGACTCTCATGGATAACGCTGCCCTTTCAGATATTGTTGTTTGAGTCTTCAGTCCTTTGACTGGTTTGATGCAGCCCTCCATGCCTTCCTGTCGTGAGCTAATCGTTTCATCTCTACATAGCTACCACACCCCACCTCCGAGGCAATCTGTTTAACATATTCGAACCTTGGTCTACCCCTACAGTTCTTGTCCTCGACCCTTCCTTCCATAACTAAGCTTGCTTTTCCTGGATGTCTTAGTATGCGTCCTACTAAACTATCTCTTCTCTTCATTAGCAGTCGCCAGAAACATCTCTCCTCTCCCACTAGTCTTAATACCTCTTCGTTTGTAACCCTATCTACCCATCTGATTTCCATCATTCTCCTGTAACACCAAATTTCAAATGCTTCAATTCTCCTCTTTTCTGCTGCACCAATAGTCCAAGTTTCACTTCCATAGAGCGCCACGCTCCAGATAAAGGCCTTCAAAAATGACTTCCTAATACCTAAATCTATATTCGATGTCAACAGATTCCTTTTCTGTAGAAATCCTTTCCTTGCTTGAGCTATCCTACTTTTTATATCCTCTTTGCTTCGTCTATCACTGGTTATTTTGCTTCCTAAGTGACAGAAGTCCCCTACTTCCTTCAGTTTTTCACCTGCCAATTTGATGTCCATAGAGGTTTCTGATTTATTTCGGCTGCATTCTAATATTTTTGTTTTACATTTATTAATGTTCATCATGAATTCGTTCCTCAAGACGGAGTCCATACCATTCACAAACTCATTCAAATCCTCAGGCGTGTCGGCCAAGATGACGATGTCATCGGCAAATCTCAGAGTTGAAATTATTTCTCCTTAAATCTTCAGTCCCACTTTAAATTTTTCTACAATTTCCTTCATTGCTTGTTCAGTGTAAGGATTGAAAAGAATGGGTGATAAGTTGCAGCCTTGCCTTACACCTTTCTGAATAACAGCTTCTCTATCAAATATCAACGTTTCCCGTCTTAAGTGGAGGCCATTTTCAGGGTGCGGAACTTAACACAAGATAAATAGGGTATATAACATCTTGTTAATGGGTAACAAGATACGAGGGCTATTCCAAAACTAAGGTCCGGTAAAAAAAAAGTTTTCATAGCAATTGTTTATTGACATTCCTTACGTCTTTCTCTATTTTCTACATAATTTCCATACTTATTTACACATTTGTCACATCGTTCCACACGCTTTTGAATGCCTAAGTCGTAGAACTCGGCCGCCTGCGAAGCTAACCAGTCATTAAAAGCTTATTTCACTTCATCATCTGCGCCGAAGCACTTGCCGCCAAGAAACTCCTTTAGGTAGCGAAACAGGTGAAAATCACTTGGCGCCAAGTCCGGACGGTACGGTGGGTGGTCCATCTGTTCCCATCCAAATTTCTTGATTAGAGTTTGCGTGTGATTCGCAGTATGGGGTCTGGCATTGTCATGCAACAACAACACTCCAGATGACAAAAGACCACGTCGCTTATTCTGGATTGCACGTCGAAGTTTAGTCAGGGTAGCGCAGTAGGCGGCTTTGTTGATCGTTGTCCCTGAAATAGTGAATCGTCGATCTTCACGAAGTTTGTCGTCAACCGCATGAACCAACTCGTCTGAAATCACTGATGGTCTGCCTGAGCGGGCTTCATCGTGCACATTTTCCCGTCCTGCATTAAAGGCTCGCACCCACTTGCGCACTTTACTGTCACTCATTATGTTAGGACCGTACACTTCAGTAAACTGCCGATGAATTTCTGCCGCAGAAATGTTTCTTGCAGACAGAAACCGTAGCACTGCCCTTGCTTCACAATCGGAGGGCTGATTAATTGTCTTAAACATTGCGAACTGACACTATCAACAGCACACAGCAACAGTAACAACGCTACTGGCGGCTTTTGCCGCGCAAGGCATGCCAGGAGTCGGCGCGCATGCGTGTTTTGCCCTTGGAGCCGCTTCCAAATATTTACGGCGAATCGGACCTTACTTTTGGAATTACCCTCGTATATTGAGCTTATGCTATTTCCAGGGGCTGTTTGGATTCTGGGCAAGTGTTTGTTGGTAAATCGTGAGGAAAACTTGGTTCACTCTTCGAGCTGGTATCAACTTACTCTTTATAATATAAACATACTTACAAGTGAGTTGAGAGTTGCATCTCACGACTCCGCGGTGTAACCGTGCTCGTTAAATCGTGCGCCACGGCCACGAGGCCAAGTGCGGAGATTGCAGGTTCGAAGCCTGGCGCTGACAGCAGGTATCCTGAGTATGATTTTTCCCCGGGATTTTTCACACTCCCTGCAGGTAAATGCTGGGATATTGCCTTACTTCAAGTCCCTGACCATAATACAGTTCCACATACTACTACAGTCGTCACATAAATACAGGTTATCACACAAGTTCAACGCACATTCAACTACACGGGGCTGATAACCAACATGTCCCAAGCCCTTCAAATTAATTAACAACTCAAGACATGCTTGCCACAGTGGGTGAGTGGTTATCGTGTCGGACTGCCAACCCGAAGCTCGCAGGTTTGCTCCTGGCCGTGGTGAGTGATTTTTAAAAGGCGACAAAAATCACGGTACGCTTGTCATACGATGTTGCCAAGATAAAGAACCCTTTTGAATTCAGTAGGCCGTGTTCATAATGGCAAAATTAATCTCTGGATATTTCGCCAACGCAGAAGGTTCCTCCTTTCTCTACTAGAAAGCGCTATAGTGTCAAGGAGCTTAGATATCTAACCTCCTTGACTTTGATAGCGCTCCAAGGAGCGATAAAATTTGACATGATAGGGCGTCAATTAACAAAGCTTGCACCGGCACCCGAGGTCATACGATATTATCTTATTATATAATACGCTAAAGTGTGTGTTTCACAAAACTCAAGCTCCTAAACCAGAGAGAGTTAGAAGGTGTGGTTTGTACCAAAATCTTCCAAATTGTCACAGTAGTGCAGTAAAAATCTTGCATTTCTTGATAAGTCAACGGAAATATAGGCCTATGTATTTGTTTATAAAGTGCTTTTAAAGAAATAATCAAGACGACAGCCCCTGGCAGAACTGTCTCACCTACAGCTTCCATAGCACTAGCGCCGGGCGGGTAGTCTGTACACATGGAGCTCACACAACCCAGATAGCCCCTGGCAGAACTATGTCGCGTACAGCCCGCATTGCACTAGGGCTGGGCGTGTAGTCTGTACACATAGGGCGCACTCTAGTACATTATACAACGAGCCTATAATGGCAATAAGACACGAGTATTCCATACAAGTGTCATAATTACCATTATAGGCGAGTTACATACGATTGTTTTTATTCGACGATAATTATAACTATTTATGTTCGAACATAAATATTCATAAATATCTGTCGAGATTTCGCCAATTTTATGTACTGAACAGAGTGTATGAGACGCAGAGAATGCCTTGTATTTTTTCCATGGCCTCCTCGATTACCCCACTTTGACACTAGGCCACGCAGTGAAATTTAAATTAGAAGGCCTTGGAACTCAGCGCAGGTGTGATGCTATCCTTACCTAATTGGCCAAACAACTGTTTCTTCAGCTCTGATTGATGGGAGAAACTCCCATAATGAAAACTTGTACTATAATGAGCCACATTACAGTAAAGTTTTCTGACTTATAATATTTACATTTCGACATCGTCAAACATAAAACCCATTATGCGACAGTTCTCGCACGGGACCGCTAGTTATTATTAGCCTATAACTCAAGACATACCAGGCCTACCATCAGCCTATTGTATTGATAAAAGTGATTCTTTCTCTGTTATTACAGTAAATTGGTTTTTTTTATTTCGTCGACCAGAAATGGGTGTGTTAAAGGCTGAGTTGAAATTTGAGTGATAATTTTTAGATCATGTCGTCCGAATGGTAATACTGTATTATTAAAAACTAATCTAAACAGTAACAGGAGACAATGCGGGACTTAGCTCAGGGCAACGTGGTCGCCACATCTGTTCAACGAATTACAAACTCCTGGGATGAACCGAAGGCGAAAATGTTGTTTCTGGGGAATTGAATGGACAACATGAGCATCAACCCCGCGCATTTCGTAGATAGCCAACAGTTTTTGAATTCAACAAGTTGAATGGTCGTAATTCTACGTACTTCTCCAGGATGTGTATTCAATTGAGTTGGGGGCATTAACTGGCGCAGCGCGCGCTGTTGAGAGATGGATGAGGTCTCGGATTACGACTTTTATTATCGCAGAAAGTCATTCATTTAAGTTATAACCTCTCCGTGAGACGGGAAGCCCTCCTTCATTGATTCAATATTCTTTTATTTTATCTTGACTCACCGAGAATATTGACCGTCACTACACACATAGTCACAGCACCAGTGGGGGTTTCAACTTTGGGAATGGAAACGTATATTTTCCACTTTAAATTATCAGACATTTTTTTTCTATTGAAAATATCGGTTTAACGTTTCATAGTTCATTCACACCCAACTTGGTATTATTGTCTTACAGTGGCAATGTCTACATACCACCTGAAGAACTCAATGGTACATCGGGGTGAAACAGATTGAGATCTCTGGAAATCATATAACATATTGTTGGATCCTTGTGGCCATACTGCGTAGGAAGCTGGTGATTTTCTTAATAAATCGATGCGTTAAGTATTTGTTGTACTATTATCAGTATGTGAAAACACTCTTGAAATAGATCCATAACGGCAGATGACCTCCCTGTTTCACCCCTTAACACAATAACAATACAATACAAATATAAGCCACAGTAATGTTCAGATTGGTTTACCCGGTATCTGATGTAGACAATAACAAGAAGTTCTGTGACGAACTAAAGAGCCTACTTTCCATGCCAATGATTATTCTACAGTATATGAACCTATCTAGAATAATGACGAAATTAAGTTGTTAATATCGAAATGTCTAATTAGTTCGAAATATACCTGGTATAATGTAGCCTAATAGAGCATTACAGTCGGCAGCCCTGGTGACTGAATATATTCTTAGTTCCATCTCTTAAGGTAGAGAATAAAAAATTTGGTTGACGTCCAATGGACGTCACATGCAGTTAGACATTGGATCTATCAGCACGCGTAAAAAGCATGTTGGCAACAATGTCATACGTGTGCTGGTCATAAATAGCCTAATCTGAAATATTATGATATCTTGTTGTGCCAGTTTTGGACGAAATCCATTTGTTAGTATAGAAGTTACAGTACATGCATTTTAAAATTGGACTTATCAGCAGGCATAGAATCATGTTGGCAGCACTGACTTATATTAATTACTCCAAATTAATCTAGAATGTCAGGTGCTATACGTGTGCAAAGTATAGGGCTGTTGGCTTGCATACTTTCTGATATATTGATATTAGGATAAAAGTATAGAGAGAGCAATTATTAACAGTTGACAGCCCAGGTGGCTCTTAACAATATGCTCAGTCATATCTGTTTATGTACAAATATTACATACAAAATTTGGTTAGTGTAGAAGTTATAGGCATTTAAAAATTGGACTTATCAGAAGGCTTAAAATTATTTTGGCGACACTGTCATGTATGGCCTCCTGGAAATTAAACTGAAATAGTGTTATCTACATGTGTTCCAATTTTGGAATAGCTCCCATGCATACCTTCCAAGATATCCAACATGGAGCTCACATTTCTAGTGCATTTTTTCAGCAGTTGGTAGCACTGACATAATTTCCAAATATGGATGTGATATATTCCGGTATACATCTTTACTCATACTAAATTTGGTTTCGATTTCTGCAGCCGTTTCGGAGTTGATAGGGGGGGAGGGACACACACAGCCAGACAGACAGAAGGACAGACAGACACACACACATTTTCCCAGATCAATCTGTTAAGTCTACTTTTTCCTCATTTTTGCAAAATGTGAAAAGTATGCTAAAAATTCTGGTCGGTGCCATTATATTTTTGCTAAGATAGTTGCAATATTTTGTTAAAAAGTTCGGTTTTGTTTGATTCAGTTCTGAAGTTTAGGAATTGATAAGGGATTAGCTTACATACACATCAACATGCAGACGAACACTCTTTCCAGTAATTTTACATTATTATTTCATTTTATAATTATTATAATCAAACAATCGTTCAACAACTCATTAATTCAGTGAACGGTATGTTTAACTGTTTCTAGTAGAACGAGCACTATCGAAATACAACTATAGAGAAGCATTTGTTGTAGTGCAAAGAATATATCTATCCTTTTATTGCTGTTTCAAACCGGAAGAGATATGTCTTTGAATTTCTATTAAACTCATATAAGATGTAGTTTTGACGTCTTTCCGACATCTAGGATTCTATTGACAGACATAACCATTTCTCAGAAGTAATTTTTATGGTTCTTATAAGTTGTTCTCATCGATTTTCTGTCCCGCCACTTTTCAATTTATGGCCTTCACAGGCCAACAGCATTTTATCACAAACATTATGATTGCATCATACACAACTGAACACGTAAGTCGATACGGCGAGCGGAGAAATTAAAAAGCTTGGACAGAGACAGCCAATCACAGGAACAAAAGCTAATACCGCTCTCATAGAAGCGTATAATGTTCCGATGCTGTTTTGTTCGTATGGCGTTGGAGAGAACTATTCGGGAATATTGTAGCGTCACCGTTTTAATCCGAGCCCCGCCTGTGTATAATGGCTAAAAATGATAAATTGGCAACAGTCTAGTCTACTGTATACTGTATGTGAGTGAAATATTGATTACAGCGTGTCACTGGCTGGTTGATATTAACAAACAGTGCAGCATTGAACTTAAAGTCATTTGTTCGATACGCGCACTGGTAAGGACTCTTGATGCTATAGTTAGTTAGTTATTGTTGTATTAAGGGGCGGAACTACGAGATCATCTGCACCCCTTAACACAGATTAAAGTATACAAATTTGGAATTGAATTTAAAATTTAAAGGTGGAAATCTAAATTTGAAAAGACCGAAAATTAATAAAACAAAAAATTAAATAAAACTAATAATCTCTACTTAGCATAAAACGAAGTCCCCTATTTGTGTTTGTTACGGGTAATCTCGAGAACCACCGGATGGATTTTGATGCGGTTTCCACCATTATGTAAGGGATATCTCGAGGATTCTGTAGAAAATAATTTATTTATGATCAATGGAAGCCGAGCAGTAACGATATCAGTGGGAATAATGGCGTCCGAGCGCTTTGTAAGCTAACGCTGGTCAAACCGTTAAAAATATCTCAATACTATGAGTGTAAGAATTGTTCAGCATGAAAAGTTCTACAAAAAAGTCCGCGAGAGCATATGTCAATCTTCAATACATCGACCACTATAAGTGTTTTTACGTTTTAATTTCTTCCAAACATGTCCATTCAAATACTGAGCCGACAGAGTACGAGCTAGCTAAAGGCGAGTCTATCATCTCTGTTACAGCCTAGCTAGCGGGCGAACCTATTGCCCCAGATAGAAGCCAGCAGCAAACCGTCCAGTCGTGTTGAGTTAATACTCCTGAGAAGGGTGGTTGTCTTAGGAGTTTTCCTGGAAGTGTAACTCGGGTTTTCTTCATTTCACCTGTGAAACACAGTCAAATTAAGATTGGACGGAAGGGGGGATTTGAGTTTCATTCATCTCGCCATTCCCTGGAAGTGTAACTCTCAGGATTATATTAAATTAAATTATACTGATTGGCTTATAATCTCTACTTAGTATAAAACAAAGTCCCCGATTCTTGGATGTTACGGGTAAACTCGAGAACCACTGGATGAATTTTCATGTGGTTTTCACCATTCTGTAAAGGATATCTCGTGGATGATTTCTGTAGAAAATAATTTATTTACGATCAAAGGAAGCCGAGCAGTAACGATTTCGGTGGAAAAGTAAGAAAAAACCTGACGTCCGAGCGCTTTGTAAGCTTACGCTGGGCAAACCGTTAAAAATATCTAAATAATATGAGTGTAAGAATTGTTCAGCATGAAAAGTTCTACAAAAAAAGTCCGCGAGAGCATATGTCTATCTTCAATACATCGGTCACTATGAGTGTTTTTACGTTTTCATTTCTTCCAACCATGTCCATTCAAATACTGAGGCAACAGTTTACGAGCTATCTAAGGGCAAATCTATCATCTCTGTTACAGCCTAGCTAGCGGGCGAACCTATTGCCCCAGATACAGCCAGCAGCAAACCGTTGAGTCGTGTTGAGTTAAGACGTCTGAGAAGGGTGGCTGTGTTTAGAGTTTCCCTGGAAGTGCAACTCGGGTTTTCTTCATTTCGCCTGTGAACTTTTCGTTCCGCAAAATCCACAGTCAAGTTAAGATTGGACGGAAGGGGGATTTGTGTTTCATGCACGTCGCCATTCTTAAATTACGTCTGACAAGAATTTGTTGCACATGCATCTCCATGATAATATAATTAATAGATCAGTCAGTGATTTTAACCCATCATGCCGAGACGTAAAACGGATATTGGTCGTTGTTCATAGACACTGGAGAAAAAAAAGCGCTTATCACGTAATGCATTCTCCCGGGCGAAGCCGGGTTGGGTTGCTAGTTATAATATAAACAAAAATTGCGGAAAAACAAAAATTCAGCATTCAAAAACGAACAAGTCGTTGAGTCAATGTGCACTGGAAAATTTAGATTGCTGGCCCTAACCCACTCTCACTTATAAAGCGGATGAAAAGATCAGCAGCCACCGCGTCATCGGCTAATATAAGTTTGATTGTCATCTGCAAACCAAGGTTTCTTCGTAAGTCAACAAGATCCACACACACGGTTAAATTGTGGGCCAGGCGAATACGGCTCCACAGGTACAAAGTGGGGGTCTTCCCTTTTCATTAGGTACGAGTGGGTGGATATTGTATGACCTATCTTTAGCGCACACAAAATGACGGACTCCCTCCGTGACCGGAAAGAGCTCTCAGTTTACTGGGCAGTGGGTCAGCTAGCCAAAATTCCAGTACTTGTCGGCGTAACTGAGAGCGAATATCTCTAGCGGGTACCTCCATTGGTAGTGATACCGCCTATTTTGCAGCTTGTTGTGTCTGTGTTTCAATTGATATTACAACTTCAGTCGGAATCCTGTTATTACTGGGACATGCGAAGAAATATCTCCAGCGATGGCCGACTTACAAATGAGGGCAAGGCAAGGACACAAGCAGCCTGGCGAATGACGACAGGCCTGTGACCATCTGAAGTCAAAGATTTACCGGACTGTTATCCACCCCGTCACTCTCTACGGCACCGAGTGTTGGCCAGCTACAAAAGAGGCAGAACGACGACTCGGGGTCATGGAGACGAAGATGCTTAGATGGACAGGTGGCATCACTACACTGGAACACGTTTCAAACAATACCATCAGGAAACGCTTTGGGGTTGCACCAATCCAGAAGAAAGTGCGAGAAAGCCGTTTGCGGTGGTATGGACATGTGCTGCGCGCAGAGGACAATACAATACAGTCGCAAAAGAAGCCTACACAATGGAAGTCACAGGAAAGAGACCCAAACGACGACCTAGACAGCGATTGGGCCGATACTTTGAAAAACGACTTGAAGGGCTGTAAATCTTCATCCAGACATGGCCCACTACCGAACAAAATGGAGACAACGAATTCACTCAGCGGGCCCTGCCCCCACGCGGGACAAACGCTAAAGTAGAAGAAAAATAAGAAGATGCGAAGAAATAACCACACGATAATTGGATGTGTTTCGAATATATAAATTCGACGAAGCTCCATAATCTTTTGGTTATCAATTTCAATGTGTGCTTGCATGGTGGTGGTGGTGTAGGGTGATTAATTTGCGTATACGTTGAGCGGGAATATGATGATGATGATGATGATGATGATAATTATTGTTATAAGGGACCTAACTACTAGGTGATTGTCCCCTAATGGTTTGAGTGATAGTGAAAGATGAGATGAGAATGAAAACTCTAACTAATACTAACTACAAACTTACAAACTAGAAGAAGAAATGGTAAACAAATAAAGGATAAGGCAAATAAAGGACAGGAAGAAAAGAAATGCCCTCAACCCTCGAAGAATGAAGATTAAGGGACTTGGAAGGAAGGGGAGTCATGAAAGGCGGATAAGAAAGGGGAAAGAGGAGAGCGCCCGCCCCAAGGTCAGAGAAAACAGGGGGCCAAACGGACCCAGCTCAATAATCCATCGCGGTCGCCAACTCCCAAACTCACCAGCCGTGAGCCCTTGAGGGTGTAGCAATATCCAGGGTGCACCAGAAGTGGTGGGGCTACACACACCCTGCCTCCTTGAGGCCCTTGTGCAGAAGGCAGGAGATAACATGAAAAGAAAAAGGAGGCTGACCCCTCGAAGACTGAGGGCATCAGGAAACATGAAACAAGGGCCAATTAAGGCGGGAAAGTGAAAGACTCCCTAGACCTCGGATACCCTAATATCGTTGGGTCGGAAGAGAACAAGAGTTGACCAAGAGAGGTCGACAGGAAAGAAGGCGGAGAGGAGCCCGGCACAAGTAAGTGGAAGCAAGGCCAGACTCAGCTGGGGTCCCATGGTCGCCAACCCACGTCCCACTAGATGTGAGCCCCTGGGGGGGGAGACGATGAGGCCGGTAGATAGAGAAAGGAGGAGCTTTCATCTCTTCCTCCCCCCACCATCGAAATGAAATCCTGGCAACGTCACAGCTTGAGAGATTTAAATTACGCTTCTCCTTCGAATTCGCGGCATAAATCTAGCCTGGACAAGTTATAGCTGAACACAATGCAAAGCTACGCTTGGTATCTTCCGTGTTCTTGGCCGGTCACTTGTACAAGTTTACTTCCCCTGCTACATCTTCCCTCCTAGCGGAAGAGGGGAAGTTGATGAGTATAGATGGACCGGTCATTCATGGCTGGTAGTAAGCGCGTGAGAATTCTTCTTAAAGGGCGAGTAGAACACTGAGACCATTGAATATGCCCTTGCGCACTTTATTTGCATTGATCACAAATGTATGAAGGCTCACTGTGCGTGGAGACTGTAATATGTACTGGCCAAGAAGAAACGGCCCACTTATAGACGGCGGGCCAGGCTGTCTTACAGCGAGCGGTTACACGTTGAGACCACTCCATTGATTAGCCAAATAATGCCACAATTTAAACATTTCATTTGCTGTAAGTATCTAAGCGACGATTTTCATTGCCAGTAGACGTTACGTGACATTCCTAATGATCAACTTTGTTTGAGTTCTCCTGACCATCTGCATATTACAACACCAGCTCTGGAAATATCTTTATGTTCGACCCTGACTATTATATGTCTGAAAACTGTATCATAATGATGGTCATTATAACACTATTTTTCATTATGAAACAGTTTCTCCCACCAATCACAGCTCAAGAAACAGTTCTTTGACCAATTAGATAAGGATACCTTCGCGCATGCGCTCAAAATCCAACATGTCTATATAAATTACCGAAAGTGCACTGTCCATATGTTCCCGTAAATAAACTGGTGAATATGAGACAAGAAATCGCACTGTACCTTAATATCCCTAAATCCAATTTCTACACAGCGCGTTGTTTTCAAACGACTTCGGTGACAGTTTTACTGAATACTGGTGCACAATCTGCACATATGGTATCGAAGCACACAGAGCGCATGCGTCGGTCGGCCAGGGAGCTTGGAAAACAGAGATATCCTACCCAGCGCAGCACCCGATCACAAAATTCTAGTGACTGAACAGATATTTATGAATATTTATGTTAAAACATATATTAAAGTATAATTATCGTCGAACATAAACAGCCGTATGCAACTCGCCTAAAATGGTAATTAAGACACTCGTATGAAAATTATAAAACTCGCTTACGCTCGTTTTATAAACATATTCGTGTCTTAATTATAGCCATTATAGGCTCGTTCCATAATGTACTATAATGATGTCTGGAGAAATGACGCCTAATGAGGGACGTCCTGTATAAACTGTATGCATCACTCTATTTGCAATATTAACGGACTGTATGGGTGGTTGGTAGGTTAGTTCCTTTATTTAGGGGCTACAACAACATGGTCATGTAGCTCCGTGTACTTTGGGTGTGTGTAGAATCTGTTTGATAACCGGTGTTAATTGTGATGGCTGTATTAGTGTGTGTTATCTGTTTCTAATTCAAGTACAGACTGCATACGATAATTTCGAGTAGTTCCTACTTTTGCTACCAAATGCTACCGAACATGACACCTAGCTTGCGGACTTGGCTACTAGATGGCATCGCAGTCAGCACCTGGCGACGAACGTAAGGAACTAATAGAGTTTTACCAATTCTCACCTACAAATTTTGGCTTCACACAAGTGTAGTTAGTGGGAGGTTCTTTTTCGTGCCATAAATCTATGACATGGGCTTTACTTCCCCTCCGAAGGAAGGCATACAGAGGGATTTTAACGCCCTTAAAATCCGACGACTTCGACTGGGTTTGAACCCGCGAACTTGGGCATAGAAGCTCACCATGCTACCAACTACGCCACCGAAGCCGGCTAAGGGACTGTATGAAAACACTGTACATACAATTTGATCACTATTTATATCCAGTCAAAAGGAAGACGGTATCATCTCCCTGTCCCTTGTGAAGATCTCCAAGGACATTTAAGTAAGCTTATAAACTCATACTGCTTTAAGCGGGATATTGTAGGGTTATAAATATTGGTAAAGGAACGTCAAGAGAAAGACCTTGACTGTTCCTTATGCATTCTATTTCTGTCGAACTCTTCAAAGACTTTCCTTTAAATTCCTTGACATCGTAGCTGATCCTCAAAGAGACTTCAGTTCCCTGGTGCACTCACTGTCCCTTTTCACCCTTTCAGTTAGCCCACACCATCATGATTTATATGCAGATGGAATTACAGAGACTCGCGAGGGTCATCCCTTGTTTTATTCCACCCTATCCCAGCGCGTCTGTCAACCAATGCTTTGGAAACAGAATTGAATGCTAATATAAGCAAACAATCCATTGAACTCATCTGCAAGGTAACGGCAACAGGAAACAACATTCTACTGAATGACAGATGCGCCCCGTGGACATTTCTTTTGTTTCTAAATGATGACGACAAACCTTGAAAGCAGCCATCATGGCTTCTAAAACAATTCATGGCAGCGTTATTGTGTGTATATTTAGAAACTCGTCGGAATCGAACTCATTAAACCCTGGCGTATGGAGATTCATTGTTAGTTAGCACAAATAAACACATATTGTCACAGAAATAATGAGTTCCTGGTATCCTTCCATTGTTTAATGCAAGAGGATTCATTCGAAATGAAGAGACCTGTTGCCACATTTTTGTTCTCATCAAAATACGTGAATATATATAACGACGGAAATAATCTCATAAGGTTTCCATTTTTGAAGGAATTACTACAGAATAGTTCTGCTGTGCAATGTAAATCAGCGTAATCTAGAGATCTCTATAAAGCTAATAGCCTATAAGCAAAAATACACGCTCGCGTATCCTTTGACATACCGTACGTTATTCGATTAAGAATCCGAAGAAATTATGTTCTATTCAAATTATTCATGTTTTTTGCGCTAATGCCGTGTGAAAATAATGAGGCGTTCAGATGCAAAAGGGATATTATCCACTTTTTTTAAAAATACTGGAAGAGGGAAAAACTTATAGTCACTCATATAGTTGTGAAATTCTTGATTTCTGTTCACTAACTCATTAACATTTGATAACAAACGTTAAGCCGGAAATTTTCAGTTACATAAATCATAAGTAGTTAACAAAAAAAAATATTATAAAATGGATAATGTCCCGTTTGATTGAGAATGATGCAAAAAGGACATTATCCACTATATTTTAAATTACAGGAACAGAAAATAACGTAAAATTACTCATATAGTTATGCAATTATTGATTTCTGTTCACTAACTCATTAACATTTGATGACAAAGTTTAAGTCTGAAATTTACAGTTACAAAAATCGTAAGAAGTTAACAAAAAAGTATTATAAAATGGATAATGTACCTTTTGATTGGAAATGATGGATTGGATAATATGCTTTTCAAAAAAAAAAAAAATTATAACAATTACAAAATTTTCATTTGAAAACTGAATCTAACAGAAACTTTCAAATATTTAGAAGAGGAGCATCATGTGACTCCGTATTCATGTCTCTTATTGGTGGATAATGTCCCTTATGCAGAAAGACGCAATATTCAATGTGTAACTTAACCAGGATAATGTCCGTTTTGACGTAAAATGCTACTACTAAAAGATGAATATTTAATTCCACAAGATAGCAGTTTCCTCCTTTTTCAATGGAATTAAAACAATGTGGCCAAAGAAAGTGTAGCAATAAGATTACAATAACTAGATAAATTGCTCTGTTCTTCACCAGAGAGCAGCCGCCAGAAAGTACTGTATGGACCATGGTAGACAAACGCGCCATATTAATTAGAACGGCGGACAGAGTAGTAAGTAAGGAGAAGGAAAAGGGGAGGGGGAAAATATAGAGACTCTTCGAAGAATGAGAATGTCCAAATGAGGTGAAAGGGCGGGGAGGGGGAGAGAGAGGGGTTGATGGTTATAAGAAAACAAAAACAAAAGGGAAGTGTATATGTAGGATACCCAACGTCATACAGGCAAAAGAAAAAAAAGTCCTCTCGGCACGCCGGAAGGCGGAGGTAGATTTCACCGGACAAACTTGGGGATAGGCGAAAATAGGCAGAATATGCAGGTTTTCGTAGAAGGATCAGACCTCATTTATTGCGAGAAGATATTTTATAATTGGAGCTTAATTAACTTTGTTTTTCGTCATTTTATGCTTATTTTAAACATTTTATTGTCTTATGGGAACGGTAACCTTCTTGTCATTTGGGGTCCATTTTTATACTTGTGGTCACACTGTCCTTATGCTAGGTTTCGACACTGATGTGTAACTATGTAACGGTCTGTTACTTCTTCACGCAAAATTATATCTCCCGCAGAGATTTTGGTTGGTTCCTCAGTTTAGGGGCTGCGACAACGCGGTCATGTGACCCCGTGTACTTAGGGATGGCTGTATTAGTCTGTAATTCAGGTAAGGACTGCAGACGGTCAATTTCAAGCAGTAGTTCCTAATGTTGCTACCAGGTACTACCGTCAACGACACCTACCTGTGAACTTGGCTACTAGATGCCACCGCAGCCAGCAACTCGCAACGAACGTTGGAATTTCCCCTCCAAAGGAAAGCATACTGAGGGATTTTTAGCGCTCTTAGAAAATCCGACGACTTCGGCCGGCTTTGAACTCGCGACCTTGGGCATAGACATTCAGCATGCTTGCTACCAGTTACGTCACCGAAGTCGCTTCACACTTAGTCAGATGGAATTCTGAATATGATCTCGTGCAAGTGCGTTATCTTGGCAACGTCTGATGGCTCATCCCTCATCAATTTAGTAGTGTTGCCATGGCAACCTCTGATAGCTCTTGGCATTTTCTTATAATTCCGAAATAATTTTTCTCATCCCTTGGCGTAATGGTGGGTCATATCAAAAATTCTTTCAGACAAAAGTTTTAGGTAATTATTAGCGGAATATTGTCCATTTTGTACGGTTTTGATATTGTGCCTATTAAGAGAGATATGATTAATGTTTCCCGAAAAACCCACTTTTTTCCACCCCTTTGGTCAATGGTTGGTGCTATCAAAAAACTTATTTGACATAAATTGTTGGCACTTATCCGACACATATTATGAACTCTGAATGGATTCGATATTTCGCGTATTAAGAGAGTTATAGCGAAATTTCAATTTTTCGAAAAAAAGCCCCCCATTTTCACCCCCTTCGACCGATTTTGCCCATTAACGAACTCGACCGAGATTTTATAGGGATACATATTATGTAAAAAATTCAAAGTGATTGGTGGAAAATTACGGCAGTTATCGTGTCCACAAGAAACTGATATACATATATACATATATATATATATACATAAATTATATATAAACTTTTGAACTGACGGTGGTTTTGGGGTCTGGGGGATGTGAAACACGAAGATATGTCGAAATTTTCCGGAAGTCGAAACATGGTACCCATTGCAATAGTTAGCTTTCTAAAGAAATCTACCTAAAAAACAGATGGAAACTCCTCCTGTTTTATTGATTGGTTGTGTTTGAGTCTTCAGTCATCTGACTGGTTTGATGAAACTCTCCACAATCGTTTCATCTCTAGGCTGCATAGTTACCAGACCTTACATATGAGGCAATCTGTTTAACATATTCTAACCTTGGTTTACCTCTACGGTTCTTGTCCTCGACCCATCGTTCCGTAACTACATTAGACATTCCTGGCTGACTTAGTAAGTGTCTTACCAACCTATCTTTTCTTTATCAGTCACCAGAAACATCTCTCCTCTCCCACTCGTCTTAATACCTCTTCATTTCTTACTTGATCTACCCATCTGATCTTCATCATTCTCCTGTAACACCACATTTCAAACGCTTCTATTCTCTTTTAGGCGCGATAGTGGGCACCTGAGGGTGAATAATAGCCTAATAACAGCAATACAGCAATAATGAAAATAATCTGAATTCTGAAACATTTTATATTTGGGGTAGGCACAAGTCAACATCATTGAGAAACGAAAGAGAAAAAACTTAGGACCAAAATATGAAAACGGGGTATGGATAAAAGAAAGAAGGCACATGAAATCAAAGAATTGAGAGTATCACAGACACCATCAGAAAATAAGACTGAAATGTTGTTGGTTGGTTTGTTCCTCAGTTTAGGGAATGCGACAACATGGTCATGTAGCCCCGTGTACTTTGTGTGTGTAGAATCATTCTGATAACCGGTGTTAATTGTGATAGCTTTATTAGTGTGTGTTATCTGTAATTCACGTAAGGACTGCAGACGATCAATTTCAAGTAGTTCCTACTCTTGCTAACAAATGCTACCGTCAACGACACATAACCGGCACCTGGCGGTGAATGTTGGAACTTAAAGGAGCGCTAATCAAATTTAACCTACAAATTTAGCTTCGGACAATTGTAGTTAGTGGAAGGTTCTTTTACATGCCAAAAAATTATGACATGGGCCCGGCGACTTAACTTCCCCTCTGGAAGAAGGCATACTGAGGGATTTTAACGCTCTTAAAATATCCGACGACTTTGGCCGGGTTTGAACCCGCGATCTTGGGCATAGAAGCCCAGTATGCTACCAACTATGGTACCGAAGCCGCCACTTGCGACTTCGTCAACCAGAGAAGTCTGCTGTAGCTTAATGTGCCATGCAGAATGGCCATCAAAATCCTTTTGACGAAATATCTGCCGTCTGTATGGATAAATACGGTAGTCTGTGTCATGCCAAGAATCATTATAGAGGCGATAACTCCCTAATACTTAAATAATTAATTTTAGCAGGCCTCGGCTGCACTTATCACGTTCTTTGACTCAGAAATAGCGAACTACAAGGAGTGAGGGCTTAGTTATGCCTATAGGATTAATCGTGAACAGCAAATGTAAATACGTAAACCATTTATTTATTTCTTCATCCTCTGTGTTGGACTCCAAAGAGAGTAATACAGATATGCAACTCTACCGGAGGAACAAATTGTTCCAAAGAGCAAATAGTTCAATTCCTCACATCCTCGCATACTTTGACATGGCAACAGTGTCATTTAATCTCCTTGTTAGGTCATTCTAACAGGACAAGCAATAGGGATACCTGAACTAGCAACAACAGATAGCACACAATAGGCTGTTTCAAACGGTTTAGAAGTAAATGTATCGTATTATCAATTTATCATTCCTCTTAATGTAATGCATATAGATTGTAGTCCCACATAGAACAGGCATGCCATCTGGCGGAAAGTTTCGCATAAGATATCGTGAAATGCGTCATTCCATTGCTAACAAACATCTCGATGTTGTTTTCTTTTTGGTTCGTTCCTTAGTTTAGGGGATGCGACAACGTTGTCATGTAGCGCAGTGTACTTGGGTGTGTGTAGAATCTGTCTGATAACGGTGTTAATTGTGATGGCTGTATTAGTGTGTGTTATCTGTTTTAATTCAAGTAAGGACTGCAGACAAGAATTTCCAGTAGTTCCTACTTTTGCTACCAAATGCTACCGTCCACGACACCTAGCTTGCGGACTTGGCTGCTAGATGGCATCGTGGTCAGCACCTGGTGGCGAACGTTGGAACTAATAGAGCGTTATCAATTCTTACATAGAAATGTTGGCTTCACTCAAGTGTATTTTTATAGTTAGTGGACATGGTACCGCCGGCTTTACTTCCCCTCCGAAGGAAGGCATACTGAGGGATTTTTAACGTCTTAAATTTCCGACGACTTTGGCCGTGTTTGAACCCGCGACCTTGGGCATAGAAGCTCAGCATGCTACCAACTACGCCACCGAAGCCGCCCTAACATCTCGATCCAATAGCCTCAAAGCTACGTCATGGAAGCTACAAAATTAATTAAATTGATGTTCTGACTTTTCTTCTAAATGGTTGGTTCTTTTTAGGAAATGGTTAGGACTATGCATTTTTTTGTTTGAAATGACTTACATAATTCCTCACCAATAACTTGTTTTGGTGATTTCTAGCTTTCCATGTCGCTGTTATTTATGTTGACTTTGTTAACGTACATTTGTTTACTCTTTGCAGGTAAGTGTGTAACTCCATGTTTCGCTGTTTGCTGACGTCCGGTAAGTGAAGTCATACTAAAGGATTGAAGCCATTATTTCAGCGTTGCCTACACAACTGTCAGTTGTAACTCTTCGGTTGGTCAACGCGAATTTTCCCAATGACAGGGAGGGGGTACAATGTATATAATAAAATAAAATAACACTCCTGAAAAAAACTACATGTATTGGTTATGATCACAGTTAGCCTATAATGGGGCTTTAGTGATCATCACTGATAGGCTACATAACTCGTTATTCCAAAGAATTTTGTGACTCAAATATTTATTTCCTACTGTACTCGACCCTCGTCAGACCCTTAATTGAATATTGTACACCGATTTGGAGCCCTTTCAATAAAACACAAATTGAAAGATTAGAGAAAGTACAACACAAATTCCTACGATTTTATGCGTATCGTTTCCTACACCCAATAACCAATCATAACTACTCTGAAGTAGCCTAATGATGCATTTGAAGCTGCCAACTCTTAAATACCGTCGTATTAATTGTTATATTCTTAATATGTACAAGATCGTAAACTCTCACATAGACTGCCCAGATTTTTATTTTATTTTTTGGTCAATTTTACCCTCCAGGTAGGTGGTTCCCACGGACTCAGCGAGGGAACTCACCATTACCGCCTTCTCAGGCAGTGTCCTAGAACTGGGAACACTTGGTCGTATTGGATACAACTGGGGAGATGTGACCAGCACGTCGCCCAGGCAGCATCACCTGCAAAGCGAACAGGGGCCTCATGAGGGATGGGAAGGGAAGGGAAGATTGGGATGGATAGGCAAGGAAGTGGGAAGGAAACGGCCGTGGCCTTAAAATAGGTATCATCTCGTCATTTGCACGAAGACGAAGTGGGAAACCACTGAAAACCACATCGAGGATGGCTGAGGTAGGAATTGAACCCCCCTCTACTCATTTGGACCACCCGAGGCTTAGTAGACCCCGTTCCAGTCCTCATACCACTTTTCAAATTTCGTGGCAGAGCCGGGTTTTGGACCCAGGACCTCCGGGGCAGCAGCTAACCATGCTGACCGCTACGCTACGGAAGCGACCTGCATAGAATTAATAAATTAAATCAATATATATGTGCCCTCCCGTTTGATGCGCAAGCACCATGTCTTTTAAACAAACTGGCATCGCACTAATTATTGCCTAAATAGTCGCATTGACAGAATGATGCGAATCTCTAATAGGGTCAGCATAGACTTGTTCAATACTGATCAAAGACCCCTTAGAAAATATCTATTTTCCTCTGAATTACATAATATATATGAATAGATTGTACTAGTACACAAACTATTATTTAGTATCGGTACATTGTAAATATTTGTATACATTCTTATTATCTCTTAATGTCTTTTATCCTGTATAAAAGAAAAATGGTAGAAGCCGTCAATAAAGATGTATGTATGTGTGTATGTAATTATTTCCAGGATTATTATTTACTTTCATTGTACCCCACCCATTCATTGGGCAAATACATGTTGACCAACCGAAGAGTTACAACTGACAGTGAAGTCCCCCTGTAAAGTTAAAATTAAAATTGCCTAGTGGCCACAATTTTCTGAGGCGGCCGGGGGGCAATCGTAAATTAGTAGCATCTTCAACATTGCTGTATGTTGATTACGTCTTCAGTAAGACTGCAAAACGTTACCACGGTTGAGATTCGAACCCTAATCTCCTGCTGTCCGTTTACACCAGTGCAGTTCATTTTCAAATCTTACTTGGAGAGGCCCTGTTGTTTTGTTTCACCCCGCGCCGCAGCCATCCGCGTTAAATAGCTCACCTCTGGAGGCGTGGTGGCTCAGCGGTCAAGCTGTCTGCCTCGTACCAAGGTGGACTGAGTTCGATTCCCGGTCAATGCATGTGATATTTTCGAAGTAAAATGCCATGTCCTGTGGTTCGGATTCCACGTAAGCAGGAGGTCCCGTGGCTCATGATCGCGCGATTAACGGTCATGTTAAATCGCTCATCTTAACTGCGATGGGGAGCTGCAGGAAGTCCGGAAATCGGAAGTTCGAGTCTCGATGTTGACAACGGCTGAGCTCCCCGAGTTTTTCCACACTCCCTCCAGGCAAATGTCGGGATAGTCGGCTACCTAAATCAAGTCCTGCGACAACTACCCCATTTCCAATCTTAATTTACAGCTACTAAAGTGACTACAGAATCACAGGTCATCAGACAAATTGAAACCGACAGCAAAGGCTACGCTCGCTAAAGCGTAGCGTTAGGTCGTGGGGCCAAGCTCTCTGATGACTCGGTAGATGCATGGGCTCGAGCCCCACCGTCGGCCGTCTTTGAAATGGTTTTCCGTGGTTCCCCATTTCCAACACCAAGCAAATGCTGGGACGGTACCTTCAGACAGGCCACGGCCGCTTCCTTCCACATCCTTGCCCGGTTTCAGTCATCGTCATCCATTCCATCTCTCATCCCGACACGCAGGTCGCCCACCGTCGTCGACTAGAATGACTTGTACTCGGCCTCTCAGGAGACAACTCGAAAAAAAAAAGACAAATTGAACACACACATCCAAGTACACGGGGCTGATAACCAACATGTCCAAAACCCCTTTTAGGAATTAACGTCTATTGTTTTATTTAGTCTCACAAGTTTAGGACCGACAACTTCGTGGCGTAGCGGCTAGCATTCTTGGCTGTCGCCCCGGAGGTCCGGGTTCGATTACCGGCTCTGCCAATAAATTTTAATTTTCGTGTGAGGGCTGAAACGAGCTACACTCAGCCCCATGAAATAACATTAAGGAGGGTTCGATTCGCACCTCAGGCATCCTGCAAGTGACTTTCCTTGGTTTCCCAATTCCATTCCAGGCAAATGCCGGGATGGTCTCTAACTTAAGGCCAAGGCCGTCTCCTTCCCAATTTTATCCCCAATGTATAAATTAACGATGTCGCAGCTCCTAAAGTAAGCAACAACAAATAACTAAGAGCTAAATATGTATAATAATCTATCAAAAAATAAGTTGCGATTAGCAGCTGTCATTTTTAACAAAGAGAATATTGTTATCCTTCAGAAACTCTCCTCAATATGTTAGAAATTAATTTGCACTTTGGGTCGATTTAATCGTTGAGCCACGATACCGTGTTAGAAGTATTCTATACAGGTTGTTTCAAAAATAGGGGGCATAATTACAGGTATGTATTTGTTGTATGTAGACAGTCAAAATAGTTCATTACAACATGTGTCCGCAAATGCTTCATTTCTGAGTTATGGCCTTCACAACACTGAACTTCACCGGAACGTTTATCTTATCGCAGGTCATTGCCCTGAAAGGAGACATTAAGAGGACACTCGGACGGTTCATTCTGAGGCGAAGGTTAAATTCAGTGTTGTGTTTGGCGTTCGTCTGTGAGTAATGTACTCAAATCAGCATCTGGCCGAAGTGCACTTCATGTGCGGTAAGGTGGACGGCAACGCTGCGTTGACTCGTCGTTTGTTCCAGGAGACGTCAATGAGACATCAATGTCAGGTCTGTATTCCAGCAGAAGGTGGACATTTTGAACATCTTCTGTAATAACAATGACCAGCGGAAGAAAAACGTTCCGGTGAAGTTCAGTGTTGTGAAGGCCATAACTCGGAAATGAAGCATTTCCGGACACATGTTGTAATGAACTATTTTGATTGTCCAACAAATACATACCTGAAATTATGCCCCCTATTTTTGAAACACCCTGTATATTGTCCATGTGAAACGCAAATCGCCCACAGCCGCACAAATACCTAGTAATGACAATAACGTTTGCAAGACACTATCATTTGGTAGTCAGCCGTTTTAAATCCAGGAATGATGATTTTTTGTTTATCCGTAATTTTTGTTTATTTTTATAATTATTATTTTTATTTAATCTTTTGTTTTATTATTATTTTGTCTTTTCAAATGTATTTGTCCGCCTCAAAATTTTAAATTCAATTCCAAATTTGTATATCTGCGTTAAGAGGGGTAGATGATCTCGTAGTTCTGCCCCTTAAAACAACAATAACTAACTAAATCTAGGAATATACACTGGCGGAAAAAGAATAGGTCACCCTTTTAGAGGTTACCAATTCACTCAAGATTTATTGTGCCAACAGTGCATAAGGAGAAGGCCCTTCATGAAATGATTAAATATACAGATCAATAGGTCAAGCGGTTCAGAGATACCAGAGATTGCCTCCACGGGCGGCAATGCAGGCACTGACTCTTGCATCCAGTTGATCATACAGATGGCGAATACTGAGTTGGGATACGCCTGCTCGACCCGTTCACACAGTTCTGTAAGAGTTGTGGGTTGACGAGTCTCACGAGTCACTTGTCGGCCCATCATGTCTCACACGTGTTCGATTGGAGACAAGTCCGGAGATCGTGCTGGCCAGGGAAGTTGCTGCACGTCTTGCAGTGCACGTTGAGTTGCACGGTCAGTGTGTGGGCGAGCATTATCCTGTTGGAACAACACATCCCCTTTCTGTTGCAAGAACGGCAAAAGAACGGGTTCAACAACATCCTGCACGTACCGAGCGCTGGCTAGCATTCCCTCCACAAACACCAAAGGTGAACGAAAGTTGTAGCTTATCGCACACCAGACCATAAGGCCTGGGGTGGGGTCGGTGTGTCTTGGATGAATGCACTCCACGAGACAACGCTCACCAGGTCTACGTCGAATGCGCCAACGACCATCACTTGCGTGCAGGCAGAATCTGCTTTCATCGCTGAAGACCACGGCGCGTCATTCCATCTTCCAAGTGATCCTCTGACGGCACCAGTCGAGCTGTGCACGTCGATGTTGTGGCGTGAGTGGAAGACGGGCTAGAGGTGTGCGTGCCGGTCCGCAACAGTTCGTGTTGACACTTCTGGGCTCACAAACGTCGTATCTGTGCTGTGGTAGCTGTACGATCTGCCACTGCTGCCCTTACAATACGACGATCCTGGCGGACGTCTGTGCCGCGTGGACGTCCAGAACCTCGTATAAGGGTGTGAGATTGTTCACGTGATCACTGATACCAGCATCGTTGCACAACGGACACAGCACGTCCAACTTGTGTGGCAATTCTCCGAAAGGACAATCCCGCTACTCGGAAGGCCACAATTTGACCCCTTTCAAATTCACTCAGTTGGCTGTGGTAGAAGCGTGGGTTCGAGCCCCACCGTCGCCCATCCTTGAAATGGTTTTCCATAGTTTCCCATTTTCAACACCAGGCAAATGCTGGGACGGTCCCTACTGATAGGCCACGGCCGCTTCCTTCCACATCCTTGCCCAGTTTCATTCTTCTTCATCCATTCCATATCTCATCCCGACACGTAGGTCGCCTACGGGCGTCGACTAGAAAAGACCTGCACTAGGTCTCTCAGGAGGCCACACGACCAAAAAAAACATGCCTCTGTTCTTTCACAAGGACACGTCAAAAACCATACAACCAATCAGTCAATCAATACATTATTACATACCAGCAACACAGCCCGGCTTCGCTCGGGAACAGTTGTGAATGCATTACATGATAAGCGCTACTTTACGATGTCAGTTGCACTTCCAGGGAAACTCCAAACACAACCACCCTTCTCAAAAGTCTTAACTTAACACGACTCGACGGTTTGCTGCTGGCTGTATCTGGGGGCAATAGGTTCGCCCGCTAGCTAGGCTGTAACAGGGATGATAGACTCGCCCTTAGCTAGCTCGTAAACTGTCGCCTCAGTAGTTGAATCCTGGACATGGCTGGAGAAATTAAACGTAACAACACTTATAGTGGGCGATGTATTGAAGATAGACATATGCTCTCGCGGACTTTTTTGTAGTACTTTTCATGCTGAATAATTCTTACACTCATAGTATTCAGACATTTTTAACGGTTTGCCCAGCGTAAGCTTACAAAGCACTCGGACGCCAGTATTTTTTTCGACTTTTCCACTGAAATCGTTACTGCTCGGCTTCCTTTGAACATAAATAAATTATTTTCTACAGAAATCATCCTCGAGATATCCTTTACAGAATGGTGAAAACCGTATCAAAATCCATCCAGTGGTTCTCGAGATTACCCGTAACATCCAAGAATCGGGGACTTTGTTTTATACTAAGTAGAGATTAATGAATTATAATATAGGCCTACCGGGTGGATGGATAAACAAGTAAACAGTAATTAAAAGTAATTAAATGGCAGAGTAAATACATGGACGAAATATAGACAAATGCATAGATTCGCACAGTACATAAGCAATTAAACAAACAAATAGATAAATCGCAAGTAAATATTAGATACATAAATAAATAATCAAAGAATAAAAATAACAAATAAACCAACAGCAACAGTAACTAATTTACACCACAGAAGAACTCCAGCTCAAAAATGCTGTGCTTCATTTCCTGATTACACAAGAATGCCAACCTCAAAAGCGTTCGATTGCTTTGTTTGCTGGAGCTCGGAGGCAAGCTTCTAGTTTCCGCACTCAAGTCTCTCTTGAGTTATTGAACTATGAGTGCTGGATGCTCTGAATACCATCCGATAACTCCGCGAACTGAGTGTTTATTATCCTATAAACACACGCCAAGAGGTTTATTACCCGAGAATCACATCTCTGTAGCTCTACAGCTATTGGAACGATCATTAAGCACTTGACTCGAATTGAACCGTAGTCGGAATGCAGGATATCTCATTGGACTCAACGAAGGCTAACGAGTAAAGGGCTATTCCCAGATAAGTCAACACTCTACCGGTGCCAAACTTGCTGTATAATCTCATGAAACTTTTCAAGTGGTTTACACGATAATCTGCGAATTGTTTGCATGGTTTTGTAGAAGATAGGTGAATGACGTAGCGTTTGTTTGACAGTGAGAGCATTATATACAGGACGGAACCTCCCAGGTACCGTGTGACGGCCAGGGCGCTGTGGCTAGCTTATTGTCGAGCAAAGCACTAGCGCTAACAGCAGCGTAGCGCCCAACTAATTCAACACATTTCAACTTTTTATCGTATTTAATAATCAACATTACTTAACTTACATGAATTTCAGAGTAGTTGCTGGAAATGCTGTCCTTCATTTTCTAAACACACGTTGCATCATCATAGGAAGTTTTTTTTGGTTTAATTAAGGGGCTATAGGAAACGTGGGGGCTTCACCCTGAGTCCTAGGATACCTCATATGTCCAAATCCGATCATTGGTTAGCGAGATATTAAAAAGCCGATGACCTTTTAGTTTTGGGTATTTTGAATATATTCATGGGCAATACGAAAGGGAACTTCTCCCCAAGTAATTTGACACCTGACGTGACCCTTAACAACAAATCACTGAGCTCTCTTCTGTGCATCCTCACTGATATTTCGTATCGGTGCAGTTATTTCTTTCTCGAGAGCCTCCAGAGTACGAGGATTATTAATGTACACCTTTTTTGAGGTTCCTCTACATGTAAAAATCGTACGGCGCTGAAACTTACGAACACATTTACTGAAAACTTATTCTTGAGAAGATAAGTTTCCACTAGGAAAATTTGATATTTTGTTCTATACCTAACCATGTTCGCGGGTTACGAGATAGCCTACAGTACTTCACCACAAGTCGTAGTTATCTCAACTTGGGTATCTTGCGAGCTCTGTATGAAAGAAATGCAATGCCAGCATTCGGGGCCTCCCGACAAGCTGTGGTGGAACGGTAGATCCTATATAAAACGTCATCACAAATTCACACTTTCACCAGAATTGTTCTGACCTTTGTAGTAGGTAGATTAACTTTACAAGTCAGTTACTACTATGGAATATACTATAACCAATAAAGGCAAACCACGTGTACTGTATCATGGCTACTCATATAACTATAAGCGGCAAAATGTGAATGGAATCACATTTTGGCAGTGCTCAAAACAAAGGACAACAAATTGTTTAGGTCATCTAAAAAGTAAGAATGGTAAGGTCTTAAGTGTGGGTGATCATCAATGTAGTGTACCAGATAAAACACTGTTGCTGTCAACAAAATATCATGAAAATGCTAAAAAGCAAGTTCAAGAAAATGATATTGCTGCTCAAGTTAGTGCATCGTTTGTTGAAAAGCAATTATCATCTCCTCAAAAAGTCATGTT
This sequence comes from Meconema thalassinum, assembly GCA_946902985.2. Lineage (NCBI taxonomy): Eukaryota > Metazoa > Arthropoda > Insecta > Orthoptera > Tettigoniidae > Meconema > Meconema thalassinum. Next base: position 297,563,104 of record OX336396.1, on the reverse strand, counting down.
AGGACAGTTGTCAACGTTCAGAAAACCCTTAACACTATCAAAAGCAACACAGACTCTTCAAGAGGTCCCATTTGAAAAGGAAAAAAAGGAATTGGATAGTTCTAGTGATGTTGTTGATGATGATGATGATGATGATGATGATGATGACGTTGGTGACAATGACTATAATAATTATGATGATAATATTAATAATGATGATGATGATGAAAAAGAAGAGGATGAGGGTTTCATGTCTATAAAACCATTGCGGCTTCCCCAGTTTTTAAGAACAAGAGTACCAGGAGAATGTATTAAAAGGATCTACAACAAGCGTTGTGTTTAAAATCTATATCAAACAATGATAAAAAGATAAAACGTTTTATTCAGTGTGTAAATATTGTAAAAAAAACTAAATGAATAAAAATATGGTATGGGCATTGGCTGTTTTTCTTAATTGCTATCCCCATGTCCCACTATTAATGCAATTGTTAACCATTAACAGTCTCTGACTATGCTCATAAAGAGAGTGCCTTAAAAAATTCACTCTGTCTATGGTTTGTGTAGCGAGTATCATAATAATTCAGTGTGGACAAGCCATGTTAAGGCAATAGTTATGTCAGGTAAGGGATTCGAACCCTTGCTTCCTTGTACAGGAAATTTGATCTTAAGTCAAACACCTTAACCACTCGGCCAACCTGACAGTTACTAATTTAATTAGTCTTGTGGACTTGAGTGTTTACAAAACATTTCCCGTATACATTGACTAAACCACTTGCTTGTTTTGAAATATAGATTTTGTTTTGTTTTACCATAACATTGCAGTTATGAATATTGTGAACTGGGTGTTTAATATAGGGTTAAAGGCATTTTAAAATAATTTTAGAAAAGCTCTTAGGTATCGTGTCATGGGTTTTAGTAATGCATTACTGTTCGTTGACTAACATTTACCGTTACACAACATTATTATGGTGAGCTTACATGCTGTCGTTTGAGTCTTTAGTCGTTTGACTGGTTTGCTGCAGATCTCAATGCCCCCCTGTCTCGAGCTAATCGTTTCATCTCTATATAGCTACCACACCCTACAATTAAGACTATCTGTTTAACATATTCTAACCTTGGTCTCCCCCTACAAGCTCTTGGGTTCAATTCCTAGCTTTAACACAAAATTTTAAAAGTGGTATGACGACTAAAAAAGTATACTCAGTCTCGGGTGGTGCAAAATAAGTAGAGAGGGTTTGATTCACACCTCAACCATTCAGCACCGTGTTTTTTTTTAAATTAAAATAATGATAGCCATTTGTTCAATTTCACATTTCACACATTGCAATTTGTCAATTTTCCATTTGCATTTTTTTAATGACAGTGTGATGTTTTTTCAATTTCATGATAAGGAAACATGGATTTTCCATTTTCATATTTACGCATTTGTCAATTTTCCATTTGTATATTTTTTTAAATGTTCGTTTAAGGTTTTTAAAATTTGTCTATATGGAAACATGGATTTTCCATTTTGCTTACACATTTTTTATTTATTTTGTGTCTGTTGAAAAACGATATTACCAAAACAAGATTTTTCATTTTTCATTTTATGTTTTTGTAAATGATCTTAATGTGAGTGCTTGACCATGGCAATAGTACAGTCTGTCTATGTGTGTTAGCGGAACCGTAGAGGCTTATTACTACTGCAAGTAAGAATGTTTTACAAAATAACGGCTATCAACCACTGCATTTGAAAAACAAAACTATTGAAAAAAAAAAAACTATTTACCATTCTTATATAAGTGTTAATTCTCCCTCCCCCACCCTACCTCACCGTATTTTCTCCGGTCAAACAATCAATGCTACCCATACATAAACAAGCTTTCTATATCTCTCTCTATATATATGTTTTCTCAGTTCCACAAGATAAAAATTATGGTTGCTGGATTCTATCCTGCACTGTTTATGCGACATACCTTTGCCAGTTCATAAAACCGTTAGGTAGTTCTCTACACATAGCGATTTTACCGCTGCTCTACCTGCACCGTTTGCTTGTTTGGCTTTCTTACAGGCTAGTATGCGATAGGCAGCATTAACTGTATATCAAACCCAGTCCACCTTTGTATTTGTAATCTAAGTAATAATTTGAAAAGGGAGAAGTGTAATCAGTTTTAAACATTATCTCTGCTTTTTTTTGATTGTTTGTTTATGACATGCATATTAACTTAAAATCAAACCCTAGTCTACCTTAGTGAAAGGCTAACAGTTTAACCACTGCGTCACCATACCCTTCTTTCTTAGTTTGATTCGTTCTAGGCCTTAGAGCTAGAAACCGAGTTACGATCTCCAGTGCAAGAGGCACATGTGCTCACCACTACAACACGTAATGTTTAGCTGGTAACATTAGACAACCGGAAATGATTGTATTTCTGTTAGCCAAGCATTTCTGTCATTTACCTACTGTGTGAGCTCTGCCAGCAAGACAGTTTAGTTTAGAACAAGTGTGTGTGAGTGTGTGTATAGATTATTAGCCTCAGGTATTTAAAGCTTGTTGTGTGTAGCGACCATCTTGTCCCAGTAACCACTGAGCAAGTTTTAACAGTCAACCCACAAAAACTGCATAGGATAGTTGTGTGTGGTTCATGTGTGTGTGGATTAGCACCATGCACTAGCTTTACCTTACCCTCTATAGGTAGAGCGTTATCCCTTTCCTTTTTGACATTACCAATGACCACATTCACCCACAAGTTTTACACTTAAACCCTTGGCTTGTTTTCGATTAGGTTTGGATCGGTTTGGTTGGGTTTGATTCAGCTTGGTTCAGTTTAGTTCAATGTAGTCACCATTTTGTTTCTTTAGCTATCCTCTTTAACCAAACCATTAAAGATAGTCTACTCTTAATTCTTGAATCAATAAATCAGATTTTGTATACACCGTTTGTCATTTATTAACCCATGCCTGCAACCTATACTCTCTCTGTACTACAGTCTGATCTGAAAACAAGTTCCAATAGTGAAAGACTTGTCAGTCACCATACATGTAGCCTACACTAATGCTTTCTCTACCTAGCTATGTTTCATCACTCACGGTAAACATCTCACATGTCCGTATCCAATTATTAATTTATAAAATCTCAGGTAAATGACCTTAATGTTTTGGATATTTTAGGTAAATTCAATGGCCATGGGAAAGGGTTGACCATTATAATCTAATGACACCTTACATGTCGATATCCGATTATTAGTTTATATAATCTCAGGTCAATGACCCTGTTGTTTTGAATATTTGGGGTAAATTCGTTGGTCATGGGAAAGGGTTGGCCATCCTAAGTATTATAACACCTCACTTGACTCTCTCCCATTATTAGTTATCGAGATATTAACAACAGTGCAGTTAGGCCCTTTTGACAAACATTAAATATATATTCAAAAACAGAGCATCACCCCGAGTGCTAGGACCCCACATACAAGTCCCTAGCCTTATTGGTTCGCGGGATATTAACAAAAGTATAGTTAGGCCCTTTGTTAAAATGTCAAAAATGCATTCAAAAAGAGAGTGTCTGCCCAAGTCCAACGACACCTCACAGGTCAAAATCCCATCATGGGTTCAGGAAATATCAACAAAAGTATAGTTAGGCCCCTTGTCAAAATTTCAAAAAAAATACATTTAAAACCCCTACCCTCTATAGGTCGAGCGTTATCCCTTTCCTTTTTGACATTACCAATGACCACATTTACCCACATGTTTTACACTTAAACCCTTGGCTTGTTTTCGGTTAGGATTGGTTCGGTTTAGTACAATGTAGTCACTAATTTGTGTTTTAGCTATCCTCTTTAACTAATCTATTAAAGATAGTCTACTCTTAATCCTTGAATCGATAAATCAGAGTTTGTGTACACCGTTTGTCATTTATTAACCCATACCTGCAACTTATACTCTCTCTGTACTGCAGTTTGATCTGAAAACAAGTTCCAATGGTAAAAGACTTGTCAGTCACCATACATGTAGCCTACACTAATTCTTTCTCTACCTAGCTATGTTTCATCACACATGGTAAACATCTCACATGTTCGTATCCGATTATTAGTTTATAAAATCTCAGGTGGATGACCTTGATGTATTGGGTATTTTGGGTAAATTCATTGGCTATGGGAAAGGTTTGACCATTCTAAGTCCTATGACACCTCACATGTTGATATCCGATTATTAGTTTATAATAATAATAATAATAATAATAATAATAATAATAATAATAATAATCATGATAATTGTTGTTTTAAGGGGGCCTAACATCTAGGTTATCGACCCCATATTAGTTTATAAAACCTCAGGTCAATGACCTTACTTTTTTGGATTTTTGGAGTGAAATCATTGGTCATGGAAAAGGGATAACCATTCTAAGTCCTATGACATCTCACTTGACCCTCTCCGATTATTAGTTTATAAAATCATAGTTCAATGACCTTGCTGTTTTAGGTCTTTATTGGGTAAATTCGTTGGTCATGGAAAAGGGTTGACCCTCCTGAGTCCCATGACACCTCACTTGACCCTCTCTGATTATTAGTTAGCGAGATATTAACAAAAGTGCAGTTAGGCCCTTTTGACAAAAATGAATGATACATTAAGAAACAGGATGTCACCCCAAGTCCAACGACCTCTCATACAAGTCCCTAGCCTTATTGGTTCATGAGATATTAAAAGCTAATGACCTATTAGTTTTGGATCTTTTGGTTAATTTTTTAAAAATAACTCATATATAAATCTGTATTCAAAAAGCCCGCCCTCTTACAAAAAAAAACAAGTGCACATGCGTAAAAACAAAAAACAATCATGTTAATTCATAGTAGCGATCGGCTCTTCGCTTGCGTTTCATGTGGAACAACGTTTAATTTCATCACAGCATTAGGGACCAGTCCAAAGGGACCGGTCCAAAGGGATCAGTCAACAGGGACTCGTCCACAAGGACTTGTCAACAAGGACCCGTCAACAATGGCCCGTAAACAATGACCTGTCAAAAAATGACCTGTCAACAATGACCTGTCAACAGGGACCCGTCCACAGGGACTCGTCAACAATAATCCATCAACAATGACCCGTCAACAATGACCCATCCACAGAGGCCCATCAACAGGGACCCATCAAAAGGGACCTGTCAAAAAGGATCCATCAAAAATGACCCCCAGTCAAAAAGGGCCCGTCAGGGGCGGGGGGCTAGTCAACAGGAACCAGTCCAAAGGGACAAATCAACAGAGATCAATCAAAAGGGACCAATCAACAGGGATCAATCAAAAGGGGCTATAACCTCAAGGCCTGACATGTCCCTCTTTGATTATTGGTTTGTCGATCGACAAGCGTCGCTTAAAATACTTTTTGATCACCACTCGTGGGTTGGGTTAGGTTACACTACAGCCGCCATCTTTTAAAAAGCCCGCCCTCTTACAGAAGCTATGAGTGGGCATGCGTAAAACAAAAAACAAGCACGTTAATTCATATTGGCTATCCACCGTATACATGTCTCTTGTGTAGAACAACGTTTAATTCCATATTGGCATTCAAACTCTCACATGTTGCACTTGGAAAGCGAGATTTTCTAATAAAAAATACAATTTCACCCCCTAGTAGGGGTAGGGTTTATTTTGGGGTGGAAATATGTTGTCCATTGGAAAGGGGGTATCAGCCCGAGTCCAATGACACCTCATTCGTCAAAATCCGACCATGCGTTCGAGAGATATCGCGCCACCGCCATCTTGTGTGGAGGGTGTGGAGCTGGAGGGTCCTGAACTGTTACAAATACACTACTTAGAATATTACTTTTTAATAAAACTGTTTAGTTATTTCTGTTTACATAGTAGTTATAATTTCATTTAAAAAAAAACTAACAAAATACGAAAAATTGCTACTTTCGCACCCTCCATAACTCTGGAACTGTTCACTTTAGGAAGATTAAGCTTGGGACCTTGTTTGTTCGCAATTTAATGTAAATTATTTTTGTAAATGACACATTTTGCGCTAAACCACATATTTTTCGAAATATTTAAGAAAAACTGATCAAAACACTAATTTACCAATTTCTGCCCCTCGCCTTCCCCCCCCGCCCCCCCCCCCCCCCCCCCTTCCCCAAACCCGACGCTCAAAATGGTGAGACTTTTACCGAACAACATGTGGACTGTATAGAACAATTTGGGCTTGGAGGGAAACTTTTACTTTAGATGTTGAGGTTCGGCCGTTTTTAGGACTAATTGCACCGTACTACTAGAGCCTTTGAAACTATTCACGTTGCTGGCATTACCAATAGAAAAATGTTCACAGATTTTAGTCGCCACATCTTATTTCTTCTGCGTATTTGTTGATTTTTTGTGCCTAAGTGGTCTTGAAGTTTCGGCTTAGTAGTACCGCGATGTCAATCAGTTAACCCTTTTGGCTTGATTTGTTAAGGTGGAGTTACTATGTGTTTCAAAACCGCCTTGTCAAGCACTAAAGAATGTAGGCTAGTTTAATTACTTCTTAAACGTACATGTTTCGGTGTTCAATGACACCCTCGTCAGCGTGGATTGAATATTAAAATAATCTTAAAACTAAGTTTACAAAGATAAAAGGGAAAATGGATATCATTACAAAACACTATTAGAAATGTAAATAAAAAGAAAGCTCACAAAAAGAATTAGGAAACATATGAATAAATAAGAATAGAATGAATATAAATGTACCTTAAAGGACTGCTTGTTAATCTATAATATGGTTCGATTATAGTGAATCGGACGTCGCTGTTATATGATGTATCTTCCAGGTATATCACAATCCTTCAGTGTGATTTAATATTATCGGATGTAATATGACTATAAATCAACCTTGTTTCATACGAATTATACATGTAAAATACATGGTCAGTTTGGATTAAGATTATGCACTGCATTACCAAATTGGACAGCTAATTTTAACAGAACGATCCAACTAGTAGGAATCTTCTGGTTTATTTCAAGGTTAGACAGCATCAATGTGATACAGACTGCCGTATCCATTAACGTTGGTTTCTTCTTCTTCTGCTTCCTTATCCGATACGGACGTTGGCTACCACCATGGCTAACACCTTCTTATCCTGTGCAATCCTGAAGAGTTCCGTGGAAGACAGCCCAAACCAAGTTCTTAAATTATCCATGCAAGTTATTCGTCTCCTTCCCGGTCCACGCTGACCTTCAATTTTACCCTGAAGTAAAACTTGGAGCAGATGTTATTTTAGATTCCTCATCATGTATCCCAAGTATTCCAATTTCCTCTTCTTAATTGTGATTAACAGCTCAGGTTGGCTGCTCACACGCTCAAAAGCCTCGGCATTACTCACATGTTCTGTCCACGAGATTTTAAGAATCCGCCTGTATATCCACATTTGAAAAGTTCGAATCTTCTTTTCTGTAGCTACCGACAAGGTCCAACCTTCAACACCATATAGAAAGGTGCAGACAACATAACACTTCAAAATTCTTTTCTTTAGCGTCATACTGAGGTCTCGTCAGCGTAGTAGTTGTTTCATTGTCATAAAAATGGATCTAGCCTTCTCTATAGAAAAGAAAATCCACAGCCTGCTTCCAGTCTCCGACCGGGTCAGGAATGGAATGAATGAAGCCCCCATCTAGCGGCGAGGATATGAACTGTGCCGGCTGCCGAGGCCTGACGCACTCCTCTGGGGCAATGATTAGATGAATGACAGATGAAATGAAATGATAGTGGAGAGTGTTGCTGGAATGAAATTTTGACAGGGAAAACCGGAGTACCCGGAGAAAAACCTGTCTGCCTCCGTTTTGTCCAGCACAGATCTCACATGGAGTGACCGGGATTTGAACCACGGATCCAGCGGTGAGAGGCCAGCGTGCTGCCGCCTAAGCCACGGAGGCTTCAGCCTTCTCTATACGCCATCTTATTTCAACCGAAGGATCCCAATTCTCATTAATATTCTGTCCTAAATAAACCAAACTCTTGACTCGCTCAATCTGATTTATAGCAATAATTATTACGTCACTTTTTCCTGTAATTGATTTCCTCTTTTTGTCCACTTCTTATTCTAGTGCGTAAGTCAAAAGTTCCTGGGATATATAAAATCACTACGGTACTAAAAAATGGGGATGGGGGGGGGGGGGAGGGTTTGCCAAATGAATACATCCATTGGATAAATACAGCCATTTTGAGATGTAATGTTTTTCAGTCAGACTTTAATGGTGCTTGGATACTTGGTGTGCAATGAAGATGGCGCTGGGGTACTTGTTGTGACATGAAGATTGTGCTCGGGTTCTTGGTGTGGCATGAAGATGGCGCTGGGGTACTTGTTGTGACATGAAGATTGTGCTCGGGTTCTAGGAGTTGCATGAAGATGGCGCTGGGGGTACTTGTTGTGACATGAAGATTGTGCTTGGGTTCTTGGTGTGACATGAAGATGGCGCTGGGGTACTTGTTGTAACATGAAGATTGTGCTCGGGTTCTTGGTGTTGCATGAAGATGGCGCTGGGGTACTTGTTGTGACATGACGATTGTGTTCGGGTTCTTGGTGTGGCATGAAGATGGCGCTGGGGTACTTGTTGTGACATGAAGATTGTGCTCGGGTTCTAGGTGTTGCATGAAGATGGCGCTGGGGGTACTTGTTGTGACATGAAGATTGAGCTCGGGTTCTTGGTGTGGCATGAAGATGGCGCTGGGGTACTTGTTGTAACATGAAGATTGTGCTCGGGTTCTTGGTGTGACATGAAGATGGCGCTGGGGTACTTGTTGTAACATGAAGATTGTGCTCGGGTTCTTGGTGTTGCATGAAGATGGCGCTGGGGTACTTGTTGTGACATGAAGATTGTGCTCGGGTTCTTGGTGTTGCATGAAGATGGCGCTGGGGTACTTGTTGTGACATGAAGATTGTGCTCAGGTTCTTGGTGTGGCATGAAGATGGCGCTGGGGTACTTGTTGTGACATGAAGATTGTGCTCGGGTTCTAGGTGTTGCATGAAGATGGCGCTGGGGGTACTTGTTGTGACATGAAGATAGTGCTTGGGTTCTTGGTGTGACATGAAGATGGCGCTGGGGTACTTGTTGTAACATGAAGATTGTGCTCGGGTTCTTGGTGTTGCATGAAGATGGCGCTGGTGTACTTGTTGTGACATGAAGATTGTGCTCGGGTTCTTGGTGTGGCATGAAGATGGCGCTGGGGTACTTGTTGTCACATGAAGATTGTGCTCGGGTTCTAGGTGTTGCATGAAGATGGCGCTGGGGGTACTTGTTGTGACATGAAGCTTGTGCTCGGGTTCTTGGTGTTGCATGAAGATGGCGCTGGGGTACTTGTTGTGACATGAAGATTGTGCTCGGGTTCTTGGTGTGGCATGTAGATGGCGCTGGGGTACTTGTTGTGACATGAAGATTGTGCTCGGGTTCTAGGTGTTGCATGAAGTTGGCGCTGGGGGTACTTGTTGTGACATGAAGATTGTGCTCAGGTTCTTGGTGTGGCATGAAGATGGCGCTGGGGTACTTGTTGTGACATGAAGATTGTGCTCGGGTTCTTGGCGTGGCATGAAGATGGCGCTGGGGTACTTGTTGTAACATGAAGATTGTGCTCGGGTTCTTGGTGTGACATGAACATGGCGCTGGGGTACTTGTTGTGACATGAAGATTGTGCTCGGGTTCTTGGTGTTGCATGAAGATGGCGCTGGGGTACTTGTTGTGACATGAAGATTGTGCTCGGGTTCTTTTTGTGGCATGAAGATGGCGCTGGGGTACTTGTTGTGACATGAAGATTGTGCTCGGGTTCTAGGTGTTGCATGAAGATGGAGCTGGGGGTACTTGTTGTGACATGAAGATTGTGCTCGGGTTCTTGGTGTTGCATGAAGATGGCGCTGGGGTACTTGTTGTAACATGAAGATTGTGCTCGGGTTCTTGGTGTGGCATGAAGATGGCGCTCGGTACTTGGTGATGCTCACTGTCTTACCCCTGGTCTACAGGTTTCACAATCAATACAGTAAATAATATTCACAGCTGTGGACGGGGAGCCTTATCTTTTCCTTCTACACGAGTGAGTCGACCTATGAACTAACCTTACGCTGCATACAATGGACGCCTCGACGAGCCACGCCAGCTGACGTCACACTTTGTTTCGTAGACTTTCACGGCCGGGGCTTATGCCGTTTGGCCTCGTTCAGAGATGTATCATACATTTCAGGACAGGGGCACATTTACAGAGTTACTGGTACCTTCAATTTGGAAGTTACAAGTTGAAACTGCAGTAAAGAATTTGCTAATCGGTTTCAGAGCATTTGTGAACTGAAGAACCCTTTTCTACTTCAGTTACCGGTATTGATAGCTTGCCACGGTGGGTGAGTGGTTATCGTGTCAGTCTACCAATCACAGGCTTGCCGGTTCGCTCCTGGCCGTGGTAAGTGATTTTTGAAAGAGTACAAAAATCATGGCACGCATGTCATACGTTGTTGGCATGTTAAAGAACACATTTGAATTCAGTAGGCCGTGTTCATAATGGCAAAATCAATATCGGGATTTTCCGCTAAAATAAACGCTCCTCCTTTCTCTTCTAGAAAGCGCTATAGTGTCAAGGAGCTTATATATCTGACCTCCTTGACATTCATAGCGCTTTAAGGAACAGCAAAATTCGACATTCAAGCTGCCCTCTGGGTGTCAAATAACAAAACTTACACCCAGCACATGGGGCCATACGATATTATTATTATTATTACCGATATTGGTGTTTCTCGATATCTGCGATTTGACACAAAACGAAAGGATCGCTTTTATGTGGCCTCATTCAACCCGGCAAAAGTCGTGGCTGATCTTACAATAATCGGGAAGGAACATGTTTGTTCTTTGCTTCGCGAGGCTTGTCTCTACGCCTCCACTATGCTTCTAGCTTGGCGGTTGACGGTGATTCAAACCCCTCGTCTTTCAATAGTATTACGCACAAGAGCTAGTTTGATCTCACAGATCTCCGCGACTCTTGGGAAGTTCTTGCTGGTACCAGGTATCATGCACAGTGGCCTGTATTTCACAAAATTGCTTTTTCTAAAACAACAAACCTATAATTAGGCCAGTATTACTATATAGTGCAGAAACAATGGAGATTAAGCAAATGCACAGAGAGAAAGATAAAGGATTTTGAATACAAGATCCTCAGAAAGATTTTCGGACCAATTTGTGAATCAGGTGAGTGGTGAAGGAGAAAGAACGAGGCACTAAAGGAGTTGTATAAAGAATCCGATGTTGTTGCGGAAGCTAAGACAAGAAGGCTGAGATGGGCTGGTCACATATATAGAAGAGAAGAGGGATCTAGACTGCGAGAAGTGTGTGTGATAAAGCCAGACGGACGAAGACCTATAGGCAGACCAAAAATGAGATGGAGAGACCAGCTACTAGGAGCACGAGAGGAAGATGCCATGGACAGAACGAGTTGGAGGAGGCTACTTGACGAGCCCAAGAAGCGACTGAGGTTTGTGGAGCCAGGAGAGTAAGTAAGTAAGTTTTATTTATTTATCGTACACCATACAGACAACAAACATGCAAGATAAATATGTACACACATAAACATAGATATATACATATTTACAGGGACACATGACAAGGCAGGCTTATATCTTTAAATGTAAATTCTGTATCCATTGCAATGCAGTGGGTTTTGCCTACAGGAAGTCAGACCGATTACCCTGATATGCTCTTCTATGGCATTCGTGAACAATGTGGTGAAATGACTGTGAAGTCACATTGGGGAGAAGGAATTTAACCCCATTTGAAGAGTGATTCAGCACAGACCCCGTGGTTAGTCCGGATCCTATTGAGGGTAGTCCACGTTCCTCTTAGTGGTCAAAACCGGGTGCAGCGCTATCTCCAATTAAATCACTCCAAGCTTCAAGGTTGATGTTGGTGCTCCATTCATTTCTCCATTGGATATTCGGCTTAAAATTGTTGCCTGTGAGATCCCTAGCATATTTGGTGGGTGGATATCTAGATTTCAGTCGGTTTCTGTTCAGATCAGGGATGTCGCAGTGAATAGGAGGAGCTGAGTTACTCATCATTTTTTTATACTCTCGGATCAGGGAAGCTTTCCTGCGTAGATCAGTAAGTAAGTAAGTAAGTAAGTAAGTAAGTAAGTAAGTAAGTAAAGCGAAGATACTCGAGTAAGACTTGAAAATGAGACCTCAAACCCGAATCAACTTCATTTTGACAAGCCAATAGTCTACGCCAAATACAAGTTTATTGGCCTTGCTTTCTTTCCAAACCCCATTCTACTGCACCACTCCGAGCTAGAGTTGAGAATTCTGGAGCAGCCTGTACAGAGAGTGCATATTGGGGAGGTAAGTAGCTTTCTGGTAGGGATGAATCCCTTGCTGGTATTAAAGGAAATTAATTTTAAAAGTCCGAGTTATCCATTTTATAATTTGTAGATAAAAGTTAGTTGAAAAATTTCCCGTCTGCCACAGAAAGTAATGCAGGGGGCGCTTTTCAAACAAGTTGATATTTTGTTCTGTGTACAGTAATTGCTCTGCTCTAACAAGGGCAAGGGGATGATCCGACGAGAGTTTCATTATTGTCCATGTTGTTTCACTTGACTGACTAGCGACTACGGTGGCGTAGTCGGTAGCATGCTGAGCTTCTATACCCAAGATCGTGGGTTCAAACCCGGTTAAAGTCGTCGGATTTTTCAAGAGCGTTAACATCCTTCAGTATGCCTTCCTTCGGAGGGGAAGTAAAGCCGGTGGTCCCATCTCTTAGATTTATGGCATGTAAATGAACCTTCCACTAATTAAACTTGTGGGAAGATAAATTTGAATGTTAGATTTCGTTGAAACGCTCTATGAAAGTTGCAACGTTCACCACTAGGTGTCAGTGACATCTGGTAGCGAAAGTTCGAACTACATGAAATTGAGCGGAACTTGTAGCTAACCCCATGGGTGTCCGCTTAGGCATCTACAGCCTCTGGCGAGCCGAACATGTCCTCGGACACTCCCGGCACTAAAAGGCATACGCTAAATAAATAAATAAATAAATAAATCTAACTAGCGTGGACTACGTTGTCATTTAGCTCCGTGCATTCGGGTGTAGAATTTATCTGATAGCCTCTGTTATTGTGGTGTTTGTACTAGTATGTGTATTTGTAATACATGTGACGATTGGGAAGGAGGCAGCCCTGGCCATAAGTTGGGAACCATCCCAACATTCGCCTGGAGTAGAAGTGGGAAAACCACGGAATCGAACCATTCTCTTCACAGTTTTACCTCACGAGGCTGAGCGTCCCCATTCCAGCCCTCACACCAAAATTAAATAGCTTCGCAGAGCCGATAATCGAACCCGGACGTCCGGGGCAGCAGCTGAGAATTCTAGCCCCTACACCACGAGGTCATGTGGATGATACTACTACTAATAATAAGAATAACAATAATGAAGATAATTTATTGCGGCAGATGATCCCACTGTTCCTCTCCTAAGAACTCCAATAACTAACTATTTGCGTTTGGTGGCTTCGGTCCCATAGTTGGTAGCATGCTGAGTTTCAATGTCCAAGATCGTGGGTTCAAACCCAGCCGAAGTGGTCGGATTTTTAGCATATTTTCAATTTTGAAAAAATAGGCTTATGAGATCACCTTTTGTCCGTGTGTGTGTGCGTGTGTGTGTGTGTGTGTATGTGTGTGAGGTGTGTGTGTCCCCCCCCCCCCCACCTAATAAATTCTAAACGGCTGGAGAGATTTCAATGAAACTCGGTAAGGTCATAGCACTATTCCGGGCGACCTCGACCGTGCCCTTCAAATTTTGTTACGTCTCCCCACTCTAACATGGCGGCTGTGCGAAATATTTCACCAGCAATCAATATCTCCGAAACTATTCCCGATATCACCCTGGAATTTATTACGGTGATAAAGGGAACTACTAGAAGTTCATCTATGTGACCTTTGAAAAACTGGTGACTACAAAACCAACACGGCGGCCACGCGAATTTGGGACATTTAAATAGACGTTTCTCGCGATTTATCCAACCAAACGCATTATATATTGCTACAGTATATGTTTATACACATTGTAATGCACCGATATCTAACTTCGTTCAATTGTTTACATAACCACAAGATGGCGGCTGTGCAAGTTATTTCACCGGCATTCTATATCTCTAAAACTATTAGGGGTATCACCCAGAAATTTTCTACGGAGATAAAAGGCACTACTGGAAGTTCATCTATAAGACTTTCAAATCCGGTTAACTACAAAACGAACATGGCGGCCAAGCGAATTAGAAAATTTTAAATAGACCTATCTCGCGATTTAATGTTCCAACCGCAATGAAATCTGGTACAGGAAATGTTTATACAAATTGTAATGCACTGGTATCTAATTTAGTTCAATTGTTTACATAACCTCAAGATGGCGGCTGTGCGAATTTTAAAATTAAGTTTTATTTCTTGTGTCGTATTCATGCGATCGAACTGAAAGTTTGAATAATCAACCTACGCAATAATTTTCCTTTAATGGTACATGACTCTATGACCTAAACTATTAACAATCCATCATGGCGACCATCCGAAATATTTAGACGGCTCTGAATATCAACGAATCTATTATAGCAATCAAACTGAATATTTTTTATGTTCATAGGGGCTATGAACTTAAGTTCACCTATTAGACTTTAAATAACCTGGTGATAACAAATCCAACATGGCGGAGAAGCGAAGTATAATATTCACATGGACGGTTCTCGCAATTTCACCCTCCGAGTGCAGTGAAACTTGGTACAGTAAATCCTGATACGAATGTTAATCCACTGGCATCTAATTTATTTCAATTGTTTCCATAACCACAAGATGGCTGGTGTGCGAAATTTTAAAATATCCTTGTTACTTCTTGAGTCCTAATCATGCGATTGAAGTTTGAATGCTACACGTACACAATAATCTTCATGTAACAGTACATAACTCTAGAACCTACATATATAAAATCTAACATGGCGACCATCCGAAATATTTAGTCGGTTCTCAATATCTACGAATCTATTACAGCAATCAACCTGAAATTTTGTATGTTGATAGTGGCAGTTAACATAAGTAGGATATATGAAAATAGGCTGTATAGTTCTTCACGGAACTACTTGTTAGTGTTTGGAAATATTGATGTGGAGTGGGGCGTGGTGGCTCAGCGGTGTAGCTGTATGCCTCTCACCAAGGCGGTCCGGGTTCGATTCCCGGTCAATGCATGTGAGATTTTCGAAGTGAAATGCCATGTCCTGTGGTTCGGATTCCACGTAAAAAGGAGGTCCCGTGGCTCATGATCTCAAGATTAACGGTCACGTTAAACTACAAGCTTCCTTCCTTATTGATGTGGAGTAAAGACATTTTTAGAGCGTTAAAATCATTCAGTATGCCTTCCTTCGGAGGGGAAGTAAAGCCGGTGGGCCCATGTCAGCGATTTATGGCTTTAAATAGAACCTTCCACTAACTACACTTGTGTGAAGCCAAAATTTGAAGGTTAGAATTGATAACGCTATATTAGTTCCAACGTTCGCCACCAAGCGATGACTGCGATGGCATCTAGTAGCCAAGTCCGCAACTTGGTGTCATGCACGGTAGTATTTCGTAGCAAAATTAGGAACTACTTGAAAATTGATCGTCTGCAGTCCTTACCTGAATCACAGATAACACACACTAATATAGTCACCAAAATTAACACCGGTTATCAGACAGATTCTACACACACCCAAAGTACACGGGGCTACATGACTGCGTTGTCACAGCCCCTAAACCAGTCATGAGAGAAATTAGGGCCCGCGAGCCAAGTGCGTCCCATGAGCTAGTCTGATCCGGCCCGCGACATGGATTGGAATTATACAACCTTTCCTGTTCTGTGTATCTGCAAGTGAAAAACTGTTTCAACCTCATCGTGTTAATACGTTTTGTGTAATGCAGTTGCAGCTATAACTGATTGAGTTACAATGTAACAATGTAACTATTCGTCAAAGTTTCGAAAATTGATTACCACAAGGCCCTACCAAAATCAAGTTTCCCAAACTTGAAATCTCATGCACAGATGATAACTGCCATGTTCGCATCTTCCTATATCTGTCATGAGGTGTTTTCTACAATGAAGCTTCGCAAAAATAGCGTCAGAAATAGATTGACAGACCAGCATTTAGCTGCGCTACTAAGAATCAGCTCATCCTAGTTTCAACCAGATTATGAAAAACTTTTAGAAGCACAGGCAAAGTTCCACTTGTCACCTACTCCTTTCTCTTCTAACAAATAATGAGTGTGCTTTTCTTTCCTAAGTTTTCTACCATTTGTAGCCTATAAGTTTTGTTTAATTTAAAATTCTGAAATAAAACTTTTATAATCTATCTATAATAGTACATTATGATGGTTTCTTTTCAGCTCGCCTAGATCATTTTGTATTGCATCTTGCCCTGCTCCTAAAATGTTTGCCCAAGTCTGCCTTAAACGAAGGAACCAACCAACCAACCTAACTATTTGTATCAACGAAGAAATCATTCACGATAGACCAAACTTAAGAACCCTGTTAAACAGACAAACATTTACCGAGAGACCCAATCGGAAGAATACGAGTGCAGAAGAGAGCACAGTGGACGGATGGAGAGAGAGGACACAATGTGTTAACCCTTTATAGGGCAAAACTATTTCTTACCTTTATGTGTTTTACATTTTGATTCATTTACATTATTATATATTAATAATGTTATTTTTTATTTCTCTAATTTTATTGTTTAAATATTTATTTTTCAATTTATGTTCTTATAGATTTAATTTTGATATATTTATTGAATTAATTAATTAAGTAATTTCGAACTGATTTTTAAAATTATTTTCATATTTTTTATAGTTGTAGTTATTATTTTAATTTTTAGCCTATTTTCAATTTTGTGTGTCCCTAATAAATTCTAAACGGCTGGAGCGATTTCAATGAAACTCGGTGAGTTCATAGCAATATTCCGGGTGACCCCGACCGTGCCCTTCAAATTTTGTTACGTCTCACCAATCCAACATGGCGGCTGTGCGAAATATTACACCAGCATTGAATATCTCCGAAACTATTACCGATATCACCCTGGAATTTTTCACGGTGATAAAGGGAACTACTAGAAGTTCACCTATGTGACTCTTGAAAAACTGGTAACTATAAAACCAACATGGCGGCCAAGCGAAATTGCGACGTTTAAATAGACGTTTCTCGCGATTTAACCAACCAAACGCAATACAAATTGGTACAGTATATGTTTATACACATAGTAATGCAACGACATGTAACTTCGTTCAATTGTTTACATAACCACAAGATGGCGGCTGTGCGAAATATTTCACTGGCATTCTATATCTCTAAAACTATTAGGGGTATCACCCTGAAATTTTGTACGGAGATAAAGGGCACTACTGGAAGTTCATCTATAAGATTTTCAAAACCCGGTTAACTACAAAACGAACATGGCGACCAAGCGAATTTGAAAATTTAAATAGACCTTTCTCGCAATTTAATGGTTCCAAACGCAATGAAACTTGGTACAGGAAATGTTTATACACATTGTAATGCACTGGTATCTAATTTATTTCAATTGTTTACATAACCTCAAGATGGCGGCTGTGCGAATTTTAAAGTTAAGTTTTTTATTTCTTGTGTCGTAATCATGCGATCGAAGTGAAAGTTTGAATAATGAACCTACGAAATAATTTTCCTTTAATGGTACATGACTCTATGGCCTAAACATTTAACAATCCAACATGGCGACCATCCGAAATATTTAGACGGTTCTGAATATCTACGAATCTATTATAGGAATCAAACTGAATATTTTTATTTTTATGTTCAGAGGGTCTATGAACATAAGTTCACCTATAGGACTTTCAATAATCTGGTGAACACAAATCCAACATGGCGGCGAACCGAAGTATAAATATTCACATGGACGTTTCTCGCAATCCACTGGCATCTAATTTATTTCAATTGTTTCCATAACCACAAGATGGCAGCTGTGCGAAATTTTAAAATCTCGTTGTTACTTCTTCTGTCCTAATCATGCGATTGAAGTTTGAATGCTACACGTACACAATAATCTTCATGTAACATTACATAACTCTGGGACCTACATATATAAAATCCAACATGGCGACCATCCGAAATATTTAGTTAGTTCTCAATATCTGCGAATCTATTACAGCAATCAAACTGAAATGTTGTATGTTGATAGAGGCAGTTAACATAAGTAGGATATATGAAAATAGGCTGTATAGTTAGTATGTTTCTTTTGTTATTGAAATTTTATTTTTATAATTTTATTTCTATATTTAGGCCTATATTTTATTTTTTCGTTTTTTGGCTTTCTTTTTAATTTTATCCAACATATTACGTCAAGTGGATACGTAGATAAACTAATATTTGATTTTTTAGAGTACTAGCACTTCAGCATGAATATTCTCTGAAATGTGACTTAAACCTAATGAGTCAAACCTCAGCATCCTTGAAAGCTTAACCTATCCGTATGGCAGGTGGTTAATATAGAGACCATTATCCCATAAAGGGTTATGTTCTAACGCGCTCCTAACTTGGGAAGAACGATTCAATATTAATACTAATAATAATGTACAGTTCACGAGATTCGAATTAAGAAGGAAAGAATCACTGTGCACACTGTTCGTTTATTTATGTTCGACCCTCACTATTATGTGTTAGAAAACTGTATCATAATGATGGTCATTATAACACCGTTTTTCATTATGATACAGTTTCTCCAGCCAATCAGAGCTCGTTCATTGACCAATTAGGTAACGATACCTTCGCGCATGCACTCAAAATCCAACATGTCGGACATAAACACAACATCAAACTATAATAAATTACCAACCTGGAATACGCACCGTCCATATGTTCGCGTAAATATACTGGCGAATATGAGACAAGAAATAGCACTGTACCGGTACCTTTATATCCCAAAAACCAATTTCTACACAGCGCGTGGTTTTGACACGACTTCAGTGACAGTTTTACTGAATACTGGTGCGCAATCTGGTATTGAAGCACACAGAGCGCATGCGTCGGGTGTCCAGAGAGCTTGGACAAGAGAGATATACTACCCACCGCAGCACCCGATCACAACATTCTACTGTAGTGACTGAACAGATATTTATGAATATTTATGTTAAAACATATAATAATGTGATAATTATCGTCGAACATAATCAGTCGTATGCAACTCGCCTATAATGGTAATTAAGACACTCGTATGGAAATTATAAAACTCGCATACGCTCGTTTTATAAAAATACTCGTGTCTTAATTATAGCCATTATAGGCTCGTTGCATAATGTACTACTATTCAATAAAGAAATAAAGAGTCAGCCTCTTATCATTCATATCCATTTCTAGCTCACTTCTCACATAACCTCCCTACCTTTTCCCCAGGCTGCTGAGCCTCGATCTTTGTCAAGCATATTAAAGGCAAGTCACAGCTGTCATATCAAGGAGGCCAACAGCCAAGGAGATCTAGAAATAGCTTCCAGAAACGGAGCGGTTTGAGAGTTTCAGACCCTTACACTCTTGAAAGGAACCATAATCCACAGGAGGGTTCTCGCGGCCGTAAATTAGCGTGTGGTCAAATTAAAGAGCGGAGATAGTGGCAAGGCTCTGTCGGATCTGATTGCAGCCGCCACAATACATCCATTGTCTCATTGTAAGATTGGTGAAATGTCCCGAAATCCAGCCTTCTTCAGAAGTGAAGGCGTGCTCCCTCTCCTTCCTGAAGTCCTTTGGATGATGATGATGATGATGATAATTGTTGATTTAAGGGGCCTAACATCTAGGTTATCGGCCCCTAATGGTTTGGGTGATGGTAAAAGATGAGATGAGAATGAAAACTATAACTAATACTGACTACAGACTTACAGACTAGAAGAAGAAATGGTAAACAAATAAAGGATAAGGCAAATAAAGGACAAGAAAAAAAAGAAATGCCCTCAGCCCACAAAGAATTAGAATTGAGGGACTTGTAAGGAAGGAGAGCCATGAAAGGCAGTTAGGAAATGGGAAAGAGGATAGGGTACAGCCCAAAGTCAGTCGAAATACGGGAGTAAACGGACTCAGCTCAGGAATCCCTTGGGATAGCTAACTCTCAAATTCACCAGCAGTGAGCCCCTCAGGGTGTAGCAATATCCAGGGTGCATCAGAAGTGGTGGGGCTACACACACTCTGCCTCCTTGAGGGCCTTCAGTAGAAGGCAGGAGATAACATGAAAGGAAAAAGAAGGCTGACCCCTCGAAGAATTAGGGTATCAGGAAAGATGAGACAGGGTCAATTAAAGCGGGAAAGTTAAAGACTCCCTAAGCCTCGGATATCCTAATACCGTCTGAGTCGGAAGAGAACAAGAGTTGACCACGAGAGGTCGACAGGAAAGAAGACGGAGAAGAGCCCGGCACAATGCCGGACTCAGCTGGGATCCCGTGGTCGCCAACCCACGTCCCACTAGATATGAGCCTCTGGGGGACCCCTAAAAGAATCAACCACAACAACATAGCCTTGCACTAGAGGCTCACTTAGAGACTTAGAGACGCACACTCTTTTGCGATGAATGACTCATGAGAGAGACGCCTTAAAGTGAATAATCCAAGCGCTCTGCCTCCCACGCGATATGTGAAAGTGCCTTAAAATTTAAAGGGAAGCTTGGCCTGGATTTCATAGCCGATTGATGAAATATTTCCGAGTCCTGGGGTTAAAGGGTGATGGAACATTTCTCACCCTGCAGATAACCTCTCACAGAGGATTGCCACGGTGGGTGAGTGGTCATCGTGACGAACTGCTTGCAGGTTCGCTCCTGGGCGTGGTAAGTGATTTTTGGAAAGCGACAAAAATCACGATACGCACGTCATACGATGTTGGCATGTTGAAGAACCCATTTGAACAGTAGGCTGTGTTCATAATTGCAAAATTAATCTCGGGATTTTCCGGCAACACATTTCCCATTTCGACATGCAATTTACCCTCTGCGCGTCAATTAACAAAGCTTGCACCCGGAACCTGAGGCCATACGATAAAAAATAAGAATAAAAATAAAGTCTTACAGATCGAATATTGCCAAATCTCACATCCGATGTTAGTATTATGGGAAAATATCGCAAAATTGTGTTTTTTTCTTTCAATGAAAAGACTTATTCTATGACCGCCACGTGTCGTAGTGGCTAGTATGCTTGTTTCTCACCACCCTGGTGCGGGTTCTGTCAAGATATTTAATTCTGGTTTGTGGGCCGGAGCGGGGTACTCTCAGCCTCGTGAGGAGGCGTGGATTGGATTCCCACCTCAGCCATCCTGAAAGTGTGTTTCCATGCGTTTCCACTTGTACTTCAGGCAAATGACTGGATGGTTTCTAACTTAAGGCCATGGACGCCTCCTTTCCAATCCGCAACTGAATATTAAATTCATATAAATTACCGCAGATAGGCCCTACCACACTCACACATGCTATCTGACAAAATTTCACATTTACCCAAGTTTATTTTTTTATTTTTTATTTTTATTTTTTTGCGTATGGCTTTTAGTGCCGGGAGTGTCCGGGGACATGTTCGGCTCGCCAGATGCTGTAGCTGCTTCAAGCAGACACCCATAGGGTGAGCTACAAGTTCTGTTCAATTTCAAGTATTTCCAAATTTCGCTACCAGCTGTCAGTGGTGAACGTAGGAACTTTGATAGAGCGTTCCAACGAAATCTAACCTAGAAATTTAGCTTCACACAAGTTTAGTCTGTGGAAGGATCTTTTACATGCCATAAATATATGAAATGGGACCGCCGAATTCACTTCCCCTCCGAAGGAAGGCATACTGAAGGATTTTAACGCTCTTAAAAGATCCGACGACTTCGGCTGGGTTTGAACCCGCCATCTTGGGCACAGCAGTTCAGGATACTACCAACTACGCCACCGAAGCCGGTATTCACCCAAGTACACGGGGCTAAATAGCCACGTTGTCTCAATCCCATCTGGTTTGGACGCACTTCACATGACGGTCGTGTGAGGGAAGGGCTGTGGTTATCTCAGGGGATTAGAACACTAATGACTGTATCAATTAACACAGTGTGGTCCAACCCGCGGCCCTCGGGCCGCATGAGGCCCGCCTGTTCATTTTTGTTGGCCCTTGCCCTTCTTACTGCCTTTCACTCTTCGACAGTTATAATCCGTGGCGTGCCTACTTTCATTCAGAAATGTTACAAAGGAGCCAGTTTGGGAAAGGAAAGATCCCGAAAAATACGCCAGTAATCAGTGATTGGCTGTCGATAAGTTCGCGATCGTTCATGTGTTGCGGTGGATTTCCCTATAAAAGGGAGCGCAGGGCTGTTGACCATCAGTGAAAGAATTCATGGACAGGCAGTTAGACTCTATAGAACAGCTACACTAAGTACAAACACACTCATAAACAGATTGGATGATTACCAAGCCAGGGGGAGCCGTCATAAGCTAAGCGCCCTCGCCTCATTATAGAATGAGTTTCCTCTTCTTACCAAAGTCGCTACTATAGCACACGTTTTCTTCTCTTAGGAACTTTCTATTTCCGATTTCACCTCTAATTTCAGATTTTCTCAGAACTATTCATCCTTACTATCCTTTCTATATTCTGTATTTCATGATTGTAGGTCATATTCTGGCCAATTTGCTTTCATTGTAATCACCCTAACACAGTTGCAGTTGGTCGAAATTCATTAGATACAGCTCTCAAGGCCCTCGGGCTGATAGGTTACAATAGTCTGCATCGAAGCTGGCGATGCCGGCTTCGAATGCATGGGTCAGGTCAGGTCAGGTCGAAGAGGTTGTTTTTGACGAGAGAGGTTGTTTGAGAGATATAGTACGACGAGAGTTTGTTTTCATCGTTGTTGCGAGAGCAGTACCGTACTTAATATGGTAGGACTTAATAAACGTTGTGTTGAAGATGAGAAACGACAATTTAAGTCCAAGTGGCAGGAAAGTGACTTTTTTTGTTCAACATAATGGAAATTCACAGTGTGTTATCTGTTCTCAAGTCTTAGGTGTTTCGAAGGGGTATAACGTGAATAGACACTATACCAGCTAGCACAAATCAAAATACGATCAATATCAGGGAAGTGCCAGAAGTTGTGTGATTTAAAGCTGTAACTAATAAGACAGAAGAATATATTTCTGCAACCATCAAACACGCAGGTTTAAAGGCATCTTATGAGGTATGTTTACAGCTAGCTAAAAGAAAAAAGTATTTTAGGGATGGTGAGCTCATTAAGAGGTGTGCTGTAAAAATGGCATCTTAATTTGGAGATAATAGGATTGCTAAAATTTTTGAAACAATTTCCTTGTCTCATCAGACAGTTAGTAGAAGAATTAATGATATGGCTGGTGAAGTTTCAGGTTCTCTCAAGAGCATTTTAGAAAAATGTGAATTTTACCTTCTAGCTCTAGATGAGAGCACAGATATAGCTGACATCGACCAGCTCCTTATCTTTGTCAGAACAATAAACAAAGAATTTGAAATTCATGAAGAACTGTTGGAATTAATATCATTAGAAACAAGCAAAACAGGTATTGACATATTCAACGCACTGGATGATGCCGTTTCTAGTAAATATGGACGTTTTGTGAAGTGCTCTGGCATTGCAACAGATGGTCCTAACATTGGTTTAGTAGAACTGTGTAAAGAAAGAGGATTGAATATTTTGATTTTCCACTGCATTATCCACCAGGAGGCTCTCTGTGGAAAAATTATGAAGCTCAGTGAGACAATGAAAACTGTTGTAAATACTGTAAATTTAATAAGGTGAGACGCAAAGAATTTATTGCATTCCTGGACAATTTGGAAGCTGAGTATGGTGACATTTCATTGTACTGTGAAGTGCGTTGGCTAAGTGCTGGAAATTGCTTGCAACAGTTTTTTGGGTTGAGGAATGAAATTCTTGCTTTTCTCAAAAAAGAAAACATTGGACATGAGTATCAAGAAAAACTGGAGGAAATCCAGTATTCAAATAATCTTGCTTTTCTGACAGATTTAACATCCCATCTAAATGCTTTAAACCTGAAACTACAAGGCAGAAAACAAAATATCTCCCTGCTTTAGGGAAATGTTGAGGGCTTCTGCAAAAAACTTGATGTAATGCAAATTGCATTGAAGGAAAATAATATGGCACACTTCCCATCTTGTCAGCAGTTGGAAGAAGAAAATGGGGACATAAATTGTATTATGTTTCATGAAATAATAATAGATATCAAGGAAGAGTACCAGAACAGATTCTCGGATTTTGACTCCCTAAAACCAAAACTTGCACTGTTCAACAACCGCATAGATATTGAAGTGAGTGAGGTGCCTTGGGACCTTGAAATGGAAATTTGTGATCTTCAGGCAGACCCATTCTACCAGACTAAAACGTGTGATGTCCCTGAAAATTTCTGGAAACTGATTTCTAAATTCTCTCTGCAAGTGTTATCGCTGTTTGGCAGTACGTATGGGTGAAAAAGTGCTTTTCCTGCTCTCAAAAAAAATAAATAAAAAACGAGAAATCGAATTGAAAGTGCTTCACTGGAATCGAGCCTGAGACTTTGCTTTACTGAACTTACAGTGGGCTTTGATACATTTGTATCAGGAAAGCAGTACCAATCATTACATTGATTTCTCGACTGTAAAATGAAGTGGTATATTAAACTAGTAATATTAAACTTATTTTAATATAAATTTTAAATGTTTTTGAGTAAAATGTGTAATACGTTTTCTTTCTGGAATGTCTCTGGCCCTCACATTCCTATACTAAAGTTTGATTGGCCCTTGGGTAACTAAAGGCTGAACCATCCTGAATTAACATATCAGTTAACAATTTGAAAGAACATTTACGGTAGATCCTTGTTATTTTTGAAATCGGAATCACTATTTCTGGAAGGATTCAGGAAACTTTTGTACTCCTGTATAGCGTATTGACTTCAAATCATATTTCAAGGAAGTTTGGTTGGTTGGTTGGTTCCTTAGTTTAGGGGCTGCGACAACGCAGTCATGTTGCCCCGTGTACTTTGGGTGTGTGTAGAATTTGTCTGATAACCGGTGTTAATTGTGATGGCTGTATTAGTGTATCCTTGATTCACGTAGAAGGACTGCAGACGATCATTTTTTTTCAATTAGTTCCTACTTTTGCTACCAAATGCTACCGCCCACGACACCTAGATGCGGACTTGGCTACTAGATGCCATCGCAGCCAGCACCTGATGGCGATCTTTTGAACCAATATAGCGTTATAAAACTAACCTAAAAATGTTTAGCTTCCACAAGTGTATTTAGTGGTAGGTTCTTTTACATTCCATAAATCTATGACATGGGCTTTACTTCCCCTCCGAAGGAAGGCATACTGAGAAAATTTTAACGCTCTTAAAACATTCGACGTCTTTGGCCGGGTTTGAACCCGCAATCTTGGGCATAGAAGCTCAGCATGCTACCAACTACGCCACTCGAAGATGTTTGTAAAAGTGAAATTATGTAGTCATATAAATGTGTTTCGGTGCGCTGGAGCCTACCTTTGGGCACGTCAGATGTTATGCTACACCCCACCAAGACATGTGCTGGGAACGCCACTGCAAGGTTCATAGGCACCACGAGCTGTGTCAATGTACCTTAAGGGATGTGCTCCATCAACCTAGCGGTGCCTTCTCGTTATGTCCTACCAACGTCTTGTTATGGTCGACCAGAATAGCAAACGATCCAAATGATGCATCTGTCGAAATGTTGGCAAACGGATCGAGAGGAGAAAATAATTTCTGTTTGTCAATTGTCTTTGAAATTAGATTTGACATTGTTGTTCTCCACCAGAAGGGTTGACATTCCTCATTCCTACTAATGATTAACACATTCCCTTGACCTTGGCAATGCTACAAGATAATCGACGGTATTTACAATACTCTTCAATCTCTACACTGAGCAAGCAATGAAGGAAATTGGAGACAAATTTAGAAAGGGAGTGAAGATTCAAGGAAAAATAATTCCAACTCTGAGATTTGCTGATGACATTGTCATCTTGGCCGACACGCCTGAGGATTTGAATGAGTTTTTGAATGGTATGGACTCCGTCTTGAGGAAAGAATTCATGATGAAAATAAATAAATGTAAAACAAAAATACTGGCATGCAGCCGAAATAAATCCGAAACCTCTATGGACATCAAATTGGCAGGTGAAAAGCTGAAGGAAGTAGGAGACTTCTGTTACTTAGGAAGCAAAATAACCAGTGATGGACGAAACAAAGAGGATATAAAAGTAGGTTTGCTCAGGCAAGGAAAGTATTTCTACAGAAAAGGAATCTGTTGACATCGAATATAGATTTAGGCATTAAGAAGTCATTTTTGAAGGCCTTTGTCTGGAGCGTGGCGCTCTATGGAAGTGAAACTTGGACTATTCTTGCAGCAGAAAGGAGGAGAATAGAAGCATTTGAAATGTGGTGTTACAGGAGAATGATGAAGATCAGATGGGTAGATAGGGTTACAAACATAGAGGTATTAAGACGAGTGGGAGAGGAGAGATGTTTCTGGCGACTGCTAATGAAGAGAAGAGATAGGTTGGTAGGACACATACTAAGTCACCCAGGAATAGCAAGCTTAGTTATGGAAGGCAGGGTCGAGGACAAGAACTGTAGGGGTAGACCAAGGTTAAAATATGTGAAACAGATTGCCTTGGATGTAGGGTGTGGTTGCTATGTAGAGATGAAACGGTTAGCTCAGGACAGGGATGCATGGAGTGCTGCATCAAACCAGTCAAAGGACTGAAGACTCAAACAACAGCATTTACAAATGAGGAACTCATCCCGGGAATTAACCGGAGAACCTTCAATAATCTTACAGTGATTAAGGGGTTGGTTGCATGGCCCCAGTCTGTTCTAACTGCTCCATGTTCTGTTATATACAGAATGGGTAACGCTGGCCCGCTCCTGCATGAGAAAAATTTAAGAAATGGAGAATCGGTGGCTGGATTTTATTTCCTCAACTGATTTTTTCCTTTTTACCCTATTTTTTCTAATACTTAGCCTACTTTTTTAAATTTAAATTTTCATTTCAACTGTAATTTTTATTTTTAATATTGAATATTATATTTTATCATTTTAAATGATTATGTCGACTTCGCTGGGGTCTGGCGTTACGTTACGGTGACGGGACGAAGTGTACCGAGAATGCACTGAGGTGTGTGATGTCATAGTACTGCTTGAGCTTCTTCCTTTCCCTGCGCGCTCCAGTGAGCGTGACGTCAGCCAGCCAGCTATCTCCTCTGACATTTATTTGTTAACGAACTTTGAGTTCAAGCTGCATATGTAGCATTTGTAACATTTAACATGTTTTTTTTATAAATTTTGAAAATTATCTATTAATTTATTACTTTTAATTTTATAATTGTAACTTTATTTTGTTTTATTTTAATTTTAGTGTGTTTTATTTTAATTTGTATATTTATGTTGTATTTTATTGTTTCATTTTAATATTTTTGATTATAAGTTCAAACTTGATCCAGCACCATAAAACTACACAGATATAATAATTGCTTGTCAGAAATATTTAATGTTGTTGTAATTAAGCTGAAAGTTTCAACTATTAGCACCTTTGATAATAGCCTATAAATTCTAGGTGGTTAATATACATGTATTTTTAGACCACTATCCTATAAAGGATAGTGGTCTATAAATATCTACTATATAAAGCTCAAATACCTCTGACTGACTGACTGACTCACTCATTCATTCATCACAAAATCTCAGAAACCACCGAACGGATTGGAATGAAATTTGGTATGCAGCTTCCTCAAAGGCTGAAAACGACCACTAAGAAAGGATTTTTGGGTATTCAGGTTCTAAAGGGGTATTAAGGGGGTAGACCTGCATTTCATTGAATAGCAATATCTCCCGACTGGTTTCATTGGGAGATGTGATACTCGGCATATAAACTCATCATTAAAAATAAGAAGACATATGTCTGAGGGTTTTTTGATGTGGTGTATATTATTAGGTGAAAGGGGTGAAAAGTGGGGGTTGAAGAATTCCTAACCGAGCGTGTATCTCATAAACGACATAGGCGAGGAGTTTGGAACTCAGCGGAAAAAAATCAGCATAAAAATATCAAAATGGGTGTTTGACCGTTTTTTTCAAAAATCCAATATAAGGGGCCCATGGGGAGGGGTGAAATTATGGTGGGGACGTATAATGTCTGAGTGTAAAATCATACATGGCCTATGTTGTAGACAATAACACATTACATCTTTTTATTCTCTTGCTATTTCATCATACGACGAATACTTAGGGAGTTATTAATGATTTTCTACTTTTTGGACGGAATTTTCTAAATCCCAGGAATGACATAAAAATTGGTTCGAATGAAATTTCGAAAAATAGTTTTTTTTAATACTTTTATTATATTTTTTCACGTCTTTTAGGGTCCGGAACCAACATGATATTTTGATGTGTTTTTTTTTCGTCCCATGCATTGATAGAATTATTTTCCACTAGGACCGATGCTTATCTAATATATAAAGCTCAAATTCCACTCACTGACTGACTGACTGACTGACTGACTCATTCATTCATCACGAAATCTCAGAAACCACCGAACGGATTGGAATGAAATTTGGTATGCAGCTTCCTCAAGGGCAGCAAACGACCACTAAGAAAGGATTTTTGGATATTCAGGTTATAAAGGGGTGTTAAGGTGGTAGACCTGCATTTCATTGAATAGCAATATCTCCCGATTGGTTTCGTTGGGGGATGTGTACTCGGCATATAAACTCATCATCAACAAGTAGTTCCGTGAAGAATTATATAGCCTATTTTCATATATCCTATTTATGTTAACTGCCATTATCAACATACAAAATTTCAGTTTGATTGCTGTAATAGATTCGTAGATATTGAGAATCGACTAAATATTTCGGATGGTCGCCATGTTGGATTTTATATATGTAGGTCCTAGAGTTATGTACTGTTACATGAAGATTATTGTGTACGTGTAGCATTCAAACTGCAATCGCATGATTAGGACACAAGAAGTAACAAGGAGATTTTAAAATTTCGCTCACCTGCCATCTTGTGGTTATGGAAACAATTGAAATAAATTAGATGCCAGTGGATTAACATTCGTATAAGTATTTACTGTACCAAGTTTCACTGCACTCGGATGGTTGAATTGCGAGAAACGTCCATGTGAATATTTATACTTCGCGTCGCCGCCATGTTGGATTTGTGATCACCAGGTTATTTAAAGTCCTATGAACATTAAAAAATCAGTTAGATTGCTATAATAGATTCGTAGATATTCAGAGCCGTCGAAATATTTCGGATGGTCGCCATGTTGGATTGTTAAAGGTATAGGCCATAGAGTCATGTACCATTAAAGGAAAATTTTGCGTATGTTCATTATTCAAACTTTCACTTCGATCGCATGATTACGACACAAGAAATAAAAACTTAATTTTAAAATTCGCAAAGCCGCCATCTTGAGGTCATGTAAACAATTGAACTAAATTAGATACCAGTGCAATACAATGTGTATAAACATTTCCTGTACCAGATTTCATTGCGTTTGGAACATTAAATCGCGAGAAAAGTCTATTTAAAATTTTCAAACTCGCTTGGCAGACATTTTCATTTTGTAGTTAACCGGTTTTTGAAAGTCTTATAGATGAACTTCCAGTAGTGCCCTTTATCTCCGTACAAAATTTCAGGATGATACCACTAATAGTTTCAGAGATATAGAATGCCGGTGAAATATTTCGCACATCCACCATCTTGTGGTTATACAAACAATTGAACGAAGTTAGATGTCGGTGCATTACAATGTGCATAAACACATACTGTACCAAGTTTTATTGCGTTTGGTCTGTTAAATCGCGAGAAACGTCAGTTTAAAAGTCGCAAATTCGCGTGGCCGCCATGTTGGTATTGTAGTTACCAGTTTTTCAAAAGTCACATAGGTGAACTTCTAGTAGTTCCCTTTATCACCGTAATAAATCCCAGGGTGATATTGGGAATAGTTTCGGTGATATTGAATGCTGGTGAAATATTTCGCACAGCCGCCATGTTGGATGGGTGAAACGTAACAAAATTTGAAGGGCACAGTCGGGGTCGCCCGGAATAGTGCTATGAACTTACTGCGTTTCATTGAAATCGCTCCAGCCATTTAGATATGATTAGGGGGGGGACACACACACTCCTCACGAACACACACACACGGACAAAAGGTGATCTCATAAGCTTATCTTTTCAAAATTGAAAATAGGCTAAAAATAAGAAGACATGTGTCTGAGGGTTTTTCGATGTGGTGTTTATTATGAGGTGAAAGGGGTGAAAAGTGGGGGTTGAAGGATTTCTAACGGAGCGTGTATCTCTTAAACGACATAGGCGAGGAGTTTGGAACTCAGCCGAAAAAAATCAGCATAAAAATAACTAAACAAGTGTTTGACCGTTTTTTCATAAATCCAATTTAAGGGGCCCATGGGGAGGGGTGAAATCATGGGGGGGAAACAAAATATGTTTGAATGTAAAATTATACATGGCCTATGTTGTAGACAATAACACATTACATCTTTTTTGTCTCTTGCTATTTCATCATACGACGAATACTTAGGGAGTTATTAATGATTTTCTACTTTTTGGCCGGAATTATCTAAGCCCCAGGAATGACATATAAATTGATTGGAATGAAATTTCAAAAAATAGTTTTTTTTTATACTTTTATTATATTTTTCACGTCTTTTAGGGTCCGAAACCAATATATTATTTTGATGTTTTTTTCGTCCCATGCATTTTTGGTTTCAGGTGATAGAATCATTTTCCACTAGGACTGATGCTTATCTTATCTTATCTATATATATAAAAGAAAGTCGTGTTAGTTACACTATTTATAACTCAAGAACGGCTGAACCGATTTGGCTGAAAATTGGTGTGGAGGTAGCTTAGAACCAGGAGACGGACATAGGATACTTTTCATCCCGTGACGTGACATAAAACGTCAAAGAGAATACAAGTCACTATAAAACGTACCGACAGTAGTGGCTACGCTGGCTAAAGAGCAGCATTAGGTCATGGGGCCAAGCTCTCTGCTGACTCGGTAGACGCGTGGGTTTGAGCCCCACCGTCAGCTGTCCTTGAAATCGTTTTCCGTGGTTTCCCATTTTCAACACCAGGCAAATGCTGGGACAGTACCTTCTGACAGGCCACGGCCGCTTCCTTCCACATCCTTGCCCAGTTTCATTCATCTTCATCCATTCCATCTCTCATCCCGACGCGCAGGTCGCCCACGGGCGTCGACTAGAAAGACCTGCACTCAGCCTCTCAGGAGGCTACACGACAAAGAAAAAACAACTATAAAACGTAACGCAAATGACAGCTAAGGCAAGTCGTTTCCAGGCAACAGTAGCTCTTGACGAGACACGGCCGACTGGATGCGAGTAGCACTCTCCACTACTGGTATAGAAAACGAGGCTCTTAACATCAAATCCCGTTAGTTATTCAACGTAATTGGTATAGGGGTAGTAAATCCAATTTGCAATAGATGACGCGAGTAGCTTCAACGAAATGGCGTGCGTTTGTTTCAAGAAAGTCACACATGCGTTCATATAGCCGTGAGATGTTCTGTACACTTCAGGTAAGGTTTCTGGCTGAGTAAATCCACTTAACAAATTGTAGCGCACGAGTAGATTCAACAAATGAGCGACGACGGGCGAAGCGTTTCAACAAAGACCTGTATGCGTTCAAATACCATTCGTCCGATAGCGATGAAACTTGGGTGAGAGGTTGTGTACACTACAGGCAAGGTTTCTGGCTTAATAAATCCATGTTATAATAGGTAGCGCACGAGTAGATTCAACAAATGAGCGACGATGCGCGAAGCGTTTCAACAAAGTCCCGTATGCGTTCATATACTACTCGTCTGATAGCGATGAAACTTGGGTGATATGTTGTGTACACTTCAGGGAAGCTTTCTGGCTTAGTAAATCCACTTAATAATAGGTATCGCTCAAGTAGATTAAACAAATGAGCGACGACGCGCGAAGTATTTCAACATAGTCCCGTATGCGTTCATATACCATTCGTCCGATAGCGACTAAACGTATGTGAGAGGTTGTGTACACTTCAGGCAAGGTTTCTGGCTTAGCAAATCCACTTTTCGATAGGTAGGGCACGAGTAGATTCAACAAATGAGTGACGACGCGCGAAGCGCTTCAAAAAGTCCCGTATGCGTTCATATACTATTCGTCTGATAGCGATGAAACTTGGGTGAGATGTTGTGTACACTTCAGGGAAGGTTTCTGGCTTACTAAATCCACTTTACAATAGCTATCGCAAAAGTAGATTAAACAAATGAGCTACGACGCGCGAAGTGTTTCAACATAGTCCCGGATCCGTTCATATACAATTCGTCTGATAGCGATGAAACTTGGGTGAGATGTTGTGTACACTTCAGGGAAGGTTTCTGGCTTACTAAATCCACTTTACAATAGGTATCGCACAAGTAGATTAAACAAATGAGCGACGACGCGCGAAGTGTTTCAACATAGTCCCGGATGCGTTCATATACCATTCGTCCGATAGCGACTAAACTTAGGTGAGGTGTTGTGTACACTTCAGGGAAGGTTTCTGGCTTAATAAATCCACTTTACAATTGGTATCGCGCAAGTAGATTCAACAAATGAGCGACGGCACGCGAATCGTTTATACAAAGTCCCGTATGCGTTCATATACCATTCATCCGATTGCTATGATACTTCGGTGAATTGTTGTGCACCCTTCAGGAAAGGTTTCTGACTTAGTAAATCCTTTTTACAATAGGTAGCGCACGAGTAGATCCAACAAATGAGTAACGGCGTGCGTATCGTTTAAAAAAAGTTCCGTATGCATTCATATACCATTCATGCGATTGCAATGAAATTTGGTGAAATGTTGTTTCCACTCCCGCGAAGATTTCTGATTTTGTAAATCCATTTTACAATATGGTAGCGCACGAATAGATTCAACTAATGAGCGACACGCGTGAATCGTTTCAACCAAGTCTCGCATGCGTGCATATACCATTCATCCGATTGTGATAAAACTTTGGTGAGTTGAGTACAGTCCTGCGAAGGTGTATGAATTAGTAAATCCGTTTTTCAATGTGTGGCGCACAAGTAGATTCAACAAATGAGTAACGGTGCGCCAATCGTTTATACAAAATCCCGTATGCGTTCATATGCCATTCATTCGATTGTGATGAAACTTTGATGAGTTGTTGTGTACACGCCAGGGAAGGTTTTCGACTTTGTAAATCCATTTTACAATAGGTAGCGTACGAGTATATTCAACAAATGGTGATGGCGCTCGAAGCGTTTCAACAAAGTCCCGTATGCGTTCATATGCCATTCGTTTCAATGCGATGAAACTTTGGTGAGTTGTTGAGCACGCTCCCAGGATGTTTTTTGAGATAGTAAAACAATTTTACAATAGTTTAGACGTGGTTAACGGAAAAAGAAAATAATATTGGGAATCCAAAAGCACTTTAACAAACAAAGTTACAACGCCAACACTTTCTTTGATTGGCATTGCAACGCATGCCGGGTACAGCTAGTATATATATAAAAAGGAATGTCTGTGTGTTCGTCTTTTATGCGTTCATAAACCATTCATCCGATTGCGATCAAATTTTGGTGACTTGTTGTAAACACTTCCGGGAGGTTTATATGCATAGTTAATCCATTTCAAAATATATAGCGCGCGAGCAGTTTAAACAAATGCGTAATGGCGATGCGTTCATATACTGTGCAATTAATCCGATTGCGATCAAATTTTGCTGAGTTGTTGTGCACAGTCCCAGAAAAGTTTTAGGCGTAGTAAATCTAATTTACAATAGATGGCGCGCGAGTAGCTTCAACAAAATGGCGTGCGTTTGTTTCAAGAAAGTCCCACATGCGTTCATATGCCATTCATCCCATTGCGATGAAACTTGGGTGAGATGTTCTGTACACTTCAGGTAAGGTTTCTGGCTTAGTAAATCCACTTTACGATAGGTAGGGCATGAGTAGATTCAACAAATGAGCCACGACGCGCGAAGCGTTTCAACAAAGTCCCGTATGCGTTCATATACTATTCGTCTGATAGCGATGAAACTTGGGTGATATGTTGTGTACACTTCAGGGAAGCTTTCTGGCTTAGTAAATCCACTTAACAATAGGTATCGCTCAAGTAGATTAAACAAATGAGCGACAACGCGCGAAGTGTTTCAACATAGTCCCGTATGCGTTCATATACCATTCGTCCGATAGCGACTAAACTTGGGTGAGTTGTTGTGTACACTTCAGGGAAATATTCAGGCTTAGTAAGTCCATGTTGCAATAGGTAGAGATCAAGTAGATTCAACCAATGAGCGAAGACGCGCGAAGCGTTTCAACAAAGTTCCGTATGCGTTCATATACCATTCGTCCGAGAGCGATAAAACTTGGGTGAGTGGTTGTGTACACTTCAGGCAAGGTTTCTGGCTTAGTAAATCCACTTTACGATAGGTAGGGAATGAGTAGATTCAACAAATGAGCGACGACGCGCGAAGCGCTTCAACAAAGTCCCGTATGCGTTCATATACTATTCGTCTGATTGCGATGAAACTTGGGTGATATGTTGTGTACACTTCAGGGAAGCTTTCTGGCTTAATAAATCCACTTAACAATAGGTATCGTTCAAGTAGATTAAACAAATGAGCGACGACGCGCGAAGTGTTTCAAAATAGTCCCGTATGCGTTCATATACCATTCGTCCGATAGCGACTAAACGTATGTGAGAGGTTGTGTACACTTCAGGCAAGGTTTCTGGCTTAGCAAATCCACTTTACGATAGGTAGGGCATGAGTAGATTCAACAAATGAGCGACGACGCGCGAAGCGTTTCAACAAAGTCCCGTATGCGTTCATATACTATTCGTCTGATAGCGATGAAACTTAGGTGAGATGTTGTGTACACTTCAGGGAATTTTTCTGGGTTAGTAAATGCACTTTACAATAGATATCGCACAAGTAGATTAAACGAATGAGCGATGGCGCGCGTAGTGTTTGAAAATAGTCCTGTATGCGTTCATATACCATTCATCCGATAGCGACTAAACTTGGGTGAGTTGTTGTTTACACTCCAGGGAAATATTCAGGCTTAGTAAGTCCACGTTGCAATAGGTAGCGTACAAGTAGATTCAACCAATGAGCGAAGACGCGCGAAGCGTTTCAACAAAGTCCCGTATGCGTTCATATACCATTCGTCCGATAGCGATAAAACTTGGGTGAGATGTTGTGTACACTTCAGGGAAGGTTTCTGGCACTTTACAATAGGTATCGCACAAGTAGATTCAACAAATGATCGACGGCACGCGAATCACTTAAACAAAGTCACGTAGCGTTCAAACACCATTCATCCGATTGCTAAGAATTTTTGGATGGATTGTTGTGCACACTCCAGGAAATGTTTATGACTTAGTAAATCCTTTTTACAATAGGTAGCGCACGAGTAGATTCAACAAATGAGTAACGGCGCGTGTATCGTTTAAAAAAAATTCGTATGTGTTCATATACCATTCATGCGATTGCAATGAAATTTAGAGAAATGTTGTTTCCACTCCCGCAAAGATTTCTGATTTAGTAAATCCATTTTACAAATGGTGGCGCACGAGTACATTCAACTAATGAGCGACAGCGCGTGAATCGTTTCAACCAAGTCCCGTATGCGTTCATATACCATTCATCCGATTGTGATAAAACGTTTGTGAGTTGAGTACAGTCCTGCGAAGGTGTATGAATTAGTAAATCCGTTTTTCAATGGGTGGCGCACAAAAGATTTAACAAATGAGTGAAGGCGCGTGAATCGTTTAAACAAAATCCCGTATGCGTTCATATGCCATTCATCCGATTCCGATGAAACGTTCCTGAGTTGTTGTGTACACGCCAGGGAAGGTTTTCGACTTAGTAAATAATTTTACAATAGGTAGCGTACGAGTATATTCAACAAATGGGTGACGGCGCTCGAATCTTTTCAACAAAGTCCCGTATGCGTTCATATACCATTTATTTCATTGCGATGAAACTTTGGTGAGTTGTTGAGCACGATCCCATGATATTTTTGAGATAGTAAATAAATTTTACAATAGTTTACAGGTGGTTAACGGAAAATAAATAAATAAATAAATAAATAAATAAATATTGGGAATCCAAAAGCACTTCAACAAACAAAGTTACAAGGCCGAAACTTTCTTTTATTGTCATTGCAACGCATGCCGGGTACAGCTAGTATCCTATAAAGGGAAAGCCTCCGTGGCTTAGGCGGCAGCACGCCGGCCTCTCACCGCTGGGTCCATGGTTGAAATCCCGGTCATTCCATGTGAGATCTGTGCTGAAAAAAAAAACCGGAGGCAGACAGGTTTTTCTCCGGGAACTCCGGTTTTCCCTGTCAAAATTTCATTCCAGCAACACTCTCCACTATCATTTCATTTCATCTGTCATTCATTTAATCATTGCCCCAGAGGAGTGCATCAGACCTCGGCAGCCGGCACAGTTCATATCCTCGCCGCTAGATGGGGGCTTCATTCCTTCCATTTCTGACCCGGT
This sequence comes from Meconema thalassinum, assembly GCA_946902985.2. Lineage (NCBI taxonomy): Eukaryota > Metazoa > Arthropoda > Insecta > Orthoptera > Tettigoniidae > Meconema > Meconema thalassinum. The sequence continues at coordinate 297,526,572 of OX336396.1, read as the reverse complement.
CGGAGACTAGAAACAGGCTGTGGATTTTCATTTTCATCCTATAAAGGGTTAAACGATCAAGTCAGATTTTAGGGGCACGTGACCTCGCTGTTCTGCCCCATAAAACCTCAATAACTAACACATCAGATCTTAAATGTATTGCGGAACCTTGGATCGAACCCATAGTTTCCTAGAATGTAAGATCGTAGACACTGGGGTCATCTGACCCTAGAGCCTGGTATTGTTTAGCAATGTGTTGACCCAGTGAATCAATAAGTCTGAGTGGACTTTTGGTAAGCGGTACAGACATGGAGTCCTGTGGGATTACACGCTTGTTGGACGCTATTGTGGTGACAAGCCCCTCTGATGATGGCAGTTCGTTCGCATGTGTACAATTCTGGACGATGAATACCAGATTGAGTTACATGCGAATAAAAGCTCTGACAGCGAAACTCAGCTAATTACTGTTCGATAATAGAAAATAATATATTAACCATTACAACTCGGCAATTTGTCTAGGTTTTTGCCGTGTCTTGTGAGGGGTTTCGCCTACGACACCAAGCTGGCTCATCATCGGGCTATTGGTATTCCCGCCCGGACCCCACTGATGAGCCAGCTTGGTGTCCTAGGCGAAACCATAGTTTTAGGCGTGTTCTATAGTGGTATCGTAACTATGGAGTTAGCGTCACCTACTACAGAAGTGGCAGCATTGAAACCCCTTAAAATGCATCATCTACATACGACGATATAATTACTCAAGACGATCTCTGAACGGTAAATGGTCGAGGTAGCAGAGATACGCAGTCATCCGTATCTGAAACATCAAATTCAAAAACGCTCTGACAGCAAAATTACACTTTAAAAGAATATGACCAACCCTGACTGAATGTATCCACAGCAGCTCTCGATGTAATGGTTCAAGATGTCTTTCTTGAAGAGTGGTTTTAGAGGTCCTGTCGTCCATATTCCATATGCATTTGAATTTTTTGATTAATCTCATGATCATCCTTTCGAGTCATTGTTACGAGGAAGATGCATTTATCGCATGCAATCTCTGAGTCAAGGTACCAGTTGCTTGTCAGATGAGATGTGCTGCGAGTCTCTCATCACCAGAGCAATCACGATATGTTATTCGCTCCGTTGAGTCGCACGTGATAAAGTCAACTTACGTTTACAATATAATTGACATGTGCAATGGGAGTTGGCAGTTAAACATTTGGCCATTTAGTTGAGAGCATCGTACACTAGAGGAAAAAGTGCTGAGAGAGACGGCGGAAGACCGGAACAGGGCGCTATCTCCATCTCCAAGACAAGCCTGTTTTTTAAACGACAGAATGTAAAAACATCAACATGGAACATTAACTCGCGAGGACTGGCGCATAGATATTTCTTGACATGAGGCTTAAATAATGGCCTATATTTTAGTTTTGGTCAACCCTTATTTCCTGTCGCTGACAGTACCTACTTTCCTAGTCGTGAACTTCACCCTGCAAAAGAGACAAAATGTCCATAGATTTTTGAACACCCAAGTTATTTCTTTATTATTTACGGTCGGGTCAAATTTACCCATGGCGCCAGTCCTCGCGTGACAATTTTCGGCTTACGTTAATCGGGACAATCTGAAACAAATAAGGGGGGAAATCCGCCTATTTTGGTACAGCACAATCACATAGCTGTTGTTCATCCATGTTTAGGGACTACGGGCACCTTGGTCATCAGCTCCTTTGTTTGAAAAAAAGTGACAGTCAGTCTCAAAGACTAGACTTTGTATCGTTTTAAATGCTACAAATGCTGAAAAATGCTAGAAAGGCTGGAGGCTTCTCGCTTCGCTCGAAGCCAAAGACTCTCGACATGTTAGAAAATCATCTGCATAATACTTATCTTGCTTATCTTGTTTCAAATTACTCGTGAACGGCAAGTGCAAACCAAGGGCAAAGCAAGGTCAAGCGCGCGGGATGCCGTCACGCTCACCAGAGCGCACGGGGACGTGCCCCTTCCATCCAGTCTAAAAACACTTCTAGTGGGCGATGTATTGAAGATAGAGATATGTTCTCACGGACTTTTTTGTAGAACTTTTCATGCTGACCAATTCTTACGCTCATAGTATATTGATATTTTTAACGGTTTGACCAGCGTAAGCTTAAGAACCGCACGGACCCCAAGTTTGTTTCCGACGTTTTCACTGAAATCGTTACTGCTTGGCTTTCTTTGATCATACATAAATTATTTTCTACAGAATCTTTCCTCGATATATCCTTTACAGAATAGTGAAAACCGCATCGAAATCCATTCAGTGGCTCTCGAGATTACCCGTGACATCCAAGAATCGGGGAGTTTTGTCTTATAGTAACGAAGTGGACATTGTCGAGGAACACATGCACCAAGCGGTACTATGACGTCACACACCTCAGTGCATCTGGGGACATTTCGTCCCGTCACTGTAACGTAACGCCAGACCCCAGCGTAACGACGAAAAATGATAAAATGGATATGACTGCTTTACCGCCACTATCAAGGGCAATTATACTCTTACGAAAATTGCTGTGATTTTTCTGCATGTTAAATTTGAAAAATATAAATAAACCTCATTTTATATTGGGAATAGTTCATAGGAAGACACCAGGTGTAAAATTACTTCAATAAAATCCCTACGACTACGGCAAAAAGGGAGTGACACACTATGGGTCAAAATGACCCGGTGCAAGTTTCTCGTGTTATATTTTTCGCGCCATTTCTCAAGGGGTAAAGAGTAATTCTCCTTCAATACCATTTTACAACTTCGACGACCAGGCCTGTCTTGAGAACATAGCCTACAGTATGAAGAAGGAATCCTCGTACAGGACGTGACCAACAGATATCACAACTTCCTGGCTACAATCTGTTCTGGAGTCTCATCGAATTGAAACCAGTCTGTAGTGTGGGAATGCCTGTGCATTTGCTGCACACAGATAATATAGTGGCAACTATCAAGTTGTTGCCAGCGAGGTTTTTGTTATTATATCATTTCAAATGATCTTGTCGACTCCATCGTTATGCTTAAGTCTACCGTTATGCGTAACGATTACGGCATGTATGAAGTCATCATGTTGTTCCGTGCATATGCACCGAGTCACTCCTGGGGTCTGGCGTTATGCGAACGGAGACGGCGAGTGCGTGACGTCATGCAGCCCCCGCGCGGGAAGCCTACGCTAAAAGGTAATGGAGTCTGTTGATTCTGAGTTTACTCCTGGGGTCTGGCGTTATGCGAACGGAGACGGCGAGTGCGTGACGTCATGCAGCCCCCGCGCGGGAAGCCTAAGTTAAAGGGTAATGGAGTTTGTTGAGTCTGAGTTTACTCCTGGGGTCTGGCGTTATGCGATACGGAGACGGCGAGTGCGTGACGTCATGCAGACCCCGCGCGGGAAGCCTAAGTTAAAGAGTAATGGAGTCTGTTGAGTCTGAGTTTACTCCTGGGGTCTGGCATTATGCGAACAGAGACGGCGAGTGCGTGACGTCATGCAGCCCCCGCGCGGGAAGCCTAAGTTAAAGGGTAATGGAGTCTGTTGAGTCTGAGTTTACTCCTGGGGTCTGGCGTTATGCGATACAGAGACGGCGAGTGCGTGACGTCATGCAGCAGAGTGCAAAGAGTCCTGGGGCTTCGAGCGAGCCTTTCTAACATGTGTAGCATTTGTAGCATGCGTCTTTTGAAATGATATAAAGTCTAGTCTCTCAGACTGACTGTATCTTTTTGATTTAGTTAGGGACCATCCGACATCGTGGTCATTTAGCCCCGTGTACTTAAATGAGTGTGAGATTTGTCTGGTAGCCTGTCTTATTGCAATAGCTGTGCTAGTAAACTCGTATTTGTAATTTAGGTGAGGATAGGGAACGAGGTAGCCGTAGTCTTTTAAGTTAGGAACAATTCCAGGATTGTCCTGGCATACGAATGGGGAGACCACGCAAAACAACTTCTAGGAAGGATGCGGAGAGAATCTAACCCACTACTTCTTAGTTCTAACTTGCGTGTACCCCGTTCCAACCCGAAGACCAGAATTACGTTTCTCGTCCGAGAGGACAAACATGCCAGGATCTCATGGCAGACAGTCCACTGTGCCACGAGATGGGCAGTAGCTAGCAGCAATGTGGCCTCCATGTTGTCGGTTCATAGAGTGGCTATAAACATAGTGATTCTATATTCTAAGAAATAGTATGTGTGGGAATTAAAACAGACATTGCAATAATTCTATTAAACTCCCAAACAAGATTTATGTGCAAAGAAAATCGTTTCCCTTGTAGCTTTAAATTCCTATTTTTTTAAGATTGGTTCTGATTACAACATCAATAAATCAATCAATCAATGTCTAAAGGCAATGCCTTTTCGATTCAACCATTGTCTTCTGTCTTCAGCTTGTCTTTTCATCTCACAGTAGGAACCACATCCTACGTTTAGCATCAATACTCGAAGGAATTGCTTCCTAGGTTGACCATGTCCCTTCTTTCCTAAGACCTTTCCTTCTTGTAGATTGGATAGAAAAGTATTATGACGCACGGTGTGTCCAATGAATTTAGCTGTTCTTCTATGTACTGTTACCATCAACTGTTTCTGCTCCTGTATTTCTCGCAGTATAATTTCGTTTGTCCTTGTATCAGTCCAACTGAACCTTAGCATTCTCCTCCAGACCCACATCTCAAACGCTTCAAGCCGTTTCCTATCCTGTTCTCGAATTGTCCAAGATTCACATCGATATAAGAGTACGCTCCACACAAATGACATCAGAATTTTTTTTCCTAATCTCAATACCTAGATGTATATTGGTCAGAAGAGTTCTTTTGTTCCTGAATGCTTGTTTGGCAAGCGCTATTCTTCTTCTTATCTCTTTGCTGCAGCGGTTATCATTTGTGATTGCACTTCCGAGGTAAGGGAAATTGCTGACTTGTTAGCAAGTAAGTTTGTTAGTAAGTTGATGTGTTTTCGCTCAGGATGTTTTTCAACATACAACATAACACCACAAAATGGGCCACAAAGGTGGTTTTAGACTAAACTACTGATGCAGTTGATCTGAACTTTTGATACGCCTGTACACATTCATGGGGGTGTTTACGAACTAAAAGCCACATTTGCAATTTATGTGGGAGGTGTGTTGCTAGCCTAATACTTAGTACTTGGAGCGAAATCCTTGCAGGCTCATGTGCATGTGGGTGCGATTTTAGCTCGATTAAGTTCTCAACTGCGATCCGATTTGAACCAACGGCGCACTTCCAGCCCGTAAATTTTAATGAAACCTCGTGCCTAATTTAAAATGGCGGCCGTGTGAGCCTTTTAAAGCTGATCTTCGTGAATATTCAAGCAAAGGCCATCAAATCCAGTTACAATTCTGGGAAAGAATACATCTGATTGGCTAAAACAGTGGTATATATTTAAGAATAAACTGTATTGGGGATCAGGAATGGGATATTCAAATGGTGAATGTTTGAATTATGTAATGACTCACATTGATGATCTAAAGGCTCATTTACCATGATGGTTCTCCAATCGTAGTTGTTACACACACTGCTAAAATCATATGTTGTCAGATAAATTCATCATATCCCAAGAATACCGGGATAATAACCAAGGTATCAATAGCCCATAGCGGTAGGTCAAAAGCCCAGGCTATTTCCGTTCTCGGGAGACATCGGACGTACATGAAATGTGTTTGCACTGTTTCCCATTTTCAACCCCAGGCAAATGCTTGGACTGTACCCTCCAATAACTCACGGTCGCTTCCCTCCAACTCATTTACCAATTTAATCCGCTCCAGCCGTTTAGAAGTTATTAGGGGGACACACACATCCATACACACAGACACACACGCGGACAAAAGGTGATCTCATAAGCCCAGTTTTCACAAAATGAAAATAGGCTAAATATAGGCGTATTAGGTCACCTTTTGTCCGTGTGTGTGTGCGTATGTGTGTGCCCCGCCCCCCTAATAGTTTCTAAATGGCTAAAGCAATTACAATGAAACTCGGTAAGGTCATAGTACTATTTCGGTCAACCCCGACCCGACCGTGCCCTTCAAATTTTATTAAGTCTCACCAATCCAACATGGCGGCTGTGCGACATATTTCACCGGCATTCTATATCTCCGAAACTATTACTCATATCACCTTGAAATTTTGTACGGTGATAAAGGGCGCTACTAAAAGTTCACTTTTGAGACTTTCAAAAACCTGTTAGCTACATACGAACATGTCGGCTAAGCGAAGTTAAAACATTTAAATAGACTTTTCTCGCAATTTAATCATCCGAACGCAGTGAAACTTGGTACAGCAAATAACTATACAAATTGCAATGCACTGACATCTAATTTAGTTATATTGTTTACATAACCTCAATATGGCGGCTGTGCGAATTTTTAAAAATAAGTTTTTATTTCTTATGTCCTAATCATGCGATCGAAGTCAACGTTTGAATAATGACCCTACACAATAATACTCATCTAATAATACATAACTCAATAGCCTTTATATTAAAATCCAACAGGGCGACAATCCGAAGTATTTAGACAGTTCTCAGTATCTGTTAATCTATGACAGCACTCAAACTGAAATGTTGTATGTTGATAGAGGCTATATACAACTTCACCTATGGGACATTCAATAACCTGGTGATCACAAATCCAACATGGCGGTGACGCGAAATTTAAATATTCAAATGGACGTTTCTCACGATTCAACCATCCGAGCACAGTGAAACTTGGTACGGTGTATGATTATATAAATTTTAATCCACTGGCATCTAATTCATATCAATTATTTACATAACCACAAGATGGCGGCTGTGAGAAATTTTAAATCTGTTTTTTTTTTCTTGTGCCCTAATCATGCGATTGAAGTTTGAATACTACACGTACAGAATAATCTTCATATAATAGTACATCATTTTAAGGCCTATATTTAAAAATCCAACATGGTGACCATCCGAAATATTTAGACGGTTCTCAATAACTAGGAATCTATTACAGCAATCAAACTGAAATTGTGTATGTTGATAGATGCTATAAACATAAGTAGGATATTTGAAAATAGGCTGTATAGTTCTTCACGGAACGACTTGTTTTTGTTTTACATTTATTAAACTTCATCATGATTTAATTCAAGACGAAGTCTACATTATCAACCAAGAGAGTGTAAAACCCTGGTTAGTCCAATGGTGGGTGTGTTGATAAGATTACCTAAGAGCAGGTTCTGTGTGAAATTGATACGAAATGTCGGTGTGTCTAAATCCCTGCCTGAATGAATGCTCGGCTTCACACGATTAATAGAGGCAGTTTAGGGGGGAAATCCAAAGTAATGTGGGGCAACAAACACGAGGTTTTATCTTGTATCTGCTCAGTATAGGCCAATAAAATAACTCGCGCTCAATTTAGCAGGCGCAGGAAGCTGCAGACATTCACGGCTGGTTGAGTCAAACCCACCACAAGATATGGGGCGCCCATAGCGTCACATGCATATCACTACAGCGTATATCGTAAAAGTGAATGCCTATGATTCACAATTGCGTCTGCTCTTATTTTTATAGAATTAAGGAAGAGACTGTATCACATGACAGGCAACAGTCTGTCTAACAATAACAGTCTGTTTGGTCGAGTCTCAATGGCATGTGTCCTCCGGCGTGGCCTGGTGCTGGTCTTACAAGTAAATCGTTCTTATTTAGGGTGCCAAAAGTTCAGTAATTAGTATTATGATTATTATTATTCTTTCCTCGATTTTGGCCATCTTTGGACCGCGTAAAATTATCCATTGCATTTACTTTCTCTTTCCTTTACGGGGGGCCTGGTGGCGCAGCGGTCAAGCTGTATGCCACTCACCAAGGCGGACCTGGTTCGATTCCCGGTCACTGCATGTGAGATTTTCGATATGAAATGCAATGTCCTGTGGTTCGGATTCCACGTAAAACGGAGGTCCCGTGGCTTATGATCGCGAGGTTAACCGTCACGTTAAACTACAAGCTTCCTTCCTTTCTTTCCTTTATCCTTTTTGCCTTCCAGTAGTTCTTCATTACTTCACTTTGTCTCCTTCTCTCTTCCGTCCAGATGCTAACCCGATTATTATTATTATTATTATTATTATTAATATTATTATCATTAGAGAGCCTCCGTGCCTTAGGCGGCAGCACGCCGGCCTCTCACCGCTGGGTCCATGGTTCAAATCCCGATCACTCCATGTGAGATTTGTGCTGGACAAAGTGGAGGCTGGCAGGGTTTCTTCCGGTTTTCTCTGTCACAACTCTCATTCCAGAAACACTCTCCACTGTCATTTCATTTCATCTGTCATTCATTTAATCATTGCCCCAGGAGAGTGCGACAGGCTTCGGCAGCTGGCGCAGTTAATATCCTCGCCGCTAGATGGGGGCTTCATTCAAACCATTCCCTGACCCGGTCGGTCGACTGGAAGCAGACTGTGGATTTTCATTTCATTATTATTATTATTATTATTATTATTATTATTATTAATATTATTTTTCCGTAGCGTAGCGGTCAGCATGGTTAGCTGCCGCACCGGAGGTCCTGCCACGAAATTTGATAAGTGGTACGAGGACTGGAACGGGGTCTACTCAGCCATCCTCGAAGTGGTTTTCCGTGGTTTCCCACTTCGTCTTCGGGCAAATGCCGGGATGGTACCTTCTTCAAGGCCACGGTCGCCTTCTTCCCTCTTCCTTGCCTATCCATCCTCACCATCCCTTATCTTCCCTCATGAGGCCCCTGTTCGCTTTGCAGGTGAGGCCGCCTGGGCGAGGTGCCAATCCCACCTCACCAGTTGTATCCCTTCCGATTCGATATTCCCAGCTGTAGGACACTGCCCGTAGAGGCGGTAGTGGTGCGTTCCCTCGCTGTGTCCGTGGGTTCCACCAACCTGGAGGGTAAACGACTAAGAAAAAAGAAAAAATATTATTTGTATTATTATCCATTATTATTATTATTATTATCGAAATTTATTTATCTCTTGTAATTATTGTTTTTCAGGATTAGGGAAATACCCATTACAATTGGGTACAATCGTGTTGACTAACTGAAAGGCATTGCATTTCTATGATGATGATGATGAATGGTTTTTCATTTTCATTATAACGTAAATAAGGAAACCCTTCAAAGATGATAAATTTCATGTCATTACACCTGCTAATAAATCTAACAGTATTTCAATTCTATATTATACCATTGGTGGCGTAGTCGGTAGCATGCTTACCTGCTATGTCCAAGATCGCGGGTTCAAACCCGATCGAAGTCGTCGGATTTTTATGAGCGTTAAAATATTTCAGTATGTCTTCCTACGGAGGGGAAGTAAAGCCGGCGGTCCCATGTCATAGATTTAAAGATCCTGCCACTAACTAAACTTGCGTGATGCTAAATTTCTAGGTTAGATTTCGTTGAAACGCTCTATCAATTGTTCCAACGTTCGCCACTAGGTATCAGTGACAGCGAAAGTTGGAACTACTTAAAATTGAACGGAACTTGTAGCTCTCCCAATGGGTGTCCGCTGGAAGCAGCTACAGCCTCTGGCGAGCCGAACATATCCTCGGACACTCCCGGCACTAAAAGCCATACGATAAATAGCCTGATAACTTAACTGGCGGACCCATGCGAGGAATCTCGCGTGTTCATAAACCACACTTTCCCCAATAGGTTTATAATGAGAGCCTTAAGGAGAAAGGTGGTTACGTGTCCATTTCAGCCAAATGATTATAGAAGACTATTTGCATATCAGTTAAAATTGCAAGATCCACGTTTCCTAAATTAAGAAGGCAATCACTGAAAATTGGATCATCTTAACACTCGCCGGTTATTTGATATTTATGAAATTATACGATTTGAGTACTCATTCCTTAGATTTAGTTGGTTGGTTGGTTCCTTAGTTTAGGGGCTGCGACAACGTGGTCATGTAGCCCCTCCTTTGATTTACTGTTTCTGAAATCCATGTTAATTTATAAAGGAAATATCTCAGAATGTTAAAATGAATTGAAACAGGCGTCTCAGCGGCCAAAATGTGAAATGGACAGTCATTTTGGAGCGTATTTTCCTACAGCAACAGTGTCTGCAAATCGCACACTTCGTACATTTTAAGTCATTTTTTAAAGAAATTAGAGATTTGTATTAAATTAGAGTGCAATTCGTCTCTGCTAATGTCTATTCTCTTTCATTTGTGTGTTCATTTGTCACGATCGGTCGCTTGTGAGCGCCACAGGAGGGATCTATAGCCTACTACTGAAATAATACCTATATGATGATTATTGACTAAGGTGTACAAACTAATAAATACTATAGTATTTCAATTATGCAATTCATATATAAGTACGGTAATATTTTGCCTTATGGAGGGATTTTTTTTTTTTTTAAGAATACCACTCAACATTGAGACTTCCTTCGGAGGACGTCCTTACCGTTAAACAATATCTTAACATTTTGGATGTGCCAGACGAAGATTGCCGACGTCAATTCTAGAATCCGTCGCTTATTAAGGTCAAGCCTTGATGTGTTATAACCTTATTCCGTGTTTACACGAGGAAAACAAACCCAGTCGTACAAAGCGAGTATAAAAACAAGAGTTTATTGATGCGGTTTTAAGTTAATATTTTTGCGATGCCTGCCGCGGGGAGCGCCTCGCATGTTCACCTAATTAACAAACTTTGTTTAATTATAAGATTAGAAGATAAGAGCAAGGCCGCATTAGTACGGGAGATTAACCTCGTCGATAGAGCGAGCACACTTTCAAATTCCAGACTGAACAATTATCGGTGAATTAAATACTAGACTTATAGTCCAGCGAGGCAGATAACGTGAACACCACTGCGTACAACTGGTGTCAATGTACTCTATGCCATGTATCGTTATACAGTGCCACGGCACGGTGCAAGAGTAGAGCAAAAATAGTCTCTTAATCCAAATAATCCTATGGAGGTCTTCAGTGTCTCATTTCCAATCAGAATTTATGTTTTTCTGTGTGATTTGTGGCTTATATACAATGATTACTGCCATGGCTTTATTCCATGCAAAAATTATTATTTTTCTGACTTACGGGATAGAGATTGTTTGGGATGGCTGACGACAACCGAACTAAGGACACTGCAAAAGGTTAAAGCGCGCTTTTTAGTAATAACCATGGGAGTATCCAGGTACACAAGATCTAGTTTAGTTTACGAACTATCTAAAGAAACTATTATATTAGATCTACGCTTGAAAATGCTACTTGCGCCCACGTCGGCCTTCAATGAATTGTCAGAGAACACATAGTAAAGAAAAACGATATTTGGATGGAATTTTACACCACGGATGCCATTATAACGACGGACTGGAAAGAAGCATATTATCAGCTCAGACACCTTGTTACCAGATGTGCAGAGCATGGTTTTCATCACAAGTGTTGTAGGACCATATGTTTTCATGAGCCATGCGTGGACTGTGTTTGTCGTATGTGTGGGAAACTCTGTGAGAGATATCACGTGATGGGTTGTACAGATGGAATTTTATCATTGTCTCAATTCTGTTGTGATTCAACGTAATTGGTTATGCATATAATTGGCAATTTGGCTGCATTATTAAATTATGTACTGATTACTGTATTTAAAGTAAAGGGAATAGGAGAAGATGACCTCGGAGTTCCTTTCGTTAAAGCAACATTTACCCCACCAGAAAATGTACCATTTCCTTCATCCTCCTTCCTTCATAACTTCCTTCTTAGTCTAGATAAAGGAAGTAGCAAGCCTCAGAGAACATTATAAACGTATAAGACCTGAGCCTGGTATAGCCTATGTAGCCCAAAATTTAAGATTTGCTTTGTAAAAGAATCATCATTTCTTATTGTGTAATTTCATTATAACTTTCCACGATGATAATGATGATTAGAATAATTGCTGCCTTAAGGGCCTGAATAGCGAGATCATCTGCTCTTACTAAATCTGCTGGGCCTGTCATCTTCACATGAAGCAGGCAATGAAATGCTTCAAGTGCAGACACTGCTGTCGAGTTAAACCCGAATAGGAACTGGATTATAGGCGATTAAAATTGAAATTCACCGCTGTTTAGCTTCATTATTTCCGAGTTCAAGAGCAATATGCCCTATTATTTTATAAACTTCTACTCCACCGGTCGGAACGTAACATGTTCTAACAAGTTCTAATTTCTAGACAAACGCGAGGGCGGGTGAGGTTCAGACAACCGTGCGACGCTACTGCATGGCTGTATATAAATAAATAAATAAATACCTACATAAATAAATAAATAAATAAATAAATACCTACATAAATAAATAAATAAATAAATAAATACCTACATAAATAAATAAATAAATAAATAAATACTTAAATAAATAAATAAATACATAAATAAGTAAATAAAGGAAGAACAAGGAAGAACGAAAGGAAGAAAGAAAGAAAGAAAGAAAAGAATATACAAGTAAACAAATATAAAGAAAGAATGTAGGAATGAAAGGAAGAAAAGAAAAGAACAAATAAATGGAAAGATTGAAGAAGGAAAGAACGAAAGAAAAGATTAAACAAATGAATAAAACAGAGAGAAAGGAAATGAAAAGGATAAATAAATAAGAAAGAAGGATGAAAGAAAGAAAGAAAGAAAGAAAGAAAGAAAGAATGAAAGAAAGAAAAAAGAAAGAAAGAAAGAAAGAAAGAAAGGAAGAAAGAAAGAAAGAAAGAAAGAAAGAATGAAAGGAAGGAAGAAAGAAAGAAAGAAAGAAAGAAAGAAAGAAAGAAAGGAAGGAAGGAAGAAAGAAATAAAGAAAGAAAGAATGAAAGAACGAAAGAAAGAATGAAAGGAAGGAAGAAAGAAAGAAAGAAAGAAAGAAAGAAAGAAAGAACGAATGAATGAATGAATGAAAGAATTGAAGAAAGAAAAGAATAAATAAATAAATAAATAAATAAATAAATAAGAAAGTAGAAAGAATGAATGTAACAACGAAAGAAAGAAAATAATGAACAAATAAATAAATAAAAATGAAAGAAAGAAAATAATAAATAAATAAATAAACAATGCTAAACTTAATAGTTCTAAATTTTCTGAAAAATACCAACAGTAGTCTGTATTTTAGTGATAAAAATATATATGTTCAAATAAGGTATATTCCTCTTTAAAATGGAGAAAGATTAGTAGTTTCCGTTGTTTGAGAATTATATCGTCATTCGTGATTTCTTGCCTATCGCCATACCAAATGTCGAGTCCCTAGAGGCACCATCTTGTGGTAAGATGTGACTCTTACAAAGACGAACTCACGTTGATAGAAATAACGAGGAAGATCATGTGACGCCCTCAAGGGCCAATGTAACTATCTTGCTGATGGGAGGGAAATACTTAGCCTGAGGATGACTTATGTTATGGAAGTTAAGAGCACAATTTTCCACATGAGCTGGAATGATGTAATGTTGTGGAATCTTTTAGAGCTCTGATATTTCCTCCCTTGTAATTGTTCCAGAAGATATTTTAATCTCACCACAGCATTATAAGACCATAAGAGTAGCTTCTGCCCTGCCTCCAGATATCGGAGCAAATTGAATCGGAGCCAATCTTACACCACAACTGGGTCGTTGTTCAGGCAGCGTGCCAGACGAGACGGCTGGACTGGTTGCCTGCCAGTAAGGCGCGGAACAGATTCAGACGCAAAGAACGCAAGATGACATATGTGCGTCCATATTAGCTCCAGTGATCGCATCCCGTCTCAGAGGGAGAGTTTATAGCAGTTTAGACACTGTTTATAACACAACTTATTACCAAACATCAACACAATAAGTATGGCAGTTATTTGAAGCATTCGGCAATGCCATTCTACCAACTAGAACATGCCATTGTGTTTTCATCATTTTAAATTTGATAGATAGATAGCAGCAGTCGTTTCATTCCGCCGCATGGCTATTTCCTCTGCGGCGGCGGGCCCCCTTAGACGGTTTCGCCGTCTCTTCGGGCCAGGGGGTTAGGGTTTTTAGGAGAGGTGTATATTTTGATGGTGGGTGGGTTTGGTTCTGGGATTTGGAAGAAAGTGTGTGGGAATTTTTAGTTGAGGCTTGGCGGTGTAATTTGGTGGATGGCGGGGAGAAGTATTGCTTCGGAGAAGGGAGAGGTAGATGCAGGAATGGCGATGAGTGGGGATAAGGGTGGCTGCGTTCTGTGCTGTATTTATATGTAAATTTGAAACATTGACAGAACTGGAGCTAGTATTGTTTGTGAACATTGCAAGTACCGGTACCGGAATATTTTAGTAATTGGAACTACCTGATTCTTTACCAAAGAACATAAAAATGTTATGTTTGGTTTAAAACACTATGCTATTCACTCTGCAGGCTATAGCCATCCCAATGAAAATGAAAATCCAGAGTCTGCTTTTGATATGAGTTCATGTGTTGAACCCTTCCAAACAGGCTGTCAATTAATGTGTCACTGTACAATGTTCTTTCATTAAGAAAGCGAAAACGAATGATTTTGGGACATGTGCGTGTATGAACTTTTTTTTTCTTATTTTGGTGTAAGGAACCAATCCCCAAAGTTTGTAAAAGTATTTCTGTAACACCCTGTATAAAGACCACTAGCCTATAAAGGGTTAAATCCTCTCTGCAAGATGTAGGCTATTAGCAGTTGTATTTCCGTGCGTGAATTATCTTCCACCCTGTATACCAAATGACGATGAAGAAACTACGTCATCTCTGTTGGAGCGAAGATTTAAGATCCACAAAAACAACGAGTCTAGTGAAATAGATTAATGAGTGTTCTGCACAACTTGTATTATTTGTCAAATAGTTCGTTTGCAGGTAAATGTTCAGCATTTGACAAATAACGCGCGTTATAGACATTCAGTGTAATGGGGACCTGTGGAATGTAAACAGAGCTCTAAACTCCTGACATTTCATTCCCTTGTTAATAGTGCGCTGCTTTTTCACAAAGCGAGTGTGTGTTTCTGTTTTACCTCCCGCATGATTAAATCTGTGTGCAGTAAACTTACTCCAAGGCTCGTAAACTTCATATCGTCATATTAAACAAACTACGTCATTCAATAACTCTCTGAATGCAAGGGAAGTTTACTCGAAATGTAATTTCTCAGAATAGGCTCTTTGACTGAGTGCGCAAGCATACAATAAACAGCTTCATGAGGGGATCATAATACTGTTCAGTTATAATGCTTCCATTAATTTCAGTCATACAAACATACATACATTTCCATTTGAGACTACTTCGCCTTTCAGCGTCCAGTCTAATCTGCAAGCCTTTGTTTGGGAACAAGTTCCCTCCAGGATCACCTATTAACAGTTAGCACTGCGGCCTCCCCGGCTTCTACACCTCTCACTTTGAAATCGTTCATCACTGAATCTAACCATCGCCTCCTAGGTATACCTCTGCTTCTCTTACCCTCTACAGCCGAAATCATTAATATCTTAGGTAATTTCTCCTCCCCCCCCCCCCCCCCCCCCAGTGGCCCACGGCTAGTGGGACGTGGTTGGCGACCACGGGGCCCCAGCTGAGTTTGGGATTTGTAAGAGGTGCTGAAAAGCAAAAAACGGACGATTGCCTCACTGATAACTTATGTACAGAAAAGACTAGACCTGTAAGGATGTTCAAACGAAGTGTATTGGGCTATTCAGATAGCCCTACTGTAAGTTCATTCTAATGTGATTTTAAAATATCCTTTCCATAGGGTTGTAAATAATGAAATTTATTATTTTTAAGCGGCTTCGGTGGCGTAGGTGGTATAATGTTGAACTGCTGTGCCCAAGATCGCGGAGGAGAAGCAAAGCCGGCGGTCCCATGTCATAGATTTATGGCAAGTAAAATATCCTTCCACTAACTGAACTTGTATGAAGCTAAATTTCTAGGTTAGATTTCATTGAAACGCTCTATCAAAGTTCCAACGTTCACCATTAAATATCAGTGACATCGGGTAGCGAAAGTTGGAACTACTTGAAATTGAACGGAACTTGTAGCTCACCCCATGGGTGTCCGCTTGAAGCAGCTACAGCCTCTGGCAAGCCTAACATGTCCTTGGACACTCCCGGCACTAAAAGCCATACGCTAAATAAATAAATAAATAAATAAATAAATATTATTTTTATCAAAATTATCACGAACGAAATGTAATCTCTACAAAATATACTTTGTCCCATCAGAGTCGGTGTCGGGCCCTCTGTGCAATGCTCCCAGCTGTTTGTCCCAGCAATCATTGGTGCTACCCTCGTATCAGATACCTCTAGCTTATGTATCAGACATCCTGAATGTACCCAGCTTTCATTTCCATACAGCACGGTTGCTTTAATTACTGATCGATGTAGCGAGACTAGTGAGAATACTGCAGATTGCAACTGAGAACTCACTGCATTGACGTTTCTACACCTTGGCCTTGTTCTTCCTCCAGACTACCATCCTGCCTAAGTACTTAAAATATTCCACCTGTTGCGATTTAGTTCCTCCTACCTGCCATTGTATTGTCCTGTGTTTCTTATCTACCAACGTAACGTTCGTCTCTGAAATGTTGATCTTCACACCATACTCCCTACATTTCTGTTGAAGTTTAACATGTTGGTATATTGGCTTTCACGGCCAGTGAATAAAAACTCAGCAATTTTTCTAGGTTTGTGCCGTGTCTTGTGTAGGATTTCACCTAGGACACCATGCTAGCTCATCAGCGGGAACCCTCAGAGGGAAATTATGACTGCTTGAGCTTTTGTTTATCGCAGTAGAGAGGCGCAGGTGCGCTTCATAAAAAGGGAGGTAGCGCGCAGTTCGCTACTCCAGTGGGGGTCTGGACGGGGACACCAAGAACCCACTGATGAGCCAGCTTGGTGTCCTTGGCAAAACCCCACACAAGACACGGCAAAAACCTAGAAAACTTGCAGAGTTGGCTCGCAAGCTATCGACGGAGTCCTCCATTACAACCAGGTCATAAGCATAATTAACTTTGTAGAAAATATTCTGACACTAAAAGATAACTCAAACGCTATCTTCAGAATGTGTTCACTGAGTATTAATCAATTCCACATTAATTTGGGGGCGTGTGGAAGAGAATACGCGCTACTCGTCCTAAGGGAATCCTGGCCTGCCTCATTTAGCGCGGCTGTGGCGACAAGATTGTTTGTGTGCCCGGCTTCCAGTGTAGATGGTTGAGGTGCGCCCAGTGGCGTAACTAGGGTTTGCTTCTGGGGGTGATGAGAATTACATTGGGGGGGGGGGGGGGGAGACATAATCAATATAAACAAACATACGAACCCGAAGTTTCTTGTTTGGTTTCATTATTACTTGACAGCACGTTATATACCGAGTGAGTTAGCCGAGGTCGTTACGGCATGACTGCTGGCAGTCGCTCACATCCGGGAGGCGAGGAGGTTCGAATCCCCCCGCCGGCAACCTTGAAGATGGTCTTCTGTGGTTTCCCATCTTCCTTCCAGGCAAATGCCGGGGTTGGTCCCTAACTATAGGCCACAGCCGCTACCTTCCAACTCCTCGACCTTTCATTCCCACTTTCCTCCCCAACGGTACTTGTAGCTCACCCATTGGGTGTCCGTCTCGAAGCAGCTACAAAACTGGCGAGCCGAACATGTCCTCGGACACTCCCGGCACTAAAAGCCATACGCTAAAAAAAAAAAAAAAAAAAAAAACACGTTATATTATCAATGTGCAAATGTCCGAAAATTAACAATTGTGTTGGTATTAAATCATAGTTGGTAGCATTCTGAGCCTCTATGCCTAAGGTCGTGGGTTCAAACCCGGTGAAGTCGTCGGATTTTTTAAGAGCGTTAAAATCCCTCAGTAAGCCTTCCTTCGGAGGGGAAGTAAAGCCGGCGGATCCCTGTCATAGATTAATGGCATGTAAAAGAACCTTCCACTAAGTATACTTGTGTGAAGCTAAATTATAGGTTAGATTTGACTAACGCACTTAGGTTCCAACATTCCAACGACTGCGGTGGCATCAAGTAACCAAGTTCACAACTAGTTGCCGTTGACGGTGGCGTTTGGTAGCAAAAGTAGGAACTACTTGAAAATTGAAGTCTGTAGTCATTATTTGAATTAAAAACAGGTAACACACACTAATACAGCCATCACAATTAACACCGGTTATCAGACAGATTCTACACACACCCAAAGTACACGGGGCTACATGACCGCGTTGTCGCAGACCCTGAACTGAGGAACCAACCAACCGATATTGAATCATTAACTCTAATTTTCTTCGCGAAATCATCTTACTGTACTTTTTCTATTTTTCGACATTGTATAATTATTAATAAACTATAGTTTACAACTAAAGATTATCCCTTAAACAACAATACAAGTAAGTATTCACTTTCCAAAATGGCAACTGACAGGTGGTGTGGCCACCCCTCTGACTAACTGAATAGCTGACCATTTTGCTCATTCAGTAAGTATTAGAGTAACACTACAAATATTACACTAGTGAAAATAAATGCTTTCAAACACAATCCAATCATTTGTCACAAATCCAAAGATTCGTTTTCTTTCAAAAGTTATAGCTTAATCAAATTTCATATTATTCATTATTTGTCTCCGGATGGGAGGGGGGGGGCTGTCATTCATCCCCCGTAGTTACACTACCGGGTGCGCCGTTCCTCTCAGTTGGAAGATAATAATGTGTTTAAAACTCTTCGCTGAAAGTTTAATATAATTAATTTATTAACAAATCGATGTGTTGATTGATATTTATTTATTTATTTATTAGTCGATGGGAATTTTGCTACAGAGGTTCAACTGTCGGCTCTGTGAAATAACTAGAGATTCACCGCTCACCATCCGGCTCCGTGGCTAAATGGTTAGAGCGCTAGGCTTTGGCCGAAAGTGCCCCGAGTTCGATTCACGGCCGAGCCATCAGGGATTTTCATATCCTGGGGTTAATTCCCGTGGCTCGGGGACTGGGTGTATGTGACGTCTTCATCATCACTTCATCCTCATTACGACGCGCAGGTCGCCCACGGGCGTCAACTGGAAAGACCTGCACTCGGCCTCTCCGGAGGCCACACGATCATCATCATCATCATCATCATCACTGCTCACCAGGCATGCTCTATCAAAGTTCCAACGTTCAACACTAGGTATCATTGATATCTGGTGGCGAAAGTTGGAACTACTTGAAATTGAACGGAACTCGTAGCTCACGCTTTAGGGTGTCCGCTGGAAGCAGCTCCAGACTCAGGCGAGCCGAACATGTCCTCGGACACTCCCGGCACTAAAAGCCATACGATAAATAAATAAATAAATAAATAAATAATTAATAACCAGGCATGCTGTGAATACTTGTATGACTCATGCAGATAAGATACATATTTTTTCCCCCCTGGCACTATACAGCCCATGAAGGGCCTAGGCCGACCAAGCGACCACTGCCCAGCCATTTGGCCTGCAGATATTGGGGTGATGCGTGATCAGCGCATCGGGTCCCCTCGGCCGTTAATCTTGGTTTTCGTGATCGGGGCGCTGTCTCACTGTCAGACAGCAACAATTGTCCTCACGAGGCCGAGTGCACCCCGTTGCAACCCTCACGTCAGGTTTAAAATCCTTGACGGAGCCGGGAATCGAACCCGGGGCCTCCGGTTGAAAGGCAGGTGCGCTACCCCAACACCACGGGGCTGGCTCGATAAGATACATATATCTGTGGTAAATCGAGTCGAATCAGCATTTTTGCGTTACTCGTAAAACAGGGATGTCCAATTACAGATTTTTTTACTGTAGATTATTGACCAACAGATGGCAGAACATCTCAGGGATCAACTCGGCATTCGAATGCGAATGGGGAATATGATAAAAAGAAAGTTCTTGTGCAGCGTTTATACACGGACGAATCACTCAACGGGTTAAGAACTCTTGAATGATAAAAAAATATGTTTGAATGGGAGCACTTTTTCTTTGGTGCTCATACTTCGGTGACAGAGGCGTCCGCATCATCCAGTCGTCTCATTAGGCTGCTGATAACTCGCATAATGAGTCAACCAAATCGTGTAAGAGATGTTGTCTTGAACGATCAGAGAGAGAATCCCGTTGCAAGTAATGTTGACCCTGTGCCTGCCAAGTCACGTCCCCCAAATTATGAGGCCATGGGACGGTTTACCCATTTTTATTCTAGACAGATGCTATAATGGGTATTTTTGCAATTTAGTGTGTTATTGTTTTATGTTCGGCCCTGGCGAAATGTAAATATTATATGTCAGAAAACTGTACTATAATGAGGCTCATTATAATACACGTTTTCATTATCTCCCACCAATCAGGGCTCAAGAAACAGTTGTGGGACCAATTAGGTGAGGATAGCATCGGCCCTGCGCTCACTTCCACGGCCCCCTATTTAAAATTTCACTGCGTGGCTTCTAGTGTCATAGTGGGGTATTCCAGGAGGCCAAGGTATTCTCTGCGTCCCATGTGCTCTGTTCAGTACATAAAACTGGTGAAATCCCGACAGATATTTATGAATATTTATGTTCGAACATAAAATAGTAATAATTATCGTCGAACATAAACAGTCGTATGCAACTCGCCTATAATGGTAATTAAGACACTCGAGTATGATCCTTTTGTTCAATTTGATCACAAATACACTCAGGGTTTGTATCAAGTCCCTCAGAGGAACAGCTCTAAGACGGATACACTTCAAGACAAGTAGGATCAATATGAAGGAGTGAGAGAGATGCAGTTATAACATACTGCACGTGAATCCGGGTGGTGACATACCAAACTAGTGGGTCAACTGACATACAATGGTCACTCACAAAGATCGTATACACACCTATAATAGTACTGATAATAAAAACAATAATAATAATAATAATAATTGTTTGATCCAGTGTGCTTAGAAGGAGTGTGGATGAAAATGAGGTCTCACGAGTTATACCAACATTCCGAGGAAACATCTGACACAATTGGAAACTGCATATCGATTAACGCAGAATAGGTATAACAAGAAAGCCATATCGTTCAGAGCAAAGTTAAGACATTATGCCGCTGTGATTAAACCGGAAGCCTTTTATAGTTCTGAATACCTTATTTTAAACCAAAAAAAGGAGAAACAGAGGAGTTAGAAAAGAAAGAACGAAGAATCCTAAGGAAAATATTGGGGCCAGTGCAGAGAGCAGATGGCTTATGGAGGAGACGGAGGAATAGTGACTTGTACAACCAGGCGGAGAAACTTACGGACACGATGCGTAAAAGAAGGATTACATTTTATGGCCACCTCGCACGAATGAGCACAATAGGTTAACCAAAATGATATTCACTTACATTGTAAATTAAAGCCCACCACAAAATGGGTTGAGGAAACACGAGCAGATCTCAAAGAAGTTGGCATCACTCAAGAAGATATTCTAAACAAATCACTGTTTCGAAGGAAGTTTGATAAATTTAAAGAGTTTCAGCAAAACTCTACCTCAAAACCAAGGTCACCTGGTCTGAAGAAAGAAGGAGGAGACTCGGCAAAATCATGAAGACATTCTGGGAGGAGAAGAAGAGATTGGCAAGTCGGCCGATTGATCAACGCGGTGCACAGTAGGACAAAATCGACAGAAGAAGAAGTACTGATAATGAAAACATAAAAATATTTCTTTGACCCGGTGTGCTTAGAGGGAGTGTGGATGAAAAAGAGGTCTCACGAGTTTTACCAACATTCCGAGAAAATATTTGCCACAATTAGAAAAAGACGATTAAAATGTTTTTGACATATCAAAGAATGGACAATGAAAGACTTACTAATCTATCGACTTCTCATTGAAAGTACTCCTCACTATCTCTCTTGTAATTTTCGTTTTCTTTGTTCCTTTCTTGATCGTCACACGCGATCTTGATCCATGTATTTGCTATTCCTCCACATCATTCATCTGCCTTCAATAACTCTTCCCTCGTGTCGGGAACTAGAATTTGGAATAATTTTCCTCGTGACGTTAGAAATTGTACATCCCTAACAACTTTCAAACGCGCATCTAAAGATTTCCTCTTGAATTCGTAAGCCAACTAGAACGATTTGTGTGTGAATGTGTGAGTAAATAACCATAGTACAACTCCATGTATTGTTATCACTCTATGTAACTTGTATAGCTTAGTTAATATCACGCACTTGCCAATTTAATTCTAGTATTTAAGTTTGGTAGGTTAAGAATAACACACATGAGTAATGATGTAAGTTGCATTGCGTAAGAAAGGGCCTAGAGCCCTAACTTCGGCACAATAAAGGCACCAATAAATATATAAATAAAAAAATAATAAAAGAGTTAGAGGAAAAGGAAAGAAAGAGACTTTGAGAAATATTGGGACCATTAAAAACAGAAAGTGGTGAGTTCAGATACAGAACAAGAAGTTCCGTGAAGAACTATACAGCCTACTTTTCATGCCAATGATTATTCTACAGTATATGAACCTATCTAGAATAATGACGAAATTAAGTTGGTAATATCGAGATATCTAATTAGTTCAAAATATACCTGGTATAATGTAGCCTAATAGAGCACTACAGTTGGCAGCCCTGGTGACTGAATATATTCTTAGTTCCATCTCTTATGGTACAGAATACAACATTTGGTTGAAGTCCAATGGACGTTACATGCAGTTAGACACTGGATCTATCACGCGTAAAAGCATGTTGCCAACAACAATACCATGCGTGTGCTGGTCAGAAATAATCTAAAATATTATGATATCTTGTTGTGCCAATTTTGTTAGTATAGAAGTTACATGTATTTTAAAATTGGACATATCAGCAGGCATAGAATCATGTTGGCAGCACTGCCTTGTATTAATTACTCCAAATTAATCTAGAATGTCAGGTGCTATACGTGTGCAAAGTATAGAGCTGTTGGCTTGCATACTTTCTGATATATTGATATTAGGGTAAAAAATATAGACTGTATTTATTAACAGTTGGCAGCCCTGATTGCTCTTAACAATACTTATAGTCATATCTGTTATGGTACATACGAAATTTGGTTGAAATCCAACTGATAGTATAGAAGTTACATGTATTTAAAAATTGGTACTATCAGCAGGCATATAATCATGTTGGTAGAACTGACGTATATAAGTTACTCCAAATTAATCTAAAATGTCAGAATATACGTGTGCATAGTTTAAAGCTGGTGGCTTGCATACTTTCTGATATATTGTTATTTGGATTTTAAAAAAATAGAGAGAGCAATTATTAACAGTTGGCAGCCCCGGTGGCTCTTAAGAATACACTCAGTCATATCTGTTTATGTACAGTTATTACATACAAAATTTGGTTAAAATCCAATCGATAGTGTAGACGTTATATGCATTTAAACATAGGACCTATCAGAAGGCTTAAAATTATTTTGGCAACACTGTCATGGTTGGCCTCCTGGATATTAAACTGAAATATTATTATCTACATGTGTGCCAATTTTGGAATAGCTCCCATGCATACCTTGCAAGATAACCAACATGGTGCTCAAATTTCTAGTGCGTTTTTTCAGCAGTTGGTAACACTGACATCATTTTCAAATATGGACGTGAGATATTCCGGTGCACATCTTTACTCATACAAAATTTGGTTGTGATTGCTGCAGCCGTTTAGGAGTTGATAGGGGGGGACACACACACACAGCCAGACAGACAGAAGGACAGACAGACAGACAGACAGACACACATTTTCCCGGATCGATCTCATAAGTCTACTTTTTCCTCATTTTTGCAAAATGTGAAAAGTAGGCTAAAAATGACGACCTCTACAAAAATAAAGAAATTGAAAAATCCCACGATACGATCAGGAAAAATTTCTTTGGACACATAATGAGGATGAATAACACCAGACTCACAAAACAAATGTTCAGTCATGTATACAAAAGCAAGAATGGTAATCAATGGTTACAACGTATAAAAAAGGGTATGGGAGAGATGGAAGTAACTATAGATATTATTCAGGACAGACCACTTTTCAGAAATATGATTAAAAAAATCAAGGGTTTCTAGGTAAAGAAAAGAAGAAGCGGGTTAACATCTGGACGGAAGAGAGAAGGAGACAAAGTGAAGTAATGAAGAACTACTGGAAGGCAAAAAGGATAAAGGAAATAAGAGGCAATGAATGCAATGGGGTATTTTACTCCGTCCAAAGATGGTCAAAATCGAGGAAAGAAGAAGAAAAAAAAGATTTTTAATCATACTAACAGCATAATAGAAATATAAAATGACCTTCAAGAAATCAACGTAGCAGACGAAATATTGTGGGATCGGCCCAGCTTCATAACGTTGGTGAACATACATCATTTTGCTGCAAACCTTCGAATGGGAGCCGGCACTGCGTGGGGAGCAGAAGAGAAGAAGCTCATCTGTGAAATAGCGCTCCTTATTAGGGCATACCGTTCATCATCATGCATTTAACGGGCCTTTGAGGCCTACAGCAGAAGGGCAATAGGAAAAGAGAAATATTACAAATATTACAAAATCCATAAAATATTAAAAAGGAAAAAACTTACTAAACGAAAAAAAAGAAAGATCTAATAAAAGGAAAGTCAGTCAATCTCAAGAGGAGGTACGAAGGTGGATCAAAAAGTTAGTTGCACTAACGCGCTGCAGCAGCGTGCTTTGTGTCGCAAAGTGGACTTAGCGGAGAATGGGACAGACACTGCCCACACGTCTGTTAGGCAGGTCGCTGTGGAGTCTCGTCGTGTATGGTGTGAATAGCGGCCAAATGCAATGGCGCGTCGACTGGACGTTCACTCCAAATATGAGGTGCGTACGACAATCCGATTCCTATGGGCCAAAAGGAAGAATTGCACGGACATTCATCGTGAAATTAGTGCTGCGTATGGGGAGCGGGCCATTTCCCGGCAAGGGATCGTGAAGTGATGTCAGCAATTCGAAGCCGGACGGACGAATATCACGAAGGCCCGCAACGTCCAGGACCCGTGCCAATGTCAACAGTGTGAATGCGATCATTAGACAGGTGGTCGACGTTTCCAGACCGATGAGGAGGTGAATGCCGCTGTCTCCGTGTGGTTGCAGAACGCTGGATGAACTTTCTCTGCATCCGGCATCGACAAGTTGGTTGTGCGTTCGCAGAAATATTTGGAGTCTCTTGGGAACTATGTGGAAAAGTGACGTTACATTGTATGTCGTTATAGACGGGTTGCTCTTGTATAGGGGGTGTAATAAATGGCCATAACTGGGAAGTGCAACTTATTTTTTGATCTGCCCTCGTATTTGCTGCAGATGGCACTCCATCTTTTCCGGTCTCTAGCATCATCAGTTAGTTATTGTTGTTTTAAGGGGCGGAACTACGAGGTCATCTGTCCCTCTTAACACAGATTAAAGAATACAAATTTTGAATTGAATTTAAAATTTTGAGGTGGACATCTAAATTTAAAAAGACCAAAAATTAATAAAACAAAAACAAACAATTAAATAAAAAATAAAAATTATAAAAATAAACAAAAATTACGGAAAAAACAAAACATTATCATTCAAAAACGAACAAGTCGTTGAGTCAATGTTCACTGGAAAATTTAGATTGCTGGCCCTAACCCACTCTCACTTATAAAGCGGATAACGCGATCAGCAGCCACCGCGTCATCGGCTAATATAAGTTTGAGTGTCGTCTGCAAACCAAGGTTTCTTCGAAAGTCAGCAAGATCCACACACTCGGTAAAAATGTGGGCCACGGTGAATACGGCTCCACAGGTACAAAGTGGGGGGTCTTCCCTTCTCATTAGGTACGAGTGGGTGGATCTTGTATGACCTATCCTTAGCCTACACAAAATGACGGACTCTCTCCGGGCCCGGAAGGAGCTCCGCCACACGCGAGTTGTTCCCTTGATCGCTCTCAGTTTACTTGGCAGTGGGTCAGCTAGCCACTGACTCTCCCAAAAAGCCAGAACATCTAGGCGTAACTGAGAGCGAATATCTCTAGCGGGTACCTCCATTGGTCGAGGTGGTAGTGATACCGCCTCTTTTGCAGCTTGATCTGCTAACTCATTTCCCACAATTCCCATGTGGCTTGGAAGCCACAGAAAGGTGATTCGAGTGTCAGCGTGGCACAGCCCGGCTAGTAGGTCGTGGATTCGCTGCACTAGGGGGTGTTGCGGGAAACATGTACCAATTGACTGCAACGAACTCAAAGAGTCGGTACACACGAGAAAGTGGATTCGAGCATCCTGTAGTGCAAACTGCAGAGCTTCATAGATGGCAACGAGCTCCGCAGTAAACACACTACAGGCCTCAGGCAAAGAGATCTTGGTATTTGCACCATCACTAACGTAAGCACAACCCACTTTCTCGTCCACCTTCGAACCATCCGTGTATAGAATGCCAGCGTCCGGAAATTGGTGAACTATGCTGTGGAACTGCCTCCGGTAAACGGAGGCATCCGTGTTAACCTTAGGACCTCGGTGCAGATCTAACCGAATTTCCGGACGCGGGACTTGCCACGGAGGCACCTCGCTAAATGTCCGGATCATACAGGGACCTACAGCCACTCCTATTTCAGTACACGAGCTATCAAGTCTAATACCAACCGGCCGAGTAGCACGAGGCCGGTTTGCGTAACCCTGGTGGTTTTGGGTACCGAAGAGAGCTTGATAGGTCGGGTGTTGCGGCATTTGACGCACATTGGCAGCATATGCTAAAAGCATATGTTGGCGTCTATAATTTAAAGGTGGAACACCCGATTCGGCGAGTAGGCTGGGTATCGGGCTGGTCCGGAAGGCACCGGTAGCCAGCCTAACGCCACTATGGTGGATACTGTCCAGCATTTTCAAGGTTGCCGGCCTTGCTGAACCGTATGCCGCAGAACCATAGTCTAGCCGGGACAGGACGAGGGCTTGGTAGAACCGTAGCAGCACCGCACGGTCAGCCCCCCATGTAGTGCCACTAAGAAACCTGAGCATGTTCAGTTTCCTGAGACATGTCATTTTCAATTGCCGTATATGGTGCTGCCACGTTAACTTGCTGTCAAAATGGAGCCCCAGGAAGCGATAAGTGTCAACCAACGGCAACGCAGCATCCCTAAGATGTAGTTCAGGGTGTAAATGTAGCCTCCGGAGCCGACAAAAATGGACGACGGAGGTTTTCGCTGCTGAAAAACGAAAACCCCGGTCGTGAGCCCACCTGTCGACCCGGTTGATGGCTAGCTGCAATTGCCGTTCCACGACTGCCATACTTCCAGAGCTGTAATGCAGAGCTAAATCGTCTACATACAGCGATGGAACTACCGCGGACCCGGCGGCGGCAACAATGCCATTAATGGCAATCGCGAACAAGGTGACACTCAGCACTGAACCCTCAGGAACTCCATTTTCTTGGGTATAGTATTGCGATAATGTCCTACCGACCCTTACACGGAAGAGTCGGACGGACATGAAATTCGCAATGAAAGTCGGTAAGTTACCACGGAGTCCCCACTTGTGAAAGGTGGAAAGGATCCCGTAGTGCCATGTGGTGTCGTAGGCTTTCTCGAGGTCAAAGAAAACCGTGACTAGGTGCTGCTTTCGGAAAAAAGCCTCCTGTATGGCGCTCTCAAGTCGCACCAGATGGTCAGTGGTGGACCTATGAGAGCGAAATCCACATTGGTACTCAGACAGGAGACCTTTATCCTCCAAGAACCACACCAGTCGACGGTTCACCATCTTTTCGAGCAGCTTACATAGGCCATTTGTCAAACAAATGGGCCTATAGCTGCTTACAAACTTGGGATCCTTTCCAGCCTTAGGAATCGGTATCACGATCCCCTCTCGCCATTGAGATGGAAACTCCCATACGATTAAAGAGGATCAACAGTTGTTTTATACTGGTTTCGCACAGATGCTTTAACATTTGATTATGTATGTTATCCGGTCCAGGAGCCGTATCCCTGCACAGTGCAACCGCACATTATAGGACTCCGAAGCAGCAGTGGCAAAGGACAAGGGGTGAGTCTCTGCCTCCCGCTTCAGAGTCAGAAATGTAGGATCGTAACTCCCGGAGCAGGATACATCGGAGAAGTGCGAGCCAATGCTGTTGGCAATGGCGAGATGGTCCGTGATGATGTCTCCATTGATGGACACTCCGGGTATCGACAGTGATGTCGGGAGTCCGGAGATCCGACGAAGCTTAGTCCACACTTGAGATGATGGAGTATGCGCCGTCATGGACACGTCGTTTTCTTACTCTCCCGAATCAGATATCGGGCTCTGGCACGCATCCTTCTGAAGGTGATACGATTGGCCATGGTGTTTTGCCTCCGATAGCATTTGAAAGCACGTCGACGATCTTTAATGGCTGCTCCACGGCTGTCCACTTCTCGGGCGTTTTCTCGTGGGTTGAGATTGGAGGAAGTGATCCGTCCGCTCGTAAGATGTGTCCAAACCATTGTAGTCGCCTCTGTCCCAATATTCGTCCAATGTGTGGCTTTCAAAACCTCAGGTACAGGTCTTCTTTCTTTCTTCTCTCCCATTTACCTTCCATGTTATTGCAGACGGGTCCATATATCTTTACGATGTAAAACAAAATAATAAAAATATAATACTAATAATATTTTTATAAATTATTTCTTGTTTTTCTCAAAGTGACATTTTTGTCGTTTGACACCTTTCTGAAATAAACGATTCAATTGTGCCACCTCCTTCTTCTGTTAGAGGAGCCATGACGGTCTGGGAGGCAAATGTATCTTCATTAGCATCCCATAACTTATCATAGGTTGTCCTTGTATATCGGTTGCTGTTGTTGTTGTTGGATCAGAAAACGACACCCAGAAACAAGTTGGTAGAGGCTGAAACAGACAGCTCAGTGGGCAACGCTGCTGGTTACTGCGCTTGGAAAAAGTTGCCACTGGTTGTTGTGTAAAAAATGGCGACCAAAAAGAAACATTGGCAACACCATCGCCGTCTATAATTCTCAGGCCGTGCTGTTGGTAGAATTGGCAACACTGAATCGAGTCCGTAACTGCTATAAACACGTAAGACCACATGCTAAGATTTATTCATAAATATCGTTTATTTTCATATGATAGCATCTAAAAGAGATAGCGGGTTCAAACCCGGCCGAAGCCGTCGGAATTTTTTAAGAGCGTAAAAATCCCTCAGTATGCCTTCCTTCGGAGGGGAAGTAAAGCCGGCGGTCCCATGTCATAGATTTATGGCATGTTAAAGAACCTTCCACTAATTACACCTGTGTGAAGCTAAATTGGATAGTTTAAGAATGTAAACAACGCTCTTAGGTTTCTACGTTCGTTGCCAAGAGCCGACTGCGGTGGCGTCTAGTAGCTAAGTTCTGAACTTGGCCTAGTAGTCGTTGACGGCGGCGCTTGGCGGCAAAAGTAGGAAATATTTGAAACATTCTAAGTTGCAGTCTGTACTTAAATTAAAAAACAGATAACACACCCTAATACAGTCATCACAATTAACACCGGTTATCAGACAGATTCTACACACACCCAAAGTACACGGGGCTACATGACCACATTGTCGCAGCCCCTAAACTTAAGAACCAACCAACCAACCAGCATCTAAAAGCAGTTCGTACTAACTATTTCAACACCCGTGAAATTCCTCGTGGTAAATCAGACCTACTGAAAGTAGTAGAAGTGAGTATTTCCTGTATTAAATTGCATGTGTAACTAATACCTGATAATGAATTTAACCAACAAATTCTTCACTAATATTTCATTAAACTCTTTCAGTTGCCTAGGAAGTGTTGTGTGCCTGGCCGTAAGTCAAATTATGGCAGCACTATTAAAATAACTGGTTATATCACTACGGTTAGATCACTACAGCGAGGTGGACTTTCAGTGCCTAGTAATTTAGTTTTGGTATATGCTGTATCTTCATGTGGCCTCTATATTCCAGTACATAATGAACTGTACTCAGTTGGCAAGTGCCTTTAGGTAGATTACATTGTAAAGCTACTTATTTTGAAATTAAGTGACCAGTGGTGCATTGGAATAAAGTACAGGGATAGGAGGGTGATCTACAATCTATACAGAAACCAGACAGCAGTCATTCGAGCTGATGGACATGAGAGAGAAGCTGGTTTTCAGAAAGGTGTAAGGCAAGGCCGCATCTTATCACCCATACTTTTCAATCTTTACATTGAACAAGCAATGAAGAAAATTGGAGACAAATTTAAAGTGGGAGTGAAGATTCAAGGAGAAATCATTTCGACTCTGTGATTTGCCGATGACATCGTCATCTTGGCCGACACGCCTGAGGATTTGAATGAGTATGGACTCTGTCTTGAGGAAGGAATTCATGATGAAAATTAATAAATGTAAAACAAAAATATTGGAATGCAGCCGAAAGAAATCAGAAACCTTTATGGACATCAAATTGGCAGGTGAAAAGCTGAAGGAAGTAGGAGACTTCTGTTACTTAGGAAGCAAAATAACCAGTGATGCACGAAGCAAGGAGGATATAAAAAGTGGGTTGGCTCAGGCAATTAAAGCATTTCTACAGAAAAGGGATCTGTTGACATCGAATATAGATTTAGGTATTAGGGAGTCACTTTTAAAGCCTTTGTCTGGAGCGTGGCGCTCTATGGAAGTGAAACTTGGACTATTGGTGCAGCAGAAAAGAAGAAAATTGAGGCGTTTGAAATGTGGTGTTACAGGAGAATTATGAAGATCAGATGGTTAGATATGGTGACAAACGAAGATGTATTAAGCCGAGTGGGAAAGGAGAGATGTTTCTGGCGACTGCTAATGAAGAGAAGAGATAGGTTGGTAGGACACATATTAAGACACCCAGGAATAGCAAACTTAGCTATGGAAGGAAGGGTCGAGGACAAGAACTGTAGGGGTAGACCAAGGTTTGAATATGTTAAACAGATTGCCTCGGATGTATGGTGTGGTAGCTATGTAGAGATGAAACGATTAGCTCAGGACAGGGAGACCTGGAGCGCTGCATCGAACCAGTCAAAAGACTGAAGATTCAAACAACAAACATGGGCCAAACGTTCCTGAGTCTGTCTGAGAGGGAGTGAGTGTGTATGTCTGCACCCGCCCCCTCCCCCCCCCCCCCCTCCCCCCTCCCCTTCCCCCTCCCCCGTAAACCAAATAGTATCCATTATATTTCTACTCGTAGTAGGTAGTGGCCAAGGATAGGGTGTAGGATTCCTTAGCCAATGAACTAGTCCCTTTGTTGTGGAAACTTGCAATAAAACGTGCTGTGTAATTCGCATTTATTTCCCATTAGAAAATTCGCACTATATGTAATTGGTTGGTTGGTTCTTAAGTTTAGGGGCTGCGACAACGCGGTCATGTAGCCCCGTGTACTTTGGGTGTGTGTAGAATCTGTCTGATAACCGGTGTTAATTGTGATGACTGTATTAGTGTGTGTTATCTGTTTTTTTATATTGAAGTACTGCAACTTAGAATTTTTCAAATAGTTTCTACTTTTGCCGCCAAGCGCCACCGTCAACGACTACTAGGCCAAGTTCAGAACTTAACTCCTAGACGCCACCGCAGTCGGCTCTTGGCAACGAACATAGAAACCAAAGAGCGTTGTTTACTTTCTTAACCTATCCAATTTAGCTTCACACAGGTGCAATTAGTGGAAGGTTCTTTAACATGCCATAAATCTATGACATGGGACCGTCGGCTTTACTTCCCCTCCGAAGGAAGGCATACTGAGGGATTTTCAACGCTCTTAAAAAATCCGACGGCTTCGGCCGGGTTTGAACCCGCTATCTTGGGCATAGAAGCTCAGCATGCTACCGACTACTCCACCGAAGCCGCCCTATATGTAATTATACGAGTAATTATAAAACAACTACTATAATAGAAAACAAGAAACATATTTTCGCATAATTCGTACCCCGGCAACACGGGTGAAAGCCAAGCATCTACACCACTCTACCAAAGTGCCACTTTGACTTAAGCGGTCAATAAGGTTCAGGAAGTACCATAATGATTGGAAATAAGGAAAATCTTTAGCATAGTAAAACTTACAATACACTTCGTTGCATTTCAACAAGCAACATTCATATAACAGCTTAGGCTTTCACGGCCGGCGTTCATAATTAAGTACAAGTTTTTCGGGCTTGTAGGCCGTGGTCCAGACAGGATATCTCCCGACGTTTCACCGTGAGTGGTTATAGTGTCAGTCTACCAACCCCAAGATTGCAGGTTCGCCCCTGGCCATGGTAAGTGATTTTCGAAGGCGACAAAAATCACGACACTCATGTCATACGTTGTTGGCATGTTAAAGAACCCATTTGAATTCAGTAGGCCGTGTTCAATGGCAAAATTAATCTCGGGATTTTTCGCCAACACAAAGTTCCTCCATTCTCTACTTGAAAGCGCTGTAGTGTCAAGGAGTTTAGATATCTAACCTCCTTGACTTTCATAGCGTTCAAAGGAACGACGAAATTCGACATGCAAGCTACCCTCTGGGTGTCAATTAACAAAGCTTGCACCAGGCACCCGAGGCCATACGATATTATATTATATATACCGGAAACTGCGTCCGGCTTTATCAAGGGTTCCGCTCCTTTCCTTGGTCAGCAGTGGAATGATGAAGAGGCTTGAAATAATGGGTAACGGTTTGTAGTGGAGTATTGTTGCTTGACATCTAATCACCACCCGCGACAGAAACACGGATTTATTAAAACATTGGTAGACCGTGCTAGGATAATCTGTGAGCCATCCAACCTCAACCAAGAGCTGCAACATCTAAAGAGTGCCCTATTCGCCAACGGATACAGCAATAAGGAGATTGAGCGAGCCTATCATCCCAGGCGCCGGAGCACGAGGAAAGAATCTGAGGAAACTCCGGTGGCCACCGCATTCCTGCCGTACGTGAAGAAGGTGACGGACAGGATAGGCAAATTACTCAAGACCTATGGGGTGAAAACGGTTTATAAACCCACCGCCAAAATCCGGGACTTGCTGCGATCCGCTAATGACAAGCGCCACCCACACTCCACTGCAGGTGTCTACAGAATCCCGTGTTCCTGTGGGCAGGTGTACATAGGAACGACGAAGATGAGCGTGAACACCAAACTCAAGCAACATAACAGACACATGGATCCCGGCCCTTAGGAACACCAAGGCCAAGATATCACGCTCACGTCAACCTGCAGAACGTTCCCGCTACAGCCCGGCAGTCGCCCAGGGAACACCTGACCCTCACAAGCTCGGTCGCCGAAGCCGGAGCACGCACCACACCCCGCAACATGTAGGCTACGCGAGACCAGACGATCCAGCCGGAATGCGAAGAGAACGCTCGGCTCACCATGCTAATTTGATGATCCAAACTGCCTTCCAGCCGTAATTCATCGCCAAGATCCACCCAGCCAACAGTCATATTCAAACAACAATACCCCACTACAAACCGTTACCCATTATTTCAAGCCTCTTCCTCATTCCACTGCTGACCAAGGAAAGGAGCGGAACCCTTGATAATGCCGGACGCAGTTTCCGGTGAAACGTCGGGAGATATCCTGTCTGGACCACGGCCTACAAGCCCGAAAACTTGTACTTCAATTACACTCTTTGGTAAGGACTATCCCCGAACATTTAGTAGAAAGTAGGTTATATGTTCTTTGCTGAACATTGTATGTAATTTCTGCTGTACTATGACTTGTATCATAGCGGTCCGGAAATGACCTCCCGTACGGTGATTATAAGTCATACCTAATTAACCCTGGAACACTCCACTTGTTTATTACTGACACTAATCTTACACTGGGGCACTCAGTGCCCCAAGAATAATAAGCCTGATTTACATATTACAAACCAATATTTATAGTATAACAACTGGTTAGTTTGGTTTGATTAGACTTACGGAAAAGTGATTTTATATTACACTTTAACATTCTATACTAAAAATAAAATAATATTAAAAAACGTACACTTCTTTACAACATTTTGCAACACCTCACATTTTAGAGTGTTTTACTGAATGTCATCACTACAATTGACACGAACAGATAAGATGTAACCTTTGCATACAAACAACTTGCCGACTCCGTGGTGTTGGGATAGGGCGCCTGCCTCTGACGCGGAGGCTCCGGGTTCGATTCCCGGCTCCGTCAGGGACTTGAGAAACTGACGTGAGGGCTGGAACGGGGTGCACTCAGCCTCGTGAGGACATATGAGTAGCTGCCTGACAGTGAGGCAGTGCCCCGGTCACGAAAACCAAGATTAACGGCCGAGAGGACCCGATGCGCTAACCACGCATCTCCCCAATATCTGCAGGCCAAATGGCTGGGCAGCGGACGCCTTGTAGTCCTAAGCCCTTCATGGGCTGTAGTGCCACGGGTAATTATTATCGTTGTTCAAATGTTAACCTATAATTTAGCTTCACACAAGTGTAATTAGGGGAAGGTTCTTTAACATGCCATAAATCTATGACATGGGACCGCCGGCCTTATTTCCCCTCCGAAGGAAGGCAGACGACCTCAGCCAGGTTTGAACCCGCGATCTTCGGCATAGAAGGTCAGCATGCTACCAACTACGCCACCGAAGCCCCTCCAGTGTAGGGTTCCAGGGTTTAGTAAATGGCAGGCACTGGTCAGCCAATAGTGCAACGGGTTTGCTCCCAGATTTTGGTGTAAATATTTCTTACAACAGTCGCCTCCGTAGCGTAGCGGTCAGCATGGTAAGCTGCCACCCCGGAGGTCCTGGGTTCGATTCCCTGCTCTGCCACGAATTTTGAAAAGTGGTATGAGGACTGGAACGGGGTCTACTCAGCCTCGGGTGGCCCAAATGAGTAGAGGGGGTTAGATTCCCACCCCTAGCACCCTCGAAGTGGTTTTCCGTGGTTTCCCACTTCGTCTTCGGGTAAATGCCAGAATGGTGCCTCCTGTAATGCCACCGCCACCTTCTTCCGGCTTCCTTGCCTATCCCTCCCAATCTTCTCCTCCCTTCCCATCCCTCATGAGGCCCCTGTTCGCTTTGCAGGTGAGGCCGCTTGGGCGAGGTGCTGATCACACCTCCTCAGTTGTATCCACTCCGACCAGATGTTCTCAGCTCTAGGACACTGCCCGTCGAGGCGGTAGTGGTGAGTTCCCTCACTGAGTCCGTGGGAACCACCAACCTGGAGGGTAAACTTGACTAAAATTAAAATTAAAATCTTTCTTACAACGAGAAGAATAAAGACATTCATCCCCTGAGTGTTGGTTATTTCAGTTTATTGTGAATTCTCCAAAATGCAAGAATCTAAGTCGCATTCAAAGTAATGATGCAGTAATTTTGAAAATTGTACATAAATTAGCGTTTACCTGAAGTATCTCAATTTGTTCTCATTTATGATGTTTGTCTTCTTTCTTGCGGTGTTCCTTTCCATGCCCCTTCTTCACACCCTTTCGTTCCTTCACAGACATCTTGCTTCGTTGCGCATCCTCATCCCCATGGGATTCTTTCCAATCGAGTCCATGCTCTACCAGTTCCAGGGAATGCCGGGAAACATTACAGTCGTTTTCGTAGAAACTCATATCAAACTTGGTTGGAAATCGGGTCTCCATGGCGATTAGAGCGCATTTCCGGTTTAATTCTTCATTTAGCTCTAGCGCCTCCTTCCAGTCTGGGTCCAGGGACCTATTTTGGTCCAGCTCCGACAGTTTTACTAGAGCACTTCTTTCGCTCCTCAAGAACTCCTCCAAGAAACTCAACTCCTTTCGGCGCAGATGCATATACTCCTCAAGAGTCTGAGGTTTACGAAAACGAGGCAACTCTTGGCAGAAATTACGTCTATCAGCGTACGCGTATTTGACACGTTTGGAACTAGCTGAAAAGGCATTGTGCATATTGGGGTTTTCATTCCCACCTATACCCTTCATCTCTCGAGAGCTAGGAGCAGGTATCGTGAAATTGCATTCTTCATCCATGGACTTCATATTTTAAAAGATGGATTAAGGCTCAGATTTAACACGTTATGTTTATAACCCTCCACTAATTTTAAGAATCGGTAATGATACCATATTTATGTACGTAATGCCATGTTCTGTTGATTTGTGTGTTCGAAACTTAGCAATAGCCAAATAATCGGGCATCGAACTGTATTGTATTGAAGGAAGCTAGTTTAGAAGAGGTTGTTCTCAGCTGAAGGAGCACCACCTATCTGAAAGATTAATTACAATCAGAAAAATGATCCAGCATTACACAAAAATTAATAAATAGGTCATCAAGATTGAGTTCTAGGTTACTATGCTAGTTTGTAAAGGAAGGTGAAATTAGCGGCTTCGGTGGCAAAGTTGGTAGCATGCTGAGCTTCTATGCCCAAGGTCGTGGGTTCAAACCGGGCCGAAGTCGTCGGATTTTTAAGAGCGTTAAAAATCTCTCAGTATGCCTTCCTTCGGAGGGGAAGTAAAGCCGGCGGTCCCATGTCATAGATTTATGGCATGTTAAAGAACCTTCCACTAATTACACCTGTGTGAAGCTAAATTATAGGTTAAAATTTGAATAACGCTAATAGGTACCAACGTTCATCGCCAGGAGCCGACTGCGGTGGCGTTTAGTAACCAAGGTCTGAACTAGTAGTCGTTGACGGTGGCGTTTGGTGGCAACTAGGAACTACTTGAAAATTCAAAGTTGGCAGTCCTTATTTGAATTAAAAACAGATAACACACACTAATACAGCCATCACAATTAACACCGGTTATCAGGCCGGTTCTATACACACCCTAAGTACACGGAACTACATGACCGCGTTGTCGCAGCCCCTAAACCGAGGAACCAACCAACCGAAGTTGAAATTGACACGAGATCAGTCAGAATTCTCAATTTTTTCCAAATGGAATCCCCTGGAAAGTCCTGGGTAATTTAGAACCTATTATTATAATGGTGTTTGCAGCCATTTTCAAGTGTTGCTTTAGTAATCAAAATTTACATCTTTCAATCGGTCAACAGGATTGTACCCGATTGTGATAGGTTATTTCCTATTCTTTAAAATAATTTACATGAGAATAGACTACACTTGGATGACCTGTTTCGATCGTCAAGCGATCTGTTTAATCGTGTTGACCGACTGAAAATCATAAACTTCGATTATTATTCTTTCTTTAATCGTATCGTCCAACTAAGGACCACGTTATTTCAACTGGCTTCTCTGGGACTTTGATCTTTGCCCAGTGTTCCTTCTTACGTTGCCGGTGTTGCTCTTTTCTTTCTTCCGTCCACATCTTTCCCGTCTTCAACTTCGGTTTTTCTTGAAAACCCTGGTGGTGGTGTAGTTTCTTCCTGAGGGGATTGCGTTCTTGAATATCCCCACAGGTAATTTCCATCTCTTGCAGGTCACTTTCCACCTCTTCGAACCAGGCTGGCTTGGTCTTCTTATTTTTAAAATAGTTAAAGATCCGGTTCGTCAATCGTGTGGGTTTCATTCTAAGCAAGTGGCCATAAAATGCAATCCTCATTTTCCTCATTACATCAGAGATCTTCTGGACATGAATATACAGCTCATAGTTATGCCGTCGTCTATATTCACCGTTGTCTTTAATCGGGCCAAAAATTTTCCTCAAGATCTTTCTTTCCTTGATCTCCAATTTTTCTACCAGGCCTTTCTTGTTCATGGTGAGGCATTCCGCTGCGTACAGAGCCTCTGGTCGTATGACAGTGCAATAATGCCTAAGTTTTGCGTTCAGGGATATTGACTTTTTGTTGTAAACGTCCTTGGTGAGTTGGTACGCCATTTCCATTTTGTTCATGCGCGAAGTGAAGGTTTCTTTCTCACATACGTTGGGTTCTACCCACTCGCCATGATATTTAAACTTATCTGTCCGTTTGATTTTCCCCTGGTTTACTTTTAGCTCCCTTGGTGCTGGCTTGATGTTAGTTATGAAGTGTGTTTTCTCCAAAGAGATCTGAAGACCAACTTTTGTTGCCTGTACCTGCAGCTGGTTAATTTGTTTTGTGGCCATGTCTAAAGAGTCGGAGAAAATTGCAAGATCATCTGCAAAAGCTAGGCAATCAATAGAAAGGTTCATGTTCTTGTAACCCAGTCGTACTCCATTTTGGACCCCATCGTTCATTTCTTTGCGCCACTCGCGGATGACTTTTTCAAGTGCACAGTTGAAGAGCAGGGGTGAAAGCCCATCTCCCTGCCTAACTCCTGTCTTAATTTCGAAAGAGTCTGAAATTTCTCCTCTGAACTTGACTCTGGAGGTTGTGTTAGCTAAGGTCTGTTGAATGATTGCCCTGGTTTTATTATCCAATCGAAATTCCTTTAGAATTTGAATAAGAGCTCTTGTATCAATCGAATCATAGGCCTTCTTGAAGTCGACGAAGGTTACCACAAATTTCTTGTTCCTTTGCTTCAGATAGAAAAGGATGGATTTCAGATTCATAATTTGTTCGGAACATGAGCGCTCTTTCCTGAACCCTCCTTGGTACTCTCCTAATTGTGGATCAAGTTGTTGTTCTGCCCTAATCTGCAGAGCTTTTGAAATAATTTTGTAAGTTATCAGTAGGAGGGAAATGCCGCGGTAGTTGTTAACGTCCGTTTTGTCACCTTTCTTATGCAGGGGATGAATCAAGGCAGAAGTCCAGTCACGTGGAAGTTTCTCAGTTTGCCAAATCTCCTTGATAATGTCAGTCAATTTATCAATCATCTTTTCACCAGCATACTTCCACAATTCGGCGATTATCGAGTCCTCACCTGGTGCCTTGTTGTTCATAAGTGACTGGATAATCTGTTTGATTTCTTCTTTCGTTGGAGGGGATGAATCTGGGTGGACTTGCATGTTGTCTTCAAATGAGAAAGTGGAGTTTGGAGTCTCACAATTAAGGAGGGATTCAAAGTATTTCGCTAGAATCTGGCAATTTTCTCTCTCACTGTAAGCTAGTCTCCCATTTGAGTCTTTGAACTGTAGACTCGGAGGATTGTATTTGCTTAGATTGCGTTTGAAGGTTCTCTAGAAGTCCCTTGTGTTGTTCCTCTGAAAGTCGATTATTATTATTATTATTATTATTATTATGATTATTATTATGGCACGCAAAGCCTCCGTGGCATAGGTGGCAGCACGCCGGCCTCTCACCACTGGGTCCGTGGTTCAAATCCCGGTCACTCCATGTGAGATCTGTGCTGGACAAAACGGAGGCAGACAGGTTTTTCTCCGGGTACTCCGGTTTTCCCTGTCAAAATTTCATTCCAGTAACACTCTCCACTATCACTTCATTTCATCTGTCATTCATTTAATCATTGCCCCAGAGGAGTGCGTCAGGCCTCGGCAGCCGGCACAGTTCATATCCTCGCCGCTAGATGGGGGCTTCATTCATTCCATTCCTGACCCGGTCGGAGACTGGAAGCAGGCTGTGGATTTTCATTCATTATTATGGCACGCAAGTTGGACCTTTGGCAGAAGAGGTGGAATGACGATCTCAGAGGAAGATGGACAGCTCGGATGATACCGAGTTTGGTTGAGTGGAGAAGTAGATAACATGGGGAAACTAATTACTTTCTGACTCATATGTTGACAGGTCATGGCTACTTTCGGTGTTTGTTACCTTCGTCGTATGGCCAAAGTAAGGAGTCCAGTATGTATTTACTGCAAGAATGAACGAGATGACGTATATCATACGTACTTCGTCTAAGCTCGTTGGCCAGCGGAGAAACAACGACTTGAAGCTGAGTTTGGTCCAATAACGCCGGACAATATAGTTGGAATTGTGCTGAGGAACGAGCTTAGCTGGGATACGGTCACTATCTTCGTTGAGGCGGTCCTTCGTCAGTTGGTTAAGTCTGCGATCCTCGGACTTAGTATGGATTGAGAAGTAAGATGGTGCTTGTGAAGGAAAGAAAATGGCTCCATCCTGAAGTAATACGAAAGTGATCCCGGGATGGGTTTTGTCAAGAGTATAGGGTGTGGTTTTTAGTGGGTAAGAATCCCACACACTTGAAGAATTCGGACCCTCTTCAAGCGTCTTGATAGAAGATTTTTCCCCTTCCCTCGTAAAAATAATGATGATAATAATAAAATAACACTCAAAGGGCAATGAATGGCTGCGTGGCTCAGCAGTAACGTCCTCAGCTGCTGTTCCCAAAGTTCCAGGATCAAATCCTGGTCCATTCAGTAGGCATTTAAGATTGCGCAAATGCGAGGGAGCCATGTCAGTGGATTTACTGGCAACTTAAGGATCTCCTTCAGGGCAAAATTCCTGCTCCATGACGGCTCTAAAAGCCGCAGCAGTTAAAAGGGACGTTAAACCAATAACATTAGTATTATCATAGGTCAATGCGTGTTGTTGTTGTTTCATTCCAGGGGCTTGGGCATTTAGTCCTGTGTACTTGGGTGTGTGTAGAATGTGTCTCATAAGCTGTGATTTTGTGGTGTATGGCGCATGTAACACCATATTTCATTCAGCTACAGTAGCTTGAACTAAATGAGCGTACACTGCTGACAATGGCATTATTGACCGACAAGACCCCCGACATATTCTGTATTTACGTCGGGTTTTGTCGATCGGAAGTAGTTCACGACCGTAGCAACAGATTTGCCGTGTTGACAATGCAGATCATTCGTCTAAATCCAATTTCTTTATTTGTTGTGCATCACGCATTTGCAAGTTGTATATTCTGCATGCATATGGGAATTCATATCGCTCAGCGGCTTCGGTGGCGTAGTTGTTAGCATGCTGAACTGATGTTCCCAAGATCGCGGGTTCAAAGCCGGCCAAAGTCGTCGGATTTTTTAAGATTGTTAAAATCCTTCATTACGCCTTCCTTCGGAGGGGAAGTAAGCCGGCGCGGCTGTCCCATGCCATACATTTATGGCATGTAAAAGATCCTTCCACTAACTAAACTTGTGTGAAGCTAAATTTCTAGGTTAGGTTTCGTTGAAACGCTCTGTCAAAGTTCCAACGTTAACCACTAGATGTCAGTGTCATCTAATAGCGAAAGATGGAAATACTTGAAATTGAACGGAACTTGTAGCTCACCCCATGGGTGTCCGCATTGAAGCAGCTACAGCCTCTGGCGAGCCGAACATGTCCTCGGACACTCCCGGCACTAAAAACCATACGCTAAATACATTTTCTCTAGTAGCTTACATAGGCCATTTGTAAGAAAAATGCAGCTAACAAGCTCGGGATCCATTCCAGCTCGTACATCCCGCTCTCGTCATTGAGGGGGAAACTCCCCCTTCAATCCATATACGGTTGAAGATGCATAACAATTGGCTGACACTGCAATCACAAAGATGTTTCAGCATCTGATTATGAATGTTATTCGGTGTAGGAGATGTATCCGTGCACAGAGCAAGCGCAATTCCCATTCTGAGAATGGTACATTGTAGAACTCCGATGCTGATGTCGCGAAGGGCTAGTGAGCATTTGCTTCCCACTTCAGATTTGCTGATGTTGGATTATTATTACTATTATTATTAAGGAGCTGGATTCATTTTCCAACGTCATTTTCTTACTCACCCAAATCAGATGTCGGACTCGAGTTCACATCCTGTTAAATGTGATAAGGTTGGCCAAGGCAGTTTGCTTCCGATAGCGTCCGAAAGCTCGTCAACGATCTTTATAGGCCATTGCAATCTCAGCTGTCCACCAAGAGACAAGTTTCCGGCGTGAGTTGCCGGATGAGGAAGGTACTGTCTCCTCTGCCGCAGCCAAAATACCATTCGTTATATGAATGGCATGATCATCGACAAGGTATCTTTGGCCAAAACCACTAGTACCGTGAATCCTGGCCAATCATTCCGACAGAGTAACCATCGACTGGCTAACTCGATGGCTCTCAGGTTCGGGAGAGTAAGGATAATGAGGGAAGTGCTTAATCTTACAAAGATCGTCGTGCACATCCCACCATCACAGGAGAACCAGAAAACAACTGCACATGGTGATATCGGCACTCAAAAACGTGACATGTGCTTCGGAGGTGTGAGTATATTCAAGCCTAACTGCCTGATCAGCCTCTCAAAATATCTCCTTCTACCGCTAGTGTTAGTTGATCTCCAGATGGTGTTGTGTTCATTAAAACTCCCAGGAGGAGAAAAGGAGGGGG
The DNA here is from genome assembly GCA_946902985.2 of Meconema thalassinum. NCBI lineage: Eukaryota > Metazoa > Arthropoda > Insecta > Orthoptera > Tettigoniidae > Meconema > Meconema thalassinum. The sequence continues at coordinate 297,484,721 of OX336396.1, read as the reverse complement.
AAGCTGAGAGACTAGATCCACCAGCTAGTTGTAATCCAATTTAGAATCTGTTGAGATGTATACGTTGTGTAATGTTGTCATTACTGGCAACGAAGTACGAACTACAACGTCTTCTAGCTGAGTACGCAGTGGCACCTCTTCGCTAAGACTAGAATGGACAAGAGTGCAGTCACTCTGTTGGCCACAGCTCCATCCACCCGGTCCTTAGAGAAGGGTTTGAAGTTACACACTGCTGTCTCATATCCAGGATGGAATCTGGATTCCTGAAAGACAGACAATAGTTGCTGCTAACGATGAACTTAGTTGACATAACTCAGTGAGATGACGAACATAGCAATTATAGTTTCATTGTAATATTGCCATAGTGTGGAAAATTGTCTTTTACTGTAATTGCAGCTGATCGTTTGCTATCAATCCTCATCTTTAGGTTAATATTATGAGGGATCTCCATATCTCCGTCCAAAGACGAATATGCTGGAGGAGACGATCTCTTTGGTGACGCACTGTTTTCGTCGTCGTCGCGGTGTCGGTGGACCTTCTCCCGGTCCGAAGACTGTGTGTCAGTCCCAACACATCCCGAGGATTCCTTTTTTTGTATCTGGGGACTACTTCTCTGATGGCGTCTGTTTATATGATTCTACGACGCTTTTTTTCTGGGGCCGAATAAGGTGTTAGTATCTCATTTGGGCAGATAGGGTTCGCTGGCACAGCGAGGAGAAGATTTTAATACAGCTGAGAAACCGGGAAGGGTACTACACTCGGAACAATACTGTCAAGGGTGTTAGAGGGTGTCGTTACAGCTGCAAACGATACCTGAAATTCATACCACGCTACCTCTTGCGAGCGTCGTGATATAAATGCCTATCAGGAGTCGAGATCTCCTGGATCTTGGCTTCCTTTGTGAACTCGAAGCACTGCTTGAGTCGTCGAGTGTGGTTTCCTTGGCAGTTGCGGAATATTGGGAGAGGCGTACACCGCTCACCCTCGAGTGTCTCCTTGATGCTTCTAGGCCTTCGCAGTGCACCTGGCAGAAGCATATTCGAATTCCTGGCATTGGTAGCAGCGCATAGGTGGAGGGATGTTTGGTTGAACATCGCAATGGTACGATGTGACTTTTGACCAATTTGGTGCCACATCACCCTCAAAATGGAGAACAAAATCGCCTGAGTTGAATCTTTGTTCCCCAAATTTCAGAATGATGCACCTAATCTTGGTGGTTCCTCTTTTCCCCAGAACCTCCAAAAGTTCTTTTTCGCTGTTTAGAATCAGCGGAATATAATTCCACAATCTCATTCAGTGTTTCGTGTTTTTCTAATATAACAGTAATTTCGCCGCACTGCGTGCATTCCAGCTACACTTCAGTTGGCTTCCGGTCAATGATATGCAATAACAAGATGTTCAGGAAAGAACATATAGCCTAGCCTACTTTCTCCTAAATGTATTTTTTTTATGCAGCCAATGGCCATGCATTTTTCTTTTCAGGACGGGTCAGGGAAGGGATATTGGAAGGAAATCGGCCGTGGACCTATTGAAAGGAACCGTCCCGTCATTTGCCTGGTGGTGAAAATGGGAAACGACGAAAACCATTTTCAGGACGGCCGAGGTGGGATTCGAACCCACGCTCTCCCGAAGCCAGCGAGGCACGAGATAGCGTGTTAGCGCTCTCGGCCACCGCGGCCGGTTTTCTCCTAAATGTAGGCTATGGGTATAGTTATAACTCTTTGTCGTTATCACCTATTTTCTTCCTATTCGAAGTGCAAAATGGCACAAAACAGTAAGACATACTAGATTTGAGTAGCGACGTCCAAACCAAAGTTTATAATTTACCCCAGCATTTATAATTGAATCAGCGAACACTCCAAACAACGCAGGAATTCAGTATATTAACACCGACTACTTACTATAGTTGAAACTGAAACGTATCACTGGGAGAAACACATTTAATAAACCTACTGCACAGCTAATCTTTAATCGCGCCTTTCCTTGGAGGCGAGTGCGCTCTATTGGCAACAAGAGGAAATTCTTCAATTACACCATATGCATGGGTTCACTAACTGGGAATGTCAAGGCCGGTATAGAGTGCAGCTCGCTTCTAGTAGGCCGTGGTTAGGAAACTAATAGTTTAACTGGTTGGTAGTAGATGTCACTCGTGCAGATCCGGTGAAGAACTTTGTATTACGGTAATTAAATATATCCATTGCAAAATGCACAACATAACGCTCAATTTTATAACGTATCAGTACTTAAAAACAATAAATATAAAAAAATCAAGCAAAGAAATGCAATTCTGATAGGTTTTGAACCCCGACCGCCCGGGTAAAAGACCAAAGCTCTAACCACAGAGCCAAACGTGTCCATCCATGTCAAACGTTATCAATACATTTACATACAACGTCTTAGCAAAATTAATAATGACTTGGACTAAACGATTTCTTCACTAGAGTATATATTCATTATACAGTAACTCATTTCATATAAAGTTTATAGTATTTCTATCAGTAGGCTATATTGCATGCAACATACTCAAATTAGTGAAATATAGGTCAGAACGAGAGATCGGCTGTCATCTTGTCTTGTAGCCGAGACGGCTCAGCTTTTTAAAGACACTTCTGCAGTATAATACTGTATTATAATATAAACTTTCAATTTTGAACGGGCCACGTCCTTCAGAACAGTTGAAACCATTCTCGGTTCGATAATCGGAACTGGTGGTTCCCTTAGTCATGAACTATAAAGCTTGAGTAATTCACACGGCCGCTATCCTGAAATGGTACGGCTGATGACCTAGTAGTTTGGGCGCAATACGCGTCTCATGCGAAGGTATGCTTTGACCTAATTTGGTAAAGATCCGATGATTAGTTTGGTCTATATTTAATTTTAAGTTTTGACCATTTGAGTGGCAGCCATTAAGTTTTGGTAAAGATAGCGGCAATATAATACATGACGCTGAGGTGCTCTTTGCTAGTGCTACCTTTGTACCAAATTTCGTTCAATTCGGTTCATACCTTGGGATGGATACGACACTCTGGAGACGGATTTTTAAATGAGTCTTTTGTGAGAAATATTTGGAGTGCTGCATATGCATCCTGTAAATCATCTATCCCGAACGTGGGCCATCACTGTGGGCACCACGCAACCAAGGCAGTAACTACCTGGCGTTAGTAGATATTGCCCGATGTTCCAGTGCCTCTGACAGGCGCACACAGTAATCTAAACGGCTCATCAGTTTATTCGGCAATGCAGGGAATTCGTGTTAAGGTGGATATAACGAGAGCGTACTTATCACATCCACCTGACGGGATGGGGTTTACCATGCTGGCGTTATGGCCGAAATGCCAAGTTGGTGGCCATTCCCCTAACGGCATGCAAGGTTTCTCTGCCAAACCATAAATGGGACCGAAATGTCAAAATCGACCTTTGAAAGGCCTCCTTTTAGTTAACTTTTACGACAGGTAGTCGCTACCGTGGATTAACTCTACCCTCCCTATAATAATAATAATAATATCGTATGGCCTCGGGTGCCTGGTGCAAGCTTTGTTAATTGACACCCAGAGGGTAGCTTGCATGTCGAATTTCGTCGTTCCTTTGAACGCTATGAAAGTCAAGGAGGTTAGATATCTAAACTCCTTGACACTACAGCGCTTTCTAGTAGAGCATGGAGAAACTTTGTGTTGGCGGAAAATCCCGAGATTAATTTTGCCATTGAACACGGCCTACAGAATTCAAATGGGTTCTTTAACATGCCAACAACGTATGATATGAGTGTCGTGATTTTTGTCGCCTTCAAAAATCACTTACCATGGCCAGGGGCGAACCTGCAATCTTGGGGTTGGTAGTCCGACACTATAACCACTCACCCACCGTGGCAAGCCCCCTCCCTATCCACAGGGGTCTTCCAAATAATAGTCTGGCAGGTTTGGCGGCCAAGTGGAACCTTTTAGTCGCCTACTACAACCGGCAGGGCATGCAGTGGGTGTAAGCTGCCCCCACACTCACGTTGGGGACTACAAAAGGTGCGGAAGTCAAGACACTCGAGGACTTTTGGTTCCTTAGTTTAGGGGCTGCGACAACGCGGTCATGTAACTTCGTGTACTTTGTCTGTGTGTAGAATCTGCCTGATAATCGGTGTTAATTGTGATGACTGAATTATTGTGTGTTATCTGTTTTTAATTCAAGTAAGGACTGCTGACGATAATTTCAAGTAGGCCTAGTTCCTACTTTCGCTACCAAATGCTACCGTCCACGATACCTAGCTGTGAACTTCGCTACTACTAGAAGCCATCGCAAACAGTGCCCGGTGACGAACGTTGGAACTTAAGAGCATTAATCAAACAAAACCTACAAATGTTAGCTTCACAAAAGTGTAGTTAGTGGAAGGTTCTTTTTCATGCCATAATTTTATGGCATGGGCCCGCTGGCTTTACTTCCCTTCCGAAGGAAGGCATACTGAGGGATTTTTAACGCTCATTAAAAATCCGACGGCTTCGGGTGGGTTTGAGCCCGTGATCTTGGGCATAGAGGCTCAGCATGCTACCAACTACGCCACCGAAGCCGCCTACTCTAGGACTCCATACGAATAATGTCGGGACAAATAGAGAACAGGAGTTGACCGAGGGAGGTGCACAGGAAAGTTCAAATAAGAGGGCACACAAAGGAGTGGAACACAAACTACGTCTGAACCATTGGGGGATCGATTATAAGAAATAGTTGATCAAAAATATGGCAAAACGTTGGAGAAGGTTCTATTGCACAATGGGACGTATTCCTAGAATATGTATAATCATTGTTATTTCCATAAAACAAGAAGGAAAACAATAATGAATATATAGGTTAACGTACATTTAATAAGGATCTTACCTCGAATATAACATTATTATAATAGTGTTCAAATTCTATGAGGTTATAATCGTTTATTCTTCTCCATTCATTCTCTTCATAAATACTTTCTTACTAAAAGCAACTGCTTCTCTCTCCGTCTTAGTTTTACTACTAGCTTTTGAAGACTTCTTCTTCTTAACTTTTGTTTTGTCATCCCCAGTATCAGAATTAGGTGGCGCAATCTCCAGACCCAGCTTCTTTTTTATAAGCTCAACTGTGTCTGCAAGACTGTTGATTTTGTCAAAGTAATCGTCATCAATGATCTTCGAGTCTTGTTGTGCATCCTCGTCATCACTAAGCCAATGGTTCTTAATATAATTAAAATTGCTAGGGAAAGGTTCGTCTATAAGTGAAGATACATCGCTGCCATATTTTTCTTTTACCAACGCGACAGTTTGTTGATGACCTTCTTTCTGAAATTCAATGAAAGCCTTCTCTTCCTCAGGATCCCCAAACTGCGAGTCTTTTCTGTCATACCACCCATTTAAGATGGAGCGACTTTTGAGTTCTCTCCTGAAATCTTTGACTGGGAGTGGATTTGCATTCCAGTTTTCTTTAGGGTTCACGCCTTTAGTATCTTTGTAGGAACGCACCAGATCATAGTATTTTGAATAAATACTTGCATCATCTTTTGTGGACTCAGCTTTGCGAATTGAATCGTCGGTTTCATTCTCCGTTAGTGATGAATTCTTTGTTGCAATTTCTTTCTGATTTCCTGATTTGTCTTGGGGCCTAAGTGATGTTCTGTTGGTTCCCAAAGTTCCCGTTTCCTTTTTGTCTGCGGGGTTGTCTATTTTATTTTCTTCAAGCAAAGGCATAATTTTCACCTCGTGCCTAGATGCATCTGGCAGACTTTGTCGATTCATGACGGCCCCAATACTCGAGGAATTCATATCATTGCGATTAATTGATACTGGCACAGCAAACGTTTTAGAAGGATCTATATGCGTCTTCATTGGAGAATGTCTCCTGATTTGCGAGTTTTTCGATGTGTGCAATGGTTTTCTGTTGATATCTTGAAAAGACTGGGATATATTCCAACTCTTTGATGGGGTCTCTTTGTTCGATTCAGCTAACAAAGAGTTGTTTGAAGTCTTCAATGTAGCTTTGCTGATATCTTCAGAAGATAGGGGCATTTTCAAACTCTGAGTCTTCCTGATGGGTTTGGGTGACTTGGAGATCTTTGCTGACTCCAAAGAATCTTTACCGATAGCTTCAGATGGCTGCAAGATTTTAGAAACCTTAGATGGTTCGTTACTGCTAGGTAGATGTGACAGGTAGTTTTTTGAAGATTGCAGGGCATCTGATTTGCTTTGAGCACCTTTTGAAGATTTTGTATTAGGTTTAGGTTTATTTGAAGCCCCCGATGATAGCGAACTCTTCGGTTTCTGCTCTGGAACTTTCTTGATTTCATCTTTCGATTGAGAAATTTTCGACGTTGGTAGAGTAAATTTATTAATATTGTCTGACAATAAAGAGCTATTGGAAGACTGAAGGGTAACTTTCGTGAGATCTTCGGGTGATAAAGTGCTTTTCGAGGACAGCAATCGATTTTTGCCGATATTTTCAAAAGATGTTATCGGTGGAAGAGTAGAGAGTCTTGAAGTTTGTGAAGAAACTTTTTTGATCGTTTCAGATAGCATTTTCGTTGTAGTTGGTAAATGGAAATCTTTCATAGAGTCTGGTGGCATTTGGTTGCAATTTTTGGATGGTAAGGAGAATATCGAAGCCTGAAGGCGTGAAGCATCAGACACTGAGCTCGATTTAGGAATACTGTCTTTTGTTCGTGGAAGTCTCTCTCCCTTCATAGATAATAGACGTTCTGCCATTGTGATGATCTGAAAAACAAACAAAGAACGTGATGTCTTTAAGGGATCAAATTCGAAAGAATAATGCATACATCGATTAAAATATGAGTACTTTAAACATTTTTATCTGCAGCATATATATTGAATCTAATCAGAACAATTCTTAGCGTATAACGGAGGTTAGCATGCAGTGGCGTAGCGTGGATGGTGTTCAAAGGGATGCGTTGAAAGTGGTGCACATTAGTGGTTCTAATGAAAACCATCGGTCACTATCTCACTTTCCACTTACGTGGTAGAATTTACTACATACACCAGTTGAGTAGTAAAATTAATGATATGATTCTAGAACAAGAAACAATACGTCAGTACGTTATGATATACAATGAACAACGTCCCATGTATAAGGGCTCAGAATCAAGTGAGTTGCTTTCTATTTCTTGTCAAACAGCGGCTGACGACTTAACATTATAAACACTCATAAATGAAGGCTGGAGATGGTATATTTTAGGGTTAACGCCTTGTCGAGTGTAAGAAATATTTCAAATCATCAGTACCCCCACAGAGCGTACCAATGACATAATTAACAGACCAAGTAACTTCATCTTTAGAGGAAGCAATGAACTGTGAGACTTCAACCAGCTGACCCTGCATACATTGCCGTAACGTGTAGTAAATATGACTTTCATTTGTGACTCCACAGGTGGGCTTGGCAACTCAAACCTATCAAATTTAACTTCCATTTGTTTTCTGATCAGAAACTCTATTACGGAAGGTTTCCTTTTCTTTCTCAGTTAAAGAAGAGTTTTATGGTTTGTTAACTAGGCCATTGGCATTTTTCTTCATCCTCAGTCAACCGTAGATAACACGACAAGCTTGTAGGTTCGCTCCTGGGCATGGTAAGTGATTTTTGAAAGGCGGCAAAAATCACGACACACATGCCATACGATGTTGGCATGTTAAAGAACCCATTGGAATTCAGTAGGCCTTGTTCATACGGCAAAATTAATCTCGGGATTTTCCACCAACACAAAAGTTCCTCCTTTCTCTACTAGAAAGCGCTAGTGTCAAGGAGCTTAGATATCTAACCTCCTTGACTTTCATAGCGCTCCAAGGAATTACAAAATTTGACATGCAAGCTGCCCTCTGGGTGTCAAATAATAAAACTTGCACCCAGCACGTGAGGCAATACGATATTATTATTATAGTTTGTTGGGAGAAAAACCGAGCTAAATTAAACGTGTTTTTTTAAGTCAATTCGATCCCTAATTTTCTAGCCAGGTTTGGTTGTGGATGTTTCATAAAACATAGCAGCCAAGAAGAGATGGAAAAGTGTTGGAGCATTTACCCAGCCTTGCTTTAGTCCATGAGTGATCAGAGTGCATCAGCGATTTTGATAGGAGGAGCTGCCCAGACTTGCCATCATCAAATGCCTGGACCAAATCGACCACATATTCGGGGCAACGAAAGAGTATATGTACTGCACACAAAGTGCGTTTTGGGAGCAAAATTAAAAGGTTTCTACAGGTCACAGAACACCAAAAAGAGAGACTTATGTTTCTCTCTGAATGGCTACTGGTGTTGTCTTGCATAGTAATTCATATCAGTTGTAGCTCTGGAGGAGGAAGACTCTGGGAGATTCCTCTCGGATATGTTAGTTAGTTAGTTATTGTTGTTTTAAGGGGCGGAACTACGAGGTCATCTGCCCCTCTTAACACAGATTAAAGAATACAAATTTTGAATTGAATTTAAAATTTTGAGGTGGACATCTAAATTTAAAAAGACCAAAAATTAATAAAACAAAAACAAACAATTAAATAAATAAAAATATAAACATAAACAAAAATTACGGAAAAAACAATACATTATCATTCAAAAACGAACAAGTCGTTGAGTCAAAGTTCACTGGAAAATTTAGATTGCTGGCCCTAACCCACTCTCACTTATAAAGCGGATAACGCGATCAGCAGCCACCGCGTCATCGGCTAATATAAGTTTGAGTGTCGTCTGCAAACCAAGGTTTCTTCGTAAGTCAGCAAGATCCACACACTCGGTGAAAATGTGGGCCACGGTGAAAACGGCTCCACAGGTACAAAGTGGGGGGTCTTCCCTTCTCATTAGGTACGAGTGGGTGGATCTTGTATGACCTATCCTTAGCCTACACAAAATGACGGACTCTCTCCGGGCCCGGAAGGAGCTCCGCCAAACGCGAGTAGTTCCCTTGATCGCTCTCAGTTTACTGGGCAGTGGGTCAGCTAGCCACTGACTCTCCCAAAAAGCCAGAACTTGTAGGCGTAACTGAGAGCGAATATCTCTAGCGGGTACCTCCATTGGTCGAGGTGGTAGTGATACCGCCTCTTTTGCAGCTTGATCCGCTAACTCATTTCCCGCAATTCCCATGTGGCTTGGAAGCCACAGAAAGGTGATTCGAGTGTCAGCGTGGCACAGCCCGGCTAGTAGGTCGTGGATTCGCTGCACTAGGGGGTGTTGCGGGAAACATGTAGCAATTGACTGCAACGAACTCAAAGAGTCGGTACACACGAGAAAGTGGATTCGTGCATCCTGTAGTGCAAACTGCAGAGCTTCATAGATGGCAACGAGCTCCGCAGTAAACACACTACAGGCCTCAGGCAAAGAGATCTTGGTATTTGCACCATCAATAACGTAAGCACAACCCACCTTCTCGTCCACCTTCGAACCATCCGTGTATAGAATGCCAGCGTCCGGAAATTGGTGAACTATGCTGTGGAACTGCCTCCGGTAAACGGAGGCATCCGTGTTCACCTTAGGACCTCGGTGCAGATCTAACCGAATTTCCGGACGCGGGACTTGCCACGGAGGCACCTCGCTAGATGTCCGGATCATACAGGGACCTACAGCCACTCCTATTTCGGTACACGAGCTATCAAGTCTAATACCAACCGGCCGAGTGGCACGAGGCCGGTTGGCGTACCCCTGGTGGTTTTGGGTACCGAAGAGAGCTTGATAGGTCGGGTGTTGCGGCATTTGACGCACATTGGCAGCATATGCTAACAGCATATGTTGGCGTCTATAATTTAAAGGTGGAACACCCGATTCGACGAGTAGGCTGGGTATCGGCCTGGTCCGGAAGGCACCGGTAGCCAGTCTAACGCCACTATGGTGGATACTGTCCAGCATTTTCAAGGTTGCCGGCCTTGCTGAACCGTATGCCGCAGAACCATAGTCTAGCCGGGACAGGACGAGGGCTTGGTAGAACCGTAGCAGCACCGCACGGTCAGCCCCCCACGTAGTGCCACTAAGAAACCTGAGCATGTTCAGTTTCCTGAGACATGTCATTTTCAATTGCCGTATATGGTGCTGCCACGTTAACTTGCTGTCAAAATGGAGCCCCAGGAAGCGATAAGTGTCAACCACCGGCAACGCAGCATCCCTGAGATGTAGTTCAGGGTGTAAATGTAGCCTCCGTAGCCGACAAAAATGGACGACGGAGGTTTTCGCTGCTGAAAAACGAAAACCCCGGTCGTGAGCCCACCTGTCGACCCGGTTGATGGCTAGCTGAAATTGCCGTTCCACGACTGCCATACTTCCAGAGCTGTAATGCAGAGCTAAATCGTCTACATACAGCGATGGAACTACCGCGGACCCGGCGGCGGCAACAATGCCATTAATGGCAATCGCGAACAAGGTGACACTCAGCACTGAACCCTGAGGAACTCCATTTTCTTGGGTATAGTACTGCGATAATGTCCTACCGACCCTTACACGGAAGAGTCGGACGGACATGAAATTCGCAATGAAAGTCGGTAAGTTACCACGGAGTCCCCACTTGTGAAGGGTGGAAAGGATCCCGTAGCGCCATGTGGTGTCGTAGGCTTTCTCGAGGTCAAAGAAAACCGTGACTAGGTGCTGCTTCCGGAAAAAAGCCTCCTGTATGGCGCTCTCAAGTCGCACCAGATGGTCAGTGGTGGACCTATGAGAGCGAAATCCACATTGGTACTCAGACAGGAGACCTTTATCCTCCAAGAACCACACCAGTCGACGGTTCACCATCTTTTCGAGCAGCTTACATAGGCCATTTGTCAAACAAATGGGCCTATAGCTGCTTACAAACTTGGGATCCTTTCCAGCCTTGGGAATCGGTATCACGATCCCCTCTCGCCATTGAGATGGAAACTCCCCTTCAATCCATATACGATTGAAGAGGATCAACAGTTCTTTCATACTGGATTCGCACAGATGTTTTAACATTTGATTATGTATGTTATCCGGTCCAGGAGCCGTATCCCTGCACAGTGCAAGCGCACTGCGCAGTTCCCATTCAGAGAATGGTACATTATAGGACTCCGAAGCAGCAGTGGCAAAGGACAAGGGGTGAGTCTCTGCCTCCCGCTTCAGAGTCAGAAATGTAGGATCGTAACTCCCGGAGCAGGATACATCGGAGAAGTGCGAGCCAATGCTGTTGGCAATGGCGAGATGGTCCGTGATGATGTCCCCATTGATGGACACTCCGGGTATCGATAGTGATGTCGGGAGTCCGGAGATCCGACGAAGCTTAGTCCACACTTGAGATGAAGGAGTATGCGCCGTCATGGACGACACATACTTTTCCCACGTCGTTTTCTTACTCTCCCGAATCAGATATCGGGCTCTAGCACGCATCCTTCTGAAGGTGATAAGGTTGGCCATAGTGTTTTGCCTCCGATAGCATTTGAAAGCACGTCGACGATCTTTAATGGCTGCTGCAATCTCGGCTGTCCACCAAGGGACGAGCTTCCGGCGTGAGTTGCCGGATGAGGAAGGTATTGTTTCCTCAGCAGCAGTCAAAATACCATTCGTTATGTGAATGGTATGATCGTCGACACTCTCAAAGGTATCTTCGGCAAACACCGCACGTGCCGTGAAAGTTGGCCAATCAGCCCGACGGAGAAGCCATCGACTTGGTAACTCGATGGCTCTCTGGTTCGGAAGAGTAACGATAATTGGAAAATGGTCACTATTACAAAGGTCATCGTGTACACCCCACTGTAGCAGGGGAACCAGCGCACGACTGCACAGGGTAATATCGATACTTGAATAAGTACCGTGCGCAATAGAGAAGTGCGTAGGTTCCCCTGTGTTCAACAGACACAGGTCCAGCCGCCTGATCAGCCTCTCAAAATCTCTCCCTTTACCGCTAGTGGTAGCGGAGCCCCAGATGGTGTTGTGGGCATTAACATCTCCCAGAAGGAGAAAAGGAGGGGGGAGCTGAGAGACTAGATCCACCAGCTGGTCGTAATCCGGCTGAGAATCAGGCGGGAAGTACACGTTACATACTGTTGCCATTACTGGCAACGAAGTACGAACTGCAACTGCCTCTAGCTGAGTACGCAACGGCACCTCTTCACCAAAGAGGCTAGAGTGGACGAGAGTGCAGACGCCACCAGCGGCCACAGCTCCGTCCACCCGGTCTTTAGAGAAGAGTTTGAAGTGACGCATTGTTGTCTCATGTCCAGGACGAAACCTGGATTCCTGAAGGCAGACAATGGTTGCCGAAAACGAAGATATTAATTGTCGTAACTCAGCGAGATGAACAGAATAGCTATTACAGTTCCATTGTAATAGTGCCATGGTGTGGACTTAAGTAGAAATGGGTCTTCTACTTATGCTTGACCGTTTGCCACCCTTCCCCAGCTCTAGTTGGAGATGATGGGGCAGGAGAGCACACCTCAATCTCCACGTCTCCGTCCGAAGACGAAGAAAATGGAGCGGGCGCTCTCTTGGGTTGCGCGCGGTCGTCGTCGGACCTCACGAGTCTCGCTCTTGGGGAAGAGCGAGAGCGGTGTCGAGGGACTTTCTCCCGGTCCGAAGACTGGGTGTCTGTCCCCGACACGCCCCGAAGAGATTTCTTCTTGGATCGGCGCCGACGCGTGTTTGGGGAAGTAGATGGTCCCTTCCCCACAGACGCCGGGTCCTTATAAAACAAGGTCGCTCCTGCTGGCACCGCTCCACTGGTAGTGGTGGGAGCGGGATGGTCAGCAGATACGTGAGCAGCCCTGCCTTTAGGAGAGGAAGAGAAACGGCGCTGAACCGTTCCCCTCTCCTCCGCCGATCTATTTTCTTTTCTATAGGGGAGTTCCTCCATGCGTACGGGCTTGGCTTCAGCAGGCTTCGCTCCCTTGGTGGTAATGGGAGCGGAAAGGCCAGCAGAGACAGTAGCCACCCCGTCAGCAGGAGGGCGAGAGAGACGGCGGCGAACCGTCTCCCTCTTCTCCCCTATATTTTTCGTATTAGGTGGGCTGGAAGAAGGACCAGCCCCGGTCGGCAAAGTCTTCTTTCCCCCTTTAGCTGGGGAAGACTTGTTCGCCGACCGTTTCGGAGAAGAAGAGGACTTCTTCTCCGATTGCGCCGGTTTAGATGGTATAACCGGCGCCTTCTTTTGCTGGGCCGAAGAAGGTTGTTGTACCTCCTTCGGGCTGACATTTTTCGCTGGTACAGCGAGGGGTGATTTTAATACAGCTGATAATACGGGCGTCGAGGGTACTACACTCGGTAAGGATGCGGCAGGGGTGAATGAGGGCGTCGTTGCAGCTGCAAACGATACCCGAAATTCGGGGGCATTCATATCACGGTACCTCTTGCGAGCGTCGTGATATGAAAGCCTATCAAGAGTTCTTATTTCTTGAATTTTTGCTTCCTTACAGAACTCAGGGCACTGCTTCGATCGTGGAGAGTGGCTTCCTTGGCAGTTAGGACAAATCGGGGGAGGCGTACACCTCTCACCCTCATGTGTCCCCTTGCCACACTCTCTACACACGGCCTTGGCAGTGCACCTGGCGGAAACATGCCCGAATCTCTGGCATTGATAGCAGCGCATAGGTGGAGGGATGTACGGTCGAACATCGCAGTGGTACGATGTGACCTTCACCTGCTTAGGTACTACATCACCCTCAAAATGGAGAATAAATGCGCCGGTATCGACGCTGTTCTCCCCAATCTTTCGGGTGATGCGCCTAATCTTGGTGACGCCTCTCTTCCCCAGATCCCGCAACAATTCCGCATCGCTATTTAAAACGAGGTCACGATGGAAAATAACTCCTCGGACCTCATTCAGCGTTTCGTGTTTTGAGACCTTAACGGGAATTTCGCCGAATTGCGTGCATTCCAGCAACGCTTCGGATTGCTTCCGATCAACGGTGTGCAGCAGCAGCTGACCGTTCCGGAGCTTGGAAATCCCGCTTAGGTCCCCAAATTTCCCCTCGATTTCCTCAGAAAAAATTATTGATTTTACTAGTTTAAAATCACCCCCGTCAGTCCTCGTAGCTACCAGGTAGCGAGGAGACTTATCAGCGGGGAATCTTCTATTAAAGGCTTCATCCCAAGGCGTATACACCTTGGGATTAGCTCGACACTCAAGAGACGGCTTTTTAAGGGTGCCACCCTGTACAGGTGTCCGTGATCGCTTTGATGGCATCCCGGACGAAATCCTCCCCGAATACTGCCCACTCCGAACGGGGGCTATCACTGTGGGCGAGACCCAGCCAAGGCAATACCTACCTGGCATAGCAGATATTGCCCGGGGTCCCAGTGCCTCAAACAGGCACTTCCCCCTCGGCATGCACAGGATTTATTCAGCTCCAGTATTCGGCCATGCAGGGACCTTCGTTGTAAGGCGGATACTACTGTAGGGTACATGGCGCACCCACCTGACGGGATGGGGCATACCGTCTAGGCTTTCTGGCCAGATGGCCAAGCTGGTGGCCCTTCCCCTAACAGCACGCATGTTTATTTCTATTGGTCAAACCAGAGCTGGGACCAGAAAACCAAAATTGACCTTTATAAGGCCCCCTCTAAGTCGCCTTTTACGACAGGCAGGGGATACCGTGGATGAATTCTGCCCTCCCCATCCACAGGGGGTCTGAACAAATCAAAACTGGCAAGTTATTCGGCCATGTCGGCCCTATTAGTCGCCTCCTACGACAGGCAGGGCATACCGTGGGTGTATTCTAACCCGCACCCACACGGGGACCTCTCGGATATAACATGGAGACGGTAGAGTAGGAATATAGCAAGATTTCTCGCGATGGGTAGCAGTGATATGCCACAACCGCTTCGATCACTCATGTGATTATGGTGGCATTCGTTAATAATCTGGCACCTTAAACTTAACAACGGTCGTGAAAACGTGAGGAAAAAATTACACGCACTTTGCCGTTCCATGTTCCTGGGGCTGGAGATAGAGGTCGCCAGGAAATGTTCTCCGCAGTGCCTAGCAGATAGCTAGCATCAGTAGTTGTTACGTTGGCCGCACCACTGTCGCTTGTATCAGAACAAACAAACAGTTAACTTTGTACTCACCACAGCCATACATAACTGATGCCGGAAGTGATGATGACACATACGTAGCCTATGCTTATTGCAATACACACTGACGATATCGACAGCCTACAGCCAACACGAGTGGGCTTTGCCCTGTCAAGGAGATCGTGCTGCCAACTAAACTGGTGATGCTAGCTCTGGCAGAATCCGGCAGTCACTGCGGAGAACATTTCCTGGCACCCTGTACTACATTCATTGATTATAGGGAAGCATGCGTGGACTGTGCTTCTAACTCCTTTGCGTCCTACATGATTCTCCTTCCTCCTGGTGCACCAATCTCCTGAAGACAGCACCGCTCAATTGCAGTTTTCGCTTGGTTTTCGAACAGCTCAGCGGCCATGATTTTGGTGTTGTCGCCAGAGTCGGCACATGGCATGACAATTCAGTCTCTCGGTGATAACTATAGACCGGATGCTAAAATAGCTGTACAATGGACACAAATTCAAAAAAAAAAAAGTCAACCCCTGGCACTATCCAGCCCATAACGGGCTAAGGCCGACCAAGCGACCGCTGCCCAGCCATTTGGCCTGCAGATATTGGGGTGACGCGTGATCAGCGCGTCGGGTCCCCTCGGCCGTTAATCTTGGTATTCGTGATCGGGGCGCTGTCTCACTGTCAGACAGCTACTCAATTGTCCTCACGAGGCTGAGTGCACCCCGTTCCAACCCTCACGTCAGTTTTAAAATCCCTGACGAAGCCGGGGATCGAACCCGGGGCCTCCGGGTGAGAGGCAGGCGCGCTACCCCAACACCACGGGGCCGGCTGGACACAAATTATGGAACATAAACATTCGCACGTGTTTTAGAGGAAGGGATGGGGATATTGCTGACGCCCTTTGAACCTTTCAGAAATAAGCTTGATGACTAGAAGTGCAATGTATTCATAAGATAGTGGTCGCTGAAGTTGTTTTTTTTTTTGTCGTTTACCCTCCAGGTTGGTGGAACCCACGGACTCAGCGAGGGAACTCACCACTACCGCCTCTACGGGCAGTGTCCTAGAGCTGGGAACATCGAATCGGAAGGGATACAACTGGTGAGGTGGGATTGGCACCTCGCCCAGGCGGCCTCACTTGCAAAGCGAACAGGGGCCTCATGAGGGAAGGTAAGGGATGGTTGGGATGGATAGGCAAGGAAGAGGGAAGGAGGCAGCCGTGGCCCTGAAGAAGGTACCATCCCGGCATTTGCCCGAAGACGAAGTGGGAAACCACGGAAAACCACTTCGAAGATGGCTGAGGGGGAATCGAACCCCCTCTACTCATTTGGGCCACCCGAGGCTGAGTAGACCCCGTTCCAGTCCTCATACCACTTTTCAAATTTCGTGGCAGAGCCGGGAATCGAACCCAGGACCTCCGGGGCGGCAGCTAATCATGCTGACCGCTCCGCTACGGAGGCGACTTATATTTAAATAATTTTGTACAATTTGTACGTTAGTTTCTGAAATGACGTAAATAAGCATTTAAAGGCGTTTAGTTATCTCTTAATTCATCAGTAAATGTTATTTAACTTTGCACTAGCATTTCATCAAACAGAAACGCTAGTTAACTTACAACTAACAAGCAATTATGTTAAATGGCCACATCTGACCACTCAAGTCTCTAAAGCATCGTTTAAGTGGAGGGAAACAGCTGAATTCTGTCTCGTACATCTTGCATTGGCAGGAGAATTGGTTTGTTTCTCACTTTCACACGAACATTCATCCATATGAATACAAACATATTATGTTTATGACAATGAACCTATAAAAGATTACTATTACCAAGAAAGAATGCAGAAATATAAAATAAAGAAACATATCCGAAGTGGGTTTCGCTCCTTCCTGCTCTGCATAATGAACTCAAGAGGCTGCAACTCATCCACTTAAGCTACGAAGACAACGAGGAGAGAGTGTCCTATTAAGCTAAGTAAACAATGTACTAGGGTCTGCTGAAAAGTAATGCCTCCAAATATTTTATTCTGTTCGCAATATCGGTTGAGGTATGACATGTCATGCATGTTACTCAGTCGACTTTCCCGCGTCACTGACGTAAGTTGCAACTCTCTGCTGCTAGAGGGCTCCGACTTGTAGAGCAGAAGCAAGAAAAGCTTACCGAAAAAAGGTGCGCAGATCTTCGGCCATGTTCGGGTGTTCGTGAGTGTTCGGTAGTGGCACACAACGCCCCTCCCACTTCCCGGCAGTAGCTGGCTAGCAGCAGTTCTGAACGGATCGTCTACCCTGACTTGGCAGGCTGACTGTGACTGGGGTTCAAGTGAGATCTCAGCGCATGTATGTAATGTCTTACACAGTAATAGTTAGTTAGTTAGTTATTGTTGTTTTAAGGGGCGGAACTACGAGGTCATCTGCCCCTCTTAACACAGATTAAAGAATACAAATTTTGAATTGAATTAAAATTTTGAGGTGGACATCTAAATTTAAAAAGACCAAAAATTAATAAAACAAAAAACAAACAATTAAATAAAAAATTATAAAAATAAACAAAAATTACGGAAAAAACAAAACATTATCATTCAAAAACGAACAAGTCGTTGAGTCAATGTTCACTGGAAAATTTAGATTGCTGGCCCTAACCCACTCTCACTTATAAAGCGGATAACGCGATCAGCAGCCACCGCGTCATCGGCTAATATAAGTTTGAGTGTCGTCTGCAAACCAAGGTTTCTTCGTAACTCAGCAAGATCCACACACTGGGTGAAAATGTGGGCCACGGTGAATACGGCTCCACAGGTACAAAGTGGGGGGTCTTCCCTTCTCATTAGGTATGAGTGGGTGGATCTTGTATGACCTATCCTTAGCCTACACAAAATGACGGACTCTCTCCGGGCCCGGAAGGAGCTCCGCCACACGCGAGTAGTTCCCTTGATCGCTCTCAGTTTACTGGGCAGTGGGTCAGCTAGCCACTGACTCTCCCAAAAAGCCAGAACTTGTAGGCGTAACTGAGAGCGAATATCTCTAGCGGGTACCTCCATTGGTCGAGGTGGTAGTGATACCGCCGCTTTTGCAGCCTGATCCGCTAACTCATTTCCCGCAATTCCCATGTGGCTTGGAAGCCACAGAAAGGTGATTCGAGTGTCAGCGTGGCACAGCCCGGCTAGTAGGTCGTGGATTCGCTGCACTAGGGGGTGTTGCGGGAAACATGTAGCAATTGACTGCAACGAACTCAAAGAGTCGGTACACACGAGAAAGTGGATTCGTGCATCCTGTAGTGCAAACTGGAGAGCTTCATAGATGGCAACGAGCTCCGCAGTAAACACACTACAGGCCTCAGGCAAAGAGATCTTGGTATTTGCACCGTCAATAACGTAAGCACAACCCACTTTCTCGTCCACCTTCGAACCATCCGTGTATATAATGCCAGCGTCCGGAAATTGGTGAACTATGCTGTGGAACTGCCTCCGGTAAACGGACGCATCCGTGTTCACCTTAGGACCTTGGTGAAGATCTAACCGAATTTCCGGACGCGGGACTTGCCACGGAGGCACCTCGCTAGATGTCCGGATCATACAGGGACCTACAGCCACTCCTATTTCAGTACACGAGCTATCAAGTCTAATACCAACCGGCCGAGTGGCACGAGGCCGGTTGGCGTACCCCTGGTGGTTTTGGGTACCGAAGAGAGCTTGAAAGGTCGGGTGTTGCGGCATTTGACGCACATTGGCAGCATATGCTAAAAGCATATGTTGGCGTCTATAATTTAAAGGTGGAACACCCGATTCGGCAAGTAGGCTGGGTATCGGGCTGGTCCGGAAGGCACCGGTAGCCAGCCTAACGCCACTATGGTGGATACAGTCCAGCATTTTCAAGGTTGCCGGCCTTGCTGAACCGTATGCCGCGGAACCATAGTCTAGCCGGGACAGGACGAGGGCTTGGTAGAACCGTAGCAGCACCGCAGGTCAGCCCCCCACGTAGTGCCACTAAGAAACCTGAGCATGTTCAGTTTCCTGAGACATGTCATTTTCAATTGCCTTAAATGGTGCTGCCACGTTAACTTGCTGTCAAAATGGAGCCCCAGGAAGCGATAAGTGTCAACCAACGGCAACGCAGCATCCCTGAGATGTAGTTCAGGGTGTAAATGTAGCCTCCGTAGCCGACAAAAATGGACGACGGAGGTTTTCGCTGCTGAAAAACGAAAACCCCGGTCGTGAGCCCACCTGTCGACCCGGTTGATGGCTAGCTGCAATTGCCGTTCCACGACTGCCATACTTCCAGAGCTGTAATGCAGAGCTAAATCGTCTACATACAGCGATGGAACTACCGCGGGCCCGGCGGCGGCAACAATGCCATTAATGGCAATCGCGAACAAGGTGACACTCAGCACTGAACCCTGAGGAACTCCATTTTCTTGGGTATAGTATTGCGATAATGTCCTACCGACCCTTACACGGAAGAGTCGGACGGACATGAAATTCGCAATAAAAGTCGGTAAGTTACCACGGAGTCCCCACTTGTGAAGGGTGGAAAGGATCCCGTAGCGCCATGTGGTGTCGTAGGCTTTCTCGAGGTCAAAGAAAACCGTGACTAGGTGCTGCTTTCGGAAAAAAGCCTCCTGTATGGCGCTCTCAAGTAGCACCAGATGGTCAGTGGTGGACCTATGAGAGCGAAATCCACATTGGTACTCAGATAGGAGACCTTTATCCTCCAAGAACCACACCAGTCGACGGTTCACCATCTTTTCGAGCAGCTTACATAGGCCATTTGTCAAACAAATGGGCCTATAGCTGCTTACAAACTTGGGATTCTTTCCAGCCTTAGGAATCGGTATCACGATCCCCTCTCGCCATTGAGATGGAAACTCCCCTTCAATCCATATACGATTGAAGAGGATCAACAGTTCTTTCATACTGGATTCGCACAGATGTTTTAACATTTGATTATGTATGTTATCCGGTCCAGGAGCCGTATCCCTGCACAGTGCAAGCGCACTGCGCAGTTCCCATTCAGAGAATGGTACATTATAGGACTCCGAAGCAGCAGTGGCAAAGGACAAGGGGTGAGTCTCTGCCTCCCGCTTCAGAGTCAGAAACGTAGGATCGTAACTCCCGGAGCAGGATACATCGGAGAAGTGCGAGCCAATTCTGTTGGCAATGGCGAGATGGTCCGTGATGATGTCTCCATTGATGGACACTCCGGGTATCGACAGTGATGTCGGGAGTCCGGAGATCCGACGAAGCTTAGTCCACACTTGAGATGAAGGAGTATGCGCCGTCATGGACGACACATACTTTTCCCACGTCGTTTTCTTACTCTCCCGAATCAGATATGGGGCTCTAGCACGCATCCTTCTGAAGGTGATAAGGTTGGCCATAGTGTTTTGCCTCCGATAGCATTTGAAAGCACGTCGACGATCTTTAATGGCTGCTGCAATCTCGGCTGTCCACCAAGGGACAAGCTTCCGGCGTGAGTTGCCGGACGAGGAAGGTATTGTTTCCTCAGCAGCAGCCAAAATACCATTCGTTATGTGAATGGTATGATCGTCGACACTCTCAAAGGTATCTTCGGCAAACACCGCGAGTGCCGTGAAAGTTGGCCAATCAGCCCGACGGAGAAGCCATCGACTTGGTAACTCGATGGCTCTCTGGTTCGGAAGAGTAACGATAATTGGAAAATGGTCACTATTACAAAGGTCATCGTGTACACCCCACTGTAGCAGGGGAACCAGCGCACGACTGCACAGGGTAATATCGATACTTGAATAAGTACCGTGTGCAATAGAGAAGTGCGTAGGTTCCCCTGTGTTCAACAGGCACAGGTCCAGCCGCCTGATCAGCCTCTCAAAATCTCTCCCTTTACCGCTAGTGGTAGCGGAGCCCCAGATGGTGTTGTGGGCATTAACATCTCCCAGAAGGAGAAAAGGAGGGGGGAGCTGAGAGACTAGATCCACCAGCTGGTCGTAATCCGGCTGAGAATCAGGCGGGATGTACACGTTACATACTGTTGCCATTACTGGCAACGAAGTACGAACTGCAACTGCCTCTAGCTGAGTACGCAACGACACCTCTTCACTAAAGAGGCTAGAGTGGACGAGAGTGCAGACGCCACCAGCGGCCACAGCTCCGTCCACCCGGTCTCTAGAGAAGAGTTTGAAGTGACGCATTGTTGTCTCATGTCCAGGACGAAACCTGGATTCCTGAAGACAGACAATGGTTGCCGAAAACGAAGATATTAATTGTCGTAACTCAGCGAGATGAACAGAATAGCTATTACAGTTCCATTGTAATAGTGCCATGGTGTGGACTTAAGTAGAAGTTGGTCTTCTACTTATGCTTGACCGTTTGCCACCCTTCCCCATCTCTAGTTGGAGATGATGGGGCAGGAGAGCACACCTCAATCTCCACATCTCCGTCCGAAGACGAAGAAAATGGAGCGGGCGCTCTCTTGGGTTGAGCGCGGTCGTCGTCGGACCTCACGAGTCTCGCTCTTGGGGAAGAGCGAGAGCGGTGTCGAGGGACTTTCTCCCGGTCCGAAGACTGGGTGTCTGTCCCCGACACGCCCCGAAGAGATTTCTTCTTGGATCGGCGCCGACGTGTGTTTGGGGAAGTAGATGGTCCCTTCCCCACAGACGCCGGGTCCTTATAAAACAAGGTCGCTCCTGCTGGCACCGCTCCACTGGTAGTGGTGGGAGCGGGATGGCCAGCAGATACGTGAGCAGCCCTGCCTTTAGGAGAGGAAGAGAAACGGCGCTGAACCGTTCCCCTCTCCTCCGCCGATCTATTTTCTTTTCTATAGGGGAGTTCCTCCATACGGACGGGCTTGGCTTCAGCAGGCTTCGCCCCCTTGGTGGTAGTGGGAGCAGAAAGGCCAGCAGAGACAGTAGCCACCCCGTCAGCAGGAGGACGAGAGAGACGGCGACGAACCGTCTCCCTCTTCTCCCCTATATTTTTCGTATTAGGTGGGCTGGAAGAAGGACCAGCCCTGGTCGGCAAAGTCTTCTTTCCCCCTTTAGCTGGGGAAGACTTGTTCGCCGACCGTTTCGGAGAAGAAGAGGACTTCTTCTCCGAATTCGCCGGTTTAGGTGTTAAAACCGGCGCCTTCTTAACCGTGGCCGAAGAAGGTTTTTGGACCTCCTTCGGGCTGACAGTGCTCGCTGGTACAGCGAGGGGAGATTTCAAACTCGTACTAAAAGAGGACATCGAGGGTACTGCACTGGAAACTTTAACGGCAGGGGTGATTGAGGGCGTCGCTGCAGCTGCAAACGATACCCGAAATTCGGGGGCATTCATATCACGGTACCTCTTGCGTGCGTCGTGATATGAAAGCCTGTCAAGAGTCCTGATTTCCTGGATCTTGGCTTCCATAATGAATTCAGGGCACTGTTTTGACCGTGGCGAGTGACTTCCTTGGCAGTTGGGACATATCGGGGGAGGCGTACACCTCTCGTCACCCTCATGTGTCCCCTTGCCACACTCTCTACATACGGCCTTCGCAGTACACCTGGCGGAAACATGCCCGAATCTCTGGCACTGGTAGCAGCGCATAGGTGGAGGGATGTACGGTCGCACATCGCAGTTGTACGATGTGACCTTCACCTGCTTAGGTACAACATCACCTTCAAAATGGAGAATAAAAGCGCCGGTATCGACGCTCCTTTCCCCAATCTTTCGGGTGATGCGCCTAATCTTTGTGACGCCTCTCTTCCCCAGATCCCGCAACAGTTCAGCATCGCTATTCAAAATGAGGTCACGATGGAAAATAACTCCACGGACCTCATTCAGCGTTTCGTGCTTTGTGATCTTAACGGGGATTTCGCCGAATTGCGTGCATTCCAGCAACGCTTCGGTTTGCTGCCGGCTAACGGTATGCAGCAAGAGCTGCCCGTTCCGGAGCTTGGAAATCCCGTTAAGATCACCAAATTTCCCCTCGATTTCCTCAGCGAAAATGATCGATTTTACGAGCTTGAAATCATCCCCGTCAGTCCTGGTAGCTACCAGGTAGCGAGGTGATCTGTCTGTCGCAAATCGTTGGTTAAAGGCTTCATCCCAAGGCGTATACACCTTGGGATTAGCTCGACACTCCAGAGACGGCTTTTTAAGGGTGCCACCCTGTACAGGTGTCCGTGATCGCTTTGATGGCATCCCGGACGAAATCCTCCCCGAATACTGCCCACTCCGAACGGGGGCTATCACTGTGGGCGCCACCCAGCCAAGGCAATACCTACCTGGCATAGCAGATATTGCCCGGGGTCCCAGTGCCTCGAACAGGCACTTCCCCCTCGGCATGCACAGGATTTATTCAGCTCCAGTATTCGGCCATGCAGGGACCTTCGTTGTAAGGCGGATACTACTGTAGGGTACATGGCGCACCCACCTGACGGGATGGGGCATACCGTCTAGGCTTTCTGGCCAGATGGCCAAGCTGGTGGCCCTTCCCCTAACAGCATGCATGTTTGTTTCTATTGGTCAAACCAGAGCTGGGACCAGAAAACCAAAATCGACCTTTATAAGGCCCCCTCTAAGTCGCCTTTTACGACAGGCAGGGGATACCGTGGATGAATTCTGCCCTCCCCATCCACAGGGGGTCAGAACAAATCAAAACTGGCAAGTTATTCGGCCATGTCGGCCCTATTAGTCGCCTCCTACGACAGGCAGGGACAGTAATAGCCTAAAAATACTGTTGAAGATGCAGGAAACAACAAAGAGATTAAGAATGATCTAATCGTAAAATAGCAGTAAACTTCCCCAGTTTGACTGTGTAAAGTTTTGGCACTCCCTAATTTAGAGCGAAACGGTGGCATTGCTAAGTTCACTGAATATTATACACAATTTTCAAGGCTTTAGTTATTCAACAAACGCACTTTCAGCTACGAAATATACATAAAATAGTATTAATACACACACACGTGTGATGCCTCCTGCTCTCTACGTTTGGTTTACAGCTGTAGACCGTCTCGGAGCGAGCTGCGTTCTTGAAGAGTTGAGTGAGCAGTGACCCCGGTAATCAGCATTACAGGAGCCCCGCAATGAGCATTAAAATACGCCGATTGATATTGGTATCTGCGCATCGTTGAGTTTCGGCAAGCTTTTCTTGCGTCTGCTCTAGCGTGTATCATGGCGGTGTGTAACGTAACTACTGAATGTCGGTGCGTGAGAAACAGCGTGCTGTAATCGAGTTTCTAACCGCAGTAAACGTGCCTCCAATTGAAATCCATAGAAGAATGAAAGGTGTGCACGGTCACTTTTGTGCAGACATCAGTAATGTGCGACGTTGGCTCGTAACGAAGGAAACGGTGGAGCAAACCTCAACGTGCGTGACACAGCTTGGTGTGGACGACCACGTACGGCAAGTGACGGGACTCATCGGAATCGGGTTGATGAACTCATCAGAGCAAATCGTCGGATAGCACAGAAACAGCTCTCGGTAAGTGTGGCGTGTACAGGCGTGTGCAGAACTGGGGTACAGAAAACTACGTGCATTGTGGGTGCTTCGAATGCTCCCTCCTGACATGAAACAGAGGATATTGGAAATCTGTCAACAATGTTTTTTGCGTTATGAGCGTGAGGGTGATGAGTTCTTTAACAACATTGTGGCAGGTGATGAAAGCCGGGTTCACCAATATGACCCCAAACGCAAGGGGGCATCAATGGAGTTCTGCCACAAAAGATCACCGACGCCAAAAAAGTTCAAAGTCATGCTCACAGTCTTCTGGGATGTTCAAGTGTAGTGCATTTGGAATGCATGCCTAAAAGCACCACCATAAACACTGTACGGTACTGCAAGACCCTCAGAAATCTGAAAGCACGAATTGGACGAGTTAGTCCACACATGGAACACCCTCTCCTTCAGCCAGACCTCACACGAGTGCTGCGACATCTGCAACAATCACACGCCTTGCATTCACTGTCATCGACCAACCTCCATACAGTACCAACCTCGCCCCATCCGATTTTCATCTCTTTCCAAAACTAAAAGAACACCTTCTAGAAGTTCACTTTGATAGTGATGAAGCGGTGCAAGCAGAGTTGCGGTTGTGGCTCAGTCAAACGTTCTACAGTGATGGTATCAACATACTGGTTTCTCGTTGGGAGAAATGTGTTCGTCTCCAGGGTGACTATGTTGCGAAATAAATATGTCGAATGTTTATCCATTTTGTTTCATTTAAAAAGCTTTAATGGTTTTCACATTAGAAATTCGGAGGCATTACTTTTCAGCATGCCAACGTATGTACACAACTGACAGTTCTCTTAATACTTTGTTCATATCATTTTAAGCTTTTGTCATGAATAAGATCTTCTGGATTTCCCTTTCTTTATGTTCGGAAAATCTCATGGAAGCATCGGAAACAACAATCAGAGTCACAGTACACGCTACTTGATCTGTCCGCCATGTTTATCCTCGGTGAAACCAAGTCGACGCATGCGCAAGTGCAGTAAAGCGTATTTAACTAATTACGAACGCGAATGTGCTCGCAAAATATATCGATGATAACCATGCAGTAACTCTCGTATTTAAGTGAAATTAATCGCGTATATAGCATTGTACGCCACGTTATTGTGATTGATCTAGGTTTAGAAAGAGTTGATCTTCTACTTGAGCATCATTAGAGGCAAGGCAAACTAATGTATAAACTCAGTTAATAGCAAAGTGAATAATAATACTCGATACGTCTATCATTTAAGACGCTGTCCGGACAATGCTGGGTACAAAACCTCGTTAGGTTATAATGTATAACTTCTACTCTCTATGGCGGCATCATGTCAAG
Organism: Meconema thalassinum; assembly: GCA_946902985.2. Taxonomy (NCBI): domain Eukaryota; kingdom Metazoa; phylum Arthropoda; class Insecta; order Orthoptera; family Tettigoniidae; genus Meconema; species Meconema thalassinum. The sequence continues at coordinate 297,459,011 of OX336396.1, read as the reverse complement.
TTTTATGAACCACACAAGAGCAGAAAGTACGCTGAAAATAAGGAGACACACCTCTTGACGTTCTTCAAGATGCACTCTGGATCAAGCATTACAAATCTTTGCTCTTAATAAAATAGCGTACATGCTGTAGTAACAACATGGAAGGCAAACAAGTTGTAGACGACTCGTCACAAACATTTAGAACATGAACAGCTCACCATTATTCAAATATGGTCGTAAAATGGCCATTCTCTTGTGGAGATGTTTCTCGGGAGACGCTCGTTTGTTCACGTGACGACTCGATTGCATTTATATGTAGCTATTATTCAGATTTTATGACTTCATATTAGAAATAATCTTGATATAAACGACACATGGACCTGCCCTGGAGAATGGTGCACACCGTAACTCGACCATTGGACTGCTAGGATCGTCGGTGGATCAATAGAATCATGAACATAAAATCGCTGGTTTGACTCCTAGTAGAGGGCGGGACATCCCCGGCACTTTGAGTCGTACACCGTCGTTATCTAATGACTATCCTCTCTTACGCAGCCAAACCTTGGTCAGATGATCAACGTCTTCTTCCAAAGTCATTCTGATTATCTAATTTGGCGCTGACTTTTGTTTCTATGGTTCAACCTCAAGCGTAAATTACAAATATCTCTACTTAGTATAAAACAAAGTCCCCGATTCTTGGATGTCACGGGTAATCTGGAGAACCACGGGATGGATTTTGATGCGGTTTTTACCATCCTTTAAAGGATATTTTGAGGAAGGTTTCTGTAAAAAAAAATAATGAAAAAAGGAAGCCAAGCACTAACGATTTCAGTGAAAAAGTCGAAACGTCCGTGCGCTTTTTAAGCTTAAGCTGGGTAAAGCGTTTAGGCTACTATGTGTTTGAATTGTCCAGCATGAAAAGTTCTACAAACTCCGCCAGAGCATGTCTCTATCTTCAATACATCGTCCACTATAAGCGTTTTTACGTTATCATTTATTCCAACCATCTCCATTCAATTACTGAGGCGACAATTTATGAGCTAGCTAGAGGCGAGCCTATCACCCTAGTTACAGCCTAGTTATCGGGCGAGCCTATTACCCCAGATACAGCCAGCAGAAAACTGTCAAGTCATGTTGAGTTAAGACTTCAGAGAAGAGTGGTTGTGTTTGGAGTTTTCCTGGAAGTGTAACTCGGCTTTTTTTCTTCATTTCGCCTGTGATCTTTTCGTTCCGCAAAATACTCAGTCACGTTAAGATTGGACGGAAGGGGAATTTGTGTTTCATGCACCTCGCCATTCTTTAATTACGTCTGACAAGAATTCGTTGCACATGTATGACCATGATAATGTAATTTATGTTCGACGATGTCGAAATGTAAATATCATATGTCAGAAAACTGTATCAATGAGGGTCATTATAACACTATTTTTCATTATGAAACTGTTTCTCCCAACAATCAGAGCTCAAGAAACAGTTGTGTGACCAATTAGGTAAGGATAGCATCGCATCTGCGCTGATTTCCACGGCCTTCTATTTTAAATTTCACTGCGTAGCTAGTGTCATAGTGGGGTATTTGAGGAGGCCATGGTCAAATACAAGGTATTCTCTGCATCCCATGCGCTCTGTTCAGTACATAAAACTGGCGAAATCTCGACAGATATTTATGAATATTTATGTTCGAATATAAAATAGTTATAATTCTCGTCGAACATAAACAGTCGTAAGCAACTCGCCTATAATGGTAATTAAGATACTCGTATGGAAATTATAAAACTCGCTCCACTCGTTTTATTAACATACTCGTGTCTTAATTATTGCCATTATAGGCTCGTTGCATAATGTACTATAATAGTCCAGTCAGTGATCTTAACCCATCATGTCGAGACGTAAAACGGATACAGGTCGTAGTACATTGACATCGAAAAAAAAAAGCGCTTATCACGTACTGCATTCATGACTGTTCCCGGGCGAAGCCGGGGCGGGTTGCTAATTACTAATAATAAGAGATGTTCATTGCTGGTTTAAAATTTAAAACATCGAAGGCATATGCCCCTTTTAACAATTATATTTGTTTTTACATATATAGGCCTACGTGTTTGCCAAATTAAGAGACGACCTATTATAGGCTAAATAAACAAACAAATAAATATTAAAATATTAACCGTCTGACAATATGAAACCAGGCTCTTCCTCACATCCATTACAGAAGTTCACCATAACACGTCCAGGAAATGGTCCGAGGAACGTAAGATAGAGTTCAGCAAGAAAATGAAAGATTACTGGTCCAATAGAAAGGCTCAAGTATTCAGCACAAAAGCAGCCACCAAACAATCCACCAAGAACACCACAAGTGGTAGACAACAACAAGCACCGTGGTCCATAGGAGGTACAAACGACCAAAGAAGAAGAAATAACAAAATCAATCAATACACGTGTCGTCTCAAAACTCACGAGTCTCAAAATTCATGAATTTCAAGACGATGGTTAGTAACAGTAGGTTCTTGCCGGTTTCTGTACCTGGGCCAGTCTCGAAACTCACGAGCCAAGCCATTACTTCTTTGAAATCACAAAATAACGACCTCCATGATTCCAATTAAGTTTTTTAGGCCTGCTTGATGTCACCAAGCAGAATGGCTGAGATATACTTGGAGAATTTGGTCTGTGGTAGGTTGATAATTCCTGGTAAAATAATACAAACGAAATCCCAGGCAGTGTGAGTCACCTTACAGCTCACAGGCTACTTCCTGCGGTTATCGCAGGCACGTGCTCTCCGGAGTCGTGAGTTTTGAGACTATTTGTTACTGTTTTTAGCTCGTGAGTTTTGAGACTCAAGAGTTTTGAGACGTAACCTAAATACATACATAAATGAATGAATGAATGAATGAATACTAGTTGAAACCCGTCAAAACATGACGGACAAGGAACAACATATTTACTGAAGAAGTTTCCAGTACAGGTTACATTCTTTCTTCGATTACTTTTTGGCACTATTGCAACTTTAAGGCTGTCAAAAGATTGCACTCTCGATATTGCAACATACTACTGGCAAAATTCTCACATGGAGTGACCGGGATTTGAACCATGGACCCAGCGATGAGAGAGTGGCGTGCTGCCGCCTAAGCCACGGAGGCTTCCCCAAGAGATAAAATATGGTATGAAAATAATATATTGTCGTAATAAAAGAAACATTTCCGGTGAAGCAGTGACAATTCAAATTGAAATCAACTACTATTGACTCCCAGAAAGGAATGTGAATCATAAATAATATATTTTCAATAATCTGCCTTGTGAAAGTTATGAAAAGAGAGGAGCACCTACTCTCAACAATTAATGAATCTTAGCCTCCTTTATTATTCTTATAAATAACTCCCACTTTAAAACGCGGTGTGGACATCCGCCATGTCTGTCAAGACCAAGCTGATTTTGCGCATGCGCTTGGCCCAATACTTTGGCATTTTTTGTTTGTAAATTTAAAAATATATGGTAATATATTTGTTTATTTTAAAGACAATCTGCATATATCGAGACCAAGGGCTTTCGTCAGAGTGCATTACGAAGTCAATCGGTTCAGCCGTTCTGCTAATCTCGCGGTAACAAAAACCACCTTAGCATTTTAAATATATAGATGTAGCCTACTGTTATAAAGGTTGGTTGGTTGGTTCCTTAGTTTAGGGGCTGGATATACGCGGTCATGTAGCCCCGTGTACTTTGGGTGTGCGTAGAGTCTGTCTGATAACCGGTGTTAATTGTGATGGCTGTATTAGTGTGTGTTATCTGTAATTCAGGTAAGGACTGCAGACGATCAATTTCCAGTAGTTCCTACTTTTGCTATGCTACCGCCAACGGCACCTAACCACGAACTTGGCTAATAGATGCCACCGCGACCGGCACCTTGCGGCGAACGTTGGAACTAATTGAGCGTTAGTCAAATCTAACCTACAAATTTAACTTCATAGTGGAAAGTTCTTGACAAGTCATAAAACTATGACATAGGCCCGCCGGCTTTACTTCCCTACCGAAGGAAGGCATACTGAAGGGTTTTTAACGTTCTTAAAAAATCCGACGACTCCGGCTGGGTTTGGACCCGCGATCTTGGGCATAGGAGCTAAGCATGCCACCAACTAAGCCACCGAAGCCGCCCGTACTGTTATAAAGAAAAAATATATATTCATAATTAAATAAATAATAATTAAACTAAATATCGCTATACAATTCAAACAGAGGATTTGGTCTTTGAATCACGTATTCACTGTCTATTTATACACACATCAAAAAAAGTTTTGCATCACCTCGGTTCCCAGATCTCCGGCATATAGACGTTGACTGTGTATATTGTATCAAAGATACAGTCCCTTTGACTGTTCATAGATGTCACTAAAACTGCTCAAAGATGTAAACAACCATGCATGACGGAGGGGGTACGACAGCCGATCAGTTCCAGTCATTCCACCAGGACGAAGGTACGCTGCTCATGTTGTCTGTAGTTCTACCATGCCTAGAAGGTCAATACCGCAGTTCGATCGCGTCCGCATTGTTACTTTGTGTCAAGAAGGGCTCTCAACAAGGGAAGTTTCCAGGCGTCTCAGAGTGAACCAAAGCGATGTTGTTCGGACATGGAGGAGGTACAGAGATACAGGAACTGTCGATGACAGGCCTCGCTCAGGCCGCCCAAGGGCTACTACTGTAGTGGATGACCGCTACTTACGGATTGCCGCTCGGAGGAACCCTGACAGCAATGCCACCATGTTGAATAATGCGTTTCGTTCAGCCACAGGACGTCGTGTTTCAACTCAAACTGTGCGCAATAGGCTGCATGATGCGCAACTTCACTCCCGACGTCCATGGCGAGGTCCAGCTTTGCAACCCCGACACCATGCAGCGCGGTACAGATGGGCCCAACAAAATGCTGAATGGACCCCACAGAATTGGCATCACGTTCTCTTCACCGATGAGTGTCGCATATGCCTTCAACCAGACAATCGTCGGAGACGTGTTTGGAGGCACCCTGGTCAGGCTGAACGTCTTAGACACACTGTCCAGCGAGTGCAGCAAGGTGGTGGTTCCCTGATGTTTTGGGGTGGCATTATGTGGGGCCGACGTACGCCACTGGTGGTCATGGAAGGCTCCGAAACGGCTTTACGATACCTGAATGACATCCTCCGACCCATAGTGCACCCATATCGGCAGAATATTGGAGAGGCATTTGTCTTCATGGACGACAATTCTCGACCTCATCGTGCACATCTTGTGAATGCGTTCCTTCAAGATAACGACATCGCTCGACTACAGTGGCCAGCATGTTCGCCAGACATGAACCCTATCGAACATGCCTGGGATATGTTGAAAAGGGCTGTTTATGGACGTCTTGACCCACCAACCACTCTGAGAGATTTACGCCGAATTGTCGTTGAGGAGTGGGACAATTTGGACCAACAGTGTCTTGATGAACTTGTGGATAGTATGCCACGACGAATACAGGCATGCATCAATGCAAGAGGACGTGCTACTGGGTATTAGAGGTAGTGGTGTGTACTGCAATCTGGACCACAAATGCTGAAAGTCTAGCTGTATGATGGTACAACATGCAATGTGTGGGTCTCATGAGCAATAAAACGAGCTGAAATGTTGTTTGTGTTGATCTCTATTCCCTTTGTATTTAAAGGTTCCGGAACTCTTGGAACCGAGGTGATGAAAAACTTTTTTTGATGTGTGTATATCACCCTAAGCCACACCCTCCTATGAAGCGACCACTTTATCGGCTAATGTGAGTTTTCACGTGAGTAAAACACCTAACCGAGTTTGCAGGTCGAGGTAATATTATTGGGATGGATAATGCGGAGCGCGAGGCGGACGGAAGTGAGGCAGCAATAAGTCACATCGCTTTACAAAAGGCGACATTATTTATTTTGTTTCCTTATAAAGAAAATGTATCTCCAGTTCCAGTCGCAATGAATCACAATTCTCTCTGAATTATTCCTTTGTTTCATTTAGTTTTTTTTACTTTCGTGCACCGAGCGAATATAATAAGTCTCACCTCCAGCAGCACGCAAATGGAATCATTGATACATTCTTGCGACCGAAATGTAAATGCTGTTCAGTCGATCAACACGATTGTAGCCAATGTTAATGGGTGTTCTTTCCTATTCAAAAGAATTACATGAGATTAATAATACACTGGTCAAAAAACGTCTTGCATATTGTATTTTCATTGTTGCATTACGACATTTAGTTTTTGCACATTGGTCATTGGCTCATGTGTTAACTCTAAGATAACACGTTGGTTTGTTTCTACCGCACTCTGTTTTCGGACATCAAGTTTGTGCATACAACCTGCACAACAGGGGGGAAGCGGCCAGACCTCTACTGTGATTGCGGTAGATTGAACCAGACCATGAGGCACATTGTGGAAGATTGCAAACTAAGAGCGAGCCTAGGTGATCCTAACGACTTTATCAGTGCTACACAATCTAGCGTGGACTGGAGAAAATAGACTAGACATAAGGTTGATATCTGTGCTAGTATGTACTTATTATTATTATACTAGAAATTTTCCCCGGCTTCGCCTGGGAACAGTTATGAATGCATTACGTACTAGTTCGTAAACTGTCGCCTCAGTATTTGAATATAGATTGTTGGAAGAAATGAAAACGTAAAAACACTTATAGTGGGCGATGTATTGAAGATAAGAGATATGCTCTCCCGGATGTTTTGTAGAAATTTTCATGCTGAACAATTCTTACAGTCATAGTATATTGATATTTGTAAGGGTTAGCCCAGCGTAAGCTCAAAAAATGCACGGACGACAGGTTTTCTTTTCGACTTTTTCACTGAAATCGTTACTTCTTGGCTTCCTTTGAACATAAATAAATTATTTTCTACAGAAACCTTCCTCGATATATCCTTTATAGAATGGTGAAAACCGCATCAAAATCCATCCAGCGGTTCTCGAGATTACCCATGACATCCAAGAATCGGGGACTTTTCTTTTACTCTAAGTACAGATTATTATTATTATTATTATTATTATTTTTGTGTTCCATGTGTAATGCCATACGCTACATAAACAAATAAAAACAGGTATCGTGTAATGTATTTGGTCCACAAATACTGTGCATAAGCTTGCAATATGCAAAACTTTTTTGACCAGTGTATTTGCTTGTGTTGGCCTAAGAATACATTAATGGTAGGCTTGTGATGAATGTTGTTGCTTAAGTGGAAGAAGTTTGCCCTCGTAACATACTTTTAAGAAGGAAAGCGGTAAGAATTTTGCTCCCACAAGAAATGAGGTCATTAGGAAGAGGAATTATAATGTTGTGGTTAAAACTCAGTGGTGTTCAATCCGTTTGAAAGTATTTGTGTGGGCTTCGTATCTCAAAGGTGTATTGTAATTGTATCATGGTCCGGCATAACATGTTCCTTATTTTACAGGAGAGCCGTTTGAAGGTTAGAGAAGCCTGTTGAAAGTAGACGTCTATGATCATAGTTTTAAGGAAAAGAGAACCCAATTCATACACTAAGTAATATACATGTCCTTAGAACATAATCCTGTAGATATGAAACAAGTAGTTCCGTGAAGAACTATACAGCCTATTTTCATGTATCCTGCTCATGTTAATTGCCTCTATCAACATACAAAATTTCAGTTTAATTGCTGTAACAGATTCGTAGATACTGAGAACCGTCTAAATATTTCAGATGGTCGCCAGGTTGGATTTTTATTTTTGTACTATTATATTAAGATTTTTGTGTACGTGTGGTAATCAAACTTCAATCGCATGATTAGAACACAAGAAGTAAAAACGAGATTTTAAAATTACGCACAGCAGCCATCTTGTGATTATGCAAACAATTGAAATAAATTACATGCCAGTGGATCAACATTTGTGTAAGCATTTAACGTGCAACGTTTCACGGCACTCGGATAGTTAATTCGCGAGAAACGTCCATTTAAATATTTATACTTCGCGTCGCCGCCATGTTGGATTCGTGCTCACCAGGTTACTGAGAGTCCTATAGGTGAACATATGTTCATAGTCTCAATGAACATAAAAATTTCAGTTTGGTTGCTGTAAAAGATTCATCGATATTGAGAACCGTCTAAATAATTCGGATGCTCGCCATTTAGGATTGTTATATGTATAGGCCATAGAGTTATGTACCATTCAAGGACACTTATTGCCTAGGTTCATTATTCAAACTTTCACTTCGGTCGCATGATTACGACACAAGAAATAAAAACTTAATTTTAAAATTTCGCACAGCTGCCATCTTGAGGTTATGTAAACAATTGAATTAAATTAGATGGCAGTACATTACAATCTGCAAAATCATTTACTGTACCACATTTCACTGCGCTCAGAGAGTTAACTCACGAGAAAAGTCTATTAAAATATTTCAAATTCGCTTGGTCGCCATGTTCGTTTTGTACTTTACAGATTTATGAATTATACATACGTAAACTTGTATCAGTACTCTTTATCACCGTAAAAAATTGCAGCGTGATATCTTTAATAGTTTCGGAGATATAGAATGTCAGTGAAATATTTCGCACAGCCGCCATTTTGAGGTTATGTAAAAAATTGAACTAAATTAGACTCCAGTGCATTGCAATGTGTATAAACACTTGCTGTACCAAGTTTCATTACGTTTGGATAGTTAAATCGCGAGAAACGTTTTTTTTTTAGTCTCAACTTCCATTGGCCGCCATGTTGGTTTTGTAGTCACCAGGTTTTTGAAAGTCTCATAGATGAACTTCTAGTAGTGCACTTTATCACCGTACACAATTTCAGGGCGATATCGGCAATAGATTCGGAGATATTGATTGCTAGTGAAATATTTCGCACAGCCGCCATGTTGGATTGGTGAGACGTAACAAAATTTGAAGGGCACGGTCGAGGTCGCCGGGAATAGTGCTATGAACTTACCGAGTTTCACTGAAATCGCTCCAGCCGTTTAGATTTTATTAGGGACACACACACACACCTCACACACACACACACACACACACGGACAAAAGGTGATCTCATAAGCCTATTTTTTTCAAAATTGAAAATAGGCTAAAAATATGAAAATCCACAGCCTGCTTCCAGTCTCCGACCGGGTCAGGAATGGAATGAATGAAGCCCCCATCTAGTGGCGAGGATATGAACTGTGCCGGCTGTCGAAGCCTGTCGCACTCCCCTGGGGCAATGATTAAATGAATGACAGATGAAATGAAATGATAGTGGGGAGTGTTGCTGGAATGAAATATTTGAGAGGGAAAACCGGAGTACCCGGAGAAAAACCTGACTGCCTCTGCTTTGCCCAGCACAAATCTCACATGGAGTGACCGGGATTTCAACCACGGACCCGGCGGTGAGAGGCTGGTGTGCTGCCGCCTAAGCCACGGAGGCTATCGCTTGACATGTACACACCTCAAACTGATGGGCATATGACCTCCATGTTTCGCCTCTCAAAACAACAGCCGTGATAGTGTCGGTATTAGGGGCAGATGACCTCGTAGTTCCGCCCCTTAAAACAACAATAACTAAGTGTAGGTATCCCTATACATAACTAACTGCATTTCATCTTGTCCAACTCGTGGTGTAGTGGCTAGCATTATCAGCTGTCACCCCAAAAATCCTGGTTCGATTCCAGGCCCTGCCAAGAATTTAATTCTGGTTTGAAGTTTGGAACGGGGTGCTCTTTGCCTCGTGAGGTAGAATTAAGAACGGGTGGGCTCAATCTCAGCTCCTCCATCCTAGAAGTGGCTTTCCGTGTTTACCACTCTTACTCCAGTTAAATGTCGGGATGATCCTTAACGTAAGGGCACGGCTGCCTCAATTACAAATACACACAGTAACACAGACACATTCTACAGTCACCCAAGTTCACAGGGCTGAATGACTACCATGTCCAAGCTCCTAATAGGGGCAGATGACCTCTTAGTTCCGCCCCTTAAAACAACAATAACTAATTAACTCCAAGGCCAGACATGGGCAAACGTTTTAGGGGCTGGGCCAGATGTAATACTAAATAATCTTGGCGGGCCGAAAAACTCAGAAGAGTGCTGAGTTTTAATTCATCGGCCGTGAGAGCCAATATACCATCTTTATAGACTTTAAACTTTTCATTTCTGAATTTTAAATCAAACATAACTTCTAGGCTACAAATGGTAGAAAACTTAAGGAAAAAGAACACACCTTCATTATTTGTTAGAAGAGGAAGTAGTACGTGACAAGTGAAACTGTGACTGTGCTTCTAAAAGTTTTTCAGAATCTGGTTGAAACTGGGATGAGCTAATTCTTAGCAGCGCAGCTAAATGGTGGTCTGTCAATCTATTTCTGACGCTATTTTTACGGAGCTTCATTGAAGAAAACACCTGTTCACAGATATAGGAAGATGCGAACATGGCAGTTATCTTTTGTGCATGAGATTTCAAGTTTGGGAAGCTTGATTTTGGTAGGGCCTTGTAGAACTCGATTTTCGAAACGTTGAGGAATAGTTGCTTCAATTCATTGTTACATTGTAACTCAATCAGTTCCAGCTGCAACTCTGATTTAACTGTTTCACAGTAAACATTAAATGGCGTGCTGAAAACGTCAAAGTCCTGTTCAATAACTTTGAAGTTCTGAAATCTTCATTCAAATTCGTCGTGGAGATGTTTCGCACAAAAGGATATTACACAAAACGCATGAACACAAAGAGATTGAAATATTTTTTTTTCACTTCTAGGTACACAGAACAGGAAATACGACCATTAATTCTCCAGCCCCACTGTGAGTGACAAAAACCAGGGTGTTATCTATTAGCTAACGTGGCCCGCAGGACTGCACTATCAATCCACCATTGGTCTGGATGAAAATATTGGTCTAGGCAAAACCATCGGTCTGCCGGATGCGATATAGTAACGAATGCGTAGGGTTGGCATTATGGACTCCTTCACAAACATAAACAAAGATGGCCGTCAGAGCAGCAATTTCAACTATATAAGTCGTGCTCCTATTAGGGCGGGTTGGGGGGTCTACGGCAGCGGACGAGTAAACATGTATTAGTATATCAGCGGCTTCGGTGGCGTAGTCGGTAGCATGCTGAACTCCTATGCCCAAGATAGCGGGTTCAAACCCGGCCGAAGTCGTCGGATTTTTTAAGAGCGTTAAAAATCCTTCAGTATGCCTTCTTTCGGAGGGGAAGTAAAGCCGGCGGTCCCATGTCATAGATTTATGGCATGTGAAAGATCCTTTCACAGACTAAACTTGTGTAAAGCAAAATTTGTTAGGTTAGATTTCGTCAGAACGCTCTATCAAAGCTCCAACGTTCGCTACTAGGTATCATTGGAACTACTTGAAATTGAACGGAACTTCATCTCATCAACACGCGACGGTACTTGTAGCTCACCCCATAGGTGTCCGCATAGAAGCAGCTACAGACTCAGGCGAGCCGAACATGCCCACGGACACTACCGGCACTAGAAGCCATACGATAAATAAATAAAATAACTATATCATCTCCAGATATAGCTTGTCACGGTGGGTGAGTGGTTATCGCGTCGGATTACCAACCCCAAGCTTGCAGGTTCGCTCCTGGCCGTGGTAAGTTTTTTTTGAAAGGCGGCAAAAATGACGACACGCATACCATACGATGTTGGCATGTCAAATATCCCATTTGAATTCAGTAGGCCGTGTTCATAGTGGAAAAATTAATGTCGGGATTTTCCGCCAACACAAAGTTCCTCATTTCTCTACTAGAAAGCGCTATAGTGTCAAGGAGCTTAGATATCTAACCTCCTTGACTTTCATAGCGTTCCAAGGAACAACGAAATTCGACATGCAAGCTGCCCTGTGGGTGTCAAATAACAAAGCTTGCACCCGGCAACCGAGGCCATACGATATTTTTTTATTATTATTATCTCCAGATACCATTACTACAGGTATTTTGACCAATTTCATTACATACATTTTTTTCTTATACACATGTTCTCCTACTGTGGAGCCCCACCATAAGACCTATGTGTAATTGTAGGTAGTATAATTGGAAACCATGTCACGGGCCGGATTAGACCAGCTCAAGGGCCGCGCTTGGCCCGCGGGCCGTACTTTGCCCATAACTGCCCTAAACCGAAACAACAACGAAAGATGCTACGTAGGCCTACATAAGCTAATGGTTAAACCGATAAGAACACTCAGTCATGACAGACTGTCTGTCTGTTAGTCAATCCCGGGCCTGGTTGAACCCTAAAATACACCACCATAGGGTTTGTGAATAGCACCCACATAATTCAATTCAGCACACCTGTTTGTCACTGACCTCATTATTTATCTAGCGTATGGCTCTTAGTGCCGGGAGTGTCCGTGGACATGTTCGGCTCGCCAGAGTTTGTAGCTGCTTCTATGCGGACACCTATGGGGTGAGCTACAAGTACCGTCGCGTGTTGATGAGATGAAATGAATGAAGATGAATGAGCAAGTTCAATATCAAGTAGTTCCAACTTTGGCTACCAGATGCCACTGCCGCCTAGAAACGAACGTTGGGACTTGATAGAGCGTTTCTAACTAAATATACCCAAGAAATTTGGCTTCACACTACCAATTATAGTGGTAGGTTCTCTTTCATGCCATTTATTTATTTATTTACTTTTATTTATTTTATCGTATGGCTTTTAGTGCCGGGAGTGTCCGAGGGCATGTTCGGCTCGCCAGAGGCTGTAGCTACTTCAAGTGGACGCCACTAGGGTGAGCTATAAGTTCCGTTCAATTTCAAGTAGTTCCAACATTCGCTACCAGATATCAATGATACCTAGTGGTGAACGTTGGAACTTTGATACAGCGTTTCAAAGAAATCTAACCTTGAAAATTTCCTCCACACAAGTTTAGTCTGTGGGAGAATCTTTTACATGCCATAAATCTATGACATGGCACCGACGGCTTTACTTCCCCTCCGAAGGAAGGCATACTGAAGGATTTTACCGCTCTTAAATCCGACGAACCCGCAATCTTGGTCATAGCAGTTCAGCATGCTACCGACTACGCCACCGAAGCCCACTACTGTGTATTAACAGAAACATAATCATCAATTAATTTACGTTTAGGGGTTAGTAATAATAATAATAATAATGCGATTGGTTAAACGTCCCTTTTAACTACTGTGGCTTTTAGAGCCACCGGGGTGCCGGAATTTTGACCCCAAGGGGATCTTTAACGCACCAGTAAGTCTACTGAAACGGCTCACTCGCATTTGCGCACCCTAAAATGCCAACTGACTGCACGGGGATTCGATCCGGCAACAGCAGGCGAGAACCCTACCGCTGAGTCACGCAGCCAGTCTGTTATCAACTGATGGTGATTGTTATTTTTGGGGTGGAACAACGTGGTCATCTGCCAGTTAGAGGTTATCTACTGATCGTTAGTAATTCAACCACTAGAATGACATGTTGTGCACTTTCCCTCCATCCAAGGACAGAGACAGTGAGAATCGAAAGAGTGGGCTACTTTCTAAACAAGCAATCTCGGTCGATGATGATGATTGTTTTAAGGGGCGGAACAACGAGGTCAAATCCTCTTAATCTCGGTCATTGCAAAACTATCACCGTCAACATGTCGAAATGGTAAAGAGTTCATCTTTTAATATAAAGCTTACAAAGATCACTACATTGACTATATTGCTCCAGAAATGGGCAATTGACATGTTGAGCTCTACCATTCCTTTCTTCCCGATAAGCATGCACTGGTACTTACGCCACTGAGAAGTTACTTCGAGGCCTGGCGAGTTAAGGTAAATTGTCAGTACTCCATGTATTGACAGCTGGAATATGTATTTTAAACAACCATAAGAAATATACTCAAATATTTATCTCTTATTACGATTATACATAACGAGGACAACAATATAATAGCGTACAAATCCAAAGAGATTACGTATTTTAAACGTTATGACCGCTTTCTCATTTCTTTGGAGTTACAGGTACCATCTCCATGCCTGTACACTAGCGCCAACAGTGGTAAAATTTGTGAACAAATGCTGACTTATGATTGGTGGTGGAAGTTTGAGGTACAGTTGATTCGCACTCGCGTCGATAGATAGTGCGCCAGTCGTGAGAGCAGCGCTGCAGATGTGCGAATTATCCCGAGTTGTAGTTGTTAATTCATTTTATGAGCTTGAGACATCTTGGTCATGAGCCTCGTGTAGTTGGGTGAGTGTTGAACTTGTCTGATAGCCTGTATCTATGGGATGACTGTAGTAGTGTGTGTAACTGGGATGGAGTAGGTGCTCCGGGACTTGAAGTAAGATACTATCCCAGCATTAGCCTGTAGTAGCGTGTGTAACTGTATTAGGGACAGGGATGGAGTAGGTGCTCCGGGACTTGAAGTAAGGCATTATCCCAGCATTGGCCTGTAGTAGTGTGTGTAACTGTATTAGGAACAGGGGTGGAGTAGGTGCTCCGGGACTTGAAGTAAGACACTATCCCAGCATTAGCCTGTAGTAGTGTGTGTAACTGTATTAGGGACAGGGATGGAGTAGGTGCTCCGGGACTTGAAGTAGGGTACTATCCCAGCATTAGCCTGTAGTAGTGTGTGCAACAGGGATGGAGTAGGTGCCCCGGGAATTGAAGTATTATTCCGTCATTTGCCTGGAGGGAGTGTGGAAATATCCCAGGCAAATTCCACACTCAGGATAACCCCTGTCAGCGCAGGGAATGGCTTCAGTCTCCCACGTGGCCGCTGTGCAGGATTTAACGATCACGGGACCTTTTTAGGTACACACACATGTTTAAGGAAATGTCACCCCCTATTTTCACTGCAGAAAATACATAAAATCGAAACTTTCTCAAACACGAATCCCTTCGAATTTATCAATGAGCATTCATGCCACGTTTCACGCTTGCCTAATCCATCCAGAGTTACCGAGATATGATGACACGTGCCTAACATTTGTCACCTCGATCACCTCGAATAAGGGTGTCCGCACGTTATAACTTTGCAGGCGTCACAGCGACAAACGGCAACGACAATCCATGGAGTGGCGCCACACCAACTCTCCCACGAAGATAAAGTTCAAAACCATACCCTCAGCTGGTAAAGTCATGGCTACGGTCTTCTGGGACTCTGAAGGGGTTATTCTCTTCGATGTTCTTCCTCGTGGTGAAATGATCAACTCTGAAGTGTATTTTGCTACTCTAATGAAATTGAAGGAGCGACTTCAGCGTGTTCGTAGCCACAAAAATGCAAACGAACTTCTCCTTCTCCACGACAACGTAAGACCTCACACAAGTCTGCGCACCCGACAGCTCACAAAACTTCAGTGGACTGTTCTTCCTTACCCACCCTACAGCCCCAATCTTGCGCCTTCTGACTTCCATCTGTTTGGCCCAATGAAGGATGCACTCCGCGGCAAGCACTAAGATGATGATTGGAAGGTTTTCGATGCAGCACGACGTTGGCTCCGACATCGACCAGTCGAGTGGTACCATGCAGGCATAATGATCCTCACATTACGGGGGCGTAAGGCCATAGTATTAAACGGAGACGATGTTGAAAAATAGGGTACTGTACCAAAGGATTGGGGAATCACAAGGTGCTTTTAGAAAAGGAATGTGTTGAATTATATATTGAACGCCCTTCGTATAAATGTTAATTCACTGTTCTATATGAGTCTTCATGAGTGTACAGTACATATGTCTGGTATTGACTGACAACAAAATACAACAAGCAGTTCCGTGAAGAACTAAATAACCTATTTTCATATATCCCAATGATCCTTTCCATTAAAACCCTCCTGCCTGTTAAAAGGATTTTCCATGTGATATACTAAATAGCTCTTGCTTCACGACCTATGTCTTCACCAACACCATTACAATGAGAAGTTATGTGCTCGAATATAGCTGTCATTATCTGTGATTAAGACTCCTCCCGCGACATGAATCTTTCTCTAACGAACCATGTGAATTAATTTTTAGAAAAGTTAAATGCTTGGTTTATATAATTTACAAAAAGTAAGCTACTGAATTTGGTGCCATTAGATAATGATTGTTAACATAGGTCAGCATACGAATCACCTTTATAATCACCTGAATAAGATACGATAAATAAAGAATAAAGTTTTGAATTTCGAAATGATAGTTTTTGAATTAATGAAAACAATTGAACATCATTAGATACCTCTACACTAGATTTTCGATAAAGATTCGCTGTGCCGAGTTCCATTGCACTCGGATGATTAGATCACCAAAAAAGGTATTTTGAATGTTTAAGTGTTTTTGACGGTAAGCCTCCGTGGCTTAGGCGGCAGCACGCCGGCCTCTCACCGCTGGGTCCGTGGTTCAAATCCCGGTCACTCCATGTGAGATCTGTGCTGGACAAAACGGAGGCAGACAGGTTTTTCTCCGGGTACTCCGGTTTTCCCTGTCAAAATTTCATTCCAGCAACACTCTCCACTATCATTTCATTTCACCTGTCATCCATTTAATCATTGCCCCAGAGGAGTGCGTCAGGCCTCGGCAGCCGGCACAGTCCATATCCTCGCCGCTAGATGGGGGTTTCATTCATTCCATTCCTGACCCGGTCGGAGACTGGAAGCAGGCTGTGGATTTTCATTCATTCAAGTGTTTCTGACGATTTGGAAGGTATCTTATAACAAACTCGAAATTACTAACACCAGGCCTCTCCTCGAGACAAAAAGTGAAGCCGTTGCCATAATTCTATCAACAATAATTATACAATATACCCTAAATACAGGGAGCAATGAACACAATGACTTGGCCACGAAGGAGAAGAGTAGCCTACATAGGCCTAACATTAAGCTCGAACACACCTTTCTTCTACTTAAAATATCACAATTTAAAAACTACGTAGATAAACTTAATATCGTCCTTAAGATAGAATCTTGACTGAAACTACTAGGAGCAAAATACTTTGCACCAAAAGTCGAATTTTCATTATTTCAGTTTCAAGGATGGAAATAGACGTTGTGTTTTGTTTGAGTGTTAGTAATATATTGTCGGTTGGAAATGTTTGATTTTATCACGTTGTTCTCTAGTGAATCCAAAGAGGTAGCCTACGAATTATTTATTCATTGTTTCATTTGTATTTCCAGCAATGAATGTTTTCCTAAACCTAACGATGCAATATTAGTATGTTCAAATCTACGATAAATACTTAGAGGCTTCTTTTACTTATCTTTCCGCAGAGTAGTAACGATTACTCTGATGTGTATGGATCCTTTCAAGGACACACTAGCTCGAACATGTTAGGTATTTATAGAACTGACAAACTTTAAAAATTGAGCTGTGTATTTCAAAATTGTTCCTCCTGCTCCTACACACTCAATAATGGATACGGCTCATTTCCCTGAGAGAGCCTCTTCTAGCTGTCTAGATGAGACCTCACATCTAATGGTAGGATCCAGACTAACAAGGGATTCGCTCCACATTCAGAGAAGGAAAATGGGTATGACAAATGAATAATTGCAGATATCCGAGCTAAGTAAGAACACGCCGACACGTCTTGACTGCGACACACAGGGATAATCCTCGCATAGCTTATTCGTATTCCTTGAAAATGTAGGAAGTGAGAAACAGGTATTCAAGGATATAGGCTGACTTTGTTTAAAGGCTGCGTTAAGAGCTTGGCTATAATGTGATATTGACACTTCAGGCTTCCCCTCTTTCGATGTGTGTGAACTATATTGGTGAAACTTGTGCCTTGATAATGATGACAAAAGTCATGCTGTGTCATTTAGAACACTCGCGAATAGCATGGAACCCCAGCTCGCTTGGCAACAATAAATAAACAATTAAATAACAAACAAATAAGTAAATAAAAATGAACAGTCAACAAAAAATAAACAACCAACCAATAAAATAAACAAAACAAACAATCATAATTAAATGACAAATAATAAATAAACAGCAAAAATACACAAAAAATAAACAATCATAATTCAATAACAATCAACAATAATTAAACAACAAAATATAAACAAGGAACAAACAACAATCGTATATACAAACAGAACTAAACATACAACAAAGAAATTAACTAACAACATACGCTCATAATTAAATGCAAACAACAAACAATAATAAACTAAGAGGCAAATATACAAACCGCAAACAATGATAATTAAATAACAAACAACACAGAAATTATTAAATGACAAACAAAATAAAACATACAAGATACAAGAACAAACAAGCCAGAAACAAACCAACATAAAACAAACTAATAAACATACTGTAATGGTCCCAGTGGGGCTGCCAATTACTACAATACACAACAATCTTATTGAAATCTACATTAAATTAGTGGTGGTGGGAGTTAAACAACGCAACGAAGTTAATACCAATGACAAGCATTCACAACTAGGCTAACTATACGTGGAACTTCTCAAAATGAAAGAATATGAAATCTTGAAGTGATAGAAGCCATTTTTCAGTGTTGCCCAATTCTAGCTGTAATTCTCACCACACGAGATATTACAATACAATTAGGCCACTAGATTAAATAGGAACGGTTAGTTTGGAACATTAATGACAAAATAGCGTAGACAACACACAATAGCAATTCAATAGATCGCAGGCTACATACTTAATCCACATTAATAATACTAACGCAACAACCATACAAGTGAACTGTAGGCTACTGTCTATAAATAAGTTTGTATCGTTACACAAGTTTATACAAACTTACTGCATGTACGGAATATATAAGCATTTTTATGTTTGTGTTTAAGTGTAATTCATGATCATCGTATACCAATTAAGCCTAAGTGAACAGGATCGGGAGATGAACGCTTGACGTTCGAACCATGTCATCCAATTAGGTAGGTACCCCATTTTGTACATAAAAGCGTGTTAGTAATAATAACTCGTTTTTCTTCAGGTTAGGTTATGTAAAAACTTGTTTCGCGCCTAGTGTAATTGGGCACAATTTGTGTTGACGACTGGAATGATTTCTTTAACAGGCAATCTGTTAGACATAGACCTAATATATTCTGCTAAATGCAACTCGCAAGGATCCTCGTCATATGCAGGCTATTTAAAACACTCCCTAACATATATACATGGCAAATCTAATGACACACTCCTATGGACGTCAGCGATGACGATCTGTGGAACTGATGGCTATATCTACTAGTTCTGGGGTAGTTCCCCCAAAGAACTAGTCCTATTGTACTTTGCACTGAAATCTAGTTATTTCACTCGCTTCCTACATTTAGGTTTCCTGAAGTGGTTCTCACTAGCCGTTTGAAGATGACGTTAGAGTAAAACATACTGTACTAGACGACTTTGAAATACGGTATTGGATTCTATAACGGGCTTGGTATCTGTGATGTATAATTTACTTCGCATCTCCTGAATTGTACGGTACCTTGAAGCATATACTATTTCCTAGAACCCACGTTCCCCTGAATCTCGTGAATACATGAGTTCAGACTCTGAATAAGCAATTAGAAATCGCAGACTGGTTTGTCTTGGAAATCTCGACTGGATATACTCTAACATTAGATATATCAGTTGGCTCCCAAGCTATACTAGTTACTATGTACATGAAATCGTACAACTCCCAAACTATAAGATCCCAACTCAAGCACAAGCTCAAGTGGTCTCTACCAAAATCTGAACTGAAAATCTCAGCTCAACAGTGTTGGGATTTGATAGACTCTGCAATCCCTGGACTGTGCTGTGTTATATCTTTCCTTGTTAATGTCTTTGTAATAAGTGTAATATCTTTGTAATAAGTGTAATATCTTAGTTTTTTAGCTTCTTTGGAAATACAGTTGTGACGGAGAAGTTTACTAAGTATGGTGTTTGTTATTGCTCTCCCAATACCACGACATAAGTTGATGCCGAACACACGGGATAAATGTATTCCAGCACGAATTGACACTATACTTCGCGGACCAGAGACTAATACTGTTTGAAAGGATTACTTCACTCTCCGTCAAGACTACTGGGAAATTGTGGTGCAGCAGAATCAACACATCACGCCAAGCCATCAACGGCTTATTAGATGAGTATCACGTTGCAGTTAATACCTGAGATACTTAAGAGACTAGTACCTGTACGGTAAAATACTACTCAATGCATGGGAAAGCCTTAAAACAGCAGAAAGTTGTATGTTTAGTGTAGACGCATGTAGTGCTTACTGGTGAAGTTGAAGGGAAGCCATATTGTTTAACTACGTCACCGAGGGAGGAGCTACGCACGACTGCTTGACTAGTGCTGCGATCTGCTGGCCTTCCCTGAAACTATGTCGCAATAAGTTGCGGAGAATCCACGCACGACTGGGTGACAGGTGCTGCTATCTGCTGGCTCTCCATGAACTACGCAATATTAACTGATTCTCGCGCATGCAGGCACGATCAACAATTGATCAAAGAATACTAGGTTTCTACACAATCACTGTCCCAGTCAAACACATTATTTTATTATAACAAGTCACGTCAAGGAACTCAGTATGGAAGGCAGTAACACTGACAGAAGACTGCACCAATTGAAAAGAAGACGTGCAAGGGAAAGAGGGAATATCACACGTCTCGTTGAGAAAGCACGAGAGTTTACGGAGTCTACTTCTTCCGAGGACTACGAGTACTGTAAGGATAGGCTACAGGAGGCTTTGGATAAACTAAGAGGCCTTGACGATGAGGTTCACGAACTCCTGGATGACACCGCGTATGCCGCTGACATAATTACATGTGAGGAATACATAGAGAACGCCAAGCGTGTTATTATACACATTTCGCATTGCATGAAAAAGGAACTGGAAAGCGCGATGAATATTTCACTCACGAGCACAGAAACGGTACCAACACTCGCCTCAGCTATTCCTTCAACCACATTAAGACTCCCTCCAATAAAACTGGAACCTTTCTCAGGTAATATAGAGACATGGGCACGTTTCTGGGAACAGTTCGAACAGTCAGTCGATAAGGACACGTCACTATCTACGATTCACAAACACATATTTCTGCGAGGTTATTTAGAAGAGGAACCGAAGCACTTAATAGAAGGCATCGCTGTGACTGCTGAGACATATGAAGAGACT
The DNA here is from genome assembly GCA_946902985.2 of Meconema thalassinum. Classification (NCBI taxonomy): domain Eukaryota; kingdom Metazoa; phylum Arthropoda; class Insecta; order Orthoptera; family Tettigoniidae; genus Meconema; species Meconema thalassinum. The sequence continues at coordinate 297,438,012 of OX336396.1, read as the reverse complement.
AAGAAAATCCTCAAAGCTCGCTACGGTGACAAGAATAGAATCATACAGGCCCACTTGGACTACATAGAATATATTAAGCCCATTCAGTTTGCCACACCGGACGCACTTAATTCTACGTTTATTGACTGTAATCGTCGCATTCAAGCTCTGCGGGCTCTCGGAGAAGATGTGAATGCCTATGGCCGAGTACTTACACCGAAGATTCTCAGAGCATTTCCTGACGACATATGTCGTCGCTGGATCATTCACACCAAGCGGGAAGGCCTTTCAGAAGGCAACATCCTCAAATTAATGGAGTTCCTCGGCGAGGAAGTTGACGGAGCGCTTATTACACAGAAGATCTGCAGTGAAGCCTCCATATCATCAAGTTACACCCCCACGGCAGCAGCTCTTCACGTCCGGGCCAATCCTAAATGGTTACCAGGAAAGGAGGTCAAGGGGCCGGAACAATTTTGCGCCTTTTGTGAATCCCGAGGTCACTGGGCCCAGGATTGTAGGAAAATCACAGACGTCACGGAGCGAAAAGAGAAACTGAAGACAGCTCACCGATGCTTCCTATGCCTCAATCGAGGACATACAGCGTTCAATTGTAGGAGGAAAGGGAAAGCACAGTGCGCCAACTGCAAGAAGTCTCACCATAAGTCCATTTGCGACAACGGAAAGAGTCACAGGACCTCAGGAGATCAGACCAATACTGCGTCTGTAGGGAAAATAGACATCGCTACACCAGGTTCCACGTTCTTGCAGACAGCTCAAGTGCGCATCACAGGACCTACAGGACTAAGCCGACTTACTCGATGCATACTAGACAGCGGAAGTCAGGCAACATTTATTTCAAGCTCACTGATAGACGATTTACAGTTGCAAACCACCGACAAAAGAGAATTGACTGTTTGCACATTTGAGTCCCAGACTAACCCGTCGAGTCACCGCAGAGTCGTTAAATTCAATATGAAGGGAGTTTGCACAAAATCTACGGCTGCCATCAATGCTTATGAAAGTGCACACTCATTCTCATCTCAACCAGCAGTTCCACAAGACATTAAGACCTTGGCACACCTACGCAAATTACAGTTAGCGGACCCCAGGGCTGATTCGAAAGAAAACCTGCCCGTGGAAATCTTAATTGGCAGTGACCAATATTGGAAGATAGTGAAGGACAGTTCACCGATTCGAATCTCTGAATCGATAGTCCTGATTCCGTCGATATTTGGATGGATCGTAAGTGGAAGCCGATCCGGAACTTGTGCGAATCCTACTGTCGTGAACTTCATTCAACACGCTAGCTCACCATCGGACGATGAACTAAGACAATTCTGGGATCTAGAGACGATGGGAATAACTACAAATCAAAGTCGAGACCTGACTAAGAAAGACTTGGCTATTCTTCAGGAATTTAGAACAAGCTATCTTGTTGAAGGTCACCGGAGAGTGGTCTGTCTACCAAGAAAACATAATGTTTTTCCTTCAAGTAACAAAATAAATGCAGAACTTCGATTTAATTCCTTGAGCAAAAGACTTAAAAACAATAGTAACTTGAGGGAGGTGTACTACAGCCAAATGCTGGATTATGTCGTGAAAGAGCAAGTAGAAGTCGCGCCTACTGGAGATCCGAAGAGCACCACGTTTTATCTTCCTCATCAGGCTGTAAAGAAGGAGAAACTGGACAGAACAAAGTGGAGGATAGTTTTCGACGCGTCTTCTCACGATATCAACTCGCCCTCTCTAAACGATGCTCTAGAGGCAGGTCCAAATCTGCTACCGGAGACGTTGGCTATTCTAATACGATTCAGACTACATCCCACAGCCATCATTAGTGATATCACGCAGGCATTCCTTCAGCTGGTTCTGCACGAGAACGACAGGGACTTGACCAGATTCTTGTGGTACAGAGTCACACACGATAGCAACGGAAGTTATCACACGACAGACGAGGTAGTAACCTACCGTTTCACCAGGCTTCCATTCGGCCTGACCAGTAGTCCGTTCTTGCTTTCAGCAACACTGAGGGAACTCGCCGACAGACATAAGACGACATTTCCAATCGCAGCACCTCTCATAGATAACAATACCTTCATGGACGACTTCGCATCCGGCGCAGAGAACGACAACGATGTGATTGCTATGTATTACGAACTTACTGCACTGATGAAACTAATGAATTTCCACCTAGCGAAATGGGCTACTAATTCAGAGTCACTGAAAGCCATCTGGAAAGCCGAAGGTCAACAGATCAACGTAGAGACACAGGTACTAGGCGTTTACTGGAATACTGAAACGGATACCATGTACATTGACCCAGAGGACATCACCAAGGCATTACCTGAAGAACCAATCACGAAGAGGAAGCTGTTGCAAACTACGGCCAGATTCTACGATCCACTCGGATTGTTATCTCCCGTATCCCTTGTCGGCAAGATGTTATTCCAGGATACATGGTGCAGGGGAATCGACTGGGATGAGTTGCTACCTCCTGATATTGGAGCATCATGGAGCACTTGGGTATCCTCATTGTCCTCGCTGTCACGGGTACACATTCCGCGGTGGTTAGCTACTTCAACGGAGCGCAAGGCTCAGATCCACGTATTCTGTGATGCCTCAGAAAGGGCATATGGTGCGGTTTTGTACATTCGCACGAACACAGAAGGCAACGTCCTCGTTCATCTGGTCTGCAGCAAGAATAGGCTTACACCGGTCAAGAAGGTAACCCTACCACGGCTCGAGCTTCTAGCGGCACTAGTAGGAGCACGACTGCTGTCATATTTCTGTACAGCCACAGGCCACGATATCGCTCAGGCGGTACTATGGACGGATTCTACTGTGACCTTGGGCTGGATACGTAGTGACCCAAACAAATGGAAAACCTTTGTATGCAACCGAGTAACGGAGATTCAATCATACGTTACTCCAAGCCAATGGAGACACTGCCCTGGACAGGAGAACCCGGCGGACCACCTCACACGAGGACTTACTGGAGATCAGATACAGTTTGAGCACAAGTGGTGGAATGGACCACTATGGCTTGTGCAACGTGAGGATTGCTGACCATCCGGTGGTCAAACTCCAAGCGAACAACTTCCTGAGGAGAAGAAGAGGAACATAAAACACGTTATGACAACGACCACATATTCCAGCGTTATCGACAGTTCCAAGTTCAGTTCCTACTGGAAGCTGATACGTACCACTGGTTGGATTATTCGGTACGCACACAACATTCGCCATCGAGAGAAACTTACAGGGGAGTTAACAGCGGTGGAGCTCGCGAAGGCGCGTACCTACTGGATAGGAGCGGTTCAACGGGAATGTTTTGCACTAGAACTCCAAGCTCTCCAGGATAGTCGACCGATTCCGAAAGAATCCAAGATAGGACCCTTCAATCCCTTCATTGAAGACGGAATCCTTCGTCTCGGGGGTCGTTTGCACTTCTCGGACCTCACTAGGGAGCAACGGCACCCAATACTCCTGGACGGCACTCATCAATTCACGATCCTGCTCATTCGGCAAACACACATTAGACTGCATCATTTTGGAGTCCGAGTAATACTGTCAGAGCTCCGGAAAGAGTTCTGGATCCTTAGAGCTCGTCAAACTGTTAAGAGGGTCTTGCACGCATGTCTTCCATGCAGAACTATGAAGAACCCAAGGGGGCAGCAAATCGAAGCTCCATTACCTGCGGATAGAGTGAGACCGTCGAAGCCCTTTGCAGTTACTGGGATAGACTTCGCTGGTCCTCTCTATATCAAAGTAGGCATGACTATGGTGAAGGCCTACATAGCACTTTTCACTTGTGCTGTTACACGTGCGGTGCACTTAGAGTTATGCACCAGTATGACCACTGACACATTTCTTATGGCCCTTCAAAGATTCGCTGGTAGGCGGGGACTGCCTCATACTATATATACGGACAACGCAAAGACATTTCAGGCCACCAATGCAGAACTGTCGGAACTTTGGAAGGCACTGTTGTCCTCGGAGACCCATCAATTCCTCGCCAGAGACGGTATCACTTGGAAGTTCATCGCCCCACGGGCAGCTTGGTGGGGAGGATGGTGGGAGAGGATGGTAGGCACAGTTAAGCGATGTCTACGAAAGGTGCTGGGACAATCAAGGCTCACAGAAGAACAGCTCAACACCACCCTCGTGAATATAGAAGCTGCGGTAAATTCAAGGCCGATCTCCCATGGAGACGACTCTGAACACCTGACCCCGGCACACTTTCTTTTTGGTGAAGGACTCATGACCGTGCCCACAGGACCAGAACCGACTACCAGATCTACTTTGACTAGGGAATTCAAACTACAACAGAAACTAGCAGACGATTTCTGTAGAAGATGGACCAAGGAGTACCTCTTAGAACTCAAGAGTTTTCACGAAGTTCGAGGAGCGTCTGGGAGACCCATTGAGTTCCGACTCGGAGATCTGGCGTTGCTTCAAGAAGACGGACGACCACGTCATCTATGGAGAAGGGCAAGAATAGAGAAGCTGATAGAAGGAAGGGACCACAAGATAAGGACAGTGATTCTTCGCACCCCACAGGGACACCAAATAGCCCGACCAATTCAGCTGGTCATCCCCCTAGAGGTTGACCAGGGTGGGGAGAATGTTGGGATTTGATAGACTCTGCAATCCCTGGACTGTGCTGTGTTATATATTTCCTTGTTAATGTCTTTGTAATAAGTGTAATATCTTTGTAATAAGTGTAATATCTTAGTTTTTTAGCTTCTTTGGAAATACAGTTGTGACGGAGAAGTTTACTAAGTATGGTGTTTGTTATTGCTCTCCCAATACCACGACAAACAGCAAAATCAGAAAAGTACTAGTTGACTCGGTAGCCAAATCGGTATAGTCACAGAACAAAGTCATCCGCTCACCATCACCTCTCCGTCCACTCCACAGACCAACATTACATCATAAGAAAAACCCATTCAGTATTGGCACTAAGCAATCTGATCTGGGTAGCAATCACTAGCTACCTCCTGTAACATTTTTAATATGTCCTTGACTATGTGGTGATTACTTGTAATTGTTCTAATTAAACAAAGATGATAAGAATAAATAATATACACTGTGGTGTGACCTTACCTGTGATAGTATAATATAATAAGTTGTTGAGCGCCAGATTCCTATTTAAGACAGTGAATCGAAATTTATGAATTAACCTCGGCTATCAGCAGTAGAGTGAGACCTAATTACCCCTGGTCGTGGTGAGACAAAGTCATCTAACCAATCCAGTATTTAATCAAGGAGTATGATTGCCTGTACTAACTACAATGAAAGAAATAGGCATTACGTTGAAGAGAATGAATTTATTAAATGCAAAAACAAAATATTAATAAAACAGAATAGTGATAGTCACACAATTGAATTTAAAATTACTCAATGCGGCAATTAATTTAAAAGAAAATAAACATTAATGAATTGAATCTATCTTGAAGTTACATATTACAGAGACGTCGGATATTTAATTGTTTGCTCACCCATTTGAAGTATCATCATAAAAAAGTGTGGAAGATGATCTCGATGTTGCGTTTCATATTTCTAAAAAAATGTTGTAGTATGTCATTTGATACTGTTTAACATAACCAAGTCCGTTGCGACTTGTAGATTGATTGTAAAATTGATCTATAAGTCAGTGCGGACTGATATGTATCTTGGGTAGACATCACGCTGTATGGTTTGAAGTCGGAAGTCGAATATTGGCTCAGCTCATTAGCTAAGACCCTCAGTTGACGCTCTCCTATTGTGGTCAGAACAATTGTTCCCTAAATGACTTGTCGTTCACTAATAATGTTGTAGACGCGGGTTACAGCTTATATCTTCCTTGTCACGTGGTGTCACAGCTTCCCTCTCTTTAGAAGCAAGCTACTCCTTCTACCTTCATGACTCCTTACTTGCAATATCTTGACGCGTACGTACATTAGAAATGACGTGTAAGTTGCACCATGCGTGAAATATTTGTTCCATTCCTTCTCGAAGGAACTAGATGGTGCGCACGTGATGGTTACTCATGACAGTGACTCTTAGCCGTGGTGAAATAACTACTACGACGTTCTGTTTGTGACGCATAGGGTTAGTCCATATCGCCAGTCTTGTTGCAATATATAATACCTCGTCTCTTTACAAATAAATGTTAATAAAAATCTGTCTGAGTATAATAATAAAAACCGCTTACAAGTATCTGATATAAAAATCATCTCATCGATGTACTAATTAATAAGAATAATAAATATGATAATAAATGAATGAATAACCCTTTATATCTAACAGGTATGGGATCGAATCGTTACACTCCCTGACACACGATGCCAGATTCCCTCTGGTGTTGTGCCAACGCATGGGAAAATCCCAAGCTCCAAACTTAACTGTTCTTTTTCGGAAAGTGAAGCAATATGTTGTTCACTTGAGCACACCTCAGCTCAGTCTTACAAGACTTGCTACGTACATTAATAGTAGGCTACATTATGCAACGAGCTTATAATGGCAATAATTAACACACGAGTATGTTTATAAAACGAGCGTAAGCGAGTTTTATAATTTTCATACGAGTGTCTTAATTACCATTATAGGCGAGTTGCATACGACTGTTTATATTCGACGATAATTATTACTTTATTATAGGCTAAGTTTTAACATAAATATTCATAAATATCTGTTGAGATTCAGTCATTTGAATTTTGTGATCGGAGTGCAAGCGTTGGGTTTGATATCTCTGTTTTCCAAGTTCTCTGACTGACCGACGAATGCGCTCTGTGTGCTTGGCAATGACATATGTTAACAGCCTGCCAATGTGCACCAGCATTCAGTCAAACTGTCACCGAAGTCATTTGAAAGCAATGCGCAGTGTACAAATTGGGGTTGGGGATATTAAGGTGCAGTGCTATTTCTTGTCTCATATTCGGCAGTTTATTTACGCGAACATATCGACGGTGCACTTCCCATGTCGGTAATTTATATAGAAGGATGCTGTGTTCATGTCCGACATGTTGGATTTTGAGCGCTCCTTACATAATCGGTCAATGAATGAGCTCTGATTGGCTGGAGAAACTCTATCATAATGGAAAAGAGTAGCCTACTATAATGACCATCACTATGATACAGTTTTATGACGTATAATATTCACATTTCGACATCGTCGAACATAAAATATAATATTCCTATTCTTGACTAAGGTTTGTGTACAATGTTTTATCTTAAATAACTAAATTAATTAAATCATACTGAATTGTATCCCGTCAGAAGCATCAATAAAAAATGCTTACTAAATAAAGGAATCATATAAAATATATACACACTAACTTGAAATCTCACATGTCCCGAATATGAGGGTTCGATTCATATGACTTTTGAATGTCATAATACAAAAAAAAACGATTATTTTAAATGCAACGCAGCAGATGATTACGATAATACTCTTCACTGATACACGCAGGGCTGTGCATGTTGGCTGGTTCCTTATTTTAGGGGTTGTGACAACGTATGCCCATGTAGTTTGTGTGTGTGTAGATGCTGTCTGATAACCGGTGTTAATTGTGATGTCTGTATTAGTGTGTGTATCTGTTTTAATTCAAGTAAGGACTGCAGACAGTAATTTCAAGTAGTTCCTACTTTTGCTACCAAATGCTGCCGTCCACGGCAACTAGCTTGCTGACTTGGCTACTAGATGGCTCCACCGGCTTTACTTCCCCTCCGAAGGAAGGCATACTGAGGGATTTTAACGCTATTTAGCCTATAATCCGACAGCTTCGGCCGGGTTTGAACCCGCGACCTTGGGCATAGAAGCTCAGCATGCTACGAACCACGCCACTGAAGGCGCCAACTTTGTGTGCAGGTTGGTCAAGATATTTCTTATGGAGCTGTTCAGTAAAATCCTATTTGTATGTAACGTGAAAGCCTTGTCGACTGAATTGTGTACATACTTTAAACAAATCTTGGCTCTGCTCAACATTTAGACTTAAGCCCGGGACAAATGAGACAATATTTGCATTCCATTTCTCTCAGCGTTCTGCTAATTAGAACTTCTTTACATTTTTAATTAGACCCGGTCTTTATTGACCGAGGTCTAAGCTATCTTCAGTCAAAGGTAGAACGGAGCGTTGAAAGAATAGACAGTAGAGACAATGCCTTCAACGATCATAAACTCATTATTATACAACAGTCATCCGCTAGAAACATGGCGTAGTGACAGTCACCGTTGTGGTGAGGTCTGAGTGCTGGGACGCATTACCCTAACCCTCGAGAGGCACAAATTAGAATGAGGTGGGTTCAGACGTCCTGCCTAGAAATGGTTTGCCATATCTATTCAAGGCAAAGGCCACGTTCTCCACCTACCCTATCTCCCCAATTACAATTACGAGTAATATACACATTAGTTCAGTCATCACAATGACACAGGTTATCAGTCAAAAGTCCACCCACACCCAAATGCATGGCGGGCATACATGACCAGGATGCCACAAAGACCCTAAATAAAACAACTTCGATAGTGGTAATGGTAATGATGATTCTACTGGAGCTGGTTACTACTTCTAGGCTATTGTGCAATGCCTGGCGCGTCATACCGTGCCTGCTATATATCGACGCCTCATGACTGGATCATTGCTCGCACAATGATGATGATAATACTGGAGGTTGTAACTGGCTTTAGACTCTTGTGCAATGCCTGTCGCGTCATACCGTGCCTGCTATTTATCGACGACGCATGACTGGATCATTGCTCGCACAATGATGATGATGATGATACTGGAGGTTGTAACTGGCTTTAGACTCGGGTGCAATGCCTGGCGCGTCATACGTGCCTGCTATATATCGACGCCTCATGACTGGATCATTGCTCGCACAATGATGATAATGATACTGGAGGTTGTAACTGGCTTTAGACTCTTGTGCAATGCCTGGCGCGTCATACCGTGCCTGCTATATATCGACGCCTCATGACTGGATCATTGCTCGCACAATGATGATGATGATGATACTGGAGGTTGTAACTGGCTTTAGACTCTTGTGCAATGCCAGGCACGTCATACCGTGCCTGCTATATATTGCGCCCGTTGACGCATGTTGACGCATGGTTGACGCATGTTTGCTCAGCTAACAAAGACCAAGATCCATGCTGAAAAGTAACTGAACATACCCTGCGAGCGGCGGGAAGAAGGTGAAGTAATATCGCTTATAATTACATTTTTATGCACTTTAGACATTCCATAAATCCACAATTATTTAATCAACGTAATTCTGCTTATTTAAAATACGGTATACTACGCTTGTGAGCGAAACCGTCAATTTACGCGGCTAACGCATGTCCAGAGTGAACGCCATATTTTGTGAAGCCAGTACTTACTCGTTGTTTGCTGAAGCAACATCTATGTGAAAGAGAAGCACAAATAAGGACGCGTTCCGTGGAGGGAATCCATGTGCTATGGATAAATCCGAGTATATTTGTCAAATGGACAGCCATCAGGGCATAAACTGATAATCAAATAATTGTGTGCAATTAATAACATTTAATCTGAGCAATATTTTGATTCACGAAGTGAAAATTATGGAAGCGTGCATCGCAAACTCTAGGACCACATGGTCGCATCCAAGTGTATTATAAACTGTGAATTGATAAACTGTGTAATTCTACAGGAATATTTTTATGTTTTGCCGGATGGGCAGTGATTATGATTTTTATTTCGTGAAAGTAACGAGTGAGCGTCGCACAAGCGATAACTTAACGCCAGTGGCGGAGTGAAAATGGGCAATTTATTGTCGCACCTTAGCATCAGTGAGTGCAAGTTTTTTTTTAAACATGAGTAATATTATCACCAACGGCAACATTATAATCCTACTGAAATATAAAATCTTGGAATATAACCCCTACTACGCAATGCAGATGGATAGCTAAATCATGCGTGGGAATTGGCAGCGTAAGGTAACCGGAAACAATGAGGAAATGATTTAAAACCGTAGAGGAGACCGCTTACAACATCTCATGGTGGGTCTCGAACCGACGGTCGCTGTATCTGTAAGTCAGATCTTGTATCAGTAGCGTTTAATTGTGATGAGTTGGAAACAGTAGATTTAATTTTAGTTTGGTTTCATTTTCAGTGCACAATGCAGGTAGCTAGTATAAGAACACGTGTGGAAAGTTACAGTTTAGTTAAAAATTTATAAACGCCAGGAAGGCTGTATTTTCAATGTCCATTTCGTATCGTTTCAAAACCGTTATTATCAACTTTTATTTTGTCAAGCTGATGAAAAAGAAACTAGTTTTGGCAGGTGTTAGAACAAGGCCAAGGTTACATGTATAAGCCAAACCACTACTCAGCACACTCGATTTTAGGCAGTGCATCATTATTTATTTAGAAGGCTGTGAAATTCTTAACATTATTACAACCGGAATGCAAAGTTCCGTTATTCACATTTGTTGGCCAGATCAATACTTGAAATACTTCTTTACGAGAAGCCAAACAAGCAATAAATGCAACAGTATTTTGTAACTAGAGAACATAGGTTCGACCTCATTCAGGGAAGAGGCAATTTAATAAATGCACAATCTCACACTTTAGTTTGTATCAGATGCCTTCATGTTAATTCATAGAGTTGTTTGAATGTGTTTTACACACACATAATCTTTATGACCAGTATTTAAAACGTGTATAACTTAGGAATCCACACTTATTGCAATTAACATTATTAGAGTATTATTGATATGAGTCGTGATGGTGGAACAATACCTCCGACATGTTATTGTGGTTATACCGGTGGTAACTAACTACTGCAGTCGTACCTAACCGAAGGGCGCCAGTATTGATGAATCCGTAATAGTAAGAGTGAGACACAGGGTGTCTAATAATAAAATGAAGTATTGGTGGAGACACAGGGTGTCTATTAAATTATTAAGTTATTATGCATTAGTTGGATACACACGTTACCTGAGTACACTGAACGCTTTTTTAAAGGTCCATAAACTGAACTACTATACTGTGAGGAATAAATAATTGTGCGAAGCATTAATAATCAAAGATAGGATTTTGAAAACTAAACAAATCTCATAATTCCCCCTGAGCCTAAATAAAGATAATAAATATTAAAAATAAAATATTTTCTGGACCAAATGTTGATACTTAGTTATTGTTAAGTTATTTTAGATACATTGTGATACATTTTCACATGAATAGACGACAACCAATTGGTGATGTGATAACTGTAGCACACACATCAGATTGGTAGCAATATGAGTCGATGTAATTGTTTAATTACCATCGCATTTGCGGGCTTTCCTATTTTCCTACTTTCTTAACACTTTGAAACTATGATCGCTTGTTACAAACAGTAACAAATCGAGTACGCAGGCAGTGCCAATTGCACAACCATAGGAGTGCTGAATTATTGTATGCTTTTGTGTTGCATTAGCATAGCTCTTTTTTTATTCAGAAACATTGTGCACATAGCTTGATTTTCTTTGTAATAAACGCGTCTCGTTTATTAATTAATGATATTTAGGACTAGCTAAACACTTAAATCTAAAGATAAATGTTAGAGATGGCACCATCATAGCATAGGACAAATTTTTCCCTTGCTACTAAATGTAAATGTTTCTAGTATTTGTAAATAAATAAATAAATGTCTTGCTTTGCTGTAGATTCTTTTGATGTTTGATCCTCCCGTAGTCATTTCGATGTAATTGGTTAGGGCTGATCTTACGTGGCATTCTCTTAGCTTGTTCGTTCTTAGTCGAATTTTGTATTAGGGCCGTGAGAGTAATTTAGATCTTGATTAGGACTTTTTTTATATATTTTCTTTCAGGGCAGAATAGTATCGGACTAGCCGTTTGCAACTCTCATGCTAGGCTAGGGATCTATTCTGAATACAATTTATTCGTAATTTTAACATAAGACTGACCTCTCTTTTCTTGTTTAGTTTTGTTATCGATGCATTCCTCTGAGCTGGTTAAAGATCGAACCTCACTAATTCCCGATACCCCCGAGTGCAGACTTTGTGCTACACCAGCCTATGAATGTGTCGTCCCCTATACTTGTGTGTTAACTGGAAGAGGGTCTCGGAAGGGTCATTTGAAACTGGTGGCTCCCCGAAATCTTCGGCCAGCGGGCACAATATCGACGCCTCATGACTGGATCATTGGTCGCACAATGATGATGATGATGATACTGGAGGTTGTAACTGGCTTAAACTCTTGTGCAATGCCTGGTGCGTCATACCGTGCCTGCTATATATCGACGCCTCATGACTGGATCATTGCTCGCACAATAATAATGATAATGATACTGGAGGTTGTAACTGGCTTTAGACTCTTGTACAATGCCTTCCCCCAGGGGCTCACATCTAGTGGGACGTGGGGTGGCGACCACGGGACCCCAGCTGAGTCCGGCATTGCTTCCTTATACTTTTGCTGGACTCCTCTCCGTCTTCTTTCCTGTCGACCTCCCTTGGTCAACTCTTGTTCTTTTCCAACCCCAACGGCATTAGCGTATCCAAGGCCTAGGGAGTCTTTCACTTTCCCGCCTTAATTGGCCCTTGTCTCATCTTTCCTGATCCCTCTTTCTTCGAGGGGTCAGACCTCTTGTTTTCTTTTCATTCTATTTCCTTTTCTCTTTAAGATTCCCGCACGGTTTTTGTTAATTGGCTCCCCGTGTATCTAAATTCCATTTAGCGATTGTTTTTTCCTCTACACTCCATTTTGAAGGTGTTTTCAATCCCCGTTGCATTTTGTAAGTCTTTTCGATCTAAATTGCATTTTGTGCGTTTTTTCAACCTCAATTGCATTTTGTAAGGATTGACAATCTAAATTGCTTTTTAGTAAGTCTTTCAATATAGGAAATGGGAATTTTGTGAGTATTTTGAATTTCAATTGAATTTTGTATTTTCAACCTAAACCGCTTTTTGCAATATTTTCAATCTTAATTGCATTTTGTATTGACCATCCAATTGAGTATTTTGAATCTACCATACATTTTGTGAGCATTTTCAATTTCAATTGCATTTTGTAAATATTTTGAATATCAATTGCATTTTGTGATAATTTGGAATCTGAAATGCGTGTTTTTCAATCTAAATTGCATTGTGTATTTTCAATTTCAATTACATTTTGTAAGTATTTTGAACCTCAATTGCATTTTGCACGTATTTTCAATCCCATTTGCATTTTGTAAGTATTTTGAATTTCCCTTGCATTTTGTAATTAATTCGACTGTACATTGCATTTTGTACGTATTTTGAACTTAACCTACATTTTGTATGTATTTTTCAATCTATTCCTTTTGTGAGTATTTATTTTCTAAATTCCCTTTTGTAAGTATAACAGCTCTCCTTTTGTGAGTAGTTTCAATCTGAGTTCCTTTTTGTAGGTAATCTCCTTCTCACTTAATTTTCGTTCTGGTTTCCACTTCATTGACATTTTCACTATCACCCAGACCATTAGGGGCCGATAACCTAGACGTTAGGCCCCTTAAAACAACAATGGGCTTGTTCTAGGCGAACTTCATGTTGCCACCACAAGAGTGCAGCAGACATAGGAGGGGTCCAGGCGCATACGAATTGGTGGACATGCTTCATTCTCTCTAATGCAATCAGCTGTTCTGTCAGGCATCGAAATGAATGAGGAAAAGGAGTATGGGAACTGGAATTTATTTCAGTTGACGGCGGAACTCAGAAGAAGAAATGCGAAAGTTGATGGAAAGAAGGGTGAACTTATAAAGAGGTATTGTTGTTTGGAATATCAATTCTATGCAGTAGCCTACCAATTCTATGGATGCTTTCCTCGTCAATATCCGCTTAAAATGTCGTATTTTATCCTTCATAGGATCAAAGATTATGATGCCACATTTAATGCGGAAAATCGGCAGGATTAGGAGGAGGATATTTACGTCATGAAAGTACCAAGTGCAGTAGTATAGGCCTACAAGGATGTTAATGAAAGTTCAAACCATCCAACTGTGACAACCTAGTATTTTTCAAGATAATTAAAGTACTGTGAGCAACGTGATTCAGGTGTGGGTAGTACCAGTAATATGTATAAAGAGACGTACTTGTTGTGCTTGCGTTGGGCAGTGGAAGGTGAATTTGCTTTTAGGTAGATTTCTTTAGAAAGCTAACTATTGCAATGGGTCCCATGTTTCGACTTCCGGAAAATTTCGACATATCTTCGCGTTTCACATCCCCCAGACCCCAAAACCACCGTCAGTCCAAAAGTTTATATATAATTTATGTATATATGTATATATATATATATATCAGTTTCTTGTGGACACGATAACTGCCGTAATTTTGCACCAATCACTTTGAATTTTTTACATAATATGTATCCCTATAAAATCTCGGTCGAGTTCGTTAATGGGCAAAATCGGTCAAAGGGGGTAAAAATGGGGGTCTTTTTTCGAAAAAGTGAAATATCGCTATAACTCTCTTAATACATGAAATATCGAATCCCTTCAAAGTTCATAATATGTGTCGGATAAGTGCCAAAAATTTATGTCAAATAAGTTTTTTGATAGCACCAACCATTGACCAAAGGGGTGGGAAAAAGTGGGTTTTTCGGGAAACATTAATCATATCTCTGTTAATAGGCACAATATCAAAACCGCACAAAATGGACAATATTCCTCCAATAATTACCTAAAACTTTTGTCTGAAAGAATTGTTGATATGACCCACCATTACGCCACGGGGTGAACAAAATGATTTAAATTATAAGAAAATGCCAAGTGCCAAGAGAGGTTGCCATGACAACTTTACTTTTAATTGATAAGAGATGACCATCAGCAGTTGCTATGACAACGCCACTGCACGAGATCACATTCAGTTTTCATATGTCAGTGGGAAGCGATTTCGGTATCGGAACTGGTAGCATGCTGAACTTCTATGCCCAAGGTCGCGGGTTCAAACCCGGCTGAAGTCGTCGGATTTACTAAGAGCGCTAAAAAACCTGAGTTTGCTTTCCTTCGGAGGGGAAGTTCCAACGTTCGTTGCGAGTTGCTGATTGAGGTGGCATCTAGTAGCCAAGTTCACAGCTAGGTGTCGTTGACGGCAGTATTTTAGGTAGATTTCATTAGAAAGCTAACTATTGCAATGGGTGCCATGTTTCGATTTCCGGAAAATTTCGACATATCTTCGCGTTTCACATCCCCCAGACCCCAAAACCACCGTCAGTTCAAAAGTTTATATATAATTTATGTAATATATGTATATATATGTATATCAGTTTCTTGTGGACACGATAACTGCCGTAATTTTGCACCAATCACTTTGAATTTTTTACCGAATATGTATACCCATAAAATCTCGGACGAGTTCGTTACTGGGCTAAATCGGTCGAAGGGGATGAAAATGGGGGACTTTTCTTTCGAAAAAATGAAATATTGCTATAACTCTCTTAATATGTGAAATATCGAATCCGTTCAAAGTTCATACTATGTGTCGGATAAAGCTCAGAAATTTATGTTTGAAACGTTTTTTGATAGCACCAACCATTGACCAAAGGGGTGGGAAAAAGTGTTTTTTTCGGGAAACATTAATCATATCTCTGTTAATAGGCACAATATCAAAACCGTACAAAATGGACAATATTCCCCTAATAATTACCTAAAACTTTTGTCTGAAAGAATTTTTCATATGAGCCACCATTACGCCAAGGGATGGGAAAAATGATTTCGGAATTGTAAGAAAATTCCAAGAGCTATCAGTGGTTGACATGGCAACACTACTAAATTGATGAGGGATGAGCCATCAGACGTTGCCATGACAACGCACTTGCGCGAGATCAGATTCAGATTTCCATCTGACTAAGTGTGATGCGGCTTCGGTGACTAAACTGGTAGCATGCTGAACTCCTATGCCCAAGGTCGCGGGTTCAAAGCCGGCCAAAGTCGTCAGATTTTCTAAGAGCGCTAAAAATCCCTCAGTATGCTTTCCTTTGGAGGGGAAGTTCCAACGTTCGTTGCGAGTTGCTGATTGCGGTGGCATCTAGTAGCCAAGTTCACAGCTAGGTGTCGTTGACGGTAGTATCTGGTAGCAACATTAGGAACTACTGCTTGAAATTGAGCGTCTGCATTCCTTACCTGAATTACAGACTAATACAGCTATCACAATTCACACCGTTTATCAGACAGATTCTACACTCACCCAAAGTACACGGGGTTACATGACCACGTTGTCGCAGCCCCTAAACCGAGGAACCAACCAACATCTCTGCGGGAGATATAATTTTGCGTGGAGAAGTAACAGACCGTTACATAGTTACACATCAGTGTCGAAACCTTGCATAAGGACAGTGTGACCACAAGTATAAAAATGGACTCCAAATGACAAGAAGGTTACCGTCATCATAAGACAATAGAATGTTTAAAATATGCATAAAATGACGAAAAACAAAGTTAATTAATCTCCAATTATAAAATACTTTCACGCAATAAATGTGGTCTGATCCTTCTACGAAAACCTGCATATTCTGCCTATTTTCGACTATCCCCAAGTTTGTCCGGTGAAATCTACCTCCGCCTTCCGGCGTGCCGAGAGGACTTTTTTTTTAAGGCAGAGTTGCGTCAGAGTACAGAAAGAACGTGGTATACCATGGTTTGGTTTGAGTCTTCAGTCTTTTGACTGGTTTTATGCAGCTCTCCATGCCTCCCTGTCCTGAGCTAAACGTTTCATCCCTACATAGCTACCACACCCTACATCCGAGGCAATCTGTTTAACATATTCTAACCTTGGCCTGCCCCTAAGTTCTTGTCCTCGACCCTTCCTTCCATAACTAAGCTTGCTATTCCTGGGTGTCTTAGTACGTGTCTTACCAACCTATCTCTTCTCTTCATTATCAGTCGCCAGAAACATCTCTCCTCTCCCACTCGCTTTAATACCTCTTCGTTTCTAACCCTATATACCCATCTGATCTTCATCTTTCTCTTGTAACACCACATTTCAAATGCTTCAATTCTCCTCTTTTCTGCTGCACCAATAGTCCAAGTTTCACTTTCATAGAGCGCCACGCTCCAGATAGAGGCCTTCAAAAATGACTTCCTAATACCTAAATCTATATTCGATGTCAACAGATTCCTTTTTGGAGAAATGCTTATCTTGCCTGAGTCAAACCACTTTTTATTTCCTCTTTGCTTCGTCCATCTCTGGTTATTTTGCTTTCTAAGTAACAGAAGTCTACTACCTCCTTCAGCTTTTCACCTGCCAATTTGATGCCTGTCTTAAGTGCAGGATTAAAGGTTAGAATTAAATAGGACATCCTGGAGGCGCTAATCAGGCATTTAAGGGACAATTAGTTTCTAAATACGTTACTGATGATTGAATTGCACGTCCTACCTCGCCAAGTAGAGCTTACATAATCCTTGGGTGCGAAATGGTCGGAACCAACAACACTGCTGCCAGTTGGATTCCATTTAATCCGCCAAATTTGTTTTGTCCATTGTCTTCTCAAACTGGGATCCTTTGGAAACCTATGCCCACCTCTATTTTTACACAGTGGTACACAGCAGCACGTACCAGGCATCCTTCACGCGTGTAAATGTCAGAATCTAAGAAATTTGCTTAGCATTCGCCATTAGCCACATTAAGTACTGGACCCGTACTAGTCATGCTGCACTCTGGTGACAACTTTTGACAGTTACACGCCCATTATCATCATCATCATATACAATGGCTGGCGTGCCGTACCGTGCCTGGTATATATCGATGACGCATGACTGGATCATTGCTCGCACAATGATGATGATGATAATGATACTGGAGGTTGTAACTCAGTTTAGACTCTTGTACAATGCCTGGCGCACCGTACCGTTCCTGCTATATATCGACGCCTTATGACTGGATCATTGCTCGCATGATGATGATGATGATGATAATGATTCTGGAGCTTGTAACTGGCTCTAGACTATAGTACAATGTCTGGCGCGCCATACCGTGCCTGCTATATATCGACGACGCATGACTGGATCATTGTTCTCATGATGGGCCTGACCGCAGCCATTATCGCCCCGTCGCGTGCTACGCCGTGGCGCCCTCTAATATTCAAGAGAACTTTCACTTCCATTACTTATTTTCTCGTTTGTCTCTTTTGTGTCAAGGTAACAGAATAATTCTTTAGACAGCGACTTGTGTAAGTCGTGCCACTTAACTTCAGTTTCCTGTTGCTAGACAAGTTCAGTCGAATTAGCCCAGCCATATTACTGACTTATACAGTAGCCAGAGTAGCTGCAAGGGGAAATGTGTGTGATTAAGAGCGAGAACCTCCCCTTAACGCTCACTTATTTTCTCAGACATTTTACAAATTGGCACCTACTGTGCAGGTCTCATGGACCCAGGCGATGTTCTCTACTCGTTTCGCTACCACGTGGCAGAATCGTCTGGTGAACGGTTACCTCTGCTCTGGGCTTCTTCTCGCAGTGGACGTTTGTCACGAACTCTTGGTTAGTTCCTTAGTTTAGGGGCTGCGACAACGCGGTCATGTAGCCCCGTGTACTTTGGGCGTGCGTAGAATCTGTCTGATACACGGTGTTAAATATGATGACTGTATTAGTGTGTGTTATCTGTTTTTAAATTTAAGTACTGCAACTTAGAATTTTTCAAATAATTCCTACTTTTGCCGCCAAGCGCCACCGACAACGACTACTAGGCCAAGTTCAGAACTTAGCTACTAGACGCCACCGCAGTCGGCTCTTGGTAACGAACGTACAAACCTAAGAGCGTTGTTTACATTCTTAACCTATCCAATTTAGCTTCACTCAGGTGCAATTAGTGGAAGGTTCTTTATCATGCCATAAATCTATGACATGGGATCGCCGGCTTTACATCCCATCCGAAGGAGGGCATACTGAGGAATTTTTAACGCTCTTAAAAATCCGACGGCTTCGGCCGGGTTTGAACCCGCTACCTTGGACATAGAAGCTCAGCATGCTACCGACTACGCCACCAAATCCTCTCAGGTAGAAGGACTGCAAACGATTATCTCTTCAAGTAATTCCTACATTTGCCACCAAATGCTACCACCCACGACACATAGCTGCTGACGTGACTACTAAATGCCATAGCAGTCACCACTTGGTGGCGTACGACGGAACTAATAAAGCATTATCAAACTAACCAACAAATTTTAGCTTCCACAAGTGTAGTTAGGGGAAGGTTCTCTTTCATGCATGGGACCGCCGGCTTTACTTCCCCTCCGAAGGAAGGCATACTGAGGAATTTTAAACGCTTTTAAAAATCCGACCACTTCGGCCAGGTTTGAACCCGCGATCGTCACGAACTCTTTCCTCAGTGTCGTCTGGTGTTCGTGGTACACTGTAAAAACCAGCTATTTCCATGCCGATAGATAGCGTTAGTGCTCTCTCCTTGAGGGTCGATGAGCTGCTATAAGTCCAAGGGAGAATGAGACACACTCCTTAATATTGAAGAGCAACGCATGAGGAGCAGCTTGCACGGGCAATGTTTTAGCAGATTTTTAAATTTTGATGGTGACCGGGAGAGGAGAAGGTGAGTTCTCCATGAATAAATCAGAGAGTTCTGGCTGAACGCTCCGACAGGCGCGGACTGAGACGTGGAATAAATTAAGCTCGAGATGCAGATTGATTTGAAAACACACCGACCACAGTTCAAACAGGCTTGTGAACTCGACGGCTCTACCATGGTAGTTCCTGTTATTTCATCTACTGGCCAGTGATTAGTTATCTCATGAGGTTTACTGGCACTGCTTATCATGGCCGTGTTTCAGTCCTGAGAAGCTCTTCTCTCATAAAGCCCACCAAGTCCAATGCGTAAATCTCGAAAAAACACGTCCTTATTTCGAACTTAAGCACACCATTTAGAGTCTTGCTTATTGTGAATTGATTTATTGGACGGCGTCTCACTTTCCTTGTATCTGATAACTAAACAAGTAGTTCCGTGAAGAACAAAATAGCCTATTTTCACATATCCTACTTATGTTAATAGCCTCAATCAACATACAAAATTTCAGTTTGATTGCGGTAATTGACTCATAGATATCGAGATCCGTCTGAATATTTAGGATGGTCGCATTTGTAGGATTCTTATATATGTAGGCCATAGAGTTATGTACTTTACATGATGTTTATTGTGTAGGTGTATTATTTAAACATCAATTGCATGATTAGGACACAACAAATTAAAACGAGATTTTAAAATTTCGCACAGCCGCCATCTTGTGGTTATGAATGCAATTGAAATAAATTAGATGTCAGTGGATTAAAATGTGTATAAGCATTTACCGTACCAAGTTTCACTGCGCTCGGATTGTTAAATCACGAGACACGCCCTTTTAAATATGTAAATTTCGCGACGCCGCCATGTTGCATTCGTGCTCACCATGATATTGAAAGTTCCATAGGTCAACTTATGCTCATAGCGTATATCAACATACACAATTTCAGTTTGATTGCTGCCATAGATTAGTAGATATTGAGAACCATCTAAATATTTCGGATAGTCGCCATGTGGGATTTTTATATAATGTAGGCTAGAGAGTTCTGTGCTAATAGTTGAAGGTTGTTGAGTTGGTTCATTATTCAAACGTTGACTTTTATAGCATGATTAGGACACAAGGAATAAAAACTTAATTTTAGAATTTCACACAGCCGCCATCTTGAGGTTATGTATGCAATAGATTAGATATCAGTGCATTACAATCTGTGTAAACATTTGCTGTATCATGATTTACTGAGCTCGGATTTTCAAATCGCGACAAAAGTCTATTTAAATGTTTCAACTTCGAATGGCCGCCATTTTATAATTGTTCTTAACAGGTGTTTAAAAGTCACATAAGTGCACTTCTAGTATTACCCTTTATTACCGTACAACATTTCAGGGTGATATCAGTAATAGTTTCGGATATACAAAATGCCGGTAAAATATTTCTCACAGCCGACATGTTGGATTGGTGTGACGTAATAAAATATGAAGGGCACGGTCGGGGTCGGACAAAATAGTATTGTGACTTTACTGAGTTCAGTTGAAATCGCTCCACCCATTTAGATTTTATTACGGACACACACATGCACACACAAATACACACAAATAGACAAAAGGTGATCTCATAACCCTATTCTTTTGTAAATGAAAATAGGGTAAAATGCGGAAAATCGTAATAATGTAAATTGGAAGGTGCTGTTTGAAACCCTAAGAAAACTGAAGATAGACTATAGGGACAGAAGAATACTCTATAAACTTTACAAAAACCAGACAGCATTAATTGGCAAGGAAAGAGCGGAAGCAAGAATTGGGAAGGGAGTAAGACAAGGATGTGGACTATCACCAATGTTATTTAATATCTACATTGAAGAATCCATTCAAGAATATTATTCTTAGCTAACAACAATCATGGCATAAAAGTTAATGGCAAGCTGTACAGTACCATACGATTTGCAGATGATATAGTCCTGATAACTGAAAATGAGAGTGATATGGAAAATACTCTGAATCACATAAATGAATTATTGCAAGAGAAGTGTGGTAAGAGCACAAATAAAAAGAAATCCAAAATGAAAATAGGGTAAAAATGCGGAAAATCGTAATAATGTAAATTGGAAGGTGCTGTTTGACCAAATAGTCAATAGTCAATGTGCTAATGGATGGTGAAAAACTAGCCCAAGTAAAGGATTTCAAATATCTAGGGAGCTTGATCACATCAAACGGAAAGTGTACGAGAGAAGTAAATGCTCGAATCGCACAGGCAACAGAAGCCTTCTCAAAAATGAAGTCTTTACTAACATCCAAGACTGTTAACTTAGAGGTGCGAAAACACTTCGTGAAAAGTTTTGTATGGAGTATTGCAAGTTATGGCTCTGAAACATGGACTCTGCGACAAGCAGATGTATCAAAAGTTAGGGCATTCGAGATGAGGTGCTGGCGACGACTACTTAAGATACCTTGGACTGATAAAGTCACGAATTAGAATGTTCTCAAAAGAGCCAAGGAGACACTTACCTTGGTTGAATCCTTAAGCAGAAGAAGGAATAGTTTGTTGGCCATTTGATTCGTCATTCTGACTGGTGCACCACACTCTTCGAAGGGAAGCTAGAAGGAAAGAGGAGTCGAGGAAGACCAAGGACTCAATTCATAGACAGCATTAAAGGCAAGCACACTTATTGCCATTTGAAACTCCAGGCCAGAGAAAGAAGACGTTTTGGAAGACATGTCAGGAGAAGAAGAAGAACCAAGAACCACCAACTACATGCAATAACAGATTAAGTTGGCAATAATTCTCTGCAGGTGTTACCAAACTCAACATTAAATGTTCTACTTATGTGTGGGGGTAATTGCCCCACCTTGCCTCTGCCCCTTCAAGGGGACTAAGAGCACAGATCGTCGGGACTCCTCGGGAGGTCTAATTAAAATGGTCTAATACCCTCCCCCCTGTGTAGGGAAAAAGTAAGGTGTAGCAATGCACCGCTCATAGCTCATAGAAGACTGTTATAGGCACAACACAGAACTGCGTGACTCCGCAGGGGGGTGAACAATGACCCATGTTGAAAAAGGATGGTATATTGGCTTTCACGGCCAGTGAATTAAAACTCAGAAAATCTTCTAGGTTTGTGCCGTGTCTTGTGTGGGGTTTCGCCAAGGAACACCAAGCTGGCTCACAGGTAGCGCGCAGTTCGCTACTCCTGTGGGAGTCCTGGCGGGGCACCGAGAACCCGCTGATGATCCAGCTTGGCGTCCAAGGCGAAACCCCAGACAAGACACGGCAGAAACCTAGAAGAATTGCTGGGTTTTAAGCCCCATGCTGAACTCACCTCAAGCATGTTAGCCAGGGAAATAAATTATAATCCTTACACGAAATGCATCGACCAGACAACTTAATGTAAATATGTGAGAGTAGTTAGAGCTTCAAAGTACGGTTCCAACTTCATAAAGTAAATATTCCGTTTGATGATGGCTTTGCTTCTGAATATGTGCTTAAAATTGTATAGTATTAATATCCAATGATCAACAATCGTATATCCAATTCGTACTTTATTTACACACGAACAATTCTTTAACTAGTACAACCTCCTGCCGATTGGGAGTGTCTATGAAACTTCTTTAGAGAAATGTCAGAATAAGCATTATTTTCAACCTTTATGAGATAATTATCCCCTTAAATTTAAAAGGTGCTCATTGGCCTCCTTAATAACATGTCATGGGGCCAAGCTCTCTGCTGACTCGGTAGACGCGTGGGTTTGAGCCCCACCGTCGGCTGTCCTTGAAATGGTTTTCCGTGGTTTCCCATTTTCAACACCAGGCAAATGCTGGGACGGTACCTTCTGATTGGCCACGGCCGCTTCCTTCCACATCCTTGCCCAGTTTCATTCATCTTCATCCATTCCATCTCTCATCCCGACGCGCAGGTCGCCCACGGGCGTCGAATAGAAAGACCTGCACTCGGCCTCCGAGGAGGCCACACGAAAAAAAACATGCCTTCATTAACCTCGGTCCAACCGACAGCGGTGGCTACGCTCGCTAAAGCGCAGCGTTAGGTCATGGGGTCAAGCTCTCTGATGACTCGGTAGACGCGTGCGTTCGAGCCTCACTGTCGGCCGTCCTTAAAATGATTTTCCGTTTTCTCCCCATTTTCAACACCAAGAAAATGCTGGGACGGTACCGTCTGATAGGCCAAGGCCACTTCTTTCCACATCCTTGCCCCGTTTCATTCATCTACATCCATTCCATCTCTCATCCCGACGCGCAGGTCGCCCACGGGCGTCAACTAGAAAGACCTGCACTCGGCCACTCTGGAGGATACACGACAAAGAAGATCCTCGGTTCTCAACTTTTCTCGCAGGGTCGTCTCCAACCTACATCCGCATACGAAATTTATTAGTCTCTCTTTATGATATAACCCCTCCTTCCCTCCTCCTGCAGCCAGAAGGAACCAGGGTTACCACACCTTAGCCGAGAAAGCCTCGTTTCAAGGCACTAGACACTCCCCTTGAACTCCCTCATTAGAGGCAGGATTTGATGGTATCTCTGACAATCTGGCAGCTGAAGCATTTTGTGGCTGGACGTAATCGACATCATTGTACCCTATATTTGAGGCAGGCAGCACTGATGCCATCGTTAGTTCTGACTTGACGTTTCAGTGCTGTACTAGAGCTATCTATCGTTCGGAAGTGAAATCACTCTAACTAACCAATCACAGGCAGCCATTCAATCGATTTATCTCGACAAATCAAGTTCCGTTTGCGATGTTGCCTGCTAAATCGCGACATCTCGAAAGTAACTCGATTTGTCTTGGCCTGCTAAATCGCGACATCGCGAATGAAGCTCGATTTGTCGTGATAGCCTATATCGATTTGAATGGCTGCCTGTGATTGGTTGGTTAAATTGATTTCACTTCTGACCACTGGTCAGCTCTAGCGCAATACTGAACCGTTAAGCCGGAAGTATCGATGGCTTCAATATAGTGGCGGAGTTGTGCGAAAAAATCAAAAGACTCCTTCAGTTATCTTCACCATCATTTGTGCTTGCCACGGTGGGTGTGTGGTTATAGTGTCGGACTACCAACCCCAAGATTGCATGTTCGCTCCTGGCCATGGTAAGTGATTTTTGAAAGGCGACAAAAAATCACGATACTCATGTCATACGTTGTTGGCATATTAAAGAACCCATTTGAATTCAGTAGGCCGTGTTCATAATGGCAAAATTAATCTCGGGATTTTCCACCAACACAAAGTTCCTCATTTCTTTACTAGAAAGCGGTATAGCGCCAAGGAACTTAGATAGACTATCTAACCTCCTTGACATTCATAGCGCTCCAAGGAGCATGAAATTCGATACGCAAGCTGCCCTCTGGGTGTCAATTAACAAAGCTTGCACCCGACACCCGAGGCCACACGTTATTATTAGTATTACCATCATTTGTAATTTTAGTTTTGATTTGTGTATTTAGATGATTATTTTCCAACTTATTATATTTTGATTAGCCACACAATTTTCCAAAATTCTTTCCTAGTATTATCGATCCGAGTGGTCAACTGTAGTCGGCTTCTGTTGCCATATTTCTCTCAACAGGAGCTAGATACACCTACACTTAAATCTGATCCGACATTTTCACGTAATGGACTAACATTTTGATTCAGTGCAAGAGTTGATATTGTATTATCATTTGCTTCAATTTTCCAATCATTTTTCTTGACCTTAACTATCAAATGATAAGATCATGCTCGCTTAAATGCTTAATTAATGAATTTATATCCACGATATACACATTATGTTGACCAAGACGCAAGTATCATAACATAAAAAGCCAAATAGTAAGGATTGTTATCAAGTCATTTGAGGGTTAGAAGAAGCAATACCGATTCACTTTACCTCCCTCCACCTGGAAGACGGATTTCATAAGAAGATATTTTTGGCAAGTTAATTGATGATTACTGCTTACATGTCAAGTAGGCTGTTATAGAATTTTTACGCACATTGAGTTGCCATAATATCAGAAAAATCTACAGAGTGAAGAATTATCTTGAATTTTTCGACTGTTATTGATAATATTTATTTACGTTTTTTATCGAAAATTCTTCCAATTTTCATGATGGTTTAGGCTACTTGCCTTCTCACATATCTACATTCGAAAAAAGAAGTCTCCTATTAATATATTTTTCGTAAAACTAATAAAATTCAACATAGTGTTTTAAAGTAGTTTGTTTAATTGCACATTAATTCATATATTTACAAGCTTTTTATTAATTTAAATTAACACTATTTGTAAGGATATCGTATCCATTGATTTGACAATGTTTACCTAGTTTTTATGGTGTAATATTTTTCTCGCTGAGGATGGAATCATTTATATTCCGAAACATGTACGTCGTACCAACTTCTCTTGATCAGGCGGATATATCTATTTACCTTTTTTTAATGATTAATGTGTACGCATTCTACAGTGCAAGGAACCGAGGAGCATGTAACAACAGAGGAGATTCTTAGATGAAACAGGTTGGCCGTGGATGAAACCACGGTGGCGTAGTGTTTGGCTATGAATGACGCGCACATGGAGAATTCCAATGCCACCTTGATGCAATAACATGAAGGCAAAGAATACTGTATGTGACCGAAGGATCATGGAGGGTTTTGCCGACTATAAGTGTCAACTTATGCACTGGAAGTGAACTCATAGGAGTGATTTATCACGAATATAGATCATTATTGATTGTATTCAAGGACGAATTTGTGTATTTAACAACGAAGAATTGCAGAAACTCTAATGTTAGGGCATTACGCCTGCGGAAATTAAGTCTGTTCACTAGGTTTGTTCTACAATGTTAGTGACATTGCTAACTTCATGGAATAGTCGAAGATATATTTGCCCAGTTTTAAGTTATAGAGGCGGCTTCGGTGGCGTAGTTGGTAGCATGCTGAGATTTTACGCCAGAGGTCGTGGGTTCAAACCCGGCTGAAGTTGTTGGATTTCTAGGAGCGTTAAAAATTCCTCAGTATGCCTTCCTTTGGAGGGAATGTAAAGCAGGCGGTCGCATGTAATAGATTTATGGCATGAAAAAGAACCTTCTACTAACTACTCTTGTGTGAAGCCAAAATTTGTAGGTTAGAATTGTTTTTTTATTTATTTAGTCAATTTACCCTCTAGGTTGGTGGTTCCCACGGACTCAGCGAGGGAACTCACCACTACCGCCTCTATGGGCAGTGTCCTGGAGCTTGGAACATCTGGTCGGGATGGATACAACTGGGGAGGTGTGATCAGCACTTCGCCCAGGGGGCCTCACCTGCAAAGCGAACAGGGGCCTCATGAGGGATGGGAAGGGATGGAAGATTGGGATGGATAGGCTAGGAAGAGGGAAGGAGGCGGCTGTGGCCTTACAGTAGGTACTGCCCCCGTAAATTGAATTATATTGAGACCACGATGGCTGTATTGGCATAAATGAATAAAGTTATGAATGTCATAGTTGTGACGTGTATATTCATGACGTAGGCACGGATGACGTAGAATTCATGCAAGTAGGCTGGTGGAGCTGAGATTCTTGGTGACGTCATGATTTTGTTCGAGAAAGATCTGAAATTTACGACGCAGTCGCAGGAAACAAGGTATTGTGCTAAGGAAGATGTTACGCTATTGGAGGAGAGACTCGAACCAATGAACGATAGTTTGGAAGGAAGACGGAGATTGTTGAAACTACGATATTTAATTACTTTTGGCATGCAGATTTGTGGAAAACTATTTTCAGTTATGGCATTGATTTGGAATTTTGAAGAAATTAATTTTGAGTTTTTTAAATTTGAAAATCCGTCAAGTATAGCCAAAGTTAAAACTTCTAGCAATGACGGAGCAACAGGCTATGGAAGGGATGGATACGCCCCTTATGAAGTTGATAAAAGGTCGTGCACAGGATAGAGGAGCTCTCATATCTCTCATAACCGCATATCTGATATTCTGATAACGCATATATATTTCAGATGTCATAGAGTCATTTTCGAGTGAATAAGTGAAGCAAGTTGTCTTTAGCGCGTGGTTAAAGCCCGGCGCATCGAACGAACACGGAGCAGTTCCATTTTACGCTGATGCGGCTTCGGTGACTTAACTGGTAGCATGCTGAACTCCTATGCCCAAGGTCGCGGGTTCAAAGCCGGCCAAAGTCGTCAGATTTTCTAAGAGCGCTAAAAATCCCTCAGTATGCTTTCCTTTGGAGGGGAAGTTCCAACGTTCGTTGCGAGTTGCTGATTGCGGTGGCATCTAGTAGCCAAGTTCACAGCTAGGTGTCGTTGACGGTAGTATCTGGTAGCAACATTAGGAACTACTGCTTGAAATTGAGCGTCTGCATTCCTTACCTGAATTACAGACTAATACAGCTATCACAATTCACACCGTTTATCAGACAGATTCTACACTCACCCAAAGTACACGGGGTTACATGACCACGTTGTCGCAGCCCCTAAACCGAGGAACCAACCAACATCTCTGCGGGAGATATAATTTTGCGTGGAGAAGTAACAGACCGTTACATAGTTACACATCAGTGTCGAAACCTTGCATAAGGACAGTGTGACCACAAGTATAAAAATGGACTCCAAATGACAAGAAGGTTACCGTCATCATAAGACAATAGAATGTTTAAAATATGCATAAAATGACGAAAAACAAAGTTAATTAATCTCCAATTATAAAATACTTTCACGCAATAAATGTGGTCTGATCCTTCTACGAAAACCTGCATATTCTGCCTATTTTCGACTATCCCCAAGTTTGTCCGGTGAAATCTACCTCCGCCTTCCGGCGTGCCGAGAGGACTTTTTTTTTTAAGGCAGAGTTGCGTCAGAGTACAGAAAGAACGTGGTATACCATGGTTTGGTTTGAGTCTTCAGTCTTTTGACTGGTTTTATGCAGCTCTCCATGCCTCCCTGTCCTGAGCTAATCGTTTCATCCCTACATAGCTACCACACCCTACATCCGAGGCAATCTGTTTAACATATTCTAACCTTGGCCTGCCCCTAAGTTCTTGTCCTCGACCCTTCCTTCCATAACTAAGCTTGCTATTCCTGGGTGTCTTAGTACGTGTCTTACCAACCTATCTCTTCTCTTCATTATCAGTCGCCAGAAACATCTCTCCTCTCCCACTCGCTTTAATACCTCTTCGTTTCTAACCCTATATACCCATCTGATCTTCATCTTTCTCTTGTAACACCACATTTCAAATGCTTCAATTCTCCTCTTTTCTGCTGCACCAATAGTCCAAGTTTCACTTTCATAGAGCGCCACGCTCCAGATAGAGGCCTTCAAAAATGACTTCCTAATACCTAAATCTATATTCGATGTCAACAGATTCCTTTTTGGAGAAATGCTTATCTTGCCTGAGTCAACCCACTTTTTATTTCCTCTTTGCTTCGTCCATCTCTGGTTATTTTGCTTTCTAAGTAACAGAAGTCTACTACCTCCTTCAGCTTTTCACCTGCCAATTTGATGCCTGTCTTAAGTGCAGGATTAAAGGTTAGAATTAAATAGGACATCCTGGAGGCGCTAATCAGGCATTTAAGGGACAATTAGTTTCTAAATACGTTACTGATGATTGAATTGCACGTCCTACCTCGCCAAGTAGAGCTTACATAATCCTTGGGTGCGAAATGGTCGGAACCAACAACACTGCTGCCAGTTGGATTCCATTTAATCCGCCAAATTTGTTTTGTCCATTGTCTTCTCAAACTGGGATCCTTTGGAAACCTATGCCCACCTCTATTTTTACACAGTGGTACACAGCAGCACGTACCAGGCATCCTTCACGCGTGTAAATGTCAGAATCTAAGAAATTTGCTTAGCATTCGCCATTAGCCACATTAAGTACTGGACCCGTACTAGTCATGCTGCACTCTGGTGACAACTTTTGACAGTTACACGCCCATTATCATCATCATCATATACAATGGCTGGCGTGCCGTACCGTGCCTGGTATATATCGATGACGCATGACTGGATCATTGCTCGCACAATGATGATGATGATAATGATACTGGAGGTTGTAACTCAGTTTAGACTCTTGTACAATGCCTGGCGCACCGTACCGTTCCTGCTATATATCGACGCCTTATGACTGGATCATTGCTCGCATGATGATGATGATGATGATAATGATTCTGGAGCTTGTAACTGGCTCTAGACTATAGTACAATGTCTGGCGCGCCATACCGTGCCTGCTATATATCGACGACGCATGACTGGATCATTGTTCTCATGATGGGCCTGACCGCAGCCATTATCGCCCCGTCGCGTGCTACGCCGTGGCGCCCTCTAATATTCAAGAGAACTTTCACTTCCATTACTTATTTTCTCGTTTGTCTCTTTTGTGTCAAGGTAACAGAATAATTCTTTAGACAGCGACTTGTGTAAGTCGTGCCACTTAACTTCAGTTTCCTGTTGCTAGACAAGTTCAGTCGAATTAGCCCAGCCATATTACTGACTTATACAGTAGCCAGAGTAGCTGCAAGGGGAAATGTGTGTGATTAAGAGCGAGAACCTCCCCTTAACGCTCACTTATTTTCTCAGACATTTTACAAATTGGCACCTACTGTGCAGGTCTCATGGACCCAGGCGATGTTCTCTACTCGTTTCGCTACCACGTGGCAGAATCGTCTGGTGAACGGTTACCTCTGCTCTGGGCTTCTTCTCGCAGTGGACGTTTGTCACGAACTCTTGGTTAGTTCCTTAGTTTAGGGGCTGCGAGAACACGGCCATGTAGCCCCGTGTACTTTGGGTGTATGTTAATTGTGATGACTGTATTAGTGTGTGTTATATGT
Organism: Meconema thalassinum; assembly: GCA_946902985.2. Classification (NCBI taxonomy): domain Eukaryota; kingdom Metazoa; phylum Arthropoda; class Insecta; order Orthoptera; family Tettigoniidae; genus Meconema; species Meconema thalassinum. Next base: position 297,407,778 of record OX336396.1, on the reverse strand, counting down.
GATTCAGGTAGAAGGTTGGTTGGTTCTTAAGTGTAGGGGCTGCGACAACGCGGTCATGTAGCCCCGTGTACTTTGGGCGTGCGTAGAATCTGTCTGATACACGGTGTTAAATATGATGACTGTATTAGTGTGTGTTATCTGTTTTTAAATTTAAGTACTGCAACTTAGAATTTTTCAAATAATTCCTACTTTTGCCGCCAAGCGCCACCGACAACGACTACTAGGCCAAGTTCAGAACTTAGCTACTAGACGCCACCGCAGTCGGCTCTTGGTAACGAACGTACAAACCTAAGAGCGTTGTTTACATTCTTAACCTATCCAATTTAGCTTCACTCAGGTGCAATTAGTGGAAGGTTCTTTATCATGCCATAAATCTATGACATGGGATCGCCGGCTTTACATCCCATCCGAAGGAGGGCATACTGAGGAATTTTAACGCTCTTAAAAATCCGACGGCTTCGGCCGGGTTTGAACCCGCTACCTTGGACATAGAAGCTCAGCATGCTACCGACTACGCCACCAAATCCTCTCAGGTAGAAGGACTGCAAACGATTATCTCTTCAAGTAATTCCTACATTTGCCACCAAATGCTACCACCCACGACACATAGCTGCTGACGTGACTACTAAATGCCATAGCAGTCACCACTTGGTGGCGTACGACGGAACTAATAAAGCATTATCAAACTAACCAACAAATTTTAGCTTCCACAAGTGTAGTTAGGGGAAGGTTCTCTTTCATGCATGGGACCGCCGGCTTTACTTCCCCTCCGAAGGAAGGCATACTGAGGAATTTTAAACGCTTTTAAAAATCCGACCACTTCGGCCAGGTTTGAACCCGCGATCGTCACGAACTCTTTCCTCAGTGTCGTCTGGTGTTCGTGGTACACTGTAAAAACCAGCTATTTCCATGCCGATAGATAGCGTTAGTGCTCTCTCCTTGAGGGTCGATGAGCTGCTATAAGTCCAAGGGAGAATGAGACACACTCCTTAATATTGAAGAGCAACGCATGAGGAGCAGCTTGCACGGGCAATGTTTTAGCAGATTTTTAAATTTTGATGGTGACCGGGAGAGGAGAAGGTGAGTTCTCCATGAATAAATCAGAGAGTTCTGGCTGAACGCTCCGACAGGCGCGGACTGAGACGTGGAATAAATTAAGCTCGAGATGCAGATTGATTTGAAAACACACCGACCACAGTTCAAACAGGCTTGTGAACTCGACGGCTCTACCATGGTAGTTCCTGTTATTTCATCTACTGGCCAGTGATTAGTTATCTCATGAGGTTTACTGGCACTGCTTATCATGGCCGTGTTTCAGTCCTGAGAAGCTCTTCTCTCATAAAGCCCACCAAGTCCAATGCGTAAATCTCGAAAAAACACGTCCTTATTTCGAACTTAAGCACACCATTTAGAGTCTTGCTTATTGTGAATTGATTTATTGGACGGCGTCTCACTTTCCTTGTATCTGATAACTAAACAAGTAGTTCCGTGAAGAACAAAATAGCCTATTTTCACATATCCTACTTATGTTAATAGCCTCAATCAACATACAAAATTTCAGTTTGATTGCGGTAATTGACTCATAGATATCGAGATCCGTCTGAATATTTAGGATGGTCGCATTTGTAGGATTCTTATATATGTAGGCCATAGAGTTATGTACTTTACATGATGTTTATTGTGTAGGTGTATTATTTAAACATCAATTGCATGATTAGGACACAACAAATTAAAACGAGATTTTAAAATTTCGCACAGCCGCCATCTTGTGGTTATGAATGCAATTGAAATAAATTAGATGTCAGTGGATTAAAATGTGTATAAGCATTTACCGTACCAAGTTTCACTGCGCTCGGATTGTTAAATCACGAGACACGCCCTTTTAAATATGTAAATTTCGCGACGCCGCCATGTTGCATTCGTGCTCACCATGATATTGAAAGTTCCATAGGTCAACTTATGCTCATAGCGTATATCAACATACACAATTTCAGTTTGATTGCTGCCATAGATTAGTAGATATTGAGAACCATCTAAATATTTCGGATAGTCGCCATGTGGGATTTTTATATAATGTAGGCTAGAGAGTTCTGTGCTAATAGTTGAAGGTTGTTGAGTTGGTTCATTATTCAAACGTTGACTTTTATAGCATGATTAGGACACAAGGAATAAAAACTTAATTTTAGAATTTCACACAGCCGCCATCTTGAGGTTATGTATGCAATAGATTAGATATCAGTGCATTACAATCTGTGTAAACATTTGCTGTATCATGATTTACTGAGCTCGGATTTTCAAATCGCGACAAAAGTCTATTTAAATGTTTCAACTTCGAATGGCCGCCATTTTATAATTGTTCTTAACAGGTGTTTAAAAGTCACATAAGTGCACTTCTAGTATTACCCTTTATTACCGTACAACATTTCAGGGTGATATCAGTAATAGTTTCGGATATACAAAATGCCGGTAAAATATTTCTCACAGCCGACATGTTGGATTGGTGTGACGTAATAAAATATGAAGGGCACGGTCGGGGTCGGACAAAATAGTATTGTGACTTTACTGAGTTCAGTTGAAATCGCTCCACCCATTTAGATTTTATTACGGACACACACATGCACACACAAATACACACAAATAGACAAAAGGTGATCTCATAACCCTATTCTTTTGTAAATGAAAATAGGGTAAAATGCGGAAAATCGTAATAATGTAAATTGGAAGGTGCTGTTTGAAACCCTAAGAAAACTGAAGATAGACTATAGGGACAGAAGAATACTCTATAAACTTTACAAAAACCAGACAGCATTAATTGGCAAGGAAAGAGCGGAAGCAAGAATTGGGAAGGGAGTAAGACAAGGATGTGGACTATCACCAATGTTATTTAATATCTACATTGAAGAATCCATTCAAGAATATTATTCTTAGCTAACAACAATCATGGCATAAAAGTTAATGGCAAGCTGTACAGTACCATACGATTTGCAGATGATATAGTCCTGATAACTGAAAATGAGAGTGATATGGAAAATACTCTGAATCACATAAATGAATTATTGCAAGAGAAGTGTGGTAAGAGCACAAATAAAAAGAAATCCAAAATGAAAATAGGGTAAAAATGCGGAAAATCGTAATAATGTAAATTGGAAGGTGCTGTTTGACCAAATAGTCAATAGTCAATGTGCTAATGGATGGTGAAAAACTAGCCCAAGTAAAGGATTTCAAATATCTAGGGAGCTTGATCACATCAAACGGAAAGTGTACGAGAGAAGTAAATGCTCGAATCGCACAGGCAACAGAAGCCTTCTCAAAAATGAAGTCTTTACTAACATCCAAGACTGTTAACTTAGAGGTGCGAAAACACTTCGTGAAAAGTTTTGTATGGAGTATTGCAAGTTATGGCTCTGAAACATGGACTCTGCGACAAGCAGATGTATCAAAAGTTAGGGCATTCGAGATGAGGTGCTGGCGACGACTACTTAAGATACCTTGGACTGATAAAGTCACGAATTAGAATGTTCTCAAAAGAGCCAAGGAGACACTTACCTTGGTTGAATCCTTAAGCAGAAGAAGGAATAGTTTGTTGGCCATTTGATTCGTCATTCTGACTGGTGCACCACACTCTTCGAAGGGAAGCTAGAAGGAAAGAGGAGTCGAGGAAGACCAAGGACTCAATTCATAGACAGCATTAAAGGCAAGCACACTTATTGCCATTTGAAACTCCAGGCCAGAGAAAGAAGACGTTTTGGAAGACATGTCAGGAGAAGAAGAAGAACCAAGAACCACCAACTACATGCAATAACAGATTAAGTTGGCAATAATTCTCTGCAGGTGTTACCAAACTCAACATTAAATGTTCTACTTATGTGTGGGGGTAATTGCCCCACCTTGCCTCTGCCCCTTCAAGGGGACTAAGAGCACAGATCGTCGGGACTCCTCGGGAGGTCTAATTAAAATGGTCTAATACCCTCCCCCCTGTGTAGGGAAAAAGTAAGGTGTAGCAATGCACCGCTCATAGCTCATAGAAGACTGTTATAGGCACAACACAGAACTGCGTGACTCCGCAGGGGGGTGAACAATGACCCATGTTGAAAAAGGATGGTATATTGGCTTTCACGGCCAGTGAATTAAAACTCAGAAAATCTTCTAGGTTTGTGCCGTGTCTTGTGTGGGGTTTCGCCAAGGAACACCAAGCTGGCTCACAGGTAGCGCGCAGTTCGCTACTCCTGTGGGAGTCCTGGCGGGGCACCGAGAACCCGCTGATGATCCAGCTTGGCGTCCAAGGCGAAACCCCAGACAAGACACGGCAGAAACCTAGAAGAATTGCTGGGTTTTAAGCCCCATGCTGAACTCACCTCAAGCATGTTAGCCAGGGAAATAAATTATAATCCTTACACGAAATGCATCGACCAGACAACTTAATGTAAATATGTGAGAGTAGTTAGAGCTTCAAAGTACGGTTCCAACTTCATAAAGTAAATATTCCGTTTGATGATGGCTTTGCTTCTGAATATGTGCTTAAAATTGTATAGTATTAATATCCAATGATCAACAATCGTATATCCAATTCGTACTTTATTTACACACGAACAATTCTTTAACTAGTACAACCTCCTGCCGATTGGGAGTGTCTATGAAACTTCTTTAGAGAAATGTCAGAATAAGCATTATTTTCAACCTTTATGAGATAATTATCCCCTTAAATTTAAAAGGTGCTCATTGGCCTCCTTAATAACATGTCATGGGGCCAAGCTCTCTGCTGACTCGGTAGACGCGTGGGTTTGAGCCCCACCGTCGGCTGTCCTTGAAATGGTTTTCCGTGGTTTCCCATTTTCAACACCAGGCAAATGCTGGGACGGTACCTTCTGATTGGCCACGGCCGCTTCCTTCCACATCCTTGCCCAGTTTCATTCATCTTCATCCATTCCATCTCTCATCCCGACGCGCAGGTCGCCCACGGGCGTCGAATAGAAAGACCTGCACTCGGCCTCCGAGGAGGCCACACGAAAAAAAACATGCCTTCATTAACCTCGGTCCAACCGACAGCGGTGGCTACGCTCGCTAAAGCGCAGCGTTAGGTCATGGGGTCAAGCTCTCTGATGACTCGGTAGACGCGTGCGTTCGAGCCTCACTGTCGGCCGTCCTTAAAATGATTTTCCGTTTTCTCCCCATTTTCAACACCAAGAAAATGCTGGGACGGTACCGTCTGATAGGCCAAGGCCACTTCTTTCCACATCCTTGCCCCGTTTCATTCATCTACATCCATTCCATCTCTCATCCCGACGCGCAGGTCGCCCACGGGCGTCAACTAGAAAGACCTGCACTCGGCCACTCTGGAGGATACACGACAAAGAAGATCCTCGGTTCTCAACTTTTCTCGCAGGGTCGTCTCCAACCTACATCCGCATACGAAATTTATTAGTCTCTCTTTATGATATAACCCCTCCTTCCCTCCTCCTGCAGCCAGAAGGAACCAGGGTTACCACACCTTAGCCGAGAAAGCCTCGTTTCAAGGCACTAGACACTCCCCTTGAACTCCCTCATTAGAGGCAGGATTTGATGGTATCTCTGACAATCTGGCAGCTGAAGCATTTTGTGGCTGGACGTAATCGACATCATTGTACCCTATATTTGAGGCAGGCAGCACTGATGCCATCGTTAGTTCTGACTTGACGTTTCAGTGCTGTACTAGAGCTATCTATCGTTCGGAAGTGAAATCACTCTAACTAACCAATCACAGGCAGCCATTCAATCGATTTATCTCGACAAATCAAGTTCCGTTTGCGATGTTGCCTGCTAAATCGCGACATCTCGAAAGTAACTCGATTTGTCTTGGCCTGCTAAATCGCGACATCGCGAATGAAGCTCGATTTGTCGTGATAGCCTATATCGATTTGAATGGCTGCCTGTGATTGGTTGGTTAAATTGATTTCACTTCTGACCACTGGTCAGCTCTAGCGCAATACTGAACCGTTAAGCCGGAAGTATCGATGGCTTCAATATAGTGGCGGAGTTGTGCGAAAAAATCAAAAGACTCCTTCAGTTATCTTCACCATCATTTGTGCTTGCCACGGTGGGTGTGTGGTTATAGTGTCGGACTACCAACCCCAAGATTGCATGTTCGCTCCTGGCCATGGTAAGTGATTTTTGAAAGGCGACAAAAAATCACGATACTCATGTCATACGTTGTTGGCATATTAAAGAACCCATTTGAATTCAGTAGGCCGTGTTCATAATGGCAAAATTAATCTCGGGATTTTCCACCAACACAAAGTTCCTCATTTCTTTACTAGAAAGCGGTATAGCGCCAAGGAACTTAGATAGACTATCTAACCTCCTTGACATTCATAGCGCTCCAAGGAGCATGAAATTCGATACGCAAGCTGCCCTCTGGGTGTCAATTAACAAAGCTTGCACCCGACACCCGAGGCCACACGTTATTATTATTATTACCATCATTTGTAATTTTAGTTTTGATTTGTGTATTTAGATGATTATTTTCCAACTTATTATATTTTGATTAGCCACACAATTTTCCAAAATTCTTTCCTAGTATTATCGATCCGAGTGGTCAACTGTAGTCGGCTTCTGTTGCCATATTTCTCTCAACAGGAGCTAGATACACCTACACTTAAATCTGATCCGACATTTTCACGTAATGGACTAACATTTTGATTCAGTGCAAGAGTTGATATTGTATTATCATTTGCTTCAATTTTCCAATCATTTTTCTTGACCTTAACTATCAAATGATAAGATCATGCTCGCTTAAATGCTTAATTAATGAATTTATATCCACGATATACACATTATGTTGACCAAGACGCAAGTATCATAACATAAAAAGCCAAATAGTAAGGATTGTTATCAAGTCATTTGAGGGTTAGAAGAAGCAATACCGATTCACTTTACCTCCCTCCACCTGGAAGACGGATTTCATAAGAAGATATTTTTGGCAAGTTAATTGATGATTACTGCTTACATGTCAAGTAGGCTGTTATAGAATTTTTACGCACATTGAGTTGCCATAATATCAGAAAAATCTACAGAGTGAAGAATTATCTTGAATTTTTCGACTGTTATTGATAATATTTATTTACGTTTTTTATCGAAAATTCTTCCAATTTTCATGATGGTTTAGGCTACTTGCCTTCTCACATATCTACATTCGAAAAAAGAAGTCTCCTATTAATATATTTTTCGTAAAACTAATAAAATTCAACATAGTGTTTTAAAGTAGTTTGTTTAATTGCACATTAATTCATATATTTACAAGCTTTTTATTAATTTAAATTAACACTATTTGTAAGGATATCGTATCCATTGATTTGACAATGTTTACCTAGTTTTTATGGTGTAATATTTTTCTCGCTGAGGATGGAATCATTTATATTCCGAAACATGTACGTCGTACCAACTTCTCTTGATCAGGCGGATATATCTATTTACCTTTTTTTAATGATTAATGTGTACGCATTCTACAGTGCAAGGAACCGAGGAGCATGTAACAACAGAGGAGATTCTTAGATGAAACAGGTTGGCCGTGGATGAAACCACGGTGGCGTAGTGTTTGGCTATGAATGACGCGCACATGGAGAATTCCAATGCCACCTTGATGCAATAACATGAAGGCAAAGAATACTGTATGTGACCGAAGGATCATGGAGGGTTTTGCCGACTATAAGTGTCAACTTATGCACTGGAAGTGAACTCATAGGAGTGATTTATCACGAATATAGATCATTATTGATTGTATTCAAGGACGAATTTGTGTATTTAACAACGAAGAATTGCAGAAACTCTAATGTTAGGGCATTACGCCTGCGGAAATTAAGTCTGTTCACTAGGTTTGTTCTACAATGTTAGTGACATTGCTAACTTCATGGAATAGTCGAAGATATATTTGCCCAGTTTTAAGTTATAGAGGCGGCTTCGGTGGCGTAGTTGGTAGCATGCTGAGATTTTACGCCAGAGGTCGTGGGTTCAAACCCGGCTGAAGTTGTTGGATTTCTAGGAGCGTTAAAAATTCCTCAGTATGCCTTCCTTTGGAGGGAATGTAAAGCAGGCGGTCGCATGTAATAGATTTATGGCATGAAAAAGAACCTTCTACTAACTACTCTTGTGTGAAGCCAAAATTTGTAGGTTAGAATTGTTTTTTTATTTATTTAGTCAATTTACCCTCTAGGTTGGTGGTTCCCACGGACTCAGCGAGGGAACTCACCACTACCGCCTCTATGGGCAGTGTCCTGGAGCTTGGAACATCTGGTCGGGATGGATACAACTGGGGAGGTGTGATCAGCACTTCGCCCAGGGGGCCTCACCTGCAAAGCGAACAGGGGCCTCATGAGGGATGGGAAGGGATGGAAGATTGGGATGGATAGGCTAGGAAGAGGGAAGGAGGCGGCTGTGGCCTTACAGTAGGTACTGCCCCCGTAAATTGAATTATATTGAGACCACGATGGCTGTATTGGCATAAATGAATAAAGTTATGAATGTCATAGTTGTGACGTGTATATTCATGACGTAGGCACGGATGACGTAGAATTCATGCAAGTAGGCTGGTGGAGCTGAGATTCTTGGTGACGTCATGATTTTGTTCGAGAAAGATCTGAAATTTACGACGCAGTCGCAGGAAACAAGGTATTGTGCTAAGGAAGATGTTACGCTATTGGAGGAGAGACTCGAACCAATGAACGATAGTTTGGAAGGAAGACGGAGATTGTTGAAACTACGATATTTAATTACTTTTGGCATGCAGATTTGTGGAAAACTATTTTCAGTTATGGCATTGATTTGGAATTTTGAAGAAATTAATTTTGAGTTTTTTAAATTTGAAAATCCGTCAAGTATAGCCAAAGTTAAAACTTCTAGCAATGACGGAGCAACAGGCTATGGAAGGGATGGATACGCCCCTTATGAAGTTGATAAAAGGTCGTGCACAGGATAGAGGAGCTCTCATATCTCTCATAACCGCATATCTGATATTCTGATAACGCATATATATTTCAGATGTCATAGAGTCATTTTCGAGTGAATAAGTGAAGCAAGTTGTCTTTAGCGCGTGGTTAAAGCCCGGCGCATCGAACGAACACGGAGCAGTTCCATTTTACGCTGTTCGAAACTAGGTGAAGTTGTAACGCTCACATTAACGTTTCTACGAGATAAGATATAAAGAGTTAACTTCTGCCGTCATTATAATTCAATTGGGCAGTACAACATTGAGGTGTGTAGAAGATTTGAACAATTTCACAGTTATACTTTGAAAGATATTGGCATTTTAAGACTGCAGACAAAAGTGATTTTCTCGCCACCTGAGAGGCACTTTTAAATTTCTACATTATACACTACGGCTGACACGTGCATTGCAACCGTGATATTGGAGAATACGTTTGGTAATACAACGATACATTCTATTATGGAACATTATAAGCTTGCAGTGCTTTCAATGATTATAACAGAAGTTGAGATGGAAGGCTAAGGCTTTAATGCAATTGGGACATATATCGATGGAGTGAAGTAACAGCATGGAACTTCGTTAATCGTCATTCTACAAAAGCGAGCATGTAGTGAACATCCAACTACACTCATGCATCGTGAATCCATCGCTGAATTATATCAAATGACAGTGGAAATATCATCATACTCCACGATTATGAATATTTCTGCGGAAATAACTGCAATAAACTTCATGGCGAATTACGACTGGAACTTCAGGGAACTTTCAAGAGAGGCCAGGGTGGACCCGGCTCATAAAGAAGAGTTTTGCCAGAAGGATGTCTTTCGGATACATGGAGCAGTGCAATTTCCGGAGGAGGAAGCAGTTCGATTCTCCGAGGACGCTGATTCCAGGTTCGAGGACGGAGCACATCTTCACGCTGGTGAAATGGAACCAACAGCAGTTTTCTTTGAAAACTTTCCTCTAGAACTTCAATCAACAGATAAGGTAGTCGTGAACGTTTCTTGTATTATTTGAGTCATGTAGCGATATCTGAGCAACCATTTTTCCCATATTTTGTTTGTCCTATCTTTTGCCCCATTTTCTTGATTAACATTTCTGTACTCAGTACACTTCGATGATTTATGCCTTTTTCTACGTTTTATTGAGACATTGTTATGTCATTGGCATACTTAAATAATTTTGGATCAGTTGAGACTGATAATTTAGATTCTTTCAGTAATTTGCATATTTTTGTAGTCACGATTTGACTGTAAAGTTAACGATTTTCTATGGCAGAGTTGAATTCAGACAGCGTGTCATTTTATTAAAGTAATTCTATTCAGTAAATTACTTTGACCAATTTTCTGTCATCCTCAAGAAAGAAGAATAATTAAATGATTTTAGAGCGTTAAAATCTAATACGTTATCGACGATCTTTGAAATACTAGTCGTCTTATGAACATGATTGCAACATAGACATTTATCATTGCATTATAGACAATTTTATGAAATATGAACTTTGAATACGATTTATTGAATACACTATAGTAATGAACATTTGATAGGAATTTTTCCCAATTATAGATTGGAACAATAATGTTTGCATTCCACAGTCTAATTGTATTCTATTCGACTATTTATGCAGTTTAGATGAACTTTGATTGAAGATAGTATTTTTATACTGCGTTACTTTGAAGATATTAATCTCAATTTTGATAGACCAGGGAGGAGTGTCTAATCGTATTTGCTATTAAATTTATTTGTGATTGGCAAATTTTTACTTCATATCGATTCATGAATGAAACCCACGAAGGTTAAATAATAACAGACATTAATACAATTGATGAATATAAGAATTTTTGAAGAGGAACAATGGATGTATAATCGTTAGTTCAGTGGACCTGTAAAAGTCGCTGATGAGTAATGCCCTTGAATAATGAAGGAGGTTCCCGCAGTAATAAATGAAGTTGTTGAATTTATGAGTGGAGGTTTTTGTATGTAGTTTGGAAGATTTTGATGCCATATATATGAAGATATATGATGAATTCTGGGTCTATTGTTGAGCAATTTTGTGCGTTTTCAGCGAAGTATTTTTCCGCTGAATGTATTGTCCTGGTTCTTTGAAAGTTATTCATGTGAAGATACTGTTAAAGTTAACAAGAGTGTTAAATAATTTGAGATGAAGATTTTGAATGGAGGTTACCGTCACAAATATTAATAATAATTATTAAACCTTATTAAACCTGAATTTGACATTTAAATATAACTAACCTTCATTGGTCGATTATATCAACACAATTTGAGTAATTATCAACCGGTTAAACGTGTGGTTTAATGTATTTCTTGTATAAATAATATAAACAATATTAATATTGTAAATAATTTTGTAAATATCTTTGATAACAATTTGTAATGAAAGGGATTAATAGAGGCGTGTATAAAATTTTCAATTGTCGTTTGACATTGTTATAAACAATTTATTATTGTTATAAATAATTAATGAACTTTTGTTATAAACATTAGGAGTTTTGTTTTTATACTCTAAACAACGCTAATTAAGCAAGTGGATTGAACAATTAAACATGATTTGGGAGTATTAGAGTATTCCACTGGTGTTTGAATGGAGCATTTAAAACATTTGCGTGATAATATTTAAGTTGAGAAGTGGACATTTAACGTGTTTTGAAAGGAGAGCTAGGCTCTGATGTAACTCGCTTATGCTAGGGTTGAACGGAGGGGTGAGTCCACTTTGACGATGCAGGTGCATTGCAGCTGGCCCGGACAACTGTATGATAGAGGCCAAGGACGTTTACATAATAGCCTCGTGGCTATAAATAAAATGTGAAGTATATAAACACGCAAAACAATTGATATGTGTCTCGTCCCAAATCCCGTTTCCATTCCAAGTGCATTATTATAATTACGTTATTTTGAGCTTGAGAAAGCTGAAACATTGTATGTAGAGTATACAAGTCCGACAGGAGGACATGGTTATGTGGTCGATGGCTTCTGATTGCCACGTGGATTTTGTTGTTTTATTTTTGTTAAATTCATTCTTTTTGTGAAATAAATTATTGTGCAGTTTAAAGTTTCTCGTCTTCGTTATGGTTCATTTTAAATATCATGGTGGAGGTTATTGTGAGGGCATACTTTAAGTGATCCAGTTGACAACCCAGTCCCCGAGATAAATTTAAAAGGTAAGTAAAAGGTAAGTATGAACCCCCGTATATTATGGTGTGTTCCACAATAATTTTCTTGTTAACTATTGTGCTCTAATCTCGATAGTATCTGTCAGTGCCATTTTCATTGATGTAGCTGTGCCGGTGCGTTTGATTATTGGCAATCCGAGTGAGGGGGCGGATATCTGACAGCCTACTATCCGGATAACGGGGACAGTACCATCCCGGCATTTGCCCGAAGACGAAGTGGGAAACCCCGGAAAACCACTTCGAGGATGGCTGAGGTGGGAATCGAACCCCCTCCACTCATTTTGACCACAAGAGGCTGAGTAGACCCCGTTCCAGTCCTCATACCACTTTTCAAATTTCGTGGCAGAGCCGGGAATCGAACCCAGGACCTCCGGGGCGGCAGCTAACCATGCTGACCGCTACGCTACGGAGGCGACAGGTTAGAATTGATAACGCTATATTACTTCCAACGTTTGCCGTAAGGTGCTGACTGCGATAGCCTCTTGTAGTCAACTCCACAAGGTGTCGTGGACGGTGGCATTTGGTAGCAAAAGTAGGAACTACTTGAAATTATCGTCTGCAGTCCTTACTTGAATTAAAACAGATAACACACACTAATACAGTCACCACAATTAACACCGGTTATCAGACAGATGGTATGGTCATGTTAAGAGAAGAGATCAAGATTATATGGGGAATAGGATAATTGAAATGCTTCCACCAGGGAAACGGAGTCGAGGACGACCCAGAAGGCGATGGATGGGCAGCATTCAAGAAAGCATGAAACAGCGGGGGCTTGTGGAGGAAATGGTCCGGGGTAGAACAACGTGGAGGAGAAATATCCGCTCAGTGACCCCACATAAGTGGGTTTAATCATGCTGGAGACGAAGAAGAAGAAGAAGAATACGATCTGACAGATTCTACACACACCCGATGTTTACGGGGCTTCATGACCACGTTGTCGTAGCCCCTAAACTAATAACCAAACAAACAACCTTAACTTATAGAGAGGGTGGGAGAACAGGGGAATCGTTCTTTATAATGTCCCAAATTTATTTAATAATAAAATGGGAACTACTGTATGGTGATATTCGTAATATCGTGGTGCCATAACCTACACTACAAAGTTAATTCTCCTCCCCCACCAAACTAAGCTCGCCAAGATAATCAGTAGGGCTTGTTTCTTGTTTTGCATTGTTCATATGTGTACTTGGGAACACAAGCCCATCATATTACAATGCTGTTATATTGCTTTCTGAGGGGCAATGAACCGTGAAGAACTCAGCAGAGCATCAATTACATCCATAGCGTGGAAGTATATGATGTAGATAGCATCCATCATTTAATATGAACAACAAAATTACGATAAATAAAAAATCCCTCAACTAGCTACACACACACATGCAAATATAGACCTCTTTGGAATAATAATAATAATAATAATAATAATAATACTTTCTTTCTTCGGCTTTTCCCAATTAATTGGGGTCGCCGGAGCCGACAAGGCTCATTTTGGTTTTGGCCGGGGATTTAAGACCGGATGCCCTTCCTGACGCCACATGATTTTTCAGGTGAAAATTCCACCCCGCTGTCACCGGGATTCGAACCCCGGCCGTCCGGGTAAAAGACGAGAAGCTAAGCCACTGCGCCATCACGCTTCCCCATAATAATAATAATAATAATAATAATAATAATAATAATAATAATAATAATAATAATAATATTTTAACTCCGCCATAGCCGGTCCCAAGCCCGATTGAGAAAGAAGGAGGGTGAAACATGGTCAACGGTCTCAAAGGCGGATGAAGAATTTCAGTTCCCAACGGCAGAGAGAGGGTGGAAGAACCTAGTGGAGTAAACCACGAAAAAACAATCATTTCGGACTAACAATCCGATCTTATTTCGGAATTTTATTTCCTACACCTACACAACACAATTTCATATGCAGAATGGAAATGTAGCTAAATGGGAGCACTACCCCAGGTGGTAACTTGAAAGAGAAATCCACCATTGCAGTAGGCAATGCATCGGGACCTAGGATTCTGGGGAGTCCCACCACCTGCATACAAGATGAGTCGGAGCGTCTTGAAACACCTTCCAAATTGAAATTCAAGAGGAAATACTTCATCGGGACCATTAACGTCAACTCACTCCTGCGAGTCGGAAAACAGAAAGAATTGGAAAAGCTCCTGGACGACCAACAAATCCAGATTTTGGCTGTACAAGAGACCAGATTCCTAGATGACCACATCATGGATATAAAGCACTACAGAGTATTCAAGAGAAAGCCAGCAATAAAGATAATGGCTAACACCCCTCTCCTTGGGACTGCCTTCTACATAAACAATACCATAGTGGATAGTGTCACAGACTTTCCATCTAAATCTGAGAGATTATCCCTATTGACAATCAAGTGCAAAAACAGGAATTATACTCTCATAAATTGCCATGCTCCTGTCAATGAAGACAACAAGAAGAACCCGCAGAAAGTCGATGACTTCTGGGACCTCTTAGAAACAGAAATCGCTCGTATACCTGTGAACCATGTAAAAATCCTTCTGGGAGACTTCAACGCAGAAAGAAAATACAGAGATATAGTAGGAGACTATCCAGCACACAGGAGGACAAACAAGATTGGCGAACGGCTCCTTGGACTCTGCAAAATCTTCCAGTTGAATCTCATGTCGACTCATTTTCGGAAACTTCCAAGAAAAGCAAAGACATGGGTATCTCCAAATCCCAACCTAGGAGAATTCCAATTAGACCATGTAGCAATATCAAGGACAAATACTAGGGAGGTATTTATATTTTCCGTGTCCAAATCAAATTAGATTTTGCCAGTAAGTAGCAACAGTTATAGCATTAACATTTGCAGCCAAAAGATCGTCTTTTGAACATATGTCCTCCATCAAGGGGCAGATCAGCAGGTGTTCTGGGTCTTGTAAAATGCTGCAGTCACAGAACTCATCATTGTTGACGAGCATGTTCCATTTCTTGAGATTGTTCTTGCAACTAGGGAGGTGATGAATGTTAAAGTGATTAGAAATGGTAAATTTGACTCTGATCACTATCTCTCCAAAGTTAAAATACGTTTTCTTCCACCAAAACAAAAGAAGGATCCACCTAAGTTGAAAAAATACAACACAAATCGAATGAACATCAATGGAGATATTATAAATAACTTCAGAGAAGAAATCCGCTCTTCTAGAACAAAGACCTGGCAACATCTTTGTACAAAGATCAATGAAGCCGCTAAGAAAACATTGGGACTGGCAAAGAGGAAACGTACAATCTGGTGGAATGAAGAATGTGAGAAAGCACTTGAAAATAGATCCGACACATGGAGAAAATGGAAATGTTCAAGAGATACGGAACATTTGGAACAATTCAGAACCCAAAGGAAAGAAACATCAGGGGTATTCCGCAGGACCAAACGATCGTTTCAGAATGCAAAGTTACAAAACCTCCAGGACGACTTCACTAAGAATAACACCAGAGATTTTTTCCAAACCTTCAAGGACAAGCTTAGAGGATACCAAATTCCAAGTATAAGTTTCAAAAACGAAGAAGGAAAAATTGGACTGAACAATCAAGAAAACTGCAATATATTAGCCAGATACTTTGAGAAACTCCTCAACTGCCCGCCTCCAACCAACAAACTAGAATTTCAGACTCATCCTATAAACTCAGAAGATGATATGCCACCAACAAAAGAAGAAATAAAGGAAGCCCTGAAAAGTCTCAAGAACAACAAGGCAAGCGGGGAAGACTCCATATCAGCAGAAATGTTGAAGTGGGAAGAACCGGAAATCCTAGACGACCTGCACCATATCTTCCAACAAATATGGGAGACGGAAAAGCTACCAGACGAATGGAAAACAGCGCTGATCCACCCACTCCATAAGAAAGGGAACAAACAAGATGATAACAACTACAGAGGCATCTCGCTACTCCCAGTCACTTACAAAATCCTCTCAAGGATACTTCTGAATAGAATAGAGGGAATCCTAGATAAGCAACTTGGAAAATACCAAGGTGGGTTCCGGAAAGGCCGCTCCTGTGCCGAACAAATCCTAAATTTGAATAATTCGCCACAGAGCGCTGAACGGCAAAAGTATAGTGGTTTCATTCATTGACTTCAAAAAAGCCTTCGACTCGGTGGACAGAGGGACCCTAGATAAGATCATTGGAGAATTTGGAGTCAAAACCAAACTGGCCAATATTATCAGAGAAACCTTAACAGCCACAACTTCTAAGGTGAAGTTCATGGGAGAATTGTCTCAGTCATTTGAAATCAAGACAGGTGTGCGACAGGGTGATGGATTATCACCATTACTATTCAACTGTGTCCTCGAGAGGATTGTGAGAATTTGGAATTTCGAACTTGAAAATCAAGAGATACGATCTGCCTAGGACGAAAAACGGGAGGAATCAAAATCAATTGCTTGGCTTTCGCTGATGATTTTGTGATACTTTCAGAGAACCTAGAAGAAGCTGCCATACAGATCAACCTCTTAGAAAAGATCGCTAGTAAGACAGGACTTAGGATCTCGAAAGAGAAGACCAAGTTCATGATGAATGACAAACATGGACCACAATTCCTTGAAACAGAGATTGGACGGATTCAGAGGGTGAAAAAGTTCAAATACCTCGGTGAAACCATACAAGAGAACGGCCTAGAGAAAACTGCTGTAGAAGATCGTATCTCAAAAATGGAAAGAGCTTATGGGCTAACCAAAAACATCTACAACAAGAAATGCATCTCATGGAATGCCAAACTAAAACATTACAACACGGTAGTAAAAACAGAATGCCTGTATGCCAGCGAATGCCTCTCGATGAATTACAAGTTGGAGAAGCTAGAGATCCTAGAAAGAAGAATACTACGGAAAATCATGGGCCCAGTCCAGACTGAAACCGGCTGGAAACTTCGGAGCAACAATGAAGTCTATAAAAATGTGGAGAGAATCTCAGAGACCATGAAGAAGAGGAAGTTATCGTTTCTCGGACACTTGTACAGAATGGACAAAACTAGACTAACCAAACAGTTATTCGACTACCTGTGGAACAAGAAGACAACAACGACATGGATTAAGGAAGTTCGAAAAGATCTCGAAAATTCCAACATTCAGAAAGTTCAGATGTCAAACAGGGAAACATTTCGGTACATAATTCAAAATTTGGAAGGGTTTCACGTCACAAGAACCACAAAGAAGGGAAGAGCCTGGACGGATGAGCAGAAGAAACAGTATAGCGCCCATATGAAGGAGTACTGGAGGAAGAGGAAACTTCAGGCAAAGAAAAATTGAAATTGTAGCGTGATCCGAAGTGGTCAATTCGCAAAAAAAAATAAAATTAAAACCTAGGGGAGTGAATCAAGCCAAACATATCAGAGAATGAAGCCTTCACGTCAAGAATGAACAAGATGGAAGTGGCCGACCAGCTAACGAAAGGAGTGTACAACAAGCGAACAGTGTCCCGCAATGCCAAACTAAGACACTATCGTACAGTTTTCCGACCTGAGGCGCTGTACGCAGCAGAATGCCTGGCAATGAATAGGAAGGGTCTGGTTGAGAAATTGGAAGCCAAGGAAAGGAAGATCCTGAGGAAGATCTTAGGGCCGTTGAGAGACGATGATGAATACTGGAGACCGCATAACAATGTGCTGTACCATCATATAGAAAGGATAGGCTATCTCATGTAATTCGGAAGAGGAGGATATCTTTCTATGGTCACTTCACTCGTATGAAACCCGAGAGTATCGCCAATCGGATATTACCTATTTTCTTAACAAAAAAAAGGACAAAAAACAAGGGCCCCTGGTTTTGTGAGGTACAAAAGGATTTGCACCAAGTAGGGATCACCCACGCAGACGTTATGGAACATGATCTTGTGAAGTAAAAGCTTGGAGCACACCACCAATTCCAAGAAAAAGCGAAATTAAAAACCGGCAAGAAGTGGTCTGATGAAAGAAGGGAGTTTCACAGGCAGCGAATGCGTGAACACTGGGCTAAGATCAAGGCCAAAAGACGGAAGCAGTTGAAATGACGTGGCCCAAAGCTGGCCTAAACGAAGAAAGAAAGAAAGAAAGAAAGAAAGAAAGAAAGAAGAACATGGAATCACTTCAATAAAAGAGTGATGTCATGAAATGCGAAACTACGGCACTACGAGGCAGTTGTTCTTCCAGAAGCATTGTACGCCTCCGAAACTATATCTCTAGAAGGTGAAATCAAAAACCAAGAACGTAAAATTCTCAGGAAATGATATGGCCACTTTTATGCTAATGCTATATGGATTAAAAGGAAAACCACAAACTTGTGCACAGTAATCAATAAGTTCACTGAACCGCCTGTAGTGGCCGAGAGCGCTAACGCACTACCTCGTGCCTCGCTGTCATCGAGAGAGCGTGGTTTCGAATCCCACCTCAGCCGTCCTGGAAATGGTTTTCGTGGTTTCCCATTTTCACCACCAAGCAAATGCCGGGACGGTTCCTTGCAGTAGGTCCACGGCCGATTTCCTTTCAATATCCCTTCCCTGACCCGTCGTGAAAAGAAAAGTGCATGGCCATTGGCTGCATTAATAAAAAAAATACTGATAAAGTGAGCAAGAGACGATTCATATTCTATGGTCACATCTGCAAAATAGACAACACCAGATATGCAAAAAAATTGCTTCATATAATAAATGCAAAGAATGTCAAAATCAGTTGGTTAGAAGAAATGAAACAGTCTCAAAAGAAATAAACATCACAGGAGATATCATCACGAATCGCAAGGCTTTTGGAACTCGAGTAACAAATCACTCTTGCACCGAAATAGCTAAAATAACCACTAGAAGAAATGGACGGAAGAACGTAAGATGGGGCATAGCGAGTTCATGAGGAGATTTTGGGAGGAGAAGAAGAGGAAAACACCACTAACCCGAGTCAACAAGTTCAAACGCGCTCCCTAAGTGAGCAAAACGAAGAAAAAAATTATGTTATTGGGAACAGAACTAAGTTTATATTGCGTTTGTTTTCCCAATGACCAACAAAATAAACGGTAAGTCTCCTAAAATATTGTTACTGTACAAGGTTGGCAACAATTGTCCCTAAATTCATACCCTAAGAGAAAACCTCGCCAAATAACGGTCACGTGATCGTTTGACAGCATTATGCCTGCAAGAAACATGCAAATAGGTTGTGCTTTTAACAGAAAGGGCGTAGTGTTACGACAGCATTCGGCAGATTCTCCTCATCCCTTTAAAAGAAACTCGTCTTATCGCTGTAACAGATAAAAGCTCTCGACAATCACTTTATCATAATGAATAATTCCTCGCTGTAACAGCTGTAAGCGCTTGTTAAGAATAATGGTTTCTGTCACAGGCACATTTTTCACCCCGCTTTGAATTTGTACTTGTGGTAGGAGATAATGTCTGTGTGAGTTACTACACACTGGGGTCACGTCGTCTTCCTTTATGAGGCTCGCTGCTCAACTGGTCACAAGACATTGACTTTTAATCCCAGTAAACAGCTTCTTGGCGTCGTATTATTTGGGTCTTTTGGTGTGTTGAAACCAGAAAAGCTAATGATGATGATGATGATGATGATAATTGTTGTTTTAAGGGGCCTAACATCTGGGTTATCGGCCCCTAACGGTTTGGGTGGTAGTGAAAATGTAAATGAATTGAAACTATACCTACAACTAATTACATACTTACATAGGCTACTAGAAGAGGACATAATAAAATAAATAATAATCCCTGGCACTACAGCCCATGAAGGACCTAGGCCTACCAAGCGGACGCTGCCCAGCCATTTGGCCTGCAGATATTGGGGTGACACGTGGTCAGCGCATCGGGTCCCCTCGGCCGTCAATCTTGTTTTTCGTGACCGGGACGCTACCTCACTGTCAGACAGCAACTCAATTGTCCTCACGAGGCTGAGTGCACTCACGTCAGTTTTTCTGACGGAACAGGGAATCGAACCCGGGGCTTCCGGGTGAGTGTCAGGTGCCCTACTTCAATACCAACTAGAGGATGAAATAGAAAACAAAAATAAGAATAAGGGAAGCAAAAGACAGGAGGAAAGGAAATGCCTTCAACTCTCAAAGAAAGAGAATTAAGGGACTTGGAAGAAAGGAGAGCCAGGAGAAGCAGATAGGAAAGGGAAAGAGGAGAGGAACCACCCCAAAGAGGATGGAAGAAGGAGAAAACCGTATCCAGACGTGAGCCCTTGAGGCTGTAGCACAATCCAGGGTGCACCAGAAGTGGTGGAGCAACACACCCTGCCTCCTTGAGGGCCTTGAGCAGAAGGCAGGAGATACAATGAAAAGAAAACAAGATATGTGACCCCTCAAAGAATGAGAGATCAGGAAAGATGAGAGAAGGGCCAATTAGGGCGTGAAAGTGAAGGACTCCCTAGGCCTTGGAGAGCCTAATACCATCGGGGTCAGAAAAGAACAAGAGTTGAACAAGGGAGGTCAAGAGGAAAGATAACAGAGATGAAATCGGCACAAGTTATTAACTGAGAAGTATTAATTTACCTTCGGCGTGATGAGAGGAAGCCATTTTGTGACGCACCGCTCATAATATTCGAAGCCGACACGGCTGCTACGAACACTACCGCAACGCCTTGGCGACAAAGTGAACTACGAGGTCCACAGATGAGAGCTGCGGTCACTACGCAACAAAAACACATTAAACTATAGAGATATGTGGTTCACGTGGACCGCCGGAACGTGGAGGTAAAGAAATTCGCCAGAGTCCCACAAGTTGTGAGCCACTGGGGGGGGGGCAGTGCCAATGAAACATAGAACGTCGTTACTAATTCATAGAAGTGTTCCTTTTAGGTAGATTTCATGAGCAAACTATCTACTGTATTGCAATGGTAACATGTTGCAACTTGCAGAACATTTCAACATATCTTCGCGTTTCACATCCCTCAGACCCCAAAACCACCGCCAGTTCAAAAGTTTATATATATATTATTTATACCGTTTATCACTTTCTTATGGAACCGTCATTCTGCACCAATTACTTTGAAATGGATACATTTCTGTTACTTAGGCAGCAAAATAACCAGTGATGAACGAAGCAAAGAGGATATAAAAAGTAGGTTTGCATAGGCAAGGAATGCATTTCTACAGAAAAGGAATCTGTTGATATCGAATAAAGATTTAGGTATTAGGAAGTCATTTTTGAAAGCCTTTGTCTGGAGCATGGTGCTCTATGGAAGTGAAACTGTTGGATCAGCAGAAAAGAGGAGAATTGAAGCGTTTGAAATGTGGTGTTACAGGAGAATGATGAAGATCATATGGGTAGATAGGGTAACAAATGCTGAGGTATTATGACGATTGAGATAGGAGAGATGTTTCTGGCCACTGATAATGAAGAGAAGAGATAGGTTGGTAGGCCACATATACTAAGACACCCAGGAATAGCAAGCTTAGTTATGGACGGAAGGGTCGAGGACAAGAACTGTAGGGGTAGACCAAGGTTAGAATATGTTAAACAGATTGCCTAGGATGTAGGGTGCACTAGCTATATAGAGATGAAACGATTGGCACAGGTCAGGGAGGCATGGAGCGCTGCATCAATCCAGTCAAACGACTGAAGACTCAAACAACAACAACAGCACTACTGTACTGTAAATATGTTTATTTTCCTTGCTCATACAACAACAATTGCCATGTCCGTTTGGCGCATGAAGTCTCTTCAACTGTTACCGATGCGCACACATTGACGCCACATTACTGTTACCAACATGTGGGACACAAAATAAATCTTGTAGTTACGTGAATACGCATTACTTGGCAAAACGATTGGTGAGTAGTATCGTATGCTTGGGGTTGACAATATTGTATTTGTCCCGTATTTCACGGGTCTTCTGTTCTACGGTTATCAGCCTATAACTGTGACCTAAATCCTATCGATCTGATATGGAATATATAAGGTGCGTTCAAAAAGTAACGAGCCGGAGGCATAATTAAAAAATCATGTACCTGTATGTTAGAAGTATTGGCCCTGGCTGTTGAGGCACTAGTCCCACTGTGACACGAGGCGGTGAATGGCTGTCTCATAAAATTCCCTGGGCGGCGATGTGAACCAGTTCCGCACGTACAGCTGGACGTCGGCGTCCGAGGTGAATCGTTGGCCCCGCAGAGTCATTTCCAGGGGACCAATCATGGCGTAATCACAGGGGGAGAGGTCTGGACTGTATGAAGGGTGGCCAAGAACCTCCCATTTAAATTTCTCTACGAGTACCGCGACTGTGTTGGCCATATGTGGTCGTGCATTGTCGTGGAGCGACCACGGCGGCTATGGCGTTCACTGTCACTCGGCGTTCCTGGGTAATGAGCATCAACCAGCTGAACGTTAACATCGGTAATGCAGAGGGGTGCCCCAGACCGGGCATCATCGGCTAACGACACCCGTCCTTCCCTGAAGCGCTTGTGCCACGCCTTGACCCTTGCAAGGGAAATGCAGTGTTCGCCGTACACTTGTGACAGTCGGCGATGAAAGTCCGTTCCCCCGACTCCTTCCGCTGTCAGAAACCGAACAACCCCTCTTTGCTCTTCGGTTGACGCCTCCATGTCACTGTTTGCAATGCGACTGGCAGCGTTGGACGATTGATGCATGCTGCTTGTATCGTCACTTGACGTGCACGCGTGCCCTCTAGCGACGGGCTGTGACATTCCACGCTCTGGTCGGAACCACTTCTCGTTACACACGCCACGATTAGCCGATGTAGTCACCGGTTTGCGCATTCCAGCCTCCGGCTCGTTTCTTTTTGAACGCAATAGATAGCACCGAGCAATGTTATCACACTGTCAAATCAACTCTGAAAGATTTGACCCATCGCTGCATTCGTAAAGTGACTAAAGAAGTTTGAATAAAAGTGCGTGCACACGTTGGTGCTTGATGCAGAGTGTACCTGCCTTGCACTACCCATACTCGCTGATAGAGGACACTCACTTCAAAACGGCAGAGACTCATCTAACGAGTAATATCAAGCAGTATAAGAAGGGTTTAGGGTTTAAACCCAGCCGAAGTCGTCGGATTTTTAAGAGCGTTAAAAATCCCTCAGTATGTTTGGTTCCTCATATTAGGGGCAGATGACCTCGTAGTTCCGCCCCTTAAAACAACAATAACTAACTAACTAGAATCTGTCTGATAACCGGTGTTATTGTAATGGCTGTATTAGTGAGTGTTATCTGTTTTTAATTCAATTAAGGACTGCAGAGATTCGATTTTCAAGTAGTTCCAAATTTTGCTACCAAACGCCACCATCAACGACCAACTACTTCTGAACTTGGTTACTAGATGCCACCGCAGTCGGTGACGAACGTTGGAACCTAAGAGGGTTGGTCAGATCTAACCTATAATTTAACTTCACACAAGTGTTTTAGTGGAAGGTTCTTTATCACGTCATAAATCTATGTCATGGGACCGGCAGCTTTACTTCCCACCGAAAGAAGGCATACTGAGGGATTTTTAACGCTCTTAAAAAATCTGACGACTCCGGACGGGTTTAAACCCATGACCTTGGGTATAGAAGCTCAGCATGATACCAACTACGTCACCGAAGCCACCAATCCCTCAGTATGCCTTCCTTCGGAGGGGAAGTAAAGCTGGCGGACCCATGTCATAGATCTATAGCTTGTAAACGAACCTCCTACAAACTACAATTGTGTGAAACCAAATTTGTAGGTTACAT
Organism: Meconema thalassinum; assembly: GCA_946902985.2. Lineage (NCBI taxonomy): Eukaryota > Metazoa > Arthropoda > Insecta > Orthoptera > Tettigoniidae > Meconema > Meconema thalassinum. Next base: position 297,383,957 of record OX336396.1, on the reverse strand, counting down.
TTGATTAACGCTCTATTAAGTTCCATAGTCCGCCACCAGATGCCAGTTGCGGTAGCATCTAGTAGCAAAGTTCGCAGCTAGGTGTTGTTGACGGTAGCATTTGGTAGCAAAAGTAGGAACTACTTGAAATTGATCGTCTGCAGTCCTTACCTGAATTACAGATAACACACACTAATACAGCCCTGGTCATCTCTATAATGGGTTTAAGCCAATGAACTCCGTCCACAACAGAGAAAATAGATTTAGTGATAGTACTCTACAGATTCCTGTCCGGGGTACAACTAAATACAATAACACATTCCTTTGCACATCTCCACGGCTCTTTAATACATTCCATCTTCACTCATTTACAAACTCTGTTAACACTACACAACTCAAGAAATACTTAATATCAAGATTCCTGGAGGATTACAAATCAAAAATATAAATAGTTCATAATTTTTTTTTCAACACAGCCATACAGCCTTTTATAATATTTTTAGTATCCAAGATACATCTTCCGTGGAATTGATATTAGTTCGAGCAATCATGTCACTCATGTACTTGTTTTAATGATAGATCATATAATAATTCACATAAAAATAGTAGCCCTTCTTTAACGTACTATAATTTGTTTGTGTTTTTCAATAGATTTAACAATACATTAGGTAGGTTATTTATCTATCTAATTATTATATTCTAATTTGTGTTATTCATCCTGTATAATATGTTTGCTAATTGGCTTGTTTATTATTAGTGTATTTTATATTTTGTTTTATAAGTTGTTAAGCTAGGTTTAGTTTCTCATAACATAACTTGAATCCAGAACATTGTATACGCTACATAAAGGGGCTCTTTAACCTCAGTGGCAGTTCTCTATGAATAAATTCAAGTTTTAAAAAAATCAAATAAAAAATAAAGCTATCATAATTAACACCGGTTTTCAGACAGATTCTACACTCACCCAAAGTACACGGGGCTACATGACCACGTTGTTGCAGCCCCTAAACTGAGGAACCAACCAACCAAGATGGGTTTAACACATTCCTTACGTCGTTTGTCTACCAACAAACCCAGTAAACTAGTAACGCAGTGTTGGATACCGGCGTGGAGTCTCTGACCATAGCGGCTCCCCGCGAGCGGAAGAATTCAATATTCCACCATTTTATTTCCCTAACACAGCAGCACATTGATCGGTTTCCATATACATTACTCAAGCAATAGTTTGAACAGAGTTTGAATACGGCGTTTGTCGTGCAAACAAAAAAATCCAGCGCAAGTGAGAGAGAGATAGGAAAAATTCAATTCCTCAATTATATTCCTGGCAGGAGAAGTTGGTAGCAATGGAGCGCATCCAAAGTTTGTTGATCTAACTCCCTCCCCCCTCCATTCCAGCTCATTCCTCTGCACATAAATCCCAGTTAGCGCAAACAATTTAATCAACTCCCCGGGAATGCGAAACGAATGCACACTCACACATACGTGTGAGAAGGAGAAAGAAGATGCGATATGCAAATTGGTTACCAATGTTAAAATAAATACTAATTTGTATCAGCGAAGGAGAATTAGAAAGATGAGACGGAATGAGGGGGCAGAGCAAACAATAAAGCGTCTCTTCATGTTTTAGTACTAAATCGTTTTTTATTTCAGTTCTGTTGAAACAAAGCTTGCATTATTCAATGATAGCTTGCAAAGGATCTTGTGTATGAAGCGCAAATTGTATTTAAGGCTGCGTTAGAAACTCATCGTCTCCCTTCTCGGTGGAAGAAGGAAAGGTTAACAATTATACTGGCTGGCTCACAAGTAGTGTTACAAGTTAACGTCAGTTTCCTAAGTGCAGTAATTTTATTAAATTAATTATTAATTGAGAGAAGAGCGTCACAATCTCTCCCCCTTTCCCACGGGAGTACAACTAGCATTGTAAATTGAATATTTATTTGGTATATTGGCTTTCACGACCAGTGGATTAAAACTCAGCAATTGTTCTAGGTTATTGCCGTGTCTACTGTGCGGTTTCGCCTAGGACACCAAGCTGGCTCATCAGCGGGCTCTTGGTGTCCCCGCCCGGACCCCCAGAGGAGTGGCGAACTGCGCATTACCTCCCTTTTACGAAGCGCACCTGAACCTCTCTACTACGAGAACTAAAATCTCAACCAGCCATAACCTCCCTATGAAGGCTTCCAAAAAGATGGTATATTGGCTTTCACGGCCAGTGAATTAAAACTCAGCATTTTTTTTCTAGGTTCGTGCCGTGTCTTGTGTGGGATTTCACCTAGGACACCAAGCTGGTTCATCAGCGGAACCTTCGTGTCCCCGCTCGGACCACCACAGGAGTAGTGAACTGCGTGCTACCTCCTTTTTTATGAAGCGCACCTGTGCCTCTTTACTGCGAGAATTAAAAGCTCAAGCAGCTGTAACCTCCTTATGATGGCTTCCAAAACGATGGCATATTGGCTTTCACGGCCAAACCTAGAAAAATTGCTGAGCTTTAACTCAGACATTCGGTAACAATCCTGAGCCGACGGAATGCCAGAATATCCCGTAGCATATTTTCCATGCGCACCTAAATGTTACAACGGGCATAGCCCTGCGCTCGTCTTCAACGTTTGCTTCGCAACTGCGGGCACTGCACGCACTCACACCGGAAAGTGTTCTGTATACAAGACACAAAGTAGCGCGTTAAAGCACTACAAAAACCACAAATACTCTCGTATACGTAATTATGAGAAACAATAAACCACCAATCCTAGCTATGCAGGAAATGTACCATGAGAGAGAGAGAAAGTCTTCCAGGAATCCAATAACCCCAGGCTATGGAAATGTATAAAGAATATACATCCTTGGGATAAAGTGTGTTGCATTAATTTGTACCATTTCTCGTTACAATCAGGTAGGGAGTGGAGGATTGTCCGCGTCCCCCTCCCGACCTGAGCCCGGGAGGAAGGGTAGGCATAGTAATAATAGTCCTCACTTTGAGAGTCTGGCAACTTTCTTCATATCTCCGATAATTTCTCGCCGAGAGATCAATGCCAGTAAAGAATTATACTCCATCACGAGCTTAGCCAGTAATGGAGAAAGTTGACTCGTGCCAGACTTAAATAACTCAAACCAGAACTCTACTTCTCATTTTTTAATGGAAATAGTTTCTTCAACTGTTATTAAATGTAGCACAGCTGGATTCCTCACAGAATTACATTCCGAGGTAAACGCTTACTCTGGGACTGGAATAGAGATGTTCACTACCAGCGTCAACAGGACCTGTAGCTCAGGCTGTATTGGTTCAAAGCCCACACCAAACCACGGTTGTTTCTCTGCGTCACTGAAGGGGAGGATACGATGCATGGGTCACCGATTGGAACCATCTTTAGTACAAATGTAGGGCATGGCCAGGCGTATATCAGGTGCAAGTAGTAAGGTGTGCTTCTCAGCCGTTTCCGAGAAATTAATTAATTGCAATTACAGTGTGGCGTGTATGTGCGTTGTACGCTGGTACGAAGGCAACGAGCCTGTGGTGCAGCGATAAGAGCTCTGCTTCCTAAGCGCGTGTACGCTGGGTCGAATCCCACCGGGGAGCCTTTGCAGTTGTGTTTTGACCATTGACAATTTCCAACCAATACCCATAGCACGAGTCACCGCTAGCGGGGTACGGGGTGGTCTGATGGTTCACAGACGTGCAATGAACGGAACAGACTGGGCCTTCAATGTATAAATGTACACATATAATAGAATACACCTGACCGTGTATAATACTAATGTACACACATCAAAAAAAGTTTTGCATCACCTCGGTTCCCAGATCTCCGGCATATAGACGTTGACTGTGTATATTGTATCCAAGATACAGTCCCTTTGACTGTTCATAGATGTCACTAAAACTGCTCAAAGATGTAAACAACCATGCATGACGGAGGGGGTACGACAGCCGATCAGTTCCAGTCATTCCACCAGGACGAAGGTACGCTGCTCATGTTGTCTGTAGTTCTACCATGCCTAGAAGGTCAATACCGCAGTTCGATCGCGTCCGCATTGTTACTTTGTGTCAAGAAGGGCTCTCAACAAGGGAAGTTTCCAGGCGTCTCAGAGTGAACCAAAGCGATGTTGTTCGGACATGGAGGAGGCACAGAGATACAGGAACTGTCGATGACAGGCCTCGCTCAGGCCGCCCAAGGGCTACTACTGTAGTGGATGACCGCTACTTACGGATTGCCGCTCGGAGGAACCCTGACAGCAATGCCACCATGTTGAATAATGCGTTTCGTTCAGCCACAGGACGTCGTGTTTCAACTCAAACTGTGCGCAATAGGCTGCATGATGCGTAACTTCACTCCCGACGTCCATGGCGAGGTCCAGCTTTGCAACCCCGACACCATGCAGCGCGGTACAGATGGGCCCAACAACATGCTGAATGGACCCCACGGAATTGGCATCACGTTCTCTTCACCGATGAGTGTCGCATATGCCTTCAACCAGACAATCGTCGGAGACGTGTTTGGAGGCACCCTGGTCAGGCTGAACGTCTTAGACACACTGTCCAGCGAGTGCAGCAAGGTGGTGGTTCCCTGATGTTTTGGGGTGGCATTATGTGGGGCCGACGTACGCCACTGGTGGTCATGGAAGGCTCCGAAACGGCTTTACGATACCTGAATGACATCCTCCGACCCATAGTGCAACCATATCGGCAGAATATTGGAGAGGCATTTGTCTTCATGGACGACAATTCTCGACCTCATCGTGCACATCTTGTGAATGCGTTCCTTCAAGATAACGACATCGCTCGACTACAGTGGCCAGCATGTTCGCCAGACATGAACCCTATCGAACATGCCTGGGATATGTTGAAAAGGGCTGTTTATGGACGTCTTGACCCACCAACCACTCTGAGAGATTTACGCCGAATTGTCGTTGAGGAGTGGGACAATTTGGACCAACAGTGTCTTGATGAACTTGTGGATAGTATGCCACGACGAATACAGGCATGCATCAATGCAAGAGGACGTGCTACTGGGTATTAGAGGTAGTGGTGTGTACTGCAATCTGGACCACAAATGCTGAAAGTCTAGCTGTATGATGGTACAACATGCAATGTGTGGGTCTCATGAGCAATAAAACGAGCTGAAATGTTGTTTGTGTTGATCTCTATTCCCTTTGTATTTAACGGTTCCGGAACTCTTGGAACCGAGGTGATGCAAAACTTTTTTTGATGTGTGTATTTGCAATGCCGATACTATATGTAATGTCACAAACGTTGACCCCCATACGATGATTTCAGAATCTCTTTTCCCGCTCACATAACACGTTATTACACTTGACTACGAAATAGATATTATTCACGACACCTACAGTTGTACGAATTGCCAATGGTTACAAAGAAACAGAAAGTTAGTTAGTAATAATTGTTGTTTTAAGTTGTGGAACAACGAGGTCATCTTCTCCAGAAAAAAAATAAAAAAACATTACACACTACAAAGGCTCGCCGCTGGGATTCGAACCACATACGTGTGGTGTCATTGAAACTTGATGATGTTGATGATGATAATTGCTGTTTTAATGGTCCTAACATCTAGGTTATCGGCCCCTAATGGTTTGGGTGATATGAAAAATGAGAATCTAATGTAAATTAAAACCACACTAACAAAGTACTAACTACACACTTACATACTAAAAGAAGAAATGGAAAACAAAACGAGAATAAGGCAAATAAAGGACAGGAGGAAAAGAAATGCCCTCAACCCTCGAAGAATGAGGATTGAGGGACTTGGAAGGAAAGAAAGCCACGGAAGGCAGATAGGAATGGGGAAGGAGGAGAGAGCCCGCCCCTGAGGCAATGGAAAAGGGGGGGGGGGACCGGAACCAGCTCAGGAATTCCTCGGGGTTGCCAACTCCCGAACTCAGCAGCCGTGAGCTCTTGAGGGTGTAGCCTTATCGAGGGTGCCCCAAAAGTGGTGGGGCTACATACGCCCTGCCTCCTTAAGGGCCTTGAGCAGAAGACAGGAGATATGAAGAGAACAGAAGAGGACTGACCCCTCGAAGAATGAGGGATGAGGAAAGATGAGACAAGGGCTTATTCAGTGGCGGACTGGCTCTCAAGGGCCCACTCGGGAGTTCTGACAGAAGCCCCCCCCCCCCCCTCCCCGTACCCCCGAAGTGGGAAATGTAGGGAAAATAGGCAAAAAATAATTCCTAGTTTTTTTCGTTTAATTTTACTTATTGAACACAAACACAATAAACATAAACAATTCAAGCAGAAAACAGCTTAGCAGCTAATTACAGACTTGCGTCTCGCGACAGACTTGGCTGGATAAGCTGATTGGTTGAATGGTGTGACGTCATCAAAACTCGTCCAGCCAAGTCTGTCACGAGACGCACGTTTTTTTTATCAACAAAAGCTTAGCACACTGATGAAATGAACAGTATTATTCTTAATAAAAATTATAGATTAAAGCAGTAAACCAGCGCTCATTCTTCTTCCGTCGCTCTAGTGGGCTGTTAGTGACAATACAACAGAATCTTTCTGTTCGTTATCTTACCAAAAGTACGTTAACGTTTAGGAATTCAACCACTCGTACGTATGCAAACTTTTATAGATTTGAGAAGAGTGGGGGGGGGGAAGCTTCTGTAATGAGATTTAAAAATTTTGAACAAATTTAAATAAATATAATTTTGTAAACGTCGTTAAAACGTGACTGGGATAACAATCGCATGTGTTACAAAAGTGAGGTTAAAGTTTTGTCTCGAAACAATTTTGAACAAGGCTTCCAATAAAATAGCGATTTTGAAGTAGAAATCGATTCCTCGTGAACATCTAGATCTATTTGGGACGAAAGAGCTTTGTCCTTGCTCCACCAACTGTTTTTTCCGATACCTCTAACCTGCTCATTTTCCCATGACCAGACTCAGCCTGCTTTTTTACTTCCCTTACAACATCCATACGCTTATGCGATTCGGAGAAAAACACTGCTGTTTCCTACACTAAACCGAACAAGTTTTCGCTAGAAAGGCCAACATTCGGTCGCGTCTACCATGACTAGATTAAGAACGTGTCCAACTCAGTGCGTAAACAATATGTCTGGATTCAAAATTTTAAATTGGGCTTGCAATCCCTCGTACTTAGCTGGCATATTGGCAGCGGCGTCAAATGAACAACCATTCAATTTCACGATTTCTACTTTCATTTCGGAAAATTCTTCACAGATGAGATTGTAGAGAGCTTTTCCTCTAGAGTCATGAACAGCGAGCAAACGAAACAATCTTTCATGAAAGATGGTATATTGGCTTTCACGGCCAGTGAATTAAAACTCAGCAATTCTTCTAGGTTTGTGCCGTGTCTTGTGTGGGGTTTCGCCTAGGACACCAAGCTGGCTCATCGGCGGGCTCTTGGTGTCCCCGCCCGGACCCCCACTGGAGTAGCGAACTGCGCGCCACCTCCCATTATATAAGGTGCAACTGCACCTCTCGACTGCGAGAACTAAAAGCCCAAGCAGCCTTAACCTCCGGGCGGGGACACCAAGAGCCCCGCCGATGAGCCAGCTTGGTGTCCTAGGCGAAACCCCACACAAGACACGGCACAAATCTAGAAGAATTGCTGAATTTTAATATTTCATGAACTTTTCCGTGTAATACGTAACGCACTACCACAGCCATTTGAGCCAAAACAGAAACGTTCTGAGTGGAATCAACAAGAAGACCAAACCACGTTGCTTCCTTTAAATCTGAGATTATCTGTGCTTGCAAGCATTCACTAATAGCTTTAATTAACGTTTTTGGCAGAAAAGTTACCAGAGACCCTCACCCTGCTGAAGGTTCTCCCCCTTTCTCTTTTCGTTTTTCCTTCATTCGCTTACTAAGCTCAATTCACTTATTGATATGTTCTTTGAGTATGATATCATAGTCTTTAAGCAATAACACCAACTCTAAAAAGTTGCCGTCCTCCAAACTATAGGCAGCCTCATCCGACGTTCCTCTATAAGCAAGCCCTTGCCTCCCAGCAAACAAAATTACATCAATCAACCTCTATAAAATTTGGCGCCTTAGCTCAACCTCTTGCCTACGCATTTCCCTAAGATTGACATCAATGCAACTAGTAATGTCCCTACTAACGGCTGCTTGCAACAAAGCATCACAGGCATTTAAGTGATTCTTGGATTTCTCATGACTTTCAACAGAACTGTAAACATGTTTCGCGTCTTTTACGTCATGACCAGTAACAAAGCTGGATAAGTTACCTCGAAAGTCAATGTTTCTCCCAAAAACCATGCATATTGTGCAGAAAATTTGCATTTTCCCACTGCAATACGAAAGCCACTTGCGCTTTATTTTCTTGCCTGATGGCAACGTATAAAAGTAAAGTTTGTTTGTTGCAAAAGGCAACTTATAAGGACACTCTTCCCAAGAAGGCTGAATCGGATGATTTAAAAAATGCTAATTTGGCATCACACTAGAAACCTTTGCGGAAGGTAAAAAATCTATAAGAGACACGTACGTTGAAAGTGGCTCGCGCTTGCTTCGAGGGAAAGAACTATTGCTACTACAACCTTCTTTTTCAGATTTATTAGCCTTGTTAGTTTGTTCTGTATCCTGGTTCCCTGAAAAGGCCGAGCTGTGTTCGGCACTGTTATCTTTTGCTTCAATTTCAATGTCCACGGCACGCTCACTAACGGGAGTTGACACAGCCTCTACCTGTACCGGTACCGGTGCGTCGTCGCCAGCGTTCTGCTCGTTTGTTGAAGAAGCGCTCGCGGTGCCCTGTAAGTCCACGGGCTTCCGAGACGTACGAGCGTCAACCCCAGCTGCGGCTTCTCGATAGGCTTCGCTCGGAAACGACACTGAACTCTGCTGGCAGCTTCCACTGTTTTCTCCATCGACCCCATGGGATTCCTTTGGATGAGTTGAGAGAGCAGAAGGAGGTTCATCTCGGTTATTAGTTCTGAGTCCGTCGCCTTTGTTCTTATCACCGTCCTCCGAGTCCGAGAGCGGTTTGTCGACGACACCTCGGCTTTATCGATCTGTGAAAGCAAAAACAAACTTACTTTATACATCTGAATGGAGCGATGTGCACGTTTTAAAGCACGAGTTTTAGAACATAGCGTTATAAATGAAATATATTTTATGTATGTATTAGGAAAAAATAGTGTTTTTTCACAGTAGACGACAAAATTAAAAAGGAAAACCCTGTGCACAGGAATTTTTCAATTACAGAAGAAAAGAAGTACTTTGAAATTGCAGCTTGCTAACCTTGCTCAGCGCAAAGCGAAAGTCAAGTCATAACTCAAATTAAGTAAGACATTTTTTTTCCCAATTTGCTATCCGTGCCTACCCCAACCCTACAAGGTTGTGTTTCATATAGATGTTAATATTTCATCAGTAGTATTTTCTCGAATCCCCTCCCCTTACTCTTGCAAGATTTTCGTTTCGTAGAGAAACTTGAATAAATCAACGATAATTTACGACCTTTGCAATTTAATGACCTGTTCTCCCATTTTAAAAATATTGCCACTAAAAAGGAGATTATCGCATCAACTCAGAGTAAAAGTGATTTGATTAGGTATCGTTCATTTTTTTTTTTTTTTTTACGAAATGAGCAAAATAAAAATACATTTAGGTACTAAGTATTTACTTATCTACAAGAGCACAGCAAAGTACCGCACCGCGTTTCGTCGTAAGAGATACGGTATCATCTTCTTAAGAACGTAGCAAAAATTCTCACGCGCAAGATCTCGCCAACACGCCAACCTCCCTCGCCGCCTTCCCTACCCTCCCATGAAAAGTTGCGATGAGATTTTCTCCGACTCACGACCCTCCCCCTTTTCAATTACGTGATTTGCGTTTGACCCTTTGACGACATATGCTTTCTTAGAGTAGACATAATTTTTATAAATTATATTAGTAATGAGTGTAAATGCGGACAAAACACTGCACTTATTTTAAACATAGTACTACACACCTGCGCTCCTTGCTTCGTAATCAAGCACAGTGGACAGTTTCTTTTGCTTAGGATCTGGTCCAGCAGCTTCCAGAGCACTTCACTCGCGTATTTTCTTCTTTTCGTGACCGCTTTTGCGTTGTTGAGGCTTCTTGTTTGGTTGCGGCATTGTTGTCGAGCATTAGTCTATCGTTGCATAGTTTTGGGGATTTCCGGTACCTTAATTAAGGTACCCGTAGGCTTAGTGTGCAACTGACAACTGATTTACAGGACCTTTTCCCATACACACTCACATCAGATCAGTCAGTAGTTATTCCGCCCCAAAGTAATCCAGGGTAAGACTTCGCTTCACGTTAACAATCAGACGCACACTCGATTCGCACTGCACTTAATGACAAACTTTTTTTACAACGACTGCGGTACGCAATTCAAAAAGTTTTATCACACCTTAATTGCACTGTTAAGGCTCATGGGACGGCAACAAAAAAAAAATCACAGCAGCGCGCAGGTTAAAACAATAGGGATGTCACCAACTCGTCAAGCCACGCAGCCCAGCCTCGGCTCAATCACCATGCGCGCTCAGGTACAGGCAGAGCCTCGGATTCGGTCGGATTCCGTAAACTTCGTCAGCGACTTTTTGTGATTGTAGCGAAGCAGCCAGTGTGACGGCCTAAGCTGATAACATGGCTGTAGTACCGCCTGCTCCGCGACGATCGCATAAAGTCGCTGACGAAGTTTACGGAAACAAAAATCCATCGCTACAGAAAGATTGTGCAGATTCCAAACTTTAATTTGATATATATTTCTCAGTGCAGCACAAAAAGGAAATATTGAAAAGTTGCCAAAACAAATTGGGTTCCTTCGCATAATCAAACGTTGGACGTTCAGGCCTAATGTACAACTCTTAACGACTTTCGGTCGGCGCGGTGCTTGGAAAAACGATGTCGGAGAATATTTTAATCGCTCGGCGTTCGTTTTTGCGCAGACATGCACAGACTTTGACTAGTTCAATGATATTCTATATACATTAAGGATTGTAAAGGTGTTCGTCGCACCTTGGTACTCGTTGGTGCAAGGTTTACATCTCGCCTTAAGCTTGCGGATTTTCAAAGTTTTTCTTGTCTAGTTTAGCTACAGTTAAAACAATTATGTTGAGTGCTATATCTATGTGTAATAGAACCATCTTTTAGGAAAAATTATGTCCTTTCCAAATATGGATATGGTTATAGGGGTTTAGTAACGTTAACCCACGAGAAATTGAAAATACGCGAACCCTAGCAGTTAGTAGAGGCTTTTTTTGTAGAAAAATAGTCGACTTTGAACGCTCATTCTGCCATCAAATAATGATTTTGTTTCAAAATTTTTGTCATCACATGAAGCTTTGGACCTTTATAAAACAAATAAGATCGATATTTATTTAAAATTAACACTTTCGCAAACGCCCAATTGCCCCCCCCCCCCTCCCCCCTCCAGACCACTGTGCACCGTCCTGGCAGGCGATGCGACTACTCAGGTGGGTGTTTCCGGAAAATTAGCTTTTGCATTTTTTTGGAGTAGTGATTGTTCTGTCTTAATGAAACAGAACAGGAAACAAAAGAGCCACTTGGAGCGGCGTAGGGGACATCCATTTTTAAATCAAATTGAGACGTTGGCCGTCTCCTCAGAAGCATCCAAACGCTGGCTTCTCAATGTAACAGAATGCGTTTCAATATGAGAGGGCTTGGGTCTTAGTTTTAGACAACAGAAAGGGGCCCCGAGCTGAAAGGGTCCCTTAGCTGAATGGGGCCCGTAGAAAGCCAAAAAGTTGTTTTAAAAATGAAAGGACCAAAATAAATTAAAACAACACTAATTCGATTAAAGACCTCGATCGATTCATTTTATTTCAATAGGGAGGTGGTGTATTTTTTAGCTTCAACCAGTGGCCCAAGGACTCTGAGTTGCGGCTATCGTTACGGCCCACACAAAATCCCGAAAGGTAGTGCTGCGGCTCAATACAAATTTTCGGTAGGCCGGGGGCCCAAGGGCCCCCGACCCACCGAGGGCCCACTCGGGAATCCCCGAGTTCCCGCCCGGGTCAGTCCGCCACTGGGCTTATTAAGGCGGGAAAGTGAAATACTCTCTAGGACTCAGATACCCTAATACCGTCGGGGTCGGAAAGGAACAGGGTTGACCAAGGGAGGTCGATAGGAAAGATGACAGAGAGGAGCCCGACACAAGTGGAAGCAATGCTGGACTCAGCTGGGGTCCCGTGGTCGCCAACCCACGCTCACTAGATGTGAGCCCCTGGGGGGATTGAAACATGAAGTTAAGTATGTAAGTGTTATTTCAAAATAAAGTACAACGTCCAATGATGAGACTTCAAAATACTGCAAGGGTTTATCTAAAACCATTCATGAGTTCTGTCTTTTTGCAAATCCATTGAACACCCCAGGTCATTGTCAGACAAAGTGCCAGGCAGGAAAGTGTTAAGACTGCTTTGTGCCTAGTTCTAGGGCAGGAGTTCTCAGCCTGGTGCTCGCAGCCACCACGGGGCTCTCGTCATACAAGCGAGACAGGGTTGCCAGATTTTAAGAATGGAAAATTGGAACACACGTCCCAAAATATTGTTGTTGTTTTTAAAAATTAAGGTTGTTAATTGTTGTAATATATAATACACATATGTATTAAATAATCATTACATAATCAAATACACAAAATTAAAACTAGATATTGCTGACATATCATATAGGTCTATGACACCAGCAACTTACAAATACTTTTCATTTGAACGACCCATTGCGAGGATTTTTTATTTGTAAGTACCTTCTGATAAAATTCACTGCAGTTTTCGTCATAATTGTAATATGTGAACGATTCGTGTTTTATCAAACTAATGGAGCTTCTGTTTCTATCATCTCCCCATTTGATATTCATGATAGAATTATCTCTCTTTGTAAAAGCATTGGAGGAGAAAATGCTGAGTATTAACTTCACAAGGACTAAGATATTCCGAAATTTTGTTGCCTCTAATACATCTATCTATAACATGTCTCACACAGACATAGAAATCATTTTCTCTCTCAACCTTGCACCTGTATCACCAGAAAACAAGCTAGATATTACAATCAATTCTGAAGCGGGACATTTGAAAATTGGTGCGAAATTGAATATATTATCAAATTAACTAAAACACGGAATATTTGGCGTTCCGTTAAAGATTGAAGTGGAACGCGGAACAAAGCAAGAGAAAAAAAGGAATTGTTCCGGGTAAAACGGAACATCTGGCAACCCTAGCTCGCGAGCACAACGGTGCTCATAAATAGTACATTATGTTCGACCCTGACTATTATCTGTCAGAAAACTGTATCATAATGAGGCTCATTATAACACTATTTTTCATTATGAAACAGTTTCTCCCACCAATCAGAGCCCAGGAAACAGTTGTTTGACCAGTTAGATAATTAGATGCGCTGAGTTCCACGGCCTTCTAATGTAAATCACACTGCCTGGTCTAGTGTCATAGTAGAGTAATCGAGGTGGCCATGGTCAAATACATGGCATTCCCTGCGTCTCATGCGCTCTGTTCAGTACATAAAACTGGCGAAATCTCGACAGATATTTATGAATATTTATCTTCGAACATAAAATAGTTATACTAATGATCGTCGAACATAAACAGTCGTATTCAACTCGCCTATAATGGTAATTAAGACACTCGTATGGAAATTATAAAACTCGCATACGCTCGTTTTATAAACATACTTGTCTCTTAATTATTGCCATTATAGGCGAGTTGCATACGACTGTTTATGTTCGACGATAATTATAACTTTATTATATGTTTTAACATAAATATTCATAAATATCTGTGGGATTCAGTAACTTCAGTTAGTGAACAGAGCGCGCTGGGTGGTTTGCTGACTGAACAGAGCGCATGCGTGGGTCAAAGAATTTTGAAAGCAGAGACCATTTACTTTGCTTGGCAATGCTACTGTTTACAGCCTGCATGAAGCCTAGTGCCGATCAGAACTAGCATTCACTAATATTGTCACCGAAGTCGTTTGAAAGCAATGCGCTGTGTAGAAATTGGAGTTGTGGATATTAAGGTACAATGCTATTTCTTGTCTCATATTCGCCAGTTTATTTACGCGTTGGGACGGTGCACTTTACATGTCGGTAATTTATGTAGATGGATGCTGTGTTGCTAACTTCTGGACGTAGATTCATAAATTTCTTGCATATGTCATAGTATCTTCTTGTTACCGTAAAGGTTCGTGCTGATTTTGTCTTTGTGTTTGGGATTGTAACTACAATGATTGATCCGATAACCAATTTGAACTTTCAAATCATGTAATTCATGTCCGACATGTTGGATTTTGAGCGCATGGGCGAAGCTATCCTTACCTAATAGGTCAACGAATGAACGCTGATTGGCCGGAGAAAGTGTTTCATAATGAAGAATAGTACTATAATGAACCTCATTATGATACAGTTTTCTGACATGTAATATTTGCATTTCGACATCGTGGAACATAAGAGAAATTTGCTGCCAAAAGGTGCTCGCAAGCACCACGGTCCTCTTAAAATGGTGGGAAACACACTAGAGTTTTGAGAAACATCATAATTTGTGATGGTGTCGGTTTCCCTGAGTTCCCTCTGGAATCAGTGTGTCCTATTATACATGATATATCTCTCACAAGCTGTCGTCTCCTCGCTAACAACATGGCCGTTAGCGATCGCTTTTTGACTTCTTTACCGTCAACTTGAGCCTTGTTAGTGTCGCTTGTTGTTTGGCGTCGCGGAGGTCTCTGGGGCGAGGCGCAACTTATCTTGCTCACTCAATCCGCCGCAGATATCACATCTTAAATTAAATTCTTACATAACATGAACTCATAATATTTCAACCCTTCCACGTTATCATACTGACGCTGCCCGAGATAAGTAGACATCTCTTATCAGAGTAATTCTATTACGCCCGTCCTGGAAACTTGCCCTGCCTGCTTTAAAAAACTGGGCACTGCTCTGGTGAAACTGTAGGTAGGATTTGGACGGAGGCGGAGGTACTATCCTGGCATTTACTTGGAGAAGAACTGGGAAACAACGTGCCCTTAACACGATGTATGTTTCAAGGATGCTCATTGCGCTTGCCCTTGTTAAGCACAACTGGTCTAAAATTATAAGGGAGGTAGTTAAAATTCGTAAAAGCCCCAATAACTTTAACAGGGACATTGGCTATCAGCTAAGTGACATTTGTCTGCCAGTCATTAAATAACTGGAATGATAGTTCCCCTCTCAGTTTCTCTATTTCTTCAGCTGTCTTAAATTTGTTAAGTCTCATCTATGGCTCCAGGGCCATGACTTGATATCCTTTGTTCATCACAGGAGGAGTTTCCATCTGTTTCTTCGACGAGGCCTGTATGACGTTGGGTACCGAACAGATACACTCCCCCTTTGTTCTGAATCCTAATATCCATTAAACCCTCTCCCGCCCCCGTTCCCCTTTATTTTGGATATCCTCATTTTTCGAGGAGTCTCAATGTTTTCCCCCGCCCCTTTACCTTCTCCTTCCTTGTTACTCTTTCCGCCGTTCTACTAAATATGGCGCGTTGTTTTACCAAGGCCCATACAGTAGCTTCTGCCCGCTATCTAGTGACGAACAGAGGAACTTCACTAGTTTATAGTACGCTCATTGGCGCACATTATTTGGCCACATTGTTTTTTTTTTCTTCTATTGAAAACAGGAGACAAGGTCCCCCACGAAATATATAGGCATTTTAATTTTGGTTGGTTGGTTCCTCAGTTTAGGGGCTGCGACAACGTGGTCATGAGGCCCCGTGTAGTTTGGGTGTGTGGAGGAGCTGCTTGATAACCGATGTTAATTGATGGCTGTATTTGTGTGTGTTATCTGTTTTTAATATTCAAGTAAGGACTGCAGACTTTTAATTTTCAAGTAGTTCCTACTTCTGCTACCAAACGCCACCGTCGACGACAACTAGTTGTAAACTTGGTTACTAGATGACACCGCAGTCGGCTCCTGGTGACGAACGTTGGAACCTAAGAGTGTTAGTCAAATCTAACCTATAATTTAGCTTCACACAGGTGTAATTAGTGGAAGGTTCTTTTACATGCCGTACACCTATGACATGGAATCGCCGGCTTTACTTCCCCTCCGAATGAAGGCATACTGAGGGAATTTAAGGCTCTTAAAAAATCCGACGACTTCAGGATTTTTAACGCTTTTAAAAAATCCGACGACTTCGGGCGGGTTTGAACCCGTGATCTTGGGCATAGAAGCTCAGCATGCTACCAACTACGCCACCGAGGCCACCCATTTTTATTTTATTTTATTGTTTCACCCGGCATAATCCCAAAAATATGGATAATATTAATAATAAATTTTAAAATGTGGCACAGCTGCTCAAAGGCAACGTTGATGTTAACTACAATACAGTTTCCCTGTCCACTGTCCTGTCCACTGTGTCAGCACTCCATTCTGCACGATCCAGGCCATCGGCAGTCTCTAAGTGAACATTTACTGTATCTTGTCAGATTAGCTTCCGACGTCCACGTGGGTGCTACCCATTGATTGATTGATTTATTGATTTAATTATTTATCTATTTATCATATACAGGGTTAGTCACCTAAATGTCCCTCATCAATATCTTCTAAACCGTTAAAGATATCAATATTCTTTTTCACTTTTATGAATGGTGCTAAGAAGCTCAAAAACTAACTTATACTATTTTTAGCCTACATTCGATTTTTGCAAAAAATGAAAGTAGACTTATGAGATCACTACAGGGCCAAAAATTGTGTGTCTGTCTGTGTGTGTGTGTGTCTGTGTGTGTGTGTGTGTGTGTGTGTGTGAGTGTGTGTTCTCTGAATGTCTGTCCCCCCTATCAATTCGAACACGGTGAAACCGAATTGAACGAAATTTGGTACAGAGGTAGAACAAGCAAGGGGCACCTCAGTGTCATGTTTTATATCGCCGCCATCTTTACCAAATCTGAATGGCGGCCACTCAAACGTTCAAAACGTAAAATCAAATAGCGACTAACCAAATTATCCGATCTCTACCAAATTTGGTAATAACATACCTTCATATAGGAAGCGTCTTGTGACCAAACTACAAGGTCATCCGCCGTACCATTTCAGGATGGCGGCCGTGCGAATTATGCAAACTTTATAATCCATATCATGGGACCCACCAGTTCCGATTATCGAGCCGAGAATCGATTTAACTGTTCTAAAGGAAGAGGCACGTTCGAAATTAAAAGTTTATTTTGTAATACTATAGTGCAGAAGTGATTTTAAAAAGCTGAGCCGTCTCGGTAAGAAGACAAGATGGCAGCGGATATCTTGTGCCTGACTTATATTTCACTAATTTGAGTAATGCATGCAATATAGCGTACTGATACAAAATAAATAAACTTAGTATGAAATGCTTTATACATAAATAATATACTCCACTGATGAAATCGTTAGGTCTAAATCATTATTTGCTAACAAGTTCTATGTAAGTCATTTTATATAGATCAATGTTCGTTGGCACAAATGGCTCCGTGGTAAAGCTTTAGTCTGTCATTCATATGCCTATGGTTCAAATCACATCAGAGTTTGTTTTTTTGCTTGAAATTTTACATATTTGTTGATTTGTAATGGCTCAGACATTTTAAAATTAAGCCTTATATTGTGCATATTACGGTGCAAAACATATATTTAATTAAAGCATAATTCGCCATCAGATTTGCTCGAGACATCTAGCAGCCAAAAAGGTAACTGCACGCCGGCCTACTTATTAACTTCCAGATTTTATTGAATAGTTTCTTCTTATGGCCGCTAGAATGCACTCGCCCTGTTAGGATTATATTGTTCGATATTTCTCCACTAGATTTCACGACTGGTCTACATGGGACTCCATTGATAGTATACCATTGGCATTCTATGCGCATCGAATTTGAAGAATGACAGGATGATACTATGATACATTTTTACTTCTTATTTTAAAGGGTTTGTTACAGCCTATTGTGCGTTATTTGAAAATGTTATTTGAAGTAAAGAACAAAACGATTTCACATAGTAACTGAATTCTAGCCGCTGGTACTAGTTCAGGTTATTAATACTTTTATTTCAGGCAAATAGCAATCGAAAATATCCACATAGTTTGTATACACACGTCTCTGTAAGGACACGGAAAGATTTGTTAATTCAATTAGGGTTGTGAAAGCCATGCACAACCAGACGTGTAAAGACATGCCTCAACTCAAAGTTGGATGTTGCCCACGGCAGGTCGATTATGTAATAATAACAATAATAATAATGTTATTTGTTTTACGACCCTTTTAACTACTGCTGCTTTTAGATACGCCGGGGTGCCGGAATTTTGGCCCGAAGGGGATCTTTAACGTGCCAGTAAATGTACTGACACGGCTCCCTCGCATTTGTGCACCCTCAAATGCCAGCTGACTGTGCCAGGATACGAACCTGCAACCTAGGGCCCAGCAAGCGAGAACGTTACCGCAGAGCCACGCAGCCAGTCCGGTCGATTATGTCTCCAGATCCATAACATTCTTGAGATACTTCTTATCTATCTTTCTTCAATGATGGTAGTAGTTTTTTTCTAGGTTTTGGCGTTTGGTAGAGGTAAATAGTTTCTAAGGTCTTCAACCAAGAAATGATTCTATTATACTCTTTGATAATAACAACGAGTTATAACTATACTCATACATTTAGGAGAAAGTAGGCTATATGTTCTTTACTGAACATCTTGTTTCCTATCATTGTGATTAGCTGAGATATTGGCATCAACTTTGGATTCTTTAATGGAACTATACTAATTTTTGCGTACAGGGTAATGGATTTCACTCAGACAAATTCAACGGTGTTAATATTTCCCAAATCGGACACGTACGGTTTGAGAAATCGAGCCTATGAAAATTTTAGGCCACGCCTTCTTTTGGTGACGCGTTGTGTGAATGGCTAGTACGTAGCGGCTCAGTGTGGGTCAAGGCATGTTGGTGTCCTTACATAGCGTAGTCTCGTAATCTGCTTCAAAATTGAATGAATATCCTGAAATCAGAATCGTAGTTGTTATTATCGGAGTTTGGATCTTTGGGAAATGTAAATAAGTGGTAGAAAAAATGAAAAATGAAGTTTCATTTGTTGTCTAATAATTTCTTACGTCACCAGCTGTTTGGTATAATGAGACAAAGGAACAGATGGTGGCGTACATTGCTTTTGGTTTGCTATAACATGTAGAATAACACACTTCGGGAGCTTTAAATGTACCAGCGGATAACAAGAAATGGGAAAGCGTAATGTTTTGCAAATGCAGTACGTACAGGAAAGTCGAAGTTGAAAAAGTATTTAAACTGTTGGTTTAATTTATTTATTACAGTTACGTAGCCGAGAGCGCCATCGCGCTACCTCGTGCCTCGCTGGCACCGGGAGAGCGTGGGTTCGAATCCCACCTCAGCCGTCCTGAAAATGGTCTTTGTGGTTTCCCATTCTCACCACCAGAAAAATGCCGGGACGGTTCCCTTCAATAGGCCCTATATGCAAAAATGATTATGATGAACCCGCTGAGCTATGGTTCATGTGATATTTTTTATGACAGAACATTTATGATGGGATGTTGTACCTTTGAACACACCCAGGAAGCCACGTGGAGCTGAGAGCTCACGCGTTACTTTTTGAAGTAGCGTTGAATCGCACTTTTGACTTTGGTGAAAACTGCTAATTATTTATCTGAGATCTTATTAATTAATTTTATTCTTTCTCAAGACTCAGAATATTCCATTTCGTCATGCTGCATTATTAAAACATTTTTGAGAATGTTATTTTAGCTTAAGGTAAGGTAATACCTTTGCAGATACGCAAATAGGAACGTAAGTAGTCGCTCAACGACTTCGGTTTGACGACCTACTTCCTTGAGACACCCAGTGCCTTGCACTACGTCTGGAGAATCCGCCCAGTATAGGCGTGTAATAGTATTTGTCCTGTAAGGCATAGAAGAATATCCGCTTGTTAGCGTTGAATTGGTTATCAGGTGCCATCGTGCACTGGCATATTGTAAAATACTGGTATTTATGCACAGTGAGCCACAGAAACATATTGAAAATAATTATTGGCAAGTATTAGTGAATTATATAATTTTACCGGAACACCACATTTTAGTACCCACGTGTTTGTGGAGGGCCAAATGCCTTGTGGAAAATATACAGGTAAATGTGTTGCAATTACTTCAAATAAGTGTGATTACGATAGTGTAACATATTTGGATTGCAGAGTGAAGTTTTTATTTCCAAAACGACGTACATTTTACCGATGCTGCATGATAGAAAAGTAGCGTCATTTAGCACGTGTAGAATCATAGATCAGTGCTAGCTCACGTATCTATTCACATCCACGAAATTAAGGCTGTGTTGTCAATTACTATCAGAGCCTACAATACTTACGACGAACAATATATTTTTGGAAAGTGAAAGAATGAACTTCATAATTTATTTCACCGTCAACGTGACCAGACTATTCCACACCGTGCTTGAATCAGTCATTATGGGCTAATACCATCCTGGTATGAGGGTGATATTTCTACGAGAACTAGCATGATGGTAGAGCTTGCAGAACCGAGGACGAGAAGGAAGGAATCCAAGATGCCATTTCCAGGCATATCCAGCATATTCACGGAGTTGTCGACAGGGACGAATCGAACCCTGGTCTTTGGAGGAGTCCAGATGGGAATCCTGATGAGGATAATACCGTTCCAGAGATCCAGAGAGGATTTTGTACAACCCTGGTTATTGGATAGAGGGCTGAGTGATAGCTTTTCCATGTCGTGAGTTTTGGACATCCCTTCTCTTTTTCTAGTTCTGGTGGTATATTAGATTTAATGTAGTTTGTGAATCAACCACAATCTGTGTCAGCCATTTTTTTTAGGTAGGGATTGTATCTAGTTTAATTTGAAATGAAAATCCACAGCCTGCTTCCAGTCTCCGACCGGGTCAGGAAGGGAATGAATGAAGCCCCCCCTCTAGTGGCGAGGATATGTACTGTGCCGGCTGCCGAGGCCTGACGCACTCCTCTGGGGCAATGACTAAATGAATGACAGATGAAATGAAATGATAGTGGAGAGTGTTGCTGGAATGAAATTTTGACAGGGAAAACCGGAGTACCCGGAGAAAAACCTGTCTGCCTCCGTTTTGTCCAACACCCTTGGGTCCGACATTTTGGTTAACCCTGGTGCAGCTTGATGAACGTCGTAGAACGTCAAAGCCTATCTTTTGCTAAATGTGACCGTAGTCATTCGAGGCTATTTTGTCCAACCCTATTTGGGGTGATTTTTCAAGTCATTGCTGACTTTAGTTATGACAATCAGATGTCATGGTTATTTCTTTAACTGCATTCTTTGCAGCCAGTTTTGATACACCCCTGACTTTCGTTAGAACAGTCGTATCAGTTAGGCAATCGACTGTAATTGCCAGTTTTGTAAATGCATTATATTTTCATTTTGAATAAGCTCAGAAGCTATTCTTGGTCAAGTTTGAACCTAACTATTAGAAGGAATGTTTCGCTGCCTACCATCGAACTCAGTTCCCAACGTATCATTAAGCAGATCCTGGCATGGAATTTGCGTCACAATTATCATTTTGCTTGTGTCATGTAAGACACGTTTTTATTTGATGTTGTACTAGCAACTATTGAATTGTATTTTGAGAGCAAAGAGCTCCAGTAATTGTAAGATTACTATCATTTAGACGTCTTTGGTAGAAAGACGGAATTATATTACTCTATTCAGATTTATTGCGTGTTTTTTTATAAACGGACTCTTTAGAGGTTCATAACCTATGGTAAAGTTTTTTTATGAACAGGCCAGACGTATAGTTTTATTTTGATTAAATCGCCGGCCTTGAATAATGTGTGTTTTGTGTCGACCGAACGCAGGAATGTGGTAGCCTGCTGGTGACATAAACTGGTTTTGTAATCCAGTGCCCTTGAGAGCACGCTTCATTTGTTTGTGAAACAGGACGACTTTGACAAGAGGCAGAATGCAATTGTATTCGCTCTTTCTTTCATTGCAACTTAGCTTATGTAACCCAGTTTTCAACCCTGTCTCAGATCACATGTTTTATAGATTGTTTTTTGTTAGTTGAGCGCACTTCTTGCGTGTACCGTTTTGACGTGTACAATTAGGTCAGGTTTTCTATAGTGAGTTGCAGGCGACCCTGTTAAATGCAGGAATTTATTGTATGAAGGTACTTGTGATTACCTTGTCCGGGAGGGTTCCCGTTGACTAGATGTTATTGGAAGGTAACTGTTGAGGACAGGCCTATCCCAGAGTTATTGAATGCTAGCTTTGCGCCGCTGGTAACCCGTGTTATTGTGTGTCCGAGTTGTTATTGCTCGTTGATCTTATTCCGACTGTTGAGTCGAGGCCTTTTTGGTGGAGAATGATCTCAGTGTAGACACTCCGTGCCCGAGCTATTGTCAGTAATATTCGCCATAAACCAACGATAAACCTAAACAAACATCTTAATAATAAAACGCATAACTTTGGTAAAACAAAAGCTAACTAATGAATTCTTTCTATCTAACTTTGTTCTGTTGCATTTTGGAACTGTTGACGTAGCCGTGCAGTTGAAGGTAATTTCCTTGTGTGGAAATGACTAGGACAGTTGACACTTTTGTAGCGACCTGAAGCATGCGCGAACCTAGAGTTCGTAGCTTGTGGAGCTCAGGCCATGCGATGTCAGACGTGGTCTCAACTACGCATTCGTCACCGTAATTACACACATTAGATGACTATGGCTTACAAAGAGTAAACCAAGGTGTAGGCAGGAATGTAATAAAGATTTGTGTCTATTTCATTACTTATTTATGATGTACAAGTGTGTAAATCTTACATGTTACCTTATGGTGTGCTGATAGCACGTAGTTATTAAGAATAATTAAATGTTTTTCATGGCTGTACACTTAGATCTGTTGTAATTGTTTTCTGTTACGGACGTCATTGCCGTAAATTTTGTTATTAACTGTTAGGACTTAGCTAGATGATTACCGTTAAATGTAAATGTGGAGATGGTATCATCCTAACTTAGATTTGTTTTGCTACCCTGTTAAATGTAAATTCTGATATTAGCTTAATCTTGTAACTTGAACTAGAGACTTGCGTCGTACCATTTTCCTAGTGTTGCTGTTGTTGCTTTATTAATGTGAGTTAGATCTTTCGCGAGGGTTTTCAGTAACTTCTCAGATAGGGACCTGCTCTTTATTTTCTTTTGTTTATTAGTTTGCGGGCTAGCCGATTATAACCCTCCGAACTAGGCTAGGGGCTTGTGAATTTTAATAAATTTTCACTGTGTTCTACTTAAGTCTGGATGTTTAATTTCTCAGTCTAGTTTTTAAGGTGAACCTTTCCTTAGGCAGTCTATGACCATCGTCACCATGTACCACGATCCCCGTGTACTACAGTGTCTCGTGTCGCTTACCCTACTAGGAAGTTCACCAGATCCTCACGGTAATTTTATTCGACTTATGGGATGTTAGGAAAGTCATCGTGGTTGTTGACTCGACTAACGGTCTCAATAGTTCCATAAAAAAATCAGTTAACACAGCTATTCACAATGAAAGAAAATATAGTATAAGTTAGTTTATTCATAAAAGTGAAAAAGAATATTGATATCTTTAACGGTTTAGAAGATATTGGTGAGGGACATCTTTGGTAACTAACCCTGTATAGAAAACTCTAAAGTGGGTGTTTCACAAACCTCAAGCTCCTAAACCAGGGGGAGTTAGAAGGTGCGGTTTGTACCAAAATCATCAAAATCGTCTCAATAGTACAGAAATAATTTCGTGAAAAGTCAACGGAAATGCATTTATTTGTCTATAAAGTACGTTTAAACAAATACACATGACGATAGACCCTGTCAGAAATGTGTCGCGTCCAGCCCACATAACAGAAGTGCCAGGCAGGTTGTATATATACATGGGGGCTCACAAGTAACCTATAATAATGTTGTTGGTTTTACGTCCCTTGTAACTACTGGGGCTTTTAGAGACACAGGGGTGCCGGAAATTTACCCCGTAGGGGATCTTTTACCTGCCAGTCACGGCTCCCTCACATTTTCGCACCCTCAAATGCCAACTGACTGCGCCAGGATTTAATTTTGCAACCTTGAGCACAGCAGGCGAGAACGTTATCGCAGACAGTCGTACAAGTAACCGATGGTAACAAATGAGCATTTAAAAGAAAGAGAATTACCCGCAGCAGTGACGAATTGCTCTCTGATATATCGACAATTTGTTTAAATAAACAAGACGATATTCATTTATTTACTTATATAGTTATTTATTTATTTAGTTAGTTAGTTATTTGTTTAGTTATTTAGTTATTTACTTAGTTATTTAGTTACTTATTTATTTATTTATTTATTTATTTATTTATTTATTTATTTCGTTATTTATTTATTTATTTATTTATTTACTTATTTCGTTATTTATTTATTTATTTAGTTAGTTAGTTAGTTAGTTAGTTAGTTAGTTAGTTAGTTAGTTAGTTAGTTATTTAGTTAATTTTTATTTAGTTAGTTATACATTTATTTATTTATTTATTTATTTATTTATTTATTTATTTATTTATTTATTTATTTATTCTTGGTTCTCCTTGGACCACGTGGTTGCTAACTCTGGCGAGCCCAGTATTCCTTCATCTTTGCACCGTGGGCTGCTGAGTCCACTTCACTCCCACTCCAGTGCGCAGTGTTTCAGTTGTCAATGACTGAAGAGTGTCGGATGATCTGATCAGCATTCTAAATGTATCCCTGTTGAATATATCCTTGGGATTAATTTATAAACATTCAAGGACTTTTCGAACAAGTCTCGTCCATTTGGTATTGTCCGCTTCCCTCTAGAAATGGTGTTGAAGATTTATTTATTTCTTTATTTATTACCTAAGTGGAAATATTCGGTGTTTACGCAAATTAATCAAGGAATAGAAATGCTCTACGGTATCACTGTTAGAATATCATCACCACCATCAGTTTATCTGCCTGATGGCAAGTTTCCTCATGATCGGTCTCTCCACCTTATCACGTTTCATCAGCTCATAAGATTTATCAATCTTGATGGAATCCAGCAACTGAAACCTTCTTCTTCCTCTTCAAATTTTCCCTTGGACTGTCCATTCTAATGCACTTTTCACCAAACCATCTCCTCTTGGGCATTGTCCAATCCAATTCGCTATTCCTCTTCTTATCATCATTAGCATCATCCTTAGTTAGTTAACCATCTTAAGGATGAAAATTGTCATCGTTTCTTTAATATTTCCTCATTTCTCACTTTGTCCTTCTAACTTATTCTCCCCATTCCCCTCCATTGGTACATTTCGAAAGCCTGTATTCTTCGTTAGAATATTAAACTAGGAAAATAAGACGAACAAATCATATGAATGGTAAGGAACTTTCGTAACTTCGGTTGGTTGGTTGGTTCCTCAGTTTAGGGGCAGCGTCAACACGGTCATGTAGCCCTGTGTACTTTGGGTGTGTGTAGAATCTGTTTGATAACCGGTGTTAATTGTGATGGCTGTATTAGTGTGTGTGTATCTTTTTTTAAATTCAAGTAAGGACTGCAACTTTGAATTTTTCAAATAGTTCCTACTTTTGCCGCCAAACGCCACCGTCAACGACTACTAGGCCTAGTTCAGAACTTAGCTACTAGAATGCACCACAGTCGGCTCTTGGCAACGAACGTAGGAACCTAAGAGCGTTGTTTACTTTCCTAACCTATACAATTTAGTTTCACACAGGTGTAATTAGTGGAAGGTTCTTTAACATGCCATAAATCTATGACATGGGACCGCCGGCTTTACTTCCCCTCCGAAGGAAGGCACAGTGAGGGATTTTTAACGCTCTTAAAAAATCCAACGACTTTGGCCGGATTTGAACCCGCGATCTTGGGCATAGAAGCTCAGCATGCTACCGACTACGCCACCGAAGCCGCCTTTGTAACCTCCACAACTAACAATGATCCAAATACTTTCACAGACATAGAATGAAATGCAAATTTATTCGAAGACTTGATTTATTCGAAGACTTGTTATTTTGTGTGAATTATCTGACCTTCCCTCTCTCTTCTGTTGCAGGTACGTACTCAATGGACGTATGGACCGGGTAAGCCAATATTAACATTAAACCTGGGGTTCATTGTAAAATCATTGACGGCTTTAAGAATTAAAGAAGTGCTATTAATTATGTAGGTGCTTAGACCATAAATGTTTGTAAATCCTCATTATATATTTATTGCTGCTCCTAAATAATGCTCGAGGTTATCAGAGCCGTCAACCATCCGCATTTTGCACACACATGATGTTACAATGAAACACGGTAAAGGAGACGGGTGATTTTTCTTGGCATTAACAATATTGTGACCGTAAACACTTTTTATTGAGTCTCAGCTTTGTTTGTCAAGTCCATCGTTGGCAACCCTTAGTTAGTAAAGAACATTGCTGAATCCCACTACTGAAAAAAGCGTGGTAAATGTCTGAAGCAATTCAATTGCATGCAACAGTCTACTTGGAAAGTGATTCAAAAATACACACGAAGAGAAAAGGGATAATTGCATTTTTCTGTCATTTATCGAGATTAAATTGCAATAGACTGTTTAATTAATTTTGGAAAAGTACAAACAAAAATAACACTAACAACAGTGAAAATGCTTCCGAAACAAAATCAATCATTTCTAGTTTATCCGAACAAGGGAAATACGAATATAGCATTTAAAATGCTGAGTTATGCTAGAGAATTTGAGGGACTTTCGAATAATACTGGGGATTTTTTTATTTCAATAAATTGTAGATTGGCAATACTTAGTATAGGTACCTGAGTCATTGTCAGTGATATTTGTTTTTTTTATTGTTTGTGAATAACCTCTGTTTTGTTCTTTCTTATGGGACAGCAGGGATAGGTATTCACATTACAACAGAAAGATCTAGGGAAACTTTGTGCCCTGGGGAATAAACGTATATCACAGTCCTCTGGTTGACAGAAACAAACTTCTTTGCCCCCCTTTACAGATCAAACTTGGGCTTATGAAGAACTTTGTAAAGGGTGAGGGATAGGAATGGGGAAGCTTTCAAGTACCTGAGAGCAAATTTCCCACCTCTCAATGAAGCTAAAGTGAAAGAAGGGATCTTTGTGGGTCCGCAAATCCGTGACCTTTTTAAGGATAAAAATTGTCATCGAGCCCTCCAGGGTAATGAAAAGTACTGGAAGAGGAGAAAACAGATGGCCCAAGCGACGAGAAGATACGAGCCCTGGGTGCTAAGAAGGTCTAAACGACAAAAAAGAAATAAAATGCATACACATTAGCCATTATGAAGCCGGCCCCGTGGTGATGGGGTAGCGTGCCTGCCTCTCTCCTGGAGGTTCCGGGTTCAATTCCAGGCTCCGTCAGGGATTTTAGAAACTTACGTGAGGGCTGGAACGGGGTGTACTCAGTCTCGTGAGCACAATTGAGTAGCTGTCTGAAAGTGAGACAGCGCCCCGATCACGAAAACCAAGATTAATGGCCGAGGGGACTCGATGCACTGAGCACTCGTCACCCCAATATCTGCAGGCCAAATGGCTGGGCAGCGGTCACTTGGTAGGGCTAGGCCCTTCATGGTCTGTAGTGCCGGGGGTTATTATTAAGCATTGTGAAGATGGTATTAAATACAGTATTATCCGTGTTGACTGATATTAATCTCAAATTATTAAAGCCGTCTTGTCAAACTCTAGAAAAGGATTAATTATTAAATTAATACGTACATGTTTCAGTATACAATGATACCCTCGTCAGCGTGGATTGAAATAATAAACGAATCTTAAAAACTATGGTAAAACATACCAAAGTGAAAATGGATATCCTTACAAACAACACATTAAAATTTAAATAAAATGAAAGGCCACAAAACAAGAAAAATTCATAAAAGAGACAAGATTAAAGTTAATATAAATCTACCTTAATAAATTGTCCATATTATACTACTTCATTATGGATCAATATAATGAATCGGATCTCCTGCTGATTGCAAAAAGATGTTGTTTCCACGTAGCCTATAAAGAATTGGTGAAATGAGTTACAATTTTTGACTAATTAAGTCATCTAACCTTGAAAAACGTTCTAGTTGAACCCAAATTTTCTGTTACGGGACAGCCTATATTATATTTCTTCAATACAGCTATCGATTTTCACTTTGGTATTTGTTATTATTTCAATTTACGCTGACGAGGGTGTCATTGTATACCGAAACGTGTACGTATTAATTTAAATATTAAACGTTTTTTAAGTGTTTGACAATGCGGCTATTATAATTTGCTATTTCACAAGAAATAAAACAAAATGAAATAAATAAATAAATGGATGTTCGAGGTCGTGTATTGCTGGCCGTCCAAGGAGGTTTTCATAATCTACATCTGTTCCAGATAAGACGCGGATCCTGCAGAGAGGCTCCCCACTTAAAAAATGGGACGACTCCTCAACACCCGATGGTCCCTAAAATGAATGAACCATACCAGTAGCTTGTATGGACAGCAACATGATTAAGAATGAATATTGTGGAGGCTGTATGAAATAACGAGTGTGGTAGCACTGTACAGTGAATCCCATGTCGTGTCATGTCGTGTCCTGTCACGACAACACTGAAATACTCGGCCGAATAGATGTCATTCGCTCCATGTACCACTTTGTCCTGCATCCACTATTCAAAGAATGCTTGTTCACTCTGGTGATATGGAAACTTCTTATCAACACTTTCAACATCATAAATCCTTACATTTCGTTTTCTAGCGCCAGCAAGCACCATCTTGAGTTCAGTACAACGAAACAGAACAGGCACATGTCTTTTGAAATATGGAAGGCGTCAACGTTGTATTAAATGTTATATTACCCCACAATGAACACAATAACACCAACGGAGGGGGGTATTTCGTGCCCACCAGTTACAGATTTTACGGGTTATTCATGGCATTCCTTTTCTACGCTTACTATACAAAAAGTTATTGCCTATTTTGAATCCGGTTACCTAACCACATATTTCCTTTTTTAGCCTATTTTCAATTTTGAAAAAAAAATAGGCTTATGAGATCACCTTTTGTCCGTGTGTGTGATTCGTGTGTGTGTGCATCCCCCTCATAAAATCTAAACGGCTGGAGCGATTTCAATGAAACTCGATAAGTTCATAGCACTATTCCGGACAACCCCGACCGTGCCCTTCAAATTTTGTTAAGTCTCACCAATACAACATGGCGGCTGTGCGAAATATTTCACCCGCATTCAATATCTCCGAAACTATTCCCGTTATCACCCTGGATTTTTTACGGTGATAAAGGGATCTACTATAAGTTCACCTATGTGAGTTTTGGAAAACTGGTAACTACAAAACCAACATGGCGGCCACGCGAATTTTAAATAGACGTTTCTCGCGATTTAACCAACCAAACGCAATACAACTTGGTACAGTATAGGCCTATGTTTATACACATTGTAATGCACCGACATCTCACTTGGTCCAATTGTGTACATAACCACAAGATGGCGGATGTGCGAAATATTTCACTGGCATTCTATATCTCTGAAACTATTAGCGGTATCACCCTGAAATTTTGTACGAAGATAAAGGGCACTACCGAAAGTTCATCTATAAGACGTTCAAAAACTGGTTAACTACAAAACGAACATGGCGACCAAGTGAATTTGAAAAATTTAAATAGAACTTTCTCGCGATTTAATGTTCCAAACGCAATGGAATCTGCTACAGGAAATGTTTATACACATTGTAATGCACTGGTATCTAATTTAGTTAAATTGTTTACATAACCTGAAGATGGCGGCTATGCGAATTTTAGAATTAAGTTTTATTTCTTGTGTCGTAGTCATGTGATCGAAGTGAAAGTTTGAATAATGAAAAGGGAAGGAAGCTTGTAGTTTAACGTGACCGTTAATCTTGAGATCATGAGCCACGGGACCTCCTTTTTACGTGGAATCCGAACCACAGGACATGGCATTTCACTTCGAAAATCTCACATGCATTGACCGGGAATCGAACCCGGACCGCCTTGGTGAGAGGCATACAGCTAGACCACTGAGCCACCACGCCCCCTTTGAATAATGAACCTACGCAATAACTTTCCTTTAATGTTACATGACTCTATGGCCTATACATTTAACTATCCAACATGGCGACCATCCGAAATATTTACA
The DNA here is from genome assembly GCA_946902985.2 of Meconema thalassinum. NCBI lineage: Eukaryota > Metazoa > Arthropoda > Insecta > Orthoptera > Tettigoniidae > Meconema > Meconema thalassinum. Next base: position 297,353,844 of record OX336396.1, on the reverse strand, counting down.
CGGCTCTGAATATCTACGAATCTATTATAGCAATCAAACAGATTTTTTTTTATATTCATAGGGGCTATGAACTTAAGTTCACCTATATGACTTTAAATAACCTGGTGATCCACAAGTCCAACATGGTGGTGACGCGAAGTATACATATTCACATGGTCATTTCTCGCAATTTAACCATCCGAGTGCAGTGAAACTTGGTACAGTAAATCCTTATACGAATGTTAATCCACTGGCATCTAATTTATTTCAATTGTTTCCATAACCACAAGATGGCAACTGTGCGAAATTTTAAAATCTCCTTGTTACTTCTTGTGTCCTAATCATGCGATTGAAGTTTGAATGCTACACGTACACAATAATCTTCATGTAACAGTACATAACTCTAGGATCTACATATATAAAATCCAACATGGCGACCATCCGAAATATTTAGTCGGTTCTCAATATATACGAATCTATTACAGCAATCAAACTGAAATTGTGTATGTTGATAGTGGCAATTAACATAAGTAGGATATATGAAAATAGGCTGCATAGTTCTTCACGGAACTACTTGTTATAAATTGTAATTGTTGTAGGCTATAAGATATTAACAGATTTCTTTTGGTGGGCACGGTGATAGTTGCCACTTATGCACCAAGGAATGTCATTCCAAAGGGCAAAAGTACAACAGAGTTAACAAAAGCAACATAATTTGTTCTGGTCGCGAGAGGTACACATGTGGAAAAGTCTTGAAAAATCATCGTATATTTCACTTGTGTTGAAGATGGTGAAGAAAGTGATTAGTGAATAATTTACTTTCTGAACTTCATTACCCATGATTTTTATTTTTTTATTTTGTTTGCAACTGTTATTAGTTAAGTTCTATTTTTGCCATTGTTTCCAAATCACACAAAAGGAATTTAGTCTGATGGTCACAAAATACGCCCCCCCCCCTCGCCCCTTTAGTAGCCGTGGTTAAAAAAATATCATGGTATTTCTGGGGATAATTCCCTGAACTGGTATCGTACGTCCTTTGGGCGGCGCTACTCATATACTGGTGATCAGGCAGAGCAAGACGCAATGGACAAACATCCAAAGATAGGAAGCAGTAGGACCCGGGAAGAAGAAGGTACGTTTGATACCAACTGAGGGTTGAAGAATTGAGAAAACCTTTGAGTTCTTTTAATTCTGACTTCGCTTGGATAATGGGGATAAATAACAACTCGATAAGTACATGAAATAATGTATCACATTGTGGCTAAGAGGGAGTTTGCTACACTTGTCCAACACACCGGTATAATTCATGTGGTAAAAGAAAGTGTGGAAGTTAATTCAACACCGTGTTAAACTCTTTATAAAGTTAATGAACTCAGTTTGATGCTTGTAACCGAGTGAAAGTTTTCCTAACTCTGAGCGCGAGTGGAAACAACAACCACAAGTAACTGCTCTGTAATTTATTTTACGGCTTTCTTTCACAAACATTTCCACTGATAACTAAATGCCTACTCTTCATTGCTTACATCAACCCACACAAGCTGTTATTATTCAAGTAGACCTCTTTGATCAACATAAATCTCCTGCTAAATCCAGGGACAGGACGATGTAAAGATCTAACAACTGGACCCAGTGAGACCAACACCAAGTGGATGTTGCCCTTCTAACTCCAACTGATGGGGCTCTTCAAACGAAAGTACCTCATACGAGTCTGTCACCATATTATGAAAAAGCTTGTCGTTTGCCTAAACAAGTACAATAATCAGGTGTCCCACTATACAGAGACTGTTATTATTTTTATCAGGTTGCCAGACATGGCTGCTTGTTCGTGGAGCGCCATGGAGTCTATTGTGTGGTCAGTGACCATAGGATTCTTTTTCTGGTGGTCTACGGATGGGTGGCCTTGGCTGGTGGCACCAGGAGGCCTTGACTGTTCGGTGAAAAGCTTCCTTGGCATGTGGAGGTTGCCATGGGAATGGGCTGTTTATTGGTGATTTTGAAGCAAGATGGAGGATTGTTGTTGATGTTTTCTTCCAGCCAATGAATGAAATGCTCACATTTGGATAACCATATTATAATTAATAAATATAGTGTGTGAAGAGATATGGGTTGTGTGTCTTGTGTATTTGTGGATTCATTAAAAGCAAGTTTATTGCCCCACTACCTGAGATGATAAGTGGTTATGGTAGCCCAACTAGGGGTAAGTTTTTATAAATATTACAACAGGTATACGGTAAATCATTTCCCGATAAGAAAGAAAGAAACAAAAGTAAAACACGCAGACAAACAAAAAAAAAGGCAAATAAACATGCATGCCAACAAACATTCATGTCAGCAAATACACATGTAAACAAATGAACAAATAAAAAAACAAACGAGCGTGCAAACAAGCATACATGCCAACAGACAAATAAAAAATAAAGGAATAAATAAATAATTAAATAAAAAGATAAATATATTATTAAATAAAAAACAGTAAACAAATAAGTATAAATAAATTAATAAATTTAAAAAATAAGTGAATAAATACATATATAAATAAATAATTGAATAAATAAATAAATTAAAAATGAAAATCCACAGCCTGCTTCCAGTCTCCGACCGGGTCAGGAATGGAATGAATGAAGCCCCCCATCTAGCGGCGAGGATATGAACTGTGCCGGCTGCCGAGGCCTGGCGCACTCCTCTGGGGCAATGATTAAATGAATGACAGATGAAATGAAATGATAGTGGAGAGTGTTGCTGGAATGAAATATTGACAGGGAAAACCGGAGTACCCGGAGAAAAACCTGTCTGCCTCCGTTTTGTCCAGCACAGATCTCACATGGAGTGACTGGGATTTGAACCATGGACCCAGCGGTGAGAGGCCGGCGTGCTGCCGCCTAAGCCACGGAGGCTTCGAATAAATAAATAAAATAAATAAATAAATAAAGAAAGAAAGAAACAATCAAAGAAAGAAAAAAAGAAAGAACAAACAACAGAATGCCAGAAGTTTTCGTCCCACGAGGTTTGACAGAAATTAGGCTCCGGTTTGTTCTGGTGACGTCACTACCATTTGTTTGGTCGTTTCGAAAAATATGACGTTGGGCTGAAACTACGCACAATGTTCTGTTGCATACTAGTTAGCGTTATTATTATTATTATTATTATTGAGTCTTGGGTTCGTCCACCAAGGATACAATCCAAGCGTTCTTCATGCCACGAGCAAAACAAGTGTTTGATCACCAGCTAAGGAAACTGCTTCACTCACATTTATCACTAGTGATTATCGCCCATATTGTAAACATAGGATCCTTCTCTGAGGGGGACTTGTAAAATAGCTTCTTTCTTCTGGCGTGCCCTGTGTATTCCGATATTTGTAAAGAGGCTCGGTGAAGTGAATCCCCTCATCCAGGTAATTATGAGGCTCAGTAATGCGGTATACGTGTTCCCGGTATCTTGATTGGACTGCCGGCCACTTGTTCGTGTTACCGATACACACGGCAGGCAGCAATAACTATCTCCACCAGTAATGAGCGTTCTATGATCCACAGTCTGCTCACAGATAGCACAATAACTTTCCCAGAAGCTGTCGTCATAAATCTTATTTTTAGATATTCAGTAAGTAGAAACCTTGAGTCAATGAATAGTTGTACCTTAATCACAGCACCGGTTTCGGGCAAGTTGTGACCTTCTTTAGCGTTATATTATAAAATATGAAAAGAAGCAAGACCTACATACAAAAATTTCCCTATCAAAAGTTGGTTGGTTGGTTCCTCAGTTTAGGGGCTGCGTCAATGCGGTTATGTAGCCCCGTGTACTTTGGGTGTGTGTAGAATTAGTCTGATAACCGGTGTTAATTGTGATGACTGTATTAGTGTGTGTTATCTGTTTTGAATTCAAGTATGGTCTGCAGACTTTGAATTTTTCAAATATTTCCTACTTTTGCCACCAAACGCCTCCTTCAACGACTACTAGTTCCGATCTTAGTTACTAGACGCCACTGCAGTCGGCTTCTGGCAACGAACGTAGGGACCTAAGAGTGTTGTTTACATTCTTAATCTACATAATTTAGTTTCACACAGGTGTAATTAGTGGAAGGTTCTTTAATATGCCATAAATCTATGGCTTGGATCGCCGGCTTTACTTCCCCTCCGAAGGAAGGCATACTGAGGGATTTTTAACGCTCTTAAAAATCCGTTGACTTCGGCCGGGTTTGAACCTTGGGCCTAGAAGCTCAGCATGCTACCAACAACGCCACCGAAGTCGCTCCTATAAAAAGTTGTTATAAAAAATGCTAATAGGCTAAAGGCCGAAAAACACTAATTTTTTTTAAAAAATTAGATCTGTTACAATGTGTTATAAAATGAAAATATATGAATCTTAATAAAAAGCGGCTTGACGTTTAAAAGGTGATCTAAAAAAGATCAATGCTTATCTACGGGAAAGATCACTCAATTTCTTCTTTATCATTTGACAGTCACATTATATTAACTGTATATAGGCTATATTTGCTCACATTCCTCTTCTCGTCAGTTGTATAACCAACAAATTTTCCATGCACATATAATAACCATATCACTGTTTTAAGGTCCAGCTGCTTTTTATCAAGCTGTATATCGTTCATTTTATAACACATTGTAACACATCTGATTTTAAAAATTAAAGTGTTTCTCAGACTTTGGACTTTTAGCATTTTAAGTAATGATTTTGATAACAACTTTTGTCAAGGAAATTCTTGTATGTAAGTCTTGCTTCAATTCATCTCTCTACTTAGTATAAAACAAAGTCCCCGATTTTTGGATGTTACGGGTAAACTCGAGAACCACTGGATGGATTTTGATGCGGTTATCACCATTCTGTAAAGGATATCTCGAGGATGATTTCTGTAGAAAATAATTTATGATCAAAGGAAGCCGAGCAGTAACGATTTCAGTGGAAAAGTCGAAAAAAAACTGGCGTATGAGCGCTTTGTAAGATTACGCTGGGCAAACCGTAAAAATATCTAAATACTATGAGTGTAAGAATTGTTCAGCATGAAATGTTCTACAAAAAAGTCCGCGAGAGCATTTGTCTATCTTCAATACATCGCCCACTATAAGTATTTTTACGTTTTAATTTCTTCCAACCATGTCCATTCAACTACTGAGGCGACAGTTTACGAGTAAGGGCGAGTCTATCATCCCTGTTACAGCCTAGCTAGCGGGAGAACCTATTGCCCCAGATACAGCCAGCAGCAAACCGTTGAGTCGTGTTGAGTTAAAAACTTTAGAGAAGAGTGGTTGTGTTTGGAGTTTCCCTGGAAGTGCAACTCGGCTTTTCTTCATTTCGCCTGTGAACTTTTCGTTCCGCAAAATTCACAGTCAAGTTAAGATTGAGCGGAAGGGGGATTTGTGTTTCATGCACCTCGCCATTCTTAAATTACGTCTGACAAGAATTTGTTGCACATGCATCTCCATGATAATATAATTAATAGTCCAGTCAGAGATTTTTACCCATCATGCCGAGACGTAAAACGGAAATTGGTCGTTGTTCATTGACATTGGAAAAAAGCGCTTATCACGTAATGCATTCATACCTGTTCCCGGGCGAAGCCGGTTTGGGTTGCTAGTTTTATAATATAACGCTGAAGGAGGTCACAAGTGCCGAAACCAGTACTGTGATTAAAGTACAACCATTTAATGACTCAAGGTTTCAACTTACTGAATATTTAAACTTCGTCAATAAGGACAAGGGGCTGCCATGGTTATATTCTTGGCTTTTCAGTCTTATTGATGTGTAACATCTTTCCACTCGTGGGAGTGATTTTGAAAAATGGGACGGCAGTGTGTAAGACGCTCTGCCAGCTAGATCGCATTCTTCCTGGCTGCCTGAGGAGGGATTCGATCCGATCCAGCTGGCAGTGGTACCATGTGGAATGTATATAACATATGGATTACTTCAAGGTTTGGAGGCGCCATTACAGATATTTCTGCAATAAATCATCATCAAGTTGTCGTTCTTTGGTGTAAAAATATTCATTAAATTATATTTGCTGAAAACAATTATGATTTATTAACAGTCTGTTTTTTCAATCTCTGGATAAAAGTGATGGGAATCAACTCGCCGCGTAACTTTCCTCAACACTTTCATATTCAACGGTATACGCCCATGCGAACTCTGGTGTCAACTCATTGAAACACAAACCACATGTCTTCTGAAATCTCTAGATAACGCTAGAAGAGAGAAGTGGATAACAGCAGTACAAGATCTCAACTTCACACACTCGAGCAGAAAAGCATGGTCACTCATCCGTAAACTAGATCCAACTTCCACACCACCGAGGATGCAGACCTCCATTAATGTGGAAACTATAGCAAACCACCTGGTCTCTGTATCTCGGGCTCCGGGGAATAAGAAATTCACAAAGCAAGTTAAGTCGGAACTAAGACAGAGAAAACAAGTAATCCAACCAAATGACCAATATTCAAGTCCATTTTCCTCAGAAGAAATACAAAATGGTCTCGACTCCCTTCGTGGTGGTAAAGCTGCCGGATTTGATGGCATATTTCCAGAACTTTTAAAGAATTGTGGTCCAGCAACCAAGCGCTGGCTTGCTTCTTTCTTTAGTAATGTTCTGCAGTCAGGCCGACTGCCTCCCTTGTTTAAGAAAACTAAAATTATTGCTATCTTGAAACCAGGCAAGGATCCCAATTTACCCCAAAGCTACAGACCAATAGCCCTACTAAGCGTAACTTACAAGCTTCTGGAAAGACTGATTCTTAACAGGATAGCTCCTACGATTGATTGCCTCATTCCGATTGAGCAAGCTGGTTTTCGTCATGGTCGTGACTGTAGCGATCAGTTGCTCGCTTTGACTTCCTATATAGAAAGTGGATTTGAGAGGAAGAAGAAAAGTGTCTCTGTGTTCCTCGATCTTACCGCTGCCTATGACACAGTCTGGAAAGAAGGTCTCCTCCTGAAACTCAGTAGAGCAATACCATGTCTCAAGATCTTCACTCTGATAAAAAATATGTTGGGAAACAGATTTTTCCAGGTTCATACAGAACATGTCCGCAGTCGTTTTCACAAACTCAACAACGGTTTGCCACAGGGTTCAGTGCTGTCTCCCATTCTCTTCAATTTATACATACACGACCTTCCAGAAACCACATCTCGCAAGTTCATCTATGCAGATGACATCAACCTCACCTTACAAAGAGCAGACTTCAGTGAAGCTGAAGAAATCCTATCCCAGGATCTTGAGAAGATGGACGATTATTTCACAAAGTGGCGATTGACACCTAGCCCCCTGAAAACAGAAGTAGCTACGTTTCACCTCAGTAACAGGAATGCAAACTACCAACCGACAGTCAGGTTCAGAAATCACACACTGCGATGTAATGCTACCCCCAAAAGCCTTGGCGTAACTTTAGATAGATCTCTAACCTATCGCAATCACCTTCAGAAACTGGCAGCTAAACTGAAAAGTCGTAACAACCTTCTGGGAAGACTAGCTGGAACATCATGGGGTGCAGATGCAAATTCACTGCGAACAACTGCTTTAGCACTAGTATATTCTTCAGCTGAATACTGTTCTGCTGTATGGCTGAATAGTTCCCATACTCGTCTGGTCGACGTCCAGCTACACCACACAATGAGAATCATATCTGGCACCCTGCACCCTACTCCTGTACAGTGGTTACCCGTACTGAGCCACATTCAACCTCCTCACATCAGACGACAAAATGCCCTTGTCAGATTATGGACTAAGGTGATGATGAACAGCTCTCTTCCCATCCACCAGGATGCAGATGAAAACGACGTAGCAAGACTGAAATCCCGGAAACCTGCCTGGAAGACGGCCAGGAATCTAGCTGACATACCATTTAGACCTGACGAAGCATGGAAGCAAGAATGGGCCAGATTACACCCACATGGTCTAATCAACATCGATGACCCAACAGCAAAACCTCCTGGGTTCAACCTCCCGCGCACCATCTGGACCAGACTAAACAGGATACGCTGCGGCGTTGGAAGAACTGCTTCTGCACTACACCAATGGGGGTGGTTGGAGTCTCCTTCCTGCAACTGTGGTGCTGAAATGCAAACCATCAGCCACATCGTGAAAGAATGTCCTCTGCGGGCATTCACTGGGCCTGTGGAGGAGCTACATCAAGTAACCCCTACGGCACTCACTTGGTTGGAAGGACTAGACATCAGCTTGTGATGAAATATCAGAATCTGCAGCAGTGTGTGTGTGTGTGTGTGTGTGTGTGTGTGTGTGTGTGTATGCGTGCATCCCAGTTATTATGTCTGTAATACTTTACATCCATGTATATAAATATGTATATATTAATTTTTATTTTGTAATAGCAATTATATGTAATACATTTCAACGATTGTCAAATGAAGCATCATACGCTAAATAAAATAATTATTTAAATGATCACATGCTTTTATATGAAACGTTGTAACTAGTCGGCAAAGCCGGTATTATGTTTCAGCACAATGACTTTCAGATATTAACCCACATTGCGGTAATGCAGTGATCAATGTAATATTTATCGATGATTTTATACGGAAACTGGGCTGGCCTTTCGTAGATCACGATAGGAATTCCCTTTGTATCAAGTAGGGGTATTCATAACTAATTTAAAACTCAATTCCACGCAGGAACATTATCGAAGAAAGCAAAATATTAATGGAGCATAACAAAATACTTCCATATTATTAGCAGCACGTGAAAATAAGTACCTGTCTTGTACCACACATGTGTGCGGTTGTAATGGCTGCATGGATAACATCTTGGTCTGCGAATCATGAGGTCTCTGGTACGTACCCCAGTTATTTTTGCTACCGGATTATCGATTTAAACGATATATATGATAATATTATGCGTCATTTTAACAGAGTCTACTTGAAATTACGATTTATCGAATTTTAATTACAATAGTTTGCACCAAGCAGGAGTTGGGAAATTTGATTGTATTGAACATTAATTCTAGTAGACTATAGATAGGCTGTAGACTATGGTTTCATTCCTCCTCTTAATTTACAAAATAATATGTGATGTTTGTTCAAACAAGTGTGACAGTAGCATATCTCCAATTCAATCTATACATTCATCATAGTACCAGTATGAAAATGGAGTGTAAATTATCGTTTTAAGAATGTCCAAGCTGTGTAGTATACGAGTAGGATAACATGTCAGATGACTTCACATACACTTCACCTCAATTTCATAGAAGGATAACATGTCAGATGACTTCACATCATATGCGACTACTGTAAGGCTCGTTTTTTTTTTTTTTTTTAGTATATGGAGGGATTTCTTCGGCACCTAGATGGACTACCAATGACAACCAAATTCGGCAAAATATCTCAAGTGTGCAATTTCAAATACCTGGAAGAAGTCATCCAATATTCCGGACTGAATCATGAAGCAAACATAGAAACGATCTCTCAACTGCAAAAGGCGTACAGACTCACTTGGAACAAATATAATACAAAATCAATATCCAGAAATGCAAAATTATGGCATTGCAACACTGTCATCAAGCCACTCTAATCAATGCTTCTGAATCGCTGATCATTGGGGGGGATGTTGGAAAGAAAGGAAAATTCTAAGAATTTCTTTTGGACCAATCTGTACAGGGGGAATCCGGATGACAAGAAAATCCCAAGACTTATACCAGCACTCGGAGAAAATCTCAGACGCATTTAGGAAAAGACGTTTGAAATTTCACGGGCATATCCTCAGGATGGGCAATCAGAGACTGACCAAAAGGATTCTTAACCTTGCCCTGTCAATGAAAGTTAAAAAAAACCTGGCTGCTTGATGTTGGAAAAGATCTTGAGGAAATAAGCATCACAGACGACTTTGTACTAGACAGAGCGATGTTCAGAGAATTAGTCGATAATCACCGCTTTTCAGACCATCCAAGCACTATCATCAACAAAACCTGGTCAGAAGATATTCATACGTAATTCACACACCCTCATGTTGGTGTTTGAGTCATCAGTCTTTTGACTGGTTTGATGCAGCTCTCCATGCTTCCCTGTCCTGAGTTAATCGTTTCATCTCTACGTAGCTACCACACCCTACATCCGAGGCAATCTGTTTAACATATTCTAACTTTGGTCTACCCCTACAGTTCTTGTCCTTGACCCTTCCTTCCATAACTAAGCTTGCTACTCCTGGGTGTCTTAATATGTGTCCTACCAACCTATCTCTTTTCTTCATTAGCAGTCGCCAGAAACATCTCGCCTCTTTCACTCGTCTTAATACCTCATCGTTTGTAAACCTATCTACCCATCTGATCTTCATCATTCTCCTGTAACACCACATTTCAAACACTTCTATTCTCCTGTTTTCTGCTGCACCAATAGTCCAAATTTCACTACCATAGAGCGCCACGCTCCAGACAAAAGCTTTCAAAAATGACTTCCTAATACCTAAATCTATATTCGATGTCAACAGATTCCTTTTCTGTATAAATGCTTTCATTGTCTGATCCAACCTACTTGTTATATTCTATTTGCTTCGTCCATCACTGGTTGTTTTGCTTCCCAAGTAACAAAAGTCACCTACTTCCTTTAGTTTTTCCCCTGCCAATTTGATGTCCATAGAGGTTTCTGATTTATTGCGGCTGCATTCCAAAAAAATGATTTTACATTTATTAATTTTCATCATGAATTATTTCCTCAAGACGGAGTCCATACCCAAGGTAAGTAGACTGTAAGGTAGGACACTCCGGTGCCTCTCGCTCCCATTGGCTGATAAGCTGTGACGCAGCTAGGATGTAGCAGGCGCATGCCAGCTGATATTTACAATGCATTCTTACGGGAAACACAGTCATATTTCGCTTCTCTTTTCCGCTCGTGGTATTCAATCACAATAATGGCAATATGCGCATTATAAAGAGAAAGGTATAAACAATATATTGCAGTGGTTTATAATGCGAAATATACTTCATAAACACACACAAAAAATATTTTAGATTAACTACGCTACCGCACCTTAGTATCAGCTGAGCTTACAAGAGGGGCGTGGTGGCTCAGCGGTCTAGCTGTATGCCTCTCACCAAGGCGGCCCGGGTTCGATTCCCGGTCAATGCATGTGAGATTTTCGAAGTGAAATGCCATGTCCTATGGTTCGGATTCCACGTAAAAAGGAGGTACCGTGGCTCATATTCTCAAGATTAACGGTCACATTAAACTACAAGCTTCCGTTTTTTGAGCTTAGGCCTACAAGAAGCCTCACAAAACACAATAAAAGGCGTGCAAAGGATGGAAATACGAAATTTAGCAATAGCGATAAGCTACATAATCATGCTTTAGTGATTCTGCGGTGTAGCCAAGTGAGTTATATTGCTCACTACGACCGCGATGGGAAGCTGCAGTAAGTCGGGAGTTCAGAGGTTCAAATCCCGGCGCTGACAGCGGCTTTCCATACACTCTCCAGGCAAATGCCGAGATAGTAGCCTACCTTGTTTCAAGTTCCGGAGCACTTACCCCATTTCCGTCTCTAATAATTACGGTCACACACACATTACAACAGTCACCTTAAAAGCACGGCTTACAAATTGAACACACAAGTACACGGAGCTGATGACCAAGATGTCCCAGTACCAACAACATACATTATTAATGTAACATTGGTATGAAAATGATCAGTTTATAAACACTTACCTTTTATGCGACTTGAGTTTTAGATGACGAAGCGACCCAGAGTTTGTTCTTTTTTGCTGCATATTTCTCCAGTAATTTGATCTTGATATGCCTATTCAGGTGACGGATTCTGATAAAAGTCCTTGTCCTCACGTATAAACGAATTATCTTCTCATTAACTTCCAGGAATTTTGAGTTTATTAAGGTGGTCAGGTAGGTCATTACATTTTTCTTTTTAGATATAGTTCGTCCTTGAAAAGAACCGAACAAAACTTCAAATTCAATCGTTTTATGGAGCCACTCATGTGTTGGACGAGTAAGTCCCCCCTTTGAAATGATGGATATCCAATCATCCCTGCTCTCGTCTGTTACATACAAATTTTCCCCCTTCACACTTAAACTCTCATCAATAAACCTACTCTTGAATGCCACATAGCCGGCAAGGTACTTAACTGCATCTAGCGCAACGTCATCTTCACTTGTAGCTTGCGTAGAAACCTCTACGGTTAATAGTTCACTTTCTTCCGGGTCACTGATGGGGTTGGCTGAAGCTGTTGGACCTTCAACAATGTCAATGCATAGTTCATTGGTCACGAACCCCATGAAATCGTCGTCTGTATTGGACGCTGCCCCTAAAGAATTTTCAGAACCGCCCCTCCCCTCTTCCTCTACAGACACACTGCCCGATAAGGGGATGTCATCCACATTGCCTCTTAACAGGAGTAGACCAATTCGGTTTCTCACCTCGAATGGGGAAGGGTTATTATAGAATATAACTAGTCCTCGAAATCGAGAAAATAAATTTTCAAGACAATCCTGATTCAGTCTGGCAGTCAAAATGAACGACACAGTGTGAGTTGTTTTCATGTGTTGAAACAATCCAAGCAGAGACTTGGTGGAAATAATGAAACCTTTCTGAAAAGGTAGCAGGCTCTTCCTATTTTCCACTCGCACATTGGATATTACTTCCAAAAATAGCTTGAGTGTATTTTCCTGGCTTCGGAGATTTACGCCATATCCTCTTCTGAGGGGTGCTTTCTGGTCTCGTGGAATTCTAGAATTCATGACGTCTAACGAGTCGTTCACCAGCTGGATGAAATTGCTTTCATTTTCTTTGTTAAGGACATATTTCAGGGCCTTGGTGGTGCGGTTGGAGAACAATTGTGCCGCAAATCTTACGTTTTGGCGAGACCGGCCTGTAACACTAAGATGGGCCTGATTGATATGGTGTGTCACCGTGAGATCCCCTTTCTGTTTACTTAATAGCTCTTCTATAGTTTCCTTTCCGAGCTTCGTGCCATCAGGAAGGGTAAGGCCTTGGTCTAAGAAGTGGTTTCTTAATAGCTTTAGAAGGTGGGGTACGTCACAAAAAACCCACACCTTCTCACTCGTAACTGGGTTACAGAAGAATGTTTTGTGAGTGTCCACACCCAATTCCTTCCAGACTCGGGAATCCCCCCCCCCCCCCCAGTCACATGTCACAGCCCTCGACTGCACTGATGATGCTTTTCAGTGGTTCAGAATCCATTGTTACGTCGATGTCGTAATAAACAATACTCTAATCATTACAACCTGTACATTACTGTGGGGAACCGAAATTACATCGTCGGTTGAATCGTAGCATACACGCCCATCGATATTCATTTCATCGAATGAAATTACACAAAACTTTTCAAGTTCTTCAAAGTTTGTTGCCCTAGCTTTTAACATTGAAATAACTTCATGAAGAATACCCCGTCGGCATTTAAAATGCCGCGTCCACTTCTGAAGTGTCGAACGAGTGGGTAAGGGGAAATTACGCTTTCTTAAATACTCGTAGGCTTTCTTCGAAAGTGCTCTCAGTGCAAGAGCATTCGCGATGTCTTCAGAAGACCATTTCACTCTCTTATTTTCCCGTAAAAGGCACCGAATTTGACCTGGAGTGAAGCATTTAGAAATTATTTTTTCTAATTCTTGGTTTATGGTTTTACTCGTCTTGGGAGGTGGACATTTTCTCTTCAAAGACGCTAAATAACTGGGTCTCCTCACTGATCTTAATGTAGCTTGTGTTCGTTTCAAAGCAAATATATTTAGGGCATTTTGTCGTTTAAGCTGTTCATTTGCTTTACGAAGATTCTCTATTTCTCTGTCCTTTTCATACAACATATCCGGATAATGGTCAGTACTAGTCTCCTGGTCTATATTTCTTTTCTTTGGGGACAAAGTGCCTATTGTTGAGAGAGTTCCTTTCATTACAGTTCTGGCTTCCTTGCGAGCTCCTCGATCACTGGGGACCTGCAGAAGGTAAATGGAACTTTAATGTTTCATTGATATCAACAAGCAAATCATATCGGAAAGAAAAATAAAGTAAAATTATGTTTATAGATACTGGAATATCAAAGTCAAATACCTCATAGTGTATAAATTCTCATGTGGGGGCTCTTATTCAAATATCAATTAGCAGGGGCGTATCCAAGGGAGGTGCGCAGACTGAGGGATAAATACCGCTCTCCTTCGAAACTGAACTAGTTCTATCTCTAAATACAAATTAAGATTTAAGGCAAACAATGGAAAACTTGTAGTTTTCTGCTTTACGAAGCAATTACTGTTTTAACGATTCTAAGTTAAGAACAGTAATACTATACTAAGGTAATATATACATGACAAAATATTAGCTTTTTTTTTTTCTATTTTACGCGTGGCCACCAACTAATCCCAAGATCAATATTGTTTTTTAAAAAAGCATATCGCGTCTATTGCAACTGTGTCTAGGTTTGCGTTTCTGTTCTTTGCCTTCGTGAAAGCAAAGTCAATAGAAGATGAGCTACTTTTAGAGCTTATAAATGTAATGTCTGTCGTTTCCTATGGCTATTTGAAATTACTACATCACTCTGATCGTGATGGCGCAGCGGTCAAGTTGCTTGCCTCCCAACAGCAGGACTGGATTCAGTTCCCGATTTATGTAGCCTATATGGGATTTTTGGGGTGAAGTGCCATGTCCAATGGTTCGGAATTCACGTTAAAAAAAGGAGATCGCATAACTTACGATCACATGATTAAATGTCACGTAAAACTAAATCATCACCCTGATTATTCTTGTTAAGTGTAAGGGCTTATGATTGAGTTCTTAGCCTCGTTCGCTAAATAAAATGAGTTCACACTCTTCCAAAATGTAACTTCAGAAAAGAGTACTATGGTAGGTGGACATATGAAAGCCACCCTAGGCTCCGAATGGCATAATATCGTTGTCAAGAAAAGAGAACAAATGTTGACCAAGGAAAGTCGCACAGCGAAGCCTGTCTCCTCCCAAAGAAATCCTGTCTACGCCCCTGCTTCTTGGAGAATAATATTTAGTAACTATTCAAAAGTCAGCCTAAATCCAGAATGGGGTGGATAACCTGGATTTTAGGCCCCTTAAAATAACGGTTATCATCTATCATCGTTCAAATTCAGAATTGATTTGAAGAAAGCATAACAATCCCTATAGCCTTAAAAATCTGACATGAAATGTAACCTAACAGAGATGATCACACACATAGCCTACCTGAGATGTCCTCTCACTAGAGCTGGTGCCGACAGTGGTATATCCGTGCCAATTCGGAATGAATTGAGATGGTATAGCATTTGGGCGTAGAATTTTCCTAGTTGGTAAACCGAGAAGTTCATTCTTTAAATCCCTTTCGTAATCGTCTGGACGGAAGTGATTAGAGCACACTCGGACACTATTAATGTTAAATGTATCAGCTCGTTTACAGCGAGAAACCCACATACGTCTCGACTCCTCGTTTTTTGGAAATCTGTGGTATATAGTACCTTGTACCCCATACCCCCAATTGGTGCATTGTGCAACAGCACAACAAGCGCCAGATTTGCTCATTTTTACCGGTATGTGAAAATACACAGCATTGCAACACACGACTTTCCAGAACACTAAACTATTCTTAAATTAAACTATTAATGAGACGATATAAATAAAGATTTGCGGTATAACCAACGAGAGTAAAGTCAAATTATTTACACAACGATGTAAGCAATAGGGATTAAACTTAATAAAGAAACGCTCAATTTTTCCGTCCGTGTTGGAGAAGTATTACCGATACAACTGGTAGCAAGTTTTAATTTTCAGCTTTTGGCGAGCACGTTAGATGACTCAAAACCAAGAAAAGTAGACTATAACTCAGATGCTCACAATATTACAGGGACATTTTAATCGGTCCAGCAATAAAGCGGGGAGCAGCAAAATGCGTGCGTAGCCGGGTGACTCACAGCCGAGAGATTATATTAATGCAGCTGCTATATTGCTAGATAATAAAATTAATGTTATTGATTGAACGTCCCTTCTAACTGCTGCTTTTAGAGACGCCGGGGTGCCAGAATTTCGCCTCTAAGGGGATCATTAACGTGCCAGTAAATCTGTAAACACGGCTCCCTCGCATTTGCGCACCCTCAAATGCTAGCTGACTGCACCAGGATTCGATCCAGCAACCTTGGGCATAGCAGGCGAGAACGTTACTGCTGAGCCGGGGTGCTGGAATTTTGCCTCTAAGGGGATCATTTACGTGCCAGTAAATCTATTAACACGGCTCCCTCGCATTTGCGCACCCTCAAATGCCAGCTGACTGCACCAGGATTCGATCCAGCAACCTTGGGCATAGCAGGCGTGAACTTTACTGCTGAGCCATGCAGCCAGCCTATATATCACTATATAGACCGATAAGAAAGACCTTGTAATTTCGCAAGCGCGAGAGTCCTTTTGTAACTGTACCACAACTTCCTGAGAGGGTGTGCCTGATTCCCGAAAACGTTAAGAACTGAGAACTAAGGTATTTAACCTATTTAAAAGATGTGCATTTGTATGATCTATGCATATTACGAGAGTCCAGAATACTCTCACGTTTCAAGTTATTTGCACGATACAATGCCAAAGAATTTAAGTGTCCAATGCAATTAGCTTATTGATTATTTCGCATTTTATTATATTCCTTATTTAAAACTACAGTACTTTTCAAGAAGTAGTAAATCAGTTGGGTGCAGCCCAAAATATAACTGTTGATTCATTTGAGGAGTTTGGACATCGTGGACATTTAACCCCGTGCACTTGGGTGTGTGTGTTAAATTTGTCTGGTAACCTGTGTTATTGTGGTGCCTGTGTAGTTGTAAATCAGATGATGATTGAGAAAAAGGCGGCCGTGGCCTAAGTTAGGAACCATCCCGGCAGTGGCAACCCACGGAAAACCACTTCCAGTCTGGCTGAGGTGGGAATCGAACCCACATCTTCTCAGATTTGCCTCACGAGGCTGAGTGTACCTGGCCAGCCACGAATACTAACCGCTACACTACGTGGTGGTCACACAGTAGTCTGACTTGGGACTCCGATAACCGTTTAGCTCTTGGTTCAATGTTGTTTACCTCTCTGATTAATTTTCAATATTACCATTTTGGAGTTCTATTTATTAGTTTTACGTAACCGTGAATCTTGTGATTACGAGCCATGGGACCTCCTTTTTACGTGGAATCCGAACCACAGGACATGGCATTTCACTTCGAAAATCGCACATGCATTGACCGGGTTATTTTATCAGTCTCCTGACAGGTGGGTAGCAAGTTTAATGGTACAGACTGTAGTGATACGCCCTTTTTAGGGTATTAGTTGACTGCAGAAGGGCATGCGAGGACCACCACATTCATATTTCTCTTTAAAAGCGTCCCTTTTTGTTGCTAGAGACAGCTGAGAACTGTTTGTTTACATGGTCGCCACGCAAGTGCCCAACCGGTGACGTCAGGCAGCAGCCTATGCTCTGGCAAGCCGAAGCGCGGAGCCCGGAGTGGCTCCCCCTGGTCCATACCATTCAAAAACTCATTCAAATCCTCTGGCGTGTCGGCCAAGATGACGATGTCATCAGCTAATCTCACAGTTGAAATTATTTCTCCTTGAATCTTTACTCCCACTTTAAATTTCTCTCTAATTTCCTTCATTGCTTGTTCAATGTAAAGATTGAAAAGTAAGGGTGATAAGCTGCAGCCTTGCCTCACACCTTTCTGAAAACCAGCTTCTCTCTCATGTCCTTCAGCTCGAATGACTGGTGTCTGGTTTCTGTATAGAATGTAGATCACCCTCCTATCCCTATACTTTATTCCAATCAGTTTCAAAATGTCAAACAATTTACTCTAAACAACGTTATCAAAAGCTTTTTCTAAGTCTACAAATGCCATGGTATGAATCCACACCATTTAAAAACTCATTCAATTCTTCTGGTGCGTCGGCAAAGATGACGATGTCATCAGTAAATCTTACTTGTAGTGAGATAATATTTGTATATAAATTTAAATCCCAACACAGTGATCAGGATCTGATGATGGCCGCTTGAAGGTCGAAACGTGTAGCCTAATTGTAAAATTGCCCCATCATAACTAATACATGTTACTTTTTCCAGGAGTGTTATTTACGTATTATTCATATATTATATACATTGTACCCCGCCCAGTCTTTGAGCAAATTCACGTTGACTGCCTGAAGAGCAACAACCGACAGAGACTGGGAATACAAGTCGCTCTGAAGGGATTCAGTGGCATCATTTATATTCGACGATGTCGATATGTAAATTATTATTATTATTATTATTATTACTATTATTATTCATTAAATCGTTACAAATACACACATTTTACAAAATTCAGAATATCTGTACACATTTTATGGATTTCCTTACACTTCCTACTCATTGTTTAACCTGTAAATTTACAATTATTAAATTATATTGTTACACTATGACAAAGACAGGTCGAAATAGGATATCAAATTCATACAGAGCAGGAGGAGATATCACATATGCCACTAAAAGGTGCTACCTTGTGTGTGGCATGCATATCAATGATTACTATTTCTAAAAATTGTATAATGCCTTAGCCGAATAACACGTTCTATGTAAATGATGCATACACAAAAAAATAATGAATAAGAAGGAAAACTGAATATAAACTTGTAGGCTCAACTAATTATATTTTCAATTTTAATTTTGTTTTCTCCGAGAAAATATTTTATATGCATCTTCAGGTTTGCATGATTTCCTTTAAATTCTTTTAATTTAATTGGGAGAATGTTATATAATTTTGGTGAGGTATACAGAAAGTTACGTTTAGCTACACTTAAGTTAGGTTGATATAAAATAGAGTGATTCTTTGTAATACTTCTGGTTTCATACCCGTGACTAAAACTTGAATTCTTTTTCTATCTTTAAAAATGTATTTATATTTCAAAAGCATACAATTGTACAATGTTGAAGACCCTTGCCTCAGCATACAGTCTCATAGTCGGATATAATCTATCTTCATCAACATTATTCGCAGTATGAGATTCTGCACTATCTGAACACTTTTTAGTACATTTTCATAGGCGCCTCCCCAGGCAAGAATACCATATGTAAGAACTAACTGGACTAGAGCATGGTAGATGTCTCTTATTAATTTTTTAGCCTACTTTTCACATTTTGCAAAAATGAGGAAAATGTAGACTTATGAGATCGATCCGGGAAAATTTGTGTCTGTCTGTCTGTCTGTCCTTCTGTCTGTCTGTCTGTCTGTCTGTCCTTCTGTCTGTCTGGCTGTGTGTGTGTCCCCCCCTATCAACTCCTAAACGGCTGCAGCAATCGAAACAAAATTTAATATGAGTAAAGACCTATACCTGAATACATCACGGCCATATTTGAAAATGATGTCAGTGCTACCAACTGCTGAAAAATCGCAAATGAAATTTGAGCTCCATGTTGGATATCTTGGAAGCTATGAATGGGAGATATTTCAAAATTGGCACACATATAGATAATAATATTGCAGTTTAATTTCCAGGAGGCCATACATGGCAGTGTTGCCAAAATGATTATAAGCCTGCTGATAGGTCCAAATTTTAAATGCATATAACTTCTACACTATCAATTGGATTTCAACCACATTTTGTATGTGCTATGTGTACATACGCAGATATGACTGAGCGTATTCTTAAGAGCCACCAGGGCTGCCAACTGTTAATAAATGCTCTCATTTTTTAAAATCCAAATAAACATATATCAGAAAGTATGCAAGCCGACAGCTTTAAACTATGCACACGTATAGTACCCGACATTCTATATTAATTTGGTGTAACTTATATACGTCAGTGCTGCCAACATGATTCTAAGCCTGCTGATAGGTCCAATTTTAAAATGCATGTAACTTCTATACTAACTAATGGATTTCATTCAAAATTGACACAACAATAGATCACGTTATTTCAGATTATTTCTGACCAATACATGTATGTCATTGTTGCCAACGTGATTTTACGCGCGCTTTTAGGTTCAATGTTTAACTGCATGTAACGTCCATGCTATCCATTGGACTTCTACAAAATTTTGTATTCTGTACCTTAAGAGATGGAACTAAGAATATATTCAGTCACCAGGGCTGCCAACTGTAGTTCTCTATTAGGCTGCATTATGCCAGGTATACAGTATTTCGAACTAATTAAAAATTTCGATAATACCAACTTAATTTCGTCATTATTCTAGATAGATCCATATAGATTAATCATTGGCATGCATCTTAAATTTTAAGAAAAGTAGGCTCTTTAGTTCTTCACGGAACTTCTTGTTGTAATTGACAATATGTTTTAAATTGTGAAATATATAGATTGTTCTTCTTATATTATGTCAGAAAACTGTATTATAATGGGTGTCATTAAAGTACTTTTTTCCATTATAACAGTTTCTCCAACTTATTAGAGCTCAATATCTTCATTCATTAACCAATTGGTAAGGATAGCTTCTCACATGCACTCAAAATCTAACATGTCGGACATGAATTACATGATTTGAAAGTTGACAATGTAGCCTATTTTGTATCAACCATTATAGTTACAACGCACACACAAACGGGGCAATATTGCTAAAGAAATAGCACTGTACCTTAATATCCGCAACTCCGATTTCTACACATTCGTAAGATTTCGCCGACAAATTTAGGGAATGCTGTCGTTGACATAAACATACCAGAACGTCATGGAGGAAGCAGTCATATGACATTAGTTCCACGGAAATTATAACCCAGCTCTCTGTTCAGTAAAGGGAACTTTTACGCCAGATGTCATAACTGTTCTATTTGGGACTCAATTGATTTGCCTTCCGTGGACATTCTACACGCATCGAATTTGAAGAATAACTAGTTGATAATACGATATATTTTAATTTTAAAGCGTTTGTACCAGTCTATTTTGTGTTATTTGAACAAAATAACAAAATGATCCAACATACTACCTTTGCGCTATCTGTTGGTGAAACTTCAGGATAAGCAATGTCTCAAAGCTTTGAGATTCGTTATTGGGTAGATTTCAAATGTTGAGCCCACACAATTCCCAAGAAGAAGAATTCAACCGACAGAATCTCAACAGAAATTTTATGAATATTTATGATAGAACATATAATAGAGTTATAATTATCGTCAAACATAAACAGTCGTATGCAACTCGCCTATAATGGTAATTAAGACACTCGTATGGAAATTAAACATACTCGTGCCTTAATTGTTGTTATTATAGGCTCGTTGTATAATCTACTATTTGGCTGATGCTTGTGATTGTTTAACAACGCCAGATTAGATAATTCATCCTGGACTACTTAGTCTCTTTTTTCCTTTTCACAGTGTATTGTTTAAATTATTAGAGTTTTTTTTTTTGACTGAATGAAGGCTTGTTATGAAGGAAGCAATAAATAAATTCCCCATCACTGGTGATTGAACAAAGCTAGTTTCTCTCGATATTAGCGGTATAGCCCACCACTATTATATGATGACAATATACGAGCCGATGAATTAGACCGCTACGTAATCCCTACCTCATTGAGCATGGTTTCGAAACTAGTTATCGATTCTCGATTATCAAATACTAGATTTTACAGTATTAATATTGAGTATCGAAGTGCTCTACCATAGATTACTCATACATTGCGGAACGCTTTGCTAGTTGATGACTTTGTGTTGTAAAGCGTGGCTTTGAGTCTCATTTACTGAGCTTCCTCCTATCATACATAACATTCACAGCACGTCTTTCTGCACCTACATAGGTTCTCATTTAAAGCTATCTGCACCACCGCAAAACACAACCAGAGGCAGTTATTCTCGCGCTCTGCGGAAATGAACTCCCATATTAAAACTGATATTTATTGGCCATTTTAACTTTATCCCTGTCTCTTTAGTTGCTATGAATATGTATTTCCTTCTCGTTCTGAATTCAGTGACTGTCTGGTATAAAACGTATTTAAAAGGCCATACATTAATTATGGGAATACAATCTGGCTGAGCAGAGGTTTTATTCTGTGTTATAATTATGATACAGGTTCTGCGAGCTACGTAATTATATACATATTCAGAATCACATTTCTATTTAATGCGACATGATTGTTATTGTAGTTATTTATTTATTTCTCGTGTCGGAAACATACAAATGTACAGTTGCTATACATATAATGGTAATTTTTTCTATATAGCACTGCGCAACATCCAAGGCGCTCAGAGTGGCTTGCAGGAGATCTTCCTCTGCATAAGATGAAGAGCACAGAGGGCAATGAAGCATGTGTTTTGTGGTTTGTTCCTGTCCACATTCGCAAGACCTGTCACCTAGACTGAGGCCCCATCTCCTCAGATTGTCTCGGGATCTTCTAACTCCTAATCGCAACCTGTTCAGGGACTTCCACATGAACCAGCTTTCGTTGTGTCCGGGTGGTAGTTCTTCAGCTACTGGCATCCAACCGCAGGGTTGAGGGGTCGTCTTCGTACATAAATCCAGCCTTGCCTTCTCCGGTGAGACAGTAAGCATCTCCGATGTCCTCAGGAAGCTCTTTCGGGACCTCAGCCGTTGCTGAGGAGGATTATATCCATGCAGTGGGTGTTATTGTAGTGAAAATACGTGGGCTATTCCAAAACTAAGGTCCGTTTTTTTTATTTAAGCCCGTAGTTAGTGCGCACGCTGCAACAAGCGCACGCTCTACCTCCCGGCATCCTTTGCGAACAAGCAGGCGTCCTTTGCAGCTGTGTAGCTAACCTGTACGATGAATTGTGCATCTTTACAATGTTCAAGATTATTGATTCGCCCGCCGCGTGTGAGGTACGATACGTTTTTTGAGTGCAAGAAACAAGTCGGCTGCAGACATTCATCGTCAGCTTTGTGAGGTGTATGGTGATAATGCAATGGCGGAAGGTAAAGTGAGAAAATGGGTACGCGAATTCAAAAGTGGCCGTGAAAATGTTCATGACGAAGAACGCTCAGGTCTGTGATCACCGATGACTTGGTGACTGCATTTGACACGAAAATTCACTAGGATCGAAGATTCATGATAAACACTCTATCAATGGATTTTCCTCAAGTGTGAATTCTTGGTTGTCAGAGTAGGCGGCAAACTTTTATGCAGAAGGATTTGAGAAATTAGTTTTAAGGTATGAAAAGTGCCTAAATAATGAGGCAACTATGTAGAAAAATAGAGGAAGGTATGTAAAACCTAAAAATAAATGTGGTTTCAAAATACAATCTTCGGTTAATTTTAAAAAAATAAACGGACCTTAGTTTTGGAATAGCCCTCGTATATAATACACATTATGTTTAATGATGTATGGCTAGCAATAGAGAAAATTCGTTTGGAAGACGACAGTGGAAATGACGATATATCAAGAGATCTTTTATACATCTGGTATGACAATCGCAAAATTGTTGTTTCTTTTAAACATAATCTAACAATAATATGGCAATGTTTGTAAACATTACACACATTCCTGAAGGTTCTTCGAGAAAGTAGAGATCCAAAATTCAGGACGAAATCACCAGTTGGAAATTCTGAATAACAATTTTCTGACTGGTGGGAATTTGGTGGTATAACATACAGTATGTGCCTTCGTTGATAATTTAGCGATTTTGTGGCTTAATCCAGCGACTATCAAGTGGCTTTTAGAGGGAAGATATTAATATTGTGTTTTGTTTAGAGCATAGGGACAGTACTGCTCCCCACGGCAAATTGAGTTACTGACGATTAGGTTAGAGTCTAGTAATACTCAGCAATTTTTCTAGGTCTGTGCCGTGTCTTGTGTGGGGTTTCGCCTAGGAACCGAACTGGCTCATCAGCGGGCTCTAGGAATCCCCGCCTGGAGCCCCACAGGAGTAGCGAACTGCGCGCTACCTTCCTTTTATGAAGCGTACCTGCGCCTCTTTACTGTGTGAACTAAATGCTCAAGCAGCCTCAACCTCTCTATGAAGGCTTCCAAAAAGATGGTATATTGGCTTTCACGGCCAGTGAATTAAAACTCAGTAATTTTTATAGATTTGTGCCGTGTCATGTGTGGCGTTTCACCTAGGACACCGAACTGGATCATCAGCGGGCTCTTGGTGCCCCAACACGGACCCCCACAGGACCTCACACAAGACAGGGCACACACCTAGAAAAATTACTGAGTTTTAATTCACTGGCCGTGAGAGCTAATATACCATCTTTTTGGAAGCCTTCATAGAGAGATTATGGCTGCGTGAGCTTTTAGTTCTCGCAGTAAAGAGGCGCAGGTGCGCTTCATAAAAAGGGAGGCAGTGCGCAGTTCGCTACGCCTGTGGGAATCCGGGCGGGGACACCAATAGCCCGCTGATGAGCCAGCTTGATGTCCTAGGCGAAACCCCACACAACATACAGCACAAACTTAGAAAAATTGCTGAGTTTTAATGCACTGGCCGTGAAAGCCAATATACCATCTTTTTAGTGTCTAATTTCAATATGTTGCCTACAGGGTGTCTAGTTCACGACACGATTTTGGCTGGTGAGCCCCAATTGCGCACTCGTACAGGGGTCAGGCTGCGAACCTCAGGCAAGTGCAATTGATGCACGAGTTGCTTTCCGCGCATGCGTGAAGTTCGCAGACTGTCCTTTGTACGACTGTGAAACTGGGACTGACCGGCCAAAATCCTGGGCATAATCTTTAACAGACACATACAGCTCAGTGCTTCAGACAATGAGAATCGGTGGTGTGTCGGCAATTTGTGTGGTTTTTATGCGCAGAGGGTTGATGGAATCTAAAGACTGAATCTGAGTCTGTAGAGTATTTGAGCGGCTTCGGTGGCGTAATTGAGATTCTATGCCCAAGGTCGCGTATTCAAACCCGGCTGAAGTCGTCGGATTTTTTTAAGACCGTTAAAAATCCTTCAGTAAGCCTTCCCTCGGAAGGGAAGTAAAGCCGGCAGTCCCATGTCATAGATCTATGGCATGATAAAGAACCTTCCACTATTATTATACTTGTGTGAAGCTAAATTATAGGTTAGATTTGACTAACGCTCTTCGGTTCCAACGTTCGTTGCCAGGAGCCGACTGCGGTGGCATCTAGTAACCAAGTTCAGAACTAGTTGGTCGTTGACAGTGGCGTTTGGTAGCAAAAGTTGTAACTACTTGAAAATCGAAAGTCTGCAATCCTTACTTGAAATTTAAAAAAACAACCAGATAGCACACAATAATGCAGGCATCACAATTAACACCAGTTATCATACAGATTCTACACACACACAAAATTATACGGGGCTACATGCCCACGTTGTCGCATCACCTAAACTGAGGAACCAACCAACCGTTAGGAGAGACGAGAATCGAAACCGAACCTCAGATGTGTCAGCCAAGAGAGAGAGAGTCTCCAACTAGTACATGAAATTGATGAATATGTATCCCAATTTCCATTCACCCCTTAGTTTTTCGGGCATTGCTTATGAAATACACTATATTTCAGTTAGCGCTACATTGTCAGATAATGGGTGTTAGGCAAATAAAAACGAATGAATCTGAAATGAAGATTTGTTTGTAGAATTCAGTGACGTGTGTATCGTGTCTCTTTTAAAGGAGATGAAATATGTTACGACCCAACAAAACGCCATTCTATTTAATTTTATAGAGCTATATTCGCTTTATTGCGTGGTGTAGACATTTGTACCTATATTAATGTTAAAAGCATTGATACGTGTATCCGCACGCCTAGCAATAATTTGACTGCGCTAGCCAATGGCGACCGGATACACGATTGAACGCGTCCAGTCTCTCGTCCAATGATTGCGCCGCACTGCTCACTTCCGGCCTGCTGGCGAAAAGGTGCATCCGGTTTCATGAATGCCCAGTTTCAGGTTTTCCATTCCATTTGCTAGAGTCAGCGAGCTTGAACCAGTGTGGTAATTATAAATGTGATGGGATGTGAACTCGGCACCAATCGCCAACGGGCTGGAGGCACAATGAGCTAATTGCTATACTGTGTTCGAACAGGACCTCTCATCAATGTTAAGTACCCGTGGGTTAAGAAATCCGGTCATTGTAAGCACTGTGCTGGCCAACATCGAGATAGGAACGTGTCATTCTATCTCTCTAGTCCAGACATGGGCAAACATTTTAGCGGCACGGCTACATGCCATACAAGATAATCAGGATGGGTCGAAAATAAGAACAACACAAGTTTAGATAGATTATAAACTATTTCTGAATTTTAAGTCAAACAAAACTTACAAATGGTAGAAAAGGTAGTAAACAAGAAGTTCCGTGACGAACAAAAAAGCCTACTTTTCTTAAAATTAAGATTCATGCCAATGATTAATCTACAGTATATGAACCTATCTAGAATAATGACGAAATTAAGTTGGTAATATCAAAACGTCTAATCAGTTCGAAATATACCTAGTATAATGTAGCCTATTAGAGCACTACAGTTGGCAGCCCTGGTGACTGAATATATTCTTAGTTCCATCTCTTAAGGTACAGAATATAAAATAGGTTGAAGTCCAATGGACGTTACATGCAGTTAGACATTGGATCTATCAACACGCGTAAAAGCATGTTGGCAACAATGTCATGCGTGTGCTGGTCAGAAATAATCTGAAATATTATGATATATTGTTGTGCCAATTTCGGATGAAATCCATTTTTTAGTATAGAAGTTACAAGTATTTTAAAATTGGATCTATCAGCAGGTATAGAATCATGTTGGCAGCAATGACTTATATTGAATGAAAATCCACAGCCTGCTTCCAGTCTCCGACCGGGTCACGAATGGAATGAATGAAGCCCCCATCTAGCGGCGAGGATATGAACTGTGCCGGCTGTCGAGGCCTGACGCACTCCTCTGGGGCAATGATTAAATGAATGACAGATGAAATGAAATGATAGTGGAGAGTGTTGCTGGAATGAAATTTTGACAGGGAAAACCGGAGTACCCGGAGAAAAACCTGTCTGCCCCCGTTTTGTCCAGCACAGATCTCACATGGAGTGACCGGGATTTGAACCACGGGCCCAGCGGTGAGAGGCCGGCGTGCTGCCGCCTAAGCCACGGAGTCTTGTGAATGACATATTAATTACTCCAAATTAATCTAAAATGTCAGGTGCTATACGTGTGCAAAGTATAGAGCTGTTGTCTTGCATACTTTCTGATATATTGATATTAGGGTAAAGCAATAGACATCATTTATTAACAGTTGGCAACCCTGATTGCTCTTAAGAATACTTATAATCATATCTGTTATGGTACACATAGCACATACGAAATTTGATTGAAATCCAACTGATAGTACAGAAGTTACATGCATTTACAAATTGGTCCTTTCAGCAGGCTTAGAATCATGTTGGTAGACCTGACGTAAGTAAGTTACTCCAAATTAATCTAAAATATCAGGTACTATACGTGTGCATAGTTTAAAGCTGGCGGCTTGCATACTTTCTGATATATTGGTATTTGAATTTGAAAAATAGAGAGAGCAATTATTAACAGTTGGCAGCCATGGTGGCTCTTAAGAATACGCTCAGTCATATCTGTTTATGTACACATACTAGATACAAAATTTGGTTGAAATCCAATTGATAGTGTAGACGTTATATGCATCAAGAAATTGGACCTATCAGAAGGCTTAAAATTATTTTGGCAACACTGTCATGTATGGCCTCCTGGAAATTAAACTGAAATATTATTATCTATATGTGTTCCAACTTTGGAATAGCTTCCTTGCATATCATCCAAGATATCTAACATGGACCTCAAATTTCTAGTGTTTTTTTCAGCAGTTGGTAGCACTGACATCATTTTTAAATATGGTCATGAGATATTCCGGTATACATCTTTACTCATAATAAATTTGGTTTCAATTTCTGCAGCCGTTTAGGAGTTGATAGGGGGGGGGGGGGGAGGGTGACACACACACAGAGCCAGACAGAAGGTCTGACAGACAGACTGAAGGACAGGCAGACAGACACACATTTTCCCAGATCGATCTCATTTTTCCTCATTTTTGCAAAATGTGAAAAGTAGGCTAAAAATAACACACCTTCATTATTTGTTAGAAGACAAAGAAGTATGTGACAAGTGAAACTGTGACTGTGGTTCTAAACGTTTTTCATAATCTGGTTGAAACTGGGATGAGAAGATTCTTAGTAGCGTCTGTCAATCTATTTCCGACGCTATTTTTGCGAAGCTTCATTGCAGAAAACACCTGTTCACAGTTAGGTACTTATTGTTGTTTTAGAGGGAGGAACTACGAGGTCATCTGCCCCTCTTAACACAGATTAAAGTATACAAATTTGGAATAGAATTTAAAATTTGGAAGTTGACACTTAAAAGGACCGAAAATTAATAAAACAAACGTTCACAGATATAGTAAGCTTCGAACATGGCAGTTATCTTTTGTGCATGAGATTTAAAGTTTGGGAAGCTTGATTTGGGTTGCTTTAATTCCTTGTTACATTGTAACTCAATCAGGGTGGCTTCGAAATACTGTATACTTGGCATAATGTACCCTAATAGAGCACTACAGTTGGCAGCCCTGATGACTGAATATATTCTTAGTTCCATCTCTTAAGGTACAGAATACAAAATTTGGTTGAAGTCCAATGAATAGCATGCACGTTACATGCAGTTAAACATTGGATCTAACAGCGCGCGTAAAATCATGCTGGCAACAATGTCATGCATGTATTGGTCAGAAATAATCTGAAATAATATGATCTATTGTTGTGCCAATTTTGAATGAAATCCATTAGTTAGTATAGAAGTTACATGCATTTTAAAATTGGACCTATCAGCAGGCTTAGAATCATGTTGATAGCACTGACGTATATTAGTTACTCCAAATTCATCTAGAATGCAAGGTACTATACGTGTGCAAAGTTTAGAGCTATTGGCTTGCATACTTTCTGATACTGTATATTGATATTAGGGTAACAAAAATAGGGACAGCATATATTAACAGTTGGCAGCCCTGGTTGCTCTTAAGAATACGCAAAGTCATATCTGTTACGGTACACATAGCACATACGAAATTTGGTTGTAATCCAAATGATAGTATGGAAGTTATATGTATTTAAAGTTGGAGCTGTCAGCAGGCTTAGAATCATGTTGGTAGCACTGACGTATATAAGTTACTCCAAATGAATATAGAATGTCAGGTACTATACGTGTGCATAGTTTAAAGCTGTCGGCTTGCATACTTTCTGATATATTGATGTTTGGATAAAATAAATTAAGGGCATTTATTAACAGTTGGCAGCCCTGGTGGGTCTTAAGAATACGCTCAGTCATATCTGGTTATGTACACATACAACATACGAAATTTGGTTGAATTCCAATTGATAGTGTAGAAGTTATATGCATTTAAAAATTGGACCTATCAGCAGGCTTATAATCATTTTGGCAACACTGCCATGTATGGCCTCCTGGAAATTAAACTGCAATATTATTATCTATACGTGTGCCAATTTTGAAATAGCTCCAATTCATACCTTCCAGGATATCCAACATGGAGCTCAAATTTCAATTGCGATTTTTTAGCAGTTGGTAGCACTGACATCATTTTCAAATATGGCCGTGAGATATTCGGTTATAGATCTTTACTCCTACCAAATTATGTTTCGATTTCTCCAGCCGTTTAGGAGTTGATAGGGGGGACACACACACAGCCAGCCAGACAGATAGAAGGACAGACAGAAGGACAGACAGACAGACACACATTTGCCCGATCTCATAAGTCTACTTTTTCCTCATTTTTGCAAAATGTGAAAAGTAGGCTAAAATCCTTCCACTAATTACACCTGTGTGAAGCTAAATTGTATAGGTTAAGAATGTAAACAAAACTCTTAGTCTCCTACTTTCGATGCCAAGAGCGGACTGCGGTGACGTCTGGTAGCTAAGTTCTGAACTAGTAGTCGTTGACGGTGGTGTTTGGCAGCAAAAGTAGGAACTATTTGAAAAATTCAAAAGTCTGCAGTCCTTACTTGAATTAACAAACTGATAACACACACTAATTCAGCCATCACAATTAACACCCGTTATCAGACAGATTCTCCACACACCCAAAGTACTCGGGGCTACATGACCGCGTTGCTGCAGCCCCTAAACTTAAGAACCAACCAACCAAACCTAACTCAATCAGTTCTAGTTGCAATTCTATTACACAAAACGCATAAACACAATAAGATTGAAATAGTATTTCACTTCTAGGTACACAGAACAGGAAATATGACCTATGTGTAATATTATAGGTAATATAATTAGAAACCATGTCACGGGCCGGATTAGACTAGCTCAAGAGCCGCACTTGGCCCGCGAGCCGTACTTTGCCCATGACTGCTCTAGTCCTTACGGCTTGTATTCTAAGATCATCGCACAGATGTTTACATTTTCATTTTCAGTATCATTCTAGTCTGCAAGCCTCAGTTAGCGAATAAGTCGCCTCGATAATCTCAGAGTAGCAGCTAGCATTGCAGCCTCCTCTGCCTCTACACCTTTTACTTTGAAATCGTTGAACACTGAATCTAAAACATGGCCTCCTGGGTCTACCTCTGCTTCTCTTACCCTCTACAGCAGAACTCAGTAACCTCTTAGGTAATCTCTTCTCCCCATTCTCATCACATAACCCCACAATCTGAGAGGGCTCTTAGGAGCAACCCCATATGAATAAATAAATAAATAAATAAATAAATAAATAAATAAACAGCGACCAAGAAGAAACAGCATTGGACAGCTGAAAAGAAAGAAGCTGTGACCAAGAAAATGAAGGAATATTGGCGTCAAAGATAACTGAAATCATGAAGAGTTTTTTTTACGTGGTCCTTAGTTGGCCATAATCGATGATGATGTAATAAATAAATAAATAAATAAATAAAATAATTAATTAAGTATTTAAATAATAAATAAATAAATAAATTCATAAGTAATCAATAAATTAATATAAAAATAATATAATTAATGAAAGTAAATAAATAAGTAGATGAATAAATAAATAAAATAATTAATTAATTAATATTTAATAGATAAATAAATAAATAAATAAATGAATACCTAGATAAATAAATTAACAAGTAAGGAAATAAAGAAAGAAATTAATACAATAATTAATTAAATTAATTTATGAAATAAATAAATAAATAAATAAATACATTAAATTAAGAAATAAATAATCAATACATTTGTATATAAATAAATTAACTGATAAAAGTAAATAAATAAGTAGATACATAAATAAATAAGCAAGAAAATAAATAAACAAGTAGGTAAATCAAGAAATAAATCGCAATTTCTTGTTCAAAATCATCTTATTAACCCACTCATTTATGAATGTTTCCTGTCCTAGGAAGAAACAACTTTTCCCATAAGGAACCACATCAGAATTCTCAGGAACACCTGAACTTCATTGACATTGGTTCGTAACCTATAATCAGGTGATTTGAACGCACGATCCACGAGCTTCCTGTGGAAGGCACACAGAAGTAGACTAATGTATCAGCAAGGCTCCTCTTTCCGCGCACTCCACAACGGTAAACAACAATAAAATATGTATGGCAATAATGATTTGTGATCTATTGAAAGGGACGGGGTTCCGGGTAAAGTAGACTCATTCGATTAATTACTACTTGTGTCGATATCATTTTCGATTAGGTGCGATAGATGACCGCAACAGTGTCGTGTATAAAGCACACAGAGTTGTGGACATGTCTGTACTTTCCTTATCCCACAGAACTATAGTTGGTTGGTTGGTTCCTCAGTTTAGGGGCTGTGACAACGCGGTCATGTAGCCCCGTGTACGTTGGGTGTGTGTAGAATCTGTCTGATAACCGGTGTTAATTTTGATGACTGTATTAGCGTGTGTTATCTGTTTTTTTTTTAATTTAAGTACTGCAACTTAGAATTTTTCAAATAGTTCCTACTTTTGCCGCCAAGCGCCACCGTCAACGACTACTAGGCCAAGTTCAGAACTTGGCTACTAGACGCCACCGTAGTCGGCTCTTGGCAACGAACGTAGAAACCTAAGAGCGTTGTTTACATTCTTAAGCAATCCAATTTAGCTTCACACAGGTGCAATTAGTGAAAGGTTCTTTAACATGCCATAAATCTATGACATGGGACTGCCGGCTTTACTTCCCCTCCGAAGGAAGGCATACTGAGGTATTTTTAACGCTCTTAAAAAATCCGACGACTTCAGCCGTGTTTGAACCTGGGGATAGAAGCTCAGCAGAACTAGAGCGACTGTGCTACCTACCGCTAGGTAGCGCGCAAGTCGACAGCATCATATGAGGCTATTAATGTCAACTTGGCCACGTGTGTTGTTATGTGTTCGAATTGTCTGATAACCTGTGTTTGAAGATAGCTATTTTACAGTGTTGCCTTATTGACATTTGATATATTAGCTTTCAGTCGGTCAACACAAAAGGATTCCAATTACTGTAATATGTGAAAACATAACCTGAAATAAATTACACGTCATTGGATAAGGAGAAAAGTAAGGGGTGACATGTTTCGCTCGTTAAGCGAGCATCATCAGATCCAAATCTACGAGACAATTAGCTCTACAAAACACTATCAAACCTACAGTGACACCCACAGGGAACTGGAATCGAAAGCGTTCAAGATGCAGCGATGTGATCCATTGTCCCTTCGTCCCAAGAGCCAACCATCCACTGGAAATGTGATGTTCACCCTGTTCTTTGATTACCGGAGTCCATTGTTTATTGATTTCAAGGAACCTGGTGTCTCCATCACTGGGGAACGATACTGAGCAATGCTGGAGAAATTACGGCGTGCAATTAAGTCAAAAGTCCGAGAAAGCTGTGACAAGGGGTGCTGCTGCTTCATGGTAACGCCAGTCCCCATAGAGCAAAGGTCGTAACGCAGAAGATGTGCCTACTCCAATAGGCGACACTCGAGTATCCGCCCTACAGACCTGATCTCTTTCCATGCGATTATCACGCCTTCTATCCCTTAAAAATGCCTTGAAGGGTGGACGATTCCTGTCGGACAAGGATGTACAGCTGACGGCTACGGACGTCTTCACGCAACAGAACACTGTGTTTTACCACACGTAGGGTGAGTTAGCCGTGGTCGTTACGGCGTGGTTGCAGGCAGTCTCTCACATCCGGGAGGCGAGGAAGATGGAATCCCCCGCCAGTAACCTCTAATATGGTCTTCTGTGGTT
This sequence comes from Meconema thalassinum, assembly GCA_946902985.2. Taxonomy (NCBI): domain Eukaryota; kingdom Metazoa; phylum Arthropoda; class Insecta; order Orthoptera; family Tettigoniidae; genus Meconema; species Meconema thalassinum. Next base: position 297,320,780 of record OX336396.1, on the reverse strand, counting down.
TCCCATCTTCCTTATAGGTAAATGCCCGTGTTGATCCCTAACTATAGGCCACAGCCGCTACCTTCCAATACCTCGTCCCTACATTCACACTTTCCTCCCCAGACAACACTCCACACGCGACGGTACTTGTAGCTCACCCAATGGGTGTCCGCTTAGAAGAAACCTGGTGAGTTGGTGGCATACCGATACTGGATTTTACGGTCTTCAAACGAATACTTTTAGATCAAGCCTTATATGTTATTTCTTCTTATTATTATTTTATTGTTTACCCTCCAGGGTTGACTTTTCCCACGGACTAAGCGAGGGATCCCACCTCTACCGACACTGGCAGTGTCCTGGAGCTTGAGACTCTGGACCGGGGATACAACTGGGGAGTGTGACTAGCACTTCGCCCTAGCGACCTCGTCTGCAAAGCGAACAAGGGTCTGATGAAGGGATGGGAAGAGTGAGAGGGATATACAAGGAAGAGGGCAGGAGGCGGCCGTGGCCTTACGTTAGGTACCAACCCGGCTTTTACCCGATGAAATGAGGAAACCACGGAAAACCACGTCCAGCATGTCTCATTTTGACCACCCGAGCAGGAGTAGTTCTCATACCACTTTTAAAATTCGTGGCAGAGCCGGGAATCGAACCTCGGACCTCCGGGGAGGCAGCTAAGCACGCTGACCACTACACCACGTAGGAGACTATGTCATTTATTCCGAAATTCAATGTACGAATTCTTACCCTCATCATTCCCCTCCTCAATTGAATTCAAATGGAGAAGAGGCTGCGAGACTTGTGTTTACCATGGAGACGTCCTCCCACGCTCTCAGAGACACTGAGAAATAAGCGAGGCGCAATAAAGTTTCATTGTCGTAAAAATGACGGTTATAGCTCTCTGTGGCCCTTTTACTTAGCTGGAGACACAATTTAATGCACACTCTACTCTGGGGTGTTTATGAACAGTTCCATCAGCGCCCGACGATGTATGGCGCGCTAAACACTGGTCCTAGGTCAGGCTTGTTTTCCCCGTTTATAAACCGTGCGGGATGGGGCTAGGTGAGTTTCCAACTGGTATGGCTGGATGCTTTTCTTGTTGCTGACTTGATCGCAGGAGCTAATGAAGTACAGGGGTGTGCAAATTATCAAATAACCACTATAAATCAGTCACAATTGAATGGGTGAAAATCATAACGGTATAAGTGACATTTTTTTAAAAATGAGTTAAGTGCAAGATGTAACTCAGGAAGGATGTATCTTTTGAATAGCAGAGAGGGAAAAGTATTGCGGTATTGTTCTGCCCTCTAGTGATAGGTGGTATAACTACAAATAGCCTGCATTATATGAGTGTTACAATGTTTAAATGGCTTTTTCTCTGAATGAACAAAATGTTACTTATACCGTTATGGTTTTCATCCATTCAATTTCTTATTGGTGGCCTCGCTGGCGTAGTCGGTAATATGCTGAGCTTCTATGCTCAAGGTCGCGGGTTCAAATCTGGCCGAAGTCGTCGGATATTTTAAGACCGTTAAAAACCCCTCCGTATGCCTTCCTTCAGAGGGGAAGTAAAGCCGGCGGACCCATGTCATTGATTTATGGCATGTAAAAGAACCTTCCAATAATTACACTTGTGCGAAGCTAAATTATAGGTTAAATTTAACTAACGCTCTTAGGTTTCTACGTTCGTCGCCAGGAGCCGACTACGGTGGCATCTAGTAACCAAGTTCAGAACTAGTTGTCGTTGACGTTTGGTAGAAAAAGTAGGAACTACTTGAAAATTGAATGTCTGCAGTCCTTACTTGAATTAAAAACAGATACACACACTAATACAGCCATCACAATTATTACCGGTTAACAGACAGATTCTACACACATCCAAAGTACTAGGGGCTACATGACCGAGTTATCGCAACCCCTAAACCAATTTCTATTGCTCAACTGCTGGCATCCTTTATTACCCTACTTAGTAAGATTCCTCCCCCTTGGACTTACACCTTTTCCCATAACGATTTGCGTCTGGAAACTTTCAGACCTGGGGATTCCGAGGGATACCTGAGCTGAGTCCGTTTTCTATTTTTCCATTGACTTTGGAATATACCCTCTAAGCCAGGTGATAAATCGATGGTTCATGAATCATTGAATAGTTAAACACCGTATCATCAGTAAAAAGATACGAGCCTTACAGTGGTCGCATTTGATGTGTAACATCTGACATGTTATCCTACTCGTATACTACACAGCTTCGACATTCTTAAAATGTTAATTTACACTCCATTTTCATACTGGTACTATGATGAATGTATAGATTGAATTGGAGATATGCTACTGTCACATTTGTGGCGCAGCGGTCAAGCTGTTAGTCTCTCACCAAGGTAGACCGGGTTTGATTCCCGGTCAATACATGTGAGATTTATGAATTGAAATGCCATGTCCTGTGGTTCGCATTCCACGTAAAAGGGAGGTACCTTGGATCATGATCGTGAGATTAACGGACACGCAATACTACAAGCTTCCTTCCTTACTTTTACATTAATAATTCATAATAACAAAGTGACACACAACGTCGACAGTACTCTCAAATACTGTGAGCACATTCCTCAGTAACTATAACATTCATTATTCTCAAGGCTCTCATACAGTTCGTCGTAAACAATCAAAACATGGCTTCCTACAATCATGAAATGACCTAGTCTCACATATGATGAAAATACAGCTTTTATTCAACTCATATAACAACATTCTGTTATGCATTTAATATTTGACTACTCACCCACAGTTTGACAATATTGCCGCTTACTTAAATGTCATTTGTCGTCTTTGTCCTACCCCATGTGATATTCAACCTTGAACGTGAAGCTTCATAAACTGCTCAATGACAAATGAAAGTCGGTGAAACATTTGCCACTGTGCTCGTCAAACCAGTGCCTGCTAAATGCACTGCCTACTGTATTGCCATAACATTCTCGCGCTACAGAGCACACACTGCCTTGTTTCCAATACACACATTTTCAATTGTACATCCAGCTGGCAGTGCGTCTTCACTTCCGTCCGATCCACTTCCGTTCGATCCACTTCCGCCTGATTCACTTCCGTCCCATTTTTCTGGCAGTGCGTCTTCACTTCCGTCCGATCCACTTCCGCCCGATCCACTTCCGTCCCCAATTTTCAAAATCACTCCCACAAAGGTATCCAGCAACCGAACGGAAAGATGTTACACATCAAAAACGACTCCAAATCCCTCTGCTTTAAATTCACACGGACAGTAGAGTGAAGTAATCAAAACAAAACGTGTGGCATGTGGGATTAGCAAAGTTCCTCTGTTAGTGGAAATGAAAAAAATCATTTTACTTTGAGTTTCTTAAAAAGAAAATATAATTAAGGCTCTTGGTTAAACATTGTAAGTAATGTCAGCGCCTTCCAAACATATTTAGTGCATTAAGCCGTGACAAATATAAAGGTAATTTAGGAAAACTGGCGTCGTTTCTAACAATTTACACACCTCTGTAGAGTAGTTATTTCATTTTAGGGGATTAGGACACCTTGGCTATCAGCGCCGTGTAGTTGGGTGGAAATTGTCTGATAACTTGTATTTGTGTGATGTCTGTATTAGGGACTATCCCGGCATTTGGATGGAGGAGTGTGGAAAAAAAACGGGGAAAACCACATTCAAGATAGCTGCTGTCAGCGCCGGGATTCGACCTGCGGTCTATGAACTTGCTTTAGCTGAATTCGCGGGCGTGGTGCACGATTAATCGAGCACGGATACTCTGCGAGGCAGGAGCTAATGACAGTTGAAACAAATGAAACTCGGCAAGGAGTTGGAAGGTTCCGTCACCGCATTTGTTCATAGTTGAAAATGGTTGATGGTAAGATTCAAACCCACTTCTTTCCGAGTACGAAGATAGCCTGGATACCAAACCCGGCAACGCTTGTAGTACCATAGGCTACTTGGCATTGCCCCCTCAAACGTGGATATTTTGGTGAGAACTTTGTGCTGGGTCTGACGAATACTCAGTACGAAAATATTGGGGCCAGTCGAATTAGGATGAGAACATTTTACGGAGGTACAGGCAACTAATGCTACATTATTGTGGAGCGGGACATGTAAGCCGCCCCTGAGTGTACATGACAACAGTAAGGCAGAATAAAGCGCCGTGATGTAAAGTGAGTGGGCAACTAATGCTACATTACTGTGGAGCGGGACATGTAAGCCGCCCCTGAGTGTACATGACAACAGTAAGGCAGAATAAAGCGCCGTGATGTAAAGTGAGTAGGCAACTAATGCTACATTATTGTGGAGCGGGACATGTAAGCCGCCCCTGAGTGTACATGACAACAGTAAGGCAGAATAAAGCGCCGTGATGTAAAGTGAGGAGGCAACTAATGCTACATTACTGTGGAGCGGGACATGTAAGCCGCCCCTGAGTGTACATGACAACAGTAAGGCAGAATAAAGCGCCGTGATGTAAAGTGAGGAGGCAACTAATGCTACATTACTGTGGAGCGGGACATGTAAGCCGCCCCTGAGTGTACATGACAACAGTAAGGCAGAATAAAGCGCCGTGATGTAAAGTTAGGAGGCAACTAATGCTACATTACTGTGGAGCGGGACATGTAAGCCGCCCCTGAGTGTACATGACAACAGTAAGGCAGAATAAAGCGCCGTGATGTAAAGTGAGTAGGCAACTAATGCTACATTACTGTGGAGCGGGACTTGTAAACTGCCCCTGAGTGTACATGACAACAGTAAGGCAGAATAAAGCGCCATGGCGTACAGTGAATAGGTAACTGCTGTTACATTACCGAAGAACAGGATGTCTAACATGACCAAGAGTTTACACAACAGCAAGCCTGGACTAGGCGCCGCGCCGTGGCGTACAGTTTATAGGCAACTGCTGTTACATTACTGTAGAGCAGGATATCTAACATGACTCAGAGTGTACACAACAGCAAGCCTGGACCAGGCACCGCATCGCGCCCGCCGTGGCGTACAGTGGATAGGCAACTATTGTTACATTACTGTAGAACAGGATATCTAACATGTCCCCGAGTGTACACGACAGCAAGCCAGGGTCAGTCACCGCACCACGCCGTGGCGTACAGTGATTAGGCAACTGTTGTTACATTACTGTAGAACGGGAGATCCAACCCGACCCAGAGTGTACACCAGGGCTGGATAACTTAACATAATGGCCTTCAATAACGAATTGTTTGGCGTTACGGTATACATCGCGTAACGTATAACAGAAAGTTTGTTGTAACGTTATTCATACGAAGAACGAATAAACGGATACTGTATATATACCGTTATTTTAAATATTTTATTATCATACCGGATACCATTTTAGTTATCGCAGGAGACACAAGTCGAATAACGTTATTGGCGTTGTAACACAATCAAATGTACCCCATTCACTCAGTTGTTTTAAATAACGTTATTGACAAGACCGGATAGCATTGTGTTATGCTGCATGCCTCGCAGGTCGAATAACGTTATTCGTGCTCTAACACGTCGCGAACAACTACCACTCATTCCGAACATCAAATAACGTTATTCACAAGACCGGATAGCATTGTGTTATGCTGCATGCCTCGCAGGTCGAATAACGTTATTAACGTCGTGTTCTGTTGTATGGGTCCCGGGTTGAATAACGTTTTTAGCCTCGTACTAGGATCGTAACGTAAAAGCTTGTATACAAGCACAATTCCGGTATAGGCTTCAATAACGTTATTCGTACCTGCATTACGAGTTCTTATTGGCTCAGCTGCAAGAAATCAAAGATGGAGGAAACTTGTGGATTGAGATTAATAGTTGCAGTTCATTGGCATTATTAATGCAAATCAGTCATTTAGTACCGTTACGTTGAATACTGGAAAAGGCACTGACTGATTAAACGCATTTCTGTCAGTATTTATGATTTAACTGAAATCATTCGCCATTTAGCCATATGGATGAAGCTGTGAAACTGCATAGAACATGAAATGTGTACGAGTGCTAAGGCGTTAACTTGGTACCTAATGGGTCCGGGGTTCGAGACGCTCCATGGCCAGAATTTTTATTCTTTTTGAATTATTTCGTTGTGTCAACACTACTGTGTGGTGCAACTTTTCAACTTCGATTTACTCGCATGATCTAGGGGGGCGATGTTAATAATGGATATTGGTAGGGAAAAATCTTTCTATTTTATCATTCGAATTTGTACTTTCCCAATCAAAACCATGAATATTTGTACAATTCGTGAAACTAATATAATTTTCACAGCACTGATTACTCCACAGTAAAATAATAATAATAATAATAATAATAATAATAATAATAATAATAATAATAATAATAATAATAACAATAATATGAAGTAGTTCCGTGACGATCTAAAGAGCCTGATTTTCTTTATATTTAAGATTCATGCCAATGATTAATCTACATAGACCTATATAGAATAATGACGAGATTAAGTTGGCAATAATAACTTTTCTATTTAGATTGGAATATATCTGAAGTAATGTATTCAAATACAGCTCTACATTTGGCAACCATGGTGACTCTGAATATATTCTTAGTTCCATATCTTAAGGTACATAATCCACATACAAAATTTTGTTGAAGTCCAATGGATAGTATGAACGTTGCATGCGGTGAAATATTGGATGTATCAGTGCGAGTAAAATCATATTGGCAACAACGTCAAGAAGGCGTGCTCAGAATTAATCTGAATTATTCCTATATTTTATAGTGCCAATTTTGGATAAAATCCATTTCTTAGTATAGAAGTTACATGCATTAAAAAATTGGCCCTATAAACAGGCTTAGAATTATGTTGGCAGCACTGATGTGCATTAGTTGCTCCCAAATAATCTAAAATTTCCGGAACTATTCGTGCGCAAAATTTAGAGCTGTTGGCTTACATACATTCTGATATATTGGTATTAGGATAAAGAGAGTGAGCATTTATTAACAAATAATAATAATGTTAATGGTTTTGCGTCCCTTTTAACTACTCTGGCTTTTAGAGACTCCGGGGTGCCGTAATTTTGTCCATAAGGGGATCTTCAACGTGCCAGTAAATCTACTGACACGGCTCTCTGGCATTTGCGCACACTCAAATGCCAGCTGACTGCGCCAGGATACGAACGAGCAACCTTGGGCCCAGCAAGCGAGAACGTTACCCCTGAGCCACGCAGCCAGCCGCATTTATTAACAGTTGGCAGCCCTAATGGCTCTCAAGCATAAGCATAGTCATATCTGTTATAGTACACAAAGCACGTACGAAATTTGGTTAAAATCCAATTAATAGTATAGGTGTTAGATGTACTTAAACATTGGACTTATCAGCAGGCTTAGAATGATCTTGGCACACTGTCATATATGGGATCCTTAAAATGTATCTGGAATGTTATTATCCCTGTGTGTGCTAATTTTGGAAAATTTCGCATGCAAAACCTCTGAGATATCCAACGTAGAGCTTAAAAGTGAATTGTGATTTTTAGCAGTTGGTAACTCTGAAATCATTTCCAATTATGTCCCTGAGATATTCAGATATATATTTCCTTAAACCGAATTTGGTTTCGATAACTGCAATCTTTAGGGGTTTATAGGGGGAGACACACAAAGACAGACAGACAGACATTTGCCTGGATCTATGCCATAAGTCTATCTCATCATCATTTTAAAAAAAGTGAAAAGTAAGCTAAAAATAGCAAGTAGAATATACGATAGCTAATGTATAACATCCTACCTTAGGTGCTTCGATACTGTGCTGACCAGTACCCTCAGCTTATTGACTTTACACATGTGTTGTACCGCAATCATTGGCCATCAGCGTACAGATGTTACAGATCGTAACGTAAAAGCTTGTATACAAGCACAATTCCGGTATAGGCTTCAATAACGTTATTCGTACCTGCATTACGAGTTCTTATTGGCTCAGCTGCAAGAAATCAAAGATGGAGGAAACTTGTGGATTGAGATTAATAGTTGCAGTTCATTGGCATTATTAATGCAAATCAGTCATTTAGTACCGTTACGTTGAATACAGGAAAAGGCACTGACTGATTAAACGCATTTCTGTCAGTATTTAAGATTTAACTGAAATCATTCGACATTTAGCCATATGGATGAAGCTGTGAATCTGCACAGTACATGAAATGTGTACGAGTGCTAAGGCGTTAATTTGGTACCTAATGGGTCTTGGGTTCGAGACGCTCCATGGTCAGAATTTTTATTCTTTTTGAATTATTTCGTTGTGTCAACACTACTGTGCGATGCAACTTTTCAACTTCGATTTACTCGAATGATCTAGGGGGGCGATGTTAATAATGGATATTGGTAGGGAAAAATCTTTCTATTTTATCATTCGAATTTGTACTTTCCCAATCAAAACCATGAATATTTGTATTATTTGTGAAACTAATATAATTTTCACAGCACTGATTACTCCACAGTAAAATAATAATAATAATAATATTAACAATAATATGAAGTAGTTCCGTGACGATCTAATGAACCTAATTTTCTTTATATTTATGATTCATGCCAATGATTAATCTACATAGAACTATCTAGAATAATGACGAGATTAAGTTGGTAATACTAACTTTTCTATTTAGATTGGAATATATCTGAAGTAATGTATTCCAGTACAGCTCTACAGTTGGCAGCCTTGGTGACTCTAAATATATTCTTAATTCCATATCTTAAGGTACAGAATGCACATACAAAATTTGGTTGAAGTCCAATGGATAGAATGAACGTTGCATGCTGTGAAATATTGGATGTATCAGTGCGAGTAAAATCATATTGGCAACAACGTCAAGAAGGCGTGCTCAGAATTAATCTGAATTATTCCTATATTTTATAGTGCCAATTTTGGATAAAATCCATTTCTTAGTATAGAAGTTACATGCATTAAAAAATTGGCCCTATAAACAGGCTTAGAATTATGTTGGCAGCACTGATGTGCATTAGTTGCTCCCAAATAATCTAAAATTTCCGGAACTATTCGTGCGCAAAATTTAGAGCTGTGGCTTGCATACTTTCTTATATATTGGTATTAGGATAGAGAGAGTGAGCATTTAATAACAAATAATAATAATGTTATTGGTTTTACGTCCCTTTTAACTACTCTGGCTTTTAGAGACTCTGGGGTGCCGTAATTTTGTCCGTACGGGGATCTTCAACGTGCCAGTAAATCTACTGACACGGCTCTCTGGCATTTGCGCACACTCAAATGCCAGCTGACTGCGCCAGGATACGAACGAGCAACCTTGGGCCCAGCAAGCGAGAACGTTACCCCTGAGCCACGCAGCCAGCCGCATTTATTAACAGTTGGCAGCCCTAATGGCTCTCAAGCATAAGCATAGTCATATCTGTTATAGTACACAAAGCACGTACGAAATTTGGTTACAATCCAATTGATAGTATAGATGTTAGATGTACTTAAACATTGGACTTATCAGCAGGCTTAGAATGATCTTGGCACACTGTCATATATGGGATCCTTAAAATGTATCTGGAATGTTATTATCCCTGTGTGTGCTAATTTTGGAAAATTTCGCATGCATAACGTCTGAGATATCCAACGTAGAGCTTAAAAGTGAATTGTGATTTTTAGCAGTTGGTAACTCTGAAATAATTTTCAATTATGTCCCTGAGATATTCAGATATAGATATTTTCTTAAACCGAATTTGGTTTCGATAACTGCTGTCTTTTAGGGGTTGATAGGGGGAGACACACAAAGACAGACAGACAGACATTTGCCTGGATCGAAGCCATAAGTCTATCTCATCATCATTTAAAAAAAAAGTGAAAAGTAAGCTAAAAATAACAAGTAGAATCTACGATAGCTAATGTATAACATCCTACCTTAGGTGCTTCGATACTGTGCTGACCAGTACCCTCTGCTTATGGACATTTCACATGTGTTGTACCGCAATCATTGGCCATCAGCGTACAGAAGTTACAGATCGTAACGTAAAAGCTTGTATACAAGCACAATTCCGGTATATGCTTCAATAACGTTATTCGTACCTGCATTACGAGTTCTTATTGGCTCAGCTGCAAGAAATCAAAGATGGAGGAAACTTGTGGATTGAGATTAATAGTTGCAGTTCATTGGCATTATTAATGCAAATCAGTCATTTAGTACCGTTACGTTGAATACAGGAAAAGGCACTGACTGATTAAACGCATTTCTGTCAGTATTTAAGGTTTAACTGAAATCATTCGACATTTAGCCATATGGATGAAGCTGTGAACCTGCACAGTACATGAAATGGGTACGAGTGCTAAGGCGTTAACTTGGTACCTATTGGGTCTTGGGTTCGAGCCGCTCCATGGTCAGAATTTTTATTCTTTTTGAATTATTTCGTTGTGTCAACACTACTGTGCGATGCAACTTTTCAACTTCGATTTACTCGAATGATCTAGGGGGGCGATGTTAATAATGGATATTGGTAGGGAAAAATCATTCTATATTATCATTCGAATTTGTACTTTCCCAATCAAAACCATGAATATTTGTACTATTCGTGAAACTAATATAATTTTCACAGCACTGATCACTCCACAGTAAAATAATAATAATAATAATAATAATAACAATAATATGAAGTAGTTCCGTGACGATCTAATGAACCTAATTTTCTTTATATTTATGATTCATGCCAATGATTAATCTACATAGACCTATCTAGAATAATGACGAGATTAAGTTGGTTATACTAACTTTTCTATTTAGATTGGAATATATCTGAAGTAATGTATTCCAGTACAGCTCTACAGTTGGCAGCCTTGGTGACTCTAAATATATTCTTAATTCCATATCTTAAGGTACAGAATGCACATACAAAATTTGGTTGAAGTCCAATGGATAGTATGAACGCTGCATGCTGTGGAATATTGGATGTATCAGTGCGAGTAAAATCATATTGGCAACAACGACAAGAAGGCGTGCTCAGAATTAATCTGAATTATTCCTATATTTTATAGTGCCAATTTTGGATAAAATCCATTTCTTAGTATAGAAGTTACATGCATTAAAAAAATGGCCCTATAAACAGGCTTAGAATTATGTTGGCACCACTGATGTGCATTAGTTGCTCCCAAATAATCTAAAATTTCCGGAACTATTCGTGCGCAAAATTTAGAGCTGTGGCTTGCATACTTTCTTATATATTGGAATTAGGATAAAGAGAGTGAGCATTTAATAACAAATAATAATAATGTTATTGGTTTTACGTCCCTTTTAACTACTCTGGCTTTTAGAGACTCCGGGGTGCCGTAATTTTGTCCAGAAGGGGATCTTCAACGTGCCAGTAAATCTACTGACACGGCTCTCTCGCATTTGCGCACACTCAAATGCCAGCTGACTGCGCCAGGATACGAACCTGCAACCTTGGGCCCAGAAAGGGAGACCGTTACCCCTGAGCCACGCAGCCAGCCGCATTAATTAACAGTTGCAGCCCTAATGGCTCTCAAGTATAAGCATAGTCATATCTGTTATAGTACACAAAGCACGTACGAAATTTGGTTAAAATCCAATTAATAGTATAGGTGTTAGTTGTACTTAAACATTGGACTTATCAGCAGGCTTAGAATGATCTTGGCACACTGTCATATATGGGATCCTTAAAATGTATCTGGAATGTTATTATCCCTGTGTGTGCTAATTTTGGAAAATTTCGCATGCATAACCTCTGAGATATCCAACGTAGAGCTGAAAAGTGAATTGTGATTTTTAGCAGTTGGTAACTCTGAAATCATTTCCAATTATGTCCCTGAGATATTCAGATATATATTTCCTTAAACCGAATTTGGTTTCGATAACTGCAATCTTTAGGGGTTTATAGGGGGAGACACACAAAGACAGACAGACAGACATTTGCCTGGATCGATGCCATAAGTCTATCTCATCATCATTTTAAAAAAAGTGAAAAGTAAGCTAAAAATAGCAAGTAGAATATACGATAGCTAATGTATAACATCCTACCTTAGGTGCTTCGATACTGTGCTGACCAGTACCCTCTGCTTATGGACATTTCACATGTGTTGTACCGCAATCATTGGCCATCAGCGTTCAGATGTTACAGATCGTAACGTAAAAGCTTGTATACAAGCACAATTCCGGTATAGGCTTCAATAACGTTATTCGTACCTGCATTACGAGTTCTTATTGGCTCAGCTGCAAGAAATCAAAGATGGAGGAAACTTGTTGATTGAGATTAATAGTTGCAGTTCATTGGCATTATTAATGCAAATCAGTCATTTAGGTCCGTTACTTTGAATACAGGAAAAGGCACTGACTGATTAAACGCATTTCTGTCAGTATTTAAGATTTAACTGAAATCATTCGACATTTAGCCATATGGATGAAGCTGTGATTCTGCACAGTACGTGAAATGTGTACGAGTGCTAAGGCGTTAACTTGATACTTAATGGGTTCTGGGTTCGAGACGCTCCATGGCCAGAATTTTTATTCTTTTTGAATTATTTCGTTGTGTCAACACTACTGTGTGATGCAACTTTTCAACTTCGATTTACTCGCATGATCTAGGGGGCGATGTTAATAATGGATATTGGTAGGGAAACATCTTTCTATTTTATCATTCGAATTTGAACTTTCCCAATCAAAACCATGAATATTTGTACTATTCTTGAAACTAATATAATTTTCACAGCACTGATTACTCCACAGTAAAATAATAATAATAATAATATTAACAATAATATGAAAGTAGTTCCGTGACGATCTAAAGAGCCTAATTTTCTTTATATTTAAGATTCATGCCAATGATTAATCTACATAGACCTATCTAGAATAATGACGAGATTAAGTTGGTAATACTAACTTTTCTATTTAGATTGGAATATATCTGAAGTAATGTATTCCAATACAGCTCTACAGTTGGCAGCCTTGGTGACTCTGAATATATTCTTAGTTCCATATTTTAAGGTACAGAATGCACATACAAAATTGGTTGAAGTCCAATGGATAGTATGGACGTTGCATGCTGTGAAATATTGGATGTATCAGTGCGAGTAAAATCATATTGGCAACATGTCAAGAAGGCGTTTTCAGAATTAATCTGATTTATTCCTATATTTTATAGTGCCAATTTTGGATAAAATCCATTTCTTAGTATGGAAGTTCAATTTCAACTATTTCCAACTGTGGCTACCAGATGCTTCTGTCACTAACACTGGCGGAGAACGTTGGAACTTGATAGAGCGTTTCTAACTCGCCAAATATAACCTAAAAACTTTTCTACACACTACCAATTGTAATGGTAGGTGCTTTTACCTGCCATAAATCTATGACATGGGCACGCCTGCTTTATTTCCCCTTCGAAGAAAGGCATACTGAAGAATTTTAACGCTCAACCAATCCGACGACTTCGGCCGGGTTTGAACACGCCATCTTGGGCTTAGCAGTTCAGCATGCTATCGACCACGCCACCGAAGCCCCTTATAGAAGTAATACAGGGTGAAGAAATATGCCGTACTTGGAGGTCGTCATGCGACTTCTCATCCAAATGCAAGACAAAAGTTTCTATAGCAAAATCGGAGCGGGTGTTATTTGAAAAGACGAGTATGAAAACGAGAAGCCGGCAACACTGTCGCATCCTGCGGCGGAATGTGTATCATATCACCGTACCAGCCGTCGTAGCTCACTGAGTAGGCTGCTGTATTATCCAAACCACAACCACCAACGAACTACGGTTCGAATCTACGTCAGGTCGTCGTTTTGTGTGACGTCAGTTCGTGGCTCTGTGAAGATAAGACTGGACTTCAAACGATTTTTCTTTCGTAGTCAGTTTACCCTCCAAGTAGGCTTTTCCCACGGACTCAGCGAGAGATCCCACCTTTACCTCCTCTACGGGCAGTGTCCTGGCGCTTGAGAGTGAGTCGGGGGATCCAACTGGGGAGGCGGGACTAGCACCTCACCCAATGCGGCCTCACCTGCAAAGCGAACAGGGGGCCTCATGTGGGATGGGACGGGATGGGAAGAATAGAAAGGATAGACAAGGAAGAGGGAAGGAGGCGGCCGTGACCTGACGGTAGGGACCATCCCGGCATTTGCCCGAAGATGAAGCGGGCAACCACGAAAAACCACTTCGAGGATGGATGTGGTGGGAATCGAACCCCATCTACTCATTTGGACCACCCGAGGCTGAGTAGATCCCGTTCCAGTCCTCATACCACTTTTCAAATTTCGTGGCAGCGTACGGAATGGAATTATTGTGCGTATCATAATGGGCAATCTAGTGTATATCATTGGATGCAGACGATGTTACTGGCTTTATTTGTGCCATGGACGAAACTAAGTGGTCGTTTACGTATGTAAGAGGCTCATGTTATGTTTTAATGTTTAAATAAAGGTAACAGAAGGAAATAATATAAGAGATGAAGACACTTTGGACAGAGAAGGTGTTATGTTTGGAAGTACGCCAGGGTAGAGTGGAAAGGAAACCTGGGGCGAAGTGGTCTGAGGACAGAAAGAAGCAACATAGTCTAAGAACGAAGAAATATTGGGAAGAAAACAACAAAGAGTGAAGAATTGAAATTGGTGCGTGGTCCGTAGCGGGTCTCATCGAAATAAGAAAGAAGTAGAGAAGTAACAGCAATGTAAGACACAGTACACAACATAATGTATTGATTGCATTGTGGAGGTGTACATTGGATACAATTTGAGACTTTAACTGAAGAACTCTTTGACGCGAACGCCATTGGACCATAACCGACCTTCACGGCATACCTTTTCGCACTGAGCTAATGAGACAGCACCGGCACAGCGCAGACTTCATGCGTGCTGTTCTCTTGGCCATGCTGCACGCAGTTACAGCGTTGCCAGAGCCTCGTTTCTTAACTCGCATTTCTATTAAACGTATTGGCAGGACCAGGCCTTCCTAGATAAGCCTTTGCCATGAATTTCGACGAGGAACCGCATGCTGACCTCCAAGTACGGGATTTGTTCTTCATCCTGTATATAGTATATACAACATTATGTATAATATTTGACGCAATCAAAGTTTTTGATATTTCAGAGGAAACCTCTGGTTGGTTATGATAGGATTACTGGTATGCTACTGGTAGAGCGTATGTTAGTACAGTATATGATAATTAGTAAACAATATTTTAACTTCTTCTTCGACATAATTGATTTTTCAGTACGGTATGTTTAGGCTTTAGAGATCATATCAGCAACGGGTTGTGTATCATTCACAGCATTCCAATACGAAATAATTTTTCTTGTAACAATAAATGTACTGTGTGAAATGAAAGGGAACAAAGAGCAAATGCCATTATTCATTTAAAGACAAGACGGAAAATGGCTAAGTTGCTCCAACGCGTAGCCCACTACTCCATGTTGTTTGATGTGGTGGTACGTTTAAATTTACGCTGTGATTTGTCGTCAACGGTATGAATGGCATTATTTACTTTTAAACCAGAATTACACTGCTGTTAATGAATACGACAACCCACCCGGCACTTTCTACTGTTAAAGCGATAGAGAGACTTGAGGTGTCCCACCTGTTATGACGAGACTTCTTGAATTGAGTCATCTCATGAGCACGTTCTGTCCAAGCGGAGCCTCGCTCACAGTAGTGTTGTGCCCAGGTGCGGGAGTGATTAATCTGCCAATGGATTTCAATTTTAAATAAAGGGAGGAGGAAATAGAGAACAGCATTCATAAGAGAAATAGCAAATGGAAGGGGTGACACATACGTTTTAATATTGTATTAGGCAAATGGGTTGTTGATTGTGTTCAATGTTAATAGTTAATTTTCAAGAGGAAGAGTACGTAGTATATGATTAGGCACAGATGTTCATGACCAGAAGGTGAAATTATATTGATGTATGTGTGACAAAATCATCGTAAAATCAGTGTGGAGGTATGTGTCCATGATATACGAACCATCTCCATTGCAAGTGTGAAAGAATTTCTGAGATATGGCCAAACATTTTTAAATATTTAAAAAAAATACAAAAATATATCTGTAGAAGCTCGACCCAAGTTGAAGACAAATTGCTGAAATGGCAAGATAGAGACTAAACAGGAGGTGTTCAAGATTAGGACCGGACACATTGCATTAGCCTACTTACTATTTCAAATGCGGTTTACTCTCTAATAACTATATTTTACAGCTTATTCCAGGGGATAATTCACTACATTCATTCATGTTTATTAAAGAGGACGATTGGGAGTTCCACGGCAGTGACGTCTGAACATTATGATAAAGATCGGGAATGTAGACTAGTGATTAGAATTTTGTGTTGGAAGGTTCAAGAAGTATGTTGTTTAGAAAAGTGAGACTTGGCATTTGTTATGCCAATATAACATGAAGTAATCAGATATCATGTTTGAAACTGTAATCTCAGTATAACCCTTTCTTTTATCTGAGTGAAGATTTCTGCTGCCTTTCTTTTCACATCTGATAAACGAATTGCTTTTCAGTGGGTCAGCACATTAACGTGCGCAATTAAATGGGGTGGGGAATAACAAGTATGTATCCCACTTCACCGATGTGGCTCTATCCTGTAAGCCTAGATCAGGACCATCCAGTCATTGCGCTCCGAGCACTGGGCAGTCAGACTAGCGCTCCTTCCCCTACCACCACTACACTGTGGCAGCGAGGAGATCTGAGACACACGGACTATGTTCGTACCGCAATAACTAGATACGAACGCACAGATGCAGGCGACGGCTTTTGTGGCATTGTTGACATCATATTGATAGGGCTGTTTTACCATAATAGGATATATACTGCCATAATATATATGTATACAAATCGAATGGTACTCCGATGCATGGAATGTGTAGGAAACGAACGCAAGTGTTAAGTAAAGAATATTGTGCTTTATTACAAAATGAAATGAGAACATATTAGAGAGGAAAATTCAACAACATTTTACCAATATGAACAGATAGTACAGGCCTTGAGTGACTCTTTCTCCGTCGTTTTTACGAATTTCTAGTTTTGGAGGAAACAATCTTCTCCAAATTGGGTACAATAAATGATATCAGACAGTTGAGAAAACTCTCCGTCAAAACAGCCTTGAAACTCTTCCAGCTCAAGGTTACACCCGTTGTAACATATGGATTAGAGAATATCTGGACACATCTCAAATTGAAACACCTGGAAAAGTTGGAGAAACTAAAAGCGACTTTCTTAAAGAAGGTTCTGTGTGTTTCAAAATACACGCCTTCAAGACTAGTCTATGAATTAACACGTGAATTATATTATGTGGAAGAGCTCCGCCTCCAACTGTCGCTACCGTCTACACCAGCATACGTGCAACTCATGGAGAACCTGAAATCGAAGAAGAGAGACATATGGTGGGATTTCTACATCACTGACGCAATGACCTGCAATGATTGGAAACGGGGAGGCTACGAACTAAGACATACTGTTACACGCTTTGCCATACATGGCTTTCACCATAAGCTGTGCAAGTTAAAGAAGTTTCACCAGCCAGACGCAGACTGTGTATGTGAACGTTGCGGCAAATGTTGCGAAAGATATCATGCGATGTACTGTACATATAGACTTGAATCTCTGACGTCCTTCTGTTGTAATGAATAGTTTATTATGTTTCATTTTGTCTGTATCATTCCTTTGGCTATTAGCTGCAATAAATATTTTATTATATTTCTGGACACAGCTATTCGTAAACAATTGCGCAAGTTTCTATCACTCATCGTTGCACGATGTTTACTTTTGGTAAGCTTAAGAACTGAAGAGAAGCGCTCATAAATGTACGTTGAGTCGAACATTGACAGAACTTCACTTGCATGTCTTTACAAAAGGGGATATTCTCCTTGCGGAAAGCCACTGTAAAATTCTTCTAACCTTCGTGACATTAGAAAGCGGTCATTAAGACGAACATTGCATTGCAGTTTTCTTAACTTCGTGACATTTAGAAAGAGGTATTTAAGACGAACATTGCATTGCAGTTCAATCAGCTCTAATTGAAATAGCTGTGGAACACTGTCTGCACTAATAGAAAATGGTCGAACAAATACATCTAACACCGCTTGGAGTTCTGATAATTCTGAAAATCGCTTGTCAAACTCTTCTTGTATTTGGCGAATTACCTCCAAGTACTCATCAAAGTCGACACCTTTCACTGTTTCAAACGATGGAAAATGTCCTGTGTTCCTTGCACGTAACTGGTTTTCCCGCAAAATCAATTTTCTTGTGAACGCTTCAATTTTTTCCACCAAATCGCAGATGTTGTGCTTTTCGCCCTGAAGCGAAGTGTTCAAATTATTCAGATGGGCAGTAATGTCACATAAAAATCCAAGTCCGCCACCCACTTAGGGTCACGCAAAAGAACTTCGGGCCGCCCTTTCATGTCACAGAATGTATGTATTGCGTTCCGCAAGAAAAACACACGATTCAGCACCTTCGCCTTGCTCAGCCATCTTACTTCTGCATGGTACGGGATATCCGGACACTCCGCTTCGATGTCATCCAAGAACTCTTTGAATTGACGGTGCGTGAGTTCATGGGAGTGAAGATAATTTACCATTCGCACAACTGTTCCCATTACATCTTTGCGCTTGGCGACTTTTGCACAGATTGCCTCCTGGTGTATGAAGCAATGGATCGCCACCATTAGGGTACTACCGTTCTCAGCCATTTTTAACTTTACATATCTGAGGAACCCCATGCGTACACATCGTAAAGCAGGAGCTCCATCCGTCGTTATACTCGTCAACCGCTCCCATTTTAATCCCATTGATTCAAAAGCACCCTCCACAGCTTGGAAAATATCGAAACCGGTAGTGGTGACTTTGAGTGTTACCAAGTCGAGGAAATTCTCGGTGACCCGAAGATCGTCATCCACCCCTCGAATAAAAATAACGAGCTATGCTATGTCCGCAATGTCGGTTGATTCGTCGAGGGCGATGGAAATTTATACAAATTTTGCTGCCTTCTCCATTAATTGCTGTTCCATATCAACGGACATATCGTCTATTCTGCGAGCCACAGTTTGAGGAGAAAGAGAGATGTTTTCAAATTTCTCAACTACCTCCGTAGGACAAATACATGCCGCCACGTCCATTAGGCACTCCTTGATGAAATTCCCTTCCGCGAAGGGCTTCCCAGCTTCGGCAATTCGCATCGAACATTTGTAGCTTGCTCGTAAAATCGGTCCACCAACCTCACTCTCCTCTATCTCCTGTCAGACAAAAATACGGCAAGTCACAATTTTAGTGTTCTTCAGATAATTAAATCATTTGTTCATTCCCATTTGTAAGCAAGCATTTTAAAATTAAGGCAATAATACTTACAGGAAAGTGCTGCTTGAAATTTTCTTTCAATTCTTCCAACTTCGATTGCCGACTGGCGTCTGTCAAGTCACCGTAATCATCCCTGTGGTTGGCACTGCAGTGCCGTTCCAAATTGTGTTTTTTTTTTACTCATTAAATCTCGGTGGCACACTAAACATTTGGCATGCCCTTTATAAGCTGTACAGAAAAATAATTTTTCCCATTCTGCTTTAAAGGCAGCTGCTTCACCACTCCTTATTAGCCTACTTTTCACATTCTGCAAAAATGAGGAAAAAGTACACTTATGAGATCGATCCACGAGAATGTGAGTCTGTCTGTCTGTCCTTCTGTCTGTCAGGCTGTGTGTGTGTGCCCCCCCCCCCCCTGTCAACTCCTAAACGGCTGCAGAAATCGAAACCAAATTTAGTATGAGTAAAGATGTATACCGGAATATCTCACGCCCATATTTGAAAATGATGTCAGTGCTACCAACTGCTAAAAATCACAATTCACTTTTAACCTCTACGTTGGATATCTCAGACGTTATGCATGCGAAATTTTCCAAAATTAGCACACACAGGGATAATAACATTCCAGATACATTTTAAGGATCCCATGTATGACAGTGTTGCCAAGATGATTCTAAGCCTGCTGATAAGTCCAATGTTTAAGTACATCTAACATCTATACTATCAATTGGATTTTAACCAAATTTCGTACGTGCTTTGTGTACTATAACAGATATGACTATGCTTATACTTAAGAGCCATTAGCGCTGCCAGCTGTTAATAAATGCGGCTGGCTGCGTAGCTCAGGGGTAACGTTCTCCCTTGCTGAACCCAAGGTTGCAGGTTCGTATCCTGGCGCAGTTAGCATTATTATTATTATTTGTTAATAAATGCTCACTCTCTTTATCCTAATACCAATATATCAGAAAGTATGCAAGCCAACAGCTCTAAATTTTGCGAACGAATAGTTCCTGAAATTTTAGATTATTTGGGAGCAACTAATGCACATCAGTGCTGCCAACATAATTCTAAGCCTGTTTATAGGGCCAATTTTTAAATGCATGTAACTTATATACTAAGAAATGGATTTTATCCAAAATTGGCACTATAAAATATAGGAATAATTCAGATTAATTCTGAAAACGCCTTCTTGATGTTGTTGCCAATATGATTTTACTCGCACTGATACATCAAATATTTCACAGCATGCAACGTCCATACTATCCATTGGACTTTACCAAATTTAGCATGAGCATTCTTTAACTTAAGATATGGAACTAAGAATATATTCAGAGTCACCAAGGCTGCCAACTGTAGATCTGTATTGGAATACATTACTTCAGATATATTCCAATCTAAATAGAAAAGTTAGTATTACCAACTTAATCTCGTAATTATTCTAGATAGGTCTATGTAGATTAATCATTGGCATGAATGTTAAGTATAAAGAAAATTAGGTCCTTTAGATCGTCACGGAACTACTTCATATTATTGTTAATATTATTATTATTATTTTACTGTGGAGTAATCAGTGCTGTGAAAATTATATTAGTTTCACTAATAGTACAAATATTCATGGTTTTGATTTGGAAAGTACAAATACGAATGATAAAATAGAATGATTTTTCCCTACCAATATCCATTATTAACATCGCCCCCCTAGAACATGCGAGTAAATCGAAGTTGAAAAGTTGCATCACACAGTAGTGTTGACACAACGAAATAATTCAAAAAGAATAAAAATTCTGGCCATGGAGCGTCTCGAACCCAGGACCCCGTAGGTACCAAGTTTACGCCTTAGCACACGTACACATTTCACGTACTATGCAGGTTCACAGCTTCATCCATATGGCTAAATGTCGAATGATTTCAGTTAAATCTTAAATACTGTCAGAAATGCGTTTAATCAGTCAGTGCCTTTTCCTGTATTCAACGTAACGGAACTAAATGACTGATTTGCATTAATAATGCCAATGAACTGCAACTATTAATCTCAATCCACAAGTTTCCTCCATCTTTGATTTCTTGCAGCTGAGCCAATAAGAACTCGTAATGCAGGTACGAATAACGTTATTGAAGCCTATACCGGAATTGTGCTTGTATACAAGCTTTTACGTTACGATCTGTAACATCTGAACGCTGATGGCAAATGATTGCGGTACAACACATGTGTAAAGTCAATAAGCTGAGGGTACTGGTCAGCACAGTATCGAAGCACCTAAGGTAGGATGTTATACATTAGCTATCGTATATTCTACGTGGTATTTTAGCTTACTTTTCACTTTTTTTTAAATGATGATGAGATAGACTAATTACATCGATCCAGGCAAATGTCTGTCTGTCTGTCTTTGTGTGTCTCCCCCTATCAACCCCTAAAAGACTGCAGTTATCGAAACCAAATTCGGTTTAAGGAAATATCTAAATCTGAATATCTCAGGGACATAATTGTAAATGATTTCAGAGTTACCAACTGCTAAAAATCACAATTCACTTTTAAGCTCTACGTTGGATATCTCAGACGTTATGCATGCGAAATTTTCCAAAATTAGCACACACAGGGATAATAACATTCCAGATACATTTTAAGGAGCCCATATATGACAGTGTTGCCAAGATGATTCTAAGCCTACTGATAAGTCCAATGTTTAAGTACATCTAACATCTATACTATCAATTGGATTTTAACCGAATTTCGTACGTGCTTTGTGTACTATAACAGATATGACTATGCTTATACTTGATAGTCAGCAGGGCTGCCAACTGCTAATGAATGCTCATTCTCTTTCTTTATCCTAATACCAATAAATATATCAGAAAGTATGCTAGCCAACACCTCTGAATGTTGCACACGTATGGTACCTAAAATTTCAGATTAACTTCGAGTAACTAATGTACATCAGTGCTGCCAACATAATTCTAAGCCTGCTGAAAATGCATGTAACTTCTATACCAACAAATGGATGTTATCCAAAATTGGCACTATTAGATAAAGTATTATTTCAGATATCGCCTCAGTAGCGTAGCGGTCAGCATGGTTAGCTGC
The DNA here is from genome assembly GCA_946902985.2 of Meconema thalassinum. NCBI lineage: Eukaryota > Metazoa > Arthropoda > Insecta > Orthoptera > Tettigoniidae > Meconema > Meconema thalassinum. The sequence goes on along the minus strand of OX336396.1, from coordinate 297,298,469 downwards.
CGCCCCGGAGGTCCTGGGTTTGATTCCCGGCTCTGCCACGAAATTTGAAATGTGGTACGAGGACTGGAACGGGAGCTACTCAGCCTCGGGTGGCCCAAATGAGTAGAGGGTGTTCGATTCCCCTTCAGCCATCCTCGAAGTGGTTTTCCGTGGTTTCCCACTTCGTCTTCGGGAAAATGCCGGGATGGTACCTTCTTCAAGGCCACGGCTGCCTCCTTCCCTCTTCCTTGCCTATCCATCCTACCCATCCCTTACCATCCCTCATGAGGCCCCTGTTCGCTTTGCAGGTGAGGCCGCCTGGGCGAGGTGCCAATCCCACCTCACCAGTTGTATCCCTTCCGATTCGATGTTCCTAGCTCTAGGACACTGCCCATAGAGGCGGTAGTGGTGAGTTCCCTCACTGAGTCCGTGGATTCCACCAACCTGGAGGGTAAACGACTAAAAATAAAATAAAAATTGGCGTGAATCTTAAATATAAAGAAAGTATGCTCTTTAGATCGTCACGAAACTATTTCTCCTTATTCTTAATATTATTATCTATTGTGGAGTAAACATAGACTATTATTGAGGTATGACAATATTAGTATACTTTCATGAATAGTACAAATATTCATGGTTTTGTATGGAGAAGTACAAATTTGAATGATAGAATAGAATAATTTTCCCTTCCAATATCCATTATTAACATCATCTCCGTAGATTATGCGAATAAATCGTAGTTGGAAACTCACAAGGAATGTAGTGTGAATGCAACATAATAATTCAAAAAGAATAAAAAATTCGGCCCTAGCGCGTCTCGAACCCGAGACTCATTGGACACTAAGTTGCAGCTATAGCACCCGTACACTTCTCACTTTCTAGCCTAGCTCATAGTTACGTAACTTCATGCGTATAGCTAAATGTCGAATTATTTCAGTTAAATCGTAAATACTGACAGGAATGCGTTCAATCAGTCAGTGCCCCTTCATGTATTCAACGTAACGCATCTTAATGACTGGTTTGCATTAATAATGCCAATGAACTGCAAATATTACTCTCAATCCACAACTTTCCTCCATGTTTGATTTCTTGCAGCTTAGCCAATCGGAACACGGAATGCTGCTGCGAATAACGTTATTCAAGCCTATACCGGAATTGTGCCTGTATACAAGCTTTAACGTTATAATCTGTACCATTTGTATTCTGATGGTCAATGATTGCGGTACAACACATGTGATATGTCCATAAGCAGAGGGTACTGATCAGCACAGTATCGAAACACCTAAGGTTGGATGTTATACAGTAGCTATCGTATATTCTTCGTAATATTTTAGCCTACTTTTCACATTTTGTAAAAATGAGAGAAAAGTAGACTTATGGCATCGGTCCAGGCAAATGTCTGTCTGTCCCTCCTAGACGGCTGCAGTTATTGAAACCCAATTTGGTATAAGTAAAGACCTATATTTGAATATCTCACGGGCATTTTTGAAAATTATTTTAGTGCTAGTAACTGCTGAAAATTCACAATTCACTTTTGAGCTCTATGTTGGATTTATCAGACGTTATGCATGCGAACCCTTCCAAAATTAGTACAGATAGAGATAATAACATTCCAGATATATATTTTAGGTAGCGCATATATGACAGTGGTGCAAACATGATTTTAAGCCAGCGGATAAGTCCAATGTTTAAGTGCATCTAACTTCTAACTATCAATTGGATTTTATCCGAATTTCGTATGCGCTATTGTTACTGTAACAGATATGACTATGCTCATACTTGAGAGCCAGCAGGGCTGCCAACTGCTAATGAATGCTCATTCTCTTTCTTTATCCTAATACCAATAAATATATCAGAAAGTATGCTAGCCAACACCTCTGAATGTTGCACACGTATGGTACCTAAAATTTCAGATTAACTTCGAGTAACTAATGTACATCAGTGCTACCACCATAATTCTAAGCCTGCTGAAAATGCATGTAACTTCTATACCAACAAATGGATGTTATCCAAAATTGGCACTATTAGATAAAGTATTATTTCAGATATCGCCTCAGTAGCGTAGCGGTCAGCATGGTTAGCTGCCGCCCCGGAGGTCCTGGGTTTGATTCCCGGCTCTGCCACGAAATTTGAAAAGTGGTACGAGGACTGGAACGGGAGCTACTCAGCCTCGGGTGGCCCAAATGAGTAGAGGGTGTTCGATTCCCCTTCAGCCATCCTCGAAGTCGTTTTCCGTGGTTTCCCACTTCGTCTTCGGGAAAATGCCAGGATGGTACCTTCTTCAAGGCCACGGCTGCCTCCTTCCCTCTTCCTTGCCTATCCATCCTACCCATCCCTTACCATCCCTCATGAGGCCCCTGTTCGCTTTGCAGGTGAGGCCGCCTGGGCGAGGTGCCAATCCCACCTCACCAGTTGTATCCCTTCCGATTCGATGTTCCTAGCTCTAGGACACTGCCCATAGAGGCGGTAGTGGTGAGTTCCCTCACTGAGTCCGTGGATTCCACCAACCTGGAGGGTAAACGACTAAAAATAAAATAAAAATTGGCGTGAATCTTAAATATAAAGAAAAGTATGCTCTTTAGATCGTCACGAAACTATTTCTCCTTATTCTTAATATTATTATCTATTGTGGAGTAAACATAGACTATTATTGAGGTATGAAAATATTAGTATACTTTCATGAATAGTACAAATATTCATGGTTTTGTATGGGGAAGTACAAATTTGAATGATAGAATAGAATAATTTTCCCTTCCAATATCCATTATTAACATCATCTCCGTAGATTATGCGAATAAATCGTAGTTGGAAACTCACAAGGAATGTAGTGTGAATGCAACATAATAATTCAAAAAGAATAAAAAATTCGGCCCTAGCGCGTCTCGAACCCGAGACTCATTGGACACTAAGTTGCAGCTATAGCACCCGTACACTTCTCACTTTCTAGCCTAGCTCATAGTTACGTAACTTCATGCGTATAGCTAAATGTCGAATTATTTCAGTTAAATCGTAAATACTGACAGGAATGCGTTCAATCAGTCAGTGCCCCTTCATGTATTCAACGTAACGCATCTTAATGACTGGTTTGCATTAATAATGCCAATGAACTGCAAATATTACTCTCAATCCACAACTTTCCTCCATGTTTGATTTCTTGCAGCTTAGCCAATCGGAACACGGAATGCTGCTGCGAATAACGTTATTCAAGCCTATACCGGAATTGTGTCTGTATACAAGCTTTAACGTTATAATCTGTACCATTTGTATTCTGATGGTCAATGATTGCGGTACAACACATGTGATATGTCCATAAGCAGAGGGTACTGATCAGCACAGTATCGAAACACCTAAGGTTGGATGTTATACAGTAGCTATCGTATATTCTTCGTAATATTTTAGCCTACTTTTCACATTTTGTAAAAATGAGAGAAAAGTAGACTTATGGCATCGGTCCAGGCAAATGTCGGTCTGTCCCTCCTAGACGGCTGCAGTTATTGAAACCCAATTTGGTATAAGTAAAGACCTATATTTGAATATCTCACGGGCATTTTTGAAAATTATTTTAGTGCTAGTAACTGCTGAAAATTCACAATTCACTTTTGAGCTCTATGTTGGATTTATCAGACGTTATGCATGCGAACCCTTCCAAAATTAGTACAGATAGAGATAATAACATTCCAGATATATATTTTAGGTAGCGCATATATGACAGTGGTGCAAACATGATTTTAAGCCAGCGGATAAGTCCAATGTTTAAGTGCATCTAACTTCTAACTATCAATTGGATTTTATCCGAATTTCGTATGCGCTATTGTTACTGTAACAGATATGACTATGCTCATACTTGAGAGCCAGCAGGGCTGCCAACTGCTAATGAATGCTCATTCTCTTTCTTTATCCTAATACATATATATAATAAAGTATGCAAGCCAACAGCTCTAAATTTTGCACACGTATGATACCTGAAATTTCAGATTAATTTCGAGTAACTAATGTACGTCAGTGCTGCCAACATAATTCTAAGCCTGCTGAAAATGCATGTAACTTCTATACCAACAAATGGATGTTATCCAAAATTGGCACTATAAAATATAGTATTATTTCAGATTAATTCTGAGCACACGTGCATGACTTTGTGGCCAATATGATTCTACATACACTGGTAGATCCAATATTTCATAACATGCAACGTCCATACTATCCATTGGACTTCAACCGAATGTTATATGTGCATTATGTACCTTAAGAGATGGAACTAAGGATATATTCAGAGTCACCTAGGCTACCAACTGTAGTGCTGTATTAGAATATTTCAGGTATATTCCAATCTAATTAGAAATGTTAGTAGGCCTATTACCTATTAAATTTTGTCATGGGAAAAGGCACCTACTTTATTATTGCAATGTGCTCAAATATTTCATATGACCCTTCTTTGTATAATGTGACTAATCCCACACAACGTCGCTCTTTCTACATCACATTTAGTAACAATGTTATGGCCCTCTGTTCGAGCTGTTTCCTTAATAACGTTCTTGACGGAATATACATAATTTCTTGTCATTAAGATTGGATTTGATTAATAATAAACAAGAAATGGGATTAACATTAATTTGTAGAACTCAATTTTAGCCGTCTTTTAAACAACGTTATCGTCGGTAGTACTCACAATTTTGTTCCTTAAAGATTGGGTAAGACAAATAACGAAAACCGGCGAATAACGTTTTTATGAGGAACTTCCTTTACCCGCCTTTCGAATAACGTTATTGTCAGCAGTTCGTTCAATTTCGTTCTTCGACATCAGGTTGAACTAATAACGAAATGATGCCAATAACGTTATTCAGTTATTCACTATGTGAGCCACCCTCCCAATAACGTTATTGGTAGGGACCGGAATAATAGCGTTCTTCAATTCGGTTATTGAATATAACGTTATTGTGATAGTATATGATAAATACGGTATTCTTGTGGAAACGAAGTAATTCGTTCTGCAACGCATTTACCTAAATGCACTCATGGAGTTTTCCGGTACATTCCCTAATTACGTTACGTTATGGTTACGGTTAAGTTATCTAGCCCTGGTGTACACTACAGCAAGGCTGGTCCAGACACCGCACCGCGCCTTGGCGTACAGTGTACAGACAACTGTTCTTACACTATTGTAGAGCAGGATATCTAACAACCAGAGTGTACACAACAGCAATGCTGGACTAGGCGCCGCGCCGTGGTGTACAGTGAATAGGCAACTATTGTTACATTTCTGTGGAACGGGATATCTAACATGACCCAGAGTGTACACAAACAGCAAGCCTGGACTAGGTGCTGCGCCGTGGCGTACAGTGAATAGGCAACTGCTGTTACATTTCTGTGGAACGGGATATCTAATCTGACCCAGAGTGTACACAATAAGAATTATCTTCTTCTTATGTATTCAATCCATGGATTGGGCTGCGGCAGTTCTCCAGTCGGCTCTATTTTATAGCTTTCATCTCCATCTCTTCATAGTTTCTGCATCCTACATCAGATATGATTTGCTGTGCATATTTTAGGCGTGGTCTTCCTCGATATCTTTGGCCTTCAACCATTCCCTCCAATACCGTTTTCAGCAGGCTATCGTGTCTCAAAATATGTCCTATCAGTCTAGTCCTCCTCCTCCTCTTTATGCTTTTCCATATGGTTTAATTTTCCTCCACCTTTTAAATACTTCAGCATTCGTCTTTTTTTCTGTCCAGCTAATTTTTAGCATGCTTCTATAACACCATTGTTCAAAGGAATTTAACCTCCTTTTTTCTTATTTTCCAATTGTCCACGTTTTGCAACCATAAAGGGCAATGCTCGAAACACACGCTTTTAATAATCTTTTTCTGGTTTTAAGATTCATGGAATTTGTAGTGAATAAACGTTTCTTTTTGTGAAAAGCTAATTTGGCTTGTAAAATTCTACACATGATTTCTTTCTTGCTTTTTCCATCTTTGGTTATTTTGCTTCCGAGATATTTAAATTCTTGAACATTTTGTAGTGTTTTGTTGCCCACCCCTATTTTCATACTTGAGTCTGCTTTTTTTTTTATCGCAGACCATAACATTCGTCTTTGACTGACTTATTTTCATGTTGTATTCATTACCCATGATTTTCTCCATTTTTACTATTATTTGTTTGAGATGTTGTTCACTATCTGCAACTATGGCAATGTCATCCGCAAATCTAATCATATTTACTTGTTCACCTCTTATCCTCATTCCTAAATTCAAATCCTCTCGAACCTTATTCAATGCATCCTTGATGTAGGCATTAAAAAGCATGGGAGACAAAGCACAGCCTTGTCTAACTCTTTTCCTTATTTTTTCTTCCTCTTTTTCATTTCCAATTTTAATTACTGCAATTTCATTTATGTACAAATTCCAGATTATTTTTCTATCTCTATATAGGACACCTATGTTTTTAAGAATTTCAAACATTTTTATCCAATGTAGGTCTAAATTTTCAAAAGCCTTTTCAATATCCACAAAGCATAAATAAATTCTTTGGTCTTTTTCCAATCTTTTTTCAAGTATCTCAATGCCAATATAGCTTCTCTAGTGCCCTTACCTTTCTTCAATAAGCAATATAATGTAGGTTGTCCCTTAAGCGACAATTTGGTTTCAACTGGAACGTTTTTCAAGGTTAGCGGACTTTGTCAGTCAAAATTGTTACGCATTTTACGACTCCTTTATACATACAAACAACTTATTTCTGCACTCAACAGGAGGTCTGATTCATTATAGTATTGAACCATATTAAAGAAGCATAATACAAACAATGTATTAAGGTACATTTATATTAACTTTAATCTTGTATCAATTATTTATTTTCTATATTTTGTGACCCTTCATTTTTATATAAATTCTAATGGTTTATTGTAAGGATATCCATTTTCTCTTTGGTGTTTAATAACATAGTTTTAAGATTCTTTTACTATTCAATCTACGCTGACGAGGGTATCATTAGCGGCATCGGTGGCGTAGTCGGTAGCATGCTGAACTGCTGTGCCCAAGATAGCGGGTTCAAAGACGACTGAAGTCGTCGGATTTTTTAAGAGCGTTAAAATCCTTCAGTATTCCTTTCTTCGGAGGGGAAGTAAATCCAGCGGTCCCATGTCATAGATTTATGGCATGTAAAAGATCCTTCCACAGACTTAACTTGTGTAAAGATAAATTTCTAGGTTAGATTTCGTTGGAAAGCTCTATCAAAGTTCCAACGTTCACCACTTGGTATCTGTGACATCTGGTAGAGAAAGTTGGAATTACTTGAAATTGAACGGAATTGTGGCTCACCCTATGGGTGTCCGCTTGAAGCAGCTACTGTCTCTGGCGAGCCGAACATTACCTCGGACACTCCCGGCACTAAAAGCCATACGATAAATGAAATGAAAATCCACAGCCTGCTTCCAGTCTCCGACCGGGTCGGGAATGGAATGAATAAAGCCCCCAACTAGAGGCGAGGATATGAACGATGCCGGCTGCCGAAGCCTGTCGCACTCCTCTGGGGCAATGATTAAATGAATGACAGATGAAATGAAATGATAGTGGAGAGTGTTGCTGGAATGACATTTTTGACAGGGAAAACCGGAGTACCCGGAGAAAAACCTGTCTTCCCCCGTTTTGTCCAGCACTGATCTCACATGGAGTGACCGGGATTTGAACCACGGACCCAGCGGTGAGAGGCCGGCGTGCTGTCGCCTAAGCCACGGAGGCTCTCCATACGATAAAGAAAGAAATAAATAAATAAATAGGGTATCATTGTATACCGGAACATGTACGTATTAATTTAAATATTAAACTTTTTCTAGTGTTTGGCAAGGCGGCTTTATAATTTGAGATTAATATCAGTCAACTCGGAAAATATTTCATGTCATTCTTCATAATAGTTAATGTCTATGCAGTTTAGTACCGTATTCCGATTTCAGAGAGTGGTAACAAATACAATTGATTCGCTACGAGTTGGACCCAAACAGCTGCTGCATAATATCCACATGAAATGTGGTTTACTGCATGGCCATTGGCTGGTATTCAATTACTAATTAGTATAACGAGTTATTAGGTAATTATATGGAATATGTAACTTAAGCATTACCCTTAAATACAGACCGGCGCTGCAGTAATATGGCTGGTAAGCAAATAATATACAAATAACATCCAGCGTACGCAATCCTGTCGTTTAAAGTTACTTTCGTTATCAGTACTTGTGGAGGATTTCCTGCTGTGCTTGATTAGCGATGATATAATTCAAGAATTCTCCTGCTGTCTTGCAACTAGCTAAGAGTAGCCTATGTGTCTCCGTTTTTCGTACTTTCTTCCTCAATGAATGGAGGTTGGTGGTTCGTTGCTCAGTTTAGGGGCTGCAACAACGCAGTCATGTAGCCCTGTGTACTTTGGGTGTGTGTAGAATCTGTCTGATAACCGGTGTTAATTGTTATGGCTGTATTAGTGCGTGTTATCTGTTTTTAATTCAAGTAAGGACTGCAGACATTCAATTTTCAAGTAGATCCTTCTTTTGCTACCAAACGCCACCGTCAACGACCAACTAGTTCTGAACTTGATTACTAGATGCCACCGCAGTCGGCTCCTGGCGATGAACGATGGAACCTAAGAGCGTAAGTCAAATCTAACCAATAATTTAGCTTCACAGAAGTGTAATTTGTTGAAGGTCCTTTTACATGCCATAAATCTACGACATGAGCCCGCCGGCTTCACTTCGCCTCCGAAGGAAGGCATACTGAGTTTTTTTAACACTCTTAAAAATCCGACGACTTCGGCCAGGTTTGAACCCGCGACCTTGAGCATAGGCATGCTACCAACTACACCACGGATGCCGCTCCATATTTGAATTTATAGTCCATAATTTTTAAAATTAAACCAGAAGACAGTCATTTTTCCTAGCTCTACTTGATTGAGAGAAATCCTTCAGAATCATTCGAATATTTTCAGCACTTTTCAGCTTTTATCTTAATGTTTGGTTATATACTGCCAGGACAGTGGGAATAAATCTCGCATTGCTTCCAATTTAAATATTTAAATGGACGTTTCTCGCGATTCAACCCTCCGAGCGCAGTGAAACTTGGTACGGTATATGCTTATACAACCTTTGATCCACTGGCATCTAATTTATTTCAATTGTTTCCGTAACCACACGATGGCGACTGTGCGAAATTTTTAAATCTCGTCTTTATTTCTTGTGTCCTAATAGTGCGATTGAAATTTGAATAATACACCTACACAATAGTCTTCATGTAATAGTACATAACTCGAAGCCCCATATAATATAAACATCCAACATAGAGACCATGCGAAATATTTAGACGGTTATCAGTATCCACCAATCTAATAGCAATCAAACTGAAATTTCGTACGTTGATAAAGGCAATTAAAATACGTAAGAAACCTCCGTGGCTTAGGCGGCAGCACGCCGGCCTCTCACCGCTGGGTCCGTGGTTCAAATCCCGGTCACTCCATGTGAGATCTGTGCTAGACAAAACGGAGGCAGACAGGTTTTTCTCCGGGTACTCCGGTTTTCCTTGTCAAAATTTCATTCCAGCAACATTCTCCACTTTCATTTCATCTGTCATTCATTTAATCATTGCCCCAGAGGAGTGCGTCAGGCCTCGGCAGCCGGTACAGTTCATATCCTCGCCGCTAGATGGGGGCTTCATTCATTCCATTCCTGACCCGGTCGGAGACTGGAAGCAGGCTGTGGATATTCATTTTCAACATACGTAGGATATACGGTATGAAAATGGGCTATTTATTGATGTGTACCATCTTTCCGCTTGGTTGCTGGATAGTTTTGTGGGAGTGATTTTGAAAATTGGGGTCGGAAGTGGATCAGAACGATCGAGCTGGCAGTGGTGGATCAAACGGAAGTATGCACTGCCCGCTCGATCGATCAAACGGAAGTGTACAACCTGGCAGTGGTGGACAACGATGTATGCACTGCCCGCTCGATCGATCGAATGGAAGTGTGCCCTTGCTGGCAGTGGTGGATCGAACGGAAGTATAAGACGCACTGCCAACTCGATCGATCGATCCAGCTGGCACTGGTAAGAGAAACAATCAGCGCGCGGTGTCGAAAATTGATACCATGACGCTCTCTCGGCCATGTGGAATGTATATGACATACTGAACGGAAAACGCTCATGCGAACTCTGGTGTCAAGTGATTTAAACAAATGACATGGTACATGTTCGAAGTCTTCGTATCAGTATTTAAATGGCAAAATGCCTTAATATCAAACATTGTAAGTATTCTGCATTGCATTGGCATAAGGCATTTTAAACTCAATGTCACCTAGGAACATTATCGAAACAAGCAAAATATAAATGAAACTTAATTCCGTAATGCAGTATTATTGGAACGTGGAAATAAGTCACCATGCTGTGCACAATATTTGCGTAGTCGAAATAGCCGTGGGATTATTGCGTATGACTGTGAATCTAGAGATCTTGGGTTCGAATCCTGGGCGGGGTAGATATTTCTGCTACCAGATTATCGTTTTAAACGATATTTATCATATCAATATGACTCATTTTAACAGAATCCATATGAAATTACGTGTTGGTCTGTGAATCAAGAGGACCTATTTATAAAGAATTTAAGGTTATGAGCGGTGTCGCGTCTATTAATCTAGTTGATCCATATCGTATAGTGCTAATGCTGGTGGAAGCTACAAATCATCTAGTAAAATGGATTTCGTATTATAAACTACAATATCTGTAAATCACTCCCTTTAAAATAGATTAATATTTGTGCCAATAATACTATAAAATACCGGTGTGTCAACAATTTCACGTGAGGTTTCTTCTATGTCAGATGTTACACATCATATGCGACTACTGCAAGGCTCGTAATTCTTTTATTCACGGAACTACTTGTTCATAAATGAAAATAGGCTATATATCCGGTCCCTTTTCATAAATTATATAAATAGTACTCCTCCCAGAGTTTATGCGATGAGGTGACCAACAATATGACGAAAATTTACATTTTATGATCACTTTACAATCAGCCAAAACATGTTCAATTATCGAAGAACTACACAGATGCTAACTTGTTATCTTGTTTTACGATTTCATTTCATTGCTTTTGTATAATATGTGTGCACATTAAACTTATAATGTTCGAAACCATTCACTTGTTATGTTGAATCGTAATTTCTCAGGCCCTGAAGGTGAACTTACGGGCCATAACTAGAAATGACTTGTAAGATAACGATACTCAATCAGCTTGGTAATTTTGATCAGTTGCGGGCTGTGTAGGATAAGCACGACGGGTAATCTATAACAATGAAGGCAGACATTGTGGTTACGAGGGAGTAGCACTTAGGCTGGCTTTAATAGGCCCTGTGTAATAAAAGTCGGATGGACTCGGCTAAAAGTGTACTCTAATGAGCAGAGTACATTATATTACATATCAGCCCATTATCGCAGCGGCCGCCATAACGAGTTAAATAATGTGCTTTTGCTTCGTTAGACAAGTACTGTAAGAAGGAACTCATTTCAATCCACATGCCTTTATCTGTGAAGTGCACTTTCGTGGTCCCCACATTCATTATGGACGATTACGAAGATGATCTCCGAAAGGAGACGATTATCGCCTCCTCTCCAATACCCAGCATTATAAGTCTACTAAACCGTATCCACAAATCTAAAGCTCCATGGCGAGATTACCTGCTCACTGCCTTGTGTGACAGAGTGAGAAATGAAGATATACGGAAAGAACTGGGATTACAGAAACTAAATGACAAACTGGAGCAAAACAGATTGAGATGGTTTGGACATGTCAAACGGATGAATGAAGTAAGGCTGCCAAGAAGAGCATTGGAACGACAGATGACAGGGAAGAGAGGACGAGGAAGACCAAGAATGCGTTGGATGGACTCGGTGGAGAATAGTATTAGAAGATGGAACCTGGATTGGAACACTGTGTCGGAAGAGGAATGGTGGAACGACAGAACAAAGTGGAGAGGAACCACTGGAAAAGGGGAAATGATGATGATGAGAAACATTTTGAACTATCATTATTATTCTTTATTTCTTTGAATGAGCTGACTATAGACTACGTAGGTTAACCAAAATGGTTTTCAACTTGATGAGTTGGGATTGGTTTCACGTTCTTAAGAGTCTTCTTCCTAGCCCATTGCTCCTTGTAGTTGTTTAGCTGCCCTTTGGTCTCTGCCCTTTCTTAAGTTTAATCTGTGGGTCTTCTTTTAACATTTTCCGGAAAGCTTGTCTGTCTTTTATAACGGATTCAGAGATGTTAAAGGTTAAAGGTTTGATGATCTTGTTTAACTTGCTGGTAACACAGTGTAGTTTTCTTGCGGTAGCTGGCTCTGTGGATTACACTGGTCAATCTTGACTCGTTCATTCTTTCAAGGTGTCTGCAGAATTGGAGGCGTCTCTTGATGATTGTGTCCATGAGAGGTTCTTGGTTTAGGTAGAGATCATCGTTGGGCCTGCGATACCTTTCTCCATTTATGACCCTTGGATATTTATTTCCTTGACCTCTAGTTTCTGTATCAGTTTTCTCCCTTTGATGGTTAGGGTTTCAGCTGCATAGAGGACTTCGGGCCTAATTACAGCGTTATTCTTATTATTATATCGTTACATTCATTTCACCACATAAGTGGGACATATCAACATATCGTCGGCTTGTTTGCAAGACGGTATGGCTAATTCTTTTATGGTGGCACATTGAGAAACGAGCAAACAATGGAACAGGTCTCCAAGATGAGGGCCTTCTGCATGGTGATATGTAGACCAGGATGTATTCCCAATATTTCCATGTTACGATGCCGGTAGAAGAAATGACTATGGGCAGAACCACTACACTTTCCTGTCTCCACATTTGCCGTATTTCCTCAGCCAAAGGCAGATATTTGGTGATCATATCACAGCAGGTTTGTTGCAGATGATGGGAATTGGGCACTGCAATATCAATGAGGAAGGTTCTCTTCTGCACCTTGTCCACAAGAACGATATCTGGCCGGTTTGCTGGTATGGTTTTATCAGTAATAACTGATCGGTCCCATAACATATTGTGACTAGGATTGCCCAAAACGGCGTCAGGAACATACTGATAGTAAGTCAAAGTATTTTCAGATAATAAGTGCTTTTGAGCAAGGTGTAGGTGCATTATTTTGGCCACTTGGTTGTGCCTTTTCATGTAATCAGTACAGGAGATTGTTTGGCAGCCTCCTGTAATGTGTTGAATTATTATTATTATTATTTTTATTTTTTTTTTTAGCGTATGGCTTTTAGTGCCGGGAGTGCCCGAGGACATGTTCGGCTCGCCAGTTTTGTAGCTGCTTCGAGACGGACACCCGATGGGTGAGCTACAAGTACCGTTGGGGAGGGAAGTTGGAAGGGCGAGGAGTTGGAAGGTAGCGGCTGTGGCCTATAGTTAGGGACCAACCCAGGCATTTGCCTGGAAGGAAGATGGGAAACCACAGAAGAGCATCTTCAAGGTTGCCGGCGGGGGGATTCGAACCTCCTCGCCTCCCGGATGTGAGCGACTGCAAGCAGTCATGCCGTAACGACCAGAGCTAACTCACCCGGTTTATTATTATTATTATAGTGTTTGTAGCCATTTTCAGTGTTGTCTTAGTATACGTAGTTTGATGTTCTTCAGTCGGTCTACACGATTGTATCCAATTGTGGGTTATTCCGTAATCCTGAAAACTATTTAAATGAGATTAAACAAGAAGTTCCATGGCGAACTAAAGAGCCTACTTTTCTTAAAATTTAAGATGCATGGCAATGATTAATCTATATGGATCCATCTAGAATAATGACGAAATTAAGTTGGTAATATCGAAATTTTTTATTAGTTCGAAATACTGTATACCTGGCATAATGTAGCCTAAGAGAGCACTTCAGTTGGCAGCCCTGGTGACTGAATATATTCTTAGCTCCATCTCTTAAGGTACAGAATACAAAATTTGGTTGAAGTCTAATGGATAGCATGGACGTTAAATGCGGTTAGACATTGGATCTAACAGCGCCCGTAAAATCATGTTGGCGACAATGTCATGCATGTATTGGTCGGAAATAATCTGAAATAATATGATCTATTGTTGTGCCAATTTTGAATGAAATCCATTAGTTAGTATTGAAGTTACATGCATTTTAAAATTCGACTTATCAGCAGGCATAGAATCATGTTGGCAGCACTGACGTATATAAGTTACTCCAAATCAATATAGAATGTCAGGTACTATACATGTGCATAGTTTAAAGTTGTCGGCTTGCATACTTTCTGATATATTGGTATTTGGATAAAATAAATTGAGAGCATTTATTAACAGTTGGCAGCCCTGGTGGCTCTTAAGAATACGCTCAGTCATATCTGTTTATGTACACATAACACATACGAAATTTGGTTGAATTTTAATTGATAGTGTAGAAGTTATATGCATTGAAAAATTGTACCTATTAGCAGGCTTATAATCATTTTGGCAACACTGCCATGTATGGCCTCCTAGAAATTAAACTGAAATAGTATTATCTACACGTGTGCCAATTTTGAAATAGCTCCCATTCATACCTTCCAAGATATCCAACATGGAGCTCAAATTTCAATTGTGATTTTTAAGCAGTTGGTGGCACTGACATCAATTTCAAATACGACATTGAGATATTCAGGTATAGATCTTTACTCCTACCAAATTTTGTTTTGATTGCTTCATCCGTTTAGGAGTTGATAGGGGGGGGGACGCACACACACACACACACAAGCAGACAGACAGACAGACAGACAGACACACACACATTTGCCCAGATCGATCTCATAAGACAACTGTTTCTTATTTTTGCAAAATGTGAAAAGTAGGCTAAAAATACACTTTTATGACCAGTTTCGATCGTCAAGCGATCATGATTCACATCCATTACACTTAGGCTATAAAGTCTATGTCTGAAAGTATGGGTGAAAGTGGAGTTCCAAGAACGGGGTGACGGGACTCTCGTTGCTACAGTGACCTGATTACTACTCGTCAGAATATATCGGCCCGTTACGCACTCAGTAGACACAGTTCGGAGGTTATGGCACAATATTTTAGGGAAGACAGTCCCTCAACAAGGCACCTGAAGTGAGCTCTCGTCAGGTCATATAGCCCCGTGTATTTTGGGTGTGTGTGTTTGTTTTAATTTGTGTGTTAACCTGTGTTTTTGTGATAGCTCTATTAGTGTGTGTGTTGGTAAATTGAGCACAGCTGCCGAAACAAGTTGATGCGTATTGTCTAATAGAGAGAAAACTAAGAATCTAAACTAGGGGAAAATAGATTGTGACTCATCGTCGGGCTGTTGGTGTCCGCGCCCGGACCTGCACAGGAGTAGTGAACTGCGCGCTACCTCCCTTTTTATGAAGCGCACCTGTGCCTCTTCACTGCGAGAGCTAAAAGCTATGAAGGCTTCCCAAAAGCCTGTGGGGTTCGGGGCACGGACACCAAGCACCCGCTGATGAGCCAGCTTGGTGTCCTAGGCGAAACCCCACACATGACACGGCACAAATCTAGAAAAATTGCTGAGGTTTAATTCACTAGCCGTGAAAGCCAATATACTATCTTTTTAATAAATTGTGGGTTTACGAATAGGACACATGGTTGTGTGAAATTTTAAGGAAAGTAGTCTTAAAATGAGTCATTAAAAGTAAACTTACCGTTAGGAAGCTAAGGATCCTTAGCTTAATATGACACAAGAATTAAATTTTGAAGATATTTTACATTACGGAGCCCATAAGTAAAATGCTTCTGTACAGTTGTACTAGAGTTTTAAGAAAGCAAAACGGGTGTTGCGGTGTCGGAGTAAACCTAGTCCTATAACCAAAACCGTGATGTTGCAGCCCCTATTGTAAGCAACAACAACTTGCCAATTTTTGAAATAATTATTTTTTAAGCAGTTACCTTCTGCCGTAACGAGCTATTAAAGTGATTGCGTAGTAGGTTATTTAGTAACCATTATTATTCAAATTTGCTATTCACGTCATCACTTCAACAGCTCACCGGAGCAGTGGTCGAGAGCGTCTCGCTAGTATCGGGAAAGCGTGGTTTCAAATCACATCCTGAAAATGGTTTTCCGTCGATTCCCATTTTAACCCCCAAGGCAAATGCAGGGATAGCTCCTTTCAACAGGTCCACGGCGGAATTCCTTCCAAAATCCCTTTCCTGACCCGTCCTTAACCCAGGAGTGGTGGCGCGGGGTCTTTTGTGACCTGGCGCAAATATATTTTGTTTGAGTGTGCTGGTTTCTAAACTTAGAGACCTTGGCTACCACATACCTGTCTCCCCACATTCCTTTGCCGTTAGTCTGAGGTCAGTAGCATTGAAATGAAAGGTGTTCATTCTTAAAAAGCGCGATTATTATCCAGCGGTGCGTGTTAGATGAACCCCATAGTTGATTTACTGAAAGCCTGTTTTTTCGAACGCTTTGTAATTATTGGTTGGATTGTTCCTTGGTGTTTCATTTAGCTACTGAGCACATCGTAATAATTAGCTCCGTAAACTCATTGGGTGTATAAAATTTGTTTCATAACCTGTGCTAGTGTGGTATCTATGGATTCATGTACAGGGTCATTCATATAAAGTAAGAATGGCAAACGGTAGTTTTGTTATTCGCTGGTGCGGTGGCCTTGGTCGAGCTTGTGGCGCGCCATGGCCCCCTGCTGTACTATTGAAAGCGCGCGCATAGTACAAAGGAGGGCTGTTTTTTTTTCAAGTTCCGATGGACTGTATAAAAATAACTGATTGACATACCAAACTGATTTTACTACGTAATGTTTGCTTTTTTTAATTCTTATGTCTCAACATAATCGCCAAAACGATTGAAACATTTTTGTCGTATCGTTACATCAGCTTTCCAATGCCCTCGGCTGTCGCCACTGTGGTGGGTACGTTTGGAGAGTCTCCTGAAGTTTTTCCTTTTAGACGAGGGGTTGCCGCCCAACCATACCTTCAATTCTCTAAAAGGGTGAAAACCATTCTCGACCACACTTTACCAACGTTACGATAAACTTTTACAAAGAATTCAAGTGTGAAGTTTTGGACCATCTGCCGTTTAGTCCAAACCAGCACTGAATGATTTTCACCTTTTTCGAGAATTGAAGGTATGGTTGGGCGGCAACCCCTCGTCTAAAAGGAAAAACTTCAGGAGACGTAGACCTACCCACTTCAGTGGCGGCAGAATATTTTGCCGGGGGCTTTGGAAAGCTGGTGTAACGATACGACAAAAATGTTTCAATCGTTTTGGCGATTGTGTTGAGACATAAGAATAAAACAAGCAAACATTTAGTAGTAAAATCAGTTTGGTATGTCAATGTGTTATTTTTATACAGTCCGTCGGAACTTGGAAAAAAACAGCCCTCCTTTGTACTATGCGCGCGCTTTCAATAGCACAGCAGGGGGCCATGGCGCGCCACAAGCTCGGCCAAGGCCACCGCAGCAGCGAATAACAAAACTGCCGCTTGCCGTTCTTAGTTTATATGAAAGACCCTGTACACCGTTTGGTAACCTATGCTGTGAAGCTAATATGTATTTATTTTCAATAAAATAACCTGAAATTGAGACAATAAACCCAATACTTAACACTTAGTAATTTTGTTATCAGAGCAAGTTCCGTCATAGGGGTCAGAAAGTACCCCGTGCCACCTCTCACGTAGCATCGACTAGCACCACCTTTCCAGGTTTAATTAGACCCAAGTTAGCGGTCATCTGTCACCAGGCCCAGTTGTAACTGTTAACAAAATGTGTTCAGTTTCCAGACGCCGTGCTTGTGACGGTAGAGGAATGATCCCTCCCAGAGTCCGTGGGCGGAGCTGAGTGTGGAGAATGAACTATAAAGAAAACATCGAAAGCTAACTTCAGTAGAAGTTATTGATTCAACAGCCCTACCACTGCACCTTAGGAAGCCTAGCTACCGCTGTCGGCAACAAAAATAAACTTTAGCAATTAAGACATATTTGAAACTATGTATTAGATGAATTTTCAAATTAGAGAGAAATATGATGATAATGATTATGATGATTGTTGTTTTTACGGGGCCTAACATCTAGGTTATCGGTCCCTTAAGGTTTGGGTGAAAACGAAAGATGAGAATGTAATGAAAACTACAGACTAGAAGAAGAAATGGTAAACAAATAAAATAATAAGGCAAATAAAGGACAGGAGGAAAAGAAATGCCCTCAACCCTCGAAGAATGAGGATTGAGGGACTTGAAAGGAAGGAGAGCCATGAAAGGTAGACAGGAAAGGGGAAAGAGAAGAGGGTCCGCCGCAAGTCAGAGGAAAAAGGGACAAAGTGGACCCAGCTCAGAAATCCCTCGGAGTCGCTAGCTCCCAAACTCACCAGCCGTGAGCTCTTGAGGGTGTAGCACTATCCAGGGTGCACCAGAAGTAGTGGGGCTACATACACCCTGCCTCCTTGAGGGACTTGTGCAGAAGGCAGGACATAACATGAAAAGAAAATGAAGGCTGACCCCTCGAAGAAAGACGGTATCAGGAAAGATGAGACAAGGGCCAATTAAGGCGGGAAAGTGAAAGATTCCGTAGGCCTCGGATACCCTTAAACCATCGGGGTCGGAAACGAACAAGAGTTGACCAAGGGAGGTCGACAGGAAAGATAACAGAGAGGGGCCCGGCACAAGTATGTGGAAGCAATGCCGGACTCAGCTGGGGTCCCATGGTCACCAACGCACGTTCCACTAGATGTGAGTCCCTGGGTGGTAGAGAGAAATAGGTTATGATCGTGTTATTCCATAAGCCTCCAATATCTCGTGCTTTAGAGACTAGCAAATCCAGGAGATGAAATACAGAATATCATGAGAAAACTTTTTAGTACTCTGTAGTGGAATTGCTTTATCCTGGCGCAACTTTCAGCCACTAAATATCGATCATAGGAGTTGGCAACAAGCCCTGTGTCTACCACCTCGTCAATGGCACTTGACGATCGATGTCAGGTTCAAGGAGATCGTCTTTATGGCGACAAAAACAGACAGTATGATGTGGATATTACGTTCATCCCACCTTCCTTCCCGTGCCCTAACCCATTATTCATGGCAATGATCTGTGTCTCCCAACACGGGCCTCGTAGGCCTGGAATATAAACAGTCAATTGCAATTATTTATTATTTATTTGTTCAGTTATTTATTTACTTATTTCTTTATTTCTTTATGTATTTATTTATTCATTTATTTCTTCTTCTTTGGTGGTTTGGGCCATCTATGAACCACGGTGCTTGTTGTTGTCTGCCACTGCTGGTGTTTTGGGTGGATTGTTTTGCCACTGCTATTATGCTGAAATCTTGAGCCTTTGTATTGGACCAGTAATCTTTCATTACCTTTCTGAACTCTCTCATACGTTCCTCGGACCATTTGCTGGTGAACTTCTGTAGTGGATGTGAGAAAAGGCCTGGTAGCGACTCCTGTCATTTATTGAGTCTTGCTGAATATTACGTTCAGCAAGATCCTTCTCATTTTTTTAAATCCACAATGACCCACATTTATTTATTTATTTATTTATTTATTTATTTATTTATTTCCTTCCTTCTTCTTCTTCTTCTCCTTTTGCTTCTTAATTCAATACTCCCATTTTATTTTTGAAATTGGATTGTTTACCTCCTTCTTTCTTTCTTCCTTTCTTTCTTTCTTTCTTTCTTTCCTTCTTTGTTTCTTTCTTTGTTTCTAACTAGCTTTCTTCCTTCTTTCTTTCTTTCTTTCTTTCTTTCTTTGTTTCTTTCTTTGTTTCTAACTAGCTTTCTTCCTTCTTTCTTTCTTCCTTTCTTTCTTTGTTTCTTTCTTTGTTTCTAACTAGCTTTCTTCCTTCTTCCTTCCTTCCTTTCTTTCTTTGCTTCTTTCTTTGTTTCTATCTAGCTTTCTTCCTTCTTTCTTTCTTTCTTTCTTTCTTTCTTTCTTTGCTTCTTTCTTTGTTTCTATCTAGCTTTCTTCCTTCTTTCTTTCTTTCTTTCTTTCTTTCTTTGCTTCTTTCTTTGTTTCTATATAGCTTTCTTCCTTCTTCCTTTCTTTCTTTCTTTCTTTCTTCCTTTCTTTCTTTCTTTCTTTGCTTCTTTCTTTGTTTCTATCTAGCTTTCTTCCTTCTTTCTTTCTTCCTTCCTTTCTTTCTTTCTTTCTTTCTTTCTTTCTTCCTTTCTTTCTTTCTTTCTTCCTTTCTTTCTATCTAGCTTTCTTCCTTCTTTCTTTCTTCCTTTCTTTCCTTCTTTCTTTCTTTCTTCCTTTCTTTCTTTGTTTCTTTCTTTGTTTCTATCTAGCTTTCTTTCTTTCTTTCTTTCTTTCTTTCTTTCTTCCTTTCTTCCTTCCTTTGTTTCTTTCTTTGTTTCTATCTAGCTTTCTTCCTTCTTTCTTTCTTTCTTTCTTTCTTTCTTTCTTTCGTTATTTATTTATTTATTTGTTTATTCTTCTTTTTCGTTGTGGCCATTCACAGGGCGTGTTTGAACTTGTTAGTTGCTCTGAGGATTTTCACCTTCTTATCCTCCCCAAATCTCTTCCTGAATGCACTGTTTTGCATCTTGCGTTCTGAGGACCACTTTCTACCAGTTTTCTTTTTGGTTTTTACATAAATTTGCGCTTGCGCACGATATTTATTATATCGTTTGTGATTGGAAGTTCCTGGCAGGACAGCGATTAACGTGCAACGATGATGCCAAGACAGCAATCTGACGATGGTTCCACAGTCAGCCGGCTGTATTCTACCACAGGGGCTGCGATGGGTCAAATGTCTGAACAAATGTGGAGACTGTGTGGAAGGTGCGTAGAACAGTACGCATATTTGTAATTACCTGTTAGTTCTTGGCCAAAGACTCTTCAATCCACCCTTGTATCTAAAAATGTTTTCTGTCTAAAATATTTAAAGAAAATAAAAATACAGTAATATAGTAATAAAATCGCTAAAATGCCAAGCTCTCTGTTGAGGCGGTAGACACGTGGGTTTGAGCCCCACCGTCGGCCGTCCTTGAAATGGTTTTCCGTGGTTTCCCATTTTCAACTCCAGGCAAATGCTGGGACGGTACCTTCCCACAGGCCACGGCCACATCCTTCCACATCCTTGCCCAGTTTCATTCACCATCATTGATTTCATCTCTCATTAACTCCTCTCGTAAGGTTGGCGTCAGGAAGGGCATCCAGCCGTAAAAACCATCCGCTACAAAGGCTTCCATCGCATCTCATCCCCGAACCCGTTGGAGAACGGGAATAATAAGGGGTAGATACATACTTAATGTGAATGAATTCTCCTAAAGCAGCTTAATAGTAATAATAATAATAATATCGTATGGCATCGGTGCCGGGTTCAAGCTTTGTTATTTAAAACCCAGAGGGTAGCTTGCATGTCGAATTTCGTTGTTCTATGAAGCACTATGAAAGTCAAGGAGGTTAAAGAACCCATTTGAATTCAGTAGACAGTGTTCATAATGAAAAAAATGATCTCGGGAATTTCCGCCAAAACAAAGTTCCTAATTTTCTCTACTAGAAAGCGCTATAATGTCAAGGAGCTTAGATATCTAACCTTCTTGACTGTCATAGTGCTCCAAGGAACAACAAAATTCAACATGCAAGCTGCCCTCTGGGCCTCAAATAATAAAGCTTGCACCCGGCACTGCGAGGCCATACGATATTATTATTACCCCAAGGGGTCCGCATTGAAGCAGCTACAGCCTTTGGGGAGCCGAACATGTCCTCGGACACTCCCGGCACTAAAAGCCATACTCTAAATGAATAAATAAATAACTAAATAAACTGAATAAAATATACGGATCAATTTTGAACAAAACCATTTGGAGGGCCCATCCGCCCAGAGATCACTTGGCTTGGGTTTTACTTTAATCATGATTCCATCTCGGATGTGTCAGCAACAGGTGCGAGACGATGCGCGTCAAACACTCGCAATCAGACGCGGTAATTGCGATGGAGGTGCTGTGGGGTGGAACGCGAGTCGCACAGGGGCTCCGACACATCTCTAGCACGTGGCTTCATTTCCTCAACTTACAGTTGGCAAAATGACTCAAAGCTATACGTCAAGTACAAGAAACTGAGTATAACAATTGAACAGCCAAGAACTCTCACCTGTACTAGGCCTATATGTATTTCGTATGGCATACAGAGGATACAGTAATACTATATACAATATATGTTGTTGTTTGAGTCTTCAGTCTTTTGACTGGTTTAATGCAGCCCTCCATGCCTCCCTGTCCTGAGCTAATCGTTTCATCTCTACATAGCTACCATACCCTACGTCCGAGGCAATCTGTTTAACATATTCTAACCTTGGTCTACCCCTACAGTTCTTGTCCTCGACCCTTCCTTCCATAACTAAGTTTGCTATTCATGGATGTCTTATTATGTGTCCTACCAACCTCTTCATTAGCAGTCGCCAAACACATCTCTCCTCTCCCACTAGCCTTAATACATCTTAGTTTGTAAACCTATCTACCCATCTGATCTTCATCATTCTCCTGTAACACCACATTTCAAAACGCTTCAATTCTCCTCTTTTCTGCTGCACCAATAGTCCAAGTTTCACTTCCATAGAGCGCCACACTCCATTCAAAGGCTTTCAAAAAAGACTACCTAAATCTATATTCGATGTCAACAGATTCCTTTTCTGTAGAAATGCTTTCCTTGCCCGAGCTAACCTACTTTTTATATCCTCTTTGCTTCGTCCATCACTGGTTATTTTGCTTCCTAAGTAACAGAAGTCGACTACTTCCTTTAGTTTTTCACCTGCCAATTTGATGTCCATAGAGGATTCTGATTTATTTCGGCTGCATTCCAATATTTTTGTTTTACATTTATTAATTTTCATCATGAATTCCTTCCTCAAGACGGAGTCCATACCATTCAAAAACTCATTCAAATCCTCAGGCGTGTCGGCCAAGATGACTTGGCCTATGTCGTCGGCAAATCTCAGAGTTGAAATTATTTCTCCTTGAATCTTCATTCCCACTTTAAAATTGTCTACAATTTCCTCATTGCTTGTTCAATGTAAAGATTGAAAAGTATGGGTGGTAATTTGCAGCCTTGCCTTACTCCTTTCTGAATACCAGCTTCTCTCTCATGTCCTTCAGCTCGAATGACTGCTGTCTGGTTTCTGTATAGATTGTAGATCACCCTCCTATCCCTGTACTTTATTCCAATCGTTTTCAAAATGTCAAACAATTTAGTGCAATCATCGTTATCAAAAGCCTTTTTTAAGTCTACAAATGCCATGAACGTTCTCTTATCTTTGCTTATTCTACCTTCCAAAATCATCCTAAGACTTAGTACAGCTTCCCTTGTTCCTATTCGTGATCACTAAAAGTCACAGTTGAATGTCCACCCGACTGCACCATCACTTTCAATTAGCAGGTCATCACATCCTATCTTGAAGGACCGTGAAGGGCATTCCGACTCAATATGATGGATTGTCTGCACTGCAACGCCACATCACACTGAGGGCTGGAAATTTTCCCGCATTTGTGGAGCCAAAAGTTACATCTTCCGTGACCGATCCACACTCTGTTCAGTGACGTCCATATCTTTCTATCTGAAACTAAGTGTAATTTTCTTCTATAATTTAGCAAGGACATTCCAAAATCTAAATTTTTATCAGCTGAGAGCCTGTTGTAAGTACAGCCCATGTTCAATATAGGTGAATAATTATGTGATTGCCTCCGTGGCTTAGGCGGCAACACGTCGGCCTCTCACCGCTGGGTCCGTGGTTCAAATCCCGGTCACTCCATGTGAGATTTGTGCTGGACAAAGTGGAGGCAGACAGGTTTTTCGCCTGGTACTCCGGATTTCCCTGTAACAAATTTCATTCCAGCAACACTCTCCACTGTCATTTCATTCCATCTGTCATTCATTTAATCATTTCCCCAGGGGTGTGCGACGGGCTTCGGAAACCGGCACAGTTCAAATCCTCGCCGCTAGATGGAGACTTCATTCATTCCATTTCTTGACCTGGTCGGTCGACTGGAAGCAGGCTGTGGATTTTCAATTATATGATTCATATAGTTTTGAGTGGTTCCAGCCAACTCGACAGCTACCCTTATAAAAATAGCAAAAGCTGGCTCACTTGTGGTCTTCAACATATATTTAAGGGCATGACCAATAGTTGCCAATAGCTGGTGGGAATTTAACGGCAACCTTTTTAAAGTACCACGTAATAGTGCAGTCAACTTTTGAGGAACCATGCACACACATAATTAATTATTTTATCTAGTTTCAATGCTGCCACCCGTAAGTGACAATAGGTACCAACTTAACGGCTGTCTTTTTAGCTCTCACGAATGATATTTCCTTTTATTGCTTCTATGTTGTTTTGATGATCTTCATCTCTGTTTTACTAACTTTATGATTGGGCTCACATCACTATCCTGAGGCGTAACCTTATTTGTTGATTCAGGGCAGCTGCAGTTAATCTCAGAGATCACAGGTTTGAAACCCAGTGCTGACAGCGGCTATCCTGAGTGTGGGTTTTTCCCCACTCCCTCCAGGAAAAATGCTGGGATAGTACCTTACTGCAAGTCCCAGGATGCCTACCCCATCCCTGTTACACACACTACTACAGTCATCACAGGAATATAGGTTATCAGACAAGTTCAACACATGGGGCTGATGGCCATGATGTTCGAAGACCCTCAAATTAATCAACAACAGCAAACATCGGACTAACACCCCTTTGTGCATTAGCCAAGCAATTTACTTGCGTAACAAGTTGAAAGTGCCCTTCCGAGCAGAGGAGAAACGTCTGTCAATCAAATCAAATACAAACAGCAAGAGAAGCCCAAAACATTTAATATCGATGTCTCAAAGTTTATTTAAAATCAATGTGTCTAAATATCGATGTCTGAAAGTCTATTTAATATCTACGCCTGAAAACCTATTGAATATCGATGCCTGAAAGTATAACATGCTATGAACGCCCACCCGCTGGACAATCACACACACAGGAAGCATTCCCATGCCCGCTGTGCATTGTGAATGAATGCACTGATCACTATCAGCTGCGTAATCCCCGGCGCTATGTTAAAAATTATGTTCAATCAAACAACGGTTTTATCTCTCAACTATCAAAACAAGGCACACAGTAGCGCCGGCGGAAGGATTAGGAAACAATTATTAATCGTTATAATTAGTACTTTATATCAGAGCTTTGATCTTATCAAATATTCATGGCAGATCCCATGTTCAACAGTTCTCTTCAGGATGAGAAGCCTCTTGTGAGGAACCACTCAATGGCCCTCTGTCCGTCTGTCGCATCCTCTGTACCATCGAGCGTCCTTCTGCATTATTCTTGCAGAGTTTCGTTACAAGAAATGTTTTTATATAATGACATAAAATGCCCATGATAGCCCGATTCCTTATTGACGTATTATTATTAATAATAATAATAATATCGTATGGCCTCGGGTGCCGGGTGCAAGCTTTGTTATTTGACACCCAGAGGGTAGCTTGCATGTCGAATTTCGTTGTTCCTTGACTGTGAAAGTCAAGGAGGTTAGATGTTAGATATCTAAGCTCCATGAACACTATAGCGCTTTCTAGTAGAGAAATGAGGAACTTTTTGTTGGCGGAAACTCCCGAGATTAATTTTGCCATTATGAACTCGGCCTACTGAATTCAAATGGGTTCATTGACATGCCAACATCGCATGACATGCGTATCGTAGTTTTGCCGCCTTTCAAAAATCACTTACCACGGTCAGGAGTGAACCTGCAATCTTGGGGTTAGTAGACCGACATGATATCCACTCACCCTCCGTGGCAAGCTATTAATTATAATAAATTATAATAAAGGGAGGTAGCGCGCAGTTCGTTACTCCTGTGGGGGTCTGGGCGGGAGAATGGCTTGAACCGAATCTCTCGGAATTAAGGGCACAATCAACTCGAGTTAACGAGTTAGAAATGGCTTATCAATTAACCAAGAACACATATAATAAGAAGTGTCTCTTCCGAAAGACTAAAACGAGACACTACCAGGTGGTTATACGTCCTGAAACCTTGTATGCTTCAGAATGTCTAGTATTCAACCGGAAGGGACTCACGGACAAACTCGAAGTACAGGAGAGAAAGATAATGAGGAAGATATTGCGGCCTGTTAAGAAGGGTAATGAATACAGAAGGCGGACTAATCAAGAGCTCTACACGTACTGTGAAAGAATCACGGATGTTGTTAGAAAACGATGTCTAGCATTTTATGGACACGTCTACAGGATGCATCCTAACAGCTTGACCAACCAGCTCCTCGGTTACTGGCAAAAGCGGAAGACCAAGTCACCATGGTTGTGGGAAGTGAGCAAAGATCTGCAAGAACTTGGAGGAACGGAAAGAGACTTAAAAGACCGGACATATCTCAGGAAGATGCTTCAGAAATTGAGGTTCCAGGACAAACTGCCAAGAAAGAAGACAGGACGTACCCTCTGGACACAGGAGATGAGGGAACAACACAGCCAGAGGATGCGTAACTACTGGGCAAACATCAAAGCCCACTCCAAATGTAACAGTTGAATGTTGTGGTCCTTAGATGGCCTATACGAAACAAGAAGAAGAAATTATTTTTTATCTTAAGTCAATATTTAGTGCTCTGAAACCGAACCGGAGAAGTGATTGTGCAGTAACATACAACTTAATACATTTTTTGTCATAATTTATTTATTTATTTATTTATCAATATGAAGGAACACAGGCACCAGCCCAAATACATTCCTTCTTGACATTATCTGATTAAATAACAACATGTATCAGTGGAAAATAGAGAAAACAGATTACAAAAATTACACAAATGAAGAACAGAACATAAATACTACAAAGGAGATCGTGAAAATATAAACCATAAAATAAAAACAAAACTGTACAAAGTAGAAAAAAAAAGAATATACAAAAATAAAGGAGAAAAGAGTACCCAGTATTCAAGGAACAGCTGCTTTTACTTGTTTATTGAATAAGTTAGTGCCAGTGAATAAATCTACTTGAACATCAATTGAATTATAAAATGATAATATTTTAACAAAAGGCGAATTAGAATGGTGAACACTTTTAGATCTTGGGATGTGAAAGAGTGCTTGCTGTCGAGATCTTACTTGTGGTACATGAAAAGTGATGAATTGAAATAATTCTTGGCAGTCAACTTTTCCAGTTAAAATTTTCCTCAGCAGTTGCAAAGAACTTAACGACCTTCTACTTTTCAAGGACTTGAAATTGAACAAATTTCGTAAAAACTGAGTCGAAGTATCAAATGGACAAAATACATTGAACGTCTTATAATACATGTATCTGAGAAATTTATTTTGCACAATCTCAATGTGATGAATTTGATCTTTATAAAAGGGATCCCAGATTACTGCTGAATATTCTAACTTCCTTCGAACTAAACTTTCATATAACTTAACAATTACTCCAGTTTTAGTAAATAATTTGGAGTTTCTAATGACAAAACCAAGCATCTTGTTGGCCGAACTAATTATATTTGCAATATGGTTATTAAAGGTTAATTTGCTGTCATAAATAATTCCTAAATCATTTATCGACGGTACAATTTCGAGTGCTGTTTCTCCAATACAATATTTAGGATTTATATACTCCTTCTTCCTTGTAAATACCATGACTTTACATTTTTTTACATTAAGGACTAAATTATTACTAACACACCAAGCTACAATATTATTAACATCCCTCTGAAGGTCATTCTCGTCTCTCAAGTTGTATATGGTCTTATATAGCTTTACATCGTCAGCAAACAATAAGCAGTCAGAGTAACATAGAATATTAGGCAAATCATTAACCAAAATTAGAAATAGAAGAGGCCCAAGATTAGATCATTGTGGGACACCAGAAGAACTAACAATATTACCTGAAACAAACAAATTGCTGTCTAAATTTTAAGTAGGAGCATAACAATTGAAGTAATGGTTTAGCAACACCAAACTGGTACAGCTTTGTCACCAGAATTTTATGGTCTACTTTGTCGAAGGCCTTTTCTAAGTCCATGTATATCACGTCAGTTCTTCTATTGGTATCTAATGCATTGTAAACCTTTTGAGTAAAACCCAGCAAATTTGTAATAACTGATCTGCCGGGCATAAAGCCATGCTGATATTGTGAGAGGTCAACCTTAATATGATTGTAAATCTTAGAATATAAAATGTGCTCAAATACTTTTGCTATAGCATTTATCACTTTAGGATTGGAATAATTCTAGACATTTTCCACTTTCCAGGAAAGCTTGACGTCTTTAAAGAAAGATTAAAGATGAAGGCCAACTGAGAAACCAATAAATCCACACAGCCCTTGATTATGTAAGGTGGTATGCCATCAGGCCCACAGGATTTCTTAGGCTTTAATTTTATATTTATAGTTGTTCTTACTTCATCCACCGTTATGTGAGTCACGTTCAGCATATCAACCCTGGGCAAAACAGGAAATTCATTCAAAGACAAATGATCCACGTTATAAGTAAAATTCGTTTTGATATATACTGAAGAGAAATACTCAGCAAACCCATCTGCAATACTTCCAGCTGTATAATGATTTCCGTTTAGTATAAATGTGTAGTCGCGTGTACGTGATTCCCGCTTGCTTTTAACATACGTCCAAAACTGATTAATGTTATTCTTAACTCCATTTTCCGGACTATGAATGTAAACAGCATAAGCCATTCGTAATTTTGTTTTTAGTTCCGATCTAAGCTGTCTAAATCTTTCATCATAATATTTCGAAAAACGTCTTTTTGCAGCACACTTTTTCTTAATTTTTATGGTTTGGATAATATCTCGTGAGAACCATACTGGATATTTGGATTTTCGAATGAATTTCTGCTTAGGTACACAATTTTCAAAACATTTGTAGAATGAAGAATTTAAAAAATCAACAGCATGATCAACATCCTTAAATGTGTACAGTAAACTCCAGTCTAAATCTCGTATGTTGCAATAGAGTCTCAAAAAATCAGCCATTTTGAAGTTGTAATATTCACGATTAATTCTAGGAAGCAATGGAACCTTTTTAATGGGTGGTATTGCTAAATAAAGTGCAGGGTGATGTAAGTCTTCAGGTACCAACGGGAGTTCTTCGTGCTTTAAATCAATTTGAATATTACCTAAAACCAAATCCAATGTCTTGAAATTAGAATTTTGAATATTGTTGTGTGATGTTAATCCAAGATACGAGATGAACTGGAATAAACGACGACAGACCGTGGACCCTTAATTAAAATTATAACCGGCGTTGCTAATTTCAGGTACGTTGAAATCGCCCACAATCAGGCAGTCGGATGTTATAAGTCTATCAACGTTTTCAATGTAATTAAAGTATCCTTCATATACAGAGAGTTTAGAGGAGGGGGTAATGTAAACAACATTTATGAATAATTTACGAGTATGACCCTGAATATAAAGAGTTAAGGATTCGCAGTGTTGTTCATTATAGATATAACATAATTTGGATGTATACCCCTTTTTGACTGCTACGGCTACTCCTCCACCTCTAGACTTCCCAGATATAAACATACACACATCAAAAAAAGTTTTGCATCACCTCGGTTCCAAGAGTTCCGGAACCGTTAAATACAAAGGGAATAGAGATCAACACAAACAACATTTCAGCTCGTTTTATTGCTCATGAGACCCACACATTGCATGTTGTACCATCATACAGCTAGACTTTCAGCATTTGTGGTCCAGATTGCAGTACACACCACTACCTCTAATACCCAGTAGCACGTCCTCTTGCATTGATGCATGCCTGTATTCGCCGTGGCATACTATCCACAAGTTCATCAAGACACTGTTGGTCCAAATTGTCCCACTCCTCAACGACAATTCGGCGTAAATCTCTCAGAGTGGTTGGTGGGTCAAGACGTCCATAAACAGCCCTTTTCAACATATCCCAGGCATGTTCGATAGGGTTCATGTCTGGCGAACATGCTGGCCACTGTAGTCGAGCGATGTCGTTATCTTGAAGGAACGCATTCACAAGATGTGCACGATGAGGTCGAGAATTGTCGTCCATGAAGACAAATGCCTCTCCAATATTCTGCCGATATGGTTGCACTATGGGTCGGAGGATGTCATTCAGGTATCGTAAAGCCGTTTCGGAGCCTTCCATGACCACCAGTGGCGTACGTCGGCCCCACATAATGCCACCCCAAAACATCAGGGAACCACCACCTTGCTGCACTCGCTGGACAGTGTGTCTAAGACGTTCAGCCTGACCAGGGTGCCTCCAAACACGTCTCCGACGATTGTCTGGTTGAAGGCATATGCGACACTCATCGGTGAAGAGAACGTGATGCCAATTCCGTGGGGTCCATTCAGCATGTTGTTGGGCCCATCTGTACCGCGCTGCATGGTGTCGGGGTTGCAAAGCTGGACCTCGCCATGGACGTCGGGAGTGAAGTTGCGCATCATGCAGCCTATTGCGCATAGTTTGAGTTGAAACACGACGTCCTGTGGCTGAACGAAACGCATTATTCAACATGGTGGCATTGCTGTCAGGGTTCCTCCGAGCGGCAATCCGTAAGTAGCGGTCATCCACTACAGTAGTAGCCCTTGGGCGGCCTGAGCGAGGCCTGTCATCGACAGTTCCTGTATCTCTGTACCTCCTCCATGTCCGAACAACGTCGCTTTGGTTCACTCTGAGACGCCTGGAAACTTCCCTTGTTGAGAGCCCTTCTTGACACAAAGTAACAATGCGGACGCGATCGAACTGCGGTATTGACCTTCTAGGCATGGTAGAACTACAGACAACATGAGCAGCGTACCTTCGTCCTGGTGGAATGACTGGAACTGATCGGCTGTCGTACCCCCTCCGTCTAATAGGCCCTGCTCATGCATGGTTGTTTACATCTTTGAGCAGTTTTAGTGACATCTATGAACAGTCAAAGGGACTGTATCTTGGATACAATATACACAGTCAACGTCTATATGCCGGAGATCTGGGAACCGAGGTGATGCAAAACTTTTTTTGATGTGTGTATCCCTATCATTTCTGAACATTACATAACGATCATCGCATAACTCACTATCCATTATATCCTGACCCAAGAAACTCTCTGTTAATACAATTATATCATAGTCACAACAAAGTAGATTTTTAAGAAACACGTCAGTTTTTGTCCTTAGGCCCCGAACATTTTGATAATAAATGGACAATTCATTTACAGACATTAGTATACAATAAAAAATATAGTGAATAAAAAACTGATATAACTAAATATAAATCAATAATGCATACCAAAGTATTAAGAGGAGCCAACGGACTATTAAATACATTTCTGTGCCAGTACATCGAAATCACAACTTACTCAGGTCCTCGTTAGTACTGATGACATGAATTGGACTCCCTTCTAATTTCCTAATCATGATCTTTCCACTTCTACTAACCCAAAGGTATTTATAGCTCTTTTCCCGCTGCAGTTGCTTAGCCTTTGCAAATAAAACTCTTCTAGCTGGGGCAAGTGATTGATTAATATATATTGGGCTGGAAGTTGACATACCAAGGTGTGTTGTAGAAAGGGTCCGCTTAACCTTTCGTTTGGCAAGAAATTGCTCCTTGTGGGTCCTTCTAACAAATTTAACAATAATTCCTGAAGTGGGACGATTGTGAGCCTTTTTCAGACGATGACAGGCATCAATCATGTCCTCCTTCAAATCTAAATCTAAAGCCTTGCCTATATTAATGACAGTCTGTATGACATCTTCATTAGGGGACTCTGGAACACCAAATATTTCCACAGTGTTTGACCTTGAATATTGCTCAAGGTCATCACACCTCGATGCAAGATTATTTGCTACATTCGTCAGACGTCTGTTTTCTGATACTAAATTGTCTATGATTGTTTGTTGTCTATCAATAATTTCCTGCTGTTTACTGATAAGTTTGCTACTTTCATCCAATCTGTCATGACAGATAGAGGATACTATAAATGAATCGGTGTTTTTTGAAAGGGCGTAATCGACATTTTTTGACATTTTCACTTTTTAGCGTTTTGTTTTACTTTTGGATAGAGCCATCTGTTTCCTTTGAAAAGACGCTTGTGCAAGCGTTCCTTCCGTATAAAACTCATGTTCATAAATATTGAGTGTTTTTGAAAGGGCGGACGCGCGTCACACCCAAAGTACACGGGACTGCATGACTGCGTTGTCGCAGCCCCTAAACTAAGCAACCAACCAACCAACAATGACTCTCTTATGTTGTGTTTCCCTGTGCTTCAGATTTGTTGCAATTTCTGTATGTAGCAAATCCATTCCATCTGAACACAATCAATGTCTGTGCTTTAGAATTGCACTAATTTCTTAGTATTGCAAAAAAAAAAATCCAATTTAAGTCCTAAACTGATATTTAACAATGATCCATCATATTTTGTGTCCATCTTTTTGAGTAAATATCTGTCTCTAGCAAATAGATTGCATTTTAGAACAATTTAATGAACATTTTTGTGTCTAATTATTCGATTTTTTATGAAAGGGCGTAGTTGCACGATTTTATTTTGTGCATATCTTCCGGACAAAATTTATAAAATTATTTTAGAGATTGGAACATGTTCCATGAAAGCATGTTAGCCACAAAACCGTTAAAATAAAAATTAAATTAAAAATTGAGCCTTTGGGGAAGTTTTATTTAGTTTCCCAACATTTCCCTTTCACTCACCTACACCCTTTCAAAATACACCGATTCAAATATTTTTGTTCCAAAAGCACACAGAGTAAAATTACAAAAAAAAAAACATATCTGTTTCTTGGCAACTACATAACCAATACATTTCTTACCATTCCATAATAACTACATCACACCTATTTCCAAAGTTCTTTCTACAATATCTCCCTACCTGGCAAATACACATCAATCATCATTTATAACCTAACTTATTCAGCATATATATTTTCACATAAACATCTCTTCAATTCAATGCTGTTTTATCAAGACGTTTTTATGCTTTATTAACAACATTTTTGTAACAGATCTGTCACGAAACAAATGAGAAAATATTTGACGAGGAGCATATCTTGCACTTCAAGCTTTTTGACACGAAACAAAATGAGAAGACATTGTACGAGGGGCATATCTTGCACTTCAAGCATTTTGACACGAAACAAAATGAGACAACATTGTACGAGGGGCATATCTTGCACTTCAAGCATTTTGACACGAAACAAAATGAGACAACATTGTACGAGGAGCATATCTTGCACTTCAAGCATTTTGACACGAAACAAAATGAGACAACATTGTACGAGGAGCATATGTTGCACTGGTACCAGTAACGGCGCCCTCCACAAGTCTTGCCAGAGCGCCACCTCCCGACACGTGTGAGGATGGAGCCAGCAGAGTTGAGATAAACGCGCTCCCTGTCAGTCACTTGTTACTCCAGATAGCGCCGTGTAACCAGGCGTTATTGAAATACGGGCTGCTATCTACAGGTGCGCGACACCCCATACGGGTATTTTTCACAAGTTGAAACACACCATTACTCTAGTACACACTTGAGAGGTCCTAACTGTTGGTCCACTTTGTGGTGCAGTGGCTAGCATTCTGGGCAGTCACCCCGAGGCCCGGGTTCGATTCTCGGCTGTACACTCACATTCATGTACACAGGGCTACCTGACCACTATGTCGCGAAGCCCATAAATGAGTCATCATCATCAACAACAACAACAACAACAAGACTGATTTACTTCCTCCAAGTACTTGAATTATTTTACTTGATGAATTTCTCCGAATTCAGTCTTGAGAGTTTTCCCATCTAGACAAGGAGTATATCCTTACATGCATTGAGTTTTTAGCCTACTTTTCACATTTTGTAATAAAAATGAGGAAACAGTAGACTTATGACATCGATCAAGGCAAAGGTGTGTGTGTATGTCTGTCCTTCTGTCTGTCTGTCTGTCTGTCAGCAAGTCTGTCTGTCTGTCTGTCTGTGTCCTCCTCCCCCTATCAACTCCTATACGGCTGCAGCTATCAAAACCAAGTTTGGTCCGAGTAAAGACCTATACCTTAATATCTCACGGCCATATCTGAAAACTACATAAGTGCTACCAACTGCTGAAAAATCTCAATTGAAATTTAAGCTCTATGTTGTATATCTCGGAAGATATGCATGCGAGCTGTTCCAAAATTGGCACACACAGCTATAATGACATACCAGATTAATTTTTAGGAGCCCATGTATGACTGTGTTGCCAACATGGTTCTAAGCCTGCTGAAAAGTCCAACATTTAAATGCATGTAACTTCTATACTATCAATGGGATTTCAACCAAATTTAGTATGTGATTTGTGCACCATAACATATTACTGTGCGTATTCTTGAGAGCCAGCAAGGCTGTCAATTGTTAATAAATAATGTCCCTATTTATTTTATTCTAATAACTATATATCGGAAAGCATGCAAGCCAACAGCTCTAAACTTTGCACACGTATAGTACCTGACATTCTAGAATAATTTGGAATAACTGATACATGTCAGTGCTGCCAACATGATTCTGAGCCTGCTGATAGGTCCAATTTATAAATACTTGTACCTTCCATATTAACAAATGGATTTTATCCGAAATTGGGACATTAATAGATTATAATGTTCCAGATTAATTCTAAGCAACACATACATGACACTGTTGCCAACATTGTTTTACGTACGCTGATAGATCCAATGTAACATTTCATCTCTGGTATATAGATTATTTATTGGCATGAATCTTAAATTTTAAGAAAAGTAGGCTCTTTAGTTCGTCACGGAACTACTTGTTTTATAAGATACTAGCAGTAGTGCCCGGCTTCGCCCGGTGGATTTATTTGTTTTATGGATGATAATGTATACTACTATAGAACTGGCGCATGATTCTTAAACTAACAGAAAAAAAATATTTTAAAAATATCACTTTTTGTGGTGGTGGTGGTTGTAGTGGGAGTGATAAGTAGTACAGTATAATGGATGTAACATTCAGTTCATTTTCCCGTAATGATAGTAATGAATAGGGAAATGGCTATTTTGTAACTACAGCACTGAAATATGTAATTTACGAACATATTAGCCTACTTTCGATTTTTGCAAAAAATGAAAGTAGACTTATGAGATCAACACAGGGCGAAAAAAGTGTGTCTGTCTGTGTGTGTGTATGTGTGTGTGTGAGTCTGTGTGTGTGTGTGTATGTGTGTGTGTGAGTCTGTGTGTGTGTGTGTGTGTGTGTGTGTGTCTGTGTGTGTGTGTGTGAGTGTGTGTACTCTGAATGTCTGTCCCCCCCTATCAATTCGAACACGGTGAAACCGAATTGAACGAAATTTGGTACAGAGGTAGCACTAGTAAAGGACACCTCAGTGTCATACTTTATATCGCCGCCATCTTTACCAAAACAGAATGGCGGCCACTCAAATGTTCAAAACGTAAAATCAAATTACGGCTAAACTAATCATCCGATCTCTACCAAATTTGGTGACAACATACCTTTATATAGGACGCGTCTTTCATCCAAAATTCAAGGTCATCGGCAATGCCATTTCAGGATGGCGGCCGTGTGAATTATGCAACCATTTTAATAAATAGCTTAAGACCCACCAATTCCGATTATCGAGCCTAGGGGGGTTTAAGCTATCCTGAAGGTCGTGATCCGTTATTTATTATAATTTAATATTGTAATATTATACAGTATGAGTGGCTTAAAAGAGCTGAGCCGTTTGTGTCACACGACAAGATGGCAGCTGTCCTCATGTGCCTGTCTTATATTTCAGTAGTTTTAGTATGTTGTATGTGATATACCGTACTGATACAATAATATAAACTTTGTATGAAATGATCTTTAATGAAGATGTACTGCAGTGAAGAAATCGTTTATTTAAAGTCATTATTTGCCAACAGTTTGTATCTAATATGTCAGTTAAGAACACCTGACGTCATGGATACGGTTAGCTCTGGGCTAGCATGTTAGTCTGACACGCAGTTGACTGGGGATCGAATACTGCTACAGTTAGTTGTTTTTTTTTTCTTGAATTCTTTTACAAATGATGTGCACGAGCTTTTCCCACAGATACTGAATAAAATGTCATTTAGCTCAAAGGAGAGGATAAAGTATACACTCGTATATTAATAAAATCACAGTCCCAGCATCGCACATAAACAGAAGACATTAGAAAAAGGAGAATAGAAGAACTAGATACACGTTGTCATTAACCACAGCCTTCTTAATGCCTCTGTACGGTGCTGTCCTCTTGTGGGTTATGTGGGTAATATTGTTCCAAACATAACGCTGTGTAAATGCCTGAGCTGGCCTCCTGAAGTATGGCAATTTTGTAATACTGGTAGTTCAACTATTAGCCACGATCGCGCTCCGAATACCTTTAAACACTGCCAGCTGGATCGCCTCCCTCTTGGCTACTTTAAACTGCCTACTCATTCAACACCCATAGAACACTGCCATCGTAGTACATTACGATGGCAGTGCATAGGCGTACAAGATAAAGATTAATTCACTGATAGGTCGCAGCACCACCTACTGTGATTGGGGCGGAAGATGATTGGGGCGGAAGATTCTTAATTTTGCAGGCTGGCTTAATATAGAGATTAACGGACGTGAATGCATTACAATAAGTTAGTAGTTTTGTTATTCAATCATCATAAAGTATATAATATTGATCTTGACACTTACTGGCTTATTATCAATATAAAAGAAAACAAACAATACATTGTGGTTGGGGTGATTGTTTTAGGGATGAGGACAAAGAGTCATAAAGATACCCATACATTTAGGAGAAAGTAGGCTATATGTTCTTTGCTGAACATCTTGTTTTTTTATGATTAGAAGGAGGAGTAAGGAAAATAGAAGACACTGCCTGGGGCCTATATCTCATTGGCAGTTGGAAATGTAGGGACCAATAGTGTCGTCTTTAGTGGTATAGCGCCATAGGAAAATAATCAGAGCACTTTGGAAAACTTCGGCTGTCCCGAGCTCCTGAGGTAGCAATAGTATAATTTAACGCCACATAGCGCTCAATGATAAGTTTCGGAATACATGAAGGTAGATTTGAAAGCACCAACGCTTATTGCAGCTGATAACCTCAATGTACTGCACCAACACCATCGCACTTATACAGAGGCATAATATTTTCATGATGATAACTGTTTGAAGGGGCCTAAGAGATCCTTTTGCACTAATTACTCCCCGTGATTGCAATGTATAAACAGAGCAGGATGCAACTATTTTCGCAATTCTGCACCAGAACACTGGTAGGGGTGACGTGATGCAGCCCGAACTGCCCGTCAACAATATACTTATTAAAATACTCCTACAGTTACACTACTACGGACATGAATGGTTCTAGGGCCTTAATACGTGGTTTTCAAGTTTATTTTGTCTGTTATTCCAAATGTAGAGAATGGAGAGCGTTGTCCAAAATATCAAGTGGACAGTGTTACCAGCAGTATTTCAAAGTGTATGTAAAATTTGGTGCAATTAGGAGAAACAGTGTTGATTTGTGATAAAGTGCCTAAATATAGGGAATGGAGTGGTCTGTCCAAAATTTAAAGTGGACAGTGTCACCCGCAGGGTTCCAAAGGGTAAGCGTACAAAATGTGGTTCAGATCGATGAAACGGTGTATATTTGTGCCAAAGGGCCTAAATACAGGGAATGGTGTGGTCTGTTCAAAATTGCATACAGACTGTGTTACACGCAGGGCTCCAAAGGGTAAACATACAAATTTTGGTTCAGATCGGTGAAACAGTGTGGATTTGTGTCAAAGGAACTAAATGCAAGGAATGGAGCGGTCTGTCCGAAATTTCAAGCAGACAGTGTTACTCGTCGAGTTCCAAAGGGTAAGTATACAAAATGGAATTCAGAAACTGCATACAGACTGTGTCACCCGCAGGATTCCAAAGGGTAAGCGTACAAGATGTGGTTCAGATCGGTGAAACGGTGTATATTTGTGCCAAAGGGCCTAAATACAGGGAATGGTGTGGTCTGTCCGAAATTGCATACAGACTGTGTTACTCGCAGGGCTCCAAAGGGTAAACATACAAATTTTGGTTCAGATTGGTGAAACAGTGTGGATTTGTGTCAAAGGACCTAAATGCAAGGAATGGAGCGGTCTGTCCGAAATTTCAAGCAGACAGTGTTACTCGTCGAGTTCCAAAGGCTAAGTATACAAATTTTGGTTCAGATCGGTGAAAAGGTGTAGATTTGTGTCAAAGGGCCTAAATGCAGGGAATGGACTGGTCTGTCATAAATTTCACGTAGACAGTGTTACTCGCAGGGTTCCAAAGGGTAAGTATACAAATTTTGGTTCAGATCGGTGAAACGGTGTTCGTATCACTAACCATAACGCCAACGCATGCGGATAGAGCAGTTCGGGAGCGCTTGTTTTACCGACTTAGTGAACAAAATTCAATCTTTAAGGTTACCTGAGCGGTGTAGCCTAATACTACATAGCCTAAACTATTCCTCTTGACTCTGGTTATCATTTAAAAAAGAATGTTTCGATTCGGACTGGTAGTTTCAGAGATTAGCGCATTTAAAAACGCAAACACACAGACAAACTCTTCAGCTTTATTATATTAATATAGAAGTATAGATTTGCAGCCCAGTCTAAGATGAAATTTCGTGAACTCGATCACGGGCGTGAACAACTTCTTGTCTGTTCTTAGAAAGAATACCTGGATCATCTGCAGATAAATTTTGTGTTTGAGTAGTCGACCAATAGTTATTCCTTTTGTTACATTATTCCAAATCCTGATAACTTTTCCAAGGACAAGATTGAACAATAAGGAAGATAGTTCGTTTCCTTGTCGAAGTCCTGTGTTAATAGGAAAAGGGTCAGAAAGTTCATCTTGAAATTAACTTTTGAATCTCTGGCTGTCAGTGTCTGTCTAATTAAGTCTCTTCTGTTCTTGACAAATTTAAATTCTTCTAGAATATTGCATAATGTGTGTCGGTCTACTAAGTCATAAGCTTTCCTGAAGTCAACAAACGTGCGCATTGTTGCCTGGTTTTACGGATTTGCGAGGTGGTTTTGAGATTGAGAATTCGTTCTGCATTGGACCTGTCCTTCCCGAATCCTGCCTGGTATTCGACAATTTGGTGTTTGTGTTTCAAAATTTTCTGGGAAAGGCTTTATTCTTCGTATTGTTTCGTATAGGCCATCTAAGGACCACGACGTTCAACTGTTACATTTGGAGTGGGCTCTGATGTTTAGCCAGTAGTTTCGCATCCTCTGGCTGTGTTGTTCCCTCCTCTCCTGTGTCCAGAGGGCACCTGTCTTCTTTCTTGGCAGTTTGTCCTGGAACGGTAATTGCTGAAGTATCTTTCTGAGAGATGTCCGGTCTTTTAAGTCTGTTTCCGTTCCTCCAAGTTCTTGCACTTCTTTGCTCACTTCCCACAACCATGGTGACTTGGTCTTCCGCTTTTGCCAGTAACCGAGGAGCAGATTGGTCAACCTGGTAGGATGCATCCTGTAGACGTGTCCATAAAATGCTATACGTTATTTCCTAGCAACATCCGTGATTCTTTCACATTACGCGTAGAGTTTTATTATTATTATTATTGGTTAGTTGAAAATATCCTCCGAACAAAGAAGACACATCTGGATCGCTACTGAAGATAATTCACTACGGAAGAGTGCCCTACGGCCGAAGATAAAATGGCTCAAGCCTGAAGTAATGTTATAAAAGGTTCCATGCAAGTGTTTAGAAGTACCGTAATAATAATAATAATAATAATTATTATTATTATTATTATACGGTTCAGGAATGAAGTGACATGAGTTTCGTTATGCCTGATGATTTTATGGCTGGATGCCCATCCTGCGCAAGGAAGCGGCCTGACAAATGCCGAGAGTTGACAATTGGAAACGGTGGAGTTCGAACCCACGTCTACCGAGTCGGAAGATAGCCTGTACCCCATGGCCTTTCGCCTTAGTGCAGGACTACCACGGTCAGTGATATTGTTGACATCGAATATAGATTTAGGTATTAGGAAGTCATTTTTGAAAGCCTTTGTCTGGAGCGTGGCGCTCTATGGAAGTGAAACGTGGACTATTGGTGCAGCAGAAAAGAGGAGAATTGAAGCGTTTGAAATGTGGTGTTACAGGAGAATGATGAAGATCAGATGGGTAGATAGAGTTACAAACGAAGAGATATTAAGACTAGTGGGAGAGGAGAGATGTTTCTGGCGACTGCTAATGAAGAGAAGAGATAGGTTGGTAGGACACATACTAAGACACCCAGGAATAGCAAGCTTAGCTATGGAAGGAAGTGTCGAGGACAACAACTGTAAGGTTAGAATATGTTAAACAGATTGCCTCGGATGTAGGGTGTGGTAGCTATGTAGAAATGAAACGATTAGCTCAGGACAGGGAGGCATGGAGCGCTGCATCAAACCAGTCGAAAGACTGACTACTCAAACAACAACAAAATATTGCACTGATTTACTCCTTACCGGATGACAAACGAATTGACCTGAACTTGACCACACACTATCACATGACAAGAAAAACTCAGCGATCGTCATGAGACGTGGCACACAGGGATGGTATTTGATCCTCAAATTTACATGGGCTCCGCTGTAGAAATACGGGGAAGGGAGTAGGCTCACAAAATTATCCCTTACAGAAACACAAATGGCACTGGGACCCCCAAAACTCATATGATTCTATAGAACTAATGAATTTTCTCTCTTTTCATGTTCCGCAGGTAAGATCGCAAAGCTATAAATTATTTCACATTCAAAGGTAAAGACCTTCCCACCACTTAAATTCACCATTCATGAAAATAATAACTAACTACAATAAATATGGTACAGGCATAGATATATTTATTGAATCAGACGTTGTGTTCAATAACAAACTAAACATTTTGTGTGTCTAAATTATAAGCAGTCCACGCTTCGTCAAGGTGTTCATATTTATGTTTTGTTTTGTATTATTTATGTTCGTTTTATTCATAACCAAGCATTAGCTACTAATTATGTATTTTGAGATATTTATTTTATTTTGTAGTTTTACGTTTAATCCTATTTTCATTTCTTGTCTTTTTCTAAAATTATTTAGATTTACAATTATCTGCTTTGTATTTTTGTCAAGCAGTTACTTAATTAGGTTTATGACGTGTGTACTTTCAAATAAATTTTAAAAAATACAGGCCTTACAGTAGTCGCATATGATGTGTAACATCTGACATGTAATCCTACTATGAAATAGAGATGAAATATACGTGAAGTCAAATTTATTCGGCTGTACTCCTCCAGTTTTCAATTTTTTCTCACGTTTCTTTTGTCGATAATTTCGCATATATTCTGCTCTGGATTTACCCATCTCTGCAAATCAAAAAATCATGAAAAAGGGGTGTCACCCCGACTCCTAGGACACCTCATACAAGTCCCTAGCATTATTGGTTCGTGAGATATTAAAAAGCCGATGACCTATTAGTTTTGGGTTCTTTGGTTGAATTAAGGGGGCTATAGGAAAACGGGGACGTCATCCCGAGTCCTAGGACACTTCATACAAGTCCCTAGCATTATTGGTTCACGAGATATTAGAAAGCCGATGACCTATTAGTTTTGGGTCCTTTGGATAAATTAAGGGGCCTATAGGAAAATGGGGGGGGGGTGTCACCCCGAGTCCTAGGACACCTCATACAAGTCCCTAGCATTATTGGTTCGCGAGATATTAAAAAGCCATTGACCCTTTAGTTGTGGGTCCTTTGGTCAAATTAAGAGGGGGATAAAAACGGGGGCGTTCCCCCGACTCCTAGGACTCCTGATACAAGTCCCTAGCTTTATTGGTTCGCGATATGTTAAAAAGCCGATGACCTATTAGGTTTGGGTCCTTTGGTCAAATTACCGGGGCTATAGGAAAACGGAGGGCGTCACCACGAGTCCTAGGATACCTCATACAAGGCCTTAGCATTATTGGTTCGCGAGATATTAAAAACCGGTGGCTTATTAGTTTTGCCGGGAGCGAAAATCCCTATGTTGGTTAATGAAATAACTACTTGTAAAACTCCAGTGCCAATCGTGAATATCTATAATGGGGCCTCCAAACCTTGAAGTAAACCGTATGCGATGTTTCCTCTTACACATTTCCGTCCCATTTCCCTCTTTTTTTCCAAAATCACTCCCACAAAAAATATCCAGCAACCGAGTGGAAAGATGTTACACATTAATAAATAACTAAATAAACAACAATGCGTATAACATTTCAGACCTCCGGTGAGAGCCTTCCCTATAGAATGGAGCTCCGTCTGTGTCATGGGACGGGAAAGCGCTTTGAGTCAGCACCAGTTGACTAGCATCTACCGTTACACAACAGTGAGAGCCTTCCCTATAGAATGGAGCTCCGTCTGTGTCATGGGACGGGAAAGCGCTTTGAGTCAGCACCAGTTGACTGGCATCTACCGTCACACAACAGTGAGAGCCTTCCCTATAGAATGGAGCTCCGTCTGTGTCATGGGACGGGAAAGCGCTTTGAGTCAGCACCAGTTGACTGGCATCTACCGTTACACAACAGTGAGAGCCTTCCCCATAGAATGGAGCTCCGTCTGTGTCATGGGACGGGAAGGCGCTTTGAGTCAGCACCAGTTGACTAGCATCTACCGTTACACAACAGTGAGAGCCTTCCCTATAGAATGGAGCTCCGTCTGTGTCATGGGACGGGAAAGCGCTTTGAGTCAGCACCAGTTGACTAGCATCTACCGTTACACAACAGTGAGAGCCTTCCCCATAGAATGGAGCTCCGTCTGTGTCATGGGACGGGAAAGCGCTTTGAGTCAGCACCAGTTGACTAGCATCTACCGTTACACAACAGTGAGAGCCTTCCCT
Organism: Meconema thalassinum; assembly: GCA_946902985.2. Classification (NCBI taxonomy): domain Eukaryota; kingdom Metazoa; phylum Arthropoda; class Insecta; order Orthoptera; family Tettigoniidae; genus Meconema; species Meconema thalassinum. The sequence goes on along the minus strand of OX336396.1, from coordinate 297,255,686 downwards.
ATAGAATGGAGCTCCGTCTGTGTCATGGGACGGGAAAGCGCTTTGAGTCAGCACCAGTTGACTAGCATCTACCGTTACACAACAGTGAGAGCCTTCCCTATAGAATGGAGCTCCGTCTGTGTCATGGGACGGGAAAGCGCTTTGAGTCAGCACCAGTTGACTAGCATCTACCGTTACACAACAGTGAGAGCCTTCCCTATAGAATGGAGCTCCGTCTGTGTCATGGGACGGGAAAGCGCTTTGAGTCAGCACCAGTTGACTAGCATCTACCGTTACACAACAGTGAGAGCCTTCCCTATAGAATGGAGCTCCACCTGTGTCATGGGACGGGAAGGCGCTTTGAGTCAGCACCAGTTGACTAGCATCTACCGTTACACAACAGTGAGAGCCTTCCCTATAGAATGGAGCTCCACCTGTGTCATGGGACGGGAAGGCGCTTTGAGTCAGCACCAGTTGACTGGCATCTACCGTTACACAACAGTGAGAGCCTTCCCTATAGAATGGAGCTCCACCTGTGTCATGGGACGGGAAGGCGCTTTGAGTCAGCACCAGTTGACTGGCATCTACCGTTACACAACAGTGAGAGCCTTCCCTATAGAATGGAGCTCCGTCTGTGTCATGGGACGGGAAGGCGCTTTGAGTCAGCACCAGTTGACTGGCATCTACCGTTACACAACAGTGAGAGCCTTCCCTATAGAATGGAGCTCCGTCTGTGTCATGGGACGGGAAAGCGCTTTGAGTCAGCACCAGTTGACTGGCATCTACCGTTACACAACAGTGAGAGCCTTCCCTATAGAATGGAGCTCCGTCTGTGTCATGGGACGGGAAAGCGCTTTGAGTCAGCACCAGTTGACTGGCATCTACCGTTACACAACAGTGAGAGCCTTCCCTATAGAATGGAGCTCCGTCTGTGTCATGGGACGGGAAGGCGCTTTGAGTCAGCACCAGTTGACTGGCATCTACCGTTACACAACAGTGAGAGCCTTCCCTATAGAATGGAGCTCCGTCTGTGTCATGGGACGGGAAGGCGCTTTGAGTCAGCACCAGTTGACTGGCATCTACCGTTACACAACAGTGAGAGCCTTCCCTATAGAATGGAGCTCCGTCTGTGTCATGGGACGGGAAGGCGCTTTGAGTCAGCACCAGTTGACTGGCATCTACCGTTACACAACAGTGAGAGCCTTCCCTATAGAATGGAGCTCCGTCTGTGTCATGGGACGGGAAAGCGCTTTGAGTCAGCACCAGTTGACTGGCATCTACCGTTACACAACAGTGAGAGCCTTCCCTATAGAATGGAGCTCCACCTGTGTCATGGGACGGGAAAGCGCTTTGAGTCAGCACCAGTTGACTGGCATCTACCGTTACACAACAGTGAGAGCCTTCCCTATAGAATGGAGCTCCGCCTGTGTCATGGGACGGGAAGGCGCTTTGAGTCAGCACCAGTTGACTGGCATCTACCGTTACACAACAGTGAGAGCCTTCCCTATAGAATGGAGCTCCGTCTGTGTCATGGGACGGGAAGGCGCTTTGAGTCAGCACCAGTTGACTGGCATCTACCGTTACACAACAGTGAGAGCCTTCCCTATAGAATGGAGCTCCGTCTGTGTCATGGGACGGGAAGGCGCTTTGAGTCAGCACCAGTTGACTGGCATCTACCGTTACACAACAGTGAGAGCCTTCCCTATAGAATGGAGCTCCGTCTGTGTCATGGGACGGGAAGGCGCTTTGAGTCAGCACCAGTTGACTGGCATCTACCGTTACACAACAGTGAGAGCCTTCCCTATAGAATGGAGCTCCGTCTGTGTCATGGGACGGGAAGGCGCTTTGAGTCAGCACCAGTTGACTGGCATCTACCGTTACACAACAGTGAGAGCCTTCCCTATAGAATGGAGTTCCGTCTGTGTCATGGGACGGGAGAGCGCTTTGAGTCAGCACCAGTTGACTGGCATCTACCGTTACACAACAGTGAGAGCCTTCCCTATAGAATGGAGCTCCGTCTGTGTCATGGGACGGGAAAGCGCTTTGAGTCAGCACCAGTTGACTGGCATCTACCGTTACACAACAGTGAGAGCCTTCCCTATAGAATGGAGCTCCGCCTGTGTCATGGGACGGGAAGGCGCTTTGAGTCAGCACCAGTTGACTGGCATCTACCGTTACACAACAGTGAGAGCCTTCCCTATAGAATGGAGCTCCGTCTGTGTCATGGGACGGGAAGGCGCTTTGAGTCAGCACCAGTTGACTGGCATCTACCGTTACACAACAGTGAGAGCCTTCCCTATAGAATGGAGCTCCGTCTGTGTCATGGGACGGGAAAGCGCTTTGAGTCAGCACCAGTTGACTAGCATCTACCGTTACACAACAGTGAGAGCCTTCCCTATAGAATGGAGCTCCACCTGTGTCATGGGACGGGAAAGCGCTTTGAGTCAGCACCAGTTGACTGGCATCTACCGTTACACAACAGTGAGAGCCTTCCCTATAGAATGGAGCTCCGCCTGTGTCATGGGACGGGAAGGCGCTTTGAGTCAGCACCAGTTGACTGGCATCTACCGTTACACAACAGTGAGAGCCTTCCCTATAGAATGGAGCTCCGTCTGTGTCATGGGACGGGAAGGCGCTTTGAGTCAGCACCAGTTGACTGGCATCTACCGTTACACAACAGTGAGAGCCTTCCCTATAGAATGGAGCTCCGTCTGTGTCATGGGACGGGAAAGCGCTTTGAGTCAGCACCAGTTGACTGGCATCTACCGTTACACAACAGTGAGAGCCTTCCCTATAGAATGGAGCTCCGCCTGTGTCATGGGACGGGAAGGCGCTTTGAGTCAGCACCAGTTGACTGGCATCTACCGTTACACAACAGTGAGAGCCTTCCCTATAGAATGGGGCTCCGTCTGTGTCATGGGACGGGAAGGCGCTTTGAGTCAGCACCAGTTGACTGGCATCTACCGTTACACAACAGTGAGAGCCTTCCCTATAGAATGGAGCTCCGCCTGTGTCATGGGACGGGAAGGCGCTTTGAGTCAGCACCAGTTGACTGGCATCTACCGTTACACAACAGTGAGAGCCTTCCCTATAGAATGGAGCTCCGTCTGTGTCATGGGACGGGAAGGCGCTTTGAGTCAGCACCAGTTGACTGGCATCTACCGTTACACAACAGTGAGAGCCTTCCCTATAGAATGGAGCTCCGTCTGTGTCATGGGACGGGAAGGCGCTTTGAGTCAGCACCAGTTGACTGGCATCTACCGTTACACAACAGTGAGAGCCTTCCCTATAGAATGGAGCTCCGTCTGTGTCATGGGACGGGAAAGCGCTTTGAGTCAGCACCAGTTGACTGGCATCTACCGTTACACAACAGTGAGAGCCTTCCCTATAGAATGGAGCTCCACCTGTGTCATGGGACGGGAAAGCGCTTTGAGTCAGCACCAGTTGACTAGCATCTACCGTTACACAACAGTGAGAGCCTTCCCATAGAATGGAGCTCCACCTGTGTCATGGGACGGGAAGGCGCTTTGAGTCAGCACCAGTTGACTGGCATCTACCGTTACACAACAGTGAGAGCCTTCCCTATAGAATGGAGCTCCGTCTGTGTCATGGGACGGGAAAGCGCTTTGAGTCAGCACCAGTTGACTGGCATCTACCGTTACACAACAGTGAGAGCCTTCCCTATAGAATGGAGCTCCACCTGTGTCATGGGACGGGAAAGCGCTTTGAGTCAGCACCAGTTGACTAGCATCTACCGTTACACAACAGTGAGAGCCTTCCCTATAGAATGGAGCTCCACCTGTGTCATGGGACGGGAAAGCGCTTTGAGTCAGCACCAGTTGACTAGCATCTACCGTTACACAACAGTGAGAGCCTTCCCTATAGAATGGAGCTCCGTCTGTGTCATGGGACGGGAAAGCGCTTTGAGTCAGCACCAGTTGACTGGCATCTACCGTTACACAACAGTGAGAGCCTTCCCTATAGAATGGAGCTCCGTCTGTGTCATGGGACGGGAAGGCGCTTTGAGTCAGCACCAGTTGACTGGCATCTACCGTTACACAACAGTGAGAGCCTTCCCTATAGAATGGAGCTCCGTCTGTGTCATGGGACGGGAAAGCGCTTTGAGTCAGCACCAGTTGACTGGCATCTACCGTTACACAACAGTGAGAGCCTTCCCTATAGAATGGAGCTCCACCTGTGTCATGGGACGGGAAGGCGCTTTGAGTCAGCACCAGTTGACTAGCATCTACCGTTACACAACAGTGAGAGCCTTCCCTATAGAATGGAGCTCCGTCTGTGTCATGGGACGGGAAAGCGCTTTGAGTCAGCACCAGTTGACTGGCATCTACCGTTACACAACAGTGAGAGCCTTCCCTATAGAATGGAGCTCCGTCTGTGTCATGGGACGGGAAAGCGCTTTGAGTCAGCACCAGTTGACTGGCATCTACCGTTACACAACAGTGAGAGCCTTCCCTATAGAATGGAGCTCCGTCTGTGTCATGGGACGGGAAAGCGCTTTGAGTCAGCACCAGTTGACTGGCATCTACCGTTACACAACAGTGAGAGCCTTCCCTATAGAATGGAGCTCCGTCTGTGTCATGGGACGGGAAAGCGCTTTGAGTCAGCACCAGTTGACTGGCATCTACCGTTACACAACAGTGAGAGCCTTCCCTATAGAATGGAGCTCCACCTGTGTCATGGGACGGGAAAGCGCTTTGAGTCAGCACCAGTTGACTAGCATCTACCGTTACACAACAGTGAGAGCCTTCCCATAGAATGGAGCTCCACCTGTGTCATGGGACGGGAAGGCGCTTTGAGTCAGCACCAGTTGACTGGCATCTACCGTTACACAACAGTGAGAGCCTTCCCTATAGAATGGAGCTCCGTCTGTGTCATGGGACGGGAAAGCGCTTTGAGTCAGCACCAGTTGACTGGCATCTACCGTTACACAACAGTGAGAGCCTTCCCTATAGAATGGAGCTCCACCTGTGTCATGGGACGGGAAAGCGCTTTGAGTCAGCACCAGTTGACTAGCATCTACCGTTACACAACAGTGAGAGCCTTCCCTATAGAATGGAGCTCCACCTGTGTCATGGGACGGGAAAGCGCTTTGAGTCAGCACCAGTTGACTAGCATCTACCGTTACACAACAGTGAGAGCCTTCCCTATAGAATGGAGCTCCGTCTGTGTCATGGGACGGGAAGGCGCTTTGAGTCAGCACCAGTTGACTGGCATCTACCGTTACACAACAGTGAGAGCCTTCCCTATAGAATGGAGCTCCGTCTGTGTCATGGGACGGGAAGGCGCTTTGAGTCAGCACCAGTTGACTGGCATCTACCGTTACACAACAGTGAGAGCCTTCCCTATAGAATGGAGCTCCGTCTGTGTCATGGGACGGGAAAGCGCTTTGAGTCAGCACCAGTTGACTGGCATCTACCGTTACACAACAGTGAGAGCCTTCCCTATAGAATGGAGCTCCACCTGTGTCATGGGACGGGAAGGCGCTTTGAGTCAGCACCAGTTGACTAGCATCTACCGTTACACAACAGTGAGAGCCTTCCCTATAGAATGGAGCTCCGTCTGTGTCATGGGACGGGAAAGCGCTTTGAGTCAGCACCAGTTGACTGGCATCTACCGTTACACAACAGTGAGAGCCTTCCCTATAGAATGGAGCTCCGTCTGTGTCATGGGACGGGAAAGCGCTTTGAGTCAGCACCAGTTGACTGGCATCTACCGTTACACAACAGTGAGAGCCTTCCCTATAGAATGGAGCTCCGTCTGTGTCATGGGACGGGAAAGCGCTTTGAGTCAGCACCAGTTGACTGGCATCTACCGTTACACAACAGTGAGAGCCTTCCCTATAGAATGGAGCTCCGTCTGTGTCATGGGACGGGAAAGCGCTTTGAGTCAGCACCAGTTGACTAGCATCTACCGTTACACAACAGTGAGAGCCTTCCCTATAGAATGGAGCTCCGTCTGTGTCATGGGACGGGAAAGCGCTTTGAGTCAGCACCAGTTGACTGGCATCTACCGTTACACAACAGTGAGAGCCTTCCCTATAGAATGGAGCTCCGTCTGTGTCATGGGACGGGAAAGCGCTTTGAGTCAGCACCAGTTGACTGGCATCTACCGTTACACAACAGTGAGAGCCTTCCCTATAGAATGGAGCTCCACCTGTGTCATGGGACGGGAAAGCGCTTTGAGTCAGCACCAGTTGACTAGCATCTACCGTTACACAACAGTGAGAGCCTTCCCTATAGAATGGAGCTCCACCTGTGTCATGGGACGGGAAAGCGCTTTGAGTCAGCACCAGTTGACTAGCATCTACCGTTACACAACAGTGAGAGCCTTCCCTATAGAATGGAGCTCCGTCTGTGTCATGGGACGGGAAGGCGCTTTGAGTCAGCACCAGTTGACTGGCATCTACCGTTACACAACAGTGAGAGCCTTCCCTATAGAATGGAGCTCCGTCTGTGTCATGGGACGGGAAGGCGCTTTGAGTCAGCACCAGTTGACTGGCATCTACCGTTACACAACAGTGAGAGCCTTCCCTATAGAATGGAGCTCCGTCTGTGTCATGGGACGGGAAAGCGCTTTGAGTCAGCACCAGTTGACTGGCATCTACCGTTACACAACAGTGAGAGCCTTCCCTATAGAATGGAGCTCCACCTGTGTCATGGGACGGGAAGGCGCTTTGAGTCAGCACCAGTTGACTAGCATCTACCGTTACACAACAGTGAGAGCCTTCCCTATAGAATGGAGCTCCGTCTGTGTCATGGGACGGGAAAGCGCTTTGAGTCAGCACCAGTTGACTGGCATCTACCGTTACACAACAGTGAGAGCCTTCCCTATAGAATGGAGCTCCGTCTGTGTCATGGGACGGGAAAGCGCTTTGAGTCAGCACCAGTTGACTGGCATCTACCGTTACACAACAGTGAGAGCCTTCCCTATAGAATGGAGCTCCGTCTGTGTCATGGGACGGGTAAGCGCTTTGAGTCAGCACCAGTTGACTGGCATCTACCGTTACACAACAGTGAGAGCCTTCCCTATAGAATGGAGCTCCGTCTGTGTCATGGGACGGGAAAGCGCTTTGAGTCAGCACCAGTTGACTGGCATCTACCGTTACACAACAGTGAGAGCCTTCCCTATAGAATGGAGCTCCACTTGTGTCATGGGACGGGAAAGCGCTTTGAGTCAGCACCAGTTGACTAGAATCTACCGTTACACAAGAGCGTGTCAGGAAGCCACGAATGCTGGCGTTGCATTTTATTACGCACGGAGCTGGCAAGATACCTTAGTTGATATAATTACGACTTGTGGTGAAGTGCTGTAGCCTACCCCGTAACCCATGAACATGGTTAGGTATGGAACAAAACATGGAATTTTCCAAGTGGAAACTTATCTTCTCAAGAAGTCTTCCAGTTAATGTGTTTCAGCACCGAGCGATGCTTACTTGTGGGGGAACCTCAAACCAAAGGAATACAGAAACAATTCGCGTAATGTGGAGGCTCGCAAGAATGAAATAACTGCTCTGATACGAAATTTCAGTGAGGATGAATTACAGCGAGTGTACCAACACTTCCTACGTCAGTGCAACGTGTGTTTAGAAAATGAAGGAAAACATTTCCAGCAACTACTCTGACATTTTTGTAAGAAATTCGAAAGAAAGATCCTTTGCAAGGTAATTATTATTATTTATTTAGCGTATGGCATGGTTACATAATTACAAGCTAAAGAACACATTAAACATATACATTAGTATTTAGCCTAAAAGAACAATATTAAAATAAATTTTGAATGAGGAGACACATATTCAATAGATAAAAAGTTCAAATTTACAAGGTAAGATTTAAATTGGAAATCCAATCTAGAACAGGCTGCGTTGCATCATGAAAGTCTTTGAGGTTCCCATGATAGGCTCGAAGGCTGCAGTCCTCCACGATATGTTGGATGGTCTGTCTTTCAAAACCACAGTCGCACTGAGGTGAGGAAGCCTTATTCCACTTGAATAAGCTGTCTGCGCAGACCCCATGTCCCGTTCGAATTCTGTTGAGTGATTTCCATGTATGGCGTGGTAGTTCCATGTAAGCTGGTTTCTTGATAGGATCAATGAAGTTTCCATATTTCTCATGGAATAAATTATTCCATACCTCAGACCACTTGTTGTCAATCTGAAAAGTATTTAATTGTAGATATTCCGCTGTTAGGATGGGTGGTCGGCGGGATTTCAAGTGACTTATCTTTACTGTAGGTATTTCACAATGAATAGGAAGCTTTGGAGTGGAAATTATCTTTTGATATTCCCTCAAGAGAGAGTTTTGTCTACGTAAGTCAGGTGGTGCAATATGACTTAGAGGTGAAAGCCAGTACAGAGGAGTGGTCCTGATGCAACCTTATATAATCCTCATCGCCGAATTCAATTGGACATCAATCTGCTTCACATGTGGACTGTTAAGCCACACCGGAGCACAGTATTCAGCAGCTGAAAGTCCTAGAGCAGAAGATCGTAATGTTGTTGCTGTAGCTCCCCATGTGGTTCCACATAAGTACTGTAAGATGTTATTGCGTGATCTTAGTTTTGCTGCAGTGTTCTGCAGGTGCTTCTTGAAGGACAAAGTTCTATCGAGAGTAACGCCTAAATATTTTGGAAAATGTTGATGATGGAGGACTTTCTCATTAAATATGACATTCAGCTTTGTATTTGCCAACCTGTTGTTTAAATGGAAACAACTAACTTCAGTCTTACTAGGATTCGGTGTTAGTCTCCATTTCTTGAAATATTCATTCATAATGCTTAGATCTGAGGAAAGAATTTGTTCGCTCTTCTCAAGGGTTCTTTGTTGAGTTGCCAAAGCCAGGTCATCTGCATAAATGAATTTTCTTGACTGCGTTAAAGGGAGATCTGATGTGTACAAGTTAAAGAGCACTGGAGCTAAAACGGAACCTTGTGGGAGTCCATTGTTCAGTTTCTTTTGCTTACTTATTTTGGTCCCAAGAACCACTTGGAAATATCTTTCAGACAGCATATTGTTTATAAGCTTGTTCATAGTTTGACATGGTATGATACGCATCAGTTTGTAGAGTAATCCATCCTTCCATACCGTGTCATAGGCTGCTGTAAGGTCAACAAAAGCAACAGATGTTTTAAGTTGTTGTTGAAACCCTGCTTCTATATGAGTGGTGAGACTTAGTACTTGATCTGTGCAGCTTCTACTTGGTCTAAAGCCTGCTTGTTCAATAGGTGTTACTTCATGAATATTGCAAGGTAATAAATTGGTTCAAAGTTTGTGAACGGTCAATATAGGTTTCTAGGAAGGGAAAAACTCTACCAGGGCAATGAGAGGCTAATGGAATCGATGAGAAAACGAAGACTCAAACTCGATGGCCATTTATTTCGAATGGATGAGCGGAGACTTACGAAGATGATTTTTAGAATACTCGACAATAGACCTAAGGTGTCTAACAAATGGTTCAGAGAAGTGCGGATGGATCTGCATCAGGTTGGACTGAAGTCGGAAGACATTTCAAACCGCGCTATGTTTAGGTCAGTTATCGACAAATTGCAAGGAATCCACGACGAACCAAAAAAGAACAGGTGCTGGACGGAAGAACATAGACAGGCTGCCAAAGAATGCGAAGATCTTGGGCGACGATGAAGGCTTCCAATAATGTGTAATTGTTGCGTAACGTGTTCTTTAAAGGCCGTAAATGAATATATTCAAAAAGTGTAAATTTGTTGAACTAGTTGGGTGCTACGCTGCTGCTACCGCAAATGCCTTGAAAAACAGGTGGCTAGCCACAGTGGCCTGGCCATCACTTGGCGCTTCCGAGGCTCCGTTCTTACTGTAGTAGGATGTCACGAAATGTGGAATCTTATATCGTCATGGCTTGTATAGGAGAATCGCTTTGCTGTGCATCCTCGAAACGGGAAAATCAATCAGTGTTATAATGGAAATATTCAGTCTTTTTTGACCTAGCTAATCTATGAAAGAAATTGATGACGATTTTTAACCCTTTATAGGTTAGCGATCAATATATTAACCACCTACTAACCTATTTATATTGTTAATGATGCTCATGGTTGAATCTTTCAGCGATATAACAAAAAACAAGAAGTTCCGTGACGAACTAAATAGCCTACTATTGTTAAATTAAGATTCATGCCAATGATTAATCTACAGTATTTGAACCTATCTAGAATAATGACGAAATTAAGTTGGTAAAATCGAAATGTCTAGTTGGTTCGAAATATACCTGGTATAATGTAGCAGCCCTGGTGACTGATTATATTCTTAGTTCCATCTCTTAAGGTACAGAATACACAATTTGGTTGAAGTCCAATGGACGTTACAACATGCAGTTATACATTGGATCTATCAGCACGCGTAAAAGCATGTTGGCAACAAAGTCATGCGTGTGATCGTCAGAAATAATCTGAAATATTATGATATCTTGTTGTGCCAATTTTGGTCGAAGTCCATTTGATAGTATAGAAGTTACATGTATTTTAAAATTGGAGCTATCAGCAGGCATAGAATCACGTTGGCAGCACTGACTTATATTAATTACTCCAAATTAATCTAGAAAGTCAGGTGCTATACGTTTGCAAAGTATAGAGCTGTTGGCTTGCATACTTTCTGATATATTGGTATTTGGATAAAAAAATAGAGATCAATTATTCACAGTTGGCAGCTCTGGTGGCTCTTAGGAATACGCTCAGTCATATATGTTTATGTACACATATTACATACAAAATTTGGTTGAAATCCAATTGATAGTGTAGAAGTTATACGCATTTAAGAATTGGTCCTATCAGAAGCCTTAAAATTATTTTGGCGACACTGTCATGTACGGCCTCCTGGAAATTAAACTGAAATAGTATTATCTACATGTGTGCCAATTTTGGAATAGCTCCCATACATACCTTCCAACATATCCAACATGGAGCTCAAATTTCTAGTCGTATTTTCAGCAGTTGGTAGCATTGACATCATTTTCAAATATGGGCATGAGATATTCCGGTGTACATCTTTACTCATACTAAATTTGGTTTCGATTGCTGCAGCCGTTCAGAAGTTGATAAGGGGGCATTACACACACAGCCAGCCAGACAGACAGAAGGACGGACAGACGGACGGACAGACAGACATTTTCTCGGATCGATCTCATAAGTCTACTTGTTCCTCATTTTTGCAAAATGGGAAAAGTAGGCTAAAAATATTTTGAAAGTGTTAATATCACTGAAAACCAAATATTATCTCTGTATGTCTCTTTAACCTAAAGCATATGAAACATTTTTTTAAATAGAAACATTTAAATTAAAACGTTTTAAAAATGGTAGGCCTAATAAAATTATAATTAAAAATTTAAAAAAAACTCATCAAAATTAAAATTATAATACTTCTATATCCTTAATTTTTAGAACATTAAAATGTTAAAGAAAATAAAAATAATGTTTTTTAAGATTAATATTAGGGTGAAACAATTGAACAGAAAATCCAAAGCCTGCTTCCAGTCTCCGACCGGGTCAGGAATGGAATGAATGAAGCCCCCAACTAGCGGCGAGGATATGAACTGTGCCGGCTGCCGAAGCCTGTCGCACTCCTCTGGGGCAATGATGAAATGAATGACAGATGAAATGAAATGATAGTGGAGAGTGTTGCTGGAATGAAATTTTGACAGGGAAAACCGGAGTACCCGGAGAAAAACCTGTCTGCCTCCGTTTTGTCCAGCACAGATCTCACATGGAGTGACCGGGATTTGAACCACGGACCCAGCGGTGAGAGGCCGGCGTGCTGCCGCCTAAGCCACGGAGGCTCTCGGTGAAACAATTAAAATTAAAAATTTAAATAGTGATAATAAATTTGAAATTAAAATAATTAAGGTTATAAAAATTAAAATTCTATTATTTTATCATCTTAATTTTAAGAACATTAAAATGATAAAGAATATAAAAATTAATAATAATTAATATTGGCGTAAAACAACCAAAATTAAATCAAAATTAATCAAAATAAAATATCTTCAATAATTTTCTGCCTTGTAAAGTGTTAATGACATGAATTTGGTCCTGGAATTTTGGAGTCAGACCTGATCGCTAATATTATAGGCTCGGGAGCGATGACCCCTGCTTTATGATTTAAGGGCGCAAGATACTGAAAGACTATTGCCATATCGTTGTTGTTATTATGATAATTATGATGATGAGAATATTCGATGATGATCACGATGGAGATATGATAATATTTTAACAATGATGTCGATGGTTTCTCTGAAACCAAAACCTAACCCTCCAAGCTCACCCGTGCTGTCCAGTCGTGATCGATCAGTAATTACTGCACTTAGAGCTCTAATGGGGAAATCGTTGCTGTTTTTATAGCTGCGAGCCCAGCTCGTCTTCTTTTAGTGCGAGGCTAGCTGGGGTCACACGGTCAGTGTGCTCTACAAGGCGCGGTGATATCGTGTTAGATACAGTGAGAGGATCAGCATATTATCTCAGGAGGTGCTTGGATTGGTCGGCATGGCGGCTAACGGGCACTGACTCCTTCCCCCCTACCCCTCCCCTGCCCCCAACAGTTTTCTCACACAACTCGTCAACAAACGACTACATTAATTAATCACTTTTTAATTTATTTATTTATTTATTCATTTTATTTAACCTTTTATTCTTTCTGTTTATTTGTGTTTTTTTTTCTGTAAAAAAACCTGTATCTCGGTGACATTCTGCTTTATTTGAAATTCATTTCAACTTATATGTAGTGACGATGGCTGGCCACCAGAATGCCCCATAAACTCGTTTTCGAAAAGCATGGACTTACCCCGTTCTTTCCGTTTGGGTCTTCATTTGAGATTTTAATAAAAAATACTCGGCAGCATTGCCTTGCAACAAGACTCCATACGCATGGAAACACAAACACAATTACACCGGGTTGATGAGCAAGTGAGACGCAAGCCTCTAATCGAAGCAACAGCAACTTCAGGAATTTGTAGCCGAGTTTCATAATCAGCTTTGTCATCCGGAAGAAAGTATGCACACACACAAAAAAAAGGCCGATGCCGGTTGAAGCCTGCACTGCCGGGACCCAATTTAACGCGCCATCTATCAAAGATATTGCCATACTCAATATGGCCTCCAGTTACGCTACAAAATGAGATTTCTGCAAAGCAAACACAAACAAATAAAAACTAAAGTTGAAGTAGCAAGAGTAATATTTGAAATCAATGCTTCCTTCTCTCCGAATTGAAGTGGAACCTATGAGTTTGAGGGATATTGATACTTGACCTTTATACGTGAAGGGAAATATGTTTATCACTCTATACAGTACATCAAAGCTTTCTCTATGCAAGAGGTGGTTTTGCTTTCCATTCTAGGAGCCCCATACCTGGGGAGGATGTTGTAAAGCCATTTAAAATGTTATTGGAATATCTGGAGCAATCTCTTTGATACAGAGATGGTCTATTCCGGTGGCCGACCAAACGAATGTTGGTTTCGTTAGGGCTGCGTTATATTGCAGGTAGGACCAGACGAAGTAGGTGCTAGTTCCGCTCGGTGTTGGGTATACAGTAAAACTTTGTTTAACCGTCACTCTTCGAACCGTCAGTTTCTGTTAACCGTCATTGCTCTAATAGCATAATAACACTGTAATTACAAAGTGATTTAAGGTGCAGTGACGCGTTCGCTTTGCTCACTTACTCTATTTTAGTGGGAAGTGAGTGTACCTGATGAAGACGAATGTTCAACCCATGCCGAAAAGAAACTATTAGCCACTCAGAGGCTGAAACAATGCTGTCCAAGTGTATAGAATGGTTTGAAAGTCAAGAAGAGGCCAATGCAACGCAGACACACTGCTCCGAAAAATACGAAATATTGCCGCTTGTGAAAGCTCGAGCATCAAAGAGGCAGAAGAAAATTACTGACTATTTTCAAGCTACATGGACTATTTCACCTTTAAATTTATATTTTATTTTGCCACATTTTTAGCTACTGCACGGATGTTTTTATCATGTAATGAATAGTTTTATTTGCTATTACAATCGTCTTTAATTTATTTTCGCTCCGAAATATATTTCATTGCTGCGTGAGTGATATCTGTCTATAATATAATTGATCGAGGTCATGTTTTGGAGGAATAATACAGTGTTTCTGTTATCCGTCTATCCGCTCAACCATCACGACCACGGTCCCTACGGTGGCGGTTAATCGAGTTTTTACTGTATTCTGAGATCTCAGTAAAGCTGATTCTCGCAGCAATTATTGAGAATGAGCCATTTACACCGCTGTACATATAAAAGCCATATGCAACATATACTGTGACCACCCGATCTCTATAACAGTCATGGTCGCTAGGACTTCTTTAGCCAGTTCCGGTGCCCTGTATGATTCCTCTCCTGACCTGTTTGTGTTTAAGTTCCTATTAGATCTCCCCCCACCTCCAGTAGTCTATTTTAGTAGTGGTGGTGGGAATATTTTTGTGTAATTTAGAGTTCCTTAGTATTCGTTTACTTGTTTCTTAGTTGACTTTTTGCAGAGATCAATCGAGCTAGTTACTGACTACTCACCATGGCTTTAGGGAGGGGGGTAGAGGGGCCGTTTGGGAATAATGTATCCCACAGTGTTTAGTTGATGTTATGAACTAGGTTTAATTCTGTGGAATCTTCTTATCAGGGGCTGGCTCGTGTTCCGTCGTTAGTCGTGTTAGTCGCTAACTCAGGTGATTCCAAATCCACGAGTTTGAGTAAGCGTACACGCGAGTACTCAGCAGTGATGCTTGGAGCACGGTAGGAGAGGGACTGTGGGTATTAGCCAATACGTCACTGGGTGAAGGTCATAACACAAGTCCATGATATTCCTCCCAGTCTTGATGTATCCACTGCGCAGTGACGGCAGCCCCCACAGCAGAGCTGTGTTGCATGTAGCAGATTTACTCACGCAAGGCGACGAGTACTCCAATGCTCCCTGGCGAGCAGCTCGGAGCGAACAGCCTGGGCTAACTATTAGTAAGCCATAGCAGACTGCGCTAACCAATAGTAAGCCATAGCAGACTGCGCTAACCAATAGTAAGCCATAGCAGACTGCGCTAACCAATAGTAAGCCATAGCAGACTGCGCTAACCAATAGTAAGCCATAGCAGACGCTCGCTATTAGTAGTTGTCATTTTACTTGTAATTGTCGTTTGTCCTTTGAAGCGTTTTATTGTGTTTCGGTGTATTGTTGTGGTGTTATTTCTAAGTTATTGTTCGTTGGTTTGGCGCGGTCATCCACCCAGGTGGAGGTGACCTTGTTTAATGTTGCTTGGTTGTTTGTTTTGTTCGTGATTTTGGTGCGGAATTCGTGTTGATTTGGATCTTTATTTAATGCAGATTCAATGTGTTTTGCTGGTTTCATGTGTTGGGTTGAATAGAGCTCTGGGATTGACTGTTATATTTTTGTTAATATTGCCCGTTGTTTTTGTTAGATTTGGTTCGTGTTGTGTTTTCCTAAGCCTGCATAACCACTTTTGCAGCTTGAACCGCTGCGAGACATGCAGGAAGAGAGTCAATGAGGTCCTGGAAGGTATCTACCGGGATGAGGAGCAATGCCGACTCCAGTAACGAGGCCCTCCTCCGGCCTGGATCTGTGCGGCGATTGTTGCAGGGTGTTCGTGTTCAGATGTTTCACGCCGTATACTCCAACGGCCATCTGCCCAATTGGGCATAAAACGTGATTCATAGGAAAAAGCCGTCTGTCACCATTCATTGGACGTTTAGTTGCGGTTTTGGCGGTTAAATTCCAGCCTTCGTCACCGCTGAACAGCCGTCAACATGGGTGCATGGATCAGGCGTCTGTTGCGGAGGTCCATACGCAGCAGCGTTCGCTGAACGGCTGTTGAGGAGACACGGTTGGTAGCCCTGTGGTTCCAGTTGCTCTACAGTTGCTCGTCTATTCGCCCGTACACATCTACAGCCTCTCATCTATGGCCCGTGGTGCACCACAGTTGCCTCGGCGTCGGTTTTTAATAGCGTCATTTTACCACGCATGGTAGATAGATTTAGTTTGTCTGGCAAGATTAGGGCCATTGAGCCCTCTCTTCCATCAAACCAGATGATTCAATTAATACATAATGAACAATACAAATACTACATAAATCTAACAATAATACAATGTTGATACAATCTAAAATACACAGCCTATACAAAGAGATTAACTTGGTATAGGCAGGAAATTGTAGTATTGCTAATTCATTGCTATCCCAAGAGGTTATCGAAAGAAGTATGTTCCTGGTTGGAATAAAGAAAGTGAGGTTATTTATGAAGAATATCTCAGAAGTGGTGACACTGATATTGGAGAAGAATTGCTCAGATCACTCAATGTAGCTCGTCGTGAGAAATGGATGCAAACGACAAAAGATCTTGACTTCAAACATTCCAGCAGAAAAGCTTGGAACTTATTGAAGAAGCTTGGAACTAGTCCACCAGTCCAGAGGAAGGAAAACCTGGTAACGCCTAACGAAGTTGCTGACCGAATCGTATCTTTATGAAGATCACCTAGAGATAAAGTGCACACACGGATTTTAAGCAGGAACTCAGAAGAATCAAAGCTAACTGTCAAATACATGCAGAATATTCACGACCATTTACGCAGGAGGATGTTAGTATAGCACTTAACTACATAAAAGCTGGGAAAGCCTGTGGATTTGATGGTATACATAATGAATTCCTATTGAATACTGGTCCGCATGCCAAACTATGGTTAGCAAGGTTCTTTAGTGACATTCTGAAGACTGGTCGCATTCCTAAAGAGCTAAAGGAAAGAAAAATAATAGCAATTCCTAAACCGGGAAAGGAAACAGATAAGGCAGAAAACTACCGCCCTATAGCTCTTCTTAGTGCCTGCTATAAACTTCTGGAAAGAATGATCCTAAATCGAATCAGTAGCAAAATTATAGATCATATCCCACATCAACAAGTAGGTTTCCGAACAGGTAGAAGCTGTACAGATCAAGTCCTTAGTCTTACAACTTTTATTGAGGCAGGCTTTCAAGAAGGTATGAAATCGTCTGTAGTATTTGTTGATCTGACAGCAGCCTATGATACAGTATGGAGAGAGGGACTCCTTTCACAATTCTTAAGAGTGATCCCCTGCAGAATACTAGCGCAGTTATTAAACAATATGTTATGAGATAGATATTTCCAAGTTATCCTGGACAAGGAAATCAGCAATCGAAGAACTCTGAAAAACGGTCATCCACAGGGCTCTGTGCTCGCACCAATCCTTTTCAATCTATATATTGCGGACATTCCTCATACTGAAAGTAGGAAATTTGCTTATGCAGATGATCTAGCCATTGGCGTCAGTAGAAAGTGCATAGAGGAAACTGAAAAGTTATTGACAGATGATCTTTCAATCCTGTGGCAGTGTTACCATAAGTGGCGAATCACACCTAACTCAAGTAAAACAGAATCTTCTTGCTCTCATCTTCACAACAGACAGGCTAATCGTCAACTGAAACTCTAATTTAATGGGAACTTTGTTAAATACAATCCTACACGGAAGTATTTGGGTGTCACACTCGACAGATCCTTAACCTACCGAAAACATCTGTCTAATACTACAGCCAAGGTACGTACCAGGAACAACATCCTTCAAAAGCTGTGTGGTACTACATGGGGATCAACAGCTACCGGTACAACACTTCGCTGCTCTGCACTGGGACTAGTCTATAGCACAGCAGAATATTGCGCTCCTGTATGGCTAAATGGCAATCATACCAACAAACTCGACACCCATTTCAATAGAACAAAGCGCACGATCACACGATGTCAAAAAACTACTCTTACATTTTGGCTCCCAACTTTAAGTCACATTCAGCCACCTGAACTCAGAAGAGAGGATGCTTTGGTACGTGAATATAAGAAAATTTTGGACCACCCTGACTTTCCCATTCATGACTTCATCCCAAGTGCAATATCTGACAGGTTAAATCCAGACAACCAGCAATAAAATCCGCTATGGAACTTTTTAACAAGGGATTTGATATAAGCGATAGATGGGAACAAAAATGGATCCAGTACGCACCAGCAGAAGTAATAATCAGTATAAATACTCACAACAAACCAGAGGGATTCGATCTGCCTCGACGTACGTGGAAGACTGCCAACAGGATTCGCACAAACCATTGAGTGCGTAAGGACTTACTCTACAAGTGTAACAAAATTCCCGATCCTGCAGGTGTTTGTGGAGCGACACCCCAGACCATACAACACATTGTGCAGCAGTGTAGTATTACGTCATACTCAAGGGATTTAAAAGATTTTCTCGTGTTGATTCCAGATGCTGTTAAGTGGAGATACAATTTAAAATTTACATTATAAGTGCCAATTGTGACTGTAGGTTACACTAATATTCTCTGTTTTGCTTTTATGTAATAATGTCTTAGAATTTTTGCTGGTAACTTATGAATTCTGAATATTGTTGTGCTTTACAATGTGTTGCCATACGTTAAATAAATAAATAATTGCTAGGGTGAATAAGAATGATACTTAGAAGTAAGTTTAACATTAGAGTAAGGAAAGGGAATACTGATTAAATGTAGACTGATGATAATGATGATGATGATGATGATTAGCCATTACTGACTTATGATCAAGATTAATTATGCAGTGCATTTTGAATGGATGAAGAAGGTTATTTAGATGTCCAAATAGAGAGTAAATAAGAAAGTGAGAATTGGAAAGATTGAATATATTGTTAGGTCCTCAGGGACGTAGCTGAAAATCGAGGGGTATTCTAAGTGAGATTGGTTACACTAACGTGTGTTTAGCTGTGTCTGAGAATGGGCAGGCTTGGAGCTGAGTCAGGGCTCTGGGTCACGACCTTGCTCGGTGTGTATTGGCCAGGATACCTGACGTAGCGATTCTGTAGATAGGCAGGCGCGCCAGGTAATGACAATAATGATGGATTGGCTCGAACCGACGGTCCGGGATTTGAATAAGAGGGAAAAAGTGCAAAAGAGTAAAGCAAGAGTGACATGTAGGTTTATTTGTGAAATCTACTTAGTGCAAGTCGCTAGGGGATTGTTAGTGACTTGAGATGCAGCTAAGTAGTGTAAAAAGATGATGATGATGATGTTTATAAATTATCAGAGTTGGAATTGGTAGGAAGTACTTGAGGATAAACTTTAGAGTCACTCACCTGGATCAAAAATACGGCGTAGAAGCGTTCGGGCAGCAAGACCGTACACGAAAGATGCTTGGGCTTTGTGTCGGCTCTATTTAAGGTGGTTGCCACTGTTTTTCAAGGCAAGCTCAGCAGAATCCTTCGTTTGTTGCGTTCTACTTAACTGGTAGCTGAATGTTACACTTGTGAGGCAATGATTACAACATGTGCATAAGAGTTGGCCTGCCAAGCCGGTGTAACTTGTGCGATTGTTGCTGTTGCTTTACTTTGGGGGTTATGGCGTAAAACGGGGGATGAAAGGGGACGAAAGAGGGTGACTACGCCCCGTAGGGGCCTGGGGCGTAACAATATGTAATACGACATAAGAATATAAGAATAAGTGTTGAGTTCAACTTTCATTTACTTAGTGATTATGCACTGCTGACAACGCTGCTTGAAGGTGGACGGAATTGCTCCTCTGACAGAGCGCGGCAGATTGTTCCACAGTCGTGCAGTAGCACTTTAACCATGGTATCACGCGAACAGTTTACTGACTTAGCCGTTTTGGAAATGCTTCCACCGTTGGCAGATGCCATTTTGGACGTCAGATAAATCGCTCCGTGTTCCCATTGCGACAGCTACTGAAGGTTTTCTTTCCTCTTGCATTTGACACGCTTCATATACCCTCCACTGCTAGTGCTGCCATCTGCAGTCTGTGCAGGGTTATTACACGTTCATGTCGAACATAGGCGGTGGTCACATTTACCCTGGAACCCTACAGACACTAATCCTACACTCAGTTCCCCAAGAATAATAAGCCTGATTTACATTTAACAAACCAATATTTATTGAATTTAGTATAACATCGGTTAGCTTGGTTTGATTAGACTTACGGAAAAGTTATTTTATATTACACTTTAACGTTCTATACTAAAATAAAATAATATTAAAAAACATACACTTTTTTACAACATTTTGCAACACCTCACATTTTAGAGTGCTTTACTGAATGTCATCTCTTCAATTGACACGAATAGATAAGATACAACCATTGCATGGAAACATATTACACTCTGCACACTTCATAGTAGTTTAGATGACCTTGTTTCGCGGAAAGTACACAAGAGAACACGTTACGCTAATCCTACACTGGGGTACTCAGTGCCCCAAACCCGGTCTAGAGCAAAGAAGCGATGCGTTACAACTGTGACTAAGATGGCAACTGAAAGACTGTCAAGGACAAAGAGAAATCACGGCGGCAGCAGGCTGTAAGAGTTGTCAACACAAACCCAGAGCAAAACGGGTGCCCCAGTGTGGGGTTCAAGGCTTAACCTCATAACTGGGTATGACGTATATATTCGTATGTTAAATGTTATAATTTAATGGACATGACGAATATATACGTACTCCATCTTTTACCGCTAACGCCTCCTGAGCATGACGAGTTTTCACGGCATGGCGAATGTCTTCGAGAAAATTGATGTTTTGGCAGCAGGTTGGCAGCAGTTACGACATTTCCCGCCTCCTGTATCTCGGTTGGTGTGTTGTTGTTTTTTTTTAATTTGATTTTGTGTTCATTTTCTGCATGTTCTTATTTATAAATTTATGTTTTTGCTTTGTGTTATTTTTGATTTTGTGTTTGTATTCTGTTTTTGCATTTGTTTTTGTTTTGTGTTCTTTTTCTTTTGTTTTTGCTTTGTTTTTTTTTGTTTTTGTGTTTGTTTTCTGTATTTGCTTTTGTTTTTGAATTTTGCTTTTTTTGTTTGTTTTTATTTTTATGTTCGTTTCCTGCTTTTTATTTTGTCTTTTAAATTTTGTTTTTGTGTTTGTTTTCTGTATTTGTTTTTCTATTTTTGTGTTTTTGTTTTTGAATTTGTGTTTATTTTCTGCATTTTCTTTTGTTTTTGAATTTTTGTTTTTGCTTTGTGGTTTTTGTGTTTGTTTTTTGTATTTGCTTTTGTTTTCGATTTTTGATTTTTTTGTTTTTGTTTTTGATTTTGTGTTCGTTTTCTGCTTTTTCTTTTCTTTTGAATTTTCCTTAGACTTTTTGTTTGTTTTTTGGTTTTGTGTTTGATTTTCGCTTTTGCTTTTTGCTTTTTGCTTTCTGCTTTGGTCATGTGTTTGTTTTTGCTTTGTGCGGGGAGCAATACAAGACAATCAATGAAAGCAAACGTACACGTTTGATCTCGATTGCATTTGATACGTTTATTTGAACCTCTCAATGTGCGGAAATTAACAGTTTAGGTCATACGGACAAAACTCTTAAGTTCTAATCAGGTAAATGACCTTGTAGTTACTGTAAAAATTGACAAAATGTCTCTTAAATTATACTTAATACATTGAAATGTCCTTATTATACTATAACACAACATTATTATTGCTAATATTCCCGCTATACTGTCGTAACAATTGGCTGGAAATAATACACAAGGCAGGTTACACCAAGCGCTCAAAAATACCCAGTTAAGAGGTTTGTGACTGGACAGTGTATAAAAACAACACTTCATTGACTGAATATAAACTGTACTCATTCCTAAGTTGGACGACGAGGCGGATTTTTAAGTAAAGAATGGTTGGTCTCAGCAAAAAAACGGTCTAACTCAGGGGTGCTCTGTTCGAGGCTCCGTCTGTCACTGTGGAAGGTAACCGAGGAGGCCAAGGTAGGTCAAAAGTACTCGCCAATGATCGGAAGGGTGTGAGACGTGTTGCATTGCTGCATCAAAGTGCGTGGCAAATGGGATGCATATGAACAAGGCGCATTGAATGGGTTCAACGTAGAAGAACTGATAAAGCTATTACTGTCTTTGAAGTTTTTTGGTTCCTTATACTTGTGTGTGGGGAGCCTCCGTGGCTAAGGAGACAGCACGCCGGTCTCTCACCGCTAGGTCCGTGGTTCAAATCCTGGTGCTGGACAAAGCGGAGGCAGACAGGTTTTTCTCCGGGTACTCCGGTTTTCCCTGACACAATTTCATTCCAGAAACACTCTCCACTATAATTTCATTTCATCTGTCATTCATTTAATCATTGCCTCAGGGAAGTGCGATAGGCTTCAGCAGCTGGCACAGTACCTGTCCTCGCCGCTAGATGGAGGCTTCATTCATTCCATTCCCTGACCCGGTCGGTTGACTGGAAGCAGGCTGTCGATTTTCATTTTTCATTCTTGAGTGTGGAATGTTAGATAAATAATAATTATCTAATCTTCGGTTAATGATGGGCAAGAATATTAACTCAAACAATAGCGAACTTGTCGAGAAACGTACAAGTTGTTAGTTTTGTAAACTAGTGATTAGTTCCTCTAAAACGCAAGGAAATAGAATCTGTGTGAGAAGCGCACAGCGAATAAAGCGCACATACAGGTATTTGCGAAGAAAGCGCACAAGGGCCAATGTGACAGTTTAGGGTAGGGGTTACGTTACCAGGAAATGAATACTTGGAGCTGGTTGGAGGTGAGTCATCACGCAATACAATAGCTCAGGTTCATTCCTCCCGAGCAGCCGCCCCACCTCACCGACCCCTTCTTTGTCATTCCTGTTCTGATGGTCCTTCAAGTCACTTCGTAAGCAGCAATAATCTGTTTTAGTGTTTTAAACTTACTTGTGTTAAAGTTATTTTACTAGTATACCTAGTGTTTTGAACGTTTTCTTTCTTTTTAGTATTTATACATGGTTTAGTTATATTATGGAAGTCTTAACTACTAACAAGGGTAAGCCTGCAGCACATTATAACGGATACGCATATAGGGAGTTTAGGAAGAATATAGATGGGTTAATAGTTTGGCGATGTCAGAAGGAAAGGTCAAGTAGGTGCCGTGGAATGTTAAAAAGTAAAAATGGCGAAGTTTTAGAAGTTACTGATCACTCATGTGCAGCACCGGACACAGCCAGATTGGAAGTTATGAAGAGCATCAACGTTGCAAAGAAGAGAGCCCGTGAAGAAGACACGTCCATTTCAGAGATCTACAGAGAAGAACTGGGAGAACTCCACAACAAGGGCTACAATTTTGTAACAGAAATGCCGCAACAACTCACCACAAAAAGAAGTATGTACATACAGAGAAACAGTGCGCGTGGAACCCAAAAGGAGCCTAAGACTAGAGAAGAAGTAATTTTAGACGAAGAATTGCTTCAGATGAACGACGGATCAAAATTTATGTTAGTGGACGAAGGCTCAGAGGAACGGATGATCATTTTTTGTTCAGAAAAAGGAAAAGAGTGCTTGAGGAACCTACAAGGCTTTTTCATGGATGGAACGTTTAAAAGTTGTAGTAAACAGTTCGGTCAAATTTACACCATCCATGCTGATTATGGAAGCTCCGACACAGAAACTAACGTTTATCCAGTTGTGTTTGGCCTACTTCCAAACAAGAAGAAAACTACATACGTTCGTTTTTTTCGTCATGTACTGCAAGCAGTCCCAGAATGGAATCCAAGACACATCCACGTTGATTTCGAGGCGAGTGCAATAGCTGCAATTAGAGAAGTTCTGCCATCAGTTGAAATCCATGGGTGCTACTTTCATTTGAAAAAATGTCTGTGGAGAAAAATACAAGAAATTGGACTGAAATGTGAATATAGAGAAAATGAAGAAATCCGACTGTCCACTCAAATGTGTGCTGCATTAGCCTTCTTGAAAACTGAAGATGTCCAAGATGGCTGGGTCGAAATTCACTCACAGGCTCTTGAAAACCCGAAATTAACTCGCTTCTTCGACTACTTCGTCGAACAGTGGCTGCATAATGACGAAATTCCTATTGAATTGTGGAATTGCTATGCTAGGCGACACAGGACTACGAACGCGGTGGAAGGTTGGCACAACAAAATCAACAATCTTCTTGGACGACCCAACCCCAAAATCAGAGATGTCATACTTTGTTTCAAGAGTGAAGCGGAGGAATCTTCTTGTATGTACATGAGGATAGAACTGAATTTAGCTGGAAAAAAGAGGAAGAAAACTTACATCGAGTCGGATAAGAAACTGGAAAGAACTGTGAAGAAGTATGAAGAAAATGGTGACATCACAGCGTGTTTAAAGACAGTTTCATATCTACAAAAACTTGGCTAGACCTTCTTTCTAGAAGAAAAGCAAGACCCGAAAAGAATGTAAATAGTAAACAGTTAATATTGACGAAGCTACATTCATGCTGATTTAAAGCAAGCCTAAGTATACTTTAAAACTGTAAATATATTTAAAAAGTTAACATTGACGAAGCTATACTCAAGCTGATTTTAAACACGCCTAAATGATTAAAAATATTTAGTAATTAGTCATTTAGCCAGTCCACAGCCTGGATAAAGTGTGATGGGAATCAGAAACTAATTAATTCAACTTTTATTTTCTGTGTAACACTCCTTATTTCTAAGAAGATAGGGGCGGGATTCCTTCTGTAACTCCAAAAGGGTTGACTGTGCGCTTTCTTCGCAGTGCGCTTTTCTCGCAGTGCGCTTTTTTCGCGACACCAAGGAAATATGGTTATTATTCCAACTAGCGGACTCGTGCGAGGACTCTCGCATAATACTGTAGGTGGTGTGTGCCCCGTGTGTACAGACTACCCACCCAGCTCTAGTGCTATGCGGGCAGGCCTCGATACAGTTCTGCCAGGGGCTATCGTCTTGTTTATTTGTTTAAAAGCACTTTATAAACAAATAAATATATTTCCGTTGACATTTCATGAAATGAAAGATTTTTCCTGTACTATTGAGACGATTTGGAAGATTTTGGTACAAACCACACCTTCTAACTCCCTCTGGTTTGGGAGCTTGAGTTTTGTGAAACATACGCCTCAGCGTATTATAAGATGATGACTTGGAGTCCGACCACCTCGTAGTGTTGTTGTTTGAGTCTTCAGTCTTTTGACTGATTTGATGCAGCGCTCCACGCTTCCCTGTCCTGAGCTAATCGTTCCATCTCTACATAGCTACCACACCCTACATCCGAGGCAATCTGTTTAACATTTTCTAATCTTGGTCTACCCCTAGAGTTCTTGTCCTCGACTCTTCCTTCCATAACTTAGCTTGCTATTCCTGGGTGTCTTAGTATGTGTCCTACCAATCTATCTCTTCTCTTCATTAGCAGTCGCCAGAAACATGTCTCCTCTCCCACTAGCCTTAATACCTCTTCGTTTGTAATCCTATCTACCCATGTGATCTTCATCATTCTCCTGTAACACGCTTCAAATCTCCACTTTTCTGCTGCACCAATAGTCCAAGTTTCACTTCCATAGAGCGCCACGCTCCAGACAAAGGCCTCCAAAAAAGACTTTCTAATAGCTAAATCTATATTCGATGTCAACAGATTCCTTTTCTGTAGAAATGCTTTCCATGCCTGAGCTAACCTACTTTTTATATCCTCTTTGCTTCCTCCATCACTGGTTATTTTGCTTCCTATGTAACAGAAGTCTCTTGCTTCCTTTAGTTTTTCTTCGTGGTGTAGCGGCTTGCATTCTTGCATATGAACCCGGCGGTCAGGGGTCTATACTGGGCTCTGCCAAGAAATCTTATTATGGTCTGAGAGCTGGAACAGGTTGCACTCTGACTCGTGAGGGAAAAGTGAGAAGAGTTGCGTTTGTTTCCCACCTCAGCCATCCTGAAAGTGTTCTTCCGTGGTTTCCCACTTCTACTCCAGTCAAATACCGTGATTGTTCCTAACTTAAGGCCACGGCCACCAGCTTCCCAATACTCAACTGGATTACAAATACAAACACTCTACTTCCCCTACAGACACCACATTAACACAAGCTATTAGACAAAGTCAACACACACACTTCGTTTATTCCAAATCTTCGTTTGTTGTTTCATTTGAGGGACTTGGACATCGTGGTCATTTTGCCCCCTGCATTTATTTATTTATTTATTTATTTATTTTATTTATCGTATGGCTTTTAGTACCGGGAGTGTCCGAGGACATGTTCGGCTTGCCTGAGTCTTTAGAGGACACCCTTAGGGTGAGCTACAACTTTCATTCAATTTCAAGTTTCTCGGTCACCCAAGCCATTAGTGGCCGATAACCTAGATGTTAGGCCCCTTAAAACAACAATAATCATCATCATCAACATGATACATGAGACGTATTGTGAGAGGGACTCTATCTTCCCCTAGTGGTGAACATTGGAACTTGATAGAGAGTTCCGATGAAATCTAACCTAACAATTTAGCTTCACACACGTTTAGTCTGTGGAAGGATCTTTTACATGCCATAAATCTATGACTTGGGACCGCCGGCTTTACTTCCTCTCCGAAGGAAGGCATACTGAAGGATTTTTAACGCTCTTAAAAAATCCGACTACTTCGGCCGGGTTTGAACCCGCTATCTTGGGAACAGCAGTTCAGCAGGTTACCAACTACGCAAACGAAGCCCCGTGTTATTGGGTGTGTGGATAACCACCTCTAACTTGGATGATAGTTAAGATTATTTGTACATGCTGCGGCTTCGGTGGCGTAGTTGGTAGCATGCTGAACTGCTGTGCCCAAGATAGCAGGTTCAAACCCGGCCGAAGTCGTCGGATTTTTTAAGAGCGTTAAAATCCTTCAGTATGCCTTCCTTCGGTGGGGTAGTAAAGCCGGCGGTCCCATGTCATAGATTTATGTCATGTAAAAGATCCTTCCACAGACCGACAGTAGTGGCTATGCTGGCTAAAGCGCAGCATTAGGTCATGGGGCCAAGCTCTCTGCTGACTCGGTAGACGCGTGGGTTCGAGCCCCACCGTCGGCCGTCCTTGAAATGGTTTCCCGTGGTTTCCCATTTTCAACACCAGGCAAATGCTGGGACGGTACCTTCTGACAGGCCACGGCGGCTTCCTTCCCCATCCTTGCCCAGATTCATTCACCATCATTCATTTCATCTCTCTTTAACTCCTCTCATGAGGTTGGCGTCAGGAAGGGCATCCGGCCGTAAAAACCATCGCCACAAAGACTTCCATCGCATCTCATCCCCGACCCCGTTGGAAAAACGGGAATAATAAGGGGTAGACATACATACAAAAGATCCTTCCACAGACTAAACTTGTGTGGTGCTAAATTTCTAGGTTAGATTTCGTTGTAGCGCTCTATCAAAGTTCCAACGTTCACCACTACGTATCATTGTTATCTGGTAGCGAAAGTTGGTACTATTTGAAATTGAACTGAACTTGTAGCTCACCCTAGTGGTGTCCACTTGAAGCAGCAAAAGCCTCTGGCGAGCCGAACATGTCCTCGGACGCTCCCGGCACTAAAAGTCATACGATAAATAAATAAATAAATAAATAAATAAATCATAGTTTAATGAATTTTGTATTCTTCTCTTCCAAAATCTCTTCATGAACTGACTGTGTTGCTTCTTTCGTTCTTCTGCCCATCTTGTACCATAAAATGTGTACTTACTTGCTTACTCCTTGGCGCTATAGCCCTTGTAGGGCCTTGGCCTCCCGGACAATCTCCACCCATTCTTCCCTGTTTACTGCTTTGGTTCTCCATCTTCTGACTCCCATCTTTCTCAGATCCTCCTCCACGTTGTCCAGCCATCTAGTCCTAGGTCTTCCCCTCACACGCCGTCCTCCTGGCTTCCCATTGAAGACCTTCCTTACCACCCTGTTCTCTGTCATTCTTTCTACATGTCCCAACCAAAGCAGTCTACTACTCTTTATTTCCACTACTATATCTGGCTTACCATACTGTACAGCCCAGGGGGGGGGGGGCAGTACCCCCTGAGAGCCACCCCCTATCTTTTACCAAAACCACCCCAACTGGCAACACCATAAGACCAGAACATTATCTATACACAGCAAGCGGTGTCCACCCAGCCTGGGAGGTTATCCAACTGCTTGCAAAACATACACAAACATTTACACTTACAACTATCTGGGGCAGCTACAGTGACGTAATGCTGACCACGCAGGAAAGTATAAGAATGGAGTCCTAACTGGAGCCATTATCTGTTCTACTCTGTGCGTCGCCAGCGGCCTTAGCCGACGTCTGTTCTAGTTTCATCATCAGGTGAGATTCAGCCGTGCTCAGACTCCTTTATTTTGTGAACACCTACCCCTAACTTGTACACACCAATTGTATACTTGTCTACATTCCCCAGAAGGGACTTACCAATTTACATCTACTGACCAATAAATATATGGTCAGTAAGCTACACTTGCATTACTAATTACACTCCACTTCACATCCTCATACCCCACCTGACCTTCGTCACAATTGCCCGTGACCGTAGTAGCCAGTAATTGCTTTGTCAGACTCCATTGTAATCACGGCACGCGACTCGACTGCACAGCGTCGAGCCGCTGACTTAGCACGTCTATTGTATTACTCATTCCGCCCAGCTGGCAGGCCGGTACAGTAGCCTGCATTTAGAGATCCATCCCCTAACAAATACTTGCATCTTTGCAGGAACAACCCCTAGAGATTAAACACTAAACAACACACTACACTAGTAAGCTCTCCCAGCTACGGGAAGCTACTCTCACCCAGGAACAGTCTTCCAAATTAGTACAGTGACACAAAGCGTGTTTTATCCCAAACTACCCCCCCCCCCCCTCCAACCAAGGGATTAAAACATATTTGGTGGAGGCGCCCCTACCACGCACAATAAGGGTAGGACTCATACAACGAGCCCTCGTGGTAGAACGACCCGTACCGCACACAGCCAAGCGATAGTTAATTTTTTTTTTTTTTGCAGTCAGCATGATTATTTTTTTCTCTTCTCCCTTCACTCTAGAAACACAAGGGAAATTTTAATCAACCCACCCACCCCCAGCCCTGGAAAGAATCAAAGATCTCACACACATTTCTTGTTATACCCACCCTCAACTCAGAATGGCACCACATGTAGAAGCAACAGAGATTGTAAGCCATAGAGGCAATAGGGATACACCAATACTATTTACTTTATTACTAAGGTGCCAGAGGCATATACAAAGGCGACAGGCACAAACACGGGCACTCCAAACAAAGGTTGGGGCAATACAGGGCAAACAGCCATGCACCCCGTCAGAGGGTATGACAGCGCAATTGAGATGCGCACACAAACACTTAAGTCACATACATGAACACCTCAATAGGAGCCACGTCCAAAGGAACAGGATATACAACC
This sequence comes from Meconema thalassinum, assembly GCA_946902985.2. Classification (NCBI taxonomy): domain Eukaryota; kingdom Metazoa; phylum Arthropoda; class Insecta; order Orthoptera; family Tettigoniidae; genus Meconema; species Meconema thalassinum. Next base: position 297,226,504 of record OX336396.1, on the reverse strand, counting down.
GATTAGGCACTACACATGGCCCTACAATAGATAACACAACCCTAGAGAGGATGAGGGTGCTCTACACAATTTTATATGCACAATACAGGGAGCTTATTCGCGAACAGGCGTTTCTCCAGTTGGCGGCCACAGAACTGTATAGGACGCAAACACGTCAACACAGCAATTTGACAACGGACCATATGCCTCAATAGACAGTACGCCCAAATTTGGGAAGAATATAGGGAGCTCCACGCCTACAAGGCCATTTTCGAGTTCATGGCAGGGCCACCAGCCCAGCCTAGAGAGGACATACGCGTAGATACGCTAACGCAGCAATTCGCACGGATGTCCATCTCCGACACTAGCAAAACACAGGGGAAGGAGTTCGCCGTGGCCACAGTTCAGAAAACGGCCAGGTTAAGCTCCAACACACTACAGGGACGAGATCACATGAACACACGCCCCTCAGCTCCGGTTCGGGAGGCAAATTTGCCAGACCGAGGGGCAGAGCCTACGCCAACCCCCTCAGAACGGACGAACGAGAGGGAGTTGACGCCAGGATTGGCAGGCACACACCGTAACACAGGGAAAAACCGGGAGGTAACTATGTCATGGGCTGAGGACATAGAGCCCGTGCCACAGCACGATAAGCCCACACAAACTTACACATATAGGCAGACGCGAGGGAAGGAGTCTACCGTGGCCATAGGCCAGAAATCGGTTAGACTGCCCTCCAATACATTGACAGGGCAATCACAGGCAATTACACGGCCTTTACCGCTAGTTCAGAGGGCAATTTTGCCAGAATGGAAGCGGGCACTAACATGTGCACCCCCAGTACAAATGCATAAGAGGGTGTTGCCTTCAGCCCCTCAGGGTGCAAAACGCACGCCTGTGTACACAGACCAGCCACAAACACAAAATACACGGGGCATACGAAAGATTTTATTACCTACCCCACGAGGCCAGGCAGACAGGAAGACACACACCCCTATAAACACTGCTAGGGCAGCGCGGAGCGCAATCAGCCCCTCAGACACAAGCACACTCAGGCCAATATCGAGGCGCTACGGTAAACGTAGACCCAGACTTACTTTGCTACAAACACCCCTGGAAAATAGTAAAGAAGCCCCTCAATGGGAGTCTGAGGCCTATGCCTTAGTGACAGGGCAAAAGTATTCACCTTCTCGAGCAATAGCGCTCGGAAGTGGATAACAACTGTCACTATGAAAAATCCACTCTTCCAATAATGGAAAGCGGCATAGGAAAAAGGCAACTCACATGGCATAATAAAATTGAAGCCATGGCGGTAGACACAGTGATAGACAATTCCACGGACAACACCTCATAAACAACATAAATCACACGCCCACATAACAACCATAGGCTCCCATAGACGCAATTTCTCCCATATGTGCTACGATCATCTACGCACAGAAGGATTCATATTATATGTATAGATACTTACAGATCATAGTGTACACGTCTTAAATAGACACCAGGGTTTGTACAGAACATACCTTATTGTCACTCGCGTCACAATCATGCACACGAGTAGGTTCTTTTACACGCAGGAAACACGATAATTGATACACAAAGGGCAGGCTCCACCCCTGTGAACGGTAGACACGCAGAGACTCATGCACAAAACTGTACATTTTACATGTACATACAGTGGAACGTGGCTAACTCAAAATTATATAATTAAAATTTTTTCTTAATTCGAATTTTTCTCTTGGCCCCTAGCATTTTATAGGCCATCTATGATTCATAATCGTGGTTAATTCAAATTATATTTTGGATCATGTAAAGTTTTTAATGTACAAAGAATTTCGGAGGCCAATCAGTTGGGCCACGCGGCTCAGGTCCTGAAAGAACTGTTCCGAATGCAGCCTAAGCAACAAACCACAGCACAGAGCTTAGGCGGGTCTTTCCAAGTAGAAATGACTAAGTTGTTCTATTTTCCGTTCCCACAATTTGCTAGATTATTTTGTGATGGCTGAGAGACTTAATCGTAAGAAACAGTTAAGAACCTCAAACTATTTTTGAAAAATAGTAGATTTCTCCGAGACGTAACTAGATTACTGCCTTACTAACGTCGTCAAATAGGTGAATAGTACACTCAGGTTCTACCTTTCATTTGAAACTTTTGAAATTATTTACGCTACAATCTTTATAAAGTACCGTCGTCTGTTAATCTGCTTTGGTAACCGTAAAGCATTATGTAAGCGTGATACAATATATTTTCTCTACTCTTTTCAAAGAACTTTCTTAATTCGAATTTTTGGATAACTCAATTTTTTTCACTAATCCCGTGAAGTGCGAATTATCCAAGTTGAACTGTATATATTTGATCCACAGGCGTACATTATACATTACACTGCCCACAAAATTGCCACAAAACACCAGTAACACTGACAAAACTGTCCCGGAGACACAAGCCCAAAAGGCAACAGGAATGATTACCCTGGACAAAGACGGTCTCGAACCCGCGACCTCCTGAATACCAGGAATACAAGGTTAGGTAACTATCCAATTGGAGGATAGAGCAATAAGGGACAGTTACACTAACAGGAATTAATATGCACAAATTAATAAAACCACCTCCGACACCTAGTCACCAAACACGCGACTAGAGGCCCAAAGACACACGCACATACAGACATCTAACTACCACTAACGGGAATATATTCTCCCCACGCTTACAACAACACAAAATTTGGGGACACAATATATGACAGAGGTAGGTTCTTTTCCATTACGAGGAACCCAAGGTACGCTGTATGTGCAGACATTATAAGGGCACGTCAACAAAACTACACACATTGTCTCGACACATGTGGGAAGCGAGCCGCCCGACAAGCAAGCAAAGAATTTTCCTTCCTACACAGTTGTAATTTGACGCTATCGCAGTCAGCGATAACACGTAATGGGACAGGCGACCTTCGCCAGCTACAAACAACCTACGAGCGCTCCAGCTCTGGCTGTAACACACACAGTCATTCACGCCGTTTTCAAAGCTGGATAACTCCCAAAATTAGGGTACGAGGGTCGTCCCGAATGGCACAAAATACTCACACTAAAGCATATTTTCATACGCGTGTCGCAAAAATACAATACACGTGCCATGGTACATAAAATACCAAAATTGTAGTTCCGAGGCCTTAGACCAAGGCGTGGGCAAACACACAGAAACACAATACAAACGTGACAAAAAGGACGCTAGCCAATGGCACTTTCGGCACAAAAACACAATCAGAGGCCACACTAGGGACCCACAAATCCCAACAGACAACGCAGACATAAAACACGGAGCATCACACGGGATCGCGGGTCCGAATGCCCAATAAAAGCGGACGCGGGAAAAACAAGAATTGTCGACCGACGAAAGATCACTTACATACAAAACACGGGTTTCTCACCATGACAAGTCAGAAATCTCAGCCAGCGCGACTAGACACCGGATAGACCCATTCACATGGGAAAATTCACTCCCACTTAGACGGAAATTGGCCCTATCCAAGCACATAAGCGGTTGAGCCACACACACAATTATGGACACAGGGAGGTTCTTTAACATACCTAAAGGAGCATAGATTCGTTCCAAGGTACTCGCTACAACAGCCTACCTAGGGCATTAGCGACCACGGGATTCCCAATAGGGGGCGTACCGAAAATCCTAGGCCTCCACGGGGACCACAAGATACTTTTCTCTGAACCATAGCGCCCGAAACCTTCGATACGGGGGACGCCACTCTCACAGACACAAAACAGGTAACACCACATTTCTACGGCCAGAAACCATGCAAAATTTCGATTACCCCGAACATTGGAAATAGACTTCCTAAACACAAATTATAGATAATTACACAAGGCAAAGGTCTTGCGGAAGAAATGTCCACACAACATCGGTAGCAAAAACAGGACAGATTAACACATTGGCCCTCCCAGAATGCAAAACAATGTCAACACACGAACAATGGCAAAAGTCACGATCCGTCGGCCGCCATACATAACATCAGAAGACTTCCCGTACACAAGGACGCAAAAACAAACACAACAAAACACCGAGTTGCGAATTCCAGCGCATTGCAACACTGCCGTCGGCAGACACTCTTGTTATAACGGAAGTGACAATGAAATGCAGACATGTATTTTTTTAAGGTAAAACCACTCGGCACCTGGTAACTAAAATCCGTTGCCAGGGTAAGCCCGACAATACGTTAAGATAAATTACATTAAGATAGCACAATCGGCACCTGGTAACTAAAATTCGTTACCAGGGTAAGCCCGACAACACATAAAATAAGCTAGACAATACATAGGCTAAGCTAGACTAGCATAGGCTAACCTAGATTAAGTAGATTTAGATGGCGCATAACAATGAACGGAATATATGTGACTATAATATTGAAGTGTATTTCAGGCAAACCAGGAGGTGCCATTGTACATATGTTTCCACCGCAAAGGGGAATAATAATGAATTTATTTTACAGATGATGTATATTGTAAATATATTTCCAACACCACATTACACTACCTATCTCTGACACACCAACACACTGATCTTCGTCATTTTTCAGTCACACCTTTAAAGGTGATGACGCCAGCAGGCAATGGCAATCAGCAGCCGTGAGATGCTGAAGGCTGTTGATCTGAGTACACAACGCTCAAATAAAGAGCAATGTGCGATGATCAGGGACGGCACGGCCTTTGTAAGTGCCGTATCTCATCATCAAGATGGAACTCCTACTCACGGCAGGAAGACCATTAAAACACACAGCAGGTGGAAAGTGGACTAGCAGCGTGACCAGTAAACTGCACCGGCAAACGGCCGGATAGTACATGGCCATGACATGGCACATGAGTGCAGAGAGTAGCGTGCACGCAAGGCATAGTAAATACGGCCGTCTAAGAGTAAGATAATTAGGTTAGGCTATAGTGAGTAGCGTACATAGAAATTGATGTAGAAAATGATGTATTATTTGATAAGAGGCACCTTACACAAAAATTAGTAAACCATACTGGCCCACCGATCAACGCCGACAGGCAACATTACACTAAGGATGTTCAAATTATTAATACTATTACACACATGTCATCCAAACTATTTATAATTACTTATATTCTAACACAAGGTCGCCAGTATACCAATGATGTCACCCATTGTAAACGTATGTATTTTCTTATTTATTCCACACACATGTATACACTGACTTTCCTTCCACTCTTTTAACTTACATTTTGTAAAAATGTCTTACTTCACCCTCACATAATAAAAACATGTTATATAAACCAACTAATTACACCTTAAGACATTTGTTTTTCTTTCCCTCAACTCTATCTCTATATTTTAAATGTTACATTTTACACCTCACACGAGGGCAATTTTTCATCCGCTGCAGAGACAGCGAAAGGGCATGCCTAGCCCTAACGATGTTTTTTCCCCTCGTTGTGCACTTACGCAATCATTATTACGATTATTCTTTCATGTTACATTGTTATATCTGATCCATGTTACATTTAGTACCTTTTCTTACAACCATGTATCTAAAATAATGTTGATACTTTATGATTTTGATATGTTTTATGAATTCACGCTTTAAGATTCACGAATTATGTTTGCTATTGCTATTTACACATGTACGAAACCAAAATATGTTCCACACCCAAAACCTACCCCTCTGAGCACAAGCTAGACTCACATCACCACGACATCGACACACCTACACCAACACGGAAGAAAAGAAGAAGAGGTACGAGGAGGAACCAAGAAGAAACTATTACATCGACACCCCCACTCTACTTCCCGTTCCCGTTCGCGGGGACGCGAACTAATCGATGAAGGGGACTTGTACAGCCCGGGGGGGGGGGGCAGTACCCCCTGAGAGCCACCCCTATATTTTACCAAAACCACCCCAACTGGCAACACCATAAGACCTGAACATTATCTATACACAGCAAGCGGCGGCCACCCAGCCTGGGAGGTTAGCCAACTGCTTGCAAAACATACACAAACATTTACACTTACAACTATCTGGGGCAGCTACAGTGACGTAATGCTGACCATGCAGCGCCGGAAAGTATAAGAATGGAGTCCTAACTGGAGCCATTATCTGTTCTACTCTGTGCGTCGCCAGCGGCCCTAGCTGACGTCTGTTCCAGTTTCATCATCAGGTGAGATTCAGCCGTGCTCAGACTCCCTTATTTTGTAAACACCTACCCCTAACTTGTACACACCAATTGTATACTTGTCTACATTCCCCAGAAGGGACTTACCAATTTACATCTACTGACCAATAAATATATGGTCAGTAAGCTACACTTGCATTACTAATTACACTCCACTTCACATCCTCATACCCCACCTGACCTTCGTCACAATTACCCGTGACCGTAGTAGCCAGTAATTGCTTTGTCAGACTCCATTGTAATCACGGCACGCGACTCGACTGCACAACGTCGAGCCACTGACTTAGCACGTCTATTGTATTACTCATTCCGCCCAGCTGGCAGGCCGGTACAGTAGCCTGCTTTTAGAGATCCATCCCCTAACAAATACTTGCATCTTTGCAGGAACACCCCCTAGAGATTAAACACTAAACAACACACTACACTAGTAAGCTCTCCCAGCTACGGGAAGCTACTCTCACCCAGGAACAGTCTTCCAAATTAGTACAGTGACACAAAGGGTGTTTTATCCCAAACTATCCCTCCAACCATGGGATTAAAACAATACAACTCTCTTATCTCCATATTATTTCTGATTCGCCAGAATTCACCCTCTTTTACTGGTCCATATACTTTCCTAAGTATCTTCCTTTCCCATCTCCTTAACAATACCTCATCACCTTGTGTCATGGTCCAAGTCTCCGAACCATACATCACCACAGGTCTCACTACCGTACGATATACAGTCAGCTTCAGATTTCTACTAAGACTTCTTGATTTTAAAACTTTGCTTAAAGCATAGTAACTCCTATTTCCAGCTGCTATCCTTGCATGTATTTCTTCTCTGTCATTGTTTTCAGCTATCATGTGTACTTATTTACTGTGGCTCCGAATATTTCTCAGTTTTTCATTATGTTATGTTCATTTCATTCATGCCCCCTCCCACTTGTTCCCTCCAGCCAATTTATCCTCGAATTGTTTGTATTAATTAAATTGAATAATATTTTTGTTAATCTATTGTTGTCCATCCTGAATATGTGTCCAACCGTCTCCTGCGTACAGTGATTGTCTGTGAGACCAGTGAGGTCTGCAGTTCGTCTCTTGGTCCAATAATCATTTTCTTGATTAGGTCCGAATATTTTTCTAAATAATTTGCTCTTTTGCTTTTCAAAGTCTGCTTGTTTTTAGTCTTATTATTGTTATTATTATTTTATTATTATTATTATTAATAATAATTGTTTCATTTTACCCTTTTAAACAGCGTTATGGAACTGGTTTTATTAGCTTCATGACTTCCGATTTCAAATTCGTCCAAAATTTATTTATCGATTCCTTTTTTTTTCTTTTTTCTTATTTATTTTTGCTGCTGACAATTTCTGGTTGGTTGGCTGGTTGGTTCCTTAGTTTAGGGGCTGCGACAAGGCGGTCATGTAACTCCATGTACTTTGGGTGTGTGTAAAATCTGTCTGATGATCGGTGTTAATTTTGATGGCTGTATTAGTGTGTGTTATCTGTTTTTAATTCAAGTAAGGACTGCAGACAGAAATTTCAAGTAGTTCCTACTTTTGCTACAAAATGCTACCGTCCATGACACCTAGCTTGTGGACTTGGCTACTAGATGGCATTGAAGTCAGCACCCGGTGGTGAACGTTGGAACTAATGGAGCGTTATCAAACTAACCTACAAATATAATCTTCCACAAGTGTAGTTAGTGGAAGGTTCTTTTACATGTCATATATATGACAGGGGACCGCTGTCTTTACTTTCCCTCCGAAGAAAGGTATACTGAGGAATTTTAACGCTCTTAAAAAATCTGACGACTTCGGGTTTGAACCCCCGACCTGGGCATAGAAGCTCAGCATGCTACCAACTGTGCCACCTACTGAAACTTACTCACTTATTCTCCTCTTGTTCTTTTTCATTGTGGGCCTATGTAGCCTACAATCATTTCAAATGCCAACAAAAGCTCTTAATCTATTCCAGTCTACCGTTAATAGATATTTCACAAACGAACATTGACGATTCGCCTTCTCTAGTGCGAGACTTTGCCGATTTTAACATACTGTTAGCCTCCAGATCTTACTGTAAGTGATACATGAGATGTATTGTGAGAGGGACTCTATCTTCCCCTTAAAATAAGGGCGATATTAACGCTCATTATTGGCTTCCCAGTCCTCAGCTACGCTCTCCCTTGTGGATAAATAATGCAACAATTCATAATTAGTTTTTATAATTTTGGCAGACCTCACTAGTTAAATAGAATGTACTTCAAGTAGGAGACCCCTCATAATTATGTGCATATTTTAAATGAGTGAAATTGCAGTTTGTACCTGTGTTACAACATTCCCCAGTGAGTTGGCCAAGTTTCCCCACCTGTAACGAGTTCATGAAATGCAAATTTATATTTTATTTCGCAAGTCAAACATTGGCAATTAGCACGTGTTGATGTACAGTATTTCAAGGTCGCTTCCAGCTAAGCTCATAGTTTAATTTGTAATGTGTTTGGCTTCATTCGCAGACCACAATATGAATACTGATCGTGTTTCATTATCAACTAAAACAAATACATACGGGGTCTTTGAAAAAGGTTGCAGTAATTTCAAAAAATCGTATCTCCCGTTGTAAGTGAAATAAATTAAAAACTGAACCTGAAAACTAATCAGGAACTCTTTGAGTTTTAGTTTTAGATGTGACTGTACTCCTCCCGTGACCTTTAGCCGATGCGCAGAATGCGTGCGCGACAGGAAGCTGCCATGCCGGTTCTATTCAATGGCCACCTAGAAGCCCCGACTTGACACCACTAGTCTTTTTTTATGGGGATAAGTAACAAACATTGTATTCAGTGAACCGGCCAGAGATCTGAAACATTTAAGATAACCCATCACCGCTGCTGTTGCCACAATCACGCCCGAGATGATCCAGCTCACTTGGGCCAAAATAGACTATCGACTGGATGTTTGCAGAGCAACCAAATGAGCGCATATAGAAACATTATCAGTAAATTTAACAAAAAAATACACTTTTTAATATCTCAAATATTTCCTGAGCTATGATTTTTTGTAATTGGTGAAACCTTTTTCGCTAGACAAAGCACAGGAAGCAAAAAACAAGTAGTTCCGTGAAGAACTAAATAGCATATTTTCATATATCCTACTTATGTTAATTGCCTCTATCAACGCACAAAATTTCAGTTTGATTGCTGTCATTCATTAGTAGATATTGGGAACCGTCTAACTATTTCGGATTGTCGCCATGTTGGATTTTTATATACGTAGGCCATAGAGTTATGTACTATTGGATGACGATTATTGCGTAGGTTCATTATTCGAACGTTGACATCAATTGCACGATTAGGACACAGGAAATAAAAAAATAATTTTAAAAATTTTTACAGCCGCCATATTGAGGTTATGTAAACAATTGAACTGAATTAAATGTTAGTGCATTACAATGCGTATAAACATTAGCCGCACCATGTTTCCCTGCGTTCGGATGGTTAAATCGTGTGAAAAGTCTATTTAAATATTTCAACTTCGCTTGGCCACCATGTTCGTTTTGTACTTAACAGATTTTTGGAGGTCACATAGGTGAACTTCTAGTAGTGGTCTTTATCACTGCACAAAACTCCAGAGTGATATCAGTAATAGTTTCGGAGATATAGAATGCCGGTGAAATATTTCGCACAGCCGCCATGTTTGATTGGTGAAACTTAAGAAAATTTGAAGGGAACGGTCGGGGTTTGCCAAATTAGTACTATGACCTCACCGAGTTTCATTGAAATCGCTCCAGCCGTTTAGATTTTATTAGGGGGTGGGGGCCACACACACAGACACACAGACACACACACGGACAAAAGGTGATCTCATAAGCCTATTTTTTTCATAGATGGAAATAGGCTAATAAAAATAATTTTAAAACAATAAAGCTATCCCAGGTTTTCGGCGACAAAGGACTAAGGCTACTCAATAAGAGGCCGATTCACATAAAGGGTCCAAATATAGTAGGGACATGACTAGCCAAGCGTTCTGAACATAGTAGGGACGAATCTAGTTACGAATAACTTAATTTGCAAGGCAGGAGAGAAATGCCAGAGTGTATTGATAAACTGTTATCTAGGGAGTAGTGCTAGTGCTGAATAGCAAGTAAACAGTCTAGAAACAGAGAGAATTTGTTCGCTAGAGTACACAGACAATCTGACGTGAGTGGATCGTGAGGACAATCGAGTGTTGTAATTATTTTACTTTTGGGGAATATAAACTCTGTGTTGTAGATATAAGCGAATTCCAAAATGTGTAATCCGATGTCATGGAAAGAAGTCCAGTCAGATGCTGTCAATCAACTTCTAGAGCAGGGCCATCCACACAGCGCTCACCAAGCGCTAGTGCTCCGGCCGCGCTCTAAGCCAGTGCTCCGAGCGCTTTGATGGAAGGTACTGGTGGGAGGAGCTTGGCTGGTTGAGCGCGTGGTCTGCCCGCTGCGGCGAAGAGAGCAATGTTTGGCTGAACGTGCATTTGTGAGCGGCTCTTTTCGATTCTTAAGCTTACCAAAAGTAAATATCGAGCAACGATGAGTGATAGAAACTTGCGCAATTGTTTACGAACAGCTGTGTTCAGAAATATTGTACCCAATTGAAAGAAGATTGTTTCCTCCAAAACTAAAACTCGTAAAAACGACGGAGCAAAAGTCATTCAAGTCTGTACTATCTGCTCATATTGAAACAAGAAGTTCCGTAACGAACAAAAGAGCCTACTTTTCTTAAAATTTAAGTTTCTTGCCAATAATTAATCTATATGGATATATCTAGAATAATGACGAAATTAAGTTGGTAATATCGAAATTTCTAATTAGTTCGAAATACTGTATACCTGGCATAATGTAGCCTAATAGAGAACTACAGTTGGCAGCCCTGGTGACTGAATATATTCTTCGTTCCATCTCTTAAGGTACAAAATACAAAATTTAGTTGAAGTCCAATGGATAGCATAGACGTTACATGCAGTTAAACATTGGATCTAACAGCGCGCGTAAAATCATGTAGGCAACAATGACATAGCCTACATGTTTTGGTCAGAAATAATCTGAAATAATATGATCTATTGTTGTGTTAATTTTGAATGAAATTCATTAGTTAGTATAGAAGTTACATGCATTTTAAAATTGGACCTATCAGCAGGCTTAGAATCATGTTTGCAGCACTGGCCTAGGTCTATATTAGTTACTCTAAATTAATCTAGAATGCCAGGTACTATACGTGTGCAAAGTTTAGAGCTATTGGCTTGCATACGTTCTGATATATTGATATGAGGGTAATAAAAATAGAGACAGTATTTATTAACAGTTGGCAGCCCTGGTTACTATTAAGAATCGGCATAGCCATGTCTGTTATGGGACACATAGCACACACGAAATTTGGTTGAAATCCAAATAATAGTATAGAAGTTACATGTATTTAAATTTGGACCTCTCAGCAGGCTTAGAATCATGTTGGTAGCACTGACGTATATAAGTTACTCCAAATTAATATAGAATGTCAGGTACTATACGTGTGCATAGTTTAAAGCTGTCGGCATGCATACTTTCTGATATATGGGTATTTGGATTAAAAAAACTTGAGAGCAATTATTAACAGTTGGCAGCCCTGGTGGCTCTTAAAAATATGCTCAGTCATATCTGTTTATGTTCCACATAGTACATACGAAATTTGGTTGAAATCCAATTGACAGTGTAGAAGTTATATGCATTTAAAATTTGGACTTATCATCAGGCTTGTAATCATTTTGGCAACACTGCCATGTATGGCCTGCTGGAAATTAAACTGCAATAGTATTATCTATACGTGTGCCAATTTTGAAATAGCTCCCATTCATACCTTCCAAGATATCCAACATGGAGCTCAAATTTCAGTTGCGATTTTTCAGCAGTTGGTAGCACTGACATAATTTTCAAATATGGCCGTGAGATATTCAGGTATAGATCTTTACTCCTACCAAATTTTGTTTCGATTGCTGCAGCCGTTTAGGAGTTGATAGGCGGGGGACACACACAGAGCCAGACAGACAGACAGACAGACAGAAGGACAGACAGACAGACAGACACACATTTGCTCGATCTCATAAGTCTACTTTTTCCTCATTTTTGCAAAATGTGAAAAGTAGGCTAAAAATGTAGTTGAATTCTCCTCTCTAATATGTTCCACGTTTCAGTTTGGAATAAATCACAATATACTTAACTTAACACATTCCTGCACATTCCATACATCGGAGTATCATTCTTTTTTTTATATGCGGTATATTTTTTATTGTAAAAAGTCCTTATTAATATGTTGTCAACAAACGCACAAAAGCCGTCGTACGTGCCGTACGTATCTATTCAGCGCGGTCCGAACATTGTCCGTCTGACTCAGGTCTGCTCGCTGCCACAGTGTAGTGGTGGTAGGGGAAGGAGCGCTAGTCTGACTGCCCAGTGCTCCCCGAGCGCTTTGGCGGCCGTGCTCTCGGAGCACAACGACTGGATGGCCCTGTTCTAGAGAGCCGAAACATGGTTGGCTAAAGATGTAAAGGCACGCTACTATGGAATCGAGTTACAGTCGAGTACAACTTTTGATATTTTAATTTAAGAAATAAGGAATGTCATCAAACATAAAGCATGTACAAATTAATGTTCTGGTTAGGAAGAAAATGCGACTTGGAGAAACTCGGGAAAATGATCAACGTTGACGGGTATGATATGTGATGGAATTTAAGGGTCAGGTATTGTCTTTCCGTAAGGAAACACAATCACTGAGTAATGCACATAATGTTAATTGGAGACAGTGATACTGCCGAAGTAATTAGATCATTTATTTAAGATGAGATGTTTAACACAGGGTGTTCATTAAAATATTTGAGACGTGAAAGTTATGATGCGTAACAGTGTATTGTTGTGACGAATTGATCGCTTCGGGTAGTAGGTAAGTAAAGCGTTCTCTAGAGTGTCAAACGTCGACGATATATTTAGAGGCAATGAGTATAAGACCTCAAATCTACGTTCGGGGCAATTGGGTAAGACCTCATATATAATGTTCAGGGGTGGTAAAGTCCTTTGAAAAGGTAAATGAAACGGCACTAGGAACGCAGTGAACAAAAGTACTCAGATGATAAATCGACAGAATTCATAGATAAAAGGTCACAATTATCCCCTGTTGTATCAACCACAGTCAGTAACATAATCTGGTAAGTATTTATCCATTGTAGAGCAATGTCAAGTGATCTATTGATGTGATTGAAGTTTTGAGATACTATACTTCGTTTCTACAAGTAAAGCTCTGAGCGGATGCGGATATCCGCGGATAAACCCGCGGATATCCGCAGCATTTTTCACCATGCGGATATAGTTTGCATGGCTGTACGGATAGCGGATAAGCTGCGGATAATGTTTGGAGTAAATTTGCGGATAGCTTTTAGAATACAATCCGAACTTGTTGAATATCGTGGGGAAAGTTGGGTAATTGTGCGTAGTGGGTAATCGTGCGCATCTATGTTTTTCGAGTTGGTAGTACAACTAGCAACTTAGTTCATTGCTATCCTCAAGCTGTCATCGTACCTATCAGATAGGGACAGTCAGCATGATGCCAGTTGCTATGTGATAACCGTGAGGCTAGGATGAAGAAACTTAACACGTTGCATCTTATTTTCTGTAGCCAGCAAATAAGAAAGTAAGCCTACAGTGGTGATTCAATTATTTAAAATTAAATGTAGTTTTAAATTCCAGTGTTTACCATGGGTTTGCATGTATTTATTTTTCAATATAATAGATTAGTTTACCGGGATTCAGTGAGTTACGTTTTAAAATCAGAGTGGGGTAATGGTGCGCAGAACATATGATACAAGTAAATACAACGCGACATTAATGGCAAAATATTTCGTAATTGTTCTCCAGATGCCAAGAAATTATACGCGGAAAACGGAGAAAAACTCCTACCTAGCAGAAAATATGCAGAAATCTCTACGCGCAATTAGGGATGATGGGAGGGAAATAAGGGACGTGGGGAGAAGTTTCAACATTAGTATGGCTTTCCAACACTCATTCCATGCGCATAATTTCCCAACCCATGGGCATGATTACCCTGCAGGGTGGGTAATCGTGCGCAAATGCATATTTGCGAGATATCGAATTATAGTCCACCAAATTTATTTTTGAATTTTTTTTTTTCTGCACATCGAATATAGTTACTAAGGCTCCCTTATTCATAACTGCAGTTGTGTTATCATTTCACCATCACAAGACCGATTCCTGCTTAAGTGCGCACAATTCCCACACTCTTCCTTACTAGGTCCCGGATGTTTACGACGTATTATATTTTTCCGTTATGTTTTTTTCATGACAAATGTAAGATGATGATTTACGCTAATACCATTGAAAATATGTCATTAAGCACAATCAACTCTCCGAACTGAAAAGGGTAGCAATTCTGGCTGTGTAACATTCATTTTTGACATAGCACATGATATACATAGCCTAAGAGTTCGACTTTCTGTTCAAATGTCTAAAAGATGAAGTATAAAGCAACACATTGAAAATATTATTGTAATGCCAGTAGGTTCGGATAACAACCTTGTGGATCAAAGTCGCGTGGATGCGGGGCGGATGCGGATAACAGCCGTGCGGATGCGGGGCGGATGCGGATAACGTTTTGTCTATCCGCGCAGGGCTCTATCTATAAGAGTAAAAGTTATGATTCTCAATCCATGTGATAAGCACTTGTAGACACCAGTTTAATTAAAATCCACAAATTGGAAAGTTGAAGTACGGAGGTATTTGACTCCGAGTAACCTAAAGTAACAGTAATTAATGCAAGACGAATTTTTCCGAATATCGTTAGAAAGTTATGAATCTTATTAGTATGTGCCATGGCCATAATAAAAATATATTGTGGATAGTGTGTGTATTCGTTGAAAGAGGTGACAACAAATCTTAGTTCAAAATAATGAGTTATTGATGTTAAGTGTGAAGAGTTAATTAACTCTCAATTTAGAGTTGTACTTGTAAATGTTTGCCTTGTAAGGTAGAGGAAGTCAAGTTACGCAGTAGAATTTCGCGTTAAAATTAGGGACCCAGTCGCATAGTAAGGGAATTCATTATGGTATTTGAAGCCATTTTACAGTGTTGCCTTAGTAAACAAAAGTTTGGTGCTTTTCAGTCGGTCAACACGATTGTACCCAAATGAGATGGGTTATTCCTTAGTGAGGACCTCAATAATTAGTTTAACCTCCCACATGTATAGTCAAGTGCATTTTGATTTTCACTTTTTAGTAATTAAATATTTGGTTGTAAATTTATAAAACCACCCAAGTGTGTGTGTCTTTATTTAAGTGCAGTAGTTCTGATAATCCCATTACTTGAATTAGTGCCAACGTGATTCTAATATGTAACCAGGCACGCCCCGAGTGACCGACTGATTCTATTTTATTTTTCCTACAAATCCAAGTCCCTTTATAGGTCCTTGGGATAATATCTTCCCACCATGTATTTATAGAACTGTTTTAGGGACAGAATCTTCCCACCCCTTTCATTTCAAGCAGTTCCACATGCATCCTCAAGCTAGCTGCACATAAATATTGAAAACCTATTAATTTGATGTATACTGTAATTCAGAAACCAAAGGTGGGAAGCATATATCCCAGTGGTCTCCACAGTGCACGTGCTCGGCAGTTCGGTTATGTTGAGTGAATGCAATGCATTGTTTTACAGAAAAAGGTGTCTTTATTGAAGATAATAGATTTGTAAACGTTGGTATATAATTATAATATGATTTAAATAATGGTTTCGGTCACTTGAGTGAATATATTTCAGCTAGAAAGGAAATAATTATCCTGTTTAGGGTGTTTGCCATAGAATAGAAGATTTTTAGACTACTTTTCACATTTTGCAAAAATGAGGAAAAAGTAGACTTATGAGATCGATCCAGTCAAATGTCTGTCTGTCTGTCTGTCTCTCTGCCTTTCCTTCTGTCTGTCTGGCTGGCTCTGTGTGTGTGTGTGAGTCCCCCCCTATCAACTCCTAAACGACTGCAGCAATCGAATCCAAATTTGGTATGAGTAAAGATCTATACCTAAATAGCTCAAGCCCATATTTGAAAATAATGTCAGTGCTACCAACTGCTGAAAAACCTCAATTTAAATTTGTGCTCCATGTTGGATATCTTGGAAGGTATGCTTGGGAGCTATTCCAAAATTGGAACACATATAGATAATAATATTTCAGTTTAATTTCCGGGGACCATGCATAGCAGTGTTGCCAAAATGATTCTAAGCCTGCTGATAGGTCCAATTTTTAAATGCATATGACGTATACACTATCAATTGGATTTCAACCACATTTCGTATGTACTATCTGTACATAAACAGATATGACTGAGCGTATTCTCAAAAACCACCAGGGCTGCCAACTGTTAATAAATGCTCTCTCTCTCTATTTTCTTATCCAAATACAAATATATCAGAAAGTATACAAGCCGACAGCTTTAAACTATGCACACGTATAGTACCTGACATTCCAGATTAATTTGGAGTAACTTATGTACGTCAGTGCTACCAACATGATTCTAAGCCTGCTGATAGGACCAATTTTAGTACATGTAACTTCCATACTATCAATTGGATTTCAACTAAATTTCGTATGTGCTATGTGTACCATAACGGATATGACTATGCTTATTCCTAAGAGCAACCAGGGCTGCCAACTGTTAATAAATGCTGTCTCTATATTTTACCCTAATATTAATATATCCGAAAATATGTAAGCCAACAGCTTTAAAATTTGCACACGTATAGTACCTGATATTCTAGATCAATTTGGAGAAACTAATATACGTCAGTGCTGCCAACATGACTCTAAGCCTGCTGATAGGTCCAATTTTAAAATACATTTAACTTCTATACTAACAAATGGATTTCAACCAAAATTGGCACAACAAGAGATCATAATAATTCAGATTATTTTTCACCAACACATGCATGCCATTGTTGCCAACATGATTTTACGCGCGCTGATAGATCCAATGTCTAACTGCATGTAACGTCCATGCTATCCATTGAACTTCAACCAAATTTTGTATTCTGTACCTTAAGAAATGGAACTAACAATATATTCAGTCAGCAGGGCTGCCAACTGTAGTGCTCTATTAGGCTACATTATCCCAGGTATATTTCGAAATAATTAGAAATTTCAACATTACAAACTTAATTTCGTCATTGTTCTAGATAGGTCTATATAGATTGGCATGAATCTTACATTTTAAGAAAAGTAGGCTCTTTAGTTCGTCACGGAACTTCTTGTTAAAATTAATTTTCTGCTTTTAGTGAATAATATTTTGAAATTATTGAATTATATTCGAAAATGCTAACTTTTAACATTCCAAAATCACTTTTATAATTTTTGTGCAGTTTTCGGCAAAGACGTTATAGGTCACTGACATTGTGTTGCGTGGGAGTAACGTTTTTCTAAAATTATACAGCGTGATGTGTGTTTTGTATATAGTGTATATTGTTAAATAAACCTAATGATTATTGAGTGATAAACACACTATCATCATAATTTGGTGTGGACAATTTTTAATCCATTGCTCATTTAAGAAAACATACTGTTGGGTATGGGCAGTGGGATAATAATTTCCCACTCCATATTTCATAAAATAGTCTCCACACCTATAAAATTGTTGCATATTCATGCTCATCTATCAACCCCAATTACAAATGTGAAAAAAATACCTTCAGTGTTTTGCCCTATAAGGGGACATACCGCAGACGGAAGGGTACAGTATGACACTTTTATTGCACAAGAGAATAATTTTTGAAATAATGTAGAATTCATTATATAAATTATTGCATGATATGACAGCTATATCACGACTAGTGGCATTTCATTGCTTTGGAGCAGGAGGCAACATACATCCTCGTTAGTGAGATGAGGCTTGTAATTCTCAGGAAGCCATGAGGGCGCAGCAGCAGTACGAAAGGCTCCTTCGATGTTCCCTGGATCGACTCCTTTCTACCCCTGGCTTCTTTTCTTCCACTGCAAAAATAAAGAAATAAATAAATAAATCGTCTAATGAATAATGAATAATGAATAATTAATAATAAACAATAAACAATAAACAATAAACAATAAACAATAAACAATAAACAATAAACAATTAACAATAAACAATAAATAATAAATAATAAATAATAAATAATAAATAATAAATAATAAATAATAAATAATAAATAATAAATAATAAATAATATATAATATATAATATATAATAAATAATAAATATTATATAATAAATAATAAATAATAAATAATAAATAATAAATATTATATAATAAATAATAAATAATAAATAATAAATAATAAATAATAAATAATAAATAATAAATAATAAATAATAAATAATAAATAATAAATAATAAATAATAAATAATAAATAATAAATAATAAATAATAAATAATAAATAATAAATAATATATAATAAATAATAAATAATAAATAATAAATAATAAATAATAAATAATAAATAATATATAATAAATAATAAATAATAAATAATAAATAATAAATAATAAATAATAAATAATAAATATTATATAATAAATAATAAATAATAAATAATAAATAATAAATAATAAATATTATATAATAAATAATAAATAATAAATAATAAATAATATATAATAAATAATAAATAATAAACAATAAATAATAAATAATAAATAATAAATAATAAATAATAAATAATAAATAATAAATAATAAATAATAAATAATAAATAATAAATAATAAATAATAAATAATAAATAATAAATAATAAATAATAAATAATAAATAATAAATAATAAATAATAATAATAAATAATAAAGCCCGGGGCCTCATTTCGCAAGTGATGAGGAAGGAGGAGCGGGAGGAGTATTAACCTCGTAAAAAAAACAAGAAGTTCCGTGACGAACTAAAGAGCCTATTTTCTTAAAATGTAAGATTCATGCCTATGGATCTATCTAGAATAATGACGAAATTAAGTCGGTAATATCGAAATTTTTAATTAGTTCGAAATATGCCTGGCATAATGTAGCCTAATAGAGCACTACAGTTGGCAGCCCTGGTGACTGTCTGAATATATTCTTAGTTCCACACACACACAGACAGACAGACAGGCAGAAGGACATACAGGCAGGCAGACAGACAGACAGACAGACATTTGCCCGGATCGATCTCATAAGTCTACTTTTTCCTCATTTTTGCAAAATGTGAAATGTAGTCTAACCAGGGTCTATCTGGCTCCGGCTGGTAGCACCATGTCATTGGGCCCCTACCTAGGGTTACTAGGCGAAACCTGGTCAACAGTCTCAAAGGCGGAAGACGAATTTTATTTCCCAACGGCTGAGAGGGCGGAAGAACCTAGTGGAGTCAACCACGAAAAATAAACGAATTCAGACTGTCAATCTGATTTTAATATCCAAGAGCGACTGTTCTCATATTGGGCGGCCTTTGGTCAGCGTCTGTCTCCATGTTAGGGGCGGCTGTAAATAATCCTCCAGAGTTAACAAGCTCAGTTGTAAAAAAAAAGGTGGCTCTAGAAGTCACCTCCAAAACTAAAAGAATTTTCAATCAAGGAGCGGTGTGATGTGAAACTATTTACCTCAGGTGGTCAATCCTCAAGCAGACATTTGGATTCTGGGGAGTCTGCAATGTCACACAAAGACGAGTCGGAGCGTCTTGGAACTTCGAACACAATAAAATACAGGAAAATAAACTACCTAGCCACTTTTAATGCAAATTCACTTTTGAATGTGAGGAAACTTTAGACTCTAACAGACACACTAAATGAACATAGAATTTACCATAACGGCTGTGCAAGAGACCAGATTCCTAGATGAGAACAGCTTTGAATCGGGAGGATTCAGGATACTCAAGGGGAAACCAGGGGCCAGAGTAATGAAGATTGTTCCTCGTCTTGGGACAGGATTCATAGTTGACAAGAAAATACTAGACTCCATTATAAGCTACGAGTCCACCTCTGAAAGGCTATCCACACTCACATTCAAGTCGACCAACAAAGTTTATACAATTGTGAAAATGCATGCCCCTATAAACATCGACAACAAACAAGATAAGATAAAAGTGTATAAACTAGACGATACGATCCAGATGGTCCCAGACAAATTTAACGTCATCCTTTTAGGGGATTTTAACGCCCAAGTGGGGAGAGAAAAGAAGTTCAGGCATATAGTGGGATGCCACCCGGCACATAACAGAACGAACCAAAATGGTGTCAGGCTCATTGAATTATGTCAGGCACATGACTTAGTCTTAAAATCGACTAGCTTTAAGAAACTGCCGAGAAAACAGAAGACATGGATGTCACCTAACCCCCTCCTCGGAGAATTCCAGTTGCACCATGTTGCAATAAAGCGGAAGTTTCATAAGGAAATTCAAAATGTTAGGGTTCTCAGAGGCGTTAACCTTGACTCAGACCACTACTTATCAAAAGTTAAACTGAAGATTATTCCTAGGAGTAACTTTCAAAGGAACAACCGTACACGAAGAAGATATGATCAAAAAAAAAATTAAGGAGAACATGGAAGAATGGGACACATTAACCAGGGACCTAGAAGGCCAGGACTGGAGTCTTCTAACCAAGGCAGAACAACTTGCTCCTGTCACGAAAACGAAGAAGCATAGATGGTGGAACAACGAGTGAGTTAGACTACTTGATCAGAAGAAGAAGGCGTGGCACGTTTGGCAAACCAAAAAGGACGAGAGTACCTGGCAGCACTTTGTGGAAACCAGGAAAATGGTGTCCAAGGGGATCAAGAAAGTTAAGAAGGAGCACGGCGACCAACTACTCAGGAAGATAAATGATGACTTTGCGAAGAACATTATGAGAAACTATCATCGTGTGTTCAGGGAAATCCTAATCAGGTATGCCCCCCCCCCCCCAAATCTCCAACTTCAGGACGAAAACGGGAACGTGGCATATAGTATTAGGAGGAACTGTAAAATTCTAGCCGGCTACTTTAAAGGACTCCTAAATTGCGATGAACCACCCCGAAATATGTCGATCGATTGTGGACCAAAATCGTCTCCCAACCATGATTTCTATGGATATATCTACGGGATGAATCCTGCCCGAATAACCAAGAAAATCTTTGATTTCTTCAAATACTAAAGAGAATGGATCGACTGGAGAACATCAGATAACAGCTGAATTATGTAAGTATGCCAGTGAAGATCTGATTGGCTCACTCCAAAAGCTTTTTTGAGATATGGAAGACAGAGATCATTCCAGTGGAATGAAAAATGGCCCTGATATACCCTCTTCACAAAAAAGATTCAAAATCGGATCCCAGAAATTACAGAAGGATGTCACTGCTGGACGTGGCATAAAACATATTTTCAAGAGCGTTATTAGAAAGAGCAGAACCACAGTTGGACAGCCAACTTGGGGAGTATCAAGCAGGGTTTAGGAAGGGGAGTTCTTGCGCTGAAAAATTTTAAATCTCAGAAACATTATAGCGTACCAGAAGCAGAGGGCAAAACCGTATATAGTGACCTTTGTAGACTTCCAAAAAGCTTACGATTCCATCGACAGAGAGTCGTTGCTCAATATTTTGGAGGAGTTTGGCTTGGACAGGAAACCCCTAGCCATCATAAAAGAGACGCTCACGAATACGTCCTGTAAAGTTAGATTCATGGGCGAACTGTCTGAACCCTTTGAGATCAGAACACGGGTCCGGCAGGGGGATGGTCTCTCCCCCCTGTTGATCAACTGTGCACTTGAAAAAGTTATGAGAGAATGGAATGCGAAAACACGAGGGGGAATACGTCTAGGAACAAAAAACAAAGGAATCACGATTAAGTGTTTGGCCTTTGTTGACAACTTGGCGCTGCTCGCAGAAACATGGTAGGAAACCAAAGAACAAATCACAGAATTACAGGAGATGGCGGGGAAAATTGGACTTAAGATTTCCTTTGAAAAAACGAAAATTATGTCAAATAGTTTGGATGTGCCCAAGAGAGTTACAGTAGGAGCTAATAAAATCGAGGTGGTTAATAGTTTCAAATACTAAGGAGAATGAATCGACTGGAATAACCTTGAAGGAAAAACAATGGAGGCGAGAAGAATCAAAATGGAACTAGCCTTCCAGAAAACCAAAAATACATACATTAAGAAAACCCTCTCCTGGAACACTAAAATCGGGCATTGTAACACAGTAATTAAGCCAGAGGCACTCTTTGCAGCAGAAACACTAGTCTTGAGGAGACAAGGGCAAATGGAAAAATTGGAAATCATAGAGAGAAAATTTTTGAGGAAGATCGTAGGTCCTAAATTCCAAAATAACAAACAAGTTTTCTATAGGATCGACACCTTATATGTGAAATCAGAGGGTCTTTCAGGTACCATAAGGAAAAGAAGGATTGATTGCTAAGAATCCTGCCCGATTAACCAAGACAATCTTTGACTTCTTTTCCAAAAAGAAGATCAAACCTAATTGGTTTACCGAAGTAGAAAAGGACCTGTGAGAGCTCCAGATTACTGAAATCCTTGTTGATGAATGGTACAGCCAAAACCGTGACCAAAGACAACACCAAGAAGTTCCAAGCCAGAGCCGTCTCCAGAAAACCGATGCAAAGTGTCAAAAGGGTCAAAATCGAAATCTAGGAGGACAAATTTATTTATTTTCAAAATTAAAAAATCAAAATGTATTACTTCTAGAGCATTCTCATATAATTGCCGCTCACTATTCTGGGATATAAACGCATCTTAGTGTAAATCTGTCACCACTGTTCGAGCAGTCTGAATTGGAGGGTGAATGTTAGTGGTTGTGGTTTGGTTGTCTTTGTGGTTAGTGTGATGCTTTAAGATGGAACATGCAGCTGAAGGTTTGATCTTTGTTACGTGTTTCAGTTATTAATGGGCGTAATTGTTACGTAATTTTAGCTATATTTGCATTATATAATATTTAACTATTATTTTTAAAATTATATTTTCAGTTAGAATTTTAGTATGTCGCGTCACTCTGCAGCACTTTCTACTTAATGTTAAAATGTAGATAAAGTCTTGTAGTTTCCGCCTTTTATAAGATGTTTTGCATCTTTTTGCAACTTACTTAGTTATTTTATGTTTTAGAAGATGCCGCGCAACCAGTTCTCACACGTCTACAACAATTTGAAGCACTGGGTTCGACGATTATGTCAAAAATTGGACTTTGTGACTTTGTTAAAAGTAAATTAGGGGTAGAAAATTGTTCTGAAGAGATAACTGAATGCTCTATCCAACTCCTAGTCATGGCCAATTTCTTGTATGTGTAGATGTAGCTTAAAAAGGTATTAACAGATGTTGATTATGAAGTAAGCAAATTATATACGTTGCTTTCACTCTAAATTCATCATTAAAACGTAAAAATAAATTCGTCCCCCTAGATTACGATTTTGACCCACTGTGCGATGCAGGCTTCACAAGAGGAAAGAAAGAGGTGATCAGATAGAATGAAGAACTATTGGGGGAAAAGGAGAGCACAAGCATCAAAGAAGTGATTAATCTGACGTACCCCAAAGTGGGTGATTCGACAAGAAAAGAAGAATAAATAATAAATAATAAATAATGAATAATGAATAATAAGTAATAAGTAATAAGTAGTAAATAATCAATAATCAATAATCAATAATCAATAATAAATAATACATAATACATAATACATAATAAATAATAAATAATAAATAATAAATAATAAATAATAAATAATAAATAATAAATAATAAATAATAAATAATAAATAATTAATAATAAATAATTAATAATTAATAATTAATAATTAATAATTAATAATTAATAATAAATAATAAATAATAAATAATAAATAATAAATAATAAATAATAAATAATAAATAATAAATAATAAATAATAAATAATAAATAATAAATAATAAATAATAAATAATAAATAATAAATAATAAATAATAAATAATAAATAATAAATAATAAATAATAAATAATAAATAATAAATAATAAATAATAAATAATAAATAATCAATAATTAATAATCAATAATCAATAATTAATAATCAATAATCAATAATCAATAATCAATAATCAATAATAAGTAGTAAATAATCAATAATAAGTAGTAAATAATAAATAATAAATAATAAATAATAAATAATAAATAATAAATAATAAATAATAAATAAATAATAAATAATAAATAATAAATAATAAATAAATAATAAATAATAAATAAATAATAAATAATAAATAATAAATAATAAATAATAATAACTTCTGGAAGAGAAAGAAGGAAACTAGACCTATAAAGAAGTGATATTTGCGTGGTCCTTGTTGGCCTGTCCGCGGTGTATATATATATATAAATAATAAATAATAAATAATAAATAATAAATAATAATTAATAATTAATAAATAATAAATAATAAATAATAAATAATAAATAATAAATAATAAATAATAAATAATAAATAATAAATAATAAATAATAAATAATAAATAATAAATAATAAATAATAAATAATAAATAATAAATAATAAATAATAAATAATAAATAATAAATAATAAATAATAAATAATAAATAATAAATAATAAATAATAAATAATAAATAATAAATAATAAATAATAAATAATAAATAATAAATAATAAATTATAAATAGAAAATAATCAATAATCAATAATAAATAATAAATAGTAAATAAATAAATAAATTAATAAATTAATACTTAAAAGATACATAAATAAATAAAAGTTGCAAGACATAAGAAGGACTTAAACCTTGTAAAATCTCCTCTGTGGGATTTCACTTAGAATTGCAAATATTTTGGAAGACAAAACAAGGAAAATGCGTTTCAGAATGGCGTAAATGAGTATTTAGTAGAAACGTTGGGACACGAGGTGCGTTGCAAATCGATTAAATTAACATATCACAGCTACAAGTAATGATTAACCCAACTTAATTATTAATAATTCCCAACTTTAATTGCATCCACCAGGATAACCACTGCGCTTTGGGCATTAATGGCTGGTTATTTCATTATTTCTAATTTTCAGTGAATCATTTATAAATTAACATAATAATAGCAGCACAATTGAACCCACCTCTTCTCAGTGTTGCTTCACGATATTGAGTGGACCCCGTTCCAGCCCTCAGACCAGAATGAAATTTCTTGGCAGAGCCGGGAATCGCACCCAGGCCTCCATGGTGACAGCCAAGAGTGCTAGCCCCTACGCTACGAGGGGGCGTGTGTGTTGTACAGGAATTTATAAGCAAGATCATAATGAAACTCGTAGTAAAATTTGGCAGTTCGCTGGTCCACATCCTGGTGTAGTGGCTAGACTTATTTGCTGTCGCCCAAGAGGTCCGGGTTCGATTCCTGGCTCAGCCAAAAATAATTTTGGTCTGAGGGCTGGAACGGGGTGTATCTGACTGTAGAAAAACTGAGAAGTGTGTTCAATATCCATCTCAGCCAACCTGGAAGTGGTTTTCCGTGGTGTCCCACTTCAACTCCAGGATAACCCAGGGATGGTTCTTAACTTAAGGCCACGGCCACCTCCTTCCCAGTCCTTATCAGAATTACAAATACACACATTGCTACAGAATTCAAAACAACACTGGTTATCAAATTAATTATATGTATATATATATAAACACCCTAGTACACGGGACTAAATCACCACGATGTCTAAGCCCCTAAATAAAACACCAACTGGTAATTAGCTGGGTTCCCTTTAGTTTTACCACACTCCCTCCAGAGCACCTACGCCATCCTTGTCCCTAATTCAGTTACACACACTACCAGTGTCACCATAAAAATACAGGTTAACAGACAACTACAGAACACACCACATACACGAGGCAGAAGACCAAGATGACCCAAGGTCCTTAAAACGTATTGACAACAACAAACCTCTGTGTAATGGAATGGATTAGACAATTATTTCTGGCAATATTATTCACGTAGTCTATGTTATGTCTGCTATGTAAGAACAGTCGCATGCAGAGATATTGCACCACATTGAGATATCAAACAGGCATTATGAGGCTGAACATGGTTAGTTATTCACGAATAATTATGTTCAATTGTTTTAAAGTCGGAAATTAATCTATGTGCCATGACGAAATATTTTAGCCTGTTTTAATTTTGGAAAAATAGGCTTATGAGATCACCTTGTGTCCGCGTGTGTACCACACTTATTGAATCTAAACGACAGGCACGGTTATAATGAACCTCGATACAAACTTACTACAATGGAACTTGGATAATTCGAACCTCAAGGGACCAGTAAAAAAAAATTGAATTATCCAAAAATTCGAATTAAGAAAGTTCTTTTGAAAAAGGTAGAGAAAATAGGCTATATTGTACTACGTTTACATAATGATTTACGTTCAACAAAGCAGATTAACAGACAACGGTGCTTTATAAAGACTGAATCGTGAATAACCTCAAAAGTTTCAAACGAAAGATAAAACCAAAATGCACTATTCACCTATTTAACGACAGTAGTAATCCAGCAATCTAGTTAAGTCTCAGAGAAATCGACTGGTTTTCAAAATAGTTTGAGATGTTTACCTGTTTCCTACAATTAAGTCTCTCAGCCATCACAAAAGAATATAACAAGTTTAAGGAACGGAAAACAGAACCATTTGCGTCATTTCTACTTTCAAAAAAGAAACGTCTAAGTTCTGTGATGTGGTTTGTTGCTTGGGCTGCACTCGGAACAGTTTTTCAGGAACTGACCCAACTGCTTGGCTTCCGATCAGCTTTTTACACTAAAAACTTCGAATTGTCCAAAATACAATTCGAATTAACCACGATTTCTTAGCAGTGATTGTATATAAAATGCTAGGGACCAAGAGAAATATTCGAATTAAAGAAGATTTCGAATTATAGAAGTTCGAATTAGCCACATTCCACTGTACAATGACGTTTCACCTCGCCGTTTCACCAAATTAACATGTCGGCTTTGGGAAATACTTCACTGGAATTCAATATCTCCGAAGAGCAGTGTATAGTGCCTAAATGGATGCACGATTCTAATATGGAGGTACTGTAAGTTCGTAAACTCATTAGTAGATATAGGGCAAATGGTTTGCTAGAGTTTCAAGAGTATATGACAAGTTGTTGCTAATAATAACAGTTGACAACAGTGATGCCAATTAAAATAGCGGAAGTCGGATGTGCTGAAGCAATATTACGCAACACAACATTTTATTAATATGGGAGCACTCGTTCAGATTTTAACACGTGGTGGGGATCACAGTGGGTCAAAATCCAAATCTAGGGGGACAAAATTATGTTTACGTTTTAATCATTAATTTAGAGTGAAAGCAACGTATATAATTTGTTTACTTCATAATAAACACCAGTTAAGACCTTTTGTAAGCTACGTCTACACATGCAGGAAATAGTCTATGACTAGGTGTTGGACAGAGCATTCAGTTATTTCTTCAGAACAATTTTCTACCCCTAATTTATTTTTAACAAAGTCACAAAGTTCCACTTTTGACATAATCGTCGAACCCAGTGCTTCAAACAGTAGAAAACGTGTAAAAACTGGTTCCGCGGCATCTTATAAAATGTGAAATAACTAAATAAGTTGCAAAAAGATGCAAAAAATATTATAGCAGGCGTCAACTATAAGACTTAATCTACATTTTAACATTAAGTAGAAAGTGACGCTGAGTGACGCGACATACTAAAAATCTAAGTGAAAATATAATTTTAAAAATAATAGTTAAATATTATATATTGCAATTATAGCTAAAATTACGTAACAATTACGCCCATTAATAACTGAAACACGTTACAGAGAACATATCTTCAGCTGCATGTTCCATCTTAAAGTATCACACTAACCACAAAGACAACCAAACCACAGCCCTCCAATTCAGACTGCTCGAACAGTGGTGACAGATTTACACTAAGATGCGTTTATATCCCAGAATAGTGAGCGGCAATTGTATGAGAATGCTGTAGAAGTAATAAATTTTGATTTTTTAATTATGAAAATAAATAATTTTGTCCTCCTAGATTTCGATCTTGACCCACTGTGGGATGGTAGACGGACAGACAGACACATGCACGCAGAGACATCGCTTTGTCGTTGATCTCATAATCGCAGTTTCTTTTTATATATTTATGAGGTAAGTAGGGTAAAATCTAAAAATCCAAAATGTTACCAGGATATCTTCTTACCTTAATTTATTCTTGGCTTTTTCCTACAATACCCTCGACTCGGGGAGCAACCTACGGAACATTGAGAACAGCTCACCGCTACACAGTTCGAACTATTTCTAAGGCAGTGTAAGCTCCCTGGAGTAATAACCACCAGAACCTCTCCCTGTACAAACACTGTTGCTAGGAATATAGCCAGCAGAATAAGCCACACACACTTCATGGTCTCTTGTGTAATGAACCACGTCAAGAGACCGCGCCTTAAGTATGCAGAAAGATGCAGGAGTGGGGGAACTTCTTTCTTCTATTTTCGTTGTTAAATTCATCTTCTTATCACTCTACAAGGTTATGCCTAAAGCTCTGCGCGGATGCGGATGCGGATATCGGCAAAAATTTTCCGCACGCGGATATAGTTTGCATGGCTGTGCGGATAGCGGATACGCTGCGGATAATGTTCAGAGTAAATTTGCGGATAGTTTTTAGATACAATGTGGAACTTACGATACATATTATTTGATATGCCAATTTACAGCTTCATGCTTAAAATAGGAATACTCCTATAGCCTATTGCGTATGAAATATTCAGGCACGTATTGCACGAGAAGATTATTTTACTCATATGCTTTCAACTATATTCTATTAAGTACCGTATGTTTGATTCTCTTGACATCTCATCATTTCTCGCTGCCATACGTACGAGATATAATGCTGTCAATAAGCTTGTTAGTTCATCGTGGTGACATCATTAACATTCCTCAAGTTAGGTACTTAGCCGTCTAAACTATCCTGGAAGATGTGGCTCCAGGTGTATCTGCAGATTTATTTCCAACTTGGCAGTGAAACACGATGGCTGTGATATTGTAACGGAGAGAGACATCAACTATGCGAACATGGATGGGTCAAGAAGCATAAGGATGATGACTGACTTGGAATTTCCGGCCAAATGTCAATCCCTTTCTCCAAGAGTAAGAGAAGTTCACGTGAATGTTAACGCGACCGGGAATATGAACATCATTTCACCAACATGGATAAACTATCTAAACAAGGTGAATATTGTACAGGCCCGGGGGGCTGTACCCCCTGAAAGCGACCCCACATCTTTCACTAAAAACACCCTAACTGGCAACATCATAAGACCAGAACATTACCTTTACACAGCAAGAGGCGGCCACCCAGCTTGGGAGGTTAGCCAACTACTTGCGACACATACATAAACATCTACACAACAACTAACTGGGGCAGCTACGTCGACGGAATGCTGACGACGCAACGCCGAGAACTATAAGAACGGAGTCCTTATTGGAGCCATTATCTCTTGTACAGTGTGCGTCGCCGAAGGCCCTAGCCGACGTCTGTTCCAGTTTCATCATCAGCTGAGATTCAGCATAGT
Source organism: Meconema thalassinum (assembly GCA_946902985.2). Classification (NCBI taxonomy): domain Eukaryota; kingdom Metazoa; phylum Arthropoda; class Insecta; order Orthoptera; family Tettigoniidae; genus Meconema; species Meconema thalassinum. Next base: position 297,196,750 of record OX336396.1, on the reverse strand, counting down.
GCTCAGACTCCTTTATTCTGTAAAGCACTCACCCATAATTCTGTACACATTACTTATATAATTGTCTACATTCCCCCAAGAGGGACTTACAAATTCACACTCACTGACCAATAAACACATGGTCAGTAAATTACACTTGTATTGATAATTACACTCCTCTTTACATCCTCATACCCTTCCTGACTCTCGTCACGATTGACCGTGACCGCAGTAGCCAGTAATTGCTTGGTCAGACTCCATTGTGCTTCCCGCACGCGTCTCGACTACATAACGTCGAGCCGCTGACGTAAGCACGCCTATTGTATTACTCATAGCGTCCAGCTGGCAGGCCGGTGTAGTAGCCTGCATTCAGAGGTCCATCCCCTAATCAACACTTGCATCTTTGCAGGAACACCTCCTAGCGTTTGAACACTAAACAACACACTACACCGGTAAGCTCTCCCAGTTACGGGAAGCTACTCTCACCTAGGAACTATCTTCCAAATCATCACAGTAACACAAGTGTTTTATCCCTAACTACCCCCCAACTAAGGGATCTAAACCAATATTCAATAGTGCGTGAAACAAATCTCAAGTCAACGATTTGGCAGACGTTCGGGTACGTTTTCAATGGAAACGAAAAGGTGAACGATGTAGTAGGATGTTTTACCTTTAAAAAAGTGTATTGATACTCAGGCACATCAAACCTACTAAGACACAAGTGCGAAAGGAGCCAAAAAAAAGTTAGCCAGTTTTTTGTCTAAACCGGAGTCAAGAAACCAGAAGTGTCATCCAACTTGAAGTCCGTTGCAATGAAGCAAATTGTCAGGAAGGACTTTCTCCTCAAATGTCTAAATGTGTTGATTTAACACTTTATACTTTATCTAATAAATTAAATATAATATTTGGATAAAAGTCATGCGGTTGCGGTGTGGATGCGGATAACATTTTGTTTATCCGCGCAGGGCTCTAGTTATGCCATATTTACAGTTGCGTCAGCATCAGGGGTCACTCTGCTCCTCAGCCGTGAGTATTCACACACGCAACACGACTAAGTTGGGAACTCGCGTGTTTCCGGGGTCTTAAGGTTCGAATCCCGGTAATGAAAACGACCATTATTAGTGTAGTTTACCTTGAGTTTTCCCACATTCCCTCCATGATTATGACGGAAAGGCACTTTATTTGAAGTTGGAGGCAACATTAGCCAATTATATTGTTACTTCCGTGATATTTAGTAGGCAAGTGATGATGGATGAAAAGCTTTTGTGAAGAGAAGAAATCAAAGTCAAATTCATCCGTTAAATAAGTGAAGATTAAAGGAGAACTAATTTCAACTCTGAGATTTGGCGACGACACGCCCGAGGATTTACATGAGTTATTGAATGGTATGGACTCCGTCTTGAGGAAAGAATTCATGATGAAATTTAATAAATTTAAAATTAAAATATTGGAATGCAGCCGAAATAATTAAGAAACCTCTTTGGACATCAAATTGGCAGGTGAAGCAAAATAACCAGTGATGGACGAAGCAAAGAGGATATAAAAAGTAGGTTAGCTCAAGGAAGGAAAGAATTTCTACAGAAAAGGAATCTTTTGACATAGAATATAGATTTAACTTAGGCATTAGGAAGTCATTTTGCCTGGAGCGTTTCACTTCCATAGAGTGACATCAAATATAAATTTAGGTATTAGGAAGTAATTTTTGAAAGCCTTTGTCTGGAGCGTGGCGCTCTGTGGAAGTGAAACTTGGACTATTGGTGCGTCAGAATAGAGGAGAATTGAAGCGTTTGAAATGTGGTGTTACAGGAGAATGATGAAGATCAGATGGGTAGATAGGGTTAGAAACTAAGATGTATTAAGGCTAGTGGGAGAGGAGAGATGTGTTTGGCGACTGCTAATGAATAGGTTGGTAGGCCACATAGTAAGACGCCCAGGAATAGCAAGCTTATTTCTGGAAGGAAGGGTTGAGGACAAGAACTGTAGGGGTAGACCAAGGTTAGAATATGTTAAATAGATGGCCTCGGATGTAGGGTGTGGTAGCTATGTAGAGATGAAACGATTAGCTCAGGACAGGGAGGCATGGAGCTCTGCATCAAGCCAATCAAAAGACTGAAGATTCAAACAACAACAACTATGTTCAATCGCATATTGGGCACAGCTTTGCATTATTATTATTATTATTATTATTATTATTATTATTATTATTATTATTATTATTATTATTATTAAATAATATTATTAACATGGGAGCACTTGTTCAGAATTTGATACGCGGTGGGGAGGCAAGTAGGGTAAAATCAGAAACGTTACCTGGATATTTTCTTACCTCAATTTCTTCTTGCCATTGTCCTACAAAGCCCTCGTTGCGGGAAGCAACCTTTGGAACATTGAGTACAGCTCACCGCTGCACAGTTCGAACTACTTCTAAGGCAGGCTCGCACCACTATCCCCTGACCAGTACCAATAGTTGGACGAACAGTGAGATTACCATTAGATAAAGCTAAATTGCCCTGTGCAAACACTGTTGCTAGGAATATTACCAGCAGAATAAGCCACACACACTTCATGGTGTCTTGCCTAATGAACCACATCAAGAGACCGCAGACTAAGTAGGCAGGAGTGGGGGAACTTCCTTCTTTTATTTCCGTTTCAACTTCAACATCTTATCACTCTCCTCGGTGATGTCATATTTTACTGCTCGATTCTAAGCTGCGTGAACCTGAGAGGAATGTGCATCGTGGACTATCAGGAGTGGTGTTGACGAGTGATGAGTCTTCTCGGTCCGTGCATAGTACAGAACCAAATACATTGGTCGGTGACTCACTCAGTCATTCCTAACACCACAGTGGATTGAGCAACGGCCGAATGTTAGCAGTATTGGAATAGAAAGGAATACCATATATCACGGTGGAATGTTGACAGATCCTTCTCTTCACGCCTTCTCTTCCCTGCTCTCTCTCCTCACCCCGCAAGTTCATAGAGCTTGGACTCGAGCAGTACAGTTGCGTTAGAACCAGGGGTCACTCTGCTCCCCAGCCGTGAGTATTCACACACGCAACATATGATGGGAGCTAGCCGAGTTTCCGGGGTCGTAAGTTTCAAATCCTGGCAATGAAAACGACCATTCTTAATGTCATTTCTTCTCTGTTTCCCCACATTCCGTCCATAAATATGACGAAAAGGCACTTTATTTCAAGTTGGAGGCATCATTCACCAATTATATTGTTACTTCCGTGACATTTATTTAGTAGGCAAGTGATGATGGATGAAAAGATTTTGGGAAGAGAATAAATCAAATTCAATTTTATCCGTTAAATAAGTTCAATCGCAATTTGGGCATAACGTTTGTATTATTATTATTATTATTAAATTTTATTATTAATATGGGAGCACTCGTTCGAATGTCAATAAGCGGTGGGGATGGTAGACGGACAGACGCACACACAGATATTGCCATGTCCTTGATCTCATAATCCCAGTTTCTATTTATTTCTTTATGAGGTAAGCAGGGTAAAATCTAAACATCTGGCTGGGTACCTGGATATTTTCTTACCTTAATTTCTTCTTGGCTTTTTCCTACAAATCCCTCGATGCGGGAAGCAATCTTCGGAACATCGAGAACAGCTCACCGCTGCACATCCCGCAATACTTCTATGGTAGGCTGGAGCCAATAGCAGGCAACCAGTAGTACCAATAGTTGGACTACCAGTGTGGCCATTGGATGAAGTTAAATTTCCCTGTACGAACACTGTTGCTAGGAATATTACCAGCAGAATAAGCCACACACACTTTATGGTATCTTGTCTAATGAACCAGGTCAAGAGACCGCGGCTTAGGTAGGCAGAAAGATTCAGGAGTGGGGGAACTTCTTTCTTTTATTTCCGTTGTTAATTTCAACTTCATCTTCTTATCACTCTACTCCAGGATGCCATATTTACAGTTGTGTCAGAACCAGGGGTCACTCTGCTCCTCAGCCGTGTGTATTCACACACGAAAGATGACTGTGGAAGGAACTCCCCGGGTTTTCGTGGTCTTAAGTGTCGAATCCCGGAATTGAAAACGGCCATTCTTAGTGAAATTTCCCCTGAGTTTTCCCATATTCCCTCCATGAATTTGACGGAAAGGCACTTTATTTCAAGTTGGTGGCAACATTCGCCAATTATTTTGTTACTTAGCCTACGTGATATTTAGAAGGCAAGTGATAATGGATAAAAAGATTTTGAGAAGAGAAGGAATCAAATTCAAATTCATCCGTTAAATAAGTTCAATCGCATATTGGGCATAACTTTGTATTATTATTATTTATTTATTTATTTACAGCATATTTTCCCAATATTGTAAAGCGTTAAGCACTTTGACTCAATTCTTGACGTTCTTCTTATTTTGCCAGTATTGCTTCATTCTGTTGGAGAATGCCAATTTTCTTTCGTCAAACCATTGAGGTCTGTAAGGTGTAGGTTTTGGTTCCTCTGGTTGGACTTCCCAGTTGATCACTTTGTTACGGTAGGAGTCTCTGTCTCATGTGTCGGTTATGTTAGCGGTTCGCATGTCTTTTTGTTCTTCTTTCATCCATGGTGTTGTACTTTTGAGTGATGACATGTAATTAGTATTCTTTTGGTTAGTCGGGTATTCGGCAGTCTACTTATGTTCCCAAAGAATTTCAATCGTCATTTTCTGATGTTTGAGTAATTTTCAGTTGTCTCGATTGACTGTAGTAGGTACCCGTCTGGAGTGAGTCTTGCCCTTATCATTTTCGGAATGATTATTCTCACTTCTTTCTTGATGTCTTCAAGTTCATATTTCTTATTGGGTGCAAGTGTTTCGCTTGCGTAGAGACTTGCCAGTTTGATAACAATGTTGTAGTGTCAAGGTTTATATTATTAATATGGGAGCCCTCGTTCAGATTTTAATCCGCGGTGGGGATGGTAGACGGACATACAGACACACGCACGCACAGACATCGCCTTGTCGTTGATCTCATAATCCCAGTTTTTATTTATATCTTTATGAGGTAAATAGGGTAAAATCTGAAATGTTACCTGGATATTTTCTTTCCTTAATTTCTGCTGCCATTTTCCTACAAACCCCTCGAAGCGGGAAGCAACCTTTGGCACATTCAGAACAGCTCACCGCTACACAGTTCGAACTATTTCTATGGCAGCCGTATCCCTATGTTGACTTGAGGCATCATGTTACAGTTCCCTGTACAAACACCGTTGCTAGGAATGTAGCCAGCAGAATAAGCCACACACACTTCATGGTATCTTGAGTAATGAACCGCGTCTAGGGACCGCGGCTTAAGTAGGCAAAAAAGATGCAGGAGTGGGGGAACTTCTTTTTTTATTTTCGTTGTTAATTTCAACTTCTTATCAGTCTACAAGGTTATGCCATATTCACAGTTGTGTCAGAACCAGGGGTCATTCTGCTCCTCAGCCGTGAGTATTCACACACGCAACACGACTGTGATGGGAGCTCGCCGGGTTTCCGGGGTCTTACGTTTCGAATCCCGGCAATGAAAACGATCATTCTTAGTTAAATTTCTCGTGAGTTTTCCCACATTCCGTCAATGAATATGACGGAAAGGCACTGTATTTCAAGTTGGAGGCAACATTCGCCAATTATATTGTTATTTACGTGATATTTAGTAGGCAAGAGATGATGGATAAAAAGATTTTGAGAAGAGAAGAAGTCAAATTCAAATTCATCCGTTAAATTGGTTCAATCGCACATTGGGCATAACTTTGTAATATTATCTAATATATAAAAGTGAAAGTCTGTATGTGGGTATGTATGTGGATCTGTTCCGTATACAAATCTACACCGTTCCACCAATCTCAACCAAATTTTGCATACACATAGTTTAGGACCCAGAAGGAACCGCTGGCTACATGAATTTACGATAGTCTTTCTCATTCTTCTGATTTCGACCCTTTTGCACTCCAGCACATGCTAATCAAATCATAAAATATACTCATGAAGGAATGGCAAGGCGGATAGTTTCCATGGCAACATAGCTCAAGTCGAGACACGGCCGACTGGATGCCATTTGCGCTCTGCACTACCGGTATAGAAAATGAGGATCTTTACTTGAAATCACGTTAGTTACTCAACTTCTCACACAGCACTGTCAACCGAGTTTAGCATAACAAAGACTTGACACAATCTTCTACTATATATTTGTCAAATACCACTCACTCACTCATACATTCATCACGAAATCTCTGAAACCATCAAACGGATTGGAATGAAATTTGGTATGCAGCTTCCCCAAGGGCCGCAAATGCCCACTAAGAGAGGATTTTTGGATATTCTGGTTCTAAAGGGGTGTTAAGGGGTTGACCTGCATTTCATTGAACAGCAATATCTCCCGATTGGCTTCATTGGGGGATGTGATACTCGGCACATAAACTCATCATTAAAAATAAGAAGACACGAGTCGGAGGGTTTTTCGATGTGGTGTATATTATGAGATGAAAGGGGTGAAAAGTGGGGATTGAAAGATTCCTAACGGAGCGTGTATCTCTTAAACGACATAGGCGAGGAGTTTGAAACTCAGCGGGAAAAAATCAGCATAAAAATAAGTAAATATGTGTTTGACCGTTTCATCATAAATCCAATTTAAGGGGCCCATGGGGTGGGGTGAAATTATGGAGGTGGGGGGAGAAACAGGAAAGAAAGTGTCCTAACTGATTGACTGACTCACTCACTCATCAAACTCAGGGGGAAAAACTGCTTTAAAGTAAGTAAATAGCTGTTCGACAGGTTTTTTTTTCATAAATCAAATTTAAGGGGTTCATGGGGAGGGGTGAAATTCTGAAAAAAGAAAATTGAAAGAAAATGTCCTGACTCACTCACTCACTCACTCATCATCGCCCAGCCGAAATGATTGAAGTTAGAAACATGACAGTTTGGGGATATGTTCATTGTATTTCAAAACAGTCTACTAAGGGAGGATTTTCGGATATTCAAGTTCTAAAGGGGTCTTAATGGGGTTAAACCTGCATTTCATTGAATAACAATATCTCCCGATTGGTTTCATTGGGGGATGTGATACACGGCATATAAACTCATCATTAAAACGTAAGACACGTGTCTGAGGGTTTTTCGATGTGGTGTATATTATGAGGTGAAAGGGGTGAAAAGTAGGGTTTGAAAGATTCCTAACGGAGCGTGTATGTCTTAAACGACATAAGCGAGGAGTTTGAAACTCGGAGGAAATCAATCAGCTTAAACATAAATAAATAAATAAATAAATAAATAAATAAATAAATAAATAAATAAATAAATAAATAAATAAATAAATAAATAAATAAATAAATAAATAAATAAATAAATAAATAAATAAATAAATAAATAAATAAATAAATAAAATATGTGTTCGACCGTTTTTTTCATAAATCCAATTTAAGGGGCCTATGGGGAGGGGTGAAATTCTGGAAGAAAAACGTCCCCTAATGAAGGATTTTTGGTTGTTCACTCTCATCGACCAACCCAAACGATTAAAGTTAGAAGAATGATATTTTGGGGATATGTTTGTTGTGTGTCGAAAACGTCTACCAAGGAGGGATTTTTGGATATTCAGGTTCTAAAGGGGTGTTAATGGGGTTAAACCTGCATTTCATTGAATAACAATATGACACGACTATGACGCGAGCGAAGCGAGGCTAAAAATGAGATGATGTGCGTCTATGTATTACTCAATCACGCAAGTACCACTGGTCCGATTTACATGAATTTTACATGGAAGTAGCTGATTTACCTGGTTAACATATAAGTTACTTTTGATTTCAATACTTTGTACTATTTAAAGATGGCGACCATTTTAGTGACTTCACTACACCCTTTGGTTTAAAACTTTCATATTTCCATTTCAAATACAAAGAGAACGCTAAGAAATAGCAAAATTTGATGGTATATACGAGGTTAAAAATTACATTTTCTATCCGAAAGGTATCTCCAACCGTTAGCGAGTAAAACCTAAATTTGTGCTATAAAACACGGTCAACGCCGAGCGGTGTAGTTGGACAAAATGTTCCATCCTTAATCTCCCTCTGCGCAGCACCTCGCCTATCCCCTGTTTTAACTGTCACCTTCATATTTTAATTTATTTATGACGCGTAGCGAAGCACGGGTACTTCAGCTAGTCTTATATATAAAAGTGAAAGTCTGTATGTATGTATGTATGTGGATCTGTTCCGTATACAAATCTACACCGTTCCACCAATCTCAACCAAATTTTGCATACACATAGATTAGGACCCAGAAGGAACCGCTGGCTACATGAATTTTCGATACTCTTTCTCATTCTTCTGATTTCGGCCCTTTTGCACTCAAGCACAGGCTAATCAAATCATAAAATATACTCATAAAGGAATGGCAAGGCAGATAGTTTCCATGGCAACATAGCTCAAGTCGAGACACGGCCGACTGGATGCCATTTGCGCTCTGCACTACCGGTATAGAAAATGAGGATCTTTACTTGAAATCCCGTTAGTTACTCACCTACTCACACAGCACTGTCAACCGGGTTTAGCATAACAAAGACTTGACACTATCTTCTATATATATAAAGCTCAATGTTTGTCTGTCTGTCTGTCTGTCTGTCTGTCTGTCTGTTATGTATACAAATCCACACCGTTTCACCGATCTGAACCAAAATTTGTATACTTACCCTTCGGAACCCTGCGGGTAACCCTGTCCACTTGAAATTTCCGACAGACCACCCCATTCCCTGCATTTAGGCCCTTTGGCCCAAATCTACACCGTTTCACCGATCTCAACCAAAATTTGTATACATACCCTTTGGAACCCTGCGAGTAATACTGTCCACTTAAAATTTCGGACAGACCACCCCATTTCCTGCATTTAGGCCCTTTGGCAACCATCTACACCGTTTCACCGATCCGAACCTAAATTTGTATACTTACCCTTTGCAACCCTGCGGGTAACCCTGTCCACTTGAAATTTCGGACAGACCACCCCATTCTCTGCATTTAGGCCCTTTGGCCCAAATCCACACCGTTTCACCGATCAGAACCAAAATTTGTATACTTACCCTTTGGTACCCTGCGAGTAACACTGTCTGCTTGAAATTGCGGACAGACCACTCCATTCCCTGCATTTAGGCCCTTTGTCTCAAATCCACACCGTTTCACAGATCTCAACCAAAATTTGTTATTTACCGTCTGGAACCCTGCGAGTAACACTGTCTGCTTGAAATTTCTGACAGACCACTCCATTCCCTGCATTTAGGCCCTTTGACACAAATCTACACCGTTTCACCGATCAGAACCAAAATTTGTATACTTACCCTTTGGTACCCTGCGAGTAACACTGTTTGCTTGAAATTGCGGACAGACCACTCCATTCCCTGCATTTAGGCCCCTTGGCTCAAATCTACACCGTTTCACCGATCTGAACCAAAATGTGTATACTTACCCTTTGTAACCCTGTGAATATCACTGTCCACCTAAAATTTCGGACAGACCACCCCATTTCCTGCATTTAGGCCCTTTGCCTAAAATCTACATCGTTTCACCGATCCGGACCAAAATTTGTATACTTACCCTTTCGAACCCTGCGGGTAACCCTGTCCACTTGAAATTGCGGACAGATCACCCCATTCCCTGCATTTTGGCACTTTGGCACAAATCTACACCGTTTCACCGATCAGAACCAAAATTTGTATACTTACCCTTTGGTACCCTGCGAGTAACACTGTCTGCTTGAAATTGCGGACAGACCACTCTATTCTCGGAAAGAGGACAGGGTCCGTACCAAAGGCAATGGAAAAAAGGGGTAAAACCGGACCCGCTCAGGAAACCCTCAGGGGTGCCAGCTCCCGAACTCGCCAGCCATGAGCCCTTGAGGATGTAGCACTATCCAGGGTGCACCAGAAGTGGTGGGGCTACACACACCCTGCCTCCTTGAGGGTCTTGAGCAGAAGACATGAGATATTAAGAAAAGAAAAAGAAGGCTGACACCTCGAAGAATGAAGCTATCAGGAATGATTAGACAAGGGCCAATTAAGGCGGGAAAGTGAAAGAGTCGCTAGGCCTCGGATACCCTGATACCATCGGGGTCGGAAGAGAACAAGAGTTTGACCAAGGGAGGCTGACTGGAAAGAGAACTGAAAGGAGCCTGGCACCAGTAAGTAGAAGCAATGCCGGACTCAGCTGGGGTCCCGTGGTCGCACACCCACATCCCACAAGTTGTGAGACCCTGGTGGGTGGAGGGGGGAGGAGGGGGCAGGTGTGAGAATAGCTTGCTGATTCATCGCGAGGTGGCATGAGAGAATTGTCCAGACCCCGCCGTGTTACCTGGTATTGCTATGCTGATGTTCATACAGGGTCTTCACTCAAACCTCTGTAGTGTTACGAAAGAATGAGTGATTCACCGGTCAATGTGAATAGGACCGGGAACCCCCCCCCCCCTTGAACGTCTGTCATCATGTATCATCATCATCTGCGATATTCTCAGGTTCGTGCAGCTTGGACCCGAGCAGTACTCGATAAGCTGTTTCACTACACGCATCGAGTATAGGCCTAAGCCAGAAAATAACGTTCAGACTTTGGAAGACATCGAAGGTAGAAATCTGAATTACCTATATCAGATTTAAAATTACACCAAGTTCGTTTAGTAGTCATTTTTCATTACCTTATTATTATCATCATAAGGGCAAATGACCTAGATGTTACGCCCATTATACCACTAATCACCACACACAATAAGTCTTTATCGCCTGTGAATTTTGAAATATTTCTTTCTATCACGGTAGTTTGTAAGTTTGTCGTGTCAATTCAACAGTAGTATTCATTACCATCCTCATCAAAAGGGCAAATGACCTAGATGTTACGTCCATTATACTACTAAGTAACACCACAGTCTTCATCGCCTGTGATTTTTAAAATTTGTATTTCCATTAGTTTGTAATTTTGATATACCCGTTCAGTAGTAATCGTCTTCATTATCATCCTCATCAAAGGGGCAAATGACCTTAAGCAACACCAGAGTCTACCTAGCCTGTGATTTAAAAATATGTATTTCCATTAGTTTGTAAGTTTGATATACCCGTTCAGTAGTAGTCGTCTTCATTATCATCCTCATCAAAGGGGCAAATGACCTACAGTAGATGTTACGTCCATTATACTACTAAGCAACACCAGAGTCTACCTAGCCTGTGATTTTAAAAATACGTATTTCCATTAGTTTGTAAGTTTGATATACCCGTTCAGAAGTAGTAGTAGTCTTCATTGTCATCCTCATCAAAAGGGCAAATGACCTCTCATTCCTTTAAAGTACGGTATCAATTTTTCCCATTCGTTGATAAGTTACATGTGCCAGTAGTCGCTTCTATGTTCATCATCACTATGTAGAAGATGTTTTGCGTCAGAAGAAAAGACAACTGGATGCTCAGGAACGTTAACGATATATCGACTGCGAAATCTGGAAGCTTCTCTTTGAGGAATTCCTTCAGACATTTATCGTACAGTTTAAACCTTAACATGACGAAACTTTTAACCAGATAGCGATCTAAGTGGGAGCTCTTTGGCAAAAAAATAATCAAGTCTTTCCCGAAATGTGAGTCCTAAAAAATAACTTTTTCTATTATTTTCTAAGTTTCATATGTCACTTATGTAGTAATTTTCAATATCATCCTGATCAGTAGGGCAAATTACCTAGATGTTACGCCCTCAACGTCATTGGGGGCAAATGACCCAGAATTTAAGTCCATTATATTTCTAATCACCACCACATAAAGTCTTCTACGACTGAGATGTCACGAATTCTGGGACCGCTAACGACATATCTCGACTCGGACTGAAGACAAATATCACGAGAATGATCATTATTTTACAGAGCCTTCCCATAGTGACTTAAGTATAAACATTGTCACTGGGTTTGATAATATAAGAAATGAATACATAAATAAATATAATTTATGACGTTGAGTGTTAAGGAGACTGGAATATTATCATCATTCCACCGGGCGAAGCCGGGTACTACTGCTAGTCTACTATATATTTGTCACATACCACTCACTCACTCACTCACTCACTCATTCATTCATCACGAAATCTCAGAAACCACCGAACGGATTGGAATGAAATTTGGTATGCTGCTTCCCCAAGGGAGGGGTCACATTCTGGGGGGGAACAGGAAAGAAAGTATCCTAACTGATTATCTGACTGACTCACTCATCAAACTCAGGGGGAAAAACTGCTTTAAAGTAGCCTAGGAAGTAAATAGCTGTTCGACAGTTTTTTTTTCATAAATCAAATTTAAGGGGTTCATGGGGAGGGGTGAAATTCTGAAAAAAGAAAATTGAAAGAAAATGTCCTGTCTGACTCACTCACTCATCACGCCCAGCGAAAACTATTAAAGTTGGAAAAATGAAATTTTGGGAATATGTTCGCTGTATGTCGAAAACGTCAACTAAGGAATGATTTTGTTTATTCGGGTTTTAAAGAGATGTTAAGGGGGTAAACGTGCATTTCATTGCATAACGATATTTCATGAGTTGTTTCTTTGGGGATGTGATATTCGGTATAGAAACTAATCATTAAAAATAATCAGACATATATCTAAGGGTTTATCGATGTGGTGTATATTATGAGGTGAAAGGGGTGATAATTGGGGGTTGAGGGATTCTTAACGGAGCGTGTATCTCTTAAACGACATAGGCGAGAAGTTTGAAATTCGGCGGGAAAAACAGCTTAAAATACAAGTAAATAGGTGTTCAACCGTTTTTTCATAAATCAAATTTAAGGGGCCCTTGGAGAGGGGTGAAAGTCTGGGGGGAAAAACAGGAAAGAAAGTGTCCTAACTGATTGACTCACTTACTCACTCATCAAACTCAGGGCGAAAACAGCTTTAAATAAGTAAATAGGTGTTCGACCTTTTGTTTCATAAATCCAATTTAAGGGGTTCATGGGGAGGGGTGAAATTATCAAAAATAAATGAAAGAAAATGTCCTGACTCACTGACTCACTCACTCACTCACTCATCATCGCCAAGCCAAAATTATTGAAGTTAGAAACATGAAATTTTGGGGATATGTTCGTTGTATGTCGAAAACGTCCACTAAGGAGAGAGTTTTGAATATTCAGGTTCTAAATAGGTGTTAAGGGGGTAAACGTGCATTTCATTGAATAACAATATCTCACGAGTGGTTTCATTTGGGGATGTGATACTTGGCATATATACTAATCATTAAAAATAAGCTGACACATGTCTAATGGTTTTTCGATGTAGTGTATATTATGAGGTGAAAGGGATGAAAAGTTGGGGTTGTAAGATTCTTAACGGAGCGTGTATCTCTTAAAAGACATAGGCGAAGAGTTTGAAACTCGGAGGAAATCAATCAGCTTAAAAATAAATAAAAAATAAAATAAATAGGTGTTCGGCCGTTTTTTTATAAATCCAATTTAAGGGGCCTATGGGGAGGGGTGAAATTCTGGAAGAAAAACGTCCACTAAGGAAGGATTTTTGTATGTTCACTCTCATCGACCAACCCAAACTATTAATGTTAGCAGAATGATATTTTGGGGATATGTTTGTTGTGTGTCGAAAACGTCTACTAAGGAGGGATTTTTGGATATTCAGGTTCTAAAGGGGTGTTAACGGGGTTAAACCTGCATTTCATTGAATAACAATATGACACGACTATGACCCGAGCGAATCGAAGCTAGAAATGAGATGGTGTGTGTCTGTGTATTACTCAATCACGCAAGTACCACTGGTCCGATTTACATGAATTTTACATGGAAGTAGCTGATTTACCTGGTTAACATATAGGTTACTTTTGTTTTCAATACTTTGCACTATTTAAAGATGGCGACCATATTAGTGACGTCACTAAACCCTTTGGTTTCAAACTTTCATATTTCCATTTCAAATAAAAAGAGAACGCTAAGAAAGAGCAAACTTTTGATGGCATACACGAGGTTTAAACTTACATTTCCTGTCCGAAATGTATCTCCAACCGTTAGCGAATAAAACCTAAATTTGTGCTATAAAACACGGTCGACGCCGAGCGGTGTAGTTGGACAAAATGTTCCATCCTTAATCTCCCTCTGCTCAGCACCTCGCCTATCCCCTGTTTTAACTGTCACCTTCACATTTTATTTTATTCATGACGCGTAGCGAAGCACGGGTACTTCAGCTAGTTATTAATAAATAATGATAAAAATAATAATATGGAGGGACGAACTGAAAGACACTGGATAGTATTTCCTAGCGTTGTGAATCAAATCTTCGACTTCCGAACGAGCAGCTACACATTCTTTACAAGGTGCAGAGAGACTCTTCCTACTGATTTGTTGTTGTTTGAATCTTCAGTCGTTTGACTGGTTTGATGCAGTCTCCATGCCTCCCTGTCCTGAGCTAATCGTTTCATCTCTACATAGCTACCACACCCTACATCCGACGCAATCTGTTTAGCATTTTGTAACCCTGATCTACCCCTACAGTTCTTGTCCTCGACCCTTCCTTCCATAACTACGCTGGCTATTGCTGGGTGTCTTAGTAAGTGTCCTACCAACCTATCTCTTTTCTTCATTAGCAGTCGCCAGAAACATCTCTCCTCTCCCACTCGGCGTTATACCTCTTCATTTGTCACCCTATCTACCCATCTGATCTTCATCATTCTCCTGTAACACCACATTTCAAACTCATCAATTCTCCTCTTTTCTGCTGCACCAACATGCCAAGTTTCACTTGCATAGAGCGCCACACTCCATTCAAAGGCTTTCATTAATAACTTCCTTATACCTAAATCTATAATTGATGTCAACAGATTCCTTTTCTTTAGAAATACTTTCCTTGCCTGAGGCAACCTACTTTTTTACTGTATATACTCCTTGCTTAATCCATTACTGGTTATTTTGCTTCCTAACAGAGGATGGATCTATGCCGTGCACGCCAAATCATTCACCACTATGGGGATAGGCAGTATGTCCCGAAATCCGTGATTCGCACCTTGGAAAAGAATTATGTTTATTCCCGGGTTTTGCCGTACTCCATCCAGATAAATGCCAGGATAGTACCTTACTTCAAATCCCGGGTCACCTGTCGCATTCCCATCCCCAATAATTAGAGATTCACACAATACTACTGACTCTTCAGGACCCCAAGTTATCGGTCAAATTATGCACCCCCTTCTCCTCCCCATCCCTCCCCCCCCCCCCCCCCAAATACACTGGGCTGTAGAAAAAGATGTCCCAAACTCCCGAACAAATATTCCTGAACCTACATCAAATTGTATTGGCGTATTAGATGCAAGAAAACTCTTACACAGCCAGGCAAACAGAAACGGAGACACGAAACACGAAAATTGTAAATTTCGTTTTTAACCCTACAATACAACAAAACAGTTAAAACTCTACTAAAGTAAAGTGAACGTTTTAGAAACATTAATAATTTTCCAAATATTAGATATAAGAACAAGAATACATAACATAGAGAATACTGTATCTAGGCTAGGAATAGATATATCAATAGCTATAAGAACAGAGACTAACATGCCAGAAAAGTGCACCACTAGGTGCCTCACTTCTCTTTAGGTAGCTTGTAGTTTAACGTGACCGTTAATCTTGAGATCATGAGCCACGGGACCTCCTTTTTTTACGTGGAATCCGAACCACAGGACTTGGCATTTCACATCGAAAATCTCAGATGCATTGACCGGGAATCGAACCCGGTCCACCTTGGTGAGAGGCCAACAACTTGACCGCTGCGTCACCTCACCCCTCACTTCTCTTTAGGACTGCTCACCTAATGAGTGTAATGGAGCAAAATCCCTGCCTATGCAGGAGGTCATTGCGCTTAGGGGATTAAAGGGCTGTGTTTATTATAATATATAATATAATTCGTTGAGGCCATCTAGGACCACGTTAAGTCTTGCTACACTTGGCAATTTGTTTCGCCTTCCTCTGAGCCCAGAATTCCCTCATTCTCTGTGAGTGGGCCATCTTGCGCTCCGCTGTCCAAGTGGTACCTTGTCTTCTTTTCGGGTTCGATGTCTCGTCTCGGGTTAGCCCATTAGTCAGTATCTTTTTGCGGAAGAGATCTCTATTGAAGGCGTCGTCGGGTTTTAGATGCAGCATTTTGAGGTCGTCTTTGGTATTCATAAACCAGGGCATTGTGGTTTTGGGTTTGGAGTCAAAGAAACGAAAAATCTGTTTAGTCAGCCTGTTTCCGTCCATTCGTTTGAGATGACCGTAATACCGTGCCCGCCTTTTACGGATCGATTCTGAAATTTTCTCTATTTCACTGTAGACTTCTTTGTTGGATTTTTTATAGTGGATACTATTCTTGTAATTTGATCCCATTATACCTCTGACGATTTTGCGCTCTTTTTTCTCCAGTTCTTCAAGGAGTCCTTTATTAGCATTTAGGGATAGGGTTTCGGCTGCATACATAACTACTGGTTTCAGAACAGTTTCATAATGACGTAGTTTAGTATTTTTGGACAGGCATTTTTTGTTGTATATTGAGCGCGATGTTTGATAGGCTATTTCGAGTTTGCGTACTCGTTCCTTGAGTGCTTCTTTGTCCAGTCCACTTTTCATGATGATCTCTCCCAAGTACTTAAATTTTTCCACTCTGTTGATCTTCCCGTATTTTGTCTGAAGTTTTGCTGGGGCGTCTTTGATGTTGGTCATTACTTCTGTTTTTTCGAATGATATCTGCAAGCCAGTTTGTTCAGCGATTTCTTTTAAAAGGTCGATTTGCATCTTAGCAGTTTCTACGTCGTTCGACAGAATGACGATGTCATCAGCGAATGCTAGACAGTCGACTATGATCCCCTTCGATTTTGCTCCCATTCTCAGAGGGCTATACTCAGTTTCTAATAATTTTGTTCGCCAGGTCCGAATGACTTTTTCGAGGACGCAGTTGAAAAGCATTGGAGAGAGCCCGTCACCTTGTCTGACTCCCGTTTTGACCTCAAAGGAATCCGACAGACATCCCAGGAACTTTACTTTGGATTTTGTTTCAGTTAGGGTGGCTCTAATTAATGCCAGCAGTTTCAGGTCAACCCCGAATTCGTTGAGGATGTTCAACAGAACTTCGCGGTCTATCGAATCGTAAGCCTTCTTAAAGTCCACAAAGACTGATACGTACGATTTGGACCTGAGATTGCAATATCTAATGATTGTTTTGAGGTTGTGGATCTGTTCGGCAGTTGAACGACCCTTTCTGAATCCCCCTTGGTATTCTCCTATTTGATGCTCGACTTCGGCTTCTAATCGCTCCAGGATAGCAAGTGAGAGAATTTTGTATGTTACCGGTAGGAGGGATATTCCTCTGTAGTTGTTGACGTTTTTCATGCTGCCTTTCTTGTGTAACGGATGGATCAAGGCCGTTTTCCAATCTTCTGGTAGAATTTCATTTTTCCAAATTTGTTCTATTTGCTTCTGCAAGATTTCAACTGCTTCTTCGGGAGCATATTTCCAAAGTTCTGCAACTACAGAGTCTTCCCCGGGTGCTTTGTTGTTTTTTAGTCGAGCAATGTGACGCTTGATTTCGTCTTTGTTGGGTGGTCTTGATTCTGGGCATCTGCGAATGGGTTCCTCGGTCTTGATGGGATTTTTGGGTTGGTCGCAATTTAGTAAATTCTTAAAGTAATCAGCTAGGATGGTACAATTTTCTTCATTTGAGGTCGCCAGTGTACCGTCCTTTCGCTGAAATCATAACGACGGAGGTTTATAACCCGTAAGTTTCCTTTTGAACGTTCCGTAGTACTCTCTGGTGTTGTTTCTTTTAAAGTCTTGGTCGATCTTCTCAATAAGTGACTTTTCATATTTACGTTTCTCAGCTCGGATCACTTTAGCTGTCTCGGCTCGTTGGGCTTTGTAGGTTTCCCAATCAGTTTGCGATTTTGTTGAGTAATATTGTTTCCATGCATCGAGCCTTTTCTTGAGAACTGAAACACATGTATCATTCCACCAGGCATGTTTCTTGCTTCTTTTAATTTCAGCAATTTCCTTGGCAGCCTCGATCAGGCGGTTTTTTGTGTTGTTAAAGTCACAGTCGATTGGTCGAGCCTTTTCCTGGAACTCGGTTACATTCTGTTTGAGTTTATCAGTGTCGAAGCGAATAATTTGTTTGGGCGTCTTGTTGGTGTTTGAAGGGACCGGTTTGAATTTAATTATGGACATATAGTGGTCTGAAGCCACGTTTATGCCTTTTTTAACCTTAACATTCATAATCTCAGGGCTGTTTTTCCTAGAGATTGCGACGTGATCTATTTGAAACTCTCCGATGGCGTCGACAGGAGATCGCCATGTTGTCTGCTTTCTGGGAAGATGGCGAAAGTGTGTCGACATGATCTGCAAGTTATGGTTTTCGCAAATGGAGACCAATCTCTCACCATTTTGATTGGTTCTTTTGTGGGCAGGATAGTTTCCAATGATTTTCCTATACTTGTGTTCTCGACCAAGTTGAGCATTGAAGTCCCCCATAAGAAGTTTAACATGGTGTTTAGGAATTTTGGCGAGCTTTTCATCCAGTAGGTCCCAAAAGTTATCCACTTCGTCCGGGTCAGATCTGTTCTTGTCATTTGTGGGGGCATGTGCGTTAACTAGGCTGTAGGTTTTGTTGGCGCATTTGATTGTTAATATGGATAATCGGTCATTAACTGGCTCAAAATTTGCGACCGACTTAAGGATTCTGGTTCTCACAGCAAACGCTGTTCCAAGCATCACAGATCCATTGAGGACCCTCTTTTGAGCTCTGCTCTTGAAAAAGCGGTAACCTTCAGATTCGAAAGTCTCTTCGTCTGGGTAACGTGTTTCTTGTAGGGCAATGATACATATCTGATTTTCATGTAGTGCGTCGGTGAGAGTTTTCAGTTTGCCAATTTGTGTAAGGGTGTTAATGTTGAACGTTGCTAGAAAGGTTTTTGATTTGGTTCTGAGTTTCTGACTGGTTGGGATACACCGAGACGCTCCGACTCGTCTCTCGCATGATGTCGAGTCTCCCCCAGAATCCGAATGAGACTCGTGCGTCGCAGGTTTCACGACGAGGGATTTATACGAAGACTTACCCCCTGGGGTAAAAGAAATGTTTTGCCATCATGCTCACTTGAGTTGAGTTTGTTTTGGACGCATACGCATCCATGTTGCAACTAAGGTTGTTAGCCCTAGAGGTTGCCTCAAGGTGTTTTCTGGCTTCTCTATACTACCAAGGCTTCAAGCCTGGGAGTCCCCCAGCACTGATCGGTTCGTCGACCCAGCTTCCCGCTGGGATTGGTTACCCAACCTTCCACTGGGTTGCTCAACTTAACAGGGGCACTTCGTGTAGGTTACGTGCTGGAGTTGGAGTGAAAGAGGCTAAGTTGGATTCTCTTGCTGAATCCAATAGGTTAATGTTGCAGATGTTAGCAACGACGCATTTCACTCTCATTTGCCAGAGTCACAATGACTCCTCCCAGGTTTATTCCTGGGACCCATTGTGAATTATTATTATTATTATTATTATTATTATTATTATTATTATTATTATTATTAGGAGCCTCCGTGGCTCAGGCGGCAGCACGCCGGCCTCTCACCGCTGCGTCCGTGGTTCAAATCCCGGTCACTCCATGTGAGATCTGTGCTGGACAGAACGGAGGCAGACAGGTTTTTCTCCGGGTACTCCGGTTTTCCCTGTCAAAATTTCATTCCAGCAACACTCTCCACTATCATTTCATTTCATCTGTCATTCATTTAATCATTGCCCCAGAGGAGTGCGTCAGGCCTCGGCAGCCGGCACAGTTCATATCCTCGCCGCTAGATAGGGGCTTCATTCATTCCATTCCTGACCCGGTCGGAGACTGGAAGCAGGCTGTGGATTTTCATTTCATTATTATTATTGTGGTGGCCATGTTTGACATACAGTGTGCTTGTGTGGTACTGGTGTATTTATCGGAAAGAAATGTTATTTGTGGAAGTGAGAATTGTATTCCAGCTTGGGAACAGGTCAGTGTGTATCGTAGTTCATAGTTTAACATACGGTGCTCACTAAATTGTATTCCTCAAATCAACTTCATCGAGTGTAGACTGGATTTGTTACGTGATTTATTATTATTATAACTAACATACGTAATATTTACGTGAATGAATAATTTAACTGCATAGAATCTCCTCTATATCTGTCTCCACCTCTCTATCCTCCAGCAGTGCTTCTATTGGTCTATGGTGGTGATATCAATGCTTTTGTTATTAACGCCAATCAATTATAGAGGCATAATCATGGGGCAAAGAACTGCCTGGAATCTATCCTTGAATTTAACAATATATTGGTTTATCCATGGCAATAACAAAGAGGTGGGGAATTTGATGTACATATTATGTCACATCACTTCCGAGGTATTATAAAAAGAACCTCATAAACACCAAAGACAGTATAAGAGGCTGGAGAGATTACGTACTGCTATTTGCGCCAGAGTAAACGACTTCTGTATTTGTTAGCCTATTTTCAATTTTGAAAAAAATGGGTTATGAGATCACCTTTTGTCGTGTGTGTGTGCGTGTGTGATGGTGTGTGTGTCCTCCCCCTAATAAGTTCCAAACGGCCGGAGCGATTTCAATGAAACTTGGTAAGTTCATAGCACTATTCCGGACGACCCCGACCGTGCCCTTCAAATATTGTTACGTCTAACCAATCCAACATGGCGGCTGTGCGTAATATTTCACTAGCATTCAATATCTCCAAAACTATTACTGATATCACCCTGGAATTCTTTACGGTGATAAAGGGAACTACTAGAAGTTCACCTATGTGACTTTTGAAAAACTGATAACTACAAAACCAACATGGCGGCCAAACGAAATTGCGACTTTCAATAGACGTTTCTCGCGATTTAACCACCAAACGCAATAAAACTTGGTACAGTATATGTTTATACACATTGTAATGCACCGACATCTAACTTCGTTGAATATTTCATCGGCATTCTATATCTCTGAAACTATTAGTGGTATCACCCTGAAATTTTGTACGAAGAAAAAGGGCACTACTGGAAGTTTATATAAAAGACTTTTAAAAACCGGTTTACTACAAAACGAACATGGCGGCCAAGCGAATTTGAAAATTTTAAATAGACCTTTCTCCTGATTTAATGTTCCAAACGCAATGAAACTTGGTACAGGAATGTTTATGCACATTGAAATGCACTGGTATCTAATTAAGTTCAATTGTTTGCGGCTGTGCGAATTTTAGAATTAAGTTTTTATTTCTTGTGTCGTAATCATTCGATCGAAGTGATAGTTTCAATAATGAACCTACGCAATAATTTTCCTTTAATGGTACATGACTCTATGGCCTATACATTTAACAATCGAACATGGCGACCATCCGATATATTTAGACGGCTCTGAATATCTACGAATCTATTATAGCAATCAAACTGATTTCCTTTATGATCATAGGGGCTATGAACATAAGTTCACCTATAGGACTTTCAATAACTTGGCGATTACAAATCCAACATGGCGGCGACGCGAAGTATAAATATTCACATGGACGTTTCTCGCAATTTAACCATCCGAGTGCATTGAAACTTGGTACAGTAAACCCTTATACAAATGTTAATCCACTGGCATCTAATTTATTTCAATTTTTTTCCATAACCAAAAGATGGCAGCTGTGCGAAATTTTAAAATCTCGTTTTTACTTCTTGTGTCCTAATCATGCGATTGGAGTTTGAATGCTATACGTACACAATAATCTTCAGGTAACAGTACATAACTCTAGGACCTACATATATAAAAATCCAACATGGCGACCATCCGAAATATTTAGTCGGTTCTCAATATCTACGAATCTATTACAGCAATCAAACTGAAATTTTGTATTTTGATAGTGGCAATTAATATAAGTAGGATATATGAAAGTAGGCTGTATAATTATTCACGGAACTACTTTTATTTAAGATGGAACTTAGCATATTGAACTTCAAATACCACAGAGAATTCAGTGTATATATATAGTGTTACATACGAAATGTATATTAATTTCAACCATTTAACAAATTTGTGCCTTAGCACAAAGTTCATACGTAATGTACGAAAATGAAGCGTATTATTAGTATCAAGCATCAGTTGGATAATGTTAGTATGTATGTGTATGTCTACCCCTTATTATTCCCGTTTTGCCAACAGGGTTGGGGATGAGATGCGACGGAAGTCTTTGTGGCGGATGGTTTTTACGTCCGGATGCCCTTCCTGTCGCCAACCTCATGAGAGGAGTTAATGAGAGATGAAAATCAATGTTGGTGAATGAAACTGTGCAAGGATGTGGAAGGAAGCGACCGTCACAGCATATCCCTGGAGTTGAAAATGGGAAACCACGGAAAACCATTTCAAATACGGCCGATGATGGGGCTCGAACCAACGCGTCTACCGAGTCAGCAGAGAGCTTGGCCCCATGATCTAATGCTGCGCTTTAGCGAGCGAAGCCACCGCTGTCGGTTCAATTGAATAATATTACTATTCTCGGGTTAAATGACAAGAAACGATTAGGTATATTAAAATTTTAAGAAACAAAGCATTGAGCACCAACACGAACTACAGTAGATGAAGAAAACAGTGAAGACGATATATGGGTGGGTAAAGGTCACGAAACAGTTTAAAAACCTCGGAGAGGGCATCAGCAACAATGGGATGAACAATGAGGCAATTGAAAACACAAGATTTAAACTAGAAAAACTGAAGTTCGCCACCAAAAATCTTATATATAAAAATGGATATGTATATCTGTCCGAGGCTAATGGACTGCGGCACCGTAGGGTTGTAGTGCACACCCCAAGGAAGGTTTTTAGTAACAATAATTTTAGATAGCCCTCTCCATTCCTTTCATTTAGGCCCTTTGGCACAAATCTAGATAGATAAGATAGATAGATAGATAATGCCTTTATTGGTGGCGAAGTTAGGGCTCAAGGCCCTCTCTTACACTTAACCACTAGAAGAGTATACATCTACATGACTTATAATTACAAATAGCACAAATAATATTAATAGCAATAAGAATAGTGATAATATGGATAATGGTAGAATCATTGATTTCAAAAATACACAAAGTAAAGTACGGTACCCTTAAATGACGTAACTACAGTAATCCGATCATTCATCTCATTCATTAATTCGTTCATTCAACATTTATCCAGGAAGTCAGCGGGCTCCACCCAGCAAATACTCGCAGCAAGCCACTTTAAACTTGCGATGAGAGGGATTGTCTCTAATGTTCACCGGTAGCAAATTCCATGACCTGGACGCAGAGATTATGAACGAGCGGTTGTAAACAGCAGTACGGTTTATAGGTATGGCAAGAGAGGAGCCAGATCTCGTATTGTGGTCATGTTAGGACGAGAGGTAAGAAAACGGTAAAACAAGATAGTTAGGGGTATTAGTGGAAAGTATTTTGTGCAGTAGTGATAACATGTGGAGTTCACGACGCTGGTGCACTCGAAGCCACGACAGCTCCTTATAATAGGGTGATATATGAACATCATATCGCAGGCCAAAGATATATCTTACACAGTTGTTGAGGCACCGGTCAAGTTTCTTGTTACTGTCGCAGGTTATTTCAGTCAACACAGTGTCACAGTAGTCAAATATAGGTAGTATCAGAGAGCGAATTAGTTGTACTTTAAGTCGAACAGAGAATACATTACCGAACCGTTTCAGAGGATATAAGCATTTATGTACTTTATTACATGTGCTTATCACCTGTTTAGTCCAATTTAAGGTCTCAGTCATAATAATTCCTAAGTTTGTCACTGAAGTAGAGTAGGGTATGATTTTATTATTTAAAATTATTGGCGAGATGTCACGTTGCTTGAGATAATATAAGTTTTTACTGGTACCGATAATAATCACTTGAGTTTTATTTGGGTTTATTAATAAACTGTTATTATAAGCATAGTCACTAAGCTGTTGTAGGTCAGAATTTATTTTAATAATTGCATTATTGATATCACTCGGTTTTGAATGATAGTAGATCTGTACATCATCTGCATACACTTGCAATTTGCAGAAATTAAGGGCTTTTGATATGTCATTTATTTGGATGATAAATAACAGTGGCCCAAGAACCGAACCCTGAGGGACACCGAGGGTCTTACTTTGCCATCCCGAACTCGCATTTCCCACTATCACACGTTGCCGGCGATTTTCGAGATAAGAGGAAAAGAACCGGAGTGACACACTATTAAAATTTAGTTCTCGAAGTTTCTGCAGTAGCAACTGGGGGTTGACGGTGTCAAAGGCACTACTGAGATCTAATAATGTCAGTACAGTCACGTCCCGTTGGTCCATTGCACATCTGATATCATCTGTCACTCGTAGTAAGGCTGTCGCAGTGCTATGCCCCTTTCTGAAGCCGGATTGGAAGGGGTTGAGTAGGGAATGCTTTGTAAGGTATTCAGTAACTTGTGTATGAACTAGACGTTCAAGTACCTTGGATAATGGTGGTAGGATGGATACTGGACGATAATCTGAAGGAGAATCAAACTTGGAGCTCTTCGGGATAGGTCTAATTAGTGCATCTTTCCAAACATCTGGGAACACTCCGTTTGTCAGGCAGTAGTTGAATATATGAGTTAATATTGGCAGAACAGCTCCCAAGACATCCTTAATCAGTGATATAGGAATGTCATCATTACCTGTGGCATTGGATGAAATAGAGTATATCACACCTTTAACTTCATTCGAGCTGACATTTCTAAAAGAGAATTGCTCAAAAACAGACTGCTGTTGTAACAAGGGTACCGGTAGTGAACTTTTAGGGAAGGAGGTAGAGGCTACTTTTGGCCGTGCGAAGTGATCATTTAGAGCCTCTAGCGATATGCTTGGTACATGTTGTTCAACTGTCTTACCTATCCCTACCGCACGTAATTTACTCCATTTTTGTCTAGGGCTGTTGGTTTTCATCAGTTCCTGAAAGTATTTATATTTAGAATTTCTAATTAGCTGCTTGGTTCTGTTTCTCAGAATTCTATATCTCTCAAAATCAACTGCATCATGTGTCAGTCTGTATTGTCTGTATAGTTTGTCACGACTGGCCAAAGCAGATCTTACCTCGGCCGTTAGCCACGCAGATGAAGAGCGGGTAATTCTTACCCGTTTCTTTGGTGCATGTTTGTCAAATATTTCTAGTACCATTAAATTGAATGTATTTACTTTAGAGTTTATGTTCTGAGAATTACGTATATTATCCCAAGGCAAGTTATATGCATCATAGCGTAGTTTATTCTGGTCAATATGTCGTAAGTCTCGTATTGTAATGTAGCGTGGTTTATACTTAGGTATTCGAATAGAATAACATACGTACAATAGATCATGTGAAGAGATGCCAGGAGCAGGGATCTGTCCGTGTTTAATTACTTTCTGAGGTTGATTTGTCACAAGAAGATCAATTAAGGTATGGCTCGTATGGTCAGTGTAATGAACATGATTAGTAGCGTTCAGGGGTAAAACCGTCATGTTTGTGGCGAGAAATAAATTCAGTAGGCTGTTAACTTCACCAGTCTGCTTTAAAAGGTCAGTGTTAAAATCACCCATGATTATAATGTCGTCGTATGCCGAGGCAAGACCTGCTAATGTATCTTCAAAATCAGCAGTCTGTCTTATTTTAGGTGGCTTGTATACAATCCCTATTAATATCTTTTTATGGCAGTCTAATTCTACAAACATAAATTCTGGTCGCAGTATAAGTGTTGGGTCAGAAGTGGAAATTATCTTACATTTTAGGTCGTTTCTGTAATAAAGTAGAAGCCCGCCACCTATTTTGTCAATACGGTCATGGCGTAATATAGAGTATCCATCAAGGTTAGCTGCAGATGACGGCATGTCTTTACGCATCCAACTTTCACTGATTCCAATAATATGTACATTGTTTACTTCAAAAATAGCCTCTACCTCCTCCAGATGCGCTATTAATGACTGACCATTTAGGTGACAACACTGTAACGACCGCGGGTGGCTCTTAAGCTGCTCTTGCAACACAAGTCCCGTTGAAGCTGGTAGGGACGGGAGAGAAGGGGTGGGCGAAGTTAGGGGAGAGGAATGCAGGTCAATGGTATTGCCGTTGTCCTGGTCAACAAACATCTGAAAGTATGCAGTGGGAAATAAATTTAAGTAAGTAGTAAAATGAGCTTACCTGAGCAACCTGGTGAGCAGATCCACTGACTTTCACAAGCACACACATACACACACACACACAAATATAAGCTAATTACTATACACATAATTTCTATCCTAGGTTCACTTGTTCATCCTACTCCCTGCCATATTGTTTAACTGCATCATCGTGCATATTTGAATTTTGATTCCATCCTCCCTTAAAACACAAATACGTCCATCTTGAGTCCAGCATTTCTGCAATCCCCATATATCCCGTGCCTGATTTAAGATAGTTTTTCTCACACTTGTGAGTGACTCAGTTAGCATGAGCCCACTGCCCTTAAAAGCTCGCTTCGCACGCCACACACGATCTCGATCATGATACCGAAGAAACTTGATGATAATCGGTCGATTTCCTTGCGAGACCACCTCAGCAGACGTTCGATATCGGCGGCCCAGCCTGTGGCAGCGATCCACATCAAGCAGTGAGATATCCACTGAAAGTTTATTTTTCAGTGTCTCGAGTGCTATTTTGTAGACGTCCTCAGACGGCTGCTCAGGGACCCCATGCAACAAGAGGCAGTTTCGGCGACTGTACTGTTCAGCCTCATCCAATACCTCGTCTTGTTTGTGAAGCCGGTTTTCCAGTTCCTTCAACTCCCCTTTAAGTCTGGAGATGTCATCACTGGCCTGTTTCTTGAACGCCTGGAACTCATCGCCAAGAGCTTGGAGCACGTTTGGTGGGTTGGCGGCACTGACAGCTGAATCCAGGCGAGCTTGATATTCTTTCAAGGAATCTTCGAAAGCCGATATTTTCCTAGCTACTTCCTTTAGAGACATCGCGTTTACTTTTTAGTGAAGAGGATGCCTAATAATATGACTTAGTTAGTGCCCTTTGGCACAAATACTGAAATTCCATGCCCCACAAGCTTTATAATTTTATTTAAGGGCGTCGTCACTTACAGCATTGGCGAGGATTCGTTATTTTACAGTATGAGTGAGGAATGTACACATTTTATATCACTACATGAACTGTATTTTATATAGAGGTGGATAATGGGGGGGGGGGGTCGGACACGAGAGTGATTTTTGGGTCTAATTTTATAGTCTCTGTGTCGCTTATTGTATGTGAGTATTTTTAACTTTACGACGGTTTACTAGGGTATTATTGTTTCCATTTTGCACGGTGTCCTTTCTTACTGTTTATAGATTTATTTTTTGTTACTTGAATGCTTCTATTTGCAAATATTTAACTACTTTTTGGTCGTTTTTTGCCATTATGTACAACCTAAATTCACAGACTACTGTGGCGTATCCTACCGACCCTGCCAATAGTTTATTAAGTTTGCCTTATAAGTCTTACTGGTCAATCCCGTCACAAGACACGGCATAAACTTAGAAATATTGATATGTTTAAAATGGTTTTGTTATTATTACTTGAAATGATTATAGTTTGTTTTGTTACATTTACTCTAAATCATGACATGATACGTAGTTTGCACAATATTACTTACTGCGGATATGACAATTGCTACCATGTTTGATAGGGTTAGTTTGTCTCGTGGCCACAAGGTGTCTCTGGACTCCTATGAGTTGTTCTTATTTAAGTGTGCGTGGACATATAGATTCTGAGATGATATTTTGTATGTATTTTCTTTTAGTATTTGTTATTCCCTTAATCAAATGCATATATTATTATGAAGCTGGGATTCTAAGAGTTTTATCTGCGGACTGCCATTATCCTCTTGAAATGTTGCTGTGCGGCAATACACGCGAGGTAAATACAATGACGTAAAAGAAATTCATTGGCATTTAAAATGTAATAGTTAGGCCTACGTTAATGATGCATACTTGGATTAAAGTAGGCTCCTTAAATATTGAGTTATATTAGCGAAATTTCAGGATTAATCTATTATAAGCAACAAGCAGTATGGAGCCGTTGTACCCACCTACTTAACAATTTCAACACAACTGTTTATCAGATAAAAGAACACGCACAACGACTTTGTGCACACAATACGTCACAGCGAGCAAAGCTACGATATCCTAACATCCAAATGTGACCCCGAGCAACGCCGGGCTTAAGACCTAGTACTGTATATACAACAAAATAACATATCCATTAACGCAAAACTAAAGCACTACATTGCTGTGGTAAAACCGGTGTTCCTATATGTTGTGGTGTGGAAACGGCCAACCTGACGAGCCTGGGAAAGCTCCTGAAGATTGAAAGGAGAATACTGAGAAGAGTGGAACAAGGAAACTACAGACAACGATCAAAGAAGGAGATATATGAAAGGGCGGAAGACCTGGAAACAACGATCAGGAAAAGACGACTGAGTTTCTATGACACATGGTCAGAATGGATTCAGCAAGGATGTATAAACATATATTTGATAAGATATACAATCTCATTGGCCTTTTTGCCATCTCTTGATGAATGCAGTACATTTATTACACTTGTCTGTTGGCACAGGCTAGAGCAAATGTGGCTTTTCACCGATGTCTCAGTCTCACTCATGGCTGTGATTATATGGAAGCTACTGAGGTATGTGTGGTGCTTAGTAATGACATTCAGGGCAGTCAGTGCCTGTGGATGCTGTGAAGGGTTCTACTCATAGGGTTAGTACTGCTATTCTGACTCAGTGAGGATAGCAATGTCAAACTACCGCGTTTTGCCTAGTATGCATCAATATAGCGCTGCCTTTGGTTTTTGTGGGTATCTACCCACATAACCTAACAGGGGTACTTTTTGAGGATCCAACCAGCCTTCGTGATAACCACCTAACAGACAGACATACAATCTGAGGAGCCAGGGGGGCTCCACCAAGCATATGAAGGAACAACTCAGGATGCTAGGAATCTCAGGTGATGACTGTCAAAACAGAAAACAATTCAGGGAAAGACTTTCTAACATAAAGGTTCTTGTGTAGAGCGTGGGGGAGGAGGATGGATAGAAGAGAGAAAGGCACAACACTCTGAAAGAATGAAGGAAATGTGGAGGAAGAGAACGGAAGAAAGAACTATGAGAAGGAAATTAATTTATATGTGCGTGGTCCTTAGTTTTGGTCGGTTCACAAGGGAAAAAACGAAAAGCATTGTATTTATGTAGATGAAATTTTATTTATATTAAAACTCAGCATTTTTTCTATGTTTGTAACGTGTCTTGTGTAGGATTTCGCCTAGGACACCAAGCTGGCTCATCAGCGGGCTCTTGGTGTCCCCGCCCGGACCCCCACAGGACTAGCGAACTGCGCGCTACCTCCCTTTCAATGAAGTGCACCTGCGCCTCGTAACTGCGAGAACTTAAAGCTCAAGCAGCCAGTGAATTCACTGGCCGTGAAAACTAATACACCATCTATTTTGGAAGCCTTCATAGCGCATAGGGAGGTTATGGCTGCTTGAGGTGTTAGTTCTCTCAGTAAAGAAGCTTCATAAGAAGGTTGGTAGCGCAGGGGTATATAAATTAGTACTGAATGTGAACATGGGTTGGCAAGAAAGAGGGTCGAGATTAAGGAAAAAAAAATACAACTATTAAATAAATGACCGCATCGATAAAAACCTGCTCTTATAATATATTAATAACACCCCTGGCAACAAATAATAACTTTTATGGCGCCCATCTTTGGGGAAGGTTTTTCAGGAAAAAACATAGGGAAACTCGGGTTTTTCAAATTTTTGAAAAATACAAAATTTTCCAAAATTTTAAATTTTTGAAAATTTTAGAATTTTTGAATTTTTTCTTGAAGAAATATTGCTTCATGTTGAACTTTAAAATTGAAAAGTATTAAACGGGTACGAGTATAGCTTACCCATACTGAAGTAGAATCTCTTGAGTAAAGACTCCCATATTCGGCATGGTTATCTGTCAAATGCATGGATCCTGTGTGTGAAGGAGAGTAGCCCATAATATCTCAGATATAACAAGCAGTTCCGTGAAGTATTATACAGACTATTTTCATATATCCAACTCATGTTAATTGCCTCTATCAACATAAAAAATTACAGTTAACAGGTTGTGATGATTTCTTAGATATTGAGAACCGTCTAAATATTTCGGATGGTCGCCAGGTTGGATTTTTATTTATGAAATATTACAAGAAGATTATTGTGTGCGTGTGGTATTCAAATTTCAATCGCATGATTAAAACACAAGAAGTAAAAACGAGATTTTAAAATTTCTCACAGCTGCCATCTTGTGGTTATGAAAACAATTGAAATAAATTAGATGCCAGTGGATTAACATTTGTATAAGCATTTAACGTGCAAAGTTTCACTGCACTCGGATGGTTAAATCGCGAGAAACGTCATTTAAATATTTATACTTCGCGTCGCCGCCACGTTGGATTTGTGCTTACCAGGTTACTGGATGTCCTATAGGTGAACTTATGTTCATAGCCTCTGTGAACATAAAAAATTCAGTTTGATTGTTGTAAATGATTCGTAGATATTGAGAACCGTCTAAATATTCGGATGCTCGCCATTTTGGATTGTTATATGTATAAGCCATAGTGTTATGTACCATTCAAGGAAAATTATTGCATAGGTTCACTATTCACACTTTCAATTCGATCGCATGAGTACGCCACAAGAAATAAAAGCTTAATTTTAAAATTTTGCACAGCCGCCATCTTGAGGTTATGTAAACAATTGATGTAAATTAGATGCCAGTGCATTACAATATGTATAATTATTTACTATACCACATTTCACTGCGCTCAGAGAGTTAAATCACGAAAAAGTGTATTAAAATGTTTCAAATTCGCTTGGCCGCCATGTTCGTTTTGTATTTTGCACGTTTATGAAAGTTACATAGATAAACTTGCACCAGGCCCTTTATCGCCGTAGCCTACAAAATTTCAGGGTGATATATGTAATAGTTTCGGAGACATTGAATGCCAGTGAAATATTTCGCACAGCCGCCATTTTGAGGTTATGTAAACAATTGAATATATTAGACGCCAGTGCATTACAATGTGTATAAACATTTGCTGTACCAAGTTTCATTACGTTTGGATGGTTAAATCATGAGAAAAGTCTATTTAAAAGTTTCAAATTCGCTTGCACGCCATGTTGGTTTTGTAGTTACCAGGTTTTAGAAAGTGTCATAGGTGAACTTCTAGTAGTGCCTTTATCACCGTACACAATTTCAGGGTGATATCGGTAATAGTTTCGGAGATACCGAATGCTGGTGAAATATTTCGCACAGACGCCATGTTGGATTGGTGAGACACAATATAAATTGGAGGGCACGGTCGGGGTCACCCAGAATGGTGCTATGATCTTACCGAGTTTCATTTAAATCGCTCCAGCTGTTTAGAAGTTATTAGGGGGGACACACACACCATCACACACATACGCACACACAGACATACGGACAAAAGGTGTTCTCATAAGCCTTTTTTTTTTTTTTTCATAAAATGAAAATAGGCTAAAAATGGTTTTGAGTGAGGAGATGCAAAAGCTCCTGGAGGCGATGGACGCTAAATTTCAGGATAGTAAAGAGGCAATGAACACTAAACTCGGCAAGTTAAATAGTTTTGACATTAAGTTGGACAATAAGTTTAGTGATGTTAACATTAAGTTGCAGGAAGGTAAAGAGGACCTGAACACTAAGTTTAGTGAGGTGAACACTCAGCTGCAAGAAAGTAAAAATGACATGAACATTAAACCCAATGATTTAAACACTAACTTTGACGCTAATTTGAACATTACGTTTAAAGAAGTCAACGTCAAGTATGAAAACATTGACACTAGGTTGGAGAAAAGCCAAGAGGATGCCAAGGCATCCCAGTTAGAGTGCAAAAAGAGATTTGAGGATTTGGACACAAAATTCGAGGAAACATTCAATGCTATAAATACTACTGAAAGCCGTATCTCAGAAACGCAGACGAAGGAAAACGAACGTTTTGAGAAAATAGAAAATAAGCTTGAGACGATGGAAACAGAAAATAAAAAGCAATTAGACCTCAAATTTGAGTATATGGTAGAGCAATTTGACACGAAAATAAGTAATAAAATAAAAGTAGTAAACGATAATGTCGCTAGAATAGAAACTGAAGTAAGAAATCAATTAGCTCAGAACTTAGAGATATGCGAAAAGTCAAAAGACGAGTTAGGTGGAAAAATTGACAAATTATCAGATGATTTCAAGAGTTTAGAAAATCGGCGTCAAGCGGATGTTAAGCGATTCGAGGCTCAGATAGACGATATCACGAGTTAAGTAGATGATAGATTCATGGAGAGCGATAAAGAATGGGAAGATGGGATGAGTAAGTGCACTATAAAAGTGGATAAACGACTCAAGGAACAGGATACATGTATATCTAATCATCAAGGGGATGAAATTCAGAAACAAGGGTTAGAAATAAAGGAAATACAGGAAAGTATGGTTCCATTAAGGGCATGCATTGGAGGAACTAATAAACATTTAGACCAGACCCGAGGGGATTTTACGAAATTAAAGAAAAATCAGGATCAGACCCAAGGAGAGATAAAAGCTGTCAAAAGGGACATCAGAGGGTTAGAGAAGAAAATAGACATCCTACAAGAAAACATTGAGGCCGGAATACAAATAGAAGTTGAGGGTAAGGATCAAACGATCCTAGAATTCAAAGAGGAATTAGCCCACATGAAGGAAAGCCTCAGAGAAGACAAGAAAGAAATCGATAAAATCACAAGGGATAACACCAACCGCGTGGACAAAATTGAGCAGGAATCATTCGCCCGCATAGAGAGACTAGAGAGTAGGAGAAACCAGAGCGACACTAGGATGATCGCTCTAGCCCTTTATAGAGTCTGGTACAATAATGTATCACTTTTTTATATAAATTATATGATTTATGCTTCTTGGTACAACTAGGTACCAGTTGCATGGGATAATGTACTATCATTTGTGGAAGGTGCTGCCATCTAGTATTAGGATCTGGAACTTGCTGCACGCTAGTGCTTGCGAAAATTAAATTATTTGCATATAAATATGGGAAAACACTTAACCTCAAATTTGGATTAATTTATATTACCCACTTTCACAATAAATCTAGGAGAGAATGTTACTTAGTTTTGGTGATAATAGTAAAGTCCTTACCAGTGTGTGTGTGTGTGTGTGTATATTTGCCATATGGAATTGATAGCCAAAATATAATGGAATGAAATCTGTAAAACTATGCCATGGTGGTTTTTATTTCCCAGGCGATGAAGGGTCACACTTCAAGTGAGGTAGAAGATCTTTTGATCTACATCTCTGAAGATCATGCATATGATTCAAACGATGGAGGAGATTATGATGCTGATGATGGTATTCCAATAAAACCATCCCGTTCCCCATGTAAGAGGCAAAGAATCGGTGAGAACATCCCTTGTAGTTCAGAAGGTAATTGATTTTTTTTGTTTGTTTGTTCATATGGATTTGCATGATGAAAACTGTTCACGTATCTTGATTTTCTAATTCATTTTGGACATAAAGTGGTAACTTTCTATCCTTTTGCACAGCATTGGAAGAATCTGATGAAGATTTATCGTTTGATGATTCTGCAGTGGATCCAGATTATATGCCAACTAAGTTACTAGTGACAGAACAAAAACGGCAGCGATTGTCATACCCGAGACGTCATCAGAATCAGAGGAAGATGATCCCTTTGCAAGCAGATAAATACCAAATGTGGTACAATGCCTAACAATGTAAAAAACCTTGTGAATTTCAGGTGAATGTGAAAATGTTAGCTTTTTGTAATGAAGGTTTCTGTAATATTTCTCAATAAAATTGTGCAATGATCTGTTATGTTGTATTTCTTACACGTATTAGATTCATTTTATGTTGTTTGAACACACATGTCATAGAGGACTTATCAATTATTTTAAGAATTTGAGGAGAGTGAAGTGGTACATTATTGTTCCATGCCCACATTACAAACTACATGTCCGTTATAGGGCACTGGTACAATAATGTACCACCCAACATGACAGCCTAAATATTAAAAATAAATTACAAAACAAAACAAGAAGTTCCGTGAAGAACTATACAGGCTACTTTTCATGCCAATGATTATTCAACAGTATATGAACCTATCTAGAATAATGACGAAATTAAGTTGGTAATATCGAAATATCTAATTAGTTCAAAATATACCTGGTATGATGTAGCCTAATAGAGCACTACAGTTGGCAGCCCTGGAGACTGAATATATTCTTTGTTCCATCTCTTTAGGTACAGAATACAAAATTTGGTTGAAGTCCAATGGACGTTACATGCAGTTAGACACTGGATCTATCAGCACGCGTAAAAGCATGATGCCAACAATACCATACGGGTGCTGGTCAGAAATAATCTGAATTATTATGATATCTTGTTGTGCCATTTGTTAGTATAGAAGTTACATGTATTTTAAAATTGGACATATCAGCAGGCATAGAATCATGTTGGCAGCACCGCCTTGTATTAATTACTCCAAATTAATCTAGATTGTCAGGTGCTATACGTGTGCAAATTATAGAGCTGTTGGCTTGCATACTTTCTGATATATTGATATTGGGGTAAGAAGAATATAGACAGCATTTATTAACAGTTGGCAGCCCTGATTGCTCTTAACAATACTTATAGTCATATCTGTTATGGTACACATTGCACATAGGCTACGAAATTTGGTTGAAATCCAACTGATAGTATAGAAGTTACATGAATTTAAAAATTGTTTCTATCAGCAGGCTTATAATCATGTTGGTAGAACTGACGTATATAAGTTACTCTAAATTAATCTAAAATGTCAGAATATACGTGTGCATAGTTTAAAGCTGTTGGCTTGCATACTTTCTGATATAATGGTATTTGGATTTAAAAAAATAGAGAGCAATTATTAACAGTTGGCAGCCCTGGTGGCTCTTAAGAATACGCTCAGTCATATCTGTTTATGTACAGATATTACATACAAAATTTGGTTGATAGTGTAGAAGTTATATGCATTTAAACATTGGACCTATCAGAAGGCTTAAAATTATTTTGGCAACACTGTCATGGTTGGCCTCCTGGAAATTAAACTGAAATAGTATTATCTACATGTGTGCCAATTTTGGAATAGCTCCCATGCAAACCTTGCAAGATATCCAACAAGGAGCTCAAATTTCTAGTGCGTTTTTTCACCAGTTGGTAGCACTGACATCATTTTCAAATATGGACGTGAGCTATTCCGGTGCACATATTTACTCATACTAAATTTGGTTGTGATTGCTGCAGCCGTTTAGGAGTTGATAGGGGGAGGGGACACACACAGCCAGACAGACAGACAGAAGGACAGACAGACAGACACACATTTTCCCGGATCGATCTCATAAGACTACTTTTTCCTCATTTTTGCAAAATGTGAAAAGTAGGCTAAATATATGGAGTGCTTGCAT
This sequence comes from Meconema thalassinum, assembly GCA_946902985.2. Lineage (NCBI taxonomy): Eukaryota > Metazoa > Arthropoda > Insecta > Orthoptera > Tettigoniidae > Meconema > Meconema thalassinum. The sequence goes on along the minus strand of OX336396.1, from coordinate 297,161,276 downwards.
CGTACTAAGTCATAAAAACACAAGAAAACAATTTGAAAATTTTAATTTGACTTCTGCCCTATAAAGGAACAATAACAGCAATGCAGGTTGGAAGGAAGACTTAGAACGAAGTAAGTGAGAGGAATCGGAGCACCCACACATATATAGGAACCTAAATGAAGGTGAAAGTCAGTTCAGGACACCAGGAAGGCCGTTGGCAGCATCAACCCCGCATGATAATGCTAACCAAAACCAGGTTATAACAATAATAACGTCAGACGCTGACAAGCCTAAGAAACACTCAGGAACTAATGCTTCCCTGACACCAAAGTATTGGTTGAAGGAAGTATTTGAGTATTTAAAAGATACGAGGGTCCCTCAAGAAAGACAATTACGCTCCATCGAGAAACTTCTGGATGGTGACTGTTTATTACGGTTCCGTAGTTTCCGGTACACATTCGATCCCGTTGATGAATTTAAGGAGGCGCTTCTCAAAAGATACCGGGCGGCGGATATCCAACAAAATTTTAGGTTGGATTTATACTCTAAAAGGTATAGCACCAACACCCCGACCCGTTATTCACAGTACTTTACGGCACAGTTATGCCAATTCCGTGAGCTAGCTTGCGCTCCTAGTGAAAATGACTTATGTTTAGCCATAACCAAGCAGCTTCCGTATGAAATTCAACGACTGTTGATTTCATCTAACGCGAAAACAGCTATAGAAGTCGAAAGTGTCTTGAGACAATTAGATATGACCACGTTACACTTGCAACAAAGGCAAGGACGAACGGTGGAACATACACACATGACTGACACCCAATCAGAGGTTATTCGGGAGTCCATTAGAAAACAGTCAACCAACACAGAGAGGTTAGACAGATGAGGAAATTATCATAGAAATGACTCAAGAGGATGGCAAACGCCCCATAGAGGAAATAATAATAGAGGAAGAGGTGCGAGGCCACCTTGGAACCAAAGGAGGTCAGAAGAAAGTGGACAACCTTACAGAAAGCCATACCAAGGAAGAGGTTCGAATCATTGGAACCAGAGAAATGGAAGACCTGAATATCAAGATCAGGATTATCAGGCGGAAATAGAAGAAAGACACCGAATAGCACAGAGATGGTATGACGAACGTGGAGAAGAACAAAATGTACTACCGCAAGTCAGATGGGGGGATGCGATGAGAAATATCGAACATCACCTGACATCCATGACAAGAGAGGTGCACAGAGTTTGGAACTGCAAGCACAAAACATGAATGGTGTAGGATATGGAATGGAATATCCGGATAAAAAAACGTCAAAATTTGAAGGGCTAAAAGGGAAACGGACTGGAGGATGGAATGCTGTACAGGTATTAAATTAGGTCGCTAGGCCGGAAGAAATAATATCATAAATTAAGGAAGGGCCAGCAGCAATAAGACGAGAACTGCCCATTATTATGACAAGAATTGATGGAATTTTAGTTCGTAGTCTACTCGACACTGGGTCAACAATATGTCTTGTTACACAAGCATTGGTAAACGAACTTGGGACACGGGGAAGAGTAATAAAAATTCCCATATCCGCAGTTAAAATTAAGGGCATTATTCCTGAGAAAACATTAGCTTCTAAATATCCAGTGTACAGTATTTGGACCTGCGAATAGGGGATCTTGTGTTGTCACAAAATTTCTTATTGGTTGGCAGGCTACCTTACAATATTATTTTGGGTAGTGATTTCATCATTGAACACAGAGTAGTTATAGATCTTTCCCAAAATTGCATTCGATTTCGAGAAGAAAATGATACTCAAGGAGTTGACATTACATTACATAAAGCTGACAAAGAGAAATGGAGAACAGATATGGCATATGGAGAAGGAACAAAGTCAAGATATGACAGGGGAGGAAATGCTAACCCTAGAAAAGGAATTAATCACACTTGCTGTAGATATTGAGAAAGAAAAGGAACCAGAATTTGAAGCTTGTTTGTTAGAAAAACTTGAAGAAACTAAACTTGAAGAAACTAAAATCTCAGAAGGAGATAAAGAAATATTAATTAAGGAAAAAGATGTATTTGACTATAAACCCGGCAAGATGAAAAATTTTAAATACGCGTTCCAGGTAAACGATTAGACTCCATTTCGACAAAAGCCATATTCAGTAGCTGAAAAACACTTTAGGCAAACGAAAGAAGCTTTGCAGAAAATGATGGAAGCAGGGGTCATTGAGACGGTAGCTACGCCTTATGCAAGTCCTTTGGTTGTAGTAAACAAGCCTGTCGGTACAGTACGAGTGTGTCTGGACGCCAGAAACTTGAACCAAAAAATTATCCCCGAAAATGATTCAGCATCCCCAATAAAGGAAATTTTAAGAAAGTTTAAGGGAAAGAAGATCTTTACAAATGTTGACTTGACAAATTCATATCACCAGCTAGAATTGGAAGAGAGAACAAGCCTCTTAACCGGATTCCAACTTGAGCAACAGACACTATGCTTCCGTAGGTTGCCATTCGGTTTAAAGACAGCTGGGTCAGCCCTTATCAGAGCCTTAGATAGAAATTTATCAAAAGAAGTAAAAGCATGTACCATTAGGCATGTCGATGACATCCTATTGACATCAGAGTCGGTACAAGAACATTTAGAAAACTTAGAAAAATTATTGAAGGACTAGCATCAGGCCAACTTTAAGATAAACCTAAAAAGTCAAACTTCTGTCAGCGACAGGTAACGTGTCTAGGTCATGTTATAGACCAGCATGGAGTAAAGCCAAACCCTTGTAATCTTCAAGCTATTAAGGAGTTTCCGAGGTCAACCAAAGTTAAAGATGTAAGGCAAATTTTGGGCCTTATTGGATTTTTAGCGGCCATTGTCCTGCATATACTAGCACCGTCTCACCCTTACAGGATTTATTAAAGAAAGGGGGAAAATGGAAGTGGACGGAGGAATGCGAGGAAGCATTCAAGAAAGCGAAAGAGATGCTACTTAATTTTGTTAAATTGGGATATCCAAATTTTGAACAGATGTGCATTATTCAGACAGATGCGTAACAAATTGGCATAGGAGCCATGTTATTTCAGGAAAATAAGGATCAACCAGGGGGAAGAAATTATATTGCTTTTATATCATGAAGGCTGCAGCCACATGAGAAAAACTATACGATAAGTGAAATTGAACTTCTAGCAATATTGCACGCCTTGCAATATTGGCGAAAGATCGTATATGGCTTTCGATTATTTTAAGAACCGACCATAAGGCTTTAACGTTTCTTATGAAGACAGATTTGTCTAGCCAACGGTTAATGAGATGGGCATTGTACATACAACAATATGATGTCGAAATTGAATATTGCCCAGTAAAGGAGAACATTATCCCGGATTTTTTAAGCAGAAACCATGAGACAACAGAAGAAGTGTTGACCATCCAAATAGCGGATGAAGATCGAGAAACGATACAAGTACTCAGAAATTTGAGGGAAAAACTACGTCAAGACCCATGGATGAGGATGACGATTACCTTCCTCGAGGGAAAGCTTGATCATACATCACCTGCATACCATGAGGCAGAGATTCTGTCAAGAGAATATAGCTTTTATAACGGACTCCTACGTGAATTTATAGATACAGATCATACCAAATACAGGTTGCAGGTTCGAAACCTGTCGCAGTCAGCTGGCATTTGAGGGTGCGAAAATGCGAGGGAGCCGTGTCAGTACATTTACTGGCACGTTAAAGATCCCCTTCGGGGCAAAATTCCGGCACCCCGGCGTCTCTAAAAGCCAGTGTAGTTAAAAGGGACGTAAAACCAATAACATAACATACCAAATACAGGGTTGTTGTTCCTACAGACTTGCAGAGGAAATTGGTTTGGTTATCGCACCGCACGTTTGGACACATGGGTGTCAATAAAACTGTAATAATATTGCAAGAAACGTTTGTTTGGCCAAAGATGAGACACACTGTCAGAAACACTATAAAACATGCGACATGTGTCAGAGAATTAAGTCAAATTCATATTTAATGAGACAGAAACCTATTCCGCTGTTACCAGAAAATCCATGTCAGATATTGTCGGTGGCCAATTTTGGACCATTTCCTCAAGCTAGGAGAGGCAACAAGCACATCATGGTCGCAATGGAAATATTCACAAAAATGGTTGTGCTCTGCCCGTTTCAGAAAACGTCCACCAAACAAATTGTAAAGAGGCTAAAAGAGAGAGTGATTCCAATATTAGGGAAAAAGGAAAACTTACTGTCCGACCACGGAAGTTGTTTACAAGCGCCGAGTTTCGTAGAGAATTGAATAATTTAGGCATACGACAAATTCTTTCAAGTATAAGGCACCCAGAGGAGAACCCCGTTGAAAGGGTAATGAGAGAGGTTGAAAAATACTGTAAGATCTATTGTTCCGAGGAAAACTGGAAGTGGATAGATATTTTGCCAGTGATTGAATTCTGTATAAATAACACCGTTCATGAGGCAACGGGAGAAGTACCCATTAGACTTCATCTAGATCAACGACCAGGAAGGCCGTGGGATCAGGTAATACCCATACCTACTGATGCCCAATTAGGAAGAAATTTAAGGATTCAGAAAACTTACGAGTATTTAAAAGCCCAAGCGGAGAAAATGCAGAGAAAGAACCGAAATAAAAGATACCATAGACCACTATTGGAGGGGGAATTAGTCTTAATTAAGCGTCCGGCGATATCTGACACAGATAATCGCGTATACAAGAAATTTAGGATGAACTACCACGGGCCCTATAAGATAATTAGAGACCTGAAAAATAACGCATAAAAGGTGCAGCATTTGGAAACCGAGCATGAAATATCTTGAATGCTACAAATCTAAAAGTATACTATCCTCCAGAAGAGTTCGAAAGAAGTGACGAACAAGCCCTAGTCACAATCATAGAAAAATCAATGAATATGAGAAAGAGAGAGAGAAGATAGCAACAGTTGAATTGCGAATGTGGACTGAAGGAAACTTATAATGCATTAAAGGAAATAACCACGCAGATTGAATTTGAAAATGACAAATTAAGAGAAAAAAGAAGGGAACTGAAAATGAAGATGACTGATAAAAGATAGATTGAATACAATTGAAATGTAAAATGACTAAACGGGTAGGAACAGTCAGCACCCGGAATGAATTAAAGAGATAATAAAATTTAGACATGTAAATTAAAAGTTTTAAGGAATAAAAACAGGGATTTTACCGGACGGGTAGGTACAGTCCGTTCCCAGAAAAGGGAAGAAAAGGAAATGATAATAATGAATCAAGCAAGCTGAAGATTTTAAATAATAAGAGACAGAATCATAGGTTCAAAGCTGGAACACATGTGATGCATTCCAGAAGTGATAGTTAAATAAATTTCCTTACCCGTTCGAAAATTTATTTAAATCTAGAAAGGGCCATTTGTACCCATTTGAGGGGCACAGGGGTTCGAACCTATGACAGTTTAATTAAGAAAAGGGAAGATATTCATAAGATGTTGGCATTTATACGGACTAGCAGTGAGGCGGTATGGAGCAACTCATGCGATGACTCAAAGCAGTTAATGTCTGTTATCATGAAATATTGCATACAAGCCGTATGTGAATCACTAGGAAGTGCTTGGTAACGGAGTATCAGCTAGTGAGGTCATGCAGATGGAAAGTTTTAAGCCAGCATAGAGGAAGGGAATCCACCTCTGAATGCAAACTCATCATTAAAACGACAACCCTGGATTGCGGCACAACACCGCAGTATTGCGAAATGACTGGTTTTCATTGAAAATACGCAAAATTGTTAAAATATTTTGGCGTTAACCAGAATAATCCTGGGATTAAGGAATTAACAAAGAATAAAAGTTAATAATTTATGCACAGAAAAGAAGTGTTTACGAAGCTATACGTCATTTATGGTGGAGCTATCGAGCGGTCCATGGTAGGAAACACTACGCCCACCAAACGCAGGAGCGGTTTTGATTTTTTTAAATAAATTGAACGATCGATTTTCGGAAAAAAAAGGAAACGTAACCTTTGGATCGTAAGGAACATGATGGTTATTTTTCTACAGACGTGCGTCGTCTGCTTAAAAAGTTAGGTTCAGGAAGAAGAGCAAAATTATTTATTTTTCGAGTTCTAAATAAATAGTCAGGCTTCCAGGCAGAATTCATTCAGTCTTCAGAGTCCTGAGGGACAGAGAGTGTCGAGGCGCTACGCGCCGTTCAGAGTACATCAAGTTGTCATGCTACTCTTAGGAGAGCATGTTAGATTGCACCGTAAAAGTATAAGCACACGCTGCTAGTTAAAGACACGAAGTTCAGTCAGTCCAAACGGGACTTGGCTTTACTCAGAAAGACAGTAAATCGAACATGAGAACTCTGGGAGAGGGCCATGTAGTTTCAAAGAAGAAATCAGTCTACAATTCGACGTAAATACGCCAGTTCGATATCACGCATAGTAAAAAGGCAGTGGGACCCTGCAATTATAAAGTCGTGAATATCCGGACATCGTGATACGCAAATCCACAAGTTAGGTCCGGAAAGTGTTAGCTAAATTGAGTTCCTAGTGCTAGGTCGAAAGTAGGAGCTGATGGTCTTTAATTGTAAGCCATACAGACTTAAGACCGTGGAACGAAGTAACAGTGAAATACGCGCTCAAAGTATAAATATACGCGCTGTAAAAGTAAAGATAAGGAACATTAATGATAGTCAAGGTGAACTTTGCTAATAGAAAGGAGCCGTTCGAGAACTATCTAATTCAGAAACAGAATTGTCAGAAACATAAAAACCCCGTTAAGTTATAAAACCGGTGTGTTTAAACGGTGGAGATCGACAGAACTTTGAAGCCGAGACCGAGGATCGAAGCTAGGAGTTGTCGCAGAATAGGACGTAGAATCCGAAGAGGAAATCGCTATCCAGAAAAACGTGTCGGAGGCCACCGCTCGTAACTGAGATACGACGATAGACAATTACATGAATTGTAAACCATTGTAGATAATAAGTGTTATGAAGGGACTAAACCTCAATTGGTTTTTCAAACACGTGTGTAATGATTTTAGTGTAGAAATTATAAAGGTTAAGCCGTGTGAAAAAATATAGTGTATCTTTTTGAAGGCTGATATAACATTTTGTAAAGTGTTCCCCAAATGGGGATTTATCATGTGTAAAAATATAAATATGTTGTACCAAGTGGAAATCACGTGTGTTGTGGAGAAAAAAGTTATGTGTTACCGTATTGTCAGTAATATGTGGTAGATTACGACAATATGGGTGAAATCTTTCCACATCAGAGGAAACCATGGGTTCCAGACTGGGTGAGTACCAAATGAATTAAAACATGTTGAGCCATTGTGCGCCCTATTTTGAAATGTACCATTGTGAAATAATTATATGTCAAGTGATGACAGTGAAAGTGTCATTAATAATTCGCTTCTTGAAAGAAAGGCCGTAAAAATTGAGGCCGCGTAATGAATTAAACGTTATAAGAATTGTTACCCGATTGCGTGCAAGTAAGTAATGATAAATGAAGGGATGGAAGCAAATTATTGTTGAAAGAAATAAATAAATTGATAGGAAATCAGTGACGGTTGATATGAAATGTAAATGCAGTAGAAGTTGAACGCAACTTAGCTATTGAGCAATTGAATAATTAAAAGTGAAAGATAACTTATGAAAGTTAAAGAAATGCAAAGTAACAATCAAAGTAAGTGATTAAATTAATTAATGAACCTAGGACGGTTAATTCACTTAAATGGGATTAAATGCAAATGACCTTAGCGAACACAAATACAGGCATAAAGGCCTAAGTAAAGTAATTGGAATAATAATAGACCACCGTAATAATGAAATGGAAATATATAATGTGTTAATGTCAGTAAGTTCGTTGTCCTAGCCAGGATATCCGAACTGAAGTAATAAATGTTTGAGCATCCAAGTAATGTGTTATTGTCGCCAAAATGGGCTAGACCAAATGTAAGCTGAGGGCTTTATAAATAATGAAATTAACGTGCAAGTAGGACGATCATTATAGTCCATGGGGAAATTCGTCGGTTGACCAAGGTAGGTCTTATATTTGTATCAGAGTGAAGGGATTGCTCACTACTGATTTGTGTAATTCTCACGTAGCCTGCACGTGAATGAAAAGGTATCGTAAGACTAGATAGATGATTATTGTGTTAGGCAGATAGCCGAGGCTGGGTGAAATTGATTCCCACCTGTGCGCTATACTGGCCTCAGCAGCCAGACGGAGCACAGCGTCTCTGGATTGGTTAGCTTTATGTATTTGAATTCCTATCGCAGGAGAATTATATGGCAGCCATTACGGGCTAAATAATACGTACATATTAATACCCTGATAGAAGAGAATGATCCTCCCAAGGAGTGCACGAATAAATATGAATAATTAGACTGTGCGCAGTCCGTAATGAAAGAATAGAAAGGAAATGCTTGGATTCTCAATAAAAGATATGGTCTCTGTGAATGTTTAAAACATATGGTTCGTTGAATAGTGTGTTAGGTCATGTTGCAAAAGAAGGAAGACTGTTTGTTTACAAAAGGGTCTTAACTCCAATCGGAAAGAGGGGAAGAGCTAATAACGGGTCGCGCTGCAGGTCGACCAAGCCATAAAGATGTCATTGTGTTAAAGAAAAACGTAAGGGGAGACCTTGTGGTTTTATTTGAAGAAACAAAGTACAGCAGAAGTGTATTGCCTCCTAAATGATTATTATTATGCGTGGATTGTTCATCCCGGATAAATAATAATAATAATAATAATAATAATAATGATAATGATAAAAATAAAGAATGATAATAATAATAAACAACGCATTTTGGAAAATGCCAAATTTGGTCCCTCACCTTAGAGAAAAATGAATACGGGTAAGGATAAAGCACTAGAATTGGTCTTTGTGGAGTGCGGGCTGCATAAACATCCTATTTTCCGGGGCACAATTGCTACACAATAAAAATTGTTTGTAATGAAAGTGTTAGAAATGAATGGTACTCATTTTGAAGTGATATTATATGTTATTGAAAGATAATTTGTGTTAAGAATATGTGGAGAACAGAGATTAATAGATACATATAAATGTAGAGAATTGTAAGTTCTAGTTATAGCCAGATGAAGGCATTGTTTTATTAACAAATAAATGTCCTGAGTTCGAGCCCGACCAGGGATGTAAGATTTAAATGTTCAAGACTAAAAATGTAAATGTAATGGGATGGATCATGAATGTATCCAGTGAAATGAAGTAAGATAATTAATGGTCATTATGTTAATTATGTTTGAGGGAAATTCTTACCATTATATTTGTGTTGTGACTTTATGATTGGATTTTTAAGTAAATTAAAGTTATTATTTAAAGTAGTCGGGGTTATAGTCTTTTATAGCCTGTCCTTCCTTTGTTCACATTCTAAATACATGGTCAGACAGTGGGATGAATGGTACACGCCCTGAACTGAGCTAAAGTCGGATGATGACCTGTATTTCCGCTTCTTAGACGTGTACAATAAGTCGTGATCCTATATAGGATAGATGGGTGGGTTACAGAGAATGGAGGAGTAAACATCTATTACTATATCTCCAGATATCTCCCAAACAGTTCCGTATCAGTCAGCAGTAAGAAATCTGGGAGTTATTTTTGACTCTCGATTATCGTGGCAGGATCACACAAACATGATTCTGAAAAGGGTTGCATCGTCATTATATCAAATTAGGCGAACTTGCTTCTATTTGCCTCAAAATGTACGAAAGATACTGATACAGAGTTTGATATTACCAATATTTGACTATGGATCTATAATTTACCATGATATGGGAGAGGTCCTCAATACAAAATTGCAAAGAATGCAAAATGCTTGCTTGCGGTTTGTTCTCAATGTACCAAGAGAGTCTCATATAACTCCATTTTACGTCCAGATTGGATGGCTTAAGTTAAAGGAACGAAGACAGTATACCATGGCTCTGACTGTGATAAAAATTCTAAAATTCAAAATTCCGTCTTATATTTACTGCACACTAACTCCCATGCAATCAGTGCATAACCGTGCGAATAGACACACTGCACAGATGCTCCAGATACCTAATCACAGAACCGAAAAATGCAAAGGTTCATTCCGTATTTCAGCTAGTATTCTCTGGAATAAATATAAATTGCACCAGTATTCAGGACTTCCTATCAGAGCGATAAAACACTCCCTTCATTGTAATCTATCAGCTATACAATTATCATGTTCAAGGTGAACGGATGTATTAACAAGAACTTCTATTGTCAACTGTATGTATAGGTTAAGTTTTTTCTTTCTTCATTTATTCTATTGTATTTAACCGCCCTCTGAATGAAGAGAGCTGCATAAAGAGGCTTTGTAGCCTCAGTGGCCTGTATAAGAGAAACAATAAATTCAAATTCAAATTCAATTCAGATACCATTACAACAGGTATTTGGCTAATGTCGGTAGTTTAAGAATTACGGTACTGTATTTACCCTACTATTACTGAATATCCCTGCTAAACAGTCTCCAAATAAGGTAAGTGGAACAACGCTGTATGGTGCTGTCATAGTTATGTGATTAATACAAAGCCGGGTTGGCGAGTGTGTGTTGTTGATTTATTTAGGGGCCCTGAGACATCGCGGTCATGTAGCCCCGTTTATTTGGTGTGTGTGTGTAGCATAGGAATTTATAAGCACGATAATAATGAAACTCGTGAAAAAAAATTGGCATTTAGCTGGATTACATCCTGGAGAAGTGGCTAGACTTCTTAACTGTCGCCCCGGAGGTCCGAGTTCTATTCCTGAGAAGTGTGTTCGATTCCCACCTCAGCCATACCGGGTGAGTTAGCCGTGGTGGTTACGGCATGACTAATGGCAGTCGCTCACATCCGGGAGGCGAGGAGGTTCGAATCCCCCCGCCGGCAACCTTGAAGATGGTCTTCTGTGGTTTCCCATCTTCCTTCCAGGCAAATGCCGGGGTTGGTCCCTCACTATAGGCCACAGCCGCTACCTTCCAACTCCTCGCCCTTCCCTTCCAACTTTCCTCCCCAACGGTACTTGTAGCTCACCCATTGGGTGTCCGTCTCGAAGCAGCTACAAAACTGGCGAGCCGAACATGTCCTCGGACACTCCCGGCACTAAAAGCCCTACGCTAAAAAAAATCTCAGCCATCCTGGAAGTGGTTTTCCGTGGTGTTTCACTAAAAGAAAATCCTGGGATGGTTCTTAACTTTTGGCCACGGCCGTCTCCTTCCCAATCCATATCTGACTTACAAATACACACACTAATACAGACATCACAATAACACAGATTATCAAAGAAATTATATGTGTCTATATATACACATCCAAGTACACGGTGAAACATGAACCGGTGTCTAAGCCCCTAAATAAAACTACTAGTTCCCTTAGAGCGGTTTTCCACACTCCCTGCAGGCAAATGTAGGAATAGTACATTACTTCGAGTCCCGGGGCACCTACTCCATCCCTGTCCCTAATACAATATATTACACACTCTCTTACAGCCACCATACAAATACAGGTTATCAGACAAGTAGAAAACACACCCAACTAAACGTGGCAGAAGACCAAGATGACCCAAGATCCTTAAAACGTATTGACAACAACAAACCTCTGTGTAATGGAATAGATTAGACAATTATTACTGGCAATATTGTTCACGTATGTTATGTGTGCTATGTAAGAATAATCGCATATAGCGATATTGCACCACATTGAGTTATCAAACAGGCATTATGAGGCTGAACATGGTTAGTTATTCACCAATAATTATGTTCAATTGTCTTTAAGCCAAAAAGTAATATATATGCGATGAAGAATTGCTTTTAGCCTATTTTTACAAACTTACTACTATGTCGTTTCACCTCTCCGTTTCACCAAATTAACATATCAGCCTCGGGAAATACTTCACTGGAATTTAATATCTACGACGAGCAGTGTATAGCGCTTAAATGGTTGCACGAGTCTAATATGGAGGTACTGTAAGTTCGTGAACTCTTTAGTAGATATAGGATAAACGGTTTGCTAGTGTTTCAAGAGTATATGACATGTTGCTGCTAATATTAACAGTTGACAACAGTGATGCCAATGAAAATTGCAGAAGTCGGATGTGCGGAAGCAATATTACGCAATACAACATTTTATTAATGTGGGAGCACTCGTTAAGATTGTAATACGTGGTGGGGATGGTAGACGGACAGACAGACACACGCACGCAGAGAAATCGCTTTGTCGTTGATCTCATAATCGCTGTTTCTATTGATATCTTTATGAGGTAAATAGGGTAAAATCTGAAAATCCAAAATGATACCAGGATATCTTCTTACCTTAATTTATTCTTGGCTTTTTCCTACAATACCCTCGACTCGGGGAGCAATCATTGGCACATTGAGAACAGCTCACTGCTACACAGTTCTAACTATTTCTAAGGCAGCCGCGAAAGCTCCCTGCAGGAAGAATATCGTTATCGATATTTCCCTGTACAAACACTGTTGCTAGGAATATTGCCAGCAGAATAAGTCACACACACTTCATGGTCTCTTGTGTAATGAACCACGTCAAGAGACCGCCGCTTAAGTAGGCAGAAACATGCAGGAGTGGGGGAACTTCTTTTATTGTTGTTGTTAATTTCAACTTCATATCACTCTAGAATAAGATGTCATATTCACAGTTGCGTCAGAATAAAAGGTCATTCTGCTCCTCAGACGTGAGTATTCACACACGCAACACGACTGTGATGGGAGCTCTCCGGGTTTCCGGGGTCATAATGTTCGAATCCCGGCAATGAAACGACCATTATTAGTGTAGTTTCCCCTGAGTTTCCCCACATTCCCTCCATGGATACGACGGAAAGGCACTTAATTTCAATTTGGCGGCAACATTCGCTAATTATATTGTTACTTCCGTGATATTTAGTAGGCAAGTGATGATGGATGAAAAGATTTTGGGAAGAGGACAAGTCAAATTCAAGTGTTAAATAAGTCCAATTGCACATTGGGCATATCTTTGTAATATTAGTACAGTATCATTATTAAATAATTATAATAAAAATAATATGGCGGGACGAACTGAAAGACACTGGATAGTAATTCTTAGCGTTGTGAATCAAATCTTCGACTTCCGAACGTGCAGCTCCCTATTCATTACAAGGAGTAGAGAGACTCTTCCTACTGATTTGTTGTTGTTTGAGTTTTCAGTCTTTTGACTGGTTTGATGCAGCTTGATGCCTCCCTGTCCTGAGCTAATCGTTTCATCTCTACATAGCTACCACACTCTATATCCGAGACAATCTGTTAAGCATATTCTAAATTTGGTCTACCTCTACAGTTCTTGTCCTCGACCCTTCCTTCCATAACTAAGCTTGCTATTCCTGGGTGTCTTGGTAAGTGTCCTACCGACCTATCTCTTTTCTTTATTAGCAGTCGCCAGAAACTTCTCTCCTCTCCCACTTGGTTTAATACCTCTTCATTTGTCACCCTATCTGCCCATCTGATCTTCATCATTCCCCTGTAACACCACATTTCAAGCTCCTCAATTCTCCTCTTTTCTGCTGCACCAACAGTCCAAGTTTACTTCCATAAAGTGACACGCTCCAGACAAAGGCTTTCAAAAATGACTTCCTAATACCTAAATCTATATTCGATGTCAACAGATTTCTTTTCTGTAGAGATACTTTCCTTGCCTGAGTCTACTTTTTATATCCTCCTTGCTTCGTCCATCACTGGTTATTTTGCTTCCTAAGTAACAGAAGATGGATCTTTGCCGTGCGCGCCAAATCATTCAGCACGATAGGGACCAGTAGTACGTCCCGAAATCCGTGGTTCGAACCTTGGAGAAGAATTATGTTTATTCCCGTGTTTTACCATAATCCATCCAGGTAAATGCTGGGATAGTACCTTACTTCAAATCCCGGGTCACATGTCGCATTTCCATTTCCAATAATTAGAGTTTCACACTCTACTACAGATATTTCAGGACCCCAAGTTATCGGTCAAATTATACACACCCCCAAATACACTGGGTTGTAGAAAAAGATGTCCAAAGCTCCTAAACAAATATTCCTGAACCTACATCAAATTGTCTTGGCGTATTAGGTGCAGGAAAACTCATACACAGGACAGGAAAACAGACACATAGACACGAAACACGAAAATTGTAGATTTCGTTTTTAACCCTGGAATACTACAGGACAGTTAAAACTCTATTAAAATAAAGTGAACGTGCTAGAAACATTCATAATTTTCCATATATTAGATATAAGAACAAGAATACATAACATAGGAAATACTGTAACTAGGTTAGGAATATATATATCAATAGCTATAAGAACAGAAACTAACATGCCAGAAAAGTGCACCACTAGGTGCCTCACTTCTCTTTAGGACAGCTCACCTAATGGGTGTAAAGGAGCAAAATCCCTGCCTAGGCAGGAGCCATTGCCCTTAGGGGATTAAAGGGCTGTATTTATTATTATTATTACTAATATACGTAAAATTTACGTGTATAAATAATTTAACTGCTTAGAATTCCCTCTATATCTCTCCCCACCCCACTATCTTCAAGTAGTGTTTCTATTGGTCTATGGTAGTGATGTCAATGCTTTTGTTATTAACGCCAATCAGTTCTAGAGGCATAATCATGGGGCAAAGAACTGCCTGGAAACTATCCTTGAATTTAACAACATATTGGTTTCTCCATGGCAATAACAACCTCATAAATCCAGAGACAGTATAAGAGGCTGGAGAGATTACGTAATGCTATTTGAGTCAAAGTAAACGACTTCTGTATTTGTTGTATTTAAGATGGAACTTAGCATATTAAACTTCAAAGACCACACAGGATTCAGAGTATATAAATAGTGTTACATACGAAATATATATTTATTTCAACCATTTAACTAATTGGTGCCTTAGCAGAAAGTTCGTAATGTACGTAAATTTAACGTATTATTAGTATCAAGCATCAATTGAATAATGGTAGTGTGTATGTGTGTGGGATATTATAGTGTGAAGTTAGGAAGAACGATACCGTGACATTCAATATTTTATTCCATTAGCTACTACAAATACAACACTCTCTAGCGGCAAGTTACATCAATACATTGTCCTTGTTTCATTCCCCAACATCCTCCCCACCCTGGTCAACCTCTAGGGGGATGTCCAGCTGGAGAGGTCGGACAATCTGGGTCCCCTCTGGCGTGGAAAGAATCACCGTCCGGAAAAGTCCATCTCTGCCTGGTTTCAGCTCCTATATCCGGGCCTTCCTCCACAGATGTCGAGGCCGCACCTCGTCCTGGAGTAGAACGATGTCTCCAAGCCTCAGTCGTGGTGACGTCCCTTTCGGTTGCTTCACCTGATGGAAACTCTGAAGCTGAAGCAGGTATTCCTTGCTCCATCGTTTCCAGAAATGGTCCGCCAGTTGTTGCTGAAGTCTGTATTCCTTAATGGGGCAACCGGGCTGAGGTTCAGGTCCAGAGGGCAGTGCATTGAGTTGTCCACCGACAAGGAAGTGAGCTGGGGTGAGCACGTTGGCGTCGTCGTCTTTGGTGAGTGGCTTCGATAGATGTCAGTATCGTCTGCAAACCATCTTCATCTACAGAAGAGCTCCCAAGTGTCTTTCGCAAGCATCACTTGGTGGAGCCAACCATTCTTTCC
Source organism: Meconema thalassinum (assembly GCA_946902985.2). Taxonomy (NCBI): domain Eukaryota; kingdom Metazoa; phylum Arthropoda; class Insecta; order Orthoptera; family Tettigoniidae; genus Meconema; species Meconema thalassinum. The sequence continues at coordinate 297,145,663 of OX336396.1, read as the reverse complement.
CACCATCCTCCCCACCAAGCTGCGCGTGGTGCGATGAACTTCCACGTGATGTTGTGTCGTGATTGGTACTGACAAATCTTCGTATCGGGAACGGTAGCCCATAGTCCCGCCAATTCTCGATTTGCACAGTGGAATGTCTGGGCATTGTCAGAATAGATAGTGTGTGGAATTCCACGTCGCGCATCAAACCGCTGCAGTGCTTGCAGAAACTTGTCAGTGCTCATATCTCGGCAAAGTTCTAAGTGAAGAGCTCGGGTCGTTGCACACGTGAAGAGGGTGATGTAGCACTTTTTAGTTGTATGACCTTCCCTTACGTATAACGGTCCAGCGAAGTCAATGCCTGTTACTGCAAAGGCCTTCTGTGGAATGACACGCTGTGGAGGGAGTTGCGCCTCAAGTACATGACTCGGACGATTTCGGGCCATTTTGCAAGGAAGGCAGCGATATAGTATCTTCTTAATGACACGACGAGCACGCAGTATCCAGAAGGTCATCCGAAGGTCTGAAAGAACAATTCACAATCCCAAGTGATGGAGGCGGATGTGTGTGTCTCTGATCATAAGTTGTGTAGAGTGATGGTCGCCATCGAGAATTATGGGATGCCTCTGCTGGTGAGTAATGTCGGCACTCTCCAGTCGCCCTCCAAGCCGCAGAACACCGTCTTCTAGAAAGGGGTTGTAGCATCGTAGTTTGGATCGTACTGGGAAAGGGACGTTGGACTGTAGAACTCCAAGTTCAGCAGGAAAGCAGTCTTTCTGCACGACCGTTATCCGGTTGGTACGCGACGCAGTAAGTTCTTGAGCAGTGAGTTCCCCGTTTTCGTGGTCTTTGTGGCGAAGGATTCGCGTCAGGCGAAGTACCCAAGCTGTAACGCGTAGAAAGCGCGTGTAGGAACTGATGATCGACTATGATCGATTCTGGCAAATCGACGTTAAGGACAGTCTGCACAGTGTTCTTTGTTTCTGGGAGTGATGGAAGCGATGGTGCGTCCTGAGGCCAGTAAGAATCTTCCTTCGTTAACCAGGAAGGTCCGTGCCACCATATATCTAAGGACTGGATCTGACCAGGAAGAAGTCCCCGAGAGAGGTGTTCTGCAGGGTTGTCAGTTCCGGGGCAGTGTCTCCACTGTGATGGTGTTGTGTAGGACTGTATCTCCGTCACACGGTTGCAGACGAAGGTCTTCCATTTATTTGCGTTCCATCGTATCCAACCCAATGTCACAGTGGAGTCCGTCCATAAAGTAGCATGGGAAATGTCGAAATTGGTTGCTTTTGCAAAATATCGTAGAAGCCGTGCTCCCACTAAGGCTGCAAGGAGTTCAAGGCGTGGTAGTGTGACTTTCTTAACGGGAGTCAGTCTGGACTTGCTGTAGGCTTGGTGAGTGGAGACATTGTCCTCATTAGTTGTGCGAATGTACAAGGCTGCTCCGTAAGCTCGCTCTGAAGCGTCGCAAAACACATGAACCTGAGTGTCTTCTCTGCTTGAAGTGAGGACCCAGCGAGGTATGCGTATTGACGAGAGCGAGTAGAGCGTAGATATCCAAGCATGGCAGTGTGCGGCAAGATCGTTAGGTAACAGTTCATTCCAATCAATTCCCCGGCACCAAGTATCCTGAAACAATCGTTTCCCCACAAGAGATACCGGAGAGAACAAGCCAAGTGGGTCGTAAAAGCTGCTGACGATCTTCAAAAGCTGTCTTTTTGTGGTTGGTCCTTCTGGGATTTTATCAAGGATTTCCTTCGTGTTCACCATAAAAGAATCACTTGAAGTGCACCAGTTTATTCCTAGCACCTGAGTCTGCAGTGCAGTCTCACGTCCGTCTGCCTTCCAGACGGCTGTCAGTACATCGGAATTTGTTGCCCATTTTGCAAGAGGAAAATTGATCTGCATCAACAAGGCAGTGAGTTCATAATACAAGGTGACTGCCATGTTGTCATCTGCTGCTCCCACAACAATGTCGTCCATGAAGGTGTTGCTGTTGATTAGTGGCGCAGCGTTAGGAAAGGAGAGTGTGTGGTTGTCTGCATGTTCCCTGATGGTTGCTGAGAGGAGGAAAGGACTGCAGATCATGCCGAAAGGGAGCGTAGTGAAACGATAAGTGACTATGTCATTTGTCGTGTAGAAGTGTCCTCCGTCGTCTTCAATCACTTTGTACCAGAGGAATCTGATCAAGTCTCTGTCATTCCTGTCCAGGGTTAGCTGAAGAAAGGCTTGTTGTATGTCGCTGATGATTCCTTGTCGATGAAGTCTGAAACGTAGGAGAATTGCCACAGCCTCTGGTAATAAATTTGGTCCCATCTCCAACATGTCATTAAAAGAGGGTGACTTAGCCTGATGAGATGATGCGTCGAATACTATTCTCCATTTGGTTTTCCATATCTTTCTCTCTTCACAGCTTGATGAGGAAGGTAGAACATGACGTCGGGTAAGTTTGCTGTGTTGACTTCTTCCATGTGCTGATTGTGAATGTAGCTGAACATCTGGCTACAGTACATCTGGTTGAAGTCGTCATTGCTTTGAAGTCTTTTTTGAAGGTTTCTTAGACGGTCCTCGGCATTGTGTAGATTATGGGGTAGTTCCAGAATGCCTTGCTTCTTTGGCAACGAGACTACGCGTCGCTGTTTTTCGATTCGGAAAGATGATTTGAAGTCCTCAAGGATTCTGGAATCCTTCGGCGTATGTGGACGTTCTTGATCAGCAGTTATATCAATAGTCTCGAGGTCCCAAAATCTTCTGAAGTCTTCATCTGAGTGGAAAGAAGCCTGCTCGAGGTTAATGAAATTGACTGTGGCTGAGTTCACGTGCATACCGGATCGATCCCCACTGAGTATCCAGCCGATGGTAGAAGGAACCAACACGAGTGACGTGGAGATACGTAAGGGAGGAATGTCTCTGATAATTTTCCAGTAGTGGTCACTACCGATAAGGAGTTCAACCGGTAGATCTTCATGGGAATCCGTCCAAGGATCAGCTAACTGTAACTTACGAGCATGTGCTAATGCCGTATTGTCTTGTGGAACCGACGGTTGTGGTGAAAGAACGTGAAGACTTTTGAAACCATAGAGAGAGAGGCTCGTGTTAGTCCAAAACCCTTTCATATTGAAGCGTACGAGTCGTCTAGTGTTGGAGCTCGTAGGGTTCGACTTAAAGGCACAAACAGTCAGTTCTTGTCGTCTAATTACTTCCAGCTGAGGATCGTCTACAAGTGACTTGGAGATGAAGGTCGACTGACTTCCTGCGTCGAGAACACAGCGAGTAAGTTTGCTTAAAGCTGTGGGTCCTGTAACCCACATCTGAGCGGTCTGTAAGTAAGTAAAGCCGGAGGTTGCTACGCTTATTTTCCCTACTGCCGTTTGAGATGAAGGAGTAGAAGGATTTCTCTGTTCTCCATCACAAATAGATCTATGGTGTAACTTCTTACATGTTGCACACTGCGTTTGACCTTTCTTGCTGCAGTTCGGAAAAATGTGTCCTTGATTTAAACAAAGAAAGCAGCGCTTGTTCGATTTTAGCTTCTGAATGCGATCATACACGGTTGTTATGGTTTTACAGTCTTGACCCCTATGACCTCTTCGATCACAAAATACGCAGAATGGAAGTATCGTCTTCTTCGCTTTTGGTGACGATTTGCTTGATTTGGCGTGAATTTGGAGTGCAGCTGTAGTGGGGATAAGGGTTGCTGAAGCTATAGGATTTCCTCTGATTTTCTGTGTGGTTAGAGCACCGTCAACCTCTTCGTTTAAGAATCGCATCAATTTAGTAATGTGGCTTTCCATGATATTCTCTCTCTTGGCGTGAATAATCCAACGGCGTACAATGTCCTCCGGGAACGCGCGCAGAATTTTCGGAGCTAGCATACGCCCATATTCGTCAATATTTTCTCCCAAGGCCCTGAGGGCCTGTATCCGCCGGTTACATTCGATGAATGTCATGTTTAAGGCGTTGGGCGTGACGTGGGATATAGGTTGTAGAGTCTCCAGGTAATCCAGATGGGCTTGGATTATTCTGTTTCTGTCACCGTACCGTGAAATGAGAATCTGTTTTGTCTCCTCATATGCGTCAGCGGTGATTGGAATTCCGTCAACCAAGTTCTTGGGCTCGTCCTCCAAGTATCCGCGAAGAAAAACGTGTTTACCGATACTGGAAATGGAAGGATTGCCGTGAATAGATGATTGGAATTGTTCCCAGAAACGGGACCACTTCTCTACGTCTCCTGAGAATGGTTCCAACCTGATTACAGGAAGTTTAACTGTGTGCATTAAGGGTGGAGGGGGGCAGAGAGGCGTCCTTGGCAGACGCGAGACTTACATTATCGACAGAAGGTGTTTTTTCTCCAATGGCGCGTGTCGCCTTGAGAATAGCTTTCTTGGCAAGATCGGTATATTCTTCGCACGTGATGATGTCAACGTTGTACTCAGTGTCAGGAAGGAAGTCGTGGATTTGTTGATCGAGAGTGGTTAGACGGTCTAATGATTCTTGAAGTCTAATCTGATTTTATTCGTAGTCGATCTCTGAGCTAGGTGGTGCATCGTTTATTACCGTAGTGAATTTGGTAATAAGTGTTCTTACCGTCTTTCTGAGACGTTTCAGTTTATGTAATTGTGAAGTCTGGTCCGGGTTTGACATATTGGGTAGGATATTGTAATACTAGTTACTAGTCAACAAGCGAAGACACAGTTCCAAATGTTGTTCCTAGAGTGCATGCGTGAGTTCGTGATGACAATTTTAGGCTACTAGCGATCTCTGTAGGAGATTCAGTATTAGTATCAAATTGATAGATGTCACTGTCGTCTCGTTGAGTCGAAGGCCTGCGTCCGTAACTTAATCCAATAAATATTATTGCTTTCCTTTTTCACGCAGATCTCATGCATATTTCATAAATCATCCTGCGAATTTCTGATGTCATACATTAGTTAGCGAAAGTGATGACCAATAGCTTCTGAATCTCGCAGACAGACGAAGGTTAGTACCCAGGGTTGCGTGTTTGTAGAATTTTACGCAGTGTCCCGTACCACTGCTTTGAATGTCCAATATCAATTTAATGAAAACGATATTGACAATATGTTATGTGTTTTGCCTTTATAAGCTTCCAACGTGTGCTAGATATCACAAAGTAATATTAGTATATAATTTTCAATAGCTCATCTGTATGATGGTGCAAGGTAATGGCGTCTTCAAATGTAGATGGTTGGTAGCTGGTCCAATACTGTTGGTCGTTCTTCCTCGTGAGTGAATATAGTCCGTAGTGTAGACTGCTGGCTTAAACTATTCACCAATATAACATAATTCTCACTAGCACTTAAAATCGGAGTTTACGGCACCAAGTGTGGGATATTATAGCGTGAAGTTAGGAAGAACGATACCGTGACATTCACTATTTTATTCCATTAGCTACTACAAATACAACACTCTCTAGCGGCAAGTTACATCAATACATTGTCCTTGTTTCATTCCCCAACAATGTGTATGTCTACCCCTTATTATTCCAGTTTTCCAACGGAGTCGGGAATGAGATGCGATGGAAGTCTTTGTGGCTGATGGTTTTTACGTCTGGATGCCCTTCCTGTCGACAAAATCATGAGATGAGTTAATGAGAGATGAAATGAATGATGGTGAATGAAACTGGGCAAGGATGTGGAAGGAAGCGGTCGTGGTCTGTCAGAAAGTACCGTCACAGCATTTCCCGGGAGTTGAAAATGGGAAACCACGGAAAACCATTTCAAGGACGGCCGACGGTGGGGCTCGAACCAACGCGTCTACTGAGTCAGCAGAGAGCTTGGCCCCATGACCTAACGCTGCGCTTTAGCGAGCGTAGCCACCGCTGTCGGTTCAATTGAATAATGTTAGTCTTCTCGGGTTAAATGACAAGAAACGATTATGTATATTAAAATTTTAAGAAACAAAGCACCGAGCACCAACACGAACTAGATGAAGAAAAAGTGACAGTCAGTCTGAAAGACTAGACTTTGTATCATTTTAAATGCTACAAATGCTGAAAAATGCTAGAAAGGCTGGAGGCTTCTCGCTTCGCTCGAAGCCAAACACTCTTAACGTGTTAGAAAATTATCTGCATAATACTTATCTTGCTTTATAATACTTCACCTTGTTTCAAATTACTCGCGAACGAAAAGTTCAAACCAAGGGCAAAGCAAGGTCAAGCGCGCGGTATGTCGGCACGCTCTCCATAGCGCGCGGGGACTTGCCCCTTCCATCCAGTCTAAAAACACTTATAGTGGGCGATGTATTGAAGATAGAGATATGCTCTCGCGGACTTTTTGTAGAACTTTTCATGCTGACCAATTCTTACGCTGATATTTTTAACGGATTGCCCAGCGTAAACTTAAGAAGCGGACGGACGCCAAGTTTGTTTTCGACTTTTTCACTGAAATCCTTACTGCTTCGCTTCCTTTGATCAGACATAAATTATTTTCTACAGAATCATTCCTCGAGATATCCTTTACAGAATGGTGAAAACGGTATCAAAATCCATCCAGTGGTTCTCGAGATTACCCGTGACATCCACGAATCGTGGATTATTGTCTTATACTAACGAAGTAGAGATTGTCGGGGAACACAGGCACCAAGCAGTACTATGACGTCACACACCTCAGTGCATCTGGGTACATTTCGTCCCGTCACCGTAACGTAACGCCAGACCCCAGCGTAACCACGAAGTCGACAAGATTATTTAAAATGATAAAACAGTGAAGACGAAATATGGGTGGGTAAAGGTCACGATACAGTTTAAAAACCTCGGAGAGGTCATCAGCAACAATGGAATGAACAAAGAGGCAATAGAAAACACAAGATTTAAACTAGAAAAACTGAAGTTCGCCAACAAAAATACTTAATGTGCAACAAAACAACATATCCATTAACGCAAAACTAAAGCACTGCATTGCTGTGGTAAAACCGGTGTTCCTATATGTTGTGGTGTGGAAACGGCCAACCTGACGAGCCTGGAAAAGCTCCTGAAGATTGAAAGGAGAATACTGAGAAGAGTGGTACAAAGAAACTGCAGACAAAGATCAAAGAAGGAGGTATATGAAAGGGTGGAAGACCTGGAAACAACGATCAGGAGAAAACGACTGAATTTCTATAGACACATGGTCAGAATGGATTCAGCAAGGATGGATAAACATATCTATATATATAAAAATCAATCTTACGTGATAGTTTGTCTGTGGGTGTGTATGTCTCCTATGCGTTCATATACCATTCGTCCGATTGCGATGAAACTTGGGTAAGATGTTGAGTACACTCCTAGGAAGGTTTCTGACTTAGTAAATCCATTTTACAATAGGTAGCGCACGCGTAGATTCAACAAATGAGCGACGATGCGCGAAGCATTTCAACAAAGTCCCGTATGTGTTCTTATACCATTCGTCCGATTGCGATGAAACTTGGGTGAGATGTTGAGTACACTCCAAGGAAGGTTTCTGACTTAGTAAATCCATTTTACAATAGGTAGCGCAGGCGTAGATTCAACAAATGAGCGACGATGCGCGAAGCATTTCAACAAAGTCCCGTATGTGTTCATATACCATTCGTCCGATTGCGATGAAACTTGGGTGAGATGTTGAGTACACTCCAAGGAAGGTTTCTGACTTAGTAAATCCATTTTACAATAGGTAGCGCACGCGTAGATTCAACAAATGAGCGACGATGCGCGAAGCATTTCAACAAAGTCCCGTATGTGTTCATATACCATTCGTCCGATTGCGATGAAACTTGGGTGAGATGTTGAGTACACTCCAAGGATGGTTTCTGACTTAGTAAATCCATTTTACAGTAGGTAGTGCACGCGTAGATTCAACAAATGAGCGACGATGCGCGAAGCATTTCAACAAAGTCCCGTATGTGTTCATATACCATTCGTCCGATAGCGATGAAACTTGGGTGAGATGTTGAGTACACTCCAAGGAAGGTTTCTGACTTAGTAAATCCATTTTACAATAGGTAGCGCACGCGTAGATTCAACAAATGAGCGACGATGCGCGAAGCATTTCAACAAAGTCCCGTATGTGTTCATATACCATTCGTCCGATTGCGATGAAACTTGGGTGAGATGTTGAGTACACTCCAAGGAAGGTTTCTGACTTAGTAAATCCATTTCACAATAGGTAGCGCACGCGTAGATTCAACAAATGAGCGACGATGCGCGAAGCATTTCAACAAAGTCCCGAATGCATTCATATACCATTCGTCCGATAGCTATGAAACTTGCGTAAAATGTTGTGTACACTGCAGGGAAATTTTCTGGCTTAGTACATCCACTTTACAATAGGCAGCGCACGATTAGATTCAACAAATGAGCTACGACGCGCGAAGCATTTCAACAAAGTCACGTTTGCGTTCATATACCATTCGTCCGATAGCGATGAAACTAGGCTGAGATTTTATGTGCACTCCAGGGAAGGTTTCTAGCTTAGTAAATCCCTTTAAAAATAGGTAGAGCACGAGTAGAATCAACAAATGAGCAACGGCGCGCGAAGCGTTTCAACAAAGTCCCATTTAATTTCATATACCATTCATCCGATAGCGATGAAACTTGGGTGAGATGCTGTGTACACTCCAGGGAAGGTTTCTGGCTTAGTACATACATTTTACAATAGGTAGCGCACCAGTAGATTCAACAAATGAGCGATGACACGCGAAGCGTTTCAACAAAGTCCCGTATAAAGTCATATACCATTCGTCTGATAGTGATAAATGTTTGGTGAATTGTTGTGTACACTCCAGGAAAGGTTTCTGGCTAAGTAAATCCATTTTACAATACGAAGCGCACGTTTATGTTCAACAAATGAGTGACTACGCGCGAAGCGTTTCGACAACGTCCCGTATACGTTCACATACCATTCATCCGATTGCGATGAAACTTGGGTGAGATGTTGTGTACACTCCAGGGAAGGTTTCTGACTGAGTACATCCATATTACAATATGTAGCGCAAGAGTAGAATCAACAAATGAGCGACGACACGCGAAGCGTTTCAACCAAGTCCCGTATGCATACATTTACCATTCGTCCGTACCTATGAAACTTGGGTGAGATGTTGTGTACACGTCATGGAAAATTTCTGGCTTAGTAAATCCCCTGTACAATATGCAGCGCACAAGTTGATTCAACAAATGAGGGACGACAAGCGAAGCGTTTCAACAAAGTCCCGTATAAGGTCATATACCATTCTGCCGTTAGCGGTGAAACTTGGGTGAAATATGGTTGACACTCCAAGGAAGGTTTCTGGCTTAGTAAATACATTTCACAGTAGGTAGCACACGAGTAGATTCGACAAATGAACGACGATAGCGATGAAACTTGGGTGAGATGTTGTGGACACTTACGTGACGGTTTCTAACTTAGTAAATACATTTTACAGTAGGTAGCGCACGAGTAGATTCAACAAATGAGTGACGGAGTGCGAATCGTTTAAACAAAATCAGGTATGCGTTCATATACTATTCATCCGATTGCGATGAAACATTGATCAGTTATTTTGTACCCGCCAGGGAAGGGGACTTAGTAAATCCATTTCACAATAAGTAGCGCAAGAGTAGATGCAACAAATGGGTGACGACGCGCGAAGCGTTTCAACAAAATTCCCTATTGCGTTCATATAACATTCTTCGATTGCGATGAAACCTTGATGAGTTATTGTGTACACGCCAGGGAAGGGCTTCGACTTAGTAATACATTTCTCAATAGGTAGCGCACGAGTAGATTCAACAAATGAGTGACAGCGCACGAATCGTTTAAACAAAAACCCCTATACGTGCATATACCATTCATCCGATTGCGATGAATCTTTGATGAGTCATTGTGTACACGCCAGGGAAGGGTTTCGACTTAGTAAATCCATTTCACAATAGGTAGCGTACGATTAGATTCAACAAATGAGTGACAGCGATGAAACTTTTTGAAAGTTGTTGTGCACGCTCCCTCGAATGGTTCTAAATTAGAAAATCCATTTTATGATAGCTTAGAGGCAGTTAACATGTTGTGTATCCAAAAGCACTTCAAGAAACAGAATTTCAACGCCAACACTTTCTTTGATTGGCATTGCAACGCATGCCGGGTACAGCTTGTATTTGATAAGATATACAATCTGATTGGTTGGTTCTTAAGTTTAGGGGCTGCGACAACGCGGTCATGTAGACCCGTGTACTTCGGGTGTGTGTAGAATCTGTCTGATAACCGGTGTTAATTGTGATGACTGTATTAGTGTGTGTTATCAGTTTTTTAATTTAAGTGCTGCAACTTTGAATTTTTCAAATAGTTCCTACTTTTGCCGCCAAGCGCCACCGTCAACGACTACTAGGCCAAGTTCAGAACTTATCTACTAGATGCCACCGCAGTCGGCTCTTGGCAACAAACCTAGAAACCTAAGAGCGTTGTTTATATTCTCAACCTATCCAATTTAGCTTCACACAGGTGTAATTAGTGGAAGGTTCTTTAACATGCCATAAATCTATGACATGGGACCGCCGGCTTTAATTCCCCTCCGAAGGAAGGCATACTCAGGGATTTTTAACGCTCTTAAAAATCGGACGGCTTCGGCCGGGTTTGAACCCGCTATCTTGGGCATAGAAGCTCAGCATGCTACCGACTACGCCACCGAAGCCGCCATATAGGATATTTAGTTCACCACCGCCTGATATACAATCTGATTGGCCTGTCTGCCATCTCTTGATGAATGCAGGGCCTTTGCATTTGTCTGTTGGCACAGGCTAGAGTAAAATGTGACTTTTCACCGATGTATCAGTCTCACTCATGGCTGTGATTATATGGAACCTACTGAGGTATGGGTGGTGCTTAGTAATGACATTCAGGGCACAGTTAGTGCCTGTGGATGTTGTGAAAGGTTCTACTCATAGGGTTAGTACTGCTGTTGTGACTAAGTGAGGAAAGCAATGGCAAACTACCTCACTCCTCATTTTGCCTAGTATGCCTCAATATAGCGTTGCCTTTGGTTCTTGTAGGTATCTACCCACATAACCTAACAGCGGTACTTTTTGAGGATCCAACCAGCCTTCGGGATGACCACATAACAGACAGGGGGGCTCCACCAAGCATATGCAGGAACAACTCAGGATGCTAGGAATCTCAGGCGACGACTGTCAAAACAGAAAACAATTCAGGGAAAGACTTTCTAACATAAAGGTTCTTGTGTAGAGCATGGGGGAGGAGGATGGACAGAAGAGAGAAAGGCACAATACTCTGAAAGAATGAAGGAAATGCGGAGGAAGAGAACGGAAGAAAGTACTATGAGAATGAAATTAATTTATATGTGCGTGGTTCTTAGTTTTGGTCGGTTCGCAAGGGAAAAAACGAAAAGCATTGTATTTATGTAGATGAAATTTTATTTATATTAAAACTCAGCATTTTTCTAGGTTTGTGCCGTGTCTTGTGTGGGATTTCGCCTAGGACACCAAGCTGGCTCATCAGCCAGCTCTTGGTGTTCCCGCCTGGACCCCCACAGGACTAGCGAACTACGCGCTACCTCCCTTTCAATGAAGAGCACCTGCACCTCGTTACTGCAAGAACTAAAAGCTCAAGCAGCCAGTGAATTCACTAGCCGTGAAAGCTAATGCACCATCTTTTTTGGAAGCCTTCATAGTGCATAGGGAGGTTATGGCTGCTTGAGGTGTTAGTTCTCTCAGTAAAGAAGCTTCATAAGAATGGAGGTAACGCGCAGTTCCCTAGTCGTTTGGGGGTCAGGGTGGGGACACCAAGAACCCGCTGATGAGCCAGCTTGGTGTCCTAGGCGAAACCCCACACAAGACACGACACAAACCTAGAACAATTGCTGAGTTTTAATTCACTGGCCGTGAGAACCAATATGCCATCTTTATTTATATTGATTAGAATATTTCGCAATTATTTCTGGCATTCCCCACCCAAGTCGCCGGCGTGGCGCGATTGTGAAATAGATGCAGTTTTGTGGTAAAGAAGGTCTGTCTTGGAGATAGCCTCTGGTAGTATCTCAACAGGAAAACAGTCTAATTGCGCGATATGAGAGGCTAAGTGCAGTAGTTTAAATGTATGACCCTGGAGTCAGCTGATAGATAACAAAATTCAAACCGATATAAGGATGTCGTTCCTCATAGAGATAACTACAGGATAATACTCGTAGTTCTAATTGGGGTGGTAATATCTGTTGAATAGGACTTGGAATTGTGGCCGCAATCAGTGTTCAAACCCGAATAACCTGCTGTCTGGAGAGAGGCACAAAACCTACTAAGAGTCGACGTTTAAAAAAGGAAGCTTGTAGTTTAACGTGACCGTTAATCTCGAGATCATGAGCCACGGGACCTACCTTTTACGTGGAATCCGAACCACAGGACACGGCATTTCACTTCGAAAATCTCACATGCACTGACCGGGAGTCGAACCCGGACTGCCTTGGTGAGAGGCATTCAGCTAGACCGCTGAGCCACCACGCCCCTAGTCGACGTTTAGAAAAACAAGTAGTTCCGTGAATAACTAAATAGCCTATTTTCATATATCCTACTGGTGTTACTTAGGACAAGAGAAATGAAAACGAGATTTTACAAAATACCACAGTCACCATTTTGATGTTCTCATAAAATTCCATTACAATAGACATCAGTATATTGAGGCTTGTATGACGAATTGTAGTGTTGCCTAATTCTGAAGTCGCCTCCGTAGCGTAGCGGTCAGCATGGTTAGCTGCCGCCCCGGAGGTCCTGGGTTCGATTCCCGGCTCTGGCACGAAATTTGAAAAGTGGTATGAGGACTGGAAAGGGTTCTACTCAGCCTCGGGTGTTCCAAATGAGTAGAGGGGGTTCGATTCCCTCCTCAGTCATCCTCGAAGTGGTTTTCCGTGGTTTCCCACTTCCTCTTCGGGCAAATGCCGGGATGGTACCTTCTTCAAGGCCACGGCCGCCTCCTTCTCTCTTCCTTGCCTATCCATCCTGACCATCCATTACCTTCCCTCATGAGGCCCCTGTTCGCTTTGCAGGTGAGGCCGCCTGGGCGAGGTGCCAATCACACCTCACCAGTTGTATCCACTCCGATTAGATGTTCCCAGCTCTAGGACACTGCCCGTAGAGGCGGTAGTGGTGAGTTCCCTCGCTGAGTCCGTGGGTTCCACCAACCTGGAGGGTAAACGACTAAGAAAAGAAGAGAAAGCCTAATTCTAATAAAGGAAGCTTTTCAGTCGGTCAACACTAATTGCATTGGGCGGGAAACAAGTATTTACATAACTAACACCCTTTATGCACCTACTTGATTCGATGACATGTTTCGAGCGTCACGCGTTCATCCTCAGATCCTGTTCACTTAGGCCTAACTTGTATATGATGTTCATGAACCACAATTAAACACAAATAAGTACAAGGTCTTTCATATAAGGTAAGAACCAACCATACCTTCAATTCTCGAAAAAGGTGAAAAACCATTCACGACCACGCTGTACCAACGTTACAATAGATTTTGCAAAGAATTCAAGTGTGCAGTTTTGGACCATCTGCCGTTTAGTCCAAACCAGCACTGAATGATTTTCACCTTTTCGAGATTACAATGTAGCTTAATACAAACTTACTACCATGTCGTTTCACCAAATTAACAAGTGGGCCTCGGGAAATACTTCACTGGAATTCAATATCTCCGAAGAGCAGAGTATAGTGCCTAAATGGATGCACGAGTCTAATATGGAGGTACTGAAAGTTCGTGAACTATTTAGTAGATATAGGATAAATGGTTTGCTAGTGTTTCAAGAGTATATGACAAGTTGTTGCTAATATTAACAATTGACAACAGTGATGCAAATTAAAATAGCGGAAGTCGGATGTGCTGAAGCAATATTACGCAATACAACATTTTATTAATATGGGAGCACTCGTTCAGATTTTAACACGTGGTAAGGATTGTAGACGGACAGACACACGCACGCAGAGACATCGCTTCGTCGTTGATCTCATAATCGCAGTTTCTATTTCTATTTTTACGAGGTAAGTAGGCCTGGGGTAAAATCTGAAATGTTACCTGGATATTTTTAGCCTACTTTTCACATTTTACAAAAATGAGGACAAAGTAGACTTATGAGATCGATCCGGGCGAAAGTGTGTCTCTCTGTCTGTCCTTCTGTCTGTCTGTGTGTGGTCCCCCGCCCCCCATATTTGGAATTGATGACAGTGCTACCAATTGCTGAGAAACCACAATTGAAATTTAAGCTCCATGTTGGATATACTGGAAGGTATGCATGGGAGCTATTCGAAAATTGGCACACACATAGATAATAATATTTCAGTTTAATTACCAGGAGGCCAAATATGGCAGTATTGCCAAAATGATTCTAAGCCTGCTTATAGGTCCAATTTGTAAATGCATATAACTTCTACACTATCATTTGGATTTAAACCAAATTTCGTATTTACTATGTGTATATAAACAGATATGACTGAGCGTATTCTTAAGAGCCACCAGGGCTGCCAACTTTTAATAAATGATCTCTCTTCTTTTATTCAAATACCAATATATCAGAAAGTAAGCAAGCCAACACCTGTAAACTATGCACACGTATAGTGCCTGACATTATATATTAATTTGGAGTAACTAATATACGTCACTGCTACCAACATGATTCTAAGCCTGCTTATAGGACCAATTTCTAAAAACAACTAACTTCTATACTATCAATAGGATTTCAACCAAATTTCGTATGTGCTATGTGTACCATAACAGATATGAATATGCGTATTCTAAAGAACAACCAGGGCTGCCAACTGTTAATAAATGCTGTCTCTATGTTTTTACCTTAATATCAATATATCAGAAACTATGCAAGCCAACAGCTCTAAATTTTGCACACGTAGTATAGTATAGTATAGTACCTGACATTCTAGATTAATTTGGAGTGACTAATATACGTCAGTGCTGCCAACATTATTCTAAGCCTTTGATAGGTCCAATTTAAAAATACATGTAACTTCTATACTAACAAATAAATTTCATCCAAAATTGGCACAGCAAGAGATAATAATATTTCAAATTATTTCTGATCAACACATGCATGACATTGTTGCCAACATGATTGTACTTTCAGCTTTTACGCGTGTTGATAGATCCAATGTCTAACTGCATGTAACGTCCATGCTATCCATTGGATTTCAACCAAATTTTGTATTCTGTACCTTAAGAGACGGAACAAAGGATATATTCAGTCACCAGGGCTGCCAACAGTAGTGCTCTATTAACCTACGTTATACCAGGTATATTTCTAACTAATTAAAAATTTCGATATTACGAACTTAATTTCGTCATTATTCTAGATATATCCATATAGATTTATCATTGGCATCAATCTTGAATGAATTTAAAGAAAAGTAGGCTCTTTAGTTCGTCTCGGAACTCCTTGTCTTACCTTAATTTCTTCTTGGCTTCTTCCTACAAAACCCTCGATGCGGGAAGCAACCTTCGGAACATCGAGAACAGCTCACCGCTACACAGTTCGAACTACTCCTAAGGCAGCTGTGTATCTCGTCTACAAGGAGACTAGCACGACGTAGGGTAATATTTTGCTGGGCAAACACTCTTGCTAGGAATATTACCAGCAGAATAAGCCACACTCACTTCATGGTATATTGTGTAATGAACCACGTCAAGAGACCGCTGCTTAAGTAGACAGAAAGATGCAGTAGTGGGGGAACATCCTTCTTTTATATTTTCGTTGTTAATTTCAACTTATCACTCTACAAGGTTATGCCATATTTACAGTTGCGTCAGAACCAGGAGTCACTCTGCTCCTCAGCCATAAGTATTCACACACGCAACACGACTGTGTTGGGAACTCGCGTGTTTCCTGGGTCTTAAGGTTCGAATCCCGGCAATGAAAACGACCATTCTTAGTGTGATTTCCGCTGAGTTTTCCCACATTCCGTCCATGAATATGACGGAAAGGTACGTTAATTCAAGTTGAAGGCATCATTCGCCAATTATTTTGTTACTTACGTGATATTTAGGAGGCAAGAGATGATGGATGAAATTTAAAAAAAAAATCGTGTGTTAAATTGGGCTTAACTTTGTAATATTAGTACAGTATTATTATTAAGTAATTATAATAATAACAATATGGCGGGACGAACTGAAAGACACTGGATAGTATTTCTTAGCGTTGTGAATCAAATCTTCGATTTCCGAACGTGCAGCTCCCCTTTTTTTACAAGGTGCAGAGAGACTCTCCCTACTGATTTGTTGTTGTTTGAGTCTTCAGTCTTTTGACTGGTTTGATGCAGCACTCCATGTCTCCCTGTCCTGAGCTAATTGTTTCATCTCTATATAGCTACCACACCCTACATCCGACGAAATTTGTTTAGCATAATCTAACCTTGCTCTACCCAAATATATCTCAAGACCAGCTATTGTTGCATGTGCCTGTATCTGGTTAATTTGTTTTGTGGCCATGTTTAAAGAATCGGAGAAATAATGCATTCTCGATATAATTATTATTATTATTTTTATTGAGTAGCCACCGTGGATTAGGCGGTAGCACGCCGACATCTCAGCTCTGGGTCCGTGGTTCAAATCCCGGTTACTACATGTGCAAATTGTGTTGGGCAAAACGGAGGCTGACAGGTTTTTCTCCGGGTACTCCGGTTTTCCCTGTCACAATTTCATTCCAGCAACACTCTCCACTGTCATTTCATTTCATCTGTCATTCATTTAATCATTGCCGCAGGGAGTGCGACAGGCTTCGGCAGGCAGCAAAGTTCATATCATCGCCGCTAGATGGGGGGCGTCATTTATTCCATTCCCTGACCCGGTCACGAGATTGCAATTTCTAGTTCACTTTTAGCATTGGAGAAGGATACAGCTTCCTAATTGTCTATTCTGACGAAACCTGACTGCATAAAGGGCTGTGATTAGTCAGCGAAGTTATAGGGTGGAGCCTATCAGCGACGTCGTTCCAGGTTTGAAACAAACTATGTAGACCTCCCACTGTTTTAACTTTCTATTTCCTAGGTACCCGTATAAGTTGTAATGCGCCAAGCAATAGTTGCATGATCATTGATCCCAGGTCATAAGTGTTTCCGTATCTTCTGAAGTCAAGAAGAATCATTACCAGAAGGTTCTCATCGATTAGCTTATTTACTCTGTACGAATGCGGAAGTAGCTTATCATCCACTCCCGATCAAGAATTGTATGCACATGGGAGGTGGCTCAAAATATTTTATTTCCGACGGCCTGAATGGCATGAATGGCAACCACGGAGCTGAAAAATGAGCTTGCCATTCACCGTAGTTACGGAAACACTTATGGCCTAGGAACAATGATCATGCAACTATTGCTAGGCGCATTACAATAGAAGGTACCGAGAAAGTAGGAAGTAAAAACAGTGGGAGTTCTACATATTTTGTTGAAACCTGGAACGACATCGCTGATAGGTTCAACTGTATATATACGCTGACTAATCACAGCCCTTGGTGCTGTCGTGTTTCGTCAGAACAGCCAATCAAGAAGCCGTATCGCTCTCTTTTTTTTACATTCGAATTGAGCCACTATGGACTACGGAGTAACAATCAAAATCAATGTTTCGTTCTAGATCGTCTGCCAGCTTTGATGTCCTGCCAGTATCTCTTGAGCACATCACTCAGCGCCTTCTTCCGATCTTCTGAAAGAGGTCCCCTCCGTCTTTTGGGTTCTGCCCCTACCTTAAATCCCTGGTAATTTTTTATTAGGTGTCTGAATTCACACCTGTTCATAATTTTGCAGTCCGGAATACCAATTTCTAGAAGGTCTTTGTTACATTCTTCAAACCATGCCAATTTTTTCTTCTTTGGTTTCACGAAATTCCAAATTTTCTTTGTTAGACGATCGTTGGACATTCTGAAAATGTGTCCATAGAACAACAACCTTTTCCTTTTTATTGTTGACGTGACTGGTTCTATCTTTCTATATAACTCTTCGTTCGACTTCAAACGTATGTGCCCGTCAACCCATCTGTTGCCTAAAATTTTTCTCAATACCCTGCGTTCTCTTTTGACCAACTGGTCGACTAGTCCCCGCCTGTTCATAGTCAAAGTCTCCAAAGCATATGTTGCTTCAGGTTTGACAACCGTGCTGTAGTGTCTTAATTTGGCTCCAATGCTCAGCGACTTCTTATTATAGAGATTTTTCGTCAGGTGATAGGCTCAGTCTAATTTCTAGATTCTAAGATTAATTGCTTCCTGTTCTAGGCCATTTTGTTGGATTACCTCACCCATGTATTTAAATTTCTTTAGACGTTTAATCTTTCCTTGGTTTGTTTTCATCCATTCTGGTCCATCACTGATGTTTGTCATGTACTTTGTTTTCTCAAAGGAAATCTGTAAACCTACTTTCTCAGCCATCTCTGACAACCGATTAATCTTTACAATGGCTGATTTAATATTGTTGGCAAAAATAGCTAGGTCATCTGCAAAAGCCAAACAATCAACATGCACCCCTTTCAGTTTGGGCCCTAGCATGAATCGTTCTTCATTCCCTTCTTCCCGACTCAGTGTCTTCCTCCACTCACGAATGACCTTTTCTAATACACAGTTGAAAAGGATTGGAGATAATCCATCACCTTGTCTGACACCAGTTTTGATTACAAAGGGATCTGAGATCTCGCCAATGAATTTTACTTTTGACACTGTGTCGGTCAAAGTCTGTTTAATCAGATTTCGAGACGTGTCATCCACTCCAAATTCTTCCAGAATATTCAGTAGCGACTCGCGGTCAATTGAGTCATACGCTTTCTTAAAATCAATGAATACGACCACATAGTCATACCTGCCTATCGTCTTACACCTAATGATGTTTTTCAGGTTAAAAATTTGTTCCGGACAAGAACGTCCCTTTCTGAAACCGGCCTGGTACTCACCAATCTGATTATCAAGATGTTCTTCAATTCTGTTGAGGAGTGCTTTGGATAGGATCTTGTAGGGAACAGATACAATTGATATACCCCTGTAATTATTAACGTCCTTCTTATCCCCCTTTTTGTGGAGAGGGTGAATTAATGCAGACTGCCACTCTGTGGGTATCCTCTCTAATGCTAACAGTGAACTAGAAAATGCAATCGCGCGACCCGGTCGGTCGACTGGACGCAGGCTGTGGATTTTCATTTGTATTGTTATTATTTACGAGAACATGGCTGTGCAATGTTGTAAGCATCTTAGAAGGAGCTTGTTTCTTGTTGTTTAATTTGAGGACTTTGGATATTGTGGTCTTTTATCCCCGTATACTTGGGAGAGTGTAGAATTAGTCTGATAACATGTGTTATTGTGGTGTGTGCAGTAGTGTTTGTATTTGTAATTCAGGTGAGGTTTGGGAAGGGGGTGGCCGTGGCCTTAAGTTAGGAATCACTATCCTGGAGTAGAAGTGGGAAACCACGAAAAGCCACTTCCAGGATGGCCCAGGTAGGAATCACCACACACCTCTTCTCGTTCCAGACCATCAGACAAGAATTGAATTTCTTGGCAGAGCCAGGAATTGAACCCGAACCTCCAGGGTGACAGACCAAGAAGCTATCCAATGACCTGTGTCGATAGCTGGGAGTTGGCTAAACACTTGGAGACCATCTTCTTTATGAATTATCGAGTTACCGCGCTACCTGTTAAGTCCCCTGTTTTATGTAGGACGGCTCTGAATTATTCATGACTTCCCTTTCCGATATTCCCGCTAATCCAGTTCAATAGTCTGGAGATGTCACCAGCAGAGTCTCCTTCCCTCTGTTCCTTCTTATCTTCCTTTCTCCGTTCCTTTATCTTCTTCCATTATTTCATTAATTTTGTTTTTTTTTTCTTATTCTTTAGTTCTGTGTTCATCACTTCTTTATTGTCTTTTTCGTTTATCGCTAACTTCTCTCCTGTTTTCTTAACTTAATTCATTTTGTCTTTCTTTGTCTTGTCCACTTTATTATTGAGTTAATAAAATTTTACTTCTTTCATACACTCTTGCTTTATTGCTATCTTATTTCCTTCATCCATTCTTGCTTTATTGCTATCTTATTTCCTTCATCCATTCTTGCTTTATTGCTATCTTATTTCCTTCATCCTTTTTAGCTTTATTGCTATCTTATTTTCTTCATCCATTCTTGCTTTATTGCTATCTTATTTCCCTCATCCATTCTTGCTTTATTGCTATCTTATTTCCTTCATCCATTCTTGCTTTATTGCTATCTTATTTCCCTCATCCATTATTGCTTTATTGCTATCTTATTTCCCTCATCCATTCTTGCTTTATTGCTATCTTATTTCCCTCATCCATTCTTGCTTTATTGCTATCTTATTTCCCTCATCCATTCTTGCTTTATTGCTATCTTATTTCCTTCATCCTTTTTAGCTTTATTGCTATCTTATTTCCTTCATCCTTTCTTGCTTTATTGCTATCTTATTTCCCTCATCCATTCTTGCTTTATTGCTATCTTATTTCCCTCATCCATTCTTGCTTTATTGCTATCTTATTTCCCTCATCCATTCTTGCTTTATTGCTATCTTATTTCCTTCATCCTTTCTTGCTTTATTGCTATCTTATTTCCCTCATCCATTATTGCTTTATTGCTATCTTATTTCCTTCATCCTTTTTAGCTTTATTGCTATCTTATTTTCTTCATCCATTCTTGCTTTATTGCTATCTTATTTCCCTCATCCATTATTGCTTTATTGCTATCTTATTTCCCTCATCCATTCTTGCTTTATTGCTATCTTATTTCCCTCATCCATTCTTGCTTTATTGCTATCTTATTTCCTTCATCCTTTTTAGCTTTATTGCTATCTTATTTTCTTCATCCATTCTTGCTTTATTGCTATCTTATTTCCCTCATCCATTATTGCTTTATTGCTATCTTATTTCCCTCATCCTTTCTTGCTTTATTGCTATCTTATTTCCCTCATCCATTCTTGCTTTATTGCTATCTTATTTCCCTCATCCATTCTTGCTTTATTGCTATCTTATTTCCTTCATCCTTTTTAGCTTTATTGCTATCTTATTTCCCTCATCCATTCTTGCTTTATTGCTATCTTATTTCCTTCATCCTTTTTAGCTTTATTGCTATCTTATTTCCTTCATCCATTATTGCTTTATTGCTATCTTATTTCCCTCATCCATTATTGCTTTATTGCTATCTTATTTCCCTCATCCATTCTTGCTTTATTGCTATCTTATTTCCTTCATCCATTCTTGCTTTATTGCTATCTTATTTCCCTCATCCATTCTTGCTTTATTGCTATCTTATTTCCTTCATCCTTTTTAGCTTTATTGCTATCTTATTTCCCTCATCCATTCTTGCTTTATTGCTATCTTATTTCCTTCATCCTTTTTAGCTTTATTGCTATCGTATTTCCCTCATCCATTCTTGCTTTATTGCTATCTTATTTCCTTCATCCTTTCTTGCTTTATTGCTATCTTATTTCCCTCATCCATTATTGCTTTATTGCTATCTTATTTCCTTCATCCTTTCTTGCTTTATTGCTATCTTATTTCCCTCATCCATTCTTGCTTTATTGCTATCTTATTTCCCTCATCCATTCTTGCTTTATTGCTATCTTATTTCCTTCATCCTTTTTAGCTTTATTGCTATCTTATTTCCCTCATCCATTCTTGCTTTATTGCTATCTTATTTCCTTCATCCTTTTTAGCTTTATTGCTATCTTATTTCCTTCATCCATTCTTGCTTTATTGCTATCTTATTTCCCTCATCCATTCTTGCTTTATTGCTATCTTATTTCCCTCATCCATTCTTGCTTTATTGCTATCTTATTTCCTTCATCCATTATTGCTTTATTGCTATCTTATTTCCCTCATCCATTATTGCTTTATTGCTATCGTATTTCCCTCATCCATTCTTGCTTTATTGCTATCTTATTTCCTTCATCCATTCTTGCTTTATTGCTATCTTATTTTCTTCATCCATTCTTGCTTTATTGCTATCTTATTTCCCTCATCCATTCTTGCTTTATTGCTATCTTATTTCCCTCATCCATTCTTGCTTTATTGCTATCTTATTTCCTTCATCCTTTTTAGCTTTATTGCTATCTTATTTCCCTCATCCATTCTTGCTTTATTGCTATCTTATTTCCTTCATCCTTTCTTGCTTTATTGCTATCTTATTTCCCTCATCCATTCTTGCTTTATTGCTATCTTATTTCCCTCATCCATTCTTGCTTTATTGCTATCTTATTTCCTTCATCCTTTTTAGCTTTATTGCTATCTTATTTCCCTCATCCATTCTTGCTTTATTGCTATCTTATTTCCTTCATCCTTTTTAGCTTTATTGCTATCTTATTTCCTTCATCCATTCTTGCTTTATTGCTATCTTATTTCCCTCATCCATTCTTGCTTTATTGCTATCTTATTTCCCTCATCCATTCTTGCTTTATTGCTATCTTATTTCCTTCATCCATTATTGCTTTATTGCTATCTTATTTCCCTCATCCATTATTGCTTTATTGCTATCGTATTTCCCTCATCCATTCTTGCTTTATTGCTATCTTATTTCCTTCATCCATTCTTGCTTTATTGCTATCTTATTTTCTTCATCCATTCTTGCTTTATTGCTATCTTATTTCCCTCATCCATTCTTGCTTTATTGCTATCTTATTTCCTTCATCCATTCTTGCTTTATTGCTATCTTATTTCCTTCATCCTTTTTAGCTTTATTGCTATCTTATTTCCTTCATCCATTATTGCTTTATTGCTATCTTATTTCCCTCATCCATTCTTGCTTTATTGCTATCGTATTTCCCTCATCCATTCTTGCTTTATTGCTATCTTATTTCCTTCATCCATTCTTGCTTTATTACTATCTTATTTTCTTCATCCATTCTTGCTTTATTGCTATCTTATTTCCCTCATCCATTCTTGCTTTATTGCTATCTTATTTCCTTCATCCATTCTTGCTTTATTGCTATCTTATTTCCCTCATCCATTCTTGCTTTATTGCTATCTTATTTCCTTCATCCATTCTTGCTTTATTGCTATCTTATTTCCTTCATCCTTTTTAGCTTTATTGCTATCTTATTTCCTTCATCCATTCTTGCTTTATTGCTATCTTATTTCCCTCATCCATTATTGCTTTATTGCTATCTTATTTCCCTCATCCATTCTTGCTTTATTGCTATCTTATTTCCTTCATCCATTCTTGCTTTATTGCTATCTTATTTCCCTCATCCATTCTTGCTTTATTGCTATCTTATTTCCCTCATCCATTCTTGCTTTATTGCTATCTTATTTCCCTCATCCATTCTTGCTTTATTGCTATCTTATTTCCCTCATCCATTCTTGCTTTATTTCTGTCTTATTTCCCTCATCCATTCTTGCTTTATTGCTATCTTATTTCCCTCATCCATTCTTGCTTTATTGCTATCTTATTTCCTTCATCCATTATTGCTTTATTGCTATCTTATTTCCCTCATCCATTCTTGCTTTATTGCTATCTTATTTCCCTCATCCATTCTTGCTTTATTGCTATCTTATTTCCCTCATCCATTCTTGCTTTATTGCTATCTTATTTCCCTCATCCATTCTTGCTTTATTGCTGTCTTATTTCCCTCATCCATTCTTGCTTTATTGCTATCTTATTTCCTTCATCCTTTTTAGCTTTATTGCTATCTTATTTCCTTCATCCATTATTGCTTTATTGCTATCTTATTTCCCTCATCCATTATTGCTTTATTGCTATCTTATTTCCCTCATCCATTCTTGCTTTATTGCTATCTTATTTCCTTCATCCATTCTTGCTTTATTGCTATCTTATTTCCCTCATCCATTCTTGCTTTATTGCTATCTTATTTCCCTCATCCATTCTTGCTTTATTGCTATCTTATTTCCTTCATCCTTTTTAGCTTTATTGCTATCTTATTTCCCTCATCCATTCTTGCTTTATTGCTATCTTATTTCCCTCATCCATTCTTGCTTTATTGCTATCTTATTTCCCTCATCCCTTCTTGCTTTATTGCTATCTTATTTCCCTCATCCTTTTTAGCTTTATTGCTATCTTGTTTCCCTCATCCATTCTTGCTTTATTGCTATCTTATTTCCTTCATCCATTCTTGCTTTATTGCTATCCTATTTCCTTCATCCATTATTGCTTTATTGCTATCTTATTTCCTTCATCCTTTTTAGCTTTATTGCTATCTTATTTCCTTCATCCATTATTGCTTTATTGCTATCTTATTTCCCTCATCCATTCTTGCTTTATTGCTATCCTATTTCCTTCATCCATTATTGCTTTATTGCTATCTTATTTCCTTCATCCATTCTTGCTTTATTGCTATCTTATTTCCTTCATCCATTCTTGCTTTATTGCTATCTTATTTCCTTCATCCATTATTGCTTTATTGCTATCCTATTTCCTTCATCCTTTCTTCTTTTTTTTACGCCTGAGGGTATTGAACCAAGGAACACATTAAAGAAAGAATTATGTAAATAAGTTGATTTGGCTGGGATTTGAATCAAAAAGGAAACGAATAAAGAAACAAGCGATTTTAGTCCCTTTTTCCGGAACTGCATTTAGACCGGAAGTTATTTTCGAAATTTCATTTTTAGTTTGATAGAGCTCTCCAAGATTCAAAATTTGAAACCACTCCGGGCCCTTTAGCCCTTCAATGCACAATTGAATCGTTCGGAGCTGAAATGCATCAAGTCAAAATGGTCATTTCTTTTTTCAACAATTAGTGTTTTAAGTTATTGACCCAAGAGCCTTGGAAGGGGATAAGGAAAGAATTAAGTAAGCCTTCTGTTTAAGCCAGAAACTACTGTGATCAGAGGAGAAAAGTAATAAGTAGGGCTCGGATTTTTAGGTGCTAAAAATCGGGAAAATATTTATATTTATGTATCAAAAATACCTGAAATATGTGGCAAAAAAGTAAAAATATTTAATTATAGTGTAGTTTATTAATGTGAATATAATCAATATGCAGTACCCACGAATGCAATTTATGCTATGTCTCACTGACTGCTGAAGAATTACGATACAGAACGAGATATATCTTCAGGTTCTCCATCACAAATCACCGACGATTGTCGCGAAACACTTCTTCTGAAGGTGCGAAACTGCGGCAATATGTTTTTTACCCTTGAGGTGTTGCGTAAGTAGAGATCGCTGTTCAGCCATGATTGCTTCCCCACATGGTTGGCAGAACAGAACTCCCCCATCAGAAGTAAAATTATAATTAAATTCTGCAACATACTGCTGCAGACGATAACTTGTAGTCGCTTTTACTTTAGGCATCATAGAGCTGGCTTACACTTCACAGTGCCAGAAATGATCGGCATGTGAGTGACACCGGATCCAGGTAGCTGGGGGAGGGGGAGGTCTAGCCCGTGGTTGAATGTGGCTATGGACAAGGAAATCGCCGGCTTCCACAGTGAGTGGCACGGGGCGACGTGTTAAGAGTAACACAGTTGCAAGCTGACATTCGCTCTGCATGAAGATTAGATAGCTCACAGGTTCTTCCCCGTTAAAGTAACACAGAACAAAAATGCAATAAACTGAAGGATCTATCATACTGATTTAAAAAAATGTAAATATTACGTAATTTTATGTGCTAATAAGTGAAAAACAGAAATTTATGTATTTATAGAGAAAATGCTTAAAATACTCGCAGGTCTATGTATTTACATAAAAAATATTTATTTACTTAAGAATCCTATCCCTAGTAATAAGTCAATCACTTGCTCCCTTTCAGCGCCGTATTCCATACCTAATGTTGGCCGCACTGCAAGATTCCCGCGTATTACAGTGCTATTGTAAATTACATTTTTACAGGGTTTAGGTTTTTTTTTGTTGTTGTTACAAATCAATTTTTAATAAAATATCATGTGAAATAATAATTCTGGATGTCTTTATGCCGCAATAAAATGACCACGGAATTGAAAGGCATTACAGTAAGTCACGTTTTCAAAATTGATTTGAAAAATATGTTTATTAAATTAAATTTGATATTCCGGTAATATAAATGTAACCTTAATAGTAACTTCACAACATAGATGACTAATATAGTGTGTTTGTTAAGTCCTGTTCAGGCAATGACGTTTTATCTGTCTCCTGAGAATTAGTGACAACTGACTTAATGCTTTTCAACTCCAGCCGATTCAATTGAGGATATCGCTTAATTTTGCAGGTTTTGCTATGATGTGGACCCCTACTTCGTCTGCTGAGGAATGTTCTCAACATTAAAACATTGAAATGAATCACTTCCATCTCTCTTTACCTTTGATTCTGTTCGACTACCTTCTGTTCGGCAGTGAAAGTGGTTTCATTATTCACCAGAGGCCTTTCATTCCCAAATCTCTCACTTGGCTGCTTCTACTGGAGTAGGGCTTGATTGGAACTGGCAAACTCAAAGAATAATCCAAGATAAACTTTGAGAAGAAAACATTAAAGGTAAAGAAAGATCAAAGCGGAAACAAACGGAAAAAAAAGTGCTGAAAGCCTCTCCGTTTCCGCTCGGGAGAAGTGGAGGAGAGCAATCGTATTTCCTTTTACACCTCTGAATAGCGCCGAACACAAACATGGACAAGACACGACCCTATCGACCCCTCTCTCAAGGGTTGCGACCTGATTATCATCTGCATTTTGAGCTGATTCTAGGTTAAATAAAAATAGTGATAAAGATGACCGATGAGGTTTTTAATTATTAGATTTTGTTTGAATTATTTACTTAGTTATTTGAGTTTTAAGGGGTGGAACAGCGAGGTCATCCGCCCCTCTTACCTCAGATTGTTGTTCTTTGACTCTTCAGTCTTTTGGCTCGTTCGATCCAGCTCTCCATGCCTCACTGTCCTGAGCTAATCGTTTCATCTCTACATAGTTACCACACCTTGAGTGCGGCTTCGGTGGCGTAGTCGGTAGCATGCTGAGTTTCTATGCCCAAGATAGCGGGTTCAAGCCCAGCCAAAGACATCGGATTTTTAAGAGCGTTAAAATCCTTCAGTATGCCTTCCTTCGGATGGGAAGTAAAGCCGGCCGTACCATGTCACACATTTATGGCATGTAAAAGATCCTCCCACAGACTAAACTTGTGGGCAGCTAAATTGTTAGGTTAGATTTCGTCGGAACGCTCTATCAAAGTTCCAACGTTCTCCACTAGGTATCATTGATATCTGGTAGCGAAAGTTTGAACTACTTGAAATTGAAATGCGTGTCCGTTGGAAACAGCTACAGACTCAGGCGAGCCGAACATGTCCCCGGACACTCCCGGCACTAAAAGCCATACGATAAATAAATAAACCACTCCTTACATCCAACGCAATATGTTTAACATATTCTAACCTTGGTTTACCGCTACAGTTCTTGTCCTTACCCTTCCTTCCATAATTAAGTTTGCTGTTCCTTGGCGTCATAGTACGTGTCCTACCAACCTATCTCTTCCCTTTATTAGCAGTCGCCAGACACATCTCTCCTTTCCCACTCGTCTTAATACATCTTCATTTATTACTCTACACATCTGATCTTCATTATTCTCTTGTAACACCACATATCTAATGCCTCTATTCTCCTCTTACCTGCTGCACCAACAGTGCAACTTTCACTTCCATAGAGCGCCATGTTCCAGACAATGGCTTTCAAAAATGACTTCCAAATACCGAAATCTATATTCGATGTTAACAGATTCTTTCTCTGTAGAATTCCTTGCCTGAGCCAACCTACTTTTTTATATCCTCATTGCTTTGTTCATCCCTGGTTATTTTGCTTGCTAAGTAACGGAAGTCTCCTACCTCCTTTATATATTCTACTGCCAATTTGATGTCCATAGGAGTTCACTTACCTTGGTAGCAAAATAACAGCAGATGGAAGAAGTAGAAGAGAAATAGTCAGCCGCATCAACCAAGCCAAAATAGCATTCAACAAGAAGGGAAAGCTCTTTACATGCAAAAACATTAGTATGAGCCTCAGGAAACGTCTTGTGAAGATATATGTGTGGAGCGTACTGTTGTATGGTAGTGAAACCTGGACTCTTAGCTTGGCTGATAAGAAACGAATAGTAGCCTTTGAAATGTGGTGCTACAGGAAAAGACTAAAAATTCCATGGGTGGACAAAATCAGTAATGAAGAAACGCTGAAGAGGATTGGAGAGAAGCCATGTTTATGGAATATGCTTACTCACAGAAGTGACAATTGGATTGGACATATCTTGAGGCATGAAGGCCTTCTGCACACAATACTGTAGGGCAATGTGGAAGGAAAGAACTGTAGAGGTAGACCACGGCTAGGATACATAAAACAAATCATTCACGACAAAGGTTGTGATAATTACTTGGACATGAAGAGACTAGCAACAGACCGGAGTTCATGGAAAGCTGCTACAAACCAATCTTCGGATTGAACACCACAGAAGAAGGGGTTTCTGATTTATTTTGGCTGCATTCCAATATATACTGCTCAAAAAAATTAAAGCACCACTTTTTTCAAAGGCCACCAAATTTGGAAAGTTGACTGCACAAGGTCGAAATCTCAGTATGACGTTTGCCCCGACGCCCACCAAGCACATGCTTCAGCACAACTCCCAAACTTGTGTAGTTTCGGGATAGCGCCCCCAAAACCAGCCCATTTTTGAAAACCGTAAATTGAAGTTTGCGAAAAACGCCGTAGGACTTGTCGCAGGTTTCCAAAGCAGTCGAAAATGAATGAGTCTTGCTCTTAAGGTTCCACGAACACGTTGAAATCGTTACATTTGACGTTTGGGCATTTTCAACCCCCTTCATCATCCCCTAAATATGGACTACCATTGGGGGCGCCTGAGAAGGTACCGGATGTGTTTAACCACCTGAAAACCTGCACACCGTCCTCAGTTGCTGATTGCAGTAAGTTCTTAAGGACTCCGGCAATGTTCATCCCTCCTAACACCCTCAACTGGCAAGGGACCAAACCACCCCGTCTTGATTCACCCCTAAGGAAGGTTTAAATCGAGATTTTTATCAGTGCTGCTAATGGGGGGGTCTTCCCCTAACGTTTCAAAAGAGGACCTGCGCCTGTGTCACCACCCCTTCCCTTGCTACCGCCTTTTGTATGATTTTTCGAATCAGGCCCTTTTTAAGGGCTGAAATGAGGTCTTAATCGCTGAAAGGGCTGTAAAGGTCCTTAGAAGTAGTGGTGACACGAAATCAACCCCTTCCGATGTTTGATTGACATTCCATACCCCAAAGTTGACATTTTTGCACCCTCAACCCTCCCTGTCTGGACGCGTAACGCGTCATGGCAGAGTTTTCAGAGTTAGATCAAAATGAAGCTTATGGCCTGAAATGGAGCCCAAAACAGCAAGTTGGATGGAAATTCATCGGTAGGGTGGGATACGGGACCAAAAAGTTTTCAAAAAAGTTAACAGCCTCTAGTAAGTACACCAATGCATAGGCAACCCACATCACGTCATTTTTCTCCCATTGCCAAACTTTGTAACCTATTGCCGATCATAGGCAACCCACACGCACGGACGTGATGTGGGTTGCCTATGCATGGGCGTACTTACTGTAGGCTGTACACTTTTTTGAAAAATGTTGGTCCCGTTTCCCAACCTACCGATGAATTTCTATCCAGCCTGCTGTTTTGGGCTCCATTGCAGGCCATAAGCTTCATTTTCATCCAACTCTGAAAACTCTACCATGACGCATTACGCGTCCAGACAGGGAGGGTTGGGGGTGCAAAAATTTCGAATTTGGGGGACGGAATGTCAATCATCGATCGGAAGGGGTTGATTTCGTGTCACCACTACTTCTAAGGACCTTTACAGCCCTTTCAGTGATTAAGACGTCGTTTCAGCCCTTAAAAGGGCCTGATTCGAAAAATCATACAAACGGGGGTTGCAGGGGAAGGGGTGGTGACAAAGGCACAGTTCCTTTTTTGAAACGTTAGGGGAAGACCCCCCCCCCCCCCATTAGCAGCACTGATAAACATCTCGATTTAAACCTTCCTTAGGGGTGAATCGAGAGGGGGTGGTTTGGTCCCATGCCAGTTGAGGGAGTTAGGGGGTGTGGACATTGCCGGAGGCCTTAAGAACTTACTGCAATCAGCAACTGAGGACGGTGTACAGGTTTTCATGTGGTTAAACTTACCCGGTACCTTCTCAGACGCCCCCAATGGTAGTCCATGTTTAGGGGATGATGAAGGGGGTTGAAAATGCCCAAACGTCAAATGTAACGATTTCAACGTGTTTGTGGAACCTTTAAGAGCAAGACTCATTCATTTTCGACTGCTTTGGCAACCTGCGACAAGTGCTGCAGCGTTTTTCGCAAACTTCAATTTGCGGTTTTCGAAAATGGGCTGGTTTTCGGGGTGCTACCCCGAAACTACTCAAGTTGGGGAGTTGTGCTGAAGCATATGCTTGATAGGCGTCAGGACAAACGTCATACTGAGATTACGAGCTTGTAGGTCAACTTTTCAAAATTTGGTGGCCTTTGAAAAAAGTGGTGCTTTAATTTTTTTGAGCAGTATATATTTGTTGATTTTCATCATAAATTCTGTCTTCAAGACCATTTAAATACGCATTCAAATTCTCTGGTATGTCGGCTAAGATGACAATGATTGAAAGCCTTTCAAGGGATAACTGTTTTTATGAAAGCTACTCACCTTCAAAGAATTGATCTACAGAGTAAAAGTTTGGACAGATTGTATTTGCATCAGAGAGTGGTTGTCTGATAAGTCGCTATATCAGATCTTTCAACACTTTGATAGTGGACAAACACTGTTTCGTATGTTCCAGTTCTAGCTTTTTACTACCATAACGGCGAAGTGTTTGTGGGTCGTTTGCGCATGATATTTTGCTACTCTAAAGTAGTTTGGGGCTTGTTCAACCCAGGACCAGGGTTAACCCTTTATAGGGCGAAACTACTTTTTACCTGATGTGTTTCTACATTTTAATTCATTGTAATTATTATAATTATAAATAATGTTATTTTTGTTACTCTAACTTCATTGTTTAATTTTCAATTTATGTTCTCATGGATTTAATGTTGATATTTTTTGAATTTTAATTAACTAATTTCGAATGTTTTTTTTATAATTATTTCCATAATTGTTTATAGTTATGTTTATTATTTTAAGTTTTATATATCCTTTATTACTGTAATTTTATTTTTATGATTTTTGTTTCTATATTTATATTTTATTTATGTTCGGTGGTGTCGAAATGTAAACATTATGTGTCAGAAAACTGCATCACAATGAGGCTCATTATAACACTATTTTTCATTATGAAACAGTTTCTCCCACCAATCAGAGCTCAAGAAACAGTTGTGTGACCAATTAGGTAAGGATACCTTCGCGCATGCGCTCAAAATCCATTGCCAAGCACACTGAGCGCATGTGTCGGTTGGTCAGAGAGCTTGCAAAACAGAGATATCATACCCAGCGATGCACTCCGATCACAAAATTCCAGTGACTGAATCTCAACAGATATTTATGAATATTTATGTTAAAACATATAATAAAGTTATAATTATAGTCGAACATTAACAGTCGTATGTAACTCGCCTATAATGGTAATTAAGACACTCGTATGGAAATACTCGTGTCTTAATTATTGCCATTATAGGCTCGTTGTATAATGTACTTTTATGTTCGATCCTGACTATTAAGTGTTAGAAAACTGTATCATAATGATGGTCATTATAACACTATTTTTCATTATGAAACAGTTTCTTCCACCAATCGCAGCTCAAGAAACAGTTGTTTGACCAATTAGATAAGGTTAGCATCGCACCTGCGCGGAGTTCCAAAGCCTTCTGAACTGCGTTGCCTAGTGCCATAGTAGGGTAATCGAGAAGGCCATGGTCAAATACAAGGCATTCTCTGCGTCTCATGCGCTCTGTTCAGTACATAAAACTGGCGAAATCTCCACAGATATTTGTGAATATTTATCTTCGAACATAAAATAGTTATAATTAATTATCGTGGAACATAGACATCGTATGCAAATCGCCTATAATGATAATTAAGACACTCGTTTTATAAATATACTCGTGTCTTAATTATAGCCATTATAGGCTCGTTGCATAATGTACTATTATGTTCGACCCTGACTATTATATGTCAGAAAAATGTACTATAATGAGGCTCATTATAACATTATTTTTCATTATGAAACAGTTTCTCCCACCAATCAGAGCTCAGGAAACAGTTGTTTGACCAATTAGATAATTAGATGCACTGTTATTTAAATTTCACTGCCTGGCCTAATGTCATATTAGGGTAATGGAGGAGGCCATGGTCATATAGAAGGCATTCTCTGCGTCTCATGCACTCTGTTCAGTACATAAAACTGGCGAAATCTCGACAGATATTTATGAATGTTTATGTTCGAACATAAATTAGTTATAATAATTATCGTCGAACATAAACAGTCGTATGCAACTCGCCTTTGTTGGTAATTAAGACATACGCTCGTTTTATAAACATACTCGTGTCTTAATTATTGCCAGTATAGGCTCGTTGCATAATGTACTATTTTATACCTTAATTGTTAATGTTTTAATTTTCATTTATTTTTTAATTTTATCCAACCGATTACGTCCAGTAAATACGTACATAATATTTGATTTTTTAGAAATACTAGCATGGCATGAAGTTTCTCCGCAATTTGGCTGAAAGATTGAACTATCAACATCTTTGAAAGCATAAACAGTCCTTATGACAGGTGGCTAGTATAGAGACAGAGAGTGAATCACAGTAATAGTGGCTACACCTTCATAGATTGGTTGGTGGAGGGAGACTGTTAGCCTACTTTCGATTTTTGCAAAAAAAAAAAAAAAAGTAGACTTATGAGATCTACACAGGGCCAAAAATTATGTTGCTGTCTGTGTGTGTGTGTGTGTACTCTGAATGTCTGTCCCCCCCCTATAAATTCGAACACGGTGAAACCGAATTGAACGAAATTTGGTACAGAGGTAGCACTAGCAAAGGACACCTCAGTCATGTTTTATATTGCCACCATCTTGACGGAAACGGAATGGCGGCCATGCAAATGTTAAAAGCTTTAATCAAATTACGACCAACCTAATCATCTGATCTCTACCAAATTTTGCAACATTATACCTTCGTGTATGAAGAATCTTTTGACCAAACTACAAGATCAATACTTTGCGGATGATGGGCGTGTATGTGTGCAAATCGATTCCCTCTATCTATTCAAACACGGTGAAACCGAATTGAACAATATTTGGTACAGAGGTAGCACTAGCAAAGGGCACCTCGCTGTCATGTTTTATATTGCCGCGATCTTGACGGAAACGTAATGGTGGCCACCCACATGTTAAAAGCTTTATCAAATTACGACTAACCTAATCATTTGATCTCTACCAAATTTTGCTACAACATACCCTTATGTGGGAAGCATATTTTGACAGAGCTACAAGGTCATCAGTCCAATTGTTTGTGTTGTTTCGGTAAAACCGAATTGAACGAAATTAGGTACATAGGTTGCACTAGCAAAGGGCACCTCTCTACCAAATTTTGCCACAACATACCGTTTTGTAGGAAGCATCTTTTGACTGAACTACAAAGGCATCAGCCCAATAGTTTGCAGATAGCGGCCATATATGTGTGCAAATCGATTCCCCATATCAATCCAAACGCGGTGAAACCGAATTGAATGATTTTTTTTACAGAGGTAGCACTAGCAAAGGGCACCTCATATTCATGCTTAATATCCGTATAGCACGTTGTATTTGAACAATCTACTACAACCAACATTCAATTATACTCCTTGAAAAGGACAAATAGTTATAACAATACCCATGCATTTAGGAGAAAGTTGGCTATATGTTCTTTACTGAACATCTTGGTTTGTTGATGATATCGTCATTTTTAAGTTTTGCAACGTTGAAATAAATAGTCCTTTTAAGGGTGCTTTAATGCCTTAATATTTATTAGTAATAAATACCACACTTACTAAGCTTTCTGAACAGCCTCCGTGGCTTAGGCGGCAGCACGCCGGCCTCTCACCGCTGGGTCCGTGGTTTAAATCCCGGTCACTCCATGTGAGATCTGTGCTGGTCAAAACGGCAGGCAGGTTTTTCTCCGGGTACTCCGGTTTTCCCTGTCAACATTTCATTCCAGCAACACTCTCCACTATCATTTCATTTCATCTGTCATTCATTTACTCATTGCCCCAGAGGAGTGTGTCAGGCCTCGGCAGCCGGCACATTTCATATCCTCGCCGCTAGATGGGGGATTTATTCATTCCATTCCTTACCCGGTCGGAGACTGGAAGCAGGCTGTGGATTTTCACTAAACTTTCTGACAGAATTTTTGTATTTTTGTTTTAGAGGGCAAAGACAGTTAGTGGGTGTCAGTGTCGGTTTGTAGAGCTTATAGAGTTGGTTGATTGGTTCCTCAGCTTAGGGGCTGCCACAACACAGTCATGTAGCCCCGTGTACTTTGGATGTGTGTAGATTTTGTCTGATAACCGGTGTTATATTGTGATGGCTGTATTAGTGTGTGTAATCTGTGATTCACCGACAGTAGTGGCTACGCGGGCTAAAGCGCTGCGTTAGGTCAAGGGGCCAAGCTCTCTGCTGACTCGGTAGACGCGTGGGTTCGAGCCCCACCGTCGGCTGTCCTTGAAATGGTTTTCCGTGGTTTCCCATTTTCAACACCAGGCAAATGCTGGGACAGTGCCTTCTGACAGGCCACGGCCGCTTCCCTCCACATCCTTGCCCAGTTTCATTCATCTTCATCCATTCCCTCTCTCATCCCGACACGCAGGTCTCCCACGGGCGTCAACTAGAAAGACCTGCACTCGGCCTCTCAGGGGGCTACACGAAAAAAAAATCTGTGATTCAGGAAAGGACTGCAGACTATCAATTTCAAGTTTAGTTCCTACTTTTGCTACCAAATGGTACCGTCCAGGACACCTACCTGTGAACATGGCTACTAGACGCCATTGCAATCATCACTTGGCGGCGAACGTTGGAACTTAATATAGCGTTAATCAAATCTAACCTACAAGTTTTAGCTTCACACAAATGTAATTAGTGGAAAGTTCTTTTACATGCCATAATCTATGACACCGCTCGCCGGCTTTACTCCCCCCTCGAGCACTGTCAACTATCATACATCCTATGGCGTTGCCATGTGAGCTACTACAACGCTTGACCTGCAGCGCACACTTCCCAGTCTCGACAATACCTGCTCTCGGTCTGTGCGTGCACCTCCTGTTTTAATGTATGTGTTCTGTGTATCTGTGCTCATTTTACGGCTTCATTCGAGGTACCCACACGCTCACGATTGATGTTGTCTTCTAGCCCGTAAACCCACATCTCGTTATATTACCCCAGTTCAGGGAGAGGGACAGATGTCCTTCAAATTGTAAAACAAGTGACGGGATGCATAAAACTGGATGGCAAGGGGCTGGCGGACAACCCATTATATCTTAATAATAATATAAGAGCATACAAATCTACATCGTGAGATGAATGAATTAGCCTCTACTGTAGCCGGCTTCGGTGGCGTAGTTGGTAGCATGCTGAGCTACTATGCTCAAGGTCGCGGGTTCAAACCTGTCCGAAGTCGTCGGAATTTTTAACAGCGTTATAATTCCCTCTGTATGTCTTCCTTCGGAGGTGAAGTAAAGCCGACGTGCCCATGTCATAGATTTATGGCATGTAAAAGAACCTTCCACTAACTAAACTTGTATGAAGCAAAATTTGATGGTTAGGTTCGATTACTGCTCTTGAGTTCTAACTTTCGTCAACGCGCGCTGGTTGCGATTAGTAGTAGTACCAAGATCACAGCTAGGTGTCGTGGACGGTAGCATTTGGTAGCGAAAGTAGGAACTACTTAAAAATATCGGCTGTAGTCCTAATACAGTCATTACAATTAACACCGGTTATCAGATAGATTCTACACACACCCTAAGTACACGGGGCTACATGACCGCATTGTCGCAGCCCCTAAAAGTAAGGCACCAACCAACCAAAAGTTGTTTAAGGCACAAGAAAATGTTATAGCAGTTGCTCGTTTCTGGGCAAAGACAGTTTGATTATATTGCGTGTGTATATATATGTATAATTCCATGTTTTTCCTTTGCTTTTGTATGTGCTATTTTATTTATCGGCCTCTGATTCGAGTAAAGAAATAAATAACAAGTACAGTGTGTCCGCAAATTCTCTCCGCAGCGGCGAGCAGTAAATTCCTGTCGTAGTGTGTACAGTCTCACCGGAGCGCTTGTTTTGTGTTGACCTGCAACTGGAGTGGTTGGGTGGGGAATCTCGGTTCATTTTTGGTGACAGTGAGTGCCTGTGCGTGACAGTGTAAGTTGTGTACAGTGTCACAATGTCACCTCGAAGCAGGAAAACGTAAACTAAATTGTCGCCGCACATGCCCCGTAAAGTTTCCACCAGCTCGGAAAAGCGCTTCCACTAAAAGCACACGCTCTTCAGGAGTCAGCATTCCCTCTAGACTCAGCTTACACAAGAACTTGACAAGAACAAAACTTACTGCGTCAACACTGTCACGCACAGGCACTCACTGTCAGTAATTATCAACCGAGATTTCCCACCATATCACTCCAATTGAAGGTCAACACGGAACAAGATCTGCGGTGAGACTGCGTATACAGCGATATGAGTGTACTGCCAACCTAACACGTCCCACAAGGCGAGACCCGCGTAGCTCACCGCTGCGGAGAGAATTTGCGGATACACTGTAGTTCCCTGACGAACTAAAGAGCCTACTTTTCTTAGAATTAATTAAAAATATATTATGGTCTATTATTGTGCCAATTTTGAATGAAATACATTTGTCAGAATAGAAGTTACCTGTATTTCAAAATTGGACTTATCAGCAGGCTTAAATAATGTTGGCAGCATTGACGTATATTATTTACTCCAAATTAATTTAGAATGTTAGGTTCTATACGTATGCAAAGTTTGGAACTGTTGGCGTGCATATATTTTGATTTATAGATATTGGCTCTTAAGAATACGCATATTCATATCAGTTATAGTTCACAAATCACGTACGAAATTTGTTTGAAATCCAATTGATAGTGTAGAAGTTACATGCATTTAAAAATTAGACCTATCAGCAGGCTTAGAGTCATGTTGGCAACACTGTCATGTATGGCATCCATGAAATCAAACTGAAATATTATTATCTATACGTGTGCCAGTTTTAGAATAGCTCCCATGCATACCTCCTATGATACCCAACAGGGAGCTGAAATTTCAAGTGCGTTTTTTCGGCAGTTGGTAGCACTGACGTAATTTTCAAATATGGCCTTGAGATATTCCGGTATGGATCTTTACTCATACCAAATTTGATTTTAATAGCTGCAGCGTGTTTAGGAGTTGATAGGGACACACACACACATGCACATAGACAGACAGACACACATTTTCTCGGATCGAGCTCATAAGTCTACTTTTTCCTCATTCTTGCAAAATGAGGAGTAGGCTAAAAATATTCAGCAATACTTGGTTTGTTCTCACCGACATAAAATAGAGAAATGTGCGTTATGATATTTGCACGAGCATTGCTAGAGTTCCCTCAAACACGGACTGCTGTTCAACATGGGCAAAAGGATTATTAATGAGTAAATAGACCGAGTATGATATGAAAGCACACAACAGTCAGAGTTCGTTGAACAATACCATTCCGCATGTAGACGACATTGTAACGCATTGTGCGCCCCGTGAGGCAAAACTCTTCATTTGTTCAACATCCGAATGCAGAACAACAAGCAGACATGATGAAGGAAACAAGCAGTTCCGTGAAGAACTAAATACCCTATGGTCTTTACCTTTAAAACTCTCCCACCTATGAAGACGATTTTCACTGCGATCACTCGATTAGAACATGAAAATAAAATTTAAAATTTGCACAGACACCATCTTGACGTTATTAAATCAATTGAATGACATTCGATAGTATACCAGTAGCTTAAATCGTGTATAATAGTGTGCCGTGCCAAATTTCACTGTGCTCGGATGATTAAATCGTGAGAATATGCCATTTAAATATATTAACTTTGCCTGGCCGCTATGTTGGTTTTGTAGATAACATGTTTTCCAGTGTCACATAGTTATAGTTATTAGAGTAATATAAATTATATATCAGCACATGAATAGCTGTCCACGGGTGAGTGGATGGCGTGTCGGTCTACTAACCCCAAGATTGCAGGTTCGCCCCTGGCCGTGGTAAGTGATTTTTGAAAGGCGGCAAAAATACGACACGCATGTCATACGATGTTGGCATGTCAAAGAACCCATTTGAATTCAGTAGGCCGTGTTCATAATGGCAAAATTAATCTCGGGAGTTTCCGCCAACAAAAAGTTCCTCATTTCTCTACTAGAAAGCGCTATAGTATTCAAGGAGCTTAGATATCCAACCTCCTTGACATTCATAGTGATTCAAGGAACAACGAAATTCGACATGCAAGCTACCCTCTGGGTGTCAAATTACAAATCTTGCACCCAGCACCCTAGGCCATACGATATTATTATTATTATTATTATTATTAGCACATGAATATTATAATCGTGGCTCATTATACCAATCTGCATTTAATACTTGTTTCGGACACGAGAAATATAACCGTGAATTTAAAAAGGTAGCACGGCTGCCATTCTCAAGTTATCACAGAAATTGTATTAAATTAGACGCCAATATATTAAGTCTTGTATGAAGATTTTCCGTGCTAAGTTTCTCTGCGCTTGGATAATAAATTCACGAGAAAAATCCTGATTATATATTGAAATTTCGCGTAGCCGCCATGTTGGATTTGTATTCAATGGGTTATTGAAAGTCCCACAGATGAACGTATGTTATTAGTCTCTATCAACATACAAAATTTCAGATATATTGTTGTAATACATTCACAGATATTCGTGATGTCACCATGTTGGATTGTTCTATTTGTAGGTCATGGAGTTCATCATCATCATCATTTAAAGGCTAGGCCTTGTCACTGCAACCACATTTGTCTCTCACTTGCTGAATGTTTTAAGACAGCAGACTGTTTAAATTGAAGTCCATGCATCACAGAATCCAGATAAGCCTTCAGCGGTCTTCCTCTTCCTTTCTTCCCCAGAACCTTTCCTTCCAGTATGGTGGTCAGGAACTCATTATGACGTAGGGTGTGGCGAACGAATTTTGCTTTCCTCTTTCCTCCAATAGTGATCGATTTCCTTGTTTCGTCTACTTCCTTGAGGACCCATTCGTTAGTGTTTTTCTCCGTCCAGCTTATTTTCAGCTTCGGTGGTGTAGTTGGTAGCATGCTGATCTTCTATGCCATAGGTCGCGGGTTCAAACCCGGCCTTGTCGTCGGATTTTTAATAGCGTTAAAAATCCCTCAGCATGCCTTCCTTCGGAAGGGAAGTAAAGCCGGTAGACCCATGTCCTAGAATTAAGGCATGTAAAAGAACCTTCCATTAATTGCAATTGTGTGAAGCTAAATTTGTAGGTTAAGTTTGATTAATGCTCTTAAGTTCCATCGTTCGTCACCAGGTGCTGGTTGCGATGGCATCTAGTAGTAGCCAAGTTCACATCTATGTGTCGTGGACGGTAGCATTTGGTAGCGAAAGTAGGATCTACTTGAAACTATCGTCTGCAGTTCTTACCTGATTTAAATACAGATAACACACACTATCACAGCCATCATAGTTAACACCGGTCATCACACAAAAGTACACGGGGCTACATGGCCGCGTTGTCGCAGCCCCTAAACTGAGCAACCAACCAAAGGAAAATGTCATACAGTAAGGAGATTTCCTTAGTTTTTAACTTTTTGACGTAGAAAAGTAGACATTGATAGACAGACAGCGTCACTGCGCGGTAACAACATTACGGTATTGTCAGAGCTATGAAATATTCCACGGGCGATATTGATGACTTCATTGTGTTGGGACAAGTGGAATGTGATGGCTGATTGACCCCGCGACTGACTGATGTCTCTAACTACACTTCCCCAAGTCACATTGCACCCTTCTTCTCCCAGGTCGCGTATTTAGAAACTCGTCCAGAGTTCAACCCGCCGCACCGGCCCGATCGGTCCTCCTACATCTCCTCTTGATCTACTCTGATTGGTCAACACTTAATGGACGCACTAGGAGGGTGCTGACAGCACATTGCTGCTGAGATAATTTAATAAACCGTAGGAGGTGAGGAATTGAGAAGGAGCACATCTAAGATTCATGTTGTACAGTGAGTTTTATTTCTCGGTTGGTCTCTCAATATAAACTCACATCCACTCTGCATCACCATTAAATTCTGCATGAACTAATAAAACATTAGGCCTACTTGGTATTAGACTGTTGGTGCACCAGAATTGAAGCGTTTGAAATATGGCGTTACAGGAGAATGATGAAGATCAGATGGGTTACAAACGAAGAGGTAGAGGAGAAGGTCCAAATATGGGCTACCACTTCCTTTCTGTGATATTACTGGAAAACCATTTTAGACACAAATGAAGAAATAACTGCAAATTTTAACTGGATCTATTAGCCATAGTATACAAACATGATCATTTGAAATGCAACAATGTTCTAAGTACAGATCAATATTTAATCAAATGCGTCATATTGTTAGTTTTTCTTTCAGTGGTCTATCTTTAAAATTATTTAAAAATATCAAAAAATCAATGCATTAATCACTAGAAAACGAAAAATCACAGTAATGATACTGAACACAAATAATAAATACACACAAAACATACAAGTATTACTCCGTAAACTATTTACAAAAGTCACAAATGTACTGTTCCTTTTCTGCACCCGCACAGTCACTGGGTGCCCACATGCAGCACATAAAACTCACTATCCACAACTCACCGGAAGAGTCTTCGGGAAATGTCCCCTCGCAAAACATACATAGTGCATCATTATCTCGCGGCCTTGCATCTCCCAGAGGATAATCCATCATCATCCACTTTCATCGATAGGTCTATGTCTACAGACTCTTCGGAATCAGAATCTGAACTCTGTTCTTTAAGTTTCCGTTTTACTTTACCTTGGAATGTATCTCCGCCCTTTCCAGGTATGATTTTCCCTCCCTTTTTTCTTGTTGTCGTTTTGACCCTCAATTTTCTTCCTTCACCTTTTGTTCCTAGATCAAAATCTAGCGTCTTGCTGCTCTTGTTTCGCTGAGGTTTGGATGTCAGCTTCCCAACTGACTCTGACAGTCGAGACTTGTAAGGAGTTGCAGATATTAGCGAAGAACCAGTCGCTTTAGGCTCTCGGTTACTAGTTTTCTTCGATAATGAACGAAATGGTGCAATGTCAAAAGGACTCACTACACCACCTCTTGAGTTTTCAGGAGGGAATCGACTAGCCCATATTCGGACCACGCACGGTAGCCCATATTTAAACCATGACGTCAATGATGTTTGAACAGTTGTGGTGGCCTACAGTTATTAAAAATAAACTCATGTTTTCCCCAACTGAAAGCTCTGATATTTAAGAGTACGTATCACATACCTCGATATCTCTTATTACGATGAATGACAAGTAAAGGGATGTTTCACTCTTAGCTGTAAAACTTTTAGCAGCGCCTGGGGTGACTCGATGCACTGTAACACTAGATATACGAAACACTTCCTCCGACAGACTGACGCCCCTTGCATCCCTGCCGTGTGGCCTTGAGCCTCATAAGCGCCAACACTCCCTGCCAGGCTGCAGCATCGTGCAGCCCCAATAACAACACTAGCCCATATTTGGACTCTAGCCTATATTTGGACCTCCTCCTCTATTAAGACGAGTGGGAGAGGAGAGATTTTTCTGGCGACTGCTAATGAAGAGAAGAGATAGGTTGGTAGAACACATACTAAGACACCCAGGAATAGCAAGCTTAGTTATAGAAGGAAGAGTCGAGGACAAGAACTGTAGGGGTAGACCAAGATTAGAATATGTTGAACAGATTGCCTCGGATGTAGGCTGTGGTAGCTATGTAGAGATGAAACGATTAGCTCAGGAAGGGAGGAATGGAGAGCTGCATAAAATCAGTCAAAAGACTGAAGACTCAAACACCAACGGTATTAGTGTTTCAAGACAGAAACAAGAAATAAGGCACAGGATACAAATATCATGTTGTTAATTTTAGTTGCTTCTCCATTTTTAATCGACGAAGAAAAATCTACTTCCCTGCCAATACTCCATATTGTGACACATGGGCACAATATCGAACAGCTTTCCTTACACGAATATACGGCAGTAATTATTATTCACGTAATAGGCTTAAATATATTTATAACGCAAACCCCCTGGCACTACAGCCCATGAAGGGCCTTGGCCTACCAAGCGACCGCTGCCCGGCCATTTGTCCTGCAGATATTGGGGTGACGCGTGATCAGCGCATCGGGTCCCCTCGGCCGTTAATCGTGGTTTTCGTGACCGGGGTGCTGCCTCACTGTCAGACAGCTACTGAATTGTCCTCACGAGGCTGAGTGCACCCCGTTCCAGCCCTCACGTCAGTTTCTAAAATCCCTGGTAGAGCCGGGAATCGAACACGGGACCTCCGGGTGAAAGGCAGGCGCGCTACCCCAACACCACAAGGCCAGCCAAATAAATGTATTATTAGTGAATAAAACATAGTCTATTAATTACGGTACTGATAGCTTTGGGAAAATATATTTACAAGAGAGCAACGCGTGCGGTGAGAAAGCTGAACCAATCAACGCTGTTTTGTAGTTAACAGGTTTTTGCAAGTCTCAAAGCTGAACTTCTAGTAGTGCCCTTTATCACCGCACAATATTTCAGGGTGATATCAGTAATAGTTTCGAAGGTATAGAATGTCGGTGAAATATTTCGCACAGCCACCACCTTGAGGTTATATAAACAATTGAACTAAATTATATACCAGTGCATTACAATGTGTATAAACATTTGCTGTACCAAGTTTCATTGAGTTTGGATGGTTAAGTCGCGAGAAAAGTCTATTTAAAATTTCAACTTCGCTTGGCCGCCATGTTCGTTTTGTAATTAACAGGTTATTGGAAGTCTCATAGGTGAACTTATAGTAGTGCTCTTTATCACCGCACAAAGTTTCAGTGTGATTCGGTAATTGTCTCGGAGATATGGAAAGCCGGTATGGGTTGGCCAGAATAGTACTATGACCTAACATAGTTTCATTGAAATCGCTCCAGCCGTTTAGAAGTTATGGGGGGGGGGGGCAGACACACATACGTGCATACACACACACGGACAAACGTTGATCCCATAAGCCTATTTTTTTTTAGCTTACTTTCGATTTTTGCAAAAAATGAAAGTAGACTTATGAGATCAACACAGGGCGAAAAATTTGTGTGTCTGTATGTGTGTCTATGTGTGTGTGTGTGTGTGAGTGTGTGTACTCTGAATATCTGCCCCCCCCCTATCAATTCGAACATGGTGAAACCGAATTGAACGAAATTTGATACAGAGGTAGCACTAGCAAAGGGCACCTCAGTGTCATGTTTATATCGCCGCCATCTTGACGGAAACGTAATGGCGCCCACCCAAATGTTCAAAGATTAAATCAAATTACGACTAACCTAATCATCCGATCCCTACCAAAGTTTGCAACAATATATATTTATATGGTAAGCGTCTTTTGACTAAACTACAAGGTCACCATACTAATAGTATGCAGATGGCGGCGATGTATGCGTGCAAATCGATTCACCATATCAATTCAAACATGGCAAAACCGAATTGAACGATATTTGGTATAGTGGTAGCACTAGCAAAGGGCACCTCAGTGTTATGTTTTACATCGCCGCCATCTTGACGAAAACGTAATGGCGGCCACCTAAATGCTAAAAGCTTAAATCAAATTACGACCAACCTAATCATCTGATCTCTACTAAATTTTGCAACAACGTACCTTTATGTGGGAAGCATCGTTTGACTAAACGACAAGGTCATCAGCCCAATAGTTTGCAGATAGCGGCCATGTAAGTGTGCAAATCGATTCCCCTATCAATTCAAACACGGTAAAACCGAATTGAACGAAATTTGGTACAGAGGTAGCACTAGGAAAGGGCACCTGAGGGTCATATTTTATATCGCCTCTATC
Organism: Meconema thalassinum; assembly: GCA_946902985.2. Lineage (NCBI taxonomy): Eukaryota > Metazoa > Arthropoda > Insecta > Orthoptera > Tettigoniidae > Meconema > Meconema thalassinum. The sequence continues at coordinate 297,101,695 of OX336396.1, read as the reverse complement.
TTGACGGAAACGGAATGGCGGCCACCCAAATTTTGAAAGCTTAAATCAAATTACGACCAACCTAATCATTTGATCTCTGGCAAATTTTGCAACAACATACCTTTTTGTGGGAAGCAACTTTTGACTGAACTACAAGGTCTTAAGCCCAATAATTTTCAGATAGTGGCCATGTTTGTGTGCAAATCAATTCACCATATCAATTCAAACACGGTGAAACCGAATAGAATAAAATTTGGTACAGAGGTAGCACTAGTAAAGGGCACCTCACATTCATGTTTAATATCCCTATAGCACGTTGTATTTCAACAATCTACTACAACCAACATTCAATTATACTCCTTGCAAAGGACAAAGAGTTATAGCAATACCCATGCATTTAGGAAAAAGTTGGCTATACGTTTTTTACTGAACATTTTGTTTCATAAATGAAAATAGGCTGAAAATGGAATTTTCATATGATGTTTCGTTCCGAGTTCCCTTAACCGTCTTGATCCCCACCACAAGCTCTCTAAGTATGTATTGGGAATTTAGAAACAGCCTGTATACAGTAATGTGTATTACTTCTACAAGGAATTTATAAATTATAAAGTTTCTTTGACGGCGATTATCGTTGGTACAGCACGCTATTTGATATGTCATGGGAACTAAAACATGGCGCAGAAATTATTATTGGTATGATAACTTCTTTGGAAGATATAATATTCTCTGGGGACGATGACCTTTAGCGCCTTGGAAAGGTCATAAGGCCTAAGACCATGTTTTCTTTTTCCTTCTGGTTCTGAGCCTCTAAAACAACACGTAGGTTCTCTTCACAATCATTGTGCTCATAGGAGTGTCTCAGCAAGGTGAGAGAATTATTCTCCTTGGTCTTGCTTACGCTTACACGCATTTTGAGGTCATGTGGTGTGATGCGTATTGAGACTCAGTCCCTGGATTCGAAAGCCAACTCTGCCAAGAAATTTAATTGAATCTGTCGGAGCTGAAAAGAATTAAGTCAGTTTAAACTACTTTTCAGGAGACTGATAAAACGTCATTGCCTGAACAGAACTTAACAAACACACTATATTAGTCATCTATGTTGGGAAGCAACTATTCAGGTTATATTTGTGATAGCGGAATATCAATTTTAATTTGACTTGACTCGACTTAAGTCCTGTTGTTCACTTCGCTGGAACATAGGGCTTCAACGAAGCATCGCCATCGGACTCGGTTTCGTGGCATTCCCTTCACGTCTCCCCTCGTTGTACCCGCTTCTGCAGCTTCCCTTTCCACTGTCCTCCTGCAAGTTTCCCTCGGTCTTCCTCATCTGCGATGTCCCTGAGGATTCCAACTCAATTTCAGTTTACTAAACATATTTTTCAAAGCAGCCATTCAGCTCCGTGACCAGTTTAGTGCAGCATAAAGCCATCCAAAATGAATATTTCACATAAAATTTTCTTTTAAAATGAATTTGTAACATAAAATCCACTTAAACCCTGTACATGTGTAATTTATCACTGTAACGTGCGGGAATCTTTCAGTGCAGCCAACATTAAGTACGGAATACGCCGCTGAAAGGCTGCAAGTCATTGACTTAATGCTTTTCTCCTCTGATCGCACTACATGTAACAGTGGTATCAGAAGGCTGACTTAATTCTTTCCTGTGCAGTTCCAAGGCCCTTGGTTCAATACCTCAGAGTACTAATTGTTTAACAAATGACAATTTTTTACTTAATAGTTTTCAGTTCCGATCGATTCAATTCTTGTCTGAGGGTTGAGTTCCGTTCCCAATTCAGCCATCCTAGAAGTGGATTTCCGTGGTTTCCCACTTTTATCCCAGGAAAATGTCGGGAATGTTCCTGGCCACAGCCACCGCCTTTCTAATCCTAGCTTCAATTACACCATTGTTGCTGCAGGCAGCACAATAGCATAGGTTACCAGACACATTCCACATACACAATATGTTGGACCACCCGGGATCGCTCATTCTCTGAGTCTGTAATGTAATTAATATTAATTTTCAGTCGGTCAATACAAGTACAAGCCCAGTTATTGGGAAATTTGATTAAAAATATTGCATGGGATTAAAAGTTATTTGCACTGATTACAAGAAGAGTGGCATGCTTTGCTCGTCAAGTAAGCATTGTCAGATCTATAAAAGAACAAATCTACACGACAAAATAGCTCTACAAAACATTACCAAAGCCCAAAATGTCAAACCTCGTAGGAACGACAGTAATAACCACAGCTTCCTTCCCATGATGTCAAGTTTCGCATACGAGTAAATAAATGACAGAGAAAGTCATGGCCTGCTGGGAGAAACATAACATCCAGCACACGCAATGTCGGTTGCCATGACAATGGAATTTCGGTATATCCCAATTGACGATCATTATTACGACAAGGATTGAATCCCTCCGTATCACCTACATCCTATGTTATTGGGCAATAAATCCTAGCCAGTCCTGGTAACAGGATATAGATAGCCTATGTCTTACCTGAATATGAGGCGCCAATCCCAGACCAATTAATAAACACACAGGAACTTTACCTTATAAAGCGAGAAATCATTGTTATGATGTGAGTTACAAGTTCAAGCAGGACGACTGTAGTCTGTGAACTTAATATTATAAACAGCCTCTGCGAGGTTCTGTTCTAGAGAGAAGGACTCCCTTGTTTTATCAATATTTTATGTTGGACACCACGACGTTTGCAAATATTTTGCCTCTGGCAGTTCCAATCCGTCTTGAGCACAGCTGAAAAGTGTACCTTGATGAGATACCAAATGTCACTATTAAGTAGTTTTGATAAATAAATGGATGATGATGATAATGGTTGTTTTGAGGGGACTAACATCTAGGTTATCGGCCCTTCAGGTTTTGGGTCAGGGATGGTGCGTCATTAAGGGCCCAATGGGCCCTGCCCACCCAAGACCGTTAGGCAGCATTGCAAATAATTTGTTTAATTGATGTCTTTTAAAATTACTTTATATTGCAGTTACTCAACTTACCCTTCCAGAATCTCTAAAGCGAATTCATTATAAACAAGAAGTTCCGTGACGAACTAAAGAGCCTACTTTTCTTAAAACTTAAGATTCATGATTAATCTATATGGATCTATTTAGAATAATGACAAAATTAAGTTGGTAATATCGAAATTTCTAATTAGTTCGAAATACTGTATACCTGGCATAATGTAGCCTAATATAACACTACAGTTGGCAGCCCTGGTGACTGAATATATTCTTAGTTCCATCGCTTAAGGTACAGAATTCAAAATTTGGTTGAAGTCCAATGGATAGCATGGACGTTACATGCAGTTAAACATTGTATCTAACAGCGCGCGTAAAATCGTGTTGGCAACAATGTAATGCATGTATTGGTCAGGAATGATCTGAAATAATATGATCGAATGTTGTGCCAAATTTGAATGAAATCCATTAGTAAGTATTGAAGTTACATGCATTTTAAAATTGAACCTATCAGCAGGCTTAGAATCATGTTGGCAGCACTGACGTATATTAGTTACTCCAAATTAATCTAGAATGCCAGGTACTATACGTGTGCAAAGTGTAGAGCTATTGGCTTGCATACTTTCTGATATATTGATATTAGGCTAACAAAAATAGAGACAGTATTTATTAACGGTTGGTAGCCCTGGTGGCTCTTAAGAATACGCTCAGTCATATTTGTTTATGTACACATAGCACATACGAAATTTGGTTGAAATCCAATTGATAGTGTAGAAGTTATATGCATTTAAAATTTTGACCTGTCATCAGGCTTATAATCATTTTGGCAGCACTGCCATGTATGGCCTCCTGGAAATTAAACTGCAATATTATTATCTATACGTGTGCCAATTTTGAAATAGCTCCCATTCATACCTTCCAGGATATCCAACATGGAGCTCAAATTTCAATTGCGATTTTTCAGCAGTTGGTAGCACTGACATCATTTTCAAATATGGCCGTGAGATATTCAGGTATAGATCTTTACTCCTACCAAATTTTGTTTCGATTGCTGCAGCCGTTTAGGAGTTGATAGGGGGGGGACACACACACAGCCAGACAGACAGACAGAAGGACAGACAGACAGACAGACAGACACGCATTTGCCCGATCTCATAAGTCTACTTTTTCCTCATTTTTGCAAAATGTGAAAAGTAGGCTAACAAGAAGTTCCGTGAAGAACTATACAGCCTACTTTTCATGCCAATGATTATTCTACAGAATATGAACCTATCTAGAATAATGACGAAATTAAGTTGCTAATATCGAAATTTCCAATTAGTTCGAAATACTGTATACCTGGCATAATGTATCCTAATAGAGCACTACAGTTGGCAGCCCTGATGACTGAATATATTCTTAGTTCCGTCTCTTAGGGTACAAAATACAAAATTTGGTTGAAGTCCAATGAATAGCATGGACGTTACATGCAGTTAAACATTGGATCTAACAGCGCGCGTAAAATCATGTTGGCAACAATGTCATGCATGTATTGGTCAGAAATAATCAGAAATGATATGATCTATTGTTGTGCCAATTTTGAATGAAATCCATTAGTTAGTATAGAAGTTACATGCATTTTAAAATTGGACCTATCAGCAGGCTTAGAATCATGTTGGCAGCACTGACGTATATTAGTTACTCCAAATTCGTCTAGAATGCCAGGTACTATACGTGTGCAAAGTGTAGAGCTATTGGCTTGCATACTTTCTGATATATTGATATTAGGGTAACAAAAATAGGGACAGCACATATTATTAACAGTTGGCAGCACTGGTTGCTCCTTAGAATACGCATAGTCATATCTGTTATGGTACACATAGCACATACGAAATTTGGTTGAAATCCAAATGATAGTATGGAAGTTACATGTATTTAAAGTTGGACCTGTCAGCAGTCTTAGAATAATGTTGGTAGCACTGACGTATATAAGTTACTCCAAATTAATATAGAATGTCAGGGACTATACGTGTGCATAGTTTAAAGCTGTCGGCTTGCATACTTTCTGATATATTGGTATTTGGATAAAATAAATTAGGAGCATTTATTAACAGTTGGCAGCCCTGGTAGGTCTGAAGAATACGCTCAGTCATATCTGGTTATGTACACATACAACATACGAAATTTGGTTGAATTCCAATTGATAGTATAGAAGTTATATGCATTAAAAATTGGACCTATCAGGAGGCTTATAATCATTTTGGCAACACTGCCATGTTTAGCCTCCTGGAAATTAAACTGAAATATTATGATCTGTACGTGTGCCAATTTTGAAATAGCTCCCATTCATACTTTCCAAGATATCCAACATGGAGCTCAAATTTCAATTGCGATTTTTTAGCAGTTGGTAGCACTGACATCATTTTCAAATATGGCCGTGAGATATTCAGGTATAGATCTTTACTCCTACCAAATTTTGTTTCGATTGCTGCAGCCGTTTAGGAGTTGATAGGGGGACACACACACACAGCCAGACAGACAGACAGACAGAAGGACAGACAGACAGACAGACAGACAGACACACATTTGCCCGATCTCATAAGTCTACTTTTTCCTCATTTTTGCAAAATGTGAAAAGTAGGCTAATAACTCATCTCTAGCTTAAGATTCTGACAGTCTCGTACGGTATATCGTCATAGCGAGGGCCGCTCCTCAGAAAGTCTCATGAGCTTTATGGGCCGAGTGAGGAAACAGTGGACATAGCACTAATGTTATGAAGGGTTTTTAGGTAGATTTCATTAGAAAGCTAACTATTGCAATGGGTCCCATGTTTCGACTTCCGGAAAATTTCGACATATCTTCGCGTTTCACATCCCCCAGACCCCAAAACCACCGTCAGTTCAAAAGTTTATATATAATTTATGTATATATATATGTATATATATATGTATATCAGTTTCTTGTGGACACGATAACTGCCGTAATTTTGCACCAATTACTTCGAATTTTTTACCGAAGATGTATACCTATAAAATCTCGGTCGAGTTCGTTACTGGGCTAAATCGGTCGAAGGGGGTGAAAATGGGGGGCTTTTTTCGAAAAAGTGAAATTTCGCTATAACTCTCTTAATACGTGCAATATCGAATCCATTCAAAGTTCATAATATGTGTCGGATAAGTGCCAAAAATTTATGTCAAATAAGATTTTTGATAGCACCAACCATTGACCAAAGGGGTGGAAAAAAGTGGGTTTTTCGGGAAACATTAATCATATCTCTCTTAATAGGCACAATATCAAAACCGTACAAAATGGACAATATTCCCCTAATAATTACCTAAAACTTTTGTCTGAAAGAATTTTTGATATGACCCACCATTACGCCAAGGGACGAGAAAAATGATTTCGGAATTATAAGAAAATGCCAAGAGCTATCAGTGGTTGCCATGGCAACACTACTAAATTGATGAGGCATGGACCATCAGACGTTGCCATGACAACGCACTTGCACGAGATCAGATTCAGTATTTCCATCTGATTAAGTGGTTGGTTGGTTGGTTCTTAAGTTTAGGGGCTGCGACAACGCGGTCATGTAGCCCCGTGTACTTTGGGTGTGTGTAGAATCTGTCTGATAACCGGTGTTAATTGTGATGACTGTATTAGTGTGTGTTATCTGTTTGTTAATTTAAGTACTGCAACTAACAATTTTTCAGATAGTTCCTACTTTTGCCGCCAAGCGCCACTGTCAACGACTACGAGGCCAAGTTCAGAACTGAGCTACTAGACGCCGCCGCAGTCGGCTCTTGGCAACGAACATAGAAACCTAAGAGCGTTGTATACATTCTTAACCTATCCAATTTAGCTTCACACAGGTGCAATTAGTGGAAGGATCTTTAACATGCCATAAATCTATGACATGGGACCGCCGGCTTTACTTCCCCTCCGAAGGAAGGCATACTGAGGGATATTTAACGCTCTTCAAAAATCCGACGGCTTCGGCCGGGTTTGAACCCGGTATCTTGGGCATAGAAGCTCAGCATGTTACCGACTACGCCACCAAAGCCGCCTGATAAAGTGGGAAGCGGCTTCGGTGACGTAACTGGTAGCATGCTGAATGTCTATGCCCAATGTCGCGGTTTCAAAGCCGGCCGAAGTCGTCGGATTTTCTAAGAGCACTAGAATCCCTCAGTATGCTTTCCTTTGGAGGGGAAGTTCCAACGTTCGTTGCGAGTTGATGGTTGGGGTGGCATCTAGTAGCCAAGTTCACAGCTAGGTGTCGTTGACGGTTGTACCTGGTAGCAACATTAGGAACTACTGCTTGAAATTGACCGTCTGCAGTACTTACATGAATTAAGACTAATACAGCCATTACAATTCACACCGTGTATCAGACAGATTCTACACTCACCCAAAGTACACGGGGTTAGATGACCGTGTTGTCGCAGCCCCTAAACTGAGGAACCAACCAGAGGTAGATTTCGTTAGAAAGCTAACTATTGCAATGGGTACCATGTTTCGACTTCCGGAAAATTTCGACATATCTTCGCGTTTCACATCCCCAGGCCCCAAAACCACCGTCAGTTCAAAAGTTATATATAATTTATGTATGTATATGTATATCAGTTTATTGTGGACACGATAACTGCCGTAATTTTGTACCAATCACTTTGAATTTTTTACCGAATACGTATACCTATAAAATCTCGGTCGAGTTCGTTACTGGGCTAAATCGGTCGTTGGGGGGTGAAAATGGGGGGCTTTTTTTTCGAAAAAGTGAAATATTGCTATAACTCTCTTAATATGTGAAATATCGAATCCGTTCAACATTCATACTATGTGTCGGATAAAGCCCAAAAATGTATGTTTGAAGAGTTTTTTTTATAGCACCAACCATTGACCAAAGGGGTGGGAAAAAGTGGGTTTTTCGGGAAACATTAATCATATCTCTCTTAATAGGCACAATATCAAAACCGTACAAAATGGACAATATTCCCATAATAATTACCTAAAACTTTTGTCTGAAAGAATTTTTGATATAACCCACCATTATGCCAAGGGATGAGAAAAATAATTTCGGAATTATAAGAAAATGCCAAGACCTATCAGTGGTTGCCATGGCAACACTACTAAATTGATGAGGGATGAGCCATCAGACGTTGCCAAGATAACGCACTTGCACGAGATCAGATTCAGATTTCCATCTAAGTGTGAAGCGGCTTCGGTGACGTAACTGGTAGCATGCTGAATGTTTATGCCCAAGGTCGCGAGTTCAAAGCCGGCCGAAGTCGTCGGATTTTCTAAGAGCGCCAAAAATCCCTCAGTATGCTTTCCTTTGGAGGGGAAGTTCCAACGTTCGTTGCGAGTTGCTGGTTGCGGTGGCATCTAGTAGCCAAGTTCACAGCTAGGTGTCGTTGACGGTAGTACCTGGTAGCAACATTAGTAACTACTGCTTGAAATTGACCGTCTGCAGTCCTTACCTGAATTACAGACTAATACAGCCATCCCAAAGTACACGGGGTTACATGACCGCGTTGTCGCAGCCCCTAAACTGAGGAACCAACCAAAATCTCTGCGGTAGATATAATTTTGCGTGAAGAAGTAACAGACCGTTACATAGTTGCACATCAGTGTCGAAACCTAGCATAAGGACAGTGTGACCACAAGTATAAAAATGGACCCCAAATGACAAGAAGGTTACCGTTCCCATAAGACAATAAAATGTTTAAAATAAGCATAAAATGACGAAAAACAAAGTTAATTAAGCTCCAATTATAAAATACATTCTCGCATTAAATGAGGTCTGATCCTTCTACGAAAATCTGCATATTCTGCCTATTTTCGCCTATCCCCAAGTTTGTCCGGTGAAATCTACCTCCGCCTTCCGGCGTGCCGAGAGGACTTTTTTCTCTCTCTTCAAGGGCCAGCAGAATGGACCCATAGCGTTGCTTTGAAGCGAAATAGAAGATCTCTCAATTTCACTTCCTGCTTCTGTCTCTGTTAAACTGGACTGCGGGAGAAAGGTCCACCCCACCCCACGCCCTTAAACAGGTATTCAGCTATTGTTCGCAGCTTGCTGACATAAGACAAAAATGTATTTATACATTTTCAGTTAACTGATGTTCCAAGTACAGTACTGGTGGGCTGGTGAATTCTGTGGACGAAGTTAATTTCTACTGTATAAATGTGTTTTTAACTTTTGTGGCACGGTACGTTGTTAATATGTCGATTGTTTGCTACATAGGAAAATGAAAGTAATTTTTAGCCTACTTTTCACATTTTGCAAAAATGAGGAAAAAGTAGACTTATGAGATCGGGAAAATGTATGTCTGTCTGTCTGTCCTTCTGTCTGTCTGTCTGTCCTTCTGTCCCCCCCCCCCTATCAACTCCTAAACGGCTACAGCAATCGAAACAAAAATTGGTAGGAGTAAAGATCTATACCTGAATATCTCACGGCCATATTTGAAAATGATGTCAGTGCAACCAACTGCTGAAAAATCGCAATTGAAATTTGAGCTCCATGTTGGATATCTTGGAAGGTATGAATGGGAGCTATTTCAAATTTGTACACGTATAGATAATAATATTGCAGTTTGATATCCAAGAGGCCATACATGGCAGTGTTGCCAAAATAATTATAAGCCTGCTGATAGGTCAAAAATTTAAATGCATATAACTTCTACACTATCAATTGGATTTCTACAAAATTTCATATGTGCTATGTGCACATAAACAGATATGACTGAGCGTATTCTTAAGAGCCACCAGGGCTGCCAACTGTTAATAAATGCTCTCAATATTTTTTTTATCCAAATACCCATATATCAGAAAGTATGCAAGCCGACAGCTTTCAACTTTGCACACGTATAGTACCTGACATTCTATATTAATTTGGAGTAACTTATATACGTCAGTGCTACCAACATGATTCTATGCCTGCTGAGAGGTCCAACTTTAAATACATGTAACTTCTATACTAACATTTGTATTTCAACCAAATTTCGTTGGTGCTATGTGTACCATAACAGATATGACTATGCCGATTCTTAAGAGTAACCAGGGCTGCCAACTGTTAATAAATACTGTCTCTATTTGTGTTACCCTAATATCAATATATCAGAAACTATGCAAGCCAATAGCTCTAAACTTTGCACACGTGTAGTACCTGACACTCTATATTAATTTGGTAGTAATTAATATAAGTCAGTGCTGCCAACATGATTCTAAGCCTGCTGATAAGTCCAATTTTAAAATGCATGTAACTTCTATACTAACTAATGGATTTCATTCAAAATTGACACAACAATAGATCATATTATTACAGAATATTTCTGACAATACAGGTATGTCATTGTTGCCAACGTGATTTTACGCGCGCTGTTAGATCCAATGTTTAACTGAATGTAACGTCCTATCAATTGGACTTCAACTCAATTTTATAGTCTGTACCTTAAGAGATGGAACTAAGGATATATTTAGTCACCAGGGCTGTCAACTGTAGTTCTCTATTAGGCTACTTTATTCCAGATATGCAGTATTTCGAACTAATTATAAATGTCGATATTACCAACTTAATTTGGTCATTATTCTAGATAGATCCATATAGATTAATCATTGGCACAAATTTTAAATTTTAAGAAAAGTAGGCTCTTTAGTTTGTCACGGAACTTCTTGTTTATTAACAAAAAGTTAGAAATTAAATACGTATGATCCCATCAACCAAGCTGATAGATACATTTGCTTCTTCCAAGCACAGGAGAGAATATATATACAATTAAGGAGCCGTGTGAGTACAGTTTTTAATGCATCAACTATTTATTAAGACATGTTTCAAATGTTGTGTTGTGTGGAATTATGATAATGGCAATATTGGCAACTACAAAGGCAAAATATAAACCCTAAAATTTGAATCAGGAGCCGCCCCTGGTTTAGGTGATAGTGAAAGATGAGATGAGAATGTAAACTATAACAAATACTAACAAGAGATTTACAAACTAGAAGAAGAATAAGGCAAATAAAGGACGAGAGGAAAAGAAATGCCCTCAACCCTCGAAGAATGAGGATTGAGGGACTTAGAGGGAAGGAGAGCCATGAAAGGCAGATAGGAAAGGGAAAGAGGAGAGGGCGCACCCCAAAGTCAGTGGAGAGAGGGGGAAAATCGGACCCAACTCAGGAATCCCTCGAGATCGCCATTTCCCGAACTCACCAGCTGTGAGCCCCTGAGGGTGTAGCACTATCCAGGCTGCACCAGAAGTGTTGAGCAGAAGGCAGCAGATAACATGAAAAGTAAAACAAGGCTGATGTCTCGAAGATTGAGGCTATCAGGCAAGGGCCAAATAAGGCGGGAGAGTGAAAGATTCACTGGGCCTCGGATACCCTAATACCGTCGGGGTTGGAAGAGAACAAATGTTGACCAAGGGAGGCTGACAGGAAAGATAACTGAAAAGAGCCCGGTACAAGTAAGTGGAAGCAATGTTGGATTCAGCAGGAGTCCCGTGGTCGCAACCCCACGTTCCACAATTTGTGAGCGCCTGGTGGGTAAATAAATGGGCATAACGAGTTTTTCAAGTCAACGAATTAAATATTCTTTAATTGCAAGTGGCTTCGGTGTCGTAGTTGGTAGCATACTGAGCTTCTATGCCCAAGATCGCGGGTTCAAACCCGGCCGAAGTAGTCGGATTTTTTAAGAGCGTTAAAAATCCCTCTGCATGCCTTCCTTTGGAGGGGAAGTAAAACCGGCGGGCCCATGTCATACATTTGTCTAGATTTAAATAATGCTTTAGGTTCTAACGGTCGTCACGAGGAGCCGACTGCGGTGGCATCTAGTAACCAAGTTCAGAACTAGTTCTCGTTGACGGTGGCGTTTGCTAGCAAAAGTAGGAAATGCTTGAAAATTGAATGTCTGCAGTCCTTTCTTGAATTAAAACAGGGAACACACACTAATACAGCCATCACAATTATCACCGGTTATCAGACAGATTCTACACCCACCCAAAGTACACGGGGCTACATGACCGCGCTGTCGCAGCCCCTAAACTGAGGAACCAACCAAACATTATGTAATTGCGAAGTTATGTTTCGACTTTTGGTAGTCTTGTAAAATAGGCGGCTTGAAAGACTACAGTAAGAGTTTTATATTCAAGTTGCAGCCAATATATGAAAGGAGACATATGTCGATATTCCCAAGCCGTCTCTTTGGGGTCTTGTCTTAATGCGAGCGCCATCTCGTCTCGTCTCTTCTCTTCTGTATCGTCATTTAAATTCATCCCCATACTTAGCATGTGGCAAAGTTTTACCTCATTCACTGAGCGTCATTATGAATACATTCACTGACTGAAAGCTACTGTAACTTTGGACTTGCGAACGTGAAACTACCGATCTTATTGAGACAAGTTGATCGTATTCAAGCACAGATGAATCGGTCTGTGCTACAAGGGCCTCAGTCTAAATGAGGCATTTTGTTGTTGTTGTTGTTGGTGTAAATTCACTTTAGGGACTTGGGATATCTTGGTAATCAGCCCCAACAAAATTATCCCTAGAATACTAACATTGCTCAATAGATGCTCAGTAGTAATAATACGTTAAATTTACGTACATTACGTACTTCGTGCTAAGGCATCAATTAGTTAAAAGGTTGAAATATCTACTTAGTATAAAACAGACCCCTATTCTTGGATGTCACGGGTAATCTCGAGAACCACGGGATGGATTTTGATGCGGTTTTCACCATTTTGTAAAGGATATCTCGAGGAAAGTTTCAATAGAAAATAATTTATTTATGGTTAAGGGAAGCCAAGCTGTAACGATTTCAGGAGAAAAGTCGAAAACAAATTGGCGTCCGTGCGCTTACGCTGGGAAAACCGTTAAAAATATGTATATACCATGAGTGTAAGAAATATCAGCATAAAACGTTCTACAAAAAAGAACATGAGAGCATATCTTTATCTTCAATACATCGTCCACTATAAGTGGTTTTACGTTTTAATTTCTTCCAACAATTTCCATTCAATTACTGAGGCGACAGTTTACGAGCTAGCTAGAGGCGAGCCTATCACACCAGTTACAGCCTGGCTAGCGGGTGAGCCTATTACCCCAGATACAGCCAGCAGCAAACTGTCGAGTCTTGTTGAGTTAAGACTTCAGAGAAGAGTGGTTGTGCTTGGGGATTCCCTGGAAGTGCAACTCGGCTTTTCTTCATTTCGCCTGTGAACTTTTCGTTCCGCTAAATACACAGTCAAGGTAAGATTTCACGGAAGGGGGATTTGTGTTTCATGCACCTCGCCATTCTTAAATTACGACTGACAAGAATTCTTTGCACATGCATCTCCATGCTAGTATAATTAATAGCCCAGTCAGTGATTTTAACCCATCATGCCGAGACGTAAAATGGATATAGGTTGTAGTTCATTGACATCGAAAGTAAAGCCCTTATCACGTAATGCATTCATAACTGTTCACGGGCGAAGCCGGGACGGGTTGCTAGTTAATATATATTTCGTATGTAACACTATTTATACTGAATCCTCTGCGGTCTTTGAAGTTTAGGACTTTAAGTTCCATCTCAAATACAAAGGCTACAGAAGTCGTTTACTTGGACGTAAATAGCAGTACGTAATCTCTCCAGCTTTTTGCCCTGTCTCTGTTGTTTATGAGAACCAATTGGCATAAATAACAAAAGCATTGACATCACCATCATAGACCAGTAGAAGCACTGATGGAAGATGATTGGGTGGGGACAGATATAGAGGGAATTCTAAGCAGTTAAATTATTTATACACGTAAATTTTTCGTATTAAAGGGTTTTACAATATGGAGTTAAATATTGCAGTCTGCTCGTATAAGGTTTTCTGCGTGACCATTGTCTATCTATGTCTCGGTCGTCCCGTCGCGTTGGTGACATTTGGACCGTTTTGAAAGTTGTTGTTGCTTATTGTAGGGGCTATGGTATCGTATTTGTGTCTGTGTGAGTGTGTGAAATTTGTGTAATAACTTGTGCTATTGTTCAATAATTGCTGTACTAGTATGGTTTTTTTATCATTTCAAATGATCTTGTCGACTTCGTTGTTATGGTTGGGGTCCTTCGTTATGCGTTACGGACACGGACACGGAGACGGACGTGACGTCATTCAGCTGCGCGGGAACGTGACGTCATACTCACGCGGGGAGCGAGAAGCAGACGCTAATGATTATTGGAGTCTGTTGAAAGAGGCCTGGCGTCGAGCGACCTGGGGCTTTGAGCGAAGCGAACACAAGAATACAGGGTGACTTCTAAAGAGATATACAAGATGCCATATAAGAATACAGGGTGCCTCCTAAAGAGGTGTGCAGGATGTCAGAGCAAAAAATTACAGTCAGTCTGAAATAAGAATACAGGGTGCCTCCTAAAGAGGTGTGCAGGATGTCAGAGCAAAGCATCGAATCAGTCCCAATATTCCATCCCTACTCTCACTCAAAATACCCCCCCCCCCCTAATGTTCAGCCCGCCACTGCTCGCTCCCAGGTTCTACAACTCCAACTCCAAACACTCTACCGTTACACTAGTCTAGGCAGATCGAACACAGGCCTGCCTGGGGCCAAAACACTCCTTTTCAGAGAAATAACAACTCCGCAACAAGCTTCACGAAAACCCAAATTAAAATCGAAAATTACATTCTACAAACACCAAATTAAGTAAACTTCCCTCATTTCAGTTACTCTATACTTTAAACAGACACAGAAGGCACAGTCATGACTCCTTCATGGAGTAGGCTATTGTCTAATCAGGTTCACCTCTCCTTCACCTTTACCATAAATTTCATAAACTCTATTTAAAAATCAGAAACTCACTCCACAAATCTGTAAATCAGTATTCTTCCCTTATTTCAGATACACTATTCATTAAACAAACATATAAGGCATAGTCATGACCCCTTCATGGAGTAGGCTATTGTCTAAATCTGGACACTCATATTACATCCTTACACTAAATCAAATTTCCGGCCAAATTATCCTTCTGACAGGGAGGCAAAGGTTTCCGCCGGCTTGCCTGGGATGATGGGCCACAAAACCGCTATCAAAAAGTACACAATTTACGCTTTATTCAACCAAACACATCTCTAATACAAGTACAAGAAACACATTTCTTCCCGTGACCCTTAAAGAGGTGCCCGCGCGGGAAGCCTAAGTTAATGGGTAATGCAGTCTGTTGAAAGAGTCCTGGGGCTTCGAGCAAAGCGAGAAGCCCTCCTGAGCCTCTCTAACATGTGTAGCATTTGTAGCGTGCGTCATTTGAAATGATACAACGTCTAGTATTTGAGACTGACTGTGATTTTTTGAAAATAGGGAATAGGATTGGGAAAGAGGTGACCGTGTCCTTAAGGGGGCACATTTGGAGCCAAAACAATTACGATTATAATATTGTGACTGTGTCTGTCATAGATCTTGTACAACAATTATATACGTCTCCAAGAAAACACACATTGTTGCTATTATAAGCAAAGTTTAATTTTTTCAAATTTAGAATCGTAATCATTTTTATCCATTCTTCAAAATGTGATCCTCGCTTTGTGCTGATCTTATTCGTCTCCCTCATATCCCCCATGTTTGTAGGAATTTGTGGACTTTTCATTTTTAAAGTAGGTGTGAAACCTTCAGCTAAAAAATGAATCTCACACATTTTCACATTATTAATTAATTAGGCATTTTTATTCCATTTTTATTCTGATAAAACTCAAAAATATATTTGTAACGTTTTCTTGAATGGCCAATTAAAGCCACAAAGGTTTAATTAAGTTTCATTTTGTAGCTGTATGTTAACACTCACTTTAAAAAAAGTGAAATCGAAACATTCCTATAAACATGGGAGATATGAGAGAAACGGTAAAGGTAAGCATAAAGCAAGGACCAAATTTTGAAAAATGGATAAAAATAAAGATTAAAATTTTGACAATTTGTAACTTTGCTTCTAACAGCAAGATGTGTGTGTTTCCTTGGAAATGTATATCATTGTTATACAAGATTTATGACAGGCACATTGTTGTTGCTCCTTAAGCTGTGTGTTCCCCTTTTAACCCTTTATGGGACAGAGGTCTCTATATTAACCGCCTGTCATAAGGGCAGTTTATGCTTTCAAAGATCCTGATAGTTGAATATTTAAGGCCAAATTTTGGAGAATTACCTACGTATCTACTTGACGTATTGTGTTGGATAATATTTAAAAAAACATTAACAATTAAAGTGTAAACCTAACATATAAATACAGAAATAAAAATCATACAAATAAAATTACAATAATGAAAGAAATATAAAAATTAGAATATTAAACATAACTATAAAAAATATGAAAATAATTGTAAAAATCAATTCGAAATTAGTTAATTAATTAATTCAATAAAAATATCAACATTGAATCTATAAGAACATAATTTGAAAATTAAAATTAAATATACAAACATTAAAATTATAGAAACAAATGAATAACATTATTAATTATTGTAATAATTAAAATAAATTAAAATGTAAAAACACGTAAAAATACAAATAAAATGTTTTGCTTTAGAAAGCATTTGCCCGGAGTACAAGTGGGGAAACCACGGATAACCACTTCCAAGATGGCTCCGTTTTTAAAGGGTTATTATTATTATTATTATTATATTTACACTAACGATCAGCCCATACCAGAACATTCTAGGCTTTTCATCTATGCTGATGATACTGCAGTGGCTGCCCAAGGGAAAACATTTGAAGAGGTGGAGGGAAAGTTGACTTCTGCACTAGGTACCCTTGGATCTTACTATGAAGCCAATCATCTTAAGCCAAATCCCAACAAGACTCAAGTATGTGCATTTCACTTAAGGAATAGAGAAGCTCGGCGGGAACTGGATGTTACATGGCAAGGCAAACAACTCCAACATTGTCCAACACCCGTGTATCTAGGTGTTACTCTTGACCGAACACTGTCCTTCAAGAAACATTGCCATAAGACCAGGCTGAAAGTTAGTTCACGGAACAATATTTTGAGGAAGCTCACAGCCACCACCTGGGGGGCAAGTCCTCACGTCCTAAGAACTTCTGCTCTTGCTTTGTGCATGTCTGCTGCAGAGTACGCTTCACCTCTGTGGAGTGCATCCAGTCACACCAAGCAGATTGACATTGCCATCAACGAGACCATACGAATCTTGTCGGGATGTATGAAGCCTACTCCAGTCGACAAACTCTACCCGATTGTTGGGATAGCTCCCCCAACTATCAGAAGGGCTGTTGCTGCTGATGCAGAGAGGGCGAAGCAGATTAATGATCCCCGTCATCCACTGCATAATCATCAGGCTGTTGTCCGTCGACTGAAATCAAGAAAGAGTTTCATCGCCAGGACTCAACCACTGGAGGGAACATCGGAATCTAACCGCATCTCCAGGTGGAAGAGCAAGCTGCCGCCGGATATCCCTGTTAAGGAAGAGCTAGCCCCAGGAAATGACCTGCCTTACCCTGTTTGGAAATCACTTAATCGTCTCAGGGTAGGCGTCCCTCGTTGCAAGACCAACATGCAGAAATGGGGTATCCTTCCAGCTGATGGAGACACGTCCTGCGAGTGTGGAGCAACACAAGACCCAGCCCACCTGCTCATTTGTCCACTACTAGAACAACCCTGCACTACCCAGGACTTGATCGAGGCAAACAACAAGGCCATCGGAGTTGCTGCATTCTGGAAATGATCGGACACGGAAATGAATGATTATTATTATTATTATTATTATTATTATTATTATTATTATTATTATTATTATTATTATTATTATTATTATTATTATTATGTCTGGCTCTGTAGCGAATTGTTTAGTGCACTTAATTTTAGCCCGAAGGGTCCCGGGTTTGATTCCCGGCCTGGCAAACGGGGATTATTATGTCCTAGCATAAATTGCCTTGGCTCCAAGACTGGGTATATGTAACGTCTACATCACCACATCATCCTCATTAGGACGCGCAAGTCGCTAACGGGCGTCAACTAGAAAGACCTGCACTCGGCCTTCCAGGAGACATTCATCTGTATATTTAAAACACTAAGGTGATTTTTGTTACCGCGAGATTGAGTTAACGTCTTAACCGATTGACTTCGTAATGCATTCTAACGAGAGCTCTTGGTATGTAGATTTTCAGAGTGTCTTTAAAAGGAAAATATAAGTTCGGGTATATTTTTAAATTATTAAAGAAAAATGTAATATTTGTCGCTCCCGCGCTTGCGCACAATGGTTCTATTCCACCAGAGAAATGGCGTCTTACTGAGATCGTTATTTATGACAATTAAAAAGGGAGGAAATATTGTTGTGGCTCTATGGCTCAAACTTTTAGAGCAAGTATATGTGGAGACAAATCACCTAATGGGCAGAGAGCTATAATCCTTCGACTTGATTTAATATCTTCCGATAAAACACTTGAATTTTCCAATTTCCAATTCGCTTGGCGTACTTTATCACAATTAATAAAGCTCAAGGGGAAACACTGGAACGTGTAGGTTTATATTTTCCTCATCAAGGTTTCAGTCATGGCCAGTTATATGTTGCGAAATCGCTCTTTCGACGCCCTTAAGGTTGCAACAGTGTAAAAAAAATCGTTCAAAAATTGCATACTGTGAGAGATTCCTTCAGTAAATATTTTCCCAATAACCGTCATGTTTTGACGGGTATCAAATAGTTTTATTATTATTATTATTATTATTATTATTATTATTATTTCTTCGATTCGGCCAACTAGGGACCACGTCAGTTCAACTCTCTCTTCTTCCGAGCTCTAACTACCGCCCAGTGTTCCCGCATTCGTCTTCGGTGTTGTTCTTTTCTCTCTTGGGACCACGCCATCCCTGTCTTCAGCTTCGGCTTTTCCTGGAAACCTTTGTGCGTACGTAGTTTTACCTGAAGTGGAACACGCTCCTGGATATCTTTAGGGGAAATTTCCATTTCACGTAGATCTTTCTCAACTTCCGTAAACCATGCCCCTTTGGTTTTCTTATCCTGAAAGTACGTCAATATCCGTTTTGATATCCTGCCTGGGCTCATTCGTGTCACGTGGCTTTAAAAGGCAATCCTTCTTTTTCGAATCGTGTCACTGATCTTCTCCACGTGCTTGTACAATTATTATTATTATTATTATTATTATTATTATTATTATTGCATTATTATTGGATTGACTGTTAGGAGTGGCCACGGCAGTGTTCAGTGCGGAGTGTAAAGTGAATTAGAAAGAAGCTAAGCCTAGGAGGTAAGCTGAAATGAAGTGCAAGTGTTACAGAAAGAGGCGTACTACGAAAGTACTAATCAATTACAAACATATACCAGGGTACATAGTTAAAAAGTCTCATGACAAATCCATTGGCGTGCTAGCCCGATAAGTGAGGTTAAGTTAGCAGAGTCACGGATCGCCCACTGAAAGAGTAAACTCTGGGTAGTCCATACTGGCAACACAAGGCTCAAGTGTAGCAGGTGCGCACAAACATTTCACACCACACGGAGCGAGCAAAGGTACATGCTAGCAATGTGTAAAGACTTTCAGGCAGGAAAATGAACTAGACGCCTCATGCAGACGGAATAAGGCTAATGTGTTACAGTTGCGCAAAAACATTTATATTATTATTATTGTATTGTGAAGTGACTTACCAAAGCGAAGCGCTTGGAGAGAGTTTCTGTTATTGAGGACCAGTCAAAACAAGAGAGCATTGGGAATCTTCGACCGAGTATGGAGGATCTTTTGCAACGGTGTCGAAACATTCTCAATAAGATGAAGCTTGCAACTGACAGGCAGCGTAATATATCCAACGATGTGAAGAATGGCATAGTGGAACTAGAAGAGGCCATTGATTCTATAGCCTATTGTGATCGTACTCCACATGCGGCACAAGACGAAGCTCACAAGGTTGTATTGAATGACCTACCGAAAGACATGACCCCCAATTCTAGCAGCAGGAACGAAGTTACTTCGGGAACTGTAGCTGCTCAGGAGGGGGATAAGAAGAATGAGACAGAGTCGTCAGAAATATGGACTCCTGTTACATCGAGGAGAGACAGAAGATTGGTAAAGGTTAGAGAAAATGCTGAGAATAGGCAGGAGGATTTTGCTGATAATGTTGACATATCTACCCACCAAGCAACCCCAAACAGACAGAAGAGACCTAGTAGGCCAAGGCGAGCAGCCTTACTGATCAGACCAGCTGAAGGTAAATCATATGCCGATATTCTAAAGGAGATTCGCCAAAAAGCAAACCCTAATGATACAGGAACTGAAGTCCGGTCCATTCGACAAACTAAAGCGGGAGACGTCCTTGTCGAGTTGGGAGCAAGTTCCAGGGATAAAGCAGCTTTTGGTAATTCTCTGCGAAATGTTCTGGGGTCCAATGCTACAGTTCGTAGGCTTGAAGCGAAGGCAACTGTTGAAATCAGAGACCTTGATGCTCTAACTACTTCCGAAGAGGTCATGGAAGCTATCCAGAGAACTATCCCAGAACTCTCTCCAGACACCAAGGTGCTGCTGACGAGGACGAATACGAGGGAAGTGAAGATGGCTGTTGTCACATTAACAACTAGTGATGCAGATGTGCTCTTGAGGCAAGATCATATCACCATAGGATGGGTCAATTGCAGGATTAGACGGAGGATCATGGTATCTCGTTGTTATAGATGTCTGGACTATGGACATGTTGCTAGCAACTGCAAAGGCACAGATAGAA
The DNA here is from genome assembly GCA_946902985.2 of Meconema thalassinum. Lineage (NCBI taxonomy): Eukaryota > Metazoa > Arthropoda > Insecta > Orthoptera > Tettigoniidae > Meconema > Meconema thalassinum. The sequence continues at coordinate 297,081,080 of OX336396.1, read as the reverse complement.
GTAAACTTTGCTACAATTGCGGCGGGACAGGTCACAAAGCTAGAGGATGTACGGCCTCAAAGAAATGTGTTCTTTGTGAAGAACGAGGTTTCATCAAAGATTTAGCACATGCTATGGGATCTAGCCCGTGTAAGGTCTTCAGAGAAGCTTTGGACAAAGAAAAGGCACTGAGGTTCAAATGATTCGTATACTTCAAGCCAATCTACATAGAAGTAAGACAGCCAATGATCTGCTATATCAGCTAGTCACAGAGAAGCAAAGCGATCTCTTGCTAATCAGCGAACAGTATAAAGATAAAGAGTCATCTCTTTGGTTCAGTGACACACTTGGCACTTCTGCAATCTGGGTGTTGGATTCTAGAAAAGTTATTATAAAGGATCATGGAAGTTCTGATGGTTATGTTTGGGTGAAGACCAGAAGGGTCACCTATTTTAGTGTTTACCTAACTCCTAATGAGGCAATTGAGCACTTCCGCCGCAAAGTAAATTCTTTGGAAGATGCAATTCTAAACGCCACAAATAGTGTCATAGTGGCTGGAGACTTTAACGCCAAAGCAGTGGAATGGGGTATGCCAAGTACAGATTCCCGGGGTAAGTACATTCTAGAGATGGCATCCAGGATAGGCCTTCTAATATTAAATATTGGTACAGTTCCAACTTTCCGACGTCCAGGATGTGAAGGAACAATTCCGGATGTCTCCCTGGCATCAGAAGTAATTGTGCCATTCATTAAGAGATGGAAAGTGTTGGAAGATTATTGTGCTAGCGATCATCAATTCATCGCCTTTGACTTTGAATCAAATGTTCAGGGACGGGAAGTACCTCCCCAGAAATGTCAACGGTGGAATGTAAATAGGATTAGCATGGACAAGTTCAAAGATATCATTGGGAAGGGTGCAGAACAGATTCGAAGTGCTGAAGCACGGAGAGAGTTTGAGGTTGAGGATCTGGTTTCTGCAACCATGAAAATTATTACGTCAGCTTGTGATGTTTCGATGCCCTCCTCAGTACCACGTCACCGAAAGAGCCCTGTATACTGGTGGACCAGAGAGATAGCAGAATTAAGGAAGAACTGCCTCAGGCTTCGCCGTCTTGCCCAGAGAGCAAGAAATCGGGAAGAAGCTAATGAAAAATCAGCGGAGCATAAAGCAGCAAAGAAGCTACTTCGGAAAGCCATAACTACGAGCAAGGTTCAGAGTTGGAGAAAGCTTCAGGAAGATATTGACACTGATCCATGGGGTTTGGGTTACAAAATTGTAACACAGAAACTTGGAAGTCACAGAACATCGTGCATCATGGAGGATGATATTATGAACACCATTGTTCAAACCCTTTTTCCAACTCATCCCACAAGACCTGAGAGGAATTTTGAAAGTGATCTAGATTTCCCACTGTTTACTGAAGATGAACTTCGGGTTGCAACGCATTCTTTACGGAACAACAAGGCTCCGGGGCCGGATGGGATTCCTAATGAGGTTCTGAAAATAATAGTTGATCAAGATATGTTGTTGTTATTGTTGAGAATGTTCAATGTGTGCATGAAAGCAGGAATCTTTAGCTTTCGCTGGAAGATCTGTCGCTTAGTGCTCATTAGTAAGGGCATGGGTGACCCTGAGTTACCATCATCGTACCGCCCACTTTGTATGCTTGACACAACGGGCAAACTGTTTGAGAAACTCATAAGACGGAGATTGCTTGAAGCAATAATCGCAGCCGGCGATTTATCACCAAGACAATTTGGATTCAGGGTAGGCCGGTCGACACTGGATGCAGTGCAAGAAGTCGCCGATAAAGTACGAAGAGCGGAGAGTTATAATCATTACTCTCGCCGGGTGATTCTTTTTGTTACACTGGATGTTAAAAACGCTTTCAACTCTGTCAAATGGACTGATATCATGGATGCTCTAGAATTTTCATTCCATGTTCCAAGGTATCTCCTTCGGATCTTAGACTCTTACTTGAAGGATCGTGCTCTGCTCTACGATACTACAGAAGGGATCCGTAGAGTACAAGTCACGGCTGGGGCTGCCCAGGGTTCGATTCTAGGACCTGATCTCTGGAATGTTACATACGACAGCTTGTTGAGGCTTGAAATGCCTGAAGAAACTATTCTAGTAGGATATGCAGATGATGTTGCTGCTCTTGTAGCAGGAAGAAGTGTCGAGCAGGCACAGTTGCGACTCAATATGGTAATGCGCAAAATCAATAGATGGATGGAGGAACATGGTCTGTCTCTAGCACTTAGTAAGACGGAAATTGTCATCCTAACAAAGAAGAGAATTCAGACAATACTTCCAATACAGGTAGGACAAATTCAAGTAGAGACGCAGCCAGCAGCAAAATACCTGGGCATCATGATCGACAGTAAAATGAATTTTGGAGAACAGATTAGACGGACTGCAGATAAGGCAGCCAGAGGAGTAACGTCCCTCAGTCGGCTCATGGCCAATGTTGGTGGGCCAAAATCTAGTAAGAGAAGACTATTGATGACAGCCATCCATTCAGTTCTGCTGTATGGAGCGGAAATATGGGCGGATGCCCTGGATAAGGAAATTTATAGGAAGCCACTGGCGCAAGTGCAGAGGCGGGGTGCTTTGCGCGTGGCATCTGCATATCGCACGGTCTCTGAGGAAGCAGTTCTCGTTATTGCCGGAATTATTCCGATTTTTTTTCTTGCGAAAGAACGCAAGAACATTTACTTGAGGAAATCTGATATGGGTTTACAAAATGCAAGACGATCGGCAAGAGTACAAACCTTTCAAAATTGGCAGATCAAATGGGAGCAAGGAGATCAAAGCCAATGGACTAAGAGAATGATCCCTCAGGTGCAGGTTTGGACAGAGAGGAAACATGGTGAGGTTGGTTACTATCTCACTCAGTTCTTGACTGGCCATGGGTACTTCTGTTCCTATCTTAAGAAGATGGGGAAGGTGGATTCATCAGATTGCATCTACTGTATCAATGAATTAGATAATGCTAATCACACCTTCTTCTCTTGTGGACGGTGGGTCCAAAATAGGCAGTCTCTTCAAGATCACATTGATGTAGAGATATCCCCGGACAATATTGTTGCAGTGATGCTACAAAATGAGGAAAACTGGAAACTGGTAGCAAGCTTTGTTGAAGATATCCTCCGAACAAAGAAGACGGATCTGGATCGCCACTGAAGATGATTCATTACGGAAGAGTGCCCTACAGGCAAATATAAAATGACTCTAGCCTGAAGTAATGTGCTAAACGGTTCCAGGCTAGTGTTCAGAAGTAACGGGGGAGTTTTAGTCGGTAGTCTGCTACTCAGGAGCAGGAGCCCGACACTCTGTGCGTAAATGCATTTCTTCCCCTAAAAAAAAAAAAAAAAAAAAAAAATTATTATTATTATTATTATTATTATTATTATTATTATTATTATTATTATTATTATTATTATTATTATTATTATTATTATTATTATTATTATTATTATTATTATTATTATTATTATTATTATTATTATTATTATTATTATGCAGATCGTAAATGCAGAAATTCAAACACTAAATGTAAATATTTGGGTTGAATAATAGAAGCTGGGGAAACAAGTTCATCTGAAATTGAGAAAAGAGTAAGTGAGGCTAGGAGAACAATGGAGCGTGAAATTCGGTTTTGTGGACTCGAAACTCGGAGGTTAAACAGACAGCAAGCAAACAAATTATTAGTAAGGGAGATGGATTATTGGAGGAGGGCGGCAAGATAATCAAGATTGGATAAAATTACAATTACGAGAATCAGAGAAATCGGCTATGGAGGTAAAGGAATATGTAGGCTACTAGAAGTGGTTGAAGAAAGTAGATAACAATGGTTCGGACACGTGAAAAGGATGCAGAATAGTAGAAGTCCAAATTTAATGTTACATTGGCAAGCTGAAGGCAAACGGGAACGGGGTGAACCAAGGGAACAGTAGATGGATGGTGTAAAGAGAAGCATGGCTACCAGAGGCTTAACCGAGGAAGAAGCTGAAGACCGAAATTCGTGGAGGAGTGGAGTATTTTTGGGTTGAAGGAAAACTACTGTGTTGTAGAATATTCCTAATAAGGAAGAAGATTATTTTCATCACGGAAATTACTTCACCCCCTGGTGTAATGGCTAGCAATCTTGGCTGCCACCCTGAAGGACCGGATTCAATTTCCGGTTATGCCAAGAAACTTTATTCTGGTCTGAGATCCGGAACGTGGTACACTCAGCCTCATGACTCAGGACTGAGAAGAGGTGTGTGTGATTCCTACCTCAGCCATCATGGAACTTAAGGCCAATGCCGAGATGGTTGGAAACTTAAGACCATCATTGCCTCCTTTCCAATCCTCACATGAATTACAAATACACTACTACATACACCAGTATAACACAAGTTATCAGACAAACATTGTACTCACACTCAAGTACACTGGACCAAGATTTTCTGTAAGGCAGTGCTTCGTAGAACTTCATCAATGTCCTGGACTCCAAACGTTTCTGCACTCAACGAAAGGTTCAATACACTATAGGTTCCGTTCTACGCACAATCTGTGCAAAACGTGACTCCGATTCTTTATGCAATCAACAGGAGACCTACTGTACTCAGACAGCTTTGTTTTCCTTGCGAGTTTGCGTCTGTCTTTATCCCAAACTGTTGCTTCTTCTTCCCCTTCTCCACTCACTCACCAGAGGCGCTAACTTCATTTGAACTACAATTCGTACAGCCTACAACTGCAATAGATGCCCGATATAATTTTGAAAATGAAAAGGTCTCGTCCTAGCATTTGCCTGGATTGAGTGTGGCGACAACTCTCGAACACCAGTTAAACTGTCGGTATAACTAACTAACTAGCTAAGGTTATATATATGATTCTCAGGAGCAGTGGCGAAACTATGGGGGGTGATTAGGGGGATCAGGGATCCCCTGAGCCAATTTTAAAAAAAATGAAAAAAAACCTACTTAATTTGATAATATTTTTATTTAAAAAAGAGGTAACTTTCGGATTGATGGCAAACAATTGGATTATGTGTGTTTACAATATGAGAATATACACGTAGTGTTTTGCAGACCTATTTTGTCTTGTAGATTTCACCTTTTATAGATCTGACAATGCTTGCTTGACGTGCGAAACATGCCACGCTATCGAGATCAAACATGAAAACGTGTACGTTTGCTTTGATTGTCTTACTTTGCCCCCCACACAAATCAAAAAGCAAAAACAAACACATGACCAAAAAAGAAACCAAAGCAAAATTCAAGAACAAAAGCCAAAGGAGACGAAAAACACAAAACCGAAAACACAAGGCAAAAAACAAAATTCAAAAACAAATGCAATACCAGAAAACACACACAATACAAAAAACAAAAAACACAAATCAAAAAGCAAAATTCAAGAGAAAGCAAAAGCAGAAAACGAACCGAAAATCAACAAGTAGTTCCGAGAAAAACTAAATAGGGTATTTTCTTATATCCTACTTATGTTAATTGCGTCTATCAACATACAAAATTTCAGTTTGATTGCTGTAATAGATTCGTAGATATTGAGAACCGTCTAAATATTTCGGATGGTCTCCATGTTGGATTTTTATATAATTATGTAGGACTTAGAGTTAAATACTATTAGATGCCGAATATTGTGTAGGTGTATTATTCAAACTTCAATCACGTGACTAGGACACAGGAAATAAAATAGAGATTTTAAAATTTTGCACTGCCGCCATCTTGTGGTTATGAAAGCAATTGCAATAAATCAGTTGCCAGTGGATTCAAATTTGTATAACCATTTACCGTACCAAGTTTCACTGCGCTCGGATCGTTAAATCGCGATCACGTATATTTAAATATTTAAATTTTGCGTCGCCATCATGTTGGATTTGTCCTCACCAGGTTATTGAAAGTCCCATAGGTGAACATATGTTCATAGCCTCTATCAACATACAAAATTTCAGATTGATTGCTGTAGTAGATTAATAGATATTGAGATATTTCGGATGGGCACCATGATGGATTGTCATATATGTAGGCCATAGAGTTATGTACTATTTGATGAGTATTATTTTGTAGGTTCATTATTCAAACGTTGACTTCGATCGCATCTCTACTTAGTATAAAACAAAGTCCCCGATTTGTGTTTGTTACGGGTAAACTCGAGAACCACTGGATGGATTTTGATGCGGTTTCCACCATTCTGTAAAGGATATCTCGAGGATTATTACAGTAGAAAATCATTTATTTATGATCAAAGGAAGCCCAGCAGTAACGATTTCAGTGTAAAAGTCGAAAAAAAAATGGCGTCCGAGCGCTTTGTAAGCTTGCGCTGGGCAAACCGTTAAACATATCTCAATACTATGAATGTAAGAATTGTTCACCATGAAAAGTTATACAAAAAAGTCCACGAGAGCATATGTCTATCTTCAATACATCGCCCACTATGAGTGTTTTTACGTCTTAATTTCTTCCAACCATGTCCATTCAAATACTGAGGCAACAGTTTACAATCTATCTAAGGGCGAATCTATCATTCCTGTTACAGCCTAGCTAGCAGGCAAACCTATTGCCCCAGATACAGCCAGCAGCAAACCGTTGAGTCGTGTTGAGTTAAGACTTCTGAGAAGGGTGGTTGTGTTTGGAGTTTTCCTGGAAGTGCAACTCGGGTTTTCTTCATTTCGCCTGTGAACTTTTCGTTCCGCAAAATTCATAGTCAAGTTATGATTGGACGGAAGGGGGATTTGTGTTTCATGCACGTCGCCATTCTTAAATTACGTCTGACAAGAATTTGTTGCACAGGCATCTCCATGATAATATAACTAATAGTCCAGTCAGTGATTTTAACCCATCATGAGGAGACGTAAAACGGATATTGGTCGTTGTTCATTGACACTGGAGAAAGGAAAAGCGCTTATCACGTAATGTATTCTCCCGGGCGATGCCGGGTCGGGTTGCTAGTGATAAACAAAACAAATAAAAACTAGATTTTAAAATTTTGCACAGCCGCCATATTGAGGTTATGTAAAGAATTGAGCCATATCAGATATCAGTGAATTACAATGTTTATGAACATTTGCTGTACTATGTTTCACTGCATTCGGGTGCTTATATCGCGAGAAAAGTCTATTTACATGTTTAAATGTTTCAACTTCGCCTGGCCGTCAAGTTCGTTTTGTACCATGTTTGGAGTCTAGGGATACCTTGATCATTAGCTCCTTTGTCCAAAAAAGTTGAGATAACAGCTTTGCCGCCAATAACAAGTTCAATGATACTATTGCGAAAATTTTTGTCATATCTCTACGTGTTAAATTTTAAAAACATAAATACGCCTCATTTTATATTGGGAATTGTTCACTGGAAGACACCAGGTCTACAATTATTTCATTAAAGTACGTACGACTACGACAAGAAAGTCAAGATCTCCCGGTGTCAGTCCTCACGCCAGTTCTTAAGGGTTAAGAGGAGGTAAACTGAGAAGGGGCAGTAAAAATGTAGGCGAAAATAGGTGAAGTTGCAAAAAAGAGCTGTTAGGACCTAAAAAAACATGGCTAAAGAAGGGCCTATAAGCCAATTAACGCCAAGAATGGCAAAAGAGGACAAATAGAACCTAATATTTTCGGTCCTACAATGACCCAATGGCCTCGTTTACGGTACTCAGAAAAAAAATGAGATTTTTCCACATCTTCTGAGCCAAATTATTTGTTATCATTTGATCACTTCGGATTTTTTTTTTTTGTCGTGTAGCCTCCTGAGAGGCCGAGTGCAGGTCTTTCTAGTCGACGCCCGTGGGCGACCTGCGCGTCGGGATGAGAGATGGAATGGATGAAGATGAATGAAACTGGGCAAGGATGTGGAAGGAAGCGGCCGTGGCCTGTCAGAAGGTACTGTCCCAGCATTTGCCTGGTGTTGGAAATTGGAAACCACGGAAAACCATTTCAAGGACAGCCGACGGTGGGGCTCGAACCCACGCGTCTACCGAGTCAGCAGAGAGCTTGGCCCCTTGACCTAACGCTGCGCTTTAGCCCGCGTAGCCACTACTGTCGGTATCACTTCCGAATGATATATTCCTAATAATAATAATATCCTATGGCCTCGGGTGCCAGGTGTAAGCTTTATAATTTGACACCCAGAGAGTAGCTTGCATGTCGAATTTCGTAATTCCTTGAATCACTATGAAAGTCAAGGAGGTTAGATACCTAAGCCCCTTGAACACTATAGCGCTTTCTAGTAGAGAAATGAGGAACATTGTGTTGGCGGAAACTCCCGAGATTAATTTTGCCATTATGAACACGGCCTACTGAATTCAAATGGGTTATTTGACATGCCAACATCGTATGACATGCGTGTCGTATTTTTGCCGCCTTTCAAAGATCACTTACCACGGCCAGGAGCGAACCTGCAATCTTGGTGTTAGCAGACCGACACGCTATCCACTCACCCACCGTGGCAAGCGGATATTTTCCAGTATTATGGAGACTTACCGCTGGGATTGGAACCCCGCCTACCCAGTAGCCTGGAACGTGTCGCTGTGTGGTGGCCGTACCGCTTCTCTGTTTCCCCACAAGTTGCTGTGTATTGGAAGAATCAAGCAGACGCTGATATGGGTCACAACCCCGGAGGACGAGAAAGATATTGATCCATTGCCCCAGAGCCCCACTGCAATTTGCTTGTAAATGACCTTGAACTATGTCGTAATGGTCTATTGCACTTAGCTCGTTCTCATCCATATTGCATGAATCTCTCCAGCCCAGCCCGTATTCATGCAGGCTTCTTAACTTCCTCCTCTCAGGGCTAATTACAATATTTCTCGCATTGCATTTCGCAATGGTCGTGGGTGTGAACCTCCCACACATTACACATAAGTTCTACACTTTTAATGATGACCACTCATAAATGTGAATCTTCCCAAACTACTGAGCATGTCGAAACGACAAAAAAGTGAAATAAGGATTCCAAGAATTGAATTCACCCGACCACCATGATACAATTGGAGGCTTCGAGCTGTTCGAAACCGTGAAGACATTGAAATAAAATTCTTGAAATCTATGGGTGGGCGCAGGTCAGCTCATAGATGCTGCGCTGCACCGGCGGTCGCAGGTTCAAGCCCCGCTGTTGGCAGATATCTTAATTGCCTAACTTCCACCAACATTGTCCAATAGTGTAAAGTCTTCATCTAGCGGCTTCGGTGGCGTAGTTGGTAGCATACTGAGCTTCTATGCCCAAGATCGCGGGTTCAAACCCGGCCGATGTCGTCAGATTTTTTAAGGGCGTTAAAAATCCCTCAGTATGCCTTCTTTTGGAAGGGAAGTAAAACTGGCGACCCCATCTCATAGATGTATGGCATGTAAAAGAATCTTTCACTAACTACAATTGTGTCAAGCTAAATTTGTAGGTTATATTTGATTAACGCTTTATTTGTTCCAACGTTTGCCACCAAGTGCTGGTGCGGTGTCATCTAGTAGCCAAGTTCGCATCTAGATGTCGTTGACGGTAGCATTTGGTAGCAAAAATAGGAACTACTTAAAATTGATCCTCTGCATTCCTTACCTGAATTACAGATAACACATACTAATACAGCCATCACAATTAACACTGGTTATCAGACAGATACCGACAGTAGTGGCTACGCGGGCTAAAGCGCTGCGTTAGGTCAAGGGGCCAGCTCTCTGCTGACTCGGTAGACGCGTGGGTTCGAGCCCCACCGTCGGCTGTCCTTGAAATGGTTTTCCGTGGTTTCCCATTTTCAACACCAGGCAAATGCTGGGACAGTACCTTCTGACAGGCCACGGCCGCTTCCTTCCACATCCTTGCCCAGCTTCATTCATCTTCATCCATTCCATCTCTCATCCCGACGCGCAGGTCGCCCACGGGCGTCGACTAGAAAGACCTGCACTCGGCCTCTCAGGAGGCTACACGAAAAAAAAAATCAGACAGATTCTACACCCCCCCCCCCCCCCAAAGTACACGGGGCTACATGACCGCGTTGTCGCAGCCCCTAAATTAAGGAAACAACCAACCATTACGTATTCAGCGAATACGAGGTAGGATGTTTGAACGAATCTAGGTTAATAGCTATATATTTCTCTTTTAAAGCTAACACATTTAGTTTTTCTTATGACAGTGCCAAAGATACATGCCCACATAATAGACTAACCATCCAATGAGAGCCGTAATGACTAGGTTACGTTTGTGTAAGGTCAAAAAGAATTTTGCATCGTGTGCTTCAGAGATCATTTGAGTTAGTTAGTTATTGTTGATTTAAGGGGAGGAACTACGAGGTCATCTGCCCCTAGATCATTTGAAATCCTTCAAGTTACTTTTTAACTATTGGTAGCGAATCTGCATCAGCACATTGTTGTATCGATATCTCTGCGTTATAAGTTTTAAGCTATTTTGACGTACATGGAAGAACTCAATTTTCAATGACTCCTCATAATTGTACAGGAGTTTAATAGGATCTAGGTATTCAGGATATGAAATTTGATCATAATACAGGGGGTATCAAAATGAATATTGGGGTTTTAAGGCTTTATAGTATTTATTACAGTTAACGTACGATTTTAGAGCAACTCAAACAGTTTGCCCTACAAGTGTTCGTACCTGTGCGCATGCGCACGCACTGGTTCCTCCGTCTTCCGTTAGGAGCGCTAGTAGCCAATATGGCGACTAGGGAGCAGAAAGTTCTTTATTTTTTTAAGTTTGCGAGGACGAAATCTGCAGTTACAGTGCAACGTGCGTTCCATATTACGTTCCGGATGACAGATTGTTTCGCATGGCCTCCACGTTCTCCCGATCTGACACCATGCGATTTTTACCATTGGGGGTTCGTAAAGGATCATGTTTATGTGCCTTCGCTACTAGCTGACCTAACCGACTTAAGAAATAGGGCTGAAGCAGTTGTTGCAGCAATTACTCCAGAGACACTGAGCAGGGTTTGGGACGAACTCGGCTATTGACTCGCTGTGTGCCGTGTGACGAATGGTGCTCACATTGAACACAAACTGTTTGAGTTCTTCTTCCATTTGATGTATTATTTATAATCATACGTTAACTGTAATAAATAATACAAACCTTAAAACCCCGATATTCATTTTGATACTCTCTGCATTTTAATTGCTGTTATACAAAATATTTTTATGGTCATTACTCTTATTGTTCTTTTTATTCAATATTTAATTCTTGTTTAACATTTAAAAAGGCTTGGATAGGGATTGGAGGGTGCTCTACAATCAATACAGGAACTAGACAGAAGTTATTTGTGACAAATGCCATGAGAGAGATAGGTGTAAGGCAAGGCTGCAACTTATCACCCATACCGTTCAATCTATACATTGAACAAGCAATGAAGGAAATTAGAGAAAAGAATAAAGTATAGTAAAGATTCAAGGAGAAATAATCCCAACCCTGAGATTTACTGATGACATCGCCACCCTAGACGATTCACCAGATGATTTGAATGAGTTTCTAAACGGTATGGACTCAGTCTTGATTAATGAATTCATTATGAAAGTAAATAAATGTAAATCAAAAATATTGGAATGCTGCCGAAAGAAATCACAAACTCCTATTGACCTCGAATTGGCAAGTTAAAAGCAAAGGTGCTAATTAGGAAGCAAAATAACCAGTGATGGACTAAGCAAAGAGGATATAAAAAGTAGGTTGGGTCTGGCAAGGAAAGTCTTTCTAAAGAAAAGAAATCTGTTGACATCAAATATAGAGTTAGGTCTGGACCGTGGCGCTCTACGGAAGTGAGACTTGGACTATTGGAGCAGCAGAAAAGAGGAGAATCGAAGGGATTGAAATGTGGTGTTACAGGAGAATGATGAAGGTCAGATGGGTAGATAATAAGAATAATATGGTTTGGCCTCGGACGCCGGGTGCAAGCTTTGTTATTTGCGCCCAGATGGCAGCTTGCGTGTCGATTTTGTCGTTACTTGGATCGCTTTGAAAGTCAAGGAAGTTAGATATCAAGTTAGATAGCGCTTTCTAGTCGAAAATGGAGGAACTTTGTGTTGGCAGAATATCCCGAGATTAATTTTGGTATTATAAACACGGCCTACTGAATTCAAATGGGTTCTTTAACATGGCAACAACGTATGATACGCGTGTCGTGATTTCTGTCGCCTTTCAAAATCACTTACCACAGCCTTAGCGAACCTGCAAGCTTGGGGTTGGTAGTCCGACACGATAACCACTCACACACCGTGGTTAATTCACTACGTCTATTTTACAATTGTGTAAGTCAGTACGTAAACATGATGGGTAGATAGAGTATTACATGAAGAGGTATTAAGACGAGTGGGAGAGTAGAGATATTCCTGGCGACTGCTAATGAAGAGAAGGGCAGATGTTACGACACATACTAAGACAACCACGAATAGCAAACTTAGAATGAAAGAGAAACGGTTGAGGACAAGAACTGTAGGGATAAGACCCAGGTTAGAATATGTTTAACAGATTGGCTCGGTGTGCTAGGTATGTAGAGATGAAAGGATTAGCTTAGGACAGGGAGGGTTGGAGGGCTGCACAAAAACTAGTCAAAAGACTGAAGACTCAAACAATAACAACGTTATTGTTATTATGAAGTACACTAAGAAATTTAATATATGCCTTTAGCAGATTGGATTTATTTGGACTAAAGTCCATGTCCACATGACCACGAAACATTTTCAATGTGAGTAAAATATCGATTTAGGTGGATAATTCTCTACGTCTATTTTATAATTGTGTAAGTTAGTACGTAAACAAACACGCCATGAATCTCAGCAATTTTTCTAGGTTTGTGCCGTGTCTTTTGTGGGGTTTCGCCTAGGACACCAAGCTGGCGCATCAGTGGGTTCTTGGTGTACCCACCCGGGGGTATACTGTACCATCTTTTTGGAAGCCTTTATAGGGAGGTTATGGCTGCTTGAGCTTTTATTCCTCGCAGTAAAGAGGCGCAGGTGCGCTTCATATAAATGGGAGGTAGCACGCAGTTCGCTACTCCTGTGGGGGCCCAGATGAGCCAGCTTGGTGTCCCAGGCGAAACCCCACACAGGACAAAGCTAGAAACATTCCTGAGTTTTAATTCACTTAACGTGAAAGTCAATATACCAAACACGCCGTGATTTATATTATGGTATATTATGAAAACACAATATACACACAAGCATGTGCTTAGCAACAGTACTGATTAACCCATCAGGTCACAGCGAGCCTGCGGGCAGGCGTTCAACTGAGCTAATGTTCGGGTTTGGAATCACTGGCGTCACCGTCACGACAGGGTACATTGTGGTTGGTGGCGGAGTATTCAGGCGATAGCAGGTTCAATATGTACAACTCTGGTCACCAGCCGTGAGCCCTTGAGGGTGTAGCGCCACCCTGCATGCATGTTTTCTATAATGTCAGACATAACAAGTCTTGAGTGACAATAGTCACTTCCCTATGATCCAACGACACCACACAGGATAGACACTTTTCTATTATCCAACGAGATAGATAACGAAGGATAGAGACTTTTCTATAGGGGCAGATGACCTCGTAGTTCTGCCCCTTAAGACAACAATAACTAACTAGACTTTTCTATGTTACAACGAGACAGATAACAGGGGCTAGAAACTTTTCTATGATCCAACCAGACAGATAACAGGGACTAGAAACTTTTCTATGATCCAACCAGACAGATAACCGACGTTAGAGACTTTTCTATGATCCAACGAGACAACAGGGGATAGAGACTTTCCTATGATCCAACCAGACAGATAACAGGAGCTAGAAACTTTCCTATGATCCAACCAGACAGATAACAGGGTGTGCCCGATAATCTGGCTTTGGATTGGGTGGCCCGACATACACTTCAACCCTCACCCAGAATTCGGTACAACGCGAAAGAAAAAAAAAATCTTGAATGTCCGAATCAATTTTGGCCAAAAAAAAAAACTGTGTCGGGAACGAGATTCAAGCAATCCCGGGGGTCCTTACAATGATGGGTACAACTGGGGTAAAATCTCAAAATTGATCCGGTGGACACACAAGTATGACAACGAACAAGAATGACAAAAACTCCGCTGTTAAGATAAAACTCATCCACCATTTATTACAGAACCACACCACTAAATACATAGAATCACACACAGAAGCCTACCTCCGCTCGGAGACTTCTCAAAATTACTCTTGATGTGCAAATTTAAAAAATGACGCAGAAGCAAAATTCAAATTAATGAGGACAAAAATCTCCGGGCGTCCTAATCTTTGGATACAACATAACTTACGGAGATCAGAGCTATATCATTCTAGTATTACAACCATTACTTCAAAATGCTATGTCACCTCTCCGCTAATAGTCCATAAATGAGCAGGTGCATAAATCTGAAAAGATATTCAAAGAGAAAAAAAAAATTGTTGCCTCATTCGATCTCCTTCTAACTAAATGTAATCACCAAAATAGGAAAAAGAATATTTTTATGTATGGATGTCACTGGCGTTAAAGAATTTATTTTCAGACCTTTTATTCATGTATTAAATACTTTCATTATTATTTCACTGGTTTTCGTTCAGCTGTGCCTCACTCAGAAAAATGACTGGCTGTTGGCTTTTACATTCATCACTTTACATTTTAACATCTTTATGATCCCAGATATATATATTTTTTTTATTTATTAATCACTGCATGCTCTTCACATATTTATAACTACACCATAAACATTTAAGTAGATGGCCTCCGCCTATCTGTATTATTTTTCAACTGACAATTGCCTCAAAATTTCATCTACTTGAACCTATCACGTAACATTAATTATAATCATTTATTTTATTCACCTCGCTATAGCGAGAACCTTTAGTTTCATCATAACTTCGTATTATGCAACCCTGCTATTTTATCAATGCAGTATCATTATTTACACAACCTTGTATCAGTCACCTACCAAACGCATCTCCTCATGTTAGCATGTAAAGGGAAACCTCAGTGACGTGTGAGTGTTTAGCATTAATGTGATGTGCGCACAAAAAGTGGCCCATTAAGTGTAAATGAATCCCCTGTAATTTAAGCCTGCTCAAACCATAATTTGTCATCCAGGTTGCACCAATTCAAAGAACACAGCGACTTAACACGCTGAAAGATCCCTGTACTCAAATTATATTTTGAAGCATCCATACATTTATTTTTAAACCCTAAATATGACTGCATTAATCTCTCAAAAGAAAACTTAAAATTTACTATCCTATTAATCATGTCATTATATCGCATTTTATCCTTATTGATTAACTTCTATTTCGATTTTTGCCCAACTGTCCAAATCTTAGTAACCACTACCCATTAACCACTACTTAAGAATTAACATGGTTTTCAGTACCTTTCGGCCACCTCAGTTTTGGTTCCGCTGACACGTTTCCTGGGGGTTTGGGTCCACGTTCTTCCCATTGAACATCCTCCCCTCTCGTCCTGGATCCAGCTCGCGACCCTCGGGGTGTCCATGGTCCTGGCTCGCCTTCGTTTCCACGTCATCGTAACAGCTTCCACATACTAAACTTAGCTTGCCATCTCTTCGCTCGTAAAGTTCTTGACACAAAACTCGCACTGGTCTGTACTGATAGCCTTTATGTCCGTCCAATACATCGCTGCAATCTTCATGTCGACTATGCCAAGTAATATCAACTCATGGCCGTGAAAATAACTCTAACGGCACAGGTTATATCGTATGCGTCTACACAAGCATGTACTCATAAGGTATTACGTCCGTCCTTGACCTAGAATGTCGCTCTATATTTGGACTGCACTCAGCTTATCTCTCATAGTTCACTGACCCTGGACACTCATTTGTCTGGTCGTCAAACAAAAGCGCATCGCTTCGTTCATATGTTCTGGGCGTCAGTTATATAGCGCAAGGCCCATACAGTCCCGTACCTGGTAAAAGCTTGAGACACCACGTGTGTCTGCTCGCACTTTATTGTACAAAATGACTAGTGTCCCACAACATAATGCATTATGATCTGCGTTATAATATCACCTCGCCACATTCAGCTTTAGTATTCGTTAACACAGAGCTGTCCACGCAAGAAATAATACTGATCCTTTCAGCTATGTCCCAAAAAACTGTCGGAATACCACACTGGTTCCAAGCGGCCACGATACGACTGCTACTACACACTTGTTAGGAACTTCAGCGTGCGGCGACACAAAAATAAAGATGAACTTCGGCGTACGGCGACACAAAAGAAAGTGAACTTCGCTGGACGGCGATGCAAAATAAAGTGACCCGCTTCTCCGGTGTGACCTTTCCACCTCAACTTTTCCTGGAGCTCATCAGCGCCCTCTACACTTCTGGAAACTTCGCCTAGTCATGCTGTCGACTATGTCCATGACGTAAAAACATCAACCTAAGGTTACTTCCGCTTGCATCCTTCCTCCTGCTATGCGACGTTGCCAGAGCTCTCAAAACCATGCGATATCGGTCACAAGGGGCTAGAAACTTTTCTATGATCCAACCAGACAGATAACCGAGGTTAGAGACTTTTCTATGATCCAACCAGACAGATAACAGGGGCTAGAAACTTTTCTATGATCCAACCAGACAGATAACAGGGGCTAGAAACTTTTCTATGATCCAACCAGACAGATAACAGGGGCTAGAAACTTTTCTATGATCCAACCAGACAGATAACCGAGGTTAGAGACTTTTCTATGATCCAACCAGACAACAGGGGATAGAGACTTTTCTATGATCCAACCAGACAGATAACCGAGGTTAGAGACTTTTCTATGATCCAACCAGACAACAGGGGATAGAGACTTTTCTATGATCCAACCAGACAGATAACCGAGGTTAGAGACTTTTCTATGATCCAACCAGACAGATAACCGAGGTTAGAGACTTTTCTATGATCCAACCAGACAACAGGGGATAGAGACTTTTCTATGATCCAACCAGACAGATAACCGAGGTTAGAGACTTTTCTATGATCCAACCAGACAACAGGGGATAGAGACTTTTCTATGATCCAACCAGACAGATAACCGAGGTTAGAGACTTTTCTATGATCCAACGAGACAACAGGGGCTAGAAACTTTTCTATGATCCAACCAGACAGATAACCGAGGTTAGAGACTTTTCTATGATCCGACGAGACAACAGGGGATAGAGACTTTTCTATGATCCAACCAGACAGATAACCGAGGTTAGAGACATTTCTATGATCCAACCAGACAGATAACAGAGGATAGAGACTTTTCTATAGGGGCAGATGACCTCTTAGTTCCGCCCCTTAAGACAACAATAATTAACTAGACTTTTCTATGTTACAACGAGACAGATAACAGAGGTAGACACTTCCCTATGATCCAACGAGACAACAGGGGATAGAGACTTTTCTATGATCCAACCAGAGAGATAACCGAGGTTAGAGACTTTTCTATGATCCAACGAGACAGATAACAGGGGCTAGAAACTTTTCTATGATCCAATCAGACTGATAACAGGGGCTAGAAACTTTTCTATGATCCAACCAGACAGATAACAGGGGCTAGAAACTTTTCTATGATCCAACCAGACAGATAACAGGGCTAGAAACTTTTCTATGATCAAACCAGACAGATAACAGGGGCTAGAGACTTTTCTGTGATCCAACGAGACAGATAACAGGGGCTAGAAACTTTTCTATGATCCAACCAGACAGACAACAGGGGATAGAGACTTTTCTATGATCCAACGAGACAGATAACAGGGGCTAGAAACTCTTCTATGATCCAACCAGACAGATAACAGGGGCTAGAAACTTTTCTATGATCCAACCAGACAGATAACAGGGGCTAGAAACTTTTCTATGATCCAACCAGACAGATAACAGGCTACAGACACTTAGCTCGCCAGGCCAGGGGATGTTGAGGGCAAGCGGCGGTCTATTGGGCTTGGAGCTTAACCAACTTCCTACTTAAGCCGCTCAACATGTGAAACTCGCAATCACTCTCACAGAGATGTAATCTCCCGCCGTCAACTTGTGTCGTCACAACAAAGAAACTAATATTCTTTAGAGGGAATTACATTGTTCCCACTATTCACACCAGAGTGCAGCAAGAGTTCCTATCTCTCCATATCTCAGTGACGGCTCAAGACCTGAAACGAAATTGGAGTAAGAGGTTTGTCCTTAAATCCTAACAACATAGATCAGATATGGCCATTTGCAGGACAATGCTGGATCAGTATTTAGGTTTCCTTGAAGACTCAGTGCTCTGTGATTCCAGTAAAAGGAATGTGTATGGTGGGGCTAGCTTGATGCTAGCCTCCAAGACAGGTCTCATTCGTGCCTGTGTTTATTTTAAATCTCGTGCCAGCACATTGTAAGATGACAGCAACCGCATGTCAGTGATTGTCCTCTGTTTCCCAAAGAAGGAGCGTGAATGGCGGAGCTGAGCTGTGTTGCCAATTTTCTTACTTTATTAATGAAGCCACAAACCACAGCAATGTGAGCCCGTCACGCTTGCACAAGTAACAGGCAAATAGCAGAGGTCAAGATAGAAAATAAATTAAACAAATCTCATTTTTTGTTGTAACTTAAATCAGCTGATTCGAATAATACACAGGATTTCGGATATTATTTCGGTATAATTATACGTAATATATTTTAAAAGTTGATCTTGAGTCAGCTACATGTGCATTCAAATGGATAAATAAAGTACTTAAGTTTACAAATTAATTAATTAATTAATTAATTATAAACTAGCTGGCACGTGCGAGAACTCTCGCATTTGAATAAACCACCCGCCTGGCTTTACTGTTATGCAAGCTTCTATAAATATGTGTATTTGTTTAAATGCACTTTTTAAAAAATTGCTGGTTGTATGGGCCTCATGTGTACAGACTACCCGCCCGGCCCTAGTGCTATGCGGGCTGGGCGCGACACACTTCAGGCAGGGGATACCATCTTATTTATTTGTTTAAAAGCACTTTATAAACAAATAAATATATTTCCTTGACTTTTAAAGAAATACAATATCTTTCCTGTAGGCTACTATTGAGACGATTTGGAAGAATTTGATACAAACCACACCTTCTAACTCCCTCTGGTTTAGGAGCTTGAGTTTTGTGAAACATACACCTTAGCGTATTATACAGTATATCATCATCATCATTTATTGTACATAACAGGCCATTGAGGCCCATGACAGAAAACAAAGAAACATAACAAACATATCAAATATACAATATTACAAAACACTATCCCAATCAATCACACAGGAGGCATTGTCCCGATCACAATCTCAAGCATTTGTTACAAATGCCGTTCCATTTTTCTCTATCCGTTGCATCATCCAGTACTGATGTTGGTTCCACTTGCTGCAACGTTCTCATCACCCTATCCTTCCATCTCGTCCTTTGACGGCCTCTTGGACGTTTGCCAAACAGCTGAGCATTGAACACTCTGTTAGGGATAGATTCCACAGCTCTTACGATGTGTTCCATCCACTGGAGCCGTCTTCCTCTGATGATCTTACCCACATCAACTTTCCCAAAACGTTGGTATAAGTCCTCTTTTTCCCTCCTTTCCCATATTCCTTCTTCCCTATTGTAAATAGGTCCATATATCTCTGAGCACTTTCCTCTCAAATGCACAAATGCGCTTTTCCAGTGTTTGTGAGGTCGCCCATGACTCACATCCATAGTCTATAACAGAACGGGTTTCACTAGTGTCATGTATAACTTAACCTTGCTGTTTTGTGAAATTAAGCGTGACTTAAATAAGTTATTGAGACCAAAAAAGGTACTATTGGCACTAATAGTCCTCTGTTGGATCTCTTTTTCAATCTCACTTTTACTAGATAAAATCGAGCCCAAGTATTTAAATTTCTCCACTCGTTCAAACGTATGTCCGTCAATACTAACAGTGGCATCAAAATCCTGTCGGCGTGAAATGATCATATATTTAGTTTTCTCATCATTGACAAGTAATCCCATGAACTTTGTGGTGTCGGATTTTATCTGATCTAATGATTCTCCCATACTTACCACATTATCAGCAAATGCCAAGATTGTGTTAGTACCAATCATATCCATTTCTCTGTCATAACCAATTACACGTCGTACCTTTTCCAATGCAATATTAAATAACATTGGCGACAGAGGATCTCCTTGTCTCAATCCATTTTGAACCGTGAAAGGAGTTGATATTTTGTTTGCGAACCGTACTTGACAACTTGAATCTGCATAGCATGCATCCACCAATTTGATATATTTCAGTTTGATACCAAACTCTTGCATTACTCTCCACAGTGCAGTCCGATTTATGCTGTCATAAGCCTGTCGGAAATCAATAAATATGAAATGTAGATCTTTATCAAATTCGTAGTACTTTTCCATTAGCTGTCGCATAGTAAAGATGTGATCAATGGTTGAGTATCCTGCCATGAACCCACACTGGTATGATCCTATGACCTCTTGTAAAACAGGTTTCAAACGTCCAAGTAAAAGGGAGGTGAACATTATGTATATATATATATAAATTACGCACCGGAGCATTGCTGCTTTTACCGCTGTATTCAGTTTTAAACATTGCCATTTAATGCTTTCAAAAATATAAAAAAGGTTTTCTTTGTGTTTTTGATAGGTAGAATAGATTTCTAAACATGTTTTTATGTTTGATGTGTAGCAGAAGTTGACATAAATTCCGCAACGCTTAACATTAATGCCTAATTGTTAGTTGACAATCAGATTGCAACGAGAGTGTAAATATTTTACATAATGATACGTCATCAAATTATCACCGAGAATTTCATACTTTTAGACAATATTTGCTGTCCTTCAATATGTTAATTATTGTTACGTGCCACCCCCCTAGTGGCACTTTTGTTAACTGGATTACGGTGGGTTGAAGCACAACACAGATTGTTTCTTTAAAGAAATAATTAACTTTATTGCGGCCAGTAAATTACACTACTCATCAGCAAATACAAGCAATTGGAACCTTACTCCAGTTTCCTCAAGTCTCTTCCTTGAGCGCTCTTGGCCCTTTCACTTGTCCACAGACCACAGAAGTTAATCCGTCCTAATGAGTACGGTGGCTTTGACAGAAACTACCTGCTCCTCTCCCTTATGTACACCAACCACAGTTACTTACGATATTCCGCTACACGCTATTCCGCTGTCCACAAGCTGGGGGAAACAATGCCACTGGATTTCGTAACTCGCACGGCACTTCGTCACCACACTTCTGTCGCTCAGGAAAACACGCACTAGCTCAGAAACACACACCCATAGAAAGCTCGGTCCTCTCACTGTTGAAGCCGCTTAGATAGCAGGCTGGTGACTCACTAAATTCTAGAATCGTCCAGGACAAACGGCTTCTAGAGATTTCCTTCACTGGCTGGGTCACGAATATTCTGGACCATCCCTTTCACTTCGCAGCCCGTTGCGTAACGCGCACGTAACATACTGAGGCAGAGCACACACAGCCTGGGGGCAGCTGTGACTCAACGCGGCGAGGCGAGAAAACAAACTCACAGCCGTAACACCACCCCCTTCCTAAAAGGCTGATCGTCCCGATCATTCATTGGTCCGTCTGTGTCCCTCCGTAGGCTGCCAGGCGATCTCGATGCACGATCTTCATCTTCGCCCTCGGGCTCCGCTGGATCCTGTAGACGACATCGTTGATCCGTTTCACGACTCGGTACGGGCCCTCCCAGGACTTCTGCAGTTTGGGTGACAAGCCTTTCTTCCGTAATGGGTTGAAAAGCCAGACCAGTTCGTCCTCGTGGAACCCGCCAGCATCCGTCTGTTGGTCGTATCGGGTCTTCATTCGGTCGGTCTCGATCCGCAGCTTCCTCCTCGCGTACGTGTGCACGTCCTCCAGTTGGTCGACCAGTTCTTGACAATACTGGCTTACCGGGACCGGATCATTTCCAGGTCGGCCGAAGGCAAGATCGACAGGTAGACGGAGCTCCCTCCCAAACATGGCCCGGGCTGGTGTGCACCCGGTGGCTTCATGCACGGCGGCGCGGTAGGCCAGGAGAAATAGTGGAAGATGTTTGTTCCAATCCCTCTGGAGCTCGCTGACGACTATTCGGAGATGGTTCTCGATGGTGCGATTGAATCGCTCTACCATCCCGTCGGACTGAGGGTGTAGCGGCGTTGTCCTTGTCTTCCGGATTCCCAGCAGCTGGCATAGATTCTGGAACACCTGCGACTCGAAGTTCCTCCCTTGGTCGGAGTGCAGCTCCAGGGGTACTCCGTACCGGCTGACGAATTCCTTCACCAGGGTCTCTGCGATCGACGCGGCTTCTTGGTTAGGGAGCGCATACGCCTCCGGCCATTTGGTGAAGTAGTCGCTGACGACCAATATGTAGCGGTTCCCTGCCTCGCTTAACGGGAATGGCCCAGCGACATCGATGGCCACTCTCTCCTTGGGGCCGCCCACGTTGTAGGTCTTCAGTGGACCCCGTCGTCTTCGTCCTGGGCCCTTGCTGGCTGCGCAATCGTGGCATCTCGCGCAGTGGTTCTCCACGTCAGTTCGGCATCCGATCCAGTAGAACCGCTCTCTCAGCTTCTCCAGGGTCTTCTTTATCCCTAGGTGTCCACCAGATGATCCTCCATGGACTTCCTTCAGGACTTCCTCCGTCATAGCCTTTGGAACGACGACTTGTTCCCGAGATGTCTTCCCGTCGGTGCTCTCCCAGGTACGGCATATGAGGCCATCCCTCACAACCAGCGAGTCCCACTGCGCCCAGTAGGACTTAAACTTTGGGCTGCAGTCACTCACAATGTTCCACCCGGATCTGGGGACACAGGCCCTCTTCCATTCGGCTATCAGTCCCAGGTCATCATCTTCTGCTTGTGCCCGCGTGAAAGATTCGCGGCTCCAGCTCCCTTGAAGTTCCACGGTAGTCCTTCGGCACTGTATCCCGGTGTTCTCCTTCCTTCGGGCACAGAAGGTGCAGTCTTCGGGGCACGGTCTTCGTGACAGGGCGTCGGCGTTAGAATGCAGTTGGCCTTTCCTGTGCTGAATCTCAAAGTTGTACTGTTGAAGCCTCTCTAACCACCGTGCGAGTTGACCCTCGGGCTGCTTGAAGTTCAGGAGCCACCGCAGAGATGCATGGTCGGTCCTGATGAGAAATTCTTGCCCGTACAGGTACTTGTGGAAGTGTTCAATGGTCTTCACGATGGCGAGCAGCTCCTTCCTGGTGACGCAGTAGTTCCTTTCTGGCTTCGACAAGGCCTTGCTGAAGTAGGCTACTACTCTCTCCTCGCCGTCCACTACTTGCGACAGGATCCCCCCTATGCCAAAGTCGCTGGCATCGGTATCGACGATGAACCTTGTTCCAGGTCTGGGGTAGGCCAGAATAGGCGCGGTGCACAGAGCCTGCTTGAGTTGTTCGAAGGCACTGTGGCATTCTGCTGTCCACGTGAAGAGTTGGTCCTTCTCAGTCAGTCGATGTAAAGGTTTGGCGATGTCGGCGAATCCTTTCACGAAGCGACGGTAATAAGTGCAGAGTCCCAGGAAGCTTCGTAGTTGGGACTTGTCCTTCGGAACTGGCCACTCCCTCACAGCTGCGGTCTTCTCTGGGTCGGTGCGCACCCCTTCCTCGGAGACGATATGCCCAAGGTACTGGACCCGCTTCTGGAAGAGCTGACACTTCTTGGGGCTCAACTTCAGCTGGGTAGCCCGTAGCTTCAACAAGATCTCCTTCAGGTTGCTGTAGTGCTCCTCGAAGCTTCTCCCCAGAACGATGACGTCGTCTAGGTAGACCAGGCAGGTCTTCCAGTGTAGTCCCCTCAGAATGGACTCCATTAGCTTTTCGAAGGTCGCAGGGGCGTTTCACAGGCCTAATGGCATGACGGTGAACTGCCAGAGCCCGCAGCCCACAGAGAACGCCGTTTTCTCGCGGTCCTTAGGGTGGACCTCCACCTTCCAGTAGCCACTCTTCAAATCCAAGGTGGAGAACCATCTTGATCCTGATATGGTGTCCAGCGTGTCGTCGATCCGGGGTAGAGGGTAGCTGTCCTTCTTCGTGACGTCGTTCACCCGCCAGTAATCCACGCAGAACCTGGTGGAACCGTCCTTCTTCTTCACTAGCACGACCGGAGAACTCCAAGGACTATGTGATGGCTCGATCACCCCTTGCTCCTTCATCTCTTCTACCATCCGGTCGACTTCGGCTTGCTTGGCGAGCGGGACACGTCGGAATGGGGCCCTAATCGGTGCGCTGTCCCCAACGTCGATTCTGTGCTGGACCAAGCTTGTCCTGCCGAAGTCTTTGCTCCCCACGGAGAAGACGTCCTGGAATTCGCGTAGCAGGTCCTGAATTTGGCGTGATTGTTCCTCGTCTAAATGGTCCTGGGATCCTTGATACAGCTTCTGTAGTTCTTCTGGCAGTGTGCGTCTTCTTCGGTTGTCCGTCTGCAGGTGTCCGTCCGTCGTATCCAGGTAACGGGCTCGCAGACTCCTAGGTTGGTGTCCCGGTTAACCGTAATGTTGTGGTCGTTCAGGTTGGACAGGCGGACGTACGGCCGAGACGTCGTGTTGATGAGAGTCTTGGCAACTAGCAATCCTTTTGTCTGGATGTCCTCATATTTTGGCTCGATGATAGCCGCCACTCCCTCGGCAGTTCCGTCGACAATTACGGCGGCGCTGACCTCCGTCCTGGCGGAAACGATGATGTCCTCTCTCAGCCTTACTCGTCGTGCGGTGACGGCCTCGTGTGCTGGTTGCAAAGCAAGTTCCTCACCTCAGAAGTGCAGAGTGTTGGTACTCAGATCCAAGATGATGTTGTTCTGGTCCAGGAAGTCCAGTCCGATGATCACTTCATTTGATACGTCAGCCACAAGCACTGGATGCTTTATCGCCCGTCGACCAATGACGAACTCCAGTGATGCTTCGCCATGTACCGGTGCGGTCTCTCCGGTCGCGGTTATTAGCTGGAGTTTCCTTTGTGTGGGTTGCACTCTCCACTTCGGGATCACGGTGGGACTGACGATGGTCCTCGATGCTCCCGTGTCGATTAGCATGGGCCAGCTCTCTCCGTTGACGACTCCGTCGACCATCAGGCTGCTATTATCCCTCCGTAACTGCGTCACACGAACTTGGACTGCCGGGGCTTGACGACTGTCACAAGCCAACCTTTGCCCCCCAAGGCTGGCTGATACTTGCTTTCCTGGGCCACGCGGTTTCCCTATGACTGACTGTCCCGACGGAAACCCTTGGCGGCGGCGATCACCGCAGTCCTTGCTCAGGTGGCCTCTCTTACGGCAGGTCCAGCAGGTCGGTATTCCTCTTCCGGGCCGCCTCTCTGGATGTCCTTCGGCTACGTTTTTGTTGGTGGTACTGCGACTCTTGAAGAAACGGCTTAGCGCCTCCGTTATTTCGTCGGCCAGGGGCTTGGTCTCGTTGGTCTTTACTGGTTCGTCGACGTCCACTTGACGCACCCGTGCGTGCATTCTGGATGCCTGTTTTGCCGTCTCGAACTCAAGTGCGTGGCTCAGCGCATCTGCCAGGGTCTTATTGCGCGCGAGACGCAGCGCCTGTTGAGTGTCCGAGTCCCGTAGCCCGTCGGTGAAGGTCTGCGTCGCATTCTGTTCCAGAAAGTCGGCCGGCGCTCTTGGATCGGCGAGCCTTACGAGGCGTGCGATGTCCATCTCGAACTCCTGCAGGGTTTCCGCGTTCTTCTGTACCCGGGTCCGGAGCTGCATCTGGTAGGCCTGCTGAAGATGGCTATCTCCATATCGGGACTCCATATGGGCGATCAGTGAAGCGTAGTCCTGGGATCCAGTCGGGATGGCCTGAAGGACGTTAAGGGCGTCACCTCTCAGCGCTACAATGAGAGCTGTAGCCTTTTCCGTGTTGTTCCAGTTATTTATGGAACAGGCCGCCTCGAACTGACGTAAGTAGGTGCTCCACGGGACCTTTCCGTCGAAGGTTGGGGGCGTCACTCTGCTATGTCCCGTTCCTGATATTCCCGGTGTAACGGTGGGCGGGCGTTGGCGCAGCTCGGCAACTTCCTTTTGTAAGGCGTTGAATTTTTCCTCCACCCCCATCAGCGGGCGTTGTCACAGCTCGGCAACTTCCACTTGCAAGGCGTTGAATTTCTCCTCCACCCCCATCAGCGGGCGTTGGCGCAGCTCGGCAACTTCCAATTGTAAGGCGTCGAACTTCTTTTCCACTGCTGCGACTTCCTCACGTAGGCCCTGTTCTAATTTCCTTTGGCTCTCCTCTAATTTCGTCAGCAGACACTCTTCCAGATTTTTCTGGCCATCCAGAAATTTGGCGGTTATGTCCTCTGCTAACTTATTCTGGCCGTCCTTCAGGTCCTCTGCTAGCTTATTCTGACCGTCTTCTAATTTGGAAGTTAGGTCCTCAGCTAAACTTTTCTGGCTGTCTTCCAGCTTCTTCTGGCCGTCCTCTAATTTGGCAGTTAGGTCCTTGGTTAAATTCTTCTGGCCGTCCTCCATCTTCTTCTGGCCGGCCTCCATTTTGGTTTCCATGCCATTTAACTTTTCTAGCAATGCTGCCAATTGCGCCTCCATTTTAGATGTTTGTCTTGTAAAGGGCATGAACTCACAGGAAAATTAGAGAAAATGACCTGCTCGGGTTTTGAAACCAGGACCGCCAGGTGTTGTGCTTGTGCTTGAGTTCGTAATCGGCTTCTGACACCAGTTGTTACGTGCCACCCCCCTAGTGGCACTTTTGTTAACTGGATTACGGTGGGTTGAAACACAACACAGATTGTTTCTTTAAAGAAATAATTAACTTTATTGCGGCCAGAAAATTACACTACTCATCAGCAAATACAAGCAATTGGAACCTTACTCCAGTTTCCTCAAGTCTCTTCCTTGAGCGCTCTTGGCCCTTTCACTTGTCCACAGACCACAGAAGTTAATCCGTCCTAATGAGTACGGTGGCTTTGACAGAAACTACCTGCTCCTCTCCCTTATGTACACCAACCACAGTTACTTACGATATTCCACTACACGCTATTCCGCTGTCCACAAGCTGGGGGAAACAATGCCACTGGATTTCGTAACTCGCACGGCACTTCGTCACCACACTTCTGTCGCTCAGGAAAACACGCACTAGCTCAGAAACACACACCCATAGAAAGCTCGGTCCTCTCACTGTTGAAGCCACTTATATAGCAGGCTGGTGACTCACTAAATTCTAGAATCGACCAGGACAAACGGCTTCTAGAGATTTCCTTCACTGGCTGGGTCACGAATATTCTGGACCATCCCTTTCACTTCGCAGCCCGTTGCGTAACGCGCACGTAACATACTGAGGCAGAGCACACACAGCCTGGGGGCAGCTGTGACTCAACGCGGCGAGGCGACAAAACAAACTCACAGCCGTAACATTATCAAAATTCATTAAAACCAAGGATGTCAGAGGTGATTTTCACACTCTAGCCAGTTTAATTAACTTTGTGTATTTAGAATATAGCATTCTCGAGATTTATTTCCACTTTCCAGACGGTAAATAACAAAACAATAAGATATCAGCTGGAAAGTGCTGAATATATTTAAAAAATTCTGGCAGGTAGGGTTTCTCTCAATAATCTAGAGCTAGGAATAAACACTGTCTTGAGGTTTACCAATGAAAAATTATGGACTAAAAATTCAAAATGTACCGTACTACAATAATTGGAACAAAACTGCAAATAGGTATTTTTAAGCACTCGCAAATCATTTAGGTCTTCTTAGGTACTACAGAATTAATGAATATGGCTCTTTTGTGTGTGAATCCGAGAAGTAGTCTATTAAAGTATTTTTGTATACAGTAGTAAGGAAAAAATAGGTAGAAACCTAATAATCCGGTCCCTAGTAATGAGTATAAAATCACTCACTCACTCACTATGCAATGAGCAAGAGTCTGAGTGGAGGTCGTTCACAGTTCAGCAATCACTGACTGTATCGAAGCGACTCCTGTCGTCATAATACAAAAGTAATGTTAAGGTTCGCACTACGCACTCACACAAGCCGCTCTGTGGCGATATTATCGCCGTGTTGGACGACATTTGAACGCTATGACAGGTAACAATCCATACACATACGTGATCAAACAGATATCCAAGGAGAGCACACATAAAAATATTGATTAGTTGTAGCTTTAAGGTGAGGAACAGTGAGGTCATCTCTCCCAACAGATGAAATGTGAATTTACATATTTACGTTATTATTCATGAATTTATTGAATTATATATTTATATAATTTTTAATTTTTGTTATTTTTATTTTATTAATCTGTTCGTTTGCTCGCCTACCAATTCATTAATTTATTCTTTTAATATTTTAATTAATTAATTAATTAATTATTTCATTTACCGACATTAGTGGCTACGCTGGCTAAAGCACAGCATTAGGTCATGGGACCAAGCTCTCTGCTGACTCGGTAGACGCGTGGGTTCGAGCCCCACCGTCGGCCGTCCTTGAAATGGTTTTCCGTGGTTTCCCATTTTCAACACCAGGCAAATGCTGGGACGGTACCTTCTGACAGGCCACGGCCGCTTCCTTCCACATCCTTGCCCAGTTTCATTCACCATCATTCATTTCATCTCTCATTAACCGTAAAAACCATCGCCACAAAGACTTCCATCGCATCTCATCCCCGACCCCGTTGGAAAACGGGAATAATAAGGGGTAGACATACATACATACAATTAATTATTTCATTTATGATTTTGAGCCTATTTTCAATTTTGAAAAAATAGGCTTATGAGATCACCTTTTGTCCGTGTGTGTGTGCGTGTGTGTGTGTGTGTGAGAGAGAGGTGTGTGTGTGCCCCCCCCCCCCCCCCTAATAAAATATAAACGCCTAAAGCGATTTCATTGAAACTCGGTAAGTTCATAGCGCTATTCCCGGCGACCTCGACCGTGCCCTTCAAATTTTGTTACGTCTCACCAATCCAACATGGCGGCTGTGCGAAATATTTCACTAGCATTCAATATCTCCGAAACTATTACCGATATCGCCCTGAAATTGTGTACTGTGATAAAGGGCACTACTAAAAGTTCACCTATGAGACTTTCAAAAACCTGGTGACTACAAAACCAACATGGCGGCCAAGCAAAGTTGACATATTTAAATAGACTTTTCTCGCGATTTAACTATCCAAACGTAATGAAACTTGGTACAGCAATTGTTTATACAGATTATAATGCATTGAAGTCTAATTTAGTTCAATTGTTTACATAACCTCAAAATGGCGGCTGTGCGAAATATTTCACTGACATTCTATATCTCCGAAACTATTACAGATATCACCCAGCAATTTTGTACGGTGATAAAGGGTACTGATACACGTTTACCTATGCATATTTCATAAACCTGTAAAGTACAAAACAAACATGGCGACCAAGCGAATTTGAAATATTTTAATAGACTTTTCTCGTGATTTATCTCTCTGAGCGCCGTGAAATGTGGTACAGTAAATGATTTTGCAGTTTGTAATGCACTGCCATCTAACTTAATTCAATTGTTTACATTACCTCAAGATGGCGGCTGTGCGAAATTTTAAAATTAAGATTTTATTCCTTGTGTCGTAATCATGCGATCGAAGTGAAAGTTTGAATAATGAACCTAGGCAATAATTGTCCTTGAATGGTACATAACTCTATGGCCTATACATATAACAATCCTAAATGGCGAGCTTCCGAAATATTTAGACGGTTCTCAATATCGATGAATCTTTTGCAGCAACCAAACTGATTTTTTTTATGTTGATAGAGGCTATGAACATATGTTCACCTATAGGACTTTCAGTAACCTGGTGAGCACAAATCCCCCATGGTGGTGACGCGAAGTATAAATATTTAAATGGACGTTTCTCGCGAATTAACTGTCCGAGTGCCGTGAAACGTTGCACGTTAAATGCTTATTTAAATGTTGATCCACTGGCATCTAATTTATTTCAATTGTTTGCATAATCACAAGATGGCTGCTGTGCGTAATTTTAAAATCTCGTTTTTACTTCTTGTGTTCTAATCATGCGATTGAAGTTTGAATACCACACGTACACAATAATCTTAATGTAATAGTACAAAAATAAAAATCCAACCTGGCGACCATCTGAAATATTTAGACGGTTCTCAATATCTACGAATCTGTTACAGTAATTAAACTGAAATTTTGTATGTTGATAGAGGCAATTAACATGAGCAGGATATATGAAAATAGGCTGTATAGTTCTTCACGGAACTACTTGTTAAATATTTATTTACATACTAATTATTTATTTACTTACTTATAGATTAATTAACTTATGTGTTTACTAATTTACTTCTTATTTACTTACATACTTAATTATTTACTTATTTATTTACTTACTTATTTACTTACTTACTTATTTACTTACTTATTTATATACTTATTCACTTACTTACTTATTTACTTACTTATTTACTTACTTACTTATTTATTAACTTATTTATTTACTTACTTATTTACTTACTTACTTACTTATATACTTATTCACTTACTTACTTATTTATTCACTAACTTATTTACTTACTTGCTTACTTATATACTTATTCACTTACTTACTTATTTACTTACTTACTTATTTACTTACTTACTTATTTACTTACTTGCTTATTTACTTACTTTTTATTTACTTACTTGCTTATTTACTTACTTATTTATTTACTTAATTATTTATTCACTTACTTATTTACTTACTTATTCACTTACTTATTTATTTACTTACTTATTCACTTACTTATTTACTTACTTACATATTTACTTACTTACTTATTCACTTACTTATTTATTTATTTATTCACTTACTTATTTACTTACATACATACCTATTCTCTTAGTTATTTACTTACTTATTCACTTACTTATTTATTTACTTACTTACTTATTTATTTACTTACTTATTTACTTACTTACTTATTTACTTACTTATTTACTGACTTTTTACTTACTTATTTATTTATTAACTTACTTACTTTCTTATTTACTTACTTATTTACTTACTTATTTATTTACTTACTTATTTATTTACTTACTTACTTACTTATTTACTTACTTATTTATTTATTAACTTACTTACTTTCTTATTTACTTACTTATTCACTTACTTATTTATTTATTTATTCACTTACTTATTTACTTACATACATACCTATTCTCTTAGTTATTTACTTACTTATTCACTTACTTATTTATTTACTTACTTACTTATTTATTTACTTACTTATTTACTTACTTACTTATTTACTTACTTATTTACTGACTTTTTACTTACTTATTTATTTATTAACTTACTTACTTTCTTATTTACTTACTTATTTACTTACTTATTTATTTACTTACTTATTTATTTACTTACTTACTTACTTATTTACTTACTTATTTATTTATTAACTTACTTACTTTCTTATTTACTTACTTATTTACTTACTTACTTATTTACTTACTTATTTATTTACTTACTTACTTACTTCTTTACTTACTTACATATTTACTTACTTACTTGCTTATTTACTTACTTGCTTATTTACTTACTTGCTTATTTACTTACTTATTTATTTACTTAATTATTTATTCACTTACTTATTTACTTACTTATTCACTTACTTATTTATTCACTTACTTATTCACTTACTTATTTACTTACTTACATATTTACTTACTTACTTACTTATTCACTTACTTATTTATTTATTTATTCACTTACTTATTTACTTACATACATACCTATTCTCTTAGTTATTTACTTACTTATTCACTTACTTATTTATTCACTTACTTATTTACTTACTTTCTTATTTACTTACTTATTTACTGACATTTTTATTTACTTATTTATTTACTTACTTATTTATTTATTTACTTACTTATTTACTTACTTATTCACTTACTTATTTACTTACTTACTTATTTTCTTACTTATTCACTTACTTATTTACTTACTTACTTATTTACTTACTTACTTATTTACTTACTTATTTACTTACTTACTTATTTACTTACTTATTTATGTATTTACTTACTTATTTACGTACTTGATTATTATGTACTTACTTATTGATTTATTTACTCATGTATTTGCTTACTTATTGATTTACTTACTTACTTACTTACTTACTTATGTACTTACTTATTTATTTTCTTATTGCTTAATTTAATTACTTAATTATTTACTTTTATCTTAATGATTTATTTACTTGTTTACTTACTTATTTAACTTATTTATATATTTATTTATTTATTTATTCATTTAACTTATTTTTTAATTCACTCACTCACTATCTACTCGACCAGTTTCGATCCCCCTGGGTATCATAAGGCAGAGCAGGGTCATCTACTGTACTTGCTAGAGTTAGTATTTACTCTCTGGACGTCCATTTTTTAATTTCCCTGCTGTGTACACGGGCATGCTGTTAGAATATTAATTCTGTGAACCAGCGCCGTGCCGGTCGGCCGGACTGTGTGTAATAAACAGTGACTAGCCTCGGCTATATTAGTTTATTCGCACAATGGAAACCCGAGTTAATATTGGCACGACTAAGCTGCACTATGCCATCTTGTAAACCCGCAATCAAGGAAGTAGCTACAACATATTATTCTTTATATTGAGCCTATACGGAATGCACATTAACTATCAATTCCATGTCTACTATGGGATTTTTATTATGGATACTCGAGTTTATGCCTTAATTACCAACAAACCAACAGACGTTTTGAAACATGAGTTATACCAATATTTTCCTTGTTTAATTCTGCGCTAGACTACAGTATATAAGCCAATTATTCTCAAGTGTATTAATAATTTTTTTATTTGTGGTTGTATGAAAAATTGTCCGGGTTTTTGACGACTTTTCTATGAACCACTCACTTAAAACTATAAACATGGAAAACTACTTAGCTGAGGGTAATTCAATTTTTACATGTTATAGCCACAGGTATCTCAAGTTTGAATTCTTTTCCACTACCCAATAAAACGTCCTTATACTTCTCTGAACTAACGTTTTCTCAGCCCTGGATAAACGTACAGCAGGAAACTTGGCCTCAGTTTGAAGCACTGATTCGTGATTATCGAAAACTACCAATACTTGTGCCTATAACGTATAAAAATTTTATAACCCTCAGCCAAATAGTTTTCCATGTATATAGTTTTATGTAAGCGGTTACTAGAAAAGACAAATTTCATACAACCACAAATTTAAAATAATATTATTAAACTTGACAATAATTGGCTTCTATATTCTAACGCAGAATTAATAAAGGAAAATATTGGTGTAACTCGTTTTTCAATGGGTCTATTGGTTTGTCTGTAATTATGGCCTACGCTCGAGTAATAATAAAAAATCCTATAGTAGATCTTGTTCTTGTACCGGCCTTGACATCCTCCCAGTATTTATCGAGTCCATCGATCAGTGCCTTCTATCGTGCTTCTGAGCTCATATTTCATTTTAACATTTTGATAGTTTTTATCCAGTTGTCGAAATTCAAACGTGTCCCGGATTTTTTTTTTCTAGAATACCAATTTGCATCAGGTCTCTCACGCATTCTTGAAACCATCTCCATTAGGTTTCCTTTGGCGTTGTGGAATTCCAGATTTTCTTAGTTAGCCGGTCATGAAAGGGAGGCCTGGAGAGCTACATCAAACCAGTCGTTACATCGTGATGCCCTAGTCAGGAGCACGTAGATTTGGTAAGGTAGTGTCATTCAGATGATCTGCTCACTACAGTAATTACGACCGACGTTCCCTTTGTTCTGCTATGTACCAGAACTAGAAAATGATAAATAATGAGATGTGTTTAGTCTTCTAAACTGAAATGTATTCATAGGTAATATAGTAGCCATTGCTGTTATACTAATAATGTTCCTTGTTCCTTACAGGTGAGTACCGGTGCTGGCGACGACTGTCTGTGAGTTACATTTTATTATTAATTAGCTATTTTACCCGGCGTTGCCCGGGAGGTATATTTACATGTTAAAGAAAGATACATGCCAATATATTACGCAAAGTATATTCACTTTGCCTCTAAGTGAGTTTAAAACATAGTTCTCCTTGGCTCCGCTATATAAACTCACTTCAAATCAAGGAGAAAGGTACTGTGGAGTACAATAACGTAGCAGAGAATGCATCAATAACAAAGAGGGCTGTATATGCACATTTCTCAAGGACCTAGTCTGACAATTACAGTACTTTCCTGAGAGTCTTTATTGTAATGGGTGTACTTTAGACGTCTTGTTCACATAGTTCTCTTTCATTTTTAAATTATTGCATCTACCTTTTTGAAAGGAAACTATATTTAAATTATTCTATGTTTGGAATGTAAAGACATTATTCTGGAGTCAAATATACTTACGATTTTTAACATCGCACAAATAGTGTGATTAATGAGAAATGGCTTATTCATGTACATAAGTCAGTGTGTAATCTACTATAACTCCATATTAGGGAATAGTATTGCTGTATTCACATGCCTATTATCTCATATTGGGCGGCTTTGGTGACGTATTTGGTAGCATGCTGAGCTTCTATGCCTAAGGTCACGGGTTCAAACCCGGCTGAAGTCATCGGATTTTTAAGAGCGTTAAAATCCGTCAGTATGCCTACCTTCAGAGGGGAAGTAAAGCCGGTGGGCCCATGTTATAGATTTATGTGGTGTAAAAGAACATTCAACTAACTACACTCGTGTGAAGGTAAAATTTGTAGGTTAAATTTGATTAACGATATTAAGTTCCAACGTTCACCGTCAGGTTCTGGTTGCGGTGGTATCTATTAGCCAAGTTTGAAGCTAGGTGTCGTTGACGGTAGCATTAGGTGGCAAAAGTAGGAACTACTTAAAACTGACTGTCTGCAGTCCTTATCTGAATTACATATAACACACAATAATACAGCCATCACAATTAACACCGGTTATCAGGCTGATTCAACACACATCCAAAGTACACGGGGCTGCATGACCACGTTGTCGCAGCCCCCAAACAGAGGAACCAACCAACCTATCCCACCTAGTTAAAATAAATGCAGCAACGTATAATCCCAGTATAATGTCAAATAAGATGCATTGATTGAGAACACATTGGGCTTCTTTAGCCCCTAAAGTATTCGTAAGATAAGACATATATTCTCTAAACCCATATCGTAATGATCTCTATAATGATATAGCAGAGTTCAATGTGTTTAGAATTCCTGATAACTACACCAGTATACAAAATCATTCGTTAGTAAGCACTAAAATGGCTAATACATAAGAAAAAAAATCCTCTCGGCACGTCGGAAGGCGGAGGTAGATTTCACCGGGCAAACTAGGGGATGGGCTATTATAGGCAAATTATGCAGGTTTTCGTAGGAGGATCAGAGCTCATTGATTGCAAGAAAGTATTTTAGATTTAGAGGTTAATTAACTTTTTTTCGTTTTTGTATGCATATTTTTATCATTTTATTGTCTTATGGGGATGGTAACCTTCTTGTCATTTGGGGTTCATTTTTATACTTGTGATCACACTGTCCTTATGCAAGTTTTGGAACTGATGTGTAACTAACTGACAGTCTGTTACTTCTTCGCGCAAAATTTTATCTCCCGCAGAGATTTTTGTTGGTTCCTCAGTTTAGGGTCTGCGACAACGTGGTAATGTAACCCCGTGTACATTAGGTGTGTGTAGAATCTGATAAACGGTGTTAATTGTGATGACTGTATTAACCTGTAATTCAGGTAAGGTCTGCAGACGGTCAATTTTAAGTAGTAGTTCCTAATTTTGTACCATATACTAACGTCAACGACACCTAGCTATGAACTTGGCTACTAGATGCCACCGCAACCAGCAACTTGCAACGAACGTTGGAACTTCTCCTCCAAATGAAAGCATGCTGAGGGATTTTTAGCGCTCTTAGAAAATCCGACGACTTTGGCCGGCTTTGAACCAGCGACCTTGGGCATATAAGTTCAGCATGCAACCAGTTAGCCGCTTCCCACAGTCAGATGGAAAAATGAATGTGATCTCGTGCAATGGCGTTGTCTTGGCAACCTCTGATAGCTCATCCCTCATCAATTTAGAAGCGTTGTCATGGCAACCTCTGATGGCACTTGGCATGTTCTTTAATTCCGAAATCATTTTTCTCGTCCCTTGGCGTAATGGTAGGTCAGATCAAAAATTCTTTCGGACAAAGTTTTAGGTAATTATTAGGGGAATATTTTCCATTTTGTACGGTTTTGATATTGTGCCTATTAAGAGAGATATGATTAATGTTTCCCGAAAAAAACACTTTTTTCCACCCCTTTGGTCAATGTTTGGTGCCATCAAAAACTTTTCAAACATAATTTTTTGGCACTTATCCGACACATATTATGAACTTTGAATGGATTCGATATTTCACGTATTAAGACAGTTATAGCGATATTTCACTTTTTCGAAAAAAAAGCTCCCCCCCCCCATTTTTACCCCCTTCAACCGATTTTGCCCATTAACTAACTAGACCGATATTTTAAGGGCTTACATATTATGTAAAACATTCAAAGTGATTGGTGCAAAATTACGGCAGTTATCGTGTCCACAAGAAACTGATATATATGCATATATATACACACACATATACAGGCTGTAAAAAAAGTCCTGCACCAAACTTAAATCCCGCATGCGGGTGGGGGCAGGGAGTAATTTGAGATAGGGAACCCATGTGCGGAACTCAACCGTTACGCCCCTATGAGCGATTTTAATTATGAGTACATTTGGCAACGTCGCGTGCTACCCACGGCAGAGGACCGATTACCGCTCACAAGTCTACTTAACTCCAGGCTCACTTCGTAGCTCAGTGGCAAGGCGTTAGACTCTCACACTGAGGTGACTTGGTTCGAATCCCCCTTCCGACAGTACTGAGTTTTTTTCTTCGAGTCGTTTGGATTTGCATCAATTAATTACTACATAGGGCTAGATTAGATCCTTTTTGTTTCTAATTTAGTTTTAAAATAAGCTAAATTATACGCCGCAATATTGCGTTGTAAAAGGAAAACAAATTGGTTCTGTTCGTTGCCGATTTATTTCTTAGCGGTAGGATTTTGTTAGGTGGTTACTTTACAAGCAAAAGATTGCGAGTTCGAAAAATTTACAGCGAAGTTACAGATACAGGTTCAGCGATCGTTGGAACTGAGGAACTTAAATGCGTACCAATTATTTTATTGAATTTTGCGTAAGATCACTTCTCTGTGTCGCTTTTCTTAGATGTCCTAATTATTGTATGTTGATGAAATTCCGAATTTTCTAACCGTCGTTTTGTTGCTCCCAATCCTTATTGTTACACGTTATTTCAATGCACGTGAGGTACCGTAGCCTTGGGTCTGCGTGCTGGCCTACGAATCGGGCGTTCCCGGTTCGAATCCGAGTAACTACACGTATTTTTATTCGTGCCACATAATTTGTTCGAGAACATTGTGGAACAAATATCGAACTTCAGGAAATTTCGGTGTTCCCGGTTTCTGTAAAGTCTAGAAAATTCTGTCAGTGTATAAAAGCCCTTAAGAACAGCGATGCGTTATCACTTCTTCCGCGAGAGTCTTCTAAACCGTAGCTTTCCTGAAAAATCGCAATGGACGGATATCCTAACGAACACCTCGCAGACATCCACTACGTCTACGGATTGGCCGACGGGAATAGTCGCCAGGCCCAGCGCATCTACCAAGAGAGGTTCCCCATGCGCCGTATCCCACACTACCAATTTTTTACGCGAATTCACAATCGTTTGCGAGCAACAGGATCGATTCAGGTAAGTACCATATCTGTCAATGTGTATCTTTTATTCATCCTTTGTTTCCCTGTAAATGTGATAAAATAATAGCTACGTCTTAGTGTTTTAAACAATTTAAAAATGGAACGGTGTAGGTACTAGAAGCCGAAAAGGGAATGTAAACATTGTCCCATCGAACGTAATACTTTCGCATCTAGCTTTTGGCTCCTAAAACCCAAACCGTTCCAAATAGGACAAAGATATCAGAAATGAAAGTTACTTTAAAAAATACCACGCACCTTATTCAACTCGAATATTTGTAGAAAAAACAGTGCCCGGTCTGAATGGCGGGTACCGATACCCAACGTTTGAAAGAGCCTGGACGGCAAACGGCGGGTTTCCGACCGTATGTTCTTCGATTGTGAAGCCTAAAACTTTCATGGCGGATTCAGGGTTTTTGGATGCAAAAATAAACTTCACACCCCCTGAAATTAATTTAATTTTAGTGATTCATGGTGTTCATTTTGTTATGATTAGGGGTATCCGTCGGTGATTTTTCTGAGTACCTTTCCTATTAGAGGTATCCATTTTGAAAGAAGATTTTCTTTACTAACGGTGCTTTCTTTTCTGCTTAATTTTTAATCTGAATTTTAGGTTAGATTTTTCAAGTTATCGTTTAGTGGGAACAAAGAAGAACGGTTTAATTCACATTTTTTCATTAAGTTATTTTTTCTTACACAGGCTCACAACCCCCGACCGGGAAGACCGCGGGGGAGGAGAACGCCAGAAATGGAAGAAAGGGTTTTGGAGCGTGTACGCAACAATCCTTCCACAAGCACGCGTGCGATCGGACGTGCGGAAGGGTTAACGCATACCACTGTCCACAGCGTGATGCAAGATGATGGCCTGTATCCGTATCATTTTCAAAAAGTTCAAAAAGTAAAGCCTGAGGATCTTCCAGTGCGGATGGATTTCGCCAATCAAATGATCGATCGCTTGGGGGAGGACCCTGATTTCTTGTCGAAAATTTTATTCACCGACGAAGCGACGATCACCAGGGATGGTTGCTTCTACGTCCACAACAATCACACGTGGAGTCACGAAAACACCCACCGGACAGTCGTGCAGGGAAATCAAGAAAAATTATCTGTGAACGTTTGGGCGGGTATTATTGGGGACCATCTAATCGGGCCATACATTTTACCAGCCAGACTCAACGGACGCGTTTATCTGCGGTTTATTCAAGAAGTTCTCCCAGAACTTCTGAAGGATGTCCCGCTGGAGACAAGGGCTGAAATGGTCTTCCAACATGACGGCGTCCCAGCTCACTGGCTCCGAGCAGTTCGGGACTTTTTGGACGAAACGTTCCCCGAAAGATGGATCGGCAGAGGAGGTCCAGTTCAGTGGCCGCCACGCTCTCCTGATTTGACGCCACTTGATTTTTTCTTTTGGGGATACATGAAGGACCTGATATACGATGGGACAGAAATCGACAGTCAAGAAGAGCTAGTCGGAAGAATAGCTGTAGCGGCCGGCGTCGTTCGGGACAGAATAGAAGAAATTTTTGGACGAGTCCGCGGATCACTTGTAAATCGTCTTCATTTTTGCCTTCGTGGCGATGTGCAAGGAGGCAATTTTGAGCAACTGCTTTAACGAAAACAAATTTGTAAAACTCTCCCAAAGAAAAATTATTTAGTTTGCTATTGTTAATTTCTTCCAAGTCTACTTGTCTGGAAAGTCATGTTATGTATTGAAAATGAAGAACAATTTGTATTAAAACTAATAAATTGTCTGATTTTTAAAACTAGTTTTTTTTAAATTACAGACCTCCCTCCGCAACAACAATAAAAAGATAAATAAATTAAATGAAAAAGAGAACTGCCAGAGCATCTTAAGACAAGACAGAGTCGCAACATTACTGAAGTTTGAACCGTTACCGAACACGTGGCTGTTAGGATACGCGTAAACATTCAATTAAGATTTTTAAAACGTTCTTGAAACATCTACCTGAAAACATCATGCTTACGGTAATTGAGTTGATCTATCATCACATTACTCGGAGGGAAATAAATCAAGATGGGTTGGAAGAAGGATTCGAACCCCAGCGTGTAGTCACCTAGGCCTGAGGGTCGAACGCTTTACCACTGAGCCACGAAGTGGGACTGGAGTTAGGTAGACTTGTGAGCGGTAATCGGTCCTCTGCCGTGGATAGCACGCGACGTTGCCAGATGTACTCATAATTAAATTCGCTCATAGGGGCGTTACGGTTGCGTTCCGGACATGGGTTACCTATCTCAAATTACTCCCTGCCCCCACCCCCATGCGGAGTTTAAGTTTGGTGCAGGACTTTTTTTACAGCCTGTATATAAACTTTTGAACTGACGGTGGTTTGGGGGTCTGGGGGATGTGAAACGCGAAGATATGTCGAACTTTTCCGGAAGTCGAAACATGGCACCCATTGCAATAGTTAGCTTTCTGATGAAATCTACCTGAAATAGACTCCCTTCAACGACACCTAGCTGTGAACTTGGCTACTAGATGCCACCGGAACCATCAACTCGCAACGAACGTTGGAACTTCCCCTACGAAGGAAAGCATACTCAGGGTTTTTTAGCGCTCTTAGTAAATCCGACGACTTCAGCCGGGTTTGAACCCGCGACCTTGGGCATAGAAGTTCAGCATGCTACTACCAGTTCCGATACCGAAGTCGCTTCCCACAGACATATGAAAACTGAATGTGATCTCGTGCAGTGGCGTTGTCATAGCAACTGCTGATGGCTCATCCCTTATCAATTAAAAGTAAAGTTGTCATGGCAACCTCTCTTAGCACTTGGCATTTTCTTATAATTTAAATCATTTTGCTCACCCCGTGGCGTAATGGTGGGTCATAATGAAAATTCTTTCAGACAAAAGTTTTAGGCAATTATTGGAGGAATATTGTCCATTTTGTACGGTTTTGATATTGTGCCTATTAACAGAGATATGATTAATGTTTCCCGAAAAACCCACTTTTTCCCACCCCTTTGGTCAATGGTTGGTGCTATAAAAAAACTTTTCAAACATAAATTGTAGGGCCTTATGCGACACATAGTATGAACTATAGTAGTGTGTACCGCTAGCCTTAGTCAACACTTTATTTATATCCTCTTTGGACAACACTAATATCTTTGGATTGTCTCTGTCCGTTGCGGTACCTGTTCTCATTCTGTGTAACTACCGTCACATCGGTCGTGGTGGGAAACTGTGTTCCTACCGCCGCAGTTACTGTTTGGTACATATCCTCCGAAATCGAATCACAAAGAAAATAATGCTGCTTAAAGAACAATCTGCAATAGTATGTCGAATGCAGGGTTTGCCAATGTTTTTCTTTTTCAATTTAATTTCCCTATTACGTCCCCTGTTAATAAAAGAGTTACGGTTTCAGATTTGTATTGCGTTCAGATTTCTAATGTTTTTATCGTGCTTAAGATGATAAATGGTGTGGCCACTGCTTGCTGGATCGCATCCCTCCTGTCTGCTTTAAACTGCATACCCATTAAACGATTACAGTATTGGTTCATGCGTACAACCTCGTTTCCAAACATAAACGCTAAGAGCAGCACCAACCCTCTGTGATCGCCGCTTTTTCAAGTCACTGTTACTGTTTGTTTTGTATTGATATTAATGGTGAAGTTGTGTTTTGTATTTTATGATGGCGTACTGCAGTGTGTGCTTTTGTAAATCAGAACAGGGCAAGTTTGAATGCCGAGGAATCTCATTTCATGAGTTACCATCGGGCAATTCACTTGACGTATAAATACACACACTAATACAGCTATGACAATAGGACGGGTTATCAGGCGAATTCAACACACAGCCAAGCACACGGGGCTACATGAGCACGATGTTGCAAAGCCCCTAAATTAATCAACATCCCATTCTTCGGCGGCCGGAGGCTTTTCCTTTCCCTGTCTTTTATTGCCCTTATTCTTTTCTTTTCATCTCGTCTAGTATGTAAGTTAGATTAAAATTACTTTCAAGTAGTTGTTCTTTTATTATCATCCGTACCGTATAATTACGGGCAAATGAGGAAGACATTTTGCCCCTTGAAAACAATCACCTACACCACCATGTACGTTTCGCTTTCCTACAAATTGAAAATGTGTCTGAATTAATATCATATTCTTTATGCTGATTGAATAACAAAAGAACTAACTAGTACCATGTTTTCGCGTTTTTTCAATCTCGATATTAAGCCTCCAAAGTTAAAACCCTTCGTTTCAGGTATCGTCCCTGTTGGCAACTCTGGCACTGTACATACTCTAATGACAGTTGGTCCCCCTGCTGGAGGGTTGTTGACCCATTAAGAGGAAGGGTCGTTTTCTTACCTGCGTCAAGCAGGACTCACTTGCAAGTAGGTAGCAGTGGCTACCGGACATGGTGTCACCGCACGCATGTAATATCTACTGTACTTGTTCAGTGTTTAATCATGTACATACAGTGTAAAATATATTTCTTTATACAGTCCACCACATCGTATTCTATGTATTCGACATAAGTTTTGGTCCTCCGGGCACGATTAGATGGCAAGAAAAACAGTGAAAATTGAACTCGTGTGATCCAAAGACAGCATGGTTTCTCACAAATGGCGTGGGTGGTTACCAGCATGGCGACTACTGGACAACAGAATTCATCATCCTGGTAAGTCACCGATCATCCTTAATTATTCCTTGTGACTAATATGCATTCCTTTCTTTCTTCATTCAAAACTGTTCGTTTGTACTTGCAATGTATTGGTATTGCTAGTGATCACACATGATTTCGCCCGTAAAACTGTATGTTATTTGTACGCAGTTTTCCCGCAACTCTTTGAAACAAAACCAGGAGTTCATCTTTGTATTATGTAAATATGTTAGGTATTTGTCTTTTCGTTTTGTCATTCTTTTACGTATATGCATTTGGTCTATTGTGATTTTATATCATTCAGCAGTTTATTGGGAATTGCTAGTGAAAAATGGAACAAAAGATAAAATCACTGTGTAGCAAAAGGGGTAGGTTAAAGGCTAGCTTATCTCGCATACAAGGCTTCGTAGAGAAATTAGATTCTCAATCTAAGGACGTAGATCAGTTGGAAGATCGACGGGCTCACTTATCAAAAATCTGGGAAGAATATGAAACAGTTCAATCACAAATAGAGGATTTGAAAGAGGATGAATCATTTCAAGCAGAACAAGAATCTTATCGCTCCGACTTTGAGGAGCAATACTTCAAAACATCTGGTCTTATAAGATCCATAAACAGTGCAATTTCCAAGTCAGCAACTTCGCTAAGTGATTCTATTGGTGAATCAACTTCCAGTTCGCAAACACGTTCAGTTAAACTGCCTCAAATAAGTTTACCTACATTCGCAGGTGATTATTTAGAATGGCCCAATTTTGCCGATACTTTTAAGAATCTCATTCATGAAGATGCAAATTTGTCAAAAATACAGAAATTTCATTACCTAAAATCAGTGGTATCAGGCAGGGCGGCAGACGTGTAACAGTCTCTAGAAATATCTGCAGCGAATTACGACATAGCGTGGAACCTGTTAAATGAAAGGTTCAATAACCGGCGAGCAATTGTTTCCTCCCACATTAATTCGGTCCTTCAGATTAACAAAATAGAAGTAGAATCTTCCAAGGCATTAAGAGACTTGTATGACGGCTTCAGAAGGCACATACAGTCGCTATCAGCGCTTGGTCTGTCTTGTGAAGAACAATTAGATGCCATTTTGATACATTTAATAACAAACAGATTTGACGCTGAAACATTAAAAAAATGGGAGACCTCGTTACCAACCTTTGATCTTCCATCGTATCAGACACTGGACAAATTTCTACTCGAAACATGTAATGCATTGGAATCGATCGAAACTAAGAATTGTGATCGCACAAAACAGCTGAAGCAGGTAGGCGTTTCATCTAAACCGAATGCATCTGGTTTCAAACCGAGGCCATTCACGAACCCAGGAAAAAATTGTTTCCTTTCACAGAAAAATCAGAAATGCCCGCTTTGCACGGAGGAACATCCCATTTTTAGATGCAGGACCTTCACTTCTATGGGTGTTTATGACAGATGGCGGGAGATCAAGAAGCATAAGCTCTGTGTTAATTGCCTGTCTGGAAATCACTTCGCTAACGAGTGCACTCGTTCATGTTGTAAGCTGTGCAAGGATAAACATAACACCTTGCTTCACAGGGACCAAGGGTCACCGAACCACAATAATAGTCAAACTTCAAACAAGAGTATTGTGTCCAATAATACTTCATTGTCTCCCCTTAATGAGCAACATAGTAGTAATGCTGTTTCATTGCACAATCACAACAATGATGTTTCCTCTCATGTATTGTTGTCGACAGCAGTAGTGAATGTCAACAATTCAGAGGGAAAAACCCGTCATGCTCGGGTTGTGTTAGACAGCGGCTCGCAACTCAACTTCATAACCAGGGAATTAGCTCATCAATTACGATTGTTAAAGACAATGACTAATATTCCGATACATGGGTTGCATAACACTACCATCAAGGTGGGGTCGGTGGTAAGAACAAATATTTCTTCGCGGTTCGGTTCCTTTGAACGAATCATGACATTTCACGTAATACCTTCAATTACTGGTCAGTGCTTACCCACTAAAAATATCAACATCACAGATTGGAGTATTCCAGAGTTTATATTAGAAAACCTTGCGGATCCTCAATTTAATGTGTCATCATCCATAGACATTCTCATTGGAGCAGAATTCTTTTATGATCTTATCGGCGCAGAACAATTTCAGCTCGACAGTTTCTCAAACAAACTACCGTTGTTTCGCAACACGGCTCTTGGCTGGGTAGCAGCAGGTAGTGTTGGTTTGTCTGAAAAGCACGCAGATAACAGTTCTTCCTGCCTCTTTGTGTCAGGTAAGATATTCAATGAGCCGGGGAAAGCACTGCTTGGCCAAGGACAT
Organism: Meconema thalassinum; assembly: GCA_946902985.2. Taxonomy (NCBI): domain Eukaryota; kingdom Metazoa; phylum Arthropoda; class Insecta; order Orthoptera; family Tettigoniidae; genus Meconema; species Meconema thalassinum. The sequence goes on along the minus strand of OX336396.1, from coordinate 297,036,498 downwards.
TCTGAGCAAGAGATTAGTGAGAGGCTATTTACTGACGGTCACAGAAGGAATCCACAGGGTAGGTTCATAGTCCCACTACTCCTTAAAGAGGACCCGAGTCAGCTAGGTAGCAATGTTAATGAGGCAATTAGACGGTTTCACAGCCTAGAGAAGCGTTTTGAAAGGCAGCCCCAAGTCAAGTCGGAGTACGTACAGTTTATGAGAGAGTACACTGACCTGGATCATATGGAGGAAATTCCAAGTAATGAGATAAACAAACCATTACAGTACTACCTTCCGCATCATTGTGTATTTAAGGGTAATTCATTGACAACGCGCACTCGCGTGGTATTTGATGGCAGCTCGAAGGGCGATTCTGTATTATCCCTCAATGATTTGTTATTAGTAGGACCGATCGTTCAAGATGATTTATTTTCAATATTGGCTAGATTTCGCATGCATCGCTATGTATTGACCGCTGACATAGAAAAAATGTATCGACAGGTCCTCATAGAACCTGCACATACTGACTTTCAGCGTATCGTGTGGAGGTCGTCCCCTAAGGACGAGCTTAAACATTATCGTCTCAAAACAGTCACATATGGCACGTCATGTGCACCCTTCCTGGCCACAAGATGCCTCTCTCAATTGGCGAATGACACTAAGGAGGAATTTCCTGAAGCTTCGAATGTAATACGGCGGGATTTTTATGTTGACGATTTAATGACAGGTTGTGAATCAACTGACGGCTTAAGAACCACTCACAAGTGTGTTTCAGATATTTTATCCAGTGCGGGTTTTACCTTAAGAAAATGGTGTTCAAATGAGCCCAATGTACTATCGAGCATTTCTAACCACGAAACAGATCCCAAGTACATTATTAAGGTAGATGAAGCTGAAGACTTGAAGTTGTTGGGGCTATCTTGGAAACCCATCACAGACACTTTTCAGTTTGAGTTGAGAAGTGATTTCAGTTCGACACAGATAAACAAAAGAATAATTCTATCAGACCTGGCTAAAATATTTGACCCCTTAGGGCTTTTGGCCCCAGTATTGATTAAGGGTAAGATTTTCGTCCAGCAACTGTGGCAAATGAACTTAAATTGGGACGACGTTCTCACAATAGAACTTCAAATTAAATGGATTCGTTATATGCAGGATATTGCTAAATTGAAGGAGTTCAAAGTGCCTCGTCATGTTAGGGCAGTAGAATTTGTGGAGTATGAAATTCATGGATTTTGTGACGCGTCTCAGATTGCTTACGGCGCTTGTGTTTATGTAAGATCTCAGACAGGAGATGGTAAAATAACAGTTCACTTATTGTGTTCCAAGTCTCGCGTTGCGTCATTAGGCTCAGTAACTTTACCAAGATTAGAACTATGCAGTGCTGTATTACTTGCTCAGTTGGTCGAAAGAGTCATGAGATCCATAAACGTAACTAAAGACAAGTGTTTTTGTTGGACTGACTCCACAATAGCATTAGCATGGATTTCGGGCCATCCACACCAGTGGAAAACATACGTCGCTAATCGAGTGTCGCAGATTCAACAGTTGACAAATATTGATTGTTGGCAGCACGTCTCTACTCATCATAACCCAGCAGATATGATCTCGAGAGGAGTTACCGCGGAGAAGCTGTTAAATTCATCATTTTGGTTATCGGGACCATCTTGGCTTTCAGATAATAAAGACGAATGGCCTTCACAGCAGAGGCATAGCTCTCAAGAATTACCTGAAGTTAGGAAAACTAAAATCGTTCTAGTGTCATCTACAGAATCCCTTGGATCGAATCTGATTAACAGATACTCTTCCTGGAGCAAGCTGATTAGAATAACAGCTCTCGTGCTCAGATTTATCAAAAATCTTAAAACTAAAACAGACAGACAAACAGGTGCTCTTAATCCGGTAGAACTAGAGCAGGCTAAGTATTTATGGTGTAAAATTGCGCAAGGTTCTGAATTTTCACAAGACATAAAGGCTCTCAAACAAAATTTGCCACTACCCAAGGGAAGCAAATTACATGGATTAGCACCGTATTTGGATGAGCAGGGTCTGTTACGGGTAGGAGGCCGTCTGCAAAATACTAAACTATCGGTCAACAGAAGACATCCTATTTTATTACCTGGCAATCATCGCATTACAATAATGTTATTTGATCATTTTCATTTTGTTTTTCTTCATGCTGGAGCTCAGACTTTATTGACAATGATGCGACAGCAATACTGGCCTCTATGTGGGAGGAACGGTGCTCGAAAGGCAGTGTATCGATGTAAGACGTGGTTTCAATTCTCGTCTCGGCCGTATCAACCGATAATGGGATCGCTACCTGAAAGGAGAGTAGTTCCCAGTCGACCATTTGCATCTTCAGGAATAGATTTCTGTGGCCCAGTATATTTACGGCCTTCCTCCAGGAAGGGCGCTCGGATTAAGGCATATATAGCTATGTTTGTTTGTTTTGCCACAAAGGCTGTACATATTGAACTTGTAAGCGATCTGTCTACAGCTGCTTTTTTAGCATCTCTGAAAAGATTCATGGCTAGACGAGGAACTTGCACCCACATATTCACTGACAACGCAACTAATTTCGTAGGTGCATCACGTGAGCTAAAGAAATTCTTTAATGATATGAATACCAAGCAGTCACTCATAAGCTTTGCTACTGAGAAGGGGATTCAGTGGCATTTTAGTCCTCCTGGTTCACCTCACTTCGGAGGGTTGTGGGAGGCTGCAGTTAAATCAGCTAAGTATCACCTTAAGAGAATAGTAGGAAATGCTGCATTGTCGTTTGAAGAAATGACTACAGTGCTTGTACAGATAGAGGCAGTTTTGAATTCGCGCCCCCTATGCCCACTATCCTCTGATCCCAATGATCCGGAAGTATTAACCCCATCCCACTTCCTGATCGGTGGCTCATTTCATCTTCCTGTGGAAGAAGATGTGTCTCAGACTCCCTTGAATAGACTGAAGCGCTGGCAACTGCTTCAGGCTATGTTCCAGCAATTTTGGCGTCGATGGTCCAAGGAATATCTCGGACAACTCCAACAGCGTTCTAAATGGCGGTCGCCCGGACAATCCCCACAAATCGACACTCTGGTTGTTCTGAAGGAAGAGGGCGTGCCTCCACTTCATTGGAAACTGGGCCGTGTCGCAGCAGTGCATCCAGGAACCGACGGAGTTACGAGGGTTGTTACCATCAAAACACCCAGCGGAGCTCTTTTGAAAAGAGCAGTGTCAAGACTTTGCCCATTGTTGAGTGAAGAGAAGTGAATTGTTTAAATGTTTGTGTACATAGTGTTTATTTCAACTCTTATTCCAGTTAATAGAACAAAGTGACAGTATTTAATTGTTGTTTGAAATATTTGCTATTTCAAGGGGGGGAGTATGTTGGCAACTCTGGCACTGTACATACTCTAATGACAGTTGGTCCCCCTGCTGGAGGGTTGTTGACCCATTAAGAGGAAGGGTCGTTTTCTTACCTGCGTCAAGCAGGACTCACTTGCAAGTAGGTAGCAGTGGCTACCGGACATGGTGTCACCGCACGCATGTAATATCTACTGTACTTGTTCAGTGTTTAATCATGTACATACAGTGTAAAATATATTTCTTTATACAGTCCACCACATCGTATTCTATGTATTCGACAGTCCCCTTAAAAAGCCGCGGTAGGTTGGCGCTGCAACCTAACGGTGAATTAATATGCAGTATATCCTGCATGCGTCTGAGTGTTGAATGGGCATACAGTTTAAAGCAGCCAGGGGCGATGCGATCTAGCTGGCAGTGGGTGTAGCATGGCCTCTTACTGATATAAATGGAAACTTGGTGGTCCCGTCTTGAGCTACTGTTACTATGGAGATGGCCGGCCTTGCTATTAGTTAGTTAGTTAGTTAATATTGTTTTAAGGTGCGGAACTTCGAGGTCATCTACCCCTAGGCCTTGCTATTACTTCATCAGCTTATTTTCTGACATTATTAGCCTTTGCTTGAGTGCAAAAAATGCCGAAATCAGAAGAATGAGAAAGACTATCGAAAATTCATGTAGCCAGTCGTTCCTTCTGGGTCCCAAACTATGTGTATGCATAATTTGGTTGAGATTGGTGGAACGGTGTAGATTTGTATATGGAACAAAACCCACCAACATACAAACATACATACATACATACATACATACAGACTTTCACGTTCATATATAAGATAATATTATTATTACTTTCATTTTCTTCCATTTGAATTGAGCCTCTATGAACTTCAATCAATTAGCTAAATGTCCACAATGTGCAAGCCCCTCAAATGAAACAACAACCACTCTCTTCCCCCGTGTGGGTACAAGAATTCTGAAGAGGAAATATTTCTATTTGGAGATACGTTGTCAAGTTGTCTGCACTGTTTTTCGATGGAAGTGATGCTACTGTAGCAGAACAAGTTTACGAACAGGATGATGACATGTCGTGTGACTTCCTGAGAGACCTGGTGCGGGTTGTGATGAGGATATAATGCCTGAAGTATTCACAAACACAGGGTAAGTATAAGAAGGGGTTTCAGCCGAAGGCTGGTTTGCACCACCCAAGAGGCAGTCCTGAGCTAGAGTTAACTAGTGGTAGGGTGGTCAATTCCTTTTCCGCTCCTCCTTCCCTTCCCCCACCAACATCACGTTGTCCCCCACAACCGTTCAACCATCCAAGTTCTAACCATGCCCAATGTTGCTTAACTTCGCGAATGTCACGGGATCCAGTGTTTCAAATGGAGATATCATTGGGCAGGTGACAGCCGTGTTCTTAAGATAGGAACTATCCTGGCATTTGCCTGAAGTGGGAATCAAACCCGTCTCTTTTCAGCACTGCCTAATGATCTGCTCCAGGCCTCAGACCAGAGGGAAGAGCTTAGAATCGACCCAGAATTCAGGGGTGAAGACCGAGAATACTAGTCACTGCAGCACGAGGTGGTGAAGAAGAAAAGGCATACACTAATATTTATAGTCTGTCTGACGACGTGGCTCAGAGGTAACGCTCTCGCCTGCTGATCCTAAAATAGTGGGATCGAATTCAGGCACATCCAGTAGACATTTGAGGGTGCGAAAATGTGAGAGAGCCGGGTCAGTAAATTTACTGCCACGTTAATAGTACATTATGCAACGAGCCTATAATGGCAATAACTAAGACACGAGTATGTTTATAAAACGAGCGAATCGAGTTTTATACTATCCATACGAGTGTCTTAATTACCAAGGGGGGGAGACCCAGCTTAACAGAGGAAAAAAAAAGGCCAATATTCATTCGATTGTTAAACATGCTACACATATTGTTGACAAATGCTGCACATATCCCAGTATTGGTGTGCTTCCTGGCAATCAGAAGCAACTTCAACAATGTAAAAATTCTAATTATAACATATCAAAATAACATTTTCAAAATTTTCTCGCCTTTTTAAGAATATATTACTGTTTCCCTTATAAATTCCAAGTTTGTAAGAATGTTCGTACTTTTCCTTTTTAAAGTGTGTATCAAACCTCAACCTACAAAATGAACCTCAATCACTAACATACAATGTGATTTAGATATTTTTAAAGAGTTTTTATTAATTTTATTTTATTTTATTCAGGTGATCAGAATAAAAACTCTATAAAAATATCAAAAGCACAGTGTATGTTAGTGATTGAGGTTCATTTTGTAGGTTGAGGTTTGATACACACTTTAAAAAAGAAAAAGTACGAAAATTCTTATAAACTTGGAATTTAGAAGGAAAACGGTGATACATTATTAAAAAGGCGGGAAATTTTGAAAATTTAATTTTAAAATGTTATAATTAGAATTTTTACATTATTGAAGTTCCTTCTTGTTGCCAGGAAGCACACCAATACTGGGATATGTGCAGCATTTGTCAACAATATGTGTAGCATATTTATCAATCGAATGCATATTGGCCTTATTTTCCTCTGTTAAGCTGGGTCTCCCCCCCCCCCCCCCCCCCTTGGCGAGTTGCATACGACTGATTATGTTTGAAGATAATTATAACTCTATTGCATGTTCTAACATAAATACAGAGTCTTTATATTTGCTTGGCAAGGACATTCTCGCTCACGCGCTCCGCCAGTGAGGGCTCAATTGCCAGCGACCGCGCGCGCATATGTACGGCAGAATACGGTGCTTAAAATCAATATCATGCATTTTACTCACCATGCTTACAGTAGATGCTGAAAATGTTCCCCATCCGCTGCCAAACATAATCGCATCTTGTTATGAAGTTCCCAGTTACTCCGGTTAATTTAGCTCCAGTAAGGAAATAACGACGTCTATTTTTATTGTTTACTGAATCTGTATGTTTGAATCTCTTAGCCAGTTGTTTTATTGTACGATTTATAGGAATGGGTCTCCCTGGAAATTTCACTCCAAACTTTTGTCTTGTTCTAGCGCTTGATTTCCTATAGTTTGTGTACGTATTGTGCAGATATACACGTTCACGTAACGAATATTCCACATAAGGCATTACAGCACTATACACAATCACAATAAAACACTACACAATAAGATATACAGTAGCTTTATAAAACACCCAATTAGCTCGGAGCTCAGCAAGAGCGTGGGAATACGGCCGGGGACCGCGCGCGCCATGCTGTAACAGCCAGCAAAGGTCGAGCGGAATCACCTTGCCAAGCAAAATTCATAAATATCTGTCGAGATTATGTCGGTTGAATTCTCCTTCTGGGGCATTGTGTGGGCTCAGCATTTGATCTCTACCCAATAACGAATCCCAAAACTTTGAAAGATTGTATATCCTGAAGTAGCACCAACAGATAGCGCCCAGATACTATGTTGGATCATTTTGTTATTTTGGTCAAATAACACAAAAGGCTGCAATTCTGAAGACCAGCTGTAACAAACGCTTTAAAATTAAAATGTATCGTAGTATCAACTAGTTATTCTTCAAATTCGATGCGTATAGAATGTCAAAGGAAGGCAAATCAATAGAGTCATAAATAGAACAGTTATGACATCTGGCGGAACAGTTTCGCATAAGAAATTAATTTACTGAACAGAGAGCTGGATTACAATATCCGTGGAACTAATGTCATATACCTGCTTCCTCCATGACGTTCTGGTGTGTTTATGTCACAACAGCATTCTCTATATGTGTCGGCGAAATCTTACGAATGTGTAGAAATTAGAATTGCGGATAATAAGGTACAGTGCACCCTCAAATGCCAGTTGACTGTGCCACGGTTCAATCCCGCAACCTTGGAAACAGCAAGTGAGAACGTTGCCACTGCGCCGCACAGCCAGTCCCTTTAAAACATCACCTTTGGGGCAAAATTCCGGCATCCCTACGTCTCTCTCGCAGTAGTTAAAGGGGACGTAAATCCCATAACATTATAATAATTATTATAATAATTATTATTATTAATATTTTACTCAACCTACAGTTAGTAACATAACGTACAAGAAGCTGAGTCAAGTCACACTTTGAAAAGCCTATGGCATGCATTTTCTAATTCGGTCTATATAACATGGAAGTTTGACTGTTAATATTTTAGCCTACTTTTTACATTTTGCAAAAATGAGGAAAAAGTAGACTCATGAGATCGATCCGGGAAAATCTGTGTCTGTCTGTCTGTCCTTCTGTCTGTCTGTCTGTCTGTCTGTCTGTCTGTGTGTATGTATGCCCCCCCCCCCCTCTATCAACTCCTAAAAGGCCGCAGCAATCGAAACCAAATTTAGTATGAGTAAAGATGTATACCGAAATATCTCAAGCCCATATTTGAAAATGATGGCAGTGCTACCAATTGCTGAAAAAACGCACTAGAAATTTGAGCTCCATGTTGGGTAGCATGGAAAGTATTCATGGGAGCTATTCCAAAATTGGCACACATGTAGATAATACAATTTTAGTTTAATTTCCAGGAGGCCATACATGACAGTGTTGCCAAAATAGTTTTAAGCCTTCTGATAAGTCCAATTTTTAAATGCATATAACTTCTAAACTATCAATTGGATTTCAACCAAATTTTGTATGTAATATCTGTACATAAACAGATATGACTGAGCGTATTCTTAAGAGCCACCAGGGTTGCCAACTGTTAATAATTGCTCTCTCTACTTTTTATATCCAAATACCAATATATCAGAAAGTATGCAAGCCGACAGCATTAAACTATGCACACATATAGTACCTGACATTTTAGATTAATTTGGAGTAACTTATATACGTTAGTTCTACCAGCATGATTCTAAGCCTGCTGATAGGACCAATATTTAAATGCATGTAACTTCTATACTATCAGTTGGATTTCAACCAAATTTCGTATGTGCTATGTGTAACATAACAGATATGACTATAAGTATTCTTAAGAGGAATCAGGGCAGCAAACTGTTAATAAACGCTGTCTATATTTGTTTACTCTAATGTCAATATATCAGAAAGTACGCAAGCCAACAGCTCTATACTTTGCACACGTATAGCACCTGACATTCTAGATTAATTTGGAGTAGTTAATATAAGTCAGTGCTGCCAACATGATTATATGCCTGCTGATAGCTCCAATTTTAAAATACATGTAACTTCTATACTAACAAATGGATGTCATCCAAAATTGGCACAACAAGATATCATAATATTTCAGTTTATTTCTGACCAGCACATGTTGCCAACATGCTTTTACGCGTGCTGATAAATCCAATGTCTAACTGCATGTAACGTCCATAGGCCTTCAACCAAATTTTGTATTCTGTACCGGTACCTTAAGAGATGGAACTAAGAATATGTTCAGTCACCAGGGCTGCCAACTCTATTAGGCTACATTATACCAGGTATATTTCGAACTAATTAGACATTTCGATATTACCAAATTAATTTTGTCATTCTAGATAGGTTCATATACTGTAGATTAATCATTGGCCTGAATCTTAATTTTAAGAAAAGTAGGCTCTTTAGTTCGTCACGGAACTTCTTGTTTCCAGATGTGTTACAGTATACTCTACGTCTCCAACGGAAGGATTTTCACGTTCTCTATTGTAATTATTATTATTATTATTATTATTATTATTATTATTATTATTATTATTATTATTATTATTACTATTATCAACATCATCATTATTTTGAGTGTGGCCTTATCTTGTCAAAAGTAACCTCTTAGAAGAAGGTGAGTTTTTCTTGCGGTATGGTGCAACTTGCCGTTCAATAGGCACGATAGAGGCCTGAAGGCTTTCATTAGGTATTGGCGATTGCTGATAAAGACCTTCTCGGCACTGCAATTATTGACAGAGCGCACAAAGACGGGGTGGGACCTCGTCGCTCTGCGCTGTGGAGGACGACAGCTGGTTCAGCAAGCAGGCTGCATGATGCTCCCATCTTGTGAGTTGAGCGATCTAGGTCATCTCATGTCCAACCGACGTTTCGCTCCCATTGGGTAATCAGTGGCTGATGCGTAGTGGGTAGCATTCTTGGCTGGCACAGCGGAGGCCCACGTTCGATTCCTGGCCCTACCAAGATATATTTTTCTGGTCAAAGGGCTGGAACGGGTTACGCTCAGTATCGTGAGGCAAAACTGAGAAGAAGTGGGTTCGATTCCTACCTGAGTCATCGTGGAAGTGGTGGTTTTCTGTGGTTTCCCCACTTCTACTCCAGGGAAATGGTACCTAACTTCAGGCCACGACCGCTTCCTACCCGGGTTGGTTGGTTAGTCAGTTTAGGGGCTGCGACAACGCGGTCATATTGCCCCGTGTACTTTGGGTGTGTGTAGAATCAGTCTGATAACCGGTGTTAATTGTGATGGCTGTATTAGTGTTTGTTATCTGTGTGCAAACATTCAATTTTCAAGTAGTTCCTAGTTTTGCCACCATACGCCACCGTCGATGACAACCCCAGTCGGCTCCTTGTGACGAACGTTGGAACCTAAGAGCGTTAGTCAAATCTAACCTATAATTTAGCTTTACACAAGTGTAATTAGTGGAAGGTTCTTTTACATCCCATAAAAGTCAATGACATGGGACCGACAGCTTTACTTCCCCTCCGAAGGAAGGCATACTGAGAGATTTTAACGCTCTTAAAAATCCGATGACTTCGGCCGGGTTTGAACCCGCGACCTTGGGCATAGAAGCTCAGCATGCTACCAACTACGTCGCTTCCTACCGTAATCCTACCTCAGTTACAAGTAGAAGAGACAGCCCAGTGACACAGATTATCTGACAAATTACACACATCCAAGCACACGGAGCTACTTGACCACGATGTCACAAAACTCAAAAGAATCAAAAACAATAACAACAATGGCTGCTGAAAGTTCATGAATTTTTTCTGTAAACACAATGCTATATGACAGAACCGTCCTACGATTGGTCGGTTGTCGTTGAATTTTGGTGTTCTCCAAAAATGTGACATCTTCGGTTGGGAATCGAACCTGTCCACAAAACTCCAAAGTCACCTAAATTACTGTAAAAATATCTGCAAATATAAATTTCGTACAAAAGGTGTTCTGAAGTTGGTTGTTCTTAACCTATTTTCGATTTTTGCAAAAAATTTAAGTAGACTTATGAGCTCAACACAGGGTCAAGGAATTGTTTGTCTGTCTGTGTGTCTGTGAATGTATATGTGTGTGTGTACTCCGCATGTCTGTCTGTCCTACCCCCCCCCCCCCCCCCCCACCTCCTCCTATCAATTTAAACACGGTGAAACCGAATTGAACGAAATTTGATACAGAGGTAGCATCAGCAAAGAGCACCTCAGTGTCATGTTTTATATCGCCGCCAACTTGACGGAAACGTAATGGAGGCCACCGAAATGTTCAAAGCTTAAATCAAATTTCGACTAACCTAATCATCTGACCCCTACCAAATTTTGCAACAACATACCTTCATGTGGGAAGCGTCTTTTGACCAAACTACAAGATCATCAGCCTAATAGTTTGCATATGGCGGCCATGTATGTGTGCAAATCGATTCCCCCTATAAATTGCCGGACTCAGCGCGCGTGTTCATTGGGGAGATATGGCTGTGCCTGCCAAGGTCACTTTTACCGACCTAACGGCGCATAGGGCCTACAGGGGGGATTTAAAATAATGACCTTCTACATCAAGGTTATCACCCTGTGGGCAAAGGATTCATCAATATTTCCAGTGAACTTTGACTCACCGACTTGTTCGTTTTTGTATAAAGAATTTTTTGACTTTCTGTAATTTTTGTTTCTTTTTTATAAGTAAGTTATTTGTCTTATTTAATTTTTTGTTTTATTAATTTTCGGTCTTTTCAAATGTAGGTATCCACCTCTAAATTTTAAATTCCATTCAAAATTTGTACAATTTAATCTGTGTTAAGAGGGGTAGTTGACCTCGTAGTTCCGCCCCCTTAAAACAGCATGACCCCCTCCCCCCCCCCCCTTCTTCAATTTAGAAAGATAAAGTCTCCTGGAAAGGGTGGTAACACTGGACCCTAGTTCTATGTAGGCTACAGTAGGTGATGAATATACTGTACTGACCCCAGGAAAGGGTGCTCTTACGCACAGTATGTGATGAATATACTGAACTGACTCAAGGAAAGGGTGGTAGCACTGCTCCTACATACAGTATGTGGTGAATATACTGTGCTGACTCCAGGAAAGGGTGGCAACACTGCTCTTACGTACAGTATGTAGTGAATATACTGTACTGACTCCAGAAAAGGGTGGTAACACTGCTCTTACGTACAGTATGTGGTGAATATACTGTGCTGACTCCAGGAAAGGGTGGTAACACTGCTCTTAGGTACAGTATGTGATGAATATACTGAGCTGACTCCAGGAAAGGGTGGTAACAATGCTCTTACGTACAGTATGTAGTGAATATACTGTACTGGCTCCAGAAAAGGGTGGTAACACTGCCGTTAGGTACTGTATGTGATGGATATACTGTGCTGACTCCAGGAAAGGGTGGTAATACTGCTCTTACGTACAGTATGTGATGAATATACTGTGCTGACTCCAGAAAAGGGTGGTAACACTGCCGTTAGGTACTGTATGTGATGAATATACTGTGCTGGCTCCAGGAAAGGGTGGTAACAGTGCTCTTAGGTACAGTATGTGATGAATATACTGTGCTGACTCCAGGAAAGGTCCCAGATCACATTGAAGGAGCGGCGAGGCTTTGTGTCAGGGCCGAGGGATTGATGGTGCAGCCAGGAGATTTACTGCGGACTATATTGAGTTTGTGTAGTCTCGACAAGGCGACAACAGGGGCAGGTTAAGATGTGCGGACAGCGATGAATAATGAAGTATCCAGCGCTCTACTCGACTCGAGTCACCGAGATCAAACCAAACTTTCTTACAAACACTTACTGTCCACTAACTGCTGCACCTCAATAACAACTGTATTATTTCATTCAGAGTTAGTTCTCTAACTTAACAGAGGCGAACACTTCTATCAAATATTGGGGGGTACTGGACCTTGTAACAAAATCAAATATTAATATACTGTTTAGCCTATTTTCATTTATGAATAAATAGGCTCATGAGATCACCTTTTTCCGTGCGTGTGTGTATGTGTGTGTGTGTGTGTATGTGCCCCTAATTACCTCTAAACGGCTGGAGCAATTTCAGTAAAACTTGGTAAGGTCATAGCCTAGTACTATTTTGGCCAACCACGACCGTGCCCTTCAAATTTTATTACGCCTCACCAATCCAACATGGCGGCTGTGCGAATTGTTTCACCGGCATTCTATATCTCCGAAACTACTAGACGTTCACCTATATGACTTTCAAAAACCAGTTAACTATAAAACGAACATGGCGGCCAAGCAAAGTTGAAGCATTTAAATAGACTTTTCTCGCGATATAACCATCCGAACGCCGTGAAACTTGGTACAGCACATGACTAGAAAAATTGCAATGCACTGACTTCTAATTTAGTTCAATTGTTTACATAACCTCAAGATGGCGGCTGTGCAAAATTTTAAAAATGTATGTTTTTATTTATTTTGTCCTAATCATGCGATTGAAGTTTGAATGAAACACCTACACAGACCTCTCCATCATGGCGACCATCCGAAATATTTAGCAATCAAACTGAAATTTTGTATGTTGATAGAGGCAATTAACATAAGTAGGATAGTGTATATGAATATATATAGTTCCTCACGGAACTACTTGATATTAATTAAAAATACGTACAAATTGTTCAAATTACAAAACATAGGCCTACATTGAAACGAAATTAATTATATTTAAATTTGGTCTTTATTGACAACTAATTACATTAAATACCAATGGTATTGAAAGTAATCCATCAACATTCAATGAAATTAATCACTAGCAGATATTTATTGGACTAGTTTCTGAACCCTCCGTTAGGCACGTGGCATTTTATAACGTCATTAGTCGCGCTGGGTCTAGTGGCCCCATGTTATTGTCCTATATTATTTTAATATGCAAGGGGCAGATGACCTCGTAGTTCCGCCCCTTAAAACAACAATAACTAACTAACTATTGTAATATGCAAGGCTATATTAAGGCTATATTAAACGTAGAAGAACACAATATCTGCAACATTAAACAACATATTATTACATTTGAATTTGTAATCCCTACTTCAATCAGTTACAACAGCTAGTAACTTATTTAGTACATCCTGGAGTAGACATATATCGTAACCTATTTTCGCATTTTTGCTCAAAATTGGTGCTATTAACATGAGGGTTATCCTGAAATTCTAATTTGGGGCGAGTTTACCATGACTATCACTAATATTCAAATACTCGGATAATCTTACACTAGATTGTGATATACAATTATTAATAGAAAAGTTTATAGGTGATTATTTATTTATTTATTTATTTATTTCGGGTTCGATTCCCGGATTTTAAAACTGACGTGAGGGTTGTAACGGGGTGCACTCAGCCTCTTGAGGACAATTGAGTAGCTGTCTGACAGTGAGGCAGCGCCCCGATCACGAAAACCAAGATTAACGGCCGAGGGGACCCGATGCGCTGATCACGGGTCACCTCAATATCTGCAGGCCAAATGGCTGGGCAGCTGTCGCTTGGTCGGCATAGGCCCTTCATTGGCTGTATAGTGCCAGGGGTTGTTAGGGGGTTGATTTATTTATTTATTTAGCGTGTGGCTCTTAGTAGAACTCCATCCAAATATCTTCTCTTTTTAGGGTTCGATCTTCTGTTGACCTCTTCCAGGTGTCCGTAGATGGCAGCAAGAATCTGTACCTTAAATATTCCAATATGAATGGCTCTCTAGTAAGTTCGTACACCAGCTTTGAGCCGTAGTCGTCGGATTTTTAAGAGCGTTAAAATCCTTCAGAATGTCTTTCTTCGGAGGGGAAGTAAAGCCGGTTGGCGCATGTCATAGAATTTACGAAACGTAAAAGAACCTACCACTGCAATTGGTAGTGTGTAGCAAAAGGTCTAGGTTATATTTGGTTATTTAAAAACGCTCAATCAAGTTCCAACGTTTGCCGCTAGGTGTCAGTGACAGTAGCATCTAGTAGCCAAAGTTGGAACTACTCGAAATTGAATTTGTTGGGAGCTCTCGAGCGTTCAATCAAAAATACCCAGCTATGGCCATTGGCTGGAATTTGTATATAACAAACATGTTACATAAACATGGGTTTGGAAAAGAAAATTTATTGAGATATTACACATGGAATTGGCTGGCCTATCTGCCCATTATAGTCGTGTTGTCCATACACACATGACTGAATGAGCGGGTACAAAGAGTTATGCAAGTTGCTTGGCCTCTACACTCACCGGACTTAAACACGTTGGACTATTTAACATGGATATGCCTTTGGTCTGGTTGCTTTCCTCAAAACTGACAACTAACAGACCAATTGCACATGCCTGAGGCTCACTAACTGTCCTCTGTAGGACTTCGTGACTGGGGATGACCGGCCAAAAATCGTGGCGTGAACTGTAAAAGTAAACTACCCCCAGGGGCTCACATCTAGTGGGACGTGGGTTGGCGACCAAGGGACCCCAGCTGGGCCCAGCATTTCTTCCACTTACTTGTGCCGGGCTCCTCACCGTCTTCTTTCCTGACGACCTCTCTTGGTTAAC
The DNA here is from genome assembly GCA_946902985.2 of Meconema thalassinum. Classification (NCBI taxonomy): domain Eukaryota; kingdom Metazoa; phylum Arthropoda; class Insecta; order Orthoptera; family Tettigoniidae; genus Meconema; species Meconema thalassinum. Next base: position 297,021,497 of record OX336396.1, on the reverse strand, counting down.
TCTGCTTTTTTCTGACCCCGACGGTATTAGGGTATCCGAGGCCTAGGGAGTCTCTTCCTTTCCCGCCTTCATTGGCTCTCTCTCATCTTTCCTGGTCCCTCATTCCTCTAGGGATAAGCCCTCTTCTTCCTTTCATTACAGTTCCTTTTCTCTTTAAGATTCCCGCCCTGTTTTTCTGAATTGGCTTCCCGTTTCTCAATTACATTTTTTGAGTATTTAGAATCTCAACCACATATTGTAAGAATTTTCAATTTCAATTTCATTTTGTAAGTATTTTGAATTTCAATTGCATTATAGAAGTATTTTGAATTCTAATTGTTGGTTGGTTCTTAAGTTTAGGGGCTGCGACAACGCGGTCATGTAGCCCCGTGTACTTTGGGTGTGTGTAGAATCTGTCTGATAACCGGTGTTAATTGTGATGACTGTATTAGTGTGTGCTATCTGTTTTTTAATTCAAGTAAGGACTGCAGACTTTTAAATTTTCCAAATAGTACCTACTTTTGCCGCCAAACGCCACCATCAACGACTACTAGTTCAGAACTTAGCTACTAGACGCCACCGCAGTCGGCTCTTGGCAATGAACGTATACAATATAGCTTCACACAGGTGTAATTAGTGGAAGGTTCTTTAACATGCCATAAATCTATGACATGGGACCGCCGGCTTTACTTCCCCTCAGAAGGAAGGCATACTGAGGGATTTTTAACGCTCTTAAAAAATCCGACGACTTTGGCTGGGTTTGAACCCGTGATCTTGGGCATAGCCGCCAAAAATTCTAATTGTACTTTGCGAATATTTTGAATCTGAACCGGCCTTTTTCAATCTAATTTGCATTGTGTATTTTTAATTTCAAATGCACTTTGTAGGTATTTTGAATTTCAGTTGCATTTTGTAAGTATTTTTAACCGAAACTACATTTTGTGCGTATTTTTCGATCTAAATTCCTTTTGTGAGTATTTTCCTCCTAAATTAATAGTTTAAAATTATACGCCGAATCAATACTCAACATATGTTGATTATTTATTCGGCGTATAATTTTAAACTTTTAATTCTATTATCAATACGGATATTTATAACATTTGTTTTCCTTCTAAATTCCCTTTTGTAAGTATTTATATTTTGTGAGTCATTTCAATCTGAGTTCCATTTTGTAAGTATTTTTAGTCCAGCTTCATGTTCGTTATGGTTATCATTTCATTGTCATTTCCGCTATCTCCCAGACCATTAGGGGCCGATAACCTTGATGTTAGGTCCCTTAAAACAACAATTATCACTATCATCATCATCATCTAAAAGTAAACTACTGTCATATACAAAATTGCTTGACCCTTTACATGTGTGGAAATATCGTGTAATAATGAAAGTTGTGAATCAATATACGAACGATGGAGGGGTGGCCAAGCGACTACATGTCTGGTGTTTGTCACTCAGGTCGCATATGTTCCTGTTGCCTTTCATCTCCCATGCTCTACTCTATGGCTTTTAAAAATAAAGCTCCGAGTTTCTTTTGATGTTTGCCGACAACACAATAGTGGAATTATCGGCTCAAAGCCTCGCATGTTTAAAGCGTGAAGTTAATTAACGATATTGCGATTAAATACTAAAACAAAGTCAGCGAGCACTCATTTTAGTGGAGTGAAAACGTTAATCTGAAGACTGCAATATAAAATCAACACAGTTTACACTGTCAAATTTCAGTGGCGGCCGCTGACTTCAAATATTGAGTGAAGGAGTTTCTAAATTCAATCGTTGTTCAATTCGGAACCTGCGACATTTTGATCCATTCTTAATGCGCCCTTTATTTTTATGCTGACAATTTAACAAAGCTTAACATATAGAAACTCGGCTTTATTTCTAGGTTTGTGCCGTGTCTTGTGTGGGATTTCTCCTAGCACACCAAGCTGGCTCATCAGCAGGTTCTTGGTGTCCCCAACCGGACCCCCACAGGAGTAGTGAACTGCGCGCTACTTCTCTTTTTTTGAATCGCACCTGCACCTCTTTACTACGAGAACTAAAAGCTCAAGCAGACATAACCTCCCTATGAAGGCTTCCAAAAAGATGGTATATTGGCATTCAGGGCCAGCGAATTAAAACTCAGCAATTTCTCTAGGTTTTTGCCGTGTCTGGAGTGCGGTTTCGTTTAGGACACAAAGCTGTCTCATCAGCTGGCTCTTGGTGTCCCCGCCCGGACCTGCTGGCCGTGAAAGGCAATATACCATCTTTTTGGAAGCCTTCATAGGGAGGTTATGTCTGCTTGAGCTTTTAGTTGTACAACGTGCTATACGGATATTAAACGTTGATTGATGCAATCCTCACCTGAATTATATATACACACACACTAATACAGCCATCACAATAACACAGGTTATAATACATAATTCAACACTCACCCAAGTACTCGCGGCTAAATGACAATGGTATCCAAGCATCTCAAATAAAACAACAGCTTCCTACCCAATACTTCCTCGTATAAAAGTACACACACTAGTATGCCTACAGACATCACAGTGACACAGGTTATCAGACAACTTATATACACACCCAAGTAAACGGGGATACAAGACCATGATGCCGCAAAACTTCTAAAGCAACAACAACATCAACATCAACAACAACAACAACAACAACAACAACAACAACAATAGTGTCTACCGCGGATCAAGGTCAACGAACATTAATCCCGGTATTCGAGTGTTGAAATATGTGGAGTTATAAATATACATATAATATTTTTGATTTCAAATATACACTACAGTATATATGCTTAACATTATAACGTGTGAGTAGTTATACATCAATAAATACCAAGAAGAACGAAGTAAAGGAATTTGAACCTGCAGTGATTTGATCCACGAAACCCCAGACTAAGAGCCCAAGTCGCTACCATTAGGCTACGCCACGGATGCCCTACGATAATACTTGATAAACAACTGGTTTAGTATAACTGTATCATATTTTGTGTTGAAATCAACGATTTCATTGGCGTTTTTTGGCGTTGCTATGAACTACTGTATTTGATACTAAATATGTATTATTTTGTTCAGTATATTCCTAAAAGGATATAAACTTAGGAAGTTACGGAAATATTTGTATTTTCGAGCAAAAATAGGGACCATGTTGACAACGGGGCGGCACGCGTCCACAACGATATGGCACTGTAAGCCTGACCAGTTAGTCACTTCTACGGTTTCATATTCTATCATAAGATGCTAATATCTTACCGGACACCTCTTTGAGGACAGATTAAACCTCTCTATGTACGATAACGGAATTGTTGAGGCCAGGCCTTGTTTAATCATAAGTTACCGTTAGGATATAATAATTGCATGATTCATACATCCAACACCTTGAAACTATATGACTGCTGACCTTGTAGTTTGGGAAAAAAGACGCTTCCCACATTAAGGAAAATTGTTGCAAAATTAGGTAGAGATCGGATGATTAGGTAAGTCGTAATTTGATTTTAGCACAGAACATTTGGGTGGGCGCCATTTCTTTTTGTTCTGATGGCGGCGATATACAACATGACACTGAGTTGCCCCTTCCTAGTGCTACCTCTGTAACAAAGGTGGTTCGATTTGGGTTGAGTTGTGTTTGAATTGATAGGGGGAATCGACTTGTACACATATATGGCCGCCATATGCAAACTATTGGACTCTTGACCTTGTAGTTTGGTCAAAAAATGCTTCCCACAAAAAGGTATACTGTTGCAAAATGTGGTTGAGATCAGATGATTAGGTTGGTCGCAATTTGCTTTAAGCCTTTAACATTTGGGTGGCCACCATTAATTTTCCGTCAAAATGGCGGCGATATAAAACATGACACTGAGGTGCCCTTTGCCAGTGCTACCTCTGTAAGAAATTTCGTTCAATTCGGTTTCACCGTGTCCGAATTGATAGGGTGGAACACGCATTCAGAGTACAATCACAAACACACAAACACACACACAGACACACAATTTTCAGCCCTGTGTTGATCTCATAAGTCTACTTTCATTTTTTGCAAATATCGAAAGTGGGCTAAAAAGAGATTCACTGGTTTATGACGTAAAACTGCTCAATCACTCCCAACGTCCGGGCTCAGTCAAGAAATTCAATTTTAGTCTGAGGGTTGGAACGTGGTTTACTCAGAATTGAGAGGCAGAACTGAGATACTCTCCTGGTCCAAGCAAATGCTAGGATGATATCTATATCAATACCACGACCTTGCTGTACTACAAACAATACAAGATGCATCAATATATTTAGTTCACGAGACCATTGTGTTACTGAACCAACGAAGGCAATCAACATCTTCTCGTAAAGTAACTTAAGTGAACAGATTAGGCTATCTCCTGAACTCAAATTAAATTAAATTAAACCGTCGCCTCCGTGGTGTAGTGGTGAGCGTGCTTAGCTACCACCGCAGAGGTCCGAGGTTCGATTCCCAGCTCTGCCACGAAATTTGAAAAGTGGCATATGGACTGGAACGGGGTCTACTCAGCCTCGGGTGGTCCAAATGAGTATAGGGGGTTCGATTCCCACCTTAGCCATCCTCGAATTGGTTTTCCGTGGCTTCCCACTTCGTCTCCAGGCAAAATGCCGGAATGGTACTTCCTGTAAGGCCACGGACGCCTCCTTTCCGTCTTCCTTGCCTATCCCTCCCAATCTTCCCCTCCCTTCCCATCCCTTATGAGGCCCCTGTTCGCTTTGCAGGTGAGGTCGCCTGGGCGAGGTGCTGATCTCACCTCCCCAGTTGTATCCCCCGATCAGGTATTTCAAGCTCCAGAACACTGCCCTGGCGTCGGTAATGGTGGTATCCCTTGCTGAGTGCGAGGGAAAAGCCAACCCTGGAGGGTAAGCCAACTAAAAAATTAAAAATAAAAATAAACACCATCAGTCAATAAATAGAGTCAAAGAAGAAGAAATAAATAAATAAGTTGTTTAACATAACAGTGCAGATGACCTCGTAGTTCCGCCCCTTAAAACAACAATAACTAACTAACATAACAGTGTGGTCATCATCAGTAATTAAGTTGTGGTAAGAAACTACTGTATTAACAAGTAGTTCCGTGAAGAACTATACAGCCTATTTTCATATGTCCTACTCATGTTAATTGCCTCTATCAACATACAGAATTTCAGTTTGGAGGGTTGTGATAGATTCGTAGATATTGAGAACCGTCTAAATATTTCGGATGCTCGCCATGTTGGATTGTTATATGTATAGGCCATAGAGTTATGTACCATTAAAGGAAAATTATTGCGTAGGTTCATTATTCAAACAATCACTTCCATTGCATGATAACGACCCAAGAAATAAAAACTTAATTTTAAAATAGGGATGTATAGAACTAGCACCGATAGAGCGCACTGCTGTTGTACTGGGTAAATGCAAGGCGCTCTTCATTTGTCTCCTGTGTTCTCATGCCGCTAATATGTACGAATTTAAGTTGTTTCGTGACTATGCCGAGCTATTGCAGTGTTCCTCTTTGCAAAAATCAGGGAAGCCCGTTTTCGTTTCACCAATTTCCACAAAATAAAGAAATGGGGAAGAAATGGTCACATGCTAATAGAAGGAAAAATTTCGGTGAGAAAAATCTGACCGAATATATTAAAGTGTGTTTCCATAATTTACAACCCGATGACTTCACGAAAACTGTGCTGGATAAGTGTGACTTACAAAGGGAAATAATTCCTATTTTGTACCTATAAACTGATTAGACATTTCGATAACAACCACTGAATTTATGCGTTTGTATTTGAAGGTGAGAGAGCAGGATTAAAACCGGGCGCAGTTCCATCGCTTTTTTCGTAGACCACAAACACAACAAAAATAATTCTTTAGGAAGAGGCCATACACAAGAAAATTGCCGGATTATCACGATAAGCCTACAATATCGGAATCTGCAGAAATCATCTCCATTGAAGTACGGGAAGAAATCGCAATATACACGAAGAAATGAAAGTAACATTTCGGACTCCCATTTTCAAAGACATCAATACTCGGTCAAATACTTCAAGAATAAATGTCGCAACATTAACAGTCACAAACGTATTTTGGGTTTCTTGAAATCAGAATTAATCGTCAACTTCCATCTGCCCGACGGAGAATGTGGTAGCGACTGACTTCTACATCCTTGAGACATAGTCAGATGAATGGAAACAGTTCATGGCCCTAAAGCAGGGATTCTCAAACTTTAAAAAAATTGTACCCCCAAGTCCTTTCCCAGGGGTAAGGGAACGATTCTTATTGAGAAATTGACAAAATTACATAAGAACCAAACGTTGCGATGCATTTTCGAGGTACACATTACCGGTATCAACTTTCTTTGATTATGTTTACCTTAAAACACGACAGTTTCATGTAAGCTATCAACCTAAAAAAAAAATACATGAATCGAAGTCTGTAAGCAGGGGGAGCAAGTGAATATTTAAATCTCTATTTATGATTTAAGTCTTATGGAGATATATTTATGAATATAGGCCTACAATACTCTAGTAATTGTAATCTTTAGGAGAAAGCATGCTGACTCATATTCATTATTTGAATAATAAAGCGTGTTAGAATTTTGTTATTACCGCTGTAGGCTATTCTTCCTTCCTCCCGCTAGTTTTAGTGCCTCTAGTCCGTAGCTCATTTTACAGCTGTTTAACGCTTAAACGCTGAAAATCGTCCATAATATATTAGGAGATATACCTATAGAATTAAATAATTTAGTCTTGGAGTATAATTTTATTAGAGAAGATATAATTTACTTTAGCTTAGAAAACTCGGTCACAATTTATAGATTCCTCGCAGCTGACTGGGAGGAACATAAAACGATCGCCATGCGCTTACCCAGTACTAAACGAGCGCTATCTGGCGCGAACTTTCTCCCGCTACATCCCTATTTCGCACAGCCGCCATCTTGAGATTATGTAAACAATTTAACTAAATTAGATGCTAGTGCATTACAATATGTATAATCATTTACTGTACCATATTTCACTGCGCTCAGAGAGTTAAATTACGAAAAAAAGACTATTAAAATGTGTCAACTTCGCTTGGCCGCCATGTTCGTTTTGTACTTTACAGGTGTTGAAAGTTACATAGATAAACTTAGAGCAGTGCCCTTTCTCACCGTACGAGATTTCAGGGTGATGTCTGTAATAGTTTCGGAGATACCGAATGCTGGTGAAATACTTCGCACAGCCCCCATATTGGATTGGTGAGACACAATAAAATTTTAAGGGCACGGTTGGGGTCGGCCAGAATGGTGCTATGATATTACTGAGTTTCATTGAAATCGCTCTAGCAGTTTACAAGTTATTAGGGGGGAAACACATACACACACACCATCACACACACACGCACACACACACGGACAAAAGGTGATCTCATAATGAAAATAGGCTAAAAATATAAAGTAGCGAGTGATTGATACTATGTTGTATCTTTGAGATGCTATCGAGATCAAACATGAAAACGTGTAGGTTTGTTTTCATTGATTGTCTTAATTTGCCCCCCACACAGCACAAGCAAACACATGACCAAAACAGAAAGCAAAAAGCAATATTCCAAAACACTTTAATTGCCAGAAATGTTTCTCATCGTTCCCCTTGGAGGAGTGCGACAAGCATCGCCTGACAGCTAGTTCTGACTAGGCTGTTCCTCTTCCCCCTTGTCAGATATTACCTTTATGTTCGACGATGTCGAAATTTAAATATTATATGTCAGAAAACTGTATCATAATGAGGGTCATTATAGTACTATTCTTCATTATGAAACAGTTTCTCCAGCCAATCAGAGCTCATTCATTGACCAATTAGGTAAGGATAGCTTCGCGCATGCACTCAAAATCCAACATGTTTGACATGAATTACATGATTTGAAAGTACAATTTGGATAACGGATCAAACATTGTAGTTACAATCCCAAACACAAAGACAAAATCTTCACGAACCTTTACGGTAACAAGAAAATACTATGACATACGCAAGAAATCTACGTCCATAAGTTAGCAACACAGCATCCTTGCCGACATGGAAAGTGCACCGTCCGTATTTCCGCGTAAATAAACTGGCAAATATGAGACAAGAAATAGCACTGTACCTTAATATCCCCAATTCCAAACGCATTGCTTTCAAACGACTTCGGTGACAATATTAGTGAACGGCACTAGTCATCATGCAGGCTCTAAACAATAGCATTGCCAAGCAAAGTAAATGGTATCTGCTTTCGATGTTCCTTGACCCACGAATGCTCTCTGTTCAGTCAGCAAAGCCAGCGCGCTTTGTTCACTAAATGAAGTAACTGAGTCCCACAGATATTGATGAATATTTATGAATATTTATGTTAAGACATATAATAAAGATATAATTATCGTCGAACAGTCGTATGCAACTCTCCTATTATGGCAATTAAGACGCTCGTTTTATAAACATACTCGTGTATTAATTATTGGCATTATAGGATCGTTGCATAATGTACTATTACTGTCCATAAAAGCCATGGGTAAATAAATAATTTGGTACAATAATGGGGCAGTATCCGCTTTAACACCGCTGTAGCTGACAAGTGTTCATCCAGCGCTGCACAAAGCGAGACCCGCGGGGCATTACAATTAACTAAAAACATTTAAATGTATCGGGAGGTGTGTCAAGTTACACAAAGCCGTGTCAGAATAAATCTGCTACAGGCGCTGTTCGACTCGGGACAACCCCGCCCCAATGTTTAACATAATAAGGGGATTAGCGTTTTCTCAGTAATAGTACAGTAGTTTCATCTGGTGGTGACTGCCACAATCTATTTAGTTCAGTATTAACCCTTTATGGGATAGTGGGCCTTCTATATTAACCACCTGTCATAAGGACAGTTTATTCTTTCAAAGATGATGATGGTTTAATCTTTTAGGCAAATTTCGGAGAATTTTCATGCCATGCTAGTATTTCTAAAAATCAAATATTATATACTTATCTACTTGACGTAATGTGGTGGATAAAATTTAAAAAACTTTAACAATTTACTGTAAGTGTAAAAATAAAATATAAATATAGAAATAAAGATCATAACAATAAAATAATAATAATAATAATAATAATAATAATAATAATAATAATGTGAAAATTTAACTGATATAATGAAAAAGAGAAGATTACAGTTTTTCGGGCACATTTATAGAATTGAAAATACTAGACTAACTAAACAGATCTTCAACTTACTGACTAGTTACAAATCCAAACCCACATGGTTCATTGAAATTGATACGCCAGAATTCAGACAGACACAATAGCAAACAGATCACTCTTCAGAGAAGCTATTCAAAAGGCAGAATTTCAAGAAAGATAGAAACAAACAACTGGCAGAACGTGGACTCAAGAGGAGTAAGGTCAACACTCTAGAAGGATGAAGGAAATTTGGAAACATGGGAAATTGAAAACAATGGACAACAGCCAAAGTTGATTAATCGTACCCTCCAAATGGGTAATTCGAAAGCAAAAGGAGAAGATGAAGAGAAATACAAAAATTAAAATATTTATCATATCTATAAAAATATTAAAATAATCGTACAAAATCAAAATTAATTTATTAAATAAAAGGAAAATAACAAAATTAAATCATTAGAAAAAGAAATTAAAAATTAACAAGTAGTTCTGTGAAGAACTAAAGCCTATTTTCATATATCCTACTTATGTTAATTGCCTCTATCAACATACAAAATTTCAGTTTGATTGCTGTAATAGATTCGTAGATACTGAGAACTGACTAAATACTTCGGATGGTCGCCATGTTGGATTTTTATGTATGTAGGTCTTAGAGTTATGTGCTGTTACATAAAGATTATTGTGTACGTGTAATATTCAAATTTCAATCGCATGATTAGGACACAAGAAGTAAAAACGAAAGTTTAAAATTTCGCACAGCTGCCATCTTGTGGTTATAGAAACAATTGAAATAAATTAGATGCCAGTGGATTAACATTTGTATAGGAATTTGCTGTACCAAATTTCATTGCGTTTGGATCATTAAATCGCGAGAAAAGTCTATTTAAAACTGTCAAATTCGCTTGGCCGCCATGTTCATTTTGTAGTTAACCGGTTTTTGAAAGTCGCATAGATGAACTACCAGTGGTGCCCTTTATCTCTGTACAAAATTTCATGGTGATACCGCTAATAGTTTCAGAGAAATAGAATGCCGGTGGAATACTTGAGGTTATGTAAACAATTGAACGAAGTTAAATGTCGGTGCATTACAATGTATATAAACATATACTGTACAAAGTTGCATTCCTTTTGTTTGGTTAAATTGCGAGAAACGTCTATTTGAAAGTCGCAACTTCGCTTGGCCGCCATGTTGGTTTGTAGTTACCAGGTTTTCAAAAGTCACATAGGTGAACTTGTAGTAGTTCCCTTTATCACCGTTCAAAATTCCAGGGTGATGTCGGTAATAGTTTCGAAGATATTGAATGCTGGTGAAATATTTCGCTTAGCCGCCATGCTGGAATGGTGAGACGTAACAAAATTTGAAGGGCACGGTCGGGATCCTCCAGAATGGTGCTATCATCTTACGGAGTTTCATTGTAATCGCTCCAGCCGTTTAGATTTTATTAGGGACGGACACACACACACACGAATCACACACGCACACATACACACGGAGAAAATGTGATCTCATAAGCCTACTTTTTCATAAATGAAAATAGGCTAAAAATAAATTTATAAACATTAAAATTAGAGAAACAGATAATAACATTAATAACAATAGTAATAATTATAATAAATTAAAAATGTAAGTAAAAATTAACATAAAAAATAGTTTTGTCCTATTTAAAACACGGCAATAGTTAGTGTTGAAAATATTTTTCAGCAAAAACCTTGAATTAAGCAATTTCCTCAATGTGCCAAACGTTGAAGGGCTTATGGGCCCGGAAAGGTTTCAAATTGTGAGTCTTGGAGAGCTCTACCAAACTAAATATTCAAATTGTGAGTCTTGGAGAGCTCTACCAAACTAAATTGAGTCTTGGAGAGCTCTACCAAACTAAATATTCAAATTGTGAGTCTTGGAGAGCTCTACCAAACTAAATATTCAAATTGTGAGTCTTGGAGAGCTCTACCAAACTAAATATTCAAATTGTGAGTCTTGGAGAGCTCTACCAAACTAAATATTCAAATTGTGAGTCTTGGAGAGCTCTACCAAACTAAATTGAGTCTTGGAGAGCTCTACCAAACTAAATATTCAAATTGTGAGTCTTGGAGAGCTCTACCAAACTAAATATTCAAATTGTGAGTCTTGGAGAGCTCTATCAAACTAAATATTCAAATTGTGAGTCTTGGAGAGCTCTACCAAACTAAGCATTCAAATTGTGAGTCTTGGAGAGCTCTACCAAACTAAATATTCAAATTGTGAGTCTTGGAGAGCTCTACCAAACTAAATATTCAAATTGTGAGTCTTGGAGAGCTCTACCAAACTAAATATTCAAATTGTGAGTCTTGGAGAGCTCTACCAAACTAAGCATTCAAATTGTGAGTCTTGGAGAGCTCTACCAAACTAAATATTCAAATTTTGAGTCTTGGAGAGCTCTACCAAACTAAATATTCAAATTGTGAGTCTTGGAGAGCTCTACCAAACTAAACATTCAAATTTCGAAAATCACATCTGGCTTAATTGCAGTTCCGTAAAAACAGCCTAAAATTGCTTTTTTTTTACTCGTTTTATTTCTTATTCAACTCCTAACCAAATTTACTTATTTCATAATTCCTTCTTTAATGTTTTCCTTGGTTCCATACATTCAGGCATATTTCATTGACTCACACTTGCGCTAATAGTGGTAGAGAAAGCAAACTGCTAATATAATCGGCCGGATATAGTTTATTATAATCTCCGTGGAACTAATGTCATATGCCTGCTTCTTCCATATCCTTTTGGTATGTTTATGTCAACAACAGCATTCACTAAAATTTGTTTATGCGAAATCTTACGAATGAAATTGGGGTTACGGATATTAAGGTACAGTGCTGTTTCTTTTGCAATATTGCCCAGTTTGTTTATACAAACATTAGGGACGGTGCACACTTTCCTTTTCGGTAATGGCTAGAAGGATTGTGTTGCAAACTTCAGGGCGTAGATTCAAAAATTTATTGCATATTTCATAGTATTTACCTGTTACCGTAAAGGTTCGTGTTGATTTTGTCTTCGTGTTGGGCGTTGTAACTACAATGGTTGATCCAATATAGGCTATATTGTCAACTTTCAAATCATGTAATTCTTGTCCGACATGTTGGATTTTGAGTGCATGTGCGAAGCCAACCTTACCTAACTCGTCAATGAATGAAAATATTGATCTCCGATTGGTTGGAGGATCTGTATCGTAATGAAAAGTAGTACTTTAATGACTGACATTATGATACAGTTTTCTGACATATAATATTTACACTTCGACTTCGTCGAACATTATAGTACATTATGGAAAGCAAGGAAGCTTGTAGTTTAACGTGACCGTTAATCGCGAGATCATGAGCCACGGGACCTCCTTTTTACGTGGAATCCGAACCACATGACATGGCATTTCACTTCGAAAATCTCACATGCATTGACCGGGAATCGAACCTGGACCGCCTTGGTGACAGGCATACGAGCCTATAATGGCAATAATTAAGACACGAGTATGTTTATAAAACGAGTGTAGCGAGTTTTATAATTTCCACACGAGTGTCTTAATTACCATTATAGGCGAGTTGCATACGACTGTTAATGTTCGACGATAATTATAACTTTTTTACTTGTTTTAACATAAATATTCATAAATATCTGTTCAGTAACTAGAATTTTGTGATCGGGTGGTGCGCAAGGTAGCATATCTCCATGTTACAAGCTCTCTGGCCGACCGACGCATGCGCTCTGTGTGCTTCAATGCAGATGTGCAGATCGTGAACCAGTATTCGGTAAAACTGTCACCGTAGTCGTTTGAAATCAACGCGCTGTGTAGAAATTGGTTTTGTGGATATTAAGGTACAGTGCTATTTCTTGTCTCATATTCACCAGTTTATTTACGTGAACATATGGACGGTGCACTTTCGGTAATTTATATAGATATGTTGGATTTTGAGAGCATGCGCGAAGGTATCCTTATCTAATTGGTCAAAAAAACTGTTTCTTGAGCTGTGATTGGTGGGAGAAACTGTTTCATAATGAAAAATAGTGTTATAATGACCATCATCATGATACAGTTTTCAGACACATAATAGTCAGGGTCGAACATAATAGTACATTATGCAACGAGCCTATAATGGCTATAATTAAGACACGAGTATCTTTATAAAACGAGCGTATGCGAGTTTTATAATTTCCATACGAGTGTCTTAATTACCATTATAGGCGAGTTGCATACGACTGTTTATGTTCGACGATAATTATAACTTTATTATATGTTTTAACATAAATATTCATAAATATCTGTTGAGAGTCAGCTACGGTACTTGAATTTTGTGATCGCAGAGCGAGCGTTGGGTGTTATATCTCTGTCTTTCAAGATCTTTGAACAACCGACGCATGCGCTCTGTGTGCTTGCAATGCCATATGCAGCCATATGTTTACATCAGCCGTCCCTCAGTAATATTGTCACCGGTGTCATTTGAAGACAATGCGCTGTGCAGAAATTAGCGTTGGTGATTTTAAGGTACAGTGCTATTGCTTGTCTCATATTCGCCAGTTTATTTACGCGAACATATGGACGGTGCGTATTTCATGTCGGTGATTTATTATAGTTCGATGTTGTGTTTATGTCCGACATGTTGGATTTTGAGCGCATGCGCGAAGGTATCGTTACCTAATTGGTCAATGAACGAGCTCTGATTGGCTGGAGAAACTGTATCATAATGGAAAACAGTGTTATAATGACCATCATTATGATACAGTTTTCTGACACGTAATAGTGAGGGTCGAACATAAACAAATTTATGATACTCGTATTTAAACATGAGAAATATAGGCAATATTATAATTGTCGCTCGGAGGGGGCATACAGTCAGCAATATAAACACACTCGAGCAGTTTAAACCATTGATTTCCTCGGCTTTATACCTGACACGTAATCTAACTTGTGCCATTTGTCGCTCAGAGAATATAAATTACACTGCCACTGTGCATAATAAAACTTCAAAGGAATTTGCTCGAGTACAAGCGGAAGCGAGGCAAAGAAACACTCTGAGTGCGCGCCACAGGTAGTACAGAGTGTCTAACAAGTGTAGCCCACCCACACGAGGTTACATATAGGGGCTTGAGCATTAACCGCGTGTACATCGGTGTGTGTGCGCTTTTTGTGCCAACCTGTGTAACTGTGCTGTCTGATGTAGTGTATTTTAGAAATTTGGACTAAGATTGGGAAGGAGGAGACATTAAGTTATGAAACATCTCAGTATTCGCCTGAAGAAAATTGAAAAACCACAGAAAGACACTTCTAGATTGGTTGGGGGAGGAATCTAATCCACCAGTTTTCAGCACTTTCTTCCGAGGCTGATTCCAAACTTCAGGCCAGAATTAAGTTGTTGTTGTTGTTGAGGCTATGCTGCATCGTGGTTATATAACCCCGTGTACTTGGGTGTGTTTGGAATATTTCTGATAATCTGTGTTATTGTGATGGCTGTATTCATGTGTGCACTTGTATTACAGATGAACATTTGGAAGGAGGCGGCCGTGGCCTTCAGTTGTGAACCATCTCGGCTTTTGCCTTCAATTCCCATCTCAGCCATCCTGGAAGAGGATTTTCGTGGTTTCCCATTTCTACTCCTGGCAAATGCTGGGATGGCACCTATGTTAAGGCCACGGTCGCTTCCTACCCAAATTCTACCTCAATTACAAATGCACACACAAGGGGAAGATGACTTCTTAGTTCTGCCCCTTAAAACAACAATAACTAACGCAATAACTCATTTAATCAGACAAATTCTCACACCCAATTACACGGAGCCTACATGATCACGATATCGCAAAGCCCCTAGAGCTGGGGTTCTCAACTGGTGCGTCTCGACCCCCTGGGGGTCACACGATGTGTTTTGAGGGGTCACGATATACGGAGAAAAAGTTTAAAACTGAAGTTATGGCTGTAGTTTTTATTAAAAAGATGAATACACTCACATTGTACTTAACTGTTACGTTTTTTTTAAATTCTATTAATGAGAAACTTGAGCTTGTTTGGAATTAACCAATTTTTGAATGGCTGGAATTATTTTTGTAACACAGAAAACAATGCGATTTTCCAGTGTCAAACGATTCCTTGATTTGGTTTTAAAATTCACAAATATGGAGAATCCTTGCTCACAGTTGTAAGATGTAGAAAATAGCATCAACGTTCTGGGCATTCCTTTTTAATACTTATCCAAAATTTGTCGGCACAAGCATTGTTAAAAGTTAATTTCTTTGACTGATCACTTGAAATCTCTAACGTTAAAACTTGGGGGTTGCCAAAATACTCAGCCTAAAAAGAGGGTCGCACTGTCTAATAGGTTTCAAACCCCTGCCCTAGAGAATCAACAACAACAACATTGTCGTCATGGTGCGTGGAGAAGTCACTCTAATACCAGGCTTGTTGTTGTGCATTCGTTTGGGACTTCGTGGTCTCATATCCCCGTGTACGTTGGTGTGTGCGGAATGTGTCTGATAATCCGTGTCATTATGATGGCTGTCCTGCATGTATTTGGACCAATTTAAGTTCCATCCCAGCATTCGCCTGCAGTAGAAGTGGGAAACCACGGTAACCCACTTCTAGGATGTCTGAGGTGGGAATCGAACTCACCTCTTCGCAGTTAAGCCTCACGAGGCTGAGTTCCAGGCCTCAGACCATAATTTAATATCTTAACAGAGCTGGGAAAGCCCCCGTGGCTTAGGCGGCAGCACGCCGGCCTCTCACCGCTGGGTCTGTGGTTCAAATCCCGGTCACTCCATGTGAGATCTGTGCTGGACAAAACGGAGGCAGACAGGTTTTTCTCCGGGTACTCCGGTTTTCCCTGTCAAAATGTCATTCCAGCAACACTCTCCACTATCATTTCATTTCATCTGTCATTCATTTAATCATTGCCCCAGAGGAGTGCGTCAGGCCTCGGCAGCCGGCACAGTCCATATCCTCGCCGCTAGATGGGGGCTTCATTCATTCCATTCCTGACCCGGTCGGAGACTGGAAGCAGGCTGTGGATTTTCATTTTCAACAGAGGTGGGAATCAAACACCCGAACTTCGTAGCCACTACGTCATGGGGCGGATTAGTCACTGGGAAGATAAGAACAGGGAAGACGAAACAGGGGCGTATATAAGGGGGGAGCTGTGCGCCCCCCCCCCCACCCCTCGAAAAGTAACCAATAAAAATTTAGAAAGTGTTGTTTTGGTAAAAGTATAAAATAATTGTAAATTTGGTTGTGCACTAATCTTAACTTATTGGCTAAGTTATAAACAATATTAAGATTGAAATTAGACTACCTCGTGGTGTAGTGGCTAGCATTCTTGGCTGCCGCCCTGGAGGTCTGAATTCAATTCCCCGCTCTACCAAAACTGATAATTCCACAGTACGTTACTTTTGAAAAATAAATTTTCAACTAAAAAAAAACTTTCTGCTTAGTAAATTAACAAATTAGATATTTGCCTTAATAGAAAATTCATTAAGTAAAATATTTTATTTTGTGTTGGGTATATTTTACAACTGTTTTTTATCGCCAGTAATTGTAGGCTAAATAAACTTAGAATTTTACAATTAACTCCTATCTAAAATAATTACACAAAGTTAAATGCTCCTGGTTGATATTTCTGGGTATTTTGCGGTGACAATCCCCTGAGAATACTCACAATTTTCCAGGATTGTCAGTCCCCCCCCGAAAAAGTAAAGAAAGCATCGTGTTCAAACAGTACCTCTATTTCCACTGGACGAGCGCTGTTTGAACAGGCATGCCAACGATAATATTATCGGATTTTTTCCTCTTTAATTTGTATCCGGGACTGTGCGTGTGTGTGTGTGTGTGGGGGGGGGGGTTATAATATCCTTTTCACGAGCCTGGTGTACAAACACACAGAGAGAAGCACATACTCTCCGCCAATTGATCTAATGAATCCACTTTTCCATTGTAATATGAAGGCTAATGATGTATTTCATTGCCAGAACTACATCAATCCGTTCTTGAAAAAGAGTTTTGTTTGAAGGATTACAAAGTAAACTTTTACATAAACTGAATTTATTTCTCTGTTCTTGAAGCACTTTTTAACAACTAAACAAGTAATGGAGTACAGAGAGCTCCACTCTTCGTCTGTGTAGAAAGGGAAGGGAGACTTTCTGTCTGCGGTTAACAAGGTTAACTTGTGAGACTCATTGTAAACGTATCAACAAGAAATGTCTGAACCTTTGGAAGTAAGCCGGCTGTTATCACAAAGGCTACTCATATAAACCATTTGCGGACAGACACAAAATCCTGTACGCATCAAAGTCTGTGTTAAAATAAAACTAATGAAGTTAGTCTTAATCTGTTGTACCTAAGGAGTGTGTTTTGCGTCATAATAAATGACCTTACAACTCTCCCTCCGGGCACTTTGTGTACTTCATAGTCACTGTCGATTTTGTGCTCGACCGACCACGATGCTATTATTCATTCATTTATTCATGCATTAATTCATTCTTTCAATCATTTAAATAGTATGAAAATGAGGGGAATTCCTCGGTGGCAAATTGTGCACTTACAGAAAAATACCAACAATGCAGAGGTGTGCAAATTATTAAGCTCGACGTCACTTTTCCAAAATTGCATTTTTACTTTTCACGGCTCAATGCACTAAATGTGTTTGCAAGGCGCTGAAATTACTTCAGATGATTAATCCTTTAAAGGGCAAAATAGATTTTTAATTGTATGTGCTTTTACATTTTAATTTATTTTAATTATTATAAGTTAATTTTTGTTTCTGTAATTGTAATCTTTATATATTTATTTTAATTTTCAATTTTATTTTGATATTTTTATTGAATTAATTAATTAACTAATTTAAAATTGATTTGTACAATTATTTTGATATTATATTAAAGTTATGTTCATTTTTATATTCCTTTTATTATTGTAGTTTTCTTCTTATTATTAGTTCTAGACTATATTTATATTTTATATTTACGCTGTAATTGTTAATGTGTTTAATTTTCATTCCTTTCTTAATTTTATCCAGCACATTACGCCAAGTAGATACGTTGATATATTTGATTTTTAGAAATACTAGCACTTCGGCATCAAATTTCTCCGAAATTTGACTTCAATGTTCAACTATCAGCATCATTGAAAGCATGAACTGTCCTTATGACTGGTGGTTAATATACAGACCACTATCCCATAAAGGATTAGCCAATGGTCTTATATTATATTTTCATTTAAGAAAATCAAAGTAAAATGATATTTTAGAATTTCCACTAACAGAGGAGCTTTGCTACTGCAAAATGCCACACGTTTTGTTTTGATTACTTCACTCTACTTTTCATGTTGATTTAGGGGTGAGGGATTTGGTTTTTTTTTTTTTTTACTGATGATCCCATTCTAAACTATTCAATGATTCATGAACCCTGGATTGAAATCACCTGACTTAGAGGGTGCATTCCAAAGTCAATGGAAAAGTAGAAAACAGACCAAGGTCAGGTATCCGTCAGAATACCCAATTCTGAAAATTTCCTGACACAATTCCTTATGGGAAAAGGTGTATGTCGACAAACGATAAAACATTACTAAGTAGGGTTACAAAAGATGCCAGCAGATGGTCAATAAAATGATTTTGAATAAAAGTAAATTATTTTATTTGATCCTAATAATTTGCACACCTCTGAATTAGCAAATACACTTAATGTGCTCATATCTTGATTTGGGAACTATAGTAACTACATTGGGGTATTTACGTAAAATGTCAGTCTTCTCTTAACCCACGAGGACTTGCGCATGCGTATTTTAGACCCGAAGTTTAAATAATGTTTTATATTTTCGTTTTGGTCAGGCCTAATTTCCTGTCGCCTACTGTACCTACCTTCCTAGCCTTGAACTTCACCCGACAAAAGAAACATGTCCATAGCTTTTGGAACACTCAAGTTATTTCTATATTATTTACGGTCGGGTCAGATTTACCCATGGCGCCAGTCCTCACGTGACAATGTTTGACTTACGTTAGTCGGGACAGTATTGAAAGAAACAAGAAGTTCCGTGACGAACTAAAGAGCCTACTATTCATGCCAATGATTATTCTACAGTATATGAACCTATCTAGAATAATGACGAAATTAGGTTGTTAATATCGAAATTTCTAATTAGTTCGAAATACTGTATACCTGGCATAATGTAGCCTAATAGAGCACCACAGTTGGCAGCCCTGATGACTGAATATAGTCTTAGTTCCATCTTTTAAGGTACAGAATACAAAATTTGGTTGAAGTCCAATGAATAGCATGGACGTTACATGCAGTTAAACATTGGATCTAACAGCGCGCGTAAAATCATGTTGGCAACAATGTCATGCATGTATTTGTCAGAAATAATCTGAAATAATATGATCTATTGTTGTGCCAATTTTGAATAAAATCCATTAGTTAGTATAGAAGTTACATGCATTTTAAAATTGGACCTATCAGCAGGCTTAGAATCATGTTGGCAGCTCTGACGTATATTAGTTACTCCAAATTCATCTAGAATGCCAGATACTATACGTGTGCAAAGTTTAGAGCTATTGGCTTGCATACTTTCTGATATATTGATATTAGGGAAACAAAAATAGGGACAGCACATTTTAACAGTTGGCAGCCCTGGTTGTTCTTAAGAACACGCACATTCATATATGTTATGGTACACATAGCACATACGAAATTTGGTTGAAATCCAAATGATAGTGTAGAAGTTATATGCATTTAAAAATTGGACCTATCATCAGGCTTATAATCATTTTGGCAACAGTGCCATGTTTGGCCTCCTGGAAATTAAACTGCAATATTATTATCTATACGTGTGCCAATTTTGAAATAGCTCCAATTTATACCTTCCAAGATATCCAACATGGAGCTCAAATTTCAATTGCGATTTTTTAGCAGTTGGTAGCACTGACATCATTTTCAAATATGGCCGTGAGATATTCAGGTATAGATCTTTACTCCTACCAAATTTTGTTTTGATTGCTCCAGCCGTTAGGAGTTGATAGGGGGGGACACACACACAGCCAGACCGACCGACAGACAGAAGGACAGGCACACAGACAGACAGAAGGACAGACAGACAGACAGACACACATTTGCCCGATCTCATAAGTCTACTTTTTCCTCATTTTTGCAAAATGTGAAAAGTAGGCTAAAAATAAAGGGGGAAATCCATCTATTTTGGTACAGTACAATCACATAGCTCATGTTCTTGTTGATCCATGTTTAGTGTCTAGGGACACCTTGGTCATCAGCTCATTTGTTCCAAAAATTGAGATGACTGCTTTGCCACCACAATCAAGCCAATTATACTGTTACGTAAGTTATTATCATTTTTATGCAAGTTAAATTTGATAAAATATAAATAAACTTCATTTTATATTGGGAAAAGTTCATGGGAAGACACCAGATGCAAAATTACTTCTTTAAAATCCGTACGACTACGACAAAATGACCCGGCGTCAGTCTTCGTGTTATATTTTTTCACGACAGTCCCTAAGGTTAAGCACATCAACATGTTTGGGGAAAGGATCTAAAACAGTGGCAGGTGATGAGTTCCAAATATCAATACCACGATTAACGGAAGAATATTTTCCATAATTTATACGCCACGGTCGGCCCTTAACTTTGTACGAAAGATCTGCCCTGCTCAGGTAGGTGGGATTTCCCAGACTTTTGCTTAGTTCTCTCCATGCTGGCCGATTAGTGTAAGTGTTCTAGTCTGGGTATCAAGCTTATGTCTATCTGATATTTCCACTCCAGTTATAGCGGTCATCTTCAATGACCAAGATCGCGGGTTCAAACCCAACCGAAGTTGCATGCCTTCCTGCGCACGGGAAGTAAAGCCGGCGAGCCCATGTCCATTAACTGCAATTGTGTAAAGCTAAATCTGTAGGTTAGATTTGATTAGTTCCAACGTTCTCCACCAGGTGCCGGTTACGGAGGCATCTAGTAGCCAAGTTCACAACTAGGTGTCATTGACGGTAGCATTTGGTAGCAAGAGTAGGAACTATTTGGAAATGATCGTCTGCAGTCTTTAAATGAATTACACATAACACACAATAATACAGCCATCACAATTAACACAGGTTATCAGACAGATCCTACAAACACCCAAAGTACACGGGGCTACATGACCGCGTTGTCGCAGCCCCTAAACTGAGGAACCAACCACTCTAGTTCTTCTATCATTTGAGTTACACTACTTCTAGGATTAAAATCGTTAAGCACAAACTATCAGCCTTCCGTTGTACCATCTCCAGCTCACTGATGGGCCCTACCTGATATGGGCCCCAAACCGCTGAGCCGTATTCCACCCGCATATTTACCCGGACTCTCCATCTCAACGACGAGAGGGGACTCGCAACGCTGAAATGGATCCAAAGCATGTTAGCAGCTATAGCCTAGGCCAATTTCTCTCACAAATGGCCTATATAAGCAGCTAGACAAGATGTTAACCATCGACTGGTGTGGTTCTTGGAGAAGAGATGGTTGGTTGGTTCCTTAGTTTAGGGGCTGAGACAACGCGGTCATATAGCCCCGTGTACTTTGGGTGTGTGTAGAATCTGTCTGATACCGGTGTTAATTATTGTCATAGCTGTATTAGTGTGTGTTATCTGTTTTAATTGAAGTAAAGGACTGCAAACAATAGTTCCTACTTTTGCTACCTAGCTTACGAACTTGGCTACTAGATGGCATCACAGTCAGCACCTGGCGGCGAACGTTGGAACTAATAGAGCGACATCAATTCTAACCTACAAATTTTGGCTTCACACGAGTGTAGTTAGTGAAAGGTGGCTTTACTTCCCCTCCGAAGGAAGGCATACTTAGGGATTTTTAACGCTCGTCCGGATTTGAACCCGCGCCCTTGGGCATAGAAGCTCAGCATGCTACCAACCACGCCCCCGAAGCTGCTTGGGGAAAAGAGGCCTCTTGTCTGAGTACCAGTGTGGTTTCCGCTCTCATAGTCCACCACCGACCATCTGGTGCGCCATACAGGACACGTTAATAAAAATTTAAAAAATCGCAAGGAACAGCTAGTTTAGAAAGCCTATGGCACTATATGCCGCAAAGGAATCCTTTGCACCTTTCATGAGTGGTAATCTCCTGACTTTCATTGTGAACTTTAAGACGGTCCGACTCTTACGTGTGAGAATCGGTAAGACATTGTGACAATATTACACACTAGAAAATGGAGTTCCTCAGGGTTCGGTTATGAGTGTCACCTTGTTCGCGAATGCCATAAACGACATTGTTACCACCGCTGGGCCTACGTTAGTTCCATTGCTGTTTGTAGGCGACTTGCCTCTATATCACTGCTCTAGAAGTATAGCGATGCTGTAAAGACAATTGCAACTAATATTACACACCTCATCCACGATATTGTTTTAGATCCCTTATTTGGGGGTGGTAGGATCTAAAACGGAAGAGTTATTGTGTTAATTTAGAAGGAAATGTCTAAAAGGGGGTAGCTTCCCGTAGTCGGGCAAGCTGACCAGTGTAGAGTGTTGTTTTAGTGTTGGGGTGCTCCTATAAATAATGTAGGAGTGTTTTAGGGGATGGCACTCAATGCAAGGGTCACTGTGCTGGTCGCCCAGCTGTCTGGTTAGATAATCGACTTGTACTCGTCAGCTATATGGCGCGGGCCGCTAGCAAGCAAGCCGGTGCGGGAATACGATGTTGCTTGCACTAGCAAGTATATGGCTACTATAAGTCACGTCTAATAGTGACGGAGAGTTCAGGAAGGGAGTTAGGGCGTGAAGAAGCGTGTAAACAGTAATGCGGGTGTATGTACTGACCAAGTGTTTATTGGTCAGTAATAATGGATATGTGAGTCCCTTTTAAGGGATGTAGTGATGTTACAATGTAAAAGTACAATCCGTGGGTAAAGGTTACAAATAGAGGAGATCTGAACACTTGCTGACTCACTCACCTGATGATACCAGCGTAGCCTCCGGCCGTCACGTTGAAAGGCTGATAACTGAGAGATCCCCTGACCTCCTTAGGACCCCTTTATATATTCTTCGGCGCTATGCTGTCAGCATTGTGATGGCATAGCTGCCCCAGTTAATAATGTGTCGCTGTGTGTAATAATTGTGCAAGGATTGTACCAGCTTTCTAGAGTGGCAAGCTGTCCTTGCGGTGTTGATGGATGTTGGTCTGGCTTTACAAGGGTTGCCAGTTAGGAGATTTAGATAGATGGTGGGGGGATGGTCTCCAAGGGGTGCATACCCCTGGGGTACTGTACAAGCCTCTTTCCCTATTTAGTTCGCGTCCCCGCGAACGGGAACGGAACTTGGGGTTGGGATGTTGATGTTATGGCTGTAGTCGATGTGGTTGTTTTTGAAGTCCCCTCGTATCTTCTGTAGATGTCGTCCTCGTCGTCGTGATGTCGTATTGATGTGTGTGCGTGAGATCAGTTCGTGTTCAGAGGGGAGGGTTATGGGATATACATATATACATAACATTGCCATTGACATAAAAATATTGTAACAGAAATTGATATTTGCATCTTTGAAGTGTGATGGAGAGAAAAAAAAATACATGGTACTGATGGTACATTGTTGTGCAGGGAGGAAAAAACCCAGGGCCGAACGGATGATTGTGTCGTCCGCCCTCTCTTGGGGAAAAAGTGCTCCCTGCAATAAGAAAGGTAGAAGAAAATAGAAAAAATGGGTGTTCCAGGGTATAATTTAAGGGAAATATTCAAAGTGTATTTATTGGTTTGGGATAAAACGGAACACCCTGACAAATGGGGAAGTTAGAAGAGTAGAAAGGAAAAAACAAAATCGTGTATTCAGTGTTGCCATTATGGCAGTGTTGAATGGCGTGACATATTGTAAGTTTACGTGCATAGGCGTACACTTGAGCATTAATATATATTTGTGTACGCTTTGGGTTTACATTTAATTTACAAGCATGATATAATATAAAATAATAATCTTATTACTAGACCGGTTTGCTCATGAGCCTGGTACCTCGTCTCATTCTCTAGGCCCTCTGTAGCGCTCTCCTCTGTCGCCTCATTCTCCCTTCATTTTGCTATTCGCTGAGCTGTAGGTACCTCTTACCTATGGCTGTAGGTTAGTGGTCATGCCGTTAACCTTACCTGTCGCAAATTTTCCCCGTGGGTGGAAAAATTCACCTTGGCAGCGAGGGTAGGTGCTCACAATCTCTGCACCGCCCCTGGCTACCGTATATTGCTTATTATTGAAGCGTATTCATACGTGTGTTTGCGTCAGCGTCGCTCGGTGCCCCACGTCACCTTACGTCGCTGATCGCGGCGCCGTCACCTTATTGGCGCGACTGAAAAATGATGAGGAGTAGTGTGTTTGTGTGACAGAGATAAGGGTATGTGTAATTTGGTGTGGGAAATATATTTACAATAGACATGCTCATGCTCCTTGCTATATGTAAAAAAAAATGTATTAATGGCAACTCTTTTTCTGTTGTGTATATCCATGGACGCGTTGCTCCCTGGGTTTCCTGTGTTTGGGAAAACGGATTAGTTGTTAGCAATACATGACAATACATTACAATATATTATATATGACATTTTCGTGGCAGCGCTTAATTTATAAAATTAAGTGTGGCGCCACTGAAGTCTAACTTACTCTAGGTTAGCCTATGTTAACCTATCTTAGCCTAGTGTTGTCGGGCTTACCTTGGTAACGGATTTTTAGTCACCAAGTGCCGAGATATTCTACCGCAATCCATATATATAATAATAAAAAAAAATTGCCTTAAATGTAGGCTTATGCTATATTACAATGAATTATCATGACTTATCATGAGTTGCCGGACTTACCCTGATGCCGGGTTTGTGGGTCATCAGGTGCCGAACGGCGTTACTTAATACTATCCTACTTATGGTAATAAAAAAATGGCTACTACTATTAAACCGAATGGAGGGCCTTATTCTATTGCCGAAATGTGCTGTGCCCTACTTGGCGACAGCGGTCAGTAAATTTGCTTAATTCTAGGTTGCGTGTCAAATGCAACCGTCTTACAGCTAAATTTGGACCAGAACGATCGCCTGAGGCAATTTACTTTCTCAGGACACCACCCGCACGAGTCCTAGAAACACCGGTTGTCTCTAGGGTCGCTGGATTCCGTTCCCTTAATTTTAGATGTCGACGTTTATCACTAGTATTAACCTAGTCGCAGGCGGCTTACGGTGCCACTAAGCAAACCGTTTCGCCTGCCGTACCATCCTGCTCGTTGCCATTGTCGTTCATCGTTGTCGTAGTTGAGCCGCCCACTTTGGCTCCTATGAGGTGCCCGCCATGCCCCTCTCTTAATGCCCATTGACTGCCCGCTGCGTCGCCATTTATGTGGGCATTGGACATTGTCCAATGGCATAATATCCTCTTCGCCTTCATCGGCAATCGCAGTCTGCTTTTCGCAGTAATATTCGCCTTTATCGGCCGCCGTAGTATGCTTTTCGCATTAATATATCATTTCGCCTTTATCGGCCGCAGTAATATGCTTTTCGCATTTATATATCATTTCGCCTCTATCGGCCGCAGTAATATGCTTTTCGCATTAATATATCATTTCGCCTCTATCGGCCGCAGTAATATTTCACTCCAACGCACAGGAGTCTGGCTTCCCGCTATAGAAGCCCTACCTAACTTAAATTTAACTAGAAGTCTAGTCATAATGGGGTCGTCTCTAGGGTTGTCTCCTGAGTTCGGCGCGGAGTGAGCTATTTCTCCCACCATCCTAAGAAAGTCTTCCCTGCAGGTCTTGGCTTCGACGACCGTGGCCCAGAGTGGGTGTAGCATCCCTTCCTCCCAGGGGCAGTTTACGCGCACCTAGGATTCCAGAGCTTGCCCGGCCAGGCCGCGAGTGCCTTAACCTTACGTGGTTCGTCTGTTTAGTCTAGTCGTTAAGTGAACTAGGGTAGGCTCAACATCCCCTTACCCGCTCTCAATAGTGTGGTGCCTTTGGCCTTTGGCTTATGCCGTTATCATCCATCAGAGTGTTTCAGATTCCTTTGTAAAAAAATATAGGCGTAACCAGTGTAAATAGTTTAATCTTTGTGTAAAATGTAAAATATTTCCAGTGTTGTGGGGTTGTAGAACTTCTAAGTACATAGACTACTTCTGGTCTACCATTGCTACGTCAGCTTTCCAGCGATAATGCTCTTTGTACCTTAATGGAGGTGTTAGTAGGGTCTATGATGTCAGGTACCCTGTTATTATGATCTGGGGGTAGTTATTTGTAGATTGGGCTTAAAGTATGGTAGGAAGAGGTTATGCATCTTTGGGCTCAAATAAATGGTGGCCTTGAGCCGGTAATGCTACTAGGATTGCTCCTACAATGAATGGACTGGGGCAGGTAATTCCCGGGATTGCAAAGATATGAAAATTCCATGCGGGTCTGATATTAATATCCCTGGTGAATGGATGGGATAGTCATGCATGTATCTGGATATGAGGCGTCTGCACTCATGTACGGATAGGTGTAGGTTGAGGCATAATACTAATATATTCCTGTCATGCGGGAGTATTTAATTAACAAAAAGTGGTTAATATATATAATTGTGGCCTCATCTCTCATTTGGAGATGCGCATTATGCTTAATTAATGTTTGCCGACCCACCCCTAATACTCAGGTGGTAGCATCGTGATCCAAGGCGTAGCATGCCTTCTCTTTAGACGCATGAAGTCTATCAACCCCTTGTGTATACTCTGTAATGTAGTGTAGCTGTTTTGGTCGTGTTCATGTGTCTGCGTTGGTTATGTTGGACGTGAGAAGGTTATTGGAAGGGAGTAAGGTGGTACGCTGGTAGCCTGTTCTCCCGTCATCCTCCCTTGGTCCATGTTGGCTTTCTATCCGCGCCTTGGGATAGTAAAGCTTCACGACCTAATCTGGTCTGCCATTTGTAGTGTGAATGTGGCCAGTGGTCGTAGTGCGACTGGCCATGTCCTAATTGCCTGTAATAATTTTTGAAAACTGAAATCCAGAAAGGAAGTTATTGGGGGGGAGGTCTTGTTTCCTCAGAGCCCCTGACTGTGTTTGCTTCTAATTAGTGAGCGCGTGTGTGTGTGCCTATGTTCCGCTACACCACGCGGACGGTTGGTCTGTTACAGGCTAAGTCGTAATATGTATCGCGTGTATGGGTGGGAGGTGCCCGTGGCCTGTCAACGTCTTTGCGAACGTGCTCCTATGGGCCCAAGGTAAGTTCCGCTCTGTCACGTCTTGTCCATTGCTAAATGTTTTTGCAGTGTTAAAAAAATGTATGGTGTTGTGATTGTTTTGCGTTTGTAATTTCACGGTCACTGCCGATACACAATAGTGTCCTGTCACCAGCGATATTGCAGTATGACGAGATTTGCAAGTCAGTATTTTCGTCATGTTGTGTTTACATTTGTCTGCGTACGTGATTTTTCGCCAGTATGTGAGTGTTGTCACCGTTCTAGATTCCAGACGGTCCAATGCGTCAATTTGTACTATTTGCTAATACTATTGTGTGGTCACTATTCCGTAAGACCTTTGTCTTACGAAATTTCTATACTTGTTTCTGGGAAGTCTATTTTCCCTGTCAGGTGCCACTGAAATTCTATGCCTGGCCTTTGGCCGAAGGAAATGTGGTATTATCTGGTTGTGTGATTGTATGGGCTAATTTCAGTGTGATTGGAAGCCTGGATAGCTGTTTTCCTGGTGTCCGATTTTCGCTGGGATTTGAACCCGTGATCTATGTAATTCTCTGTGTTATATGTCTGCGTTGTGTTTCAGGAATTGAGGTGTCCTCAGTGTGATTTTTGCTTGTGTCTCTCGTACCAAAAATACCGTTGGATAGTTAGTTTTTGGTACGAGCGTGGTGTGTGATCATGGGTTCGGACCCGGGGTGCTGTAAAGGCTTGTTACGACGGTATTTGTGCCGTCCATATTATGGCACGTTCCCCGTGTATGTGCAATGTGCAAATGAAAGTATGCATACCTGTGCAGAGTTTGTATGTTTTTGAACTCTCCTCGTAGTGTAATTTTGGAAGCTATAGGGTCCTTGGATCGGACGTGAATGATGCGTTTATTCCTGTTCACTAGGAGTTGGCTTAGTTCGTCTGTCCCGACCAGTCTTGCCCATTGAGGAGTGTGTTATCGCTGACGCGATAGTGTTAAATTACGATGTCGTGGGCTTTCATTTGTTACTCGCTTACTCTCATGTTTCCGGCACGCGTGTGTGTGAGCCTGCTTGCTCTCTGTGTAATTGTGAGTAGTGCTTCTTGCACTGTAAAAAAAAAGAAGGAAACTTGTAGTTTAACGTGCCCGTTGATCTGTAGATCATGAGCCACGGGACTTCCGTTTTACGTGGAATCCAAACCACAGGCCATGGCATTTCACTTCGGAAATCTCACATGCCTTGGCCGCACTGTAAAAGAACCTTCTATTAACTACCTTTGTGTTCCCAAGTGTTGTGTTGACTTGTAACGTGGGTCAAGTATGTTCCTATCCATTGTTCAAAATGTCGTTATACACGAGTGTCTCCGGGCCGCTAGTCGCGTGTTTGGTGACTATGTGCCGGAGGTGATTTTGTTGTTTTTCATTTATGACCATCTGTTATCGGAACTGTCCCAATCTACTTTAGCTTCCTACTTTTCTTATCCTAGAACTGGATAGCTACCCGACCTTATATTCCTGGTATTCAGAAGGTTGCGGGTTTTGAGACCGTCTTTTACCCAGAGTAATTGTTTCTGGCACTATTCAGGTTGTGTCTCCGGGACAGTTTGGTAGTGTTAGGATCGTATCCCGGTGCGGTCAGTGAGGTTTGAAGGCTATTTCTTGGCCTTCTTTCCACGTCTGCCATCGGGATTACTTCCCTTCCTTTTGGCAGTGTTTCCGCCTTTACGTGTGGGTGTGGGAGCTTTACGTGTATGATATGCCTTCATCCGGCGGGCGTGAATAGTGTCTTTTATGAGTTTTCTCCCATGGCGCACGCTCACTATATAATTTAGGTCAGATACCTTCCTGCAGACTTTGAAGGGACCTGACCAGCGTGGCAGGAGAAACTCGGACACGTTTTTCTTACGGGCAGAATTGGAGACCATGACCAATTGCCCGGGTGTGTATTCCACGGTCTTCCTATTCCGATCGTACCGCTCTTTTTGTTTCTTTTGCGCCGCGGCTATGTTGTTCCTAGCGTTCATTCGAGCTATCTGTAAGTGCTCTAGCCGGGCAGCATTGTCTGTGTAGGCGTCCTGTGGGATACATATATTGTCTATGGGACTTCTGGGTGTGTATCCGTGCAGTAGGAAGTGTGGAGAGTGTTTCGTAGCCGTGGATACAGAGGTATTATAACTAAAAGTAATGGCTTGCAGGTATTCATCCCAGTCTGTTCCTGCGTCCTCTGTAAATTTGGCCAGCGCTATTCCAAGTATTTTGTTCATACTCTCCGTGAGTCCGTTGGTTTGCGGGGAAAAACTCGTGGTAGTGTATGCCTTAATCCTGAGTATCTCCAGAAACTGTTGGAGCACTCTCGAGGTGAAAATAGTACCTCTGTCGGATAATAAGGTTTGGAATAGGCCGTATCGTGTAACTATATCAAATAGGAATTCGGCTATGCTGTTCGTGTCTGCTTTGGGAACAGCCTTTGTAATCATGTATCGTGTGAGATACTCGGTGGCCACCAGGATATATTTATTACCTTTCTGACTTGTTGTAATGGGGCCTTTCACATCTATCCCGACTCTGTGAAATAACTCTCCCACGGGAATTGGGTTGAGTAGTCCATGAGGCTTGCCAGGTCTTGTTTTGAATCGTTGGCAAGTGTGACACGTCTTTACAAAGGTATCTATGTCGGCCTTCATGTTTACCCAATAGTACTTGTCACGGATTCTTAGGTATGTTTTATGCGTGCCTAGGTGTGCCCCTGCCAGTGGGCTATTGTGGTGTCCGATCATGATATTTTCTCTCAATGATTCCGGAACCGCTATAGGTGCGCTATCGTGCATGGCCGTGGGCTTAAATTTCAGTACCCCGTCTTTGTCTAGGAAAAATCGCCTAGACAGCCGTGCTGTCTTGGAGTCCACTTTATCCAAGTTTTCTAGTGCCAATAGAATCTGTTTCAAGTACGGATCACTTTCTTGCTCCTGTTTGATGTTAATTACCGTCAGGGCAAAGGTGGGCATATTGTCCCAGTCGTGGTCCTTACTGTCATCCGGGGGATCGGCTACTGGCAGCCTAGACAACCCATCCGCGTCTAGGTGTGTAGCGCCTTTCTTGTGTTTGACCACGAAGTCATATTCATACAGGCGGAATATAAACCTGTTGAGCCGCGAATTTGGGTTTTTAAATTTGTCCCAAAAGAGCAAGCTCGCGTGGTCAGTCACTACCGTGAACTTGATACCATAGAGGTATACTCTAAAATAGTTCACCCCCCACGAAAATGCCAGCATTTCCCGCTCTGTGGCAGAGTATCTAGTCTCAACGGCCGTTAGCTTCCTGCTAGCGTAGGCGATGGGCCGTTTGCGCCCTTCTGCGTCTTCCTGCAATAGGGCCGCCCCCAGCCCATACAGGCTGGCATCCACGTGTAAAAATGTGGGCCTATCACTATGGAAGTGTTGCAGTAATGGTGGTGAGGTCAATAGTTGCTTCAATGTGTTGAAGGCATCTATGTGTTCCTGCTTGATGCTGAAGGGCGTTTTTTCACGTGTGAGCTCAGTTAGGGGATGGGCGATGTGTGCAAACCTATAGATATACTTGCGATAGTACGAAGCCAAACCAATAAAACTGCGCAATTGTTTCAAATTTGTGGGCATTGGGATGCCCGTTTTCGAGGGCCTAAATGCGCTCTGCGCTACCCTAGTAGTGTTTACGGGGGTGTGTGTGCTTTTGCCTGAGTGGTTTTGTGGGGTAGGTAATAACACCTTTCCTGTACCCCGTGTATTGTGTGTGAGTGCGTGGTCACAATGTGCAGGCGTGTATCGTGCATGCTGAGGGCCTGAATGCAACACCCTCTTATGCATTCGCACCTGGGGTACTAATGCTGGTGTTCGCCTTTGTTCTGGCAAACTTGCCCTTTGAACTGGCGGAAAAGGCCGCTCAATTGCCTGTCTCTGCCCTGGCAATGTGGTGGCGTGTAGCCTGACCGCTTTTTGGCCCGTGGCCACGGCAGACTCCTGCCATTGTGTTAGCCTATCTGTGTGGGTGTATGTAGGCTTTATGTGTAGTGGGACGGGTTCTATGTCGTCTGCCCATGACGTGGTTACCTACTGTTGTCTCTGTGTCATGTCATGTGTTTCTGAGAGTCCTGGCTTCAACTCCCTCTCGTTCGTTTGTTCCGAGGGGATTGTTCCAGGCTCTGCCCCACGTTTTGGCAAAATTGCCTTCTGAATCGGAGCTAAGGGATGTGTATTGGTGTAAGCTTGTCCCCGCAGTGTATTGGAGTCTAACCTGGCCGTCTTCTGGACTGTAGCCATGGTGACCTCCTTCCCATGTGTGGCAGTACATGGCGAGAGGGACATCCTCGCAAATTGTCGAGTCAGCGTGTCCACGCTTATGTCCTCTCGCGGCTGGGCTGGTGGCCCTGCCATGTACTCAAAAATGGCCTTATTGTTCTGGAGCTCACGGTACTCGTCTCAAATTTGGGTGTACTGACCGTTGAGGCTCATGGCCTGCTCAGCGACTTTTGTGCCACTGGTCCCTATGCGTCGGTGTTCCCTGATAAGTGTCTCCCATTGTTGGCTGTGTAGTGATTCTGGTCTGTCTATTCTGTTCGCACCACTATCGTGTGCCGAGGTGTTTGGGCTATTTAGAGGGGAATTAGCCTCGCTTCCCGTGTACGACACCTGTGTTATGTTACCAGGTGGCTCGTCACCTGATATGTCTGTACTGAGTGACGGTGTGTTGTCGTACTGTGTGGATTTAACTATATGTACAGTCCTGTCTAAATCCTGTTTCACAGTTTCCAAAATAGTGTGGATGTCAAGAACTGCTTCTGTCGTATGATTATTGGCCTTTATAGTGTCTGTCTCTAGTAGCTCTGTAATGCGCTCGAGCAGATTACTAGCTTTCTGCTCTGTGATTTGCAGTTGCTGCAACAATAGGGGATGGAGTGTTGGCAGGCAATCTACTTCACTAGCGCTGGATACTGGTGACTCTTGTGTGTGTTCACTGGCCTGGGACCGTGTAAAGTGTATAACTTGTGCTACGGCGGTAGGGTGTTGAGCACGGAACTGTGATGTTTTGAATTCAAGGTCCCTGAGAAGTTGTACTGCAGTCTGGTCAGTTATTAAGTCACCGTTCTTAATTTTTAGCTTCGGCAGGAGTGGAGTCGTACTAGCCGACAAATGGTGCGCAAAGTCTCTTAGTGTAGTTCTAAATGTGGACATCTAATTTCCACCGCGTTTACACTATGGGGCGAATGGGGGTTGGTGTAATAATACAAACTCCTATATGTATATGCAAAAATGTGTGACGTAATATAAGGTCCAGAAAAAAAAAATCCAGTCTCGCTTGGCTATGTGCGGTACGGGAGGGGTCGTTTTTACTACGAGGGCTCGTTGGTTGAGTCCTGTTCTACTGTGCGTAGTACCCCGCCTCCACCATCTGTTTTAGATCCCTTATTTGGGGGTGGTAGGATCTAAAACGGAAGAGTTATTGTGTTAATTTAGAAGGAAATGTCTAAAAGGGGGTAGCTTCCCGTAGTCGGGCAAGCTGACCAGTGTAGAGTGTTGTTTTAGTGTTGGGGTGCTCCTATAAATAATGTAGGAGTGTTTTAGGGGATGGCACTCAATGCAAGGGTCACTGTGCTGGTCGCCCAGCTGTCTGGTTAGATAATCGACTTGTACTCGTCAGCTATATGGCGCGGGCCGCTAGCAAGCAAGCCGGTGCGGGAATACGATGTTGCTTGCACTAGCAAGTATATGGCTACTATAAGTCACGTCTAATAGTGACGGAGAGTTCAGGAAGGGAGTTAGGGCGTGAAGAAGCGTGTAAACAGTAATGCAGGTGTATGTACTGACCAAGTGTTTATTGGTCAGTAATAATGGATATGTGAGTCCCTTTTAAGGGATGTAGTGATGTTACAATGTAAAAGTACAATCCGTGGGTAAAGGTTACAAATAGAGGAGATCTGAACACTTGCTGACTCACTCACCTGATGATACCAGCGTAGCCTCCGGCCGTCACGTTGAAAGGCTGATAACTGAGAGATCCCCTGACCTCCTTAGGACCCCTTTATATATTCTTCGGCGCTATGCTGTCAGCATTGTGATGGCATAGCTGCCCCAGTTAATAATGTGTCGCTGTGTGTAATAATTGTGCAAGGATTGTACCAGCTTTCTAGAATGGCAAGCTGTCCTTGCGGTGTTGATGGATGTTGGTCTGGCTTTACAAGGGTTGCCAGTTAGGAGATTTAGATAGATGATGGGGGGATGGTCTCCAAGGGGTGCATACCCCTGGGGTACTGTACAATATATAGGTATTCTAGTCAAAAATGTCAAATTGTTCACACAGAATGGCTACTCTTCTATATAGACATAGGATTCTAGTTCTTAAGTTTTACACATATTTTTTTAAAAGACTGAGGTAATGCAGGAGCTAAATGTTATTGCCAACTATGAAGCAAAATGATGGTATATTGGCATATTGACCTTTCTAGAAAGGTTGCTGAGTATGAAGCAAAACATTAAAATTTTAGGAAAATGTAAGAAAATTTCCGTGTTAATTAATAAATAATCAACTAAAATACTCCTCCAGTTAATGCAAATTCTATTCAAATGTTAGCAGATGTTTTGATATACGATGCTAACTTCTTCAGCGGTTACGCAATATTAAAATTTTATTTTATTTTAATATTGTATAAATGCTGAAGAAGACATCATCGTGTATTGAAATAACTGCTAACATTTGAATGGAACTTGTATTGATTGGAGGAGCATTTTAATTGATTACTTTGTATAAGAAATGCACATTTTGATTGTGCTATAAAATAATTTAGGAGAAAGTTATCAAAATACTACTGGTGAAAAAAAAAAGATACGAGCCTTACAGTAGTCGCATATGATGTGTAACATCTAACATGTTATCCTACTATGTAAGTGAGATGAAATGTATGTGAAGCCATCTGACATTTTATCCTACTCGTATACTACACAGCTTGGACATTCTTAAAATGTTAATTTACGCTCCCATTGCATACTGGTACTAAGATGAATGTATAGATGAATTGGGGATATGCTACTGACACACTTGTTTGAACAAACATCACATATTATATTGTAAATTAAGAGGAGGAATGAAACCCTGGTCTCTAGCCTATCTATAGACTACTAGAAATAATGTTCAATTCAATCAAATTTCCCAACTCCTGCTTGGTGCAAAATATTGTAATTAGATGTTCCCAGCTCTAGGACACTGCCCGAAGAGGCGGTAGTGGTGAGTTCCCTCGCTGAGTCCGTGGGTTCCACCAACCTGGAGGGTAAACGACTAAGAAAAGAAAGAAAAAGAATATTAGATAAATCGTAATTTCATGTAGATTCTGTTGAAATGACGCATAATGGTATGATAGATATCGTTGAAATCGATAATCTGGTAGCAAAAATAATTGCCGGGACTGAGGTTCGAACCTGAGAACTCATTAATCGCAGACCAAGACGCTATGATCACAGCTATTGCAACCACAGAAGTTTAGAGTACAAGACAGTTACTTATTTTCAGGAGCCGGTAATAATATGGAAGTAATTTTTTATGCTCCATTAATATTTTGCTTTTTTTCGATAATGTTCCTGCGTGGAATTGAGTTTTAAATTAGTTACGAATACGCCTGTCGCCTCCGTAGCGTAGCGGTCAGCATGGTTAGCTACCGCCCCGGAGGTCCTGGGTTCGATTCCCGGCTCTGCCACGAAATTTGAAAAAGTGGTACGAGGACTGGAACGGGGTCTACTCAGCCTCGGGTGGCCCAAATGAGTAGAAGGGGTTCGATTCCCCCTCAGCCATCCTCGAAGTGGTTTTCCGTGGTTTCCCACTTCGTCTTCGGGCAAATGCCGGGATGGTACCTTCTTCAAGGCCACGGTCGCCTCCTTCCCTCTTCCTTGTCTATCCATCCTAACCATTCCTTACCTTCCCTCATGAGGCCTCTGTTCGCTTTGCAGGTGAGGCCGCCTGGGTGAGGTGCCAATCCCACCTCACCAGTTGTATCCCTTCCGATTCGATGTTCCCAGCTCTAGGACACTACCCGTAGAGGCGGTAGTGGTGAGTTCCCTCGCTGAGTCCGTGGGTTCCACCAACCTGGAGGGTAAACGAAAAAAAAAAAAAACGAATACGCCTACTTGACAGTAAAGGGAGTGTCTATAGTTTTCCATGAAATGCTAGCCCAGTTCCCCTATAAACACATCTATATATATTATATTGATCACTGCAATGCCGCACTGTGGGTTAATAACTGAATAGCCATTGTGCAGAAACATAATACTGGCATTGCCGACTAGTTACAATGTTTCATATTAAAGCATATCATCATTTAAATACTGATACGAAGATTTTGAACATGTGGTTTGTGTTTCAATCAGTTGACACCAGAGTTCACATGAGCCTTTACCGTTCAGTGTGAAAGTGTTGAGCAAAGTGCCTCGGGGAGTGGATGTCCATCACTTTTATCCAGAGATTGAAAAACAGACCCTTAATAAATCATAATTGTTTTCAGCAAATATGATATAATGGATATTTTAACACCAAAGAACGACCACTTGAAGATGATCCTATTGTAGGAATATGGAGCCTCCAAACCTTGAAGTAACCCGTATGCGACATACACTCCACATAGCCAACAGTACGTCCTGGTAATTATTTCCGCTACCGGGCACTCATTGTCTCCTCTTACTACTGCCAGCTGGATCGCATCCCTCGTGGCTACTAAAGGAGCCAGGAGCGATGCGATCCAGCTGGCAGTGCCTCTTACACACTTCCATCCGATCCACTTCCGTCCCATTTTTCAAAATCACTCCCATGAAAATATCCAGCAACCGAGTGGAAAGATGTTACACATCAATAAACCAATTTGGACTCAATGCATGTGTTTTATTAACACAACTATGTTAAAACTCAGCAATTCTTCTAGGTTTGTGCCGTGTCTTGTGTGGGGTTTCGCCCAGGACATCAAGCTAGGCTCATCGGCGGGCTCTTCGTGTCCCCGCCCGGACCCCTACAGGAGTGACGAACTGCGCGCCCTCCCTTTATATAAGGTGCAACTGCACCACTTGACTACGAGAACTAAAAGCTCAAGCAGCCTTAACCTCCCTATGAAGGCTTCCAAAAAGATGGTATATTGGCTTTCACGGCCGGTGAATTAAAACTCAGCAATTATTCTAGGTTTGTGCCGTGTCTTGTGTGGGGTTTCGCCCAGGACACCAAGCTAGGCTCATCGGCGGGCTCTTGGTGTCACCGCCCGGACCCCTACGGGAGTGACGAACTGCGCGCCCTCCCTTTATATAAGGTGCAACTACACCACTTGACTACGAGAACTAAAAGCTCAAGCAGCCTTAACCTCCCTATGAAGGCTTCCAAAAAGATGGTATATTGGCTTTCACGGCCGGTGAATTAAAACTCAGCAATTCTTCTAGGTTTGTGCCGTGTCTTGTGTGGGGTTTCGCCCAGGACACCAAGCTAGGCTCATCGGCGGGCTCTTGGTGTCCCCGCCCGGACCCCCACAGGAGTGACGAACTGCGCGCCCTCCCTTTATATAAGGTGCAACTGCACCACTTGACTACGAGAACTAAAAGCTCAAGCAGCCTTAACCTCCCTATGAAGGCTTCCAAAAAGATGGTATATTGGCTTTCACGGCCGGTGAATTAAAACTCAGCAATTCTTCTAGGTTTGTGCCGTGTCTTGTGTGGGGTTTCGCCCAGGACACCAAGCTAGGCTCATCGGCGGGCTCTTGGTGTCCACGCCCGGACCCCCACAGGAGTGACGAACTGCGCGCCCTCCCTTTATATAAGGTGCAACTGCACCACTTGACTACGAGAACTAAAAGCTCAAGCAGCCTTAACCTCCCAATGAAGGCTTCCAAAAAGATGGTATAATGGCTTTCACGGCCGGTGAAGCTTGGTGTCCTGGGCGAAACCCCACACAAGACACGGCACAAACCTAGAAGAATTGCTGAGTTTTAATTCACCGGCCGTGAAAGCCAATATAACAACTATGTTAACTATAAACGTGTGACTTAGGAAGAGCCCAAGAACGATAAGGGTTTACATCGGTGCACACATTGGTGGAGAGGATGACCACAGTGTACTAAGTCTAGTGACACACGAGTCGAGCTGGGATAACCTCGTGGTGTGACTTACCATCCACATGGACAAACAACCAGTATCGACCCGAGTACACAGATTTCTCCAAGGGCTGCAAGCTCTTAGCGCGGGACACGGCTCTATAAGCGTGGCAAGTTAGATCTGGCCTGTCATGGCGGAGTCTCATCTAGGAGGAGAAGTAGTGGGATCACTAGGCGCAAATGCGATTTCCCCTCTTTGGTGCAACAACTGTTTGGGGCTGCTCGCTGCTCGTCGTGGTTATATTATGCAAGCCTAAAGTATCGAATAGGAGCATTCTCAGTGACATAGCATTGGTATTGGTGGTAGTGAACTGAGAGCGCGCCCACTTCACACACTCCTGACAGCAAGCTTGTTGCCGTGCTTGTCAAAGAACAGAGCTGCTCAGTCGTGCTTCGCTTGCCTTGACAGCATCTGAACCGTGCCAAGGTGTTGGGAATAATGACTACTTGGCAACATCTAACCAGCGCGTGATGAAGTATGTGCTCACTGGTTGACAAAGAATCCAGGCAGGGGGATGACGTAATGCAACTGGACGCACATGCGCATCGGAAGGTTCAGATCTAACTTGTTCCCCAATACCATCCTCCTCTTTACGACCATGGTCAATGCGTCTAGAAATAATATTTGACGGAGGAGGAGACATGCACAGTGTCGGACTAGCGACTGAAGCTCCTCCCGTGAGGCTCGGACCATAAACTAAGACACTTGTCCTCAACTAATCTTCATTAGTGACTTCCTCCTTCGAATAATGTCTTTCAGTGTGACTCATCTAGAAGTATCACTTCCACTATGTTCCCTGGGGAGATCAGTTGTTCAATCTCCTTTTCATATATAAGGAGCGGTCAAAAAGTAACGAGCCGGAGGCATAATTACAAAAACCAGTACCTGTATGTTAGAAGTATTGGCCCTGGCTGTTGAGGCACTTGTCCCACTGTGACACGAGGCGGTGAATGGCTGTCTCATAAAATTCCCTAGGCTGCGATGTGAACCAGTTCCGCACGTACAGCTGGACGTCGGCGTCCGAGATGAATCGTTGGCCCCACAGAGCCCTTTTCAGGGGACCAAACATGGCGTAATCACAGGGAGAGAGGTCTGGTCTGTATGGAGGGTGGCCGAGAACCTCCCATTTGAATTTCTGCAGGAGTGCCACGACTGTGTTGGCCGTATGAGGTCGTGCATTGTCGTGGAGCGACCACGGCGGCTATGGTGTTCACTGTCACTCGGCGTTCCTGGGTATGGGTAATGAGTGTATCAACCAGCTGGACGTTGTCATCGGTAATACAGTGGGGGGTGCCCCAGACCGGGCATCATCGGCTAACGACACCCAGAAATCGAACAACACCTCTTTGCTCTTCGTTTGACGCCACCATGTCACTGTTTTCAATGTGACTGGCAGCGTTGGACTATTGATGCATGCTGCTGCTCGCTTTGTATCGTCACGTGACGTGCACGAGTGCCCTCTAGCGACGGTCTGTGACCTTCTACGCTCTGGTCGGAACCACACCTCGTTACACATGCCACGATTAGCCGATGTAGTCACCGGTTTGCGCATTCCAGCCTCCGGCTCGTTACTTTTTGAACGCACCTTATACTTCCCTCTTATCAATATCACCTCTTGCAGGAGAAAAAGGTGTTCATGTTCGACGATGTGAAATGTAAATATTATATGTCAGAAAACTGTATCATAATGAGGGTCATTATAGTACTATTCTTCATTATGAAACAGTTTCCCCAGCCAATCAGAGCTCATTCATTGACCAATTAGGTAAGCATACCTTCGCGTATGCGCTCAAAATCCAACATGTCGGACATGAATTACATGATTTGAAAGTTCAAATTGGATATCGGATCAACCATTTTATTACAATCCCAAACACGAAGACAAAATCAGCACGAACCTTTACGGTAACAAGAAAATACTATGACATATGCAAGCAATTTATGAATCTACGTCCAGAAGTTAGCAACACAGCATCCTTCTATACAAATTACCGACATGGAAAGTGCACCGTCCCATATGTTCGCGTAAATAAACTGGCGAATATGAGACAAGAAATAGCACTGTACCTTAATATCCCCAACTTCAATTTCTACACAGCGCATTGCTTTCAAACGACTCTGGTGACAATATTAGTGAATGACAGTTCTGATCGGCACTAGACATCATGCAGGCTGTATACAATAGCATTGCCAAGCAAAGCAAATGGTTTCTGCTTTCGAAATTCTTTGACCCACGCATGCGCTCTGTTCACTAACTGAAGTTACTGAATCCCACAGATATATATGAATATTTATGTTAAAACATATAATAAAGTTATAATTATCGTCGAACATAAACAGTCGCATGCAACTCGCCTATAATGGTAATTAAGACACTTGTATGGAAATTATAAAACTCGCTTCACACGTTTTATGAACATACTCGTACCCTAATTCTTGCCATTTTAGGGCTCGTTGAATGATGTACTAATAGGGCATCATCAATAGCTTCCGTGCAATACATGGGAAATACCTTCTCCATCTTCTTGAGGTAAGACCGTAAATACTATGTCCAGTCAGAAGTTGGGTCAGTTATCTCTCCATGCTTCCTCTTTGTCAAACGTTGTACCTGAGCCTTCTAGTCCAGTGGCCCCATTCTCCTACTACCCAGCTGTTCTGCCATACTAGAAACGTCTGCACTCTTACATCGCGGTGCACAGTTTAGACTTCCTCTGGAACAATAATAATAATAATAATAATAATAATAATGGTACGTTAACGTCCAGAATGATCTTAAAGAAATGGGGATACGAGCAGAAGATGGACAAGACCGAAATCTTTACAGGGCATCCATCAAGACGTTTGGGACTTTCCGGTACGAAAAACGTACAAATGGTGCGAAATGGACAGAAGAACGTCGTGCTGAACACAGTGAGCTCATGAAGACAATGCGGATCAAGCGAAAAATGAACAAATGCCAGAATGTAAAATGAGGCTTATCGTGGTCCCTAGTTGGCCGATTAGCGAAATTGAATGAATGAATGAATAATAATAATTATAATAATACTGCACAACCCCTGTAATCCGTCACCTTTGGAACTAGGGGTATGGTCGGATCGCAAAAAAAAAAGGTCGGTTTATCAGAAAGTACAGAAATATACGGATTTACATTAAAATAAACAATCTCTAAACTCAAGATATCGGGGTTAATTTCCTTCTTTCTTGGTAGAGCCACGTCCACATTGCGTTGTCAAGCAGTTCAAGTTTAGGCTTCTTCAATGTTTTGCGATTCATGAGAGCGTTTTCACCATCTATCATCACTGTACATGATTCAATGTCTTTCCGATTGTTTCTCCAATCTTTGATTGTCGTAACGCCTACATTGTGCTCCTTGGCAAATCTTCACAGTCATAATGTCAAAAACATGGATGACATAAACGATACGAGAGATGACGGAACACTAAACGGACAAGCGATAACAAGTACTGCTCGGTTCTAAGCTCTGTGAACTTACTGGATGACGGGCAGAGGCAGGGAAGGAACAGGCGAGAATTGAGAAGCCTGTCGACAGCCCGCCGTGTTACCTGACATACTCGTCTATTCTTATACTGCTAACATAGGGTATTTTCTGAAACCTGTGCGACATTGCGAATAAGTGAGTGAATCACCGACTAATGTATTTACTTCTGTTACTACGCAAGGATCGAGAAAGCTCTTCACTCGTCACCACCACTTCTAATAGTCCGCGATGCACATTCCTCTCAGGTCCACGCAGCTTAGACCCGAGTAGCACCTGTAAACAACAATGGCGCGACGGGTAGTGAGTCACCGCTACAAGTTGGGACAAGTTCGGCTCGAGCAATGCGGATCAACCGGAGCGGCGGACTAGCCGAGGGTGGACAAGTGGGCTTCTACTGTAATAATAATAATAATAAGAAGAATAAACAAAGGTTCCGAGTGAAACTGACACAAAAGCGTACGATCCACATCTCTGCCGAAGAAAGGGAAGCAAGATCTCAAAGGATGAGGCAATACTGGGCCAAAAGGGAAGCTCAAAACAATAAAAAGTGATTGATTTCATGTACCTCAAAGTTGGCTGAAACATATAAAGAATAATAATAATTATAATGGCCGACCCCGTGGTGTTGGGTTAGCGCGCCTGCCTCTCACCCGGAGGCCCCGGGTTCTATTCCCGGCTCCGTCAGGGATTTTAGACACTGACGTGAGGGCTGGCACGGGGTGCATACAGCCTCGTGAGGACAATTGAGTAGCTGTCTGACAGTGAGGCAGCGCCCCGATCACGAAAATTAAGATTAACGGGCGAGGGGACCCGATGTGCTGATCACGCGTCACCCCAATATCTGCAGGCCAAATGGCTGGGCAGCGGTCGCTTGGTAGGCCTAAGCCCTTCACGGGCTGTAGTGCCAGGGGATATAATTAATAATAATAATAATAATAATAATAATAATAATCGTTTCTTCACTCCAGCAATCCGGGTGCGGTTATAAATGATCCGTCTCCTATATTTGTCCTGTCCATCCAAAACTGTTTTTCCTTGATTTGATGCCTGTTGTTATCTCTAGCTTCAAGGTCCTTATAAATTTTCTTCTCCCACACATCGTGAGGTCTTCCTCTGGGTCTCTTCCCGGGGACACTCTGGCCAAAGTACACTCGAGGTATCCTGTGGGGAGCCAACCTCTTCATATGACCATACCATCTCAATCTCCTGAGTTCGAGTGTCTTCAAGCAGGCTCCTTTCCAATCCCAGTTGTTATCGGATATCCTCATTCCTTATTTTATCCATTATCGTCTTTTGAAGGCAATAATGGAGGAACTTCATTTCTGCTGCCTGGAGACGACTGTATGTTGGTCCAGTAAGGGTTGCTGCTTCCAATCCATACTTTAGTATAGGTATTACGTACATCTTGAACTTGCTAATCTTGGAATCTTGAGAAAATGTTTCGTCCCAAAGTAGCTGACGTACTGCCTGATAGAATACCAGGAATACCACCTGGAATTTGTCTACAATATTTATCTCATCCTCAAGTCTTAAATGGACCGTTGAACGGTTTCTACTCATCACCAAACCAACTGTCTTGGTTTTGCTGATTTTAAGACCCATGGTCGCAAATTCATTCTGCCAAAGATCTAGTCTAGCTTCCACCTCCTCTTCTGAGTTGCCCCACACCAAGACATCATCGGCGAAAACTAAGGCATTAGTTTCTTGATCATTGCTTTTAACTGCTTTTAAAACTTCATCCATTATGATAATGAAGAGAAATGGTAAAAGGCAACGTCCCTGTTGGACTCCACTCTTTGTTTCGAACCAACCTAACTTCCCATCCTGGACCTGTACACAGCTCTTAGTTTCATCATATCATCGATGTACTTTTGCCATGATGTCCTTGGGAACTTTGTTTAAAAAGTGAATTTAAAATAAACAAGAAGTTCCGTGACGAACTAAAGAGCCTACTTTTCTTAAAATTTAAGATTCAAACCAATGATTAATTTATATGGACCTATCTAGAATAATGACGAAATTAAGTTGGTAATATCGACATTTCTAATTAGTTCGAAATACTGTGTACCTGGCATAATATATCCTAATAGAGCACTACAGTTGGCAGCCCTGGCGGCTGAATATATCCTTAGTTCCATCTCTTAAGGTACAGAATACAAAATTTGGTTGAAGTCCAATGGATAGCATGGACGTTACATACAGTTAAACATTGGATCTAACAGCGCGCGTAAAATCATGTAGGCAACAATGTCATGAATGTATTGGTCAGAAATAATCTGAAATAAAATGATCTATTGTTGTGCCAATTTTGAATGCAATCCATTAGTTAGTAAATAAGTTACATGCATTTTAAAATTGGACCTATCAGCAGGCTTAAAATCATGTTGGCAGCACTGAAGTATATAAGTTACTCCAAATTAATCTAGACTGCCAGGTGCTATACGTGTGCAAAGTTTAGAGCTATTGGCTTGCATACTTTCTGATATATTGATATTAGGGTAACAAAAAATAGACAGTATTTATTAACAGTTGGCAGCCCTGGTTACTCTTAAGAATCGGCATATACATATCTGTTATGATACACATAGCACACACGAAATTTGGTTGAAATCCAAATGATAGTATAGATGTTACATGTATTTAAATTTGGACCTCTCAGCAGGCTTATAATCATGTTGGTAGCACTGACGTATACGAGTTAGTCCAAATTAATATAGAATGTCAGGTACTATACGTGTGCATAGTTTAAAGATGTCGGCTTGCATACTATATGATATATTGGTATTTGGATAAAATAAATTGAGAGCATTTATTAACAGTTGGCAGCCCTGGTGGATCTTAAGAATACGTTCAGTCATG
Organism: Meconema thalassinum; assembly: GCA_946902985.2. NCBI lineage: Eukaryota > Metazoa > Arthropoda > Insecta > Orthoptera > Tettigoniidae > Meconema > Meconema thalassinum. The sequence goes on along the minus strand of OX336396.1, from coordinate 296,977,727 downwards.
TCCGTGTATGTACACATAGCACATACGAAATTAGGTTGAAATCCAATCGATAATGTAGAAGTTATATGCATTTAAAATTTGGACCTATCAGCAGGCGTATAGTCATTTTGGCAACACTGCGATGTATGGCCTCCTGGAAATTAAACTGCAATATTATTGTCTATACGTGTGCCAATTTTGAAATAGCTCCTATTCATACCTTCCATGATATCCAACATGGAGCTCAAATTTCAATTGCGATTTTTCAGCAGCTGGTAGCACTGACATCATTTTCAAATATGGGCTTGAGATATTCCGGTATACATCATTACTCATACTAAATTTTGTTTCGATTGCTGCAGCCATTTAGGAGTTGATAGGGGGGGGGGGGCATACACACACAGCCAGACAGACAGAAGGACAGACAGACAGACACACATTTTCCCGGATCGATTTCATAAGTCTACTTTTTCCTCATTTTTGCAAAATGTGAAAAGTAGGCTAAAAATCACGAGCCTTACAGTAGTCGCATATGATGTTAACAGTGAACTCTGTTGGTCTTTGAAATAACTACTTGTAAAATTCCAGTGCCAAATCTTTCAGCAAATATGATATATTGAATATATTCACACCAATGAACGACAACTTGAAGATGATTTATTGTAGGAATACCTTTAATGGGGCCTCCAAACCTTGAAGTATGCGATATACATTCCACACAGTGCTGTATTTTGGCCGACAGTACCTCGAGTGCTCACATTAAATAAGTATACAGCAAAAGTATGCATATTTAATAAATCAAAATTGTTTTCAGCAAATAAGATATAATGAATATTTTCACACCAATGAACGACAATTTGAAGATGTTTTATTGAAGGAATATCTTGAATGGGGCCTCCTAAACTTGAAGTAAATCCCTTGTTAACAGTAAACTCTGTTGGTCATTGAAATAACTACTTGTAAAACTCCAGTGCCAAATCATTTCAGCAAATATGATATATTGAATATTTACACACCAAAGAACGACTACCTGACGATGATTTATTGTAGGAATACCTTTAATGGGGCTTCCAAACCTTGAAGTATGTGATATACATTCCGCATAGCCGACAGCACGTCGTGGTACCAATCTCCGCCACCGCGCGCGCTCATTGTTTCCGTTCCATTTCCGTCCGATTTCCACTCCATTTTTTCAAAATCACCCCCACAAAAAAGATACAGTCAGTCTGAGAGACCCATGCTACAAATGCTACACTTGTTAGAAAGGATCAGGAGGGCTTCTCGCTTCGCCCCAGGACTCTTCCAAAAGACTCCATTACCCATTAACTTAGGCTTCCCGCGCGGGGAACGGAGAGCGGGAGGTGAACTCTGCTGCATGACGTCACGCACTCGCCGTCTCCGTATCACATAACGCCAGACCCCAGGGGTAAACTCAGACTCAACAGACTCCATTACCCTTTAACTTAGGCTTCCCGCGTGGGGAACGGAGAGCGGGAGGTGAACTCTGCTGCATGACGTCACGCACTCGCCGTCTCCGTATCGCATAACGCCAGACCCCAGGAGTAAACTCAGACTCAACAGACTCCATTACCCTTTAACTTAGGCTTCCCGCGTGGGGAACGGAGAGCGGGAGGTGCACATAACGCCAGACCCAGGAGTAAACTCAGACACGGTACATATGCACTGAACAACATGATGACGTCACACACGCCGTAACCGTAACGCATAACGTTAGACCAAAGCATAACGATGAAGTCGACAAGATCATTTCAAATTATAAAATGTACAGCAACCGAGTGGAAAGATGTTACACATCAAATATAAACAAGAAGCCCGCATAACAGTAAAGCCGGGAGGGTGGCTTATGAACATGCGAGATTTATCGTACAGGTCCCTTAGTACTGTGCCCGTTCGTCCTGGGGATGCGATGACCCATCTGCTATTACATCGCATTCCTGGAGTTCCAGGACAGAGCGGAGTTAAATGAACCTCTAGTCAAATAAGGAATGTGTCGGAAATTCAGCTGAGTTATGGAAAAAGCAGTGGGTATCACGAGACAAAATATCTCTAGGTACTGTACCCTTGTAGCAAGAAATACGCCAATCACAGTATACCAGCGTAGCTCAATTCGGAATTTTCGGGGCAGCGGTAAGTTCCCCCACTCTGTGACTCACATATTTTGGATTAATTAGAGGATACACTTGCAAAAATAACAACAAAATCAACTCCTATTTAAACACATTTAATTAATAAAATTAATGGCGCTACAAACATTTTAACAATTTAATTACTGACCCATAATCATCTACTTGTTCCAAATGAACAAGGAATCACAAATATAATAAAACAAATATTGTATTTAAAACATGTGGTTTCCACATAAACCAACAATTCCTACTTAGTCTTACTTCCATAAAGCATCACTATAAGTTTTATGTACCTCCGAGCTCTTTTGGCTCCATGCTTTACATAATAATGGTGTCATTCTGGTACACCTCAAATACTATCCTTTATATTTTCTTAATTCTCAAAAACAAATATATAATTACATTTAAAATCTATGTTAATTATCTAACTCAATATTTTGGGCATGTCCACACATTCAGTTGTTATCATCTCTCTTTATTTTCACAAATATATTTAAGGTAATCAGGAAATCAATTGTGTACTCCAGAGCGTGAAGATACTTGACACAGTCAAAAAAACTATAGTTACTCCCGAAACTTAGTTGTCTTCAATTAACTCGTGGAATCCTACGTCCTTACATCATTACAATAGGGATTGTTATTTATCTCTTATATTTTATAAGACCATTATCATATAAGAAACTACGATCTGAACAGGCAAACGAAAATATCAATCTACAAGGACCTCGGTTCAACGCCCGGGTCGTTAACAACTTTAAACACTCCTGGTGTATTCATTTCTCTTTACAACATCTTACGAGACGGTTTCTGGCCACTCTCACTCTAAGAAAGCTAGACCCTTTAACTCGGGCGCGATTTATGACACGAAGGGTGACGGCGACTCCCTGTCTAACCCACGTTAATAGCTTATTTCCAAGGCTTTCAAAACAGACCTTCACATTATATTCAGTTCTGGGGAGAGACCGGGCTTTACTGTACCGTACTCATTCAAACTACTATTCCTTTGGTTCAAAGACCACTTTCGTAACCTTGGCATTTATTAATTATGAGAGGGTCCTCATTGATTGGGAAGATTAATACACATTCAACGACGAAGAATTTAGGGGCTTTTATCATAAGAAGATTCTGCATTCGAATCTCTTCACGTGCCTCGGGAACCATTCCCTTACAGAGGACTTATTCAAAATGCGATTTAAAGTCGGCCGTGGCCCATATGACATACGCTCAATAATACCATATATTAGCTCCCTTTCAAATACATACACAATGCCTCGTGATACTACGTCACAAATAGAGGACTTATACAATTATCAATTCACTGCAATCAACTACCCTCCATAAGTAATCTACCAAGTATTTAACCATTACGCGTTCCTAGCGTGACATTTTAATATTATTTGCGCTCTTTTTGCGCTATGCATTATTTTAAGCCGAAATGTCTTCCCAAGAACTGATAAATCTCATTAGTAACAATTCATATTATTTTAATTCTTATATTAATCTTTTCCGTTGCCGATAAATCGCTCCCCTTTTTAAAATATTCCATTGAACATTATATCTTACACATATGTTAAGGCTTTAACGCTCTTATGTTCACATCAATTTATTTGATCTTTATTTAATATTTCCATACTTAGTTATTATTATTAGCTTTATTCTTTACACAAGCTCAAAAGCTATTTCTTTCATGTCTCAACTTTACTTTATTTGAATATCTTTCATGACAATCATTGATATTTCGCTTGCTCTTATGACATTTGTTAAATACATTAACATTTTATTCACTTATTTCCTCTACGGGATTTATTCTTTACATAATCATTTATAATTTCTCAAATTTTCTATTATTGTTCAGACCGCGTTCTTGCTTATTCAGTATTTATTTATTAAAACACATCCCTTTTACTCAAAAACTCCGGTGGATTTGTACACAACCAATTTCTGACACCAAAATAGAATGAAATTCAGTACTCACATGTTTTTAAGATCGTCCCATGATCTTTATTCTTGTGCGGTGCTTCATTTTGGGCCCACTTTGAACTTTTTACTCCATATTCAAGGAATTCATCTTATGTATAAACACTACTTGACATATACTTAAAACACTTAACATTGACGACATTTTTATACACTGATGTGTCCCTTTTGAACACATAATAAACACTAAAAAGATTAATTTAACACACAATCTTGATAAATTTTACACTTCACAATTCTTGATCACTAGGCCGTATTTCTGAGCCTATCACACGTGACCTTCTTAATTTCCCGTTTCCAAGGGTGAAATTTATTCGATGTCGGCTTCCTATCCTGCAGAATACGAAAGTCTCGAAACATCTACTGTTCCCTGGAGTCCAAATTCTGCTACTCCTATCCTGGATGACCGGCTATTTATCTAGCTTGAACGGCTTCTTTGTAGATCTGTTTATCGATCCTAGCGAAAGTCTATTCGGATCGAGGTCTCCTCAAAGACCTATAGATTTAGTTTATAGCAGCTAGTACTTCTCGAGTCTAGTACTTTTAGAATAGTTCGCCTGCTTTCTGGAGATAATGTTTATAGTCTCCTATCTTCTTTATTTGATCGATTCTAGCACTCCTCCGTTTCTGATGTACGTTCCGAACCTTATTCTGTTCTTCCCTTTTTGGGTTCTTTAATTTAAGTAACCGTTTATCTTTCTGGTACGGTACTTCCGTACGTTATGATCTATTCGTTCGTCTATTTAACGACCTATCGCCTTTAAGTCCGACGTTCGCGGCCTGCTCTGACTATGTCTTACGAACTTTCACTATAACTTGTATACAGTCGGGCCTAAATCCTGTAACTAGGATTTTCCTAATATTTCAATACGGCGATACTTTAAATTTTCTTCTTGACCACTCCTTATGGAGGCAAGCAAGTCGTTAATACTGCGACGCCTATGGCTATCGGATATTACTTCTGCGGTATAACACAGTGTTTCTCCCCTCAAGGAGTACTAGTAACTGTCTTCGGTGTTTGATGTAGCCTAGTGACGTGCCCTCAGGCCGTTTGAAACTGCATGTGCTGATGATCCAGCGTCACGTCCCCCTGGACGGATTTGTACTGCGTGATGCGTGATTACACCCCCTCGGGCTGTTCGAGACTGCTTGATTGGCTTGGTGAAGCCCGAAGCTTTATACTATTTCACTACAAAAAAATAAGACTAGCCTTTTCTGTGGTCAACTTCTAAAATAATCGTGCCACAAATAAAAATTATACCTTCCGAAAGCTCGTCTTCTCAATGTCAAATAATCTCATTGCACCTAAGAATCGATCGTGCAATTCGGAGATATTAATTAATTTCTCGTCCTCAGATGTGTGGGTGTTGCATTTCTTTTGCTTTCTCCCCTCCACACAGGCTTCGGTAATTCCCCAATGACGTCGTCTTGCGTTAGCAGTTTTTTCCTGCGCAATTATTAAATGGTTTCTCTTTACTGAAAAATCTCTCATTCAAAATGATTCACTGTACTGTACTTGTTTACTCATTATTATACTTGTAAACGGGTTAAATTTAATTATTCCTCTTCTGGCGCATAAGCGGTGTTGTCAATTTCCAGCAACGTCAGCTCGAATTCCGATTCAGGCTTCCTTGTTTAATCCTGGGAAATTTCCACTCGGTTATTAATACTCGTGACTCGCTCCCTTCAGAATGTCAAGAGGGATGATATCATCCTCTCGACCACCTGGTCCTCGTTAGTTGCACAACCTTATGCTGGCCTCCTAGCTGGATCTTTCTTTAAGTTACATTAGAAACTGTACGTTTCTTTGATTTCTTTCTCAAATGCATGGATTCGACCATCCATGGACCTGATGGCACATGGGTTCATCTCTCCCCTCCTTAGGTAAATAAATTTTCGAAAATTTTGAGGAAATTTATTTCAATTAAATTTGTATTTCTTTATTCGTCGAAGCCATCATAACGTTGTCCGTACCTTCCGTTGTTTTTACTTCTTTAAAGTCGTATCCGGTAATCGTGTAGGTCGGGTATGCTCTATCCCTACCCTTTCTTTCTTTCTTTACTTGTCTGGACTTTAAGTCCCCAGAACCTCATTCTTCCTTACGGGTTTGGTCTATCCCTACCCGTTTCCTTATTTCATCATTTTCTTTTCTTAAATTGGAATTTTCTTCTTCAATAAATTCAATTATTTCTTTAATTTCCCAATATAATTTCTCCAATTCGCATTCGCACTCGAATGCTTGAGCTCTATTTTCTATTTCTTCCTTATTCTTGTTTATGTCAAAAGCGGATTCATCTCTAAATGTTTCCATAACCAGGGCTTGTTCATTCTCTTCATCAAAATCTTCGGGAGGGTAATATAATTTCAAATTTGCTGAATTCATGGTCACTTCGTGATGCGTTTCACAGTGCCGAATTCTATATGCGTTATTCCTCAAATCTCTGATTATTTGATATGGTCCGTGGTACATTTTCTGGAACTTCTTGTACACACGGTTCCCTGGATCCGAAATGGCTGGTCTTTTTACTAACACCATTTCTCCTGCTAATAATGGTCGATGATACCTCTTATGCCTATTTCTTCTCTGCCTCCTGTCGGCTTGGGCTTTTAGATGCTCAAAGGCTCTTCTAATACGTACATCTCTTCCAGGGTGAGCGTCTGCTGGCCTAGGAATTACCAGACTCCAAGGTCTTTCTGGTTGCTCATTCCGATGTAACGTTATGGGTATCTCTCCTGTGGATTCATGGATTGTATTATTTATACAAAATTCGATAATATCCAAGATATCTATCCACTTCCAATTTTCTTCGGCACAGTATATTCTACAATACTTGGCCGTCTCTCTCATAACTCTTTCTACAGGATTTGCCTCAGTATGGCGAATACTTGACAAAATCTGACGTATTCCAAATCTTTCTAATTCTCGTCTGAACTCTACACTGGTGAAACAACTGCCATGATCCGACAACAAATTCTCAGGTTTCCCCAGAATCGGTATCACTTTTTCTTTGAGTCGTTTTAACACCTGTTTGGTACTAGTCTTCTGTATGGGAGCAAGGACAACCATTTTAGTGAAGACATCCATAGCCACCATTATGTGTCGATTTCCTCTTCTTGCCTTTGGCAAAGGTCCAAAATTATCAATAGATATGATTTGGCCGGGCCTTTCGGGCAACAATGGTATAGGCTTCTGTCTCATCAGAAATGCATTAGGTTTGATCCTTTGACATAGATCACATGTCTTTAGCGTGTCCCTTACAGTTTCTCTCAGTCTCGGCCATACAAATGCTTCTTTCAGCATCGAGACTGTTTTGTCGACTCCCATATGTACGAACGATCTATGGGCTAACCATACTATTTTCCTCTGCAAAATTGCAGGTACAACAATCCTTAATTTTGTATGGTCAGAGTCCACAAACTTATATAATATCCCCTTATAAAACGTGTAGTCTTGAGCTATCTTATCAGCTTCCGTGTACGCTGGTGTTCCTCTTATCAAGCTTCCCTCAAGGAAAGATATGACCATGTTCATCCATGGATCCTCCCGTTGTCTTTGACTAATGCTTCTTAACTCATTAAGAGTACGCTGATCCCTGTCTTCCAAATCTATAGCCATTACTTCCTCTTCTGTGGACTCTGGCTGTCTAGTTAAGTAGTCTGGAACTATATTTTCTTTTCCTGGGCAGTACTCTATCTTGACATCAAATTGTTGAATGTATAAAGCCCAACGCATCAACCTTTGACTGGATAAATCAGTCTTCATCAAAAAGGTTAAGGCTTTATGATCCGTCCTTAGAATGACCTGAAACCCATATACGATCTTCCGCCAATATTGCAACGCGTGCAATATCGCTAACAGCTCGATCTCGCTGATCGTATAATTTTTCTCGTGTGGTTTCAGTCTCCTACTTGTGAAAGCTAGATAGTTCTTCTTATCAGGGTTTTCCGGGTTCTCCTGATATAGCATTGCCCCTATTCCAATCTGGGATGCGTCTGTTTGGATGATAAATCTCTGATTAAAATCAGGATATCCTAGCTTCACGTAATTTAAGAGCATTTCCTTGGCCTCCCCAAATGCTTTTTCTGCTTCCTCCGTCCATTTCCACTTGCCCCCCTTCTTCAGAAGGTCCTGTAGTGGTGCAACAGTTTTGGTGTATGATGGACAATGTCCTGAGAAGAACCCAATCAATCCCAAAAACTGGCGAACGTTTTTTACCTTCAAAGGCCTTGGAAAATCCCTTATCGATTCCAATTTGCATGGATTTGGTTTAACACCATCCTTGTCAATCACATGCCCTAAAAATGTCACTTGCCTTTGACAAAAATTCGACTTCTTTAAATTTATTTTAAAATTTGCCCTTCTTAAGTCTTCCAATAATTTCTTCAAATTTTCTAAATGTTCCTCAATGTTCTCCGAGGTAAGCAAGATGTCGTCCACGTATCGGATAGTGCAATCTTTCACTTCCTCTGACAGGTTTCGATCAAGCGCTCTTATTAATGCAGATCCTGCGGTCTTCAATCCAAACGGACATCTTCTAAAGCAATATGTTTGTTGGTCGAACTGAAATCCAGTCAACAAGCTGGTTTTCTCTTCCAGTTCGAGATGATGATACGAAGAAGTCATGTCAATATTTGTAAAAATCTTCTTGCCTTTGAACTTCCTCAGTATTTCTTTTATGGGTGGTGCCGAATCATTTTCTGGTATGATTTTTGCATTTAAATTTCTGGCATCTAAACACACCCTTACTGAGCCATCCGGTTTACTCACAATCACTAATGGACTAACATATGGTGTCGCCATCTTTTCTATAACACCTGCATTCATCATCTCCTGCAGTGTTTTCTTAGTTTGTGGGTAATGTTTTTCCGCAACCGGGTATGGTTTTTGTTTGAACGGTGCCCAATCATTGACTTGGAACGCGTATTTAAAATTTTCAATCTTCCCTGGCTTGGAATCAAATACGTCCCTATAATCCAATAATAATTTCTTTAACTGTTCCTTAATTTCGAGGCTGACTTTAGCTTCCTCCATTTTTCCTGACAGGTTGGTCTCGAACTCATTTTCCACATTATCTTCGAGTTCTATGTTGAGGACTTCAAATATCCTTTCTATGTCCTTATAATCTTCCTCACTCACTTCTTCCATATGCCATACCTGTTCTTCTATTTTCGCATCCTGTTCCTGTAGGTTAATGTTTTGTTCATCCACATCCTCTCTTTGAATTCTAATGCAGTTTTGCGCTAGGTCTATGATGACCTTGTTCTCACGGATAAAATCAATACCTAATATGACATTATACGGTTATTGATTTACCAGCAAAAAGCACTGCGAAATTTCAGCGTTACCCATGATCAGATCAATGTATACCTGAAATTTACATGTCAAAGATTTTTCAGGGATAATTCCCTTAATCTTTACACTTGATGTGGGAATCTTTAATACTCGGCCCCTTGTTTCCAATTCATTTAAAAGGGTTTGTGTAATTAGACTTATTGTGGATCCAGTATCAATCAATGCTCTGACCAGTAATCCTTCTATCCTAAGCATAATTATAGGTAGTTCTCTTTTAACAGGTGGGATTCCTTCCACATCCTCGTTAATTAGCTCATCTGGTCTAGCTATCCAATTTACAATTTCTACCTCCTCCCAGCTCCTGGTATGTTTCCACTTTTGACAATTTAAATTTGGAGTTTTTTTTTATCCTGAGGGCTCCCTTTTCCCTCATTCTTTAACTGAGCTTGTAGTTCCAAGCTTTGAGCTCCGTCTAGTCGGTCGGGTGATTTCCGGTTCTTAATTGCCTCACTCCAACGGACTTTTTGCCTATCAGGTTCATCTGGTCTTTCGTTCATATAACGAAGACTTTCCTGATATCTTTCTTCTATTTCGGCCCGATATTCATCATCCCTATCGTCTGGCCTTACATTCCTTCTGGGATAATTCTCCCATTTCTTTCTGTTGTCCGGCCTTTGATGGTTATTGTTATAGGGTCGGCTTTCTTGTTGCCTATAACCCGTAGTTCTAGGATTTCTTCCTCGATATCCTCCCCTGTAATATGGCTGTATCCTTCTAGGCTCCTGGTGCCCATACTCTCGATCTAGTCCTTGAGTATCCGTGCTGGTGGACTGATTCCTGGTCGCTGGTTTTTCTCCAGTTTCCTGACTGCTGGCCATGTGTACTTGCTCAGTTTGTCTTTGATGCCGAGGAGTTACGTGCGAAGTCGTCATATCTAACTGACGTAATACACTTTCCACTTCCACAGCACTTCTGGCTTTGGATGAGATTAGCAGCCTCTGAATCTCATACGGAAGCTGTCTTGCAATGGCAGCACACAGGTCGTTTTCTGCCGGAGCAATATCCAGTTCGCGGAATTTACACAGCTGAGCGGTGAAAAATTCCGAGTATTTAGTAGGTGCATTGGTGCTGTACTTCCTAGAGTACAGATCTAGCCTTAAATTCTCTTGGACGTCTGCTGCCCAATATCTTTTTAAAAATGCTTCCCTAAAGCCGTCCACCGTATCGAAGGTGTATCTGAAGCTTCTGAACCAGGTGAGACAATCACCTGCCAACAGTTTTTCAATAGCTCTCAGTCTCCGATCCTGAGGAACCTTCATTTCGTTTAGATACTCCGCCACTTCTTTTAGCCAGTATTTTGGAGTAATAGACATGTTATTACCCGTAAACTTTACTGGTCTGTCCTCATTTGATTTAATAATGTTTATTATCTGGCCATTTGTTTGATTCATGTACGGGGTTGACATCGCCATCGGATATCCTGGGTTCTTATAAGGGCTCTCCCCTCCTAAGTCCCTCTCCGTATCTGTGCCTTGTTCACGAGAATCTACCCATCCTGTCTTTGGAAACTCCTCCTGATTCTCAAATTCTAACTTTCTTTCCCTTCGAGCACTTTCTTCATTAGCCATGAGTTGAATTTCCATTTGACTATTCTTATGTTCAGTCCTCTCTAATCGGGATCTTAATTCATTCTGAATTCTTTCTTGATTCCTTTTAATATCTTCCTCTACCTTTTTGGATTGGAATTTCTCATCCCTGTAACTATCCCTGAATTCATTTAGTTTTTCTTCTACCTCTTTCTTAAAGATCATGACCTTTTGGTCTATCATCTCTGGTTTCACGTCACCTCTGGTATCTAGGTCTTCTCGTATTTTTTCTATTTTCTTCTCTATCTCTCTTTGTTCTTTGACCATATCCCCTTTAATTCCTTCAAGTTTTTTCTCCGTTTTCTCTTGACTCTTATTCAATATCATCAAGTCATTTTGGATCTGGCCTACTTCCTTATGAGTTTTTCCTATTTCGACCTTTAATGTTCCGATGGTTTCCTGAACCTCATTAATACCCTGACTTATTTCATCTATCTTATGAGTGTTATCCTTATTTTCACCCTCTCGTTGTTTTCTTTCACTCTGGAGATGCCCCTCGTATATACCTAATCTTTGATCTATTTTCGTTTCGTACGTCTTCCAATTATCATCTACCTGTTTAGTAAAATGATCAATCTGATTTTTCATGCTCTTAACATCCTGTTTATTTTGATTTTTCATCTCAGTTACTTCGGTTTGAACTTCATTGACTTTTCCCTCAAGTTTTCCCATTTTTTTCTCAACCCCTTCAAATCTGTCTCCTAGCTTATTCACGCTTTGTTTTATTTCATCCCGGGAGGCCTCACAAATATTCTTGATAGATTCTATCTGAGCTTTCAATTCTTTCTGCACACCTTGGATCTGGGTTACAAGTTTCTTTTCACAATCATCACCCTTTGTTTCTATGTTAATCAATTTAGTTTCTAAAATTTTAAAATTTTCTTGACATGTATTTTGGGAATCTACCATATTTGTGTTCATAGTATCTAATTTGGCTTGCAATCCTAAATGAAATTCTTTATTTTCCTCTTTAATCTCACTTGCGATTTTCCCTTTTAACTCATCTAACTTGTCCCCAAACTTAGTGTCAAAATCTTGAAGTTTGGTATTCATCGTTTCTTCTAAATCCTCTCTGAGTCCATTTGACCCCCTTTTTATTCCCTCAATTTCAGCCTTCACTTCATTGTTCATTTTTATACAGTTAGCTTCGATATCTACTAATTTAGTTCCCATATTAGCACTATCAGTTTTTAGTGACTCTAAACTTAGATTCATGGATCCTAACTTTTGGTTGTTTTTCTCCTGTTGGCTGTCCAACTTATTCAAACTCTCATTTATGGATTCGAACACTTTATTATTTTCATCCTTTTGGAGACTCAATGTATTGTTTATAGCTCCTAACCCTTCTTTATTTTCAGTCTGTTGGCTATCCAACTTATTGTTTATGGCCTCCAAGAGCCGTTGCACTTCTTCACTCAATGCCATCTTATGAGAATACAGTGGGCCACTAATGCCACCACACTAGCACATGCTTGAGAGATGATACTCTGAATCAGTGTGTCACAATTTCTTTAAAAAATATTACTTTGGTACGGGTATTCACTTACAACGTACCCTTTTGATACCTTTATTCAATTTCATAAACCTTTATGGAAGTATTTAAAATTTAAAATTTCGAAAAACCATTTTTTTTTTAATGAAAATTTTGATTTTTCGAGAAAACTCGGGGTTTCCCTAGGAAAACTCATCCCTGCGTACTGGGCGCCAAAAAGAAAGTTTGCTAGGGGGTTGATAATATAATTCAGGGCTGCTCGGTATGAGTTTCTAGGGACCCATGCGGTCAGTTAATATTTTACGTTGTAGCTACACCTATCATTACTTTATTTTACATGAAATGACCGTCTTAAGTGTTCCTCTAGTTATTAATCCAGTACATTACTTATATGACCCCCATGTACCCTTGTAGCAAGAAATACGCCAATCACAGTATACCAGCGTAGCTCAATTCGGAATTTTCGGGGCAGCGGTAAGTTCCCCCACTCTGTGACTCACATATTTTGGATTAATTAGAGGATACACTTGCAAAAATAACAACAAAATCAACTCCTATTTAAACACATTTAATTAATAAAATTAATGGCGCTACAAACATTTTAACAATTTAATTACTGATCCATAATCATCTACTTGTTCCAAATGAACAAGGAATCACAAATATAATAAAACAAATATTGTATTTAAAACATGTGGTTTCCACATAAACCAACAATTCCTACTTAGTCTTACTTCCATAAAGCATCACTATAAGTTTTATGTACCTCCGAGCTCTTTTGGCTCCATGCTTTACATAATAATGGTGTCATTCTGGTACACCTCAAATACTATCCTTTATATTTTCTTAATTCTCAAAAACAAATATATAATTACATTTAAAATCTATGTTAATTATCTAACTCAATATTTTGGGCATGTCCACACATTCAGTTGTTATCATCTCTCTTTATTTTCACAAATATATTTAAGGTAATCAGGAAATCAATTGTGTACTCCAGAGCGTGAAGATACTTGACACAGTCAAAAAACTATAATTACTCCCGAAACTTAGTTGTCTTCAATTAACTCGTGGAATCCTACGTCCTTACATCATTACAATAGGGATTGTTATTTATCTCTTATATTTTATAAGACCATTATCATATAAGAAACTACGATCTGAACAGGCAAACGAAAATATCAATCTACAAGGACCTCGGTTCAACGCCCGGGTCGTTAACATCTTTAAACACTCCTGGTGTATTCATTTCTCTTTACAACATCTTACGAGACGGTTTCTGGCCACTCTCAATCTAAGAAAGCTAGACCCTTTAACTCGGGCGCGATTTATGACACGAAGGGTGACGGCGACTCCCTGTCTAACCCACGTTAATAGCTTATTTCCAAGGCTTTCAAAACAGACCTTCACATTATATTCAGTTCTGGGGAGAGACCGGGCTTTACTGTACCGTACTCATTCAAACTACTATTCCTTTGGTTCAAAGACCACTTTCGTAACCTTGGCATTTTTTAATTATGAGAGGGTCCTCATTGATTGGGAAGATTAATACACATTCAACGACGAAGAATTTAGGGGCTTTTATCATAAGAAGATTCTGCATTCGAATCTCTTCACGTGCCTCGGGAACCATTCCCTTACAGAGGACTTATTCAAAATGCGATTTAAAGTCGGCCGTGGCCCATATGACATACGCTCAATAATACCATATATTAGCTCCCTTTCAAATACATACACAATGCCTCGTGATACTACGTCACAAATAGAGGACTTATACAATTATCAATTCACTGCAATCAACTACCCTCCATAAGTAATCTACCAAGTATTTAACCATTACGCGTTCCTAGCGTGACATTTTAATATTATTTGCGCTCTTTTTGCGCTATGCATTATTTTAAGCCGAAATGTCTTCCCAAGAACTGATAAATCTCATTAGTAACAATTCATATTATTTTAATTCTTATATTAATCTTTTCCGTTGCCGATAAATCGCTCCCCTTTTTAAAATATTCCATTGAACATTATATCTTACACATATGTTAAGGCTTTAACGCTCTTATGTTCACATCAATTTATTTGATCTTTATTTAATATTTCCATACTTAGTTATTGTTATTATCTTTATTCTTTACACAAGCTCAAAAGCTATTTCTTTCATGTCTCAACTTTACTTTATTTGAATATCTTTCATGACAATCATTGATATTTCGCTTGCTCTTATGACATTTGTTAAATACATTAACATTTTATTCACTTATTTCGTCTACGGGATTTATTCTTTACATAATCATTTATAATTTCTCAAATTTTCTATTATTGTTCAGACCGCGTTCTTGCTTATTCAGTATTTATTTATTAAAACACATCCCTTTTACTCAAAAACTCCGGTGGATTTGTACACAACCAATTTCTGACACCAAAATAGAATGAAATTCAGTACTCACATGTTTTTAAGATCGTCCCATGATCTTTATTCTTGTGCGGTGCTTCATTTTGGGCCCACTTTGAACTTTTTACTCCATATTCAAGGAATTCATCTTATGTATAAACACTACTTGACATATATTTAAAACACTTAACATTGACGACATTTTTATACACTGATGTGTCCCTTTTGAACACATAATAAACACTAAAAAGATTAATTTAACACACAATCTTGATAAATTTTACACTTCACAATTCTTGATCACTAGGCCGTATTTCTGAGCCTATCACACGTGACCTTCTTAATTTCCCGTTTCCAAGGGTGAAATTTATTCGATGTCGGCTTCCTATCCTGCAGAATACGAAAGTCTCGAAACATCTACTGTTCCCTGGAGTCCAAATTCTGCTACTCCTATCCTGGATGACCGGCTATTTATCTAGCTTGAACGGCTTCTTTGTAGATCTGTTTATCGATCCTAGCGAAAGTCTATTCGGATCGAGGTCTCCTCAAAGACCTATAGATTTAGTTTATAGCAGCTAGTACTTCTCGAGTCTAGTACTTTTAGAATAGTTCGCCTGCTTTCTGGAGATAATGTTTATAGTCTCCTATCTTCTTTATTTGATCGATTCTAGCACTCCTCCGTTTCTGATGTACGTTCCGAACCTTATTCTGTTCTTCCCTTTTTGGGTTCTTTAATTTAAGTAACCGTTTATCTTTCTGGTACGGTACTTCCGTACGTTATGATCTATTCGTTCGTCTATTTAACGACCTATCGCCTTTAAGTCCGACGTTCGCGGCCTGCTCTGACTATGTCTTACGAACTTTCACTATAACTTGTATACAGTCGGGCCTAAATCCTGTAACTAGGATTTTCCTAATATTTCAATACGGCGATACTTTAAATTTTCTTCTTGACCACTCCTTATGGAGGCAAGCAAGTCGTTAATACTGCGACGCCTATGGCTATCGGATATTACTTCTGCGGTATAACACAGTGTTTCTCCCCTCAAGGAGTACTAGTAACTGTCTTCGGTGTTTGATGTAGCCTAGTGACGTGCCCTCAGGCCGTTTGAAACTGCATGTGCTGATGATCCAGCGTCACGTCCCCCTGGACGGATTTGTACTGCGTGATGCGTGATTACACCCCCTCGGGCTGTTCGAGACTGCTTGATTGGCTTGGTGAAGCCCGAAGCTTTATACTATTTCACTACAAAAAAATAAGACTCTAGCCTTTTCTGTGGTCAACTTCTAAAATAATGGTGCCACAAATATAAAAATTATACCTTCCGAAAGCTCGTCTTCTCAATGTCAAATAATCTCATTGCACCTAAGAATCGATCGTGCAATTCGGAGATATTAATTAATTTCTCGTCCTCAGATGTGTGGGTGTTGCATTTCTTTTGCTTTCTCCCCTCCACACAGGCTTCGGTAATTCCCCAATGACGTCGTCTTGCGTTAGCAGTTTTTTCCTGCGCAATTATTAAATGGTTTCTCTTTACTGAAAAATCTCTCATTCAAAATGATTCACTGTACTGTACTTGTTTACTCATTATTATACTTGTAAACGGGTTAAATTTAATTATTCCTCTTCTGGCGCATAAGCGGTGTTGCCAATTTCCAGCAACGTCAGCTCGAATTCCGATTCAGGCTTCCTTGTTTAATCCTGGGAAATTTCCACTCGGTTATTAATACTCGTGACTCGCTCCCTTCAGAATGTCAAGAGGGATGATATCATCCTCTCGACCACCTGGTCCTCGTTAGTTGCACAACCTTATGCTGGCCTCCTAGCTGGATCTTTCTTTAAGTTACATTAGAAACTGTACGTTTCTTTGATTTCTTTCTCAAATGCATGGATTCGACCATCCATGGACCTGATGGCACATGGGTTCAGTACGTTACGGGCTTAAGTTTAATTTTTAAAAAATGCAAATATAAATGGGCGCCATCAACTGAACTCCTAGCAAACCACCTCCTTTCCTGGTTAAGCCTTACTCAAAACAAGGAAAGAAAAAGGAAAATCACATCATCATCAGATCACAACTAAGATAAAAACAAATTTATTTCACTTTGATAGTCAGATAGACATTTTAAATATACCTCCTACCTGAGAGTATGGTCGAATGCCAACGTTAAATTGTCATTGTCCAAAAATCGAACCATCTCTTTTCTAATCAAAAATATTCCATCCACATAAAACAGAAAAATCTCTAAAGTTCTCTTGGGTTCTCAGGATCACTGTAGCACTATGTCTTTCGTCACTGACATTTGTGATACCTGAGACCTAATTTCTCTTTAATTTAACATCATGAATGTGGATTTGAAAAAATTATTAATCTGTCTAAACATACACATATTATAATCACATATTTTAAATACCACGCAATTTATGGCTTGCATGGCATAATTTAAATGTTGAACACGTTAGTAAAATGCTCCTAAACATCGAATAATTAATTTACACTATTTACATTGTCATTCATAATTACTTGTTTGTGAATTACTGAAAATTCACTTCTCATTGGTCATCATTATCGTCATCATCACAATTAAATATTTCTCACATTAATTCTCATTTCAAAATTCAACATATTCCTGTCAGAATCATCAACTCATCACCATTAAATCATTTAAATGAAAATTATTATCATCACTTCATTATGCTTTCTAATTATTCACACACTCTTATTTTATCATCTACTTCAGATTAAATTGTCTTAAATCATCAATACAAATTGTTTAATTCCTCAACTCAAGTTGCAATTCCTCAAATTATATCTCAATTAAATTTATTTTAATTCCATATAAATTCATTAATCATCAGCTTCTTTAATTAAATATCACCTTCTAATTCAGTTATTCATCATCTATCCAATCATCTATTAATTTATTTAAATCAGTTTATTCATCCAATCTTTAATTCATCCATTTATTTAATTCATTGATTTATTCCAAAATTTAATTTATCAATTTATTTAAGTTTCATTCTTCTGGTTATTTAGATTCTTATTATTTCATCTAGTCATTCAGATTTTTATTTCATTAGGTCAGATCATTAATATGCTTAAATTTTCAGATTATTATTTCATTAATTATTATTCTCAGAAAATCTTGTATTATCAACTTTATTTATTTGTTTAATTTCCTAACAAATTGTTTAATACGGGTTATAGAACGTTGTCTTGCAGTTTTATTACTTCCAAGTTATATCTCGTATTTAATTTTCATGCCAAAAAATATTATTGCCTTCACGACATCACGTTGGATCTGACTATCCACAACTACATTATATATCCTCAATTCTTCAAATATCACATTTGAATACAACAATTATTCCACAAAACTCCATAAATATTCAGCACATACAGCTTGAATCTCAACAATTACGCTAGACTGGGTTCAACAACCTCATGTCTGCTTCAAAATGCATTAGCAACATTGCAACTATCACTTGGCAACTTCCACAAAATGCCTATCACAAACTTCACTTAACCATGTTGCATGATCTACAAAAAAATATATAACTGGCTTCAAATTATCAACACACACAATCTCCAATAACTGTAATTAATCTGATCACATCTAGACAACTTCTTAAACGATTGGAAAAATATTACCTTATTAATTCAAGATTTGCTTTCAAATAGCATAAATTCTCTTACAATTCTCATAATTCACATCACAGAAAAACACCAATGTGCTATAATCTCTCATATCAAAATCTGCAATACTGATCTGCCTTAAAATAAATCTGACCATTAATGATTCATCTTACAAGATTCAATTACTTTAAATCCTTCTCAAAGGTATCAAACACAATTATAAAAATCATCAAAAGCATCAGCTGTAGCAGCTGTTAAACTGAAATTACTCTCAAAAGAGTATAGCAACAAAATATTGGATTGGCAAACAAGAATTGCAAATGTAACCCTGTTGACATTTATCGTTACTTTATTTAACAAAAGTTCGACTGATATGTGACTAGTAGTTCCTTGTTTGATTCACTTACAATCTCATGTACACTCGGATGATAAAAATGAGTCCCTCAATGGCAAGTAAGATGAGTAACCACCGTACAATCGTATAAATACGAAAGACCCCATCTCGTAGACTATATGAGTGAATGTACCAGATAGGAATCAACAAGTATCTTGTTGTCATATAAAAGCGATATTCATTCACTAAAAGCGATATTCATTCACTAAAGTGAATAACATCTTAATATCTCCAAACAATCCAATGGAAAAAATCCCTACTGATGAATAATACACACTCGCTAGTATGCAATGAACTGACGAAGTAATTTTAGATAATCAAATGCAGATCACGAGTTCGAAATACTCGTTACACAAAAAAAATATTCATGAAAAATATCCTTACTGGAAAAATGTCTAAAAGACCAAACATCTGCTTAATAAAGCCAACCAATGGTGAGAATTTCGTATAATGATTCCTGCCATATCATATGGTCACGCCATATTCTAGCAAAATTTGAAGCATATAAAGCCAAACCATGTCTTAAACAATCGTATCACTTCTATTAGAAAAATATACATGTGTGCCCAGTATTCATGAAAATAATCGTATCAGAAAGTTATAACTCTTACAGTACCTTCTCATAATCAGCTGTTATTAAATTTCAAAGATCGTCGATTTTCCCTATGTAATGAATTTCTCGAAAGATCGGCGTGAATATCATTCCATCCATGCAATGACGATTGCCTTCGAATTCCAAGTGAATCAGCTGGTGGACCTCCTCCTCGTCAGGAATCAAATCCATCGCTCCGTGGTGCCATCGCGTCTCTGTCTGCGTTTAATCCGACATGATAAACTTCTGGTTATCCATAGCGGATATTGTCCAAATCCTCACGAAAAAGTTCATAGAAACAGCGGACCCCCTATTCCTCTTCTACGTTACGCCACTGTTCTATACAATGTTCAGTTTGAGTGTTGAAAGTTCAATTTCCACAGCGGTTTAGTTTTACTTGTAGAAAATAAAATTGTTTTATCAGAGTGTATAAGTTTATGAAACACCCTGTATCTGTGTTCATACTCGGTAATTCATAACACTTCTTAAGAATGACTTGCATTAATGCACGAGCTAATGTTCCTAAGTGCATATGCTTACAACATTCCGTTTGCTTAAAATTGTTAATGTTACTTGGAATGCGCTATGAAGTGCATAGTCGTAATGTCATTGAGAAAAACTATGTTCTTTCGAAGTTCAAAGTTGCAGTATCATGTAACGTTCTGCGTTGAAATGCAGCTTGGAATAAAGTTCTCCAACTACTCGCAATGCTGTTTTAAGAATATCCCGGCCTCATATGCTTGTTTGCTGCGGCTGTTCGCCCGGCCCACTGACCTACTTGTCGCTCGCCGCTCGGAGAAGCCGAAACTGTCCCCTGCACTTTCCGTGACAGTTTCTGTTCGCTGCTCGGTGAAGCTGAAACTGTCGCCTGCACTTTCCGTGACAGTTTCTGTTCGCTGCACGATCTATACCATGCGCCTGGCGTGTGTTACTCAGCTTGACTTTCTTGCTTGGCTCACAGAGCTAGACTGACAGTTCCTGCACTGTCTCGACCCTTACCTGCTTGGTGCGGTCACGTGGCGCCCTCCCCACCACCGTGGTCTCGCGTCACAGATATAATCTCGAACCCCCATCATCTCGGCTATTAAGTTATAAAATAACTTAAGGGTTATCTGACTTCCTTCAAATTATTACCACATATAATGCATGTTATATCTCCTCTTCTAAGATGTTTAAATACCATGTTCCATATAGATCTTAATAAAGCTTCATAATTCCATTCATAAATCCATCTGCTTAACTGCGGTCAGCGCCTTCTAAATCCTAGACCTACTACGTCATCCTGACATTCCTCTTGACTCGATCTGAGCGCTATCTTTTCTTAACTCTTCCCAAAATCTTAACTACGGCTTAATGTCTGCTGGCGTAGCCGATAGCCTCAACTAGGTATCGGGTACAGTACGTGTATAATACGCTAAGGTGTATGTTTCACAAAACTCAAGCTCTTAAACCAGAGGGAGTTAGAAGGTGTGGTTTGTATCAAAATCTTCCAAATCGTCTCAATAGCAGAGGAAATATATTTATGTGTTTAAAAAGTACGTTTAAACAATTAAACAATTAGATAATCCATATCGAAACAGTGTTGCGTCGAGCCCGCATAACAGTAAAGCCAGGCGGGTGGTTTATATCAGTCATATGATGCGCAAACAAAATGTTAAATTGCTCTTCTGAACGGTTCATAGACAGACACAGTCAATCGAGTGAGCTAGAAACTTCTACCGCTAAAAATTGCGGCAGATTGTGTAACTAAAATAATTTAGTAACTAAAGTCAAGAAATGATAAGCACCCGTCACCTAGAAGTCGCCTGTCAGCGTCGCGACGCTTGAAATATTCATCAGGACGGAGGGCGTTCTCTCGATTACCCGCCTTGCCGCCATGTGCTGCGTGTAGCGGGAAATGGGGCGACTCAACGACCTCCCGTGAATAATTCAAACCGCCTACTTTCTCTCCATGTCCCAAACATTTATGACTTATATATAATACTTCCTTATCCTCCAGGTCTCAAGAAAAGTTTGCTTGATTTACGATTAGTAAATACAAATGTTTCGATACATTTTTATATTTTGTTGAGCGTAGAAAAGTGTTATTTATGTTGCGAGAGTTGAAAGGGAATACACTATAATACTTGGAGGGGAGTTATCATTGTAAGGAAACGACTCAATGATTCAGAAGTAAGCTGCCGTCTTCCCTTCCTGTGTTCCTTGACTTGATCGATGGTATCCGGAGGGAAGGCACCCTCAGACAGAAAGAGTTTTGTTGTTGTATTGGGGGCTGGAATATCTTTGGCATCTACCCCGTGTACTTGGATATACAGTAGAGCCCGCTATTCCGAACTATTTGGGACCGAACCCTTTTGGGATAAGCAAAATATCGGATTAGGTGGATTTTCGTCAAATACGACAATATATTGACTTTAACGCTCGAAAACCAGTACTATACTGTAATGTTTTTTTTTATGTTCGACGATGTCGAAATGTTAATATTATATGTCAGAAAACTGTATCATAACGAGGGTCATTATAACACTATTTTTCATTATGAAACAGTTTCTCCCACCACTGAGCTCAAGAAACAGTTGTGTAACCAATTAGGTAAGGATAGCATCGCACCTGAAATGACTTCCACGGTCTCCTATTTTAAATTTCACTGCGTGGCTAGTGTCATAGTGGGGGTATTCGAGGAGGCCATGGCCAAATACAAGGTATACACTGCGTCCCATGGGCTCTGTTCAGTACAAAAAACTGGTGAAATCTCGACAGATATTAATGAATATTTATGTTCAAACATAAAACAGTTATAATTACCGTCGAAAATAAACAGTCGTATGCAACTCGCCTATAATGGTAATTAAGACTCGCTTCACTCGTTTTATAAACATACTCGTGTCTTATTTATTGCCATTATAGGCTCTTTGCACAATGTACTATATAAGCACTGTTGGCGTCTAGCTAGATTGCAGCAATGCTTCTGCGACACGTAAGTTTCCACTGATGGTAATCGGCAAATCGGCAAAACCACGGTGTTTCAAAAACATGAACATGAACTCACTCCCTGTTTTTTTACAAAATCACTGACCTCAATTGTTACGTGTTGATTTGCTTTTCGATTTGTTTCGTCGTTAACGTAAATTCAAATTTTGTTATGCACACCGTTAGTAGGTTTATAGCCTACTTTCAATTTCAGCAAAAAATTGAAAGTAGACTTATGAGATCAACACAGGGCCAAACATTGTGTGTCTGTCTGTGTGTCTGTGTATGTATGTGTGTGTGTGTGTGTGTATTCTGAATGTCTGCCCCCCCCCTTCCCCCGTATCAATTCGAACACGGTGAAACCAAATTGAACGAAATTTGGTACAGAGGTAGCTCTAGCAAAAGGCACCTCAGTGTCATGTTTTATATCTCCGCCATCTTGACGAAAACGTAATGGCGGCCACTCAAATGTTAAAAGCTTAAATCAAATTACGACCTACTTAATCCTCTGATGTATACCAAATTTTGCAACGTTATACCTTTATGTATAAAGAATCTTTTGACCAAATTACAAGGTCATCAGCCCAATAATGTGTGGATGGCGGCCATATATGTGTGCAAATCGATTCCCCCTATCTATTCAAACATGGTGAAACAGAATTGAAAGTAATTTGTTACAGAGGTAGCACTAGCAAAGGGCCCCTCAGTGTCATGTTTTATATCGCCGCCATCTTGAGGGAAACGTAATGGCGGCCACACAAATATTAAAAGATTAAAACAAATTACGACCAACCTAATCATCTAATCTTTACCAAATTTTGAAATAACATACATTTATGTGAGAAGTGTTCTTTGACCAAGCTACAAGGTCATCAGTCCTATAGTTTGCATATAGCGGCCATGTATGCATTCAAATCAATTCCCCCTATCAATTCAAACACGGTGAAACCGATGGAATGAAATTTTGTACAGAGGTAGCACTAGCAAAGGGCACCTCCTATTAATGTTTAAAATCCCTATAATACGTTGTATTTCAACAAGCTACTACAACCAACATTCAATTATATTCCTTGAAAAGGGCAAAGAGTTATAACAATACCCATGCATTTAGGCTATATGTTCTTTACTGAACATCTTGTTTAGTTATTACGTCGGCTAAGTGTCATGCAGACCATGATGCTTAGATGGACAGCTGGCATTACTAGGTTGGATCACATCCCCAAATGAAGGAGTAAGGGAACGACTTGGTATCCCGGCAATCAACAACAAAATGCTTGAGGGTCGTCTGCGATGATTTGGGCATGTGCTACGGTCAGGAGCGGACACCATTGCAAAACAGGGCTACACCCTAGAGGTCGCCGGGAAAATACCAAAGTGGGACCGAGACAACGTTGGGCCGATACACTGCTCAGAGATCTGAAAAGCGTCAACCTACATCCAGACATGGCCCATGACCGAGTAAAGTAGATTCACATAGCGGACCCTGCCACGAGGCGGGACAAACGCTAAAGCAAGCAAAGAAGAAGAAGAAGTGTCTAAGACAGCCGACAGATTAACTGTTTACTCCTGTAGCATTTATTTGATGTTTTTCTGTGCTAATAAATTTACGTTTTGACTTGCAAAAACTAATTCAATCTTAATCTTTATTTCTTCCTGTTTTAAAATTTAAAACAAATTTGGTAGATATTTCTCTCCTAGTCCTGTTCGTATTAAGCGGATTTTTGGATTAGAGGGGTTCGGATTGGCGGGACTCTACTGTATACGGAATCTGTCCAATAATTCAGTGTATGTGTATAATATTAGCCACCCTGTAGTGCAGGAGAAGCACGCTTGCCTCTTACGTAGAGGGCCCTAAGTTCGATTCCCGGCGCAATCGGGAGGTGAGGGCAGGTATGGGAATGTACTCAGCCTCTTGAGTAACTGCTTGACTTGTGAAGCAACGCCCCAACAGAACTGAATAGCAAAAGCTTTATTGAAAACAAAACAAAAAACTTTAAACAATCTGTTACGAGGGTAGTATTTTCCCTCAGTCATTCCGGAAGTGGTTTTCTGTGGTTTACCACTTCTACTCCAGACGAATGACAGTATGTGTTCTAACGTAAGGCCACAGCTGCCTCATTTCCAATCCTATCCCCAATTTACAAATACACTCACTAGTAACACCATCACAATAACACAGGGTATCAACAATTCCACACTCACACCCAAGTACACAGGGTTACATGACTACGATGTACCAAAGCCCAAAAAATAAGCGACGAGAACAACAGTACCTCTGTCACAGACATTGTACAGTCGGGAAACGAACCCAAACCACGATGCTGGATGATGAGAGTTCAGGCATCACACGAGGTAATTTCCTGGGTGGCGTTTGTTTCAGTTTATTGCTGAATGGTCTTCCTGGTATCAAGCTCATCAAAGGAGTTAATGATAAATGAAATGAATGAAACTTGACAATGATTGGAAGGCAGTCATCGTGGTCTATTGGAAAGTACCATCCCAGCATTTGCTTGCAGTTTACTTCAATGGTAGTTGAATGTGTGGTTCTGAGATAGCGTGGGCTGATACTGCTCCAGTTGCTTTAATCTCAAAGTATGGCGTCAGCGGAGTGGGCAATTTGTCATTTTAATTAGCCATTAGTAATTAGGAGACGAGCGCAGATGTGAGTATTGGTCTTCATCACCAGCGACCGTTTATAATATCGCTACATTTCTGAATTCAGCCTCGGGATAGTTCTAGAACGGATTTTACTATCTTAAAATTGGGAACCTCTTCTATCCTCATCGCCCGCTTAGTTCACGAGTTCGATTCTCGGGCAAGGATGACGAATGTTTAAAGAGCGTAAGAACTTCACAGCACTGCGATTCGTGCGATGTTAATCTCAGCCGACACTTACACACACTCACTCACACACAGATAGACAGACAGGCGGACAGACAGGCGGACAGACAGACACACACACACGCACACACAGAGAGACAGACAGACAGACAGACATACAGACAGACAACTTTTGGCCCGTATAGATCACATAAGTCTACTCTCATTTCTTTTTTTTTTTTCAAAGATCGAAAGGAGGCGAAAAATAAAACTGGTTATCCTTACAAATAATTTGAATTACATTTCAAGTTCCAAATACATTTTTTCCAAAAATTACAAAATGTTAAAACTCAGCAATTCTTCTAGGTTTGTGTCGTGTCGTGCGTGGGGTGTCACCTAGGACACCAAGCTGGCCCATAGGCGGGCTCTTGGTGTCCCGCCCGGACCCCCACAGGGGTAACGAACTGCGCGCTACCTCCCTTTATATAGAGTGCAACTGCACTACTTGACTGCGAGAACTAAAAGTTCAAGCAGCCTCAACCTCCCTATGAAGACTTCCAGAAAGATGGTATATTGGCTTTCACTCCTGTGGGGGTCTGGGCGGGGACACCAAGAGCCCGCCGATGAGCCAGATTGGTTTCCAAGGCGAAACCCCACACAAGACACGGCACAAACCTAGAAGAATTCTGAGTTTTAATTCACCGGCCGTGAAAGCCAATATAACATTACAAAATGTTGTTTCTAAACTGGAGTTGCGATGATCTTGTAAATATTGATGCTGGGAATTGAGATTTCTAACATCGACATCCTCCAAAGTCATAAACTAACTAGCCGGCCCAATATTGCTTATACCCCGCTCAGACCCAACACTTCCTCACTGATATATGAATGGTTACAAGTTTCACTCGAAGCAAGTGTTGCGCCAAGCTTTGGAGTGTTCTGACGTTAAGGGAAGACGGTAGGCCCTACACCGTCAATGTTAAATTAAGCCTGTTTTCACAGAACCTATTGAACAGATAAGTCTGAAATTTTCACTGTAAATTAATTGTACATTATGCAACGAGCCTATTATGGCAATAATTAAGACACAAGTATGTTTATAAAACGAGCGTTAGCGAGTTTTTATAATTTTCATGCGAGTGTCTTAATTACCATTATAGGCGAGTTGCATACGACTGTTTATGTTCGACAATAATTATAACTTTACTATATGTTTTAACATAAATAAATATCTGTTGATAGTCAGCCACTTGAATTTTGTGATCGGTGTGCAAGCGCTGGGTATGATATCCCTATTTTTCAAGTTCTCTGACCGACCGACGCATGCGCTCTGTGTGCTTGCAATGACATATGCAGGCCATATGTTTACAGCCTGCCGTCCGGCTCTATAGCATACACTAATATTGTCACCAAAGTTGTTTGAAAGCAATGCGCTGTGTATAAATTGGTGTTGGGGATATTAAGGTACAGTGCTATTTCTTGTCTCATATTCGCCAGTTTATTTACGCGAACATATGGACGCATGTATTCCACTTCGGTAATTTATATAGAAAGACGCTCTGTTTATGTCCGACGATTTGGATTTTGAGCGCATGCGCCAAGGTATCCTTACCTCTTTGGTCGATGAATGAGCTCTGATTGGCTGGAGAAACTGTATCGTAATGAAAAACAGTGTTATAATGGCCATCATTATGATACAGTTTTCTGACACATAATGTTTACTTTTCGACATTGTCGAACAAAAAATATATTTGTGAACCTTACTGATTCTAAATGGCTGTGGCAATCTCATTCAAAATATATTTATAAATTAATTTCCATGCATTCCGTTTTCTTGTGAAAAACATTAATACATAATATTATTATGGCAGAATTTCTAGTGCAATCAACATAACTGTGGGTCGACAGGCGCAACACAGTGGTTTTCAAAAACTGAATAATTTTCAGTAAAATTTCTCGTATATTTTCTGAGAAAACGGGACAAATGTTTCAGAATTTATGGTCCTGAGAAAATGACACATAAAATTTTGCAATGTGTATATGCTAGGAAATACCACTTTTTTTTAAACTTTGTGCGTCTGCAAACATTTGACTATCAAAATGCGCTGTAACAGGTTGACCAACATGTGAACCTCTAAAAAACACACAAGAAAAACTAGCATTCTAACTGTAAAAGAGTCGGACATATACGACTTTTACGAAAAGGGGCGGAAAATTATTACAGAGTGACAGATGTCATAAAAATTTAAAATAATTAATAATTCAGTTATAATTGGAGGACAGTAATAAAATAATACATATTATACATGTTCAGAAATAACTTAAACGTAGTGTCTAATTACGCAAAAAACTAAAAATTGATTTTTGAAAACTTGCAGCCTACCGTCTTACCTTAAATTGTATCTTTAAACACAGCTGCTATTGGAGTTAACACAATATATGGCGTTATATGTACACCCTCTCTCGGTGAATGGGCTATTGTTGGCTTACCTGAAACAGCATTTACTGTCCTTTGAAGTAATCCCGTGGATGGTTATGCACTTCAGGGAACGACTGAACAAGTCCTGGAAACTCTTGGCATAGTCTTCTTTAGGAAAAGCCTTCAGTTTGGGTCGTAAAAACTCTGAATTGAAAGCAAGAGAGAAGCGTGAATTCATGCAACCTGCCATGCACACATGATAGACGGGCGGCAGTGAGAAGGGTGAATTTATGCAACCTAACGTCCACATCTGTTCGACGGGTGGCAGTGAGAAGGGTGAATGTTCCGTGGAATGGAATGGTCCTGAAAACCATCGTCACGACCTCGTAGCTGGTGCCTGAGGTACGACCTCAAAGTATGGAGTATCGGGGTCCAGGGTCGTCGAAAAGCCCTGAAGGGCCTGAGTAATGTGACGACCCAACTGAAGGCTATCCCTCAGGAAGACTATGCCAGGACCTGTACAGCCGTTCTAAGAAGTACATAACCATCCACGGGAATTACTTGGAAGGATAGTAACAGTTGTTTCAGGTAAGCCAACAATCCGTTCGTAATATAGACCCATTCACCTAAATTCTCAGACGGAGGGTGTATATGTGCATATGTTACGTGTACTTACAAATGCACATGTTGGTTATTTCATTTAGATCATCATCATGAGGAATTCCTTCCAGCGAGCCGCATAGAATGTTTTAAAACGAAGTGGCTCCATTTATTACGGTCTCGGTATGTTCCATCTCTCTCTAGGGCATCCCATGTTTCTCCTCTCTTCTCAAGTCCTTCTTTACTCTGGCCTAACCACGTTTTCCTAGGGCGTCCAATCGGTCTTCTTCATGGAACGATCCTCTCAAAATACTCCCTTGGAGATTAAGCAGTCGCTTGATGTGTCCAAGCCATTCAACCTTGCAACACTTAATCTTTCCTCCATGATCAGGCCGATTTGTAGGTCTCTTAAGGTTTTCTCATTCCTAATTATCTTTCCTTGTGTTCTGCACATCATTTAGATGTAACTGGTAAATTATTGAGAGGTTTAATGCTTCCTGATACCAGAATAGGGTCCATATGAGTTGGTTGTAATTTGGGACAATCTTTTGGTTAGTGTCCCCTTAAGAAACCGAAAATTCATCCTTAGGAACTGGTGTTTTCTCTATTTTGTTTATTATTTAGCGTATGACATCATAAAAATGCAAAGAAACACAATCACACTATGTAGAGTAGGTTACAGTCTTAACTTCAAGCTCTCAATATAGTCTATGCAAGGCGGATTCAGATTTTGGAAGTCTTTTGAATTGCCCTGATATTCACTCAGGGGGCACTGTTCCACAATGTGATGGACTGTTTGTTTTGGGGCACCACAGCTACATTCCGGGGAGGAAAGTTTGCCCCATTTGTGGAGGGAGTCAGCGCACTTGCCATGGCCTGTCCTGATGCGATTGAGAGTTGTCCAGGTACTGCGGAGTAGATGAAATCCTGTTGGTGTTCTTGTGATGCAGGGAAAGTTTCGATACTCAGGTGGAGCTGTGGATGTCCATTCTTGCATCCAGTCCTGCTGTAGGTTGAAATTATCAACCAGGTTTCTGGCGGTCCAAACTGGTGGATTTCTGGAACGGAGCCTGCTGATCATGGCGTTGGGGATGTCTCCATGGATTGGCAGATTGGCATTTCTAGACAACTTCTGGTACTCTTGCAACAGGGCATTCTTTCTCCGTAAGTGTGGTGGAGGAATATGGCTAAGAACTGGCAGCCAAGAAGTGGGGGTAGATTTTATGGTTCCTGATACAATGCGCAAAGTATGGTTTAGCTGCGAGTCAACCAGTTTTGTATGACAGCTGTTCAGCCAGACTGGAGAGCAATATCCTGCAGCTGAGAAGACAAGGGCAAGAGCTGAAGTTCTTAAGGTTGAAGCTGAAGAACCCCAGGTGGTACCACACAGTTTATGGAGGATGTCGTTCCGTGTCTGGAGTTTGGCTGTTGTCCTCTTCAGGTGTTCCTTGAAGGACAGAGTTCTGTCAAGGGTTACCCCGAGGTATTTTGGGTATCTGTTGTGGTGAAGTCTAGTGTCCTGGAATTTAACATTAAGTTCACGGTGGGCCAGTTTGTTGTTGAGGTGGAAACATGTGACTTCAGTTTTACTCAAACTTGGCCTAAGTCTCCATTTATGAAAATACTGATCTAAGATGTTGAGGTCTGCTGTCAACGTATCTTCGGTATTCTCCATAAATTTGTCCTGCACTGCAAATGCCCAGTCGTCTGCGTACCCAAATGGTGTGGAGGTTGTTTTCGGAAAATCTGATATATAAGTTGAACAGCAGAGGTGCTAGTACCAATCCTTGAGGAAGACCGTTATTAAGAGTCCTTTCCTTACTGGTCTTGTTTCCCATAATTACACGGAACCTTCTGTCTGTAAGCATGTTTTCAATGAGCTTGGCAATTTTCTTGCAGGGTATTATTCGAAGTAGTTTGCAGATGAGTCCTTGCCTCCATACTGTGTCGTATGCTGCAGTTAGGTCCACAAACACAACTGAAGTCTTAAGTTGTTCTTGGAATCCAGCTTCGATGTGTGTAGTCAGAGAGAGAACCTGGTCTGTGCAACTTCGGTTTGGGCGAAAGCCCGATTGTTCGATGGGTAGATGGTCAAGAACTACTGAGCCGATTCTGTTGTAGAGAAGCCTCTCCAGTAATTTGTAAACTACACTCAGAAGAGCAATTGGACGATAGCTTTGAGGATTTTTACTAGATTTACCTGGTTTGAGAATGGCGATGACCTTTGTTTGTTTCATAAGTCGGGGGATAGACCCTGCCTCTAAGATGTTGGAGTAGAACTTTGCTAGCCAGGTAATTGCATAATTCCCTGCATGCAATAAAAATTCTGGATGAATGCCATCAAAACCAGAGGCTTTTCCTGATTTGACATCTTTCAAAGCTGTAGCAACTTCCTCTGGTGTGAAGGGATAAGAAAATCTGCCGACCTCAAGACTGTCTGTTTTCATTGCTCTGAGTTCCCTTTTGATTGCAGAGGTGTGGTCACGATCTTTTGGAGCTTTCGAACTTGACACAATGTGGGACGCGACCTTTTTGGGGTTTATAGGAATAATGTCTCGAGCTACTCGGCTTCCATCTCCTAATTTCCTTAATAGGGACCACGCCTTCCTGCTTGAATGTTTGAAGTCGAGGTTTTCCACAGTTTCTGTCCATTTCTGACGGCGAGCAGTGTTCAGGCTGTGTAATAGTTGATCAGCTGCATTCTTGTCCCCAGTTGTTTCGAATTATTGATACAGTTTTTCACTAGCATCACTCCATCCAGGAATATACTCCTTCCGATATCCTCTAGGTATGAACTTCTTTGCTGTGCTTATTACAGCACCTGTGAGTCTCTCATAGTTTTCACTTGTTGGGGGAATCCAGCCCAGAACCTTATCAAGTTGTTCAGTAAAGGCAGGCCAGTTTGCCTTTCGGAAGTTCCAGCGTGGATGGGGAGTTGTTGACACAATAGGGACTTTTATTCCGATCTCTATTACAACTGGGCGATGCTGGCTGTGGTAAAAGTCGGAGAGAACTTTCCGTGTAACTGGCAGAGGTGTGCAGTTGTTGGTAGACACATAACACAGATCGGGATTGGACTCTCGTCTCCATGCAGCTGATCTAAAAGTGCATAGATCTTTAGCATCAAAAGTAAGATGGAGGTTGTGTTCCTCAGCCCATGAGACCAAAGATTCTCCATTGTCATCACTAGAAGTGTATCTCCATTGTTCATGGTGGCTGTTAAAATCGCCAAGGTAGATGGCTGGATGCGGTTGGTGGTGGAGAACATAGGGGGGCCATTGCTCAGCTGGAGGTTTGTACACATTAGTGACCGTGACGTCTCCTATTTTGGTGATCACAGAATGGATATTTTCAGCAGTACTTGTAGTGCACAAGGAGGCGTTTTCGACAGTATGTCTTACATATGTGGCTACCCCGTATGTCTCTATTTAGTAAGACAGGTATATACTAGTGGTGTTTCTATTACTTTCTATCCAACCTGTGTATTTGTACTGCTTTTAGCCTGAGAGCACGGTTATTGTTTCTGTGGCATGTTAAAAATATATCATAATGCATCTGGGATCCAGGCTGGAGCTGTGATAATGGAGCAAAGTGCTCTGGGAAATAATAAATATGTATGCCTTGAAATCTTACAATCGGATAGCATGCCTGCAGTAACTTATTCAAGATTTTCTCCCGGGAAGAATGGTAGAACTTTCCCCTCGACAGAATTCTATATCCTATTTATGCTTGAGTGCAGCAAGCTCCATATTACATTCCCACTTGTGATGGCGTGTGACCCTCGACACACGAGTGCTGCATCATGGAGACCGAATCAATACATTCTACATTGTTCAGATAGCTGTGAAGGTTCAAGATCACGAAATATTTCAATTCTAAAGCCTGATAAAATTAATGCTGGACCAATATCTTCCGAAGTTCTGACGATGAAACAACAGTTGTAATATATGTTTAATATGGTCCCGATGTGATATTGACACACGTTATACAGAGGTGTGAAAATTACACTAACCAACAGTGAAAATGCTTCCGAAACAAAAACAGTCATTTCTAGTTTATTCCAGCATGGGAAATACGAATATGGCTTTAAAATGCTGAGTTAGCTCTATGTTCGGAGATATAACGATATTTCTATAAATGCTAGAGAATTTGAGGGACTTTCGAAAAATACTAGGGATTTTTTATTTAAATAAATTGTAGGTTAGCAATCCTTAGTACAGATATTCTGAGTCATTGTCAACCATATTATGTTTATTGTTTGTGAATAACCTTTGTTTTCTTCTTCTTATGGGGGCAGCAGTGATAGGTCTTCACATTACAACATAAAGGTCTGGCCTTCTAGGGAAACTTTTGCCCTGGGGAAGAAAACGTACATCACAGTCCTCTGGTTGACAGAAACAAAATTGTTTTGCCCCATTTACACATCAAACTTGGGCTTATGAAGAACTATGTATAGGGGATGGATAGGAGTGAAGAAAGTTTCAAGTACCTGAGAGCAAAGTTCTCACTTCTCAATGAAGCTAAAGTGAAAGAAGGGATCCTTGTTGGTCCGCAAATCCGTGACCTTCATAAGGAATAAAAAATTTTGATCGAGCCCTCCACGGTAATGAAAAAGCTGCTTGGAAAGCCGTTAGAGGTGTAAAAGGCTTCTTGGGAAACAGACGAGATGAAAACTATGTTGAAATTGTAAATAACCTCTTAGAGAAGTATAATACATTAGGATGCAATATGTCACTCGAAATTCATCTTCTCGAATCTCATATGGACTTCGTTCCTCCGAATTGAGGTGCAGTTATTACTGCAGAAGTGCATGTATCACAAGTGGTGTATCTAAAAACCTAGAGCGAATAAACAAATTTTAAGGTCATATTCGGTTTTCCTGACCCAAATTTAGTAAAATGTAGTATTTTGGTAGAAGAAGCAAATAAAACGTTGTTTATTGTCGCCTAGTGTTTTTAGAATCAAACAAAGAATTTAAATCAAACACAATCTTAAATTCAAAATCATTTCATTGACCAACTGCTGACATCTTTCCGTACCCTACTTAGTCATATCTTGTCCTCTATTGACTTACAAATTTTCCCGTAAGGACCTGCGTCAAGAAGGTTTTGGAATTGGGGTTCTGAGGGACACATGAGCTGGGTCAATTTTAGCCTACTTTTCACATTTTGCAAAAATTAGGAAAAAGTAGTCTTATAAGATCGATCCGGGAAAATGTATGTCTGTCTGTCTGTCTGACCTGCTGTCTGTCTGTCTGTCTGTGTGTCCCCCTCCCTATCAACTCCTAAACGGCTGTAGCAATCGAAACCAAATTTGGTATGAGTAAAGATCTATACCGGGACATCTCAACGTCATACTTGAAAATGATGTCAGTGCTACCAACTGCTGAAAAAACATAATTGAAATTTCAGCTCCACGTTGGATATCTTGGAATATATACATGGAAACTATTCCAAAATTCGCACATATATAGATAATAATACTTCAGTTTAATTTTCAGGAGGCCAGATATGACAGTGTTGCCAAAATGATTCTAAGCCTACTGATAGTTCCAATGTTTAAATGCATATAACTCCTACACTATCAATTGAATTTCAACCAAATTTCGTATGTACTATGTGTACATAAACTGATATGACTGAGCGTATTCTTAAGAGCCATGTATGCCAGTGCTACCAACATGATTCTAAGCCTGCTGATAGGACCAATTTTTAAATACATCTTACTTCTATACTATCAATTGGATTTCAACCAAATTTCGTATTGTTAAGAGCAGTCAGGGCTGCCAACTGTTAATAAATGCGTTTTATATTTTTTACCCTAATATCAATACAGGCTATCAGAAAGTATGCAAGCCAACAGCTCTAAACTTTGCGCACGTATAGTACCTGCCATTCTAGATTAATTTGGAACAACTAATGTACGTCAGTGCTACCAATATCATTCTAAGTCTGCTGATAGGTCTAATTTTAAAATACCAGTTACTACTATACTAACAAATGGATTTCATCCAAAATTGGCACAACAATAGATGATAATATTTCAAATTATTTTTGACCAACACATGCATGACATTGTTGTCAACATCATTTTACGCACGCTGCATTAAGTCCAATGTTTAACTGCATGTAAAGTCCATGCTATCCATTGGACTTCAACCAATTTTTGTATTCTGTACCTTAAGAGATGAAACTAAGAATATATTCAGTCACCAGGGCTGCCAACTGTACTACTCTATCAGGCTACATAATTCCAGGTATATTTCGAACTAATTATAAATTTGTATATTACCAACTTTATTTCGTCATTATTCTAGATAGCCTAGGTCCATATAGATTAACCATTGGCATGAATTTTAAGTTTTAAGAAAAGTAGGCTCTTTAGTTCGACACGGAACTTCTTGTTCTCTTCTTTCATTGACTTCAGAATGTACGCCCTAAATCAGTTTATTTCAATCCAAGGTTTACTACACTTTGGATAATGCAAGAGCGGGCCATCAGTAAAAAGGACTTTGAATCCTTCTGCTCCAAATTCACATGGGAATTAGAACAAATAAACACAACAAAATATTTCGCATTAGCGAGTCTCCCCTTTTAGTGGAAATTCTGAAAAATAATGTAACAAAGACCTTACAGAAATTGGTATTCCGGACTGCAGAATTATGAACAGGTGTGAATTCGGACACCTAATCAAAATTTACCAGGAATTTATGGTAGGGGCAGAACCCAAAAGACGGATGGGACCTCTTTCAGAAGATCGGAAAAAGGCGCTGAGTGATGGGCTCAAGAGATACTGGCAGGACATCAAACTGGCAGACAATCTAGAACGAAATATTGATTTTGATTGTTACTCCGTAGTCCATAGTGACTCAATTCGAATGTTAAAAAAAATGTTACTGTTAGTTTCTTAAAATAAAATTTAATTAAGGCTGTTGGCTAAACATTTGAAACCATTTCAGTGCCTTGTTAACATATTTACTGCATTAAGTCATGAAAAGTATAAATGAATTTTTGAACAACTGACGTCGAGCCTAATATTGTGCATACCTCTGTAATTGTTCTACGAGAATCGTTATTGAATAAGAAACAAAATGATAAGGTTTATTGCATGAATCGAGTGAAATGTGTGACCTTCAAACAGATCAAAAACCAGTTCGAATCATAGCTTCAAATAGGTTGTCAAGTTCTCACAAGAAAGTGGAAAACATAAGTAAGTTTGAGGAGGGCTAATATGAGGCCTCCAAATTCGCCAGACCTGACACCATCCTTTTCCTTTCATCGGTGCCTCCTGAAGTGTGATGAGTACGCCCGACGGCCCAGGGATATTCATAAGCCCGGAGCAAGGACTTTCTCAGCTAATGATAAAGCTTCAAGGGGTGAAACTTTGGATTCCCTTGAATCAAAGCTACATATTTTCCCCTTGTCAAGCGTGATAGAGTGGCAGGACGCTCTCAGAGCTCTGGACGGAATAACTCACCTGTCTCGTGAGTCACCCCACATGTATGCTGTGCCTATATTGACAGACTCTGAATGTTTGATGCAGTGCACCATGTCTCCCTGTCTTGAGCTAATTGTTTCATCTCTACATAGCTACCACACCTTGTATCTGAGGTCATTTGCATAACATATCTTAACATTGGTCTACCCTGACAGTTCTTATCTTCGTCGTTTCTTCTCAAAACTAAGTTCTGATGCATAGGAAGCCATTTTGTACTGTTGCCTAGAAATCTATCATAGATTGCTTTTCAGTGGGTCATCGCGATTGTGCCCAAGGCGGACAGTAAAAATATCTAAACACTAACATGAAGGAAATATCACTCAATTAACAATTAATTAACGAAATTAATTAAGTGATAATTAATTACCGGTATCTTCTCAAAGTTAGTTAATTAAGTGATAGTTAGCTAATTGTTTACCTTAATTCATGAAGTGATAATTAATTTACTAATTTATTAAAAGTGATAATTAATTAACTTATTTAACTTAATTCATTAAAAGTGTTAATTAATTAACTTCATCATCATCATCATCATCTTAAACAGCTCCAGTCACCCGGGTGCTGTGAACGAGTCCTCTCCATTTCTTTCTGTCCATGAATAGTTGGTCTTCATGAGTGCTCTCCCAATCCAGCCCTTTGTCTGCCAAGTCACCCTTAATCTGGTCTATCCATTTCCTTTTAGGTCTTCCAACACATCTTCTTGCTTTGATGTTCAGATTGAAGTATGCCTTTGCCTTTTGTTCATGAAAATAATTTACTTATTTAACTTAATTCATTCAAAGTGATAATTAATTAACTTGTTTATCTTAATTCATTAACACTGACAATTAATTAACTCATTTAACTTAATTCATTAACAGTTATAATTAATTAACTCACTTAACTTATTTCATTAAATGTGTTAATTAATTAACTCATTTAACTCAATGCATTAACACTGATAATTAATTAACTCATTAGCTTGCCACGGTGGGTGAGTGGTTATAGTGTCGGACTACCAACCCCAAGATTGCAGGTTCGCCCCTGGCCATGGTAAGTGATTTTTGAAGGCGACAAAAATCACGATACTCATGTCATACGTTGTTGGCATGTCAAAGAACCCATTTGAATTCAGTAGGCCGTGTTCAATGGCAAAATTAATCTCGGGATTTTCCGCCAAAACAAAGTTCCTCCATTCTCTACTTGAAAGCGCTGTAGTAGTGTCAAGGAGTTTAGATATCTAACCTCCGTGACTTTCATAGCGTTCAAAGGAATGACGAAATTCGACATGCAAGCTACCCTCTGGGTGTCAATTAACAAAGCTTGCACCAGGCACCCGAGGCCATACGATATTATTATTATTATTATTATTAATTAACTCATTTAACTTGATTCATTAAAAGTTATAATTAATTAACTCATTTAACTCAATTCATTAAAAATATACATAATTAACTCATTAAACTTAATAATTAATGAACTTATTTAACTTAATTCATTAAAAGTTATAATTAATTTACATATTTAACTTCATGAATTAAGTTGTTAACAGAAGTAATCAGACAATAATAATTACTGGTATCTTCTTTAACTTAAATAATTAAGTGTTAATCAACTTATTTAACCTTATTCATTACGAGACAATCAACTTATTTAACTTCATCAAATAACTGATAATTAATTCATGTAATTTTTCATTCATGTTAGGGTGTTTAAATATTTGTACTTCCCCCCCCCCCCTAATGTAGCCCTAATTGGACACATTTGTGTTGACCGACTGAAAAGCATTCTTGGGTGCCTTAGCACCCAGTAGTCTATATGTGCCTACCAACCTATCACCAGCAACATCTCTCCTCCCCCTTTTCCAATTAATGCCATTTAATTTGTTACTCCTGGCGGCTTCCGTGACGTAGTTGGTAGCATGTTGAGCGTCTATGCCCAAGATCACGGGTTCAAACCCGGCCGAAGTCGTTGGATTTTTTAGAGCGTTAAAAAACCCTCAGTATGCCTTCCTTCAGAGGGGAAGTAAAGCCAGCGGGCCCATGCCATACATTTATGGCATGATAAACAACCTTCCATTAATTACACTTGTGTAAAGCTAAATTATAGGTTAGATTTGACAAACGCTCTTAGGTTGCAACGTTTGTCGCCAGGTGGCACCTAGTAACCAGGTCCTGAACTAGTTGTCGTTGACGGTGTCGTTTGGTAGCAAATGTTGGAATTACTTGAAAATCGAATGTCTGCAGTCATTACTTGAATTAAAAACAGATAACACACACTAATACAGTCATCCAAATTAACATCGGTTATCAGACAGATTCTACACCAGGGGTTCCCACCCTGGGGGGCGTGGGGCTTTATCAAGGGGGGCGTGAAGTGATTTCCGAATTAAGTTTTTTTTAACTCGAATATTACAATTTTGTAAAATACTTTTTTTTGTATCTCTCCAAGTGATTGTCGCACCAAGCCAATCGTTCGAAACCACTGGTAATTGCCAACTGTCGGCACAAACCTCTGCGGTTCCGCGTGGTTGGAGGTGAAATAAGGAATTAGCTGTGTTGTGAGGAGCAAAATTATGCCAATTGTATCGTCTCGTTGGCTTATCTTTGTGATTTCTTTGAAGCTTTGAACAGTTTGAACTTACATTTTCAAAGACATATTTATGC
This sequence comes from Meconema thalassinum, assembly GCA_946902985.2. NCBI lineage: Eukaryota > Metazoa > Arthropoda > Insecta > Orthoptera > Tettigoniidae > Meconema > Meconema thalassinum. The sequence continues at coordinate 296,939,226 of OX336396.1, read as the reverse complement.
TAGTCAGGATTTTCAACGCTGAGTGTCATAGAAACGAAGCAGCGCTGTGGGCTTGATGTTGCAAGTGATCTCCGCTGTGCTCTGTCAAATATCAAACCAAACATACCAATATTACCAAGAGAAAACAGTGTCAACCCTCTCACTGACACTTGTTGACTAATTTAAGGATTTGCTGTTAACGTGTGTTCTTTGTATTGTGCTAAAATGAAGTTAGTATGTAATAGATAGGCCTATTCCATTATGTAATGTTATTAGGTTAGGTCTATATCCTCCGCGTCAATCAAAGAGGTTATAGAAGCGATGAGTAGTGTGCGGGGGGGGGGGGGGGGGAGAGGGGGGCGCGACGAACTCCCGTATCTGAAAAGGTTGTTTGTCAAGCTGACAAAGGTTGGGAACCATTGTTCTACACACACCCAATGTACACGGGGCTACATGACCGCGTTGTCGCAGCTCCCAAACTAAGGAACCAACCAACCTAATATGTTGCTCTATCTATCCACCTGATCTTCATCATTCTCCTGTAACACCCTGTATCGTCTCTGGCCCGGGCAAGTCACGCTCTATCATAACGGCGATCGTTTATCGCAACCGTGTTGGCTCGTTCAATAACTTACTCGAGCAGGTAGCGTAATGTAAATGAAGTCCATCTGAGACGGAAAGCGATTTCAAATTCTGTTTCCAACATATCTTCGTTCACTGCGTAGCGCCCCTATCGTCCGACACTGAGGGGCGTCCAGAGTAGAGTACACTCAGGGGTGACAACGCGTCCTCTTTCCACATCTGAAGGGATAGCCGTAACCTGGAACGGCACAAAACTTCAGAACTTAGTTGTTGGTGGTGCTTAATATGTTCGCTCAAATGGTGCTCACTGTTGCGTCGGGCATTTGCGAGGTTATCAAGCGTACGATAACTGTTAAAGTTGGTACCACGTATCATCAATGGTTGACAACAGTGAAACGTTTGCTCAACATTTGATAATGAGATATCTGATAAGTAAGATTTGAAAATACTAGCGGACCCGTGCAAGAACTCTTGCATAATGTGCTATGTGCGGCTCATGTGTACAGACTACCCACCCGTATCTAGTGCTATGGGGGTTGTACGCGACACAGTTCTGCCAGGGACTAACATCTTGTTTATTTGTTTAAAAGCACTTTATAAATAAATAAATAAATATATTTGCGTTGACTTATGAAGAAATGCAAGATATGTCCTGTACTATTGAGACGATTTGGAAGATTTTGGTACAAATCAAACTTTCTAGCTCCCTCTGGTTTAGGAGCTTCAGTTTTGTGAAACATACACCTTAGCGTATTATATAATAAGATGACCACAGTCGTGATTCAAACCCGAGTCACTTGCTGCTGGAGCTGGTGCATTTAGCCACTTGCACCAATGCGGCAATGTTTTAAGTCTGTTTCGAAATGATGATACTTGATCATCTACATAACAACCACACCCGCTACATTCCTCCAATGGAGCAATGGAACAACTGAACAGCTTGTTGTGAGGAATATTTATCATTTACCTTGGTGTGTAGAATTTGTCTGTATTCCAGGTGAAGATTGGTAATAACAACGACCGGAATCAAACCGGGACCTCCGGGGCAGAAGTGGTCCAACTTCACAAGAGATAAAGTGTGACAACATATGCGCAAATTGTCAGGAACCAGTTGGGGAAAACTACCACAAACAATCAGAACATCAGCTCTAGCTCTTTGGTACTCTGCAGGCGAATATACCTCCCCGGTTTGGTACAGGTCGACATCGCTCTTAACGAAAGTTGCAGGATCATTACAGGATGCTTAAAACCAACACCTATTGAGAAGATTCAACTTCTAGCTGGTATTGCTCCTGGTGAGATTCGTAGAGAGGTAGCAGCTAACAAAGAGAGGCTCCAATCATCGACTTCTGAAGCACATCCCCTCTATGGATACCATCCTGCCACACGGAGGCTGAAGTCTAGAAAGTGTTTTCTCCGCACATCAGCTAAGCTTCAAGAGAAAGCAGAGAATGCTAGGATCAGGATGTGGAAAGAAAGAACTAACCACCTTTCCAACTGGATGGAGCCGAAAGAAAGTCTTCCGTGTGGACACCAGGAGATGTGGACAACCTGGAAAGCCCTTAACAGACTCTATACAGGAACAAAAGTAAATCTGCGGAAGTGGGGTTTCTCAAGCGACTCATCACTCTGTGACTGTGGAGAGCAGCAGACAATCCTGCATTTATGTCAGTGTGACTTATGTCCTTCAAAGTGCACCATGCAGCCTCCTCCAGCGCTACTGGGCAAAAATCATCTAGCTCTCAAATTTGTTGCTCAATGTGTGATTTGTTTGTATAATAGACCTTCATATATGTATGGTAGTAATGTAGATATCCTGTATTCATTATGTATATTCATTCTTAAATATTTGTATATAAAGTTGATACTTCTGACACGAATAAAGAAAGAAAGAAAGAAAGAAAGAAAGAAAGACCTTCTCAAAAACCCTTTCGGTTCTTAAATGCTAACGTGATAACATAGAAGAGATAGCCAGAAACTATTTTCCGTATCAAATTGATTCTCAAGAAAAACAGCCGCGCATGTCTTGAGTTTTCCACAGCAGAGTGGAATGTGCAGCAGCTAGTTGCCAAGGTAACGACAGGATCAATGGATAGCTCTACTGTGGTCCCAGGAGACGAATGCTAATGCACTTGAAACACTGACAGCACCAGTTAATTATCTCAGAGGCACGTGTGGCATACATTATCTAACTCAAGTACCCTTGATCTTCAATGACGACAAAAGGCAGTCTTGTCATGTCATAACATTTTTCACTGTTATCATTTTATTATTATTTCTATCAATCTCTATGCAATTTGCTGTAGGATGAATCCTTTTCTTTAACATCCAAAATCACACTTTACAAAACCTATTATTGACTTATGGACTTGAAGCAGCCACTCTAACTGCACCTGACAGTAGCAGACCTCAAGCTGCTGAAATTAAGTTCCTCCGATTTTGTCTCCAGAAGACCAGGAGAGAAAAAAAAACGAAATGAAGAAATTAGACAACAGCTCAATTTGGATAGAACTCTGCTTGACACACAAGAACTATCTAGATTGAAATGGCATGGCCCTGTAAAGAGAATGGCCTCTGGCAAAACACCAAGATTACATTTTGACCAGGTCATCTTAGGTAAGAGACCAAGGGGAAGGCCTTTAGACATTTGGGAGAAGCAAATCTGGGAAGACTTGGCCAAGAGGGATGCAGATTTGCAGAAGAAATTGGAACACAATATGTGACAGGACCGGTAGAGACTCATTTATACCCTTACCCGTCTTGCTGTAGCGGAGAGTGTGTACCTTTACTGCCCCACTTGGGCGACCAATTGTAACTGTTCACCTACTACACGGGGTGCGTGGCGGTTAAACACCTGTACGATATGAACAGCAGCAATAAACATTCACACTTAACTACACTAGTTACCGCATAAAATAAAAACAGTAGAGATCTGGTAAAAATTAATATCTATTCCGATACCAGACATAATAACACACTTATAACACACTTTGCAGGATCCTCGTCGTACAGACTACCTAACACTCCCTATCATATTTACACAGGCACACTTATGACATACATTGATGACCCTCGGAAGAAATGGTGACTGGTACTTACAGTCGTTGATCTCAGCTGTGATGACTAATTCTACTGATTCTGGGGTTGATGCTCCCAGAGAATCAGTCCTAATTACTCGCAACACAGTAAATAGTTCTTTCAAACGCATGCTTCTCAACTACGAACATTACGTACAGTATTATATTTGTGGTCAGAATCCAACGATTTATATAGTTTCGTGGATCTGATTGTATGATGATGCTTTAAATCCGTGTGTTGGATTATCGCAACTAGTTCGCTCCTGAGTTTAATAATACACAGCATATTTTACTAGTATTCAGCGTACAGCAAATTTACCGCTATGGCCTCTGAATTTCAGTACACAGACTTTAGTTTACAGTACTTCATGCGATTCGAGACAGACAATCTAGGCGATTGGTCTGAAACTAGGCTCATTATTCCCTTGAGAATGTATAGCCAGCAACTGCGCCGGTAAAGGTCTATTAATAATAATAATAATGCGCGTCAGAGTAGCAGTGGAAGAATAAAATCAACAAGGTCGCAAAATGGACAGGGGAAAAGACGTCTTGCTCGACCCGGTGCTGGGCCCAAGGTTTTCGGAGCGAGCAAAAGATGATTTCCAAAAAACCAAATGCAAACAAATAATTGCTTAATGGAATAATCAAAAGTGCAAAAACGAGATTCCCATAAAATTAATTAAAGAAATCCCAGAGGCGTGTTAATCGTGCCTTTGTTACGTCACAAAGACAAGATTGACGAAATCGAGATAAGGATAAGGATAAGGAAGGGGAACTTAAATATAAGAAATGAAAAGACAAGGGAGCTATATTACTTAAAATATAAAAATGTATTGAGGATAAAAGAAAGAGCGTGTACACGAAATAAACAAATTATTTAAAACAAAGAAAAAAGGCAAGCTAAGACAAGATCAATAATACAAAAGAAACCCAATACCAAGAATAAAGAATTCAAAAACTAAAAAAAAACTAAAAAGCACGACAGAACCTGAGTACCGCTCAACAACATGAATCTAACGAAACGATACAAACTTGAAAGAAAATAAAACGAAACTTACAAAAGTTAGAGAGAAACGACAAACTTGCAAAAAGTCAAAATTCGAACTGCTAAGACGCGAAGCTTTTCATGATGTTATTGTAAACATACCTGAGGGATGGGGGAGGAGTGAGGGGAGTAAAACAAAGGGAAGAGAGATTTCACGGAGGTAGGAAGAAGGGGAAGAAAAGGGGGAATATCATTAAGTTATGTAATACGGCGAAAATCGAAAGATAAAAACAAAACAAAAGGAAAATGAGATATACGGAGATACATTACATTACAATTGACTTGGGACGAAAGAGACCGGTAAAAATCGAAAGCACGCTATAAAAAAAACAGGCTTATACTCCAACATAATGCCGCAACAACACGACATATAAAAAAAGAATAATATGACATCGGAGCTGGAGAAAATCCCAGTTAACCACCGTCACATATATTCTATAAACAAAGGGGACACGTATTAGTGGGACGTTGGACATCAGTCCCGTTACCTCACACATACTGTCCACAAACAAAGGTCCAATTGCTACCAATCAAATGAAACATTTGTGGTACAAAAGAGACACCGACGCAAAAGACGAGCACTAAGGCCCGACAGGAAATATATATAAGCCAAGACGCAGAAACGCAATACTTTCGAATCTTACAGGTATTAACCAAAATAATAAAACTGTGAGAAGGGCAAATAACAAAAGCAACAAAAAGAACTCCGCCGTATGACATTACGCAAGGTCCCGGAGATCTGGTTCAAGGATTAAAATACTAACAATAACATCTTGAAAAGGAAAGAGAATTAAGCAAAAGAAGGAACGTTTAACAAAAACAATTACATTGCGTTAGATAGAAATACATTGAGCCGTACTCACATTCCGCTGCGCCATGAGGGTGGGCCTCTGCCCGAATACACACGTTCGCCTTACATCTCGGCGCGTCTAAGACTGACTTAGCTTCTGTCCCCCCAGAGGGGAGAGAAGCCTCTCAGAAAAATCAAATGCGTAGTTTGGGAGTGGCACCAAACTCGCGTCAAATATTGGCAGAGCCAATGGCAGAACAAATTGCACAACAAAATGCAAGGTAGCAACAACACTAGCCAATACGAGAGAACAAGGCAGTATGTAGCCAGGGGTTGCACAACGTTAGACAGAGAGATACATACAGACAAACTGCGCACTTTTAAACTCTCGAGGCGTAATATAGAGATGTCACAACACATGACAATAATAATAATAATAATCCTGATGATAATAATAATAATTACAATAAATTCTGAAAAGTGGTTCAAATTCCACCGCTTTCTCCAAAAAAAATTCTTTTACATAACAAAGGCATAAAAGAATTTTTTCTTTTTCATAACAAAATTATATAAAATAACATTCTTCGATTAGATACATTTGAACAGGGTGAAGGAAAGAAGATTACATCATGTACACCAGATACACACATGAAAAATTAAGACATAATAAAATGTTCTCACATTTCTCTTATTCATAAGACGCAGCTTAATTAAAAGTTCTTTGAACGTCATAACTTCCATAAAAGGCTTGACGAAACGCAAGTCTCTTTTCTCAAACACACATATATTTTCATACACACGTATTCACGAAGATGTTCACTGGTGAGGAAAATTTTTTCTTTTTTGGTACGAAAGAAAAAAAAAACTTTAAGATGAAATTAAAACAACAAAAATTCAAATCATATAAAGGATCAGTACAGGCGTGAAATAAAGGCGGATCCTACCTCTACTGCACGTCAATACGTCACACATATAAAAAATGGATGTACCAAAAAGAAAATAATGATAATAAAACGGTCAATCTTGAGCTAGACTCTGCCAGATGACGTGGAGAAAGCGAAGTCTTCTTAATGGCGACCTTCTGAAAATCAGCCAATTTTCTAATAATAAAAGAAAGAGAAAGGTTAAATCATGATCACAAAAAAATATAAAGGGGAGCACCCTGTATACAAAATAAGGCTTGCGTCGGGGAAATATTTGGGGTTACATAAGCTGCGTAAGGGGGAAAGTGGATTCATTCTGCCAGCTGGAAAGTAAAAGTATGAATAGGCAGGGTCGTCAGACCAAATGAAAGAAGAGAAAACGAGCCGTGAACAGGGTCTAAAGGATACACCGGCCACTTCTCAGGTACTTGGAGACTAGCTATCGCTACCGGAAACACTCTCCAAATATATGACAGATACAGGAAAATAATACACATTATCTTAGAGAAAACATATTAGATTGAAATGATTTATAAAAACATGATTTCACAAAAACGTAAAACAGAAGTTACGATAAATAGTAAACAACTATATCAATAGACAAATCACTGTCACTACAAGAAAAGAATGTAAGTCAACAGACCATCTCAGGCACTGCCGAACAATAGCAAGTCGTGTCTGCAGCTCGGACAATGGGTCGGGCCGGCTCCTTACAACAAAAGCAGGCAGGTACTGGAAATTGCCTTAGGTAGAAGTATAGTTCAACACATCTTTCGAAATCCTCCGTGTAACTCAGGCGGCCACGGGTGTCTCCTGCCTAACTAGATACATAGCAGGAGTAAAGGGGAAAAATGTACTAATAACCTTCGTCAAATGACATTAGGTACTAACAAATAAAAAGGAATAATAACTCAAAGAAGCTGTCAAAATAAAAAATGCCATCCCGGACAGAGAACGAAAATCCAAATAATTACGTTACAAAATACCTTCCAAAAAAGAACTGACTGAAACCTCGCATAAAACCAATCAAGACCAGACATACAATCAATCAAACTCGAAACCCAATAATAAATATTACCAACCCACAAAAATAAAATGGTTACTGCGTCAATATACGGGCCGTAGACCTCAGAGGTACCGCATAAAAAAAAATTAAAGACAGAGAGGGTATGGCCTATCCCATACAAATATAAGAAAATTGGGTAATGCACGCCAGAGTAGTTCACACGAACATCAATGTCCCATACCAAGGATGCCGTAGACCTAAAATGGTTGGTATCTCTGAGTAATACTTATCGTATATTTGGTTTGCCAATAAAAACGAATAAATAGTTCGTACGTAATATATATATAGTTTAAATTGAATATGGTATAAAATCAAAATTGAACTAAATTTGAAACCACCCACAAATAACTGTTGATAAAAATTCATTAAACTCATTGACACACACATTCATCTCAAAATACAACCAACAACAACAACACTACATACATACTCCTTCCCATAAACAAATCAAAATTTCCCCATTACATCAGAATGCTAATATGAGTCGTTGGAACACCATGGAAACTCAAATAACGGACTACAAGTCATCGTGACAAACTTCATCCCATACTAAAGATTGACGAATCGTGTAGAATCTATGTACATCCTAAGTGGGCGTCGAAGCCGTGGGACAGATCCGATACCCTAATCCCGACGGAGACCTCACCTAGCAGGTTTCCCAACGAAATACACACTACCATACTGAACATATAGTAACATCAAGCTTATATAAACAATTTTAAATGAAAACCAAAATTGAAAACCCCCTGACAAAAATAAAACAATCACCCTCCCTAATTATGAAACAAACTTAACTCCCAATCATAACACACATAATAGCTCAACAGACCATTCATTCATAACTGAAACAACAAACACTATACTAACATCAAACGTTAGTATAATTACGCGAGGCTCAAGGTGGGTCGGGGTGACCGTAGGATTTAAAGAGACGGTTCCCATAAGTGGGCCGGGGAAAACTTCGGAGAAAGAGGGGCGGGGGTTTTAGGCTGTACGGTAATGACAAGAAACCTGTCAGCAGCTGTTCCAGACTGAGACGTATGAAGGGGTGAGGCGAGTTCTGAGAAATATCACAGTTAACAAAGCGACTATTTACAACAAAGGTAAGGACTCAAACCCTTGAGAGAAATGCATTTTCTACTTCACAGAAAGTCAAATAAAAACGTCCACAACACTGACGAAATGAAAAGGAAGAGAAAGCAAACAAAATTTCCTGTCGCCTTAAAATCACCGTTAACTAAACAAATGTCTACTAGAGGAAGCAAATACATAAAAGTAGGTTACAATACCGTGACGTGTCGTGTTCCAGCGATGCGATGTACTCACTGATATGTTGCCACTGTTCACCTCGAAGCTGGGTCTTTTGGATGTCTTGTTTACTTGAGGGACTAAACCACCTTTCCTTGGAGATGGGTTTCCTGGATGCCCGTAGTTCACACAGAAAGTAACTTCACCCTTTCTTCAGGGGTGGGGAAAAACAATTCACTGAATTCCTTAAACTCAAAGAAAAACAAATTTTAATACAATGTAAATGAAGAGAAAAATAATAAAAGGTTAATAACTTGAGAGAGGTGAGGAGGGAACGATTTCGCACGCAACCATGCGATCTGCTACCATTGCGCCGGTAAAGGTCTATTAATAATAATAATAATGCGCGTCAGAGTAGCAGTGGAAGATTAAAATCAACAAGGTCGCAAAATGGACAGGGGAAAAGACGTCTTGCTCGACCCGGTGCTGGGCCCAAGGTTTTCGGAGCGAGCAAAAGATGATTTCCAAAAAACCAAATGCAAACAAATAATTGCTTAATGGAATAATCAAAAGTGCAAAAACGAGATTCCCATAAAATTAATTAAAGAAATCCCAGAGGCGTGTTAATCGTGCCTTTGTTACGTCACAAAGACAAGATTGACGAAATCGAGATAAGGATAAGGATAAGGAAGGGGAACTTAAATATAAGAAATGAAAAGACAAGGGAGCTATATTACTTAAAATATAAAAATGTATTGAGGATAAAAGAAAGAGCGTGTACACGAAATAAACAAATTATTTAAAACAAAGAAAAAAGGCAAGCTAAGACAAGATCAATAATACAAAAGAAACCCAATACCAAGAATAAAGAATTCAAAAACTAAAAAAAAACTAAAAAGCACGACAGAACCTGAGTACCGCTCAACAACATGAATCTAACGAAACGATACAAACTTGAAAGAAAATAAAACGAAACTTACAAAAGTTAGAGAGAAACGACAAACTTGCAAAAAGTCAAAATTCGAACTGCTAAGACGCGAAGCTTTTCATGATGTTATTGTAAACATACCTGAGGGATGGGGGAGGAGTGAGGGGAGTAAAACAAAGGGAAGAGAGATTTCACGGAGGTAGGAAGAAGGGGAAGAAAAGGGGGAATATCATTAAGTTATGTAATACGGCGAAAATCGAAAGATAAAAACAAAACAAAAGGAAAATGAGATATACGGAGATACATTACATTACAATTGACTTGGGACGAAAGAGACCGGTAAAAATCGAAAGCACGCTATAAAAAAAACAGGCTTATACTCCAACATAATGCCGCAACAACACGACATATAAAAAAAAGAATAATATGACATCGGAGCTGGAGAAAATCCCAGTTAACCACCGTCACATATATTCTATAAACAAAGGGGACACGTATTAGTGGGACGTTGGACATCAGTCCCGTTACCTCACACATACTGTCCACAAACAAAGGTCCAATTGCTACCAATCAAATGAAACATTTGTGGTACAAAAGAGACACCGACGCAAAAGACGAGCACTAAGGCCCGACAGGAAATATATATAAGCCAAGACGCAGAAACGCAATACTTTCGAATCTTACAGGTATTAACCAAAATAATAAAACTGTGAGAAGGGCACATAACAAAAGCAACAAAAAGAACTCCGCCGTATGACATTACGCAAGGTCCCGGAGATCTGGTTCAAGGATTAAAATACTAACAATAACATCTTGAAAAGGAAAGAGAATTAAGCAAAAGAAGGAACGTTTAACAAAAACAATTACATTGCGTTAGATAGAAATACATTGAGCCGTACTCACATTCCGCTGCGCCATGAGGGTGGGCCTCTGCCCGAATACACACGTTCGCCTTACATCTCGGCGCGTCTAAGACTGACTTAGCTTCTGTCCCCCCAGAGGGGAGAGAAGCCTCTCAGAAAAATCAAATGCGTAGTTTGGGAGTGGCACCAAACTCGCGTCAAATATTGGCAGAGCCAATGGCAGAACAAATTGCACAACAAAATGCAAGGTAGCAACAACACTAGCCAATACGAGAGAACAAGGCAGTATGTAGCCAGGGGTTGCACAACGTTAGACAGAGAGATACATACAGACAAACTGCGCACTTTTAAACTCTCGAGGCGTAATATAGAGATGTCACAACACATGACAATAATAATAATAATAATCCTGATGATAATAATAATAATTACAATAAATTCTGAAAAGTGGTTCACAACTCAGTAATTGAACTTACAAAACATACTTGTGATCGTCTGAAATACCTTCCTTCTCCACACACACACACACAAGTCGAAACCAAAAATCAGAATAAGTCCACCGCTCCCCACGCAGTCACAAAAATGAGTTCCACTCCACACGGAGTCCAAAATAAGAGTCGTCTTCACAGCTTCGTCAATTCCTAATATTATTCACCTCCCTTCCACAAATCACTGGTATACCTGACTTCCTACACGGGTTCAGCCAATCCCGAAGAACCATTACCACATAAGGAGCGCCTCCTTATTCTTCCAAAATACCATAGACACACTCCTAGCACAGGGTTGCCAAGCCTCCTATCTGCATGAGTCATCAAGCACTGAGCGTGCGAGAGAAAAAACCAAAAGTAGCTAGCCTACTTCCTGGATGCAGGTCACAATTCCAAACTCTCGAACTAAATCGTATTACAATGTTAAAATATTTATATCTAACTTGACCTGCCAATTACAATATCTTAAAACCTAAACAAATTAATTGGGAATCAATCACATGTTATTATACACTTCATTAAATAATTATATAACATAAAAAGATATCAAATAAAATAAAAATATATTGACGATTATGAAAACCGTAAGTCCCGAAAGTGAGGGTTCGATCCTTTGTGACATGGGAAGTTTACAAGTGGATGATTATAGTGATGATCATTTTATTCATTAAATAAAACAAACAAATTGTGTATACATTACAGATCACTGTGTGATAAATGACTCACTCTTCGCTCGTACAAAATTCTATTATTGACTTGGGAAGCCGTTTGCAATTGACAACGTGATATCGTTCGCAGTAATTCTCACAGAGGTCACACATCTGGATCGTGGAAGGACTTGACTCTGCACACCCATGCACTGCCAGCGAAGTTACAAAATGTCGTAGTCCCTGGTCTGTGTCTGCACATGATTAGTTCATCATAGCCTCTGTAGAGTAGAAGTCTTGCCAAATCTCGGACCTCTTCATTTCCCTTTCTTGCATTAGCCACGTCCAACTATCCGTAGATGGTAAAAGGAGTTTGTGTCCGAAAGTTTCGAGTAGGAAAGGTTCTCCATCAAGTTCGTAAACTAATCAAGATCGTGTGTACCTGAATACTCCAATGGTTGCTTTTAGAAAGCGCGCTTTAACCTATTCCAGTGTCTTTAGGTCGGTCGTCGTCAGCCTATCCGAAATAATCTCTATCCCGTAAGTAAGAATAGGAATAGTTTTGACATCAAATAAATTTATGACAGTCTTCAGAGATAGTCTGTTGAGAAGTTTAATGTCGTATGTGGCCTTTACTGCCACAGTTGCTCGTAATTGTATGTGTTTCCTGTAGGAACATACCGTAGTCTGTAGGGTTAAGCCCTTATATTTAAAGTTGTTTACGATTTGAAATGCACGTTGCTTAAAACGTAAGACATCTCGTAGGGAAACCTGCCCACCTTTCCTGAAGATCATGTGTTCAGATTTTTGGATGTTACCGCTAAATGGTTAGTTTCCGGCCATACCTCTAAAGCATTTAACGCTTTTTGTGCTTCCGAAATGTCTTTTGAACCCAGTACCGTATCATCGGCACAAAGATATATTCGTATATTCTCGCCTCACTTCTTATTGCGTTTACGATATCATAGGTCGCGACGTTAAACATGAGAGGACTGAGAGGATCTCCCTGTAGCACGTTATCGGTCTGACTAATACTGACTTGATACGTTGTCTGAGTTTACGACTGTGTTGCTCTTCCGCTTGTTATGAACCAGTTGAGAGAGGACCGCATTTTCCTCGACTAAACCATCAAGTTTCCATGAAATGATATGTCTATCCAATGTGTAATATGACCTTTAGAAGTCAGTGAACACGGCATGAAACTTTCCTTTTGGTAGACTGATGGAATTGTCATTATAATTTTATTAAAATGCAGTTAAACATGATTTTAAATATCAAACCACGATGTTGTTTGTAAGGGTCTCCGTCCCAAATTCCTGTTTTAGGTAGACTTATTAGAAAGCAACATATTGCAACGGGTACCATGATCGCTATAACTTACTGTAAATATCTAATCCATCCAAAGTTCTTACAATTCTTCGAATAAGGACCAAAATCGTATATCAGTAAAGTTTTTGATAGCACTACCCACTGACGAAAGGGGTGGGGAAAATGGAGTTTTGAGAATAGAAATCATACAGGGTCTTCATTTATGTGCGACCCGATAAACACGACAAATGAAGCCGGCTGTGACTGGTGCAGATCGCGGATGCGTGTACGCGGTTCAGCCGGTGGTGGCGCGCTCCGCTGACTCATATCGTTAGTTCACACGTGTTTTGTTATCCATATGGACGTGTATCTGCAAAGCTTAGACGTTAGTGATGCACGTTTAGGGAGTATTGTGATTACTGCGATTGTTGTTCATACCTAGACACCAATTCACATTGCGCGAACGTGTGTATATGAAAAGCAGAAAATCTTGTTCTGAAACGAGACGAAAATTTCGAATCTAGTTTCCAGGAAGACCTGTGCCTAATGCCAGTACAATTAGGAGGCTCGTTAAACGATTCAAGGAAACAGGCTCCGTAAATAATAAACGAGTTGACAGACATTCTTTCATCAGAAGATGTCAGGTGTGTGTTTCAAGAGAGGGAGGACATTTTCTGCATCGGCTATGAGTACTGTAAGTATACATTATTTAACAAGTTTGGTTAAAGTGTGAAAGTGCGCACCAACCACCGGCTGAACTGGCTACGCGTGCCCGCGATCTGCACCATTCACAGCCGGCTAAGCTTGCCGTGTTTATCGCTGTGCACATAGTTAAAGACTCGGTACATTCCTCAATAGGCACAATATCAAAACCGTTCAAAATGTTTGATAATCCTCTACAATTTACCTGAAATATTTGTCTGAATTAATGTTTCTTATGAACCACTACACCAAGGGATGAGCAAAATATTCTCGGGATTTTAAGAATATGGGACTTATCGTTTTCTAGGCATATGGAACTTTCGTAGATACACAAAAATTTGCAAATTTGGATACGTTTTAGATAATGATGATGATGATGATGATGATGATGATAATTGTTGTTTTAAGGGGCCTATCATCTAGGTTATCGGCCCCTGATGGTTTGGGTGATCGTGAAGATGACAAGGAATTGTAAACTATAACTAAAACTAACTACTAACCTACATAGCCTACTAGAAGGAGAAATGGAAAACAAAAGGAGAATAAGGGAAAAAAGGACAGGAGGAAAAGAAATGCCCTGAACCCTCGAAGAATGCGGATTGAGGGACTTGGAAGGAAGGAGAGCCTTGAAAGGCAGATAGGAAAGTGAAAGAGGAGAGGGTCCTCCCCAAAGGTAAGGGACAAAAGTGGAAAACAGACCCAGCTCAGGAATCCCTCGGGGTCGCCAACTCCCGAACTCACCAGCCGTGAGCCCCTGAGGGGTAGCAATATCCAGGGTGCACCAGAATGGGTGGGGCTACATACACCCGGCCTCCTTGAGGGGCTTGAGCAGAAGGCAGGAGATAACGTGAAAAGAAAAAGAAGGCTGACCCCTCGCAGAAGAAGGGTATCAGAAAAGATGAGACAAGGGCCAATTAAGGCGGGAAAGGAAGAGACTCCCTAGGCCTCGGATACCCTAATACCATCGGGGTCGGAAGAAAACAAGAGTTGACCAGTGAGGTCGACAGGAAAGAAGACAGAGAGGAACCCGGCACTAGTAAGTGGAAGCAATGCCGGACTCAGCTGGGGCCCCGAGGTCGCCAACCCACGTCCCACTATATGTGAGCTCCTGGGGGACGTTTTAGATAACTGCACGATTCTAGTTCGGAACATTATATGCGTTAAATAGAAGAATTTGGTGATTGAATAATATTTAGTAATTTTAAGGCATTTTCAAGCATTGTCATTTTTAGCCTATTTTCATATATCCTCGTCATGTTAATTGCCTCTATCACCATTAAAAAAAAACAGTTTGATTGTTGTAATAGATTCGTAGATATTGAGAACCGTCTAAATATTTCATGTGATATTGGGTTAAAAAGCAATAAATTGTGTTGTAAATAAAATACAACACAAAAATACATTGTGATTTAATAAACTATGTTAGTTTTTAACAACAATTATACATCCGCCTCAGTCAATACATAAACGAAACGGGATAAAAGCAATTAATCCCTGAAACATGTACCAGGAGCAAATCTAAATATATTTCCTTTCGTTTATGTATTGATTATGGCGGATGTATAATTGTTGTTAAAAACGACTTATTACGTCAATACGGAACTATCATGGAAAGTAATTTAAATAATAGAATAAACTATGTTATAAAATAAAATTTTATTTCATAGAAATGCTCTGCAAAAGCCATTAATAGAAGCGTCAAATAACAAGTTCTGAAACAGAAATCGTTCAAACTTATTGTGAAGTCTGTGTAAATATATTTTGAAAGAGCAAAATACTTTGCAATGCAGCATAAGAGGCGGCAATCAGTGAAATCGAACTCAGCCCCGTCGCTAGCGCGCTGTGAGCAGTTTCAAACCGATTGCAGGTGGGAAGGCAACCCATTTTACAGTTCCGTGTTGAATCGGAACACGCCGTACATCGCAAAGGGTAATGAAATCGCTTCATATTTAAAAAGATCACTCTAATAAATGGACAACGCACTCTGTCTGCCACAAGGCAATCAATAATCCATGAGAAGTATCTCCCAAGCCATCAGCAGTGCTGCATAAGAGACACGCACATCACAGTGAGTTCACGCAATTAACTCGTTCAACATCGCGGCTCACGCACGAGCCAATTCTTGGACAGGTATTTCAATTCCACTTAATGTTAGGCATTTGAGCAGCACTCAGACGTTTGAACACGTCAGTGGCGAGTATCACAAGATGTGCAGTCAAATAATAGAACGACGTTTAGTGACAAAGCAAGTGTAGCCTATAGGATGCTTACCATTGCTCTCGATAATCGTGGGTTCAAACCCGGCCGAAGTCGTTGGATTTTTTAAGAGCGTTAAAATCCTTCATTATGCCTTCCTTCGGAGGGTAAGCAAAGCCGGCGGGCCTATGTCATAGATTTATGGCATGTAAAATATCCTTCCACTAACTTAACTTGTGTGAAGCTAAATTTCTAGGTTAGATTTCATTGAAACGCTCCATCCAAGTTCCAACGTTCACCACTAGGTGTCAGTGACATCTGGTAGCAAAAGTTGGAACTACTTGAAATTGAACGGAACTTGTAGCTCACCCTTTAGGGTGTCCGCTTGAAGCAGCTACAGTCTCTGGCGAGCCGACCATGTCCTCGGACACTCCCGGCACTAAAAGCCATACGCAAAATAAGCAGTGATGGACGAAGCAAAGAGGATATAAAACGTTGGTTGGCTCAGGCAAGGAAAGCATTTCTACAGAAAAGGAATCTGTTGACATCGAATATAGATTTAGGTATTAGGAAGTCATTTTTGAAAACCTTTGTCCGGAGCGTGGCGCTCTATGGAAGTGAAACTTGGACTATTG